>CM040631.1:59088869-63888869 GCA_022818045.1 Neotoxoptera formosana
TAATCGTTTATCACCTGAAGACTTATCTACTAATAATACAGGACTTGCGTACGGCGAGTCGGAATCACTTATTATACCGGCCCTCTTCTATTCGTCCAAAATACTGGAAATAGTCTGTCAATCTGATGGTGAGGTTCGGTATGGGCGGACATTCACTGGGTCCGAACCCGGTGGTAACAACAATGTCCATCTTCAGCACATTCGTACAGCCTAACTCGTAAATATTCTTCGCAAAGGCATCTCTGTAACGATTCAGTAGAGCAGTAGCTCGTCTCGTTTCACATCGGGCCAGTGTGGCGCGATATTCACGTCTTCGGCGGTTATCGGTTGCCGCCGGTCCGTCGTCGTCAAATCGGCCGCACACGCGATCTTTTCTGGTGGTTCGATCGCTACAAAATTCGGCACGTCCCCGCTGGACTCGATGACCAACTTTTCACCCTTTTTGTAGTAGTTCACGTGCGGTAATACGAGCCAAGTACGACCAACGAGAACATCTACAGGTATCGTGTGGTCCGGAACGACGATCACCTCGTGGTCATATGCGACGACGCCGTCAACCGTCACATCCAGAATGGCTTCACCAATGACCATAGTGCCCGGTTGTGTCGCGTCGCCTACGGTGAATAGTGGACTAGGTTTGGGGCGTAACTCGGCACAACACTTTTGGACCGTAGACTGCCGTATAAGAACGTTAGAACAACCAGAATCAATGAGGCCGGACACAGGCAGTCTGTTTAGCAAAACGGTTTTCGAAAATGGGTTAGCGTACGGCACTGCAACAATCGAATCCGCACGGTAGGCTTCCCTGTTTTCGTTCGTCGGTGGAATTGGGTCAGATGTCGCTTCCGGACATCGCCCGCGAGTATGTTGGTTCGACCCGCAGTTAGAACACTGGATGGGTCTCCGGGGTTTCGGACAGTCACGCGAGATGTGACCAGTACCTCGACAATTATAGCAAGTAATCGATGATCGGTCTGCTGTCGGTTTATAATACGTTTTTGGTTTGTCTACTTCAGAGTTTTTTGCGGGTGAACTTGAGGTTGGCGTAGACACCTCCGCAGCTATCGGCATTCGAGTCTTGGTTGTAGGTAGGTTTGGAGCGTTTTTGGCCGGAAAACGGTCATGGTGCAATAATCGCATCCTTTCCCAATCACGGAGATCAGACAACAAGCTGGATTCTGTCGTATGCGAACGTCCCATAGCGAAAATGGCCAACTCACGGGAGCGCAAACCTTGGATCACGTGATCACGAATTTCATTGAATGGAAGTTTTAGCACGCGACACAGTCTAACTTTTTCGTAAAAATAGTCGACTAAATGTTCGTCCGCCCCTTGATTACGTTGGTTTAACTCATTCCACCGATTGGACAGTCGAATTTCTTGCACGAACGCATCACGGAATTTATTCTCAAATTCGGGCCAATCGACGAACTGTTCCGACAAAAACCAGCTCCTAGCCGCACCAAAGACATGTGCTCGAACTAAGTGCAGGCGTTGCGTACAATCCCAGCTGTTCATGTTTGCTACACCTGTGACGGAGACGATCCAATACTACCAGTGAAGATCGGTACTGAACGATCTGTCTCCGGTAATACACGATAATCAACTTGTGTACGTGGTTGTGTAACTTGCACCGGTGTCAACTCGCGTGACGCTTCCGCGAAAACGCGCAACTGTTCGCGAAGCGAATACGTAATTTGAACCAGTTCATTGTATGACGGCACTTTGATGGCTGTGGCACGAACCCTTACTGCCGACCCAGAGGTCGTCGACCGATCCGGCTACACCTCAATTAAACAACTAATTTTCCCTAGGCTCCCTAATATCGTCACGATGGGCACTCCAACACAGATAAATGGAGAATGGGGACACCTTAGAGAACTTATCTGGTGGGTAAATAAATCAATGGACACAAGTATTATGGTACAAAATAATAAAATAATATTATTGTATGGCAAAATGTCAAATTATACACTAATGTACGCCCACAACACTTATACAGAAATACAAAATATAATATAATAGTATACTGATGAGATAATATAAAGATAATAATATTAATTATTGGTTTTTTATTCACCGGTCTCTGCTGCTATCGCGGCTGCAATTTGGGTGTAATTCGACGATCTCTCCAATGATGCACAAAAACGTTGTCGATATTACACCCGATGAAACCCGACGGGTAACTAACGGCTACCACAAACACAGCCGGACAAAATCACGTCGCACACTACGACGCAACTTACAAATAATAATTTCCGAATTGCATATATATGCTCATAAATTCGGACAAAGGTGACACGGCACAGAGACGGGTGATGCGTCGTGACCTTGCAACGGCGACTTCGTACAGTCGTTGCGACCTCGTAACGGCGACTGACTCACTGTCGAACTTCACCGAAAAACACGTTTGCGGTGAGACGGCAGGCAGAGACGGATATAGAACAGGCTGGGTGGAGGTATCGAACATTCTAGACACTGATAAAGATTTCGACGGGTCATTACGCCGATAACATATGTCATAGATATCCGACAATGGCTGTCGGGTTTTCGTCAGATCGCGATTGAGTATTCTGTGATTCAGTATTTTTCATTGTGATAAACGGTAGTTGACGTTATCAGCCAATAACTATATCAACATCAGCAGATAATCACCAAGTAGTATCACGCGTTGTGATAACCACGGTAACGGTAACGTAAACGCACAAACGATAACGGCACGCCCGTACGCACAATACAAAAGATGGCGGCACAACGATGGCTACACATGCACGCGCAGTACGGAACACGACGGAACGCAATCACGTGTTTTAAAAGTAACGGATAAAACGAACGAAACGGCGAAAAGAACGACACGATTTACGGGAACGATTATCCGATGTTACGCACACGACTTAGCGGAAATCGGAATTATCCCACTTCTGAAATGTTAGCCAGGTATTGTAAGTTAGCACGAAGCTGAACCCCCTTTGTCAGGATTTATTAAATAACAAAATAAAAAGAAAAGTTTTAATGTTGAGCGAAACGGTATATTATAACCAAAGTACTTAACATAGACAACACTAGGAAATAATTAAAACAACAAAAAGAATCGAACAACGGCTGGACGCACGAAGCGGTACCTAGCCGTTGAGGGTGCTCGAAAACAACTGACTAATTACACATAAACACAACTGATGCCCTAGCCGCCCTGACTGGACATCAGCGTTACCAACATAATCTAACAGAGCTACGACGTCTGGTGCACGACAAAAACGAGCCGATACGCGCATGCACCGGGCGCGTAGCAACACGATTGGATCATCGCAGGAAAAAAATATTTGTGATCCATGATGTCAAAAATGTCCACCAAAGTGAATCACGTCTAGTCTAATCCCTATCATCTTATCAGTTATCGTTGATAAAAAAACGATTCATGATAATCACGGTCTTAGAAGAGATCTTCTAAGACCGTGATGATAATATAGTAATAGTATAGTGATTATGTGATTTGAATTTTTGATTATTTATTATATTTTATATTATTTTATTTTATTCATCAATCATTATTAAATAATTTAAAACCATGTTTAATTGCCAGGTTTGTGGTGCTAAATATGTATCAGTGTCTGGTTTAAATAAGCATTTAAGAACAAAACATAAAGATACTCCGAAAGTTAAAAATCTATATTATTGTAATGACTGTGATGCATCATTTGATTTGAAATCTAATATTATAAAACACACTAAGACTCATTTATTTATATGGTCAGAATAGTAATATGTTATGTTCATATACAAATTGCAAAAAATCATTTCCATCTATAAAAGGATTAATTGTGCATTTAAAATCTCATAACATTAATATCGAGCCCACAATGTTAAATTTTAATGCTATAGAAGGTATATTAATTTATAATTACATTATATATCTGTTAAAATTATTGCTAACTTATTGTTTTTTTTGTACTCAGTGATTTAGCTTAAAGTATTTGTTTTTACTTTTGATGTTTCTGTGGACATGTATGTATTATTATTACAAAATTGTTCAGTCACTACTTCAAAGTATCGTTCCTCGAAAAATGTTTGTTCAGTATTAATATTGTTTAAATGTTATAGGTGATTTATATTTGGTTAACATTTATACTCTTAAAAACTCTAATTTAATTGTTTCCTGGGAAAATTGAAGATGAGTGGAGGATGCAACCTTCATTTGTTAAGACATTTTAGCATATTTAAGTATTTAATTCTTCATTTACCAAGTTTGACAGCCACTACTGGGAAGTATCGTTCCTTATAAAATGTTTGTTCAATATTAATATTGTTTAAATGTTATAGGTCAAATATTAACATTTATTGTGATTTGGCTGAAAATATTGGCTTTTGCTTTTGATGTTATTGTGGACATGTATGTATTTTTATAATAATATTTCATAAACTGAATTTGTCAGTTATGTAAATTTAAGTTAATAACTAAAAGAGTATATTTTAATTAAATACAAATTAACAGATTTTAACAAATGGAAAAAAAATATAGAAGATGAAGAAGAGTGCCACTATGTCAAGTTGTCATCAAAAAAAAAAATTTAACTAAAGAGTATACATATGTATACTATTTTTGCCATAGATCATTTGGATCAAGAACTTCAAATAAAGTAAGATATCTCACATAAAATGTACTTAACCAAGTTGTGATTAATATAACCAATCATTAAACAGGGACACAAATGTACAAAAAGTGGTGGATCCGTAAAAACTGGCCATGTTTGCCCTTCTAACATGAAAGTACACATAGACAATAAACAAATTAATGTACAATATTATAGTACACACTTATGGCATACTTAGGATATAGGAAAACTAAGATTGTTCAATGAAGATAGGAGTAAGATTGCTGGTAACTTATATGAATCATTAAACAAATATAAAGTTATTTATGTTCATAATTATATAATATATTATATATGATTAATAGATTATGCCAATATAACCTTTCAATATTTTTTTACAGGAAAATTATCCTTGGGTGTTCCAGTCAACAGAATTTTGCAAGATGTTCGATCATCAAACGTTGAGATGGATAGTATTAAAAGAATTCATTTGCTAGAAAAAAAAGATATATACAATATCAAGCGTGACTTTAATATTTCATACTCAACAAAAAAACACCAAATTGACGCGATCAGTGTTGATCTTTGGGTAAAAGAAATGATGAAAAAAGGTGATGAAAGTCCAATTTTATATTATAAGCAACAAGGAGTTAATGATAATTGTGTTCCATGCTTCACTATGAATGATTTTTGTCTTATAATAATGACTCAATTTCAATGTGAGTTATTATTAAAATTTGGAAAGGACAAAGTTTGTTTAGATGGTACACATGGACTAAATGGGTATAACTTCCAACTGTACACTGTAGTTGTTGTAGATGAATACGGAAATGGATATCCCGTAGCCTTTTGTTTTTCCAATCGATCTGATACTAACGTATACAGCCACTTTTTTCGGTGTATCAAAAATATAACTGGTAATATTAATGCAAACATTTTTATGTCTGATGACGAACCGGCATTTTACAACGCATGGAATGCTGCAATGGGACCTGCGGGCAAACAGCTATTGTGTACTTGGCATGTGTTAAGGAACTGGGCAAAAAATGTAAGAAAGATTCACTCGAATGAAAAACAAAATATTGTATTCAAAACTTTAAAAGCTTTATTATACGAAACAGACGAAAACAATTTTGTGATTGAGCTGCAAAAGTTATTAGATTATCTTCTAAATGATGAAGATACTGCAGATTTTGGAAAGTACTTTAAGACTACATATTCACAGAGATCAGAAAAGTGGGCCTATTTCAATAGAAAACATGTTGGCATTAATACTAATATGTACCTCGAAGCACTTCATAAATCTATAAAATATTGTTACTTAGAAGGCAAAAGCTGCAAACGTTTAGATTTATCGATTAATGCCCTAATGTCATTGGTTAGAGACAAAAGTTTCGAAAGAATCATTAAAATTTCAAAACAAAAAATGTCTTATAAACTGACACAAATTATTGCAGCTCACAATAAAAGTACAACAATTATACCAGATATGGTTGTTGAAGTTAATGGTAATTGGTTGGTTAATTCCGAGACAGACATAAATATTCAATATAGAGTTGAAAAAATCACAGTATCATGTGATTGTCTACTACGTTGTAATATCTGTAAAATATGTGTACACACTTATAAATGTACTTGCATGAATAATGTTATTTATTTTAACATTTGTAAACATATACATGCATGTGCTAAACGACAGACTGCATCAGATTCAGAAACAGTTCAAAATGAAAACCAGTCTTTACCACTACCATGTGATTTAGTTGTAGATAATGGATTTTTACAAAAACAAGAAATATTGAAGCAAAATGAAATTATAATGAAAAACAATGAAGAAATTAAAAACAAATTAGAAATGATACTTGGTATGCATAGTCGAGCCAATATGAATGAAGAAGATCAAATATATATAATTAAACAGTGCGATAACATATTGACAACGTTGGGAAAAAATATAGATTTTAAGAAAACATCAAACTTAGAATTGACAAGAAAAAGAAAAATTGAACCGCAAGCAAGATTTATTTCAAAAAAAAAAGTACCAAATCAACATCTATCAACTTTATCATCAATTGAGGGTACACAAATTAGAGTCATTGAAAAATTCCACTGAATTTTTTACTATAAGTACTACACCAGCGTTCGATCATTCATACTTGTGAACAATATTTAATTATTTAATTATGATTTATTTTAACATTTATTATTTTATGGTTTTTTTTTTTATGACTATTTACAACATGACAATGTTAAACTTTTTTTTTAAATTTGAAACTTATTTGAAATTATTATTATTATAACAGTAGACTTTATGTTTGTATTGACTTTGTATTGTATTATGGTTTTTTCCCTTGGTCTTTTTTCATTTGTAAGTCTCTGTAAGTATGAATGATCGAACGCTGGTGTAGTACTTATAGTTAAACATTTGGTGGAATTTTTCATATATATTCATGTATATGAACATAACATATTACTATTCTGACCATATAAATGAGTCTTAGTGTGTTTTATAATATTAGATTTCAAATCAAATGATGCATCACAGTCATTACAGTAATATAGATTTTTAACTTTCAGAGTATCTTGTTCTTAAATGCTATTACCATCAATACTTTTTTGAAAGACCATAGCTGTATCATCAACTTTTTCTACACTCCATTTGTCTTTAGGATAATTGATGAATTGAATTTCATAATCACTTGTGTTTATTTTATTTGTATCAGATACAACTTCACTATTGCCACTTGCAGGAGAATACAATTTTGAATTACTACTAAAACCAGATAACCAATTCATCATGATTAATATATTTTCCTTGATTTTCTAAGCGATCAACCTCCGATAAGAGTTCTTTTATATCATATTTCAAAGAAATTACAATGAGATAAATTTTTTTCATCTTATCTAAAGTAAATATATTATATAATGATATTACTAAAATTATTTAGCATGATAATTTAAACTTAAAAATTACATATAACTACCTGTTGACTCTAAATCGATTATAGATTGAGGATTGGTTAAAAAATCATTTTGGTTAGAAATTTCTGAAATAAAATGTGTTATTTGTAAACATTTATTGATGGATAAAAATGTTTTATATATAGTTACTTAAAGATTGTGATTCAATATTAAAATATTAATATTAATAATATTATAATATTATTTAATATTTATATACTAACTAATATAAACAGGGGTTCTTAACACCCCCCAACTTAAATGGAACATAGGGACCTACTGGTTCCGAATGTTCCTTCCCAAAAATTAGAAAAATAAATAAAATAAAATATATATATAAAAAAAAATAAAAATAAAATAAAATACATTAATAATGTATAAAAATAATTAATACATTCTTATACTTATACAATTAATTGAAAAATAATTTAGAACATGACGAAATTTAATTATTATTTGGTGACGAATTATCTGGTAGTTCTGGATTATACATTTTAATTATTCTATTTCTAAACTTAATAGCTAAACCACTAGCTACGGATATTACAGCTAATATTAAGATATACATAAGTACCATGTGAAATTCCATTTGAAATATTATTAAAGGGTCTGTTGTTACTTTTTGTAACTTACTTATTTCTACTAACCTTTTGGATAAAGAATTAAAATCGTGTAGGATACTTATATCCTTTAGGTTCTGAGGAATTATATTTTTAAGACTTTCTGATAATAATGATTCGTGTTTTTTATTTTCTGAGATTAAATCAGTATAGATACTTCTATTACATCTACTTGTCGGAAATATAATGGAATTTTCTGTATGGACTTTACAATCTTGGGAGGTAGTCAACCTTCCTACGCCTGAGATCTCAAATGTTACTATTTGTGGAGGTTCTGTACATTTGATTGTCACTAAAGTTGGTTGTGTATAAAATAACCATGTATTAGAATCCATTAACTTATCCCAAATGGGTGTTGTTAATGTTACCAATTTTATTTTGCAAGTTTCTGGGATTGTCTGATATGCTAAATGTGCTGCTTCACAAATGTTTGATCTCGAGAGGCGGTGAAATGTTTGACCACCTTTACATAATTTGTAGGTACCTAAATTTACACATGCTTCCCACTGTTTCCCTGTTATGGTGAAAAATTCCTCATTATCATTGTTAATTACCAAATATTCGACTTCTGGTTCAATTAAAATTAATGTATTGGTAGAATATATAATTGGTAATGAAACGAGTCGATACACATTAAATACTTTACTTGAAATCAAAGGTATTTCAATAAAAAATATTAAGTACTCGTCTTGCACGAAGATCGTTGGTTAGTAACCAGCGATTCTGAAAAGGGTAGGCATGGATTCAGGTGTTACTTCTATAGGGAAGTTGTTCCCCATGGTTGATTTTAATTTCTTTTAATTCCTGTATTAATTTCCTGGGGGTAATTACGCTAGTGCGGATCTTACCATCCAGTGCTGCATTTATAATGGCAATAAGGTTTTGTGTTTCGTAAGCATACTGATTAAGAGTTACCTCAAATAAAAAGGCTTGTTCTAACAGCCTATTTTTAAATTCTAATTTGTTAATATTAACGATACTATCTTTGGTCAGTCCTTGTAAATACTGCAAGTTATTTTCGAGTTTCTGATGATGTTCTGTGATTTCCTGCAAAGTGTGATTTGTGTCCAATATTTCTGCTTGTACAACTCTTGTTTTTCCTTTGACTAAATTAATATTCTGAATTTGGTTTTTGGTGAATTCTGAAATCTGTTTAAATATTAATTCGGTGTCGATTTTCGAGTATGCACCATACAAAACGTTGATCAGGCGCTTGAAGGTGCCTCCTAATCCTCGGCGATTTCGAACTTCATAATTTGAGTTATGCTCTATTGATAACATCGCGTTACGACGATTTAACTGGATTTCATACAAATATGGTCGGGTTGTAGTAGAAAATTGGAGTATAAATTGATCAAAAATGTTTTCTATTTCTGCATTACCAAAGTTTGCTATCATTTGCTTACAAATTGTCCCCATTTCATTGTACTGGGTCATCAACTTATCATATTTTGTGGTCAAGGTACTAATGTCCACATACGTTACCAAGTCCCATTTAGTATGAGAAGTTCTGATCATTCCGTGAGATTCATAATAGAATCCTTTGTGGTTCGGGGAGGTCGTAATGTTATAATTTTCTTGAGCTTCTGATATACTATCCCATATCCACATTATCAGGATTACCATTTTCGGGAATGATAGATTTTTCTTGAAAACTCCAAGGAACGCCATGGTGAGTTTCCTAGAACAAATAAATTTTCTGGTTTCATTTTTCATGGAATAAATTCAGTAAATTTTGGTGAATGGTCTGGTTTTTCTTGTTACTTTTTTTTCTTGTTACATTTTTATTTGTCGGATTTACATCTAAAATTTCATACGGACCCAACCACTTTGGGGCCAGTTTGTTTTTTGCGGCTTTTTCTTGCAGTAAAACCTTTTGTCCTACTTCAAAAATGTGAGGTTTTGCTGTCTTGTCGTACTGCTCTTTTGACTTACTCTTTGCTTCCAGCAAATTGCTTCTTGCAAAAGCCTGAGCTTCTTGCATTTGTCTTTTGACTTCGTATTGGTAGTCATTATAATTATATTGAGGTTCTGGTTCGTTATTGAAAGATGTGGGGATTTTAACAGAATTTCCATAAACCAAATGAAATTTCGTCGCTGAATGAACAGTGGAGTTGTGGCAAAACATCGCATATGGGATCTTAGTATCCCAATTTAGTTGATCTTTTCCGATAAAGTTCTGTATATATTCTGCTAAAGAGCGATGACTTCCTTCAAGACTTCCATTGCTCTGAGGGTGATAAGGTGAGGTCGACGTCTGCCAAATTTTAAGGAGTTTACAGACCCCTTTAAAAACGTTACTTAAAAATTCCGTACCACAGTCTGTCACCAGACTTTGCGGTATTCCGTGTAAGCACACGAATTTGGTCACAAAATGTGCTATCGTATTTGCTTCATGATTCTCCATGGGGGAAGCCCATGCGAATTTAGTGAGGTCATCCTGTAGCGTTGAAATGAAAGAATTCCCACTATGTGAGCGAGGTAGTGGTCCTACGACATCTAGGAATATCTTTTCGAAGGCTCTGGTAGCTGTACTGATGATCATCATAGGCTCTTTTGGTGTTCTTGTCGTTGTTTTATTCTTTTGACAATCCAGACATTTTTTTATGAATTGTTTGATTTCTTTTCTCATCCCCTTCCAGTTATGTTCTTCATACATTTTATAGAACGTCCTGGTTAGTCCGTGATGTCCTCCTAGAGGGTTTTCATGTAGGTCTTTTATTTTTTGTATTTTCTGGTCTTCTGTTAATTCATCTCTGATGTAGATACAGACTTTGATGTTCGAATTCCCAAAGGTATTTCGAAACATGTTTCGGATGATTTCCCATTGTAGTCCGTCTGATTCACTTCCAATTCTTGGACAAGCAAGACTGGTTAAGTTTAGTTCTATACACAATTCAAGTTTCTGTAAACAAATATGGATTGATTGATATGTTGACTTTTGCCAGTGATGCTCTTTCGTTAATAAGTAAAATATTGCTCGTTGTTCTAACTGAATAACAGCTACATCAGTAACTGATTTTTGTTCTTTTCGCAATTTGTCCACATGTCCGAACTTCCATCTCATTTGAAGGGCAGTACCTCGAGACATGACGAAATCGGCGGAGACGCAATGTGCTATTGATGTAGTAGGTTCTGAGTCGAAAATAGTACCTGTTAGCTCAATTACATTGGTAGTAGGTTTAGCTTCGGTATTGAAAAAAATTGATTATCATCAGAAGGTTCTGTATTGCATAGAGGTTCTGAAGGGTTTGAGATTTCTGGTGGTTCTGTGATTTTTATTCTATCGAAGTCATTTGTAGACATTACGCTATCTTCTAGTCTTGAAAGTTCTGACTTTGTTTTGGATCTAGTCGTGACAGTTCTGATTCAACTCAATGCGTCCGCGTTGGTGTTGCTTACACCTGGCTTATAATGGATTTCATACTCGTATTCTTCCAATTTCAACCTCCATCGGATTAATCGGGACCCCGGGTCCTTTACGTTGAAAAGCCAGCTTAACGCTCGATGGTCTGTAATAATTTTGAATTTCTGACCATATAAGTACAGTCGATATTGCTTAACTCCCCATACTATTGCGCAAAGTTCCTTCTCCGTGGTATTATAATTTTGTTCTGCTTTGTTTAGAGTACGCGATGCATAAGCTATTGGTGGATCTTTCCCAATAGGTCCTTGAGATAATATGCAGCCAATCGCAAAATTGCTGGCGTCACATGTGAGATTAAACGGTTGTTCAAAATCAGGGTATTGTAGGAGAGGTTCTTTTGTGAGTATAGCTTTTAATTTGTTGAATGCTTCTTGGCAAAGGTCTGACCAATAAAATGGAATATCCTTCTTTAATAACGACGTGAGAGGTTTTGCAGTTTGCTTATAATTTGGAACGAAACTTCGGTAATAACCTGACAGTCCTAAAAATGATTTGATCTCCTTAGCATTTGTTGGCGTTGGAAATTTTACTACGCAATCAATCTTCTGTGGGTTAGGCCTTACTCCTTTGTCGGTTATGACATGTCCTAAATAGTTCACTTCTTTTCGCATGAATGAACACTTTGACGGTTGGAGTTTGAGGTTTGATTCTCTTAATCTGTCGAATACTTCTTTTAATTTCCTTGAGTGATCTTCAAGGTTGAGGGCATAAATTATGATGTCGTCCCAATAAACAAATGCTTTGATCCCATTCAATCCTGTTAATACGGAATTCATTAGGCGTTGAAATGTGGCGGGAGCTCCTTTCAACCCGAATGGAACTCTTAAAAATTCAAAATGACCATTGTCCGTAGAAAAGGCGGTTTTTTGGCAATGATCTGGGTGCATTTTGACTTGATGGTACCCTTGGGCCAAATCCAACGTAGTGTAGTACTTGAATTTTCCCAATTGGTCCAGAATTTCTGTAATGTTCGGTAGAGGATAAGCGTCTCCCGTTGATATTTGGTTTAATTTTCTGAAGTCCACGCACACGTGATACTTCACGACACCGTTTTCGTCGGGCTTCTTTGGAACTACGAGTAAAGGCGCATTCCAAGGGCTTTTGTTCGGAGCAATAATGTTGTCCTCTTCAAGTTTCTGAATTTGACTATCAATTTCTTGTCTGTGCTTAAAAGGCAACTGATATGGACGTACGTTAATCGGTTGTGCGGCCTCACTTGTTTTAATCTCATGATAAATCTGGTCGGTGCAAGTTTGTTTATCTCCATCTGAATGGAAGATATTTGAGTATTCCTCGCATATTGGCATAAGAGATTCTCTTTCTTCTTGGTTAAGATTTGAAAAAATCGCACAGAACGTTCCACATTTGCCTGCAAAAATGCACATGTCCATGGATGCACTTCGTTCTGTGCAATTTTTTTTTGTAGCTAAAAATGTGGTAAAATTGCATGTCATCGAATTTTCTTCAACAGTAAAATTAAGTTTTAGCACAGAATTTTGAGGTTCGATTTCACTTCTTTATTTACCACAATTTTAACATAACTTTCTTTATACTCTCTCTTGCTCCTACTAAGCACAGAATTTTGATATTGATTTCAAGTCTTTATTTACCTCAAAATTCAAGTACTCCAATCCATTTAAGTAAAGCACAGAAGACTTGTTTTACTTCTCCGAAGTTTTTTTTGGAGATTTCAGCTATTTTTCTGAAGCAAGAGACATTAATTCTATATTGATAATCTATTCTATAATTATATATTATTTCTCTTCTAATACTAATATGTGAGCATTTTTTGATATAATATACTAATATATACTAATAATATAAAACTGTACATTCGAATAACAGTCAAGTGAAACTGGAGATCAAACAAACATTTAACGTGTTACCCTCAGCGCTCTCACGGCTCGAGCGTCGCGAATGAGCACCGACTACCGAGCAGTACGCTCCGGTAAAGACAACTCGTGCGCGTAAGTGATAAATAAATAATATTACGGTCAACCTCCCCCCTCACTCTTCTACACCGGACACTGAATTGATCACAACTAGTCTGTCGTCAACGACTTGACTGATGGCTATTTTTACTCCATACAATTTCAGCTTTTATTACGTAAAATGCGATATAGTACACATATAATACTCTCAGCAACACTCAATAACGTGTGAACAACTGAAATACGGACTCCGCGAGACAGCAGAGAAAGATTCACATACGGCCGACCGTCGGTACGTTTATCACTGTTATTGTAATAATAAATAATGTACGAATAGTAATAATCGAACGGACGGACAATATAGCTATATTACGCACAACCAGCAGCACGGCGACTAGCGAGCAAATGAAATAGTAATAGCCAATAGGAGTAGGAAGCGCGTATGGCGTATGCCACACTGCCGCGCCGCCGTGCAACCAAGGTCACGCAGTCACGCATGCGCATATCGTCACAACTCAACGCGGTATTGCGAAAGCGAAAAACTAGTAAATTCGACCGTTCTCCATATACGTTGCATGTAAAAATCAAAATATCGTCCGTTTTCCTGTACATATATCTCTCTGTTCACTCTGTGCTACGACGCCGGGCCGCCGTACAGAACGCTCTCTAGCGAGATCTATCGATACTATGTGTACACGCATTACAGCCAATACGCAGTATAGTAATATAAATGTTATATTATATACTACGTGTATTATGATTTATTATAGGAGTGTAATATTTTGTGTTATAAATGTTACCGTGGTTGTTGATGTAAAGAGTTTCTGTTTAGAATGATCTGGTTCAATTGTTCGTTTTATTTTCAATAAATATACTTTTGAAAGTCTGCCTGTTTGATGTCTGCAGTAACGAGATACTGGTATTTGGCGTATCCCACCGCTGCCACCAAAAATGTTACGGACTATCCAAGGATGTCCGTGCACAAATAAAATTAACACACACTTTCAAGCTAATTACTTTCTCTATATTTGAAATTGAAAAGAAAACTTACGATATAGATATAATGAATATTAAATACTGTTTTATAAAATGGTCTGACAATAATAATGCTCTGAAATCCAACTACCACGGCTCGCTATACGAGTCGTGCCTATAGCCAGCGCTTGCCTGGAATTGCTGTCGCAGCAATTCCTTCCAGACAGTCGCTGACGTACAATATTATATTACACAATTATATATCATACTAATATAGACTTATATACTAACTAATATAGACAGGGGTTCTTAACAGTAATCTTTTGGTTCTAAATGAAAATTCAGCATTTTTTTACATGCTATATTTTTCAATGGTTCTAGCAGTTCTTTGTTTGGAGTTATGATCCATGCCTTTTAATTATGACTGCTATAACTTTCTTCCATATCATCTGTACTGCCGACTTTACTAACAAACCATTTCCTAGGTGATTGATTTTTTTCGACACCTGTGACAATTCAATTTTTTTTTTTTAAAATAGCTTTATTATGAGCTAGCATATAAACCAAATACCCCTATAGTCCAAAAATAAAATATGATAGATAAGTACACATACTAGATTCATGAGAGGTAGACGGCATTAAAGATTTTTTATTGGTATTAGTTTGTGACACATCTTTTTTTTTGAAGATTGGACTACCAACATTTCACTATCACTTTCATCAGAATCTAAAATAGTACCTAAATATAACAAACCGTAATTTTATAGTTATACAATTTAAAAATATAATGTCTCATTTATAAAGGGCTGTCAGTTCATCACTATTTTGTATTTCCTAATACATACATTTTACTTTTATTCTGAAATACCATAACTATGTCAACTTTATGAATGCAAATAAGAATTGGTTTAAAGAAAATATAATTAAATTATGAGCTGACAACATTAAAACTTAAAGCCCTCGTCAGCTATGTAAATGTTAACATTTTTCAAAATATATTATATCCAAGTTATTATTATATATTAAACTTATAAACACCTAAAATCCAAAAATAAAATATAATAGATAAATATACATACTAGATTCATAAGAGGTAGACGGCATCAAAGATTTTTTATTGGTATTAGTTTGTAGCATATTTTTTTTTTTTGAAGATCGGACTACCAACAGTTCACTTTTACTTTTATCAGAATCTAAAAAATATGCTACAATAATAAGATTGGGTTGATTAGAAAAGGTGACGGCGACACCTTGCTCCTCATGTAATTTTGAGTACACACGCTTGTTGCATTTAGGATATGCAGAAAATTTGCAGTCTTTGACTTGGTGTCCATAATTTAGACAATTATAGCATAATTTCAAACGAAACACCACCTCCTTTCGCTCTGACATTGTCATCTTGATAAATTCACTGCAATGTGACAATAAAATTAATGAAAGCTGTTTTTCATTTCTAAAAGCGAGTGTTAATTTTGTAAAATTTAATTTAAGTGTTATTGTGAATAATCATTGTAACTGTGAGTTTATAACCAATTAAAATTACTTATTTTTCCTATGTATGTCAATAATTAAATTGTTTTAGTTATTTATAGTTAGAAATAACATGGATTATGATAATAAAAAGATAACAAGCTTAAATATCATAATTAATTAATAAATTAATTCTTAACTTTGGACTTTTACTATTGGATTATTATTTTTTATTAAAAGGAATGTATACCTGATGCAGAAGCTCAGCTCCTTAAAAGGCAACTTCACCTAGGAACTGGAGCCTACTCTCCTGAACTGCGTAGCTTTGCTTTGACACTTAATTTCTACTCGCCAGCTGCCTATAACTATGTACGTCAAACTTTTAAAGATGCTCAACCACATCCAAGTACCTTAAGAAAATGGCATTCTTCTGTTGATGCTAAGCCTGGTTGCACATCAGAATCCCTTAAAGCAGTAGAAATTAAAGTTAAGGAAATGAAAAGTAAAGGCAAAAAACTAATTTGTGCATTGATGATGGATAAAATACACATTAAAGAAAATGTTGTGTTTAAAGGTGACAGATTGATAGGTCATGTAAATTATGGTACTGGTTCTGAATTTTGTGATAGTTTACCAAAAGCCACGCAAGCTCTTGTATTTATGTTAGTTTCTTTAAACTCAAATTGGAAAGTGCCAGTAGGTTATTTTTTAATAAATGGTATTGGTTCACAGAAAAATCAAATTTAGTAAATGCTTGTCTTGATCACTTGTGTGACTCTGAAGTGATAGTTAAAACGTTGACTTTTGATGGAACAGTTTCAAACTTTTCAATGGCCAAATGTTTAGGAGCTGATTTTACTTTAACCAATCTCAAACCTTTTTTTAAGCACCCAGGATCAGAAACTATTGTGCATATTATACTTGACCCAGCTCATATGCTTAAGTTATGTCGTAACACATTGGGAGATTGGAAAACAATATTTGATGAAAACTTGGTACCTATTAAATGGAAATACTTTGAACAATTAGTACGAATTCAAGATGAAATTGGCCTTCACTTGGGTACAAAAATACGAAAAAGACACATCAAATATCACAAAGAAAAAATGAAGGTACTTTTAGCTGTACAAACTTTTAGTTCGAATGTATCAGATGCACTATTATACTGTTCTTTAACCTTAAATTTGGATGTATTTAAGAACTGTGAAGCAACAATTACACTATGTCAAAAAATAAATAATATTTTCGACTTTTTAAACACCAGAAATTTTTTGAGTAAACCACCATATAATTTATATGATATAAAAGACCACTACGCAAAGCAAATGAAGGTGAAATAATCAAATTTATTCAGTCATCCATCAAATATTTACAAAATCTGTATTGTATACCTTCTGGAAAAGATGAAAACTTTATATCTATAATTAAATCAACTCGAAAAACTGGCTTTATTGGTTTAATTATAACACTGAAAAGTATAGAGAACCTATTTAATGATACAATAAAAACTGATCTAGATTTTTTACTGACCTACAAATTAAGCCAAGATCATTTGGAGATGTTTTTTTCGGCAATTCGGGCCAGAGGGGGTTTTAATAATAACCCAACAGCTTTACAATTTGAAAGCGCTTATAAACGTTTACTTGATCATACTGAAATTAAGACGTCATCAGGAGCTAATTGTATAGCAATGGACTTGACAAAAATATTGTCTGTGACAAGTACAACCAAAAAAACATCTGGTAATTTAAATGTGTATGTTGATATGTTGTGTGCTGAAGTAACTGATGATGATCTTAATTTAACCACTAATATAGAAGGTACAACTACACAACAAACAATAGTAGCTGACATTGTTGAATACATGGCAGGATTTATTGTTCGGAAGTTGGAAAAAAAAATATTTTGTGATTACTGCATAAGAAGTTTGACTAGGACCCATTCTGAAGTAGGTTCTCTAATAAATATAAAAAACCGTGGGGGATCAAGAAAACCTTCAGTGGAGTGTTATACACCTGTGCCAAGTAGCAGAACGAGTTTTTAAAATGTACCAAAGTAGACTATCAACGACCAGTAATATAATTAGTTTTCTTATTATAAAAGCAACTTCGCAAATAAGCATATTGCCGCCGTTTTTATCACGACCTTTGTAACCGGTCCGCGACACAGCGCATCGCGCGACCCGTGGGCACCGGACTCCGGTCGAGTCGCCGCCGGCGACCTAGAAGTTGTCTTTTCCGTACGCTCCATGCGAGCAGACCGTGCGCTCGTCACGTCGGCCGCTGTTTTTAGTGCCGTTAGCCACAGCTTTGTGGTTCGTCTCGCATGTCCATTGTGATTCGATGTCGCGTTGTTTCGCATTTGTGTTCTCGACGCCGTTGTTTCCGTCCTTGACGTCGAAACGTCTGTGGTCAAGCGTTTGACTGTTGCGCGCCCGTTGTTCGTTGTCGCGTGTTCGTCGCCATTGTCTACGCGCATATTCCAGTATTGTTTCGCTCGCGTATAGTCACGATTAGCTACGTGTTTCCGTGCATCAGTGTCACGCATATGAATATAACTGTATATATTACGTAAAATCGCCGTTGTCGACGGTGCGTACGAGTTACGTAAGTCGGTCTTGCGATTCGGGCGAATCTCGTCATTCGTCGACGCCGCCCGGCTGTTGACGCTGATTGTTGCTGCCGTCCCCCTCCGTTCACCTGCGTGCGATCGACGTCGTTCCAGCCACAGCTGATACGCGCCACCGTCGCCGCCGATACCTTGCCCTGCCACGGCGTGTGTGCCGTCCGGTAATCGTTGTTATTATTATTATTATTATTATTGTTTTGTTGCTTACGTCTTATCAATTGTTTTGAGTCACGCTCGGGTAGAGACGTCTTCACCGGCCGACGTATGCACGCTAGTCGTGCCTGTTAATATAATATTACGTTATTATTTGTATTCACACGTGTTGTATTATTATTTATATTTTTCGGTCACCTTCCCGTCCAAATCTGAATGCCACATTTTTAAGTAGTCGTCCGGCCAAATGCTAGTAAATAGCCGGCGGCCCAAACAGGATGTTATACACCTGTGTCAAGTAGCAGAACGAGTTTTTAAAATGTACCAAAGTAGACTATCAACGACCAGTAATATAATTAGTTTTCTTATTATAAAAGCAACTTCGCAAATAAGCATAAGTACAATTTTTTTATCTATAGCTGAACACATATTAAATCAAGAACCATTAAATAACCCCCTTTTACAAATGGTACATATTATTTTTCAAAGTTATTTTAGAATACGTATACATTATTATTGTATGAACGAAAGCCAACCAGATGTTCGTATTAGATCTTTTTTAACTAAAACGATTCACTTTAAAAATCAATAAGATATAATATCTACTAAGTACCCAAGGTTATTTTTTTGTGCTATTTAATTTAACTTTTAATAATATTGATCTATTGTCAAAAACTATTTTATATAATTACTTAATAACTTTTATATTTTATGTCTTTACAAGACATATTAATGTCACAATATAAATATAACATAATATTTGTTTTTAAAAATGTTCTATTTTGTTTTGTCACAACTTAAACAAAGTACAAATTATTTACATTTACACTATAGACATATTGATAAATATTTTTATTAATATTATGTCTATGATTTATACCTATTGTGATATTGAACCTAATACCTATACCATTCATCCGTTTCATATATACTGTTATTTTAATATTTTCTGTAACATCACAGTAGTCAACTAGGTATAAATTGTTTAATTTGCAATTATAAAATAAAATGAAACAATCGACAATGTTTTAATATTTAAAATTTTTATTATTTAGTATAATATTATAATATTTATATTATAGGATTGTATTATCAAGTAACATCCATAAACAAATGAATTATTATGTTATCACCTCCCAATTTTGCTTATCATCCCATGATATCTAATTTTTTTCTCTATGATTTTCTTAAACTATACTCTATCTCTTTCATATACATGTATAATATCTTTGATCTCTTTCTATCAATGTTGTCTTACGGAGACATAGGCGGGGTGTGTGGGAGGCGCAGTCCATTTATTAATATGTCTATGGCTGCAGCACATAAGGGATATTTCAATACTTTGTTATCGTTAGGCCGTGTGAGAAGGATTTTGCCAGTATTTTGAGGGGTCTTGACACGATACTGCTTTTCAGAAACACCAACAGACGTGAATGCACCAGCCTCAAACTCAAATATTCTTTGTGCCAAAAATGCTTCTATTTGGTCATATGTTGGTAAGTCTTTGCTGTCCTGCCTGAGCTGCCATTCCCCAGCAATACTTGAATCTAATTGTCCACAGATCAGGGTGACCAGCCAAGCATCCCAGTGCATTACAGGTTGACCCAACGCTCTTAATGCTCGTACATGTGAAGCTACATGGTGGTGAAGTTTTCGTAGTTCGCTGGCGGATGCAACCGTTATCTTAGGTGTTTGTAATAACGACCTTATATGACTTTGAATAGTAAACCCTTTGTTTTCATAATGGCGAACTAGTTTTTCATACGCCACTTTGTAGTTGTCGGCTGTTATAGAGAAGTTTTTAATTATGTCAGCAGCAGGGCCCAGAACACTTGACTTCAGGTAGTGGAGCCGCTGAACGTCGGTCAATGACGCATTGTTGTGAAATAGTGCATTGAACGTGTCAAACAAAGATGACCAGTCTTCCAAATTGCCACTAAATGTTGGAGGCTGGATTGTAGGTAACTTGATCGCATCACTTGCTGACGAATGCGATACACGAAGCGAATTGTCTACTTCCACAACACTGAACTTGCTGATCAAGTCTCCCATGTCTGCTCTTAGTGTGCAGGATTCATGCCCGAACTTAAATTGTTCATCGATATTGTCAGCAGCCTCTTCACAATTAAGCAATTCGGTTTGAACTTCGTCAAAAGCATCTATATGCGTTATTAGTTTCTCCAGTCGAATTTGTATTTGCTTGATGGACTGAGAACCGAGGTCGAATTTTTCCACATATTCTCTAATTACTTGTACACCAGCTTGGATTCGTTCTTTCTGTTTGTTCAACTTGCGCAATTCACGGGCATCGTTGTCCACCATGATGAATGCAGTTGAATTGGTTGAAGTTGACTAGATGACTCGTTGAATGTGAACAGTGATAGGTACAATATGATACAATATGATATACAAATAAATTATATGAAACACTGAGCCACTGATAACTGAACCTGATTTAAGATTAGATTGCATTTATGAACGAATGCCGTTTTAGTAAATGGAACTTAAGATAATAATTATAAGAGCACTAAATAACACTTTCTATAACTCAATTAATATAAATAATATACTACTAACAAAAAACAAATACAAAAGTAGAATAAATAACAGATGACTAGATTGTGAACTTGAGATCAAAACAGGGATCAGAATGACTATATTAAATAGAATATGGTAACTGGATTTGTTATAAAAAAAATACTAAAATGATATCACGTCGAGGTCACCAAAATGTAGCCGCACTCGGCCTTAATATTGAGTGTATTAAGATGCCTTTACGGCAGGAAGGTAGGCCACCCAAAGTGCTGCACTACCAACCAAATAATATAGTATAATATAGTATGTATAATAATAATTGAGTTTGCAAACAGTAAGAGTGTATAATTTAACAAATGTAAATAATTTAGATAATAATAATATCAAACCTCACTATGGCTCAGGTAATAAAGAACAATATAATTTTTAATGTAAATAAATTAATGGCCTTTCTGGATCCAATATGCAATGTATGATAAAATAATATGATATAATATAATGTACAATAAAAATAATATAGCTTGTCAGCCAATTACCTGTAGGAACTGGTGTCCGTTGGCGGCTTCGAACCAGAACGCTACCGTTTCGGGATGCCCACAAATGTACAATAAAAAGAATACAAAAAAATATAAAATGTGCAACAATCCCAAGAACGAGCGACCAACAAGCCACCAGCTCAGACGAATAAAATCACACAAAAACACAATGACACACAGCAGGAACGGACGAATACGAAAACCACGACTCACAATGTTTGTTGGTAACAATTATGACCACCCTAGACTGGGGAAATAAATATGAAAATATTGACAATATAAATTGTTCGAACGATATTTACCACACGATACAAAATAACGAAAAACATTTTAAACGAAAACGAGATAACGGCTGCATGCAGGCACCGGACGGTTATCACACAACAGCTGTTGTCAACCGCACCACGGTGTCGCACAATACGAACCGATACCTCAACACGAAATTGACAGAACGAAAACCCCGCCAAACGACTATAATTTAAATGCCAATGTTGGCGACAACAATACTAATTAAAATAAAACAAAATACCTTTAAATATTTTATGATAAGGATAACTTGTACAGTTAAACATGATAATAAATAAAAATAGTTGAATATTATTTAAAATAAAAAAAAAACCTTTACAATTTAAATTTTAAAGTTGTTATGTAACTTATTCGTCATAACAAAATTATATTTAAAATTTAAAACAAAATAATACTTATACAAATGTAAACTACATTAGGTTTAGCAAACCTTACTCTTTTGTTTTCTTTTCAAACAATCTATTTGTACGAACCATTAATTGATTTTCTAAATTTTTGATGTTATATTACTCCTGTAGGGGGATAAAATAAATTTAAGTCCTGAAAATAGCAGCTCAACACTGACTTGCTTAGAAGGAACAGCATACACTATTTTGGCAAGTACATACAATTCGGGATGTATGTCTTCCATTGACTTCCAAAACTGAAGTATGTTTACTTTGTAACTAATTCTCTTTTGTTTCAAATAGTATGTTTTAAGTAGATTCTCGATCATTGTAGAAGTAGAGTTTTTTCACTTTGTTTAAAGACTCATTCCAATTTTTCCCTTTCTCATGCATGATCTTTGAAATCATTGCTTTAATTGTCCTATTGTAACGTTCCACCTGCCCATTGGCTTGAGGGGAACCCGTAGCAATAAGTACATGTTGAATATTATGCTCCTTACAAAAATGTTTAAATAAATCAGAGGTAAAACTTGTACCTCTATCTGAAATAATTCTTATTGGTTTACTATAGTAAGAGAAGTATTCGAAAAGTTTTGTACATGTCTCTGTTGTCTTAACAGAACGAACTGGGTACAGTGTAAAGAATTTGCTAAACGCATCAACTATGATAAATATGTGACGATAATTACCCACTGTCGGATTTAGGGGACCATAATGGTCTAATAATGGTCTATATTATCTAACTGGTTTTGTTTATGCAGTTGACTGTATGCAGTAAACTAAAAATTTATTTCCTAAATAGCAGTTAATCACCAACTTTCAACCATGGATGACGTTACCAAGATTGTTCTACTGCATATTCTTGAAGAAGAAGAACGAGATGAACAAATCATAGATCTGCTGTTCACGAAAAAAAAATAAGAGGAAAAAAGTACACAATATGTTTACAGAAAAGCGTAATGAAGGAACATTTGAAAATTTGGTTATGAAACACCTCATCGATGATGAATGTAAATTTCAAAACTATTTTAGGTTGACAAAATGTCAATTTGATTATGTTTTATCTGCCATCGCACAATATATTTTTAAAGCGCCAACAACTACTGTGAAGTTTCCTATAACACCATAGGAAAAACTTGCAGTAACTTTAAGGTATTTATTTAAGTATTAATTATTTTTCAAAATATAAACTTATATTTACCCAAAAACAGAGTCACATGAAAATTAAAATAAATCCCACGTTGCAGTTCAATTCGCTCAAGGTTTATTAAATTTAAAAAGTGAAAACAAACTAAAATGTTTTCAGTTAAATAAGGAATCAAACAATATAGTATATTATAATATCAAGATAAAAAATTTTAAAAAAAGTACTGTTAGGAATTTAAATGATTATAGGTAAATGGTGTGAACTGATATGTTACTAAATACAACAAGTTCACACATTCAACATTTAAATAAAATATAAAACTTAATAATAACTTAAAATATCAAATAAAAAGAAATCAGTCACTTCTTTATGACACTAAGTCAATATGGAAGATTCTCATAAAAGGGTTGAGATGATGTAGATTGAAATGGACAACTTTGGTTTTCTTGTTGATCTAATGGTTGGTATGTCTGAGTCCGAGTCTGATGAACTAATGAATGCTCTGGTATGTTTTGTTGAGGACAAAAATATGGTTGCTGGTATTGTGATTGACTGTGCATGTATTTCAATTCTATATTATGTAAACTTTGTAAATGTTGCATCTTGATTTCGGATCTCAGTAATGGCGGAAGGCATTTTACGGAAAGAGAAATACTTTTATAAAATGCATCTACTTCATCTTCTTGTTTTTGACTGGCACCTTTCAATGTTTCTATTAATTGCAGTCTTGACTCTCTATTTTCAGCTAAAATGTCTGATACTTTTTCCATTTTTCTTTTTTTTGACTTAGATGCATCTGTATCGCTTGGTGGTGGAGTTTGAACGGATGCATTACTAGTATCAAAACATTCAACATCAATATCTTGATCTTCCAATGTACTGTCATTACTGATCTCTTCGTTTTGTCCAATATCCGATAAATTATATAGGGTCCTATTAAAAGAGTTATTTATTAAAAACGCCTATAGAAACTATAATTGAAGCCTACACATTTTATATTACCTCCTTTCTTCTGGAACTTGCGAAAGGAAGGATACATATTTTATGAGTGGCCAATTAACTGGTTTACGAGCAGCAGATCCGGTTCCTAATTTTCCTTCTCTTTTAAGACGCTTAAAATGGTCCCGAATCGAACGCCATCTCTTTTTACAATCTTCATCTAAAAATAACATAAATACGAACATATTTATCCCGTTGTTATCACACTCCGGACGGTAAGCTCCATAATATACAGGAAGATTCTTTTGTGGTTGAACACTCATTATTTCAAAAAGTATAGACTTTTTTTCAAATTTTTTTTTAAAAATAATTTTAGTCTCATGCTTTTCTACATTTGTATACATTTTTAATATTTTTCATCCTTATATTTATTAGGTAAACCAACATCGAATTTTGATTTTCAAATGTCAACCTATATTAATAATTGCATACATTAATAAAGCTATTTTTTTCATGCATTTTCACGTTAAAATTTTCAACTTTCGTCAGCGGAATATAATGAAAAATGAAAATTTAAACGCGATAATTCATAAAAAAATAGCTTTATTAGTTTATAAAACTTTTAGAATAGGTTGTCATTTGAAAATCAAAAGTTGATAGTGGTTTACCTAATTAATATAAGGGTGAAAAATATTTCAAATGTAGAAAAATGAAGAAAAGCATGAAACTAATATTAAAAAAAAAAATTCGGAAAAAAATTCAGTTGTGGCTCTGTGGTGTTTATTCGGGAGATGGTATTTTGGACCAATTTTAATTATTATCCGTACCTACAGGTAGGTAGATAGGTTACCAAATATTCTAATATTTTAATAAAATGTTTAGGTACCTAGCAGCTGGGGAATCATATCGATCATTGGCTTATAATTTTCGAATTTCACATAGTGAAATATCGAATATTATAAAACAAGTATTATCAGCTATATGTGAAAATTTAATGCCCATACTTTTACCACAACCAACCGAAACTGATTTCAAAGCTTGATCAGTAGAATTTTGGGAGAGGTGGAATTTTCCGAACTGTGTGGGAGCCATAGATGGGAAGCATGTCCGTGTTGTATGTCCAGAAAAGTCAGGATCTCTTTACTACAATTACAAAAACTATTTTTAAATTGTGCTACTAGCGATTGTTGATGCCAAGTCTAAATTTTTAGCTATTGACGTAGGGTCATATGGGAAAGAGGGAGATAGCGGAATATTTTCAAAATCTGCAATTGGAAAACGGATTTACTCAAAACAATTTGGATTACCCGAAAATACTCAACTCCCTGGTTCTGACAAAAGTTTACCATACGTCATAGTTGGAGATGAAGCTTTCAGGTTACATACCCACATTATGAAACCTTACAATAGATCGCAAGCCAAGGAAGATTTTGAAAAACAAATCTTTAAATATAGATTATCTCGAGCAAAGCGCGTGTCTGAAAACGCATTTGGACTTTTAAGTCAAATATTTAGAGTTAATTACACACAGAGTTTTCCCAAAAATATTAGGTATACAAAATAACACAGATTTCGAAAATGCATAGGTACCCCAAAGTAAAAATATTGGTAGAACTTCAAGATAATCAAATTAATTATTTCAGTAGTAATATTATATTCACTATAAAATGTTCAATGAATAATATTAGATACTATTAGATACTTGTAACATGTATAAGAATTTATAAGAATTTGACGAGAATTATTATTATATTTAGATAGATTATATATAGATTAGATATAGATTTAGATATTCACTGTGACTATGTAAACAATGTTGTTCACAAGAAACGTGTTGATTAAAAATAAATATGCATGTTGTAAACGTTTGGAGTATACGTCATATTAATGATATATTACTAATTTTATTTTATTTTAAACTCATATACATACTATAAACTATATTATAAAACTAAATTATTTTAATTTATAATAGTAATGAAGTAATGAATAGTAATCAAGATATTATATAGGCACTTACCAGTTTTTTCCCCAATGAAGTCGCAATTTCTTTCCATATATTATCTTTCAATATGAAATCTTTAAAATCTTTATGACTTAAATCATATAATTGTGGGTAGCTAGACACAAGTTCGCAAAGTTTTGCATCGTCGTCGTGAGTAAAACTCATTTTGTTGAGGGAAGGAGACAAAAATTTTAAAAATTAATTTGGTCGTTGCGACTGACTGCACACCACTGGTCATAGAACCAGTCGTTGCAGTCGACCGCATGCAGCAGTCGCGCCTGTCGCGATAACAAAACCGTTTCCGTAAAAACCCATAAAACCACTCCATGCGACGGTCGCTGCAGCGACTGCATGCGGTCACTGCTGCAGAACTGCAGAAACGAAACCGTACCTTAAACAGTTCGATATATGTCGGGGCATGTATGTTCTGTGTGTTTGTCGGTGGGGTATCGTTGCCCATGTTCGAAGCCTATGTCGATACGGCGACAACAATTTTCAAAACAACAATGTTATCACGCGATGGTGATCCGCTGATATCGTACGGGATATCAGGTTGTCAACAAGTCGGTCGCAATAACCGTTGATTACACTTCACGAACGCGCACGCGCGATGGAGAATCGGTGTCGTTCGGGCACACTCGCACTCACGCGATCGGAAACGGCGGGCGGTGGAGCGAGATAACGTCACGTCCGTAACGTAACGGGTTTTCCCGAAGCCGCACACGAAAATACGACGTGACGAACCGAAACCTCGTGACAAACGGATCACGATTTCGGGGTTTAGGACTCGCCGACGCTCTCGGAAAACGCGTGTGGGGGGCCTTCGAGCTTATCCCACTTCTGAAATGTTATAAACTCCAACAATAATACCTACTTTATATAATATTGTGTAGCTTGGGTCAGGAATAATGAGTGAGGAGGACTGAGCAATAACGGAAGTGTTATGGGTTGTAAATAATTATATTAGATATGTTGATCGGCAACGTGGTAACAATATAATTATTCAATCAGACCATTTATAACTAACTAAACGGCACCGCGGTCGTGCGTACCGGTTGACTGGGCGCGGTGACAAGTCGGTGTCACCGGTCACGGCAAAAATAAGAACTGGACTGTCCTGGCTCAGCGCACCGCAGTCGCGGCGGCCGAGGCAGAGCTATGGGCCCAGGGCACAGTGTGACCAATCTGGGTCACACGGTGCTGCGGCCATTACAATAATTAACACAATGAAATAATAAAACGGAAACAAATTGCCGCTAACAGTATTATGTACACTGGGTGATAACTGATGAGAAATTTTGTTTTGTAACATGAATGCAAAAAATCGGGGGATTGTTATTTTAACTTTTGGAGTTTGGTAAACAACTACTGAACTGAGATCTTCGTACACAGTGGGAAACTGAGAAATACAAAGGTTTTCGACCAAATGCTAAATATCTATAAACTATAAAATAGTATATCACCAAAATACAAATTATTTGAAGGTAGCAATATAATACATTATACAGTGCTTTTAAAAATATAATACAAATTTGCTTAAAAACTTACCTTTTTAGCAGGAACATTCGACATACCAGAATGCTTATTCATGATTCAAAAATCTTAACGACTTAACACAGCATGAGTAAGAAAAATAAACAAAACTAACCAACACAAAATAATAATGAGGAAACGTCGTCTACATCAATCGTCAATAATAAAAACAAGCGCGAGATCAGTAATACGTCGTTGATCGTTAACAATGTATTGATGAAAATATGAAATCATTAACGACGCGGTCGCCGATAGGTGATAGCCCGCATTAAAGACGTATATATTTTTAGAAATATAACCGTCAAAAATTACCAATGTATATTTATTATCAGACTGGTTTGTTTTTCTGAAATATTCCCGTAACGTATTAGGAAACATAACATATTTATAAAACAATATGTTTTTACAAAACCAGGTTTGTAGGTTTGTAAAGAACGTTTCATTGTAATGTTTACATTGGAACATTAAATGTTCATATTTCATGTATTTGTGGAACATAACAGAAACATTCAGGTAACGTCTACATTCTTATGTTAACATTGATACTTATAATGTATATTTCTGGAATGTTTGTAACAATTTCTTGCACGGTGGGCGTGAATCGAACTCGTGACCATGCCTTTAAAAGATTTAAAATCCATCTGTGATTCATATTTTCACTTAAGAGGCGATAACTCCGGAACCACTTATCGCACAGCATACAAACTTAGATAGTAGCCGATTCTCAGACCTACTGAATATACATATATAATTTCATAAAAATTGGTCAAACCGTTTGGGAGGAGTATTTTAACTAACATTGTGACACGAGAATTTTATATATAAGAAAATAAATATATATACATGTATATGTATATAAATATTATCATATTATTATCATAGTCCGTCGTTTTAACTATAATGTAATTATATAAATAGTCCGTGATAGTCGATAAACATTCGATCATAATAATTGATAGTCTACAATCCACAGACCATAATAAACCAATAACTGCAAACATCCATTCCCAGAATAGTACATTGCGGTTTACGGGCTATGGCATGAGATAATGGGAAATAACTAATTATAATAACTAATAACACAATCGTTATTTCATATTTGTACATTCATATTTAAAAATCTCATTATTTATAGACCATAAACATTGTTTGAGAATCTGAATAAAAATTTAAAAATGCAATTGTACAATTTTGTGATTTTTATCAATAAAAAATCTATCTAGATGAATTCATTTAGATTAGTAAAAAAATTATCTAAGATGAACGTTTAGATACCTTGTAACTATTTATCTAAATAAGATAAAAGATGAACAAATAATTATTTAGATAAATTTCTCTAAATAAGTCCGAACACTGGTCATGAACTAATAATTATAAAATAGAATGTACTCTATACCTGTTCGAACGCGGTACAGTTTTGGCGCCAATAAAAATTATTTATAAATAAAAAAAATCATAAACATACATCATTTTTCACTTAGAATTGTCATTTATTACTGTTTACAAAATTTGAACTACCAGCTAGTAAAATAAAATAGATTTATTAATAAAAATTGGAATTACTGACCCCTGAAAAGCGTTAACTTATTGTACCATATTTTTAACATCGGTTTTCGAAACCAGGCTTGACTCAAATGAAAACGACAACCTGATATTATACAGTTTTCGAAAACTTCTAATACTGAATTATAGGCCGCTTTTTCATAGTCTAAATGAATTTTTTTTAATGTGTAACGGTTTTTCATGGAATTAAAAAAATAATTGTTTTATTTTTAACCATATGTCAATATAAGCTTGTTGATATTTTGTTTCCATAAAAACATATAATATAATTGGTAGATAAAATCCATTTAAGTATACATGTACCGTCTACATTTGTAGAAAATGTTTAGGCTCGTATGAAAAAGTACCATCAGCAAATACATGTTGCGCATTATTTAATAGCGACAAGTTACTAGCAGTCGTAAAAATAGGAATACTATCAGCAGATTAAATGAAACAAAATTGCTCATCCTTTGAAAAATAATCAGTTTTACATTCATATATCATAGCTTTTGCTTCTAAAAAACACTTTGGAACTTTAGAAAATAATTTTCTCCGAGCCTAATACATACTTTTACGAAATAAATGAACGTCAGAATGATTGAGATTACCTAAATCTTGACAATTGCAGAGTTCTTGTATTATGAGTTTATTTGGTTTCATATTTGAATCTGTTGTTACCATTCGTTTAAATACTGACATTACTTTTTGTTTTGTAATGGTTTCTTCTTGAAAAGCTTCATGATTAATATGGTCTCCATGAATCGAAATAACAAATTTTAAATTTTGAGAAACTTTTGTTGTTATGTTACACTTACTATTTGTACAACGAAAAATGTAGCTGTCCTTATTTACTCTAAATTCGCTGAATTTAAAACGATCAATAATCACACACCTTCTACCACGACGGGTTTCAAAAACGTCACTAATACGATTTTCCATGACTGCTCACTATGACATTGTAGACGAAAATGAGACACAGTTACATTGAGTGAATAAAGAAATTTGAAAAGATATATATCGTCGCCCCCGTGCCTAAAGTGACCAAGTTTTTTTTTCTATTTTTGAGTAATTTCTCTTTTAAAGTTGAGCACTTATTTAAAAATCGTGAATTTAACCAATGTTCATGAACTTGATAGTATTGATACCAATATAACTGCAATATTATACTTAACACTGCAGTATTACTAGTTTTACTCAATAGTTATTACTATGATTACTAAATTATAAATTACTATCTTATTTTTATGGTAAAAAGTGACCAAGTGAAAAATGGTTTTACTTTTTTTTCTTTTTTTTTTCGGTTTATTCGAGGCCATTTAGGCCCATTGCCGCTTCCACTATCTTCTTCCATGTTTCTCTGTGTTCTGCCAGTTCTTCTCCATTCAAGGCAATGTTTAATAAGACCGGAGACAAAGCATCACCCTGCCTGACCTCTGTATTTACTGTAAACTCCTCTGATATTGCTGAGTTGAACTTCACTTTGCATATTTATTGAATATACCTTTAGTCACCCGTATCTCCGATGGTTGAACGAATTTCTGTATTGATTTTCTGACACCAAAATCGATTGAACTATCAGACGGCGGTAGTCCTCGTAGGTTCTTTAGTGATCTCCAAAATTGCACTGTCGCAAAATAAATTACGACAATTTTTCGCTTTTAGGAATCCCACCGCTGCCACCAATGAAATGTAGTCCACCGTCGTCGTATGGCGTTCAGACTTTGGGTATGGGTATCAAATGAAGTAACACGACGATTGAATGTATATATGTAATTACTGATTTATTAAATTAGACACTGAATAAATTAATATTATATGATATAATAATATTATGAACACTGATATTATGAGAAGATCTGGTTAAAACTATATGATGCTCTTTTATAAAATTTAAAGGATGCTCTGCGGAATAACGCAAATGTTGCTCACTCTTGATACCAGACTCGACTACCGACCACCGAACGGGGCCCGTCGCAGCGGTCCGTACGGGGCCTTTGGTGTGTGCTGTACCCAGCTATTTCGGTCACGTAGACCATCGTGAGAACCGAATCGGTCACACACTCGTTTTACCATGAGTCAACACCTTTGAGTGTCATATATGCGAGCCCCTTATACCTACATACATACATACATACATACTCACACATATACAATACCTGCTTGTTTTTTTATGTTTGCTTCTTTTTCAGCTTTCCTCTTTTTATATTCACACCTCGAAAGACGTTGCCTGCCATCTGACATATTAATCAAATCCGAATAAACTAAAAAAGGATATTTTTTGTTTTAAAAAGTCGTAAAAAAATACAGTGAAATTATATAGACAATTTTCGAATGTGTTTTTATTTGTCCAAGCTCATCCTCATTTTATTTTTTCGTATTTGGAAATAATATTACAAAATATGTTCTTAATTTTTTTAAATACTTAAATATGCGTTATTTAATGTAGCAAAACGAAACAAATTTTAATTATACAGTTTCCCTAGGCCCTAGGGTTATGAATTATATTTATAATAAAATATTAAAATTATAGAAGCCCCCAGCACCTCGCTTTCTCAGCCCTAATTACAAGTAATCTTTAAAATTATAATTGTTGTCAAAAACTTGTATTGTATTATGATTCAATGATGATTACAATGATTCAATATCTATTATTTATAAGCAGTTCTAGGATTTTAAAGCAAATGCTTCTTTTTTTATGTATGAAATTTTTATACATAAATTCGTTTCACTTCATTCTGATTCTAATTAGGCCAATTTATTTTTGTTATTTATTATACTTTAAAACCCGAGCCCTATTTATAAGTAATTTATATTTTTAGCGTACTTTTAAATACGAATAAACAATCTTAACTTACCTCGCAAATCACAATGTAATAACTAATAATTAATTATTGTTCGTTGTCTGTCACTAGGCTGCTGTAAATTTATTATGTGTCTGTATTTGTCAGTGGTCGAACTACAATTATTGTCGTCTATTACAGTCGTTACATCGTACAGTCGTTGCTATATAAATTAAGACGGCGGCGGCGCGGTAACGAAAAACCAGGGGTTCCCGTTCCATCTATATTGGTATATTTCATAATGCCTGGTGCATTATCGATACGTGGTACGCCGTCATCTAGTCCAAAAACCGCCTCGACGTACATCTAATGTAAAGGTTTCGAAGCAGTGGTTGTTATCACCATAGGTTCCTTAATTGTGCGATTCGGAGTTTTGTTGATCTGACACACGGGAAACCTCTTTATGTATTTTCGGATTTGTGCTCTCATACCCTGCCATTGGTATTGTGCAATTTTATTGTATGTGCGTGTTACACCTTGGTGACCGCCAAGCGGAATTTTATGGAATTCCTTGATGATCTGTAATTTATTTTCATCCGATAATTCATCACGTGTGTATACTTGGAGACGTGTGTATACTTTGTGTAACACAGGAGAATCACGAAAGATGTACCTCAGCATATTTCGTACGACTCCCACATAAATCCATCTAAGCTGCAGCCTAGACGTGGACAAGCAAGTTGTGTAACTTGATGCTGGGCACAGACTTTTCTGAGGTTCTGAAGATTTTTGAAAATAGTTTCATAGTTTGCCTTTTGCCAGAAGAATTGTTTGATGATTATGTAAAACACCTGACGATTATCTAAGCGATTTCTGTATTCATGGAAAACAGATTTCCTGTTAGCTCAGCAACATTTTTCGTAGGCCTCAGTTAAGTTTTGTCTGCTTTCAGAAATACTTGATATCCATTTTCAGTAGATTCTTCTGCTTCTAAATCTAGGGATTCGTTATCCACTAGTTGTACAGAGGTTTCTAATTGATTCTGATGACTTGATGTGGTTTGAGCTCGCGTAGTCACCACCTGAATGCGACTCAATGCATCCGCATTGGTATTATTTAAACCTGGTTTAAAATGTATGGTGTACTGATACTCTTCAAGTTTTAACCACCAACGGTCAGTCTAGACCCTGGGTCTTTTATATTAAACAGCCGATGTTCGATGATCCGTTACGATGTTGAAATGCTGTCCAAATAGATAAGGTCGAAATAATTTAATACCCCAAACGATGCTAGTGAGCTCCTTCTCAGCGGTATTACAATTGATTTCGGCTTTGTTCAACGTGCGCGAAGCGAACGCTATGGGTAAATATTTTCCAATAGGCCCCTGTGACAGTACGCAACCAATTGCCAAATTGCTTGCATCACATGTCAAATTGAATGGCTTTGTAAAGTCTGGGTACTGCAGATTTATGGAGCACAGGCTGCAGTGGCTGCACTCGTGGGACCGCCAGTGCTAATTATACTATGAAGGCGAATGCAATTTTGGGAAGGGACTTTTTAACAGTGTTGTGCAAAGCTAAATTCAGTTGGATACATTTATCAAGATACCTTATCTAGATAAAACAATCGTATCTTTTATTTTATCTAGATAAATTACACAATTGGTATCTACCTGTCATCTAAGATAGAAAACTTCGTCATCTAAATTAATTTATCTAGATTGTTCACGAGACGTAGTCTGAAAAATATACAAACATCTTATTTTCCGATATTATTTTTAAAATTGTATATTATGAAATGAATTATACGTATATATTCAGGTACCTAGTATTATTATTGTCTCTAATGTGCACCACTTTTAAGAAATTAATAATAATAATTGTATCGTAGATCGTTGACAACAGATAAGCTTTATACGAGTATAATAATATTAAATAATTCAAGTCGAAGGTCTAAGAATAACCTGGTAGTACTGAAAATATTGGTATTTTTAAACTATAATAATACCAATAACTATAATAGGAATAAACCACCAGCTCCACTCAGTCCATACCCCACTCACCAACAACCTTTCCTAAACTAGTAACCACTGAAAGTTATAAATATTTCATTTATTATTATTCATTGCTTATAGAAAAAGTATCATACCATCATAATTGACATCATTCATAATCATAAATTCATAACCGTCCGTACAGTCTATGACGTATTTTCTATACCTACCTAGTACCTTCTTACATTTAGCAGTTCATTTTTTTTTAAATTATGAAGTACGTTTACCCAGCCCCCCACATTGAGTTTTTGCAATTTTTTTTTGGCCAATATTTTGTATGGAAATTTACTATGGAAATTTGTATGGAAATTGTACTAATTTGTACGAATTTATTTTTGAAAGTATACAAGAATTCGAGTGGGGGGCTGTAGAAACGTTTCTCCAGCCCCCCCCCCCCCATTTCCAAAACTACATATTTCTATGCAATTTCTTTCCAGCCATTTAGTACGGAATTTGTACGAATTTGTACGACCATTCGCGACATTTTTCGGTAGTCCCTTATTGCCGAAAAACGCATTTTTCTAAAATGCCGTTAGTTATTTTTATTATTTCCAATATCTTATACTATTATCAGTAGAAAGTGTTGATTTTAAACGTATTAACTATTTTATATGTAGGTTTGTACGACTTTTTTTCCATTTTGTGTCTGTGTTCAGTGTTCATTACCCTTGTGATTTAACTTAACACGGTCAATGCCACGGTCGACTCGTAGTCGACAAAAAATACATTGCCCCGCTGTCGACACGTAGTCGACAAATTAGTTATTGACTTTAATGTCTCATGCTTTTTACTTGAGTTGTTTGATTGTATTGAATTTTTCTTCTGGCCATTTGTAATTACATTACTAATTGAATGGTGCATTTGGTTTTATGTTTGGTCTAAAAAAAATCTGTTATTTCAACTTTTCCCGGAATATAGAGACGTATATATTACTTAGTACATATATACTTATATGTATACTGTGTATACAACGCAAATCAGATCGCCGGTGGCCGATGTCGACGCGTAGTCGACAGAGTGTCAATTTGTTGCAGCGACGCGGTATCGGCACCACAAATAGGCCTCGTTTTTGAACGTGTTAAATTATTCATTATTTTATTATTTTTATCATGCCTAGACGAAAACCTAGTATACCACATCAGGTGATTATTGAAACAGTTATTTTATTTAAAGACCGTGTTATAGTTACTGTCAAAGATGGTGTTAAACGTAAGTACCTATTATATATACATACTGACATACTGTAATGTCAATAATTACTTAGAAACAACCTTAAAAACATGATTTTTGTGTCCCCTTTAATCAAAGAAACATAGTCTTGTCAGGTAGTACTTGCCGAGTCCCTACCAAAGTAATCAAAGTAAATATGAAAAAAAGTATAACAAAACAGTTTTTTTTTTAAACAAACTTTATATTAATTTAAAATTTTCACTTTTTTAATAAATCATATAATATCCACAAATAATTTATATTCTAACAATTATTAATCATGTTTCTACGATCAACAAAGCATTTACTAACTGTACTATTTCACAAAAAAAAAGAAAGTTTTTGTCCAAAAAAATAAAGATATTATGGCACTCATGCGGGGCTAACGTACTATACTATAGAGCAGGAGTGACCAACCCAAATGATCTCGCGGGCCACTTTGGAAATACATAACGATCACGAGGGCTACAATTTTTTTTTTTTATTAAAATAAAAAAAAATCAATCTGTATACAAATAATACAATAAGTAATTGTAATAATTTTTTTTTGTAAATGTTTTATAAAGCTTGTGGGGGGGCTGGTGTTGGGGCTGGGGAAATGGCATTTTAAAAAAAATGCGTTTTTCGGAAATAAGGGACTACCGAAAAATTTCGCAAATGGTCGTACAAATTCGTACAAATTCCGTACTAAATGACTGGAAAGAAATTTTGTGCGAAAACGTATTTTTAGTCTGGTGGGGGGCTGGGGAAACGGCATTTTAGAAAAATGCGTTTTTCGGCAATAAGGGATTACCGAAAAATGTCGCGTATAGTCGTACAAATTCGTACAAGTTCCGTACGAAATGGCTGGAAAAAAATTTAGTGCGAAAACGTATTTTTAGTCTGGTGGGGGTAAATTCAAACTTGTAACGTAAGACTTAGAAAAATAATTTTGAAAATCCAAGTCCAATGCGCCCTGTAAGAAGTCTTCCTCTATCTAACAAAAAAAAAAATTATGGAAATCGGACCAATCTACGAGGCGTGAGATTTTTTCCTGTAAGGCATGTTTTTGAGCAAAAAACAGGTCGCGTGCAGGCCCCTTAAGTGTTTTAAATAAATCAATTGTGTTCATTAATTAATACTGAATTATAAGGTAAGAAATATCAAACATATTTCTCCCTTATTTATTCATCAAGTATGTAATAAATCTGCAATCGAATTAGAGTGAGTTAACTCGTCATATAATTAAATTCTTACATATATATATGTATATATTTACATGCGTTTATGTGTATGTGCATGTATATGTGTATATATATTATATATAATATGTAATAAGGTAGTAGATTGGAGTGCGTATGCAATATAATATATAGATAATAAATAATATATAAGTAAAAAAGGGTAAATATATATATATACTGCGCACGCACTGCTTTTTGCACTTCTACAGTCTCCTGCTTTATATATTCTCATATTGGCAAAATCAAGTTATGCTATTGAGTATTTCTTCTAGGTGTTCTGCTAAGTGGAATTTTTCCCTTTCCTCGTCATAAATTCTACATTCCGTTAGTATATGTTTCACTGTGATGGGCACCCCACAACCTGTGCAAATGGGAGGGTCTTCCTTATTCATTAAGTGTGAGTGTGTTATGAAGGTGTGTCCTATTCTGAGGCGATTGATGGAGGTTTCGTGTTTTCTTGAAGTGTTGGCTGGGAAGAGAAAAGGCTGAATGGAGTTCTTGATTTCATTTAAAAAATAATACTCAACCCAGAGCCCAACAACATCTCCAAACTCATTCAGTTCCTAGTTAAAACACAACTCATAAATAAAATATAAAACATGTTATATAATACCTAATAAGTAAAGCCATTGTTCTTTTTTTTTTTTTCTTTTTACTATTTGTTATATCTTAAAATACCTCTCTATGTTTGTATGTATCTTACTGATATTTATGTAATGTAATAAGTATATTAAATGTAGCACGTCCAATGGCCTCCGTCGCCGCGGATAGTTAATTCAATAAAAAAAAAAAAAAAGTTATGCTATTAATCTCAGAAGTACAATAGACAGTCAACTATTATCTGAGCGTCGGTTACGCAATTATTTTAGGCCGCTTTGCTTACGAGTACATATTGCGTTTGTACACTACTCGCTATATTATCATAAACTCGCCTCAATTTACCTATTTCCATGGTGGATTGTTTAAACTCGACCGGAAATCTCTATTGATTGTGTGCACACATAGCAAACGTATCTACCCACTTCGTTAACGCAGAGCCCTTCAACGGAATAAAACGTGCACAGCCATTACATACACCAGCTGTATACATTAGTATAAATGTACAATATACAATTTTGTAGTGCAAAGCGCGCAAGTGCGTTAAATAATTCTTCTGCAATTAAAGATTTTTTTAAGTCGTGATTTTGAGGAATAACTATTGATATGGTAAACGAAAAAATTATTTAACTACTTGTTTAAAATTTGTCAACATTTTAAACTCATAATAATTACTGGATTACTAGTCATTGCAGTTGTACACACACATTACAAACAGCAACCTATACGCGTACCTATAATATATTATGTATACATATATATATTGTATACACTATACATATTACTTTGGTTAATAAATATTAAAGATTTTGGAATTTTTAAGAAGTAGGTATATAATAATTTTAATCGTTAACTGATCTCGGCCATATGCTTTGATAACACGACGAGGTAGGAGTCCAATAGAAGTTCTAAAAGTATTCATCGTTCAATGTTCATTTTGAGTACAGGAGAATGCTTCGACTAGATTCTATACTAAAATAATAACTTGTATGATTATAACTTTCAACGACGGTACATAGTAGCTACACGAATGCCGTCTACAAGTTTGCATAATAATATGATAATGTGTACGACGCGACGCGGGTAATCGACAGCTGATGTGTAGATACCGGAATTCATAAAACCATTGCGGTCGTTCAGGACACATATTTAATGAAAATGTGTCATGGCATTTAATATCGACTCGTTGAAATTGTCGGCCTCGTGGCTCATTAACAGCTTTATCAGCCGCGGACATCGGTATAACATAGGTACCTTCATAAACATACGTCATTATATAGTAAACACATACACACAATACATATCGAAACTAGTGAAGTACAATAAAATTAATGTTCAACGTCGAAACGCGTTATCGGTTGGGCGGGGTCCAATGATCTCTGGTTGTCGCGCAGCGCCGCAGCACACGTGGTGTGATATAGACGAAAACAGTGGTCAATTATAATATAATATTACTATCAATTTTTTTTTAGTTGTTTCCACGAGTAATTAGTGAGTCTGTAGATAGTAGAGAACTCATCAGCCATCACCGAAGAACTACGATAACAATCGTTAACCGCCGCCGCCGCCGCCAGCACCACTCAATACAATATAAACGATATTATGTTCATTAGTAGACTAACAGCTCGCACACCGGCCATCAGCACTCCGTCGCGGTTGACAGCTGCACTAAGGAAACGTTTCGAAATCGTCATAGGTATGAGCCACTTGTCGCACGTGTCCACGGACTTGGCGGGCCCGTCGGTCGGGATCTACAGGTGATTAAATTAATTTGATAATAGTTCATAAATTCATAATAAGTATATGTGTTATTCATATTTACATGTACACTATATCATATAAGGTGCATGGTTTCGATGTGTGTTATACGACGTATAATTGCATAACTAGTTTTACAATGACGGTGACAAACTAACAACTTAGACTGTCAGACGTAGGTAGGTACAATACCGAGTTCATACTTTCATTCTGATTGTTTATGACGGTCAAAGTTGTCGACTTCCGCCACTGCGAGAGAAGGTCCGCTATGGCTGTTTTCATTTAGTACGTGTCATTTTCACAGTGACATATTATTTTATCGAGTGGTTAAATTGTACTTCAACTTCGCGAAACTAGGCCGCCTACAATAAATACTGCTGTCATACAGTTGTGTTTGTGATGCACTCATGGCCTATATAATATATAAATAGTATACGGGGCAAAGTCGGATATATTATTGTAAAGTTCGTTTTATGAAATGCATTTTCCGGATAAACTACACACGAGTCTATTATTGTTAGAAGTTGGCTCAATATTTTTGATTCGCACAAATTCTCGGAACACATTACATTCAAGTTAAAATAAAGTACCTATAGTGTCTAAGTTATTCTACCTGGAACGGCCACTGAAAGTTATTGCTGTGGTTCTGTTAATCTGAAATAGAAATTGTAAACCAAACAAACTTGATCATAGAAAAAATAAAATCTGTTTGAAGTGAAATGTAATTCTGATTCAGAATTCATAAGAAAATATATTTTAGATCTGAGTGAAAATATATCTTTGATAAATAATATATTCTAATAATTGCATTCGTTCACATACATAAAGTTTCTGCGAAGAATATAAATCAAAAAATCTATTTTTGAGTATTTTGTACTAAATACTATTAATATTTTTTTAATAAATTGTAATTTTTAAATGAATGTTCCGAGATTGTTAATATCAGCTGTAATATAGAGATCTGTATATTTTATTATATAGTAGTATATTTTAAGTTATAACTAAAAATCAATAACAACATGAAATAATATTGTTTTATGTTTTCATAGACATTATTTCGTATGACAATACAAAACAATTATAATTTCTATAATAAATAGTGTACATTGAATAGTAAAATTGTAATTATTTAATTATAACTTGGCAACAACATAGTTACTATCGTTAAATAAAAAAAAAAACGTACATGACATATATTTAAAATAATTTTGGAATATTTTTATTTTCACTAGAAATATTTTAACCATCTAAATTCTATACTTCACACTTGTTTGTGATTTAAAATGTAATGCCTTGGTCTATATTTTAACTACACGAACCATTTATTGGTTTAATACTTTAATCTTTTAATCAATGATAATACATTACATTTCAAATGCGTACATACACATTTTATTTTGTTTTTTAATTGGAGTTGGTTGTTATATTATTCTTTCTTAAATTAAAGAGATTTAATTATGCTTATTTTTATAGAAATCTGAGTGAAAAGAAATAATAATTTTAGTAAAGTAAGATTGGTTAAAAAAATTTCATTCCGTTTTTTTGTGTACCTTCTTTGAAACTGTAGTAAGTGCCTATGAAATAATCAAAATGAAACTCATAATCCTCTAAAAAAAAAATTTTATTGTTATTCAAGTATTAAAATATGTTATAGATCGGTGACGGTATTGGTTTAGAACGTAACAAATTATTATAATCAAAGCACTGTTTGGCGTTCGCTCGCCGACATAAAAATTATATTTTATCATAAATGGTATTCTAAATTAATTAGGTATGGAAATTATTTGTATCTACAAAGAAGCAATGTTTTTATCAATGAATAATTATTTTTAACTTAAGGTCAAACTGTCAACTGTATACACCATATTATATGTTTATTGTACCTACTTATCAGTTGAACAATATCGAATAGTTAATTGAATATTTAAGTATTTATATGAGTAAGAAGTTTAATACAAGGTAAAACTAAAAAATAATTGTATAAGTAATGAAACTTTGTGTATTTTATCCATTATTATGTACCAACTATATGGAACATAATATATGAGTATGTTGTGTAGAAAATCCTTGAATTATAATAATATTGAACCTATTTGTTTTTTTATTATGATTAAATAATACACTTGCATTTATTTTATTTTGAAACGATATCAATCAAAAAACAATAAAATGTATGTATTTCATTTAAATAATATGTTTTTCTATTAAATAACAAATAAAAAATAAAACATAATATGAGTTTGAAATGTTACGGTTTTATGTTGATGAAATATTTCATCTGTATTAGAGAATTTATTTTACAAATAAAATATACCTTTTTATAACTTTATTTTATACATTTTTTGTATATGATCGATTCAAGTTCGATTTACAAGTTCCCTTTTGACTTGCTAGACAATACTCATGTTTCTTCATACATTTTCACGAATATTTCATGAATGTTATGTAGATTTGAGACACATCAATTTTTTAACTTGGGTACACATTTTTTTGTGCAAACTTTTTACTAATTCTCAATTGTTTGTTTTTTTACGATGTAACTGTGGAATATACAGCGCGTTCTTGAATATATATTATCTTAATTTGTAAAGAATTAAATACGTAATTTTGTCCTAATCTTATCAATTTAATTAGTTTCGGCTAATGTAACTATTTTTAATTATAAAGTGTGAAAACATGTTAAATTAAAAATTAAAAATTATTTTAGAACGTATCAAATTTTAATTTTTGAACATCGACTGTGGTTATTACTTCATAGGTTACATTTAATTATTTACAATTCATTAATTTATACATTTCAGTTGTTTTTTTTTAATAAGACATTATTTTATTAGTATTTATATCTAACATATTTGTACAATAGGTAGGTATTTACTATAATTTTAGTTAACCAAATACATAAATACAATTCTCTAAAGTCCCGTATAATGCGCTTAACCCTCCCTCTCCTCCCTCAATATACAAAATATACTTATGTAGTTGTAGTAGTTGTAAGTTATTTTAGTTATTTATTTTTAAAGGGTTAAATGTAATACTGGAGGCTAATTGAATACATTTTTCGGGTAGCATACACGTTTTGCAAATAAGAGTTTAACATTTTTTTTTTAGAATACATTCATAAAACTTTGAAAATAAATAAATACGAACTATTTTTTTATATTTAAAGCATTTCAACACTTGATAACAATACATTAGTATTACGCAGGTCAGCTGCTCATATACAGCTGACCTGTTTATACTATAATGGCTATATGTATGAAACTATCTCATAGTATAGCATAAAATATTAGAATGTACATTTCTATGTTATCAATCTATACAGGAAAATAATATTCATCGTCAATTAATATAGATTTTAATTTTATTTGTAGCCAAGCAGTTAAGTACGGTGATACAGTATACTTGTCAGGTACCTTGGGATTGGATCCTAGTACCGGTAAGCTGGTCGAAGGCGGTGCCAGACCCGAAATAAAAAAGGCATTGGAAAATATTAAGCATGTCCTGGAAGCGTCTCAATCGTCTTTCAGTTCAAGTAAGTATCTATCTATATAAAGACATTATGCAATTAGTTTATCGAAACTTATATTGATTGTAATATTAAAATTATATTTCATCAGATTGACCTGGTAGTAATTTAGTTTTAAATGATGTTATTCAACCGTGGTTGCATTATATAACACAAGTATTGTTTTTTTTTTTTTTATCTAAGTTAATAGTTAGGTAGTAAAGGTGATGTGTATACTTCGTATAAATTCTTTTTTTCTCATCTATAACAAGACTTTGATGTGGTGCCATAGAAAATCTGAAATTGTTCTGTTAATCCTGTAATACGAATACCAGAAAGGTACATTTTGAAAAAATTGGAACTTGATTTTAAATATTACAAAAATAGGCACCTGCCACCTAGCATAAAAGTAGTTAAAACCGTAGACCAATATTCCGATATTTCAAACTTTTTGTTTATTGCCATGCCTTCATCATGTTTTAATAAAAGAGTTTTTATAATTTGTAACTCAGTATATATTTTACTCTCAAATTTCAGCGATTGTCGTAATACATTAAGTGATGTAATTAAAAGTCTAGTAGCGTTTTTATAATACCTTTAGTGTATAGCTGGATTATATAACACGGTATTGTTTTAAAAAATATTTAAATTTAATCATGATTTATATTTAATACCTATAGGTATTAGGCATGCGGTATCTGCGGTGGATATCATATTTAATTCTTTAATCACTGAATTTTTTGATATTAATTAAACAAAATATTAAATACATGCACCTCTCTCACACTCGACTTCCTTAACAATGTAAAAATTACGGCTTTTAACACAATAAATTGTATTATGTAATTTATAAAAAAGGCAACTGCACCCGACAACACATAATTCTGTATAAATAATGACGTGAGAAAAAATATTAATAGTTTCTGATCGAGTTCCGAATCCTATACCCAAAGTTATTTGGGCCCTTTGAACGATTGTATATTGTACAAACGTATTTGTTCATAACTCGCTATACGGCAATAGACTTTAATAAGAATCCGGTGAAAATGTCATGGTGGTATATTAACATTTTCAAACTACATAGACAATATTGTCTACACGAAATGAAGACTCCTAATGAAATATTTGACGTAAAGTTACTTCATTGTTTGTTAACTTGGAACTACGACTCTCCATACTGGAAATGTTTGAAGAAGCTAAACATCGACATAGGACATTAGATTTACTCAAATGTTACGGATTCGAAAAAATGTAGAAAATTCAGTGGCCAAAATCATATACAATATATTTTCTTCTTCTCATACAGGTACCTATATTTATTCTTGTTGCAATATTCTTTGATATTTGACCCGTTAAGCGAATAGGTGCTATATGATAATTACACAGAAGTTATTACTTTCACGTATACAGTATACCTACATACAGAATATTTTAACGTCTTGGGTTCTGTATTTTACACTCTGTCAAGAATGATTCATATAATGTGAAGTTTTTTATCGTTTTACCGTTATGCCTAATGTTACAATAATTATTATAAATTGTTTTTTTTTTTAATTTCATTTTTAAAATATCGGGTGGTGAACAAGTGTTGTAGTAAAATATTACACCTATATGCGTCGGAACTATAATATATTATACATTATACATAATACATATCGTTGGCATGTAGTCAAACCAGGTTATTAATAAAATATGCATAGTAATAATCAAGGATTTATTATAATTGTAATCAAGTTATTTAGTCTTGTAACAATAAATAACTATTTTTCCTACATTTTATTTCCAAGTATTATTTTTTTATTTATATTCCGACCAAACTATGATTTTAATGTTTATATTAGATAGTTCAATATTAACTATATAACTACGACAGTGAATTTATATAGTGTAATTACCTTATGATTAAAAAACAATCTGTTTGTGAAGTTTTTTTTATTATTCGACTAACAAATTCGTATATTAAAAATTAAAACTTCAATTTTGTACTATTTGCTTAGATATAATCTGATAAAATGCCTACCTTGCTAATACCTTCAAGTTATATATATGTATCATAATATTATATCACAGTTCTTGTGACTTATTTTGTTATGTAAGTGTGTTTTACTTGCTTTTGGCAAATTTCCACAACTTTTATGGTATTTTTGACCAGCTACTAGGCCAATTATGATTATTCGTTAGAAAGTAATTACCAGTTGATATCTTCATTCATAACAAAAATTTGAAAAGCTTATAAATACATTTTAGATATTACAGTTCTGTTTTCACTATTTTTTGAACGAATTATTATTACTTGGTGGAATGTCTGTGCAAACATTATTATATAATATGATAATATGTAAAATAACCAAATTGTATTTTATATATACATAATGTGATGAAAATTCAAAAAAGGAATAATTTAAAAAATATTAATAATGATTGCTGTACGTCGTTTCATATTACATGTATGATTTAAAAACTAAAATTAAATTAAAAAAATAAAACAGAATCAAATAAAATGTATTTTATTTATAAATTATTCAATACACTTAGTACACAATAACACAAAAATAATAGTTACATTTTAAAACAAAACTATTTTGTTTAGATATAAAGGGTGAATTTATTTATCTTGGATACAGTCATCCTTGTGATTACGTAATAAAACGAAAATAGACCCCTTTATTTTGGCGGTAACATGTTTGGATAATTCTTATAAGTGTATATATTTTTATTATTTTCAGTCGTTAAGACCACGGTTCTGTTAGCTGACATAAAAGACGGCCCGACGGTGAACGAGATTTACAAGCAATGTAATTATGCGGACTCATTTGAATTTCAAAATAGATAGCACTAAGTACTGATTAAAAACAATAATTTGTCTCTTTATTTTCTATTTAACAGTTTTTGTGCCGCCATATCCGGCTAGAGCAATGTATCAAGTGGCCAAATTGCCTTTAGTAAGTATTAAACAAAACTGACTTTAAGACACCATTGATGTGATAAATTATAGTTCATGTTTTTTTTTCTGTCACTATTTATGTGAGAACACTTGTAGCTTCTTTTTTTTCGGAAGTCAATAAAATCACCAAATTATATTTGTGTCACTCGAGCTGTTAAATTATGTGATGATAAATCTTATTGTGTGTTTATTTTTATAGGACGCCAAAGTCGAAATAGAAGTGATCGCCGCGGTTAACAAGTAACCGCAATAAGAAGATATATTTTAATTTTGTTTGTTAAAATTTTTTACGAACTTGCTACAAGCAACGGAAATAATCTAAATATGTTATTTACAATATAAAAGTGCTGTACACACACAAAAGCGAGGATTTAATGCGTATTCAGGGGATATAGAAATGTCTGTCTGGTACAATTGGAAATGTGACAAATTCATAGTTTTTATTTTACTTTCTTAAATATCTCATAGAGGACTTTTCAAAAAAAATATGCAGTAGAATAATATTATAGTTGAGTTATTTATTTCGAAATACTTCTTATTTAAAACATTTATAAACTTTATTAGATCAACTACGTGATTATTAATGTGTTTCTAATGTTTAATAATTTTTTTTATCCCGTTGACTACCACGAGCACAATGTTATGAACCTACACAGGATATTAACACATGAGGCCATAATAATTCATGAGGGTTTTTCATAGAGCGTTTTGTTATTATAACTCATAACTGTGTGTTCGTATATTAAAAAGTTTGAAATTTTGTTTGTGAGCTGAAAAAATTTGTTTCACGGGGCAAAATTATCAATATTTATAACACGTATGTGTACACATTTTTGTACGTGAAGCGAAATAGGCGAATATTGTTGAGTACAAATTGTTTTACTTTATAACACAAATGGAAAGTATCGTAAGTATGCACAATTTTCAGTACCCATAGCGTTGTAGTAAATATATTTTTAAAAAAAACCGTGGCAATCAACACGTTATAATGCCTAGGTTCATTTTTTCCTAACTGTATTTCTCTTGTCCTCCTCCGCATGGAATTAATTAGGAATCCAAGTGTGTTTATACACATCGTCGAACCACCGGCGGTGAAATGCAAATTTCCTTAACGTATAATAACCTAACAGAGGAAATAAATTAAAGTGTGGAGACACGGTCGTATATGGAAATGGGCTTTACTATGGCCTCCACTAACAACCAAGTACCAATCCCTGGTTTTAATATCTTTCGTGAGCATTTCTGGTTGTGACATCCTGGGCAGGTAATGCTAAGTAGGAACACTAAATTTAATTCGGCGTCATCAGCATCGTGGTTGTCCTGTTGTTGTTGGTCAACACGCCAACGGTAATTCCGTTTTCCAGCATTGCTGTGCCGTTTTCTTTGATTGCGTCTTGTTTGCTGAAGAGCATTTTGCGTGGGAACCGCAGAGATTTGTCCTCAGCCGACGACGTACCCGTGTCACTGGTCTCGTTGATCGCTACGATCGTAGGTTGCCAGGACTTGTTGGTCATCAGTCGTTTCATCGAATTCACCTGAACAGTTTCACAAATAAATTATAACAATCGCTTTAGGCAAACAGCCGTATATAGTCAAGTGGTAAGAACAATAACAATTATATCAGTCGTGAAAGGCAAGATACAAGCAACAAGAATTATTGCTATACCTATAGACAGAATAATTATTTTAAAACTCATCTTACTTTCTATGACTTTTTTTTTAAAAAAAACCTTTATATAATTCGAGTAAATACAAACACTTAATTTTTTAGGGTAAGGTTATTTTTTTAGAGTTAAATTTTTTTTTATTTCAAACTAGTATGTACATTTGTATGACGTACAAATTAATATTGAACTTATAGATTGTAAATTGGCATTTAAATTTCAAGACGAGATGCGTCATAAATATGAGAGATGAGGCGTACTCTTCGAAATGTGTGGAGCATTACTCCGATTATCTAAACTTAAATGGATTGTAAATACAAAAACTATTTGTATTGGATATGGTCTTTGAAAATTGCTTAAAATGTCTACTTAAAAATATTGCTTACCATTTAAATAATGTAAAACATAACTATAACTTAAAGTTTGTTTTTAAATAAATAATTTATTAGTGTTTACATAATATGTATAAAATAAACACTACCTACGTTTATAAGGTTGATCATCGTATATTCTCGTTACCTCGTTAAACTATTTGATAAAAAATGGGGAAAATGCTATGGCCTCTGGCGCGCATTCAAATTTTTTTTTGGTGGTGGGATTCTTACTTTCCTTTACACACAAATACAGAATAACCAATAAATATTAATAATTTAACTAAGATGTATTAATAAAAAAATTGGGGCTTTAGGCTCAAAGCCCTTCCTTCCTGGATGCGCCACCTTATATTGTTAAGCTTGTTAAAATGTGTTTATTTTATAAGAACCTACACGAGAACGTCTGTAATACTATACGTACGAAAATGTCCAAGTTTATGTTTATTGAATATTTGACTATTTGAGTGTAGCAAAGTAGGTTGTTTGTTTTTAGTTCATATACTATATGGGTACTATATGTATAAATAGGATATAACGATTAAAACATCGTGATTTTCTGACCTGAAATAGCTAATGGAAATCAGATTAATGTAATTTGCACTAAGCATTTAGCGATTATTAGATATAAAGATTAATAAATGTGTTATGTAAACAATCTAAAACAGGTGATACAATTAATTTTTATTATAATATTTACATTGAATTTTTAACACTGAAATGCGGATTAAATAAAACGATAGGTTTGTGCTAGGACGCTAGAGGTTCCAATAGGACTAATTTTTAAGTGAGCGCCTATTGAAAATGAAAAAAACTTATCAACTATACTATGGCGAATATTAACACATATATAAATTACAAATTTCTTAGGGTAACAAAAAATGACATACTATTCAAAAAATGAATAATATAATCTTTCGACGATAACACAATTAATAAAAATAGCTGTACCTCATCAAAATGACTACTACTGAAGCTTCTGCTGTGGCTGTGGTGTCTCTGCCATTTGTAGTCCAAGGTGGGCATGCCGTGGTCAGGACTTATACCACTGGCCCCTTTGCAAGATCTCCAAGTTTCCTGAAAAATAAATATTTAAGAAATGTACATCAAATATAAGATGTTAATAGAAAAATATTTGTATATCACTTTAAAATAAACATTTGAATCAGGTATTTAAGTACATTAATTAATTAACACAACTGTGTGCACCTGAAATATTGTATGGTTGGTTAAATTTATAGTGAACACAATTTTATATATTCATTAATCGTCGGAGTTCGTATTAAAAAGTTTAAATGTCTTTAATACAAGTTTAGTGTGCTTCAACTTTCAAGGTTAAAAGTCCTTGCTATTAGTTTATTTACTTACAATTTTTTTTTAGCCTAACAAACTTGTTATCAACTAATACAATTATTTTCACTATAAATTGCGTGAATTTATGCTAGTGCGTTGGCTATTATACAAAATAATGGCGTACCTATCAAATTTGAATTTAGTCTTAAACCTTATGTAATATTATTAATATTCTCAATAGTTAAACATTAGTATACTACCTATAAATGTAAATAAATTGATTATAAGATTATTTTGGTATTTTACTTCCGTGTAATTAAAAAATTTTGTTAAAAAACCTAATCGAATAGACGTTTCATTTCCAAATAGCAGCGGACCACTAAGCACAGGTAAAATATTAGTAGAATCTTGAAGGGTACAATCTACACTTTAGGAAACCAAAAATGCACCCTTATCCTTTTATAAGAAGCTTCAAATTATACTATTGTTATTGGTCATTATTGAAACCCCTTTTTGGTGTTTCTGTAAAAAACAAAATTTCTATATGGTTCTGTACAATTTAATAAGATATAAGATAAAACTAATTTGTCAAGTTTTCATTATGTTGTCAAATAATCTACTCATACTTTGATTACTTGTTTCTTTCATTATCATATTATGTATTATAATATGACCAAATCACCAATAATTGTATTTCAGATTAGGTTTATAGGTCTTGTACCCACTATCCAGGAACGTTGTGTACTGAAACTTGATTAACCCTGCAGTTGTCGCATAAATAAAATATACAAATTATTAACCGTGCAATCATTGTGTATAGAAGTAACACAATGAAAAAACCAATTAATTATAATAGTATTTAGTAATCTACCTTATATTACCTACCTATAAGTTCTAGTTCAAAACAAAACTATAGTCTACCTATGCGTAGTTTACCAATAGATAGGCCGTTTGTGGATCATGAAACGTGGGTACCTACTTTTGATAATTTATTTCAAATAAATAATAATACAATATAATATCAGGAAAAAATGTACATTAAAATCGTATTGTGAAATTCCACTTCTACAGTTCTACCCGAAATTGCGTTTCAACGTCAAGGCGTCACAATTATAATTATTGTGATCAAAGTTCGTCTGTATAATTATTGAATTTGACACCTGTATAATGAATTACAACACTTAGTCGTTAATTGTATAAAATGTATAAACTCAATATAGGTGAAAATGGTTATTTTTCCTTTGCCATTTTCAGAGAATAAATGATTTAAAATCAAAAAGTAATATTATAGAGTAAATCGTGATTCGAATAATGAACATAACTTAATATAATATACCTTTCTTATTTTATCGTCAAGTAGGTATTTCATTTCGATTCATTTTCCTTTTAAGGTTTCCAATCAATGGTGAATTAATGATATCCCAGAAGCTAAATAGGTAGTATTTTTTATAATAGTCGAATCACTAGCTGTATAATATATAATATTGTAATGTAATATATTATTATTATTATAACTCACAAAATGTATGTTTGTTTAGTGGATTGTGTACGTGGACTATGTAAATATATATAATCGTCGTTGTGTATTTAACTATAAACACGAATACCTTCATGATAGTATAATATTAATAATATCCACCGCATCAAGAGTCAAGAGCCAATGCTATACTAATCCACTCGTTAAATGTCTAAAAGGCTTGTCGGCGACCGCCTTTGATTATACGCTATCTGATTCCTACATTCGATATATTATAATATTCTAGACTTTGCAGAGACCGTATTCAATAATATGTTATATAAATATTATGTTTGAAATGTCTCGTTACGCTTACCTAATATTTGAAACAGCGTGAAGACTTGATATCGTTTAAGTAAAAAGTGTTTAAAAATGCAGCTTTATGCATTTATTACATACTCGTATATACCGTATAGGTTTACCTCTACTCACTTTGAAAGCGGTCCGGAATTTGTACGACATGAGATTGTACAGAAGCGGGTTTATGGTGGCTGACAAGTAGTACAGGATTCCCGATACGTAGTTCAGCACCTGATATACGTTTGCATCGATTATCGAAGTGCTCGAGTAGTCTTCGTGATTCGCGTCCCCGTAGATGGCAACCAGCCTTTGCGCTTGAAACGGCGCCCAGCAGACGAAAAATGCCACCACCACGACAACTGAAAAGTACAATTAAAACCAATGTTCAGAAGAATAATATTCCAAGCCATAGTCGTGCCGACAATGTAAAGACTCGCACACAAATACCATACACAGGCTGTATATCGCGACTGTGTCCACGTATATACTATAGTTGTACACACATGCCCCACCACCACATAAATCCCCCCCCCCCCAGAGCCTATATCAGAGCATGCCCAGAGCATAATAAATCAATTGACGAGTTGACCACCACTGTACTTGAAAATGTAGTATTTTGTGTGTAAAAAAATGTCTATCCGCCCCTAAGACAAATTCCTAATTACACTACTGATGCAGTGGTTTGACGGCGGCACAGCCCTAGTACATGAACGCGTTGTTAAAACGCAAAGAGCCTATTTTAAATCCAGTGGTTTTAATTGCAAATTAAATTAAATCGTTTTATTACTTTAAAAATGATCGATGTCGAATTGTTTATCGTCTTGGACTGAGGTTGAAAAGTATGAGTGTTATAATATATGAAATGTAACTTGTAAGTATGTAACGAGCAAAGATTTTATAAATAGAGATGCTAAAAAGCTTGGATATCTACACTTTGGTAGATATTTATCATTGGTCCGAGTATAAAAACATGCTGAATAATAACTAGATACTAAGAAACAAAATAGAGATAAGAATTATTTTTATCATATGCCAACTACAAAATATTTATTAAACATTCGGTAAAATAACTTAGAATGTTGTATAGAGTTACAAAAAAAGTATTATCGCGGAAATGCCGTAAACCTATAAAAGTTGATAATATTATTGTAAGTTGTTCGGTATAATTATGGATTCAGAACACGGAACAGTGGATTTTCAATTTAGATTGATTGTTTCTTAAGTTTGGTGTGACCTATAAGACTATAACCTTCAAAAAAAAAAAACTTTGTGAGCTAACTATGCTTGTATCATTAAAACTTGTTTTCAAAATCTTAGGTTAACGTTAACTCGTTTTTAATTTACATTGTTTTCAATATTGTTGCAAAGAAATATATTCAATGGTAATAAAAAAACATTTTAAGTACCTAACCTGAATTACCAAATATTACTATTTTAAAATTATTTGAAGATTAAATAGAGCTTGGTGTGTTCATTTATTAATGCTGTTCTCTATACACGTTTATAAAACGGAAATTACTAATTTGTTTACTTTAATATATTATTTGTTTTGTATTATAATACAAATATTGATTAAGTATTGCATTTGATTATTTTTAATGTAAACGTACCTATTTATACATTTATAATTACAGATACATTTTATGATCATGCATTAATCCATTGCACAAATCATTACTATTTTCGTGGATATATTTATTTTTACCATTTAAAAAATATAATTAAATACAAGTAGTGGCGGTGTTTTTTCCATATAAATAAAGACATTGCTATCACCAATATAACGGTGAAAATAAAAATATTGTTTATCTCACTCCGCTGGCTGCAGCTAAGTGCGCGTGGCCCACGCAAATGTGTTTTCAATACTTTATGCGATTTTGCGACGATACAAATCTATTTGACAAAATTTATACTCCTGGTGTGAAAATTACACGAAAATGGAAATATTTCTCACTACACGGTGGCGAGAAATGAACAGCAAATAAACCCGAAAAAAGTGATCTCGGTGCACGGTGGGTTGGGATGCTTAACACGTTCGCTTGGCAGCTGCAATAAATGGCTCAATTTTCACGTTGTATGCGATAATCTAACGTGGAAAGCTTTGAACAGCCATGTTGACAATATTATGTTTTATTCATTAACCTAGATTTGGGGTGCACTATAATGTATTAAACATTATTCCGCGAGCATACATTGTTTGTAATAACAAGTACTGTTGCACCATCACAGAAACGTGGTCCAGTGCGAGCATCAATCAGTGTTGAAAGTGACTCGTTCAATGAAGAGGCGGGCCCGGTCTGAGGTCCATTCCCCTTCCCAATCGATACATTTTTATTTATTTATTTTTGTTAATATAATAATCAATCATTAAAATGTGTAATTTGTTTTAGTTTTGTGTCAGATTAAGCGATCAGCGATTTTGTTTTTGCAGTCGTTAAGTTTTGAATACTAAAGAGCACAAAAATGTGATTTTTTACACCATCTCCAATTATTATATAATATAGAGTTCCTAGTTTTTCCATTGTAGGGTTTAGAACTGAACTCCACGTTAAAATAATCATATTTGATCATATTTGATTTATTAAAAAAAAATTAGGTAATCTATTTTACGCGACAATAATATAAGATATAATATTATTTATAATAATGAAGAATTTTGAGGAAGCATTTCTGAGTAAACTATTCATAGGTAATGCCATTAAATATTTACTTTTTAGTTTGTCACATTATGAGATGTGCACTTTATAAGCTACGTGTACTGGAAAGTTTTTCGTTTGATGAGTACGACAAATTTCGTTTAGACTTAATATCAGGTTAGATGTACGTGGTGTGGAGACAACACCAGATTGTTGTCATTTCTCAGAGATTTTTTTTTCGCAGTTAATGAAATATTTTGAGGCCAAAGCTTTTATCCCATGGTCCAAATGTCCGAGTATGATTATTTTGTAGATATTATAGGTAACGTTATTTGGTGGTCGAATTTATAACTTGATAGTACTGCGATATTTTGAACACTGCCCGGCGCGATAACCGCGCAAACAGGCGGATTTCGATACAGCACCGTACTGATTTTTTTTTTTTTTGTTTTTTGTCTACTTATTTTATTAATTTTAATAATATAATTTTCTTGACTATTATTATTATTAATATTTTTTATGTTGTAGTTTTATTTATATTTATCCTCGGAGTTATATGATTTACCTATACGTGAAACCCCCAAACAGAACTTTGACATAATATGACATAACCCGATATTATCTATCTTAACTCGCTCTAAAAGTTTTAAAACGATACATATTTGTATATTGTATTCACAAGGGCAGAACCCGTTTCGCCCAGGTATCGAATTAGCCCAAATATTGTTATCATATAATTCCCGTTTTGCCCAGACTAGTTTAGATAAATTCAAAATTAAGTTAGCAATGATTGTTTAATACAATTATTAATTTTCACGTTTTAGGGACAGTTAATATAATATTATGCATTACATAAATAATTTATGACTATTTTCGGTTTATATAAATGTTATATAAACTGAAAATAGTCATCCACGTTTAAATATAATTATTTTAAATGGGTACCCTACCACGTCTTAATATGCATCTGTATATTATTATATATATAATTTATTTCGATTCCATCGATACTATAATGATATCAATATAATATTTTAATAATTTACACATCAAAATTAGGTCACCTTATCAAAAAAAAAATTTCGTCGCGTTTGAATTATCAAAACAAATATATCTTTAATTTAAACAAAACAAAATATTGATTATGGCATATTAATCAGGTTTGAATAAGGTTGGCATTACGTTTTAATGAAAACCCGTGCGTAAATAATATCATGGGTGGCAGTTAGATTTATATTTAATTTCATTACTAATCCAATACCCGGTAATAAATTTATTTTTTCATAATATAGGACTTAATTTATCTCGCATTATATTGTAAATGTGTTATATTATTATAACATCATACTTATTTTATGGTGTGCCCCACGCAATGGTTTTAGTAATTAAAAATGGTAGGATGGCAGGGGAGATATTGAAGCTTACTTTATTTCATCATCCCACCTTTTTATACTATAAAACCTTTGTGAATGAGATAATCTGTTATCTGTTTGTATCCGTTTGTTATTTGGTAGCATTTTTCTATGTGTTGACTTAAGTTACATTTTTGTGATGGACATGATTACAGCAGTTGTACGTGTATTTCACGCATGAACATCCAATATACATTTGCCATATAACCAAAGGTAATAAAATACTTATGCTTAGGTTCTCAACCAATGAAATAATATCCACTTTTAGTTTTAATTATTAACTAAAGAGATCAATAATGTTATATTATTCACCTATATTTTCAAAGTAAATTTTAAATAAAAAAGAATGATTTTAAATTAATGTCTTAAATATTAAAACCGATCACATATTTATTATGTTATTTTCTTTCTTTATAATCGAACATGAAATAAAGTTGAGTTTTATCTCACGTCAAATATTAAACTGACTGCTTTGCAGTGAGGTAAGTATGTGTTATAACTTATATAAGCACTGAAAACGTGGAATTTAAAATAAATATCCTTCAAAGTTCCAGCTGATATTATTGTAAATATAAATTTAATTTTATTACTTCTGTTTTAAGTTTGATACGAAATACAAATGTTTTCTTATTTTTTAGATACATATACCTAACATAAAATGAGTAATATCTCACAAATGTTTTATATTATGTAAAATTCTTAATAGTCAATTTTCAAACTATTTCACCAAAAAAACGTATATTTGTTATATTTAATATTTTGTTATTCAGCAAGTAGTTAATTCTTGGAACCAAGATAATAATCTTTTTCTAATTTTAATTCAAAACTAATTAAAACGATAACACCAAAAAATAATACCGAATCCGTAAAAAAATGATTGATATTCTAAAACAGCACAGCAAGATAAAATATTAAATCACATATAGGTCACAACCAGTGACAACCACCACTCATATATTAATATTACGTTCTAAGTACAAGCCACCAAAGACTCTCTGACAGTGCTTTCATGTAATTTTATATTTCCTATTCCAATGAAGTAATTAACTTTAACGCACCACACTCTTGGTACATTTATTTTCTCTCATAATTAATGAGATTAGTTCCATATATTCTATTCGCCAGAATATTTGTTTGGATATTATAATAGTTAAAATTACAAAGTTCATCATCCAACAGGTTAAGTTGTATGGTTTTTCAACTATACTGTATTTATATCAATGAAATGTATTTAAATAATGTACGCTAATTCTTCATTTATCAGTGCATTATTGTAATATAAACTCAGTTTAAGAATAATAGAACAAATCTAATTATAATCTGTCCCTCACAAGGGTTCAGGGCAAGGGTTCAAGGGTGCATAGTAGCAAGGCTGTTGAGAGGTTTTGCTAACATTAAAATGTTAAAATAATGGCACTGGATTCTAGTTTCTAAGGGCTAGGGTTATCTCAACACGGCGATGGACTTTGTAATGCAATTCAATACGTGCGTTGGACTTATTATTAATTTGTAATCTTATTTTCATTATTCAGCATATTGCATACAGTGACGCGACTATAGCGGAGCGGATGCCTATCATTGGCTCTCCGGTTCAGAGCTCATGGTGAATTCTATTTTATCCATAAAAAATATTGAGTTGGTCTAGATAAATCCATCTAATAACGGAAGGATGAAATAAGGGCTTTTACAATTATCGATTGCAGCACACCCATCCACTATCCACTTTTATATATTGTGTATCGTTAGCGTTATGTAAAAAGACATGGTCAAGTGAAAATGTTCATAATTTGAATATTGCTCTACTACATTTTTTTTTCAATTAGTTAGTTTTTGCATGTTGTACACAATATATTATAAATTTTAAAAAAAAAAATTGAATAAATTAAATATCGATATTAATCTTAGAATACCTGGATAGGGGTGTATTATTGTACAATATGTATTTCACAGAAAAAATAACTTAAAAAAACGCCCATCACTTGATTACATCAAATATTTTCTTGACACCTTGTATCTCCCATTCGCTGACAATTAATATTCAAAACATTATAAAAATCTTTTTCACACACCTATACAAGGAAATAACGTCCACAAATTTCACATTTTTAAAAAATGTACTTTTCTCATAATATTGCTGTATCGGATTTATTCTCGTATTTCGAAAACATTTATTGATTTCGGTTAAATTTGCTTCATCTTCATACAATTGGCTTTAAAACATTAACTATAACAAGTTAAAAAAATTAATTGATAAAATACGGTTTTGTTTGATTATTTTTTAAGCATTTTAATACATCCAAATGTACTGAACTTTCAACGATTTAAATTAAAATATGTTATTTATAAATTTGAATTATTCAATACTTCTGTAAGTTGTACATATAAATTATAAATATTCAATTAATACATTTTAAATTTAAAAAAAATATCTGAAAACTAAAAAAAAAATCTTTAAAAATGTTTTTAATATTGAATGAGTTGTTCAGTATTTTGTAGCAATGTTGGTAATGTACCTATCATATTATACAAGATTAATCTCACTTATGACAGATGTACGTCTATGTATAGGTACAGATGTCGTATAATATGACGTTTGTGTTACTTTTAACTTAGATTGAATTAGAAAAGTATCTACCATCTATAATAGTACTGTAACGATTTACAGATTACTGACTCGTTATTTATGTCGCACTCAGAGTTCAGCGAATTTTCTTAGATTTACAGAACACAGGATCTTTGAGTACGAGCATATATATATTATTGGCCAGCAGTCGGGGTTGAATCACGAAGTAAAGACAATCGTTCTTTCCCATATTCTTTAAAATTATATTATAATTCGATTTACCATAAGTATTACCTTATAGTAAAATCATAATACATTCATTATTTCAACTCCGTACTCGGCTATTCCGGTGATCTTCAATAAACTACCCTAGAGAACAGTTGATTGTGTACTGTATTTTATTATTACTATTTCAATCATTTAATATCCTTTGGATACGTTGTTATATCGACTTACAGTGTGTTAGTTTATAAACGCAGGTCATAAGTTTCTAGGACCCTCAAAATATAACTCAGAAAACTTTATTTATATAGGTCCAACAAGCCGGTTCTCAAGACCGGTTCGTGTACTAGGAATAGCTAACAAACTACTCCTTAACTGGATAGGGTTAGGTATTAATACCGACAGCTACTTTGTTTTGCGTGTTGCAGTACCTTAATACTTGTATGCTAAAGTCAGTTTGATTGGTTTGAAAATAGTCAACATTCTAGAGAAAAGTAATAAAATAAACATTTGTTTTGAAACTCAAGTTTTATAAAAAATATTATTATATTTCAAATAATTGTTGAAACAGAATATCCATTTATATTTTTTGAATCTCTTTATATCGAAATATATTTCTGTTCTATTTTATAATTTTTCAAGTAATAAGTATACTTATTAGTTACTGCACTAGTTTATAAAGTATAAGCCAAGGAAAAAACATGTTATTAGGTAAATACATATATCACAGTACCTGGAATGTTTGAAAAAAAATACAATTTGTAAAAAGGTTTATTAGTCAAATCTATAATTCATCAAAAATAAAGTTGATCAAATAATAATTATTTTTGGTTTTGTTTTAAAAATGTTTGTCTATACTTATTTATAGTGTTAATATTTAATTTAATAAATAACAATATAAAACTGATTCCTTATCTTCCAATATCATAGTATACAGCTGGTGTAGTGGCACACCCTCGTGATCGTGATTGTTGGTTTAAAATAAAAATTCATTAACGGCGAAATTTCGATTTTTTTTGATTTTTTTATTACGCCATCTTAGTTATAAACTTAACGTTTATAATTTGTGTAGGGACGCTAAACATCCCATTATTAGTTTAAACCTGTTTTTTTTTCAATATTTACAACGGTGTTAAATACAACTTTTAAAACTAAAAACGCATTTACCAAATATTGCTGTTTTGCTGATTGTGAGTTTTTGCTTTAAACCGACAATACTTATATTTTGACCTAACTGCTGATTTGCATAGTATTATAAAAATATAAATTAAAAAATATATTTTGTATTTATGTTTAAATAAGTGGCTTGAAATTAAATAATATGATTACAGAGAGCAAAAATTGTACCTACTATATTATTTTAAAATATATATAAACATAAGTGAAGTCTATATTTTAAAAACAATTTTAATTAATAAGAATATTTTTTCGTGATGACTTAATTTTATTGAATTTTAATTAAATAAATAAAAACTTTAATCTAAATTAAATACATAAAATAGTTGTATCATTGATAAAATGTTCTTTAAAAAAAAGTGTTATTGATGAACTATCTTTTGATGAATTGTATTTTGACCAACTGTTCTGGATTCGTTTATCCCAATATTTAATATAAAAGTACGTCATGCTATTTACAATCACTAATAACAGTAAACAAAACTTGGTTTTAATACTATAAATAGCCTCATTGAAATACAAGTAATACATAAATGTTATTGTCAATGACTTCATCTAGACAAAAAAAAACTTGAAATAATGTCAAATCAATCAAAAAAAATACTTACTATAGGTACCAGTAACATGAACAATTTGGTATTGGTCACATAAATGTCACTGATTTTTTTTGTTTTTATTATAAAATGTAATTTTAAATATAATCTTTTCTTAAAAAGGTTTCCATTATTCGCTTAAAATTAAATATATATGACATATATATTATAGTACCTATATAAAACTACGCGAAAATAGTAGTAAACTTATGTCCTTAGTCATGATTGTTTTCAGCAAAGATAATATTAATTGTTTAATTATATGCATTTGATTTAAAACTACAAATGTGTATCATTTTTTAGTTTCATGACTAAAATTATTAAAATGCATACAATTTTTCAGTTATATAGAATATAAACATGAAAAAAACCAAAAGGATACAGAATAATATAAAATACTTGTCGGGTAATCGTTTCCCTTCTCTTATCTTGGAATAGGTTTGTCACTATGGTGACTAGTGGCAAATACTTTAAATATATTTTAGTACAATTTAGCATTCAAAAAACAATTTTAAGCAGGTCTCAAATTATTGAAATTTTTTATAAGTCAATTATAAAAAAAAAAGTAAATAATGAGTAACTAATAGTAATAATGAATAAAGATTTTTAACATATATTGAATATAGTTATTAATAATATTTTACCAGCATCCTCATGATAAAATACCAAGTCTGGATGATTAAAACTACAAATATATTAATAGAAATTAAAAAAATTACCATGGTCGTAAATTAAATTCTTAAATATCACAACAATTCAAACTTTAAATCTCTGTAAATTTTTTTTAATTTATGACCCAGCCACCCAGGAGAATACTATTTATCTGTTCGGTATAATAATATTATGACGTAGAAGTTCAACAATACATTTTTATATTTATTAACTAGTTTTTTATTTTTTTTATTTTTACAGCGCATTACTATAATAACTTTGATATAATATATAAATATATATTGAAAACAGAAAAATTATTTCTATTTAAATAGCGTTTATGAAAATAACTTAATTTGTATTCGTTATCTATTTATAATAAAAAAGTACCTTTAATTTTGTGAAATATAAATCACTTATATCAAACGATACCTATATAATATAAGAACTTTTGCTTGTCTTTTTGCTGTTTAATTTTGGAACTTAAATGAAGCGAATCGAGATTTGGCATCACTTGAATTTGCAATAATGGTTTTATTCCACGTCATTCAGTATCATTTTGTGTTGACAACGTCATGTCTAACGCTTTAAAATTAAAAAAAGAACAGAACAAAATGTTGAGTTCAAAATACCCATCGAATGTGTTTTTGTCGACATAATGTATTTGTACAATTCTTTTTTTTAATTTTAACTCCCAATAAATGTCGACGAACATTTAAACTTTACAGCAATAATATAAAATCTCAGAAAGACGTGTACCTAAAACAGTTAAAATTGAACGCACTTTTTTTATAAACGCCTATGTTAGTTAGGCTGAAAAGAAATAAGTAAATAGTTTTTTCTGACTTCCGTATGCAATTAGTTATTTTAGTTATCAAGCAATTGCGCTTAGCTTTTTCAGCCCAAATTGTAGCAAGACTTTGCTTCTCTATTAAGACACTTTTCACGAAACGAGAATAAAACAAAATTTCAAATTTCAGCGAAACTAATAAAAATATATAATTTAATTTTCGTTTTTCTAATAATACGAAGCCATAAAATATACACTGAAATTGTTCACTCAGATTTGACGAAAACTTATTTTGTTTGCCCTGCAGGCTGCAAATATGTGAAGTTTATCACAGTGTTTGGAATTATTTTGTAATACGTGATTAATGATTATAAATATTAAATATGCGTATTTCAACCTCATTTTATCCCGTAATTATCCATTAATTCAAATTCAAATTGTTGAATTCCAAACTACTATATTTTAAAATACTACTAGGTATTGTAAGGCATTAAAAGAGTACCCTAACTAACACAAACTTATTTCTTCAAACGAGTCCCTTTATTTTTTAGAATATATATAATATTAAGTCAAGTATAATTTGTTTAAACTAAATGTCTAAATACTGCGAACATTTTGCATCGCCCACAGGATACATTTTTAATGACATAAAAGTTTTCCATTTTTGAAAATGTTGTATAATTGTATACAAATAATGAAATAAATAAATATATATATATATATATTGATATATCGGTGGGATACTTACCCAGCATTTTGACTACGCGCCCGGTGGCCCTGGTGTTGGTGGAGCTCAGACATGCGGTGTGCCGGCAGTGAGCCGAGCACGTTGTCCTGGACGAGTCGCGCTTGGATTTGTACAATTTAAGGCCGATGAGTATGTACAGGACAATGATGAGGGTCCACGGGGCCAGGAAGAATAGTACCGATGACAGTTCGAACGCGTACGGAAGCTTGTTGGCCAGGCCACACGTGGACAGTTCTGGTATGACCGAGCCGTCCTGTTCACGTCCGTACACAAGTCCCATCTGTATGGCCTGCACAAACGAATATGACATATTGTGGTGATATCATCGTACACGACGCTGTGCACTGAAGGTTTTGAGAGGGAAAAAAGAAAGAAGAAATTACCAGTGAATTTATTTATTATTTTTCACTCACGACAGCTATGCACCCCCCCCCCTCTTGGTACCGCAGCAGACAACCACGTTTGAACTCGGTTTGCGTCCTGGTTAAACCTTTTTTTGTTTGTTATAACTTTGTAAACCCCATCGTGCGTACGGTTAACCACGAAAATCCCGGGTTACCCCTCACCCCACCACACCAAAAATGTACGTAAGTAAGTTTTCCGTTAAATCTCGACAAGACAAATACGATACCAGCCACGACTTGTTTAAACGTAGTACGCGGACTCAAGAGTGCAATTTAAACCCGTTTCGTTAGCTATGTATACATATTTAAATAAAATACGAGTATGTAAAGTACACCTTATACAAACCATAAATATTATTTTTCCATATCAGTCTATTATAATAGCATTACATTTTAGTATTATTTGCGATCGGGGGCAGAATATATAATTTTTTTTATACTTTGAAAGTTTTTTTCTTATTAGTTTCAGAAATAAACATTCAAGTTGAAAAAATTACAGTGAGTTATACCTATATATTATACGAATGACATAATATTTTGTTTCTATTCAATATAGAATATAAAATATTATATCAGACATTGTGATTGCTTTTTCAAACCTCAGATAAGTAGTAGTCTGAGTTCACTCTAAAAATATACTGTTTTTATAGTATAGGTATATTATTTCACTATTCCACATTCGTACTGTAATGTTGTCAATGATTTTATTTTATTTTTGTAATCAAACAGTTGATATGGGACGCACACAATGAACTATTGAAGCCAGACAAATTGTTAGCGTCTGGACAGTTTGAAAAATTCAAATCCTATCATTTGGTTTTTCATTACATTGCCATTTTTAGATTATTCTACTTCAGATAGATAAAATACAATATTAATAATAGTATTGAAAGGGACAAATGGTACCGAATTAAAATTCAACAGGAGTAACAGTTCACTGAATAATTAGGTTATAATATTATAGATGAAAAAATAAATATACATATTTTACTGGTAGTTGCAGTGATTGTATTGTTATAAATCATAATACGTTTATTCTAAAGTTATAGAAATATGTATATTAATGGTGTGGAGTTCTTAACACAATTTTACATAATACGTAGGCAATATTATGCTATAACATCAATACTGATGTTTATTATATTTTTATAGTTGGGTTTGATAAATATTTTATTTTAAATGAATAGATTAACTAAAACCATAGGTAGTCGTATTCATAAAATTTAATATACTTAATGGTCCACTCGAAAATATAATATACCGAAAAATGAAAAACCTTTTGTTATTAAATATAAAAACGATTACAGATTCGATTTTCTAGTACTGTAATTCTGAAACATTCTATGTACATATAATAATAATATATACATTTCAAATAATTACGGGGGTGTTGACCGGTATAATGCTCCGGACTGTGAAGTTGTCTGACCGTGTCCATTACTCTGTTTATACTTTACTGGAATTAAATAACATAAAATCGAACGATGGCTAACGCAGACTGAAAATGCTTTTAACATTTTTTTCATTTGACACAGAACAAAATATAATCATATCAGTTATATATTATACGAATCACATTTGTATACATTGTCCTTCCATATTATTGTAATGCGAATTTGGATGTCTAATTATTATTATCACTTATTAGTCACATTACGGATCGTGTGTACAGTGTGTATCCTAAGGCTTTAAATCAGCAAGGCAATTAAGGATGCAGAATATTTCTTTTTTCCCGTGTTTAGCTTACTAATTCAAATTATTTAAAATATAGGATTACATTACAATACTAACTAACTGCTGTATGGACAGTAATCCTACTCGTGTCATATACGCCGGTGATATAATGTGTCCATCGTCCGATAATTTCGTCATTACATCCAATGTTTAAATACACAGATAATATATATGTATTTTGTTCGTCAACCGTTACATACTTAAACTCGATTGGGAGAACGTTTGCCATCTTAGCTAAGCCGTCGTGGCCTGGTCAGTGTGTCAAAGTGTATATTATCAGGTGTCAAGTGCGTGATCATTCAGATTATTTTATCCCTCCACGGAAAAATGAATAAAATATACTTAGTTTAGTTGGCCTGAAAAAAAGAGATAAGTCTTTACGCTTAAAATATTCTCTAAGTAATTCTAAATTGATTGTTTTATTTTAAATAACTTGATTTAGAGTATTGAAAAAAGTTTACGGGAACAATATTTGTTGTATGGTACACGTATGACGTATGACGTATAATATGATCTATTACTTCTAAGGACAACGAAAAACCATCAGTAAACTAATATATTTTTCCGCTTGAATAATTGGATATAGCAACATAAAAAGTTTGTTGAAAACTTATCTTCCATAAAGAGCCACGTGAAACGAGTCGAGGAGTAACTTTAAACAGTGATGGATTTTTGTGAGCAAACGTGTCGGCGTCTCCCTTGGTGGTTTTTTTTTTTTTGATGTGCTACATAGACTAGACAAGACGTAGTATAACAAAAAAGGAATAAAAAATATATATTTTAACAACAGCCTCACAAGTTTAAATCTAATGAGAGGAAATCCCCTTAAACAAATCGTATGATTATAATTTAACAACTTTATTATGATAGTAGGTTTAAATGTGCAGGTAATCTTTACGAGGGAGAGGGTATTTACAACATCATGTACAATTCATATTTCTTTTATCTGTGTATTAATGTCTATTTTTTATTAAACTCATCCTAATCTATGTATTGTCGGTTAATGTCGTAAAATAAATTAACGAATTATAATGGTTAAGCTTTTAAGTTTAAAATATGGGGAACACTTTATAACAAAATCATTAGTTTTATAATAGTATGAAAATGATTATTTTAATAATGAACAAATGAACTAAATGTCTGGAAGTCATTATTTATAAGTGTGTTAAATAAAGATATATAATTGTGATGATCGTCATTTTACTACGAACCTTTGATTTAATTAAAATCATGTACAACGTAATTCCTACATATTTTATTATTTTATTTTAATAAGTCTCAATATCTTTAACAGTAACATATTTTTATAGACATTTTAGGTATAATAATATAATATAGAATCTAAATTATTTTTTCAAAGTTAAATGAGATTTAAAGTTTTTGAAACAGTACTAATTAAGTGATTCATTAAAATTAAAACATGTTGTGAATTACCTATTTAAGGTGACATATTTATTCAAGGTTATAGAGTTTTATATTATTATTACTATTCACTAGGTAAGCATTATCACTATAATGGCTAATAATTAACTTTAAATAATGATCTACGGGTTACTTGAAATTATTTATACTTGTTGAATGAAATTTCTTTAAACAACTTTATGCTCGCTCAAAGGTTTTGGCGAATAAGGAAACTAAATTACAAGACATTAAAACAAAGGTTAGAAAACGTAGGTCAGCCGATAATAATAATTACAAACTTTGGTGGAGAGAACTATTATTATACTTAGTAGGTAAGGCGAAAATTGTGCTCACCTAGCAGATTTGAGCGTAAGACTATAAACTATGTTCTTTTTTATTACAACCCTTGGTTTTCCACGGCAAATAGGAGCAGCAGGTTTGAAAATTGAAATACAATATAATCAAAAGCGCACGTAATTTACACGGTAGTTAATGGGCTGGAGAGAAATATTTGATAATTTTATTATGGGCTCCAATGTTTATAATATGTTTTTTAACGTTCAATAATAATATATTATACATAATATGAATATAATATTATATCTGATATAATTTAATGTAACAGCAATGGTGTGGAAGCGGCAACCATATTTATTATACAAACGTTGTAACGTAACATACTATAATAGTTCATACTTTTCCAACTTCAGTATAAATGATATATATGTATATATATATATTACTATATGTGTATATATATTATTATAATAATATGTATGGGTATGTGACTCAATATATTAACACTTTCCCGTGGCATTTTATTAAATTAAGTTAGTTCATACTGACCTACTAAGAATTTTTTACAATAACGTGGAATTATAGATTTCTGTATAGGCTGATGTCTAAATATATAAATGTATAATGTAGGTAGGTATGCATATAAAATACTCTACAAAAAGGTTCGCAATTAAAAACTATATGTGAGTGATTCTTACAAAATTATTCACAGGTCAAAATCGGGTTTCACTTCAAAGGCTAAGAACGCTGCTTTAACCTTTAGCACTTTAAAATTAACTACAAGAAATATTCAACTGTGATTCGCATGTATATTACCAATATTGACTTTAAGGATATTCTAATGCAATGGCGTTAGGTCGAACATGTCTAATAGAAAAATGATGTGTGTGGAATATACAAGGTTTCAATTTGGTGTGACTGGTCGATGAAGATTTTTCGTCGTATAATAAAATGATAAGTCTGGAAACATTGTTTTTCAGTGCATAAATTGTTAAAGTTTTAAAAGGTTCATGCCACGTCTTAATGAAACAATCAGATTCTGTTGATAATATTAGGAACAAAGTTGAGACCATCGCTGTAATTTATGGTTCTAAATGTGAACCGCATTTAGAAAAAGCAGATAGTTTTGGTTCTAAAACGTTAAATAAACCGAGAACAGTTTACTATAAAATACAGAGCATTGCTTCTTTATGTTGGTTAATTCAGACTTTTATTTTAACTACGATAAACAAAACTAAACAACTGTCATATTTTATTTTCATTATTTTTGTTCGATCCATTGAAATAATAGACATAATATCAATAATTGTATTGAATAGTTTTTGTTCTCAATTGATACAGTTTGATAAAATAAACATATAAAATGAAATTGATTGAAAATAATATTTAATTTTTCTCAAATATTTAAAGAAACAATTTATAACTGTCAAATCACCATCATATTATCGACATTCTTCATTAATTTTTGAAAAATAAATCAGGAAATAAAATTAGATGTACAAATGTTATGTGGAATAAACTATCAACTTTTTAGTTATACTAAAATATATTTAACAATATTGAATAAAATGTTAAACACACATTGTGTAACTGAAACACTTAACCAACTTTGGTGTTGAAAACTGATATAGTTTTGGCAAGTAATACTTTAAACATAATTGAATTCATTAGGTAAAATATTTTTATTATAATAACTCTATTGTATTTTTGTGATGGTAAACAAAGAATATTACAAATAACTTTATTGTTTTAAAAGTCAGTTTCCGTCAGTTTCCTATTTAACGATTTAAAATGCAATTTTGTCATGGCCCATGGGGTGTAAAATATCATGACCATACAATACAAATGTTGATTAATCGAATAAAGTATAATATGTGGTAATGAAATGTACAATATTATGAATGTTTATCGACTTTTAAGATTTTGAGCTGCGTACTTTTGTAATAATAAGAGCTTTATCTGTTCGAATAAGTAAAAACAAACTCATTTCGAGACATACACATTGACGTCGAGAAAATTATGTGAAATAGAAAATGGTCAGAATGGTAATTTTTTGACACATCAGTGACCACGGTTACAACTCGATTAGTAAATGGGGACCATTGGCAATAGATTTATTTAACAAAGAGAAAGAAGCACAGGACCAATCAAAAATGATTATGTTAATTTCAACAGCCCGTTATGGCTGTGTCATCCGGTTACTATTGTGTGATCAAAAATAAAATGAATAAATCTAGACAATTTAAAGTCGTGTATAGGAATTTATGGGTGTTACGATGTTATATTAATATGATGAAAACAAAAAAAAACAACACTAAAATAATATTTATTATTTACTCGTATTTTGGCAAGTATACGAATTTTTACAAACATGATGTCACTATTCGTTACATTTACCAAAAACAGAAGTTGAATTTTATAGAATTTGATTATTTTGTTGTCGTGTTTGCGATATTCTATTACGTTATGGTATTCAATCTGTGGTCACATTCGTATTTATATGACTCATATAGGAAACGGCAATGTCTGCCGGCGTTGATCAAACAATAATATTGAAAAATACAGTAAAGATAACTTCAAAAATAACAATGATACAAAAGGTCCAGACAGCGTCTAGATCTTAACAACCGGTGGTTGTACTAAAATACGACTGTTTTCATTGAAATAATTGAGATGTAAAACTTAAATATTTCATTAGAATCATAAGGCGCCCGGTACCAATGTTATTTTGTCCACAAAAATACCCTTTACGGCAATAGTAATCCTGTCCCGTAGAATCAACCAAAATTGATCATTTTTATAACTACTAGATGGTAATATTCTTCCGGTCACATTGAACTCCGTTTTTCAATATTTTAATCTCAAACTTTAAAACATGTCTTTAAAAATAAGACAAATTTAGCTTTTTTACAAACTGTTTTATACTATTGTCTGAAAAAAAATATGTATCAGAGTTAAATGAAGGAAGTATTTTTCTTTCAGACAAAAAAAATAGTTATCAAAATCCAAAAATTCTACAAGGCTTGAGGGTTTTTCTGTGAAGTCATTTTTGTTGATAAAATACACCGTATCAACCCCCTTCCCTAAATAGGTATTGGCAGTAGATTAGTGAAAAAGTATAATGATTAAAGTGTCCACTAAAATATAAAATATAATTTTCAAACTTTATGGAATTGTGGACAGTTTGAAAAATTAAGAAACTTTGCTCGCAGTTACATTTCATATTTTAATACCTTTTTAATACTTAGGTATACAAAAAATGAATTTTTCAACAAAAAGATTTTCACTAGCAGGACTACACAAAATATTAATGTGGTAGTTTGTGTAATTTTCATCGTTTAATATTTTTAAATATTTAATTAATTTACATTTTGCATTTATAATATATTTTTATAATACACTACTGAACATCGTTGAAATTATTACTATTCAATAATGTTCGAATAATAATTGAAGTTTACAAAAAAAAAAAAAAATATTAAACAGTAAATAAAATATAATAAAAGACAGAGCTTGATATTATGTTTAAAAAGTTTCTTATAAATTAAACAAAATTGTTGGTCAATTTTAGTGAATTTGAAAAATTGTTGACTTTTTGGTGGTTTTAGCTTAAAAAATTGGAATAGATTAAAATCTGAAAATGTAATACAAGTTTTATATTACAGTTACAATAATATTTACCATACATAAAGTTTTAATTATTTTTGAAAACGTATAGACAATGCTGTTTTGATAAGGCATAAGTTTAAATCTATGTGAAACTCATTTTCGCTTGTTTTTGATAACAAAACTTAGTTTGTTTTACATATTAGATCTATCGCTAATATATAAGCTATAAGAGAAAATACATTAATGTATACAATTTATGACCAGGGATAAATCTTCAGTTTCCTCACCCTAGATCTGGTCTTGGGTCCAGATGCAGCGGAAGGCGGTCAACCTTGGAAGATGTTTACATTCTGTTTGTATAGTTTGTAAAATTACGGTTTGTTACTTTTCTATCCTACGCATAATATAAGCGGAGATAATATGTAAATAAAGAATTCAATATCGAAACAAAACTCAATCTTCCGAGCAAGTTATAGAGGCCATTTAATTTGCACTTAGTGATCTAATATTAAGAATTATGTTATAATAAACTATTTTAAAACACCCAACCTCATAACATAATCGATATATTATCATGTACAAACAAATAAAAAATGTTATAATTGTGTACATAATAAGGTGGATAGGAAATAATAACCAAAACTGAGCTCACAATTTATAAATTATAAATTTGAATAATTAAAAAACAGTATCATAATATTATATACAATATACACATTAAGTTTGATAATTATAATGTACCAGTAAGTAACTTAAATGATGATACATAGAATATTTATACTATGGAACTCGAATAAAAAATTACAATATAATATTACACTGTAGAAACAACCGCTAACAGGAAGCAGCTTCAACCCCAAAGATGACAGATAAATTGACTTCTAATACTTCGAATCGTCCAGAATTCATTAACAATAATATGTATTTTTAAAACTAATCGCCTGTTGAGAATTCTAAAGTAATAGAACCATCGGTAGGATTATTTTCAAAAACTTCTGCTAAAAGTTTTATGTCTATTGCATTGCATTCCAACCAAAACTTAACCATAACCTCTTCCTTACTCCAAATAATAGTTCTCCATCTATTATTTTAACACATGATTTTCCACAAATGGCATGTAGTTCTATTTAAAATATACCGCAACAAAGTTCAATGCAACATGAACCGGAAGCAGCTGCAACCCTAAAGATGCCAGATAAATTGACTTCTAATACTTCAATTATTTTTGTCAACTAGACGGTTTTTATGAAACTTTAAAAAAAAATTAATTTTTATCATTATAGGTAAAATACGTATATATCTTTAAATGCATTTTAATTTATCTACAGTAACAAAAAAAACTTGCCAAATCAGAAACGTTATACATCTTTGTTTTTCACTGGAAATCTATGGCTACCAAACTTACAATTGCCATTGGCGAAACAATGTAATATTATAAGATCATTAAAAACACTGATGAATGAAAGTTTTACTTGAAATGCAGTCATGAGTCTGCTCAAGCGTTTAGTATAAGCCTCGGAGCTTTTATTGTAAACAAAGAAATTTACTCTTCGAATGAAATACACTATATTATAACGATCCATAATATAATATAACTTGTGAGAATGTGTTTATTATTTGTTTTTTTATTACTGAAAGTAATAAGACATTGCCTCGAAAATGGATTATTTGTAATGTCCCAACTAACTTCTAAAATGTATACTATTATAGGTACCTACGTATAAAAACTATGTGTTGAACCTTTTTTTATGCCAAGGTTGCGGTGAACTCCTCATACACATTTATTTTTAATAGGGTATTATTTGAGTTATTTTCGTATATTCTCCCTACGCTATATATATTATATATAAATATATTGTTTACTAAAAATCCTAACTTAATATCTTACTACTTCAGAATATAATTATTATGAGAAAACTTATATGGTATAGAACTCCTGATAACAATTTTTGTATTAAACATGTACTTGAAATGTTTTTATAAAATGTAAAATATATATTATAGAACACTGTACCAGAATATAAACTTATTGGATTGTAGAGACGTGAGTACCTACCTACCCTTACTCTCGATACATAAATTATTGAGTGAAAATAAGGTAATATACTAATATGATGTATAATACAAAATGTATGTAAATAGGTATCTGTTTGTAATAATTTAGGTTTCCGCTGTTATTTGTGCAATGATGAAGAATACGCATAATATAACTAACAGTATAGGTACAATACAACCTATATTTTTTTCGATTAGTAATATTTTTGTGTTTAACAAACTATTATTGGCATTCAAAAATATTTAATTAAAGTTAAAATAGTCACTTATTATCACAATATTATGAAGCACATAAAATATAAAAACATTTACCTGAGGAAAAGCAAGCGTTAACGCTATAACCCAAATGATTAATATGTATTTAAATGCTCTGGGCAGATTGGATTCTGTGTGTGATATAAACGGATGACAAATTGCGACATATCTTTCAATGGTAAACGCTGTAATTGTCAATACAGTAGCGTTCGTCGATGTCTCCGCAGCAAACCCTCTGACTATGCAAAACATCTCTCCAAACACATAAGGATACCTAAAAAATACCAGACAATAATAATTATTTACATTTCTTTAATTTATAAAATTATCTAATATTATAATAATTATGCAATAAAGATTGTAATATAATGTTAGAAACGTGTATAATATACATATTTTTTAATTTTAATAGTCAATGATTTTGTTTTTTTATAGCATACGTTTTTTAATTATATTAAGTAGCAACTATGAAAGTATGAAGAAGTGATGTATTAGTTAATTCTAAAAATGTGGTATTCGCCATTCGAACAGATTCATTTACCATGTTTTTTTCTACACCATTTAATGTTATTCTGTGTTTTAAAAACCTCCTATTTCTTAAAAGCGTTCCCCATTAACGACCTTTACTTTGAGATTTCTATCATTTTTTCCTTTCCCCACTATTAACCCTTTACTCCAGAATTTGTTTTCATTTTGTTTGCGCCGTGTAACCGATCCTACGAGTAAGGTGGTCATCGGCTACGACTTGCGTTATGTGTTGAGGACGAGGTTTACCCCAAAATGAAATATATATCATATAAACAATTAATTGGTCATAAAGCGCAATGCGCAATACATATACCTACTATAATATAAACCAACGCAATATATATGGCGGGCGCTCAAAAAGTACAAATAAATAATAAAAAAATACAATAAGATAATATACGTGATATTAGTCTATCACGGACTAAGACTAATACAATGCCAAAAAAATACGAAAAGCCATTCATGATAGATACACCTTTAAGATTGCAGAGAATAAGAATTAGACTTTAAATGTATGAATTTAGTATACAATTTAAATACGCGTTATCTGCCTTTGTATAAACATTAATAAAATCAATAAGGTGTTCTTAATGTTGAGCGTTATAGATCAATAAAATGTATATGTCATTATTAATTGCACGTAATTGCAGTAAATATAAATATTACATTTAAACGCCAGCACACTTTTCAAAATGTATAGGTACTATGATGTATGTTTTCTATGTTTTTCAAAAAAATGATGTTAAATTACGAATTTAAATTAGATTTTATTAGGACTTGAACAATTTAACTCGTGAATAATCGATACTGTATACGTACCAATATTATATTAAATTGGTAATATTGTATACCACGCGGTTCTTCTAGCAAACGAAGTTAAATTTAAATCGTCACATCCCTGCCTGTAATATTATGTACCTTTATATAACATCCACCCACAGAATCGTTTCTATATAGGTACTATAATAAAATAAATATTTATGTATACATTATTAATTAAGGTTTATGAAAAGAGCTCAACAGAAAATTATGGAACGATGCGCGGAAGGACGTTTTACTTTACAAGGTTATACATATCAATCATTTGAAATGCCATACAATGCGCACGAACTATCCTATATTAATGACCGTTTAATAATAAATACGACCAACCTTCTTAAATGGTAGTAAAAATACGAATAAAACTGGTATATTTCAATACTTTAATAATATCATCATCATAATTATCGCTTGTAGTGAATATAGCTGGCAATAAATCTATTTCTCGATTGCTTTATTGTTTTTCTAGTGTTGTTTAATATCCGTCGGGTGCAACCGTCACTATAACATTTTATAAATATATATTATCCCAGGGTAATGAGTATAAAATATTAAATTAAACTTAGTTTTTAAACATAATATTTGTATAGCTTATTTTTGAACCCAAATACACTTTTATGTTATAAGGTTTTTAAATATTACAACATTGTTACGTTTTGTATTTTTTATACGTTCGTATTGAAAGAGTTCGTTGGTTTTTATTTATAAAACTGAAAATCAAATTAATTAATTTAAACCTTCTCATATTATAATAATGTTAGTGATATTTAATCTTTTGGAATGTATACGATACTGTAATAAATAAATAACAATAAAGGTTAAAATAGTTAGTTTTATATTTTAATTAAAATTCAAGCGTCTGAAATTTTTATATTTATATATTTATAAAAAAATATCATATTAATTATTTTATGAATAGAGCTGAAAATATTAAAAGCAAATGCTAAATTCACAAAATGGAAAGTTAAAAAAAAATTCAAAACAATTATAACATTCACTTTAGGTAAAACTATAAGTTATATTACATTTGATAGGTTATTTTTGAAATAAAATGTTCCTAAAAATTGTTTGACGTATATTAAAAATAATATGAAATAATTCGTGCAATGATATACTTTATTTAGATACGTACCAGCTCGAATTTGTAATTAATGAAGCAAATGTATATATTTATTTAATAAAAGGTTTGCGTTTTTTATTATTATTTATTTTAAATATTTTCACGATAAAGGCGTAGTAAATAACCTTTTGTTTTTGTAAATGTTTTAATAAAAAGAATCGTCTTTGTGTCTTTACGCGTAGATAATCATTTTCATAATATCTGTTGCTTGTAAAACATAATACCTCTTCATCCAATCTAGTCTTCAATTAGCATAAATTACTCCGTTTTTTGTGCCCTAAATCCACTCTATATAGTCTACGGATTTTCAAATCTTGGATTTTATTTTACACATGTAACGGCTGTAGATTTATCAAAATATATCTTCTTCGTCATATAATACGCAATTGGTGAGTACAGACATCCATACTCACAATACTCACACATCGCAAGTTCATCATATATTTTTTCTTAATGTCAAAGTTGCTTAACGCCAGTATGTGTGATTCGTTTTAGTTTATATCTGATGATTTTCAGTTATTCGAATTTCGAATTAACAATGTATTGTGTCCCCGAGTCACTGTTTTATAAGTTTTTCTCGGTCAAGAACGAGAATGTTTTATTATAATCATAATATTCTTTTGTAACCATTATATCCCCTTATTCGTTATTCTTTATGTACAATATTATTATTATTTGTTATTTTCAAAGCGCTCTTTTCTCATACAGAATTTATCAGTGTATAATAATTTTAATTAAACCAAATTTACCTACGTAAACTCATTTTTTTAAACTACAATATACAATTAAAAATTGGGATGAAAATGTTTTTCTAAAAATACCATAGTTTTATCTTTATTTTAAAATTATAATATATGGCTGGAATTTTAAACTTGTGTTATGCATTATTCTCGTTTTGATTAAAATACAATGGTTTTATTTGACACGGTTCAATTTAATCGTACCATATTATCTTGTTACACATATTATTATGTCGAAATGTATATATACATTTATACCTACTAGTTTTTCATTATGTTTCGCATGTATGAAAACCTAAGTGCAATTTATCTTAAAGTCAAAATGCCGTGCTGCATGCATATATTATGTGCTCTAGATCGACCAGCCAGTTTAGGGTGTCACAAACAGTTGACTGCAGGTTCTTTAAATAATGAGCCAAAGACAAATATTATAGAGACTGGTGACGAGTTTTACATTGTAAGGCAACTGGCCCTTTGTGTATAGACATTTAAAAACTATTCATAATTATTTTAAGCCGATTTTTCTAACCACGAATGTATGTACGGGCTACATTGTTTTACCAAATACATTATACATTAATATAAATTATTTGTTTTCTTTATTAAGATAATTAATTTTATCATTCTAATGCAATATAATTTTATAAAACACTACATTAATTTAAATAATAACTCCACCAGTAAGGTAAGATAACCAATATTTAATTGTGAAAAAGTATTCCTCGGTACCTAGTTCTTTTGGTCAGTGTACGGTTAGTAGTACGTACACGCCTCAAAGATGCCTAAATCGGTGAGTATCATTATTGTTGTTCAATTTAAATTCTGAGCAAAGCAAATATATTTTAAAAATGGTTAATAATGCACTTAGTAACAATGGATAATTTTTCGATACCGATTTAACTTTTGATAAAGTACATTTTACATGTTGTGCACTGTCTCGGTGAAATATAATTTTAGTCATTAGAACATAAATATAATTATGTGACCGTTTTATCGTTGTTAATATTTATTAAACGTATAAGTCAAAACTGACGCGTTCGGCAATAAATCGAATAATAATTTTAGCTCCTCCCACAAATTGTGGACTCAAAATAATATTCTGCTATGGCAAACATAAAGAACAAATATTATCATTGTTGCAGTAAATGGGTTGTCTAACGTTTTCAAAATGATACAAGAAATATACCTAATTGAAAACTACTCGTAAATAAGACTTGTTACTCACTAATTTCTACGTCGATACTGCGCGCGCTGTATGTTTTATGTACACGGAGAACAAAAATAACATGTCGATATAGTGTTTACGACATTATTGCAGGTTTTAAAGGTTTAGGAGATAAGTTTTGCTTGTGAAAAAATGTGTTTTGAACAGACTACATAATTAATGTAAATAATAATATTGTATTTGCACGCAGTATAACGATTAAATCATATAACAATAATGATAATAATATTGTTCTGCCATGTTCTGCCATTGCAAATGTATTTATAATATGCAAGTAGTGCATTGCTATGGATATATTATTTCTCTCTGGGAATGTATGTACGACCCCCAAAAGAATAAGGAGGTGGCTAGGTCTATAGTTGCGGTAATGATAAGATCCGCTTAAATACGACGTTACATAACAATAACTGCGTCCGTGAATATCTAACAAAATGGCCGGCGAGTGTGTGTGGCTTTGTCGGCAATTATTAATGATACGCGACGATAGGCAGGTAACTTCCATCATATCTTTGTACAGACTATTATAATTCTACGTTACGAGCGTATATAATATTATTAATTATTATCATCATTACTACCCGTGGTGCGACGGATGGAGGTACCCAGCTATATCACCTGGAACACCCTACCCTATAATTACCTGTTATTATAGACGCAATAATGTGTCTGATGCAGTACCTACATCCGAGTTTTGCACTGTGTAATATTAATTATTACCCATTTTTTATTTTTTAAATAAACGTCCCCCCCTCCCTTAAACTAAAACGCTACTGATCGGTTATCGCATACCTGGACCATGTTTGGTAAATCTCCTGCGGCAATCCGGACAACAGCAGCAACAGGTCGGACACGGCGAGACTGAACAGATAGTAATTGGTGGCCGTGTGCATGTACTTGTTCCGGGCGATCACTATGCACGTGCTCACGTTGCCCACGATGCCAGTGGCAAATATCAGCGTGTAGATGAGCGTGACGGGCACGACGACCGGTAGCGGGTCTCTCTTCGGGCCCCACGGGTCATCGTGTAGACTGTAGTTTTTGCCGTCGCTATTTAAAACAAGAAACACGGTAAACGTCAACGATATTTTATTGTTGACACGAAATGGTTACGACAATAAGAAAAAAAACAATAGTAATAATAATAGAAATTATCATAGGTTGTAAAAATGTAAAACATATTAATATCAGAGGTTGAGTTCTGCTGTGAGATTATATCATCACTAATTTATGAACGTTAGTTTGAATACACAATAGGTACATAAATTAAATATGATTGATCTAGAATACGCATCCCTTTTGTCTCTTATACTGTCCCGAATCGGTCAAACTCTATATATTTTCTTTCTCATTCCTATAAACTGTAGCCCCGTGACGACCTGTGACAACATTTTCCACATCCTTTTCCCCAAACTGAAATTCACTATCAATTTAACGCAGACAGCACATTATTTTCTTTTTAATTTATTCCTAAAGCTATATTGTTCTCTACAATAGAGTTCGACATATTTTTTCACCCCGCCAACAACCGCACATTATCATTACGATTTATCCTATTTTTCTTCAACAATATTATATGACAGAAATAATTATCCACTTTTTTCAAGTCGTAATTTTATTGTTTTATAACTTTTTATTAACTTTCCAGGCTGTAAATATCGCTTAAAAGTTAAAAAATCTAAAAAATAAAAAATGCTGCCGGTTCGTCACGTGCAGTTTGCCTGGTACGATTGCTAAAAGGCAGCAGACCGAAACCCGGAATAAAAATAAAATAATATGAAAAGTTTGGGCATTCCAGCTCATCGTAAAAATAAAAATAATGTATAACACAAAATATTTGTGATCGATCGAATATAACACAGCCCCGGTTGCATCACGGTATAAGTTTTAGTTTTTGATTCAAAATGCGAAATTGCATTTTCATACAACGGTGCGAGTGTACGTGATGGTTACAGTTCGTACCTACCTATAACGGCTATAACATATTGGAAATCAAAGTGTTATCGTATCAAACTGTCTCCTCCGTCAAAAGCGATACGCAGTAGTATTGCAGTGGCAACTGCGTAGGTACAACAGTTAAAGCATCTATAGACCATCCAAAGTCGAATCTATTCACTAAAACTTTCACACGATTGCTCACTATATTTAATTGGAATTGGTAGAGCAACGCCATTGCAATCTCTATCACATACAAGTGCATCAAGTAAGCTCAACCGATTTTTATGCTCACGTTTTTCATTCAATGGAAAAACTTTTATAAACAGCTGATATGGTAAAACGTAAAGATCATTATAGGGACTCGCAATAATGCCAGTAGAAGATGAAGCTTGAGTTTTAACAGGACTTAACTTCTCAACGTGGTGACGTGATTTAGTAATATTATTTTCTATACCAAATGCTTCTATGCCAGTCGATAAAATAATATTTAACTGGTTTTTTATTATATGTTATGTCATTATAATTTGCTTTATTCGGAGCCTCCATAATATTCATATTTATTTATTCCATCTACATTACAAGATAAATATATCTCCGGTGGCAAATTAGTAATAACTAATATCTAATATCGAAATTCTTACATTAGTTTATGAAAACTGAGTTCCGTACATAATACTTATATCATTTGTACTAGTTATGACAACGCATCTAAATCATGTTTGTATCATCATAAAGTACCATAAAGGTATAAACTGGATTCATATTTCATACCTTTTGAACTTTTGTTTTTTCAACTTGAAAATCTACCACCCTATTATTTTAATGTACCATAACAAGTCCTTGGTTTTTGGTAAAAAAAAAAACCCTTAAGTAGCATCAGAAAGTTCTGTAAATGAAGATTCAAAAATATACGATGCATATTATGTCTAAACGTTCAAAGTAGGTAAAAATAGTAAAGCGTTATCATAATAACTTTGCATAATTTCTTTTTTTGAATTTCAACTCATTCGGATCAGAACCAATTGTTATCTCGAAATTTTCCTATCGATCTGATACTGCATTTGAAATAATTATAGAGATTGAAATTAAGTTTACAATTATTATAATTTATTTTTATAAATAACATTATTTCATAAATTGTCAACATTGAGAACATATTATTATGTTATTAAGTTTAAGAAGTCACAATTCCATACCTATGTGAACATTAAAAACAATTTTTTTGACGAACTAAATATCATTGTATTCCACTGTGTGATAGTCCCGGCACTTATGTGCAGTATGCACGCATTCGTTTTCATCCTCCAGCATTATTTTAAAGATATTTAAGTAGGTAACTATATTTTAAATGTTTTATTATTCAAGCATTTTTACCTAATGTTGTCGCTGTAGAAGGTGTTGTTTCTTAAAGTTTCTTCAAACAGCATACTCAAAAATGCAGTACGACTGATACATTATTTAAACCACCATCGCACTAGAAATCCTAAAACAGCATATAATTTTAATAAATATAATATTATATTTAATCTCTGTTAAATTACATCGTATGTTATTTAAAAAAAAAACAAACTGTATTATTGTTATTGCAGTGTAATGTATAAAATACACTCCCGATTACCGGGCCCAGTTTTCGCAAAGTTATATTATATTAAGTATGATAAGAAGAGTTATTCACCGAGGTACTCGTTTAGTTAGTTAATGTAGTTAATAATTAATTTTAGTTGGTTAATATACAAATACAATACGAGTACGATCATTATATTTTCGGAATAGTTGAAAATAATAAAAAACAAACTAAAATCACAAATTGTTTTAATAAATAGAATAAATAATATGAATTTTACATGAAAACTTAAAATATAAAATACATATTATCTGGTTTCATTTGTTATAAATTTATAAGTGAAAATAAAAACAAAAGTTTAATGAAAATTAATATATTATATGCATTTAATTAATAATAATATTATATTTATTTATTTATTTAACAATTTGTAAAAGCCAAATAAAAAAATTAAGTTAATAATTAATTAAAATTTTTGTTTTTTTTTCCACTTTGCCTTTAAGATTCATTCGGTTATATGACTCAATTTGTGTTGGTACCAAAGTGAGTCTTAAAGCCGTGTCTACTGTATTATTAATAATATATAGTTTACCGAAATAAATAAAGAGGATATAGCTTTCCACTGTTACTATAAACAAACACATAATAATAAATCGTACATATAGTAACAATAATTAACACTTATTTACAAAATATGAAACTTATTGGACTGCACAGAAAATATATACATTCCCCACTAAATTGGCCATTAATTTTAATTAACTATGCCAACTATGGATAGTCCTGGACCCTGGTCCACTATAATATATTTAATTATGTCAAATTATTTTTTTTCTACAAATTATCTGATATAGTATCCATTCTGAACATTTGTTTACCTTAGATAGTTGGATAAAATTAGTTAAATCATACCATTAATGAAAATCTCACTTAAAATAAAATGATAACACATTAGGAGGTTAGGCATAGACAGAAAGTCTCGCTTCTCGGAAATCTCAGAAAATGATGCTGTCAGGTAAATAGATAATGATAATAAGTAATTATAATATTATTGTTATTCATAATATATATTATTATTTACATTATTCATATTTATATATGTGTAGGTATGTGTAATTACATTTTTAATAAATATTTGGAATATGTATTATCATGAGTATAAAATAAAAAATATATGTGTATATGTTTCAATGGTATAATACTGATCAACACAAACGTTTAAAATAAAACAATACTCATTTAATGAGAACAAGTTTTGTTTATTATCACTTTGTATATCTGAAAAATTAAACAAGTAAATCAGCGTAGGTACTTATAATGATAATATACATTTTCAATTTTGCACGGTACTCAATTTGCAGAACTGCACATTAACGTCAGTAACAAATACCCACTTATTATCGCACCCTCTTATATTTTGTTTAATTTATTATTTGTATTAAAAGCATACTAGACACCTGTTACAGTATTAAATAATTCTAATATTTATTAGTTATTACGTTGAGAGAAAATAATCTAAAATTAAATCTAATATTTCTTTAAAAACAATCTTATCGTGTATTATGCCGTTTAATTAAATTATTTTATACTTTGAATAAAAAATCCATCCTATACTCTTTGTCAACATTAAGACAATATTATGCAGACTAATACTAAGAATATAAAAATAAAATAAATTTAAAAAATAGCATAAGAATGAAAATATCAAAGAAAAAGTTGAATTGTTCTATGCATAAAGAAATAATCATAAGCTTCAAACTATTTTTCATTTTCAAAGCTGATATTTTCTATTGAAAAGTATAGCGATATATTGATATAAAATGTAATTATATAAATTACGTAAAAATAGTTATTTATCACTTTTATGTTTTTATACTAACTAGGTATACGTAAATTAAGTTTGAATACTTTTGGTACAAAATGGATATAAAAAAATGTTGTTCATTATGATGATTCCAACCTTTCTATCTTATATTTAAGACCTTTCCTTCAAAGACAACTAACATGACGTGTTCGAAATACTAAAGACTTAATGAAATTATTTTATATTTAATGCTTTTCTAAAGAAATATGTCCTATCGTAAGTGACATTCATTGAAAGCGGTATAGGTACTTCTGACATTGCGTGACTCCAAAATGTATATAATATTTTGTTGAGCTAATCAAATTGGGTTCAGATATAGATTTTCGACAAACTTATCCTTTTTCATATGACGTATCAAAAGGCCATGACTATTCAAAATTAAAATCACGGTCACTGTTGTGGCACAGTTATATTTTGATAATATATATTTTGTTTTATAAATTATCCTTTATAACGCAAACTACGTTTAGTAATTATCTACCTAAATTATATTTAACGGATTTTGGAATAACAGTGCGATTATAAACCGGTATTAGAGTAGTTAGGGTTTAAGCTATATTATACCAACGTTACCAATTTACCATAGTGATTCTACGAATCAAATAAAAATATACTCAGCCCATTAATTAAATCTTATTTAAAATATTATTCTAGATTAAGATTTCCCCGTACATTTAGACTTGAAACAAACTAATGAAATTAATATTATAATTCACAGAAATCAGTAAAATAGTATTCATAATTTAGGAACACCGCGGTTGGACGTAAAACCCTTCTCATTACTGTAAAAAAAGTGAACCTATTCATATAAAAAAGAGTTATATGTAATTAAAGCTTAGGTATATTGGCATGGCGATATTGTTATCTAGTGTTATTGTATTGATAAATTCGCACGCATCACATTTTTTTAATGAAAATACAATTTAAGCTTTTACGAAAAACGGACGACCGCGACGACCCCTATAGCTATTTACTATTTTGTTTGTAAATTATTATATAAGATAAAAACGTGAAATTCGGTTGGTGTAATCGTGACGAAATTACGATTTGAGACGAAGTGCACTTTAATAGAATTGAATCCATTGACTGTGTCTGCTAAGTTTACGTAAAGAGAGAACGCGTTTGAGTCTGCTCAAAAGATTAACATATTCGTTTAAAATAATATCGTTAAAATTGCTCAAAGGTCGAGAACTTTTGCGTTTCGCTAAAAGCATTGGTTACGATATTCTTTGTCAATGTCATCATAATTATTCGTTTAATCTTTAAGAAGTGTTGATGTGCGCTTAAAATTTTAGTATAATATTATATTATAGAGTTTGTAGAATTCGGAGCGCATCAACATTAGAAATGGCACGGTTTGTTTGTCCTTTTAGTACCATTATTCCATGGTCATTCATGTCAGGATTTAAGCATTCTGTATAGTTTTGATTTTTTTAAAAATTGTACATGTACCTATATTATATTTAAGCAAATATCCAAGAGTATAAATTAGTGTACCTAAGTCATGCGATGTTAGTACCTATACCTATACTATACAATCATAGTATTCAGTCAAATGTGTTCATTATAATTTAATTGAAACTCAAACAATATTGAAAGGCGTATCATTCTGTTCCGTCTATTACACATTATTATAATATGATGTTGAAAGCTTGTTAGAATACGTCATATTCCTGATAAAATTGTCTACCCGTGAAATTGAAACTTAATAATTGCGGGTCTGATAATTAATTTTAATTGGCGTTACATATCAATATAAACGTTTACAATGTACAATATCTATGAATAATATGTATATTGTACCTATATATTTTATAATTATAATAATAAAGCATTAAAGTGAACTTTGATTGTAAAAGTGTTGTAAGGCTATGAACCGATCATAACTATACATCCATGTTACATCCATCTTTTATATCAATATACTTTTTTTTTGATGTTGATTTAATTTATATCACTTATTGTTCGGTCTATACAATTTTGATGATAAAAAAAAATTGATTTTTATTTTGTAGAGTTATGGGTTCACTTTAAACTATCAAAAATAGTAATAAGAAAATATAGTAAATAAGCTAGCAGCTTTGAGTACTTAAATATAACTATTGATAAGTATAGGTACCTAAGTAATATCAGTTTAACCAAATATAACAAAAGATTTTAAACAATGAAATTTTATTATAGCGTACCTACAGTTAATATTAATAAAGAACCAATTTAGATAATGATTTTTTTTTAAATACCCCTATTTATAATCTTTGCTATAATATTTGTACCTAATTAATTAGTACTAAAATATTTTCCTAGTGAAGGAGTGGTGAATTGATTAAAAATAATTATTGCTAAACATTTAGTATTTTTGTTAGTTTATAATATAGATAAATGCTGTAGGTACTTAATAAAAAAAAACATATCTGTAAAATGGTATAAGTACCTAGTATAAACATTCATCCGACACATTTTATGCCGACATTTTATAGTCAAAAAGTTTTGGACTTAAAAATACAACAAAGAAATAGTATTGTAACTACATTGCTATTCAAGGCTATAACAGAAGTTTATAAGACGTTAAAATAAAAAAAATTACCTTCATGTTTAAAAATATACATTCGTTTTTTATTGATTTTTAAGAATTATATTTTAAAAAAAAAAAACAAAATCTTATAATTTAAAAGTTAGAAATTGCCATTTCCCGAGAAATGGAGAATATAAAAGAAATTCTGAAATTATAATTTCAAAACCAAATAGCAGTGAATGGCAAACCCTGTCTCTAGGATACAGTACCACTAATATTGAGTAATACTTACAAACAATATTTTGTAAATCCTTAAGAAGAGAAGGGCTGAACGATAACTTTCTACTTTTTAGTTTTTAGTGATGACAAATACCAATATTATATATGGTTAATGCCTTTATGGAGATTATGATAAATTCTTAGATTTTCTAGATAATAAAATAGGTGAACAAGTTGAAGCATAAAATTAGAATTTTTTTATTAGAAAAATTAAAAAAAAAGAATGATGTTTAAATTCAATTGAATTAACTAGAAGTCACTCATTTATGGTTTCATATATATTACATCATAGTGTTCATATTTAAATAATTAATTAACTTACACATTAACCAGAAAAATAAATGTACTGGATAAAATATAAATATTAATATAAAGCTGTACCTGTTTTTATTTACTAAACGATTAACTATTACTCATGTGGTGAGCGCTTGAAAATAAATATTTATAATTTACTCGTTTGAATATTAAATGTTGTACCAAATAAAAGTAAGAATATTTATATATGTATACATAATTGATTAAAGAGATTAAATTATTCCCATTATTATTTTTCTGTTAAATGTTTAGATTATTATTTTTTTTTTTAATTCACAATATAATATTCTTCTTAGCTAAATTATTTTCAAAGTTGCTGACGGCAGGTAAATACTAATATTGTTGTATCAGACTAATTTTTAATTTCCAATTATTAGTTATGGTAAATGATACCCATTTGACCATTGACATTTAAATACGTTACTGTGATCTTATTGTTAAATAGTTTTGTAAATAAGGAAGTCACGACTCACGAGGTATTTTTAATTTTCAGTAATTGATATAAACTTTATACTTTATTCACTATTATGCATAAAAAATATGTAGATTCAAAAAAAAATACGCTGTAGCTAATTTTATTTTTTATTTCATCATTTATTCGACGGGCAACGAAATTATCATCATACCGTTTGACCGTTACTCGGTTACGACGGTAACCGACATTATAACAAGTAAATGTTCTCACAGCACTCGTACTTTAACGAATCGTGTCCAAAAAATATGACCACCTACGCAATTTATAACGATAACCTTTTGTTAGAGTTAAAATAAAATGTGTTATGGTTAGTTGGCACTTCGATGTTATTTCATTATTTGTGGGCAAGTGGCATCCATAATATTTGCATGTCATTTATGGTAATATCTAGTCACTAACCATAACAATAATAATTTATAGTCATCAAAGTATCAGATCATAATATAAAACATATTTTACTTAATATGATATATCAATTTATTATATACAATTTGTACATAAAATATTATGTAGTATGTACTAAGCAATTAAACCTTTAAATTATTTTGGTAAAATGTTTAAAAAAATGAAGACAATTAATACCAATATACTATATTATATTAAACTCGAAAATATGTTTGAATTCCGCAATAATAACATTTGTGACATTGTTTTATTGTTATAGAAAACATTTTGATTTCAAATTTGTGTTCCAAAATCCGTCTATATCAGTCGTACGTTTATAATAATATATATTCAAAGAGGGAATACAAGAAAATGGAATTATCCTCAGTATAAAGTATACATATAGATAACGATTTCAAGTAATATTGTGATAAATGTACTATATTTTAGTTTCATCAACAAGTACTTAAGTAAAGAAAGCCAAAGATTATCAAATAAAATTATAAGCTGATTGTCGTGAGTTGGTAAGTCGTAAGTACCAAATTTTAAATAAAATCTTATAAGTTTTATAAGTTTATAAGTCTTTCATCAAACAGGCATTTTGTTTTGAATAAGAATTATTTAATGCCAGTGGGTGACCGTAACCGTGAAATTAGTTTCAAAAATATATTTTTAGGAACGAGTACTTTGAAATCATACAGTTTTAATTTATTATATTTTAACATGGACACAATTTCATCAGCCGATATCTTTCATTTTTTTCTATTATTAATACAAGAATATCAAATTACAAAATAATAAACAAACTCGTAAAATGTGATTTAACTTCACGCATAAACTGATAAATTACAAAATGAAGTTTGGAAACTAGAAAACGATGAATAGATTTAGCTACAATCAAGACGTTTAAGACGAACTTTCAGATAGATTCGGCGAACTTCCACATAAATTATAAAATATGTCATACACCATCTAGATTATACGCACGGTCCAGTGATCGGACGTAATATTTGATCAAATCACAAGGAATAAAATAAAAATCCGACCAGTCAACCGCATTTTTTTTTTGCCCAATTCATAATATTAATACAACGCACGAATGATAGGTGGATATTGGATAATATAATATCGATGGTATCCATAATACATGGTCACTCATAATACGAGGATAACTATTAGAGTACATTAACAATTTAAAATCATAAATAAACTAAAATTTTAAAAAAAACAACCTAATGTTATCACTCACTCGCTGGTCTCTTGGATGATATAGTGACGATATTTGAATATTTAGGTATGCAAAATTCAATATCGCACATGTCATATCATTCTATTCAGATATGTATGTATAATAATTTGATTATATTCACATTATAATGTATTATGCATACACAATTTGCATTGTGTATTGGTGTGGTTTGGGGGAGGGGGCAATACCGGCTATTATTCCTCTCTATACCGACTAATAGCATTTTTTTTCCGGATTTAAAACCTTTTGTGTTGTACTCGAAAAGTGTATACAATGTAAAAACATTTAAATTAAAAAACACATTATTCAAGTCGGTTTGTTATTTAATAACAACTACATAATAAAAAAAGAAAAACTATCTAACTATGTAAATTCCGAGCGTGATCGTATTCGTTTGCTTACTTTTTCCCCGACATCCGCTGCGTATTGTACGTAGGTATTTTAACCGTATATTAAAGTCTGTGAAGGAATGCCAATTATAAATGCTCTATTGCTCTATACATTTTTCTTGTTCAAAAATACTTTTGAGAGGTATTTGAAATTTGTATTTGACTACTTGAATGAAAGAGTATATACATAATATACCATAAGACAGTGTTTGAATGAGAATACAATTTCTTTGAGTAAACGTTTAATAACATTTATATTTTTCAACATGACGAGTTTACCGTTAAAATAAACGCCTGGTGTTATAAAAAAAAATGATTTAATAATAATAAAAAATAATAATAATTATTATGCCCAGTGCAAATTTTGAGTCCGGTCCGCGGTTTGACCAATAGGTCCGTTGAACTTTGATGACACTTTTAAATTGTCGCCGTCGTTATCATGTTTTTTTTATTATAATATTAGTACTGTCCATGTCGTCAGGATTGCTTATGTATATACAGTGCGCAGTGTAAACACCTGAACGTTGATATTCAATAACTTTGGATTGGAAACGCACAGAACAAGTAAGGATAACGACGGCGGTCGAAAGGCACACGTACCTGCGTGGGAAACCGTTTACAGAATAAAAGTTCGTTACGCGTCGTCGTTTGCAATTTTTCTTCCAAAATAATATATTACATAAACTCTATATTATTGTATGCGATGACGATTTATAGTGGTCGCCGTGTCGCAGTGTTTCGAAAATGGATTTTTTCTGCTTCTCGTTCTCAGCAAACGATTTACAACGATAATATTCTAATATTTCCGAGCGATTTTATACGTCTATCGTGTATACAGTGGCACGCTATATAATAGTATTCGCAAATGCAGTATAATAATAATATAGTAATTGCGTGTATAGAAGGTCATTGGCAATTTTCAAGCCCAAAATATCCATTATTTTTTATATATATTACATTCATAAAGCCAAAAAGGGTGTAAGTGTAGATATTGGATTTTTGAACGTCTTTAAATTTTCACACTAGGTACTTTAATATATTATAATATACATTATACTATATTATAATATGCGTATATCGACGCGCTCGCTTTAGGTCAATTTAATGTTATTATACCGGTGGTAACTAAATAACGTTCTCGAGTAACTCAACAGCCTTTTCCGCTTTTAACAATAATAATAATATGTAAATCAAAACTGCGATGTATGGTTGATTTTTTTTATCACGTGTATTTAAATATTTCTCACGCGGAAAATGCTGTAGAGCTGAATAAAATAAATGCACCTATTACGTAAAAATATGATTCAGTGGGCGTTTTTAAAAGTCATAACAATTAATACTGCAGCTACTATAATATTGAGGTGAAATAGGTGTAAAAAATTGCATAAATATTGTGTAAATAATATTAAAAAATATTTATATATATTTATATATATAAATTATTATACCTATTAAACAAAAATTGTAATGCATCAAACGATATTATATAATACTATGTAATTTATTTGTTCGTACCGCGCTGAATGTTAAACTCTCCATGTTTCGCGAAAACCCCTCCCGAGCCGGATTTAATGTCCCGGCATTAAAATAATTGCATTTCTTAACATCGAACGCGTTAGTGTAACTACTGTATCAAAACACTACAGCAGACGGCGCAGACTTAGTCAACGGTATAGCTGGTATTTACCGACCGAGTTCTAAAATCGGAAAACCCTCCACGTCGTTCAGGTCCTTAATTTTGTCGGAATATTCGCGTTGCGTTTTCGCCGTAAGCTCGGCGCCGAACGTGTCTCGAAACCGCGTTTCAGCCTTTGCGAAATCCGATTGAAGATTTCGCGGTTGTACCCACACCAGGCTTCTTAGCCACAGTAATATAGTGTGCGCCGTCGATATCGTTCAGGTGTTCTTTTTTTTTTTTATCGGATTAGTGTCAAGGTCAGCCTGCACTTCCGCGTCCGGTATACGCGATTTATATCACATAACTGCACACCGACAAACTACGTCTCGTACACCCAACACACGCGTCACTCGTGTAACGACGACCGCGATATGCCGACGTATACTGTTTTCATATTGTATACTATTATTATTTACCCGACGACGGCGCTTATAGTTCACCGCTTCGATGTAATATATTTCATATTATATTATCCCGTTCGCGACCTTGTGGTTACCGAAATAAGGAAAATTCGCTGCACGGTACCCATATAATAATAACGCACCTTCGAAAGTGCAGGGCACTGTGCAGTGTCCAACCTTAATCCTCCTGACTATTATACGACGCCGTTCGTATTTTTACCACCTACCGATCTGTTATTTCGCGATACACATATAATACGACGGCTATAGTGTTATGTCGGATATAAATGTCTCGTGCGCTGTACAATTGATCATTGCTAGTCTGGAGCCACAAAGGAAATACTTTTGCTCCCCCACTGACAATGCGCACGATATAATATTAATCGATCGACAGCGCAAATGCATTAATACAAGAGTTGGCGTACACAGTGTGCAGCTTTAATGCTGCGTCAGTATCGCGCGTGCTTATACACCGAATGTCACGGGTAACGACATGCCCAATTCTACGCAATGTATAATATGACTATTATTGTTTTAGTAACACGCTAATGCTTGACGGAGCCGCACAACGTATACTCCAACGTGTAGTTAGTGTTTTATGACTGTTTTTGTTTAGCGAACGTATCAAAGATAATATAAGCCGATTAGGCATCCTCGGGGCGCCTGCAAACATTCCCGATGCTGAGATTTGAAGCATAATAGTATAGCCTAAAGGCTTTGACACACTTTGCACAGTTTCTTGGCCAACCAAAATTCATCTAAGTCTCATCACGAAAATAAAAAATAAAACAATTTCAATCAACGCATTTTTGGTTTTTTTCCTGTTATAGAAATATGTTTGATTAACTGCCATTGTTATGTAACGCTTATTATACATTATGTAATATACCTTATATTTAAATGATATGATACAGAAAAAAAACTGTGATAGCGAGAACAAACCTGCTTAAAACACTGATAGGAGATTTGGTTATGTGAATTTATTTGGCTATTAAAATAAAACTTGTATTTAAAAAAAAAAAATAAGCCTCTATCAAAATTTTACCGAATATGCATCTATGGTCTGATTTACTAAATTATATACCTACATTGGTATTTATATAACATTAGATTGAGTGGTTTTTATTAAAATGCGCGTTTGTCAGGAGAAAACGGGTCGCGGGGTTGGCAAATTGCCAAGACAATGCTAAAATGCTTACTGGAAATAAAAAAATAATAAGCTTTCGATTCGTGAAAAAGATTTTTACATTTTTGACGTCGATAATTGTTTCTGGTATTTTACCAGCCAAATAATGGTGTTTAAATATCAAAGCTAGTGTTTTGTGATAATTTTTTTTGGCGGTGGCCCTAACCGCTTACTTCAGTAGCGGCGTGTTCGTGAATGAATACAAATCGAGCCGCGAGCGAGCGTCAAAGACTAATTTTACGACTGACACGCAATTATTGCGCGCGCCACCGCCGTCAGACGACACTTATATCATGCGCGATTGTATAAAAATAAAATGGTATTGAAAAATATAGCCACGTTGTATTTTTAAGTTTTTTTTTTATGTATATATATATATTATATATATACACCGTGATGTCTGTGTTGTGGATGACATCGCAAGACCATCACATGACGGTGTATATTATAATCCGACCTTAAGATCAAGACCTATTATACGTCTTGTCCTATAAGTTCTGCGTGTGTAGAACGACAAGGGTGATGGAGTTGTTGAATATCATGTTTATTGTTTCGACGGCGCATAGAGAGTCGTCTCACCCAAAGTATATTTTAATTTATAATATTATTGCCGTAAACACAACACACACACACGCACACACACAATATAATATATGTATATAATATGACGTTTGAAGAGAATGTATACAATACTATTTTACACGCTGTTTCGTACATAAAATTGCAAACCACGTGTTAACTGTTGTAATTTAGTCTCCACGTGCATTGGCGATTCAAATAAATTTAATAAAACGAGTTATTTCTATTACGAGTCCGAAGTCGCAGTAACCAAATTTGCGGGCGTGATGACAAAAAAATATGATTGCACGAATAAAATAATAGAATAATTAATATGCACACACGCTAAAAATGAAAATTGCCACAGTAATATTATAATAGTAATGACTAATACTGACGATGTTTTAAGTGAACGGTACAAAGAATTAAACAGAATTTCCGTGCCAAACAATTATTATGGGAGAAAAGTCAAGATTGGTGTTTAATAGGACTTTAAAATATTGTTTTGGTGCTCGACGAAAACGACACACGACAGTGACATCTATAAGGCGGGGCTTTAAAGAGAGATGAATTACGCGTTTAAAAAGTACCTTTATTAAGAATAGATTGATTCAGGCACAAACAATGCAAACTTTTATATGATTTAGTATCAATTGAATCGCGGCAGTGAAAATATATAACATTTAATATTGATAGTGCGTAATTCATATTTTAATTTCTAACATTAGACAAAGTACACATTTGCAATATGTATAGTATTCGATTGAAATGAGTAAATATAGAGAGTATAATTATTATAGTTTATGAAAATAAAATGGATTTTTTAAAAGTATTTGTTTTCTTCGTAAATGTTGTCTTCAATACTAGGTACTGCGTTTCATTTTAGTCGATTTGACAAGACGTGTCATTCGCAGGATTGAAAAAATATGCGTATCGTTAAATTTATCTTATCAATCGATATTTTCAATATTAAATTTTCTATTTTATTATTTGATCGACGTATTTAATACTTTTTAAATTACAAAAGCTCAATTTTTAATCATTTTAACTGTTTTTAAAGCTCATCTTTATAATTATAATTCACGATAAATAATTGAAAAGAGAATATTAAATAAAATTATGTCAAGCTTTAAAAACTTGTTTTCATAAAACTGAATAAATAAGTAACCACAATCTCGCATTAGATTTACCATGGTTTTGTCACATTTATGTTTTGAATATTATTAAAAAATATATAAGACGTTATAATATTGTACTAATGTATGAATTATTCAAATATCATAATAATACATTGCACTATGATATACATGTCGATTTTACACGGAGGTACCTATTACTGCAATAAATCACATGTTCGTGATCGTACACGCTAATGTTTGTGTGTATTTCAAATAAAACACAATTCATTTGAGATTCCAAGAGCAGCGATTATAATCGTATGTAGATTATTTTTGTGGTAGGGAGGAGGCTAGTAAAATGGATGAGTAGTCGATCGCCGATAGCACTTTAGAGGGGCGATTTCGTATTTCCCAGAAGTTTTCGGGCAACGGAATGGGGAATACAGCAAAAACAAAACAAATCCGAAAAAAATAGAGGTATTTTTTATCAACAAAATCTTGATAAGCCATTAGTAATAAAATTGTATTCAGATTTATTTTTGAATGCGGTTGTTTAAAGTTAATATATACCAGTACTCGTGGCCGAGATGAATGATTAAGTTAATAATTATGTACTATATATATTATATAACATAGAGACCACTGCCTGCATTTTTTTTACATTCCAAACCTATTATTCTTTCATTTAAACATTTTGATTTAATACTAACTTATTTATCGTTTGTACGATTTGTTAAAAAGACGTGTAGGTAATGTTTTCTCTACATTTTTTCTGAAAGATGAAATCGATATAAGTTATTGATCACGTCAAACAACATGTGCCCGCACTCAATACAGCTAAACACACTGCCCATTAAATCTAAGAGTGAGCAGACACCTCGGCGCAGCAAAATACCTATTAAAATATTATTTCCATCGGCGTTTCACTAACCAAAGTTTTTCCCGGAAATTGGACTACCAGATTCTTATCGGATCTACGCAGGGAAGAAAGATATCTCTTTAAATTTACAATTACTCCTGCAGTACTACTACTATAGTCTTATTTCCAAGTGGTTAGTTAAAATAACAGATAGAGGTACCTACTATCTGGTGGATAGTTTACTATAATATACTCTTTTTCACGAGAGAACTGGACCGTTTTGCGCATGTGAATGAGCTCCAGCCAGCTCGGACGGCTGTGAAATCCCCTTACCTCCAGTCGATCATTACAGGGGATGCACAGCTGCGGCCGGTTTCTGTCGGAGGACGGTCCCATTCCCTCGTGAAAAATAGTATAGACAGTGTTAACATCCGTGACTCCTCCTTGGCACAAAACATTCATAGGCCATCTGTTGATGACTTTTAGTTCTCATTGTATCTGCGTATGCGATTATGGCACTGCAGTTCGGACTTAAAATAAATTAAATTATACTATTAGGTTTGTAATTTTGTTACTATTTTATAATTGAGTCAACTGAACGGCGGAATACAATATGCATAAGATGTTTATTTTAATTTATATTAAATTATTATTTCAAATGACCAGGATATAGTATTGTAACAGTATTTCACCCTAGTTTCCATTATAATATTATACTATCATGATTCAAGGTATGTCTGTGATTATTTGTTTGAAATATAATATAATATAAAGGCTGTATACGGCTATACCAGTTTGCATTAAATTATCTTCTATAGTATAAGTATATTTTGCATCAAGTTCTTTAAGATTAGATATTTAGATTACAAACGACCATTTTCCTAGAAATGCATTTAATACAAAATGTATTGATTTTATTTCATGGAAAAGTATTACAAATAAAAACAGCAAAAGTATGTAAGTTCATAATTAAAACTGTTGTACGAATGCCCACAGGATTTATTGTGTTTGTTATAAAGTAAAGTGAGATTAAATCGGAAAAAAGTTTATTTTTGGTAAAAAAAAAATGTCTTTCTTAGTTTTGAGTCAGTTTAAATACACGTGACAAGTATATTATTTTAAGAACGCATGTAATTTTAGCCGCCGTTGAAAAAAATAGCGTTCAACAGATTTTACTATTCTAAAATGACATAAAGACGAGACGCTTGACATCACGTTATTATGGATTTGTCGTTTTGTTTATTTGTTGATGCACAACAAAACTTTGGAATTATACATCTTTGCTTAATTACCATTCAGAATAAAACACGCTATAACCACAACCAGCTAGATATCGTGAGCTTTTAATTGTTTTGACTATAAAAATAATTACATTATTTATTTTTCATCTCGTGTATATATACCTAATTATTTTAAAAAAGGAACCTACGCCGCATTTTATTCAGATCATCGATTTGAAATTGCCGTTAATAATTACGGTTCTGCGTGGGGCTTGTTCTGACCATTATTATCGCGATGAAAATTTTTCCGTTACGATTATTACACTATATTAGAACGATAAACCGATTTGCTCTTTGGTTACGTCTTCTATGTACAATATGTAGGTACTTTGTATTATGCACGTGTGTGTGCAATGTGCAACAATAATATTGCCAAAACCACACAGTGTATAATACTATATTATGATACCGCCCCGATAATGACGATGCCACGAGGGCACGAGATCGTATATAGAGTCATATTTGGCGAGTATTTTAGGTCAAAGATAAATAAAAACCGTTTGAAAACTTTTGTATTTTGACCGCTTGCAATGGAAATCCGGCATGGGGGTGTTTTTTTTTTTTTTTATTGACCTATCTGCCGATTTAATGGATATGGTGTAAAATGTAATTTTCCAACTTATTCTACATCATTATGAGATAGGGACCCGGTTAAACCTCGTATGTTCTGCGGTCGTTTAAAAGTTACTGGACGCTTAAAAGACACTATTTTAAAATGACCATGTTATTATAACATTGTTTTGTAGACCCGTCAATGCCACTATACCGTCAACGGTCACCGCACGATGACAATATTTAGGACGTTTATTCGCACAACTCGTAGATCTACACAAACGGTTTCGTTCCGGTAACGGAACACTGATCTATACAATGAAATATATCGTTTATAATCGGCAAAAGTCGGACGTTTCATCTCCGGGTAGAATAAAAACCGCTTGTTTCGTTTGTATGATAAAACAGCGCGCAATCACGAGTTCTTGGGAGTAACCAACGTTCTTGTGTGAACAAAAGCATTTAATTCGGGTTGTCAAATACAGACGAATCAGTAAAATGTAACCGGAATAATATTATGCGTTTCACTATTTGTCATATTGTTATGCGTCGCAGGAAAATAATTTCCTCATTGTTTTTGAAATAATAATATATATTTTTTTTTTTTAAATAAAATAGGTATGTAGAGCGTATTTAATGCAACGCATTTCATACTACGAAACATTTGTTTTAGTGAAAAGCACAAAACAGTGATTTTTTACAGTACGATCATTAGCTGAATTGAAATCGAAGGTGATAACATATTACATATATATATATACACTTGTAAAGATTTGGACTACGCGTTAAGGTAAGGGTCAGAGAGCTGGTGTAGTTAGAAAGAGATACCTAGCGAACAGTTATTAATATTTCCGTGGAAAAAATATACTTAATAAAATAAAAACTGTATACCTGCGATGCGTTTAATATATTAGCATGCAGTCGTGCGTTTTGTACATACGTCATTAGGCATAATACCAAAATCCATTTAATTTAATTATAATATTAATAGTTACATATATTCCTGACAACATGACCAGATGACCGTGATCGGAATTTATATTCGAAAGAAATATTTAGATTCTTAAAACACATGTTTGTCATGGATAACTGTTAGTATCTAATTAAATGATTACCTTTAGTTATCCTTTGACCTTTGGTATTAAAAACAGCCAAGTTTCTTAAAAATTTTATTATACTTAATTAATCAAAACTACGAGGATTACGTGAAATAACTAACAAATAAAATTAGATCAACAATATAGGACGTTTTAGTATTTTAATTTTCGGGACCAGATAACCAGAGAACTCCCTTAACCTTGGCAACTCGAAGGCTTTTTGGCACACTCCTCAGTTTTACTGACTTTACAAATTATAGTACATGTGAGTTTAACATGTCAAATAAAAGTAAACATAAACTAGATTTTTTATAATAGGTATGCATATTATGGTTTTATTTTTCAAATACTTTGTAATGATTATTATAATAAAGTCTGTATACGTAGCTACCTATTAACAATTATTCAATCAGCAATCATTTATATTAATAAATTACAATTTGATTAATTATTAAAAATACATTTTTTTTTTAATATTTACTTTTACTCATAGTTTATTCATGTTATATAATACTTATTCAGTATTAAAAATGTTGAAACGTATGTACCAAACTCATAAATTTATTTGAATATAATTTATATTAAACATCAAAATATAGTGCTCAATTGAAAATAATTTCAATACAAGTATTGAAATTATATATGTTATCTGTTGACATTGTACATTTATATAACTTTATTAATTTCATACCGAAGCTAAAAAATAAGTTTATTTTTATAAGTAGTAGAAAAAAATATCAAAGTTTATACTCAAAAAATCAAAATGTTGCATACCTTCATCCTTCATGGCTGATAAAATAAAATTGACATTTTATAGAATTAAATTTTAATATTAAATTTATATTAAATTGTTATAATTTATCATGTATAATGTAAATGTACATCAGCTATTATATTATATAATCACAACTTATGTATGCTTCATGAAATCCATCATATATTTTTCATGGACATTTACAAATTGTATAATATTTAATACCATTCAATTTATTTTAAATACAACTTCAAAAAATATAATGTCTGATTTAAATGCATACTATAGGTACATTCACTTCACACAATTATTGGGTATAGCTGTAAGTTATTGGGTTTATTCACTACGGAAGATTTCTGTACTTTTAAGAGATTTTTTATTTCTTTTTTGAAATTGATATATTTTGTTCATTATTATTATTAATTTAAATTATTAATGTGCATAATATTTTATTTATTTGTGTTTGAAATCTTAAAGTTGATTTTATCGATAAAAATGCTAAGATTTTAACCATTAAACACGAATCTTTGCTGTTTTAAGTATTATTTTTATAATAATTATGATATTAGTTCTTATTGTTTGGCCATGATCAACAAAAATAACGACTGCAAGTTATGCAATTGTTATTGAAAAAATTCAATGTTGAATACATAATTGTATTTCTGTTAAATCATATTATAATATATACAGTTAAGTGTTGACGTAGGTATTGATCATATTTCCCCTTACAAAATATACAGGTCGTACATTTTATAGTATAAAAATACTAAGTACTTACCTACTATTCTAAACTATAAATTAAATGTTCTCCGATGCTGGATCTTAAAATATATTAAATTATATTACAAAATTATAAATACTAATAAGTGGTTTTAAAAAGTTTGAATAACTTATTTATCACTTATCTATCAACGCGTTAAATTATTTTCGATTTGATAATTTATCTTATTTTTTTTTTATGTCAATATAAACCCCAATTGTAAAAAAATCCACTGAGACACATTTTATAGAGAGATTTAGTATTTACTCCTCTAGTTTTACTACAAGTGACTTAAAACAAGTTGTCAAAACTAATGTCAAGCTTGACTCTGTAGGTTTAACTTTATAAGACATTGTTACTCTGAGGTAATAAACTTTAAGAATTTCTGAGTTAATACTGTGTTATTTTTATGGGCGTAATTAATGTTACAAGGATTTAAAAATTATCTTTTGCTTGTATATAGGTAGGTATACGTTATGCATATTAATTATTTTATAATATTTAGTTGATCGATAAACGTATACAATTGTGTATTCGTATTATTTTTGTGTTTTTTGGAAACAAATAATCATATCATAAAATGGTGTCCGTCCTCGAGCAATCAAATTCAAATTCAATAAGTACTGGAGAAATCTAAAACACATATATAATGACAACGATTTTTTAATTATATTAATATCAATATACAGGACTTGAGGAGTTCGTCTAGTTATTTTTTAAAAGCGAAATACTACGTTTGTTTTGTGTTTTTAATTAGATGTTTCGTACGGAAACTATAATGACGTATTAGGTCTTTTTGCTCTGCTCGGCCAAACTTTGAATAGTTTTATCGAAACTTAATTTGAATGGACCAGAAAAATGTGTAGGTAGACACATAATTAACATCATAGCTGGAAAGAAATAATTATTATAATAATTAATAGTGTTGCATTTTAATGTAAAAATATTAGCTACTCTGGGCTGACAATATTATTTGCATTGTCAATAAGAGATAACAACCTTTTTTATTGTCGTTGCGTCCTGATATACTTGAGTTGGATACCTACACATGTAATATAATATATAAAGGGTCGTCGGCTAAACGTTTATTATAAAATGATTAAATCTGTCTTCGGCGGAATGCATTTATTTTTTAATTTTGTGCTCGTACAGAATACGAAATATTCCGGGAAAAATAAGGGACGTGTATTTGTATATATTATAAATGGTATATATATATATGTATATATATATGTATTATATACGTATAATCGTATCCCGCGGTCGGATCAACACGTTTGATGTATCAAAAAAAAAATTTAATTCACTTTTCCCCTATAAAATATTTGGAATATTTTGAAATATCGTGATGAACCGATGGTTCATATAGTTGAGGTTTTATAATATATTCTATCATGCGGATAATACGCGAGTCGGATACCTAGGTTCATAAAAGAATTACTCACCCGGTATCGATGAGATCGTAATTTATCGTTGTTTCAAAATGTCACTCTTCAAACATTTCGTAAGTACGAGAATGCAAAAAAATGTTCACTGACAAAAACAATCTAAAATAACGATAAAATGATATTTGTAATCGCTCGCGGGGATGACTCGAGAGTACAGAAATAAACACAAATCACGACTGCCGGCACTCGGGATGAAATCCGAAAAAAACGAATCGCAAAAACACAAAAACGATCAAATCGAATACGCGTGGCGAAGGGATAAATATTGAATTATATTACAATATTATGGTGTGTAATATTGTCTATAACAATAATTCCCGAAATCGTCACCGCTGTACGGCAGTCGCGCACTGTTTACGTGTGCGTATATACTTTTCCCGAAACGCGAAAAAGCGACTCGCGCATGGACGGTGAACGCACGACTGACATGCGTGGGGTGTTCTGGTGTTGGTCGCTGGCGAAACCCGTGGAGGTGGTCCGTCGTTGTACTATAGTACACACACACACAGACTTAGCCCCATGTACAAATTCTTAAGCCTCTCGCAGAAAAAAAAAATCTACGGGCACTATTTTTCGTAGTATTTAATGTTTTATTATTTTTTAATTATTCATAAATTGAATTCCATTTTGTTCTAATTTTGAAACCAATACTTTTCATATTTCCCCCAACACGTCTCATTCCAGAAATAAAAAGTTTTATATTAATAAAGGTAGATATTTCATAAAAATTAAACAGTTATTTATGGTACGTACTCGTATTTTAGATTTTTTACTGCCTTAGAAATATTCATTTATATTATGAATGTTTGAAGATCATTTATTATCAACGGTCATATAATATGTTTTATGTAATATTGTGTAGTTGTGTACTATACAACAGTCAATATGTTATGTTTTTAACTATGATGATATGAATATAAATTTGAAAGACGTGGCAGAGGGAGACTTGTGGTGCAAATGTATTCAAATAAATTGGTATTTATTATTTTTATAGATTTTATTCAAGGTTTTTATAGAAATATTTTTTTTATTGATGAGAAAATGCATGGTATAAAAAATGTTAAGCCGACTTGAGATCGATCATAAAGTGCAGTGTAAATAGACTACCTGCACAGACGGTATACGGAAAGGTTTTTTGTAAGCACGCTGCGCGTATAATAATATTATGTTTTTATACATTATTCGATAAGATACTGTTTTTTTTTAAGAATAACAGCCAACAGTCATTAAAAAAATCCAAAACTGACGACCGTCAGACTGTGATAATTACAGCAGCAAACATCAATAATAATAATTAATTAATCTGCACAGGTAACGAAAAAAAATCATTCCGCTCATCGACACACGACGGCGACCGGTTTTGCCGTGTTCAGCCGCGTATGTGCCCGCATAATATTAAAATAATATTAAAATACTATAATACACGTGCTGTTTTTTGATAGTTATTTAATATCTCCTTATGCTTTTTCTTCGGCACAAATCCCGTCCCTGACGATCGCCCGTGGACCCGCGAAAGAAATATAATTATATGCTTCATTAGTTTGTAGCGATATCTCGATAGGTACCTATAATATTATTGTAACCGCAAGTCGCCACGACACACGCCTAATTTATTATTGACAAAACGTGTTTTTTCCTAGTGACTTTTTTCTTCTTACATAACGTAGCAATGGACGAATAATATTATCATTATTTTAGGTCTCGATACATCTTCTCGTACGGCGAACATAATAATATGACATTATTATTATTTTAGGACTGGATACATCAGCTTCTCGTACGGCGAACATAATATGATATTATTATTACGGTTGATCACGTTAAATTATGATTATCACAGTATCATGCGTCGTTTTAATGCGTGAACATCTTTTAAAAATAATTCTCTTACATTATTTATGTCCTAATAATATTAGCGAGTAGAATAGAACACGTGATTTTTTTTCATGAAATGTAATATTTCGTTTTGTTTCAAACAAAACGCATCGTTGGGGGAAAAAAATAAACACGTTATTTGTCAAATTAAATTATTATATTATGTTGTTCTGAATGTGTCATGTGTAGTGAAGTAAAAATGTATTATATGCTTTGATATGCATTTTTATGCATTGATTCAAAATCTGGTATACAATTAGGAATTGAGAATTGTTTGATTAAAGTTTTAGTGATATACATAAGTATGAAGCTTATATTATATTATACAATTCTCGAAATTCGGCCACATTCATTCAAACATTTAACAATTGAATTGTTTACTATTGTTGTCGGGTATAATAGCCATTCGTTATACTTGTAATAATTACAATAATAGCTCGGATAAAAATACTAGGGAAAAGAATATTAATAAGAAAAAAGTGTAATATTTACATGTAACTTCTATAATTAGCTGTACAATTCACAGGTCAAAGCTGTGTCACTGCGATTTGGCACCCGGGCAAGTATAAAATAGTCAACCCCGCCGGGCCTACTATAACTATTACTAAAATGTCTAATATACTACGTACAATATTATTCGAACTATTTATATTTATTCATTATTATATTTTAAACTTTGTAATGTTTTATTGATACTGAATATTTGATTATTTAATGTATTATCTCGCATAACTAAAAAAATTTAAATCGTAAATCGAATTGTTTTAATAAAGGTTCTTTCTGCACCTGCTATAACTGCTACTCAGTTGTGAACATTTGGATATTCCTCGTAAAGCATTCACCACTTCACTGAATTGAAAATATATAACAAATAAAGCATATTATATATATATATATATATAAAAACACGCCGTGTGTGACTGTGAAGTTTTAACATTTTTTTTTTTTTATTAAATTTATTGGAATTGTCTTAAGATTTGTGGACCCACTGAAATAAATAAAAATATATTGTAAAATCTCCAAAAACGTAATAATTATGACTGAAACGCTCGCAGCATTAACACGTCAAATCAAATTAAGGTTATGTGCAGTCCGTGGATTTAATTGGTGGCATGTTAATTAAATTCTGGTAGCCTGCTCAGCAAGTACAAGTTTCTACGCATCATGTGAAACAGGCCTAATATAAATATATATTTTTTATTTATAGGCGTGTGTATAGATTATTTTAAATGGTTTTTTTAGCGCACCTTCAAATATTTGTGCTCTGGGAACACAATGCCCTCATTCTAAAGTTTAAATGCTTTCTTAATGGTTTTTGATTTTGTGAAATTTGAAAATATGTATGTTTGTATGTAACTAAACAATTTGTCGTGTTCGCATACGATTATAATATATTTAAAATATATGTTTTCTTATTCTATGGTTTTTGACTATTAAAATATTAAACTAAAAATCTATAAATTAATTTTTTTCAACAATATAGATAGCATATAACAGAGTCTAAACTGGTAGATACTCTTCAAATAAACTGGATGATGCCTGAGCCAAATGTTTTTATTTGTACATTTAAGTAGTATTTATACTTAAAAAATAATACTTTTATTATTTTTGGTCAAAACATGTTGATTAATCTTTCATGCGTACGTATTCAAATGTATGAAATAATAAATCAAATGTTCAAAAACAAACATTACGTCAAATACAATTTAGAAAATATTTATAAGTTATTAATTTATTGCTTTACCTTTTTGTAAACCGTATAATTCAAGATGTCCATATTATATTTTTATCGATTGTTATTTTATTTTAAAATAAACCATTTTAAGGAAAAAGATGGTCAGTCTGTAAATGGTTATGTTGTTTGATGGACTGAAGAATTATTTAAAAAAAAAACTTGTCACTCACGTATTTATATGTTTATGTTACGCCATATTTAATATAGATTCGTCCGAGGTCATAAAAGTAATAATAACTATAATGACGTATATTTTTTAATTTCATGATTTTCTGATAACCATAGTGTATAATTAAAAACTTTCTCGGTGATCTTGTATAGGATATATGGGTTCCCCGAGGATTTGTAGTTTTGAGTTAATAGAGACAATGGACTGTTTTGTTTTTATTAACGACAAATATTATTCGTTTACTGAGTAACATCAAATTTGTCACATTTTTGTTGCAATTCGATTTAATGACTTGATTAGGTAGTAAGGAAAGGTAGCTAGAATATGTTAGACTTAATAGGTCACCGTTAAATGCTGTTGATTTTTTTTTTCAAGCATTTGGTTTACACACTGTGCTTTTTATCGTTGTCTATATTTCAGTTATTATTTAACATCTGTATTTTATCTTAGAGCATAAAATTAAATCGAGTTTTTAAATCTGGTAATATAATCTATGTATCAAAATATAACAGGCTTAATATTATATTAAGTGTCTCTACTGGAAGATACTGGAAATTTTGATTGCTTTTAAAAATGTTATCGGAGAGCAACAACGTGGTTTTACGTCCGTCGTCAGAAATACGATAGTATTACGATAGTTCTGATATAAAACTGTTGAGATCTAATTTCAGAAATAAATGTGATGTCCATAACAATGAGAAAACACAATCAAAAGATGGTTTTTTTTTATGAATTTCTTTATGATGAATGTTCATTGTGGACAAAGAAAAATTAATAATATTTGAGTTAATGTTGATATAAATGCTCTGAGGTTTGTGTGGATGACAGCTGCTGGTGCTTATTAGATAAGCCATAATAAGTTATTGTTTATTAATAATGTATTATAATTCATAGGTAACAATGATTTTAATTCAAGCGAGATTGTTACAACTTGCGTATTAATGGTGCTTATTGAAAATAGTTTGTTTTATCTTACCTAACTTTTTTTTTGTTATCAGCAATTATCCATTTTTTTGTTTACTGTTAATTGAATTCTGCTTTGGGTAAAATGCTTTCTTAATTATTTAGATTCCCTTGTCCCAATTTGCATAATTTTAAAACAAACTTTAAAAATATCATTGTGTGATATTTTTTTTGGATTGCTTGTAATTACAAATGTATAAAAAATAAGAAAACACCTCAGATGTCGACGTATGTACCAATATTTTTTTATATAGAAAAACAATGTATTATTTAAACGTATGAAATATAAGCCAGCTAAACTATAAATTGGCAAAAACTGCACAATATTTTCTGTACCTACTTAATATCAATATGAAAGTTATAATTTACTATAGTTATAAGATATAAATAATTATCAGCTACAAGTGTTTATGACATATATTGTAAATATTTTTTTAATATTGTAACTTTTAAGACATTTATCATATATTAAACAGTTGTTAAATTAATTTTATGTTGATTTAAATTATATATTGATTAACTTTTAATTACTTTATGATTGAAAATTATAATTGTATAGTTCAGAATAACTCTTGTTAATTTCTCAGCAGTTCAGAAAATTATTCTTCATGTATTGGTTTTTGGAAAAGCCATTTAAATATTTATACTTTGAATTAAATCGAATTTCCATTGTTTTGAATATAATAATTAATATTATTGTATACAAATTAAATTAAAAACATTTTTTTTTTTTTTTTGTGAGAAATGTCTAGAAGTGTTACGGTAATGTTATTATAACGCCTTTGAAAATATATGATTACTTTTTTATGTTTACTGTAAAAACTGAATAGAATTACATTGATTGCTTATTTATTGTAAATGGAATTATGTTGATTTTGATTACATGGAATTATAAGCTAACTGGTAAATAGTTTGAAATTATTGAAAGTTGTATCAGTAATGAAGACGCGTTATATTTTATGTACATTTAATACTCGTACGTAATATATTTTGTTTTTAACATTATTTTTAAAAAAATTACCTAATAGGTAAGAAAAAATATATATCCTGAAAATTCCATAAAGGTGTTTTTATAAAATATTTTTGAGGAAACAATACGAGAGCAGTTCCCGCGGCGTCGTTGTCGGTTTAAAACAGGAAAACAAAGGTGTGTGTAATATAATATACGTAATTATACGACGTATAAGAAACAAAATACCATTCATAATAATGGTTATAAGAAATATATAATATGTATAAGTGTTAGTAAAATGTAAGAAATATCATAAAATTTATTTTTAATGATATTTTTTAATAATCTTGCACTTCGTTTTGGATTTAAGAAATCTTTTAAATAAAATACAATTTTGATGATTATTGTTAGTTATTACCGTACGTACATTTTTGGGTCAAACAAATATTTTTGACATTTATCATGAAATTAAATATTTCATTAGCTCCTATAAAAATGTCAACTCTTAATTAGCTGTCAAATTCGACTGTTTATTGTAAAATAATTAATCTTAACATTTAAAATAAGAAAAAATAATAATTACAGTGTTATCTAATTGTCAAGGATTATATTTTTTTAAAGTTCAAACCATTCAAAAGTTTAAACAATTTATAGTAAAAAGTCATATTAAAGTTTAAATTTATTTTCCTAAAAAGCTCCAGGATTTTTGTTATTTTGGACGAGTATTATAGAACGTTCAACTGGTAATTCAAACGTATTTTTTAACATTCCGGTTCGACTAGTTCGTAAATTAGAGGAATCGATAGGTATTATTTTAAAACAACCTGTACTGGTGGAAGAGGAATCTATTTAACTTTTCTCCTAATAAAAAAAAACCCGTGGAATCGATGAAACTGCATAATTAAAATGAATTAAATATTAATGTGTATATAGATAACAATTAAGGATACGTAATGCTTTTGGCAAGAAGAGTATTATATAGAACTGTTGATAGGAGAGAAATTAGCGGGATAGTGATAGAATTTAAGTATGAAACGAAGTGTACATTAGTAATAAAATATAAATTATAAGAAATAGATGTAGAATGTTTACCATTAATAACTTTTTCTCTAGCATAATAATGACTGTTATTGTCCGTTAACAAAAATAAATGCCATGAATGTATACATTCGTATACGGTCACATCTTTGAGAATCAAGCTGTACATAATATTTAGTCATTTACCACGAAATATACAAATAATGCAACATAATAGTTATATATTCAAAAACGTAATTACTAAAACATCGTGCAATGTAAAGATTTTGCAATTTTGCAATGTATGGGTGTATGGCACACCATATTACATAATAATTAAAGAGGTTCTGGTAAGAATTTCCAAAATATACGAAAAAAGAAAAGAAATTTTTCGGTTTGTTAGTTAATTAAAATTAATCATAACTAAAAATATATTGCATATAAATGCTAATATCTATATTTGGCCAATGTTAATTAAATCACATATTAATATATTATACATTAAACATGCTATTGTTAATTAAATCTATTAGTAATTGTACATAATTGTGTTATAAAGAGCTCGTAAAATCAATAGTAATAAAATAAATAAAATATAGAATTACTATGTAGTATATTATCGTCGGCTTGAAGCAAAAACCCACTAACTGCAAAATACTGAAATGTTTGGCTATTGCGTTTTAACTTTTCAAATTGCCAATTGGTGTTTATTCTATATTTTATTCTTGTAACATCTTCAATAAATTGTTGTCAATTGTTGTCAGAATTTGCTTTTTTCTTTTAAATCATTGTATACAAAATAACAATTTTTTTTTACTTGAAATTTATTAACACTTACAATTTATGTTCATTTAATAATATTTAAGACTTATTATTCACCACTGTAACTGAATAAATGACAGTTAATTTTGTCCTCCATACATAGGTATTACGGATAGCTTTAATGATAGTGTACCTACTATAAGTTCTTAAATGTAATAACAATATTAAAATAATTATAATATTTTTGTAATTATATTATTATGATATGCAATAAGTTAATAGTTAAAACAATTAATTGTATTAAAATCTTTTTAAAATAACATTATTTTATCGATTATCAATATTATAACTATATCTAATGTAGATGGTCAAACAATATTACCTTAATATTATAAATACATTTTTAGTTTATTGAACATATCGTTTAAAGTAAAAAAAACCTATTACATATATAAAAATAAAGTTTCCTTCTGAAATAATTTTTAAGAAAAAAATTAAAAATATAAATTTATCTATATATTTATTTATAGACACCAGATGTATTTATTTATGTATTTTTTTTTACACCATACCTATTTATTTTAATAATAGTAATCATCGGGTCAAACAATAGAATATTGTACAATTGTGATCAATCATCATCATGAATTTTAAAGCTTCACCAATGCAAAGTTTATTCAAGAATCTATTATGAACGGAGTGTTATCTACGAATTATTATGTGTTTAATATATAACAGCTTTTAAAATATATTTGTATTACTTAATTTATTACTTATTCATATTTCAAATATCGAAATATTAAAAAAAATATAGCAACTTTAATGAAAAAAATCTCTCTGAACTTTCGAAGGTCATATAAATCTAGTTTTGAGACTTGAACTTTTTTTAGAGTTCACAAATCAAAACTCTTAAAACTCTCTTTTAACGTCAATCAAGCCTATTTAATAACTTATACTTAAATAGACAGTATTAAGTTTGCACGCATAATAAAAAAATTCCAAAGTTTGGCAAGATAATTTGTTAAAGATAAATCAATCAGATCACAAACGAAATGGTATTGCTCATAGTATCTATGCCGTTGATGTATGATTTGATTCAAAAGTCTTAAACACCATTGAATTTAACTGTCCACTAAATCTAATATGCTATAGACCGCGGCGTATCTCTTCTGCGATCTATGTTCCAATCGACATCATTCTAACTTGTGTTTTTTTTAAATTATTACAACTATATAGCACGTTAAATAATTCTCATTTCGTGTAATTAAAAATTAGTTTATTTTTAATTGATTTATTGTAGCTTGTACAGTAGAGTCCACTGAACACAATGGTTTAATTTGTAATAATCTTCTTTTAAAATAAAATTAAAAGCTACGTTTATTACCCAAGTCCATTCAAATATTCATACTCAGTCATTACTCATTTCGTTATACATTTCATGTCTAAATTAGATGATTATACAGGTAGTAATAAAATATATTTCTAAATTTTAAATGCATAACTCAATGCATATTTGATGAAAAAATAATTTGAATTTTATATTTTGTTAGAAAAATCAGGTATATAAATTAGCTGTTTATAATTTTGAAACAATACAATGAATAAAAATATTATTTTTGTATAATTTAATGTTTTTGCAAAAATATTTTTGCTTAAAAACTACCTAAACAAAATGATGTATTGATGGGGCAAACACTGAGTGTTCTTTTTTTATAATACCTACCTACTGATGGGTTATGTCATAAAATTAAAATAATAATAGTTTAACTCATATATGAAAGTTTTGGATGTGAAATATATTTTTTAAATTACCATATCACACACTATTAGTTTGGAATTCTAATGTTACTAATTAGAAAAATTAGAAATTAATAAAATCTATTATATTACGATGATAAACGATAATATTATGACGTTGTAAGTAGTATTTTATAAATAGGATTCAAAGATTTTCTTAGTGCATTATTCATGAATTCTAAAAAGTGTAATTAGTCAACAATTATTATAACAACAATACGTCATAATGGACGAGTATTTCTTATAAATATATAATTCAATAATTTATTATTTACTTTATTGCTAAATACACTGGGGAAACAAATGCAGAATTACATCATGACAATGTTATATTAAAAAGGTCTGAGTTAAGCGACACTTTATTTTATATTGTTCCGTCATGGCGTCATATACATCCTTATACTACGACAATTTGAATTAAATAAAACTGTTTTTTTTTTAATTGTAATTGTTTAATATTTTATACTATTGGTTTGATGTGTAACTGAAAAAAAACTGATAATTTATTTATATAGTAATTAATACATTTTATATATAGTGGTTACTGTACTGAACTATTACAATTAATATTTTATATTATTATTCATATATGTAGTATGTGTTATTAAGTTATAAAAATAGTTATTTTATTTATTTATGGAGAATTTAACTAGCATATTTTGTTATAATTTCAAATACATTTTAAAAACTTAGAATTTAATTGAAAGAAATTAACTGTTATTTTGAAGCTGACATAAAAATACACAATGATTGCTTATTAAATCCGAGTTTTAGGTTTGTTTAATATTCAGTGCATAAACTATTTATATTTTGTGTATTAAACCATTTTGAAGTCATTTCAGTTGGATTTTCAGACTTTTACGAAAACACAAACCTATATCTATACTATGTACATATCACGTACAATTATATAAAAAAAAAAAAACAATCACATTTGACAATATTTTATGTATTAAAAATAGAAATAATTTTACCACTCATTATTATTGCACCGTTGATTACAATATTCTCGTTCTTATATCATCTCTCGACCTTAACCTAAAACATTCACGTCTTTAAAATCCTCATTTATTATTTCAGTCAAATTTATGTAGCTTCACATGTTTTGTTGAACATTTCCGACGAACATAATAATAGATGAATAGTTATTTTTTAGTTTTTGACTAGTAGCGTTATTGTTTTTTTTAATCGAATGTTTTTAACACGATAATTTTTTTTTTTTTGGCAATGGCTACGTTATTAATAAATGCGTACTTGATCTAAAAAATAATTTATAAAAAAAAGGAACAATAAGGTGTATACTTTAATATTTGATTTATTTATGTATGATAGGTACATAATAGTTGTCCAAGCTCTTTATAATACTTATCAAATCAATATTTTTATTTTTAGTCAAAAGGTGAATTATTAAGTTTTTAAAATGTGTGTGAAAGGTCTTAAAAATTGTATGTATAGTTACATAACTATTGTTATGTATGTATATGTAAATAATTGTATAATATAATGCACATTGTGATAAAATAATATTATATATATATACATTATATTAATAATAATACACATCAAATTTAGTATTTTTTGCCAGTTTTATTGTTTCCAAATGATAAAACTAATTTTGGATTATATTCAGAATTGAGATTAAAACAATTAGGTACTTTCTTTTCTTTAATCAAAGACACCATTTTAAGAGCCTTATAAAATATCACAACTTTTAATATTATAGACTGTAACATTAGTTATATAAAATAAAGTAATAGAAATGTCATGCTTATAATTGGCACTAAAAAATAAAAGTAAATTATTTCTTTGCTAGTACACACATTTTGAGATGTTGTTGTGATAACGTTAAATGTATTGTTATAAATGAACAGAAATGATTCCCAAAAGTAGGTATTTGAATGTTTACGATTTTGTAGGTTTTGTGTTTGGTTTTGATACAGCTGTTAAAAAATCAAAATGTTGGTTCTGAATCTACATAAAATTAACAATTTTGTTTTTGATAATCCCGATTACATCCAATTCCAGTATAATTTATGCATCATTAAAAAAAATGACAAACCAATGTGATTAAAGCTATTAACATTAACAATTTCTTTAAGACTTATAAGAAGTCGAATCAGGTTCTAATTGAAACACTGCTTTTTTAGATCTAGTACTCAGTGAAACGAAAATTTCTTTCATAAAAGTAATTTTCTATGCTATATATTATATAGTTTTAATAATATGTACTATATTAACTTGAAAATGAGAAAATAATTCTTTTAGTATTTGCTGGTCATGTAATATTATCTATGCCATATTATTATACTAATTAACTTGTTCGTTTTCATGTTAATAAAAAGTACATAATCTAGTATTAAAATATTTTTTTTTTGGTTCAGTTAAATATAACATAAATAACTTAAATTAAGAATAATCATTATTCAATTATTCAATATGTCATAATAATTTATGGGTACTTAATTTATGTCTATTAAATTTTCTACATTATAGAATAAAATATTATTACATATGTGTCATTCTTAATGTTAAAACTTTTTAAGTTGTATTTACATTTGTTGTTTAGAAGTAAAAAATAGAGTGGTAATAGAGTATTAATACAGGTTATGCATCTGCCACTATAGTTTCGTTGATTCGACACTGACCATATGGCTTGTATAATACCTTTAAGTGCGTTCGAGAATATTATTTCTTAGTTATACCTATCTAATTAGAATTCGTTATTATTATTCTGAGTGAGGTTGTTTTTTAATAATTAGTAAAACAGTAATTCATTCAAAAAATATTAAATTGTTAAAATATGTAAGCACATTTTTTTCTACTTAAGGTGTTGAGATCTTTTTTTGTTCATTTTTTAAGTTTTAAAAAGTAAATTCTTATTTTGTATTGCACATTGTAGCAGTTAGGTAGTAGTTTATTTAAACTACTTATATTTTTTCAAAATGTTTTTATAATAGTTATTAAATGATTTAAGAGGTTTCAGTAAATTCAGTCTTATACACTCAACGTTTCCGAAAACTTATGTTTCGTAAGAAATAAACTTTTGTTGAGTTGCATCGATATAAAATAACAAAATTTAGTGGTTAACTAGAACTCTAGATGTATAGTTCGTGAAAATGAGTTTATATTATATTATTATTTATAACTGCCACTAATGGCATTTCGCGGCGGTCTAAGTTTCATTATTCGACATTTGTAAGATAACAGATTAAATATACAAAAACACGCTTATTATAGTTTGTCTTCCCAATGTGTAGGTACATGTTTCAACGTTTTTTTATCATCAATTTTAAACTAAAATAATTGTAGTAGGTACATTAAGAATAATAATTATACGTCTTAACATATTATTAGGCTACCTGTTTAGTGTGTTCACTGTTTCCAATCTTGAATAATTCCATAAATCATTCCGATATTTTTTAGAGTATAATAAATTATATGAATATTTTACTATTATTATTATTTTTTATAAAATATAATTTGTAATATTTTGTAAGAATCTGAAATGATTTAAGGTTTCCAATAGTTGTCAATAGTTTTGAGTTTGACAATTTTAATATAATATGTTTACTGTGTTTAGTGTGATTTACACTACAACATGTTTAATCTCCGGGTATATTTTATTACACTCCTAGTTACCATTGATTTTTTTTACATTTCTGTGTGCCTATCATATAATTTTAATCTGACAAACTGTTCAAAACGGACAAGACACAGTTAGATAACGAAATAGAAATTCTGCCAAACAACTGATTAGTCTCAAAAATAATTCAATCAAAATATACGTGCCAAATGAAAGAAAATCAAATAAATAAAAAATAAATGAGATAAATATTATTTCTAGTCCTAGAAAAATGATAAAGTTTAGAGTTTTGTCATTTTTATTTTAAATTTCAGATATGTATACATTGCTTGTGAAAGAGTAGGCGAGCGTATTATTGTGCATTCGACACATGGACATTCTTTAAAAGTTTTTACAGAAAACAAAATCACATAAAAAAAATATATTGTAAATCAATAGCTCACCTCCTATGGATTCCAAAATAGTATTTTATTGTAGTACATAGTATAGATAAATTTCAAACTATTGGATTTACTGTGTCTGATAAATATTGCTTATCAATGGGATAGTTTGTATGTTTAGTTTGTAAACTCTCGATTATTATTAATGGTTTTTACGTGTTACAATGAAGTTAAACAATACAAAAAGGAAAATAAAACATAAGTATACGAATGTCGGTATAGTTTCTGAAACAGTGTAGTGGGTACAATATATATTGTGATCATCAGTTCACACGACATTAATTAATTGTAATAATATGAATAGCCGGTTTTACCCCACTTCCCTCCCCCAGAGCACACTTATTTCGCCACTTATTGCGAGATGGAACAATGGCGGTGGAGCTGCTTTCAAAAAATGTTTGATATTCTCCCAGATCGTTAGCTTCTACAGAAAGCTATAGAGTTAAGAAGGTCCCAAAGGATCGTATATTACCGATTTGTTGCGGGTTGCGTTCAAGACGCATATTATAAAGTACAATACTAACCCTTGTGAATGCGGCTCAGTGCATCGTCATTGGCGTAGTGGCTTGAAATGGATGGCGTACCGATGTGATATTCCTCCGATTTAAGGTACCGACAGCATGGCTTTAAGCCTATATAGGTCCTTAATGATTCAGACATCCAGACTGTAATGTCATACGACGGACCGTCACAATATTGCACTGTGCCAAACATATTATAATATGGCCGAAATGTATTGCGATTCCCCATTGTAATTTTGTATGATCGTAAAATTATATTGAGTTGAGAAAACAGTTTGAAACTTTTGTAAAGTCTTGAAAAGCAATCATCAAGAATAATTTAAATCCGTCTGTTAACGACTAGAAAGTTGCACTCGTAGTTCCAAGTGAATTAAATTCATGTTGTCGAATTTAGAAACAAATAGTACTACATATTTTTACGCACTCACTTTAAATCAGTCGATCGAAGAACAACAAAACATCATGTGGTTGAAAAGATACCTACAATTGTATTTCTATGTAATTTGAATTCAGGCAACTGCAGTGAATACAATTATTAAGCACCAATAAGACGGATTAAAATGTCTATATACCTATGAACAAACCATTCAAATTAATAAAACCATTTTTGCATGCATGCGTTCTATTTATCACGGATTTAGAGTGAGATACGATTACATCCGTGTTGCTTTCAAACGATGTGCCGTTTCGTTTTGCGATTTGCGATTTGCGAAATAAACCGAACTACTAAAGGGTAAAAATAAATTGGGTTCGGTATTACTCTTTTAACATACCACAAGGTAATTGATCGAGCATTCACTTGTAATATATTATGCACAACAATGATTGAATGATATGTTTGGATTTAATATTAATATAATATTATATTCCGGGAGCTTTTCATTTTATTTAATCTCTGTGAATATATTTGAATTGCATAGTTATTACTTATTATTATTATCATCATCATATTACTACAAATACTATTTTTGTTATGATTATTATTATTATTTTAGTATTGTATAGTCTATTTATTTTAAATGGTTAGTACACAAATGTTATGGTTGTACAAAAATCCTCAATGGTCCTTGTTTTAACAACAAAAAAGTTTTCAATAGATTTTTTAATAAAATATATCACTGAAAGTATTTATATTTTATAATATTATATGTTTAACTATAATATATTGTTTTTTATAAACAATTAATACAACGATACTTTTGATTCAGTATAATATATTAATAAATTATACTTCGATATCTTCATATAAATATTTTAACCCACAGGATAATATTATACTAAAATTATTATGACATATCAAAATACATTTTTAAATCTAAAAAATTTTTTTTTTTCCTTCAATAGTGTAATTTATTAGTATTTATAGATGTATAAAAACACATTTTTTTCAAATGCAAAAATAAATTGGCAGGTTTCTGTTGAAATAGAAAAATCAGCTCGTAACTATATAGTGTGTGAAAAAAGAAAATAGAAATATTGTCACGAGACGTCGAGTATGTGTGTATATTATGTATTATTTTAATAATATATAAAATGTATATAATATAGGTATTTACTGAAGTTGCTATATATTATTTGAACTATGTGTGCAACCCAACTTAAGGGCCAGAAATCCAGCGTTATTGTTTTTTTTTTTATTAAAACAGCTGTAGATTCGTTGTAAATTGTATATTATATTATTATACAATATACATTATATCCATCCATTAATACTACATAGACACATAGTACATAATATTATATATGTCATATCATATATTATATATCATACTCAAAAATATCACTTGTACTTGGTGGATATAAGGAGATCTATTATAAAGATGTCTCGCGGGGTTTATACGTATAGTTTTAACGATGGAAACTATGGCAACGCGCATTAGGTACACGTCGTGATAATCTGCATGGAAATGAAAATAGAAATATTGTCACGGGACGTCGAGTATGTGTGTATATTATGTATTATTTGAATAAAACAACAGTAAAATATTGATCAGGTACACAATATTATTATAGACTAGGTATATATTAAAATATGTCATCCTCTAATATCATCGTCTGGTAACAATGGAATCGGACGACATTGTTTGTTTATTGTTTTATAAATCCATTTAATTGTTTGTTAAGCGTATATTTTATGATATCGTCTACAAACACATGCAAACTATGTATATATGCAAACTACTATTAAATGTATAGAATTAATAAACTAGAATTAGAACGAGGGAGTTTACGTCCCAGGGTGTTTAAAACCGTGAAAATATCTAGATATATTATACAATATTTAGTATTCTCGTTAACTTAATTATTGTACTGACAGTATTAATTAGATACGGTTTTTTTAAATTTAGATACTGCCTTGTAAACGACTTGAACACTGAACGTCTCTACAGCGATAAAACTCCGCGTGATTCCTCTTAAAAAAGATCATCCCTCTTTGGCTTGTGAATCTGTTCCGTAAGTAGCTCTTGTATAACTGTAGCTCACGTGGGAAATTCTTTAAGGGTAGTGGACGCGGATAATAATTATAGTGTCTGGTACTGATGAATGGGCTCGAATGGTTGCGAGTGATTATTTGTATAACAATACTAGCGGCCAATAGAGAGTATATCAATATAATTATAGTTATTAGTAGTTAATAATCATGTGGTGTAGGTATTATTATAATATGTGTCTGGACCGCGATGCAGGTTGGTGGAATGCTAACATAACGTGGAGTATTTCAGTATGTTTTCTCGATGCTACATATAGTACCTACGCATTAGTATAAATGCTCGGATTTTTCTTTCCAACCCTGATTCGACGAAGATTTGAAATCAATTATGTATTGTTAAATCTGCAGGCAGCGCATATTTAATACCGCATGTCCACTTCTGACAAAAAAAAAATGCGTTTCTACTTTCTTTTTTTTTGACGATCCATAATATTTGAGTTCCTTATTCCAAAGTATAGAACAATCCTTTTATAAACATTAAATACGAATCAATAATAAAAAAAAAATTGTTTCAATAATAATTATACCTATAGGTACTACTTGTATTAGAATATTATGTGAATTTTTTTTTTTTTGTTACAATAGTAATATAGTACGTTTCAGATGACCACGATTCGCGGAATCTACGATTTACGGACTTACTGCGCACGTCATTTGCACCGATACGTTGCTATAATAGGTTCGCGTATTATTACACGCGCCACGTGTACCCGTGTCGGTGACTCAGACCAGATGAGAGGCAAGCCGCAAGCGTTATAACATTTTGTTTGCCAGTGGAATGTCTTCGACAACTACTACACATTAACAATAATAATATAACATAAAATAATGATTATATCGAGTATACGTTACGTATTATATCTTTGGGTTTACGCGCTGTGCGGTTTTTTTTTTTTTACTATTCGATTTGAAGGGCGATGTTAATTATTTTGTTAGTCAAAAAAAATAACAAATTTACTTACGTCACTATGATAATATAATATTATATTGATATACATATATATATATATTATATTATATTATACGCTATTAAAATATCGACAAAAACGAGTTAATTGGTAAACGAGTTTGACTAAATAGAATAATATGTTCTTACAATCTTACCATACACGATTCCACTTTGAATATTATGATACTATCATCGTTATACTATCGAAAAAAACAGAGAATTTAAATACTTAGTTAATGTTTTTGTCAAATTCAATATTAGCATTCATTGACGTTGACAAGAAAGAGGAACTCCAATATTATAAAATCACAATGTCCATAATCCTTATTAAACTATACATAGTATATTAACTAGTTTATTAACATAAACACCATAAAGTAATTCTACTTAAATAAAGTTACCATATTACCTATTAAATGTAGGCTTATTTTTTAAATAAATTAAACGTTTTTAAATAAAAAAAACGAATACTGAAATCCAATTAATCATAACTAACTAGTGAACCTAAGTAGTAGTTTTTTGATTACATAAAAAAAAATTAACCGAAACTTTAAATTTGTGACGAAATGAACATTTCTTGCCGTGTTTAAGCACTCAAGAAACGTTCACGTCAACATAAGAATCTTTGAACTGTTTGATAATTTTAACCAAAATTTAAGACACGAGATACTGGATAATAATATTACACCAGACTGGTACGAAAAATTAACTTTTGTAAGTTCAAAACCAAAATTATGCTTCATATCAAATTCTTTGATAATTATTTGTAGGTACCTACTCTCGATACTTCGGAAAATATTTCGAACCACTTAATATTTGTATACAAAAGTTTTATTTTTGGGAGAGGGTATTTACTCGCTTCTATAATACAGGATTTGTTGTTATTTTAAAATCACCACACATTTTAACAGTGCCGTCTGGTTTTAATATTATAAATTAGGACGTTAATTATGATATTATAAGAAATTTGTATTTAATAAAAATATTGAAATCACAGATGAGAATAGTATAAAATATAATCCTACAGAGAGGAATTGTTATATTCGACTGTTGTCTTTAATAAATACGATTATTTAACGAGGATTAAATTTAAGTGGGCAATTAAGCAAAGTTATTGTTATACATTGATGAACTTAAACTTTAAGAATTAATTAAACATTGTTTCTGATGAGAAAAAATCTTAACAGTGATCATAATGTATTGCAGACAATTTAAGATGAATAATCAATACATGGTTCAATCTAATGTCATAACACATACCTATATAACTGATCTTGATTAATCTTTTCCCTGATTTTTATTACTTTTACAGTTTTATTCCTAATTGTGGCAGTAAAAAAATAAAATAAATTTTTCAACACAGTTTAGCTGAAACATTGAATATTACTGAAATAAATTCACCAAGTTGTAATGATTGGTGAATTAATATGTTGAAATGTATTGTCCTCATCGTCAGACTTTTTAATTACCTGTAGTAAAAACTACTATAGATTATACTCGCAAGGTTGGGACACCAAAAATTGTTAGTAAATACTGAAATCAATAGACGATGTTAATTTTATTTTAACTGAATGACTAACAGATACTATACTATCTAGAAACAATGTATTGTCGACATATAAAACATTTGATGAAAAATTCAATGTTTTTCAACATTCAATCCCAATTTGTTTGTACTGAAGGAAATGAGAACAAATGTTTATTTTGTAAATTAGGACGTCAATTATGTTATTATAAACAACTTATATTTATTAAAAATATTGCAATCACAGATGAGAATTGTATAAATAATCCTACAGAGAGTAATTGTTGTAATCGACTGTTGTCTTTAATAAATACGATGATTGACATCTTTATTAACATTTAAACGTTTATTAACAAATAATACTTAAGACTTAAGAGTAACACATTGATGAGATGAGTTTACTCAGAACCGCTCAGGTTCGGCTTGTAACGCTTAACTAAACTAAACTGTACATTTTATCAGGTCCCCCCCCCCTTTTTACTTTTTTTTCTTTTGATTGAATGTATTGATTATATGATTCAGTAGATCTAAAAACAACTAGTTATATATTAGGTATACACAGTGCCGGATTCAGAACAGATGCCACCCTAGGCCTTTTTAAATATACCACCCCTAACCCAAGACAAAAAAATGGGTGCCTTTCGCTTTACATTACAATTACGAAAGTTTAACACGACGCAGGCCACAGAGTTTACCAATTTGTCAAATTCGTGTATTTATTACTATGTTTTTTAAATATATAAATAAATTAATATTATATAATATTAATTTACGCAGTTATATAAATGCATAAAATATTTATATGATTTATTTTTTAATTTCTTAGAAAATTTGCCGCCCCAAAAATGTGTTGGCCTAAGCGTAAATCCGGCCCTGAGGCCGTGACTTACCTTGGTGACGTACTAAGCATACCATGTCCGTGACGACGATTGCCGACCACTAAGAGTGACAGAGTGTAACTCATATTATAATCATTTTCTATCAATATTCGTTGTACATTCAATTTTGCATTTGGTGCCTGTGTTTTATCCTCACATATAACACAACACCAATTATGACCGGACAATAACAATAAACCACTAAAGTCATCGCAGTCCGCGTAATTGAAGTTAATCTTTGATACCTTAACTGAAATCAATATCGAATATATCACTGTAAAATTATTATTTTTGTTTTCGTAGATATTGTTTTAATAAAATTACTCATAGTAAAATAAATTACTACAATAGCAGTATAAATAAAATAAGCTGACAGACGTCTTCGCTCGGAATCGTTTTTCGAACGCAATGATTTATCATCGAATTTAAATTTAACACATACATTACAGTGACTTACTCAATGAGGATGTACACTCGACATCTACTGTATAGCAGAGCGATTACCTACTTGCCAACTTGTATGTATAGGTATAGTAAGTAATGATGTTCTGTAAAAATATTAAACCGGTGTTTTATTGAAATTTGGGAACGATTTGAATAAAAAACATATAATAGAAACTATTAGGTTATATTTTATGACATTGCAGTTTTACGGACAGCAAAATCGATAACAAGAAAACGATCAAACTATACAGAGTACCTATATAGATATTCGAATCACGAATTGCTTAATATATTATCGCTAAATATTATAAGCGTTGAAGGGTAACTCATAGGGTAACTCGTAGTATACGTTTAAAGTATACCTTAAAAAGTTTGTCGTGTGGGGTTATAGTGCAGAATTAAGGCGGGTGATGTGTAATAATGCAACTAATTGCATTCATCTTTAGCTAACTGAAAAAAAAACTAATTTCTATCGATATTACGAGTAGTGTGAATATTATAAACCACACGCTTTGAACATTACACGTTGGAGTTTAAAAGTATTAAGTCTGTATATTACGGGGTGGTATAATTTTATAACGATAAAAAATAAATATAATTTATAGTTATATTATAATTTGTTAAGAGTTTTTTAATAATAAAAAAAAACGCATTGTATTATTTTGTTTTAAATATTAATAGAAAAAAAAAAGTAATTTCGTGGCATAATAGAGATAAAAGTAAGATAGTAAAAACGTTTGCAACTTTCCGTTTAATCGTTTTTTTCATTCATTAAAAAGTGGGATTTTCGTCTTATTTTTTACATACCCAAAGTACAATTCACTAGCAATTTCCGGTTGATTGAATCCGTGTTAAATCATTGAATGGTGAACTGGAGCACAATATAAAGTAAAGAAAAAAAATGTTCCCTGACGCAGAAATAAATGTATATTGTACACATCGTCGTTAAACCAATATTTCTCTCGTTCATTCCAGAGTATGAAACATGGCAAAAATGTTGATAAATATTCTAGTTTATGGCGTTTTATATATTTATTAAAAACCGTGACATAAATCTTAATACACGATAAAGTATAATATACAAATCGTTTCCTACACACATATATTTTTAAAAAAATCGACAAATCGTGTTTAACAAAATATTTTGTTTTAATAATGATTGTAGATGAATATTGAATATACTAAACATTATCCATCTCGAATCATTTTCTAAAGGTTAGCAAGGTTGTGACAAGGTTGGGCGGCAGTGTGCAGGAGTCCCCGACCCTGAATAGCTATCGTACCTTTGATATGAATTCGACAAAGCTGGGGCTAACATTGCATAACGCATCTCATAGTCATTTGATAACTACAATAATTAAATAACAATATTTACAATAATTTTATGCATTGAATATTTTTTTACTAAATTTTACAGACATAATATATGTAATATGTATATTGTATATATTATATAAAGAATAAGATACCTACGTATGATATTATTTGACTTTTAATTATATTAATATGCTTCTGGTCATGAAGGTATGTTTTCTCCGCCTGTTTCTAAATTGTTGTATATTCATTTCAGGATAATATTATTTTGACAGATTTATAGTGATTACTGAATACTATTCAAATTGATCACGCAATGTCGTAAGTTACATACGGTGAAATTAATTGAAATGCTTCGCCAGCAAATTAATTATTATAATAATATCAAGTATATTATAATATTGTTTAGAGGTTTTCCAGTTCAAAACAAATATTTTTTTTTAAATACAACTTCAATTTCGACATTAATTAAAAAATAATTCATATTTAATCATACACGACAAAAGTCCATGTTGATTATCACTCTCATTAATCATCTATGTTCTATACAATCGGCTTATATTTGTTAGTACTTATATAATATGCGTTCACATTTAAAAAGAGTATAAGAGTACGCGAGAACAATATATAGTTACACTAAATACAGCTAGAAAATCTATAGTTGAATTTTCTAAAATATGATATTATAGTGACTAAACAGAATGTAGTGAATAATATTTATAATGTAGGTACCCGATACACATGACTAGTAGATACCCAAAATGGCCATAATAATATATTATAACACTAATATTGACAAATTCAACTATCTCGAATATCGTTAACAATATCGGGAATAATTTATTCAATTAATTGAATGTTTTATTAATTTTATAAATGTCTTATAACAAAAAATGTTTACACGTCATTTCAATTCAAAAATATATGAAATAGGAAATAGAAATTATATCAAAAGCGATTCAATAAATTGATTACGATTTTCAAACTTATACGTTTTTTTAAATAATAATAAAAGTAGGATATGATTAGAATATGTAATTAAATGTCATTACTAATATTACTTTTAACTTAAAATAATCTCATTTAGATATGCATTCCGGTCTGGAAAATGAGTTTTGATTTAAAATGTAATAATATTATACTTTATTTGATCGTTGAAAATGTTGGAATGCTCAGTAGAAGATTAACCTGTATATGTTTTGACTATTGATTGAAAGTCGGGGTTAATGCACTTATAAAATACTATTTCGAGCTTGGTCGGAACTAACGAAAAAAAATTAGACAGCCCTTCGTACAAGTCGATTTAATTAAATAACAATTTGGGATGAGTCAAATTGATTACATTTTTTTTCTTTGTACTTTAGTGACCACGCGTGATGGATTTATTTATAGACAATAAACCGCCAGGTTCAATGAGCCTTTTTTAAAAGAAAAAAAAGAAGAAACCAACAAGTGACAATTTATTTAATTAGAGAGTAATTATTATTTGGGGTTCAAAAATGTTTAAGGTTTTATTATTATTATTATTGATTTTTATTGATATATACGTTGCGACTTAGCAGTTTTATTTTGAAACAATAAATTTCATATTTGTGGCACGTGTAATACTGCGTATTAGTTCTGTTTGACTCTATAAAAAATAAAAATTACTTACATTTTCTCGGATAAAAAAAATTGAATAGCTGAAAATAAATTTACATTGATGTAATGGCTCCGTTATTGAAAATGATAGAATTTTCGGTACTGATCATACATATATGTATGGCCTTATTATCAAAATAATGTTTGTTGTTTTCCTCAATGTCTTTGTATAATCGTAAAATAATATGTAAAAACCTAATTTAAATTTACAAAGTATGCAATTTGATCAGAAAGAATTACTTTTTACGTACACATAACCTCCAACACCGTTTATTATGCATAATAATATATAATATATACACCAAAATACAGTATCTAGTATTCGAAAAAAATTATTAACTAGGTAAGTGATTTAATTTAAATTGGCATGTTAAAGCAAATAGTATTCACACAGGTTGTATATTGGTATATCCATATTATGCAAACATCGTATTCTGTATTGTTATAGCAACATTAAATAAAAAAAAAAGATTTCTTATTAATAACTGCTACTACTAAGTTTTTCCGATTTTAATTTCAATATTTATTTCCGTTTTGTATAGCTTTTTTTATGTATGATTATACTTGTGGAAGATATATACGTGTAGAGGCTAGAGGTATATTATTAAAAAATTTTAAAACGTTCAATATACACTCGAAGAAAAGTTTTGATACATGCACTATGATAAATGTATTATAACATGGTTGTAAGTACTATTTTTTTAAATGGTACTTATTAAAGTTTGTTAGATTATCAAATTATATTTTACAATTATGCGTACAGCTTTCTGCAATTGTATATATTGACTAATCACTTCAATAACGAGTTTATCTTTAATTGTATATACCTATGAGTCTAAAGACAAGCTGCAGTTTTTATTGATATCTATAATATGCTTTGACATCTTGGTAATAATTATACTAATATTGTTATCTACTTATAGGAAGATGGAAATTTAAAGATTACTTTTTATTTGTGTTATCTACATTGTTGGTACATTTGTTTCCGAACAATTTAATGTTTTGAAATAATTGTTCATTATCTATCTTGTAGTAAATAATTGACTATAGACAATTTAAATATAAAGTGTTCAATAAATAAAATTGAATCAATTATTCATGTAATAATATAAAAAAAATACATTGAACACACACAAACCCTACGGAAATTAAAATTGCACTAAATACAAAACACCTTTGGCGTTTTTAAATAATATTTGTACCTATATTATTATCTTTGAGGCGTAACTCCTGCTGTAATTATCCGATTGGGAGACGTAGTTTTGTTTAATGAATGTGCTGACGCCTAATAGTTTGAGTTATATATAATGTGTTTTAAAAACAAATTAAGAACTATATCTTATTATTAAATTCAGTTGTTCCTATAAACTTGATTTTTTGTAGATTATTTTGTAGCTTTTTAACAAAGTATCCATGATTCTACTCAGCATTGACTTTAATCCGGAAAATAACAATTTATTTCAAAAACTATAATGTTTTCATGATCAGTACAAAACACAATACACTCATTTTTGAGAACCTTATACAATGCCATTCTCACTACACCAATATAATAAATTGTTGTCAATTATTTTATTATAACTTTTTAAATATTGGTCATTCGATTTAAAAGTGTGATGCACTCTGTCAGATGCACTCGTCGACACGAAATTTCCATTTTTAGTGCTCTCGTGGTGATATATTCGAAATGGACATTTCCATCAGTCTAGCCATCTTTATGGGTTCATCAAAAGTTATTTCAATGGTAATATTTCACTTTTATTTAAATAACGTCAATTTAAAAATAGGCCATGACCAGTTTTTTTTTGTATACGATTGATACAGAAATATCATACTATTTATTATTTATTTCCAGTGAAAGTCTACATTCTTCAAACTGACGGGCGTGGCAGCTATTCTGTGATAATAACTTAGGTATTATTATAGGCCTACTTTAAATATTATTTGTAGGTCCCCGTATAAGATACTATAGTTATATAAAAGTTCTTCGGGCAATATATTTTGGCACTTATTATACACACAAATGAAATGACAATTATTTACGATGCCGTTTTGAGAAGTGAGTGCCGTAAGGTACGCCAATATACGTCACATACACAGTTTGTCTACAACATTACGCCTGTGTTGAAAGTTTCAAGAAATTAAAGGTTCTAGTTTTAATATTTTTTCATTTTTTCTCATCATCATTAACTTATTAGAAATTATTATTACTCTTATTTATGATGTTTGAGTTTAATTTGTATAAATAGATAATTCTCAATAATTCATAGATTAGTAGCGAATGATTAAGTGGTCGTAACAATTTGACGTAATCATATTAGTGTTTGAGACATTTTAAAATACTATTTCCATGTCGACTTTGATTTAAATATCATGGATGGAGTTTAATGTTTATTTAAAACTTAAAACTTTGGCTGTTAATAAATGATAAACGTCACGAGTAAAGACAAAGATTTGAATCAAGAACCAAAATGGTTTTTGCTTTGATAAGTCATGGTTAGCATAAAATATGCTTAGGTACAATATATTTAAAATAACAGATTAAAGATTTAACAGATTTAACAGATAAAAGAAACATGAATGTAAATTATCAATGCAACGATAAAGGCACAATATTGAGGTAAGCACAAACCTAACAATTACAGTTAATTTGTTTTTATCATAAATTTAAATGATTATAATATTATCAACAAAAAGATAATTTGTGTTGAAAATCGTTAAAAATTTGACATAATTTAATCAAGTGTGTTCCCGTAATTTTAATTGTAAGTGACTGGTAGGTAGTAAAAATTGTGCAGTTTATATTGAAAAGTTACAGGAACTTGTCAGTGAACGGGATTAGGAAAAAAGGAACTCGTATTATTATGTCTGTACATATAAATAAAATAAAAATACTCTGCTTATAATTATGAATTTGCTGATTATATCGTCGTAAGACGTATAATTATATAAATATTGCAGGTTGTGATTTGATAATATTTGTGTACCTACCTTATGTATTAGAACATAGAATAAATAAACTTTTCTTTTATGAATGTGACAACAAGTGCCCTATAATTGTATTACTATTCTCATAAGTTCAAACCGTGGTGAATTTTTTAAATATTTTCAATTCGGTTACCTTAAATATATGTAAAAATAGCATATACACTAAACGTTACACATCAAGTCGATATAATTTATAAATATATTTCTATCCTAAATACATTTGAGCAGTTTATGTTATGAGAGCTAATAAATAATCAAGATTACTATTATATATATTTTTTTTTTATCAAAATTCATTTTTATATGTTTTGAACAAATGTTTTAATTGTTGAAAACCTTAACAACGCTTAGGTAGTATGGCTAAATGTAAAGAAATGTCAAGAAATGCATGTATTATATATATATATTTTAAATTGGACTACCTTCAAAGTTTATAACGTTAATGTTTGTTATTTATTTTTATTTCTAATCGTTGTTTGATTAAATCATTACCCCGGAGTACATAAACGTCGTGGGTTTTTGTACCTTAATAACAATAAAACGTTGACTTAAATAGTTGGCAATGATTGTTAATAGTGGAGCAATGAAGATATTTTCTCTAAATATATGCCCGATAACATCAATTGTTAGCTAATGACTATCATAATAATTGGCCAATTTTTAAGGAAATGAAACTTTTCCCCCAGGCATTAACTATTGCGTAATTTCCAATTGTAAGTCCTTGACCGTAAACTATGATAATATATAATATATACAATACAATATAATATAATTATTATTTTCATACAAACTTAGAATAATCATAATAATAATAATAACGATAATCATAATACTGTGTCGTTAAGCAACATAAATAATTAAAACAATCGGAGGAAAAAACCTAGTTGGACAGGGAATAATTTTTATTTCATATCTAAGAATAAAAAACAATAACCGTATTCTTATAGATAAGCTAGAATTTTAAGTTTTTTGTAATTGAGAACTTTTTTTAAAAGAATTATTATTAAAATCGATTTTCAGTTATTGCGATCAGTTTCAATAACAGATCAAATTATTTCTTGAATAATTATTACATAGTTATAGTAGGTAGGTATTTCTAAATAATAATTTATCGTAGTAGCTTTGAATATTTTGTTAGAAGCACTTTTCTAAAGACTCTTTTTGTGCGTGCTATGAACTGTGATGCTCTGTTATAATTTATATTGACGTCTCTTTGGTTGTATCCGACGATTGTTTGTACCGTTCTTTGCAGATGATTGTCAAATATTATTTGATAGTTTTAATCATTTATTTATAAAATGATACACCTTTTTTAATTAAACGAATAGTCTATTTTAACAGTTTAATTTATAATTTATATCGCGTAAGTAGTAAGTACACTACATATTTCGAATGAGTCGGTTACTAGACTGAATTGTCGACAAGATCGATATACATCCAACCTGTCACTGGCTGAGACACGATTGAGCATAAAACACCTTTTTTGCGACACGATTGAGCATAAATTGTCGGCGTATCAAAGGAAATTAAAATACAAAAGAAAACCAACACGATTGAGCATAAAAAACTCTGCAACGTTGCCATTTTCAATTTTAAACTCTACTATACAAAAATATTTATTTAAATAATTATAATAATGAAAATGAAAATAATAAAATAGGTTATAAATAATGAAAATAATAAAATCAAAATATTTATAAGTCAATAATATAAGTCTTTTTGATAGTAATAAAATAATAATAAACTAAATTGATATACCTTAGTATATGTTTCCAAGTTGGCTTAAATATATTAATAAAGATTCCGTATTCTTACGATTTAAATACTGGTTGTAGGCTTGAATATTAAATTCAATTTTTTTTTGTCTCAGATATCATAATAATTGGTGTAATAATACGAAAATAATAAATTACGAAATATTGGCAACGTAAATTTGGCAACATCGCATAAAATATTCTATGCTCAATCGTGTTGCTAAAAAGGTCTATGCTCAATCGTTTTATGCTCAATCGTGCTTTACTGCTGTCACTTATACCTAAGCAAATAAAAGGATCAGACATCTATGTACAATGTATTGCTAATACAAATAGTACCTCAGACTAAGTGTCAAGTGTAGGGCGTATAACACCCCTGGGTTAGACGGAAAATCATTATCCGCTACTTTTAAAATAATGATTTTCCTTTTCTTATTTTAATTTCTAATTTATTTGGTCTACGAGTAGTTTCATCTAGTTCCGTCCAACTTGGTTGGTTTAAATCGACTTTTTTAATTTTCTTAAAATAAAACATTTTTTTAACTGTGATAATTAACAAAATATTATGAGTAAACAACATAGCATTATTAAGCCAGTAAAATAATAATCGATATTAATTGAAGATGGATTGTTATTTAAATTATCTTTTGGGATAGTGATTTCATTGTATTTTTTATATTTTGAAAATACTAATTCAGGGAAATCAAATTATTTTATTGAGTTAACATTATGTTTTATATGTAGTTAAATTTATAGTTGGTATGAAATCTGATTTTATTTCTGAATAAATTGTTCTGAACGGTATCATGCGGGAAGCTCCTCTTTAAACGGTGGAGCATTGTTCGCATATCGATAATATTCCTGATCCAGATCTTAATAATTAAGATTAAAACAGAATTATTCTGTTATTGAACCTCTTTTGGAACACGTTAAAACAAAATTTAGGACCAGTACCGAGCAAATCTACGAATTAGACGATATTATAGTAACTAATATAAACTGTTTGTAATAATCACATTAAGTGTATTATGTTTTTACGAAAATCTGTTAATTATGTTGTATCTATAAACGAAATTAAATTTATTTAACAATAATTTGAAGTCACTACCCTTTTAACTAACAGGGTTTTACAATTTTTAAAACGATTTGAATGCTCACAGAAACTGACATCGTGTTTGCTTAAATATTATTAAAATATATAATTATTATTATAAAATATTCTTCATCTATAGTCAAGGCTATACATTTAAATCTAGATTGGATAAACATAAATTTATTTTTTTCTATATGTTCTGGGTTTGGTAGTACATTATACATATTACTTAATACTAAATGAATCGTATTCATAATTAATATAGTTAAATCATAACTTTTAACAATAGTCGTCTGCAGACATACCCGATACATCTAATTTTACAGGAATATTTCAATCTGTTGGAAGATTTTATTTTATCAATTTAATTTCTTCTAACAGTTGATTTGATGATTAATAACGGGTGTAACTTCCCGTTTATAGCCTAATGTAATATTTGAATAAATAACTGATTTTCCTAGCTCTAAAGAATCTTGATTAATATTAATTTATAATTTAAAATTTGACTTTTCATTATAATTTCGATGTTTCCATCATTAAACTCTTGTTTATCTGAAACGACGAGTTGGCAAATTTTTCTTATATTATTTTGAATTTCTGTCGTTGCTTCTATCGTTGGCTTATTGATCAGATGTTGAGATTTCTATCTATTTTTTAATATTTAAATACAATTTGTAAATATCATTAATTTTGATGGATCCGAATTCCGAATAGTGTGTACATAATTTATCTTAAAGACAATGCTCAGTTGGCAGAAAACAGCTCCCCCTGATGGAGATGGCTCAAAGTTTGTTAATGATACAATTATATGAACATAATACGCACAGTTAATAGTGAATTTGTTTTGAATAAAAATTTGATGGAATTTAAATATTTTATTTAAGTTATCAACTATTAATATGAGACCTTTTTATTTATAACAGTAAGATGAGTAACCGAATTTGCTGTGTTGTCAGCTATCATAATAATTATAAAAATACTAAAGACAAAGGTATAGTATTTTATAGTTTTCCAAATAAGCAGCATGAACTATACATAAAATAATGTTGGGTTGAAGCTACTAAACTAAGTAAGATATTTATGTAAATTTTTTTATAATGTATAAATGTAATATAAATAAAAGGTAATGCCAATAATTCTATCTAAATAATTTATATAATATATAATTAGTATTACCTACCCTACTTAAATAGTTACATAATAGGTATTCACAATATTAAATTGTACTTAATAAATTAAAGTGAGAATTAGCATATTTAAGATTTCCGAATCCCAGTCTACTATATTTCAAAGTATTTTGCAACTTCCACGACTCCAGCCAACTTTGGAACATAATATCTTAATAATTGTTGGGGATATTTTAAACACGACAGCGTGTTCCCAAGACAATCAACTCGAATCAATGAAATGGAGGGACGGCGGTAATGACGAGGAGATGAACAAGCATATAGAGGCATATGAAGGGTGGGGTATTGATTTTGACAAATTCAATGAATTAATAATAAAAAATGTAAATAATATAGGTATGTATATATTTTTTGTTTTATGTTCTAATACAATAAATATTATTTATCATTTGTATAATAAAAAAAAACGTATACGTATAATATATATACCTATAAATAAACGTTTAAATGTAATAAATTAAAAAATATTTTAAAAAAATTTTCGAAATAAACTTTTTAGGTTAATATCTATATATATAGATAGTTGTAGGTACTGATTCCAAGCATCTAAAGATCGATGATTCAATTGGTGGAATTATCCGTCTTCAGAGCATGGTTTTGTTAAAGTTGAGTCAGCGTTTAACGGGCTTTGTAACGAATTTTATAAAAAGAACAACCAAAATACAACTGATTATATCGCATATTTAAAATTAATGAAACCTTATATAACAGTAGAACTATTAGAAAATCAAGTTTAAGCATGCCTTTAAAAATATAGCATTACAGACTACAGTAGAAGCAATATATGGGATAACTCATACAAGTATATGGTCAAATAGGCCATTTAAAGCTAAATGTTTACCATTATTTTTAAACTGTGAGATAAGCAAAAAATAAAATGACGATTTCAGAAAAATCATACAAGGAGAAAATGATTAGCAGTTGAAGGGGAGTGGCAAAACTGTTATATCTATTGACGAAGTATTAGTCAATGTAAATAAATGTCTTCTTATACAGTAACTCATATAAGGTTGTTTTCCCGTGATGCTATGTTTGAGGAGTTGTACACAAACATTGCATCTGGAACGTAAGTGTCACAGTTTTTCTGATTAATTTCCACATAGTGCCGCAGATTCTTCTATAGTTCAATGGTCTTAAGTGCTCCGTTGGATTGAGAATGGCAAAGATGGACTAAGTACATTTGTACGTTGTGCCTACTATAAAAAGAGTCTTCAGACACAAACAACACACATTATTGTAAAACCAAATATAATAAATTCATCATGGCTCGTAAACCAAAATTTAAAAAATATATTGGAAATTGGCAAGATAAAACAAGTTTAGTTATTTCAGACAAAAAAAAATATTTAATTACTTTCATTATATATTTATATTTTATATTAGATGGTAGTGATCGACAAGTAGATGACGTAGACAATTAACGAATCACTAACTATGATTAAAAAATAGTAGTTTGCTTTTAAAAATGAAGGGTGAATTGGCTCATACGTGACACGGAGTAACTATTATTATTTCATATAAATTTACATTATTCATAATACTATATAATAATACAACAACGTGTAATGGCATGGGAATTTATTTATTATGATATATGATAAATGTATAGCACCAGAAAATTTAGTTTTTTTATACAATAACTGAATATATTTATCAGGAAAAATATGTTTTGCCTAATAATTATAGAAAATAAATTATAGTATACCAGCATAACCTCAATTATAAATAAAAACTCATAGGTACGGATAAATAATAAAATCACAAAATTAAAACAAAACAAAAATAATTTAGTAATTTTATCGTCTTACCTTATACCAATAAAAAAAAACTGTTTGTTCATAAGCACTTTTGTTCATTAATTTAATCTCAAAACTTTGTTTTAAAATATTATTAGATTTGCATTCTAAAGGTACTAATAAAAGCATAAGTATGGTTATACAATTGAGGTAGCTGTTATTTTAAAACCAATAACTGTGCTTGATATTTTGTGTTTTTGAAAATACCATCACTGATTCTATACATTTCAATATTAAATCAATCTGTATGTTAGGTATAGGGCAAAATATCATATCATAATAATACATAGGCGATAAAAATACCTGTCTCCTTTGTAATCAAAATGAAATCTAGCCGGGACCACGGTGCGAGTATGATTGGAGTAAAGTGGTAGGATATAGATAAAAGGAAATCCATAATGCATAACCAGAGGAAAATAATAGATCACTCGCTGATGAGGCGGCTACGCACTTGCCACTTACATAATATACATTCAAAGAATAGCACCTACGTGACGATTATTCATATTCCGAAATCCTGCTTGTCGAGTAAATATTATTATATTGACGTTAAGCCGTCTATTGGATTCTGAATATTATTAGGGTCAAGATCGCATTATGGACTCCCGACGTCTTCCCAATTTACAGACATATAAAAGTATACAAGTAGGGACGTATTCACGTTGGTTCAACAAAATAGCCGTCACCTTAATCGAAATTGAATTGAAAACAACGAAAATATCGAGACGACTGTTTACTCGGATTATTTAAAACAATTCGATAACGCGCTTATATCAGTGAATGTACAAATGGCAATCATAAACATTTTAAACGTTGTTTAAAGAAAGTCCGATGGTTAACCAAGTGCATGATTTTAATGTGATACAGCGAACAAAAGTTTCCAAGGAATTTACAATGAATGTTTCTATTCAAACAGCAACCCGGTGGAAAAGTTTTATTCAGCACAAACTACATAAACCACTGCAAGTTATAGTTAATAATACTGAAGATTTGTTCATAAATTAATATAATTAATTTAATTCAATACTTAAAAATTAAAGTAACCCGAATAGGTTAGAATCAAGGGATTAGGTTAGCTAGGATACTCGAATCATCATTACTCGCGTTGGTACAGCTAGTGTAGTGGTCAATTATTATTACACATATGAAAGAAAAATTGATTATTATAAAAATACAATTAAATATTAAATTGTACTGACATTTTTCTCACTTATTTTTTATTTTTTTTTGACGTATAGGAAAGTAACCGAGAAAATTAAAAATTACTCAACTAATCTTAATGTGCATAGACATAAGATACGAACAACTTCCATAATTGTAAACTTTGGAAAAAGTATAAAATAATTTGACTTTTGTTATAACTTATAAGATCAGTAAGTATAATATGAACATTCTTTGCTTCGGTTGAGAATACAAAATTATAAACTATGTTATGTGAATAAAATTGTTATTCTAATACGTAATTGTATAAATTACAAACTTTAACATTTCATACATCTTAGATTCGGAACAAAGTGAAAATATATTGGTTTTACACTAGTAAATATAGATATGATTTATTTGGTTATCATTGTTCGTGGTAGTAAAAATGATGAAATAGTTTAATATTATTCAAAAGTTATAAATTAAAAATGTTAACTACATTCATCGTATAGTGAATAATGTTAAAAATAATTATAAATATTAATATTAATATATATATATATATTTTTTTTTAAATAATATTATCATTACTTATTCTTATTAAAGGCCCACACAGACTGCAGCGGTAGTGGGAAATTTTACAGCAAAATGTTACCGATTTCATGGTGGCATCGAAAAGACACTAAAATTTTACTACAATCCTATTCACACTGTTTTATAGTAGTCGGTATTGACTTACATCAAGCGAAATATAAAAATTGTTTTCCAACACTTAATTTCACTGTCATCTGATGCCGAACTTAGCATAAAAAAAAGTTGTGGCACGAGGAATCTGTTGTGACGGTACAATTTTTTTTTCTACCCTCCATAAAGAAGTTTCAATAAAAAAAACTTTTTCTGAGTATGAAAATATGAAAATCAATTTATATCAATAATAAGAATGTCAAATTACGTTAAATCATTTTACAAACAAAAAATGTATTTTTGGCGAATGGCTAGGCATTATTCTAGTAGGGAATGGTATTTCTTGTTTTCTTCTTGTTTGTTATACGCATTCGAAATCATTTCATATCGAAAATGTACCAATTTAGTGCTACATATACCACCAAATAGTTTGTAGAAAATATAATAAAATCGGAATTTTTATGTCCAGCTTACGGTGAGGCGGACTCGGTGTGGAAGGACTAGCGGTTGCACCGGAACTCAAAGGCTGTTGCGAGTTGATAAGGTCCGGGCGGAAGGAAGATTGGCTATGCTCGGTGGTTGAGTAGTTGTGTGAGGGGAGTGGATTGATGGAGATAGAGGATGGGTAGTGGATGGTCTAGGTTGAAGAAAACTGAGAGAAGCGAGAAAGAATCGTATAAAATAGAGGGTGCAGAAAGCTTACATACGAGGAAAAAAAACTACTGTATAATGTTACGATGAGAATAATATCCGCCATCGTAAAATAAAAAGAGAACAAGACTCCTTGGTACCATCGAATCGTATACAAGTTAATGCATGATGTACAAATTGAGTTATTTATGTACTGGTAATTTTTTATGATTTCGTGAATAGCGCGTGGCGGGTGGGCGTTACCGAGGGGGCTTACACGTTCCCCTTCGTTTTGGTTCGAGAAGTTTTTGTTTTCTTTTATTTAAAAAAAAATATATAACAAATAAAAATGTGACCTCCATAAACGTGAAGAATTTCACTAACGATTTATATATTAATAGTGAAATATTTCCGGTTTGATTGCCGCTGGTGCATTACATGTCTGACATTGCCTGTATCTGATACACTGTCCCCATTACCGCCTCCGTAAAAGTGTAATAATGTCTATGCATCGATATAAGTTTATTTGTTCACACCCAAGAAAGTCCCGTGATTGATAGGAATTTTAAATATATTATTTTAATTGTATATAATTTTACCAAAATCAAATTAAAAAAACCATTTAAGTCGAAGGGAAGCAATAATTATAGTAATAGAAAGACATAATAATTGTCTCAACTAAAAAATTGGCTGAATCTTCTTATTTATTATAGAAGTGCTATCATATCGATTTATAATATTTTTGCTTTTTTTTTTAGTGATTTATAGAGGGCAGGCACTTAAGCTAATGTCTATGGGTTAAAGAAGTCGAGATCGTATTTTCCAAAATACGATAGGTTTTGTTCTTTAACGACCGGCTATAAAAATGATTGAAAATAAAGAATCGTCATTAATGATTTACATTGATTTAAACGAGATCTGTTTATTGGAAGTCAATTTAATACAATATAAAAATGATAAATGTTTGAGTTCCGAATCAATATCTTAAAAATAATGTATAGTGTTGCTCGCTTGTAAGACATTTAAATAATAATAGGTACATAATATTACGAAAGTGAATACAAAATAAATGTTATCACAATAAAATAATAGTATATAATTTGAAGTTATACACGTTTTATAAACAACAAGTTTCTAGTATAGTTTTACTCTATACTATAGTATTATATATTAAATTAAAATTAGATAGTTATTACTGGTACAGTTTTATACTATTGTAAAAACTGACAACCATAATAATATATTATGTAAAATATAATTAATTAACAATCTATATATAGTATTATAATTTTTCCGTTTATATTTTTTTTAGAATAAATTTAGTTTCATTTTTTTATAATGCAAACCGAGTATACGTCTCGGAAATATTTTTTAAAATATCGTTGTATAAAAGCAATATTGTGGTAGGTATTATTTCTAGTTAGTATTTAGCGAACTATCAAGTCTTGACTAACTTTTATAAATAAGTATTATTTTAAAATTGTTATTTATGCAATATACAAATAACGAACAGATATCGAAAAATAAAAATTTGAAAATCCTACTAGCTTTAAGTTCTAATTATACTGTCAAGTAGCAAAATTAAGTCACTCACTACCTATATTTTAATAAGGTAATGAGGCAATAAATTATACTTTATAGTATCGTACCTACTATATTATGTATAATATTGAAGTTTGTAATTTTGTTACTGTAATGGATAACTCGAAATGGGTAGGTACTGTGTTTGATGAATTCAAATATCAAGGAGAATTCAATGGATGAATACATTTTAAGTTTCTAGTTACGAATTACATCATATACTTAGTTGTAAAAACTGTTCGTACGAAGTTAATCATTATAAAACGTAAAATATGTATCCAAAGGATGGTTATTGGTTGATTGATTGTGTTGTTTCATTAGTAATATCAGAATAATTCCAATATAATAATAAATAATAATTGTATATTGTGATCAGAAAATGTTGATAATGATGAGAAAACAAGCAACGATTTCAGATCGTAACAGTAAGTGTTTACGTAACTACTATGTATGCACATTTTCGTACATCAGTTCAATTTAAATTATGCTTGGATACATTATAAGTACTTGCTCGTCTGTTAAATTTAAAACATTATTATAAACAGGAGTATCCATAGAGTTGTTATTTTCGCTGAAATTGTATACAATAGTTTAATTAAAATAAATTATTCTCTTTGTTATAGTACATTTTCAATTATATTGTGTTTAAACTTATTGAAATCCTTTGAGTGCTATGTATAATATTCGCCCGGTGTATTCGAATTGATGTTTTGTTCGATAATTTGTTGTATTCATTGTATTATAAGGATTCTTAGGAATTCCAAGAAAACTTCGTGTTTTATAATTTAATTTACTAGGCAGTTTATTCTATTTTTTATACGGCGAAAAAAGCTACACAACCTACCTAAAATTATTATTTTCAGTTAATTGCTAAGAATACCTACTATATTAAAAAAAAAAATAATATTTAAATATTGGAATCCATATAGGTAATGTAGATATTATATATTATTATATTAATTATAATATTTTATCTATTATTGCTATAAAAAATAAAATATAATATAATTCATGTATAAATTGTAATAATTGTAAAATTATATGGACCAACAACATAGTGTCATTGGTCTCAAATTATTTTTTAAAAAAATAGTTATAATAATAATAAATAAATATAAGAAAAAAATCCACAAAAAGTATACATAAAATAACCTAATTTTTATACATTTTAAATTTGGTTTTATATACAAATAAATTTTCCACATGACGTAGTTCTGTCAAAATAATTCGTTGCGGTAGAAAAATATTAACGATAGTTCACTGTTTAATCGGAATTTAAGAGTTTATAGTTTACACGATTAAATTTTCATTTGTTTTTCGTGATAGTTGTTTTTTTAATCAAAACTTCCATATTGAACCTATTTTTAATTATATTAACATTTTTAAAAACGATGGAAAATATTTAGGTCTTACGAAAAATAATATACGAAATTCTGAAACCATTTTATAGTTTAAAATGTAAATGATCTATAATAGATAAGAATAAATTTAATATAAGAGTTCACTATAATATTCTTTTGATAATTAAGCTTTTTTTTTATCTAAAAAGGGTTTACAATTGTTTTGATATTATTATAGAATATTGATTTTTGTTTTAAAATCAAAATGTAATTTATCCGTTGTAATATGCTTCTCATGTGGGTTATAAGTTATAACTGTTTTTTAGTTATTATAAAAAGGTCGTTGCTTATTATTATTATTTAGGCTATGCCTTTGTTTTTCTTTTATCTATATTTAATTATTTTTGTAGAAAGTGTACATGAATCGTTATGTTGTTATTGTAGTTAATACTATTATTAACAAATATATAACTTGTTATTGAAGTAAACTTTTATCGTTATAACTTATAAGTGCACTACATTTTGAATTAAATTATTGCAGTTCTTTTATCATATTGGTAAATTATTAGACTTTTATAATGTTGGTAGGTAGTAGGTTACCTGCCAATTATTTTATATTAAAGTATATCGTACCAACAGAAGTATTTTCGTTTTACAACATGTAACATAGTTATCGAGCGAAAAATCTTTGAGTTTAGTAACGATCAAAGCTTTTAATGCGAGGGTGTGAAAGGCTCTAGTCCAGTGGCAGACACAGGGAGGTTAGGGGGTTTGAGGGGTCAGCTGACCCACAGCTTTTTTCTCGTTATTATCTGACCCCTATTCTGACATAAATACAATTTTATTTGAACAAACACGCTCAATAATAATAATTTTTAAATTGTACTCATTCCGCTCTCAAATCTTTATAATACCTATTTTGTGACATGATGCATTATCGTTAGAAAAATATTTAAAAAACCTCTGTATTATGTGTAATGGTTTTTTTTAACCAATATGTGGATACATCTTTATTTGATTTTTGTGGGCTGACAATATATTTTTATTTACCTGCATTGAACCACTGAGCTGATTCTATTTTTAATATTTCTATTTATCATAATAGTATATTAATATAGTGTTATAATATTAGTTCAATATTATACTATACATAATTTATTGGTCCTATTGGTTTAAATAAATATATGCTTATACCTATTGATACTAAAAAGTATGTACAGTACAACTTCAGAAAAAACGTTTTAGCGTACTCAAACTTCTTAAGACTTACCTTCGCTCGACGATGATTAAAGAATACCTATAGGTATCAATTAAGCAAAACTAAGCATTGGAAGCACCTTAGCTACCATTGATTGCAATAAAGTAATCACTATATTTTCACAAACAAAAACATATCTCAACATAAAAACAAGACAAAAATTTTAATTATTTTAATGATACTAATTAATCAAGTAGCATTTACAGGTTTAAATATTTAATAATACTGACCATTGAAATTTATAAAAATTTGAATTTGAATAATGTGGGTTACCTGTTTATTGATCAACAATTGATTAATATGCAATCAATAACAGTTTGTGAGATTTACATATGTTTTGTATGTAATTAGTTATATAACTTGTATTTTATTGAAATATATGAAGTAAATCGCGAACGAAGCGACCAGTTTTGGATTTAATAGTCGGTTTCCTACACATACGTAGTAGGTACTGCGGAAGAGTCAAGGGGTGAACAAAAAATGAATTCCCCGATAAAATATTTCACTTTACCACGCCACTGATTATGTGCAATTGTATGCTAGCCATAAGTCCTGACCAAATGACAATCGATCTACGTATCCAAACGGTTCGGTTTCCAGAGTTGGCTTACAGCGTATATAGACGGGTGGTCGGTTTCGGAAATGCAATATTCGAGGGGCTCTTTTTATATTTCGGGTCCACTGGGGCGAACTTTTGAATCGCCTAATGTTCAACATACTCTTCAACATTTGGACGAGTACGTATGAGCTGGTCGGAATATAAGAGAACGCTGTTTCAGCTTACAGCCGTGACTTTTATTTGCCGACTCAAAATTTGAAAAGCCTTATTAGTAGCGCTATCTGTACTTCTGGCGTGAACAATATTTACGATACGTTAAACATAGAAAAATATAAAGACAAATATTATATTTTTTTTCCGCAAAAGCACTGAAAACAATGAAACTCAAACATTAAACATTAATATACAGCTCTTCATTTTTTGTAAGTTAAACCAAATAATTGGTTTGTTTCGTTTTTACCGTAATATTTTATAATAATATGTTATCGGGTTACCATTCATTATGATATAAGCGTGCGTTGAAATGTTTTATTGGCATAACAAATACGTTTAAATGTATTTTGTTTATTATTACATATCAGTGGCTCGTGGTTAGGACCGACTTGAAGATTTTCAGGGCTCGGGGCAGAGTAAAATTTTGGGGCCTGAAATTGCATTATTTTCAGTGGCGCGTATTAATAGGGGCCGGACGTAGAAGATTTTCCGGCGTCCTTAATTAAAAACTATTTATATCGTATTTTTTTTCTGCTTTAAAAATAATCCAACGCCCTGGCAAGTTTATGTATAAAAAAAAAAAATGCTCGAATTCTAGTAACTACGATCGCGGTAAAATGAGAACCTATAATTTACTATTTTACTATTAAGCCAAGTAGTGTGTACCTTATGTATTTTTTTCATTTATATATACTTAGGTAACAGAATTATAATAAATTATTATTTTTTTTTTACTTCAAGAATATTGTATTACATTATCTGTTGTATGTTTCTAGTTTCTACCAACGTGACAGTTGTTAGATTTAAATTTAGAATTCGATTATATAATGTCACCTATACGTAAATTGTAAATACATGCATATTAGGTATATATATTTGAAAAAAAAATAAGGTTCACTATCCAATCATTGGGGCATTAGTAGTTATCTCAGGCTCGGCCGGAGCTTATATAGTGGAATCAAACAGTAATAGATACAGACCGACAAACGTATTTGAATAAATTAATTTAAATGTTAAATGTTATACATAGGTATACCTATGGCCAGTACAAAATTCCACAAAATGCATGCCATATTATATTAAGATTGTAAATAATAAATATAACAAATGTTATGATTATTGCACATTATGTTATGGACCACAACTTATATTTTATTTTAATTTACCCGCAAAAATAATAAAGTGCCGATGAATTTTTACTTATAAACTTTGAACACCGCATCAAATTAAGAAAACCAAACAACTTTATTTATGATTATTTCAACTCAATTGATTTAAATTATTTAATAGCATACAAAATGAACAATTTATGGCTAAATATATTAAATACCATGAAAATGTTTATTGAGGTTTTTTTTTAATGTCATCTTATTATTAGTTTCATTAGTTACCTAGCAAATGTACAAATCCTGAAAACTAAAAAAGACACTCAATGGAAACCAAAGAATAAAGGCTGGAAAAATATTTAATAAAAAGTTTTTTTTTTTATTGAATTATTATCGAAGTAAAGTAAGTAATTCAATTTTGTTATTGTTATAAGTGTGTTAATGATTTGATTACCTCCAAGAAAAAAAATGAAGATCTATCTTTTGTTAGTAAATTTAATTATTTGAACATAAAGTTATCAAAATTTGAGTTTAAAATTATTCAACACTGGATTAGAAACCGACGTTTTTTCATAAATATAAAAAAATTGTTGATTTAGTATCCAAAGTAAAATTATTATTAAGATGTTCAAATTCCTTTTCAACACAAAATCGTATCATCATTTATTCATTTCCTTTATAGCGGTGGATTAATTTACATAGTCAGTAGTCGCATAGACGCAACCTTTACTATTTCTCAGGTAATCGTCGAAAGTATATTCAACAAAAACGCATATAAGTACCACCAACTTATAGTATAAAACATTTTTTTACATTGGCGTCGAACCATTCAAGAACGATTTATATTAAAATAATATCTATAATTTATAGTATACGGATGGAATTAATTTTTAAAGCAAAGTTTTCAACTGAATTTTGTAAATTGATTTTGTCCGAGAATCGCTTTATAGTTTATTTGCATAGTTGAAATAGGAAAAATAGCCTAAATAATATGTTTTATTATTAAATTTATAAATCACACCAATTCAGCTGAAGTATATTTTTCAATAAATGACTACATATTATTATGTATACGGGTATACCTACACATTTAGCCATCACCTGCTGTAGAATGTCGGTCGGAGAGAATATTTTTGCAATTTCGTGAAACTTGCTAAACTCTTTGTTTGAAAGGTTCATCGCCTAGTCAGCCAAACTCGACGCCATAATCCAACACAAACTGATAAACCTGACAGTAAATTCGTTGTTTTTTTTACTGTTGGGCATTACCAATATTAAGTTGGTATATCATACAATATTACAATCCCATCTAGGCTACGATGATACGCTCGTACTCATATAGATCGCGTCGATTGACGGGTAAAGCTGATAATCCGCAGCGAATATAATATATATTATTATTATTAAATGTTTGTATAAGCTAATTTTCTATGTGCAATATACAAAGATGCAGCAAACGCGGTGCATCGTCATTTTTGTAATTTTACGTGTTCTTCTATATTATAATATGAGCCGCTATAGAATAATCGTTAACTAAATCGATAATATTATAAAAAAAAGATAATCGTGTAAATCGTCACTAGATGTCACTGTGATGTCAACTGGTGTATCGAAAAAAAATGTGTTTATTTATTATGTATAATGATTTACATTGGTTTATAATTGTTACTTTTTTCAAAAATGTTATGACAAACTATAAGTTGAATACTTGTGTACTATAAGTTATAACTATATTAAAACCAAAGGATAAAAGGACGTGATTATAGGTTTAGAATATATGGTGATTGGCGGTACTAAGCAATTTTTACCTTTTTCGGTTATGCCGTTAGCTATTTTCATGAACTTGTCATTTGAATATTACTGTTATAATTACACGGCATAATGGATAGGTAATTTAGGTAATAGGAAATAGTTAATAGTGTACTTAAAGTAGTTTATAAATATTTATTAATTATTAAAAAATATTATTACCAGCAATATTACTAGTTTTTACATACATATTATATACCTCCATTCATACTTCATAAATATCACTGAACCAGTAAACTTATACTTTCATATGGTCAAAAAATCTTCATATCGACGACTAACAGGCAAACGGCCATATCCGCCATAAACACAATTTTTCAGAAGAGTAAAGAAACAAAATTTTCCTTCTTAATTTTATTTTCAATAGTACATCTTATGCTATGTGGATTAAATTTAAGTGGGCAGTTAAGCAAAGTTATTGTTATACATTAATGAACTTAAAATTAAAGAATAAATGGTCTTGTCTCAATGGTCCTGTTCAAATTACTACCCTGAAAACCAAGATGATAGAACATGTTTTTTGGATTCTATTGTAACCGTTTGTGGTATGTTAACAAATGTGTGCAATTCAGTTGTACCCTTGAGTTGAAATAAACAGTAATATTATAATTTATTGTGTAATTTTATAGTTGGACCTAATTAAAAACAAAAAAAAGAGAACTTACTTTTTATATTTTAATAAATAGTTATTATGATAAAATAATGTGACTTATCCATACAAAAAATAATGAGTTAATAATTAATAATTAATTATTATTATTATTTATTATTCATATTCCTAATTTTCCTAATTAATAATTAGGATATAACTCTATTATTGTCCTAGTTTGTTCGCAAAAAATGTCCTCGTCAAAACTACATAAATTCGTAAGAAAATCAAACTTGCCACATAAATCTTTATATGAACTGCTACGTCTTACAAGTTCAGCATTCAATTATCCAATAATAATTAATAACGAAGAAATTATACAACACAGGTTGTAATGATTGATGGATTAATATGCTGAAATGTATTGTCCCCATTATTAGACTTTTTAAGTAAAAACAATTACAGACTATTGGTCTATACAGCAAGGTTGGGACACCAAAAATTGTTAGTAAATATTGAAATCAAAAGACGATGTTCATTTTATTTTAACTAAATGGCTAACAGATACTATCAAGAAATAATGGATTGTCAACATATAAGACATTAGATGAAAAATCCAATGGTTTCAACATTGAATCCCAATTTGATTGTACTAAAGCAGTTTGTACTGAAAGAAATGGGAACAAATGTTTATTTTGTAAATTAGGACGTCAATTATGTTATTATAAACAATTTGTATTTAATAAAAATATTGATATCACAGATGAGAATAGTATAAATAATCCTACAGAGAGTAATTGTTGTATTCGACTGTTGTCTTTAATAAATACGATTATTGACATCTTTATTAACATTTAAACGTTTATTAACAAATAATACTTTGATTAGAGTAACACATTGATGAGCTGAGTTCTGAGCGGTTTGGCTTGTATTTCTTAACTAAGCTAAACTGTACATTTTATCAGCCCCATCTTCCCTTCTCACCTATTATAGTACGAGGCACTGATAAGTGTTAACACGATATTCACTATTTGAATTATAACATTATAACATTATACCATTATATTAACCTTAAACAAATAGTATTATCATACTGCGAAGTATTAAAATATCGAATATATTCTTTTTTTTTATCTTTGTGAACACTTGTTAGGTTAGGGATTACCGGACAAGGCCTACCTGTTTTAATAATTTCACTTTTTTGAAGAATCTCCTTGAAAAAGGCTTAGAAATCAAGTCACTTATAACACATTCAGTTTCTACGATAGCCATAATAGAATTTAAAATAATATATTATATAATTATTATAGTACTATAAACACATAGTATTAAACTAAACAATAATACAAAATAGCGCAATAAAATTAAACGAAGAAAAATTGTCATATTATTCTCGTACACGTAAATTGTATACATTAAGACGTTGACGAATAGAATGAGTATGCGCTGGGTGGTTAGTACCGCAGCTGCTAGTAGAGTACATCTCGGAATAACTGGTATTTCACAGCGATAACAAGCGCAGTAAAGCTTGCACACACATCTGCTCTGTCATTAAATGTTACAATAATGATAAACACAGATAAGTCAATGACATTTATATCCACTCTTGTGATACTAGCGATTTAAATTTAAACTCATGCAACTGCCAAAAATTAATAAGGGTCACTCGAGTGAAATATTTAGGTCTAATTATTGATTGTAATCTCCGTTGGAAATTGCATGTCGAATATTTAGTTATGAGGTTAAGATCTATTATTTCCAAACTATTTAAACTGAACAAACTTTTACCAACAGAAATTTTGCGTATTGTATATAATTCACTATACAAATCAATCTTCCAGTATGGTTTAATAGTTTGGGGTGGTTGTACTGACAATGCAACCAGGCCTCTTGAGATTCAACAGAATCTCGCCATAAGAATTTGTTTGAATAAAAAGGAATTATATGGTTCGTCTACTACTAATTATAAAGTTTTTAAGCTCTGCCGGTCAGATATTTATACAAGCAGTTCTCTATTATGTTCCAAATTGATAACTTTGGTTTCCATAAAAATAATAAAAGGGAAAATAGGTCATATGACATGCAAGTTAACTACACTAATAAGAGTTTTGGGAAAAAGTTTGTGGACTATTTAGGTCCAACAAATTTTAATTCATTGCCGCTGTACCTAAAAAAAATAATTTCTAGTAATGTAAATAAGTATAATTTTATAACTAATAAAAAAGCTATTGTTAATTACTTATTACTTGAACTTTAATTATATATTATGTAGAATTTAAGTATTTAATATTGTTGCTAATCACAAATTTTGTTCTTCTTTGTTAATCTTATCATATTTATTTTCTTTGTTTTTTATTTAAATATCATATTGTACACTATCAACTCATCTACCTCGCCACAAGCATTGCTTAATGAGGTAGATAAATTAATAAATAAAAAAAATAAAAAAGTATAACAGAAATAGATGACAATATTGTCATACATTATGTTTCTTTTAAAATACATAATATATTATTGATTACTAAATAATTTTTGTAATTTTATTAATAACATTTTTGTTCCTAAGCATGCGGCGCATGTTGAGAATGCCTGGAGAATTCGCCACTGAAATTCACCAAGTTGTAATGATTGGTGGATTAATAAAATATCTGAAAATATGTTGAAATGTATTGCTCCCATCATCAGACTTTTTAACCGAGGTAAAAATAACTATAGATTATACTCTCGAGGTTGGGACACCAAACATTGTTAGTAAATATTGAAATTAATAGACGATGTTAATTTTATTTTAGCTTAATGGCTAACAGATACTTTACTATCTCGAAATTATGTATTGTCAACATATAAGACATTAGATAAAAAATAGAATGGTCATTCAATCATCCAATTATCTTAAGTTTTGTGATTATCAACAATACCAAATACAAATTGGAAACACTACTCAAAGCTCTTGATAACTGTTTCAAACATTTTTTTACATTTAACATTAAATATCCGGTCTGGACATACGGTATCCAACTATTGGGTGCAGCCAAAAAGTCCAACTTAAACAAAATCCAGATCTTTCAATCAAAATGTATCCGCCAAATAACCAAAGCACCCTACTATGTATCAAACGACACTCTACATAGAGATATAGTCATTCAAACAGTCCAAAACGTCGCAAATACCTTCTACAAACGCACACACTCCAAGTTCCTCAGCCATCGTAATCCTCTGATCTCCGAGCTTTCCACCAACACTATTCCTGGTGACCCCAGAAGGCGTCTTAAACGTACCTGGTGTCGTGACCTACTTATCTAAAATTGTTTACATGTACCTCTACCCCTAATTTTGTAACCCCACTCTCTCTTGCTAGCACATAACATCCTAGCTCAATAGCCTAACATCCTAACCTTAAGTGTCTCCAATGGGCGGTTTCTTATCTCCTGCCACTCAAGCCTTGTCACACACCTCCATCACTTACACTTATTATAAAACAAAATTTACAGATTGTGTACATTTAAATAAATGATAAAAAAAATGATAAAAACATTAAATATGTAAGTAAACAAGTATCACCCTTTATTCAAAAATATTTTTTTTCGAACTCGATACAAAAAAATTGAAAATTTCTTACAAATGGAATATATGAAAATAAATGTTTTATATCTGCATGGATTTAAAATAAATACATGATTTACTACTAATATTTATTGCACTTTATTAATTAACAGAACATGGGACAGCCATGAGGTGAACACAGTAATACACTGATGTGTAATTAAATAGTTAAACTAATAGTAACAATGCAACATAACCTACAATTTAAACAATCAGTTTGGCCAATCTGTCACATATCTCTGCCCTAATATTCACACCACTCCTAATAAAACATCATACAAAATGAAAGTAATCATAAAACATAATATATTTTAAAATAATAATAATGCCTATATACATACGTATTAAAATAATCACAATACAGTTATAAATCTAACTTAACTATTTTTTTTATTTGTCTTCTTAAACCAGGTCACCTACTGCACCTACCAGGCTCATCACACTCAGATGCTTTAATAAAAGACTCATTATTCACTGGCTCTATGTCCAACTCGTATTTATCCCCTTCACTGGACACTAACTTAGTATCTAACCGTAGTCTCCATAGGTTTTTTCTCTTTTGTTCCTCTTTTTGTTTATCTTCATAACGGCCCAACGTTGTAATTTACCAGCTGCCATAATAGTATCAGCTAAATTTGTACCAACACTAATGATTAACAATAACAAACTTAAGTTGTGGTAAAGAGGACTGTATATTTAATTATTAAATATTAGCGCAATGCTGTTAAGCTGACAGAAACATTCTATTAACTAACTTGATCATCTTGATCACGAAAGAAAAATAATAAAATATGTACTAGATTAGTAATGTTATGAACATAGAAATAAAACATAATATTATGTGATTTAGCAATAAATAATGATGTGTAAATGACTCTAAAAAAAACCAATAGTTTGTTTATTTTTATTAAATTTAAATTGATAATGTTTTTAGTTTTTATAGAGTTTTGTTCATTTCAATTTTTTCAAGTGTTTGAATTTCAACTTATTTCAAGACTACGTTGATTATTAAATATCAAAATATTTTTTTTGTTAGTTATCTTGAAACGTATTCCAATAATTATATTGGATTCCTAAATTGAGTTGGATACAACAACGTTGTCATCTGTCAGTTATATAACAGTTCAAAAAATAAAAACAGAAATGGCTACAGCAATACTTACAGCTTATCGTAGAAACTGTAATAATAAAGTCAACATGATTATATCAGACAAGCATATTATGCAGTTAAACAGAGCGTGAGGACGTGATACATAAGTAGATACCTCATACCTATATAGGTATGATATCATTTACGTCATTTCACGGCGTCGAAATATCTTCAATTTATTTAAAACAAGTATTTTCATTTATCTGGAAATAATCGATAGTAGTGAAGCTATTTTAGCTATTCAAAATAATTTTGATCCAAACTACAAAAGAACAAACGAATATTTCTAGTATGATAAACATCTGTCAGAATAATTAGATTAGTATAAGTATAAAAATAAAATTATGCGTTTATTACGGGAGAATACATAATAACAATACAATAATTTATAAAATATAAAGTGCAAACTACTTAACATATTATTATAATATCATATAGGTAGTAATAATTCGTATTATAATAAAATAAATATTTACAGCAGGTACATACTTTGTTAAAAATAAAATAATTTTATTTTTAATTCAAAAACAGGTCATGTATACCAAGTATTTGAGTAGGTCATAGCCCACAGGTTCATAGTAATGATTATCTTACCAACGTACGCTTAGGAATTTCTAAAATCAGAATTAAAGTAAACGCATTGTTATAGTAAAATATGGGGTAAATATGCTTGGTGAATTACCCTTTCTAGCGGCAACAGATCTCTCCTCACTGTCGTATTTAATTAAATGTAGAAATTGATTTTGGGATGCTACTAACACTCGTAGTACTTATTATTTTATTATTTCATGTGTGGTGTGTATACTGTATAAATAAACACACATCATAAATCTCTCCCTCTTTTCGCTCTTTTCGCTCTTTTTTTTTGTTTTTTCTTGGTGAGGGGTGCTGTTGTTGTAAGGTGGACTGCATATACTATAGTCACGCTCCTTTATATTATTTATAGTATCCTGGTGTACGGGACAAATGCGAAACAAGTGGGAAGTACGCAAGATAAATATACGCAACGGCAGGCGTGAACAAGACGTGGATTTTGGTGGCCACGACCGCGACTAGTGCACTGATGGTGGTTGGTGGGAGGGGAGTAATCAAGCGGTATCGCGGCGAGCAACAGGTCTCCGCCCGACGTCGTGGTCTCGGTCGCGAGAGGAGGACAAGGACCATCACATTACGTATACGATACAACGAAGTACAGGTATACCCGCCCCGCACAACTGTGTTGAGTACGGCTGGTGGTCGAGTAAAGGCAGAGGCAATGTTGCGAGGCATGGGTGAGGAGGGGGACGAACGGACGTCACGTTTGAGTATCGATCCGCTGTGGTTCACGCCACTGATTATACGGGGCTCCCTCTCTCACCCTCATTCGTTCTCTCTCTCGACCCTCCCTCCACCCTTGCCCAGCCATTCACCATTCTGAGAACCAACATTCCCGTCTGCCTATCGGGCCATAGCTCAAGGCCGATTTTTACGCACACTGCTGACCCCCACGATGCAAACGTAGCTTCCGCCCACCCCTCTCCGCGCATTCTTCCGTGGATTATGGTTACCCACCCCTGAGACCTCATTATATCACCATTTCCATAGTACACACGCACCCGAGTCGTCTGTGCCGAGGGCGCGTGTCTATAACGGCTCACACTCCGGAATTTCTCCGTGACCTAACCTAACCGTTACTTGGAGGTGGACAAAATTTGGTCCGTTTCGTTTTAGGGCGGGTATTTAACAATAATATAATAATAATAAGAACAACAACAACAACAATAAGAACGATATATAAATATCGTTTCCACACCAAAAAATACTAATAGCGCTCGATCGAGTTTCAATCCGACTTAAGCCCCGAGATTAAAAGGTACCAGCCAGATGATACTCACGATGTAAACACATCAAATTATAATAGTTAAGTTGTTTTTAAATAACTATAATTTTTCGACAATAATAAATTGAGTAATAAACGAGCAACCGTTCAACATTTTGAAATTTTACTGAACGTAAAACAAGCCGAATAAAATATAGTAAAAACTAAAGACATTACTCAATGTTTGAGCTAAACTTATTTCAAAGATCAGTATACGTGTTCAAACGTACTGGGCCTAAAATATTAGATTAACACTGATAAAATGTAAGAATAGACAAATGCAGTGTATAAACTAAAAATTAAAATTATAATTATTATTTAAAAACTCAAAAATTTAAGTCATTATTTAAAAAATTAAAATTTTAGTTATTGTTTGAAAAATTATGATTATTGAATATATTCGTCGGTTCAGAGAAAAAACTAACTAACGGCGAAAATTTTTTTTTAATACGCCATTTTGTTTATAAACTTGAAGTCTGTAATTTGTGTAGGGGCACTAAACTTCGAATTATTAGTTGAAACCCGTTTTTTTTTTAGTTTTTTCAAAATTGACCAACAGTGTTAAATACAATTTTAAAAAGTAAAAACGCATTTACCAAATATTGCTGTTTTGCCGTTAATAAGTTTTTCTTTAAGCAGTTTGAGCCGACGTTATAAAAACTATATAAATAAAATTATTATTATTATTGTATTAATTTATGGTATTCATTTTTACGATGGATACAGCAAATATACAAGTAGGTATAACAGTAACAATACTATACTGGCCCAAAAATAATTTTTAAATGTTGTATAATCGTAATTATTTTAAACTTTACCGAAATAATTATTTATAAAATACACAGTTGAAAATTGGTTAATGTATATTGCATATTCACAATATATGTCAAAAAGTGGGGGACCTGTTTAAACGTGGGATCCTGCCCGGACCTGAGTATTGTAATCAGCTCGATATGTCCTCCGGGATCCGTGTAACCAATACAAATAATTTATAAAAATGTGTTATAAATTTTTAATCTATATCTTAGGTACATAATATATTTATATTAAAACTGTTAAGCCTCCATACACATTTTCAAGACATTTTATCGCTAAAATACGACTGTAACGTAGAATTTTACCTGAATAGATTTTGTCTACGAATGCGTATAACTTACTTATTAAACTGTTAACTGAAATAATAACTCAAACTATGTTCTCTAATGTCGCTAACTATATCTCAAGTCTTACAAACTGTAGTTATAGTTAGTGCTTGAATTTAAAAAAAAAAAATAGAAAAAGGGATGCAAAAATGAAAATATAAATTTAAACCTCACCTAACATGAAAATTAAAAATGTCTTATTGCTTAGAATATAACTGGAACAGGTACAATAAAATATTTTTAAAAAAAAGAAGGAGTAGTCCCCTTCCAATTCAATCACTGTATAGGATACATGCGACGATATAAAGCATAATATTATTCGATACAACTGCAGTGAATGATTTCATGACTGACGAATGGGCCTATTATATTACTCGTAAAAAATACGTATTAAAAAAACTCAAGTACAATCCAAATAAGCTTACACTTTAATACCCAGCAGTATTTACAGTATTAGTTGTTCCTCTCAACGGTGTTCCAGCCTCCACCGACTGTTTTCTGGTGAATGTGCAGTTTGAAATTTCAGCAAAGAATATCTGATTTAGGGATTTTTTAGGGATCTTCTATTCATTTGAGCGGAGTTATAAAATATTTTAATATCATATACATAATAATGACACTTATATAAAGAGTGTAAATGATAAACATAGAATAACATGCATACAAATTTTACAAACTTGAGACATTTTTTTTATGAGCCTTTGAAGTTAGAATTTATGACAAATGTCGTCAAAATCAATAAAATGTTCTTATTATTTGTAGTTAAAAATGCATACAATTTTAATTTATTATACTCAACTGGTCTAGATTTTACTGTCGCAGATAATCGTATAGACCCGTAGAATCTGTGGCTCGAGTGTAATCAATCTGTTTGAGCATAATTATTGTATTTCGTACCAATGTATTCAAATACCTTCCTACATTAAAAAGATTCCGGGAATAATACTTTCATGCATATTATTATTCTCTACAACAAAAAAAAAACTTATAAACTTATTACATATAAAGTATGTTATTATTTTTAACGTGCTTTATATTTTATATAGTATAAATAACATATTACCTGAAATAATTTTAAAATTAAACGAAATATTGCATTTCCGTTTGATTTATTAAAAGATACATTGCGTATTTTAAGCATTATATACGAAACCGTTTTCGGCGTTGGTTTGGCAAGACTCCTCCAATTTTTCATTTTGATAACTATTTATTTTTATTTTTTTTCCTTTTCATAATAATATTGTATTTGATTTATTTCAGCCTCAACTATATAGTTGTTAACTGTTTAATAAATTGGCGTGGATAGTGAAATCGGCCATTGTGGTTATTAAATGTGGCCTATACAAGCTCTCTTATATTGATCACGTTTCAACGAATAATGTAATAGTTTTATGCATTTTTTTATGTAATATTACTAAATACCCCATTGTAATAATTTTTTTTAATAAAAAATATAACAACATTTGTATATAATTATTGTTTAGTAAAATAAAAAACAGTATAAATATATTGTATATCAACAATTTTTTATTATTATTACTCATAAAATATTGTACTGAGAATATTTTATTTTTCTATCAATTAAGTAGGTACGTAATCCGAATAATTTCGGAGTAAAAAAAAAATGACATTTAACAATCTCATTATTTAAGATAACTTTACCAATAACTTTGTACGTATTTGTTATAAATATTTACACGTCTTATTCGGTATTTATAAATTCTTACTACTTACTTTTTACTTTTTTAATTGTTCTATATTATGTATTGATCAAATTAAAATAAGTTTTTTGAGAACTTTGAAACTATCTGAATTTATCTAACCGTGGATTTATTATTTATACACAGTATAATATATATATTTGTTTATTAATTTCGTTTTGTGAATTTATCACCACAATACTTTCTTTGACAATTTTCTTATTTTATGATTGTTCGTGTACTTCATTAGTTAATTTTGTGAAATTGTTAATATGTTGAGTGATGTAAATAACGTTATGTAACCTGTATGCAAAATGTATTATTATTAATTCGTATTTTCCGATTAAAAACCATTAGTTTTTCCTTACGCAAAACACTAAAAAAGTGAATCATAAATAAACTAATCCAGAAACTTATGAATTCAGCAATTTTTATGAAATTAAAATCAAACTTCAGGAAGTATGTTTAATTTATTACCGCTTTTAGTAGTTTTTATATAACAAAAAAATATTTAATTTCCCACAACTCATCGATATGTAAGTGAGACTGAGAGAATTAAAAAAGATAATTCATCACACATACTAATTTGTAGTACACATTCATTTACTATTCACACTTGCCACATCCCCAATGTCATATATATAATAACATTATATATCATATAAATTGCCTTAAAATTTCTCCTTAAAACATGCTACACTCTTAATATAAATATAGTTGGCAAGGATTTATTTATTTTTGATTTTATATAACCTTGATTTTCTAATAGGGTTGTACAATGAATGTTTTTTTTTATGAAGACTTTAATTTGAATATTAGTGCTCATAAATTAGCATCAATAATTTTGTAAGATACAACTGAGCAAGATTGGAAATCGAATATGTATAGTACTTTGAAGAAGGTTTTTTTTTTATTTATTCAATAGTGCAAAAATAATTATTGAAAAAATGTCAGCTTGTAAAATATTTTCTATTAAAATAATAAATAAAGTTGCCATTTAACTTAGCTAACTTAATATCAGAAAAACATATTGTAATATTATTATTGCTAGGATATATAATAATATTAAATGCATACAATTTTGCTGCATGGTATTTAATTATTAAGAGAAGAAACTGTAAAGCCTACTTTAGATTCTGAGCGGAACGATGAGCTTAATTATCAAGCATTAGGCTTGATAATTTAGTGGACAGTTTCTCATAAGTTGTTTAAATAGTAGTTCCACAATATTAAAAGTACACGAAAACATTTTTTTTTTATAAGCACTTTCAAGTTTAAATTTTTACAAAATTCATAAAAATCACAACAATTTACAAATTATTTTGTGGTTATTAATTTATAAAATATTCAATTTTTACAGCTAGACTTGAACATTTAAAACAAGGTTTATCGTAAGTAGTTTATATCGTTACCAAAAAAATCATAAAAATATAGGAACTTAGGTTTTTTTTACAAATATTATAAGTTTAAATTTGGACAAAATTAGATATTTAAACAAAGAATAACAATTTTATTTTGGTTATTTTATTGTTATCTAAAATTATTATTTGTGAGTACTTGAAATATTTAAATTATATTTTTATTATTATTATTTATATAGAGAATGACATTGTCAAATGCAATGTTTTCGGCAATAATTAATTCAACCTACTGTATTACCAATAGTTAAATGAATTACTTTAATGGCAATATCGTGAAACATACTTAGTAATGTAGGCTGACTGACCGTCTTGGTTTAGAATCGTTTTTTGTATACAATGTTTTTGTGTCATTGAGTTCAAACTTAACACATCCATTACAGTGGCCAGCTTGACACTTACTGTAGAGCAGAGCGGTACCCACTTGCTCACCTTTTCTTTTATAAAGTTATAGAAGTTGTATTATATTCTTTAAGGAAGGTAAGTTCTCAAAACTTCTTTAAATGCTATCAGGTAAACTTTAGATTTTGTTTATTCTACCTACATTATTATTTTTCTTCTAGTAATATTTTACTAATCAAACTAATTTTTTTTCTGAGAGAATAATAAATGAAATGAAAACTATTTTAAATTAATAGTAATTGACAATCATTAGCCATTCTAGTAAAATGTATTGTTTTTCTTCAAATTTACTACAGATAACTTATTTTGCATTAAACATAACTTATCAATGAAAAAATAATATTAAACTAAAAAAAAATAAATAAATTTAAATACTTCAATGCAAGTACACTGAGTCTTCTACTGAAATTAAATATTAAAGATGTGACAAAAAAATTGCAAGCTTATGTAAGTATATTTAGTTTTATTTATAAATAAAAATGATAAAGTTATAACAATCTATGAAATAAGTAAAGAAAAAATGAATAAATAGTATTTATTGTAAGTTTGTTAGTAAGAAAATATTTATAAGTACAATCTATTAAAAAAAAAAAACAAACAAACTGAAAAATCTGACAAATACCCATTGTTTAAACTAAAAAAATTTCAGATTTAAATGGTGTTAACTTTTAAGTTAGAACGGTGCCTTTTATATTATTTTTTAAACATTTTTTACCTGAATGGTATAGAAAAGTGAGAGCCTAACCAAGGTGGTATCATTTTTTTTTTTTGACAATGATATCACCGAACCAGCAGTCCGTCACGCATATTTTACCTTCTTCTATTTCCTGGTAAAAAGTATAAGAACAAATTAAGGTATAATAATATATTTATATAAAAAAACAATATTATTTTTACTCATTCAACAATATAATGTGTTTGAGTGATACAAATTACATGTGTAACACGAGATGAATAACGCTTCAACTGATCCACCATATTTAATAATATTAACCTTGGAAATAGTTGTGTTAATGCATACATCATTTTCTTCAAACCGATTTCTAACATCGACAAATAAAAACATACATCCAAGTAAAAATTGTTTGGAAGATAGGTACTATGAATTAAACATTTTTTTCAAATGACAACATTTATAAGTAGGGCGCGGATTTCAATGCAAAATGCATTTTTTTTCCTAAATCCTTACGCAATGCTCAGTTTGGCAAAAATACGTTTCAAGTGGTGTAGATTCATGTAATTCAATTTTTATTTTGCATTTTTTTGCATTTTTTGTCGTTTTAACTTCTTTAATGCATTTTTGGTCATTTTCGCTACTTTTAAGGTTATTATTTTCATATTTTTGAAAAATGTAGAATTTTTGGAGAGAAATAGAACAATGTCAAGTATTCAATATTTATCTTTTACTAAATTATTGAAAACTACACTTTATCGTCTGTGTCATATATGAATTATGATTTATGATAAATGACAATAGTCGATGACGATAAGTCGATAACAATAAAACGGGCTACGTGTGTATAGTGTACATAGTGGGCCTAGCCACACTATTAATAGTCCCGTCAGTGGACAGAATTTCCGTTTTTCAACGAAATATAGTTTTATTAGTTTTATACAATATATCGTTCTAATCAGCGTTCTAATCGTTCTATTAATGCGATTTCTAGTATTCAAACGAAAACAGTCGTGTGTTGTACTCCGTGCGTTAACAAACACTACAAACACTATGCCTAAAGTTAAGCCACCATCATCACTTCGTTTACGTGCGTATATAAACGAATTTGGTGAGGATATTTTTTTGACTGACGGAAAAATTTTGTTTTGTAAAATATGTAGTGTAAAAGTTGCGTCAGAAAAAAAATTTACGATTACCCAACATTTATCAAGAGATAAACATGTTAAAGGTTTGGAAATGAATAAAGCGAAAAATAAAAATCAAGCGTTTTTTACCGACACGTTAACTAATTCGTTCAATAAAGATTTATGTTTTGCCATGTTGTCATCGAATATTCCACTAGCCAAACTAAAACAATCAAATTTTCGGAATTTTTTGGAAAAATATATGAATCGGCAAATTCCTGAAGAGTCTACTATCCGAAAAAACTACGTAAGTACTTGTTATGATGAAACTCTTGCTTCTATTAGAGCATACGTAGAAAACAAAAAGATTTGGGTGAGCATAGATGAGACGACAGACGTCGAAGGCCGATATGTCGCTAACGTTATTGTTGGAACATTGGAAAATAATTGCCCTGGTAAAACATTTTTATTAGACTCTGCAGTTTTGGAAAAAGCAAACTTTAGTACAATATCAAAACTATTTGACAATTCTATGAGTATTTTGTGGCCTACTGGTATTAAACATGATAGTGTTTTATTATTTTTGAGTGATGCAGCGCCATACATGGTAAAGGCTGCAAAAAGTATCAGTGCATTATATTCGAAAATGATCCACGTCACTTGCATAGCTCACGGATTGCATAGAATTGCTGAGGAAATTTGAAATAATTTTCCCAAAATTGATGCTCTCATATCAAATGTTAAAAAATTTTTTCTCAAAGCTCCGTCTCGTGTACTTCTATTTAAGAGTATTGCACCAGAAATTTCGATGCCACCAGAACCTATTTTGACTCGCTGGGGTACTTGGCTGTCAGCAGCAAATTACTATTGTGAACATTTCCATGTGATTAAGGCAGTTGTAAACGAACTCAACAAAAACGACTCTACAGCTATTAAAAAGTCACAAGAGCTATTGGCTAAGCAAGAACTGGAGGCAAGTTTGGCATTCGTGAAAACCAACTACGGTAGTTTACCCACTTGCATTACACGTCTTGAAAAATCTGGACTTTCTTTAATTGACGCAATAAATATAGGTAGTTGATGAAGCTGAAGTTTTTATTAATCGAAATAACAGTGGTCAAGGTAAAGAAATACAAAAAAAACTTGAAGCTGTATTGAAAAAGAATAACGGATTTAAAGCTATAAAAAACATTAAGAACATTTTGGAGGGAAAAACTGTTTCACGAGATGAGGATACCGTTCCTGAAGACTTCACATTTGATGATATGACCTACATGAAATTTGCACCAATCACCTCTGTAGATGTCGAAAGAAGTTTTTCAATTTATAAACAAATATTAGCTGATAATCGGAGAACATTGACATTTGAACACATTAAACAGTATATTGTTGTGCAGTGCAACCATCAAGTAAAACAATTTTAGAGCATTTTTAATAATTATTTTTCATATTTTAAGTTCATATTTTTAGTACATTTATTTATGTGATTAATTTAATTTTAATAAAATAAAAAAAAATTTGTGCATTTTTTTACGTAATTTTTCACATTTTTGTACATTTTTTAAGTCATTTTTCACATTTTTAGTATATTTTTTTACGTCATTAATTGCTTTTTTAGGGCATTAAAATCCGCGCCCTATTATAAGTATATCGCTAACTGAAAAGCAAACAATTAAATGATGGTATTATTTTTATGTGACTCTAAAAATAGATATACATTGGAGGCCAAATTACTTTAAATATTACATATATTTTAAATCTGAATTTAAACATAATCAAATTCTATTTTCTATTATGCAAATGACTGAGTATAATTATAGTTTTGCGTTAATATGAAATAACACGTTAAAACATGTATCCTATCCAGTGATGAATTAATTATTAAATAATTGGTTAAACAACTCATCATTTTTTACTATGGATATTTTTAGTTCAAATTTTTATGCGATTGGATATTAAAACGAGTAATAACAATTTTAATTATATTGTTTTAATTCAAAAATGTTGATCATAGGGATTCAAAAGTTTTCCTTATTACGTATTTTACCGCACACAATGGAATGTTAAACAAAATTAGATGACTTTAAGATATTTTTACCACGAACCTATTCACGCAACATTATACAGCCTGATCTATAACTTACCTAAGAGTTATTATTTCAATAATATAATATATGCGTTGTTTTTAATAACAATTAGTTTAACTTACACTAATTTTATTATACTAATAGAAAAATAATGACTAATAGTAACATAAAATATAATATATTATAACATTTTTTTAGAAATAGAGGCTGACTATTATGACTATATTATTATATAATATTATATACACTAAATATAATAAATATAATAAACATAGGTACACACTTTTCTATTAGTATCACGAATTTTTTTTAATTTAAATTACAATTTATTGTGAGTAATTAATGAAACAAAATACTTACTCGAATAAAACTGATAATGTATTACATCGTTTTCTTCAACACTTATACTAATGAGCGTCGCGATTACGCGATTCGAAAAATAACCGTTGAATTTACATTACTATTATATATTACAACTTACTGTAGTAGTGTTTTTTGAATTCATTAAAATATTTTCTCAACTTAGATTTTAGAAAATAGACCTGACATTATTGTACGTTTCCTGCATATATTTTCCGTCTTTAATCGTACAACAGATAAACATAAACTAAACACGATTAGACATTTTGGCCTAACTCAACTCAGATTGGATTTATACGATGAATATAATATTTTTTATTGATCATGAATATAATTCGTCTTTGGCTTAGTCTTACATTCTATTATGATTGTTTAAGTAATATGATATTAAATAAGGAATAGGTATAACACGACGTGTTAAATGTAATTTAAAGTATACTTGTACCTACAATAAGGTTGGTGTTTTGTAAGACGTGATAATGATATTAATGGTTGTTAAGATAATGATATAAATTACCGGTATATTTATAATAAACAATAATAATATGTTGATATTTATAGTTTAACCAGTATTTGTGTTTGCTTGAATAACTGAATAGTATTCCTATCATTGTTCGGATCTAGACCTAAACTTTCAGTAATAATATTACTTATTTTTAGTTCCTCTCTGTCTTCTTCGAATTGTCTGCGTTCATTATATATAATAAGTTTGGTTGTTGGAGTAGTGCTGCAAGATTAAAATTCTCGTGGGTAGCTTTTATCCATCAGAAATCTGTAAGTTAGTCTGGTATGCCCAATCATAGATTCATAGGTGTTTTTATTATTTTTCATTTGCGATTCTGATATTAATTGTCCTTCTGACTTGATTTCTATTCTACCTTATGAACGATTGTGTTAGTCTAACTTGGTTGTTTGATTGTTCCATATATTTTGCCACAAAGAAATCATGTTTTCTTTAGTTTATTTTTAATATCGATGTATGGTAAGTCTGCGGTATGTCCATGAATCGTATGCCAGAGTAAATGATAGTTAATTTAAATTGATTATCAGAAATTTAGCTACCGACTATGCCAATGTGTTCAAATTATAATAACATTTTTTTTTTCTTCGAGGTTATTTTGGATTTTGAGTTGGACTCTGAGTCATTCGAATTTTTACATTCATTAGTTCAGTACTGTGTGTACTGAGTGAGTCACTTAAGATAGTATCTACATTTTTGGTTTTATTTTTTGTTTATATTTTAAACTGACAGTAATTTAGCGATTGCTTTCACCGTGTATATGGAGCATGTTGTTGGAAGTTTAAGCATGTTTATTATTTATAATTTGTTTTTTCTCTAGATATTCCAACTCCTTTATCACTTTGGAGGCATTAATAATAAAATGTAATATTGTGTTATGAAATCTGTTTTTGTGTAAATGGTTCAGTCATAAAATACGTATAATGTACAGAACTAAGCGGTTTATGAAATCAACAAACTACATTATTAAGTTGTTTCAAAATCAACGAACTTATTCAGTGTAGTAATGGTAGTTAGTTAATATATTAAAAACATTTTTTTTTTTTGTAATAATTCAACATAAAACATACTCGACTTCTGAGAAATGTAATAGTTATTATTTTATGATTTTTTAAGCTTATCGTAATTAAATACATAGTTGTACCTTTATACTATATTACTTTATAACAAATCAATAATTGTGTATCATTATGGATAACATTTGTTCTGTATACGAATTCTCTTTATACTTACATACATAAATAATTTTTAATCCAGTAGGTACTAACTACTAACTTTCAGATTCAGAAAGTTTTTACAAAAAATAGTAGTGTTTCATGCAGAAATATTTATGCTTCCTTTAGAACATTTTCTGAGTTTAGTTTTATAACATCTACTCAAATATTGAAATAGTATTGCATTATTTTCATTCAAATTTTTAGGAAAGTTAAGTAGTGAACAATATCTGGATCAATTTTTGTGTAGTTAAAAAATGTTTTTTTTAGTTTTTTTAGGTGCCGTACTTGTAACAATACACTTAAACGAAATTATATATTATTATTTAAAAATTAAGGCTTCAACTTCAGAGGTTATTACTCTGGCATTAAATATTACATTGTGATGTAAAATTATTTTCTTTTGTTATGATTTAAAAAATTTTCATAATTATTTTAATTCTGATTAATGATTATAAGTTGTATTGTAATTATGATAGTAAATTATACATACTTATATGAATTTAAATCAATTTTCAGTAATTACATTTTTTTTTATTAGATAATATGTAGGTAGAGGTACCTCCTAATAGTATTATTTTTTCAACCTGTTAAGTAAAGTGGGCCAAAATAGGTAAACTTGATATTGTATATTGACTCTGAAACGGTGAGAAATAGCGTTATTGTATGTATTATTGCTGCTAGTCTTGCATACTTTATACATCCAATATTGAAAACTATGTAGAAAGTGCAGAAAGTGGAATGTTATATACTTGTGTGTTTAGTTTTGGTCAGGAAACAAATTTGCCTCGTAACAAACAGTAGTTTGTTTTATTGAATATTCTGTTAGAAAATAAGTTTGATAGATATACAAATGCCGGTTGAACAATAATTTATATTTATGTTATTTTTGAGCCAAAGCGATTAAAACTACCAAGTTCAGTTTTCGTTAGCTATTATAGATTATATACGATAATGCATCGGAAAATATAACGTGGATCTGGTAAAATAAATTTTTATCACGATTTGTTAGCTCTCTTCAAAATCAATAATACATTGTTATTCCTCTCGCATTGAATTCCAACAATATATAATAGAGTTATATTATATACGATAGATGCATGTGAAAAGTAATCAAATAAATCTGCAAAATTCAATTCATTGTTCAATTGTTCTCTCGAGGAAACAATATTCAATAGCGAAAAAATAGTACATAGACGAATATATATATAATATTTATTCACGTTTAGGCGAATTCAGAAAATATTGCAACAGAGTGGTAATTGGGTAGACCTAAAATATTACAAAGAAACTAGGTTATTAGTGTTAAAGAAGTCATAGGAATTTACTGTCTAACCAGATCCGGTCGTATTTCAATTTTAAATCAATGATTTATAACAAATAATTATATTTTAATATAAATTGATAACTATTATCACTTTTTTCTAAAATTCATATTATCATTGATGCAACATTTATTTGACCTCTCCACACGTTAAAAAAACATACTCTCGTAAAATTTTCTTCATTACGAGTAGTTTATTTAAAAGTCATTAATAATTTATTGATTTCTGATGAGAGAATAATTATTATGTTAAAACAAATATTTTTTTGGATAATATTTTGAGTGTTTTTGAGTTATTCGGAGGACAGATATCAAGTGTATTATATGTAGGACACAATTTCTGCAATATAAAATTATATATTTTTTTTTTTCAGAATAAGAGTATATACGCTTAATAAAAAATATTGCGTATAATTTTATCACTCAGTTTTGTTGAAAACAATTATAATTATTTTTTATCTACGGACGAAATGTTATACCAATTCTATAATAAGTGGGACCCGTAGGAAAAAAATATAGCTTTATTATATAAAACAGTTGAAAGTTGTAATCGATTGGTTATACCGTGTACGTTAAAAAAAATTGAATCGAACAAAGCGTGAAGCATTGAAGTGGAAATGATAATGCCAATAACGAGTGTCGAGGATGACAAGAAACAGATAATGTTTATGTTTTGAAAGGATTTCGAACATAGACAATTTTATAAATTGGAATTGATCTAAAATAAAAAAAAACACATTGACTTTAATGTGTATTTCGAACAACGACCGATTCATTCGACAGACAATGTTGAATCTGTGATATTATCTTTCGATGCCACACCAATTAATATATTATAACTCCAATTGTTCCACCTCTTCAATTAATATAGGTAAATATTAAATTTTTTCAATACTATTTTTTAAATTTAAAAGAAAAAAACAATAATTTATTATATAATAACATGTTATTTTATATGGAATTTACAAATACATTTTTTTTTTTAATTTTATATTTTACAATTATTATTATTATTATTATAGAATATTATGATTGCATATCTTACACCAACGTTTTTGTTTTTTAACTTGTGCAGTTTTGTTGTATAATATTATACTTTTGCAGATCTTCGTAATTAACCTATCTATTAAAATATTGGATGATATTAATTTTTGTACATAGAACTTTTGTGTTGAGGAATATTCTCTACAATATTATTTTATGTATTTACTGGTAAACAATTTAAAAAAAAAAAAAAATACCATGCAAAATCACTATAGACAACGTGTTTTACATTGACAGCAGTAGGAATATTTTGGATTGACATGTTCAGCAATATTTACGTGAAAATAAAGATATATTTTTATTGTTATTTGTTACTATGTTGCCTAGGTAGCATCTTATGACGATGGACGGCGTCGTCAAACCTTGCTATAAATCGAAATTCGATGTCGTAACATTGTTATAATATTATTATGTGAATGTGTACAATATATCATCATATAATATTGTAGGAAAATTATGTTATTTAATCATAATTATAACACAGTAAGCACTTAACACTTATATGGTACCTGTTATAGCATTACACTAAAATCTAAATTATGTAATATATTATGCATGCCATTAATATATGTTCTATAATTGCATACACGTTGCGCCGTCTTATCCAAAGTATTAACTATATTTTTTATATAATTAATCTTTTTTACGAACATAATATTTTGATAACCATAAGTAAGTTATAAGATTCCTTGTATTATACTTACAATCATATCAAGTTTTTCAATTCTTGTTTGAATGAAAACATCACAAGTCAATTTTAGCTAAAGACCTACAAAATTATAATGGATGTACTCCATAGAATAGATAATCTAGTCCATAATAAATTAACTATTATCTTATACGAGTACAACTATGAATTAATGGTTATTTGTGTTTGTATAAATCAATTTATGAAGAGAATCATTTTGTGAACAATTCACTACAAACCTAGAAACTATAGTATAAATTTACTAATAACTATTAAAATATTGTAAACAAATTATTTTTCATCTTTAACAATACATTTTTTATTAATTGTATTGCAATAATATCGTGACTCTAAATTACTGCATAATACCTACACCTCATAAATGTTTAAATGTTTCAATGTTTGATCTTTATACTTAAAGTTTTATTAGCAAGTATTATTTAATAAATATTATACACTATACTATAAGAAAAAATTTTAAAATCCAAAATAGTTGCAGAGAAATTGAGATCAAGTATAAGTTTTACTTTTAAATTATTAACAATGTGAAAAATGACAAAATACTTTAAATCATTAAAACATTCCATTATATTATTTTACTGAAATTAAGACTTACAATTTGAACTGAAAAGTAACAACTGTAACATTTAAACAATTCCAAATAAAACGTTGGAATTATTCATGTCAATGAGTTTTAAAAGTCTTAAAAGGCATTCAGAGAAAAATTTAAGAAAGTAAAGACAAAATACAGATACTGGGTATAATGTCACTGTTTATACGTTGAAAATATCAAGATTTTAATTTATAATTAAAATTTACAAACTTCAATGGTCATAATATTCCAAAAAAATCGTTGTTTATTTTCATCACAAAACAAAGAAGACAACAATAATTCTCACTTCTCGCTGTAAAAGCCAAGAATCTTAGAGTTAAAAAAAAAAACTAATTATATGAAAATTATCTATGTCAAATTTCTAATTAATAGATATTAAGTAGATGCGATACATTGAATTATTGCTTTAACAGGTCTTAACATGCATTATGAAAAAAATATCTGAAATTAAACAACTAATACAGAATAGTTATGTATAATTTATTTTTTAATAATTTTATATAATTTTCTGTGTCAATTTTTAGGGAAATATGACATTTTTATGTCAAATCATTGAAATATTCAATGCAATAAACCAATGCTAATAGCTTAGTAAATTGTTTAATTTGTGAACTTAGCTACAGGTTTACTAGCTGTGATTTAAGTACATTTAAATTTATTATTTTCTCAAATCTTTTGATTTTAATTGAAGACATTCAAACCAAGTTAGATAAAAAAAATTATTTATTATTAATAAATGTAACAGTATTTTATTATTAGTTTATAAAATATAAACATTTGAAACTATTTAACGTGACAAATGGTTGGTTTTTGGAATTTAATTTTAATTTTATCATATTTATAGACTTATAGGCATTGGCCAATTGTATAACATTATAAATTAGGCTCTATTTAATTATCTGAACATATTTTATTATATTCAGGTTGGTTTTTGAATAACAATAATAAAAAAAATACAACAAATATACAACGAATGTTTAAAAAAATGATATAAATAGTTTGTAATTAAATCTAAAAATTCATTTCAACAAGTTTTAATGAACTTCAAAAGAACATTCACTAATTGTTATTTCAAAAAAAAGTTAATTTGAATAGTTTATTTAAACAATTTAAACCATTATATATACTATTGCATTCATGTAAGTGAGTAACCAAAACAAAACTTAACCATCATTAGAGAAAAATAAATTTTATCGATAAAATGTTTAAAGCCTGCACATAAATAATATGTAAAAATAAAAGTGAATATATTATATTGTTGATAAAATGTAAATTTATACAACGTCAAAAATTCAACAATATACAGGTATAATGTATATGATGATTAGTGATATTTGAATAATGAATAGTAGTTCTGGCGTTTTTTAAAAATTGGGCGACAAGTCAAAGAGATGTTCTTTTATATAACAAAGTTATAAAAACGCTGTATGTAAATATTGACATAAAATAATATGTTTGTGTCTCATATTTTAATAAATTGTGTAAAAGATGATACGAATTGTAATTTTCATTACGACTATAATTGGTCGTTATGGTAAAATATTAATATGTGGCAGATTACAGAACAACAATGACTTAAAATGAATTAATATTATTTGAATTGTACAACCAATAATTGGGAAATCATATTTGATAAATCAAACTTTTCACATACCATTAAAAATGTTTTCATTCTTAACCATTTTTGTTTCAATAAAAAAAACTTGTATTTTTTAGTGTCTAACTGTATAGTTCTTAACTGTTATTGTTTGAACAAGCTATTATATTATACCTTAATACCTTATGAACAATATTAAACAAATAATAATATATATATTTCAGTATTGAAGATAGAATGTATTGTTTGAAACTAAAAAGTTATCAAACTAGTTTATTCTGTCAACGTTCGAGTAAGACAATTACTGTTGAAAAAAATTAACGAGGTTAAAGTTGTAAAAATAATTTTTTTAAAGAGAAGAAATATTCTTATTCGTATTTATTTTAAACTTAAACCAGGGCTAAACTTGTTTCGCATTTATATGTTGTTCCTAAATAGTTACTATACACTGTACTTTCGAGCATTGGTTAAAAGGAACTGTGTGGAAAGAGATGAATAGAATCTGATCAGTGACAAGTTAAAAAATCCAGTCTTAAGTTATCACGGTTACGATGTTATACCAAATATTGGTTTTTATATTTTTGTTGAATCAAGAAGAAAAACTTTTTTTTTATATTTTTATAGTATGGTGTAAGTTTTTTCAAAACAAATATTTAACAAGCTACTCAATTACTACCTGGTTTAATTTATAAATAGTTTCTTTTAACTCGCTTCTTATTATGTACTTAGTAAAATTGGGTTTGTTTTTCAATGTTAAATCTGAGTTGAAATAGTCCTATTATTAAATACATAATACAATATCGTGTCCGCTCGTAGTACGTAGGTTTGGGTTTTAAAAAGATAGATCTAAATATTGCTTTTTATAGCCCTCGGTTTCCGTAATTTATACAACCCATCAGATTGACAGCACATAATATATTGAGACCTACCCCATTTCGAAAAAAATTCACCCTCTACGCTTACGAGATATCGTTAGTACTACTAAACTGTTATTTACAAATATTTTATTTTGTAGACGAACGCTGCAGTGTTATGCCATACAGTGTGTCATAATCGTCTGCATATTATTGTAGGTACTTACAGTGGTAATGGTACATCGGCGTAGCCGTGGCGTGTGCAACAAAACCTCGGTATAGTATTGGACCTGAAATCCAGTTAACTCCATTCGGATGCTTCTATATAATATTATTCATCGACGGGCGTTGGTCGGGATTTCCAACTACGGTATACGCGTGAGTGTGGCAGTTGCAGTGAACCGAATGTTGTGTGTGTTTCTGCGAGTCGACTGCTGTTTCATTAGCTCTCAGACCAATAATATTAACTGCCAACTGGATTCGGAATAATAATATCTCGGACCGTGAATAATGCTACACAGCAAGTCATTAGTTTACTGCTCTCGTAAAAGTGTGTGACATTGCGTTCAACCGAGTTTAATAATATTATAATGTAAATTCTTTTTTCGATAATTGTACGATTATATATATTACTATTATTAATATTTTTATTTTTTATTTATTTTACTATTTTTTTTTAATTAGATTTAGGATTCAAATACTATGGTTTATTGGGTACTTTATTAGCTTAGCTATAGCTATATAGCTTAATACATTTGTATACAATAATTGTACAATTTGCACATTTTCAAAATACTATTTTACAATTATTACGGAAACTTAGGTTTTCATAGGGTTTCGTTGTATTATAATATAATATGCTAGCTGTGAGATCTTGATGAAGTTTAATATTTTAGTTTCTTGTCCGAGATCGAATGCTTTTTTTGGGCTAAGTGGTGTTGATATTGGATTCTGATCGAGTGTGCTGGTAGGTGGGGCATTCTAAGAATATGTGTTTCACCGAGAGTACACTTAGACACGTTCCGCACATGGATATATTGTTATTATTTATTCGATTATTCCATAATATCATACTGCATTAACCCGATAAGGTACTGAAAAACGCGACAGAGGTATCCCGGGATAATAATATATACTGTACCTAGTAAGACTAAGGGATAACACTAAAGTAGACACTACTTTGATTCCATTACGAACGAATCTTTATTCTTAATTATTATAAAATTAAGTGTTATAACTTGATGTCAAGGAGAATATAAAAACATCACACCTGGTAACCAGTGAGACAAATTATATACCCCCCATAGACGTATATCATTTTAAAAAATGTTGACAACAAAAAAACATTTCAGTACGAACTAGAAACAACAATGAAATACATATTATGTACCAACTAAAGTAGTTAAAACAATTTCTGTACGTATTTGTAGTCATGTATAGTAGATTCAACGGTACATATAATTAAAGAGAACAAAAAATGTAATATATTTTTTGTTTATGTATATTTAATATTATCTGACAATGATATTACTATGGACTATGTTTACAATAATTATATAGCCCCTTGCTGATTCATACGTCATACTCGTCATAGCATAGAACGTTAATATTATCACACAAGATTATTTATAAGCAACCTGATAAGGCACTTTGTTATTTAATGAACAGTTTGACAAAAAAAAAAATATGCATTTATAATGGATTAGTATATTATAGTGATAGTTATCCCCAAGCAGAGTAAAAAAAAACTAAAAAAAAATATTTTTTTAAGTTCTTGTCTATTTTATCAAACTATGCCCTAAAATTTGAAGCTCTATTATGTTTTATACTTTTTTAATAATAAAAGAATGTACGCTTTGGGTTTCGTCACCCCCGTCACGAGATATCCGTTGATCGTTATCGCGATCGGCGCATACCGGACTGCATGGTATAGAAATTCCGTATTATTATATTATTTTAAATGTGCCGATAATTGAAAATAATAATAAATAATAATATAACGGTCCATCCGGTTAGGGGCCACGGCCCTAAGTCCATTAAGCCGACTGTTTCGCCGGGGTGTTACCTACCGCAACGCGGGGCGACGTCGATGCGTATAATGAAAAACGGCGGTGGCGGCGGCACGGGGAGGGCCGAAATCAATTCCACGCGCGTAGACGATCGGAATCGGTTTTTTTTTTCACTTCGATCCCGGATCGTGGACCAAGAGAAAAAAAAATACGAAACTCCTGGAAACGGCTACCAGCCGGTCTGTGCCTCCGCAATAATATATCGCTCGGCTTATAGGCTGGCGAGTGCAGGAGTGTATTAAAGACGTACGTTTCTTGTAAATCGTCTAGTGGCCGGAGGTCATGGCTTGACAATATAATATAACATTATACGATGCAATGTGATTGTAAACATAATACCCATAGCCCGCGCTATAAAGGAACCTGCAATAGCTATATTATATTGTGTATTATTATATATACTTGCGACGAGTGGTGGTTTTATTTTTCAGTAGTTCATTAGCTTTACCGTAGATACGTACGTGGATATATTGTGATCAAGAAAATCGACTCCACATCATTTCTGTATTATTATTATTCAATATTATGTTTGTAGATTGACCGTACAAGAAGTAGTACTCTGAAAATAACGGTCTAATATTTTAATACTTTCCAATAATAAATAATAACTCAATAATAGCTGTCAGATTTACAAATGGGGCCGATAAAGTATAACTATATAGAATAACTTCAAAAACTCAGAAAAAAACACAAATAAATTGTAAGTCTCGGCTACACAGAAACAAATATATTGTAGCACAAAATATTACGATTTTGATCTTTTTTTTTTTGTGTCATGTCTGTGGAAAATATAATTTTTTACTTTGATTTTTGGAGACCTATACCTATCATCTATGTAACGTAATAACATAATATCAAGTTGTTAGTTTTACTTATTTATATATTTAATATATAAACGTTTTTTTTTTATAATTTGTAAGACATTTGCAGGTCATACCGTAAATTGGTATACGCAATAAAACATTTTTTTTTCTGCCAATATTCATAGCATGTAATAATACTACCTTATCATTGCAATGCAATTGTACGGTTTAAGTTTAAATTTATGGGTCACTAGTGCATCGCGTCCGTACAAAATAACGTTTTTGAGAGATTGTCTATATCTTGTCACCGAACGTATGATATCGTGTGTGTGTGTGTGTGTGTGTGTGTGCGATTGTGAAATTTATAAAGTGGTCGTGGCCTGCACATAACACGATTATGTTAAAATAAAAATAATAACAATATATTAATAGAGTTGCGGGGGCGGGTAAGGTCCGGACGGAAACACCACGGCGGTGTGACGGAGGAACACGAGCGCGTACGACCAAGACGGCGAGGACACCGACGACCGTCGCGACTGTTTTTCGGGGGTGTGCGCTGTGGCGCGCGCGCGCACCGCCGGCCACCGACGTCGCTGCCGCCGCCGCCGCCTCCACACGCTACTATTACTACGTCCACCGTAACCTTCCACAGCCGCGAGCGTACGATATACTATTATAGTGTACCCCGCCGCCGCCGCCGTCTGCCCTAACGCCAGGACCGGAGGCACCGCCGTCGAGCGGGAAAAACGGTCGGCCTTTTCGCGCGCTCCACCGCCGCGCCGGCGGGGTGGTTGTTCGGCGGCGCGGGGTGGAGAACCAGTGCGCTCAAGCTCGTTCCCCCTCCCCCTTCTAAACTAACCCCGGCCACTGCTATACGCCACCGCGAACGCGCCTCCACCCGCCTCACCCGACCCACCCTCGCTGACGACCACGGTGTCAAGCAGCTGCTGTCGAGCGCGCGATAGTGTGTCTCTCCAGCTCGCGGCACGCGGTCTCTTTCCGGTCACCGGTACCACCGGTCGTCGAATCGTCTGTGAGCGTTTACGTGTGCTAGTGTGTGTGTGTGTGTGTGTGTGTGTGACAGAGAGAGATAGAGAGAGAACCTCACCTCGAAGTGGACACACGCTCACCGGGTAAGTGACGTAGTCGTAAGATTTTTTTTTTTTACTTTGTAGTTTGTACCATAGTCCACAATATAATATTTAGTATTTGAATGCCTCGTGACCTACCGTTATATTATTATTATCTTCGTTGTTGTTGTTGTTGTTGCCGATGTTGTTATCACGCCGAAGAAAATAATAAATTCTACGGGGAGATTTATTAATATACTCAGGCATAGGGATCCGGAAGTTGTTTTGAGGACTCATATTCCAAAACTGTTATCTTTTCGTCGTCTAAATTTAACACTTATCTACCTTATCAATTGTATGAGTATGATATACATGTTTAAATTAAAATATACATATTAGGTTGTTTCGTATTGAATATCGAAAAAAATAAAAATAAAATACCGGTCATTTAGGGTTGTCTCGTATAATATTCTAAAAATTATCGTCCTGGTAAACTTAAAATATTTTCTAGACTTTTTTCTTCTATCACAATTAAAATACAAATACAGCACTGACATCGTGTGACGTGCACATACACGGCTGTTGCTGACTAATCGGATCAAAATACACATGACTACATGAGTACATGGCCGTGTAATTCAATTAACATGAAAAATAAACAATTAAATTGAAGAGAGTTAAGATATTCTCTGAAACCATATTGTATAACAGACACACTTGAGAAATTAATATGCATATACTTTATAGAAATGTCTGCACTCGGCTATGAACATAGTAGCACTGCAGGTGGACAATTTTAAACGTCAGTTATAAATTGGTTTCTGCTGTTGGAAACTATCCGTTTACCATATTCCACAGTTAAATATCAGTATTACAATTTAATAAGCAATTGTATTTTCAGAATATGATTTACTCAATTAATAGTTTGTTTTTATACATTTGCTTATAGATTACCTATATTATATTATGCGGCAACGAATGATTATTCGATCACATAAACATGATAATATAGCAGTCTTTAATACTTCAATATTGTACTATTGACTTTGTCCGAATTAATATAGGAGGTACTCAATGTAGTAACTATAAAAGAAATTTTTTTATATCTTTATTTCAAATAATATACGAAAAAAAATAACAATCAAGTAAAAGTTTTAATAAAAACGTGGTTTGTTTGTATTCACGCTTATCGGCGATTTTCATTCTTTAAAAATAATATAGATGGTTATCATTTTGTTTGTTTAAACTTTTCATAAGTACGTGATCAGCGTGTGCAAATTATATTCCGTGAAAAATTGATTACAACAAATTCGTATGTAATGTTACATAATAATTTAATACTCATTTAATGTACAGTATTATAAATGTAAGAAATCAATTGGGATGTGACTGCCTCCGCAAAAAATTGAAATATTTAAGACAATACGTTTTTTTAAGTAGTTTTTTACAGTGTTAGATTTATTAATTATTTATGGGATCACTTGAAAAAAAAATTTTAAAAATAACCAATAGGTTGAATTATTATTTATTGAAATTAATTGTCTTATATTATTACTTTCCGTCTTTTCAATTTTCACTGTAATCAAGTAAAGGTAGATATTTTAATTTTTTTGTATTTTTACAAGATGAGCTATTATAAAGGATACTTATGGTATGATCAGTTTTAAATTAGAGTGTATGTCTTTAAATTAGTTTTTGATATCCGTAGTATAAAATATACATATTTATTTCAGACTTGAGTATTTTAAATTTTGTGTGTATAGGAGTACTTCTAAAGTTCTAAACTAAAATGTGAGGTTAAACAAGTTTTAAAAAATAGGAAGAACAAATAAGATGATTGTAAAAAATATTCAGTAAATTTGTTTAAGAAATACAATACATTTTATCACAAAGTTAGATGACAAAGTTGAGTTTTGCTTACTTTTATACTTGTATACAGTATTTATTTTTATAAAATAATCATATTGTAGTATTTAAAAAAAAAAAAAAATAAGAAATTAGTGTTGTATAACTAAATCTACTGTTTTTTCTTGTAAATAAATAATTTTTTTAATAAGTTTTCAATAAATATATTATACATATTTCTTTTTGTCTTTTGGAGTACAATAAATTCGTAGCTTGTTATTACATTTTATAGACATCATGCTGAAAAAAAAAACTATTAAAGTCACAATAAATATAATTTTATATTATTTATAATACAATATTTGTAATCAATAATTATTTTTAAAAATTCTTTAAGCGGATTTTCAATTTACCGGAAAATTGCCAATATTATTCCTGTACATTTGTATTATTGTATGTAAATGGATTTTTTTTCTGGTATGGGGGCGGCTTTGGGCCAATGTCCAACGGACTGTAAAAGCACAAATGTTCTGCGGTGCTTTTACACTTGATAAAAAACCGTACGTGTTTGTAAATTCATACTTCCATGTTATTATAATAGAACGCTTTACGATATGACGTAGGTAGGTACTCGATGTCGAACAAAATCCACAAGAGGCATAAAGCAAGTATACTCGGCAACGGTTAGGTTGTTAACCAGCATGTACAATATGTTTAAATCGCTATTTTATCACTATTCGTAAAAATGCACTTTAAGCACAATAACGGCACTCAAATTCAAACCCCTCGAAGAGCTGACTTCATATGCAGTTCGACGTATTTATTTAGGCCGTTGTCGTTATTTTTCTAGGAATTAATTAAAAACATATTAAGTATAGTATAAACTTACTTAACACAAGTACACAATGAACACACACACGGATATACTTAAGTCTGTAAAATGTTCGTGGTATGTATCAAAAATGTGATTCCCAATGAACTTTTTCACATTATCTCCGTGGACGCTCCACTCTTACCTTTGGTGGGTATCACGTGTTTACGATTTAAATATATAAATATTTATACAAACATCACGGACAATACAAGTTGAACTTACAAAGTGATTAAATAAGATTTAGGCAATTGATGTAATCAAAATGTACGGAAAAAATTGCGAGAACCTGGAGTATTATTTATGGAAATACTTTAGTAAGTTTTCGCGTTTCGCTTATAATTTATTACACACGCTTCGCACGATTAAAAACCAACAGAACCCTTCAACGTTATAAAGTTTTATTATTTTCTTAGGTATTATTATAATAACACGTTTATTAGAATATTTCAAAGTTTTAACTGTTGTATTTATAGCCAAAAAAGAAATTCAAAATATTTATTAGCGGTTTGATGTGTAAAATAATAAGTGAGACGAGTTTTTATAAGTGAAACAAATAATAAAATATTAAAAATTGTAATTATCTAGTCACTAAAAATCAAAAAAATTACAATTAATATTTTGGTAGGCTTAGATTAATACTTGATTAGTCTGGATCATTTGTTTTTCTTGGACAAAAGAAGGAAATTACTATAAAAAGTGAGCTACAACTTTTAGCAACTTATCGAAATGAGGGACCTCACTACGGATATCCTAATACGAAGAGATGTTTACCTCCTCTTCTTTAAGTAATAATATTTTATTCTCCTGGGGATCCCTGATCTAGTATGAATATTTTGTGTTTTAACAAAATATAGATAAAACTTTTGAGTATACTTGTATACTTGTTTTTTTTAGAGTTTTTCAACCACAAAATATATTTCTTTATAAATTTCTTAAAACTTCACAGTAAATTAAACTCTGAGTATAAGGTATGTTATGATCACAATACACCAACCAATATGAGACATCATGAAACCTATTAAAATATAATTTTGTTTGATTTTGTACACATTTCTTATATAATATAATAATATGTCTGACTGTTTACTTTTTTCATTTAAACCTTCAGCTAAAATCGGTAAGTTAAAAAATTAACATACAATTTTATTTTAATATTTTTTTTTACTGTCCAGAGTTTAAAAACAAGCATAATTATATAAATGTATATAAACTCAAACTGATAAAATAAGGTTTCCATACTTTTTTAGAAAAAAAACTTATAACTGAACTGAGTTAATAATTTGTTCTATCTCACAAAACTTACTTTATTTGAAAAAACAACTTATTTCTTTCTCTTCAGACTTTGTACTTATCGTTTTAATGTTGTGAAATATAGTTGGAAAAATACTAAAATATTTAACTTAGTTGACTTCTACATTTATATAATTGTATGTATCATAACCGTAACTAGCCATGTAAATATATTTTATTTTTTTTGTGTTAACCCCTTTCAATTTAATTCCCGTATGCGTGTCTGATCATAAAACAATTATATAGGTACCATAAGTAGAAACTTATTGAATGACTTAAATAACAAAATTAACTTAACCTTTAAGCAATACAAGAACGTTATCAAGATATACAGGATATACGAATTTCAAACATGTAACATTTTGTTTTATTTTATTTGTTACCATCACTGAAAACTTTTTGAAACGTCATAAATGAAAAACTATTTTACTCCTTCATTTCTTCCTAATAAAATCAAATAATATAATTTTGTAAAAAGTGTTTTATGTACTTTTCATTCGACAGTTGTGTATTTAATTTTAAAGTTTAGCATTCTAATAGTTATGACATTTTTTATTGCTTGAAAAAATATTTTCTTATAATTTCCTTAATAACGCGATTGTACGTCAAACATAGAAAATACATTTTTAGATAAACAAAAAAGATAATAAAACAAATCATCATTGTAAAACCAGTACCTGCACCACTTCACTCCAAATTACAACACTTGAACACGTGATATTATGAATTAACTTAAGAGATAATATGGACTCCAGATAAATAATTATTATAATATTGTATGCACATTAAAACGGACCAATTTAATAGTAATAATAATATATAAATCAATGTCAGTAGGTCACAAACTTGCCTATAACTAAAGAGATAAATACCGTCAAAAATGTTTCATAATAAAAAATATGTTTCAGCATTTGCACTAACCACTACTATTCATGGCGTCCACAAATACACCTCCCGAAATTCCACCGCGAAGACACAGCTCAACCGTTTCACCAAACAAGTAAATATTACATATTATTTTTATACCTAGTTTATCTTATATTAAAAAACCTATGTAACATTTAATTATATTTTACTTTGATAAGTAGTATACTTTCATTTTTTTATTATTATTTTGTTTCATTAATAAGGTCAAATATTTATTGTTTTGCAAAAGTAATGGGTTATAACAAAAAAGTACTGTTCGTATCATTCGCATTTTTCAATACTATTTAAATATATAAAATATATTATAATTAATCTTATAATTTAGTGTAATCTAATATCAAGAATTCAAAATATTTTTTATTTTTTTGAAACGATGAATTTCTTATAATATAATTATAATTGTATATAATTATGTTTACAATGTTTACATAGAATTGTAGTTTACATAATTTTATTGATATTATATCAAACATTACAATAATAAAATTAGATTTGTTTTTCTTAGATAATTTTTGATGCTCAGAAACTACTTATAAATTGTAATAGATATTTAAGTTTTGTTCTCATTATGAGTGATTTTGCTAGTAATAACGAAACCTGAATAATACAACTTCTATTTCTGACGCTTCATTGGTAACTCGTAGATTTTTAAAAACTTTTTCTGCATCCAAGTAACTTTAAGACTTGTTTAATTTTGCAACGTCAGTTTCTCAGAGTTCATTGAGCCCAAATTATTTGAAAACTCCTATCATTTTTTTTGCTAAACTATGTAGCTGCACATTTTCTAATGATAAAAGTCTATTTTTGGTCGTACATTGTGAACTTTTGGATTACGGTTATTAATTATTGCGCGAACTATCTTACACATTGTTTCTACTGAGACATTTGGTCAAACAAACATAGACCTAGTAACTCATCTGTCAGACACCAGACATATCCCATCATTTTCTTCACTGTAGTTTTTGTAATATTTGGATCGTCATAATGTATTAAGGTATATTTTATCAGTTGTGTGTCATTGTTGGGGGGCATATATTTTTAGAGGTGCAGGCTGTGAACCAATTTCTCATAGTAGACAGTAACAATAAAAAAGCAGATTTTTTTAATCCCATTTTCTCTTATTAGTATTCAGATGAAATTTCCTCACTAAACATAAATATTTTCAAGCAGTAAATTACCTTTAAAATTCAACGAGCATGACCGGTAGCACCTGGAGTCATAATTCTAATTTTTCTGATGAGTTTCTTACTAAGAATATATTTCTTATTCATGATTCCAGCACACCCAATAATTATATCTTACTTGTTTTATTTGAAGTATTTCTTGACAAAAAAAAAACTGGGTCGTATGACTCATATCTTCGTTTTTTTGTAATCCTGAGAATAATAGGCCGGGTTGGCCGTAATATATGCTGACTGATCAATTTTTGACCAACAAGACTTAAAGCGATCAAAATGTCAGTATCAGGCACAGATTTATCTGTAGGTAACGCTACTCTAACTATATTATATATATTTATGTGTTATTATATACTTGTTATCACTGTAACTAACTTTTTTTAACTTTTCCTATAATTTATTACAAGCACATAATATCGTTATAAAGTTATAGTAGTTCTTACCCATAAAATATGTTTATTTTTACTATAAAACAAACGTATTAAGGACTTCATTTTTTTTAATTTTAGGATTATTAATCAAAATTCTGCTGCAGAGTCAAAACATCCTTCCTTTTTATCACGGAGACATTCATCTTGTATTGACGATAATATGGATAGTGAAACTGACACTGTAAGTAGACTACTAGTTATATTATTATAATTTATCCCATATTTACGGTTTTCAAAATGTATTATATTTTTTATAATATTAAATTTAGTTTAAAGAAGTATAAATGATAAAATGTATAAAATAAACTGAAGAACTTATATTATGCAGGTATATATTAATATTGTATAATATATTAATTTATATTTGATATTAAAAGGGGAAAATCCAAGTATGGTACACAAGTGTGACCTTGCGTCAGTCACGTCTCATGACTACGATTTTGTGCGAAATGATTACATTTAATAAATGTACATACATTTTGAAGTTTTAGTACCCGGAATCTATTTTAAATGGACGGTGTCATATATAATAATACAATTTTTATCAAAAAAGCATTAAAAAAGCATTTTTTCCGTTGAAAGTATTTTGTTATTTACTGATAATGCTTTTGTAAAAATGAATGGACTCTTTGCGTAAGATTTCATTTTCGTTTATCGTTCAATAACGATGTCTCTACTTTCACTAATTTAAATTTAAATTTAAAAAAAAATGTGTTGAATTTTCCAATAGCCATACTATTTGTAACAGTGGAGTATTTTTTTTCCGAGTACTTTTTTTTAAAAACAACTCGATTGAAAGTTTTCTAACATTGATAAATATTTTATATTAAATATAATAAAATAGGTTGTACGATTGTTCAATTTTTGAAAATCGTGCCTTAGTACAAAATTTGGACAAATTTTACCTTGGTTGCCTATTGTAATGATAAATTACTGAAATTAGTAATATTTTCGTTAGAATTATTACAATTTATTGATACGTTTTTGTCGTTTCATCATTACTACAAATGCTATTGCGTTTGTTCGGAGATACACTTAATATAAGACCGTACTAGTTGACAAATTTACAACTAGCACATAATTTCAGTGATCGCATATTAATTATTATTTATTACTTATTGTTACATACAGTAAATATTATGGTATTATACTATTCTTCACAATGCCCATATAGTGCTGCTGGAGAGAAATCTATGACCATTTCCGATATTATATCTATAGGGAAACATTTTTTTTTTTGTAAGACTTATTCAAATTATTGTTTTATAGTTTGCACAATTTTTTTTTTTTATCATCATTGTTATACGACGTGGCTTTGTTTTTTACAAACACGATATTTTTTACAGTTTTGAGTCCAAATGACACCGCGTTGTCTTTATGAGTTTATACATAAATACAGTTCAAATGTTCAATTTAGTGTATTTTTTTGTACCATAATATATAAAGATGTGCTCTATCGGCAGATGCATAATATATTTTATTTTCGTTTAACTCCGATGGCGCGTAGTCTTTAAAAGTTATCACACCAGCCGTCGCGGACCACTGATTTTTTATTCGTTTCGTTATATTTTTTTTTTTTTGTTTTTTCTAACAATTTGAAAAGAATCATTGTTATATTACATACTATATCCAAAATAAAAGAATATATAGCGAGGGTACGATACGGTAATTATTTCATCCAACTTATATTTGCATAATTTATGACCATTATATTATTATATTATGGTTTGCATAACTTTATTTCTACTGGGTTTCGACCGAATGAAATTAGTGAGCCCGTTTATAGAATTATAGTTGTAGGTAGTATATACCATACACATTCAGATTTATAACTACGATTTATGTAACCATAGAACTGCTTATTCAAAGTTTTCTTCGCTGGAAAATCTGGTTTAAGAAGTATTATGGTTATGGTAGAGTTGTTTAAAAGTGATTAAATCATTAAATTTGTATATTTATTTGTCATCGTAAAATAAATTATATATTTCATGTATAAAGCAGTATAGGCATTTAAAGTTTTAATAATTGTCGACTTTAAAGTGTTATATAAATATAAAAAAAAAGATTTTATTGTATTATCTATTAGCTATTATGGTAGCTCAACCAATTCATACATATTGTGTATATAATATAACAATTTAACATTAGGCATGTAACAAATAAAATATAACAAAAATAGGTATAAATATGGAAAAAAGAAAATATTATAGCTTAATAATTTTACAGATCAAAATTATTTAGAATATAATGTTACATAACATAAAGCAATTATAATAAAATAATTTTAAAATTAGACACAGCGGTGAGAATGGGTTGAATAATTTATGTTAAGTTGGAAAAAAAACTTGATAATACTGATTCAATGTTCGAATTTAGAGGTAAATTTAAAATTATTCAGGTTTAGACCAGATGTAACTGAAGCATATATATGACGGATTGCCCTGATGAAGATAATCAGAGAAAGGCTTAGCGAATATTTCCTTAAAATGAAGGGATTTTTTTGTGGCAGTTGAAATAATTATTTTCCTGGCACTTTCAGAGGATTGATTTAAATTCAGGGATTCTGGTATTCTTTTTATAATTGTATGTGTAACATTTGTTGCAGAGGGCATATTTGGTGGAGCTGTGGCGATATTTAGTACAATTGTCCAATAGGTGATTTTTGCCACATTTAACTCATCATGACTGATGATTGAAAAAGTTGTGGTGTGCCACGGCGGCTTTTATGAGGTTTTTAAATGGTAACTTAAGCATTCAATGACGAAGTGATATTATGAATATTAATACTGTTATTGTGAAATAAGAGTTCCGCAAAGAATGGGACGGTTATTTTTGTTTATATTGTAGACGTGCTTTATTGAATATGATCGTCTTCAGACAAACCATCGGAAATATCGATACTTAAAGTAGAATAATGGAAGTTTTTGGTCTCAAAACCTTTTTTTAAATAAATAACTATTTGTTAGTTTGTTATAAGTAATTAAAAAAAAAAAACCAAAATAAAAATGTAAGACTTGATATTATTTTATAATATATGGTATGGTAGGTAGCACATGTGGGTTTCCATCTAATATCCTCGAACAAATAATATACTATTTTTATTTGAAAGCAAAACATCACATTTATTGTTGCAATATTTGCATTTTTTTATTTAGTAAACACTTTGTAAAAGTCAGAAATCTTTGATGTTTACAAGTACATATAAGTACGTATGCATTCAAATGTAGTGGTTTCAATTTTCATTTCATATCATATAGTACCTTCGTAATGTTTACCCGCGGTGCTCAAAGGCTTTGAGTCTGAGCAGTGAGCACGTAACATAACATACGAAACGAATGATCGACTTAGAATTAAATCTAAGATACCCAGGAATTGTGTTTTTCAGCAGGAAACTCGGTTCACACACCAAGTGCGATATTTCTTGTACTACGATATACCTATCATCTAAAACTGTTACGACTGCTGAGTAGAATAACTCGTCGGCTTAAAGCAAAAACTTATTATTACACTATTTTGTGTATAAGTTTGAAGTTTTTAATTTGTGTAGGGGCACTAAACATCAAATCATTTGTTAAAACCTATTTGTTTTTTAGTTTGTTCAAAATTGGCCAACTGTGTTAAGTACAATGTTTACAACTAAAAACGCATTTAACAAGTATCGCTGTTTTTCCGTTAGTGAGTTTTTGCTTTAAGCCGACGAACTGTAATACTACTGCCGAAACGCTAGTCCGGCTGTATGCCATGACGCTTCGAATTGAATAATACCTCACATCGTATTATTATTATTATATGATACATCGATACAGTTTGCACAGAGTCGCGAGTATGCCGTTCAATCGACAGAAATATTCGATAACCAGTCGTCATATGCATCACGGTGTACACTAATACGATGGTACTTACCACTTTGGACCTAACCTTACCGCCGATAAACGCATTTAACAGCACGCTCGCCGCCGACTGTTCGAGGGGCATACGCCGGCAGTCTCGATGATTTACGCATACTATACTCATTGTGTCGGTCGTGGCGGTCTTCTGTCGTGATCTTCAGCAGAGAAACGATTGTTTTCCGTCGTTTTCCAGTGTCTATAATATTATATAATAGTATATACTTACCGAAACTGTAAACCAGCGGTGGTAGATTGTATACCTATATGATGCGATACACATCCGACGACGCCATTTCCGAGACGACACGGACAAAATCACACCGTTTCCGACGATTCAAAAATACCTAATTTCGCTGTTTTCAACAAATACAACATGCATTAACCTAATATTGGTATAATATTAGGTAAAAATATTTTAGACTTTTTATAGGTTTATTTTGAAATCACCAATAACATATTTTATAATTAGTCAACAAGTTAGAAAAAAAAATATTTGGTGTGTCTGTCAACACATCGTATACCGATGACCAAAATAAAAAATACAAATATTCACTAATTATTTCACAACTCTGTTTCAATAAACTATACAGGACAAATAATATCAATTGCATTCGTTTCTGTAAAAGTTTTCAAAAATTATAAAATGTAACATATTATAACCTCTGAAACTCCAATAACCCTGGTAGTTGAGACGTATTTTTAAATAAAAAAAAATATACATATCAATTATTACGTATGGTTTCAATAACGTTACGTTGCACACAATAAAATACACTTACGTTATTATTGTAGACTGCACAATGAGTAAATTACTTGGATAATTTGTTATAATATGTACGTAAGTATACTTAAACTCTGTCAGCAAACTATCACAAACTTCACTTCGGTACATGAATTCCAAAACCTAATAATACAAGCGCGAACAACCTACGGTTATACTAAGTATATGATATCGACAAAATTGTATTATATAATTAAGAAAACACCAATAATTTAATGTGAGTAATATTATCCAAATACAGTCTTAGTGCGTGCAAATGTAACGTGTGAGCCTATATTGGTTTTGAATATGTTACCTATGACCTAAAATAAAAAAATAAATTCGTTTTTACAATTGTGAATAAAGTCCGTAACTGAGTGATATATTTATCTGTCATTCGTGTTTTTGTATCTTTTCTTATGCGGAAAAAAAATATAACATTAGGATTAGACGGCGCTTTAGTTAGGCAAATCAGTAGCACCACTTTCGTGGGTCTATTTCTATTATCGATTTTACAATGGTGTGATTTTTTTCTGTCTGTCATCACCTATTTGGATATTAAAAATGCATTGATTTTTAACTTCAGGAGTTGTTTCTGCTAGAAAATTGTATATATATATTGTGCTTTAATAAGATGGGTAGGGGATGTTCAAAATTAAAAAATGTCAATACTTTTTCAAATAACCAGGAAAAAAACTGTTAAAATTATTCACAACATTCTACGGAAAGGGCTTATCATCTCTTAGGTAACTAGGTAAGGTAAGAAGCTGTTACTAATAACTATGATATTATATCAAGTATAGACATATAATATCCTATTATAATAATTAACTATATAATATCATAATACAATAATAAAATAAATACGATAATAATATTCAATATTTTTTAAACATTTAAAAAACCCACCATAGTTCTAATAATTAAAAAAGTTCTAAAAATTAAATTAATGTAATAGCGATATCAAATATTATACCATAAAACATACTTACTACTTAGTGAAATAGGCTCCTAATATTGTTTTCGTATACAAGGAAATCATTGAATTCAAATTTAACATAAATATTCCAATGGTCCACTCGAAACCCACTGTGCAGCAATTATCCACTTGCTCATCAATTTTTAAAAAGTTACAGAATTACATTTTAAATCTAATATTGAGAATCAGATTTTTTCGAAGAAGTAAGGCATATACATGTACCTATATTTACTGTAATAAACGTGGTTTAGGGAGTTTGTTGCAGGTATATTACAATATTACTCTGAAAGTTGATATAATATATTATATTATATAATAAACCTATGCTCACGAGCTATGAATCCAAAATTAAAACGAGTAGGTATCGTGTGTTTGGTGCAAACTGCAAATATTACAACATGCTTCGGGCCTTGTAATATTACGTAAACTATCGCAAAATCGTTTGACGTTGAGTTCTGAGTACCTACTTCAATACAAGTAAATAAATCACACGATATCAATCAAAATTACATCGCGTAACGATCAGCCACCGTGTAAGAGTTGTATTTTATACCTTCATAAATGTATATATATATATATATTTTTAATCAGAGCGTCAAACTTGTTTGTTTAAATTAATTGTCGAATTTTCAGAACTGTGGCGTATAGACATTTTGTAGAAATAAAATGTTATAATAAATTACAGACCTTATAATAGTAGTGACGTTACAACTACGACTCATTTTGTGTTAACGCATATCAGTAGCATATAGAAATTACGTTGCAGGGGACGAATCAGAACACCACTTAAACGATTAATTAATTTTATTATATTCTTCTTTCACACGTGCGAGTCATATCGTCGTCATTCGTCGTTTTACGAATGGAACTTAACGAAAAACAACTATATCATATTCTTAATATTATGGCGGTCGACGTGATTGTGTGGCGTTCTGAAATCTCGCAAATAAACAAATATTCCATTAAAAAGCACCCGACACGCGGAAAGTATATAATTTTCATCCTCGAGAACTGTTTTTCCTTGTTTCACATTACACTTAATATACGGAACCCGGGCTGAGTTATACCTACAATATTATACGTCCCCCGGTAACATTTAATAACAAAATTCGATAGAAAAAATCTAATTTTTTCTCAAAAAGTGCCATCATCATAGACATCAGATCCGTTCGATTTGAGATAAAAAAAAAATTTGAAAAATTGTTACCTTATCACTTTCTTGACTGGAAACCGACGGCTCTTATTCGTCAGTTGTTTCGTTTAGCTGTCTTGCGATTATTAACCGAAATAATATTAAAAGTAAATTATTCTGTGTACACGTACCTACTGTGCTAATCGCGTCGACTTTGAAAGACGGCAAAAAATTGAGAGTCAAGCCACGTGAACATTACGTAGAGAATACGTGCTGCAGTTTTAAGGCGTAACATAATATGATCGATCAATAATTATATTATGTTTTTCTTTCGGCGAATAGATGCACAAACGTTTGTCAGCCTTTAAACCTTTTGCAGTTTAAGTCATAGGGTATTACTTGTAATGCGAACACCGTCATCCAACCGGTGCCGTTTTGGAAACAAGCAATCGTCCGCAGTGTACCTGCATGTAGCCATTTTATAATAAATATACATTATATTCTGTACGTGGCAGCGACGTAACCGGAGATCAAAATTTGATGTATTGGGAAAGAGTCAACCAGAAACGCAAAGGTACATAATATGCGTTTGTATTATGATATATTATATATTATATTATACACTTACATATAATATTACTATGCAGAGATGGATACGGCAACGGCAGAGACTTCTCGCACATACCAATATCTATGGTACTTACCTATATTATTTATGTGTGAATATAATCGTATAAGGGTGCGTAATGCATATAATAATAATAATCTTACGTGGAACTTAACCTACTTACCTCAAGTAAATACAACATATTATCTCTCTATCTCTCTCTCTCTCTCTCTCTCTCTCTCACACACACACACACACACCAACTAACTCGCTCACTCACCCAATCACACGCTCTTTCCATACATTATACATATATATCATATGCCAAAAACAAACACAAGCACTTGTGATTCTAACTCGGCTGTTTGCTAGTGTATAATAATAATTCCAGGATTTGTATCTATGTTCAAATACCGTGTAACAAGTAAATATTCAATTCGTTTGAAGACCCTTTTCAAATAGGTGCTTTTCATTACCTTTCAAAATATATGTTCGCAAATTGTTCAAGTATTCCTTGATCATCCAGACTTTATTTCACTTCAGATCATTCTAATTTATAAGTCAACATGCACAAAAACAAATATTCATACTACGCGTGTAAAGACCAATGGAAAATTGAATAAAAAAAAATAAGTTCGCATACTAATATAATAACATTAGAATATAATATTTTAATTTTTGCTTACATCGCAAACATTTATTTACATTCAATAAATGTATAGTTATTATATTACATTATAAATTATCTAATCAAAACTCGTTATTGAATCTATAACTGTATAATAATTGTAGATAATGTGTCTGATAAAAAAAAAAAACCGATAAAATCGAAAATACTATGGAAAACCATTACTGGGATTGAAACAGAATCAGATAAAAATTTTAAAAAAATAAGTCATACCTTTAAATGGCAAATAATATATTGTATATTTATGTAATAGTGAAAAAGGACAAAGAAAATATATAAGGAATTATTATTACACACACTTTACGATGTTCCGGTGATTATATGTATAATATATTATATTTAACTGCAACATAGATTGACCGCTGTTATGATCGAATGATAGTTCCAATGGATATCTACCACTGTTGGTAACCCTGCAGAGGTGCGTATGCCATGTTGGGCACAAGGGCGGGCCGTGGACCGACAGACAATAACGCACGTGGTTGTGCTCCAAACTGTGCTGATCGGTATTCAGACTGGCCCTCCATACCGATCGGGTCTCTATTGACTTGGGCCGTGAAACCAGTCAATGGGTGCGATTGGTAGTTGACCGTTCTGACCATACCGTCGGCGTCCAGCAACCTGTAGTAGCCTGTCAGTTGGTCGCCGTTCTTCGTCTCCTGTTGGTCCTTGATGTCACCGGTCGACGGATCGTTCACGCCGTACCCGAAATTGTACCCGGCTGACGCCATCTGCATCATGCAAGAAACCGCAAGCACTGCCAACAGGAGTGCTGAACACGTGACCTGAAACGAAAATCAAAACAATGAGGATTAGTAATCCAAAATGGTGAATTCATAACATAAACTAGGCAACGCTAGATAACAGATAATATGGAATTCTAACAGTGTTGAACAGAGCAAAATCCGATTTTTGATAATAACAATTAATGAGTTGTGCTGATATCCTAATGTCAAAATGTTGGATTCCGGTAAAATCACATCCCAGATAGTATGACATCGTACAGTGAATCAAATTAATTAGGATTACTTAATGGTGGTATTTTCCACACGCCGTTCTGATGATAAAATAATAGTAGTTGCGGGAGTGTCACAGCCAGAAAGGAATTGGGATACTTGCCCCTCTCCCCTTAAATCTGTATGTATTATGGTACTAACCTAACTCTAGCCTACGGTTAAAACTATGTTCTGTGTTAAGTTATTTTATGATAATTATCATTACATCTACAACCATGGTCATTTATAAGCCATTATTGTTTGTCCACATAGTATGTATGATTGCCTATGATTAAAACATTAGAAATTATTTTGGTTCAGCTCTGTAATTGTTATACGATTCAATAGTTTTATTGTAACCATAGCCATTTATTTCTTAATTAATTGAATATATTTTTCCCATTTATTTCTAATTGTTTTTCAAGAAAAGTTTTCATAATATGTTAAATTGTAATTAAAAATAAAAAAGACTATCAACATTTTGTTATATTCGTTATAACATAGGTTTTATAATAATACAAGTGAAAATCCTAAAGAAGTCTTTTGATAAAGATAAAAATCATAGATGATAAGAGTCAACAATCTCAACGTATTTCACAAATTTCATTACCTATTTGTTATTAAATTAACTAATTTTTAGTACTTGCGAGTCACTCATAATATTCTCAAAATTAACGCTCTAATTCATAAATAAAAGTTAGTGGCTCAATGCTTCCCCCCAACCAAAAAAAAAAAACAATAAAATAAAATAAATACGTTTCTAGCTATAGATCTGCAAGTAACTGGTATACTACAATGATCTAAGCTGGTAACATATATTTAGTCGGCACTTGCGTTAAATACTAAATAATATGATCGATGTTATATTCTATACCTAGTGTAATATAAAGCGATTGTCTCGAATATTTTATGAATTTTTTCGTACTTAAATCGTGTAAAAAATCGTGAAGGAGGCGCACACCTGCAAGATACTTACACGGTCGTATTACATAGTAGACGTTACACGTGATTTATTACATTCTACTACTGTGAAAATTATATGCGCTCGTTGAAATTGAAAAACGGGAATTTATTTCTTGACACATTTCCGAGTTAACGCGTTGAAGAAAAATATTTTTATGTGTCATGAAGCGCAAGAGTCATTACCCTGCAGGGATTTAAAATACTAATAATAGTTATAATATGGAAAATAAAATCCAGACAGGAATATATTATAAAGAACGAGTGCCACGGAAATTTCGATTCGTATAAATTCGTTGCATTATCGTAAGACAATAAGCACACAGTTTCTGACGTCGTTGTTAGAAATACAATATTATTAATTATTGTATTATAAAGATCAAAAATAAACGACACAAATATCTAAACTGGTGTTTCACATCGTTATGTTCTACAAAAAATGTCTAATTATTATCAGTGATGAGCTATTTAAAGGTGTTGTTAAAAATTGACTTTAAAATACTAAATTTAAAAATCGTATCGATATTGTATCGTAGCTATGAAGACAAATACCAAAAAGTGTTTTAATATATCAAATGTACTTACCTTGATAGACTGCATGTTGGATTTTAGATATTATAGCAGACAATGTTGTTATTGTACGTTTGAACAGTTCAGTTCGAAGTGATGAGTCGAATGTAGTGTAGGCAAGCGTTTATATAGTCGTCGGTAGTACCTACATTTATTATGTCCGTGGTGGTAAGTTGCCCAATAACAACAAACCTTGAAATTGACTAATAATAATTAATTGTATTACGGTTTATAAATAACATGAACTATATATTTATTGTCACTAAGTTTATAATTTATTATGAATATGATCCATATTATGGTCGTTTATCAATTATTGCGCCGAAATGACTTTTTTACGTGTAAGAAATCCATCGATTTCAGCTCATAATATCAAATCTGCCGAACTTATTTATGTGTTGATTCCGCCGACTATTCCGATTATTTGAATAAAAAAAATGTATAGATTCATTTATATAAAACTGGCATCAGATTTTTATCATTTAATGGCAATTTTGTTTAATTTTGTAAAAAGTAACAATGAACACTATTTGAGTTATATTATTTTAACGAACCTTACATTGTACTTTATTGTTTTTATTCTGCCATAAAATATGCAAACTTGGGTTATATAATACCTATATATTATTTTAAATGATTTGTAAGTTTTTAAGAAGGTTTGGTGTTAATCGATTATTGTTCGATAAACAGTCAATCAACATAAACTGCAAATATCCGGCGGATTCGATATTAAAAAGGGCAGAATCGGTAAAAAAAATTGAGAAATTGAGAATCATATCATTCGTTTTTGCATTGTTCCGTCATCAATACATATCATTATAATACCTAGGAAACATGGAAAAATAGTTTAATAGTAGATAATATAAAAAAATCGGGCAAGCAAAAACCGTACATTATATGTGTCATTGAGTAGGTCACCATAATAATGGATATCTTAAATTTTAATTAAACGATAAGTACATAATTGAGTACAAAAAACAGGGATATCAGTATATTTATTTCGCTATTACTTATAGTAATATTATTTAGTATTAGAAATATGGTAGGTTGATTTATTTTTTTCCGGTCACATCGGATTTATTATATTATTTATTATTATTTTATAATGTATATATTTTATATAATACATTATTGTTCTCTTGAGTCAATATCGAATTTTTTTTTTTATTTATAAAACAGCTTGAAAATGTAATACAAAATGTTTTTATCAGTTGATCTTATCACAAATAAAAAGTATAGAAAATACATGGGCACAAAGTGTTGTATGAGCATCCAAATGTTTACAAAAATAGTGATTCATACAGTTTTCATTTATTCACCTTAAGAGGCTAAGACTAACAAGATTCCTCACAAGATTTTTTTTACTAGAATTTAAAAAAAAAAAGAAAATGTATTGTAAATCTAGGGACATTTGAAGTGAGTTTTTTCTATAACATTGAACATACCTAAAATTCACACGTAAAATAACGATTTTTTTCTTCAAATAATAGTTTTTGTTTTGTTGTAATTTGAAAAATATTATTGTAGGGAATTTAAACCTTTTGTCATTACACATAATTATTATTTACTGTATGTCTGTATATAACTAAATAATTAGATTAATGTTGAGGTATTTATGTCACGACCCTATTCACACCGTTCTACAGTATGGACTTATAAATGATTTATAACAATATATTATATACATAAATAAATATAGCTATACAGCAGAGTGACTTCTTCAGTTTTTTTTATAGACTCTTAAATCTCATATTAGTTGTGTTCATATTTGTTTGTCATATTCGTTAGTTGGTTTTCCAAGTTGTAATAACGATAAAAGATATGATATATTTCGATATTATGTTATATTACACTCACTGTACTATTTCAAATGAAACATATAATAAACATTTGCTTAGGTAGGATAATAATAAAGTCTATAATACTGAAAAGAAGAAAATGTTTGTTTAGCTAAACTCTATTGAAAAGTATGCAGAGGAAATTGCTCTGATTTCGTTTTTATCCGATAAAGAAATGAGCAAAATAAAAATTGAATTTCTAGAAATCGTATCATTTTGACTTTAATATTGCACATGTTCTTACAAGATAGAGGATAGGTATGAAATTTAGCTTACGTCATTTTACTAGTTTAGAATTTATTTTTACATTGTTTCGGAACCAATGTTTAGTATGACGTGTGAATATTTAAAAAAAAAATGTTAATATTTATTACTCGTCAAATAAAATTCTTTGTAAAGTTAATGACATATTTTTTATTAATATCATTATTATTATATTTAGTTGATTTATTCGACATTGGCCTGATAACTTTTAAACATTTTAAATAGGTAGGTACATCACATTTCAGTTTTAATTATGGATTATGAATGGTCTAATGATCATTCATAACTATGATTTAATATCAAATTGAATCTCACCTCTAAACAATAATTTAATTTTATAAACTAATTTTTATAAATATTAAATTAGAAAATTAGAAATACATTTATTTTATTATTTATTTTGGGATGCGTGAATAGTTTAATTTAAAATGGAAAAATCCATTACGTACCTACATGATATTACGTACAATGATATTTTGTGTTTGAAGAGTAAATACATTCAATACTTATCAATCACAGAATTAAATAAAATTAGTAGAGAAATAATATTCCACCATTTTAATCACGGAATTATTTTTTTGAGAATTTGAATTTTGTTTGCAACTGTTTGTGCTGACAACTTATTTATATCTACTTCGTTGCCAGTAGAGTTCTATACAATGAAACACTATTTACGGAATTTGAAGTCTTATTTCATATTTGTATATTTTTATAATACAAATGTTACAAGTTAAGTATCTTATATCTATGCATAATGTATATGGTATATAGTATATATAAACATTATATATATTTTATATTATTAGCATGATTAGGTATTAATATTTAGAAATCTAATGATGTTGTAAACTCGTTACAGAAAATATAAGCTATGAGCATTTAAAATTGTTATATATATTATTATAATATAATTATATGTTAGATAAAAAATAACAAAACAGAAATTATTACTATAATTCATAAATGTATTGTTTAATGCATAGGTTAATAATAATAATGCATAATTTTGAATTTGATAAGATTATTTCCATAAGTTTTTTTTATTAAATAATCAATGTCAATCAAAAAACAAAAAAATAAATAACAACAATTATTATAATTTTTTTTATTTATCGCCAATAAACATGTCCATAACGTAACTCGAATTATTAAGTAAATTTTCATTTATAACCAAACATAAATTTAATTCAAATAATTAACAATTAACTTTTTAATATTACACATAAAAATTAATTGTTTGGCTACATTTAATTTTAAAAGAATTTACATGTTCATTATTCATTAGTAACTATTAATTAGGTATATCATGGCCCCTTATAGATTACGTGAAACATCGTGTACTTCTAATGTTATACTAAACTCCTCTTAAATTCAAATATATATCTTTATTTTGTGTATAGTTATAGATACATAGATGCATTTTTAAATAATAATAACAATTATATATTTAATTACAATTTAAAAAATATGTTTATATTAATTTGTTAATATTTTTGTCCAGACTGACTGAAGAATTGTTTTGCAAACTTTCAAAAAATACTCATTATACCTCCATTAAAATGTCATAATAATCGGCGGAGAGCGAGAACATTAAAATATCTCAATTTCAAATTGTCGTATCAAGTAGATTGCACAACACAATAAAATTACTCAAGCATAAATTCACAGTTTTCTTTCATGGATTCGGGGACAATTGTTGTCATTAAAATAATATTAAGACCATAGGTAGTATAGATATACTTGTAAACTAAAAATACATCATTGTTGATATATTTATTATCCTGACCACGGAACAAATTTAATAAAACCAACAAGTGGCCACTCTATTAAAAAAAGTCCCATTATAGAGCTATTCAATATATATTTTCTTCTATATTAGTTGATATTCTATAATTGAAACAACATAAGTACTACATTTATCAATAAAATACAATAGTAAAATATTTTTAATATATTTGAAACAGTATGGTGCAACCAAGTGTCGTTAATTTGACTTTCTATAATTATTTAGGAGTGTCCAACATAAATGTGTTGTTGAAACGTGAACAAAATATTATTTAAATATGGTTATTATTGAGTTGTTTTAATAAATACAATGTATATATTGTAAATAGATACGTAAACAGAATAATCAAAACAAGGTTTGTAATTTAACTATTAGAATCAACATATTATTATGCACTATAATGCCTTTTTATGGCCGTTAATAGGTACGCACTGCTGCTATAGATCATTGATTCATTCGTAATTTCGGTACATTTTTTTAGTATAATTGCTTTTTGAATCGATAATTTTCTTTAAATGTGACCATAGTCCTAATGGACTAAGGACCATAGTCCTAATGGACTAAGGACCATAGGACCTTTCAGTCCTGAATTTTTTTTTTTTTTTCTAAAAAATTTTTTTTTTCATTATTTCTTTATATTAGGGTATAAATCATGTGTATTACCAATTTGGTGAACTTTGGACTTGCCATATCGGTAATAAAGTTATGGCTTTGCACGAGGCCACTGGTCGGTAAGGGAGTCAAATAACTTAGTGATTGACAGTTGTTATTATGCACAATTTTATTAAATAAAATTATAGAATAGGTAAATAAAAAAAAAACATTTCATTCATCTTGAATTTATTTTAATTTTAATTCATCTTGAGATCATAATAATAATATTATTATTTTAATATATAATTAATTATATTTATATATTTTGATAGTAAAGTGGTATATGGTGGTTTATAATAACAAAAAAAAGAATAACATAGAATCTCATCTTGAGTTCATAATAATAAAATTATTATTATAATATCTTCATCACGTAATTTATTACGTGACATTTTACGAAGAAGTAAATAACAATAAGTCAATAAATAAAAATTGTAATTGTAAAAACACTTGGTAACGAATAACGACCATAGAAAATATAATTTAATAACGAATTAACGAATAAACGAAGATACTCTAGCAGACAGTTTGTATAGTAATTGAGTGTTTTAATTTTGTTACAAACACTAGAGAGTAAACCTATTTAAAAATTAAATAAAAATATAACCGTTATCAGAAATGTGTTGATAACGTAAACGCCCAGTGGCTTCCCTGGATGCCATAATATAACCATGGTTATACGCTTGGTCGTGCGTCATATTGACAAAACGACAGTTTTTCACTATAGGAATACCTATTTTCATGGAAGAAATGATAAAATCAGATTTTTAATATCACAATTCTTCGAATTATCAAAAAAAAAAAAACTGATAAGAAGATTTTCAAAATTTTCAAATTTTTTTTTGTATAAGCTCAAATAAACCTTTAAGTACATACACCACACTTTTGGCTAAATTTTTAATAGAATCTAAATAAAATTGTCTTTTTAAAGAGATATATAACGGGTTTATACGTTATGTAGATGATTATCTATGAATTTCTCTAATACATGGCTTCGTACGAGGCCAAGGGGACCGAAAGTATACATAGTATATGGGGTTTGGCAAGTGGTAACATCTAGGTAAAGACAGAGTTAATGAATATAGTCATACCTAATTTAAATATTGCAGTGGATGACATTGGCAGTACATAACAAAACAATAAAGCCAACATTTTGAAACCTGTAGTCGTCAACTATTGGTTTCATAAGTCAGTACTCTTAATTCTGTATGTTGCATATAACATAATAACAAAAATGTATTTTCAATTACGGCTAATATTGTATACAAACGTTTAGTGCTGAATCGTACGCTATTTTTTATTTTTTTTATTTGGAAAAACGATACTTTTAGGCCTTGTTTAGACAGCCCAACTGGGACTTATAATGAAAATATAAACGTAATTGATTTTTTTTTGAATATGAGTCATTGCACGAGAAACACGATTGACATTTTTTAGTATTATTAGGATGTATGAAAAATACATGCACTACTGTAGCCTTGATACAAATGTCATACTACTGGGTCGGTTAAGTAAGCCCTAAGAGGTCTCCTTCCCCATTGACTGTGCTTATTATAATAGCTGTCAATAATTGATGTTAATAAAAAATATTAAAATATTGCGTAACTAACACATATCAGTAATCTTTATTAGAACTTAAATCACATAATAACCAGAAGTGTCACTTTGTCAAAATACAACGAATCTGTCTCTGTGCTTCATATATTATCATGATTATGAGATTAGTTAATCACATTACCGTGGTTAATAGATTTGTGGTACAGTACTTATTCGATTATACGAACATACCAACATTGTGTTATGTCCATTACAATCTGCAGTAGGCTATTAACTATTTTTAATAAGGGCCGACATATTATGATCAGTGCAACCAGTGCACCTGCACACGGCCCCGCGCAAACGTTGGGCCCCCTCGGAAGCCGGCTCACTCCAGAAAAACAAAATCATTACTGCGATCGAATATTATAATTTAAAAAATATATATACATTTTTAATCATAATATTATAGTTGATAGTATTAATATTATTATTAGTGTTGTTTATAATAAAATATATAATTATGGTCTTTTTCGCGGTATTGATAATCGATTGTCGGAATGTAGAGTGATTAACCGAAGAGTATAAATAGACTAAGTCGAATATGTTGTCATGTCGATAATATTATTTTGGTATCTCAATTCTCAGTACTTATTTGTCCCTATACTGGACTAACTGGACTTTCGACAATGTCCATTGAAAAAGATGTAGCTGAAACTATTAACTACGATACGCTCATAAATGAGTTTGCAAGTGAGAAGGCAAGAAAAAAATTCTTCTAAAATATATAATAAATAATATAATATATGTTATGACATACATTTATTTTGTTTATTTAAACTTAAAAATAAAGAGTTGATATTAAATAATAATTATTGTTGTGTATCATTTTAGTTAAACTATTTTGCACGGGGACACGCAGTTTGTAGCGCCGCCGGCCGCTGCGTACACCATTATATTATTATATTATATTCTGTAAATAACGTATACAAAAATTATGATGTACTTGGTTAGTCTAATAGGCCGGTGATCGGGGTTTCTTGATAAAATGACGGATACCATCAATAATAATATGGAATACTTATTTCACATAATATTATATTAATTTAATGATCTCAAACCGCAACAGCAGATTCTTATTGGATATTTTGCTAATAGTTGTATTAATAAATAAAATATGTTGATAAACACTAAACAGAATAGAATAGGTCACTTGTGGTTCTCGACCTTTTTTTTACGATGACGACCTAACTCAAAAACTTTTATTCGTGACACACATCACGTTAGTACGTTACACACTTAGTGTGTACACACCGGTTGAGGTCCATGCCGCGGGAATACACAATTATGTGATTTTCATGAATAAAGTGACTATATTACTCCATTATTAACATTATGATAACACTGTAGTTCCTCCTATTGATGGACTGTGGCACATTATGACACCACTACATTTTATAAACATTTATGATTTTAGATTCAAAGCGAAAAAGTAAGTGTATTGGTTTTACAACGCTGCATTTTTTTTTTTTTGTATTTTATAGGTATATTTTTGAAATGTTTGACTTTTTTAGTTTTTTTCGATTTATGTGCGATATCTGCTGTTGTTGTGAGTAAAAAGCTATTGGCAATTTAATACGAGGTTCCTTACGTTTTCTTTTATAAGCGTTCATAAGCGTCTTTAAAGTTTAAAGATCAAATTTTTACGAAATTCTTTATAATTACAATAACTATATACAATAATACAGCAAATCGACTTTCCCGGTGGTTTTTCAATATTCAGTTATAGATGACTCTATCCAAAAAACAATATAATACTATTAAAAACTGCCAAATATCAAATAAAATGTGGTGTTTTAAAGAAAACAATAAATAAAAATATATTCTCTTACTCATTTAAACTTTTGCAAGTATAGTCATGCGTTTACCAATTAGCTCAGCAACTTACAGGCGTAGTTTCTCGGGGCTATGCGTAATAAATCAAGACTTAGTTGTGTAACGTACCTACATCATATATTAAGGTTTTATAATTATTTTATTTTACAAAGAAAACGGTTTTTAAATTAATATTGAAAGAATACAGAATGATGCATTTCTATCTAAAAATATATGTATCATATTAAAATATTCTTTGTGAATATTATAATATTGACTATACTAATTGCTTGAAAAGGGATATGGGTCTTATGTTTATTAGACTATTACGCACTTATTATGTAAGTTGATATTTTTAAATGTTTGGTACTCACGGTAAAATAATCGTGATTCGAAGTTAATATTAATAATTTTACATTGTATATTCTTATTATATATAATATATATGTATATTATATTGACATTATAAATTCGTCGAACATTGTTAATTAAAACCGACGACTGTTGAAAAAAAATATTATTCCAAACATGTTAGTTTGTATTTAGTTATCAAAAATGCTATCCTAAATATTATTAAATACTTAGATAAATTGCCATTTATTATGTATTTGAGTTTTTTGGTGGAAATTCTCGCGGGACTCGTTTCTTTGGAATCACGAAATCACAATATATTATATTATTTATATGCAGTTTATACGTCTTGTATGAACGAGTATGTTTATTGTATATTTTATGGTTCAATACAGCGACGACGGAATGGTGGAAAGGCTTTACTCAAAACAAATTTTAATAATTTACACGCGTCATAAATGCTCGTCACGTTTTAATTTTGACGTTGCTATTAATCATGAGATATCATATCCCGGATATGTACCTATATATAATATGTACTTTTAGTAAAATACAATTTACTCTTTTAAAAACTTTAAGCATTTCGGAAAAGAGTAAACGACTTGGTAAGTACGCCACCGTTATTATTATGACACACAATATTTTATACTTTAGTACTTTACGGCAAAACTGAAAGTGTTTTGTCTGTATTGCGCACACCGGAATACGCCAAAGCCTAAGACATTTAACAATATAATGTCTTACAATCGTCAAACACATTCATTCTTACACCACTTGTTGCTGTATAAATTATTACTACGATATGCAATTATTACCATGCCTGCGACGTAAAAGTTATCGTCCATGTTCACTGGCAGCAATATATTTGAAAGCAAAAGCCGAAAAATTGAAAATTTGCTCGTGAGTTGTTTACAATAATTTATTATTGTGTTAGTCAAACATTATCCATTTTAATATATTATTGTTGTTGAATGTATTTGACGTTTCTCACGCCCTTGCTAGTAAAAACTTCGTAAAGTATTGTTAATTGTTAATTTTATTCGTGGCATATTTTTACAAAAAATCCTAAATATTTCTTAATCTCACACGAGTAATTTTTCCTTCATTTATTCGTAGAAGGTATCCAAAGTTCTTAGTATAACGGCTGAGCTTGTAGTGACCGCACGTTATAAATTAAAACTTTATTATGTGTAGCGACTACAACAGGTATCGATATTAAAAATGTTTATAGGTATGTTCAATCAATAAATACTCATTTCAGGGACTGCAGCGAGCTATAATAAACGCAAAAAGCATATTATTCGCACACAAAAAACGATAAGAAAAGAAAAGTATATGCTTTGTTTTAGTGGTGAAAGAATGTTTCGCGTTCTGCCTATAATAATATATTATATATTAGTCACTGTTCACACTTTCACAGACATTCGAGCGGCGTTATTGATAACAATTATTATCATATCATAGTGGGTTAAAAATTGTCTGCGAAAACGCGTTCTGTCTAATATCGCGTGTTAAGAATACTCGGAGATATTGTCCTCGTAATAAGTCGCATAATAATATTTAAGATGCAGTGCGTGTGCAAGTAGTTGACTTTCTGAATACGTTTTTCGAATGACCTCTTCCATATCCACGAAAGCGGAAAACTATACGAATTACGAGCTATGCGCGCCACGTGTGTTACATACTTACACAGAGTTACATAATATATTATTATAATGTGATGTCGTATTATGCAGTCCGGTCGGGACCGAAAAACGCGAAGGGCCGTGCTCGTCTTTACAATACAAACCTGTCCGGGGTGTATCAGCTTGTCGCAGACAATTTGCCGATTTCCACGCACGATTAAACGAATAAAAATATAATACTATAGAATTTATCGCACGCAAACGGCGTACACTGCGCGCAGATTAAATTAATATTTATAAAATACGAGAATAATAATATGAAAAATACATAATATTAATATGAGACAATATGTCGCTGCGATTAATATATTAAACGAGTTAGGAAAGCTCAGTCCGTGCGCGTGATACGGTCCCGGTTTCTATAAAGTCGTATTTTAATAAAACCGCAATAAACTATGGTTTCATACTAATTCCGTGTATGTTTATTGAATTATGTACATTAACTACGGACGATAAATTAATATTTTAATATCAACAATCGTAACTATGTATACTGGTAAGCAGTGGCGACGAACTTCTAAAAATGTACTCAGGCCAAATGAAAATACAACGGCCCCAAGCCACCCCAGCAGCCTCAAGCCTACTCTCCCCTGCGTACCTCCCCCCCAGTCGAGCAGTGGTGCATCAAAAATAATTAAGAAATAACAGCTGTATCTAAAGTTTGATAACAATAGGAATTTATATTTTTGTCTCAATTCGTCACCACGTTGAAAATTATGTTTGACTTCGAAAAACCCATATTGCATATTATAATAATATGGTTTCGAAGAAACATCGATAATGACGATATCGCCATGAACCGTCATGTACTCATTTGTTCAACGCACCTTATGACTAATTTGATTCATTATTTTTTTATATCATTTCTGTGGCTATTAGCATTCAACTGAGATAGAGAAGTCTCTGCACTACGAACTAGGTACCTAAATAAATAAGTATTAATATGTATCTCTTATTTTCATCGAGTAACCAAGTATAGTTTTTTATGTTGATTAAAATATTGTCCAGTTCCCCTCTGATCGCCGGCTCCCTTTTAAAAATGTGGTCAGGCCGTGGCCTGACCTAAACATAGGACTCGGCGCCACTGCTGGTAAGTAACTAACGATCGGATGGACACAGCGGGAATATAAGGTATTCTAAACGTATGTTTGGAAACCTAAAGATAGAAAATACCATAACATTTGCGACTAACATCCAAAAAATCAAAGTCTAAAAATTAACATTGCTCCAAATCAAGGTGAATGTGATCGGTAACAGGGACATAAAAGAGCGACGCCAATGCTGCCACAGTCGAATCAGTTATTACCACTGCTAATTAAAATATTGTTATTCCCCTTTTCGAACAACCAGGATCTTAGATGTAAGACAGGTTATTGTTAACTGTGCCTGTTTCATATACAGAATCCAGATGACATACAGTTTTGAATTTGAAAACACATTTAAATAATAAATACGGTTTCTTATACAGTTATAAGTACTCGTGGCTCAATTTCCAAAGAAATTTTTTATGACTATTTATTATTTATTAACGGGTGGAGCCCTATTCAACATTCGAATTGTATCGAAAACGCTTCATATGTTCTCGAAATGAATTAAAAACTTTTATCAAAATCAGAATCAACAACTAGAGCTAGATGATGAGGACTTGCTTCTATTTTTGCAGCTTTCGTAGTCGAAATAAAGTACCTATAGGTGTATAGGTATAAATTGTTATTGTAGATAACAAAATGACGGTAATTTGACGCATATTGTATTCACTCGTCACTCACTAATGTCTATTTACAACAAATACCATGACAATATGCGACCACAAGATCTTAAAAAGTTTTTCATCCATCAGGTTAACCTTCTAGGTCAAACACAATTTTTATAACTAAGTCAGTTATTATATTTTATTATACCTCTAATTATGTTTTATTTACAAGCAGTGTGGCCCTATTATAGTTTGATCGCAATATTATTAACATGACTGCATTTTAATTTTCTAAATACGCATACACTCATTTTTGGTATTATGTAGAATTATTTTACTTAAATTATGCATTAGTCGACAAGTACAGCGATTTCAAGACTTACGACTTAGTTTTCCAAACAAAACATACCTTCAAAATGCATTGCAATGTATTTGTTAGTCTATATCACCTATAGACATTGTACATTTTTACCTATCTACTTAAATCATTCAAACTTGTATACACTTATACGTATTTAATGATTAAAGTTTAGTGATAATGATTCATGCAATCACGTCGTACTCACTTGCAAACTGTTATATTATAAAGTTTATAATACGTTTTTGTCTCGGCTATCAGTTGATTTTTTCTAGAATCGATGTACTTATTTCATATTAGATATTAATATATATTGTGTATCTATTCCAAAATGTATCGTGTAATCAAACGAGTCAAACATTAAAAAAAAATGTTCACATGTTTTAAACTAGTATGTTCATAATACTACCTAAAATAATAATTAGAACACCTAAAATAAAATAGCATATGAGTCATAATTTATTATAGCAAGTATTGGAATATTTAATATACAAGACAAATTAAAACATCATTTTAAAACAATGTTTGAGAATACAAACCGCTTATGGTTACGCCACAGCCGAAGCTATATGTTGTTACGATTTTGTATCGTATAGATTCTAATCGATTATGTATGAACTACAAGGTCTTCTTGTTTTCCTAATCACCACACGAAAACCATCGGGGAGGTTTATTACACAGTATTTCAATATATAAGCGCTGGTCATCATATTTCCTATCACACTCAAAGTTTAGTCTTGCAACAGGTCGACAACGGCTTGTACTTTATTTGCATTTCAATTTAACCAACAACAACGGCAGCCACTATGAATTGTGTTCAGGTAAGTGAATATTATTTAAGTGGCCTGACTTTTAACGATGTCATTGCACTCAGCTAAGGAAAATATAAAACCGTTTTCTTGGTCAAGCTGCTATCTCGGTAACGCAATCATTGTAATACTATTATAACCATGTATTTATTGTGTAGATTTGTTTGGTGTTGGCCACGAGTTGCCTGATGCTGGTTTCAGCCAACCCAGCCGAACTCCGTGAGACCAGAGACTGCAACGACCAGGTAATGATGACGATAATAATATTTTAGTCAACTTAAAATCTCAACCGCTCACCGACTATTAGATTCAAGTCATCGAGCCGGCAGTTGTGGCGTCCAGACTGGAGTCTCCGATCGTGCAAGTCCAAGCCGCCCCGGCCACCATCCTCAAGTCCGCCCCGCTCCAATCGTACGCCGTCCAGTCCACGTCGTCCTCGCACAAATCGTTCGTCAACCACCCGTCGAGCTCCGTTAAGATTGCCGCCGTCGCTCCCCAGTACTACGCAGCCGGCCCCGCCGCACCAGCGTACTACGCAGCCGCCCCCGCCGCACCAGCGTACTACGCACCCGCCTTGAAGGCACAAGAATACATTCCAGCGGCTCCAGTTGCACCGGTCGCCGTGAAGATTGCCGGTCCCGTGGCGCGCGCCGATTACGCTGCCGTCGTTCCCGTGCAACAGGCCCACCCGGCCCTGGTCGTCCCGTCCGCGCAGTACGCATACCGCAGTCTGTCGTCTCCCGCGACTTCGTACCAGTACGCCGACCACTGGAACAACGAGGTCGTCGGTCTTCAATCTCGCTACTACGCGACAGGTCCACAATACTATTCGGCTCCAGCTATCCAAGCGCAAAATTATGTCCGATATGACGCCCAGGAACTACCGTGTGAAAAATAGACGTCGCCGCTAAACCATATACTATAAGTCCACAATAACATCAAATGATTTTTACTCGTTTTTCTAAGTAGATTATATTATATTAATAATTATTATGCTTATTAAAATGTGTTTACAGTACTAAATGATTCTTTTTTCATATTTTTCCCTCATCCATTATAATATAGGTACATATTATTTACATGATATTATGTACCTATGTGTACCTATGGTGTGACATTTAATTGTGTTGCTTCTCGTCTGCAACTCTTGCAAGAAAATACTGTCAGAGGTTTGTCCGCTCGAAAGTGCTAAACCACCTACGTGCAGGTGTTGTTATTTGAATAATAAATTATAGCTACAAATTACGAATCGATATGAAGACAATTTTCGTGAAAGACTTTAATATAATGTGCATGCATCGTAAATACTGTTCTGACATGGGGTCATAGCTTATGTGTACTTAAAAAAATAAACTTTACTCATTTGGAAACTATGTACCTTTTCCGCAAATGTTGCAGTTTATTCGGTGGATCGTTAATATCTTCAATATATTATTATATAAAACAAAGTAGTATTATTTTTTTCCCCATAATGATTCTTATAATTACCGGACTGATTTTTACAAACGTTTCATAAATGGATCGGGCTTTGATCACATATTATATTTTACCTACTTAGTCATATTTATAAATTATTATCGACTAAAATGTTGCAAATGAAATGGGTGAATTAGACATATATATTTCAATATTAATTGATTAACCCCATGGCTTAGATTTTCAATGCAACATAATATTTACTTGTATTTTTTTTTTTATCATTACATTAAAGATTGTTTACAATAATTATAGTGCCGTAAATATGTTTGCAGTAATTAAATTGTCTTTTGTTTGACCAATCAATTTGAAGATAGTTAAAAGGATATAATATAAAACGATATTTTTTTTACAATATTGAATCTATTGCGTGTTGTAATAAAATTCAATATACATCGCAAGTATTATAATATAGGATTATATTACGAGCATTTTGCAGAGAAAGGCGAATAGAAAAAGTCTTTAGGTTTTTTGTGGCAAGCGTGCACGGGAAAAACACTTTTTTTCTACTATATTTATTATTCATACTGTACAACAAAAATATTGAATGATCGTAAACACAAAATAATCGGTTTTACAGGTAAAATAATATTGACTTCTCTATCGCTGTGTCAAAACCGCCAGGTAGTATACCTATACATATAAAACGTTTCTGTGAATATCGCGCGACGCGTAAATAATATTATCGCCCACGTGCAATACACTTGACAGAAAAGGACCATTATAGAAATAATTATTAGTACGTATACACTATACAAATATATACCTACATATATATTATATATATATATATATAATATTATTATGTTTGTTTTACAGCCAAAACAGAGTAAAATAATATAATTGATGCGTTTGCGTATTTGCGTATATTATATAATATTATCATTTCGACGTGTTTATGCGGAACCAATATTATGATATGTTTCGCGAAATAGTGAGAATGATCAATGATTCGCATTGAAAATACAGTACACACATGATAATATTATACATCGCCGACGTCCAAGTGTATTTTGTCTGTTATTATTATGTGATTGGCGATATTATAGCGTTGCAGCACTTGCAGTAAATTTCTGTGGACAGTATATTATTATTATTATTATTATTATTATTGTCTCCGAGCACATTATTGACCCGTTAAATGTTTAGATTTTAACTCGAATATATATATATATGATGGTTTGGTCGTTTTATACTCGCGTTTGTTTGTTATTTGCCGTGTGATCACATTTCGGCGATAAAATTACCCTGAATACGAATAATAATGAGTACCTGAGTGTCGCAGGCCACTCGCCGTGTGCGTATATAGGTGCGCACACCAACGAAATAATTTTGATTTCGATACAGCTATTGTCTAAAAGCTGCAAAGCAAACCCAACAAATATAAATTACAACAATTTACAACAATTTTGTTTATGCGTTCGGATGCAGGTATCTATATTACAATAGAATATTGATATACATTACTTTTTTCAAGTTAAAAAAATGCGTTTTTCTGTTAAAAAAATATCAAAATGATATTTATTGATATGCAACATATTATAAAGAATAAATAAACTTGTAAAAGTCAAAATTAATAAAATTATATAAATACATTTACCTACTTACTTAGTATTTTTATTGGTTATAGTTGAGGATGTATCAAAATAAATTCATCATAATTAGTGTGTGCGTTGACCAAAAAAAACCTACCTTGTATAAAAAACCTAATTTTTCATGACACACAAAAAAGGTTTCAAAAAAAATTGTCAATGATCTACAGAAACAAAATTTTACATTTTTAAGGAATAACAAATCTAATTAGGTATAACAAAATTGGAGTCAAAACTGTTCATTTTTTTTCACATTGGAGATGTTATTAGTTCATATTTTTTGATAAGCTTTCAATTTTTAATGTCACATACTTTTAATGTCATACTAGGATTTTAAATGATAGCAGTTGGTGTTTTATTATACATTTTAGCTCACATAAGTTATTTCATAAACGATTTATAGTATATGCGGTAACATACATCAAGTTTTATTTTTTATTTTTTGTTAACTCAACGAAAGTGATAACTGATAGGCAATAAAGCATAGGAGATATTATTAAATTATAGCTTATTTTGTTCTGAATCCAGGCACCAAAACCTCAAAGTCATAGGTACATTATTTGTTATAATATTATAATATAGAAGGTTATTTTTCGTGTCTGCAACGACGATAGGTTGATTTGGCATATCTTAATAATATTATTGTGTAAGCAATGTGTAGGTATTTACTTAATATGTACATAAAAACAAAAAGAGGATTGACCGAATGTTTAAATGATACGATTCATCTCGCTTCAATCGCATAGGACGCAAGCGTGCAGAATTTCAGAATAGTGGTTTATTGACTATATATTATGTTAAATTAAAAAAAATGATAAATACAATCAAATAAATATGTTAAGACCTTAAACTGTTATAGGTAGGTAAATGCGAAATCCAAAATTTGATACCACAAATATTTTGAGGGTTTTTTATTTTAGAATCTTCGAAGTTTTCTCAAAATACCAATAAACATTCAATATACATACTGTAAATATACACAAAACACGAACACTTTTTTTTCTGAGAACATAGTAACACGATGTAATGTTTACAAATTTGTATCGTGTTTAAAAAATTAAACTTTAGGTATATGCTTAATCTTAAACTTGTATAAGCTTAATAATTAGTACCTAAATGATAATAAAAAATTGTAAAAATATATTAGATAACGTATTATAATGATATTTACAAAGGCACTATAACTATAGTTGAAAATTCAATTTCTTTCAAACTTTAACTTAACTAGTTAGTTAATTTTCTAATTACTTATAATTACCTAGTTAAATAATAGTCCCTATTGTAAGAACTCGGGCTTTTCCAGTAAATTTGAAAAAAAAATAAATCATTAAGTTCAGAATATCATGTCTGCACATAATATATGTATATAAAACTATTATATTCGCATATACCTATATACTATACCGATATAGTTATAATACTAATTTATTTATTATTTATTTATTTAATCACAATTTAAGTATGGGTACAATGATTTTAAATAAAAATAAGCAAATGCATTAATATAATAATTTAGTCGACACAAACATTATACATTGACAATAAATAAATAAATAAATTTGACAATCATCATTACGCATAATATCTAGAGTGGAAAGAGAAAAAATAGTTGGATGCATATTTAACAAAATGTTTAGTTTTTGTTTAAAATAGTTTAACGTTTCGCAATCACTGTGTGTAAAACACGAGGTAATTAAAAACTATTATTTATTTATTTTCAACTGAGTTAAATTAACATTTTTTTTTGTGTGCATTATAATATCATATTTGACATTACAACTACATTACGGCAATCAACTGCAGTATCTTCGGAGCAGATTAAATGAATGTTTAACCTGTGCTACCTGTGTATTATACCGCGACCATAGATTGATTGAACGCCAACAAACACGTGGTTGACATTCATTAGAATGCCATTTGAGGTGCACCCTTCCACTGAGCAAGCTATGCGAGCCATTGGCCATAGATTAATAGGACCTACGCAGAGCAGTGCATACAGTAAAATGGCGACAGACCGCTCTACCGAGAACTGTAGCCGACGTTACCCGCGCGGTTCACCGATGGTCGGTCGTGGACATCGCGAGACCGCGTCGTTCACTGCCCATCCATCGCCACCGCGAAAACGTCTTGACAGTTGTACAGTTAATGCAACTCAACAAAATAGTTTCGATACAATACTGACCAGTGGTTCTCAAACCGTGTACCATCAAGCCCTATTTAGGGCTCGTAGAGTGATGTAGGGGCCACGAGGACCAATCCAAATTAAATCGTATCAATGTTATTATAATATTATATATAGGAGGTAGTTACAATGTAACACGTATACACAATATTGAATGGACCATACTATCTGAAAATAATATTTACAATTTATAGTGTTTGTACTAAAATGTACGCCTGCTTATTTTTCATAGTAATCGAAAACGTGATGATTTCATGTAATAGTTGGTTTTAAATTGACATTACCTGTTTTTGGATCTCCATAAATTGCTTTTTTAGCAACATAATGGCTCTACGAACAAAAAAGGTTGAGAACCACCGGTAGGTATATACATCTCGATACGCAATAATGATATTACGGTTGGTCGTCGTTATATTGATTCTCGTTTGCAAATCACAACGGCCTATATTATAGCAAACCTATGACCCATATTGAAACTTGTAAGTTTAATAATATTATAGTCGTTTAAGGTATTACTTTGAATTACCATAAAATGAACTATACTCGTATATTATGAGCACACATTTTTTAAAATGTTTTTTACACGTCATACCTTTTAATAATACTATAGTCGACGAGAAAGTCTGATAATTCTTCGGCAAACCGAATCCTCGAAATTACCTGTATCATTTTTGTATTTATCTATTTATTTATTTATTCATTCATTTATCTATTTATCTATTTATTTATTTTTTAATATTGCTTTAAGCAGTACTGCAGTAATTAAACAAAAAGTGATTTTTGGAGTACGGCTCACCGGACTAAACATTATTGAGGACTTCGGCTTGTTGGTTTGTAAGATTTAAATGTTGAAAACGGATTTTTGTTTCAGCTGAAAAAACCAATATTGAAGTTTGCTAAGGATTGTATTACAAAATAGAGTGGTCTGGCGACTATGGTCTATGAAATTGTTTTTACAATATAAGAATACAATTAATAACATCTTTACACATTGTTATAAAAATGTATAACGTATATATTGTACTCACCTTACTTGTTTTAAATAAACATTGCTAAAAATAGAAAATAAATATTACTAGCGCATGCTTTGATTTTTCACTCTAGACTATAACCACCTATTCAACACACCAATTTCACTTGTTTCAAACATTTATCTTACATGCAGGTTGTGAAAAAAAAGTTTTTATTTTTATAAAAATATTTCATAGGTATTTGAAATGTTTACATAATCACAATCGTAATATAATATGATACATTGAATTATCTATTTTATTTATGTATATTTATAACAAATTTTATAAAAACTTTCTGCGCATCTAATCCCATAAAAAAAAAATAATATGAACAATAGTTCAAGAGTGTGTAAAATAAAATTTAAAAAAAACGAACCTTACAGTGGTTAGATTCATGTGTAATGCATATTTGTATAGTAATCACTGCTTAATCAGTAATTTTTACGTAACTAATTATTACTATTTTGGGTGTCAATATATTATGCATTGTAAATTACTTATACCAATATGTTATATTATTTGTATTTCTCCGTTCACAAAAAGGAAAAAAAATTATAACACTTACATATAAATAGATTATAGATACAGCAATAGATTTTTAAATTTTTGTAATAAATCGTTGGTAGTTATAGAGGTTCTATAGGATTCGTTCTCCTTGGTTATTTTCATAAATTATAGATTATAAATTACAAATCATGTATCTACTACTAGTATTTTATATTCGTAAACAGCAAATATTATATTAAAATTAACTAAATCATTAATAAAATGAAATTTTTAAAAAATATATTTTTTACAAATATTATTACAGGAGACTTTTAATAAAACATACATCTCATTGAATTGTATATGGCCTATATCATATAATATTATATATATGGATAAATAATTCATTTATTCTTCATCGACATCGGTTAAATTAATGACTTGTGAATGGTCTACTTCATCATCTTTGGTTAAATTAATTTCATGTGAATGGTCTTCTTCATATTTTCTACAAGCATTCATTTTTTTTCTTTGAAATGGATGTATTGATTATAGGATTAAGTAGATCTAAAAACAAAAACAAAAACAACTAGTTATATATTAGGCATGGTTGTGTAATGTGTTATATTTTTATTCTGTAAACATTAGGTACACACAAAATAAAATATGAAAATATATAGTACCAATAGTACTTCAGTGTTTTGTATTCTGAGAGAAGGATACGAGAACAGGCTATTAGTTTTCTAACGATCACGCGTATACCCATTACATGCAGACTACAGACTGCACGTGCACTATTAAATTATTATTAACATTTTCCCTTTTATCACGGTAACTCGAATAACATTGTCTTGCACACGAATAAATGGTACGTGTTCTCGATTATATAGTATTTCAATTTTTACCGCACGTATTCAGCCAAATAAATTGCATATAGATGCATATAATACCTATATAGCTATACCCTGTATAGTATATATGTATATTATAGCTGGAACTATTGCAAAGATTGAATCAGATCTGATATTATATTTATAAATACCTGCAGATTTTAAAATACAAAATATGATTCTTGCATCAATTTTACAGTTATACAAGTTATTTTTTGTTTTAGTTAATATTAATTTCAGTGTACTTTGTAGTTTGTTGGATTATTTTTCCTAAAAATTATTTAGTGGATAATTTTTCTGAAAACTATGATGTACCAAAATTAAAATTCATACGAGTAGTTTTTGAGTAATTATACTTTGTATACTATAGGTATAATATATATAATATCAGGGATAAAAGAATATATTATATATATTATAAGGATAATAATATTATGTCCATGATAATGAGTTTAAAAGATATAGGGGCTATGGTGATTTGAAAATGTTAGTAATTAATATTAATCTTAAATCTATTAAAATTTTAATTTGTAAAAACGATCCAAGTATAGTAAATACTATATCCGATATTAAATAATTTTTAATTTTTATAAAATAATTTCCAAGGACTATTATTTATTTATTTAAATTTTCAACGCCTTAAGGGCTAGGACTCTAGAAGTACAGAGTAAACTTTATGCAAAATACAAAATGGTACAAAACAGGAAGAAATTGAATCTAAAGCTACAATTGTCTTAATATAAAGGGTAAGAGAATTGAAAAATAAATCAACATCCGACAAATATATATTAATACGCAACGCATACCACGATCAAGAGGGCTAGCATGGTGTATTCTCAATTCGCCGACACCCAGTTTACCGACACTCAATTTGACAACATCAAATTTGATGAAGTACAGTTCAGTTATAACAAATATAAGAATAACATGTAATATAAAAATATATAATAGTAAATATATTACATAGTCATCATATTTGCCAAATCCCTGTTTAGTTTTAACAAATATATAAAATATAAAATGTAATTTAAAAATATAAAATGGTAATATTACATATAGTAATCATCATAATAAAAAGTATAAATAAATAAAAATTTGTATGTGAATATTAAATTGTATAGTACCAATATACCTACTCAATTAGAGTTATTTCATTTTCTTTTAACCTGAAATAGTGAATTATAATTATTTGAAATATATGTATAGATATATAAATATGCTATACTGATCCATTTAACATGATACATACATTGTTTTAAAAAGTCATGATGGTATATTCCACGGACCACCCGGTGAGTGTTTAAGGTAGAAAAAAAAATATTTTGCGTACCTTTCTTTAACATTTTTCAACTGTTCCTGGAGCATACGACATTTTAAACTTGGTTCGGGTTTTGTATCTCCCCTATGCTTTGCGATGAAATATCTAATTCAAAGTTCTGCTGTTGGTTTTTGATCTCATTTGTAAGTATATAAATATTGGGCCTGTGACGGTTTTAACTTTTTATTTATTTATACTTTTTATTATGATGACTAGAATGACTATGTAATATTACTATTTTATATTTTATATATTTGTTATAACTAAACAGGGGTTTGGCAAATATGATAACTATGTAATATATTTTATATTTTTGTATTTCATGTTATTTATATTTTTTTTATAACTGAACTGTACTTCGTCAAATTTAATGTTGTCAAATCGAGTGTCGGCAAACTGGGTGTCAGCGAACTGGGCATAAACCGCTTGCATACCCAATATGAAATTGTATTATAAAAGTACATAAATGCCTCGAATTGAAGGATGGAACATATAAAGGTGGTAGAGATAATAAATCAGGAGAGTCGATTGACCCATGCAACAACTTATAGACAAAAGAGATACTCTCTTTGTCTTTCCACAAATGATTTAATTGTTACAGCAAATCCACACCGAAATGAAGAGATTCCTTGATATTTATTATTAGTTAGTTTAACTGTTCAATGAATGTTAACCGGCGATGCATTACCTAAAACAGAACGTAGAGTATTCAAAGCATTCATATCTGCAAAATCTTGGATATTATGTATTAAAACTCCAAGTGTTATTGAAGCTTCATTGCACACATAATCTATATGTGATTAGGAAATAAAAAATTATAAGAGAAAATTATTCACAAATCTTGAATTAAATTAACCGATACAAGCGGGACAGAATTGAATATAAGAAAATGTGGTCTAAAGAAGAAAAATGAGGGCGAGCGTGCTTGGTGAATCTTCTTGTGCCCATATTTAATAACGAATAATATAACATCGTATGATCAACACATCATAATAAATTCGTCAAAATAGCGATACATTTTAAGTTGAAGAAAAAAAAACAAATACTTTTGATCTCAAGTACGCTGAATATTATGATTTATTTGTATCTATTGATAAATCCAAGTTCCAATTAGTTAAAAATGTAATATTCAGATGAATTGAATGTATGAAAATATTACCAATCTAATATAACGTTTTAAAAACAAAAAATAACTTATGTGCCTATAAATTAGTATAGTTATTTTTGTATTCACAGTGCAAAAATGCTATGATGTTTCATATAAGTACCTAAATTGGTGACTACCGTGTGCCGACTGGATAATATATGACGTTTAACAAATTAGTTGTAAATATTCGTAGATCTTACACTATTATTATAAAGACTATGAAATAGTTAATAGATACATTTCTTATTATATTGTACTATTATTATATTATTTTATTTTCGTAATAAACTGTTTTTACCAGGCACTGATCTGAAGAGGGGGGAAGGAATAGCCCCCTGGCTCCTATCCCTGATTCAACTTAAGTGTAAAGTCAGCACACATTGTAACAGTGGCGGTAAAATTATTTAATTATATTGTCTTCGCGGCGCCGGTGAATTGCTGCCGAACACAATAATTTATTGCCACCACCGTATTTAATTCAATTAATCATCTACCAAAAACAATGTTTTAGTTAGATGATTATTAAATTAGGTAACGTATAACTTTACATTTGAACGAACGAGTTTTTAAATGTATATATATTTTATGTATAACAACATACAAAAATGTACTTCTAACTTTTATTCCAACTTCAGTTAATATTTTCACCAACACACTTCTAACTAACCAAGTTAGAGAATTTCAAAAATGTATAAACCTACTTAGTACTTGTATTTCATAACGTGATTAATATCCAAGATGAAAAGTTAAATATTTTGATTATTGTTTCATTTTTACGATTGTATTTTATCGTGTATTATCAGTTTAATTTTTTTTTTTTGTTTCGGAATTATCGATATATGTATATAAGTTATTGTTAGTAATAATTTTAATGTACATAAAAGTACCTATACGTGATGTAGTTATAAATTAAAATATTAGGTAGTATATCATATACTCCAACAACAGCGAATTTATTAACATCGAAGCCGAAGTTTTTTTTTCTTTTATAGAATCGTAATTCCCACCACATTTCCCAATTACGAAATTTTGATCGAGGTCCCAGGTGTATATTATATCGTCATTTTTATTCACAACAAAATACACTGCAGGCGGACGGACCCACCAAAAGGCGTCTAAAAAGCGTCTAAAAATAGCGTGTGTGAGTTTTAGCTATCCATAGTACATAATATACCTTCTATAGTACATTACACTACACACGTCTCGCGTCGTGCTGTTTTAAATTGTCCTGCACAGATATATTAGGTATATTGGTTTTGGTATTACGCAACAGTAAATCTAATTTTAATTGCATAATAATATGCTACAAAATGTTTGGCTTTTTTTTTGTATATGTATTTCCACCACTATTTCAACACGACGACTCCAAAGGCAAGGTCTTTGATTAATCGGTTTTTGTGATTTTCTATTCCCATCGTCGTTATTGACGCAATATTATTATTTACATACATCCCGAGTTTTACTACGAATATATGCAGATAATATTCCCGCATCTGCCGTTTTTCGCGCATAATTCTGAAAAAAAGACGTTTGAACAAAAATGTTTTACATACACAAAAGAACTTTTGACTTTTATGAACAAACGCGTTCGGCTCGATCACGACTTTTGGCTGCTAACATCACCGGCTGTGGTTATTTAACACGTGATTCAAACGCCGTGGTACATACTTTCACACTTCGTGATCGGCCTATTGTCAAATAAATCGAAAACAGCTGTTCGGTAAAATAAAAATGAACCTATACTTAACATTTTCAACACTGACAAGAAAACGTGAATTCTCGACGTTTTTATAAAACTGTCAAATCGCTCCTTTTAGCTACCATTTTAATCAAAAAATGTGTTATGCAATCATTGTTTAAAGCAGTTATAGAGAATGATTTGGATTCTTGATGGTAGTTTCAGATGACCAAAATTGATCTGTTTTCCCGGCTTATATTTTATATGGACCTTGTTTTTATTTATTGTATTATGTATTATTACACCTATGACCTATTTTTTTTTAACAATTCAGACTATTAGGTACTGCAGGTTTGAAGTTATAGGTTTATATATAATAAAGTTATACATAAATAAACAAATTAATAAATTATTCAGTAAAATAATTTGGCAAATACCTAAATAAAAATATATTTTTTGTGATGCCTCGATAAATATTCTATCCATCCGTATTATATACAGCATAAACTAATATTATTAACTTTAAAAATGATTAATTTGCTTGCAGGAAAACACATATTTTGATTGGTTTATTTAGAGATTAGGACCTATACGTGTTTATGCAATAAAGTCCATCGGAATCAATCAGGTCGGCTGCACAACTAAAACGCTATTGAGTAGAATATATTAGGTAGGTACCTTCCAAGTTCAAAAGCGTAGTGAGCCGGTGAAATGGTTTCTGTAATTATTTGGAACTATCGTATCGCGAAAATTAGTACGATTAGAGCAGTGGAACAATTAGAGTAGTCGACGGCACTGTTCGAATAATTAACGACGAAAATAAAACTGGATTGTATATCTGTTTTTGCCGATGACTATTAATATAAGTCAACGGCAGAGGTCACGAAACAAATTTACCGCATTCGTACCAAACACTGGATTTCCACGGTCAACTTACCGCCACAACCACGGCCTTTTCAAAGTCACGTTCACCGAAAATTGGAAAGTACTTCACGATATAAAATCGATGCAGAACCGTCGTAGGCGTCGCCGTTGTCGTAGACGTCGAATAAAAATAATTTACACAAACAACGGGTCAAATTTTGTATTTTCTTTTTATCTTCCTTTTTTCCGACAATCTGTCCCACTATTAGAAACATTATAACTTATAAGTATCGACAGTGACTATTATAAAATATTTTTTGTTACACAGTTATTTTAATTGGTATATACAAGAAAAATGATCGTTTGACAGATAGTCCTTATTAAGTGTTTTTATGATAGTATCTTAGAAATTTTACATTACCATTTCAACGTCATTTTTTTTCACTATTCGAGTGGGCAGTGAAAATCCTAAGAACCATCTGTAAATTTAAAAACTATAATTGATTTTGTCAACAATTAAACCGTATACATTGGACTCGATCTTTGTCAGTCAATTATACATAGTAATGTACCTATGCCCTACAGGTAGTGTATATTTTATCCTCCCACAGAGAAATTTCTTTTATGTCACTGAAATATAATATATTACAATTTGATATAATATATTTTTATTTCTAACGGTTATAACGTGTATGATTAATTATAATTTTCTACTTTTTTAAAAATTTAAAAAATAAATACAATATAATATTATTTAATATATTTATTAATGTCAATGTATACTTTTTGGAGTTCTTAAAAAACTCATTAAAGTACTATTTTCCTGTAGTAAATTGGGCATTGTAACTTAGGTTATGAAAAAGAATGAAAACAAATAACTATTTTATTAAATTACCAACTTAGAAGAGACACAACATTTTCTGTAAATTATTAGTACGCATTGACGTCATCTTTGTAAAGTATTCAAATACTTTTTAAATACCTACTCATATAATATGTACTTAAAATACTTTTAATTTTTGGTTTATATTTTTTCTATTTTCAATTTAGTCAAGTAAATAAAAAAATATATTATGTTTTAATGGTATTCTAATTTTTTTTAAAGTAGTAGCTATAATAGCAATACCTAACCTACAATTCAAATGGGTATCTTGACAAAATGACAAAAATAAGATAAATAATTTATAACTACATCAAAGCATACAGTATAAGATTTTCAATAAAATTAATGAAAACATAAAAATGCTCAAAAAATCACGTCCTGTAGATTTTTTAGGTAAAAAAATAGTTTGTAAAAAATTTGAAAGTAGTGCAAAAAAATCTAAAGAATTTGAAAATATATAGTCTTTGAGTATGTTCAAAATTTCTAAAAATCAGAACTTAGATAAATGCATTATGAAATGGATATTTGGAGGTTTGCATGCTATTGGTTAATCAATAATCACCCTGTACATAACTGTATGTACTATATATACCTATAAAATATTATTTTTAAAACAGAAAAGCGCATTTGAGAGTTACGCTATTAAATCTTGTTTACTTCAATTTTTTGAAAAATAAAAATATATTTCATTATATTTGTCGACAAAATGTATAAATCAAGAATTTCAACTCGGTGTATAGTAATTTTTAAAGTTGTTTAAAATTTAAAATCAAAAAGTTCTAAATTTATATAAAAATTAAGAGGCTAGGTATTTCGGTTTTTTTTCATTCAGAAAATATGAGTTGGAAAAATGCCAAAAGTTCTTTTATGTGTTCACACTTTCGGAGTGTACTATGTATTGTATTTTTACCTTATTGTTCAAACAGTACGGAGGTACTATATTATATTACATTTTTTCCTACTTTATAATAAAAATATATCTTTTTTAAACATTTACTTTTTAACTTTTTAGGCTAATGCAAATAATATGTTTTTAATCTTCTTTTTTTAGAAAAAAAATTACATTAGTAAAAATTATTGGTTATATGGTTTAAGTTTTACTTATTATTACTGTGTAATATAATCAAATACTACATAATATAATATTATAATGGCAATCGAAGGTACTTAATGTGATGAGACACTGTAATTTACATTAGCCACGGAAAATAGTCCGTTGTCACTTGTAAAACAATTTACGATGATTAAAATAAATTGCGCATGTCGAAAGTACCTACCAGAGAATATATCTTATTGAACAAATAAAAACACCATTTAAACTTCAAAGGTGTTAAAACACATTTTACTTTATTCAATTTTATACATAAAAAAAAAACTAAAACACACCATCCATAAATTATATTGTATTATGTTATTGACTGATTCTGTAGAACTGTAGCAACTAGCAATGATAATTATTTAAGTAGAAAAAAAAATCAAATAGAAACACGAACAAATAAAATGAATGACGTTTTGTATAAATTGTATTCATACTTAGCATAATATTTTGAATGCAACGTTTCGATTGTAAGTACATCTATAGTGTAAGGGGAACGTATCTTAAATGTATAATATACATTATACATATAACTAACGTAAAATAAATTATTTGTAGCTTCTAAAAAGATTTTGTATAATAATAATTGATAAAAAAAATAAAAATTATTGGTACTTAAATCTGACATAATGGGATACTGCCATGTTGGGTATAAGTATATATTGTGTGACGTGTGTATATATATACCTAATATAAATACGTATTATAAACCTCAGAAAAAATGGTCAAATATACTATACATACAATGATGTTTGCCGGTATACGCGTTCTAAGGGAACGAAAGAAAACGTAAATAATTCCTACGTATTTATCAACGCGATCAAATAAGCGCTAAACTGATTACAATTCTATATAGACTACAATATCGTAATTGAAATTTGATAAAATCTAAAATATGTGATTTTAAATTAATACTCCAGTGATTTGGCTTTTGACGTCCCTCGCACAAATGCGCCAAGTCCGTGTGTGACAAATGACAATTACTACTGTCAAAATTACAATTCTCACCTTTAAATTTTTATTTTTACATACCTCATTTTCTCAGTTTAATAATAAAATGTACACCTATTGTAGTATTGTTACAGGCTCTTAAAAAAATAAAATAACATAAACAAGTTACACTAATATAATATGGTGCATTAATAATAGTTGTAAGTAGGTATCTATAGTAGGATCTAATATAATTTTATTTCAATCTAGGGCAACCCGAACCAATAGTGTATGTGTTCGTTAAGTGCTAACGTATGATTTAATAAATTTAAAATATATTATATTATAACCTTTATATGTTGTAGTAGTTCCTCGTAATTTCTCAAAAACTTTTGTTTTTACTATCCAAGTTCAATTTCTAATCGTGAATTATTTAAATTAATATTGTACAAAGTCAATCCTTTTCGTGGTTCGTTAAAATAATAGATGTTTCATAAGCAACCAAATCGTGAATATTACTGAAAAATAAAGACACAAAACGGATCAAAACAATTAAATGCAGATTTTTATAATAATGAAAGTAATCGATAGTACCACAATAGAAAGTCAAAAACAAAACACTTAGACAATGTGCGTGTAAATAACAAAGTATTCTGCTTCTCCGTGAAAATCCTTTACCGTTAAAATCAGCCACACACCGACTTACGTTTAGCTTTAACTTTATCGGAATATGTCATTGTACACGTCATACGTTTTTTTTTTCGCAGGCATTGTACCCGGTCACTCCATCGACTGCGGTGCCTTCGATTCCGGCAAGGCGAAACCCGGGACCGCCGGTGATAAGTCCGCGCCCGGCCCAATACAAGTTGCCGCCGCCACCGCGCGCGACCAATGGCTGTGCGGGCGATCCACCGACCGACCGGCAGACCATCAGAGGGTTCGTCGAAGACCATCCCAAAGACGTGACCGTGGTCCAACAACAGCCCCAGCAACCGCAGCAACCGCAGCAACCGGCACAGCAGCCACCGCAACTGCGCGCCAGAAGATTCAAAGTACCGCCACCCATCAAATGCATTTCCGAGCCGCTGGACGGCGGTAGCCGCGAGAGTTACGAGATGATGACGCCCGCCGCGACTATGTCTCCCAATAGACAGGTGAGGTGATAAGGGGGCAAGTGGTATTTCGTACAACATTATAAATTGTCGTCTGTGAAGTTGGCCGTCCGCGTGTATAGTACCTACCTAGGTATACCAGCATCCTATTATTTTGCCATTATTTCGAGTGGTTATGCAAGTCTATTACTTTTTAAAAAATATTATAGCGCTATCTAATACACTGAAGATTCTTATATTGTATATTATACTGTCCGAAATGTAATCACTCCTTGGAAAATCCATATTATCTTGTTCAATCACGTGGCCAAATTGTAATAAACTTATTATTACATAAAAATAAGCCACAGATATACAGAAGCTATAGGTAAATAAGAATAAGATCGGATATATGTAATAATATAATAATATGTATAATTGATATGAATAACTATAGTGCTCCGAGGCGTAATATAAAACAACGACTAATTGTCCTACTGGCTACTACATAGAACGAATATGGTATAGTAATATAAAATGCCTATTCAGCGTCTACTGTACTACAGTGTGAATAATTTGCTTATAATCTACATAATACAGGGTGTGTTGTTTACATTCAACACTTCCCCTTAAACAATATACCCTAAATTAGAATTAATATATCTAATTCCCAACATCTCCCTGAGTTCTTGGAATCTTGGTCGTGGAGTTGGCTTAGTCAAAATGTCAGTTAACTGCTCCTTGCTTGGCACATACTCCAGAGAAAACATCCCTTCACTGAACTTCTCACGAATGTAGTGATAGCGAACATCGATGTGTTTTGTTCGCTTATGGTATTCTGGATTTTTCACTAGTTTGATGGCGCTTTGGTTGTCTGCATACAAAACTGGTGTATCTCCCTGTGTCTCCAGATGATCACTGATAAGTAGCGTCAACCAAGTAAGTTCCTGTATCGATTGGCTCAGTGCTATGTATTCTGCCTCAGTAGTCGAAAGTGATACCGATATTTGCCTTTGTGAACACCATGCTACGATTCCATCTCCCATCATGAAAATAAATCCTCATGTTGATCGTCTCGTTGTTGTGTCACCGGCATAGTCTGCGTCACTATATCCACGCAACTTTGGTGTTACACTAGAATCATAATTTAAACCATAATTAAACGTTCCCTTTAAATATTTAAATATACGTTTCACCGCATTCCAATGAATTGTCAGAGGCTTTTCTAAATAACGACTGACAAGATTTACTGCAAAAGTTATATCAGGCCTTGTTATTTGGCTTAGATACAACAAACTTCCAACTGATTCTCTGTATGGAACTTCCCCTACTTCCAATGATTCCGAAAAATTTGGATCTAATGAGTGTTGTGGATCTGTGGGAATATGCAGGACGTTGGCTTCTTCCATATTGAACCTCTCTAAAATGCGCTTGCAATATGAAGATTGGTGTATGAAAATTGAGCCATCAGGTCTCTGATCAATTTCAATACCCAAGAAATGATCAAGTTCACCTTCCTTCGTCTCGAAGTTGTCCTTTAGGTAGTTCATCATTGTGTCCACCAGCTCGTTGTTTGTTGCTGCGATTAGCCCATCATCTACAAAAATAGTGACAATTAGTAATTGATTATTTTTAATGCTTACGAATACACAAGGGTCTACTTTTGTTTCCTTTAAGTCAAAGTTCATCAGCATATTTTTGAACTTTTTATTCCAGCACCTGGGTGCCTGTTTCAACCCATATAGGCTCCGTTGAAGTTTGCATACTAATTGTGTTCCATCTTCGTAACCTTTTGGCTGTCTCATATAGATGTCTTCTTCAAGATCTCCGTATAAGAACGCTGTTTTAATGTCAAATTGTCTGAGCATTAATTTTCTGGCTGCTGCTATCGCAAGTATTACTCGAATAGAATCATATTTCACTACTGGACTGAACGTTTCTTGAAAATCTATTCCATGAACTTGCGCACATCCCTTTATTACTAACCTTGCTTTGTACCGATCAATATCTCCGTTCGCTTTGTATTTAGTATTGTATATCCAACCATTATTGATAGGTTTTTTGTTTTGAGGCAAGTCCACAAGTGTCCATGTTTCATTTTTATTCAATGATGACATTTCATCGTTCATTGCTGCCTTCCAATCATCTGAATTGTCACCTGTCATAGCGTCTTCATATGTAACTGGGTCTTTATATGCTGAAAATAATGCATCTCTATATCTGATAGGTTAATTGAGTTTTCTTCTGTCTCTGAGTATCATCTGTTGTTGATCCTCTACTTCTACTGGCATCTGTTTATCATCGTCAAGTTTTTCTTCGTCGTCGCTGTTGACTTCCTTATCATCAGCTTCACCTTCCGAATTTACTTCTTCCTTTTCTTCTTCATTTATGATTTTTATTTCTGTAGCTGTTGATGGGTTTACTGACTCTTCTTTGAATATGACATCTCTGCTTAATGAAACTTCTTTTCCATCAAAGCATATACGATATCCTTTTGTCTCCTCTGAGTATCCAACGAAAATACCTTTTCTTCCCTTCTGATCCCATTTTCTTCGTTTTTCTTTTGGTATATGTGCATAGACTTCACTACCAAATATTTTTAGATTTTTTATGTCTGGTGTTTTATTGAACCATAATTCATAAGGTGTTTTTCCTTCTTGACCTGTGTTTCCTGTACGATTTATTGTATATACGGCTGTATTTACTGCTTCTGCCCAAAGTTTCTTAGACAAATTTTTGCTGTATACCATAGTTCTGGCCGCTTCTACAATTGTTCGCATTGATCTTTCCGCCTTCCCATTTTGCTGAGGTGTGTATGGTACACTCGTCTCATGTTTTATTCCAAATTTATTCAATAAGTCTTTTACTTCAGTATTTTTATATTCCAGACCACAATCACTTCTTAAAATAATTACTGAGATATTTAGCTGATTTTTGATTAAAAATAGTTCAAATTTATCTTTAACTTCTGATTTTTGGCTCATAAAATACACATACGTATAATTGGAATAATCATCCTTGAATATAACAAAATACCGTTTACCTCCAAGTGAGTTTACCTCCATGAGACCACATACATCACTGTGAATTAACTGACCTGGCTTTGTAGTTTTAGTATTACTTAGTGTGAACGGCTCTCTGTGTTGTTTGCCATAAACGCACGCTTCGCAGAAAAACTTGTTTTTTGTTTCTGTAAATTGAATCCTCATACGTTTCAAGTAGTTTCGAACATGTTGAACATTCTGATGACTTAGAATTTCATGCCACTGTAGTAATGTGAGATTTTTAACTGCAATATTTGCTTGATCAGCCTGTTGTAATGGTCCTGTTCTCAGAACCATTGAAAACATTTTATTCTCACGTACTCCTGTAGCAACTATACGATTGTTTTTTTAAATATACAGCCGTCACTGTCTGTCACCATTTTTATACCTTTGTCAAGGCATGCTCCACACGAAAACAAATTTACCTTAAGATCAGGTACGTGTAAAACGTTCGACAAATGACTGTCAACCCATTTATCACCGATTCTCGCTTGAACATTTATATTACCTTTACCAATAGCCATAATAAATTTACCATCACCGATACGTACTGGTAACTGCACTTCAAATGTCTCATAGTTACTGAACCATTCTCTTCTGCTGGTCATGTGATCGCTAGCACCTGAATCCACATACCATTTTTCTGACTCTCTGATTTCGATGTCCTTTGATTGTACACCAACCAACGCATTTCCTGAGTTGCTCTTATTTCCTTCTTTTTGTTCTTTTAAGAAAATCCGGCATTCACGCTTCCAATGCCCTGGTTTTTTGCAATGATTACACTTGCCTGGTTTTTTATCATTGTTTCGTTGATTTTCAGAATTGCCAAATTTTGTATGTTTTTCTTTATTTGTTCCATACAATTTCTTTGCTGAAAATGCACTACTACTTGCAGTATCTCTCTGAGCATCATAACTTTGAGTTTGCCTTGTTTCCTCTACTATGAGTCTAGATGACAAATTAGACAATGTTTTGTCCTCATTTGGTATCGAATCCTATGCACTGTAGAAATGTTTGTAATTTTCTGGCAAAGTCATTAGTATCTTGGTCATAAGCATTGAGTCTGATATTGGTTCACCTAACTGCTTTAATTTTCTACTAAGACTTTCCAATTTCGAAATATGAATCGCCATATTGTCATCTGGGTTCATAACATAACTGTAGAACTTTTGTTGAATCAACGTTACACTCGAGTCCGACTTCTGTTCCTATACACTAAGCAACTTGTCCCACATTTCCTTAGCCGTATCACAATACATTATGTACTGCAGTGGTTGTTCGTCCACTGACGTGACTATATACTTTTGAGCCTTATTGTCAGCTTTTTTATATATTGAATAATCAACACCATACCTTTTCCTTGCATCATCTTCGGTTTCTGAACTTGATTTTGTAAGAACTAGTTTTTTTCGATTTTCCGGCCACAACGTCAAATACATCGGCTGCAGTCATTATGACTTTTATTTGGAACTTCCATGTTTCCCAATTTTCATTTCCTGTTAGTTTATTAATTCTTATAGATTCGTTTTCCATAATAACGAATTATCTGTACACTGTCTGTACACTATAAATGTAATAATAACAAACACAGTTTCTGCGCTTCACATGATCGTTGCACTTACACTACACTGCACTATACTTCGCGAATTATTATTGCTATACACTGACTGTACACAAACACGCGATTCGTAAATCAATAATATTTTAATGTATTAAACATACACGACTTTATTATAAATACCTTACTACTGGGCCCATAACCTGTTGAAGTACACAGATATACAGAAGCTATAGGTAAATAATAATAAGATCGGATATATGTAATAATATAATAATATGTATAATTGATATGAATAACTATAGTGCTCCGAGGCGTAATATAAAACAACGACTAATTGTCCTACTGGCTACTACATAGAACGAATATGGTATAGTAATATAAAATGCCTATTCAGCGTCTACTGTACTACAGTGTGAATAATTTGCTTATAATCTACATAATACAGGGTGTGTTGTTTACATTCAACAAGGTTAAGTCGAATGTTATAGGTTTATAATTTACATATTATTTTCTTTTACAATCGGAGAATCGTAAAGTTTTTTTTATTATTATTCATCGACATAACATACCCAAGCCCTAGGGTAAGTATAATGTTAACATGGTCACCCCTCATGTAGTAGTTTAAGAAGGGAGGAGGAAGCTATCTACATTTTATTTAAGTATTATTTCTTCAATGCTAAAATCCTCATTTAATATCGCATACTCACATAAAATAAAGCAATACAACTTTTAAATTATAATGATATTATATCCAACATTTCAGATGGTTAGGTACCCATGAATAATGAACTATGGTAGATTAGTTCAAAAAATAGATTTGAAATAATATAAATTATCTGTAAAAATACAATTTGAATAAAACAATTAATTTTCTCTTATTTTAATCAATTATCTCCATATTTACAGAAATTAAAATAAAATACATAACATAATACCATAATATGCTTCTGCAAATCATTAAATAACCACAAGTGAAATGTACACCTATTACTGTTAAATATATCTTTGGAAAAGTGGAAATGAAAATATTTTTAAACATTTGTAGAAGTAAACTTGGTTATCTTCAGAAAACATAACAGGCGAAAACTTCCCAAGTTAATTAAAATTTGTAAGGATAAGCTGATAATCTTTAACAATTTATATTTAGTGGTTAGAATCGTTTTCAGTGAAATCCTAATGTTTTAATTTAAAATAATCCTTTTTTTCTTTTATTTAATATTAATTTTGACGAATTGACTTATATTTGAAATCATGTTGCTTAATAATTTAGTTTTAAAAAGTGATATACACAAATTGCTTGGACTGGTAAAATAATGTCCATCTATCTATTATACCATGTGTCAGTCACCGAATAATGTGTATAAACATGACTAGTCATTCCAGCTTTGGTACGAATGTATTTTGTCATTATTATATTATATGATGAGACAGTAGGTACATTGTACGTATACGAGTACTGTATGAAACCTAAATGTAATATAATGCATCTTACTTTACCGACGGCAGAGCATTATATTATGAAGTTAAAATAGTAATAAACTCTCTAAAATAGTTGGTATAATATATAGGTTTATAGTGCTAACGACGGTGAATTTATAACAATAGTCCAACAATATTTGGGGACCTACTGACTATTACCTAATGATTTAACCACGAGTGATCCTATATCGGAATAGTATATAAATATGACTTGTGCGTTTTTTTTCTAAAGGGAGGACTGTCTATTCTGAAGCCTGTAGCTTGTGTCATTTCCGAAACTGACTCCAAGGCCCGTACTCATAATAATATCCATAGTTAGTAAAAACAATATTATTATCCATAGGGGACCATATTATTATAGTACTGCAGTTGCATGCTCGATCAAAAAACAATATCGATTCATACAAATCATAATATTATGACAGGAAGGAGGTTTTAAATATCAGTACAAATACTACACTATTGTAGAGTTAAGACAAATACATTTTTTTTAAGCACGAGTCCAAAGCAATGTAAAATGATATAAAACTTTCTAAGAACAAAATATAAATTTGCCTGGTGGGAAGTTGCTTGGAGCTCATCGAGTTTCTCTAAAAGTAGTTATAATCTGATATAATAAAATAGTGTCTCTCTTATCCCCATTTTTGGGGCCAAAAATCCACCTAATACAATAATGGTAATGAATGGTGATGTATCAATATTCATAAGCCTATTATAGCTTATAAACGAAAGGTACACAATGTCACACTAACATATAACAATTTACGGATTGTTTGGACTGTAAGAAAATTGCATAATATCGCATTAGGTGCGTTAAAACATTTACAGAGCAAAATTCTAATCCCTAATTTTACATATTTTGTGTATATTTGAACGATTTTTAAGTAAATATTTTACGACATAAAATAAAATGCTATGTTGATTATGTATGCAACATAATATGACTGAAAGCAGAATATACTTAGAATGATAAATAATCATAAGATTTTTAGAAGGAAGCAGGACTTAGTAAACTCTCTTAAAAACTTTTGGGATGACTGAGTTCGCTCGAACGCCGCCCTGGTCCTATAACCTTACAACGTTATGTTGTCGGCCATGACAGTTACGTCCATATAAGTATAATATTATTAATATAATGACGTTCACAGGACAGCGGCCATTGGAGTGACTCGTACAGCGTCAACTCGTCGCCCGGCTACTCGACCAAGAGCATGGAAACGCCACTGTTGTCGTCGCACGCCAAAATGATACCGTCCCGGTCCAACAAGAAACGTTTCATACTTGACCGGTACGTGGTGTGTGACCAGTGGAACGGCCGTGCGAGGTTTTCGCCGGCCAACAGTGGTCCGATCAGCTCCAGCAGCACGGCCGAGCTGACCAAGAGCCATTCTACGCCGGCCAGCCTGCAAGCAGTCGTCGAGTTCAACGAAAACTCGCCCAACTCGCTGCAACACCGGGTAATTATATTATTATGTAAAACAGTGGTTTTCAACATTTTTGTATTCATGGCAAATGTTTTATAACAATACATTTTTACCGATAGTTATAGTGATATAGTATTTGTACAAAATTATAATATATAATACTAATATAATATATTTAATAATAATACAATACGTGTGTACCACGATTGTCGCGGTACGGCTACAGACAGTTTGCGGAACATTGGTTGAGAATCACTGATGTATAACACTATTGTTGTGTCATCATTGAGACCGCTCCGAATCGTGTTTGCTCATTTTATCGTAAATATATTACCACCGTCGCGCGATAAAAAAATTATGGAGGTGTGTTAGAAAATAAACACTACCAACACTGCAGAATTTTATAGCGAAATCACGGAATTACTTGGCTACGTTTTGGAGAGAGAAAAGCTGTAAGACGATTAATTGGAGATTATTTTAAGTGATTTGTAACGGAATTAAGTATCGTTTTTCCGTTGTTCGTAAAAATAATCATTAATTCATAATTGTTCTTATTGTTCTCATCCCTCTTGTTTGAGCAAAAAAATTAAATACCCTCAGACTAGCCGTCTCGTTAAAATGAGTATTATTGGCAGGGTGGATGAACGGGCTAATTACACTGCATATTGCATAATATTATTATATATACTAGGAAAAATAATCCTATATGATAACGTAAACGTATTTATCGAACAGAAAATATTATTTTCAACAAATATGTTATATTTTTAAGCTATCAATAATTAATCAATGTTTGATTTTAATAATTCACAACAATATCAACACCTTTTGAACCATATTTGTCTGTGCAATTAAAATTATTACTTATTTTTGTTTTGTTTATAAAAGAAAAGCAAAGATTACTACTACTACTACTACTACAAACTACTACTATGAAGTTAAAAATGTTGTTCGTTTAAACTTTATAGACTCTAAATCAATACTATCCGTGTCTAATATCCGATCTGTATAGACTGCTTCTCTAGTTTTATGAAACCCTGATTCACTCTCAGAAAAAGTGTATGGAAAAATAAAATTACATTAAAATATTTATATTGATGGTTACTGATAATTGTATGAGCATGATAATATGCTTAGACCCGTAATATTATGTTACCTATAACTTATAATTATATTTAATCATGCTACAAATTTGAAATGTATGATTAATGCATCGCATCCAAACCACAATGGACGAGTAGGATGTGTGGATAACAACGTATAAATATATAATATATTTTAAAGTTTTTAATAAAACAAATCATTTTTAATCCTATCCCGAATAATTTAAACTCCATTATATATTTTTATTTTTAACCATTTTATCTTTTCATAGGGGGGTATCTTGTATTTTTCTGGAAAACTTCTTTGGAAAACTATAATGGGCAAATCATACGTATGAAATACAAAATATGATGTTTCAACCTTCTCGACACTTCTAACAATTTATACATTTTTTGGTTGAAAACAAAACATATTTTGGGTTTATATACATTAACGGGTTCATAATAGATTAATATAAATTATAAGCCCTATCAGAAATAGTCTTGTGGTGATACTAGTTAAAGAAAATTGCCCTTCCACCCTTCTTCCGCAATAAACGTGAACGATGAACGAGAACGAGGGACCGACGACGTCCGGTTTTAAATTCTGAGCGAAGCGATGGAGTTATTTTGTTGAAGCATTATCATATGCTTAAAATATGGGCATATGTGGCTACATTTTAAAATCGAATGATTATGGTGTAAGTGTTTTGGTTTCGAATTTTCGATTTTTAACACATATTCTGAGAAAAACAAATGATTTTTAAATGTTATACCTATAAATTAAAAAAAAAATTATATTAATCTGAAGAAAAATAAACATTTAACAATATATATATAGAGAGATAAACTAAAAATCAGGACGTTTACAGTGTATGTACTATATACACGGAAATAATAATTATATCATGTAATTATGATTTTAAGTTTATACGAAATATAATATTTTAAAACATATTATATACATAAATTATTACATTATTACTATTATTATTATGATTACAGCTTCAGGATCATCATTTGTGATTTTAGGGTACCACGGTCGTAAAGGACCGACAGGTCAGTGTTCCGAGTTAATTGATATTAATGTATATTATCGAGCATACATAGTTAAACGAAGTCTAGTGACAAAATAATTATTTTCTGCTTACGTAGACAATATTATTATGATCATAAATCGTTTAATACTAGTAAAAATTTAACTACCGAGTTTTAAGGAATTGGGAAATTTTACAAAATATTAGATACACGTATAATATGTGTGACATGCTCAGATGAAGTTTATTTATCATTACAAATAAATGAAATTGAAGTGTCTGCCTGTGTGTCTGGGTTAATCTTCGAAACGACTAAACCGATTTTGACGGGATTTTCACAGACAGGTAGAGGACTTGATCAGGAAATTACACATTTGCTCCACAAAAAATAATCCTTAATGGGAACAACCCAAAATAAAAAGGTACGATATTATCGACATCACTTTTGCACCGGATTTACTTGAGTACCTATGTATTTTACAGGTTATAATATTTTATTGTTTTAATCGTGGTTTTTAATAATTAACCACTTAATTTTACTTTGTAAAACATCTACAAATGTTTAAATAATTGTTTCTTTCGTAGCGCACACATGCATTCGGTTCTTAAAATTAGGAAATTATTTTATTTTTTGTTTATTTCTAGTTGCCATTAGTTAGACTGATTAGAGGTTAAACAAAAAAACCACACACAATTATTATTATTTGATTTTGTTGCCACCTTTTAAAAATATCATTCTATTCGCTTATATTATTATTTTTTTCTGGGATGAAATAATACAGCTAGGTAGTATCATAATAAACGCAAAGATTGGTATTAGAATGCGTGTCATGCATTAAATGCAGCGCAGACAGTGTTAACATATATAATATGTATATTATACGGACGATTTTGTTATTTATTCCGGAGAAGTTTGAGAGAGGTCGATACAAACAATATTGTCATCTTATAAGCAATTTTATCACAGTTATAAAGGTTTTTAAAACAAATTTGTTTTAAATCTTTGTTAGATTAGTTGTAATGGATATTTAAAACAACTAAACTGTGTACGTATCTATAAAATACAATATGGTACTGTGTTGAATTTAAAAATGTAGCATGGAAAAAAAATTTGTAATTTATATATTGATCTCGTAAAAATGTAAAATATATTTTATGTATAGTTGCAAAAAATACAACAGACATTATTTTTTCAATTTTTTTTTGTTTAGTGGTGTTTGGTTAAATTGGTTAAAAAACAAAAAAATAGTTTTTAGTTATCGATGTAAAAATATATTTAAATCAATGTAATTATTGTCTATTGCCAAGAAACTATTAACATTTATCTAGCCCAACTTATATTTTATTTTAAATGCTCTAATAATGATAGAAGATTTTCAGAACATTATGTTACATTTTGCACTTATACATAATAACATTGGGAAACTATCAAAATAATCTAACTGTAATAAAATACATTATCATAAATACTGAATGGAAATTATGAATTTTAATTTTGTTTTCTAACGTGAAAAATCACGACTATTACCGAAATTAATTTATGCTTATCTTAAATACTACCCCACAAACAATTATCATTAATAACAGTTTAAAACTTTTCAATAATCATTTAAAAAAAAATTATACTCTAAAAATGCAATAAAAATAATGTTGAAAAAAATATTTAAGAAACACTGAAAAACATGTACTTCCTTTTTATTGTATATTGTTTTTGCATAGGTGGCAGTCAACACCTACTACTCATGACATGACATGGTCATTCCGTATTTTCTAACAGATGCCGTTATGTGATCAATTTACTCGAAATATGTTTCACCATTAATTATAATTTATGGATAATAATTGCATATGTTTATTAATTACAAAGGGTCTTAAAGGTTCGACTAAGAAGTAATTATCAAGAAAATGTCATGCTCGGTCGTGTAATAATAATTGCTATCTACCTACACTATAATAATATTATCGGTACAGAAATATAATATATCAAAATAAACCGTATATTAAACACAGGCCTGGGCATCCTTTTGAAACTTGGACACTGAATAGTGAATATGAACCTAAACGAAATGTTTCAAATTCAATATATTAGAGGTTCTGCAGTTGAAGAATGTAAAAATATTATACTTCATATTAAAAGTTACTAAGTCTTGTTCAAAATTCTCGTTCGTATTTTATATTTTAAAAAGTATAATTTAATAATATCGTAATAATAATTATAAGAACCACGACCACTTATGAATTTATTTTGACACTCATTTCACATACCTTATTAAAACAGTACTACCTCTTATCCAGGTATGTCATATTAATATATTATGCATATATTATAATATGTACCTTTATTATATTTTGAATTGTTGTGATGCGATCATCTTTGTTATGGTAAAATGGGTCCTTTGAAATGACAAAAGCGTATAAACACACGTAAATTTGTAAAATAATCGGTTTTATCTTCACGCAGTACAATAGGTATGGAAGGTATAAATTATGTGTATAATAGCCAGTGTCGCAACCCGGGGGGAGGGAGAGGTTAGAAGTAGTGAATAAAAAACAAGTCGGCAGAAAAGTCATCGTTGAACTATAGATACTATATAAGTCTATAAGATAACTAAGAAAATAATACATTTATGATATAATCATTATGTGTATAGTGTACGTACCACGAATTAAAATATATTTCAATGTATTTAATTAAGTATATTTTTAACCATGGTACGTACCAATAAGTATAATAAACAGGACTATTACAGGTATATACAGAGTACTTTTTTGAAAAAAAATTGTTTAACATAATTTAATGTTATTTCAAATCAGTAATTCCGAAAAAATATATTTTATTTTTATTGTTATAATATATAAAGTTTTTAACTTTTTTGAGTGAACCCATACATTTTTATTTCATATTCCGCTGCAGAATATTATTTGGAGAATTTCAATCCATAAAGATCAAATTTCGAACAAGTAGTTCATTAGTTATAACATATAACTACACGTCTACGCTTAAATAGATCACCTAATGATATATTAAACATTCAGTATCCGGAGGGGATGCACAACGCTAACTTTACACCGATAATATTTAACAGATTGACGTGCATTTTTTTTTTGCACTCAATGGTAATGTAGGCTAACAGACAAAGACAATAATTACTTTACCTTTGAGTTTAGCCTGACATTTTGGTTTACGACAATGTTGCATTATTGCGCTCTATACGTCTTTGAAAAACGTTTTATACGTTTTATTATATGTATAATATATATTATGTGTTTGATTATCGCTTGTTTGTCTCCGTTTATGGACGTTTTTCCAATATCCATTTCTTCTAGTCAGAGGAATGTTTGGATGTGTATAGAAAGTCAATTTAAATTAATTTGGGATTCTATTTGAATTCTAAATTGGACGGGAAGTGTTTCTGTTGCGTGCATGTCTACAGACACAACCTGACCCGCTGATTTTAGACATTTGGACTTGTGTCACACAACTAGGTCGGAACCATTGCCGAATATTATATATTACGTACAGAAACAACCTTATGGCGTACGGAAATAAATTTATAATATAGTTTTAGAGATAGACTTCCCATTTTCCCGGCCCACGACTTCCCGAAAAAAACTGATGGCGCTCCGGAGGAGGAAGTGTATGATGTAAGTAATGTATATATTAATATTAAGCGCATACCTAATGATAATATTGAAATATAGATAATACAATAATTTCGACGAAATAATTATTAATTTGACGACATGGCTGACGGCCGTAAAATGTGTACGACGTTTCGGTAACGGTCTGGCTATAATAATATACAGCGTATATATGGTTTGTTCGTAACAAGTGGTCGCGCGTACTATAATTCACACACGACACGTATCGATATTAATATTTTCCTAAGATGAAAAATCAGAAATGAGCTTTATGTGGAAATCTTCTGAAAGCATATTATATTATTCTGCGGATTCCGCGTAAGAGCTTTTCGTCCTCTATTTAACGGATCGATAGGCACATAGTGTGCAAAGGTATGAAAAAGTGTTATACCAATAGCATACCACAGGCGTGGAGTGCCGGCGCACGTACCTAACTATTATTTAATATTATTATTATTATAATATTCTTTAAGGACTTCAAGGTTGATAGTATTTGACACAATATTATCATATTATGTGCGTCAAACTCGTGTTGTATAAATTGTACTACCTACAGGCTACAGTACAGCAACGCCCATACGGTTTTCAGACGATTTGTAGAAAATCCTATAGCTACTGATCATTGATTTTTATTCTGTTAAACCAAACTGTACAATTATTTCGGTGTTTCCTAGTCGCGACAATATAGACTTTACTTCTATATTATAACAGACAGCATAGAATATAATATTATTATACAAGAGGGTGGTCGGATATATATTATAGCTCTGTTTTTTAAAGGCATTTTATGAAAATTTTTTTTAGAAAAAGCTTAAACATATAATATTGTTCATATTAAAAAAAAAGAAATGTATTTATTTAGTTATAATATATCTATATTATATACATGCATAGCGGCAATAACGTAAAAAAAAAAATAAAATAACATAAACATTTGATAAAGGTAGTACCTAAGACTAGAGTAGGTAGGTAAAGTCTTTATAATGCATTATACAGAAAACAATTATCTCATCATCACTATTGTTAAGTGGACATTGTTATATCGACTATTTTCAGCGGCATAAGCTATAAACATGTCCATTGTCCACGCAATACAAACAAAACCGTACTCAAAAGTGGTTTTGGAGTGAAAACTCTTATTCGAAAATTTACATGATGTAGCTAAGAGAAAAATATATGGGAGACAACTTCATCGGCATTTTTTATTTATAAGTTATAAAAAATATACAAAAAAGAAGGTTTTTATGCATTATAAGACAGTCTATATATTTAGAATAGTACAAAACCTAGATTGTCTTATTCGAAATATTATACTCTAATATACATTTCATTATACCCCAAGTGTATTCTATACACTAAAACTATTTTTTATTACTTTTCGTTTGTTGTCAGTGGATTTGAATGTGTGTTACCATTTTACCAATATGTTGACATGTAAACCAAATGTCTGTTCATTTATCAATTATTATCTACGTCCGAGAAGCCAAAATCATCGACCAAAATATTAATTAATTATATTAAATTATAATAATAATAATAATAATAATATTATAATATGTATCATAGTGCTAAAATACCTTATGATAATATATATAATAATAATTATTGGTATCCGAATAATAATCATTAAAACGTTGTGATTACCCACCTTCATTGAGCAAAAGTTTTGGTCGTTATTTTTGCTTCCGAGTACAATATTTTATTTCCATCACCGCATTATCGCAATTTACTGCGAATTTCCAGCTCTGTATACACTCGCCTGCGGTAAACGTTTTAATTACTTACGTTTCCTCGTTGTTTGCACGAAACGTCTAACGCCACATTATCGTGTGTGCCCCTCCGAATAATGTGTACACACTACGCACACAACCATAATATAGTTTAAATTATTTTATTGCTCTGTGATTGCACGTCTAAACATTTAAATACAAATTACAATAATATTATTAATTATATCGTATAATATAATATATTATTATGTGACATACGTATAAGATCTTTGTGCTGTGGATGTGCATACAGTGCACCCCCTGTTGGATTTAAATCCGTTCGAGTCACGTGATATTCTATTTTAATAATATAATATACGAGTATAACTGTTAAACGTCATAATGTATCTCCTAGATAATGTAATAATTCAAGTGATTTTTGCGCTAAAATATTCATACCATTTCTGAGATTTTGAAAAATAACTCAAGGCATAAATGGGAGCGATTTATTTTATTTCATATAAAAACGTAGATTCATTAGTAATTCAAAGGCCTGTATTATAATACAGTTTAGCTAAAAAAATTTGTATAGATAAATGAGTCTCCACTCTCTATAGTTTAAAAGATCTCTTATATGTATATTATTATCATCTCCGAAAAATATTATAATATGAAAAACATAATATTTAGTGTATGTTCATCTTTGTTACCTAATCATTACAAATAATCGTTTACGTTTCTCAACATTTTAATCCCTGATTCGGTTACTGTATATTAAAGACGCGCAGTAAACGTTAAAGGTCGTAGTTAAGTTTAATATTACTATATTATTAATGACATAAATCGGGTATTAAAATCACAAATAATATTAAATATTCAGATATTCGTAATTCAGGTTATTCATTGGAGCCAAAGTAATACAATCTCATGGATTTATATCCAAAACGTTCACTAAGCCGGGTTTTTGGTTACATTTCTTTGAAAAAACTCGAAGTTAGGTAAAATATGTATATTTTTTTTCCTGTCGTTTTAAAATTATGCGCAAATGACGAACCTATGTACTAGGAAACGAGATTACAAGATTTTTTTTCCAGTAAAACAAAACACCGCATTTTTTGAAAATATCCCATATTATATATGAAATCATTTTAATCTCGTCGGTTTGGTCACTTCCAGCATAGATATACTTAATAATATATTAGCAGGACTTTGGACTATTCGAAAACGTAAAGCGTACGGTTTCCTTGCAGCGTCAAACAGTTGAACAGCACAGCGACAGTGGTCTAGACGGTGTCTAGACTGTTTCCTATTGCTGCAGGGAAACCACATTTATTAATTCTTGATAAATTCTGTGAGGTCGCAATATATTATTATTATTATTATACGTAATATGGTGTTTATTTGCCACGAAGTGTAAATTATTGTACTTCATAATAATTACTATACATATATACGCAACGACAATATAAAATAAATCGTTATAATATATTATTATTATAGTGATTATTACATAAAATTATATAATATTATAAAATTAAATTATTGAAATCCTCTGCCATACGTCGATTACGGCCAATGGGTCCGTACCACCTTTGCAGTTTCGTACATTTTGTGGCGTTTGTATACGACACAACAATGCGTTATTATCGTCATTTTAACAATATCATGATATTCGCAGTGTTGGAGGTCGAGTGAGAAAACAATGAGGCGTCTACCTACCGTCTTAAGGTTTAATTTTAACGCGTCGGACGACCCGAGGGAATAACGCAAATGTTTATCGTGCTAAGGTTTTGCTGTGTAGATTGTACCCTCGATATTATTATAATATAATATAAACACTGCTAGGAAATTATACATTATTAAGTATATGATAGGTTTGCTTTTCCAGGGTGTTTTACTAGCACTGAACTGTATACTATGGAACGCGTATTGATAAAAAAAACGTTCCCCCCTAGTAGGCCGCCATTTTGATTCTTCTCATGGAATAAACAATGTAACATAGCAGTTATCAGTGCGATATTTTGTGATAATGTTGCCGCTTAATTTTAAAATTCCTTATAAGATTACTAAGAAATGGTCGTCGATTCACAGAAAATAAAGTTCCTAAAAATTAAATGACATTGCTGAAATTTGTGTCATTAGCTAATATCTATTGTATTATTCCATACTTAAATGAAATATAGTATGTACTATTATGACTTTATAGCATTTTAATTGTAATTTTTTTTTCAATATTATAATTTGTTGTGGTAAATAATAAAGTAATACAACTGCAGTATAGTTATATAGTAAAGTGTATTATTTATTGTTTCAATTATGGTAAAAAAGTGTTGTGTAGTTGGTTGCATGCAAAAATATATTAAAGGCCTCAGTTTGTTCAAGTATGTATTTCAATTAAAAATATGTAGTATTATTATTATGTACCTTTATGGAATGATTTAGAGTTACATTTCATGATGTTGAACGTTCTGAAAAATGGATAAATATGATAGGGATAAATGAAACTGAAAATAAAAATTACTTTGTTTGTGAAAAACATTTCAAAAGTTGCGATTTTGATCAAAATGGAATTGGCGTTAATATAAAAAAATTGAAATCATCTGCGGTGCCCAGTTTGTTTTTGCCGGTAGTAAACAATTTATTTAAAATGAATACATTTATTAATATTTAATATTACTTTTGTACATAGGTGATTGAGACAGTAAATCTAGACTATGAGAATAGACATGACAATATGGAATTGTCATTTGATTTTGAGGTGAAAAATAAATCTACTAGATTTTTAGTTAGAGCCTATTTAAGTTTGAAATAATTTGTTTAGGAAATTGAATTAAATAATGATAATATTAGTGATGAAAATTTACCATTGAACGAACATGAAATGAATGACAGCATTTGTAATGAAAATTCACCAATTAAAATAAACAACATAACTCCAAAAATATTATTTAATCAAGTAATAAACCATTACATTAAGCATTAATTTAAAAATATGCATAATATATTATATTTAGTAGATGAACTTTTAAAGTAATGTATCCCAAAATATAAAAATATATTTTGAAATACACTAAGTCTGATATTTTCATAAATTAAAAAAAATCTCAAAAAATTTGAAAATATGAAAACTAAAATTTCAGTTTTAGGTTGTGATTCAAATTTATAGCTGATCAAGCAACTTTTTAATGTATCCAGTAAAAGTATGCAAATGCAAAAACTCCCAAGCCCTTATAATTACAATAATATATAAGAAAATAATAATGTAATAATATACCTACACTTCAAATAAATAAATACTATGTTTAACAGTTTCTGACTAGCAATCAAGAATTACCGTGTGATTATTGCAATAGAAGACAAACTATTTTGAAAGCTAGAGAATATCATTTAAAAAAACTAGCTGAAATAAAAGAAGAAGAAAGTAAACTACCTTTATCTTGTCCTTGTGGTAATAAGGAAAATCTCAATTCAGATAAACAATTTATGAGTATGTTTGAAATTAAAAATATGTTATATGTTATATGTTTTTAATTAATTTATAGCACTGTTGGATGAATCTAATAAAAATGTTACTACATTAACCCCAAAAGCACTAGCAAGACGTGCCTTTATTCTTGACCATTCATATATATCATCTCCTTTAAAGTTGATTAAACACAAAAACAAAAATACAATAAATATTAAAATTAGAAAAGTCAAGTCAAAGAAACTGGTTCAAAAGTGGAGACGTCAAATAAAAGTAATTAAAAAAATTAAGCTATTATTGAGTTGTATGAAAAAGAAAAGTGGTGTTCAAGAAAAACTATCGTCCTATCTTGAACATACATTCCCAACGGCAATGTCAGGGTTATTTAACAGATATAAAAATGGCGGGAGAAAACGTTTTTCACCAGAATTAAGAGCCTTTGCAATAACTTAACTTTGAATTTTTACTCACCCAAAGCATACAATTTTGTCAGAGACGAATTTGGTTTAAGTCTTCCACATGCATCGACTTTAAGGTCATGGTACCATGAGATCAAAGTAGATGAAGGATTCACAGAAGCATCATTTACTGCTCTCAAAAGTAAATCTTTAGAATATTTACAGAACGGTAAACATTTATATTGCTCAATGATATTTGACGAAATGCACATAAAAAGACAAATTGAGTGGGATGGGAAAACATGTCACGGCTTTAGTAGTATTGGAAATGGCTGTACATCGAATGATCCTGTACTTAGAGCAGCCACTCAAGTTTTAGTTATTTTAGTGGTTGCTCTAGCTTCATCCTGGAAAGTCCCGATTGGCTATTTTTTTCATAAAGGTCTAAACGGAAAAGATAAGGGAAAATTGGTATTAGAAGCTTTAAAAAAACTTTATGAAATTGGTAAGTTTTTTAAATTTTATATTTAAATATACAAAAAAGTTAAATTTTTTTTTATTTTACTTTTAAGATATTCAAGTTTCGTCTTTAACATTTGATGGTCCTGCATCTCATTTTTCTATGGCCCATACATTAGGAGCAAATTTATCAATAACTAACACAAAGACTTTTTTTCCACATCCTTGTGACCCAACAAAATTTGTTCACTGCATAATAGATCCTTGCCATGCTCTGAAGTTGGTTAGAAATGCTTGGTCTTCTATGCGCGTGATTTATGATGGTGATAATAATACAATTAACTGGGGATACATTGAAAAACTTGTTACTTTACAAGAAAATGAAGGACTTCACGCTGGTAATAAATTGAAGAGAAGACACTTGGAATGGAAACAATCACCAATGAAAGTCAACATAGCAGCCCAGACTCTAAGCTCGAGTGTTGCAGAATGCAGATGCTATTGATTTCTGTCGACACCTTAATATTAAAGGATTTGTAGATAGCGAAGCAACTACTCAGTTTATACGAACAATTGATAAATGGTTTGATATTCTTAATTCCAGAAATCCACATGGTTGTGGTTATAAAAGTCCGTTAAGAACTACAAACATTGACCAAAGAACAAAAGAATTAGATATAATAATAAATTATATATTAAAAATAACATGGGGATCAGGCAAAGGACTAATGGTTGAACATCCAAAAAAGACTGGCTTTATAGGTAAAATTTAAAAATATATTATACCTCAATAATTCATCACTATGTTATTTATGAAAAAAATATTTACAGAAATAACAAATTAGATTTTATTTTGACTAACTAATGAAAAAAAAAGAAATTTTTATAGAAATGTACCTAACCTATATACTTTTTTTGTAATTATAGGTATTGTAATTTCATCATTAAGCATTATAGATATTTATAGAAATGTAATTGATCAAAACCCTGATCAATTTAAGTATCTACTCATCTCTATAAATATATTTAACCTTAAAAACAAGAATACCTAATTTAAATTATACAAGTTGCAGGTTAGCAAACGACTAAAATGTCATGAATGTATAACAGCATTATACAAAGGCAACATAAATGAAAATCGTGTGCTTCTTATAATTCAAAAAAGCCGAGGTGGTCTTGTAATACCAGCAAATGATGTCATAACTGTTTGCCACATGACAGAACTTTTATATCGTCGAGTATTAAATGATATTTCAGAAATAGGTGAAAATGATTTTTCACAAAATTTAGCACTATCTGTTTTCAGTGGCCTAAGTCAAAAAAATTTATTTAATCAGCTATATTCACATTCCTATGATTCTGAAGAAAACCACATACCTATACTAATAAAAACTATTTCATTATGTTTCATAAGAATCAGATACTTTCACGAAACCAAAAAAATTAATATAAATATGATAGGCAAAAACAAACGGAAACTCTTAACAAGATTAGCTATACTACAAAATGTTTAATTTAGTTATATTAATAAAAATAACATATTATCATGTACAATAATATAATTGTAAAAAAGATATAATTACCTCCATCTACCATGGTTAAATAGACATTATTTGTATTTTTAATTTAATTACGTTTCAATCATGGCTAAATAACTATAGTTATTTAGCCATGGTTTCAATTAAATGGTTTTTAAAATTATACACAAGAATAGTATTTAAAGTTCCACAGGTATAATAACGTATTAACATAATTCTATATTGTAATATCAATAATATCCAGTAGAAGATAAGCTAATAAAATAGTCCTATCCATGAAAAATCATGAAAAGAAACATTAACGGAATCAATATGGCGTCCTCCTGTGGAGCTTCACTTTTTATATTAGAGCGTATACACAATACGCGTTCCATAGTATACAGTTCAGTGTTTACTAGTTATGTACGTCTTATTATATGCTAAGGACTAAAATTGACCATCAGTTCACATAGTGGTTACAGCAATTATTATTGTCACCTCTATTTGTTTACAAATAATTGTTATTAATAATATTACAAAGACTATGATCATTACTCGGATGAATTTATGACAAAAATACGATCAAAATAATAAATATTATGATAAAATATGTGTGTGATATAATTTCGCAGGTGTTGGGGACTGAAGCCATTGACGTCACTGAAGTATTCATTCGTCTGCAAAGGCGGCAAGTGGTGTACAATGTCGCCATCCTGATATTCATTACGGTGCTTTTGATATTTTTCGTACGAGGTAACCAACAATAATAATAATAAATAATAATAATAATATATTATCCTAGTGGATTTTATTGGTGGTTTGAACGTTTTTTTAAATTTATCCTTCCTTAAAATGTACAGAATACTATCAAGTACGTACATCAAAAGTAGGACAGTAACATTCAGAAGAATGTACGATGACGTTTTTAAAACATGTAATATTGCAGCTTTTGAATAATATTGCCTATTAGTAATGATCAGAGTATCAACAATCAATATATTTAAAACACGTTGAGTGCCACAGTATACGTATTTTATGATGCGCATATAGTATAATATTGTATCGGCGCCAAAACTGAGCCGCGACTACGCCGCCACCGGTTTCGTGAAATTGTTATTTAAATTTTATTAAAATCATTATTTGCCGTTCATGGAACGTACGTTCTTGGAATATTGATCTGTTTTACTAATAATCGGTAGTAGCAAGAAATAATAATTTTGTGGTAGACAAAATTTGTTTAATTTTTAATGGGTATCAAAATAAATAATATGTAATAAACAGTATGGAAAAATATGAATATAGAGTGCACCTTAGTCTGCGAACATAAATATACACTTAATACTGTTATTATACATTTAAAATAAACCAATACTATTTCGTCAGAATGATATTAATATTATCGGAAATAGCACGGCCGCGTAATCGAAGGCGCCGGCGAAGTCGGCGTCGGCGTCGTCGTCGTTCGGAGAAAAATAATTAAAACTTGCTAAAAATAGATACGGAAAATCCAAATATACCATTGAAATCACGAGATCCTACTGAATAACCACATAATATAAATATTGAAACAGTGCGTCTACAACCAATCAAATAATACGCCCAGAAAGATGTGCATAAGACGTAGGTACATAAAGATATACATCTGAGACCTTGACACCTTGTGACAGTTGTCGACTACGCGTCATTGCGAACGTGTTAAGAAAAATAAAAACAAACAATTTAATTGTAAAAACAACCCACCCCAAAAATATAAAATAAATTCTATTTAAATGTTTGACAAATTAGGCATAAATACAAAAAACAGTTAGTGTTAGCATAGATTAGGTCCAGGTTTTCGTCCAGGGGAGGAGAGGGCACACATTGTACTTCATTTTTCCACTTTTCCGACGAAACTTTTAAATATTTTTACGTTTTTTTGTTCACACAGTTGTTGCCTTTCCCCGCAGATGTGATATGAGTACCTTATTATTATTTTTGGATGTGGTAGAAATGGTGAGGGCACACTTGTACTTCAATATATCTTTTTTTTTTGTGAAACATTTTAATAGTTTCACAATTTTTCTATTTTTTTTTTTTCGAGCAAAGCCGGTCACGCAAATAGTATAATAACAGGTATTTATTTACAAATTATAGTTCTTCGAGCAAGCGACGAAGTGACGTGGTGAACTGAAAGACCATCAGTTGCAAGTAACCTGTTCAAATTTCCCTAACCCCCCCCCCCCTTAAAAAAGCATGAACTTTAAACAGCAATATGGTGCAAGAAACATAACGTCGGGTCAATCCTCAAGAATATGAAGTATAATATGTATATGGTATATAAATATTCTTAATATTACTGGATCAGTATATTATTACATTACCCCATTTAAATACACTTAATATATTTACCTCCGTGGCACCTTAATATAATAATATCTCCAAAATACCATCGCAAGTCATCGCATGTACCCAAATGAACAATTGTTCCTATTAACACAGTTTTTTTTATCGTGTTCTTATTATTTTTTATTTTATTGTTGCTCATTTTTACATTTCAAGAAACACCAATAGGTAGGTATTTAAATGAATTTAAAATGTTTTTGATTATTACTTTCTTAAAATGTTGTGACATTCCATGTCAAAAACAAGTCGGTGTGGTTGAGTTGATTCTCGAGACTTACTTTATGTATTAGTTGATTCCCGGGATTTCTGGGGCTATTAAGATTTAAGAGGTGTGTACGAGTTGAATCCCCTTTTTTTGTATGTCAGTAATATATGACAAATGTATATTATGATAATACGTTGAATGAACATTTAAGCTTTTCGTGGTGTTTACCTTTCCTTTTCAAGGAATTTCTCAGCGCTTGTCGCCTACTAATATTTACCTCAATTATATTATGGTTATTATTTGTGTTGCTTTCTGTAATTTCATTATTAGACTTGAGTTTAAATAACACGTATAGCTCTTACTACAAGTCCAGCGTTGGATATCCTTTGAAGTCATTTTTTGAAGACAAAACTTAGTATTAATAGTTTAGACTTTTCACTTAAGAGAACGCCACACCCGTATGTGTTATCTCCGTCTTACAAAGTTACAAGTGCGTAAAATGGCACATTTTACGCTCAGCAGATCACGCGAAGCTCCGTGAATTTAAAATTTAGAGTGAATTGACCTCTTATAAAAATTAAAGGTAACATTATTATCGAGGGCATCTCATTGACTTTTTATTACAATTTAATTTTAAAGCGAGTTATGAGTATTTTAAGATATACAAACAATTTACAATTTTAAAATACTCATAACTCTCTTTTAAATTAAAATTTAATAAAAAGCCAATGAGATGCTCTCGATAATAATGTTATCTTTAATTTTTATAAGAGGTCAATTCACTCTAAATTTTAAATTCACGGAGCTTCGAGTGATCTGCTGAGCGTAAAATTTGCCATGTTACGCACTTGTAAGACGGAGACAACACATGCGGGTGTGGCGTCCTCTTAATATAAATTCCATAATTATCATTTAAAACTTGACACTTCGAAAAATACACTACCACGACAGGACAATCAATTATCATTACCAATAAAATGTTATAAAATACCTGTTATTTTCGTTACTGGTATGCAACAATAAGGGAATCAACTAGTACACGCTTCTTAATAGCTACGGAATCAATTCAACGGTATATCGGTGCTGGTAGACAGGTAACCGGGAATCGACTCATACGCAGCCAAACAAGTAACCTGCACCTGCACTAGGTTATAATAGAAAAGTAATCAAGTTTCCAAGTGAATAGTGATACAGTTTGCTCAACTTAATAATTTATATTGGACGCAGATAATAATAATATAATATATTACAGTCGTGTCTTGGCAAAATCGTTACTCGAGTGGCTGTACAGCGTGCACTTGGCATTTTACCGGTTCCGGCTTTTGCCCGCCACTGATCGTACACATTTACATTACACAATAAATCAACGTAAGTCCTGACGATTTCCGTGTTTCCACAGTGGGCTTGCCGAGCAGCGGCGGCGGTCAAGTGTCCGTAAGCAAAACGGCGTCGACGATCGTCCGGAACTCAAACGCCGTGGCCTCCGCCGTCAACTTTACCAACGGAAGCGGTTCGCCGTTCAAGACCATTTCCTCCGTGGACGCTGACCTCTCGTCGGTGCACGCCGCCACCACCGATCCGTCGTCAAACATGACGGGTGAAACATTTGCGCAAAACGTGTTATGCGACGTTATTATATTTGCATATACCGGCTACCGCAGTGACGTATACATCATATACCGCGGTGTAAAGTACTGTTACCACTGTGTAGCAAGCCCCCAAAGATTTGCGCATTCCGCGTATTCCGTCGTCCGAAATTATTTTCCACCGCCTATTATTGTTCCTATACTATTATATGTCATCGCGTAACACGCACCAACACCGCGGTATATAAGACTCGGTTTATTGATAAAAGCGTAGCACCAACAAGTAGTTAGACGTCGTCGTCGATAGTATCGACATTTTTTCATTTAGAAATCAAACGAGACGACCTTTGTCGATACCGAGATGTATAATATTATAAATTATCAGTGTGTCGTACAACATGGCTGGTACCTACAACCGTAGGGGCATTACTATATTTTCACCAGCCTGTGTATGTGTAAATATAATTTGGAGACTTCGTGTTGCCGAGTTTCTGCTTGTAGATGTTGGATATAATTTTATATTTGGCGGAACTCGATGATGGCACTTCGTCAGCAATAATTGTTTTTATTTTGAGTGTTATTTATTTTCAGCTTCGACTCCGAAAAAAAATAACGTTCCGATCATCCTGCCGAATCCACCGGCGGCGGCTGAAGATATGTACGACGTCGCCATTTTCAATCCCATGTATCCCATCGTCGACTACCCTAAAAGTAATTTAAACTATACGCGACGCGTGCACAAACGCACACTGTATAATAATATATTAAACACAGTACAATATATATTACGTAGTTGTATATACAGTATAATGACAAGATATTATTTTATATTCACTTGAATGTGCATGCGATTTTGTAATTGAAAATATAATAGTATATATAATATACGTTTGAGAGTTTGGTTTGGATTTTTCGGATTCGGATGTATTGTAATATAATATCTTACACATAATATCATTATACACGCAGTCGTGGGCATGCGGCGGCACGGCAATGGTGTACCTATCGAAGTTTCCGTTTTCATTATAACGATATTATACATCGCAAAGTCGTACTATAATACCTTTCGGGATTTAGGACGCCGATCGATTGAAAACCACCGGCCGGGTCCTATAACAATGTGGCACCCATGTAGGTAATATCGTGGCTAAATATATATATTTTAGCCGTGGATAATATAAAATCGAACAGACCGCTGCGCGAAGTACACCACTCATATGTGTAGCGTAATATTAATATAATAATATTATTATTGTGTGTATGCTCTCACATGCAGGTACTCTCATACCTGCTGTGCAACACAATCGCGAAAAAAAATTATTTTGCAAAAACCGTAAGGCAACGTTCGCGTTGAACAATAGTTGGATTTATGAACGCACCGTAAACGTCGTCGCAATAATATAATGATATTCTCTCGGCACAATTAATTTCGCATAATATCGGATTGAACAATGTACAGTTTCGAGAGGTCATAAGAGGGCGAACGTCGAACACAAAAGATTAGTTTTCGATAAATTCCGTAACGCCACGCCAGTAGCTCGTTCCGGTATATTGTATAAAATATATTATATTCAAGATCATAATATAGATATAATATTTATGCATAAAATGTTGTTATTATAAAATATAATTATAACATTGCATATTATTACTATTATTTTCTATTCTATTTTAACGAAGATTGTGTACACTGAAAAAGATTCAACGGCCCGCCGTCGAAGCGAGTTTTTTTCGTATAATATATTTCACTAGTTGCATTTGCCTTAGTTGCATTACAAATAATTATTACGTACCGGTAAAAATAATAATCCCTTTCCCGTTCGATGCCTTTGAAATATTAGTCCGTTAAAATAATGAAGATAATTACATTAGCATTAGAACTTTATGATTTTCACTCTATATAATATGGTCCGATAAACACATACCTAATTGATTAACTTGATGCAACAACCACTTTTAGGAATTCACTTTTTTACGATATCAGTTTTGAAAAAAATTGATCTTTATTTGGGTGCAAATAAGATAGGTGTATCCAGTATAATAAATAAGTAAAGTTTTCGATAGAATATTAGAGTTATCTTGTTTTGAATTTCAGATCAATAATCAGATAAACCCTATACTTTAACAAAAAAATATTGTTGTAAATAAGTACTTTACTACAATTAACAAACTATGATCTATAGGACATGCTTTTATAAACCTTGAAATTAAATTTAGTATAATTTAGTTACTGTAGCCAACAACAAATAATTACAATTTATTGATTTTTAAAATGTAATGTTTTGAAGCAAAAATGCCAGATAACTTCGTGCAAGCTCAACTTTAATCAGCTTTAAGAAAAGCTTAGTTAGTTGTAACAACCCAAACATTAGGTACAATTATCAGGTATCGGGTATAGAGTTTAAAAAACATAAATTAATATTATTGTATGTTAAATCAAAAAAAATAAAAACATTATTTAAAAGTTGAGATATCTGGTTGTTGCGACAAGCTCTTCAATTGTAATTTATATTATCATACTATACCGAAATAATTAGCGTGAAATAAACAGGTAGATACCTATATTAATGTTATGTGTGATAGTCATTCATAAAACGATACCATTATGATTTCAAAAAATCCAAACTCAAATTTTGTCGCACTTAATTATAGAACAATAGTCATATTATTATATTATATTATTATTGTAGCTGTTTATTTACGTAATATTTTATTTAAATTTTAAACGCAAACCGATCGTCATGATGGACACTCGTGGTCACAATAAACAATACAATTATCCGTGTGCAGCGTGTCAGTCCCCTTAAACTGTCGTCATATCATTGTCGTGGCCGCTGCATCACTATAATAATATTAATATTATATTCGCTACAACGTCACGTGCCAAACTGTAAAAAACCCAAATGGGTAATACTTTCATTCGGCAGGTACCAACTAGTATGCAAGGCTGCAAATAATTTTAACGAGTTAAAAATGAGTTCATTATAATCAAGTTATAAACGACGCGCGACGGATTACTATTTTCTTTCATATTATTAATAACATTTTAATGTTCAACCCTCGCGAGATTTTTAATAACGTTACTTTTGGTGCGAAATACCGAGTTATTTTTTATTCTACCTAGTTAGAAATATATTATAATATTATAATACGATTAATGTTTTTTTTATTTAAATATCTAACATAAATATATATTTACCGACTTGCTCGTAAAAAAATATTAATAACCTAAGCAGATTTTGACTAAGTCTCATTAAAAATAAATGTAAATACTATAACGAGTTAATTACCGATTAGTCAGCTAGCCAATAAAACAACTTACTGTTGTAACTAATCGTGTGCCGCGTACCGACGGTAAATGTTTAAAAATATATGCTGTACATGGTTTTACATTATTATACGTTATCGATTTATGATCATAATTATTATAACACATTATTATAGCAATATTACAATTTATTATACGTAGAATGATTAATTTATCACACACACTTTGTATTTTATTTTTGTCACTAATGCACAATTTTACTGCACAGGCACTTGCCTACCGTCTTTTTGTCAAAACGTCACGTCCACCTTACCACAGTACCTGTACACTATACCTTACAAGACAGAATACGTAATTATTATTACAAATTATTTCCATCGGATACCTACGACTCGAAAGGGAACATATAATATGAATATTGTGTGTGTGTAGGTATGCACGTGGCAACGTGACCAATGACGGTGTGACCACAATGAGCAACATTATCATACAATTTTCAAAAGTATTGGTGCAATTAGTGTACATTATTATACATATCGCATCGAATATAAATTATATTATCATAAGACGGTTTTGTTTAATCAATTTCGGTCAATTGAAATACTGTCCTTCCTAGGACTCCTACGAGGGTTTACATACAGTACCTACCATAATAATATTAGATCGTTCAAAAGCTAGTGACTTGAGATGTGTTAGCGTCCAATTTTATTATGGCAGATACGTCAAAGTTGTCGTCGTTTCGTTTGGGGTTCCGGCCTCCGCGATAACAATGATAATAAAATATTCAGTAGACCGACATCGGTTCAAATAATATAATGTTCTCTTTCGATTCGAGTTACGATTGGATTGTACTTTGCTGTCAAAACGAACTTGCACTAATCAACTTAACTTGCTTCTATGGTATAAAAAGGATCCCAGAGAGCTGATAGCGCTGGAGTCCGTGGTAAACGTCCGTTGCTACGAGCTGACGGCACTGTACTTTTGTGCGCTTCTCGCGTCCAAAGGCTGTGGAAACCGCAAATTGAAGCCTTGTCAATCACTTTGTAAAGGTAAGCAAATGTATAGACTACAACCAACTACCAATACAATATTGAACATACTTACTGTGATTATTTTGTTCGCACAACACATATTTATCTCAGTCAACTTTTGCCCTTAAAAAATAATACTTATCAAGTATACCTACCTACTTTCAGCCTGAATCTATTTTTCAGATTATTTATCTTTGTATTTTCTTAATAACAAATCATATTTAAATTTTATATTTTAAAATCTAAATTCTTCAAATTCTTCAAATATTGATTAATATTTTATACATTTGTATCTTCGTATCTAGTGTGCAAAGAGCTGAATAGCATTTTAGTTTTAGATACAAGGAATGATAAGCCGCAAAAAGTTGGTATAATAATTTATAAATAAGAAACAATTGGTTTGGTATTTTCAATAAACATGTTTGCTTTAGTTTTTAAAACAAAAACAGATCTATCAAGTCACATTTATTTTGTGAAAAATGAAAAATAAATAATACGATTAATGGTATAATAGTAATTATTATTGAAATACTATTAATACTAATAACTTATTAGTAATAAGCGTAGAGGTTTATCGCAAACATTTATAATAAGTAACTAGCATAGGTAGGGTAGGAAGTAATCGTTTATACTAAAAAAATAACGCTGAAAATTAATTTATTATTAAAAAAATATTTATACTATTATATGAAAAAATGGATTTCACGATACGTTTGAAAAACCATCACGTCATAACGATACAATTTCCCCGCTTTTCCGGCGTGGACTGGGGTGGACTGGTCACTGGTGTGAACGCCGTACAACAATATCGGACATACGTGTATAATAAATAATAAGTAATAACTGTCCGATTTTTAAACCACAGAGACTATTCGGAGCTGCGGTTTCTTCTTTGACATATTCGAAGCGTACCACGAACACCGGGAGTGCACGCAGTTCCCGAACGACAACAACAACCCGAGCACGTTTTGCATCGGACACCGAGAAGTACTCAACGTCAGGAAAATGAAGCTCAGAGGACGTGAGTAACAAAACGTTTGCAATTATATGTTTTAGTATATACGAGTATAATATATTATTATTGCTAGTATATAGCAATAATATGACACGAGTAACGACGTGATTGTTTTCCAACGTGAGTTAGGTAAGTTGTAAGGCTTACATACACTTCTCCATAGTAGTCATCAATCTTCATAATCATAATAATATCAAATATGAAATAGGACCAGATTAGTATGATATTATGACAACATATTTTGTAGACATGTGAATCATATAGTACACATATACCTACATATTATTATACTATGTGTATAAATATGACCAGTGTGTTAACAACACCCAAACCAACTCCCTGACAACGCCTCTGAGCTAATTTTTGTTCCCTAATATTAAGATAACAAAATTACCTATGTTGATCCATACATGTATGTTTTATCAAAATAAAACTATCTACAACGTTGGCGATGCAAAAGTCGTTTTATTAATTATTTTGATGTTTAGTATATATTATTATTTAGTATATCATCTGATTGGAAAACGAGTGTGTATGATCAGACCCAACGTTAGATATTTCCCACAAAAATAATTATTATCATCTGTTGCCGATATTTATTTAATTTTACCTCTTTAATAACTTTAAAATTGTATGCCACCCTAAAGCAGCTCATAACTTGCTTGGATATTAAAGGGCTTGTATATCGGAGTAGAAGATAATATGTCTAGGTGTAAAACTCTATCTTCAGTGCACATTGAAATGGATGATATTGCTGGTGGTAATAAATATAAAGATTCTAAAAAACACATGGTAAAATAATTTAACCAGTAAATCACTAACTAAAAAAAAATAATGTATTTACAATTTTAAAATTAATAATTTGCACATGCGTGATATCTAGAGACAGAATGTGAATGCATTTTTATAATTTTTTTTAGGAGCTTTGCACAACCTGTTAAATACTCAATTGCTTCAACACCCATTTCATTTTTATTTTCATCTTCGATTATAATTTTAAATTAATTTTCGCTCGTCGTATCTTTGTCACTTCTTTTACTTCATTTTTCTTCATAATATTTTAAACTTATATTGGCTAATTTAAATAACTGAGCAACTATAAATTCTTCATGGTTTTTGTCTTTTGACATTTTTTCGTTGGACCCTTCACATGTCAAGAGTTATTTTTTAAATTTATTACAAGAACTTGATTCAGATGAAACCTTAGTTATTAGTGCTTCTGATGGATTTTTTTTATTGATTTCTGTTCTTGCATTTAAACAAAAACCTTTGTCTAATAACCAGTTCCATGCAAGTTTCAGTAATTGAAGTGAATCGGGTTTAAAACAGTTTAAATACTATTTTTTGTTCGTTATTAATAAAATAGGCAGGGTTTTCATAAGTTATTCCTAATTTATTCTACAGTCCAACGTTTGTACCACCATAGTTGGTACACAAAATAGAACTTCATAACCTATAATCTATATCGTCCAGTTGATCAATAATATCATATAAAATTGCTTTAGTCAATTTTCACTTTTCACATCAAAATCAACAAAAATTGGTTGCTTACAATTTTGATGGATCCTGCATCTGAATAAGTGAACCAGCTACTTCATCGTGAACTATATCATACTCTATTGTATTTCAAATTTTTACCTTGTCAAACATAAGCACTGGGAGTTTTCAATGATGGTCTTCAATATTATCACTATTCAGTTTCATTATTTTAAGTACGTCATTCGTAAGACCATATTATCTCATCTCTATTGCTTTAGCAGCTTAGCCCAACGCTGAACAGATAAAAGTACTGAAAAAAATTAAAATAATGAAATATTGAATAAACGAAAATAAAAAATGTTTTATACCAGAAAGAGGATAATGCAACTCATCTTCCACATACATAAATGCTCTCTTACTATAGTACATTAGTGTAAAGGCTTTGGCTAATTCATTTCTAGATCAGTTTATTTGCTTTTTTTTCTGTCTTCTTTAATAGTTCTTTGTTTTCAGTTTTTAAAATATCACGTTCTTTAAGAATACTATTATATAATTGTTCTTAATCAGTAGTACTGTGCTTGATTTTAATTGCGTAAATAAATCTAATATTGTGTCGTGAAATCCACAAGGAAAAATAATAATTATCTCACTCGGTTTTCGGTTAAGGTACAATATGTACTGTACCAGTGTACTTAAACCATGAGTTCGGACTAAAGACCAATGCACTAAGATGGATTGAAACGTTAAGAAATTAGTTACAGGTACAACTGCTGTATTGTATAAATAATTATGGAAATGGTAAGATAACATATTCATTGCATTGTGATTCGGATTTTCTCCGTTGCAGAATAGTTTTCCTACTTTAATTAATGTCGTACGAACAGAATGTTAGGCCAGCTCCTTTCCATCGTCTGACCTACCGAATCGGTACTAAATGGTATGTACAAGCCATTTGCTCGGCGGTGAGGACTGTGTCGCTATAAAATATAATAACATGATACAGGGGTACTTATTTTTATTATTATAATATAATATCTGCCGAAATAATATGAGTACAAAAATCGTTTATAATGACAGAATGTTATTTAATTTACATTATAGTTTATTATAGATTATAAACGTTTGGAATTTCTTCTTACTGCAGCGAAATTATTAAAATAAGTACCTACGCTATTCTTTAAAATGTCTTGATTATTTGTATTGTATGATTTTTAAACAAAAAACAAACTGCTCACTTTGTTTTAATTGTCAATTGCATAGTAAAAATATTCTCTCTTGACAATTTTAAGCGTTCTTATTGTCATGAAAACAAATAGTTCGTCCATTTACTTAATGGATTTTATGCTGCGAAATGTTTATATCCTCTTCGAGCGCCTTTGCTGTTCTACAGGTTTAATTTCAGCCATCGTGTACTCTCAACGTCCGTTTTGATGTATTGAGTGGGCAATAACCGACCTCCGTCGATTTACGTTTTTTTCATAAACCTGTAAAACAATATAATTACACCACAAACACATATTATTATGAACGTTAGATTTCAACATCAAATACCTACGGCGTAAACACGTAAATAAATTGGAAACATATCTAATCGAATTTTTCGGTTTCAAGCTGATTGCTGAATGCTGTTCTTAATCCTAAACGTCGTACTTATCAATCAGGGGTTACTCTATCAAAACGTATTGAACACGACTATCGAGATGTTTGTGTATTCGTAATATTTTCTTCAAATACTATATTATGACGATTTCGTAAAAACATCAATATGAGATTAATCGGATAAAAATCTAATTTAAAAAAAAAGTGTAATAGTGATTATAAATATTTTTATAAGACAATATTTATTTATCAACAACAGGAATGGGGGGGGGGGGGGATGCGTGAAAATGTACGAGACTCAAACTGAACCAACTGCGGGAACGAATAACAGCTTACGCATAATAGGACCAAATAATGGTTTATTTCATTTAAATATTCAAGTTTTTTGCTAAACTTCAATTTAAAAAAGCATGTGATTAAAAATATAAAAACAAAAAATTAGGTTTTAATTGTGGTACATATATGTATATAATAATTAAGGTAGGTACCTACTAAATAATGATTTAATCCAACAAAACTTTTATAATCGTTAATTATAATCCAATTTAAATTGAATACAATTCATAAAATAAATCCGTCTTTTTTAATTCTAAAATATTTCAAACAATTTTGAACACTCAAAATCTCTCTATTAATTATATAGGTATTTATTTATTTATTTGCGGAATTAATTCCATTTACAATAATGCTTATACCGGAATTCACCGCAAAAAGGTAACATAAATTATCAATTAATGATGCAATATATGAATTTAAAATAACGAATTATATTTAATAATATGGAAATCTTGGTATAGATTGTCGGGATGCCGGGACGTCCTAAATTTTGAAATTATTATAATATATGAAATAATATAGTTACTGAATAGTAATTCAGTACTATACACTGTACTAATTGAAATTTAAAAAAGGGGTCGCCACAGTTGAAAGGTTGAGAAACACTGCTATACAGTATGCTTATGTACAAAATATATAAATTAAGATACAGGACTGTCTATATTCTATAATGACAAAAAATAATTACTGAAACAAATTGTAATTTTTGATAGTTATTGGTACTTCCGATAATGACTTTTTCAGAAATTCCTCAGAACGGGAATATTTCTTACTGGGAATTTACCGGTAAAACCCGAAGTGTCGCCACAGAATACAACTATTATTAATCGGAACAAATTTGCGGACCGGCTAATGAAGTATCACTTAAAATACTATGGTTCAAGCAAAGTGTCGTATATTTTCAAGAGAAATTGATTCATTTATGTAATATATATTAAGTCGTTATTGTATACCTACTTAAACACAAAAACATAGTAAAATCAATCTTACGTTAAAATTAAAATTAAAATTTGTCTAGCTTATTTACGGTGCATTGTTTTTGATGTAAGACTTATACATATTAAACTTAAATCGTATTATACATTTAATAATGCCAAGACTTAGCATTATTACTTAGTATATTATGTTTTATTGTGCAGTGTACACTGAAAGATTTCGTTTCAAGTGAATACTTTCTACGAATCTCAAAAAACGCACCCAAAAACATTTTCATTTAAGTACGTTTATCAAATTAATTTCTATTATGCACAGTTTATATTGTGTAAATAAAACGAACAACTAGTTCTATACACTTATAGTACGATACCAACGAAACGTTTCCATTGTCGTATAAATTAGAATAAAAATAATATATAATATATACACTTTGATCCTTATAGATAGCTATTTCTCATTTAATTCCAGATTAGATTGAGGTATTTAATATAACTTTTACATACATACATTTTCCAATATAAGATAAATGTCATTAAATTATTTTCTAAAATTAAATTGTCAAATATGTTTTGTTTGTTGATGAATAATGTTATCTATAAAAATATATTATGTTTTCAGTTTGCCACGAAGGTTTTAGATGCGACAAAAAGAGATGTATTCCAATGGATTGGAAATGTGATGGACATTTTGACTGTGAAGATCACACCGATGAATTGAAGTGTTCACAATGCCCGGGTATGTATTTTTTTACAATTTTTAAAAAAATTATACTATCATTCCACCTATAACCTAAAAGTATCATCATGTATCCATTCGACGATTTTGATGTTGGTTTAAAAAGTATGTTTGAAGTCTTGTACTAAAAAATATATAAATAATTATTCGTGAATTGATAATTTCACTACAATTCAAACTTTAAATTCAATAAAACAGTTTTAATTCAAACATTTTGAATTAAGTTTTTAAAAAAATAATGTTAATTTTTAATAATATAAATATATTAAAAATATACATTTCCAAAGCTAAATGTGTAAGTTGTAAGCCATTCAACGTATAGTATGTGATCAATAAATATAAATTAACGATGTATTAGGGTTTTCAAAATAATTTTTCAGAAACTTGACTTTGTTTTTGTTTATTTTGGATCGTCTTTGTTTTGATCTCAATTTGAAAGAAATAAGTTGTTTTACTTGGATTATATTCTGATCTATCATTTTGAGAAACAGAGAAAATCACACTATTCATACAAATACATTTAAATTCAATGTTACAGTATTTATCAAGAGAGGTAATAATATTAATGGTTATCTATTTTTTCCAGTATAGAGTTTCAAAAATATGAGACGCTTTGATCGCTCTATTTAAATATAATATTTAATAGATTTATACTCGTATGTTTACTGCAAATAATTTTCTCTCCAAATTCCATGTAGGTTATGGACATTTTGTTGTTGTTGTACATAGCAGGTAGATATAATATATTATACCATAGGTACATGAAATATACAAATATGCACACAAAATATAAATATATCTCTCAGATATTATATTATTATAATATTGTAGCTCAATAGCTGCAGGTATATATTAGACGCAATACGCTACCACCGATACTCGTAAGACACAGTGTGAGTTGAAAGAAAACCTATTATACACAATATGTAAAGTTTGGTCGGTTTAAGGTATAATAGCGGTGAGATTCTGTTTTGGCGAGAAAAAAAAAGAATCAATATATTAATCCGACGAAAGTTTTTCGCGCACAAATCGCAAACACCGGTGACCGAGACGACGAAATTACACCACTCCCCTCCACACAAGTCTAAGTATTTATATATTAAAATATATATAGATATATATCTGTATACATACAGTATATACATACACCGATATAGCTAGTCGTTCGAACTAAGTCGTTTTATACGCACATAAATACATGGACATATAATATGGTCGTAACCGCGTGGTTATACGACCGGCGCGTGTCTCGGACAGTGGCAGAGTTGTGCGAGTTCGTACGATTTGTCCCGTGCCAAATGTTCCGGCAAACGTCCTGACGCGGACCAAACACGATGGACGGTGGTCGTCCGGTTAGCCACGGTCAACCGATGTTTTATACCAACGACTTTTGTGCGATCGACCATGCGCATATTATGTACCGTACATAATAATATATCAGTCAATGTTTTCGTCAAACCGTCATCCATCGACCACGCGATAAAACATTATATACAATTATACGTATATTATAATACTTGAATATAACCGTTATTTGAGTTACCTAACGCGTGATTCGCGTGATAGTCGCCCGTAGTATTGTCGATATCATTATATTATTATATCGTCGTGGTGACGATGACTTTACGTTAAAAAATATTATAAACTGTAATGGACATGCACACTACTTCCAAAACAAATAGACGGATGTATTGATTATAATATTAAATGTCTGTCGTTCGAATTATTGTAGTCGGAAGAGACTCGCATGCTCGGCCGATTCAACGGTTTGTTCAAAATATAGAACTTAGAAAATGATATACATTATGCTATGATATAATATTATGCAATTTTGCACGTATGTTGTTGTTATTACTAATAATGATAATGATAATAATAATACGTTATTGTATATTGTATATAGTCGATCGGGGTTCTGATGAATCCTGTTGAATCCCGTGGCATATTACATCGATGAGTATATAATAAACATTTTAATTAAACCCTGTGTCCTCTCTTTCTGTTCACACTACGGCTGAATCCAATTGTGCCATATATTGTGCGTGCACAATACTCACAACACACGTTTCGTAGAGGAAATAAAAAACGCGGGAAACGAATATTATTTGCAGGTTGATTGATGAGAGATGACACACGACAGACAATCTGATACCTAATATGCATTAATACATTGTACTATTATTTATCGTGTTTGCGCGTTAATCAAACTAACGCGGAGTATTTATAAGTATTGTTTTATTTAATCATTTGTACATCGTTACCACTCAAACGTGTGTATAATTAAAACCTATCATTATCACCCAATTGTTGCCGATGCAGCCATTGTTGCCGCGGATTTAATAAAAAAAAAAACTGAAGCGTAGATAGGTAATATCATTGATTATAAAATCAAACCGCAAATTTATTATTGAAAATGACGACGACCGTTCGGAAATATCATCGAAATTTCTTCGTTTCACGTCGTGTATGTCTACAATACAATAGTATTACAGTATGTAAACTCAAAACTGTACACAATATTACTATTTATAATAATTTACGATTTCAGTGGTTGTACATCGCGTATTATCACGTTGGTCATTACAAATCGTAGCCCGTAATTATAATATAATATACGCATTACGTGTTATAGACAAGTGCTCGCTAATTATTATTGACTTAGGTGGGTACTCAATATAGTGAGTTATTACCACCAAAATAATTGTGTAATGCCGATTAGCGCTTCAAAAACAATCAAAATAGTATAATTTTATATAGGTACTACACAGCTAACAGTACTCCATGGTATTAGAGTGGGACGTGGGTACACACTTCAATTGAGCCACGCATGTTTTGCAGTACAATAATAAAATATTAATACTTATAATTCCATAATATTTTTAAATATTTAACGCGGAATCCACTCCAACACTGTTTACAGCAGTCAAGGCAAAACAATTATTAGGTATAATGTTATAATTTTGTAATATATTAATACCTATCAGAAAAACAAAATTATCAGTTCTCTGCTATAGCGCACTATTTTGTTTTCCTGATGTTGTTTACAAAATATGCTTCATCATATTAATAGTTTCGTAGATAATGTTTGAATTACATAATATAATGTTTTTTACAAAATATTTGTTGTATTATTTATATTTTTATCATGCCAGTATAGAATACGTGAATGAGTAAATTTAATTCAAACCATTTTAGTAATCGACACGATAAAAACAAAAACAAAAAACGTTTTGACGATCATCGACATTTAAGCTTCTGATCAAAGAGAGCGATATGTTACCTATTTGTTTAAAGATGATCCGGACTTTATTTGTTTCAAAGAACACTGTTTGGATCATAATATACAGAGAAAGTTTTTTAAACTTTAATAATAAATCCTTGTTTTAAAAGTTCATATTTTCAAATTATATTCAGTTGTTTAGGAAATTGCTGGTAACAGGGCAGAAACAATAAAAAAACTTCCGGGAATCTGCGTAATAATGCGTTAACATTTCGAGATTGAAAACGATTTTTATTCTGATAATATTGATCAAAACTTTCATATGTAGTCTCACATTTGATTCCAAATTATTATTGGCCGTACAATAAAATGTTATTTACAAAAAAACTACAATAGTCTTGTTTCACTTGACTAAACGCGGTACATATGACATTTGATACAGACTATATTATTATTCTTAATTTGAATTTTAAATGCAATGATAAATCAATAATCATCGAATTGTAATAATATTAAAATCGATGAGTGAAGATTGATTTTGTTGGATACTTATTAGAATATTTCTATAGTTTTAAGTCTATTTTTATAAACCCATACAAACAATAAACGTAGAAATATTATTAAAAAAATAATTAATGTATTAATTGCGTCAATATATATTCTATGATCAATAATAATTCAATTACAAAAATGTACTATTTTAATTTAAATTAAAAGAAACATGGAGAAAAATTATAGTGGTATTTCACAGCACGGTTTTTGAGGCCTTCCATTTTTGTTATAAGTATAATAAAATAATGTGGGTACAGTCGTTACGAAAAAAGTAAGTAAATGTCTGTCCCTGAAAACCAGAACAATCAAATTTTTATAGTAAGTATTTTCCTTTTTCTCATTTTAACCAATTTATACAATATTGAGTATAGCATGTAGCAATAATAAAACACCAGTTGTTTCTGCAGTGATGAGCGTATAGCTTGGCGATATATTATATAATAATCAATAACATAATATAATAGTACCTATGTCCAATATCAATATCCTTCCTCTATACCCACGTGCTCTTACTGTCAAATTTTTTTTTCAGATTTTTGAGAAGATAGATGATAGTGTATTAAAAACGTCTGAAACGATTAAAATGCCGAACAAAAACCACGTTACATAACTTAACAAACAAACAATGTTATTGTACTCGCCACTACATTAATATCATTCGCAACAATATTTAAATTACACTATAGGCGTTATCTATATATTTTTACTGGTAAATTATATTCCAATCGCAAAATGTATTTTGATTTTGAATTTTTTTTTATCGATTTACGTAGCTTTCATAATCCTGTGTGTACTATTATACTCAATACTAGGGGTTATATCGAGTCGGAGCATAATTTTGATTTAATATATTATTATATCTAACCCACGTGATAAGTCTGGGCTACGGCAGAGACGAAATTATTTGTGTTTTTTTATTTGATGTCTAAGATATTATTATTAATTATAACCAAAATATGTTATTATATTAAATTTTAATTAACAGAAACAGATTGTAGTCTGGAAATCAATGCATTGTATTGATCGATTAGGATAGCATTCAACCCCCTTAGTAATAAATACAAATCATTCAATAATTTTTTTATTTAGTTATTTAGAAATATTGCTAGTATTGCGAAATGTAATAATTTTTAATTTTTGTTTTTGTTTTTGGACATACGCGCGCACAACGCAATTACGTCATAATCTGTTTACATCAGTTATAATATTATTTTTCATTAGTAAATATTGTTTATGTAGTCATAATATATTTTATATTTTACATGATTTTCATCGTCTTCTTTACTCGAGTGTTCTTAAAATTGGTCATGTTTATATTATGATTAAAATTATATCCAGACATCAGGTTAAATTGTACAGTCGTAGCATATTTTACTTATGTGTGCAATTACAGGGTAAAATTGATTTTATACCCGAGGGTAATATCGACTTTACCCGAAAACTAGAATTACCTAGAAAATCGTAACATAAACACGAAATATTACAGAGTTTTGCGTAAATACGAAATACATGACCGTGTAGATAAAAACAACCGTAATATCCATATAATTCCTTTTCGCTTAAATAAACGTTTAATATAGGTACGCCGGAAACGGTTTTAGGGACGGATTCGAAACACTCAGTGTGATAAATGAATCGCGAAAAGCAAAAACAGTACGGTGGGTAAATGAAAACCATAAAAGATATTATTCTATGTTCAGAAGGTGAAAAATGTACACCGTACCTACATAATAATCGATGATTCGGGTGATGGCCGAGATGAGATGCGATTCGCAGCTGGTACCTAATATTATGTGTTTGAATATTTTTTTCAACAATTCTGGAATCTGACAATTTTTAAGTCCCCCACAGCTACACTGCTACAGATCGTAATATCCGCTTAAAACCGACTCGTGCGCTTATGTAGGTATACAAAATTAACGGGGTCCCCGGAAAACTGATTTATTACATTAACTTCCTTTTTGGGGTGATTTCGTCTGCACGGCTCGGAAGCAACCGCGCGGCTCCGTTATCATCTCTCCTGCAGCATACGAATACGAACACACGATGTTACGGTAATAATATTATAGGTAACACGTCATCATACGGACATTGCTGTATTTGGAATTTTGTAATAATCACCAGCCGTCATCGATCAAGACCACGAGGCTTAGTGCTTTTTGGAAATCATCGACTACCGCAATTAAAAATATACCTATATAGATTATTATAATATATGGCATTATGGCCAGTGGCGTATATCTAGTATTTATACAGTGGGGGTGAGATTTTCGACCTTGTTCAAACTGCCCCTTCCCCACTTTGACAACTTCCTCACCATAGATGTTAAAAATATTTGAATATTATGTCAAAAACAGAATATGTAGGTAAATACATTTTTCGACAATTATAACTTACTATAATATGATGGTTTTTTAAGTATTGTAATAAATATTTAAATTTGTTTATTTTATATTCATTCTGTAAAATGTTTTAAGATTTTTAAATACTAAAATACTTTCATTCCCCGACACAACCCATTAAATATTCCTAAATATGCATCTAGAAACGTCGTAGATCCTTAAAACGGAGACGTGCTCTCATTTTCAATACAACTACGCAAACATCGTGTATTTATTTCGTTAGTAAAAACGATGTGTTTAATTTCAATATAAAAAATATTATGTTATATTTTTTATTGTACCACACAGTGATTTATGTACTTACTATTTTATTTTCTCGGTAATCGATTGGGAACATCGCGTGTAATATGGTCCGAGAATAGTATTTTATAAATGCCACTCTAGATTCTACCATAACAATGAAAAAATATAAAGTTATATATGATTAACGATTGAAAATAAAAAAAAGGAGGGGAATAGATAACAGCTTTGCTGTAGAAGTCAAGTGTACCTCGTCATTGAGTAGTTCCCTGCAATGGATGTGTTAAATTTAATGATAAATCATTGAAATCACGAAAAATGATTCATAACGGAGACTGCCTATACTACTAATTACTATAAAAAAATTCTAATATTATCTATTTAATAAATTTTAATAGGTAGTTATTTATTTTACTATAGTAATAGGGTATAAACTATAAAATATAGGAAATGGCTTAAAATTAATACAAATATTTTGAAAGTGTCATTGCGTTTATAAAGGTAAAATATAATAATAATATACGTAAACATTTCAAGTCCTGACGAATATTTCTAAATCACAAGTAGGTACAAGGTACAACAGAATAACTAAAATCTTTATTCTTCATCTAAATATCCAATTTTGTTAAAATCAAACATAAATTGTCTAAAAAAAAATGAAGCATACCTATGTAATATCTATTAAATTCATCAATTTTTGAGTTTTAGTAAGAAAGGAATCTTGTAATAAAATATTAAGGTTTTTGAAATTAGTTAATTGTAGTAAAAATTCCAATTTTACCCAATTTTTTTTTTTGTCTTTTTCGAGAAAAATATTAAAAACCATAGCATTTTTATTATGTATTCAAAAAAGTGACACTCTAAAAAATACAAGTAAATAGTGTAATAAGTATATTATTATTAAATTCAAAATATGCTTAAAAAACGACAAAAATTTTTTGTGCCGTGACCAGGATTCGAACCTGGGTTATTGCGGCCACAACGCAAGGTCCTAACCACTAGACGATCACGGCCCGGTGAAAATTTTGTGCCGAAAGAATCACTGTTATACACAACATTTTATTACCTAAACGTTCTAAACGGTTCGTTTGCGTAATATTACAACTTATAAGGAACGAATGCAGTTTAGCTCCCAAGCGATCTTTTGGAATTTTTTACAATACAATTTATTAACATAAAAGGAATAAAGATAGTAATATAATATAGGTAGATAATAAATATTAATTTATATTTAATAAGCCTTAATACTTAGGTGTTTCGTTTTTTGAAAGTCTATATCATATAAATTGTGAAAATTGGAATTTAAATCGTATACTTGCCGGTAAGCGATAACCATAAATGCTTAAGAGTTTAGGTACATACCTACGTCGATGGTACGTTATATTTTTTATAAATGGATTTCTATTTCTATGTATTTACATTTTACATTGTTTACATGAGTTATTCAACAAGCTATAAGTAGGTTGATTAAAAACGTTTTTGAGGAATTAACAAGGAAATGTTATACAGAAATTAATTTTACATATTTATATAATAAAATAATAAATATTCATTAGATAAAATGACGCATGATCTCTAACTATATTATTGTTTATGGCATTCATTTAACCATCCGGCTTCCTAATAAAGTCTACCTATAGTTATGGATATATCATGTTAGTGCTATGCTTGACTAGTGGTAAATTGGCCTATAATGGAAATAATTTCTTTATACGCTACTAATGAGATTTGATTAGAAGTAGCTTGAAGTCGGTGCGTGTGAAGTGATTTTCGTTCGGTAGGTTCAAACCAACATGTATGGAGCATTTCTGCATTTGAAATTATTTTTTTTGTATTTTTGATTGGAACAGTGTTCCAGGAACAATTGCATTTTATTTAAGTGATATGTTTGTGTACAATATAACACCCCAAACGGGCGCTGCATAGTTATATAAATATAAGTGATGACAAATTTGTTCGAATGAGAGTAGAGAGCATTGCCAGCTTAGGTGGGTTGGCCAATTTATTATGTGTAAAGAGATGGAGTATTTTAAGTCGCTGCAGATAACTTAATTTTGAGAAAATGTGAGGGGTTCAAGTTTTGTTTCAAGCATTTTTTTTATCTAGAATAGGTAACTCCGATATATTTTATGCTCGTTGACCAAGATTTATTATTATTAACGTTACGTTTTAAGTGGTAGCCTGTCTTGTGTGACGAAGTGTGAATAATACACCAGTGCTTTATGAGAGAATGGATTTTTTATTTTTTTCGCACAGCTATGTACTACGTTTAGATGACTGTATAATTTCGGTAACAATATTATCAATGCCTACAAAATATGTATTTAGAAACATTTAACATTATTCAAATAACACTATGATAAGAGGACAATAAATTAACTTCAGAAAATGTTAAGATAACGTAGTCGATGGTCATTAGTTTACATTATGATATTTTTGTATTTTAAAAACGAGTTTTCATGTAAGTATCATTTTCAGATGAATCGAGTTGAAATTACTATACGTATATTATGTGCAATTTTAAATGGAAATATTATCTAATAGTTTATTATTATATTTTGTAAAATATTAAGTGGAAATAACAATGTTTTTGGCTTAGAAACTAATAAATGGTAAATGACTACTGAGCTAAGTTGGTATATTATGACAAAGCATTACGTATAGATTTGAACTTTAAGAGTTGAATGTATTATGTAACCTAACCTAAACTGAATATAATTAACAAACTCTGGTTAGTAAGTTTCCATATAATACTCGTCTGATTATACATATTCATTAACTAAAGGTATATTATATGTATCAGTAGAATACTCAGGATTTTCAATTGGTGTTTGTGGGATATGGCCATATGTGGCGGATTAGGTACCGTAACAAATCTTTATGCATATACGTAAGTTATTATTGATATCATAATATTATAATAATTGTAATGAGTATAAAACAAATAATGTATAAATGGTAAGTACATAATATTATATTACATAAAAATAATATGTAATACCTCAACATATAGTTATCGTTTATTTTATTTTTATAAAGGTATCTATACTATTATAATTTAATTTTTAATACAATTACTACCTATGTAGGTATACATTCTTCTGAATACATTTATAAAAAATAATTTTATTTCCACAAAAATATATAATATTAAAGATGCTTTTTTTTTAACTCATTGTTTCTAAAATAATTATTAATTGTTAATTTTTTTTCGGAAGTGGCTCACCAAATATTTCCTTTAAACATGTTGATATTTTTACTCATAATGATAATGATAATATTATAATATTTACCTAATCTCATATATAGGTAACACGCATGACATAGCGGCGGCCAATTAAGTTAAGTATGCTCAATACTGCAGTGGTATATTATGATTTTTACGTTTCATGTTTTTAATGCTAAATAGCTTATTATTTTTTTTTTTTTTAACATGGTGCCTGTGGGGTTTAACTGAAACCCCCTTAGCCCACTCCGGGCACGCCACTGATATATTTTATAACATTGTTGTAGCCCAAGTGCAGTATACCTATCTTATGGTCTGGGACACAAACACACACGAGATTTTGATTCGTTCGGCGACCGACTATACGCGGAAAACAATTGGGGACATAACTTATTGCGCCGTATATAAATATTGCACATTGCATGATGTGTGACGAACATGGAATAGAATTAGCATAATAAATATATAAAAAAAATAACCCCACAGCAGATTAAGCTAAAAATTCGTTTTTGATACAAAAAATTGCGAAATTAAAATTTATATCATACATATTTTTAGTTTAATTTAGTATGTGTATTTTTATGATATCGATTGTAATACTCGTATTTTATAAATTCGCCGTTTTATAATTTTACATCTTATTCTTATGGCACAAAAATATCATTTTATTTTTATCTTATCAATTATTAGCTTATGGAATCTAACGTAATTTATTGTTATCTATTTTTAAATATAAATATTTTGTTGTTAATCTTCTTTTTTATAATATTTTATCGTAATTTATGTCACAAAAATATTTATACATTGTTCATATAAGCAGTTATCATCTGAACTCACAAAATATATATCTATTAATATTATATAATATAATCTACCTTAATCTACACTTTTGGTACAATTTTTTTTGTATGCACAACAAATTAAAAAAACTTAATGTATAAAAAAACATTGTGCGTCTATTAGTACTCGATAATCTCGGAAACCTAGAAAGCCATATTGTATTCACATTTCACATTTAGAATCGATTGGTGCTCTTGTTGGTTTTTGTTTTAATAAGGTGCCTTCAAAAAGTTTCAACGTTTGGCAGGTCACCTTGTATATATTATAATAATAACTCGACCATCGTTTTACTGCTTTGAGTGCGTAATTTGACATGTAATTGATTTTTTTTAGAATATTTCTGAAATCTTATTTCACGCTTTAAAGTGCTATACAAATAAAAATCTTTCACGTGTAATTAGAATTTTTCGATAAAAATTCGGTTATTCAATTTATTTAATCTCCATGATTGTTAAAAATAACTACAGTTTGTTTAGGTAAAATATTATTATACGTAATTGGTTTTGATACTTTTTAATACACAGTTACATAATAATATAATATGATTCAATAATAATATTTATTTATTTAAAAAGATAATGTGAAACTGAACAAATTAGTGCGTGGGCCCAAATAACAAAAAATAATTGTTTGGTTCTCACAATAAATATAATCATATACAATCCTCTTACCTTCTTTTCTTTTTCTTTTTTTTGTAGGGATCAGTGGTTTAGGTGCTTTTATCACACAGATGAAAGTATAAGATCCTATTATTTTGACAAAAACAAATTTTATTTACATGTTAAAAAAAATATACTTACAGTTAAAACATTTTTTATTTATTAATTTCCAATAGTATAGAAAATATTATAACACGCCTATTTTTAAATGAATGTGTACAAGACTTACAGTTCACGTGGACGTGGTGTCATATCACATTCCTAAATATTTTACTGTATGAGTATATGTATAAATATATTACTAAACACGTGTTCATTGATTAAAAAAAAAAAACACTGTTATTCCGAGTAAAAAAAATGTCAACAATTCCAAGTGAAAAATACCTGGCGCACCTACATAGTTACCGAGGTAGGTCATACCTTTAATACTGCAGTCGACAAATTTAAGTTATATAATATATCAGAAATGTGTGTATTTTTCTGTTAAATAGACTAAGTAGAGTGTGTAAAAACATAATAATAATGTATACTAAACACGTAAACACACGTTATTCGAATATATTATTATTTGCAATTTACATCCGGCTACACACATAATTATATAAACATTATAATATATCCTGAGTGTATTATTATTTACCTTGTAAGCTCAACCAACTGTTCGATAGACGTGTGTGATTTTTACACGTATATTATAATATAATACATACATATATATATATTATTTAAATAGGTATATATTGTTGCGTGAAGTGGTCTACATAACAATAATAAAATAAATAACGGTGTACATTGTTAGAGGGCCGATGGGATGGGATGGAATGTATATTAAGGGATTAAATATATTATGTTATATATTATTATACTATATACCTCCGAGTTGTATCAAAATCGTGGTCTACTATTGCGGTGATACATAATATTATATAATACGACCGTTCAAAATATTATAACCATATTATCATCTTATGTTCGGAATTTTAACGATTGTATTTTTGGATGGATCCCGAAGAAATACATAGTTATCCATATAATATACAGGTAATATAATATTATTATTCTATTATAAAATCTACTGAGATGCTTAAAAAGTCAGTTGCCGTTTTTGTAGTTACCCTCTTAACGCATCAGAAATATTAAAGAAGTTTAAACTACGTAAAATTGATTATATTGATATACGTATAAATTGATTTATACACAAAAAATATGTTCACTCACAATCTATGAATATGAAGATTTTAACTTTTAACACAATATATCGTTTTTCTATAGTCGTTTAAAACTGTAAGATAATTAAACTACATTATACAGAGTTTAGTGTTATTTACCAGACTTAAAATGTTAATTTTTCTATTTATAAGTTTTGGTAAAACTAATAATATAATAATATAATACTGACATCGGAAAACTAAAAGTTATTTTCTCAGCAGGAAAAATTATTAAACGTCATCAGAAGTTTTTTTACAGCCCGATTATTAATATTTTATAAACACGGGTTGGTTAAGTTTATTATTATCCGCCAGTTCACAGTAAAATATATGCTAAACTTTAATAATTCGTCTGCGGCTACAAAGTTTCAACTTCTTGGCTTTCGAGTAAATTTTCAAATATTTGGAGTTATATATTATTATTACATACCAAACCGATTTGCATGCGATATTGTTTCAAATTAAAATATAATCGTAAACACAGACGATCCACTAAACAAAACCGAAAAAATTTAAAAATAATGATTTCCGATGGGTGGTTTAATAATATTATTATTGCTTCACGTTATATTAATTTCTCGGTGGTGTATAGCTTAAGTGAAAGGAACGCGGGACACGATCTAATTAAACCTCCACGTCGCCTTTGGAAGGCAAAACCCGAATCAAATCAATCAGCATTGGCCATTTGACTGGCGACCAACAATGCAGGTGTATATGTTACGAACGTTTGAATTCTATTGTGACGAATCGGGTGAAACAATATACTAAAGATTTAACTCATAGGATTTAGTGTTCACTGTTCATATAATATAATTTATGTGACAAGTACTTCATTTTATGTCGATTTCGACTTGATCGATATTAGACAGCTAGAATAATAAGTACGAATACTGCGGACGCACAATTATTGTTTTACACATTTAAGTACGTACCTATATAATATTTTATAGCCATACAGGCTATGGTTGATAATGAAAGTATAAATTTCACATTTCAAGTTTCAATCGTCAATCGGATTATTTCGCTAATTCTTTTCAACGATACCAGTCTTAAAACATTAATATTTTAAACAGTTGAATCAGTTACTAATAAAGTAGGTAACTATATGATGTGTACATGTTGTGTAAATAAACCAGATAATCTCCGAACCTCCGAATTCAAAATATGTACAAACATATTGAACAAAGCTTGTATCATATATTGCAGTCAAAGTATTCAATTACAGTATTATTATTAAGATATGTTACACACACTCACACACACACACACACACACACGCACTTTTATATACGTATATATTATATATTGAATATTTAAACAATCAGTTGTAATGGAATAAATTCAGAATGACAACGGAGACGAGATAAAAAGACGCATCACGAACGTATCTCGTTTAACGTCCTGGAAGAATATGTATACACACACACTTAGGAGTGGTACTATCCCACTTCACGGAGTATAAATTGTAAACTGTAGAACGTAGGTATCATATCGATCTTCTCCAGCATTTTTTTAAAAATTCTTCCACTGTTTTTTCACTTATCTACCATATTATATTTATATAATATATTATATGAGTACATAAATACGCGTATTAATTATTAAATTATGTATAGATTATAAAAACTGCCACTATAGATTTCGGTGCTCATACTATAATACACGGCTGTGGTGGTTATCTATTAGGTCAATTTAATAATATATTAGTTATTACAATAAGTTGATAGCTATAACTAAGTTTTCTATCCCTCGACTTGACCACCTAAACTCCTAAATTCAAAACAACTGCACTGTAGAATATTGTAGTACAAGTGTACAACATTTGATCTTAATGAAAGTATTATATTTTATAATCTGTGATTATTTACTGAAGCAATAATAATTATTGTTCGTGATCGACTATTTCTTCATAACCGTTTTATTCGGAACATAATATCATAATATAATATGTCTTTCACGTACGGCTTTAAACTCTACTGGCCACTGGGTAAAGGGCTGACATCATCAATGCGAGTATTGTTCAAAATATTCCTTTCTATACATACCTATGCATTAGAAGGTCCCGAATCGTCTCTTTGATTACTCTATGCACTGACTTTATCATATCATAATATTATATTATGTATATTTTAATATACATTCGCATATAACACTTGCACTACTGAATTGAAATGTAAGCCTATTATTATTATTATTATTATTATGTATGAATAAATTAGTATTTACAAAGCACTTACCATTATAATCATGTTGTTGAGTTTAAATATAAAAATGAAAAACAATGTTTGTCAACACGGGAACATTCTTCCATTTGATGCCGATAGGTATACGCGAAACATATTATAATATGTTTTTAATTATCAATAGATGTATGTACTAATCTTGAACCTCAAATGCGAAACAACACAAAATATTGTCTTCGAACAAAACCTTCACTCAAATTATAAGAAAAAACGATTTTAGAAGATTTTAAACGAATATATAATATATTATATTTAAAATTTCTATAAAATAAGACTCCCACGCAATGGTAGATTATAATATGAAAGCGTTATCACTGATCAACAAACACAAAATTTAAATTCCAATATATTTTATCGGCAGACAGCAATTATCGGAAAGCATATTATTATAGTATAACTTTTATATTATTGTTTACATAAAACCATACTTGGATTTTCGTGCAACCTGATCTGACATCTTTATACTTGCATTTTATTCAAACAAACTTTTCGTTTTAAATGTTGACATTTGGTAGAAGTGTTAAATCTATCGATTTTGTTGCCTTTGAACGAATGATTTGTCGTACTATCCAACAGCCCAGGTGAGACTCGGAACGAAAAAAAAACCCGGTGTTAATCATGATAGGTGCCTAACTCATTTTCGTCATTCATTGGTTTTTTCGCAGATCAATTGTTTTGCGGAGCTGGAAAATGTATAGCTGTGGAGCACATTTGCAACGGCGTATCCGACTGCGAATGGGGACAAGACGAACGGAATTGCGGTAAATTATCATTTTAAATAATAACATTCCCCGTCCCGGGAGGAAAGAAAACACAAAAACACACAAACACAAGCACGATATTTTGGAATGTCACGAAAACGAGAAAACGGCGTTTTCGCGTGTATATATATATATATATCATTATGTATCCCTTGTGTGTATACAGTACGACTTAGCGGCGAGATGGGAGTGCGAGGTGAAGGGATGCTGGAGCTCTATTCGCCGAACACGACGTCTTGGCGACCCGCGTGCATTCAGAGCTGGGATTCAGAACTGTCGGCCACCATAATTTGCAACATACTCGGATACAAGTAATATATATATATGATTTACACCACCACCCCCTCCCCGCCACCTCCCTACGATGTGTATCGATTACGTAAATCGCATACAACTTCGACGTATCTACTTTAATGATATAATTATAGGACGCACACAGTAATAATACAGTATACAATTTCGGATAGTTAATCGTAATATTGTAATATTAATGTTGATCCGTTTCTTTATTGTATTTTAATAATATTGCCAACTACAGACTGTAGACTGTTCACCGTTACAGTGCAGCCTCCGGTGCGATCCAAATGATATTATTTACCAAACTTATATCGATAGTTGACATGCAAAGCAAAAGTTTCCTATCGATTATAATTTTACCTATTTTAATCGTATTATGCATTTATATTATATCTTTTATCGACTTCGGTTTATCGCATAAATAGCTTTTGCTATAACGGTGTCACCTGATTCGCACGAAAGTGGTTAACAACTGACAACTCAGATAGTTCATCGTCTATTTTATTATAAATTACAGACTATCATCTAGAAGCATGCTCGGCGAAAACAACAAACTTTTGGCCTCCGTTAAGTACAACCAATCAAAAGAATACTACGACGAAAACAAAATGACCGTTTACAGAGAAATCCGTTATTGTCCGGATTCGTACTTGTATCCGTCTATAAGTCTCTTGTGCTCTAATTTTGGTAAGTTTTTTTCATTCGGTATTCTAATTTATATGTATTATATTTATACGATGTCACGAAAAAATGTCATTTAACCAGAATATTATTGCATGAAAAAAAAAAATACCAATACAATAAATAAAAATACCGACGGAAATATTACCTATTAGATTAGGTTTACAGTGTGATTCGCCAGGCGTTCACCAAGTATTTTAAAATGCATTCTTTAAGTAGAGTTACAAATTCCAAAATCAGAATTTAAATAAATACCTACATTATTGCAGAATAAAGAGGGGTGTTAATCACCTTGTATACTGTCTTACTGAAAACCTATTTGTGCTTTATACGACTTTTATACAGTTGAAATCGCATTTAAGAGTAACAGTTTATATATAGTTCTAGGGCAGAGGCAGAGAGTTGGTAGTTTTGGAAAAAATTTAATGTGATTAATGTTTTAGTTTTTTTTTCAAAATCTTTTATCTCCTCGGCTTCTACAATAATATATTGTACGAGGTTGACCGTATTGTAGTAACATCGGTGGTTAAAAATCCTCCCCCGCCCTGGCGAACTCACAGATACGTACTACTGCGGCAGTATCCGCCGATATTAGCTCTTATATTCTCCGAGTAAAAACAACCAATATACGTCTCGTCAATTTGTGATTGCACCGCAGAGTGCGGTGTCAGGCGTAGACCGCAAACCATGTACCGCAAGACGAAGAGGATCGTGGGAGGCAGACCGTCGCTGCCCGGCGATTGGCCTTTTTTGGCCGCAATCCTCGGCGGCCCGGACGAGATATTCTACTGCGCCGGAGTGTTGATATCCGAACAGTGGGTCCTGACGGCTGCTCATTGCACTGGAGGGTAAACACAATATTACGATTATATTATATTATCAAGTCGTCGTGACGTTTTTCCCGCAACGGATACAATGACACGACATGGAAATCAAATATACATATATATGTATCGAAATCGCGGTATTCGTGTGCGTTTTCAGGAGGAAAATTTTGGGCGACCTTTCGGAGTGGACCATACAGCTGGGCATGACGAGGAGACATTCCCATTCGTTTTTCGGTCGAAAAGTCAAAGTGGAAAAAATCATCAGGCACGAGATGTACAACAACGGCCCCGTTCAGCACGATCACGATATAGCGCTTTTCAAGGTACGCCGCGTGCCAATGTTTATATACATGGAAATGCGATACTGTTATCGTTTTCAGCGATTTTCATAATATATTATTATGTGAATGAATATTATTGTCGTCCTGTTTCGCGTATAGGGCGTAAAAACGATCATTTCGCAACACGTATTTCAACAGATTTTCTTTCAATTGGTTATGCTATGTGTATAATATTATATAATATATTATGCATTATTTTTCATCGTGTTTGTCGCCGTAGATAACCTTTCTGTTTAATACGATTGCCACGGGGAAAGTGTATTTGCAATACGATTTGGGATATAATATTTCTATACTAGAGAGATTCGTTCATATCGTATTATCATAATAAAACGCATAGTATATCTTAGTTTACCTGAAATCAAACAATATAAATTGTTGTTTTCACGAAGTACCTATCTTAAAACATTGGTATGGTAAATTTATATAGTTAATTTAGGTATGTAGATATTTTTAAAGTAGTTGAATAGCAGATTTATATTATATAAGTATTGAATCAATTAAATTAGACATGTACTCGCGTAGGTTTTGGCAGAAACTTGACATTAAGATGTGTATAATATCAAGTTGGCGAATGGGGGTGGTTGAATGAGTCTCCGAGGTATAAACACGGTGTATAATATTATGTATTGGCACATATATATATCTTATATATAAAATTCTCTTGTCACAATGTTAGTTACCATACTCCTCCGAAACGGTTTGACCGATTTTTATGAGATTTTATATGCATATTCGGTAGGTCTGAGAATCGGCTACTATCTAAGTTTGTATGCTGTGCGATAAGTGGTTCCGGAGTTATCGCCTCTTAAGTGCACAATAACAGTAGTTCACACAATAGTAAGCTGATTGACTGATCTATCAACGCACAGCTCAAACCATTGGACGGATTGGACTAAAATTTGGCAAGCATTTAGCTATTATGGCGTAGGCATCCGCTAAGAAAGGGTTTTTCGAAATTTTGATTTTAAAGGATTGCTCACACAGGGATTTTGAGATTTACGATGGAAATATTTGTTTATAAATGGTTGCTATTGGTAACCATGGTTGCTATGTACTGTTTATTTGTAACCAGAACAGTTGTTGAAAATTGGAAATGGAACTTTAGAAAATGAAAATGGTTACATTTCTGTCAATCACACGATTGGACGGGTTGAGTGTTGATTTCTACAGTTTATCCTGACATTTTTAATCTGTCCAATAATCTTATCAGTGGTTATGTGAAAGAGCTATTATCTCTCCAAGAGATGTAACAGCAGGAGTAAGAGTATAATATTATCATGTACACATTTTGGAAAATTAATTTATAAAAAAAAACAAATCTTTGGCTCGGGCAACCGTCGCAATGTTTTGCGTCAGGTTATTCTTAACTTAATATTTTGTTCGGGCAACGCCGGGTGGGACTAAATTGAAATTAGTATTTTTAACCGTTAAATTATAACATAAGACATATTACTCATATAGAGTTGGGAAATATTAATTTTTGGGCAACGAAGTGCACAGGATCAGCTAGTATGTATATAAATGTGACAACCATCTATATTAAAACTGTGTAGGCATAATATATTCTAAATGAAATATTGTCGGCATATGATCGACATGTTTGTAGGTACCTGACAGCGAAAATATGCTATGCAATAATCTAACGTTCAACCCGGCATTTTTATTTTCAGCTCAGCGAGAAGTTAACGTTCCACGAGTTTTTACTTCCGGTGTGCTTACCGCCGCCGAACATGGTCCTGAAAGCAAATATCAGCTGCACAGTCATCGGATGGGGTAGACGCAATGGTCTCGAAGGTAAAATCAATCGGTTTCCCGTACGAAATAATATTAACACAATAATAATAATAATAATGATATAAGCTCGCCGTCATGAATTCGCTCTGTTGTGTGTATTTTAATGATGGTGTGACATCCCACAGACACGCAGTTACACATTATTTCGATGACAATGTGTCAATGTATATTCCGCATTCTATAATAATATACGCTTACGACTAAATTACAATCTACAAAATAGCTATAACAAAAAATGTACTAATGCTATTTATATAATATTATTTTACCTCGTTCTTTGTGTGCACATTAACATAGGCTAGTGAACAATAAAGAGTAAAATATTACATATTTATGGTTTATTAAATTATATAGGTATTTATAACACCTACCTTTTAGGTAGGTACCTATTTTCAATGCAACTTTGTTAGGTTTGTGTGATCAGCGTTTAATGGGTTGAAGAAGGTAGTGCTAGAGGTGATCACGTTAAAGGTATTTTTTTTAGTATCGTGTATTATTGTGTATAAAATCAATAAGTATATATTTCAAATAGTATTTGTTTTGAAGATCACTTAACAGTATTAAGAATGGAATGTTTGAATGTTTGTCATTTTGTCTAATATCGATTTCAATTAAATCTCATACCCGACCATCGTGATTGTTCGTGTGTTTGGCATCTACAAAATGAACAATGAGTATTACATTACACGGTTGGCTATATCAGTTCAGACGCATATAAAACCGAAAATCACGATTTCCATTTGAAATTTGAATCGTGAAATTAAAGTGAATATAATAATATTCGGTTAGTCATATATAGGTATTGTGTAGGTAGTTCATATTATTATTATCATATAATTCAAATTATTATTATACCGACGCGCGGTCAAACGCTATTCATTCGACTCCATCGCGGTATGATAAGTGTTCGGCGCTGGTGATTTATCGCATATGATAGAACTTTTCGCACATATACTCATGTGGTGTAAAAAAGAATGGATTAGAATAAAATAAAATCCATTCAACGGTTTAACGCGATTCGACGATATAAATGTGTATGTAAAAAAAAAATCTTCTGTGATGAGGTTGTCAATGACGGATTGTTCATTCCCTTTCACCTACACTCAAAATTTAAATGTCGCGTTAGGGCCTTTTATCTTTTTGGCTGCATGTTCGAAAGTTTTGGGACCAACGGCTATTGTTCGGTGGCAGATCAATAAATTTTTACTCGGTTTTTTTCCCTCGCGCGCGAATATAGTTATAGTAAAAACCTCACTCCGCCACCATCGCCACCTGACCTACCGGAGCACACGTTCTAAAGTTTCCATAGTACTAAAAATCATGTGTTTTCATATAAATTACGGATCGTAAATTTCTGTTTTTCCGGTAGAAATCAGATTATTTCCGTACAATATTATTTATGCACGTATATTTTCGAGTTTGTTGTTTCCGATTAAACTTTTCGTTTTCCGATATAAATGAACCACTTTTCAATATGTTTCGCAAAACGTATTTAATATTACATTTATAGTGTTTCCGCTCTGTATAAGAATAACATATACAAGGCTATGATTCTGAAGAATAAATTTATTTTTTGTTATAAAAATATTAATTTTTTTTAATTTAAAAGTTTTTGTTATTCAACAAAGTAATTGTGTTTAGATATAATATTTATTTTTTAAAATATAATTAAAAAGAAACCATAAAATTGTTACGTATACACAGTATAAATAGAAGTTTTCCTTTCTCAATAAAAACAAAAAATGAAATCACGTTTACTACTGTAATATTAATATAATATACAAGTTAGTGAACGAAATAATTCGCAGCACAATTATAAATTATTTTTATGTGTAAACTGTACAATATTTAAGAAAATAATGTATTACAATCCAAAATGTATACGTAAATATAATATATATTATAACAAACAATAATATAAAAACCGAACTCATAATTAGAATTATAACAATTTAAAAATGCATTGACATTAACTACGTAATTCACAATTCTGTTTTAGCATTTGACCGTTGTGCGAATGTATTTTTCTCGTAATTATTCATAAATAAATTGAATTAAGGTAAATCAATTACCGCTATTATCGATTGATGTCCGATAATTCGTTCATTTTTACCCGTCATCTATGTCTGTGTACATAATATTATTATTATTATTGTTTATTTAACGCCGAAACGACAATTTTACATAGTATTACAAATATGGTACAAGTACAGTAAGGTAGAATACATAAATAATTACTTAGAGAGATAAATAGTTTAGACAAAAGTATAAATATTTCAAAGTATACATGTTATAATGCAGATGAATAGTATAATTATGAAGGTAGAATTATAATTAGTGGCCTAAGGATTATTGGTTGTTTGCAGCTCTGAGCATGGGTGTAGAGTGTGGTTGTGCCCATAAGAGGTCTTGTGGGTCGGGACATAAAATTGTGATTGGTTTCTGGAAGAATGAGAAGGAACTCTGAATGGTATGGCTGCGAGAAGATCAGGAACGTCCAAAGAACCAGTTAGGATTGCGTTTAGAAAGTCTAAGTCTGCCTTAGCACGGCGAGAGGTATAAAATAAACCCATTTTCCCTGTATTTTAAAATTGAAAAACGCTATCGAAGCTTACACAGAAGTATTAAGAATATTTGTTATTAACATTTGACAGGATAAATATTAAGTAGAGCGGCAAATCTAGAATGCAGTGGAGTCGAATTATTATCTCCTTCGGCATTCGCACAACGACGTAGATTTAAAATCCAACTGAAAATATTAAAATAACTGTTGATAAACAATTATTACAATGTATTATAATATATCTACCTAACGAGATTCTTATAACAATTTATACGACATAGTTTACCTTTCCAAATGACAAAAAAAAAAAAAACAAGGAACTATTCAACGTTATTAGTGAAACGAATAAAAGTGTACAAATTAATTGTCCTAACTGACTTGCACAAAGATTAATTACAAATTATAAATTGTCTGTTATGAAACTTTAAAATTTGAAATAAAAACAAGTTTGATTTAATTTGTTTATCATAATTTTTTTTTAATGAAATACAAACTTTGGAGTCTCCTTTAGATTCAGTATTTTTAGTTTTCGTACACCTAGTTTACTTTATTATTTTTCTGCAGTAGAGATTAAAAAAAAAAAAATTGCAACTTCGCAAAAATGATGTATTAATACAGGTTGTCCTGTGAGGATTTAATCCTTGCGATGTCTTCTAAAATAATGAAGATATCGTAATTCTGTGTTTTTTTTTACAAGACTCACAAATATAGGAAGTACAAATATTTCATATTTTAATTTACATTAATGTTTTTGCAAAAAAGTTTACTAAATAACTTTTTATTTAATTATTTTCAAAAAAATTGAATAGTTTATCAATTTGTTGAGTTTATTTTTCTGAAAATTTTGACGTTTCAACATTTATTTTTATCAACCGCGTGATTTTAAATAATTTTTTCAGTTTCGAGTTATATATTTTGTGGATCAACAATAATTATGATTTAATAAATCTGATCAGAAAACGAGACAAGATTATATAAAAACATTTTAGACTATGGTATTAAATAATATTTTTCTCAAAACAAAAAAAATTATTAAAAACCATTAAATTAATGAAAATACAGTTTTGAAACGTCAAAATTTTCAAAACCACTAACTTTACAAAATGGCTATCTCAATTTTTTTTTAAATAATTAAATAAAAAAATAATCAAACCATTAAAATTAAAATATGAAATATTCGCAGTCTTTGTTCCTGTGAGTCTTATAAAAACATAATATTATGATATCTCCATTATTTCAGGAGATATCGTAATGGGAAAATCCTCACAGGACACTCTGTATATTGACATAACATTTTCTAAACTAAAATGTAACAGTTCCAAATTCCCGGAAACACACACACACATGAACCTACACATATAACACTATTATTTACACAGGACATGTGACTGGCTAAATAAATGTGCATTTTTCATTGCAAACGGTTGTAAAGTGTTTTGGGGCTTATCTGACATTAAAAACGAGTATAATAAACCATTTTTTTTTTAAATCCGTATTTATATTTATTTATTTTTGTAAAAAAATCCACGTTTTCCTAAAATATATTTTAATTGTATTCATTAATTTACTTTGATTATGTTGGCTATACAAATATGAGCCATTTTTTAATATTATTTACCTTGCTTGTCAACTAATAATTTAGTTTATAAAAACCATTTCGAAGGACTATAGTGACATTTTAATTTATTTGAACCGTATTATATTCTAGTATTCGAGTATAATAGTACCTATTATTTATTTTATCAAAAATCAATAGTATTCTGTTTGAATTCATAAACAATTATTATTATTTTTTAATAAAAATAATAATATTTCGATTAGGTACCTTGTTGAAGAAAATATCAAACTAATCCTAACTTGATAGTTATTAAATAAACTAAAAAAAAACAAGTTTTTACACAACAAAGTGTTAAAACTACGATTGTTTAAAACAATGCTCTCAAACCAATTATTTTTAAATAGTTATAGTCGTTATAGGTAAAATATAAAAACATTTTTTAGCCAAAGAAATCGAGAAAAATTTCTTTTAACTTTAAAACTAAAATATTTTAAAACAATGTTCCGCTAACTACTTTTAAGATATACAATATTCTGAATATTATGTAATACTAAAAACTCTATGTCACCTCTCTTTTTTATTTTTATTGGTTTTTTGAATACAGAAATATACCATTTATATAAGTAGGTATATATATGTAATAATTGATTTACATTAAAAAACAAAGTATGGATTAATAGGTATAACGGACGAAACCATTCATTGTTTTGGGGCCTGATGTGGCGCAGTGGTCGGTGGTAGGCCATAATGTGTGCTGCGGTCAAGCACCGTCCTCTGCGCTGGCCTCCCGGATGGGTGACCGAATCTTTGCCCCACATAAATACACGTGTTCCTCAAACAACCGTAATCCCCCGCAAAAAGCTTATGAGCATAAGTTTAAAAACCAATAAAAAATAATTGTTCTGTCAAATAATATTGAATACGGTTACAGAAAGTGAATATGACAAATCATTTTGCTCTGATATAATACCTACTCACACCATCGTTCCATACAATACAATAAATGCAATTTACAGAGTTGTAGTGCTTTAGTGTTTATACTGTATATTGTTAGAGTGTTGACCTATATTATTGGAGTTATTTTTTCTTTGGTATTTTCTCATGTTGGGTTAGAATAAATTCTTGTATAGTTAAATAACTTACAATTCAAGAATACCATCCAAGCATTAAAATATAAGTGTGCACATTTCTAAAGCATGTTAAAAGTCATAGTTAATATTTCACACCAACGGTACTTTTTTACTAGGAAAACCACGATCTAAAAAAAATTGCTCTCATTATGCCTAGTAAAATATAATGATTTTAAAGACATTAATTAAAAATTTAATTTTCTTTCATTGATTTGCTGCTACAGTATCCACTGCTTCTATAATAGTTATTTGTGGACACGAAAGGAACAAAAATGTACCTAAATAGGTATAAACGTGTATCTTTCATCCCAAAATGTCAAAGCGGTGTACCGAGGAATGAAGGAAATCGACCTATTTTTCTAGGAAATGATATTCCTATAGCATGTCTGGGCTAGTATCACAATTTATAAAAATTGAGTCCCAAATAGAAAATTTTACTATAGACGCTCCACCGCCAAACGATGTCAATTATGTTCAGAATATACGAATTTTACAAATTCATAAGAATCAAAACACCTACCAAGTAGTTAGTACCTATAGTGTTCACCCACAATTTTGTGAAGAATTCCGATTTATGAAACAAAGAATTGATTTATGTTTTGTTAATTTTAGTACTTTATGTACTACGCAGGACCTACGTCCTATATATATATAATATAAACTTTGTCTTCCCATTTTACAGTTCAAAGACCCGATTTGTGTAATATTATTTCAATGGTTATTATTTATAATTTTGTTTTTTTGCAGGAGCCGATTACGAACCGACAGTAAACGAAGTCCAAGTTCCCGTACTGGACAGAGATTTGTGTAACGCGTGGCTGAAACAGAAGGACGTCAACATCACGGAGGGGATGATATGCGCTGGGTACGAGCAGGGCGGCAAGGACGCGTGTCAGGTGATTATAATCAAACGATAACACTCGAGAGGCAAAGTTTCATTCGGATTCGCTGAAAACGATAAAACTTATTTAATTTTAATTGCGACATTTTGCGAGACGTTATTTTTATCGTCCGTATACCGTGTACGACGAAAAACTGTATCCTGGTTTGTCGACGTTTACCAGGACATAATTGTGTACACAATTTGATAAAATAATTAAATTAGTTATTGCCAAAATGTGTGCAATATAATATTATATGTATATATTTGAAAAACGTAAAAAGTTGGCAAATTAAAAAATTAAACTGCATCATTTTTAAGACGGTTAACCAGTTCAACACGATATCGAAATCAGACTCGTCGGAAAAGTCTAAACAAAAGTATAATGATCATAGGAAAAACAGATATCATAATCGTAGATTAGATAGCATCTTTATTTTTTACCATTAATATGGGAATTTTCCGTAGGTTTCCGCCGAAAGTATTTCTTTCTTATTTCCGCAGATTCACATTTCCACCATATGAAAAACCACAATTAACAAATATTAAATAATATTATATTATATAGGTACCTAGTCACTTTGTTTTTACAAGCATAAAAATTCAAATTTTAACACAATTCGTCAAAATTAAATATTTTAAGTATGTTAATTATTATTTTTTGATTTGAATAATGATACAATAATATATGTATATAACAGTTATAATAATATTATGTGTAAAACATATAGGTATACATTGCATACGTTACATGAACTACGATTATGATTTTAAAATTTTTTAAATATCTATCGAGAAAAGAGAACCGTATAGGTTTTGGCGGAAAAGGGAATTTAATAATTTATGAATGAAGGAAAAAGGGGAAAGGTATACTTTTGACTGAAACCAACTGTGTATCGGTATTTGGGTGAATTTTTCCAGCCAAATGACTGGATGTTATGATAAACATTACAAAATTCGATTAAAATCTTAACTCGAAAACGCATATTATTATGAACATTCATAATTAATCATGAAAATAAATTGAAATGTTGAGTTTTAATTATAAATAATCAAACTAAATAAAATAAAATAAAACTACATACAAAGTAATTTCAACAATTTACAAAAAATCTACAGGATTCAATTTATGAATTGATAGAAATAAATCGATTGATGACTGATCTTAATATATTTTTGTACATATTGTTCACCTTTTGCGTAGGTACTTGTATCAGTCCTATTGACTATAAAATATAAAATGCTTCGAGCTTATAGATCTCGCGTATAGGTAACACGTATAATATAGATCACGTACATTCGGGGAGCACAATAACTAATATAGGTTTTTATTAATATTATTGTTGTGATTTCATTATTAGCATATAGGTACCTATTATAACTTGAAATAGGTATACCTATACCGTCCTTCGCGCTCGGTTCGCTCGCCTCGCCTCACACAGACTTCCCGTGTACATACACTGTATATACAGGGTGCCCCAGGTCTATTTGACTAATGCAATAACTTTTTTTCAATTCAATATTTTTAAGTTTTTTTTTTTTGTAATGATTTGTAGAGCTTTGCGCTATAATTTGTATATCTTATATATATATATTTTTTTTTTTACAACAAAAATAAATTATTAAAATTTTTTATTTAATATTTTTCTAATAATCCAAGATAGCTATTTCATAAATAAGTATTTAAAAACCATTTTGGCGTTTAAAACTTTTAATTTGGTTAAGTCGTTAATTTTTAAAGTGTGTTAAAATTCAAAATTATTTCTTGCTTATCACTGTTACTGCTGTAAAAGTTATTGCATTAGTCAAATAGACCTGGGACACCCTGTATTTAGGATACGATAATACAATATATATATTGTGTAGATTAATAACAATACAATTTTATACCTACGTCGACCGCACAACACACACGGATTTATAACAGCTTACACGTGATTTCTCAACAGGGCGACTCGGGAGGTCCTCTACTGTGCCCGATGGAAGGATACAAAGACCGGTGGTTCGTGGGCGGCATCGTCAGCTGGGGCGTGGAGTGCGCGACTCCCAGCTTGCCAGGTGTGTACGTCAACGTGCCCATGTACACGGAATGGATCAAGAACAACATCCACACGGACCAGCTGTTTTCGTCGGCGGACGACGAGTATTGAGCGCGATTTTCCGCGAGCACGACGCGATCGGCTGCCGTCCGATCGTCGTTCCGTTCCCCTACCCTCCCCCCCCCATCATCGCCGAGCGTACCTATTTAATATTTAAAACTGCTGCAAATGTCCACACTGTAATCCGCAGTGGTCGTCGTCTTTAAACGCGTTTTCCCTAGCTGGAAAATAAAATATCAACGAAAATCAGTATATAATATTATGTCTGTCGATCTAGTAGTGCACTTTCCACAATAGCCGAGCAAATGGAAGTATTCTTCACCGTGGTTATTTACATTGTGTAATATATTATTATGTGTGCGATTTTCAATATTCTGCTCCACGGCGACCTTTCCTGGTTTTAATCAAAGACGATGGAAATAAAAAACAAAAAAAAAACAATAAAATAATATTATATTTTAATTTAACGGAAAACGCCGAGACAAAACTCTCGGTTTATGTAATTTTTGGTTAGTCTACATATACAATTGAAACGCTGTAGGTATTATAAGTTTAAGATTTCAAGTCAATTCTTCCTAAAACTTTATCAAGTAGGTACCTAGTGACTACCTACATTCGAAATGTAAAAGATACACTCAAACTGTTGGCCTCGTTTTCTGGATGCAATACTATAGTTTCATATTGTAAACTATGCGCAGACGATGGCTGGATATCACATTATATAAATACGTAAAACAACATTTTAGACCTTTTTCAGACGATAATTTTTTTCATAATACTGACGGAGCTTATAATATTTAAATACCGTTGTTTTGCTCTACTATGTCCATGCACTATTGATAAACGTTCGTTGATACGATATTTTCATACGTATCATCACTGTCAGTACATCATATTAATTGTTTATATTGTGACCGATAAATGTCTTAAAACTAAAACTTGTATAAGAATTGCACAACACATTATACGTTCAAACAACGTGGCACGTACAATCATATGGTTATCCGTCCAACGGCATACTCCTGATTTATCTTATAGTCTTACGTCGTTTGAAACTTTTACTCAAATTAACGATATGGTATGGCGATAGTAAGTATAGTTAAACACTGTTCGACTTCGTGAAAACAAAAAATTCATACTAATACTATACCTATACTTACAACTTTCCAGACGGTTTTTAATTTCAATCTGTTTAGATTAATTACCTATTATAGAAACGCCAGTACCAACATTATTTTCCGGCAAACGTTACGATTAAAATAGGTACAAGGCATTCGACATCTGTTAGAAATAGAAAATATTGTATTAGTTAATATGAACCCAAAGAGTTTTATTTATTTTTTTATCGAAACACTTAACTATATACCTAATATTATTATTACCTATAAAACGTTAGCTTGTGATTTTCGGCAAAAATGTATTAATTTTCTATACACACAGCAGATACAACTGTTATTTTGTCAATAGCCACAACTTCCATATAATGTTGAATTAAAAAAAAAAAAAAATTTGCTCATTGACGAACACATCGCACACACACACACATACACACATATACACACACACTCACACGTGCGCGCGCGCCCACACATACATTGGTTGGAATATTATTATTATTGTAATATACTCCAAGTTGTCGTGTGGTAAAAGCATATTTAGCGATAAACAATCTTATGCGGAAGTCCTACTCGGAGCGCATTGTAATCTTCATGGCGATGGAATTATAGACAATAAACATAATATTTTGCATTATCCAAGACAAAAAGTGAGATTTTTTTTGTAAATTCGTATAAACTTAAGTAACAATTATAAAATTATATTAATTTTAATGACAAAAATAGGCTAAGAAATAGTTGAGCGTAGAAAAATATTATAATATTGAACAGTAAGCTATTTTTGTAAAAACAAATAGGTACAATTAAAAACAAAAAAAAATGGAATTACATTTATTTGATATAATGTATATTATATTAAATTACAATGCATAGGCAATTACTAAAAAAAACTGTCCTAAAAAATGATAACAACGCAGAATTCCTTCTGATGTATATTTCCATTTGAACGAGTTGAGTTTGATTATTTTTGGCTGATCATATTTTCCGACCAACAACTAAGAAACCAATCAATCAGATAAACTCAATTAGCATAATATTTTGAAGTTTGATATCAATCAATGTAAAAGTAAATTCTGTTTGATAGGCTTATAGCTAACCTTGTGTATTATGCCACTTGTAAATTAGTTGGATAAGTATAGTTCAATTTGTGAAAAACCACTATTACTTTAGCTCAAGCTTTAAATGTGATTAGTTTTCAAATAATTGAAAAAAAAATATATAATATATATGATATTAAACTATAATAATATTATACATGTGAGTATTGTAAGAGTATAAATCATGTTTGACATATAACAATATAATATAAATTAGATATAATTACTAATCGGTAGGTACCTCTATACGTTACTGTTCTATCGTAGATTAGAAATCGTGTACGATCGCCAATGTGCAGGTTGTATAACGTACAATATTATACACATATTATTATTACCTATAGGCTATAGTAAAATCTTATGCGCATTTATTGTTATTTTCTGTATAAATTGTTTATGTTGAGTTTGGAGTACGATTGACGAGTATTAATATATTTTATGATAAATGTTTTGGCGATCGGGAAAATAAAAATGTTTATTTTTCTATTTCGGATGTCCCGGTGACAGGAGTTATCAACGCTAATGAATCATGGTATGGGACCTGACAATTTTGTAAAAAAATGTGTGATTATGGGAATGGCAAGTTAATATAATGTTTTTAATAATGTACCAAGCTGTTATTTTTCACGGCTACCTAAAGTCGTGTTATATTGATTTTTGTACTAAAACAAATATTTATATACATTAAAAATGTACGTTAAAGTATGAGTATACATGGATGAAATTGTATGTAAGTGATAGGAAATGTCATAGTTACCAAAAATATTAAACTATAATCATGGGGTGAGAATATGATAATGTTCTGTGAGAAACTTAAAAACGAAATATTTTATTTTTTGTTCCAATAATATTGTGTGGTTTGAACGGTTCTATGTAATATCGTAATCTAACATATACCTATAATATAATATGTTAGATTACATTACACAATATTAAGATATTTAGATCAATTAAATATTAAGATAAAAATTAAATGAGTTGTATAATAATTGAAATGTTCATAATATTATATGATTATTATAATAAATGTGTAGAATGCACAAACGATGCCAGAAACAATTCAAAATTCGACACATTATTGAACATTTTCATGCTCATCCCGAGTGTTATTATATGATATATTTATAGAACTTATTAGTTAGTACCTATTGTAATATTGTAATTGTGTGAAGAAGTAAATATATAATTTTATACTTAAAAAAATATATTAATCATAATTTGTTACCAACAAATCACAGAGACGAATGGCAAAAAGAAATTATTTTTACTATTGCATTTTTTTCTGTTTGTTAATTTCTTGTGTGTGCATTTTAATTTTATTGGTTGTAATTTGAAAAGAAAAACTATTAATTATAGTTATAACGATGTTACCGTATGTACCCAATGTCTAATGACTTAAAGTAGATAGAGATAATATAAATTAATGTTATGGATAAGGAAATTATAAATATATTATGAGAAATTTAAGTTGAATATAACGTATATTTGTGTAAACTAGAATAAGCAACGAATTGTCTAGTAAAGAAAACTTTAAAGCTTGAAGTTGACTTTTTATTTATCATTCCTACGTCATTATCCGTCATTATAATAGTATATATGATTTACAATTTTTAGATCAAACATTGCTTAATTATTATAAAATAATGTTTTTATAGTTATAATATATAGAAATATGAAGGTGTTTAATTTTGAGGCGTGATTAATACTTTATAATAAATTGAAACGTGATAAATCAAAGTTCGAACCCCATACTCATAAAATATAAACACTTACAAAAAGTACTCTTTATCTTTAGTATAATTATTCTTAGATACGTAAATATTACGTGATGAATATACATTTGTAAATATAATTTAATATAAAAAACACTGTATAATATAATAATATGACTTGCGATCTGAAAAAAAACGTAACCTTTCAACTAAGTTCAAAAACGAGTCGTTTTTTTAAGTATTATTTTATGATTCACTAAAACACAAACTGGTGTAAGACTAAATAATTTTAAGTGAGCTTCAAGCCTCTTAAATTCAAATACCTTTAGTTACACCTACGTAAAACTGGAAAAGTACTATTACACTATCACTGGGTGCCCGAAGTACTGAAAAAGCCGGCCTGAGCTACTATTCCGTTACATAATGTTATGACTATGTAGATCGAATCCATCTCTGGTATTGGATTACCCGAAAATCCAATGAATGCCAAAGAGGTACGCGTTTTACCCCAATAGTGGACTTATTATTTTTTGAAATACATAATTTCTTCTTTTAGAACTTTAGGGTATGTGACAAATGATGTTAGGATGGTTAAAATGTATGTCAAATAATGCAACATTAATGTATTTTACATATAATTCAAGGGAACTCACGGAAAACGGATAATTTTTTAATAAGCAGTAAGTACTTACACAGTACAGCAGAAATGTATTTAGTTCAGTGGGTGTAAGAAAATAATCAATCAGCAAAAATATTCGATATTGCCAAGAAAAATACTAATTAGTTATGTGACTAAAGTGTGTGTGTATGTACTGATGTACTTTTAAGTATGACTAATGTGTATTGTTTATTTGTATGTATAGTTACTTACTATTGCAGTAATCTATTAAAAATATGAAAATATTATTTTTGTATCTTGTATATATTGCAGTATAAGCAATACAGTAAACCTAATAAATATAATAACATTTATAAGAACCTTTGAAACCTTTTTAGCTCATCAATAATAACAACATAGTGTTCATCAGTACTATATAATCAGTGTCGGCCTGGCATACCAAAGGCCCATGGATCAATTTTTTAAGGGGCCCCAAAAAATGTACACTGTATTTTGTTGAAACATTATTTTAAGATACTTCTTTAAATACAGGTACTTTACATTTTCACCAATATGGATCATAATATATAATACCTATAAATCATGATCATGATTCATGAGTTAACTTAAATATAAAAGCAATTTTACAACTAATTATTTTTGAAATACCTACCTAGTAAGAATATTTTAAATAATAAAACACAATTTTTAAATAAGTAATTTTTTTAATTCGTGAGAAGAATAAGCTATTGTTTCTATCAATTGTTGAGTATCAATGGCTATATTTTTTTCTATAGCCATCAACATTAATGGAGTAAGGTGATTTTGGTGTAACGTTGAGCGAAGTTTTGTTTTTATGCATTTAAGCTTTGAAAATACCCTTTCACAAGTTGTTTGTGTTGATGGCAACAACAAAGCAAACTTATATATGACAAATAAATTTGACTGGCATGATAATTCTCGTAAAATTAAAAATGCGCAGTGAATACATTTGTTACATTTATTGCAATTTACTGATTTTGATATTTCATCATTATCTTCATCACTCGCATCTTCATTTCTTAAAAGTAACTTATTTTCTGAATCACAATCGGTAGTATATTTAGGTATTTGTGGTATATTACGAAAACTAAAATTATATTTCTATTATAAAATATTTAAACTTAGGATACATATCCGTAAGCTATATAAGAATAATATTGTTTAAGTTACTTTCATAAGTAAATGTCATACCTTCATCATTATTATATATTCATATATTATACAGATATTATAGACGTATAGTAGGTTTTGTAAATTAATACATAATACATTTTTTCTATGCAATATTTGTATGATTGCTAAATCCAACAGTAGGGCACCGGGGCCCCCGCAGGCTGCAGGGTCGGGCAAGCGTGGTCCTCGTGGTCTCGTCCAAAATAAAGATAAAACCTAACTTAACTTGCAGTAGCGCAATTAATCCAAAAAAACCTCCTCTAACTTGTACAAAGCCTAACCTAACAAAGCAAATGATTATTGAATAATTTTCAATTTCCTGGGCCCCTAAAGAAAAATTGCTCCTATAACAGCTGAATATTTCGATAAATACATTACAGGGGGGGGGTCCCTATTCCCTATAAACCCTATAAGAACAAAATTGACGACCCTAAAAAAAAAAAAAAAACGGAGGGGCCCCGGCCGCATTCGCGGCCCAGCGGCCATGGCCAGGCCGACACTGTATATAATATACACATAATCAGTAACTATATGATTATGTGTAGGTGTTTAGGTACTAATAATTTCGGTGCACAGTATTCTGGCCAGAAAAATCTGTTACCTAAATTCTGAGTAAATTATTCACAAACAACAGACATACAAATAAAATATACATCTTAAAATTTACAGTTTTTTGAATATCAACATACTAGTAAGTCCATCTACTGTTCGTGTCAAATAAATTATTAATTATTAAATTAACTTTGGACATTAGTTGAAGTCGAATAAGGAGTAAAGTAGAACTCATTGGTCATTGGAGTGGATTAATTATTCGAGCTAGGTACTTATAAAGAGACTATATTATTAGAGTTATATTCACCACCGAACGACGGGAATAATTAATACTAACACTATAATGTACTGACGGAAAACTGGCCTATATACCAGGTGATCCATTTAATTGTCTTCACTCATTTTTTTGAAAATATTCTTTTTATTTTATTTGATGTCATAAAAAAATAACATCTAAGCAACATCTTACAGCATTTCTGAAAAATAAATATATTTTTTAAGATTTTTAGGTTTTTTAATTACATAAACATTTGTATTTCATATTCCGAAGTAGAATATTATTCAGAGTATTTAAATCTATGAAAATCAATTTTTGGTCCAGCAGTTCATTAGTTATAAATATTTAAAGTTTAGATTAGCGGAGTAGAGTGGTACAGGTATTTTAAGTTAATCTAAACTTAAAGTGCTTATAACTAACGAACTACTAGACAATTTTTAAATTTGATTTTTATAGATAGAAATACTCCAAATTATATTTTTCTTTGGAATATGAAATAAAAATGTATGGTGTCATTCAAAAAAGTAAAAAAAACTTATAACGATAATAATAATAAAAAATATATTATATTTATTTTTCAGAAATGTTATTTTGAAATTATATCGAATTATATTATAAAAATGTTATTTTCAACAGTAAATAATGAATGTTTATTTGTTTTGTTCACCTTTTACTTTTTAACTTTATAACTTTTTTAATCAAATTTTACATCAAAGATTTTTATTTTTCAAAAAAAAAAAATAATATTCCTAATACTTTCTATATTGTACAATATATTGTTTACCAATTTCGACATTTATAAAACAATTTCAAAGTACTCATGCAATTATTAGGTATAGGTATTTCATACAACTGCCGAAAGTTTTATTGAAATAATTTGATTCAAACCATATGATTGCGTGTTATAAACTCATATTACAGTATTTCTAGGATAAAAAGGAGTTTTAAATTATTTGAAACCATCTAAAATAATATAATATAATATAGGCAATAAACCAAGGCATTTATAATATTATTTACCTAACGTTTAAAATTGAAATAAATGTATAAATTGTTTTACTCTGTAATTTGTATTACCTATATGGCTGTACTATTAATAATGTTATGTAATAATTTTTTTTTCTATTTATTATAATTCAAATGTTTCAGCATATTGGGCATGTTATTACAAGTTTGTAGATTACAGTTTAATTACGGTTTAATGATTTTCGGTTTATACAAATAGAATATGGAATGGGGATTGTAGATAATTTTTAATGAGGTTTGTAGATAAGAGATTTAATGTTAGAAGGAAAAAAAAGAGAAAAGTGACTGCTATGGGAATATTGTTGTGAGATTGTTTAAAATTACAGTTATTAGAGAGATTAATGGATTTAATAATGTTTTGAGTTCCTTCAAGATTTTTGACGTTGAATCTGTAGTACTGGATATTGGTTGGGCAGCTGTTACACTGGCGTATGATGTACCGGACGGATGTGAATGCGATGCATGTCGACGTGAGGTGCCTTGTTGTTTTGGAATTTCTACCTTTTTTGGTTTGTTTGGGGGTTTTGTCAGTTTTTTGTAAATGTTACAACCTTTATATGATGCTGTATGTGCACCAGAACATAGTGCATATTTAGCCGGGAGGCTACAATCTTTGGTGCACATATCAGTTGAGTGATTTTCGCCACATTTAACGCATCTGGGCTGCTGACTACAGTAGTTGCGAGTATGACCGTAAGCTTGGCATGTGTAGCATTGAGGTGGGTTTTTGCGTTTTGAATGTGGTTTTTCAATCAATACTGCGGAGTGAAGGAGTTTTGTAATCTTGAAGATTTTTTTATTGTTTTCTTTAAGAGCCAGTTCTACGTGGAACAGTGGTAAAGGACGATGGTTCTTTTTGATATTAACCACGCGCGTGGCCGAGTGACCAAGTTTGGCCAGGACGTTTGTAATATCAGTTATGGTAGGTAGTGGAATGATGCAGATTTCTGATTACTGCTCTGAATTTTCGTTTGGAGTGCAGCCGAAAAGAGTGAAATTCGGCATCGGTTTCTTTTAAGTAATCAATTACTATATTGTAGTTTATACGGTTGTTGGGACGGATTATGAGAAATGCCTATATAAACGAATGAGCTGGTCTTATAATATCGTATAATAATTAAGTAAAATCCTGATAATGAAGTATTGGTTAGCAACCATATATACAGTTTTTAACGGACCTTGTAACTTTCATGGTTTTAGAGTTATTAGGTGATGAACAAATATTTAAGACATATTTTATGAACGTTTAACAATCAAAAGTATGTGGAAATAAAAACCAAAACGGTATACGTGAATAGAATATAGCACTGTGTAGTTTACATTTTAAATTAAACTTTATTTCGTAGTAATATATCTTACACCACCAGATAGCACGGTAGGTTCCACATAAAGTTAGAAATGTAAAACAACGCAATATTGGGTTCATAAAATCGGTGCACGTGCCAGTCTCTAGTAATGCACTAATGCATATTGAATACTGAATAATAAAGATCGACTTTTTGATGGTTTCGTGAAGTATAATTTTTATCTGATAACCTCTGTTTTTAATTTAATGAGGTCTCAAAACATTGAATTCAATATTGTTGCAGGAATACCGACATTAAATTTGCGGTAAAAAATTATCTAAATAGATCTATAATAATATATCTATATAATAATAATATTTCACTAAAATAAATCGTTTTAATAACATTTATTTAATATTATTAAACTAGGTGTGCCTGCGTATCAAGTATTTCTTTAGAGCTCGGACAAATAATAGGAACTAATATTATCATTGTCACTTACCTCCTCTAGCCACCATATCACGCGTACTTAAGGAAAGAAACTTATAAATTGGTATTGGAGAATTTAGAATGATTTTATTCTTTCTCTTTTTCGATCTTTCTATCTCACTCTCTCATCAAATAATTTCTGCTAGAACTTTTGCTTATAGGTATACTTATTTTATGAGTTCTCTAAATTATTTCTTGGAAGTTGTAAGGGCGTAGAAATTGATTAAGGGGTAAGTAACAGTTATATTGATATGGGATTTATTTATTTATTACTTTAAAAAGTCAATACATTTTGAACTATGAAGATAATTATTAATCTTTTTAATAAATTAAGTTGAGTTGAAATGTATTTTATAAGCTGCAATCTAAAAATAATCGATAATTATTATGTATAATTTATTAAATCATAGTAATGTATGCGTAATATACTATACATTTAATACCACGATACGCATTGAGTGACTAATAATTCAAATATATAATATTATATATTTTAATATTTATATCTTTAACGATTATAGAAACCATGGGAATTTTATTGAAAATGAACCAGCAAGTATAATAATATAATATTTTCCATTCGAGAAAAAGAAAATTTAATATTGACATTGATAGTTACAATGATTACGTAGAAATGTAAATAACTTTTTGAACGAATATCAAAAGTTTATACTCAACGACGAAAACGATTAGTATGATTATACTGAAGACCCACAAGTATAATATTGTCGAAATTCATAAATGTTTTTATTATTGCAATTTATAAATGTAGAAGAGATACAGGGCCTATTTTTTTTTTATAAACAATTGAAGTTCAACTGTTGACAAAATTCGTCAAAATTACGAACATTTTAAAAGTTAATGAAAGGTTCTTCATTAGTTGTGCTTACAGAAACCTGAAAATTACAAAGGTGCAAAGGTGCTGAAAAGTACATAGGTAATAATATGCTCTACGTATTTGTTTTTGTGAACATTTCTACAACAATTTATTATATTTAAAATTTTAAACGAATAATAATGATTTTGGTTATTTTGTTGTAATTAAAAAAAAAACATTATATTCGTAGGGATTGAACCTTTTCACCACTACACATATTATAAATATATACTATACACAATAAAATTTAAAAACGAAATTAATTTTAAGCTGTTTATACTGTATACCTATCACGGACTTATTCACACCGGTCTACGGTTGTCGGTATTGACTTACAAGCAGTAATAACAGCTAGAAATATTACTCATATGAAATAACAATATAATAATTATTATTCCATTTTAGTTTCTAATGAATACGATTTGTTTTTGACGAAAAATAATTAAATCTTAATTATATATTAAATAAACAACTGTTTTGCTAATATTCATAATATATTATATGACACAAAAAATATCATCAGACATGGCATAGGTACAATGCAGATTTATCATCGAGTTTAAATTTTACATGACATCCATTACAGCGACCTGCTCAACGACGTGGCACACCGTACACTTGACACCAAATTATATTTTACACAAGAGCGTGTTTCCCGTTATTTTTTTTAATTATTTATAATCGTTGGAACATTATATTAATATTTTAATAATGATAATATTATGTTATCCGGTAGACCGCATACTAATAATTATAGCCAAACTCTAAAGACTGGCTCAAACAGCGTTGGTGCTTTAACAGTACAGTCAAGTAGCAAACACTAGCTAGCTAGGCGTAATGACTACAATCAATAGGTGTACGTGCAATAATAGCCACGGTAATTAAACGATCCGACTCGATACGTTTAAGTTCATTACGAATCGGTAAACATTTATGAGCCATACGTAATACGTGATAACTGATAAACGGTGCCGATCGACGCTATTTGTTTTTAAATATAATATAATTGTACAGTGAGCCAATTAACGTGTATAAGACATTACCCATATTATTTTATTTGTAGAATATTTAATTGCCGTTTAAATATCCAATTAAATATTATAACACGAGGAAACAAGACTACACGCTTATATGGGTCAGTAGCTATAGTTTTGCTATATCTACTGCAAGAATAATATTATTATGATTTGAAACCAGAAATCGTGACAAAATAGATAATATTATGTATATTATCATCGCATTTATTTGATACGCACATATTTCTTCACTTCGCTTATATCGTGGTCGTGCACTTCTTAACGGCTGACAATTTTTTTTAATTATTAGTATAAAGGGAAAAAAGAACCAATCAAAATTGTAAAACTACGACACCGGCCGGGTGTGGAGGGGATACCCACAGTATGATCGTGTCACATCATCTACCGATATTTTGTCATGACAGAAATATCGTCTAATAATATTATTATATTATTTGAAAAATCTACACCTGTAAAATAATATGTAACTATGTAAAGACAGTGACGAGAACTTGCACGACGGACGGATACAGTAGCCTTAACACAATACAACGTAGGTATAGGTGTTTTAAACTTCAGAGTTCAAGAAAAAACATCATTTCAAGAAGATGATATCACTTAGGTATCACTTAAGGTAAAATACATTTATTTATTTACAACTTGTTAAACGATTTAGAAGTTTTTGCTCGATCAAAAAGATACGAGAAGCAAGTCACATTTGTTACAGGTAAATGTCATAATCAAGTTCTAATAATGTAAGAATAAAAAAATAACAATAATAATTGCTCTGTAATGCAAATCGTGTAATCATCGTTGTATATCGTGTAAAAAAATGAAAGTTTTTTCTTATTATGATAGGTAGTACATATTATACCTACTTACAACGTTAATTACGAATTATAAACAAGCCGCCTAGTGTTTTTAAGCTCACCGGAAGTGGAAAGAAAACGACAAAGTTACACTGTTACGCCCTTGGGTAATTGAAAAACATTATTTCGTGGGTAGCTTGATTTCATTGGCCAAAAGTTTTGTGCTAACAATAATATTTCATGTACTTCCGGGGAAAAAAATAATAATAAAGTAAATAATAAATTACTATTTACGTAAGATCGAAAATATTATGTTATTTTTTGTAGCACAATATTTGGTTTTTGGAACAATTTGTCCATCAAACTACATGCCATAAAATAATTTATACGTTTTCTTATTCTGAGAATTAATATTGTTCGCAAACACTGGATCGACTGTTTCCGTGCGTCGACACTTTAGCAATATAACTATTATAATGGTTGGGTTTGGAAAAGCTTCAATTTTAAATGCCATTTTATTATTTATAGCGCAATGCTTTAATGGAACGAAAGAATGAATTTATGCGCTCGTATAAACGTGTCTCGGCGTCATTACACTCGTTAGCTGTGGTCATACGGGGTATACGGAACTAAATAAAAATACGAACGAACCAAATTCAAATCATTGAACAGAGCTCAATAAAAAAAATTGTGTGGTTTAGTGAGCCACTTAGGTAACTCACTGGAATTTAATAAACCTAACCAATAAAATATGATAATTGTTGTCAACCGCATTTTTCCCCTATCGGGACGGATAAGTTTAAATAGGTCACTCGATCACCCGCCCCCCCCCCTTCCAGGGCTGGCGTAACTGCAACCAGTTGACCTGCACAGGACCTTACGCAAATGTAGCTCAAACGAAGCTCTCTCCAGGAAATCAAATCATCACCGAACAAATTAATATTATAAATTAGAAAAGGTAAAATTATTGATATCGTTTTTTTTTTCAAACTACTGTTGAACTTGTGGACTAATGCACTATAAATGTACTAGCTGTATTTATATTAATATATTATACTGTTTATTGCCTTGTTAAATATTATATTTTTAATAATTTTAGACAATCTCGTGGTATCACTTGTATAGAGTGATTAACCTATTTAACAATGATTAAAATTAACTACTTTGAATTTTGATATTATTATTTTGACATCACATAGGTATCTTACTGATATGACGTATTAACTGATATAATATTATTATTATTTCATGTATCCATCATTGCCATTGGCGTACTTTCGAAGAGACACGTGAATACATTCATACAGTCAAAGTAGTATAGATTTGTATGTTCTGAGTTTTTTTAAATTTTTTTAGAGGTAATTTCATCAATTTAAGGGGAGGATGTCTCCCTTGAAGGACACTGATTTTGCCGTAAGACACATAACAGGGAGATTAAAAATACGTTGTTCACACATATCCCCCTCACACAAAAAAAAATGACCGTATAGAATTTTACAGGGACATTTTAAAATCTTTGTCCACAACTTTCCGCCTTGCGTAAAAAAATTACCATATTTTGAAATTGCAGGGGAATTAGACACTTGAAATTGGTTTTCCCACTTACACTAACAATTTTACCGTATTACACATTACAAAGAGATTTCAAAATCTTTGTCCACGATTTTCCTGATTTTCCTGGATCAATATTTTTTTTTTTCTGCACAAGTTTTGTTTGATTTGTTCCAAACCTTTCAATATAATCTTGAAATAATTATTAAAAAATAAAATAATATACACATTGGTTAAGCATTAATTTTTTTTATTGTAATGAATTATTTCAATATTATATTGAAAGGTTTGGGACAAATCAAACAAAACTTGTGAAGAAAAAAAAATATTGTTGTGCATACGGTAAATATTTCCGAGTGAGGTGGAAAATCGTGGACAAAGATTTTGAAATCTCCCTGTAATGTGTAATAGAGTAAAAATGTTAGTGTAAGGAGGAAAACAATTTTCGAGTGTCTAATTCCCCAGTAATTTCAAAATACGGTAATTTTTTTACGCAAGCGGGGAAATCGTGGACAAAGATTTTAAAATGTTCCTGTAAAATTCTATACGGTAATTTTTTTTAGTGTGAGGGATAAATGTGTCGACAACGTCTTTTTAATCTCCCTGTAATGTGTCTTACGGAAAAATCAGTATCCTTCAAGCGAGACATTCCCCCTTAAAATGATGAAATTACCGCGGGGAAAAAAATTCATTACATACAAATCTTTACTACTAGTCGACATAAGTAAAAAACTCTTTTAATTTATTTAGTTATAATATTCAGTATATTTGCATTTATCATTAGGTTCTAGACTACTATATAAACTACTAGAAATAAATAATTTTATGTAAGTATCTTAACATTTTAATAAATTTAATGTTTACAAAAACTATAATATTTTATATTGTTATAAAACTTTAAAAATCTCATCCTTTTTTTCCTTTATTTTGTATTTATAATATATATTATATTGATGAGGATAAACAACGTAAATCGTAATCAGGTAGGTACCTACTGAAGTACTTGAACGGTCTATAAGCTAATATGAAACCATACACGTGAGCATAATTAAGTTTCAGACTCAAGTTTCAGCCCATTTCAATATAATAATTAGTATTATAGTAGCCAGTAGGTACTCTTATAGGTGTCTTTTACAAAGTCACTCGTAAATCTATTTGTTTATTTTTAGATTTTGAGTGGAACGAAGGATCGGATCTATTGTTTTTACATCGATGTTAATTTTTTTGTTTATAGACATTTTTTCTGCTAGTGAACTTCGTCCCAAAGTTACGTTCTGTCTCTCTATTGATCAGGAATGTACGAATTGTTTCTTTGAAAACGTTTAGGTGCAGAATTTTCTATACCCTCGTGTGCGCACTTCTTATGCATAAAACATAGAACATATTATATCCACAGTGAAATCTTAGATTCAAAACTTTTCATTTTAATATTATAATATAATTTACTTAGGTACAATTCAACTAAATATTTTTGTTTAAACTATTTTGCACGGGGCTCCGAAATTTGAAGAGCTGTCCTGTCCCCCCACGAATCTAATTCAGATTTGAGTGGTTAAAACATAATATCGGGTACACGGGAACACTAATTCTATACTACCTGACGGATATGTTTCAAACCAATACACGACAGTGCACCTATACAACCTACGAATTACAAATCGCCTCCGCAATCGGTTAAACTTTAAAATGTTTCATACGAATCGCATAATAATTATTCTCTTAACCCGCTTACGGATAACCGGTAACGGAAAAACAATTTGAAACTTAACGACGTAAGAAGAAAGATCCGTGACATATTATCGGCGATCGTCTCGGGTGTATATAGACATTTTAATTTTAGATCAAACGATCAAAATCGTCATCGCGGTTTTGTTATCATTTCGCACTCGATACAGTTTTCGCGTCCCCGCGAAACAAATCGAATCGGGCGCAGTTCGATGGACTGTTTAATTATTTTTTCTAGCAGGTTTATTATCGTGATCAATGTCGTGTTGCACATCGGACGCAAAGACGACAAATTGACTTCCATCACCCGATGTAGGTGTATAATACGATTATAAATTTATTATAATAATTATATGTGTTTCGACCCGCCTCGCGCCGAGTGTCTGCGGTAAGTCTTGGAGTTTATCGAGGTGCGATATTATCAATACCAATTACCGGCTATAGGTAGGTACTATTATATAACACCTGCTAGGTGACTCGGCGCGAGTCGGCCATACTATGTTTATGTTAAATAGGTAAAGACGCAAAGTAATAAATGTCGACCTTTTCTAATAATAAAAAACGGCGAGTGGCGTCCGAGAGGCCGTATACGTATGCAGGTTACGTTTAGCTTGGTGTGTTGGGAAAAAGCGTTATTGAGTCGGAAAATGCGTCGAATATTTCGAAAGGGAGTGGTTGGTGGATGGGAAAAAACGTGTCCCGCTGTATTATAATATTATGTTATACATATACTACAACGATTGTGTGGGTTATTGTCGCAGATACAATGTTTGGAATTCTCTATGCAACTATTATTATTATAAATTATAATAATGTTGCTGCGAAATAAGGTCGCGTCGAGTCACTACAGGGTAAGTGTTCCCAGAATATTCCGGGAACGAAAATATTCCAGGGAATTCCCAAAGAGCCACGTGCACGGATCGCTCCCGGGAATACAAAACAATTAAAAGGTAAGTACATTTTTTTTCATATATCTAGTTCTTTATCATTTTTAGTTAAATTGTATTTTAAATTATTATTTATTATGATAGAGAAACGGTATAAATCCAAAATAATATTAGTAAACTAAAAAAATGTAAGCATTACAATGTTACATTTTAATTAAACAATAACTGTTGAACTGCGTAGGTCTCTTACACTCATACTTGTTGAATATTTGTATGTTAGGAATAGGTTACTACAACTTACAACACTACCTGTGTCACTGTAAAAATGTATTATCACAGAATAAATCATTATTATGCGGTGTAACAGCTATAACCACTGTGTTGGCCATTCATAAGTGTGAAATTGGTGTGAACACTTTCAGAACTTATGCGATAACGGTTTTAGAACAAATTAGAAAAAAAACTTTTGGAGTTTGGGGGGGGGGGGAAGACCTGAAAAAATCGATATTAATTACACTTAGATGGGGGGGAGGGGGCAGGAAACATTTCTCCATCCCCCAAAGTTTTTTAAAATTTGTTTTCTAAAACCGTTATCGCACAAACTCTGAAGATGTTCGTTTAAATTTACACTAATTCAACACTAATCGCCAAAAAAACAACGATTTTCCAAATTTGGGAGGGAGGGCGGGGTAATGAAACGTACTTCTCCGAATATTTGTCTTGTAGCTTGTAAATATCTAGTTTTAATTTCATATTTTATACTGACATCATTATTTTACTAGCTTAAATACACGATACATTTTCCTTTCTTTATTTTCACAATGTCGTTTACTTATTATTTTGGTTATTATTATAGGTATATAGGTATTTTAATGATTGAACTAAAAATTACAACTTATTTTGTTTTTCACATATAAGTCAATTATGTATTTATATTTTGATCACACATTTGTATATCTAATAAGATACGGCATTATATTATAACAAAACGATTAATGAATAATAAACAAAAATTGATTACCGCGCGTTTTGCGATATTCTCTGTCAAGAATTACCGCCATGATACGTTCCCGAAAATTGCCGACGACCAGTGGTAGCCGGAATTCTGTTATAGAACTTTACGATCGCCCCCCCCCTCCCTCAAAGGGCGTACGGTCGAGTTTTAGTGTCAAGGCCAGCCAATCCGACGGGGTATTATTGTCGTGCATTTTTTCCCCTGTCCGGACCCGAGACGAACCGATGTCGTTTTCATTAGTATTCAATTGACGACGTAGATCTCATGTACACACGCCGGTGTAATATATTATTATATAGGTTTATAGGAAATTTACCTAAAAATGTCTAGCACGCTGACCCAATAATGTTTGACTTGAAAGAGAATAGTCGAGGTAAGTACCTACACTGGTATGACGTAAACGTTTATTACTATTTATGTTCCTCTATAATAGCCCATGGATTGGTCAAATTGTAGTGGATGGGATTTTGGAGGAGATTTCGGGTTGGGGAAATATCCCCCGTGACCTTTTTTTCGATATTTAATAAATAATATTATATGATATTGTTGATATTTGTGTAAAGGAAATAATGTGAATAATAATAGTTTCTTTTTATAATCTGATCAAATCTGAATATCTATAATAATAGTTAATATTTACAATTGTTGATAATAGAATTCTTTTTTTTTCTGATTGTATTAACAACGAACTCTGCTAGAGTAAATACGGTACTTATTAAATGTGCTCTAGTCCTCTAGACTATAATAAAATATTTGTTTAAATAAAAAAGTATTAAATTAAGACTTCAAGCATAAAACATTTATATCATAAAGTATAACTTTTTAGGTTTTTTATCATTTCTTTTGTAGTTAAACTAAAAATACATTTAGAATGTTATAAATTTTAATATTTATAAAATGTGTAATTATTATGTTATTCTTGAGTTGTCTTAATGGCTGTACATTGTAGGTTTGTAAATATAACCCAAATAATGAAGTATTAAATAAACTAGCTTAAAAAAAAAAAAATTTGATTTATATAAAAAAATTACAACAATTAATTAAATGAAAAAAAAATTGGAAGGGGACACGAGTGTCCGCATGAAAATTCGATTTAAGAAGCAGAAAAAAAAATTAATACAATTATACAGGCATGGAAAAGAGAAATGAGACTACAGTCTAATTTCCTGATTCTTAATAATAAAAAATTAAACAAAATAATAAATATTTACTAGGTGTTGGTTATTTATAAAGATCGCAATTGCATAGGTTTTTAAAAAATGAAATAGGATATAAATTTATCTTAGGTTCAAAGAATGAATGAAAAACACAGATGCCTGCTGGGTAATGCATTTTAAGAATAAAAAAATTACACAAGTGAATTAAAAAAATTGGAAGGGGAAAATAGGCGCCCGCAGGCATATTCATTTAAAGAAGCAAACTATTTTTTTTTATTTAATTGTATAAGTAAAAGAAAGGTTTTGACTGCAGTCAAGCTTCCAGATGCATATACACCCAAAAAATTACATAATTAAATTAATTTTTAACTATTTTTGATTAGTTTTAGAGATCACACCGCCAAATACTCGCCTCAAGCTATATTATACGAGTATACGTCAGCATACTCGGAAGACGATGTAAGTACCAGGTACCTATATCTTACATTCTTACCTATAATAAATTATACACTCTTTGGTCGTTCTTTTCTTTTCTTAATAGTTTTTAATTGTTTTTTTCAACACTGCAGTGCAATTAATACAGTGCTCGAAATAGATCATTTTACGAATCTGAACGCTCATAAAATTAGTATGGGGATAATAATATTAAGTTTTAATTTGTGATTACTTTAAAATAAAATTTCATTAGTTAAATAGATGCAAATAAATAATACGTTCAATCGAAATTTAGACTTAAACAAATATAATATACCATAATATCTGCATGAAATATATTATAGGTATTACAATTATTTTATTAAGTTAACTAAAATTCTCAACACTCATAAAAATTGAAATCTCAAACTGTCGTTATATTGGTCCGACTCTAATCCCTAAGTCTTACAGAGACAAGGATAACATACTTAATGGCCCAAAAAATAAATGCCTGTGCTGCTATTTTAAGTGACGATTTAAGTATATACAAATATATAACATCGCATAAAAAGATTATTAAAAATAATTATTTAGCACTTTAGTAAATGAAATGTATACTTATTATTTAAATAAAAACTATTAATGAATTTTCTTAACTTTAGAGTATTGTAGTTAATGAACTAGTGATCACCTGACCGTTGTCCAAAATAGCATATACCATCGTTCTAAGTTAGAAGATATTATATGTAAAAGATATATTATACGGCTGGCCGGGTGACCATCTATAGGCATCTGTAATCTTTTACCGAAAACTGGTGTATTTTATAAACGATCGTATACCATAATATAGGTAGGTACCGTTTAATATTTAGGCGTGTACAGTACGCTACACGTATCATAGTATTATGACGTATAATATATTAATATAATATTATTATGTTGTGCCTACACCCAGCAGCGGTTTATTCTGGAAATCAATAATAGCGAACGTACGTTTGTCACTCGCCGTCTTTTGGCTCTCGCGGTATTTACGTTTGATCTGTTAATTTCGTCTCGCGTCGCGTACTGGTCCTCCGAAAATTCAAAAAAAAAAAACCTCAGCACATTTAATCACTTTTAATCACGCGTATATTATAGACATATTCAAGACCGGATCTGACAGCAGATCTGACGGCGGATCTCACAAGCTCGCTGATACTGACCGCGACCGCGAGTCAATAACAACTCCTATTTATTGGAATTTATTTATCCTACATATTTACATTGTACCTACAGTTGTACTAACCCCTAACTACTATATACGTGTATATATGTTTGAATTTCCTTCGTGGCTTATCGCGTATGTGTTTGGATTTCCTTCTTGGCTTTTTTATATTATACAACACACGCGCGTTTATAGACTCGTAAGCACTCCACGCGGTGTACAGTTCGCGGGAAAACTCGTGTAAATCTCTAACAATATCTTTCCGCCATCGCCACTTCACGTACAATGCCCGCACGGTGCATGTGCATTAATGCAGTTTTGAAAGTTTCGCCGCGCCCGTGACTTCGACGAGTGACGACAATGTATTATCATAGTTTTCGTATATATTATTATTATTATTATTATATTATAACAGTATATTATACAACACGTCTACGCGTATAGCAGCGTTATATTTTAGCAGCTCTAGACCGTTATTTAGTGTAAACGACCGCGGGATTTTAGGGTTTAAATGCGTAACAATAAAGTTTTTTTTAACCGAACGGTGAAATGTAATATGACAATAGAAGTAATGACAATAATACTATATTTACAAGTCGGAATTCCGAAATTATTATTTTTTTTTGTTTTTTAACGCGCTTTAATACGCATGGCCGCCGCGTCTCGCACGCGAATTAAACTACAGCTTTGCCGCGTCGTAAAAATACCGAATGCCGTATATTATAGGTGTATAGGTATAGCGCATAATGTAATGACACAGACATTTACGAACGTCGAAATGTACAACATTATAATATTTTCGGCCGTAATAATTATACGTGCTATATATATATATTATATATATCGTATAAACGCACAAAGCTCTACCGTCGTTATTACTCGGGCACTCGTTAAATAAGTTTTTAATATCGCGGTTACGACCCGTTTCATTTTAAACCGATATTTTACGGTAAATGTGATCGTAAACTATGTGCTATATATGCTATTTTTATTAAAACCGATATCCTCAGCAGCCATCGCCGAGAAATTAGGCACTTTTATGTTATCTATCCCGTCGTCCGTGTTTGGAGGTTTTTTTTTTTTTAAATCAATTATTTTGGTGAGTAATATCATTTCAGTTGTTCTGTTATATTGTTAATATATTATTATATTATTTAACTGTCGTAAAAAAAAAAATAAACTATACGTCTATACGTCAATATAATATAAAAGAACGAGGCTGTATAATATTAGGTACTTGTAATAACAATTAAAATTTTCAGTATACCATTTTTAGATACCAAATTATACAACCGCTTGATCGCATTCGCCGTACCTATTTAATAAACATTTTAAATATAATATTATACGGTTCATTGTTATTTAATTTTAAAGTTATTCTGAGTGCGTTCAATCGGATGTCGTGTGGCAAAAGAAAAACTATTTGAATTCATACTGTTCAACAACAAGTAATATTTGTTATAGTATATTTTATTATATAGTCCAATACATTATTCAACGTTCGTTTTAATCGCTTGATTGTATAATGGCCTTTTAATGGCGTGTACCTACGTTATAATATTCTCGAATTCTGTCGCAAAATAATAACAGTCGACAGCAGCTGTCGTGTACCGACGGACGTTATCTATCTATTATTCATTCGTCTTCTGAATTCCAGTAACTGCACCGGAGTTTATTGTTTTGATTCCTCCGATGGCGTCGGCATTTGTATATAATTCAGTCGGAAACTTTTGATCCTTCGTCTCTACGCTGTCAAACCTTCGCCCCGCTCGTACGGTCCTACACTGCAGATAAAGTACCCGGTGCCCCAGCAGGTGGCTCTAACACACATCAAAAGGATTGTCCTTATAAAATCAAAAGACACGGTGGCCGCGACCGTACGGTATGGATCCGGTTGCCGTAGGTATATACCCAACGGTATACGTGGTACCCACGCCCCAAGTACGACGTGTGTCTGATGAGCGGCGTCGCGGGAACAACAGCAACAATAATAATAATAATAATAATATCATCGCTTTCGTCCCCGGCGACTTCTTTGTTTCCGTTTAAAACAGGGCAGATACAGGGCAGACCGTATTGTATATATTATAATAGAACTGCAGTCGTCCGTCCGTCATTCCCTCGGCTGTTACGTTTAAAGTTTCCAACGCACTTCCTGCGACGCGCGACGCACTGTCAACCCGACGTCAACGTAAAAACGTTCTTATGGGTACCTGAACGGAGTTCAGTCGTCGACGCGTCCGTCCACCCGTCACTCGGACGAGTCTCCGGGAACCGAGGCGGACTTTTGGCGAGGAAAAGAGAAATGTTTTTCTTTTTCCTCCCCCCCCCCCGAAATCGTTCGCTTTATCTACCGGAGTAACCTCGTCGAGACTATAATATATATATATATACATAATATACGAATCCTGTGTATGTAAATCCTGCCGTTCTGACGACATTCCGCGAGAAAACGTCGAGACAGATTGCAGGATAAGAGTGATATCCCGTGCATTAGCATACGAAATGAACGCATTGAATTGAGATGCTATATTTATCATGAACGAAAAAAGAATCTCTCGGCAAACAGACAAATGACGCGAAACTCGCGGCGGCCGAATAAAATCGATCTTTAAATTAAAATGTTTCCGAAACGCATTGCACTATCTGTGTATAATATAATAATATAAGTACTGTTCCATAGACGCTTCACTGTGCGTGGTCACTGATTGTGTTATGTTATATTATATTGTATTATAATATAATAAGCTGTGAGCAGATCGATAAACACGACAATATCATTGTGAAAAAGTAATTTGATAAATAACCCCTACTTCCCTATAGTGAACATTGGTTTATGCTAGAATTTCTTTTTTTTTATCTATATAATTTAAACACCTATAAATAATATTATTACGCACACATTATTATTATTATTATTATTATTACGATAGTATATAATATATCGTTAAAACATTTACAGCTCAAACAGTTATTAAAATTATGTATGTGTGTAATGTTAGTAAAAATAGCACATTATATTTTGTAGTTATTATAGCTATAATAGCTGTAAGCCACGACATATTCGAATATATATTATGTATAATAACGCAGCGAAACTATTAAAACTAAAAAGTTTATCTATATAATATATATTTTATAAAACGTATATATTATACGTTTAGGAATTCCAAATAACACTGTTTATATGAATTTATATCAAAACATACATTTTATTATGTATAATAGTTAATAATATATTATATTTAAATATGCAGCAAATGAGTACTTGTATAATATTATAAACAATCATTTATAATATTTAACAAGTCAATAGTGAGTGAATGGTTCCTTAAATAAAGACAAATTAATCAATTTCGTATGCAACCTACCAAAAGTATTAAAAAATGTTAATATTATCTTATTTTATGTCTAGTTAACTATAGTTATCACTTATCACACTTATTAAATAAAATAGGTAGGTCACTTATATCGTAAAATCCGTAAAATCTCGAAATAATAATCGAAAACTTTCATAAATAGCCAATAGGTAGCTAAATATTATTTTTTAAATACTACAGTCCTCGCTTCACATAGAATCTGTAGACTAGATGCTTATGTTGTGTATGTGATGACTACAAATCGTCTCTGTTACATTATAACCTATATTTTACTTTTATATTTGGAGAAACATTTTCTAAGAAAATTATTTCATAAAAAAAATTATAAACAACGAATAAAATTCGAAATATTCTGAAAACCAATGATGATTAAATAATCATTCAATTAATAACTTTAAAATGAAAATGTGTTTCTAGATCTTTTAACTTAACTTCTAACTCTTATATATTTCGTATAAAAAAAATAAGGTTAATTTTTGAAAACCACCGAAGAAAATATATGTATTCTATTTTATTTTAAATCAAAAAGAAGCTTTTAGAATATTTTAGCTGAACTAAAAAGCGATTTCAAAACTAATTAATTTCAAAATTATATGTTCTTTGTAGTGTGGTGATGTTTGTGGAAGATATAATTTCAATGAAAATATGAATGCCAAGACTAAATTATCATTTATAACACTATAAAAATTTACATTTTAAGAAATTTAAATTATTAAAGCACTGTAGTATATTTTTTCGCCGAAAGTACAGACTATAGGTGTGGTGTTTGTGTTTTATTTTCAGAAGTCAGAAACATGTTATTTTTTAATTTTTTAATAATGGAAATTTCAATCTTTTAAAATATTCTAAATAACATAATATATTTTATGGTTTCTCAGTAAAAAAAGGAATTATAATAATACAAAATAAAAATGCATTTAACTTTTTTTGTAACACGTTAATAACATTTTACGTTTGTATATGTTTGTTAATTATTTTCTTCACATCTTTGGTTTGTAAACAGCTTTCTTTGTAATATTTTTTATTACTTGCAGTGAAAAAAAATGTGGTAGCAGAATAAAAACTTATATTCTTAGCCAGTGGAGGAACCCGTTGTTGGTTACGCTAACAGCGGCTGTTGAATTCTTTTTAAAGTTTTCAAGACCATTTATACTACATCTGTAAAGTAGGTAATAGCTTTATTCAACGAGTAAATGTATTCCATTTTGATTATCAAGTACACATAAATATAAAACTATAATTATTTCTTTTCTTAATTTTTGATTTTTCGAAATAATTATTTTATTTTAATTCAGCTTATTGTACAACAACATCAACATTAGGGGCACGTATTAGGTTCAATGAATAATAATATAGGACTTATCGAAAGTGGCAATTCGCAGCTAACTCGTATCACAAAATAATACGAACTTTAGTTTAAATCAATAATAAGTAGCAATTATATTTATGCAGTGGAGTATTCAGAAGTTTTCAAAGGGAGAGACGTGATTTCATTTATAGCAGATAAAATAATAACAAAAAAATATTATTACTTTATTAAAATGTATTATTTATGTATAAAATATGAATTTGGCTCAAAGGAGAGAGATGAACATCGTTCCCTACCCTTCCCACAATAAATACAAAACTGACTGTGATACGTGTACTGTTAGTGTTGGTCAACCTACATTTTAAATTACATAATATACAGGTTGATTCTAAAAGTACGCTCTTTCAATCATGCATTTATTCAAATTCTGAATTTTGAAATATTTTAAAGTTGGCCTACTTAAGGATTATATTTTAAAACCCTTTGAATTTTTTATATTATTTAAATAAGTGCCCTTTTGATACTTACGAACAATTGATTCAAATTAGACAATCGTATTTTTAATTTTAATTGTCAAGAAGAAATAATATTTTGGAAATGTTGATTGAGCAAATCCTAAATTTGAACAGGTTATTTTTGATTTAATTATTTTTGTTAATTAAGGATAATTTATGTCCATAGTAATATGTTTGGGATCCTTAAATATTTTAATAACCCAGCAACTACTCGTCTAAATTTCAATTTAGACAGGTCACTACATAAACATTTAAAAACATTTCGTTGAACAATTACAGCAAAAAAGGGCGATTTTCATTTCAAAAAAGAAACTTGTACACTACAAGACATTCCTTAAATAGTATAAAAATTAATAAACTAAAGTATTTGAAAATATCATCCTTATAGGTTTGCCCGAAAATATCAAAAATCCTAATTTGAATGTATTATATAGGTACATATTATTATAATAAGGTACCTATTATAAACGATAAAAGGGTGATGGGCATACTGATGAATCAAACTATACACACTAAAGCTGTGCTTTAAAAAATATGACGGCCATTTGTCGTACGTTTAAGTAATTTTGGTCGCGTTTCGAAAGACGTCGGTAAAGCCAAAACATTGCAAAGTCCAAGACGCGCATCTAATTTGCCGGGCGTTAACGCGCAAACTACTTACTGTCGCCCTAAATCATGCACGCGTTCGGTAATCTAGTCAAATAACACTGCTGCGAAACAACAAACGCATTTTAGAACTACAACATAATATAAATTAATATGTATATTAAGTAGTGTAGTGTAGTGTTCACGAGAGAGTATTAGACCATAATATTATTATTATTATTATTATTATTATTATTATACAGGCAACCGTATTACCCAGCAAACGAGGTTTGGACGCAGAGGACGCCAAACCCGCGCAAAATCAAACGAGATTAAGACGATAGTCATCGGGACACGACCGCTACTAAAATATACACACACCTACCTAGTCGTGTATAATGGGTACGTGTAATACGTACTTACCTCGTACATTTTGATAACTTACTCTCGTACGGTTTATTTACATAGTGTTCAGAGCATCGAGAACGTGGCTTAATAACAGGACCGTCATAAATAACATAACGGACCCGGTCAGACGATAAATCATACTATTATAACCATTAAGCGTTTTAGTGGATTTTTGTGAAATTTCGGAATTTACTGCGCGTCGTACCCGTTCCGCTCCATTGGGCGCAGTGTTTATAATTACAAAACCTTATAATACGCGTATACGCTTTTAATCGATAAACAACGTATCTTATAGCTATGTTAGAAAATAAAATACAACGAAACTCGTCTTTTAATTTATCAGTTTCAAACTTTAAGGTTGACATATTATAGTTGTGGGACGAAATTCGTTTAACGCGACAAAAACGAGCCGTAACGCATTTCGACTAGTAAAAAAAAACAACAAATTCACTAAATGATCGAAAACTGCAGGAGAAATAATGCGTATCGGCGTAATACGAAATAATTAAAATATTAATATGATTTCCAAAATATATCATATTATTGTTATATAGGTAGAATCATGGAGACATTTAAGAGATAAATATTTCTAATTTTCGACATCAATACGCGTGTACAGTTCTAGGCACAGACCCAATGTCTCTTATTAAATTGACAGAGTTATTTTTTTATACTTTTAGTAAAACGTTAGCTACATAACACGATTTTTTTTTTATTTCAATAATATTGGGACTATAAATTGGGAGTGATTTACAGATATACGTTTACATAATATTACAGATTACATAATTCGCCGTTAACAAATACACACAATATTGTATTGTTAAGTATTAGGTAGATGTATATTATAAACGACTTAATAATGATCAGTTAAGATTATAGTACTATTATGGTTTGGAGTTGTGTAAATTAGCTGCGACAACGCATTTGATGTCGGTGGAGATAGTAAAGGAAATGTTGTTTCATCACAATAAAACGAAAATTATAATTTTCGTTTTGAATATAACGCAAACCTTTGAAGATAATTATTGTTGTTGTGGCCAATTGTATAACTATTGATTTTAATAACTAAATTGTTTAGGTATACCATATAGTTTCAACAATGTATTATTATTCTTGATATTCGTTAATATCTAATAAATGGTGTTATAGTAAATCAATGCATTGTATAATACTATTCGTACATTATATTTTACTTTAAGCGTTTCGTATTATTTATCAAAAAAAAAAAAAACAAACGATACTAATGGAAACAACTAAAAGTAATAATAATAATTATAATATGATGCATAAACGTTTAAAAGCCAAAACAGTATAATAACGGTTATGTAGAAATTATGTATACAACTATATAGATTTTTTACATTTGATTGAGGGTAGGCACTGTCTACATATTTTACCATAAATTAAAACAACCATAATGTACAACAAAAAAAAAAAAAAATGCAGATATATATTTTACTTTGCTGTGTTAAATATTAAATGACAGAAATTTAATATGGTAACAAATTGAAAACTCTGTATAGAATTCTATAACGTAAAAAACAATGTTTACATTTTTTAATTCTAAAACCAAACATATAAGTAGCTTAGAGAATTGACTAGATGTGTGTTAGAATTTTAAACTTATATATACTCGTAAATGAAAAATCAATCCATTAATGTATAAGGATTAAATTTAAAATTTTACTTTGTAGATTATAGAAACAAAAAGATGAATTATTAGTGATTAAATAATAATTTAGCAACTTTTGACTTATAAAGTTTTTAATACCTACTGTAAAATTTGAATTTTTTTAGGCTGGTTTAAATAGTTTTACAAATTACTTGAAATCACATAGAAAAAAATGGTAAAATATGTGAGTTACGTAATTTGTATAACTTTAAACCGTCCTAAACAAGTTTAGTTTGAAGTTAAAAAAAAAAAACTTTTAAAATCAAAGTTGATTAGAAAAAAGGGCAATCCAAATCCAGTCTTAAAAACAGAAGTTCTGTATTCAAGAACATTTTATTTTACTACGAATGCGCAGATAAAAATGGTTAAAAACTTAAAAACTTAAAAAAATAAATTTGTTATTAAGCTATTATGTGTAATTTAACGTTCTCCATCTAATGGAAAAATTCCGAATAAAATGCAAGTCATTCAGCCGAAAAATGTAAAGTACCTAACTTTAATAAATGATCACACAGTATGTCTATCGTATTGTAAAAACAAACCAAGGAAGAAAAAAAAACCAAATATTAAAAAATTACATATTTTGGAAGTTAAAAAGTAGATATAATTATTATAATATTCACCAATAATACATTATGACGAAAAAAACCATTAATTTGTATAACGTAGGAAGTCAGTTATTTCCTTATCCACTTCACTGTAATAATTTATTTCTGACCTCATGAAGTCGTCAAGTTGTGTTACGACTTTCAGAGTTTATGCATTCGTTTATTGCACATTTGTTTGTTTTGAACATTTCCAAAACATAAATTATAATCGATTTATATTAAGGAAAACATTATATTTTTTTGTCTAACTTTAGCTTACCGGAACACGAAAATAATATCGCTGCGGCAAACGTTCCCATCAGTTACACGATGGTATTGTGTTGCAGGTGTCGTTGAGTACAGTAGCATTTATCCAATCGATATCAATATGATACGTACACTCTAGCGAAATATATCTTAACTCAAAACCGTAACAGCACCTCTGGTATCCTATGGAAATGCCCTATACCTACAAACCCGGATCTGACGGTATAACGTATATATGTACCTACTCCGAAATGTACACGAATTATACTAGCTAGATAGGTGATAGGAGATACTCCTTGCTTTGGCTTAATAAGCACTATCGATAAACAACACAGATATAATAACTTCTTAAACCTGAGCTTTTACCGAAAAGGCAATTATCATATTATTATATTATGTTATAATATTGCTATAGACGTGTTGTTGAATATTACTTGATTACTTTTCAATAAGCTTAGGTAGGTATTTTAGTTTTGAAAATGCGCCTCCAGAGCTCTGCAGGCTGTTATTTATCGATATAACACATTATACGTATACGGAATTGTGATTTTAAAAATAATATAGAACCGATCATATTACCATGAGCACAACTAGAGTCGATTTTCAGGTTAAGGGGGTAAGGGGAACTGAATATTTCTAATTTTCAATTCATCGCCTAGAAAAGAGTGACGTACATTCAAAGTAAGATATTTAATTGATACGTCTTAGCGTTTTAGCTACAACAGATATTGTGTTATCTGTTTCTCATTCTTTGTAAATATAGGTAACAACTAACATAAAAATAATAATAGTTAGGCTGCAGTTATAATAAATAAGTAATAATATTAGTTCAGTCTATGAAATTATGCCAATGTACTATTATTATTAAAATATGTAAAACCATGTTCTAAGCACAACTTATTGATACACATTTATAATAATATATTTAATGTAAATATTTTTCTTTAATTTAATGTTAATCAAAAAATAACAACTCCATTGGCGGCTATACGTCTATACCTGTATTGAAAATACAAATTGTATGATTAATGACATTAGTAGAGACGTATTATAATCAAATGTTGTATCTCAAAATATTATTTTATAGAATATTGGATTTTATAAGAGAATTAGTTATAAAAGAAAAAGTAATACCTACATAAAAGGGCTTTTTCGAAGTATATTATAGTCTCTGTAAGTCGTAGTAATCAAATAGTGCAAAAGTAGGTGCTCAAAAAACTGAATAGTATAAATGGGGATTCACAATTTAATTTCGTACGACTTCCCTTAAAAACAAACTGAGAATAGGCAAAAAAAAAAATGAAACACTACCAAAAAAAAAAAAAAAAACATTAAATGGATTTACTGTAAGAACTCTATTATGTTGTCAAAACAAAACTCCTAAGAAATGAAAATAATATCTTTTTAGGATTTTTCTTAATAACTTTTTTTTTGGATAAGAATTTATTGTTGAAGATTTAAATTGAAAACCTTAGTTTTAACGAGCAATTGAACAACATTTAAAATGTTGAATTTATGCTACAAAAAATAAATACTCTAATGGACTTTCTAACTGTATTTTTAGAATAAAATATTGTTTGATTGGCGTGTGTCATAAAATAATTATCATATTTAAGTAACTTAACGTTCAGAATATTAAAAAATAAATAAATACATATTAGGGATAATGATAGACAGTTAACTTTTTTAATTAGGTAAATATTTAATATGCGGTACCAAAATACTGTAATAATATATTATACTTTATCATATTATGTAATATTATAAGTATACCTATTAGTAAATTGTATTAAAATAGGAAAACAAAAAAAAAAAAAAATAGGAATAAAATGATGTAGTAACCGGACATTAATTATTATATAAATATAATTCAATTATTACTATTAAGGAAAATAATTATAATATTTCAACCATAATAATATACCTACGGTTGTTTAATGCTATTAAATGTATGTAAACAAACAAACAAACATATTATATTATGCTCGGCTCGACCTTAATTCTGGAGTTTAATATCGAGTTACGGTTAATCTCACTAGCTTATCTGCATTGTGCAGTCACTGCGATAAGACATGGCCTCACCGTAATGATGATGATAATGACGATATTAGGTATTAATAGTGATAACATGTCAATTATCGATCAGCAAGCACACGAGGCATACAATACCGATAATTGTTTTACTTAAACTTTACCATAATGTAAGCTTGTCGTGAGTTTTGTAACAGTTATTCCGACAAAACGCTACTTATATTTCACTTAATCACTTATATAGGTAATGTCCAACGAAAATACTCGCAGAGTACCTACCCTAGGTAGGTACTTGTCATAACGAATTTTCGTAAATACGTTATTGTGACTGTGTCTTATAATAGCGCAGGGCCCAACGACCAACGATTATGATGATAATAGTAATAATAATATATTATGATCGCACAATAACGACTACGATAATAATTATAAGGCTTATTATTATACGTCATGTATTATACAGGTATAGGTTAAACATTATCACGACATAATATAATTGTAATGTTATTATCACTGAGCACTGCGTCGCCATCGCCCGTGCCGATGAACCCATTGACACGCGTATACGAGTGGCGACAATGGCCTATTACAGGTGGTTGTCGAAAGTACTTCAGACGAATTATTATTACGGGTGGCAATCGCGGAAAACAACGTTAGACAACCGTATATAAGGACGACCGACCGTGTCCATGGTAGGTAGTGGCTTTGTGTCTACTATCGATTGCACGGAAGATGGTGATGTGGTTAATGATTTTCTCGCTGGTCTTGTCGCTCTTGGCGGCCGACCACGCCGTGTCTTCTGGAAAAATTCGTAAGTCCGACGACGATAATATTATGCCCATTACAAAGTGATAAAAAACGATAAAATAAACTCTGTGGTATTCGTTTTCGAAAGGAATCATTTGTTGCTGTTGATGAAAAATAATCCTTGAAAAAATATTTGGAAACACCTACCCACACGTCTTCATTCCAGTTTTCGCCGGTACATCATATCATGTTATTATTATTATTATTATTATTGTTTTAGCTAGTTATGTGTCGCCTTGCAAGAGAAATTCCAACAATTTAAACCAATGCATCGTCAACGCGTGGAAAGCACTCAGACCCAAGTTGGGAGAAGGTGAGTTTATCGTTTTTCATCAAAACAACATTACTTATATACAAGGTATACTTAGGTTTACTACAATATAGCTAATGCATTACTGCTATACACTTTAAAATCGAATATGTTACCGAGCTAATACTAATGTCGCCGTCGTTGTAGATGTTTTTTTTTCGTTTTTGAATAATCCGTTGCATTTTTACTGGAGTACCGACCTATATGTATGTAATGGTGTACACAGTCGTGCTCGTACAATATTATTTAGAGCTCGGCATTACGTCGAAATGAGGCACACTACGCGCAAACGCAGCACCGTCGCGACTAAGGGTTTATTTAAAAAAATAAAAATGACAAAAAAAATACGCACGAATTCTTTAAAGTACCAATAAAAATTGCATCAATATTTCATGGTTCTGAAATATGGTTTTATTGCTTTTTATTTATTTATTTATTTTTTTTAGGCATTCCCAAACTCAAAATACCTCCTTTAGAGCCCTACTTGCTACGGGAAACGAAAATAGACAAGAAGTCGGATTCTCTAGATATGAAAGCCACCATGACACAGTTACAAATTATGGGATTGAACAACGTAGTATTTTCCAAACTAAAGTAAGTCATAGGTAAACTTGAAGTTTTTTTAATATTAAACAACTGCCGTACTCGTTATTTACAAGTTTTTTTTATTATTTAATAAAAACTTTATTTGCAATATATACAACAAGTAGGTACGATTAATATACAATAAGTAATTGTAATAACAGTGTATTTTTGTATTTGGCTTGATGAGCGTGAGTAGGGTAACCGTTCATCAACCCTTCACAGCACCTCTTTATACGTAGATATGTTTTTGTTTTTAATTAGTTTATTTTTTTTAAAAATATTTACAAGTTAACAATTAATTAGTGTGATTGAACAAGTATTATAATTAATCTACTTTAATATTATAAGTATGATATTATAAAGATAAACCACAAATAAAAAATATAAAATGTACAAGATAATTATCAAATAAAAATCGGGTTTCATGGTGATATATAGACATTGCAGAGTCAATAATGTCGAGGTGCAATAGTAATATTATATATCATGAATAAATAGAATAATAATAGTCAGAAGCCCTTCATCCAGACAACATAAGACAGATGATAACCTCTAAACTCATATAATTTGTAAATAATGTATGTAAAACTCTTTGTACGCCAATGGCCATAGACGCAGAAGCTTAAATAAATAAAAAATAATAATAATATGTAGTATAATAGTACACAGTGGTAATGATGGGGTGAAATATTGGGTTGCGGCTAACCACCTGAGAGCGAATATAAGTGTCAAACTAGTCTTATGATTGAAAATAATAATAATATGTACCTACGTGTTTAATTATTTGTCTATTATCTATAATGTTATCTTTCAAAGTTTCAGCAGATAAATTACTATACCGATGTATGGTTAGTATAGTGTCTGTATATTAGTACTGTAGTGTTGCACTGTTGAGGGTTCTGCGTAAAAGGTTTCTTGTTATATATAATATTATATATATATATATATATATATATGTAATACGTCATATATTATTACAATAAGGGAAATCGTGTTGCTGCGGTGTATCGTATCGATGTATATGCCACGTTAACACTTACATAATATTAATATTAATAGGTACCTACCTACCTACATTGAATATGCATTGTTAAAAAGAATGGTCGAGAGAAATAGAAATTCTCGAATAACAATTCAAGTAAACCCGTACATAGGTGTCAATATTGGAAAAAAATAAATAACCTCGAGCTAACAGTTGAAACATCGAAATCCGTTTTTCAGGGTGAACCTGACGGATTTGCGGGGATCGGCGAGCCTGGCGTTTGCCAATTTGAACGTGACCACATTATACGATATGGACGCAATGTTCATGAAAATCTTACCCATGAAAGGGCAAGGAAAATTTAGCGGCATCATCAGTGCGTATTAAATAATATTAAAACAATGCAATTATGTATCTCTTAACCTCGTCTACGATATATTTTCCTTGTTCGGTGTTCAACCAATACTCGCGATACAGTAGATCGTAGATGAGATTAGGAATCGAGAGGATTAAAAATGTGTCGAGGCTTAAATTGAATGCATTGTATTTCAGATGACGTTAAAGTGAACATGACCGGAAAAGCGGAACTGAGTCCAAAAAACGAACATGGCAACAGTTATCTGAAACTTGTTAAGATACAATTTAAAGGGTTCGTTGGTGACGCTACAGGACGAACAGAGAGCACCACTAAAAACCAAGATAATGATGATTTCAGTGAGTATACGGACCACCTTAGACGATGTTTAATAAATAAAGTCAAATATTTTAAAAATTAACATTTTTGAACGTATTCCAATTTTAATATTAAATTCAGAAAAATAATATCTTGATAAGAATATTGAATTGTGTTCAATTTTTATTTGATTAGTGTCCAAAATAAAACTTAAGAAACGAAAATGAGTACTCAGCACAATGTATTTTAAAAATATTAAGTTTAAAATATTGATTTAATAATCATTCATAACCCTAAGCAATTTTTGTTCTTAGAAATCAGCTACAATAATAATAATTGAGATTATCTGCCATCTAGGTTTTGAGACATTACTAGAGCAACGAGTTTTTGAAAAACTATCTGCTATAAATCAAAACAAAAGCTTTAAATACCGTTGAAATCCAAATTGTTATTTGTTAATATGAGAAAAGTGCTTTTTATTATTTTTAATTCGTCGAATAATTTTTTAGGTCCAACAGTGTTTTATTTTTTATCCACCAATACCTATTATAATATTGTGCTCTATATTTCAGTCGAAAATGCTACCATGTTTTACCAGGACAACAAACGTGAAGTGCTCAACATCATAACACCTTTTGTCGAAGAGTTAGGCGAGTCAATATTCTTGAGATTAGTCAATCAGATACTTTCCACGCTGCCATTCGAAGAAATGTTCATCTGAGCGGCGTTCAAAGGGCCGCTTTAGAAACCAAATTGTATTACATTATAAAGTTATTGTATGATATAATTATTCTATAGTTTTAATTGCAAAGGTAAATTTTATTTTTTTTTGTTTTTCGTTAACACTGCTCGGAATTCGTGTCGTCGATTAAAAGAAAAACAAACGAACAAACACAATATAAATATACACATTTCAACGGTTTATATATCCGGATTTTTTTTTTTTCCCCGTAGAGGTTTAATTGTAATTTTACGGCGTCGTCGTTGTACCGAAAGGATTACTTTTTTCTGTTTTAAACACAGTTTTTGCGTTTGAGCCAAACGCGTATTCCTTGCATATATTACAATACACCGTGGCGAGTAATAAATTGCTTCATTTCAGTTTTTATTTATTTATTTTTGGTGCCCCCTAAAGGCGCGCCGTCCGTTCTTTTTTCTCGTCGTCCTGTTTATCGTCTACGGACTACGGCTATACATATTATTATAATACAGCCACCGACCTCGGTCTGATTTGTCTCGTTTCATTCTCTCGGGGACCAATTTCCTGCCACGCCGTGCACGGGCGCGCGTCGTTCAATTTGACGTAATTTAAAGAAAACCCCGCCGCGCCGAAGTGGTTTCCCGGAAAAACTGTTCTTTCGTTTAGCGAGATATTCGTCTCTCTCGTCTCTTTCTTCCGAATTATGATATGTACACATTCGTGTGCCAAGTATAGTGAATGTATATTATTATTATTATTATTATTATTATTATGATATATACATGAAAACTGCTCCAGCTCGGCACTCGTGTTTATCGCCCATGTTAATGCTCGCCGAGTTTATTTATTTTTATGAAACCGACCGTATCGCTTTTCTTTATTTTCATTTTTCGTCGTGATCGTCGTCGTCTTCGTCGTCGTCCTCCTCCTCCTCCTGGGCGCCGCGGGAAACGATACCGAGTGCCGTGGCATCATCACACTGCAGCGCGCGGTTCGTCGAAATGCGCGTGGCGGCGGCGGCGGGAAATAATATTTTTACGGTCTTTACTCCGGTGGTCGTCCCGCCTGCCAGCCTGCACCCGCTCTGCCGGCGTGCGAGTTATACCTACGATGCGCCTACACGGTGTAGCGAATAATAAAATGTGAAAATAGTAGACGGGGGAAAACTACGTAAAAACAACAACAATAATAATAATAATAATAATAATAATGCATATACGCGCATACGTCGAGCGTCGAGGTGTATCTCATGCGTGAGCATGGAGGTGTGTCGCGAGAGAGTGTGTGTGTGCGTGTGCATGCGAGTTTTTATCGACTTGGGTTTTTACGAGTCCACTAGGGGTTAAAAGCGTTTTGAATTATTGAACGGGTGACGTTGAATATATGAAAAAAAATTCGATTAGACGCGTGCGAGTAAAGTCGCATTTTTTAATGCTATATATTAACGTCTATATTATATTGTTATTACTATTATAATCCCGTGCCGTGTCCGCGTACGAGCAAAGTCCCGAACAACAGCCTCGACGCCCCGCGACGTATTATATACATATATTATAATATAATATTGTTATTATGAACGCCTCCAGCCGGGTAATTTCAGGCTTGTAATTATTATTGATTTCCACCAAACATATGAATTTTCATAACCTTTACGGCGAAACCATAAAAACGAGATTACTATTTCGTTTTATTTCCAGTATAGCTGGTAGGTAGGTACGTTGTTTTTCGTGCATCTTACAAAAACTCCACTATTTACGACCGTATTAAACGTCCATTTTACATCCGAGTTATTTTCATATATTTTATTTAGCGATAAAAATTTAAATATCAAATGGGTGTATACATTTTATTTTTTTTTTTGAAATTTTAGAGCTATACCTAACACGAATATGACTTCAAATTAAACATTGTGTTCGGTGTTCACTACCGACCATGTTTATATAAAACAAACAAATTTACGAGTTTATTAAAATTTAATCAGTTAATAGATTTTATATTGCCCGACTGAAATTCTAACTATATGCAACATGTCCGTTATTTATTTATTTTTTATATCACAGTTAAAATGGCGTATTTCATCTTATTATAATTTTATTTCATCACTAATATATGAATATACATTTAAACCATTTTTAATCATCGTAATTATATTTCCAACTATAAAAATATGCTCAAACGAATGCCTTTGAAGCGATTTATTAAAAAGTTATAAATTAAAAATGCACGGAAACTATTTTTTTTAATAACATTTTTATTTTATTTATTTGCTCATTTTTTCATTAAACATATTTTCAGAAACATGCAAACCATATAGCATGTACGATGTACCTAAAATATTGAAATAAGCGACGGGAAATTTCAAAATAACAACTACTGTATTGTCCATACCAATAGAGGTCCTTTGGCATAAAACAAAATGTATCATTTTATTATAATAATGAAACGTTATTTATATACTCATTACAAACATATTGTATGCATATTGAATTAAAGTACGTGGATATTATGACGCCCATTTCCGTTTGAAGTTTTTCGATATTCGATATACCTACTATAGGTATAATATTGTAATAACAATCTATACAGGATATAAACTATCAGCGTTTGTCGTATAAATATTTAACCGGTTTAATGTACACAAAGCTAAATACAATTAAATACATCGAAATAATTTCAATAAATATATGTTTTACCTATGATGTCAATGCGTCATTATGCAGTCGGTGCCTCAACTATCGGAGGGTACTGAGGGCAATCCCGAATTTATAGAATAATGAGCTCTTGGGAAAATAGTAAAAACGGGACTCACCATACATAAATAACTGATCATAAATACACCTCTTAAAATATTTTTAAATGTTACAGGTGTAAAGCATTTCAAACTCTATCGACATATCTTATCGCTAATCAACCTGAACCGTCAATTTACACACCGTATGACAAAAACATGCCTACTTAATTATTTAATATTTTACAATATACATTTTTTTTTATTTACTTTATTTTTTATGGCAATGAAATTCAGAATTCTTAATTTTCGTCTGGGAGCCCCATAACATACATGACACGCCCCCTCTGTCTCGCCCACTTAAGTCCGGGCCTGGCTGTGAGTGCCAAGTACCTCCCCGCTTGGGGCCACTATAGGTCGAACCGGGTCGATCGGTTTGATTTTAGATTGAACATATTGTTATTATGATTTAAGAGGATTGGATGCCGATCGGCTTTTAGGAATTGAGTATAGGCAATTTTAACAGTACGTGCGCGCCTGGTGTGTAGTAAAACGATCATTAGTGTGAGTGACTTCCTTGCGCCACCACATACATTACGCACGCACATGCACATGTCATTAAGTCATTAGATTAAAACATTCAAAACCAATTTATGAACTCAAAATAGCCTATATACGCCTGACAAAATTTTTTATTGAGTACTCGTGGTAGTTTTATTTAAAAAATGTAAAGATGCTTGAATGCCTTAACAAGTTTACTTTGCGTCGGTCTTCTTAAATTCAAGCCAATTCTTGACGATTACAAACAATTTGTCAATAATTTCCAATATTAAAATTATGAAAAATATACTTCGGCCGATTGCAAAGTAATATATCTTGTATACCAATTCAAACATATTTATAGTTTTAAAATCAAACCACTAGAAGTTAATTTTTGTCAGTATCTTAGGTCGTTATGATAAGAAATTATCAGGACCTGCCTATGCCATCCCCTTAATCTATACTAGTACTTTGTACCGGGTTAAAGTGTGTATTTGATATTTATACATCAAAATCATTATTTGAAAATTATATATTGACTGTTTCGCTTAAAATATTATGCTTGTAATCCCGCTGATAAAAAGCTACAATATTGTTGCGGCCCTTATTTGATGTAAAAACATTTTTGAATTTTTGAGAATTATCATTTATATTTTTAGATTTTTACTGAAGTCGACCATCACGCAAAATGTTATAGCGATATACTGTGTGGAAAATATAAATCAAACTAACCCGTCACACATACCCAAACTATATTACGGGTATACCAGCTGTACGTACGGCGGGTGTTCTTAAATTTAAACACACGGCAACCAGATTTTAACGAAATAAATTTCAGTCATCATTATTTTGTTGTTTCATTATTTATCATCAAAAATGTTGGTCGATATTTATATCAAGCGATTTTTAATCAAGGTAGACGTGAATTAATAATTTCGGCCACTCTTGACGTGTCAACGTCACGGAACATGACCGGAAAAACTTTGTTCGCAAAAGTTTCCTGGCGATCACTATAGCCGTCGTGTTTAACAACAATAATATTGTACCGCCATCGGAATAATAATAATAATAATAACGACCGCTAGACATAATATTTCACGCACGGCCATTCGTACGATTATCGCGTCTTCGTCGAAACAACAATATTATTAAACGTCGCGAGGACGTGAGCGGAGGCGTGTCGTATCGTCGTTATCGCAGAAATAAGGAATCCTGGTGCTCGACACTTTTACAATGGGAATGAAATCGAAAAACGTATATACCTATTCCTAGTTTCCTACCCGGCGAACCAGTGAACGACTAATTGTTGACTCGTTCGGTTTTTTTCGGTAAGTTTATTTCCTATGTAGGTCATGGGAAATAATCAGCACATTTAAACACGACTACGATATGAACGCGTGACACTTCGGCATAAGTTGCCGCACCACAATAATGTCGTAAGAGTTCATAAAATAATATTATAATCATGTACATATAATCCGGACTGACTTACAATTTTTGAGTTGATTTTTCTTCGAAAATTATGTTTTCAGTTATAGTGTTTGATAATATTCGTACACGGCTCGAGTCCAAAATGTGTCATCGTATCACAAGCAGTCTTAAATCTTAGTTAAGTTGGGACTATACCTGAGTATTTCAGTGGAAAATCAATATGATATTTAAATGCTATTTTTCATCAGTTTTCTAAGAGAAATTTCTGATTAATGACATAATATTATACCTATTTAGAAAACAAATTTTTTTGTTTCCGTTTAAATTTTAGAATTTCTGAAATAGCTATTTTTTAAAAAAATATTGAACTATATAGTATAATATAATTGAGTGAAAATTGACCAAGTTAGAGAAGGGGAAGTTTACGATATTATTGAGGACTATTATAGCTATGTTAACAAAATAAAATAATATTTTATCACTTAATTATAAAGAAATATTTTAATTTGGTATTATGATAGACAATAATTAATAAATATTTTAAAAAAATAAACTAAATTTAAATTGCAGCGAATATCTTACTAATTGGTCATATTTATTACATAGTTGTAACAATTTAAAATATAATATAATATAACTGAAGTATAGTCATTATTCATACACTCAGCTGTTAATATTTATTAACCGTTTACAAGTTAAATCCATTTTTATCTAATCAAATAAATACATTTTATAAAAACACCATTTGAATTTGAAAAAGTTTTGTGTAATATAAAGTAAAAAGCTGTACAATAAATGTTGTGCTAAAGTGAGATTTCCATGATCTATTCATCTGCATTTGTACAACTCCAAAAATAAATCTCACGGTGGTAAGAATTACAATTCATTATTCTCATACCGGCTGTTAATATTCTGAAGAATCCATTATCTTTGCGTGATTTCGCAGTATCTTTTATTTAAAACAATACGTTTTTCCATAAGAACTCACCTTCAAACGTTAATTCATTACAGGGTGTTTAAATTTGCTTTAATCTCACTATTAATTGATACTTATTCTTATTTCAGTATCCTAGTATTTTCATTTGTATTTAAGCGACAAAGTTATTCAACAAATATATTAGCGAAATTTACTTAAGGCTTTTTTTTATTACGTTTCAAAAATTGAAAACCCTTTTGAAAGAACGCGAAAACATCATTTCTTAATAAGCCATAAACGTATGAGCATGACATTATAAATAAATAAAAACATATTTTATTACAGAATTAATAAATGTTTTAACGAGTAATAAATAAATGCATTTGCAAACCGTATAGTCAGTTTTCAATAAACACTTGACACTACACAGTGTAACATTATGTTGTTGGACAATCGCATGTGTACGAGTATTTAGGAGGATGTCATTGAAATTGTGTCGACGCAATATTTGTTTTTACTCTCAGACCCATGAGCCAACATAGATAAAACGAATTCATGTAAAATCGATATTTTTGATTTTTGAATAACCTTAGAGTAGGTAACATCAACTATAACAAAAATCAAAAGTGATAATATTTTTGAAGGTTTAGCATATTGGTTTTATATTTTATTATTATTAAAAACTATATTACAGTGCTCCAATGATTGTACTGTTTATAAATAAATCATAAATGTTCATACATACTCAATCTCATCAATATTCAATAATTTTAACATATTACTAAAAAGCTCAAAAAAATTGAAACCTAATACATCTTTGTGTGGTTGTAAAATACTAAAAATATCATGAACCTATCAATGTTAAGTTTATTTCATGGCTTATTGTGACTAACTCGTAGGCTAGGTTAAAAATATAAAAAAAAAATGGACGTAAAATATACGCTTTTGAATTGCTATATTATATGTTTTTTTTAAATATACCTATTTATATTATTATATTACATAATCTCTGATATCATGATTTATGGTTTATGTTAAGCATTATTTTACATACGAATTTAATCGATTTAATATTTAAAAATATTCCACTAATTATGAGGTAACATAATATTATATTTATAAACTGTTGGTTATGTGAAGAGCTGATGAGTGGGAAGATTAGTTTGTCAGAAATCTCTGTTGAAAACTTGAAATTTGAATACAAAGTCTTGATAATTATAATCATCACGTCATTATTTTCAATATAATATATATATTTTTTTAAACCTTTAAATGTTCTAAGCAGCACCAACATTAAGTATATTTTGCAATAATACAATTCAAAAATATAAATTTTATTTTAATACTTAAGTTTTCAGTTCTGATGAAAAATATGATAATAGAATCTAAATATTTGTTAGCGATGTTTTCCTATTATTTTGTTTGATAAAAGACGTCGTTGTGACTAGGTTCAGTGTATTAGGTGGCTATTTATGACTTGTGTCAAGTTATTAATTTTATTTACATTTTTTTTCATAGAAGTTTTATTTTTTTATTTTATTAGTTACAGGACTATGTCAACTTGACAATTAAATTATTTACATTAAACACAGATGTAATAATAAGGGTTTTATAATAAGAACAAATTATGCTGTTTAAAACAGAACGCAGGCCCCCGAAAAAGGTACATATTTTTTTCCAGAATTCATCATAATATTTTAATACGTGTTATATGTTTATGTAAGTTATATTTTGAAAACATTAATTTTTTTATAAATGTAATTTTGTTGTGTACCAATGTTGTATACTAAAGCATACATTTACAACGATTTTTTTATATTTTATTTATCCGAAATAGATACTTTTGTATTACTGAAATATTTATTCATTCAATAACTATTTTCTTGAAAATTATTTTATACGATAATAATATACTACAAACTATTCTAATATAAAGACCATTCAATATTATCGGGATTATTTTCTTTTCCTTTTTCGTATTTTTTTACCCTTTTTTTACATTTTTATCTTGAATAAACTACTAAAATAACATAATATCGTCTTTTGGTTTTCATTTTTATGAATATTAAGTACCTATTTGATTTTATTTACTGAAAAATAATACTACGTCATATATAATAGTGATTACATTATAATAATTTAAGTCTGTATCTCCTAAAATACAACCACTCGTCAGTACAGCGTTAAGGAACTTATATAATATACTTTTGGTCAATTTTCACAGGATTCATCTATATTTCGATGTTTAAGTAATCAATAATGGTTGTACTAGGACACTAGGTCACTGCAATATTGGCACTATAATAATTATAACTTATAAATATAAACATTTTAGACATTTTAGACATTATAGATATGTAAATCGTAATCTTACCAACAGTAGACATACTTATCTACATCAAACTAGTGGACAATTCTTCGTTCAATAATCATTATTATTACTATTTAATTATTTATTTTTAAGTTTTATTATCTTAAACATAATATTATTATGTGCAATAAGACAATACTATATTTTATTCATGCAATAAAATTTGAATTAATTTTATTATACATAATAATAGATATTTTATAATAACGCGCGGTAACGTCTCTGTCGTGTTTAGTACTTAGATGTGGGGGAGGGGACACTTTTTGGTATATTGCGTCGTTAGGATATATAAACTGTATTGTCTACTAAATAAATACCATATTGGACTATTACAGTTTTCAAAAAATAGATCGCACCATAAGAAAAAACTATTATAACCACAATAAACTGATCGTTATGTGTATTGTAAAATCCATCGTGTCATATCAATGTTTTTGTATCGTTACGCGTATGTGACTATTAAAATTGAAGATCTCAATACACCAAGCTCAGTAAAATGGTTTCACATTTGAAAACATTCAATACCAACATCGAGTTTGATATAAAATGTTACGAAGTGATATAAATATTTATGTTTTTTAAAATAATAAAGATATACTATAACATATTTATATTTATATATAATAAATATGATCATATTTTATCATGTTTTATGTATGTTTATTTTTAGTAATGCCATTCATAAAGACATATTATTTGTTACATTATTGAAATTAAGTTGTTAACCTTTTTTGTTATCAAATCAATATTGCTATTGTGTAGCTTAACATTATTTTTATAATTTTATAGATTTAATGTGGTGCGAATCTTGGTAAGTACTTACCTACATTTTTGATTTTTAGAATGCATTTGTTAAATTGTTTTATAAATTATACATTAATGGTTGTGTGAATAATAAAAAAATTTAATTTTCATGAAAGTAATATTATATTTTTAAATTGTTTGTAGGATATCTAGAAAAGTTTTTTCAAAGCATTATAGCTGTTACTCATATAGTTGATCAACTATATTTATTATTATTTTATTTATAATAATAAATATAGTTCAAAAAACCACAAATAGTTTCTGTTAACTGATGTCAGTATTGTAAGAATTGATTTTTGAATGCGTTTATTTATCAAAATATATTTGTAGCATTGCATTAAAATTCAAAATCATAATACAACACTGTAATATATAGGTATAAAAGTACACTGAGCACCATACAGTTAAACTTACCCTTTTTCTTTTGTTATTTTGTAAAAACATTAATATAATTATAGAGTATTGCGTATAATGGGCGTGATAACTATGGTCGTGGCGTGACGACCGGACTGCTGGGTGTCAGGCGGTGTGTCACAGGCGAAAGGTTTCCCCTTTTAATGATAATAAAAACACAATCGAAGTAGTAGGTACTTTGATAAAATCTATCTGTGTTTATTTTTTTTTATATATTTTAATCGACAAAGTTATAACACGGAAGTATTAAAAATGAATTAAATAGTAATTAAATGTTAAACAGACATTTCAGGTTGGGTTATATATGTGAATCGTGACCTTATTATAATAGACGTAGCGTGATCAAATGGTGCACATGTGGAGGGGCTAGAATAAAATTGTTCTCTAAAGGGAAAAACCACACATTTAAAAAAAATGCTAGTATATGCTTATGCTAACAGTACGTCTTGATTATAACAAAATACGATTATGTTTCACTGCAGTATTTCGTAATTGTTCGTTAGATTGCAAAAGTGATATATTTAAAGTGTTATATATCGGATCAAACATCCAATCGGCAAACGAGGCTTTATATTTACTCTAATATCAATGTAACTTCGTGTTTCTATTCCATAAGTGGTTGTAAGAAAAAAATCCACGATTATCCATGCAACCTTAAACACAAACCTACATGGCTACTGTCGTCCTTTTACACAATTTTTGGTTGCGAATGAGAGGTTCCTGTATCTGCAGGAATCAACTCGCAATGTATCTTCCCCAAAGTTGTATTTTTTGTCTTTAATAAAAGGTAATAGGTATACATTTGACATGCAACTAAAAAAAACGCAATGATGGCGATAGATAATAAACACGTTAAGGCCAGCGACTTGTTTACAACTTGAGGGTACAAAAATATAATAAGAAACTCTTGCTCCGTCAATGAAGGCTCAAATAGGCTGTAGCTACTAGTTGAAAAGTAACCTCTCTCCAAATATTATTCGACACCAATACACATTATACATACCAGTTTTTTATTTACACAATTGCTCATAGACAGATTGTGCTATTTGGGAGTAAGTAAAAGTATAGACGAATAAAAACATTAATGAATCATTCAAGTAAATTTCAAATTTCAATATAAAAACCCAATATTCAATAACAAAAACAAAACAAAATACAGGCCATTTTAGTCCCGTTTTTAAAATTGCTGTATTTTTATTTATTAGAAGATTGGTTTTGGTTTTATCGGCCAAGGGTTTCTGATACGATTAATTTGTATATAGGTAAATAATATGATTAATTAATGTCTTTTAGTGAAACCTCGTATTTTTTTAGAGTCAAATAACGAAAGTATGGAAATGCTGTGTTTTACAATATTATTAAAACTACGTTAACTAATAACACAATATATTATCCAGATTTTTATTCTTTAACATTCAGTTTAGCGGACAGGAACATTCAAAAGTCCTTATTTTTCTGGTGGGCTACAATCCATACTTTTAAGTAAGATAGTGGGGGGGAGGGCAATCAATTGTGACCCACGCCTATGTCTAAAAATATTAATTTTTAATTTAGATTAAAAATAAGCGATGTTTTTGTACAACGTAAAACATAATTACAGGTATACATTTTTATTTTAACACAAGTCACAACTCATCATTTCATAATATTATTATTTAATAAGGTGAGGGTAAAATTAAAACAATTAGGTACCCGGAAAAAAATATCATGGGCCATTGACAATAATAATAATATGTATTATATATTTATACTGTACGAATATAACTATCTGTAGAAGTAGAAGTTTCAGTATCAAAATAATTGCTGTTACAATAAAATTGTTTTCTTCATATTTTAATAAAAATTATATTTAATAAAATTCGACTGTCGGTTAAAAATTTACAATCGTAATTCAGCTACATTTTTAGGGAACCTATAAATGGTCATTTTTATAAGATTACATTATATAGTACTTAATTACTAGTGATTATTGGTTATACAGTACTGTCTAGTGCCAACAAGATAGTGATTAGCCATTAAATTAAAGTAAATATTTTACATCACACATACAACCATTATCATCGTCAATAGGTATATATTGTATTATTATGTAAACTTATATCTAATAAGTTATTAGATATGAGTTTGTAATTAGTAATAACTATTAAGTAGACACTGTCTAGACAATTTACTAGATTACTAATAAACCCTATTAAAATGAATGAAAAATCCGTGTAAATGATTACAACAGCTAATTGAAGATTATTTTTTAAATTTACAAAATATCAAAGTTTTTACCAATAATAGATTTACTGAGAGTGAGCTGCATCAAATATTATTATTTAATATTTATTAACACACTAAGTATATATAATATCAAAATTTGATAATTTCACAAAAGAAAATTTTAAATACCTTCTTCGTTTAAACATTTCACTATATTTTCCAAGAAAAAACACTTGAAAAATCATGTATTATTCTATTGTATATATTAAAAAAAAAACCATTTCATTTATGGTAATAGATTCATAAAAAAAACGACTATGGGTACATAAATATGCAATTATTATCTCTGAAAAATGACATGAATAAAAACCTACGGCATTTTCGTTATAGCTACAAGACATTATTATATTATTGTACTTAATAAGTTAATGATAAATAATATCCGTGGGTTTAAATGTTATTGTCTATTTTTATTGAATTTATATATTAATACGATGCACGATTTAGTTTTAAGAAAATAGCGACATCTATTATTTGTTATTTGTATATAAAGTAAATGTAGTAAATGTAAGTATAGTATATTTTGATATAATATAGAGATTTATGCTAATTGCCTTTATTCTTTGCAAAAGTGTCTTTAAAACGCTAAAGAAATATTCACATTAAAATATTACATAGAATTTTAAAAATTGTATCTAACACCGTCGCTTCGTATTTCTGTCGGTTATATTATTATTCAGACATACTATTTTTTTCTTCGAAAAAATGTTCATCCTCAAAGACTTTACAGTTTACACATATATATATATAATATTTATTTTGAAATATCTTCTTAGAATCGTTTCTATTCTCAACGTAGAAATTATTTCCCTCGGTATTTGTTTCAGTTATAACAGAAATATTACGCTTTTGATCTAAATAGCTTTCAACATTTTTGGAGTTATTGTTTATAGGATATAGGTATATTCTTCTTGTAGACAAATCAAAATAATTCTTTTATTTTTTGTATTTTCTGTTTATTTTATGGTCAGACAGGTTTTGTTTATTTCGTAACACTTTAAAAGCATATATTATATTATTAAAGTAAAAATAATGATAACTATATCTAAGCAAGGTTTTTCAATTTCAAAAAAATAAAAATAAATGCACGTCAGCACATGACAACTTTAAAATGTAAAAAGATTAACGAATAAAATAAAATCTAATTTAGATGACATTTTTGATTTTTTTCCCTAAACTTCAACGGCTACGATTATTATAGTTGAACAGTAAACAATTATTGATTATTTTCATAATTAAGGTTAATATTATTGTGATTGTATTAGTAAAATAAAATACTAATTCACTAATATTATTTCGTTAGTAATTTTCCTCAAAATCTAAAAATAAGACACACTTTTTAAATAGATATTTATAAGCATTTTGTTCAAAATGTCTTATTTTCGTTGTGAATAATAGTAGTAATATCTAATAACAAACGAATAACAGCAACATTTAGTTTCCTACAAGCCATATTTTTACATCTGTAATTTATTTCCATGCAAATTTCATAAACTTACTTTGTACAATATAATATACATTAAGGTAATATAAAAATAACACCTTATATTATTTTAGCAATTTATTTTTGGCATATTTTTTCGTGAGTTTTGTTTCACAAGACCATGGTTTTGATACACAATAATATATCATGTTGAAGTATGAATACGAATAAAAATAACCACCAGGTAGTTCGTTTTTCAAATTAAAAAAATACATTTGCCACTTTATCAGTAATATTAAATTAGACAATTTTAAAAAAGCGCTATAATTATATAAAATAATTTATTATTGTACAGGTACCTTATTAAAGTAAAGCAGCTGTGCGCAATGTTACCAATATTTAATTTTTTGCCAACAATTAAACTATGTGAAATTCTAAATTTTTGTTTACTAAATCGAGTGCGTTTTACTTTTGATGAAAGCGGTTTTGGATTAAAATAAAATATCAATATGTAGTATCAAAACAATGAAAAGAAATATTTAATACAATTTAATTATTCGACAAACCATATTATCAGTTTTCCTATTATTACCATTCGTTTGAAACTTATGTACATTCAATGCATTGTTATAAAAAATAACTTAACGTCATAGTATTAGTTATGTTGTTTTAAAATTAAATAGGTTAGGCACGATTCAGTATAGTACGAGTGTGAGTATGTAACGAGTGTGAGTATGTAACGAGTGCTGTAAACGTAAACGTACGGTGGTAAGTGACGTAAAGAGTAAATCATAGTTTGTTTATTGTAATATACTTTATCATTACCAAATTAAAAAAAAACAGTAAAAAGATGGAAAATAAACCAGAACATAAGTATACCAAACGAAAAAAAATTAAATCGAGCCAGAATTGGTCACACAAGAATGACACACGGATACTTGATGGCAAAAGATGACCCACCCATATGTCAAGCATGTGCACCACGCTCACAATTAAACACATTTTTGATGAATGCAGATCATTCAAAACACAAAGAGAAGAACTAAACATAAGTCACGACGTCGGAACAAGCTTAGGCCCTAACCCTGAAAACGAAATCAACAAAATAGAATTCTTAACTGCAACAAAATTATTAAATTTACTTTAAGATAAAATACTAATATTGTAAAATTATATGTATATGTACCTTTTTTTTGTATTTAATGTAACGCTAATGGCCTCAGCTGTCGAAGCAGAAATTTAAACTTAAATTTAAATTTCAAGATCAATAAAAAAAAAAAAAAAAATACTTTATCATTATATGTGCAATTAATACGTTAAATAGTGATTGATTGCTTCTTAATTCTAAAAAACCTCATAGTTATTAAGCTTGCAGAATTAATGCATATCTATTGAAGGTATGCTGGCTATATAGCAATTATGATTAAATCATGATTGGTTTTCGACCTTTTTAGAGAGTAGACTACTTATTATTTTTAAAAGGAGTTGCATTTTGCACCAATTTTAGTACTTGTAATTTGCGACATCTACAACGGTGGTAATTTTAAGTGCACCAAAATATAAAAACAACAGGTAATTTGCGCCACATCTAAATATTAATTTTGATAACCTGCGCCAGAACAGAAAATGAAATTGCATACTATATGTAATCTGCGCCACACTTTCGATTTCAATTGTATGTAATTTACCTGATTCAATTTTTCCGAACTCCCGTCAGTTATATCACATACAACATGAATAAATAGTATGGAATATTAATAACATTAACAATATTAAACAATTGATTTATTTTAACATTCCTATTTTTTTTTTACACATTTTACTATTAATTGAAGTCTAAAATATTACTCATTTATACATAAAGTATGTACAGAGTGTACACGTATACATATAATTACAATTAGCTTATAAAATATTGTTTATTTTACTTAAAATACATTTTAACAATTGTCTTGAAATTTATCTATTAAAATAAACCTGATTGATGAATGATTTAAAATACACATTAATTAGTTTAAAAAAATGTATTATTAAAATTATTTCAAAGTGGCCTTGAATACAATTTTTATAGGTTCGAGATTGCACAGATTACATGATTCCTTATTATTTAGTTGTATGTGGCGAAATTTATCAAAATTCATTGATGAGATGCCAATTACATTTTTTTGTTTTTTTGGTTATTTTTAGAGTAAATTACTATATCGCCCTTTTTAAAAAACCTCGCTTTTAAATTCATTTTAATAATATTATTTTTTTACGGAAAATTATAAGCCTTTAGTGAAAGTTTTCGTCAGGTCGAATTTTTTATTTCTCTGACAAATTAATTATTATGATTTAAAATTGCAAACTAAGGTTTTATTTTATATATTATGTTAATGTATTATTGATTTTTTAATGGCATATTTGACACTGTTTTTCCTTTACTAATTTGTACATGTTAGGTTGGTTGTATTTGTGACGACGCAGTTCTCAGCGAGTTTTTGATAGCCATACCGTTTTATAACCGTTCTAATGTTGCACAAACAAATCGATATTGTCAAAAAAGGTCCTTCATAAATACATGTTATTCAGAAGATGTGTTCATGGACTTTGGATCACGTGAGTTTCATGTGGAAGAATGAAGCACATTGTTCGATATATTTTAGTTATCGATTCATTTTCTGTACAGTTGTATTACTTACTTTTTATCAGAGTGCCTCTATTATTATCGAAATGATCAAATGATACCATACTGGGTAAGTCGTTACCTAAATTTAATTAATTACTTTAATAATAGGTATAATGGTATAATAAAACAGATTTCAAAGTCATATATTTGTATTTATGATACGTGAATTAATACTAAGAATATATAAATAAACTATTGATAAATAACTAATATATTATGTTTTTTAATTAAGTATACATTTTTTTTCAAAGCGACGCTCAGTATGAGACCTAACTCGATACTCGTATGATATGTATTTTAAAACACAAACAATCTTTTTTTATTCCCAAAAAAATTCACCAATGACAGCTGGGGTTATAATGTCATAAATTTGCTATACGTATGAGTATTTTTTATTTTATTATCAAATATGGCTAGTAATTTAACTTAGTTACCATGCGATTTGTTGAAAACCGTGGGTTAAGTTAGCAACAAAGTCGACATTTAAGTTTTTACCAAATTCTTATAGTGTATAAGTTTGCTGTTTATCTTGAATCCATCCAAACACGGACTTTTACTGCACAAAAATAGGTTAATGGATTTGAAAAGAGTTCATCATCGGTGTTCATTACATATTAAAAAGGTTTTAAAAAGGGTAATGAAAATCTTATTTTTAAAAGAGTCTGTAATTTAAGAACCACTCTTTGGGACGGTCTCTGAAACTCGTAAAAATTAACCGGAACATTAGCATCTTATTTCTTTTTTCTGCATCTGCAAGACTCGAGTTCAGCGAAAGACATTAGCCGTCTATTGTAAACCGTCTCTCAGTATATGATATCACTGTGACATTATTATATTGTGACAATAATAAAAATAGCAATTTTACGACCCTTTATTATTTCGCACACGTTTATTAAAACTCGCGAATACACGAGTGCGACAGACTGATAATCAAATATGCATAGCATTTTAATTTACCGGCTGTAAACAATATTGTGTGTTGTTCCGTCGTTGTTCCGTCGTCTTGGTGTAGGTACCTAAACTTAATTAATAATATCAATTAACACCGTTGACTGGTTATTTGTTAATATTTCATTTGAAGCCATTTTATACTTAACCAGAGAAGTGTTTAATATAGTAAAATATACAATATGATAGGTATAAACCAGTGGGTCTCAACATTTTTTTCTAGACGACGCCCTATCTTAAATCTAAATTAATGGTGACACAATCAATACCATTCAGGCGTGGATTTTTAAAAACAACAAAAAAAAAAGGTCGCGAAATGGATATCGCTCTGCTGTACAGTAGGTGTCGAGTGGCATGACTGTAATGGAAGTGCTAAATTTGAATTTAATAATATAAAATCATTGTATACGAAAAACGATTTTGTGCGAAGATCGTCTGCGTCAGCATAAAATACTAAGAATACTTTTGATTGAAATTAAATTAATGAATTTGACTATTAATAATTTCAATAAATTGAATTAATTGTTGCCGAAAAACTGCATTTGAAAAATATGCTATTGTGTGTATAAAATATAATAATATAGTTTAAAAGTTTAAAAGTTTCAAGTACTAACGAATAGTATTTTTAAATAACAATGGAATAACGATCATCGTTATTCTTTGTTTATTATTATATAATTTTTTCTAAATTTTAACTTAAAATGTTTATAAAAAACAACCATGTTAATATATTTCTAGATTTTTTCGATACTACTTTTGACTTTCTTCGTTTAGATACTCTATATACTTCTTATAATGGTATCAGGATACAAGATACAAGTTACAATTATTGTGTCTAAGATCCAAAAATTTAAGACACTCGTGTCGAAGATACTGCCCTACCATGGATATAGGTACAATACCTCCTATAATATTCGTCCTTGACCATAACTTTATACTAACTCATATTTTTATTTATTGATTCGTTCTTTAACTCCAGAATGGAATCTTCTAAGAAATGTATTAAAGATTTTAGACGTGACAATTCAATTTGATAGTTAATTTAAAGGTTTAATTGTCTTTACTTATAACTAGGTAAGTATGAATACTCAAGTATATGAGTTATGCGTTTATGTAAGTGGCTCTTTTTTTATAGTAAATATTTTTTTTTTTTATTTATAAAAACTAATCGTTTAATGAAAAAATGTAATTAAATGAAAAAAATGTCTGAAATAAAGTTATACTAACGAGAATAATATGGTAGAACACACTGTATAGTTAAATTAAATTGAACTTTTAGTTTGTGCGTCATCGTTTAATCTTTATTATTAATAAAGTAGCATATTTTGTTATTCATAAATCAAAATAAAATACTAATGTTTGTTTTCGTGTTTTTGACATCGAATAATTTAAATCTTATGTCAGATTTTATTTCGAAACATTTCTCTCGTCCATAATATCATAATTAAATATATATATATTCATACATTTTAAATTCTTGAGTTGTTTATTACTTATTTATGTAAATTGTAATAATTCTGAAAATAATTCTTAAATGATTGATATTTAAATGAACATTAATGATATTTAATGATATTTAAAAACAATCATTTATTTTAGATATTTATACATTGTAAGAGTAATACTGTTGGACAAGATTACATGACTTAGATTACCTCCAGTAAAGCTTATATTAATTTATAGGTTTTTAAAACATTATAAATGTATAGCTTAATTAGTACCTAAATCAAAAAGTTATGGTAGCCCAACTTATATAATATATATGGATGATAATATCAGATATAATATATCTATATGGTATAGGTTTGAATGAAAAATAATTTAAGCAATAGTTTAAGGTCGATAGTGGTTTCATAATTAAAAATAAGGTCAAAACAATTAGGTCAGATAAAGGCAATCAACCATTTTAAAATTAAATGTAATGTAACATTTCAAAATAAATTTAATAAAATAATTAATATCTACTTTTTGATATTAAGTGTAGAGTATATTTAGTGTACCTAATATGAATCACTCCGGATATTTTTTTTTTTAATAGTTTATAAAGTACATTCTACATACCTGACTATAACATATAACATAATATTAGTTTATATATAATATTTTTCATTATCTTTTCAGAATTATTTTTAGTTTATATTGAATTTAAATTCAAGACATTGAGCTTGAATAATCTGTAGGCAGTACTGTGCCTAAGTTGTAAAATTAATTATTATTTAAAACTTAAAAATTGTACAAAAATAGAATTGGGTTAAATTCCTTAAATGATACTGAAATGAGCAGCTTAAGGCTTTACTAAAAAAATTGCCAAATATACAAGAAATAAGGAATAAGATATATCTTAAATGAGTAGGTATAACGTGAGACCAAACTGGTTTTTTAGTCATCACCTTGTAAAGAAGTAAAAATGCTTCAGTTTTCAAATTTGAACATGATTTCTGATAATAACTTAAATTTTGTTGGTACTAGGGGAATTAAAATCCACAATTTTTTTCAAAATTATCAGAAAAAGTAGTATAGATTTGTATGTTCTGATTTTTTTCCCCCGCTGTATATTCATCATTTTAAGGGGAATGTCTCGCTTCAAGGACACTGATTTTGCCGTAAGACAAAAAAAAAAATATTGTTGTGCATACGGTAAATATTTTCGAGTGAGGTGGAAAATCGTGGACAAAGATTTTGAAATAATCCTGTAATATATAATACGGTACAAATTTTAATGTAAGGTGGAAAATCATTTTCTAGTGTCTAATTCCCCTATAATTTTAAAATACGGTAATTTTTTTACGCAACTGGGAAAGTCGTGGTAAAAGATTTTAAAATCTCCCTGTAAAATTCTATACGGTAATTTTTTTTGTGTGAGTAACAAATGTGTGGACAACGTCTTTTTAATTTCCCTGTAATATGTCTTACGACAAAATCAGTGTTCTTCAAGGGAGACATTCCCTCTTAAGATGATGAAATTATCGCGGGGAAAAAAAACTCAGAACATAAAAATCTATATTACTAGGATATACTATGGTTGATTAGTGGTCATTGTCATAATATTATAATTTAATTAATTTAGTGACTTATTGAGCTAAAATAGGCTCAAGTGTACCTATTATTAAAAAAATAATCGAATAGAAAAAAGTAAAGCGATTTATATAGTTATAACTAATAATAATATTATATTAATAGTGATTGATCAAAGATAAATAATTTAGAATTTAGAACAAATAAATATTTCTTTATTAAATCTCTATTTTTTTTTTTAAAAATATTTGATTATGTTTTGAACTATTTTAATTGATTTCATGATAATACAATATTACATTGGTTGTGACATGGTTAATTTTTTATTTTTGTATAGCCACATGATTGATTGATAAAAATATACATTTTTTAGGAGCCATTATAGGTACCTACGTATTACTTAAGTATTTAATTTCTATTGTATTTTTAATTAAAAGAAATAAAGAAACTTTTATAATTTTGTGTTAATGTCATTCAACATTGATGTTTAGTTTTTAAATTTTCAGTAAATTAATTTTATTACATAATACATATTACATAATTTTTCTATTTGCGTAAGCACAACTGATAAGGGCTTGATAAATTAATTGGTTTATGTGATTATAATCAGCATAACGTTGTAAGATTGTAACATTGGTGCACATTTTGAAATATTTGTTATACATTTCAATGTATCGACTTTTGAAAAAAGTAAAACATTTTGTTCATACATAGTTTTCTAAAGTTTTACCTATAATACAAGGTTTACTGCTTTGTGCTAGAGTGAATTCGTTTATGACAAAACGTAAAAATGTTTATATGTGGTTGGTATTCAACAAATTAATTAAATTAGACTATGGCTATAATTAATGTTTTAATGATATTAGCTTTCATAATTTAATTATTTTAATATTTATTCAACCCCTGGTGTTTTTGGCCGTTGTTATTTGGGATATAAGCACATGAACAGCAAACTTGATTATTATCAGTAAAAACTGACATCCATACTAAAAAGGTTAATATTAGGGTTGGTGGAATTTTCAGCTCACTTATTTTATATCAAAATGTATAATAAATTCGTTGAACACAGTATAATGTAACTAAACAAATTATAGAGTTCTGTGACCATTTTCAGCTAATAATAATTTCAGAAATTAAATCTGACAAACAATATTTACTGTACCAAACAATTTTTCAAGCGTAATAATAAATAATTCACACATAAATATGTTTTAGACAAAACATTTTTATATTTTATTAAAGATTTTTTTTCTCTATCTAAATTGTTCCTTAAAATATTTTACATTTGCTTAGTTTGTTCTGTAAACTGTAACTAAATCCAACAACCTTACAATATGTGTCACACACGTTATTGCCAACGCTCTTATTGTATTTATTTATTCATTTATTTATATTAAAGTTTTTGTCATTATTGCATTATAGTTTAACAAATACAACTATTTTATTGTATATTAAATAAACGTAATACTTTGAATACGATTTGAATTAGTCTTAAGATTTAAAATTATTTTTTTAGTGTAAGGTAGAAAAGCTCATTAAAAATCTTGTGTTAAATTTTCAAATGTTAGGTTTAAACAGAACAATTTTTATGAATTTTTAAATTAAAAAAAAAATTGCAAATTTTCTTGATTTTATGTGTTGTTGAAATTTTAACTGTATAAAAAATTATGGTGGACTTATGCTCAAGTTTTTTATCAACTCACTGCCCCAAAACGTGATGACAGACACAAAAAAACCATACACAACATTGTAAAATCAATCATTCTAAAATATAATTTTAATACCATAATAGAATTCTGAATAAAGGGTTTGAAATACTTTAAAAAGTGTTCATAATACTTCAGCATTCGGAATACTACCACCGAGAGTGACTATAACGCTGATAGGACTATATGATACGATTTGTACGGCACAATAGTATAGCCAAATCCATATTATATATTATACTCTGTTCAACGAGAGAAGGACATCGTTTTGAGCATCTGATATGTTCTCGGTACCACAATTTTTCATACTTTTTACTGGCCAGTAGCAGGCCACAAGCTAGTCTTTGAAAACCGCCGGCGAAACATTTGACAATCGTAACCAAATAGGCAAAAGTGATGTGAAATACTCATACGCAGACGGACGAAAAAGCGAGTTCCTTCTCTCATAGAACGGAATGTTGTAGTTCACGTTTACCAATCATATTATCATATATTTACTTATAACTACATTAATACTTTGAAGTTGTAACATAGTATGCTGGTAATAAACCTAACCTAAATATTTATCACGAACATAATATGTCATAGGTATATATAATATATATAGGTGCACTATTAAATATATAAAACTTACTTTATATCTTAACGCAAGTAGCTGCAAGATTATAATAGACGGGATCCTAGACTATGTATCTAAAACCTTATAATTTATAAAGATATGAGTCCCTACAACCATATATTTATTTATTTATTATTTATTACAGATTTAGAATTTAGATTCAATATGATTTGTTTTCTTATTGAAATTATATTAAAATTATGTCTTATGATCTAATTGTATACTTACACGTTTAATTAAATTGTAAATTAATTTAAGAAAAAATTTAAAAAAAAATCAAATACAAAATAATAATATGAACTCGTTTTGCGTTCACCACTCACCATAATACTATTAGGTCAAACCATATTAATACATTATATTAAAATTCAACTAGAGTATCGCGCGGAAGTTTAAATAATATACTGTAGATATGTTTATGATATTAAAGTGAACCGTATTCAAATCAAATAATCCAGACAAGACTAAAAATAAAAATAATTTTTTTTACTAAATTTTATCTAAAAAAAATTAAACGTTTAAATGTTTCTTTGGATACTGGGAAGTATTATGATTTTATGAACAACTCTGTAAAAGAAATTAGAAAAACATCAAATTGCCTAACTGAAAAGTGGAACATCAAAAAATAATGTGTGCTTTCCGCTCCACTCCCATGATAAAATATGGAAAAAATGGTGCTGTGATGACACTCAAGAAGGTATTTGAACAACTCTGCAAAAAAAAAAAAAATATATAAAAACTACTGAATTTTGGTTGTACACTTCCATAATCGTTTAATGTCTGTATGTTAGTAAATTCCAATCCAAAAAATGTGTTCTGAGTTCATATAATTTTGTATCAGAATATCTACGTCTTACCTCGCGCAATGTATCGACATGGATAATTGATGGTCGGGCATCACTAAAATACGAACGTGTATCCTACTACAATAATATTGCGATGCCGCACGTCAAAATAACAAACGTTCGTACCGAGATGACTTAGAGTTTTCACGCGATTAACAATTGACAATTTGTGATGTTTCGACTATATAACTACTGCTAGGTATACCCCCTCAAAGCAATAACGAAATATCTGGAGAAATTGATCGAAACTCCAATCGGTTGAACACATTAACGACCACAAAAATACTGTCAAGAGGGATAAAAAAAAACACGCATTATCGTAAAACCCACGTATAAATTGGGCACACGCGACATTTGGACCTGCGTCAGTTAAAGCCCGAGGAAAATAATAACAATAATAACCAAGATAAATAAAACATACAGCTTATTAAATTTGATGTGTGTTGAAAGGTTGAACTACCGGAATGGAGTAATCGCATAAGCCGAGATAAGAAACATAATATGCATAGCGCAAATCCATCCGTCTGAAATGTAATCGATTTCAACTGTCCGAAAAATAAAAACCCTTTCGGTAGTGCTTAATTCACGCACGTAATATAAATACAAATATTTTTGTTAAAAACCATCATAGTAAAAATGAAAAGGTATTATTTTTCTGTTAATCTTTCCCTCGAGTATTATAATTATTATTTATTTGACCTTTTGCAACACAATGCAATACAATGCAACACAATTATTGCGATACAAAATAAATAGAAAAAAATACGACAAATGGACAATCAAACTTCATTTCTGTAGTATTTAGGCATCAGTAGGACGTTTTGTGGACGTCTAACGAGTGAAGCCATATTTTAATTGCTTTGCTACGTCTGTTGCACTACTGCACTAGTAACTATACGCAGATCTTTCTTCAGGTTCTAGTCTTCTAGCGTGCAATGGGCTCTTCTCTCCCAAAGCCGCGGAGCTGTGATACTGAGTAAGGTCATTGTTCATTTTCGGAGCACCTTGGTGTTGCAACCTTATTTGCGTTACTAAAAAGTTTCGTATAGACTTGATGTTTACATTAATAATTGATGATTTTAATAGTTATTTTCCGGTATACCTCTATATATGTATATTTTACCGTTTTGATGTACCTACATGCAGTTATTTTTATACGTTTCCATCCGACGTACTTGTATTCAACTGTCGTATACCTACGCTTAATTGATACTGCTATAGCCCATTTCATATGTTATATTATTTAACTGCATAATATTTTATGTACAGAGTACTTTATTATTAATTTAATAATGAATACGATAATGGATCAACGTTTACAAACTTTGTATAAATAGTTGAATATGTTGTTACTAACATTTGAAGTGGTATAGATAAATGCAATAATTATTTGCTAAATTATCATCTAATGATGAATATTATACCAGTGAGAGACGTTGATTTATCACAAAATTAACAAATAATTAATTCTAAACCAACAAAAAGTACAAAAATTGAAATTTTTTTTTTTAATTTTAACAATATTTTTCATAGTGGCAATAATTTTATACTACATAATACAAATCTTTTTTATTTCTTTATAAGACAATATTAACACGTTTTGACTAAAAACGTGTAAAAATAAAATATATTTATGTATACCAGTAACTCATGTAGAAAACATATTATATGATTTTATAATTTTAATGATTATTATTTTTGTAATATTATAGGATTAGGTATAGTAGATACGATCCATCATCTTTTTTGCTTAAAATAAACTTAATAACATAATTTTAAACTTACAACAGTTTTGAATTGATGTATATATTATTTCTACACTTCGGTCGTTAGAAACATATTTTCACACGATAAAGGCTCATTTAAAGAACTCGTTGCATGTCATTTGCAATTTAAAATACGCCTAATATTAAAATCGAAAAAAAATACTATAAAGTATAGCAACCATACATAATATGTTTTTAAATGTTTAAGCAGGAAAATAAAAATATTAGGTTAACTTGTATAGCTGCACAGTTTAAGTAATAATGATATTAAAAAGTTGCTAAATTATTTTATATGTGAAAGGTGTTTTGAAGCAAAATATCGGTATTGATTCGTTTGTCACCTATTGTAGATGACTTTTTTTTAATAACAATACGGATGGACAATTAATATTAGCTGCCGAGTAAATTATTACCGATAGCCGTTCAAATGTTACTAGAATAGTAATGATATCGTCATAGTAAATCGTCGGGCGCTCGCTCATCTGGCTTATCCAACATTAAAGTAAGTTGATATTGAAATAAATCAGGTTTTTCTATGGCATGAGTTTTGTGCTCAAGACATTGACATTTTCATTTACGTATCACCAAGAATCAATTTATTGAAGGCTTTAAGGCCTATGTGATGAAATAGTTCTGGATAATCGAAAAAAGTCGGACTAGACCAAAGTTTATAACATTATTATAGGAATTTAAAATTATTAAAGAGGCAAAATATATATTCTGTAATACAAGTATAGTTTTTATTCAAATCGTTTTTGAAATAGAAAAGTAAACCAAAAACAAAAGACATTTTTACATAGGTACTTTACAAACATGTATTATCTTCCATATTAGGCCACTGACCTATATCGTTTGTTATAGAAAAGCTATCTGAAGATTTGAACATAATAAATTATGTACTTGAGGTGTGTCATATGATATTAAATTCGTAAGCGATTACTATCGTAATCGAAAAACATTTGAAACACGCTATAATAAAAAAAAAGTGTTTCAAAAACACACACAGTATTGTATAACATATTATAGTTTTTTTTTCGTTATACCGGAATAATATCGAGATAGGAAGGTAAGTTAGTATTTACCTATAGGCTACAATTTTAAAACTCACTGTTAAACGAATGTATTATGTAATATATCTTTATTGAAATAATTGATTTAATTCACATCGTTCAATAGTTTAAGGAGTCAGTTCTAGTTAATATTATCGCCCATAGTTCGTACACGAAATTGGTCAGTCGACCGAAGAGATCTATAATTAATTTATTCAATTATTCAACATTTTGCGGTCACCTTATATAAAGATCTATATCGTATAATATAATCTGCTATCAATTCAATTGTTTTCTCGATAACCGACACAGGTCACGCGACGTTTATAATTATTGTAACGATACAAATTGTTTCTTTACTCGTTTCGATGTTTACTAAAGATGTATAATGTATAAAATGATAATATATTATTAATATTTAATTTTGTTATAATATTATATTAAAGTTACTAAACCGCCATTCGTTTGCCCACCCCTTTATTGGCAGAACACGTATACTTGAATATACCTTTAAGTACAACTACTTCTACTACTACTGCTACTACTACTCCCAGTGGCGTATTTATGGGTTGAATTAGGAGGGGTGTATTGGGTTTCCACCTCCCTCCCCAGGGAATTTATTATATTCCTTTATATTTTTTCGAACTTGTATAGGAAAAAAGAATATTTAAATATTCTTTTTAAAAAGTATTATTCCTGGTATCACAATGTATAATATAAAGCGAACGTTTTAAAAATTAAAAATTGTGATATATTTATGTTATATGAGATATAGTTTCAGAATCTGTTATTTCTTACTGTGTTTTCAATATATTTAAAGGTACATTAATGGTTATCCTACTTGTGCGTTGAGTGATCAGCTGCGTGTACGTGTTTATGATCGTGTTAATCATTCGGGGTTTTTTTTTAAATTCAATACGGGCTTATAAAATGTATTCTCTATAGCTAAATCACCCCCCCCCCCCATTCAAAGCAAAAAAAAAATTAGGACAATTCTCAAATACGCCTCTGACCACTATAGCTATAGGTACCTACTATATTTCTATCTACTACTGCTATCTACTACTATATACTATCATAATAATACCAACACCTGCAGACAGCGGAGATCGAAATAACGTTTCAGCCGTCGGCCCGTTCGTCGCGTAGCGTTGAGCGGGTAAATTAATAATAATACCCAAATAATATTTTATAATATATTGTACGCGTATTGTACAGTACACAGCACAATATGCGGAGTGAAGCGTTCTGGCTGCAAAAGTCGCGATCGCGCACTTTCATACATTTTTAAATCTGCGCTCGGCGGCCGCCGCACATCCGCCACCTGGCAACGCGCTCTTCCGAAACGTTCGTACGTGGAATGGTTGAAAATGGCAATAAACCCTATGTAAATGACCAAGTCGTGCACGCTGTGCACCTTATGTTATAAATAAATCTCGTAAAAAAAAATAACAAAAAAGGTCAGCGAGACAAAATGCAGCGGACGACAAACAACGAATAATATAGGTACCTAATATTATATGTACCTATATATATATTATATATATATAGTATTATACAGTATACACTATACATACTTTATTGAATATATTGTATCCATTGAATAAGCAATATTTGAACGATACCTAAAATATTAAAGATACACAAATATTACATGGAATCCACAATAGACGTCACAGCATTATTATTATAATTTTTTTTATTATTATTTTGATCTTTTGAGCTTCTACTACCAAGGTTATATTAAAAATAACTACAATTGAAACAATTTTCTATTTAAAGGGTTTGAATTTTAAACATATTTTTTTTTTGTTAACACATTAATGGTGGCTTTAAATATGGATGAAAAAGCATAGCTTAAAATGTTTTTTTATTTGAATGAATTCAATTATATTTTAGTCGGATCATAGTCTATGGACCTGCAATAACGGACCCCCGGGCTGTGGTTACTATTTACTTAATAATAAATGGAATCGAATTTAAATTTACGATTCATAAGACATTATATTCTACAATATACCGATTTTCATATTTGAATCCAAAATATATAGGTACATTCATACTTCAAATAACTATTTAAAAATTAGCATAAGCCCAAGAGTTAAGGTGGATTTCATATTTCACATAAATTTATTATTTTAATACTAAAAACGTCAGAATTGAATAACTGATTAGTTCAATTTGTTTTATTTTAAGTATTTTGTTCGGTTCACTTAAAAATATAAACTTCTTAACAAAAAATTTGCAAAAAAAAATACTTATTTTGGATATGAATAAATATGGCAATAAGTTATATTTAATCTATATTTCACTATTTTTTTTTTCAAATTAGTAGTTACAATTAAAGAAAAATATAATAGTCAATTTAAATGTATATATAAATAGAGCGTTTTGTTTTTCACAACTCTAAATTTAATGTTTTGCAGATATAACCTTCTTATATCAATCTAATTATAGTTGAACATCGGTAGTTAATAATAAAAGTTAAGTAATATTAAACTTATAATATAATAAAATTATATTGTGAACGATTGAAATACAAATTATATAATATGCACACCAATGTATTCTTCAAGTATATATAGGACGAAAATCCAGTTTTATTAGCTACAATAATATTATCATACATAAATATCAGTAAAAAAAGTTGATAGTTATCCATACTATCAATTCATGGTTCAAGATACTGTAGACACATTGATAACGCAAACATAATTTGAAGTCACTTTCACCTTAAAAATTGATTATTTCAATCATACCTAAAATATAAGTAATAAATATTATTATAAATCATAATTAAGTTACAAGTAAAAGTAAAATGAACAAACAATTTATAAATACATGCAATAAAAAGCTATTAATATTTTAGACACCATGCTGTCTTATTTAGCTGAGAATCAGACATTCATAAATTAGTACATAGGTACTGTACATTACTGCTATTACTGGAAAACTAAGTGAACGAAAAACTTTATAAATATACCAGCAATTTCACATGCAACTACATTAAAAGTTTTTTTAAAGCATATTTATACACGAAATTAAAAACAAAACTGCAATTAATGCAAAAACATAAAATATTTGTATACAAACGTTCTAAATTAACAAATACAAGTTAAACCAATTACAATTGAAATCAATTAGGTATTGGTTAATTTATAAGTAGGTAATATAATATATTATGTTTGAGTACATACAGACTTCAGAGAATTCCCCTTACAAAATATTGTTTGATCCACAAATCACATATTATATTTCTATGATACAAACAAACACATTTTATATTATGATAAAAGATGAAGAATATAAAATAAGAAAATGTATCTTATCTGGTAAAAATTAAAGTTGGCAAATGAGCATAGGATTAATGCTAAGTCTAAAACTTTTATAATTCTGATCGAAATGTTTGTCACATATGAAAAATGATTTATAAACATCATTAACCGATTTTTTCAATAAATTGTTGACACCCGAATTCGAGCTTTAGTACCAACATGTAAAACATCAATATATACATCATTACATCCTATGGGAAACGATGTGGTTGTGTAACTTTATCGGTGTACTTATAATGTCACAACCAATAACATCACAATTATTGGAACTTGGGAGGCATAATTTAATTGTAAGCTGTAACAGTTTTAATTGTTTGATACATAAATAGAAGTAAAAGGTTAAAGTATGACGTGACACAGACGTATTATTGTAACAACATTAAAACAATTTTACGTTTCGAGTAGTCGAGTATTACAAGATTAAGACAAGTGGAGAAGCGAAATGCGAAAACTTCAAAAGATAGTGAAAGCTAAAGCACATAGATAATATATAAACTTTTATAATCTGTGGATGAAGAGTCATCGCTAAACGATGAAAAGAACGCGTCATGAAACCGCGATGTAAACAATAAGCAACCAGTGTTGTCCGCTATCCAAACATTTATAATTGTACGTAGAACTCTGTTAGGTTGGTAGGTTAATGTATCCATGCCGATGTAAAATAACACATAGTGGCTAGCACAGATATTATGTACAACAAATATATTTATTATTCATCTGCGGTTGCTAGTCAACTCGTGAAAAGAGTATGTATTCGGCGCGACGAGTTGACAACCAAGAGCCCGCTAGCAACGAGATACTACGACCAAAAGAATATAAATACAGGTACACTATGACAGTTAACGTCAGTTCATCACGGACCTTCAAACAGACAACAACTAGAATGAAAGAAGAAAAGAAAAAAACGAAAACACTCAAGCTGTCTCTGCAAAACGAACTCAACATTAAAAAGTTACGCACGAAGGACGCGCTGCACAAGTCCACCAGTCAACCGATGCGGATTGACCGATACGTTCCCGTGTGCAACTCTTACGAGAATCGCCACAACGAACGTACGGTCCAGCAGCGACTACGGACCTCGGCGTACGACAAACGAATCGACGGCGGCTGCCCTGTACGATCCCGTGTGCAACTCTTACGAGAATCGCCACAATCGATCGTACGGTCTTTACTGTAACTGCGGACCACGGCGTACGACAAACGAATCGATGGCGTAGACCGATACGATCCCGTGTGCAACTCTTAAGAGAATCGCCACAATCGATCGTACGGTCTTTACTGTAACTGCGGACCACGGCGTACGACAAACGAATCGACGGCGGCCGACCTGTACGATCCCGTGTGCAACTCTTACGAGAATCGCCACAATCGGTCGTACGGTCTAAGCAGCGACTACGGACCTCAGCGTACGACAAACGAATCGATGGCGTAGACCGATACGATCCCGTGTGCAACTCTTAAGAGAATCACCACAATTGATCGTAAGGTCTAAGCGGCGACTACGGTTAGCAGACGCTAACAGCAGACTGATTTATTAGGTAAGTATTACCACGCGCGACCGCGCGCAACTCTTCGTTCCCAACTGGGCGGGTAGACCCCGTCCGGGGGTCTTGACAGGAACACCAAAAATGTCCTTTTCAGGGCAGCCAATTAATTCAATATCAACACGGGATGATATAAACCACCTCAATTAAACCTCCTCCAACCATATATAGCACCACTATTCGGCGATTAATCGTTCGTATAATAATTATACACAATTATTGTGTATCATTTATGTAGACTTTTATGACATTTATGGGACTTTTAGCATCTGCATACTTTTGTTAATTATTATTAAATATAGCAAAGTTTGAAATAAATTCATTTCTTGGTGCTATGATTAAAATTTGAATGTGCATATTTTTACATATTTGATAGATGTTGCAGGAAAGTGCTATTTTTAAAAATTGTTGTGCTTATTTTGGATATTTTGACCAAATTTTGAAATTCACAATTAAAAACTACCTACATATTTCAATCGAAAAAAAATATATTAATGCTACTAATAATATGCTATCTACAAACTACCACTCATATCTCATTCTAATTTTTGTGAAGGTATAAAATATAATCTTTTAAAATACGATGACCCGTATTGCCGGATCGCCTGCTCGATATCGACAGATAATAGTTTTTTTAATAATTTCGATTATTTGTTCAGTTACTGAACTGAGCAATACCTCGCACTGGCGTTTCAATAGATTGTTGTTTTCGCGTCTCTCGCCTTTCTCACTAGTGTGCATTTTTATACGCAATAAGTTCGTAATCGAAATAGACGTCACAATAATAAACCTCCTCCAACCATAAATAGCACTATTTTTCGGTGATTGTACCTATAATTATGTGTCACATGGAATAATACTTTATTCATTGCTTGGTTATACACACACAACGTTATCTAACAATTAATATCATTTAAGTATTGTAAAGGAATGTTTACCGTTTCAACCATGGTTTTACAAAAAATATATATATGTATCGATATAGTATTATAGACTACTATATATATTATATATAGTATTTATTAAATGTTGAACAATTTTTACAAATTATAAAATATGTTAATTATTTTATGAATTTAAGACTACATTTAGGTAGTGCATTTACCACTTAAATCACCTATAACGTTTACAGATTTAATCGATTTGTGGTAATCGGGTAATTGTGAAACACACATCATACAAAATTATTAAATAACTATTATCCGTCGATATCTAGCAGGCGATACTGACAATACGGGTCATCGTATTTTCAAAGATTATATTTTATACCTACACAAAAATTAGAACGAGATATGAGTGGTAGTTTGTAGATAGCATATTATTGGATTTTTTTCCGATTGAAATATGTAGGTAGTTTTTAATTGTGAATTTCAAAATTTTGTCAAAATATCCAAAATAAGCACAGCAATTTTTAAAATAAGCACTTTCTTGCAAAATCTATCAAATATGTAAAAATATGCACATTCAAATTTTAATCATAGCACCGAGAAATGAATTTATTTCAAACTCTGCTATATTTAACAATAATTAACAAAAGTATGCAAATGCTTGAAGTCCCTAAGTCTACATATATGATACACAATTATACAAACGATTAATCGCCGAATAGTGATGCTATATATGGTTGGAGGAGGTTTAATTGAGGTGGTTTATATCATCCCGTGTTGATATTGAATTAATTGGCTGCCCTGAAAAGGACATTTTTGGTGTTCCTGTCAAGACCCCCGGACGGGGTGGTCTACCCGCCCAGTTGGGAACGAAGAGTTGCGCGCGGTCGCGCGTGGTAATACTTACCTAATAAATCAGTCGTGTCTTGGGTGTCCGCTAATCGACTGCGTTAGCGTCTGCTAACCGTAGTCGCCGCTTAGACCTTACGATCGATTGTGGCGATTCTCGTAAGAGTTGCACACGGGATCGTACAGGTCGGCCGCCGTCAATTCGTTTGTCGTACGCCGCTTAAACCGTACGATCGATTGTGGCGATTCTCGTAAGAGTTGCACACGGGATCGTACAGGTCGGCCGCCGTCGATTCGTTTGTCGTATGCCGCTTAGACCGTACGATCGATTGTGGCGATTCTCGTAAGAGTTGCACACGGGATCGTACAGGGCAGCCGCCGTCGATTCGTTTGTCGTACGCCGAGGTCCGTAGTCGCTGCTGGACCGTACGTTCGTTGTGGCGATTCTCTTAAGAGTTGCACACGGGAACGTATCGGTCAACCGCATCGGTTGACTGGTGGACTTGTGCAGCGCGTCCTTCGTGCGTAACTTTTTAATGATGAGTTCGTTTTGCAGAGACAGCTTGAGTGTTTTCGTTTTTTTCTTTTCTTCTTTCATTCTAGTTGTTGTCTGTTTGAAGGTCCGTGATGAACTGACGTTAACTGTCATAGTGTACCTGTATTTATATTCTTTTGGTCGTAGTATCTCGTTGCTAACGGGCTCCTGGTTGTCAATTCATCGCTCTGAATACATACTTTTTTCACGAGTTGACTAGCAACCGCAGATGAATAATAAATATATTTGTTGTACATAATATCTGTGCTAGCCACTATGTGTTATTTTACATCGGCATGGATACATTAAAATGCCAACCGTACAGAGTTCTACGTACAATTATAAATGTTTTGATAGCGGACAACACTGGTTGCTTATTGTTTACATCGCGGTTTCATGACGCGTTCTTTTCATCGTTTAGCGATGACTCTTCATCCACAGATTGAGATTTAGAAAACGCCTACTACTTATTTCTAACGTACCAATTGGTCTAGTAAAGTGATAAGAATTCCTTAGTTATTCGAGTTTATCGCAAAATCTTTACTTGAGATAGACTTTTCAACATTTTTTATTTTATCCGCCTAAATCTAAAAGTGATATTGAAAATTAGAAACTCAAAAACTGTATAAAAAAAATTGGATAGAAAAAAAATGTATGTATCTACTGTTATTTATTTTTAAATTCCAACAAAATAAGAAAATTGTTTGATGAGAAATCGTCATTTTACGATTGAATATCCAATTTTGTTAAAATGTAATCTTAAGAAACGCTCATAGAAAAATATTTGTAGGATTGCACTCAACTTTTTTTTCAATTCATTTTTTATTCTTTTAAATGAATGAGAAACCTTGTAATACATTTTCAAACCTGATGTATGAATATAAACAATTTTATGAATTTTTAACTACTAAAATGTTTTACGATTTCAACGAATTTTTTTGAAAGTCTAAATTTAAAAAAATATCTTGAGTATTATATTATATTAATGATATTTTAAATTTGTTGAAACTTTTTTAGTGACATTTATAGGGGAAAATAATTAAACAAAACTAAAAATGTATATATAAAGCTCAAAATATTCAGAAAAATGTATTGTGTACATAGAAAATTATAATATGAACATTTTTAGAAAATATTAAGTCTATTTTTGGTCATACATTTAAAAAAAAAATTGATTTAGTCATAAATATGTTTTGTGTAAATAATTAGATTTTATCGTTAATAGTATTTTGTTTTCCCCAATTAATTATACTAATGAGCATTGGGAAATGTATAATTTTGATTGACTATTTTAACCTCCAAAAAAAAACAAAAAATAGCTTTAATTGTTTACCAAAAACCACAATCAAAGTTGATGACGGGGGCATTTTTTTTCTATAAAAATTAAAAAATGTCTTCAGAGAAAAAAACAACAATTGTATCGACATCATTTGCTCTGCTTAGATATTAGTATCTGATAATAAAATACTCAAGTATATTAACTATATTCTACGTTTGTAAAATGGAGACAACACATGTTTATGTAGCGTCCTTTTAAGTTCTAATGATTAACTTTACGATAGCTTTACAAGTCTTATTTTATAAATATCTATAAGTTATTTGTTGTTTATAATGATTTAAATAATTGTATTGGGGGTATACAATTTATATAGAAAGCATGCCGTTGTATACGATTGTAAACTTAAGATACATTTTACCATTTATAAATATCTATTTGCTTAAAACTGTGATATATATATATTATATTATATACATAATTTCCTTTATTTTTTTACCCATATATTTTTATAACGAACTATCACTATCAATTTATGACTTTACTAGCAACCTATATTTGCAATGACATATTAATCTGATGTAGAATACTTTCATAAGATTTGACATATATAATAATATTATATCCAACACCAAACGAATAGTTTATCATTAATTGAAGTTTCAGCTTAATAAATAAGATAATGATAAGGCCAATCATTAAAATGGTAGGTATGCAAATAGTAATCAATTATCTTTTTAGTGCTTTATTTTTGTATCCCTACTTTTTGTTATATATAATAGTATTAGTTATTTATTAGTTACTTCAATATTTCCGTGTTATTGGGCATAGCCCGAATTGTAATTAAATTAATAAATAAACGTTTGCTAGTCCCTGGTATGAGTCAATTGTATTGAAAATGTATAAAATGTTTAGTTTTTATAGCTAAGAATTGAAAATTTAAAACAAAGTATCTCATAAGTAGTTCTAAAAGCAATTTAAAGTGTTACAGATACAAATGCACACTTTTTTTTGCAAATTTTTCTGTAGTTAATAAATAATAACTAATAGAATATTAAAACAAGGTTTTTCGTAAGTAGTTTATAGTGAAACCAAAAAATAAATAAAATTAATTAAAATAATAATTTATTATAGACATTTTACGTTAAAATTTGAACATCAAAACATCAAACATTTTCAAATTATTTTGTGGTTAAAAATGTATAAAATGTTCAATTTTTATAGGTAAAGATTGAAAATGAAAAACAAGTTTTTTTTGTAAGTTTAAAAAATATTTGAGATACAAATACACACTTCTTTTATAAGCATTTAAAGTTAAAATTTATCGAAATCTCGAATGTTTGCAAATTATTTAGTAGTTAAGGATCAGTTCTTATAGCTAAGGTTTGAACATTTAAAACAAGATTTTTCGTAAGTATTTAATAGTGTGACCAAAAAATGAAAAAAAATGTATTAAAAAATAATTTTATATAGGCGTTTTAAGGTTTTTGAAACTTTTAAAGTATATTATTATATTTTATACACATAATTAATTTTGCAAATGTTTTCTGCAAAATCTAATTCAACTTACTGTATTATTAACAGTCATACAATTAATTATTATTTAATAGCAATAATATCTTAAAATAGGTATACACTTAGTTATGTAGGCTGACAGACCGTCTTCGCTCAGAATCGTTTTCTGTATACAATGATTCATAATATCATCGAAATACAAATTTAACACATCCACGAGAGTGACCAACTCGATACCTACTGTACAGCAGAGCGGTACCCACTAGGAGACCTTTTTTTTTTTTTTGCAGCGCGCCATTGAATTTTGAAACAAATTATAATATTATGTATATAATATGTTTATTATATGAAAAATATATTATTTTAAATGTATTAATATAAACAATGTTATATTTAAATAAATAACATTTTCTAAAAAACTTTAACGATAGTGAAAAAGCACTAACATTGTGATGTTATATAAATATTTGAATTTTTGCATGCCCATAACATTTTTTTGCGTGCCACGGATTTACCATCCTCGATATAGACTATAGTGCCATAATCATTAAGTTTCTTGAATAAATATGATTTAATTGACTGTCCATAAACCACGTTATAATATTATGCAATGTATGGTTTCATATAATCGTGTATATATTTTAGTATTTGTCGCAAAACTTCTAAGAAATCATACCGTTGGCCGACGACAACAGATAAGCTTTATACAACGATGTTAATTAGGGCCAATATTGAATTTAATTTAATTTAAAAATAATTCGATTATAGGGGAAATATTCAAATTATTATCAAACAGAATTGATTATAATATTTTAGTTTATAAATATCAATAATAAATAAGAATGAAGCACCACCAGTCCTCACTCGTGGCCACTACAAACATTTCATTTTTCATTACACTGTCTGCGTGCAACCATAGAATATTATAATTATTAATGTATAGGTAGTTGATATATTTTTCATTCAAACAAGACTGAAGGTAAATATTTTTATTGTCTTATTGTATTAACTATCAAAATTTTATTTACATAAAATTACTTTAATTTTGAAATGTCAACAAATGTATGTATAGTTTTGATTTTTATAGTTTGAAATTAATTTGATAGGTAAAAAATGTATATACGTTACTTTTATAATATTTTTAACCTTTAAATATGGTCTATTAACATTGTTGAAAGGTCATATCAATTATTTAATGTTTTTCCATATTTGTTTTATTAATTATTAAATTCAAAATGATTAGATTCAAACTAAACTTATCAAGACATATTAATATTGACATTTTTTATAAAATAAGAAAAATATAATATTTGACTAAATTATGTTTTAAGAATAAGATGTATAAAAAATTATCTTATTTCTATCTAGTTAAAATTGATTTTATCTGATCTATACCTAGATATTATGTTAAATATTATTTTTATTATCTATCACTATCTAGATAAACGTTAAACATTATAATTATTATTTCACAAAATATATTTTGACTATGTACAGTAAACATTTAGACATACTAATAAATAAATAAAACGAGTGTTTATAGACTATAAGATCGTGGCCCTTTATTTTACTAATAAATCGTTAAACGTTTATAAATACATGAATCATCAATATTGCAATGATATAATTAATGTAAAAAAAATAAAAAATTTTGTATAATTTACAAAATTAAAAACTAGTAAGTTAAAATATAAATTATGAATTTGATTTATAGTCTTACTATAGGTTTCACCATCATGCCATTTTAAGTTGTTTACTCATTACTATAGATTTTACTATCATACCATTTTAAGTTGTTGTTTACTCATTATTATAAGTATTTTAGTATTATCAGTAATACAATATAATATTGCGTATTAATGAGTTATAAATGGAACTATTAAAACCATCATTATAAAAATTAGGTTATCGGACGTATTGAACTATAGAACATCTAACTTCAAGTAATTTTAACAGTTTGAAGTTCATTGACAATTAATATTTGAAATCGAATATTTTGAACAAGTCAAGAAAAATCAAGTCTGATGTCAGTACTAATATAAATGTAGTTTATATTTTATATTCAGTACCATAGAATAATATTTCATATCCTGTATTCCCATAAATCCCCGTCAATTTTTGATTTTATAATCGTGTCCATATCTGATTAAAGTTCAAAAGCTCAAAATGTTCGAAGAATAAAAATAGAGTATAAAATGGATTTAAGTTCGAGTTTGAGTAAATAAAGAATTTCGATTGAAGTTCGACTCATCCCTAAACAAAAACAAAACTAATGAATGTCGAGTGTTCTAATTTGTTTTGAATTTGTATTGAAGCGTCATTTTTTTTGTGACTTATCCATGTAGCTAATACTATAGCCAATGATAGCCATTGAATTAATTGAATAATAATTAAAAAAAAATACATACCATATTTTGCTTTTATTTGGTTTTGTATTTTGTTACATGATTCTAATATTATTGAGTAATAATAATTTTAATTTTAAGTACATTTTAGAGATTATCTCATTTAACATTTTATTATAGTTTGGTAGGTTAATATGTAAAACCAAATAAACGTTTTAAAAAAGTTATAATCAATTAAAAACTGCAACTGAAAAATGTTTAATCCTTAGATATAAAAACTGAACATTTTATACATTTTTAACTACAAATGAATTTCGCAAATGTTTGATATTTTGTTCAAAATATGAACATTAAATGCTTATAAAAAAGTGTGCCTTTGTATCATTTAAAAAATTGAACTGCTATTATAACAACGTATGATTAACCTTGTATACAATTTTTAAGATTTTTGACTTTCTGAATATTTTTTAATCAATATTTATAGAAAATGTTTTTTTTTTAAAAATCGAAAAATTCTTATGCTTACAACTAGTTTATAAAGAGTAACAATTTTTTTAAAATTATATGATGTGTAGAAAATAGTACTCTCAACCTTTGGTGAAAATGTCATAATGTCAAATGAATAGGGTTATTCAATTTTGAATTACAAGAGAATAAGAAAATCGTTCCATGAGAAATTGATAGTTTACGGGTTGTAGTAACCACTCGGTTGGTTACTAACACTATTATTTTACGACAAAGGCGAGTACAAGTCGTTGTTCAGGATACGAAGATGTGGTTGAAGTTAGAATAAATTACTCAACACAATTAATTTAATATAACTATTTGTTTAATTTATAAAAACTAGTATTGTATTCGGTTGGAAATGAGTATGTTTAAATTTGATGATAGAATATTGTAATATTCTATCGGAGGGTATGTATTTTAAAGTCGAACTGGGAATGTACGTCTTATGTGAATAGCGATGCGGCTGTGACAAAGTCAGCGACCCACACACGTACTTTAGAGTTAAGATGATAAGTAGGGCTAGGATTTATATGCAAAATAAAAAATAAAAATATATAAAAATAACCAAATCATGCAATAAAGAAAATATGTGATTAAATATGACATAAAATACAAAAACTAAATATTTAAATTCTAAAATATTAAATTACTATAAACTATTAATGTTATTTAAAAGTATTATACGAAACAATAATCTGGTGTTTAAAATTTTCAAAAATAAAATAGATCTTTCAGATATTAGTATGTTTTAATACCTATACGTGCTACGTTCAATATCACATGAAATAATTTTTGCGTTTTCAATTTTTCCATGAAGTTAGATTGCACTTAATGAAAATCTTCATTCAGATTACTTCCATTTTTACAATTTACATACCTACTATACCCGTATAAATACCTGAGTATTTTTGGACTTATAATATTCTTTTTTCGGTTTTTACCAACCACCGGGGCTAAAATATACCATAAAACAAGCATTTTAGGCGTTTATTGTTAAAATATGCAATAATATGCATTTTATTCAAAATATGCAAAAATATGCAAAATAACCACCATTTGCTCCATCGTGACGTAACTCGTAGACATTTCAAACAAAAGTAGTAAACAGAAGTTGCAAAAAAAATATGCCCATGCATATAAATCCTAGCCCTAACGATAAGTAACAATATCAGCCAATGAGACTAATGAAATAAATTTAAGCTTATCTGTTATTATATAATTAATAATAATAATTTCGTCCAGTATATATAAGGTGTTTGATAATCATTTAGTTGCCACTTCATAATTTCTAGCTCTAGAAGTTTGAACATTTTTAAACAGGTAAATATGTTATATGGTGTTTTAAAATATTAAAATAAAATATGAATGTGTTTGATCTAAAAGTATGTTAATATTACCAAAACAGATATATTGTAAATATACTAATAAAATAACATAATATTTTTCTTAATATTTTTAAACCGTTTTAATTTTTTAGTTTACCAAAGTTTTTCTACAATCTAAAAAAAATGGCTAGTGAGGAATGTAAGTACTTATCTATAATTTTTATGGTATCTTTATTTAAAAATGTAGAGTCTAAGTAAAATTTAGAGATAATTTTATGAAATCAATTATATTTCTTATTTGCTTCTTTAACATTTTAGTAGTCAAGTTTCCTGCAGATTTTATGATGGGAACCGGATCTGGTGCGTATCAAATTGAAGGTGGTTGGGATGCGGATGGTAAGTTTTTGTCTGTTAAATTTAATACAGGTAGTATTAACCATCAATGTCATTAAAAATACCCTATGATACAATATATAAAATGATTTAACATATAATTTCTAAATAAATTTTAAAAATAATTTAATTATAACATGGGGCCAATTAAATTTGTATACCTTTGTAAAAATGTGAAATTTTAAGAATAATGTTACAAAAAAAATAAAATTATATAAAGTATACATTCAACTTATCTATATTAGGAATATTAAAAAATGTAATTTGACAGAGATAATTACTTAAGTATATTACGTTACATAATTAATTTTTACAATTAATTAGATTTTGTTGATGAATTAGATTACCTGAACTCTTAAAGTTTTTAAGATTTTCAACTTTATAAGTACTTAATTAACAACCTCTACTGAATAAAACAATATAATGCTTCTCGAAATGAATAACATTCCTATTATTATAATATTATATTGTTTTACCCAGTTTATTAAGACAGTTTTAAATAAAATTGATATTATTTTCTTTTACAGGCAAGAGTGCTAGTATATGGGATGAATATTTCCACACTAAAAAAATCATAGTTTCTAATCCAACTGTTGTTCAGATGGGTCCCAAGAAGAAACATACTAGTTTTCATAGAGGAACAGATGTTCACGAAAAAGATCCAACTCGTGGTTTCTCACTTGTCAATGGAGATATTGCTTGTGATTCTTACAATAAACTTGATGAAGATATTGATAACTTGGTGGAACTTGGAGTATGTACATGAAAATTATTGATTTAATTGATAATTTTATACATTCTCCTGATCACGAAAACATTAAACTATTGGCTAATGTTTTTTTTTTAACTTTTCTTACCTTTATTAAATTATAATAATATACTTAAAAGTGCATTTACTGTGTATATGAAAAGAATTATTTCTATGTAATTATATTCCATTAATTCGTAAGCTTTAACGACTGCAATTATAAAATTATATTAACATAGTTAACTAAAATATTTCAATTATTAAAATATTAAACCATCTATCGATTAAAATAATAATAGTTAATATAAAATTAATATTAATACATATCAATAATATTTGATATTAAGAGTATTTTTTTAGTACACATAATTATTTTTAGTAAGATTAATTTATTTTGGGGTAATTTGAATAATGTAAATTTTATTTTTCAGGTTAATACTTACAGGTTTTCCATAAGTTGGCCAAGAGTTTTGCCGAATGGCGATGACCGATTAGTAAACGAAGCTGGAGTTAATTATTACAAAGCGTTAATTGAAAAACTGAAGAAACACAATATTACACCAATGGTAAATTATTATATTTTAAAAACATTCTCTATTATATTTCAAACGCTATTTTTAAATAAAAGTACATATTTACTGTATATTTGAATCATATCAATTGCACCAAACAAAGTACAATTTAAATAATAATACATCACAAGTTAAACTTAGAAAACATAACTAATATAACTATAACAAATTTGCCTGAAGTTTTTTAAAAAATATTTCTTAATAACAGTGTAAATTGATTAAAAACAATTAAGACACTAAATAATCGATCTGAGATGCAAATTAACAAAATATTACATATTATAATGAACATACATATTATTTTTGTGTTGAATAAAGTGAACAGTTCAAAAAAACAGTTTAAAAATATAGTAGTACCTATACCGTTCGTTTACTTATTTAACTGTTTTCTATTAATCGCGTTTAATTGAACTTGCGTCCATACTCGTATTTTCGATTTGAAATTATTTTTAATTTATCAAAAATAAATAATTCGTGTTTAAACTTAATTAACAGATAACATTGTACCACTGGGATCTACCGAACATTCTCCAAGACCTTGGTGGATGGTCAAATCCGAACATTATTCGGTACTTCGAAAATTACTCAAATTTTTGTTTCAGAACATTCGGCCCTCAAGTGAGTAGCAGCCATCGTTTTGTACGCATGAGCGATTTTTTTAGTTCTAATAAAAAATTGTATAATATTTAGGTCAAACTGTGGAGTACAATTAATGAACCCAGATTCGTAGCTTTGGCTTATGGTAATGAGAACATTGCGCCCAGTGTTGGTGAAGTGTTCAACGGTATCGCTGACTACATGGTCATTCGTAATGTGTTGCTTGCCCACGCAGCAGTTTACAAGTTGTACAAGAATAAGTACTTTGCAGAACAGCAGGGTTGGTAAAAATATCTTTTTCGACGTGGTGTGTTTATAATTGTTGCCATGACACACTATTTAAATTAATTGACGCATTTAGTGGTACTACAATATACGTACCTTTTATGCCCTATAGTCTATAATTTATTGTATTGGACAAATATTAAAATGCAAACACGCGAGTAATTTATTATAATTACATTGAAAAACAAAACGAAAAAAACGACACAATCACAATAAATATTTAATTTTTATAGGTGAGATCAGTTTGTGCTTGGACACAGCTGGGTATTTTCCACTAAATCCGGAACTAGACGAAGACAAAACATGTGTTTCAAAAATATACGATTTTATGGTACTAAACGTTTTAAAATATTATATATTTTGGGTGTTTAATAACAGTAAAGTATTTTATTTACAGCTTGGAGTATTCATTGAGCCATTGAAAACCGGCAAATTTCCACAATCAATGTTAGACGAAATCGCTGCAACAGACAAATGCGAAAATATATCATTCAAGCGTATTTTTGAATTTAGCGAGAACGAAAAAAAAGATCTCATAGGTAATATAAAATAATTTCAAACAGCTATAGTTATCATTACACGTATTACAATGTGTATTTTATTTGGTCGTAATGATTACTCATCACTACCATTCATCGTATACAGAATTTGTTTTTCTTCGTTGAATTTATGAACATATTTACATTACATGTATTATAATATTATTTTTGATTGTAGGTACCTATAATATAGACTATAGCATTATTAAATCACAGTGAATAAAATATAATATTATGAATACGTTATAAAAATATACTCTTAAGGACTTTTATAATTCTATCCAATATCTGCAGTATACTGATCATGTATTTTTTTTTAGATATTTTAAAGGTTGATTGTTTTAATTGCCAGTCATTAATTTTAATAATTAAATACATAATATTATATTACATTGTGTTATGGAAAATGTTAATACTAACATTTGAAATGCATATTATTTGTTTCAGGATCATATGATTTTATTGCTTTCAATTATTATGATTCATATAAGGTAAGACCAATGACCCAAACCGAATACGAACAAGAGCAATATTTACTGAATAAAGATTTGAGAGTAATATCTTCCTCGAATGCAGACAACATGGACGATGTAATATTATTATAAAAATATTTGGTCCTGTGCAGTTCGCTATATAAAAATTATTTTTTAATTTCTAGACCTTTAGAGGATTTACTCAGGTGGTTGATTGGCTTGTAAAGAACCTAGAAAAACCAAAACTATTTGTTACTGAAAATGGCATTTATGAGAAACCAAACGTAGATGAAAGTGAAAAAAAAATCAAATATCATCGTGTAAGTTATACGGCAGCAGTTTCTTGAAACAAATATGAATTAAATAAAACTATATTGTAAACTAATAAACATAGGTACCTCTAATGATATTCGATTGGTACCATCTATTTAATAATAAATTATGTTTTAACTATTTATCAGGGTATTTTGACGGAACTTTACAAAGCCATAAAGAGGGGTGTTGTTATTAAAGGATATTGTGTCTGGTCGTTTATGGATTCATTGGAATGGACAAGTGGATATTTTAAGTAAATCTATCATATCACAATACTATGACATTTGTATTTTACGCTTGCTTTATTATGTTATGTTTTTCTAGTAAAATGTTTGGCATATATTCAGTGGACTTCAACGACCCAAAAAGACCCCGTACCAAAAAGTCATCGTTTGAGTTCTTTCGAACTGTTTTCACAACAAAAGCGTTACCACCTATCGCATCCAAATAATATCATTGAGGGAAAACGGTTTATTTTAAAGAGTTAAATAATGGTCAAAACTTTAAAAAAATTAAATTTAGATTTATTTGAATTTGAATTATAGCTGTAGTCAAACGTATAATATTATAATATATAAAGACAATAAATAAATAAGTTTAATCATTATTGTTCTCTGAGATACACCATTGATGGCTGAAATCGATAAGCTTCTATATATTATATTAATTTTTCGAATTTTTTTGTTAAAACTAAAAAATACAAAATATTTACTGTAGTAACTAAATATGTTTCATATAATCAATAAAATGTAATTACATTTTTTTTTCTAATAATAATTGCGTATGTCAAATATTGTGTTCTTTCCCAGCCATACAAATTGTAATACTTAAATCATTATAAAAAAATAACATAATATTATATTTTATTTTTACTAGATGAATTTTTTGCTAACGATTAAATCAATAAAGTCTCATTTCGTGATTAATGTACTCGTATTGTTTTTGTCTTCATTTTGTGAACGTATCTTTTTAAAATAAAACGATGGATAACGTTTTGAATAAATATAATAACACGTATCTGTCATTTTCTATATACCTATGTTGATGTAGTTGGTATTTTATTGGTACATTTTCAGAAGACTAATCTGGTTCGTGTGTTGCTATTGTAGTTTAGAAGACTTAGACTGATGACCTAGTACGTAACTATCGTTTTACCATGTTTCAAAAATGTTAACTTTTAATAGTGGCAAATGAATCAATACTGCAAAGTAAACCATGTAAATAATTAATTGACTCTTCCAGACAGTCGAGTTTAGATGGGACGAAATCTGTAACGATGCGCATACATATATAATTATAGAAATAAGTAGAACTTAAAATAGGAAATTGAGTTGAGAAAAAAATTGAAATAACTAATAAGTTGACTTTTGAATTGAACGAGAAGTAAAAAAATAAATTATAGATTACATAAAGTAAATCCAGATAATAACCGTAAAATGAACAAACTAATGTTTAAAAGTTTCTGTTTTAGTATTCATTCTGAAAATGTTATGCATTCATACATATTATAATACCAACTCACCGGGGACGATTAGATATAAATATTTATGTGAATTAATCCATTGGCTTAGCTGCATAGCAACATCGGATTATAATATAAAATATTCAGCAATACAAATACATTAAGGTAACTCACAGAATATTATGGTGATCAACCAATTTAGTGCTACGACAAAGTCAAAAGTTTCTGAAGACCAAAGCATGAACTCAGAAATTTGTAGTTTGTATTATTTTAATGTTGTCAAGATATTCGTTGAATTTCTTCTTGGCTTCATTTAATTTGTTAAGGAACCCCGTAAAACGTTATAAAAAATTATTGAATGATCAGAATATTTCAAGTAACACAATCTTTTAGATAGGTACAAAAAACTAAATAAAATATGAATTTTATGGTAGGTAGGTTATTTTGGATTCCAGAAAAGTGAATGGATGGTAAACTTACCTAGTGGTTGATCATGAAAGTAATTTTTAATCATATCGAGTGTAGCTGGTACTTACATAGATTGTTATACAGGTGACCACTTATGAATTTAAGAAACTTATCAATTATATACCTAATTTATCACGTTTCAATTTAGAGTAATATTATGGTTATATATGCAAGTCGAGTCTATTTAGCTGATCACGAAAACTTATATATTCTAAACTCCTGTGTTTAATTAGTGGCTACGATTCGATTGACGAAAAATAAGTAAAGTAAAAAGAAAAAACCTCAATGGTTAGTTTCTAAAATTGTTATAATTTATTAATACGTTGGGCTAATACAAATATATAAAGTACAAAATGTCATGAATATTATGTATGTATAATACTAAATTATGTGTTACTTCATTGATCGACGAATAGATGAGGAATTATGAAGAACTGAGAGAATTAATTATTAGTTAGATTTCCCGAATACACGAGAAACCTGATCGGGGTAAACTTTTTAATAATTTATTCTTGTTTGCACTACATAATATTAAAATTTAAACTTTTTATCATCATATTTATATTATAATCAAACGATTGGTTTGTGGATAAAACGGTAATTACCAGGAATTCTCTTAAATATTGCTTAAAAAATGAAATTAATTTAGTGGAAAAAAATTAAAATAATAAAATGCAATACCAAAATCTGCTTACTTAAAAAAGTACTATTAATAATAACTATATTATATACTGCTAACAGAAGTCAATAGCAGTAGACATTTTGGATTCTGACTAAAAAGTAAGCATTAAATCATGTAAATTCATGAAATAAATAATAAACAGTATAAGTACCGAATTATGAATACTATATTATATTGAGTTCGAAGTTCATAGATAATATATAAATATTATATGTTTCTACTGGTAACTTTCTACTAAAAATGTATTAAATAAAAATATATAATAGGGTTATTTAAATTTTAAACTTAGACATTTTGAGAAATATTTGCCCAAAATACCTGATTTATTTTCCAAATATTATAAGAGCGTTATTGGACCTTCACTCAAGCCGCCAAGGCTTTTAAACATTTTTAAAAATTATTTATTACTCATTGTAGTTTCTATCAAACAGATTGTAAGTATTCGTTTTTGTTGATAAAAAAAGATATTAAATGACTAAAAAAAAAAAATTCTTACTTTATATTAACGCCTAACGGTATTGTGTTTAGGGTTATTTCAATAGATTTTCTACAGATAATGTATTGAGACTCAAATTTGAAAAACAGTCTTATAAAACTTCTATTATCCATATATTTTTTTTTCTAATTCAACGCAATCACTTATCCATGAAGCATCATTGCCACGCTTTCTGTAATCCTAACACCCCGTTATTGTATGGGTACGTACTATAATATATTTTATATTTACAATGCTCAGCTTTTCAAAATTTAATATCGGCTAGTTTGGTTGATTCTAATATGTACTCTTTTGTATCATTAGATTATGTTCAGTGGCTAAACTAGTTCAAAAATCTTGAGGGAGGGGGTTGAAGCCCCTCCGTACATATTCCTAAAAAATTACCCTTTGCCTATTCATTGCCATTTATTTATTAAACAAAATAATTATTTTTACTCTAGTTTCATTTTTTTTTTATTATTATTAATGAAAGTGTTCAAGACTTGTTTTAAGTTGTCCTTAACTAATTTAAAGTCAGATGTGTTATAGTTTAAAAAGGTATAGGTAAGTAACATAATTTTAACTTTGACTGAATAGAGCCTATAATTAGAATTTTGGCGATTATATAGATCAATATAAAACTTGACAACAAAATATAAATACCCTTAACAGAATGTTGAACAAGTAAAAATTACAAAATCTCTCGTGTCTTACGAATTTATATGTATCGCAGTGATATGCGAATACAATGAATATAATATTATGTATGTATTACGTGCAGCATTCTAATAATGTTCGGTGTGCATTATTATTATTTATTCGTTTTGAATTTATATGATACGAATTATTCGAAGATTAATATCTTGAGAGGTTCCTATGAATATATTTTTCCGGTTTCTCTAATTTGACTTATAATTGTGTTAATTTACTCTCATTTGAACATTACAGTTTTTAAAAATAATCTGAATAAGACAATCTATTTCGAAAAATATGTAATATTAATGAGACTTATTAGTTATTACTTATTATAGATTTCAACAACGACAAAAATGTAAAATTGTAATCACAATAAAGCTCCGTCCGAATTGCGTAAAAAAAAAGTATGTATACCTATATATTTATAATATTATACAATTTTACTATTAATTCCACCTTATTAATTATTGTGTTTATTAAAAATTTAAGTTGCATCTTATCTTGTTTTTCAACAAAAAATGTTTACCTTAGGGAAAAGTAGTGCTAGATTATACATCGTTATTTTTTTTTACTTGTGTCGTACTGTAACTCTATTATTCTAGCAATAAATTATTATTTTCATTGTTATTATTATTAAAATAGATCAGTATATTATTCATGTTGATTTCATCTACGGTTTGTCGGGTGCATTTTTGTATAGGTTCGATAGTTACGTCCGCGGTTTGTAGGCTATTATAGATCCTATCGACTAAGTAGAGTCAGCTCAATATGTTTGTTGGTATAAATAATTGGGAACCTTTTAAATTTGTACATAGTTTCACTTTAAATTGAATTGAATGTTTTAATCCTTATATTAAAAGAAAGAAGTATATAAAAATGTTTAAACGAACGTTAATATCGAAATGCGTAGTTCAAATTTCAAATAAACAACAGTAAAATATAAGATGGGAAGATTTAAAAAAAAAAAAATGCTATGCCTCAGTTTAAAACTAAAAGAAAATTACACGTATTGATTTCATTCAGATATCGGCGTACAAGAACTTACCAAAAGCTTAAATGTACATTAAAAAAATTAATATATATTTTTTTATTTGATAAATAAAGCTTCGAATACAAAAGTTTATAGCCTACATGAATTTCATACATAACTAGAAATGCCTATTGTATAGAAATATTGTAAATAATTTAAACTCATAAGTAGGTAAGTACTCATTTAACATACCCGTTATACGCGAAAAATACAAATAACTATTATTTACTAAATATAAACAATATATGTATACATTATTTACTTTACTTTTGACCACACTATTTATAAATATTCCTATGTCTATAAAAGTAGGAAATATATGTATGACTTAAAATTATTATTGAGAACCCAATTCGGCCGAAATATAAACGACTCAACTTGGATGCGCTGCATTATAGTATTAGTAATATAAATAATTACCGATTTATTATACAAACAATTTTAAACATAATAATAATATTGTATAACATATTATAAAAGTATTAATTTAAATATTTACAAATTTATATTTTTCAGCGTGGATTATATAGTCATCAGTCAGTACTTTCTCAGTGGCTCTATAGCTGTGATTATGTAAATCTTGTTCGAAGTGTTTGATCGTTAAAATGTCGTGCTTAATTTTCTCAAAATTACATCACTGGTAGCATTTCAATTAAGTTTCTTTTAGTTTTTTATTTATTTATCTTTACTTTTGAGTATTTTAAGGACCGTGTTCTCATGTTTTTTTCATCTCGACTATATTACAACACGCCGAGTTTCATCAAATAGTAAACAATTATTTCAATCGGTTTTATTTCTGGTGTTGTTGTTTGCAGGCTTACATTCGATTCCCTTACTCATTTATCAACTACGTCGCGCCGATAGACGTGCGTCGTCGCGGTCCAAATTAAGCGAACATTGCCACTCCAATAACGATTGGATGTTTTCAATTATTGCCTATTGGCTGTGTCTTTAGCTTAAACACAATACAATGCTTGAGTGTTGCGACGAAAACAATTCGACACTGATGCAGGATAAAGATGTTTGCAGGGCCACGTGACCACATCCAACTCGTTAAATGTCCAACTGGCAACTTATTTATTTAATTTACTAATTAGGTATGAAAAATAGTCCACTAAACATATCATGTTCCCAACATCTCAGCATTTTTTTTTGCAAATACATACTTTTATCGAAACTAAATTACAAACTACCATACCTTCTTTTATCTCGATGCTTTAAAAAGGTCAGGTTTAATCTTCCATAAATGCGAATTCGTTCGTAACACTTCACACAATGATGAAGTACTTAGTATAATATTGATAGGGCCTATTATAGAAATTATAGTTACTTTATAGAGATTTAAAAAAGTTTTATACAATTTGATACTGCGCTCGGTACATTTTATTCATATTAACGAGAGTTAAAGAAATATGTGTATTATAATATATGTATAAATAATTAAAATCAGATCCAAATTTGAAATTATTGTATCTGATGGATAATAATTTTTAATAATAATTGTAGTATTTTACAACAAATACATTGAAGCATTTTTAATATTTGATAGGTACCTACATACCAGAGAAAAATGTAAATGTATTCTTGAGCGACAATGACCGTGTAGTGATTTTATCAATATATTATAGTTGGATGATTTTAAATAAACTTTTTTATGGAAGTCCATTGAAAAAATAACAAATTGCTTTCTTAATAAAACTTAATAATACATTGAACAGTACAATATCGTGAAGAAAGTCTATAATAATTATTGATAATAATAAATATATATATATTACCTACTGATATATTTTTTACAAATATGTATATTACATATATTACATTGTTCAATAAGTTCTATAAATAACACTGATTTCTTTCTAAAAATGTACCACTGCTTAACCATACCACATCAGTGTGCATTTATAGATCTAATGTTGAGACTCGTCTATTTCTAATTATAGTTTAAAATGTAGTCGTTTCAAACTTTGAAAAGTTAAGAATTGATTATTTTAAAAGCACTCATATTCAATATTTTCCCACACAATTCTTTTTGATAAATCACATAACGAAATGAAAATAAAATTTGAAAACCATTATTACTCTTATACAAAGCAATAAAACCATTATTTTTACGTCTCGTAGCTAGAGAGAGCTCCGTCTGTGGTAATACTTATGTACTTATGTAACGGTAAATTTGATTTATTGACGAAATTAATAAAAGTTTGATAAATTCTCTCCCCTTCCTCTCGGGGCCGTACTTTTTATTGAAAGTATAACAAAGGCCAAAGGATCTCCCTTTGAAATCGTCCACGATCGATCGTTTGGCTATCAACTGCTATAATAATATTATGTTTACATTAAATTATAGTATAGTTATTGAGTGTACACACACAATAAATTCACTTACATAAATAAATAATATTATTATATTGTTTTATTTTATAATTTGGAAATTTAAAAAAAAAAAATTCTAATTTTGATGTGATATGGTTTCAAAAACGTTCAAACATTCAATTCGTTGAATAGTTTAACTTCAGAGTAATTATTATCGAGTACCTATTAATCACTTCATCGTACTTTACACTTAAACAATGAACAACATTTTCAGCAAACCGTTTGACGTGTTATCAGCGATTGGGTCAGTTAATTGTTTAAATCACGAAAAAGTGAATAATGAATTAAATTATTTAAAATCTAAATGCTATAGTTGAAATTGTATTATTATAATTTGTTTCATCTTCAAACGATCGTTAGAAAACAAAATATCCAACACAAATAGATAGTAAACAAAAACATCATTACTTACTTTCTATATGTAATACCAATAAATACTTCCCTCGGAATTGAAAATTTAACTTAAACGTTTTACGTACCTATAGTGTCGAAAAGTCAAATCGAACCACTTGAAGATAATATGTTATGAATTAATATATTTTGGATATGTGACTAAACCTTAAATTTTAATAATAAAAAATCAATGAAATAAACCGTAGTGACATGGAATAAATGCATTTAGTAAACCGTCGCCAATAATATGGACTAACAGATACCAATCAGACCTCACTGATCGTAGACACCATATACCTAATAATACCCTGTTCGAAATAAAATCCTACTAACACCATTGTGTAGGTACATATTATTTTCTACTGCTTACAAAATTACGTCGAGCGCCTTGTACAAACGCCAATCGTATACTGTGCCGAGGTGATATAATTTCTCACGTCGAGTACGATGTTTTCGGTGTATTTCGTCTTCGCATATTTTCACAAAGAATAAAATATGACGGAGTCGCGAAAAACATCATAATATAATAACAACGCGTAGCGTCTGGACGAGGCGTCTCGCCGTCTAGTTGTTAATACTTTCGTTATACACTTTGTTGTTACAACTTCCAGGTAGCTGTAATAGTACATACTCCCGTAATTGGCTTTTCATTATGCGTGACAAACATAATAATAATAATAATATTACAGTACACCTATTATCGTGCCTAATTTAAATAACTAATATAGTCCATAATGGTCGAGCGGTCAGTCACTGCACCGTACAACTGTAACCAAGGTAACGGATAGGTAGGTACAGATACGTCCATTTGCTGTCAATCACTCACGTGTACCGCTGTACTAATAACTCGACTCGTTCACCACATTAGAATAACATAAATCACAGATGAACGACAGTAATAGAAATCAAGTTGAAATGCAAATATCGGTGTCCACTGTCCAGACATTGTCCAGTGTCCACACCGGAGTCCAAAAATATTTATTATGCAATCATAAGGATATTAGAAATATCATATGTAAGAACACAGAAAAATATAAGAATCTTTAAAGAAGTCCATGAACACGTAGTAAAGATTAGCAGTATAAATCATTGAAATCAAATTTGAAAATATTTATTTATTGTCGGAATTATATAAAAATAAACAAAACTTTTATTGAACAAAGTTATGGATCACAGATTTTCTGTCATTTTTCTATAATTTTTCCTTGAGTGTTTAATAATGTTCAAAAATTGAAAAATGATCTCTCAAAATATGTACTTATTAGATGGAATTGCTTCTGGAAAATGAGAGGTACTACACACGTATTGATTGGATATTTTGATCAAGATTCTGGTTAAAGAGATGCTCGCGGAAAAAATAAAACAAAAATAAATATGATTGTAAAACCACACTAGCTACCTCACTCAGCGGAAAACCTAAACATATTTGTTGGAATTTATTTCAACCATAGTATATTATTTTAATACATTTTTCCATTTTCTTATTTTATAATTGTTTGGATTTTGTTTTATACATAGATTAAAACAAAATAAAATATACTAGATACTTTTCTAGCTAACGTAATGGTATTTATAGATAATAGAGTACATTTTGAGTATGAGGTCGTCTCAAGTCAATGAATTATACCACGGGAGACCGCTCGATTACACGCATTTCACTTTTGGTGAGCGTCCTCTTAACTTAAATAGCATTTATACTCAAGTTTTACTTTTACCGGTTTATTTTGTATTATTATTTATAATTATAGGGGATTCCCAAGCTTTCATGTTGTAAGTGATATAGAGTCTACAAAAGGTTGCATATTATTTTACGATGTTCCATTTGAGTGTGGTGTCGTGAATGCTATGTGATGGTGAAATGAACTGGTGGTTGGTCGGTGGTTGCTATGGGTTGGTCCCCAGTGTACGGACACAGTTCAGTTTGGGACGTCGAGAGGCGAGTCACTTGCTTTCGTTGTACACTTGTACTTAAATATGGTTAACCATGCTGGTTGACATCAGGCTTGAAAAGCCATCTGTAAATCCCACAAAGTCATTCACGTGGATCATTGATCTCCAGTATAACTACCACTTTGTCCTTCGCCTGTGGAAAATAATCAGATAAAATACAATTATATGAAATAACTAAAAGCCTTTCCACGATAGTTTTAAAATATAAAAGACAGTTATAATAACATTTTAAATTTTAAATTAAAATGTTTATAGTTATCACTTCGATGTCGCAAAAAAAGTTGTAATTTCAATATCAACTAATCATATTATACATCATGAGACTGGACATTTTTATAAGGGCTTATTAATTTAAAACATAATCATTGTGACATTATATCTTTAACTTAAGCTCATAATAACAATCGCTTTAAATTCGAAAACTAAATAGTAAATAATATTATTACATATTGATAGACTATAGTTAAAATTATTAGAATTGATTACGTGAATAAATTTTATTATAATAATATTGCACGCAACCATTGACTAGTTTCATATTAATTTATCGAAGTATTCGTATTTATGATAACTGTCTGAACATAAATATAGACTTAACAAAGATACTAATTTGTATTGCTTAACGGTGTAAATAACTTAAACGGCCTTGCAATTAAATTAATAGTTAAAATGTTGTAAAAAATATCCCTAATGCACATCAGTTTAAACAGTAAAATATAGAACTAATTATGTTATTTAGGTGATGGAAAAATCGATATGCTAAAGGAGACTTGTGCATACATATATAGTACTCCTCCCCCACCCCCCCCCTCCATTACCCACCTCAGATTCTAAATTTAGTGAAATAACATGCTATACAACATTTATAGGTAGGTATATTATTTTAAATTCAAAGTATTTTATTTTAATTTGCAATACCAAAGGTTACTTTGTGCATACACTGTTAGTTATTGTGCTATACAAGTAGATAAACTATCTTATTTGTTAACAGTAAACACTCATTGTTTATAAAACGTTAACTGTTTGAGATTTTGAGACTTTTTATTTACAAACAACAACGTATGTTTTAGATTTCTTGCTGAGAGACAAATGCATTGGTTTTACAATAATATGTGTTTTTTTGCCTGCCATAATCTTTTAGTGCAGTAAAAATATTCTCAATATTTTAACTTTGAGAATTAACTTTGTTTTAAGTCAAAAATTGGATCTAATTAGTACATTGGCAGGTAAAAATAGAATAAATCCCAGTAATTTTAAAATGACCGTGAAAACCAAAAAAAAAAAATAATTATGCATAACCAGTTTTTGACAAAATATATTTTGTTTTTTTTTTTAATAAGGGGTAACTAAAATCATTAAAGGAAAAATCGTTAATATTTCTGTTTTAATATCCAATATCATTAAAGTTAAAAATTCAAATGTCTAAAACAAAAAAATGTACCTTTAAGTATTTTTGATATTTTAAACTCCTATAATAGCGTCTACACTATTCGGTTTACACTTTACACTATGTTCTAGGTCTTTTTTTTAGATTTAAATTGAATATTTTGAAAAGTATTTGGAATTTTACCCTCCCCTAAGTAGGTATCATCTAAAATACATATCTTACCAGAAACCACTTTTCTAGTTGAAGATTGAAACATTTTTTCTATTCCCAAATTTGATGACAGACCCACAAAAAAAACTCACATAGTTGTAAGTCCAATCCATATTATATTTTATTGATTAACTCAGAATATAACATAGGTACATTAGTATAATATACATTAATTAAAATATTAACGTATTGATCTAATACTTATATGATGATAATTAATTAGAATATTTAAATAGAAAATCGGTTGCTCATAAATATTACTCCATGTTGTATTAAAAATGTCTACTACACGACCTATTGTGATATAGGTGACGTAAATATTTATATATTTTTCAAGCAATTAGCATTTTCCATTTTTTAAATAATTGTGTGAACGATTTATTAAATGCAATAATAATTGTTTGCTGCCAATTCAATTAGCTGTAATAGAAAAACTAATAGAACTTGAAAATTCTCTGGTTTCAGTATACTTCAACCAATATCATTTTCATTAATTTTCCATGACTATATTATTATGCTAAGGACAACTACTACGGTACACCGACTGGAGGATTGAAACGATATCTGTGTTCACTTCAATAAATTAAATAACAGACCATTAGCCATTCGTCGAGCATATTAAAACCGTTTTTCAAAACCCTCCCAAAACTCAAACAGTTAGGCACCACGAGTATCTATAATAACATAATATTATATCATAATAAATTATCATTATTTAATAAAACAATAAATACAAAGACTGTCTTAAGGTAGTGTATGCGTTTATTTACTACAGTGTGAAGATAATACTATATATTATATTGCGTTATGTTCCTACTCGTATTCGATAAAAAAAAAAATGTATTATTTAACACGACTTGTGAAATCCAATAATTAGACTACTGGAATACAATAAAGTAAGTACCTATTATACACTACACTCGGTGGGCGACTGTGGTCTTTCATTGTCCCAGGTCAGCTGTAATACAGGAAAACATGGTTCAACGCTAACAATAAAATATTGTAATCCAACAGAAACGTATATTTTTAAACGAACGCACTTAAATAATTATTTCCATGAATGTTTTATTGTCATAATACGAGTACACATACGATTTGGTCACATATGCCACCATTTGAGTATTGGGCACAATACGTATACTTTTTCGTTTTTATTACCCACATAATTTATAACAAATACATTGTAAACATTTTAATTATTATAGTAGTATGAAGAGTAAATGCTCGATACTTAACTCTTTAAAAATGAACTTATTAATTAATTGTAATTTAAACAAAAATGGAAGTAGGTATGCAGAGAACATTCAACATTAAAGTTACCCCCAATACTTTTTTGTATCTACGTGAACAAACAACTTTATAAAAATAAATGTATTAGTCATAATTGTACTTATTGTTCTATATAAAGCTTTAAAAAAAAAAGAAAAAAGTAAGCCATTAAATAAAATAATCCTTTATTAATAACTATGACGTTAATGAGGCTTTTACAAGAAGATCTTTAAACATGAAATACACACAAAAGCAAATTTGGTGGTATTAAAAACTCCTGTAAATTAAATTACAATAACCTTTATTTTAGAAGACGATAATATTGTGTTTTACTTATTATTTTATAGTTTTAGGTAAAAACATTGTTAACGCAAATCATATCTTATGTTACTTATATCTAAAACATGTAACTGAACCCAGTTATGGAAATGTATAGTAATACTTTTTAGTTTATTATTTTTAATACAACAAGAGTACGGATATAATTTTATATCGTTGATATTTTTTCTTCAAAATTTGTGTTTTAGAACGATTCATTTTAACTGGAGTCATCGAATACTTGAAATTATTTCAAAAAGTTATTTATGAGTTATATGAAGGAACCACTTTGTGGACCCCTATAAAGATTCATGAACCACCAGTTTAGAATCCCCCTCTTAATCACCGATTAAATTTAAAAATAATAATGAAAATGTCTCTTGGTGATTTAATCTAGTCTCTGCAGTATTATCTCTTGTTTGACCTACTTTGTTTATATGCAGATATTTCACAACATTAAAACCCTAAAAAATATCACGTTTTCAATGTAGAATAAGAAAAATGTACATGGAAATAAGATATAAATGAAAAAGTTTCTGGTAAAACACAAAAAAAGCCCACTTCTCTGAAACAAAATAAAAAATATTGGTTTACACTCTACAATAGTTCAGCCACGAGTCACAATAGATAAAACACAGAAACACATTTTTTTGACAGACCGATTTAGTTGTTGTTGTAGTTTCTTAATATTATATTATAAATTATAGGATAGATCCTATATCTTTTTTTTACGAAAAAATCGATGGTCATATTTTTTGTTGACTGATCTAAAATTCAACAATAACGAAAATTTATATTTCAAAAGTATTTCAATGAATTAATATTTACACTTTACAGTCCAACAGTTTTAGAAGGATTTAGTCAAGAGTTCTTTACGTATGACGACATGACGTATACACTAGCCACATATAGAATATTTTATTATACAATGTATATGTATATTTCAGAACAATCTAAAAACTCGCTGAACAAAAATATTGGGTTTATTTTTGTAATACTATTTACTAGAATTTGGAAGGCACCTGTGCTAATTTTTTTCACACATTTTAAATAAAAATTTTGAATTTTAATAACTTCTAATAATAATTAATTAAAAGCTTTTTATTATATACCAATTTATTCAAACAAAATATTACATAACATACACTACACACATGGACATAATATTATATTATATTTTACAATATACAGGTACAGCCCGACCAGAGTTTCTAACCGTGTATGGTAATAACTTAATAATTATTTTCTAATAAATATTTTGAAATATTATTTATATAGCGAGCCAGAATTATTACAGACCACAGTTGTAGTTTTGACTCAAGATAAAATAATTAAGATATTTGCTTTTGCTTCTCAAAAACCTGAAATAACTTTCATATAGTTAAGTTATGTACGTACTTCAAAAGTAAAATTATTTATTTCTATAAAAAGCACTTGCCCAAATAGTTAGAAGAGTTTTAAAATTATGGAAAGAGGCGGAGATATATGAGTAAAGGTCTTATACTGAGTGATTGTTTACACAGCAAACATTCATTATCGCGAAAATAATTAAAGTTTTGTAGACATTTTTCAAACGGCGACATAGGTACACTTTTTTTTTAAATTTCACTCTGAAGCAGAGTATTTTTCTGAGCATTTTAATTGGTAAAAATCTATTTTCAAATAACCTGAAATTAATAACTTATAAGTATTTTAAGCTTTTATACCTATGAATTGAGCAGGGGACCATACACACATTGTATGTGGTGCCACGTGCCACTTTATTCAACTCGTAAAAACATTAAATACTGGCTTTTCGCACTTAGGTAGCAATGTTATTTAAAAATCACCTCTGATGTTGATCATTTTTTTTCCTCTTCTATCCATTGATTCTTCCTCACTTCTAATAGTTCAAACTATACACACGCGCTTCTAGATAACTTTTCTTCATCAAGTCTCATATTTCGTCTATTGAAACCAACAAGTAAAGACATGGTGCATTAGAATTTTTTTTGTCATACTTCTGTTTGCGATCATGAAAAATATTGCAAAACAACTCAGCATGTTATATAAATACAATAATATAAAAGAATAAGTATATAATTATTAGAGACTGGCAATAAAACTTAAAGAAATTATATTAAAATTGAAATTTTTTGAAAGTCACGGACCCAATATTGATTTTTAATCGGTAGTTTGAAATACCTATAGATCCTTGTATGATCTTTTTAGTTTTACAATATTCCTTATGTTCCTTTGTATAATAATCAAGATCGTAAGTGCTCGTATATGTTCTCACCATATTGCAGTAAATAATGTTCTTCTTATTTTTTTTATAATATCGAATATTCCATTTATATTATACTTTTGAAATAAAATCTGTCCACATATTGATGATCACAGAGATAATATTATGTATTGCATTTAAATTATACCTTCAATGTAGTCGACATGCCTACTGATATACATTTTTGTCCTCACATATAATTTCGTTATAAAATTATCAAGTCATTTTAATTTTTTATGTAGGTACCAATGTACAACCTATATAATATGTATTAAAATTGTTACAGTATAACAATTTCGTTTAAGTCAATATTTGTCACAGTAGATAAACCTGTTATATTATACGCTCGTTGTCGTATTTATTATTTTAGACGTATTTTAGTCTTCGAACACAATAAATTACTTCGAGGGGAGTAGAGCGTGTTTATTTTGTTTAGGTTTCTTGGTTTTGTGCATGGCATAAAAATAGACGCATAATTCCGTGTAAAACTCATTATTGTAATCCTGTCGTATTCATTATGGAAACCTTAGGGATACCACTACTTACACAACAAATTTGACTTGTAGCGTTATGTGCCTTTATAGTTCGTCAAGCAATCATTCGTTATTTAGACGACGTTCAGTACCTACCCGTAGCAGGTAGTATTTAAATATCTACAAAACCGTCATTTTTTTACTGCAAACCTAGCGTCGTATACGTCCTTATACGCCAGTTATTATTCCTTCCCCGCAGTCGCCGGTTGAATATTTCGCCGACCGCAAACGCTTCACTCGAGGTGTTCGTCGGTGGTCATTATTACTCGTATTATATTAATAGCACCGTGATTTCAACCACCGCCGAACGTACAGAGATTCGTCTGGAAATTAATCACTGTAGCGCCATAATGTTTATAACAGTGTCCAACACGCATAATATTATTATACAACACGACGATTATACTGTTGTGCAGCAGCAGCAGCCGGTGTGGCGTGGAAAGAAGTCCGGAAAAAATAAATAAATATCGAAATCGCATGAATACGTTACGCGGCGTTACTACGCGCTTGTCCCTGCGGCGCGTCGTTTTGCGAGCAAATATTTGATAATAATATTATTATAATACCTTCGCGTCAAAACGAATGAGAAGCAAACACACCACTCGTCTATTATAGTGAATACGATTTTCGTTGTCGGCTGACCAACGTAAACAATATTATATTATAATATTGTCTACTTGCACTTGCCGTACATCATGATGCACGATGATCGCGACAGTTGAAATAATGACAGCGATACCCTATTATAATCGAGGGTCGAATATTGTGGCGTTAAATGTATACTCATCGTTGTAGTACTCGTTAGTGTAATAAATTGTAATATGGCCCTCGAAAACATTAAAATTATGTGCGCCACACATTTCCGAGTAAAACTCGTAGTAATTTGATGTAAGGCCAGACATCCGCGACATATTATTATTATGTGGTAAGTATATTAAGTACCTACGTTAAAATAGTAACGGTTCTTGCGGACGGATGAACGCTACCGTCGGAAAAACAAAATAAAATATTAAACTTGGTCCTTTTAAAAACACGTTTTAGAAAATAAATTTTAAAAAGTCACTAAATAAAAATTGTATAAATTGTTAAGAAAGTACATGATATACATTTTGAATTCGATACAGTTCAAATATTTGACTTTGGTTCTATATTATTATGTAACTATCAATATTGTATCTTACGTCTGCTTTATTGTCTACAACACGTTAAACACAATATTTATGGGAAAATTATACTAAATAATCTGTTTAATAATAATTATTATGAACATAATACCATCGTAATATTTTACATTATTTTATTATACGATATAAACGTATCATAATTGTTACTATCGTCATTCGTCATATCATATCGTTATTTTATACATACTTATAAAATATTTAAACATAGCGTATTCTCGAATAAATTTCGGAACTCGCCAATGCACGACGTCGAGACTTGAGACTAATAGTACCTACCTACCTATGTGTTTAATGCCGAGCACACGACACGGTCCATTAATAATAATGGTATCGATCGGGCACGTCGCCCGGTCCGCGATGATAAAATAATAATAATATATGTCATCGGCGTAGTGTATAATATAAAATATACAGTACCCGTGCACTATACACGACGCGCAAATATATATAAACTTTACACCTTGATCCAGATATCATGTTTTAATTTACATTGAAATACCATTTACGTAAACGGTTGTTACTGTTGCCGAACAATTTCATTGCATAATAACAATAATATATGACACCGCGTACGAGGGTGTTATCCATCTCTACAACAGTGCCGTATAAAATTTAATAATTAATATAATGTACCAAAACAACAAGCATAGGTAGTGATATTATTAATTCAATGTGCGCACAGTATACGGATAATGTAATTAAGTAATTTACAAGAGTCACTGGCATGCGTCTAATGCAAATGTTATGTGGTTCAAATATTATATTATTATGTACACTCAAAATATGTAGAAAAATATAAATTTACTCAAAAACTATAAGGACAACAGGTCGATCGGATTCAAAACGTACAAAGACACCTATAATAATAATAATTATACGTCCAAGTATACACTATATCTTCACGAGCTGCCGCGAGTGTGCATCGTCGATTCGTCTATGCGATATTACGAAAAATATACCTGGTTATGTTATAGTAATCTATGTTAGTACCGCTAACAAAAATCGGTTTTCACTAGAGCGTAAAATTACGTCCCTTCCAAAATTAATAGATATTATGTAATACACCTCGCGGATATCATTTATTGTTGGGTTTGCAGGCATTGGAAATTCCAGAGATATATTTCACATTACATAGGTAGTAAATACGCGGCGGACACTAAAAGCTCTGTGTAAACTGTAATGCATCTATATAGGCGCGTAGTAGTAATAAATACACGAAGGTTTCCATCTCCGCCACTCACTGCTCCGACTCACTCACTCAACTCCTCCTCCTCCTCCTCCTCCTCCCCCCCCCACCCATAGCTGTTGAACACGTTATAGGGTGTGTAGGCGTTCGGAATACAAAATGTTTATAATATCGAAATGAAAGCTTCGGATAAAACCCGAAACAAGACCGTCGCGTCGGCAGCCGAGATATTATAATATTATTGCATAATACGCGTATGATGTACTACACATGGTAGGTGCTGCAGCACACGGAAAGCAAAAGTATAATATTGATTAGTTGTTGTACTTTCGAAAATATAATATTGACTCGAAATAAAATGTATAACGTATAGTAGGTAAATTAATGGTAGATTTATATTTATAATAAACGAATAATTGCACGAACCGTAATGAGAATTGATGTGCATACCTACTGCCCAAAATACTGCCCATCTATATGGTAATGGTTTTCACGCGCAAACCGCAAGCAGCGTTTAAAAACAATAAATTATTGTAGCTGTGCACTTACTACTTATAAGTGTTGGTCAAATATCGAAAGGGGATAATTACCTCGCCAACGAGTTGCGTATATTATTGTACACGACTTCGAGTGCGTTCGTGATTAATGGCGAACGTATATGCAGTAGGTAGGTACTACAATTAATGCAAACGAATAAATATTAATAAGAGTTAACCACCCACCGCCTGTGACTACGATCGATTTAAATATAATCCGTAATTATTAATAGTTAATAATATAAGTTATTAGGTTTTTAATCAACCAAATAATTATTTGGTGCTTCGTGATACATTTTTATATGTTCCAACGTCACGAGTTTGAATGTACACGATTCATAATCCGCCACCAAGAAAAATAAAATTATAATAATATAACAATAATCATAATTTAAGAAAATCATAATGCAACATAAATGAGTGGAAAATTATTTATTGTGAATGTTTGGGGTCCGTCCAATAAGATTCGTGCACTCAGTAGATTAAAATTCAACCACAAACACACAATGTCTCATTTGAAGTCACATTGAAAAGTAAAAACCCAATAACATCAAGTCATTCTAGTCGTTCTCAGACAGTGTTACATAATATTATTATTTTCACGAATAATTTTCATGAACCTTCAACCGCTAAATTATATTTTGGTCAATTTTTTAGCCTCACACATTATTGAAAATGAATTTATTATCAAAGTCACCGCTCAGTTCACTGAGCGTCATTGACCGGAAAACGTTATATTTATCTTTTATCAAGCATTACAGTATAAGTTATGCTTCATGCTTCATATTTTAAAAATTTACCTCAGCCAATAAGTAGTTATAATTTTACTCCAGTGGAATCCTAGAACATTTCCAGTGACCCTGAGCTGCTCTCTACCATCATGTTGGTATCTTTTATAATATTAATAAGCTCAATAATAATAAATGTTAATTGCTTATGGCCGCGGCAGTTCGATTCCCAGACGGCCCGCTATACCTTATCTTGCGATAAGCGTAACGACTCTTTCATCGTTTATCGGGACGCAATAAAAACCTAAAACTCTCCCCCGCCAGCTAATTATTTCAAAGTCTCACATACGGAGTGCGCCAAATAAACCATATGTTTTTAAAACTAAATCCGACATCAGTGACGATGAAAACTTTAATTCATCCTGGACTCAAGACGAATAAAATAAATGTATAGGTAAGATTGACAAAAGCATCCCGCAGCTCGTCGACTATCTTATACTATATATCTTTCAAAACTTCGATCGATTTTGGGTTTGAATGATATTAGAAATATATTGTTTGTGTATTTATGCATAAAACGTATTTAAAAATATAACATGATAACACTATAAAGTATAAGGCATCAGGTACCATGCTATTTTTATCATCACTTAACAATTTGTGTTGGAACTAAAAAACGTTACCTACTTATAAAAACGTTTGGTGAATTAAATTGATTTATTTTTTTATTTGTGAGTGACTCTTACACGATACACAGACATTTTTAACGTTTAAAAATGAACAAAACGATATATTTGGATGACATTTAACTATAAAACCTTTGTGAAGTAAATGGGACATGGACGATGCCATACAAATATCTTTATATACTGTTAAAATGTTTTAAATTAATAAAATATATTTTAGGTTTCATTACGCCGATGTACGAATTCAAATATATTGAAATTTGTTTGTACTTCAACTTTGGCGAATAAACATTTAAATGATATTGACATTTGCTTAGTATGGGCCAGGTATCTACATGTAGTTTTCTACACGATTGGACTGTAATTGATAAGACGTCTGGTAGATTTTAATTGTATCATTTCTATTCAACAGCTGAATAAAATAAAGTAAAATGTGTATTTATATATTGGATGTGCGAGTATGTTATTTAAATTTATAATATGTATTTCGAAAAAACGAATTTTGATAGCATTAGGTTATACTGTTGGAGCACTATATAAAAATTGAATTATGTAAATGACCCATGCGAACGGAATATTTCATACTACGAATATTATTTGATTATAAAGAACTCTTCGCAACTTAACAGACGTGTAACACAAGGTATAATACATTATTAATAAACGTATTCACATTCAACGTCACACCATTAAAATAAAATATAATAAAATAAATAACTAATCAATTATTGCAGAGTACGGTAACGGTGCAGGTGTAAATTATTTACAAGTATTTTTAAAACAACGCGTTCTTAATAATTGTTATTTTGAATAATATGTAACTATGTACTCATAAGGCATAATATAATAGGTACATATTTTCTTGAAATAATGATATTTATGAATTTATTTTTTGTACCTACGTAGTGTTTGTGTTACTCTGATATTGACTTAACTGTCAATCATAGACAGTTTTCACTGACTAAACAAAAAGTTGCTCTAAAATTATTTCATTTTTTTGTTTTAATTTTGTATTAAAACGTTTTGGATCAATAACTACCTATTAATTTAACACATTTGTCGAATACCACATATTAGCATAAGTTAGTATATGTGGTTTATACTTTATATCAGGGGTCCCCAAACTTTTTTATTCAAGGGCCACAACAAATATCAAATGCTCTTAGTGGGACAAAAGTTTATTAACACATATAATTTTTAATTTTATGAAAATATAGAGGTATACAAATATAAGTTTACTTTAGATATCTATATTTTATTTACCGTCCTATAGGTGCTGCGGGCTGGTTAAAACTTGTTCGAGGACCGCATCAGTTTGGAGACCCCTGCTTTATATTATAGGCACAAATTTAAAAATTACAAAAAAAAAATGATTTTATTTTTAAAAATGTCTTATAAATATAACTTTAAACTTAAATGTGTGCACTTGTGTAGATTTCACATATAAGTGCATATATTGTAATCATTGAATAGGCCATTTTAAAGTTACGATTAAATTTAAAAGGTAATTTAACATTTAATTTACTGGAAACTAATTTAAAAAATAATAATCATTGTCTATATACATTTAATACCTACATAATATGTATATGTATACACTGTATTACTGTATAGTGAATACACATTATAAATTAGAATGTTCAGAGTTAATTTCATCTCATTGTATTTACATACAATTTTAAAGTTGATTTTACATATTATTTTCTAGTATTAAAAAATATATCGACCTAACCCTTATAACGGTATACAGGCGCAACTGTGCCAATGACCAATATCATTTATGGAATTGGAGGGAGAGGCAGACTCGTCTATCATAAGGTTGACCATGACTTTCAATAAAAGAGTCTCATGACTTGAGTTTATCGGTTCATAAGTATACACTTTATATAATAAACTAAACCCAATACTAAGACAAATCTCACATCACTTAGGTAAGAAAAAAAATATCTAATTTATAATCCCTTCCACCATCCGGTGTATTGTGATTAAATTTGAAAAAATATGAATCAAATAATTATTCATAGTTTTTGAACGAAAACATACATCTGATCGTATTTCTGTTTCTGTGTGATTTCTATGGCATTTATATTATATAAATATCGAATAAATAATTGCCGGGGACTGACGAGTAAAGATGTACTAAGTATCGCAATAGAGTAAAATATCTAATATGAGTCATTTTAAATGTTAATTCGTTGTATCCAAAACTATAAAGTATAACAATAGGAAGACTTCTTTAATTAGGTATACATAAAAAGAAAATGAATCATCTTTGTACAATAACTAAAAAATACTGCATTATATTATATTTTTTGTAATGTTAAAGCCCGATATTATTCTTGTTGTATTACATTTTCAAGTATTATAATTTATGAAGTTATAAGTTATGTAACTTAAGATTAAACATTATAGTATTTTAATAAAAATAACTTTTATATTTGTAATGCTTAAGCGTTTAATTATAACAATTTATTTAAAAATAAATAATATATATGTAGTACAACATTTTTAAATCTAAAAAATAACGTTTTTAAATCTTGCCGAAAACAAATTTTTAATTTTCATAACAAACGAACACCATCTGAAAAATAATGTTCATTATTTTCGTTGATTTTATTAATTTTTCTTTATTTATTATGTATATTTAAATAAATAAATTCCTAACAATTGTTTTTGTATACAAAAGTTGAATTTTCAACGCCGGTCAAAGCGTTAGAAAATTACTTTTTTCCTTCCATTGAACAATAAATACTATAGGACATGGTACTACTTACTGGCCTGGCGGGCGTAAAAGTTACTGTTCAAATAGGATTAAAATGCATGAAAGTATCAATATGTCTTGTCTAATATATCAAATACTAACTGATAGTGAGTTATATTTTTACATTGGCTGAAACAATTTATTTTGCGAATCTATAAACACTGTGAACGGCAGGAAACATTCATTATGGATTACCATCAGACACTGACAATCTATACCTCGGTCCTAACAAAACATATTATACCCTTTTTTACATAATGTTATAACCTCCATTCCCACCATTTTTCTGAATTGTAAATACATTATTAATGTATAATATGGCGAACATTCACGCAGTCGAAGCAAAGAAATAATTGTACTGTCGTGATGGTTGTGTCCATTGTTTACCGTGGCAGTATTGACAAGAGGCAGATGCGTGACAAAAAAATAATATTTTTTTTACTGTTTGGGTCAAAACGTTTTATTTTCCGTTTAAAAAAAAGTATGGCACCTTATAGAATTTAATAAAAAAAAAATATTTAGCTGCCATCAGATTGAATCTTTTATACTGCCTTCTTGTAAGTTGTATCCGTACACTTTTGTAAGACTTTTAACTTTTTGAACATTTTTATTCTTTCGGAAGTTAAAACTATTGAAAATTATATATTAAATTAGTCTTTTTCTCAATGAATGCCACGACAAAATAAACTTTAAACTATACGGAATTTTGCGATTAATAATAATTCAGCCCTATAAATTATACCATAAAAAGCCAATTTTTCTATAATACGTGATATATTATAATGTATTACGTAATATATATACTAATTTATGTAAACTACAAATATTTTAAAATAATTACTTTTGTATTTTAGCTCAATCAAAAGTTCTAGTTCACTTCATCAATATTGCAACAAATTTGCATCACTGTTTATTAGGTATTAATATATATTATATATTATTATTATGAACATTCATCATTAGATAACTCTTACCTCTGTAGCTGTATAAATTATAACTAAACGCATTGTAATTTGTAGGTCTATTGTGCGCACACATTATTTACTACCTATAGATAGTATAACTCTGTCGTACTTAGACGCTTACGTAAGGATATTCAACTTTCATCAATGCATAGAAGAAGATTTAAAGTTTGATTTTGACACTTGTATGATATTACATTATGACAGTAGCAAGTATCGGTATAATCTGTCATATGTACATGGACCTTAAGTTTAATCGGATAATTATTATAACTATTACCGACTGAAACAATAATACAACTAATTTTATAATTAATCTTATTTATATTTAATATTTTAAATTTACATAATATGTTATCATCATATTTTGGTTATCACTAGTTTAAATTTACTTTAACGTTTAACATTATTTTATAAAAGAGATGATATTACAACTTTCCGACAAAATCGATTAAATTAGTAAATTGGTTATTAGTTATTACCTAAAGAAATATAAGTTGGTACCTACCTAAAAGTTGTAAAATTTGACGATTTGACTGTTATGCTCATTAGCAACATCGTGCATTTTAACGAATGGTATCTGTCAACTAATATCAATTCACAGTGACTGGTCGACGGTTAACCTAACATGCCGATAGCTGCTATAATATAGTATAACATAACCTAACCTAATTTATATTTGACTTTTGATATGAAAATAATTCATATTATCGGTATGATATCAATGACAATAAAAAGTCAGCAAACAACCGACATCGACATGTTATGACGTGACGTATGCAAAGAAAACCTAACAATCAAATACACAGCAATAAAACGCCCCACATATTATCATTGTGATGCAAGCAAGTAAAATGTTCAACAATCTATTTTCACTACGACAAGCATTCAAATGGTTAAAAAAAGATTATTTCTAAGTATTTTTGATATTTATTAATATTATTACTTTATGAACCATTTTGAACCATTTTGAACCATTTTGAATTAAACTTTCAAATATTTCAACATCGAAACAATTCTAATCAACACATCAAAAAAACATAAACTTAAACATTCCAAAACTCAGTATATGAATAAATGAAATATTAAATAAATAAATTGGGATAAGCATAGAGGTACGTAATCCCCTTAAACGAAATAATTTAAATAAATGTAAAACAAATTTAATGTTTTAAATGGGTACCTTGTATAACATTAAATAAATAACATTTTATTAAAATCAGTTGTTTAGTTTGGTTAATTTTTCAAAGTAAAAAATGGCATCCTAAAGATAAACAAAATGAATTATAACCATTTTAAACGACTTAAATGTTTTGAATTTTATGGTTGATAATCATTTATAACAGATATATATATAAACTTATATATAGGATTATCATAACCGTTCATAAAATAACATATAATTACAAAATTAATTATTTCAAAATATATTCATAAGTAAAAAAAAATCATATTTACATACAGCGTTTTTAATTTTTTTAATTAATAAACTGGAAAAACTGTTACATGAATTAATATTTTATTTTTGATATTTATTCCATTAATGATATAACTATATAAATATTATGAACTAACTAAGTTAAAAATAGATTTTGATACTTTGCTTATTTTGAAATAATTATTAAGATAATATGTCTTACACTAGAAAGCTAATTCAAAATTATAAAAATTGCCATTAGTGACTTTTGTGACATGCTAACAAAATATATTTAAATAGGTAATTTAAATTTAAAAAAATATCATAATTCAATAATTGTTTCAATAAAACCAAATTATCAATATTTTTAACTTCTTGAAATTTATTTAAAAAATATATCGACAGTAATAATTTCAATCAAACAGTAATTTATTGCCAACTGAATTTTTGAATTTTTATTCTCATTAAAATATCACCTTATGTTTATTTTTACTCAACTTCAAAGAAAATATTCACAAATATTCTAACAATAGTATAATACATGTTCCTTTTATAATGTATTATATACATAGTAAACATCATCTCACTGAATCAATTCTTTCATTCACTTAGTCATTACCTTTTTATCTTTTTTTTTTAATAAAAATTGATAATTATAACCTATACCTAAATATATTTTGAATTGTATTTAGATTTATTATTACTATTTCACACAGCTCATAACATTAAGGTTGATAAATTATATTATGCTTGCATTTTTAAAACATTTTTAAATGTAATTTAAATAATGTATGAGTTTATAGAATACTAAACTTCAATTAGAGGTGTAAAATCAGTGAGTTGAATAGATAAAATTTAATTTACTTAAAATTTTAGTAAGTTAACGTCGAATTGTTACCATCATAACTTATATTTGGGTAGGTAAATTGCACTTCTCTAATTACAATATCTTAATAATTTTTAAATTGCAGTTAACTAGTTTACTTGCCTAATTGTATTTTTAACCAAAATAATAACCAACATGCTCAAAAACACTATCGGCAACTTCAATTTTTAATTTTTAATGCATACTACTATTCCAAGCATTAAATGCTCATAAAGTAGCTTAAAAAACAATTGTTGACGCATCATTATGGCTATACCAGTATACCATATAACAATGACCATTCACTTGAACTTTTATACGATCGGAACCATAAACTTTTAATTACACATCGTTTGTAATTTCCTTCTTGTAGAGAAATTCAATTCAACATTAAATACAGCTGTAGCAAAAGTAATTAGAAAAGTATATTATCGAGTATAGACAGCGATCACTATCATTCTATGGGGATTAAATTATTCATTCCAGTGGTGCAAATACGTTAGTCTGATGTACTTTACAACATCCAACTGCAATGTGTGAAATGAAAATAATAAAAATACAAGTGGGAGGATCCAACAATATTATAAGTCTATATACTTTTTGCAGCAATTATTGGAAGAATTCGAATTTATTATACAGTTGTGACCGTTGATCGAAAGATTAATGTTTACCCAAATGGAGATATTAAAACAGTGGATGCGTACTTAGTTGATTCAAGATTCGAGTTATATCCATGTACCCATGCTTTCATACATTTATATAGGTATACTGTAGAAATAACGTTCTTACCTTTATTATTAAAATAATCGTTAATTATATTTAGAAAAATTTAATAGATAAACGTATATACTTATAAGAGATATATTATGTCCACAGTTGATATTGTACAAGGTTAAAAAAATGGTAATTAAAAATGAGTTTACACAATGCCTCGACTTTAAAAAAAAAAAGCCAAACAAGTGTACAGAAACCTAGTGTACTCATTTGTCTTCTTTAATCATTTTGATTCAGAATAATGGTATGGTGTGTTGTAGTAAAATTTGAAAGCAATAATAAATGATCCCATAAAAAAAATGGTTCTGAGTGGAGCTCGGTTACAACCACGCATGCTGGCATTTCTTCAAAATGTTGAGAAAATAGAAAAATTACCTCTTTCAAAGTGCCACGTAGAATCGATTTCCTATCTATAAAGGTGCTACATGAGTACATGACACATATTGAGCATTCTTTTTACCCAAAAATGTGTGTACATAAAAAGACAAAAAAAAGACACAACAAATATTAAAATATTATAAAATCAATACAATATCAGAATCTAAAATAAACGCTTTTTATCAACAAAACAGACTAAATAGAATATTCAAAGTAATTTATTATTTACTAAAATTCTTTGGAATTACAAATAAGGTACCTGTTTAAAAACGATAAAAGTATTAATAACGAAATTAATGTAAATGTATTATTCTATACGTCATTCATAAATGACACTGAGTGCAATTATAAAATATTACAAATCATTGGACGTTTTGATAAATAGTATTTTTATTTGCAATATGCAAATACCATTTTATTAGAAAATAAAAGTTATATATTTAGAACTGCAGATCATTTGAATAAAAATAAATCTAACATACACCCCCAAGGCACCTGGTTCACCTTTCCATTACAAATCGAGGGATTTTTAGGCTTTATGATGCCAAGGAAGGAATACAAACACTCTTTCAAATATTATTCTTTATAAACTTATTATATTATCATATGTCTTAAATAATGTTAAAGGATGTCCGGATGGTATTAGACTTCGTTCTAATATATTAGAATTTACAAAACCATTTTTATTGCATATTAAGAATTTAATATCTGTTTTGCATACCCGTGACACGTAGACCACGAAAATAAAGCAATTTCACAATCTTATATTCACAATCTATATTGAGAGTAAGAATTTAAATATACTCGGATTTACTTAGTTGGATAGTTTTATCGACAGTTAACTTATTCGAAACTGAATCTGATAAAAAAATATAGCCATTTCGATATTTGTTGAAATTGCACTACACTATAATATTATCACTATTACAGGAGAATATTGCTCGCATAATATTATACGACTGAACAGGTATAATATAGACACTTTGTCAACACCGAACGATACGTGTAACCAAAAATGTCAACCAACATACACGGGGTCGTGCCAATGTAGAGGAGAACAAAATGTAGTAAGAATGATATTACTATTATGATATATGAAGAATTTGAACTGCGTCGCGTATTACTTACGCATAAACACGTTTTGCATAAAACTTTGTTCACTCGTGCTCGACACGCATACATTTTTTTAATGGACTTTTTCCAGGTAGGTATACTGATTTGAAATTAAATTTTTTATTTTTTTAAATATAAAGTACAATTGTGATATACGATACTGCTTGTTGGGCCCTCGCTGTAGAGTGACACAATACATCACCATTAAGTGAATGGAAAGATAAAAAAATACAAAAAAATAAATGTATAATATGCACGAATAACAACTCGGGCACACGGTAACTATATCGATTTCGAAATATTGTATTTTAAACTGACTTTAAAATATAGACTCCTCGTTTCTTGTAATATATTCTGTATCATAATATTTTATTATATACGTGCAACGTGCGTATTTTTATAATTATTAATTTCTATAGTTCAATAGCTGGGCCGACCGTACGTGCGCGGCAATTCAAGACGGTTCCACCGCGCCAATGGAAACAAAAAACAATACCACTGCACTTTTTCGATTAAATTTCACCGCCTACTACGAGGTGTACAACAAGTCAGGATACGGTAACAAAGTGCTTTTATTTTATAATTAGGCGATTCGACTTCGTGTCCGTCCAGAACAACGTAATCTATAAATTTTTGATCTCAAGTGTAATAACTAATAATAACGTACGAATCGTGTAAAAAACCATTTTCACGATTTTCGCCGCCCAGACTACTGATCCGTGAATCGCGTGGTGCATATACGCGTTGTATATTTTATATTGGTATACCTGCTACAGCTAGTCGAGAAAAATGAGAGGATTAATTCAATAGTTTCGCATAATATTGTCATTGTCATTTTTATATTGAAAATAATGAATGCCAATGACACATTATATATGATTTATAAACAAAACTTTAAGGTGATAGAGTAATCAGTTATTACAGTCTTGATTTTTCAGAATATTCAATCCGCCAAAATCAATATAAAATGTATAGGCTTTGTATTTTCATACTCGTCACACACACACCACTTATACACACACACATTTTTTATTACCTTCATAAAAACTTATGAGGAACCTTGAATAAATGTTTCTATCAACAATTATTGAAAAAGACTAAAAAAAAAATTCAAAAATTGTACATATCTATAAATAAGTCAAAAACAAAAAAAAATATTTTGAAAATTATAACATATCGTATAAAAAATAATTATATAAACATTTTGTTAACCCTACAAGTAAATACTTATCCACAGTAATTTGATTTTGAATTATAATAAAATAATAAAATAGATTTTGTCAAATATTGTTTTCCATAAATATTCACATATTTTTTATTTTTTAAAAGTAGGTACTTATCATTTTAAATGTTGACCTCTTAAAGGTACCAACTAGATAAAATTTGCTACAAGAAACCACTCTCCAAGTTGAATATCAAAACATTTTTTCTACCATAAACTGTGTACAGAAACAAAAACATCATTATATAATCAATATATTAAATATCTGCTCCGCTCAGTATCTAAATTGTATTAATATGTGTTTTAGTGTATCGTTGTTTTGAAGTTTATTTAAATTAAATTTTAATATCATTGATTATATTATTATGGCGTATATTATTATTAATAATGTATTTTAATTAATGATAATAATTATTACTATATTACAAAGTGAATGATTATATTTGCATTAATTATACATGAATATTATGTATATTAAATACATGCACATTTTAACTTAATTTTAACGTATTATTTTCATATAAAGTATTAAAATAATAATTTTAACAGTCATTGGATTTTACATCAGCTAAATAAACTAAATCAAATTTTAAATTAACATTATAATTAAAATCGACAGATGTAAATGTTAGTTAAAAATGTGAATAACTTAAATATGTATTATTTTTGCTAATTAGTCGGAAATTAATAATTGATTATCATGTATTATTTGAACACAAACGATGATATAACATTATTAATTTGAGACGTAAGACACTGCAAATAAATTATCAGTTTATTTTCATGTCCTAATAAACTATATGACAAGTTCCTACAGTATGATAATTTCTTTATTTTATTGAAATATAAGTATATTTGACATAATATTTCAAGTACAATAAAATTTAAAAAATAGACATGTTAATACACAAAATAGAAACCGATTACAAACCATAAATCGCGTGGGAGACTCATATCGCTTCGTTCACATTGATACAGGATAGTGGTCTGTTACGATATTCATACATTTGTCAATAATTTTTTCGTACAAAAACCAATCCTACACAGAGTTAAAAAAATACAAATTGTAAAATCCACAAAGAAAACACAATAATATGGTTCTTGTTTATCAAAAAAAAAAAAGTTTTAATATCTACAAGTGTTTTATGAGGAGTAACAAAAATTAATTACAATCTAAATATATTTTTTTTTTTGTTAAAAATAAAACCAATACAATTGATGGTCACTTACTGAATATTACTTGAAAATTACATTAAGAACTTTTAACCTGAAATATATTTTTAAACTAGGGTTTTAATCTCATATGATTTTTTATCAAAATTGACTGTATTGTACCCTTTAAAAATCTTCTCCGCTGAGCACTCCTCGATAAGTTTAGTTGTTCTATTTACAGTCTATTTACAGTTTTACACCCATGAAAATTAATTATTTTTATTAAAATAAAAAACATACAAACTTGTTTAAAATTTAGATTTAGTGTACATTGTATTCTAGTTTAAAAATAACTAAAATAATATGATTATTTATGTATTTAAGATTTACAACAGCTAATTAATCTGAAAACATGTAAACAATTTTTTTTAAAAAGTAGATAAAATACGTAAACCAAAAACATAAATTTGACTTTTAACTGACAATTATTATCTGACATCATTTTTAAATATTTTAAAAATAGATACTTCACTATAACATTTATAATAAAAAAAACTTAGGATGTAGCTTTTCTATATAGTAAGTTTCGAGTGTACTTGGTTATTGAGTAGGTCTCTGTAATAGATGTGTTATTTTAAAATGTAATACAATGTATATTAAACTAATAAAATAAAAATGATCATCTCACCACCGAGCGACCGTCCGCTGTACTTGGATATTTTTAATAATATACTGTTCGAAAACTTTCAAATGAAAATAAATAATAATAATATATTGTGTATACAAATAATAATAAAGCATGATAGGTAGTAATTATTAATATCTCATAATTAAACATGAATAATCTCGACAAAAAAAACCAATTTTCTAAAGATTCTTAAATATTACATATTTTATTTGTTGTAACGATGTGTTTTTGTTTTAAAAATTCTTAACCTAACCTAATGCCTGTATTAAATTTCACATAAAATCACTCATTCAAATTAGTTTTTAACAATTATTAAAAATAAGATAATAACGTTTATGAAACATTTGTATAAACTTAACACACTGTACCATGGTAAATACATATAGTATATTTTGTACAAAAATCGTTAACTGTAGTTTTGAATTTGTGCATATCAGTTATAATATTACTGACGATTTAAATTCCAATGTATAACTTTCAACTGTCTTAGACTAAATATAAACATTCTTTAGTAACATTATTTTAATTTTAATAGTCATTGCTATCTTGTAAATTTATAATAAAAATAATAATAATTTGATAATTAATTTTAAAATTAGGTAATAAGAAAATATATAATTGGAAAACAAATTGATTTATTAAACTTAAATCATTTAAATAAAATACTGACATTAAAGAATCTTATTTCATGATAGATTCCATAAATACATTGCTTAATTTACTTATTTGCAAGGAAATATAAATTCGGATGAAATGTACGAAAACATGATCGGCCCGTCGCGCGTCGGTGTCATTTGAGTATTACAAATTACAATTATTTACGAAAACGTGATTAATCAAAATTGTTTGCTTTTAGTCGAGACAAAAATGTGTGAACGAAGTCCACTTACTATATTAATAAATCCAATTTGAAATTGTTGATGTCTGTGGGATAATTTGACATTTGTTATCGATATTTTTCACTGTTAATTAAACATTAAACGTTATTGTGTACATTATGTGTACTATCTCATAGTAAAGATAACATACTCACAAGTACACGTTAACACTTAACACAAAAATGAAAGAAAGATGGATATTTGTTTGAAATTAAATCATTGGTCTTATATATTTTAAAGTTATAAGACGTACTGTTACACAATCCATAAGGATATCAAATTAATTTAACTATTTGTATTCTAATTATTATGAATACTTACCTATATTTATGATATAATCAAGTAAGTTTAAAGTACATTTAGGTCTAAAAATATTTATATATTATTATACTTGAGCATACTAGTAGTACTTAAGTTTTATGTTGTTTATCATTACACTGACATTTAAATATCATTTTCTGCATTATATGGCAACTCCTAATTTTATTTAATGAATTATAATTATAATATTTTTTGTATTTTCAAATCTAAGTAGTTTTTGATTAACTCTTTAAATAGCTAATTATAATATTTTAATGTTTGATGGATGTACAATATACCCAATTAGTTTTAAGACTAATATCGATTTAAAGTAAGTAAATATTTACACAGATAATTGTACCGATTTTATCTCAATATCAAAAACCTATAAATTATCAAAACTTTTTTTTGATTAGTGATTCAGACATTTATCGATCTTATCATTATACTCAATTATGAATAGTTATTTTTGATATATATACATGTAATATGTTTACTTATGTATAATCAGACTATTCTTTAACGTTCGTCTATTCAAATGTACTGGTTTATATTAATTAAATTATTATAATTTAAAACAAATTCAAAGACTTGTTTAACTTATTGTTCAACTTTTCTACTAAAAATGGTAAATAAAATATCAAATAAAAGATAATAAGAATTAAATATAAGATATTTTTTCAAACTAATTACAAAAATAAAAACTATAACATATCTGTTAAAAACAATGTTTCGCTGACCGTTTCGTATCAGCTAAGAAATTTCCTGAAAATTTTCTACTTGGGACGGTGACTGGATCTTACCAAGTAGAAGGGGCTTGGAATGAAGGTAAATGTTGCTTGTGATTGATTTATGTATATCTTTAAATGTTGTACTACAAATATAATATAGGTACCTAAAGTATGAATACCGTGGTTTATTTTCAAAAATAAAATATCTTATTTATAATAAGTAATTACTGATTAGTTTTAAGGTTCCTCCATTAAGTCCCTTTTTCTATTCCACTATCCTCCACAAGCTCTATGTTAAATGAACCTATTAAGCGTATAATGTCCATGAACATTGTGTTTTAAATTTCTAATTAATAGTGTTGTATATAAATCTTAGTATACTATTGAAAATGTAGTATTATTATTGTATTATATTATGTGCGCTACGTATTTTTGTTAAAGGGTTCAGTAAAATCTTAATAAATAAATAATAATTTCCATTTGTTATAAAATAAAATCATGAATTTGTAAAAAACTATTAGTAATGATAGCATTTTGATGTAAAAAAAAATGCAAGCAAATTGAATAAACAATTAATATAGACATCCATACAAACATTTTAAATAAGAAAAATTACTCATTTTGCAGCTTTAAAATATACTACTTTCAACATTTAAAATGTATAGATATAATGTACGTACCAAGTATGTCTATCATACAATTTTCATGTTGTACATCATGAAAAAATTAATTAAAGTATGTATATTTTATACCACATTATTATTAATTTAATTTTGATATGTTATTAATTTCATTAGTCTTTCTCTAAATTGAAAATTCATAAAATAAATTATGGTACTAACAGTAATTGTGTTTCCACGTGTAGCCATATAATTTTAACTAATTAGAGTTTGGATTCAACATCAAACAATATAAGTACTTATACAGTTTTTAAATAATGTCGGTATTAATTCCAAAATTGTATTAACAATTTTTAAATCCATTCGTTCCTAAAGTTTTTTTGTAGTAAAATTTAGAAGACCCATATAAAATACAAACTAGTCAAATTATATTGCAAAAAAGTGGTATGTTGTTGTACAAATCTCCACTTTTTTAAATAATTATCTCATCAACTTCGAAACTATACCAACAACTGCCGGAATGACTAATGGAGTATTTGTACACATTTTTTGTATCAATTTAAAAATACATGAATCACTCCAACCAACAAAATAATTTTTATTTTTTAAAAGCAGGAGGTGCTAATGTTATATTACATCACATCAGTTCCAGTTTCAGCCAAATCATACCCCCTACTGGGGGATAATATTTTCCTTAAATATGTTTAGTCCTTAGTAAAAAAAAATCCTATTGGTTATAGAATATAATTTACTTCCTCCCTAACAGTACGAGGATTCCCTCTGTATCGACGTGGAACATTGATTTTACTTTTTAAAAACATTCAAATTCAAAATATTTCAAATTCAAATAAAATTTATTTGAATTTAAATGATATTTTCTTCTATTTAAAAAATGGAAAATACTTTAAGCTTAAAACTCAATTATCTATTAATAAAGAGATTATAGGAATGTAATCATATTTGAAGATTATTAAGTAGTTAGGTACCTACATACATTAACAGTTTAATTTATTGAAATGACAACAATATAGATAGTTGACAAGAATTATAAAAGTTACACATTTCAACATTTAAAATACAAGTATTGAGCTCGATTCAGATTTTTTTGATAATGTACTAGTATATATTTTTATCGTCGTTTATCAGTTGTCTTCAATCAAATATTCATGTTAAAAAAGTCTATGACTATTTATGATAGTAACATTAATTCCTATTGTGTCCTTGATGAATTAGATTGAGTAAACTTAAAATCAATATCTTATCTAGCTATTTGTTGTATATTTTAGTAGTCAGTGGTAATTAAAACCAAAATATGAATAATATGTTATTTTCTCCATCACAGATAGTTAACAATGCAATATGCAGTGATTTGTAAAACAAAATTGACAATGGGCCATGATTTTCTAAAGCATTTCATTGATAATTTTTTATTTAAACATTACGCACATTTTGAGATACATCATTAATAAATGTAAATTTAAATATATATTTATAATTTAAACTAAATATAAAGTATTTAGATAATAATCAAAAATTCAAAACGTAATGAATTCCGGTAATTCAGGTAATTTACAATAGTATCAAGTGAGCAGCCTTATTACCTTATTTACCTATATTATTAATATTGTACGTATTACTAGAAAATCCTATTTATATAGTATTAAAATAATAGTTATTCGCACATATTATGTCATATATTTTGAAGTGTATAAATATAGAAACATACTTTAAAAGTTTCTAGCACCCACAAAAAATATTTTTAAACTACAACAAAATAACTAAAATCGTTATTCTTTATTTGAATATCTAATTTCGTCCAAATTTAAACTCAAAATGTCTACACAAATCAACCATGTATTTTTTAATATTATTATAAGATTAATTGTATAAGATAGTTACAATTATTTTGAATAAAAGTATTTTTTAAGTACCTTAATTGAAAGTAAAAAAAATGAAGATGTTCATTTTGTTTTCTCGAAAATCTAATATATCCAATGTACAGGGCTAATTAATGTAAATATTTTTAAAGTTGAATTATTAATTCTTATTAAATATTAAAACGTTTATGTACGTAAGTTGTAAACTTACGTAGCGGAACTCGCGCAAAAGGAGATGGTAGAAGAGAGTACCTATATATAATAGGCGGGTGGGTAGGTACGAACAAGAACAAACACAGCGAGACACTTTATACAGCGTATAGCTATATTATATACTACAGAAGACGGTGTACTAAAATGTATTAAATTTAATAAATATTGTTTAAGTCAATAATACATCAATTATGTAAGCTATGATAAAATACTTAAATATACTTCACTTGAGATTCGATATATTATGATATATATATATATATATTTTTTTTTGTATTTTGGTGAAATTGTGTTGATAAATCTTTTGCGTTTTAAAATTGTTTGATATTGTTTAATGGTTATTGATAAATAATAATTTTTTTTGTTTATTCACCAGGTTCATACTTTTCTTATATATTATTTTAATATAATCAAACTTTATAAATTAAAATGTAACATTATGAAAAAAAATAAAATAATTGCTTATAAGTACATTTCGATTAATGTGTTTTACTACTACTATCAAGTTTGGCAGTAGTATTTTGTGTAGCGATATTCATCGATTCTTTATTTTGTATCATAAATATGATTTATATAAAAGTTCGCTAAAATATTTTTAATCTCAGATAAGTCGGAATCAATCTGGGACCATTATTTCCATTCCAATGAAGCGAACTAGTCGTTCAGATACTTCTTAGACTTACCAACGTCGGAAATCAAAAAAATACATACAGAAGGGTGTCAAATCTAGATTAGCTGATATATATAAGGGAATGGGAGTATACGAATGTCCATCATTTGCAATTAATGATGGTACACATTTTAATTTCAAAGGTGATATAGCTGCTGATACGAACCACAAAACAGATATAGATGTCAAACTTCTTAAGGAATTGGGTGTCAGTTAACGATACAAAATTAAATACCTACAATTTTCAAAAGTAACAATGAATAAATACGTACTTATTAACATGTAGTGTCAGGTTCAAGTTTATCGATTTTACATAAGTCCAATTAGAATTATTCCATTGGTTCATGATCATTTTCCAGGAAAAAGTGGAATAGCTTATTATAATAATCTAAGAGACAAATTAATTGAAAATGGAATCAGATCAATGGTATACAATGTTCTATAGTATCATAATATTATCAACGCAAGGTTAAAAAAAAAACAATGTCCTTAAAATAATATTGTACCTATACTTTAACTCAGCAATATGTTGTAGAGTGCATTGAAATATTGATTTAGGTTTAGCTGTACCACTATGATATGGGGATAGCTTTCAATAAAATTGGAGGACTAGCTATATATTTTATACAAATTATACGAGAATTTGTTTTGAACATTTCGGAGATAGAGTAAGTACGAAGATCAAAATCATATAATGTGTATATTAGTATAAATTAAACTGTATATGGCATAATATTATATTGTGTTGTATTGTATGTTTGTAACATAATATGTAATATACTAATATGTATAGTTTGTAACTATGACGTATAAGGTGAAATATTGGACAACGACTGCAGACATACATTTGGCGGCTGAAGGATATGGTTTTGAGCATTTTGCTCCTGCAGTTATCAAGAACCATTATTTAGTGGATATTCAGATCACCAAGTATTACTACACATGCATTGGTTTATAAAAAATAGAATGAAGAGTTCAAAGAAAAACAACAAGGTAAACAATAATGTACCAACTACCAATGATGCATGTGTTTATTTATAACCAACATAGAATCTAGATAATTAGTAATAACTATTAATTACTATTGTGTACAGTTTTATTAAACAATAAAACGTTCTACGCATACTATATGTGCGTTGTTCAAAACATTTTGTTTCAATAAATAACAACAATTATAATAATTTCTATATCGTTTGTGTTAGGTTAAAGAAGTATAACCATATATGGAGTTTGGTTCTACCCATAAGATCCAATAATAATCCAGAACATCGAAAATCTGTTGATTGCGCACGAATATCAACAGTATTTATTTGGTAAAATATTTTCCATCATTGATACTTTTGGTTACATTACATTCTAGTGCGTCACTAGATAGTGACTAGAATACTAAATATTTCTTTAGCAGTACTCTAAGTATTAGCGAGAAAAATAATTTCAAGTTTACAAAGATTAACATCTTATTAACCAGTTTTGAATAATCTTCTAAATGTCCAAACTATTATTATAGAATCATTCGATTTTATTGTATTCAACTATTATAACAGTATAAAAATGCAACCATTGACTGTTGAAAAATTGCCAATGAACCTAATCTTAAAAGAAGAGATCGAGGATATTTCATGGAATTTAATAACACCACACAAACTGAAGTAAAATGATTATATTTTTTTCCATTCGAACAGTTAAACTAACAATAGTAATCGTTGAAACTATAAATTAATATAATTCAAGGGTTATGAAGGATTTTTAAATTGCTTAAAATGGATCGATGGAAAAATGAATAATCCAAAAATATTCAACGGAGAAAATGGATTTCCCGAAGACGACGGTGTTGATGAAAGTGTAAAAAAATTACTTACAATAACGACTGTATATGATGCATTTAATATAATTTATATTCTTACAATGGATAACTCGAATCAATAATATTAATATTATTTTTGATTTGCGCGTATGCATATGAACATCACGTACATAGTTTATGCAATATCCAAATTATCATTTATAAACTAGTAATGTAACAGCATTTTATAATTTTTTGTTTCGGGGTATTTTAAATAAATTACTTGAAGCACTGGATGAAAACTGTTTTTAAATACCGTGTTTGGTCGTTTTTAGATACTCTCAAATACGCATTTGGTTATTGGTAATTATTTTATTTAAATAAATATTTTTTCGTTTAATTTAGTAATTGAGGCATAAATAAATAATATACAGATTAACTATGTAAGATACATAAATATACAGTTTTAGGTTATAGGAAGAAGTTTGGAATTTATGCGGTAGACTTTAATGATGAATCAAGACGAAGTTCAAAGAAAAATAGTTTCCCTTTTTTTGAACAGTTGTTCAGAACAAAGAAATTTAAAAATTAAAATTAAATATCAAAATAATATTAAATGAAATACTTTCTTACATTTTTTCATATTTTTAAATAATTCTTAAAGTACAAAATTAAAAAGTGATTCTATAGTTGTAAACAGTAATGTAATAAAGAAAAATATTAACTAAAAAATGTATTTTAATATCTTTGATAGTTAAAGCAGGATTACTATTCCGAAATATGTTTTCTACTTTTAATTTTCAAACATATTTTTATTAAAAAAAATAATTTATGTAATATTATAAAACTGAATTTTCAGAAATAATAATTATATGTTAATATCTGACACTGTCGAGATTTATCGTGGATAATCACGATCTCGCTCGGATTATCTCGAAGTTTCACAGTGGACCAGCAATTAAAATTAGATGTTACCTCTTTATTTCACGACTTCAAAATGACCACAGTTTAGTTTTTAAATTCTATCTCTACGTCCTACCAAATCCAAATTTATATTTGGAAACTAATAAATATTTTTTAAACTCCAGTTATAGCTTTTTATTAAGACATTTTTATATGTTTCCATTGTTTTTTTCATATGTTTAGTACGAACCCATAAGAAAGTCTATTTTGTTTCCACTTTTATTATTTAAATTAATATTATAAAGTTTCTTTAAATAGAAATTATAGCATAAGTAAAATAATTTTGTTCTTAATAAAATTAAAGAAGATCTTTTAAATTTTATTTTATTTTTAGACTAATATTTACCTAACTTTTTACATATATTCATGTCTCAGAAAAACTTTTAGCTATATATTGATGTACATTTATTTTGCCGTTATTTGCAACTGTTAGTAAAAAAAATAAATTCACTTAAAAAAAAAAACAGATTTCCTAGGTACTGCAAAACCAGATTTTTATTCATATTTAGTTTTTAATGACATCTTATTAAACTAAACAAGTTTATTTATAAATATATATATACACACACATATTTATTTTAACTTCGTATTTTATAAGATATTTTAATGAGCAGAATTGTATTGTTAACATAGACTAATGTAACAAATATATTATAATAACGTAATAAATAATATATAAGTATTTAAAACTGTAAACAATTTGAAAATATTATATATCCATTTCAAAAAATGAAACCTTCAAGTCACTTTGACCACTTTCTTAGAAACAGTCTTTTACTATAAGTTTTATCTTGATTATGTTTTTATAGTGTCAATACTATAATATACACAGAATTTTCAAAATACTTTAATTGTGTATATAAAATATACGCGAGGATAAAATACATAAACTGTTATGATGTTTTATACTTAATATAATATATAATTTAATTTAATTTTTTTAAATTATGTTTTTAAGATGAAAATTATAAAGAGCCTGCTATCACATATTTCTATGAAAGTATTTTTATTTTCACATAACATACAAACTCTTATCATATTAAATACATTAACTTATTGAAATTTAATATTGTATAAAGTTTTTTAAAAGGTGCGTAGTAAAAATTGCTTAAACTTTATAAGATATTTTAATGTAATGAAATAATTCCAATCAAGTTAATCTGAAAATTGTTAATTATAGTTAGTGGTTTATCACACTATTAAATAATTTCACGTACAATATCTACTATATAACATTTTTCATTTCAAATTGGAAGCTTTTATTAATTGTTCACCTATGCGCATTGTACAATTTTAAAGATCTAATATATTTGTACATTTGATAGGTGTACGGTATAATTCTAAGATATTTAATTTTTAATAAATTATATTAATTTTATAATTAAATAACATCTCGGTTTTTATTAAATTTAAGTGTATCTTAATTCCCAAATGCTGACTCTACAATGATAAATTTACCTTATCGAAAGGTTGACATAGCGCAATAATATTGTATTAAAATCGTAATTAAAATTACAACTTTTTTAAATTAAAATGTTTTACCGCTGTTTGTTTTTAATGATTATGATATAAGTATGGTAGTAAAATACGGTCACATAATAAATGATTTTGTTTTCACAATCCATACACAGCCGCGTCCTTTGTTATCGAATAATGCAAATAGGTAACCTGTTATGAATTATTAATATTCAGAACATACCTAATAATTCGGAGTAGATGCTAATGTGAAAATTTTACATTACCTACCGTTGGTATAATAGATGAATAAGTATATTCATTCGTATATAGTCGTGCGCAACAGAACTATATACAAATAGGTTTACGATGATATCAAACGTGCCATTCGTTCGTTATACAAATAATAATTCTCGTGTGACTGTTATTACTCCAAATCGTAACAATACACTCGACTGTTTAATGTGTCCCTCTAACCAAACGTGTCCTGTCTTTCGCCCAAGGCGGGAAAAAAATAAATCACTAAAAACCGAAGTCACGTGTTTTCTAAAAGCACAAGTATTACTATTATCCATATCCTGACCTCCGGCATCATCCCTCGCGGGGTTAATTGATTAATGGTTTATTTGACAACAGCATTTACGTCACTCTAACCCCTGCGTTCCCGTCGACAATCCAGGACCCTGAATATTATGCCGCTCCCTAAAACCCAAGGGCAGCCGTCATTGTTCAAACAATAATCGGTCTTATTGCTCTTGTTGCATCGGAGGGTTGTGGATAAATAAAAACCATATAGAGATTCCCCGAGCTACTGCTGATGCTGTGTTATCCGGGTGAATCATTCGGTCATTGCATTCGTTGCATAACGAAGGGTTGAGCACGACTCAAATGGGGTTTTCAGTTGAATAATAATAATAATAATAATAATAATAATAATAATTTTAATAAAAACCCAATAATGAATGGGACAATAATCGTCAGTGTAATCTGTAATTGTAAACGTGCCTACTCAATATCATAACAACAGTTAACGTTGCGATTGTTGTTGATGTATTTTTCATTGACCATCGTACACATTGCGTACGATTATTAATAATTATTATAATTGACTTGAGTGAAAATGCAATTATTCAAGGGTTACGTTTATGCATTTTACAAATTCTATTAACTAATTGAGTATTCCTAATGACACCAAAGAACTAACAAAACGTCCGTGATTTAATTACGAGTAACTAATAACTATAATATAGTAAAATATTGAAATACAATGTAGGTACATTAATACCTATGTATAATAAGAATCGTGTAAAAGCAGGTAGATTTCTTCCAAACTCACAGGTATTAGCAAACATTGAATAAAACTATTATTTTTTTTGACATAATAAAAAAACCAAACACATTATAATGCATAAAGAGTAATTTGTTTTTTAGCGATTTGGTCCTCCTTGATCAGAGCATCGTCGTTTGGAAATATAATTAAATTTAAAATAACGTGACGTGAAAAGATATAAAATCTCCACTCAGGTGTCACTTTGATGCCAATATTATAAATTTATCACGCCTTGGTGGGCCCTTTTAAGCACAACCTTTGTAAAGTTGATATTGCATGACACCATTATATTTTTGACACACCCAATGCCTAATTTGTCGATTTGACAAAATTGTACTGACTTAAAAACAAAAGTAATATAATACAGATGAAATGTTGGAATGACTAATGAGTTGTACACAACCAAGTGATTTTTATCGGGATATTAAAAAAAAAAGTGTAATCTTATGCAGCTTTATTCTTAACCGCGAGACAAACAATAGCAACTGTTTGGTAAAAAACTTCAAACAGTTCATATGTTTAAGCAAATTACGCATTGGTAATATGACGAATATTTAAGATTAGAAACTATGAAGTGATACATTCAGTCGAGTGACAAATAAACAGTAGAATTTCTGTAGGTGAATTTTGTTATGATTTATAAATTAAATTACATTTTAAAACGAATAAAACGAAAGAATTTATTTCAAGAATTAAGACTTAATTTTTAGATTAAAATTTAAAAGTTATGTTCCTATATATCCGTCTTCTATTCAACTCTGTTCAATATAATTATTTTTGAATACGATGATTTATTATTGCTTTTAAATTAAAATAAAAATACAGTACACTCTATCAATGAATATTGACATTTTTCATTTTAACTTGTATTCAATAGTTTGGGCTATTTTATAATAAACGAAATTAATTAAAAAAGTATGGATATAAAATAACGGCTTGCTGCAGTTTTTATCTATGTTAAAATTATTGAAATTAAACATAAATGATTGATGACTATACATTTATTAAATTTAAAATAATTAAAAACGTTTTAATTCACCCTCTGAATTTCATAAACCATTCAAACAATAATTTTTAGTTAAATAAACATTTGTTTCCTTTAAACTAAAATCTAAAAATATTTTAGTTTGCCAAATATAAGGTATAGATGTATGTGTATTTATTTAAACATTTGTCTTCAAAAAATAATAAATGTAAATATTTTTATCAGTAGCTTTATTTGTAAAGGAAATAATACTATACATAGAGTTTTTAAATAGTGTTTTTATTTGATTGTTTGTATTAAACGTTGTATATTATGTTGTAATATTTATTTATAAGTATACCTACCTATTTGTGTTTGAAATATAATGCAAACTGAAGTATACCTAATAAAAACATTAAACAATATCATAAATCATGATAGTTATAATAATTAGGTACTTTAGTTGAAAAATTCTATGAAATAGTTTTGTTGTAACATTTATTTAAAACGTATAGAAATTTCAAAATTTAGATGAATATATTCAACCAAAAAATTAATTAAAACGTCGATGACAGGTGAAAATAATGAAAACTCTATTTTGATTACATAGGTACATTGTAATTTGTTTAATTATGCAGTATTCAGTAAACATAATATATAATATTTTCTGAGTATAATAATTTGTTGTATTCGAATTTTTAGTGAAAATATGTCTTTATATTTATTTTTATAGCATAAAAAATAGAAGTTATTATAAAGAATTGAGAATATGCAGGTATTTTAGAATTTCATCTGGAACATATTTTTAAATTATAATTAACTTCTGATTAATTTTAAATTTAATAATATTTAATATGTAATTCTGACTGTGTAGTATTAAAAATGAAAAAATAAGTATCAATAATTTTGGTAAAATTTAATGTTTTATTTACTGATTTTATAACTAATAAAATACAATTTGGGGTTAAAGTCTAGTTTATTTTTTTATCGATATTTTATTTTTGACCCTCGTTAATATATATATGAGCTATAAAATAAATTTAATACCTGTGTCTCCAAACAAATAAAATATAAACTTAACATTTATTATTTTATTCTAAACTAAATAAAATGTAAACCTATAATAAACTTACTAATTGTACGACAAACATAATATATAATACAATAAATATATATTTTAAATCAGTATGTACCTATAATATTTTTAGGATACCAAAAAAAACAATAACTATACCTAATAGCTTCATAATTAATAATATTTATATAATTTAGTATCTATATTATATGTTACAATTGTACAATTTTATGATTATTTAAGCCAAAATTATGGCTAATTTTTTTTTTTTTTTTTTTTTTTATTTTTAAATGCGATCGACGATCTATACCACATGGCACAATAAGTAGATGTGAAATAAGATTAGTTATATACAATAATAAAAAAAAAATACATCGTATCCTTAATATTATTTGTACATAATACGTGAACAATTTTGAGGAAAGCAGCCACCCATTAGTAACACTTTAATTTGCTATTACATTTTTTTTTTTTTTTTTTTTTCCAATTTTCAGTTTTTTTTTTTTTTTTTTTAATTAATATTAATATGAGGTATCAGTAGATCACGACACCATTTACGTTTTAACCGTCTCGGTGGGTTACCAGGGATTGTAGGATTAGAAAGATTTCTGACAAGAGGATTGGGATGGTTTAAAGTACGGAGATGGAAACGTTTGTAATATGCTTTAGCTTCTTCTGAAATTGAAGGCATTTTAAGGTCTGTATGTATAGTGTGGTTAGAGACATAGGAAGGGGCATTTAATAATTTGCGAAGTGCGATGTTTTGAAATGTTTGGATTTTGTTAATGTTAGTTTTTTTTGCGTTTCCCCAAAGCTGTAGGCCATATGTCCAAACAGGCTTTAATAGTGATTTGTAAATTAGTAATTTGGTATTGATGTGGGTATATTTATTATTGTTGATGAGGTTTTTTAGAAGTCGTAGGCGTAAGTTAAGCTGGCTAATTTAAAATTGAAATTAAGTAAAGATTCCCGCCCATTTGTTATGAAAGTAATTCCATTCATAATTGTTAAAAATTAAGATTGAAGAAGTATATTAAATATTAGACCAGTGATGAGAACAGTTTAAAAAAGTAGTCTAAAAACTAAGCAATATTCAATATTAGATAAATAAAAAAAAAAAAATTAAAGAGGAATGGTAATACAGGAAGAGAAGATGTTGTTTGAAGAAAAACAATTTCCCCATCAGATCTACATTTGCTATTATTTACTCGACACAGGGAAACGCTAGAAATGATCAGGAAAAAAAGGAATGGAAAGCACATACACCCGGTTTGCAAATTGCCATGAACGAATTTGCTTATGTGTTTTCCCTATACGCCTTACCCACATACATCCGGTCCTCATTTTATGGCGACAAACATCAAAAGCTTCCGCGAAAATTGAATACGTGCGCCTTTTTTTATTTATTTATTTTTCTTATTTTTACTTCGCCTCCTTCACACGTACCTACTCACACTTTCTATGTTCTTCACACCTTGAATAATATACGAGAAATACGTTGCTTTCCCTTATTTTCATTCTTTGACTGTTACGTACCCTTATTGGCGTTATGTACCTATGTACCATAGTGTCAAGGTGATTTGTAAATACGTTACCGACACGCACTGAAAGATAAGTCTATGCAAATGACATATAAGATCAACATCGAGACAGGGCATTGAAAAAGTATGTTCATTTGTACACACATAATATTTTGTTAGGAGTTCTTATATATCATATTATTATATAATTTGAATCATATATGTGTCTGCATGAAATGCGAAATCTATTTATTGAAACCCAATAATATGGATGAAACTATGAGTATATAAAATGTATAAATGTAAAAATTTAATTCAACTATTTATTAATATCTTTTGTCGTAATTGTTTATCAAATTCAGCTATAGATATAAAAAAAAATATATATATAAAATACTCATTATTATATAAGAATACAATTATAATTTGACTACAAAATATACAAAGTTAACTGTTCATTTATAGTCTGAAATATAAAATTATCAACATGATAAGGACCAAGTTTAAAAAATAAAAACAAATTAGCTATACTTTCAACGAATAAATAATTAAAGCAAGGGATTTGACTAATAAGTACATATTTTTACATTAAAAATTAATTGACACAGCACAACATATAATGATTATATTGTTTTATTTATACATTGACAAAAATACAAGTGGTACACATAAATATACTAATATACTATAACTCTTTTTTCACACCATTAATTCATCATAAACAAGTGATAAAACAACAGTACAATGATTCTAACCGATAGCATTCATAAATAATTTCTATAACTTTGCATTTTATATTAGGTAGATACATCATTTAATAATATACACATGAAAAATGAAAAATAGACTGGTTTAAAACTTTGTTTTGTTGGAAAGACTCGTAGTAAAAGTAGTTAATTTATTAGTAAGTATATTTTTAAAACGGCGCAAATATAAGCTTGTAAAATCATCTTTTGCATTAATTATGTATTACATTTTTGAAAATTATCCCATCGCATGAACAAAAATATAGTAAATTATCCAATATGTTCTGAAAAAAGGGCTAGCTAAACTCAAAGTCATGACTAAAAGTTTTCTAACAAATCTTCCTCCAAAACAATAGTAGTCTATGGAAAGAAACAAAATAAAACATGAAAATATAAAACGCTAAATCTTACATTTAAAAAATCCGATGGAAATAATTGTGTTCTATCCAACTTTGATGAAGTTGAACTTATTAAAAATAACCTGTCTTAAATATTCCAATCACACCAACCAAGTACATTTTACATGTGCTATTCTCGATGTTTTACTAAAATTTGATTGAGTATGGCAAAATTACCAATTGGATAATTTCCTAATATAAATAGATAATCTAAAAAAAAAAAATTTTAAAAAAACTTAAAAATTTTAAAATAATGATTGTTTAATATGTAGTATTGAATTAAAAACATTGCTTATATTTTTGATGTTAAAATAAGTCAATTAGTGGTTATTTAAAATGTTTATCAACCAATTTTCGAGTTGTATAAAATTAAAATTTAATTAAATACTTGAACTTAAGTAACACAAACATAACGAATTACTCTAATTAAATAAACGGATTTTTACTCCTTTCCAAATGAGATGATTATAATCACTTTAAAATCTAAAACAACAAATAATACCTACGCTCCACTGTATTTAAAACATAAGCAATTTTTGTATGATTATTATGTCCGACTGTTAGACTATTTTCTATTAAACACGCAGTATTCGTTAAGACAATTCAAATATTAAATTTAGTGTACTATAACATTATATACTAAATCATATACTAATTTTTATTGAATTATCGTAAAAAAAAATCTAAATATTTTGCCAAATTATATTGCTTAAACCCTTAAGTTTTTAGTAATATAATTCATTATTCATGGCAAACTTACTTTATGGTTAAAAATAGAAATATTAGAGAATTATTTATGGACGGAAAACTTAAATATTATCATCATTTTATTATTTAATACAATATAATAACTTGTATAAATGTGAACAATTTAAAGTTATTTAATGTTTATCACCGATAAAATAAGTTTTAATAATATTTTCATAGTAAAAATAAAAAATAGGTGGTCAATAATTTGTACTTTCAACAAGTTTATTTATACTCGATGTTTTAACACGACCCTCCATGCTCTGCTTGTTCTCCGTGAAATAATTTACGAGATGTAATAACTCATAGTTAAAATAAAGAAACCTTTAAAACATTTTTTTTTTTTTTTTTACTCAATTTGTAATTTTCAATTAGATTTTTTCATGTAGGTAGTTTAATTGAGTTTATAATAAAAACATACAAATTTATAATTATTTATATACCGATAGTTTCTTTACAAAATAAAAAGTATGGAAGTAATCAAATAAGTGCTGAAAACACATTTACTTGATTGTTTAGTATCATAACGTGGTAATGTAGGACACTAGATAAACATTACCACAGTTTTTTTGTCCTTTTTTATAGTTATTATTAGTAATTACATATTATAATTGTTAATATTTGTAAGCTAAAAAATAGAATTGATCAAATACAGATAGGTACATTACGTTAGGAAGTGGTCTCACTTCGCTTACCTTGGCACATCATGATATACGTATATTAATTGTTATTATACATTTTAAAACAATGGTAAATTGAATTCGAGAAAAGGTTCAGAACAAAGCTGGTATAAAACTAAATTTGTTCATTTTTGTTCTCGTTATGTTTAGTTATTAAGTACTAATAACTTTGATGATTCACTCAGTACCTATGTAAAAAGAAAAGTTTTGTAGTATGTACCTATTTCATACCTCTAATATTGTATAAAATATTTATAATTTATGTAAATATTTTATACATTTTGTACCTACTCAACCCATTTTACATTATTAGATGAATATTTTTTACTGACCTACGTATTATGAATAATATTAACACATTTATTTATTATTTTATTTTAATTTTTTATTTATTATTATTTTTATTTAAAAAGTCATTAGATACATCATATACTTTTAAGATTGATAAAGGGAAAAAAAACTAGACTTATTAGTTACTACCAATTATTTATTTTAACATTAATAAAATTAATAATTATTTCTCCCTTTCCAATTAATGTACCATTAACTCAACATTTTAAAATTTCAAGTAACTTACATTGTTCCTGTCTATTGACTATTTGTAATTGTCTAGGTACGTTTTCCATAATAATAAGCCACTTTACTTCGAGGAAGTATACACTTCAGCTATAGCTGAAAATTTAAACAAATCATTTTATAATCATCACATAAGTAATAATTCATTTTAACAAAAATATTAAAATACGTATGTATTGTTCATTATCTTTATATAAATAATTATTGTATTTTTTTTTTTTTGTTAGTGATCGTGTAACTTTTGAACGACTGTAGCGTTTTTAATAAAATGTATATCAAAAGATTCTTCGAGTCTTGGAGAGTGTTAATAATTAAATTTTTCTAGTCCTATAGGTAACTAAAGGGTAACTCATACATGGATTTAGATTTCGGCTCACGAAAAAATAATATTTTTTGTTTATTTATAGGGTTGCAATTGGTTGCATATTATATTACTATTAAAATTAGTAGAAATATTGCATATACATTTTTTTACAAATATATTTATAAAATAAACAAATCTTTGGCACGGGCAACGCCGGGCGGAACAGCTAGTTATTTTATACGCATTTAATGAGTGCCAAGATTATTTTAAATCGTATAAATAATATCATGCTCTGTAAACATAGATTGGTGTTTTAAAGTGTCAATAGCTCCTGAACATTGACAATAGCCATTTGGTAGGATGTTATTGAAGGGTTGTAACAATATAGAATAATCGTCTTATTATTGATTTCATTTCAATAAAAAATTAATCAAAGAATTTCTACATTCTACATCAATTATTTTCTGATTAATTAACTAATTATAATATCATATTATCATAATTCTAAATGCATAACCTATTATAAAAATGTTCTTCTATTGGAAAACCCATACTTAATTGCAATCGAATTTTATTACATCTTGTATTAACACATTCAATTATCATGTCATTATTCTAGATTAAATACACAAATTAAAATTGAACTTATTTTTGAATGAGTTTATTACAGTATAATATAGTATACGAGATGTGTGCGAGTTAATGCACAAATCATGACTCATATGTTCCCGTAGTTATTACTGATAATATTATGTTCTGAAGTATTTTAATTATTTTAAATCCAATTTTATGTATGGTAAGAATATGATACTTATTTATCATTATTTCTTTCTTTCTCATTGATTACGTCATCATTTATTTTCAAATTATTTTTATGTTGTTTATTTGATAAGATAAATATTATTATTATTATTATTAATGGATAAAATAGGATATGTTATTTAATCCGTTAAAAATAATGTTTTTTAATAGTTTTGTAGGTATTAAATATTTTAGTGATTAGCTCACTACGAATAATATCTCATTCATAAAATTCTAATATGATGACAAAGAGTTAGTTATTTATTATTTTTTTTTTTTTATTGAAACGTGTCTTGTTTAAAAACAAACTTTCATAGGTACTTATATTATTACTTACACAGTACTCTAAAGATACTGAAATATGTGTTAAATTTCATAACCAAAGTTCAACAACTTGTTGTATTTGTATAAAAAAAATTATAAATCACTAAATTTGAGATAAAATTATTTTGAGAATCGAATCGTATCAAATTATACCTACTGCAACATAACATTACCCGCTATACAGAAATGAAAACGATTAATATTAACGTGACGTAAATTGTATTGTAGATAACTAATATTTAAAAAACGTCGGTTGGATTGTCTCCTACATATTGTTCTATATAAATTTCATAAGTGTCTTAATCTAAAACTCTGTTTCGGATTTGATTTTTTCCACGAACATGTTCATATGACTAAAAAATGGTCGGTATAACTTCCTATTAACAAGGAACATCGGCGATTTGGTCTATTATCTATAAACCTCGTGACTACTACTGTAGTGATTCTACTAATATTACAGTATAGCTGTAGGTACCATATATTTGACAGGCAGTTTTTAAAGAGGTTGTTCCACGTCCAAATAGCAAATAAACCCACAATAAAGTTCTTGTTTTAACAAGAATAATAATAGTAAATTATATATACCTACAAAACATTTTTAAAAAAAATTCATATATTACTTTTATAAATAATTAAGTAGGTAAGTAAATATTTTTTGTTGTTTTTTGATTCTGAGGGGTGCGATGGATGTATTGGTTTTACAATGATGTGACGGGTTGTTTTATTTTTAATTTTGGTGGCTATAATCTTCTTTCCAAATTGGATCAAAATAAAAGACTTACCAATACTTTTCAAAATAATCAGGAAAATCCAAAAAAAAAAATTAGGAAAAATTATTACTCCGACTACTTTCTATAATTCCAAAAAAAAGGCAGGGCCGTAGAGGTAACACAGTAAGTTAAGCTCGAATTAATTTTTAACCACCCACATCCCTCCATGTATTTATCGTTACACCGTAATACACTACCTGTATAATGTTATTGTGATTTACGAGAATTGATTTGTGATTTAATTTTATAATATTTACTATACTTTGTGTGAATGTGTAATGAATACCAAATGTCAATAGATATAGGCATTATGCATTATGCATGAAGAACATTTACGTTGCCTAATAATACTATTATACAAGTGTATATCAATAACGATTTAACGAGTGCGATTCAAACATCTGCAGTCAATTGGATTTAGATCGTCGTCATCGTCGTAATAATAATATGATAATAATATGAGTGTTTTTCGGTTTGTGCTGTCAGACGTTTTGTCGGCCTAACATCGACACCCAGACCATACTGTGTAATAATAATAATAATAATAATAATAATATATTATAGCGTGTGATGTCCAAGTTGCGGCGCCGGCGCCGTGCGGTACCGCGTGATCCGACTGCGTAGTTACACTCGCCGGTCGGTCGTCGGCAGTCCGGCTCGATCCGTGCGCCCGTCGACAACGTTCCGTTCGCGCGCGCCGTGGCACTTTTCGTCGGGCGAATAAAAAATATTTCTTCGCGATCCGCGACGACCAGCCGTTCAGATCCTATTCCGTTCGATCCGATAAGTGGCCGCGACTTCGGGTTAACAAGTGTCAACCACCGATGCACCCGATTTTCTGATTCTCTTGTCACGACGGTTCCCGGCTGAAAGAAATTAATTTTCACCGTATGCCGGAAAGTTTAAACGCGTGTTTGTCCGATCCGACCAACAATATAATTTACGTGTGGGGGTGTGTTTTAAATACGTTTCGTGAATTATAATTTATTTATTTTAATGACATTGCCGTTGGTGGAGATCATCGTAACCATTTTTTAGAGAGAGAGAGAGAGTAAAACTATACCGTACCTAACACCGCGAGTAACTACCTAGTTATTTTGTTGCTGTTAGCCCAATAAAGGTAAATATTTTAAATAAGTGTACAGTACCTATATTATGCCACTATACCAGAATAATATATAGGTAGTACTCGAAGTATCGACATGTATTCAAAATAGGTACCTACCATTTATAAGGCTTATAAGACTCGGCTATATTAACGGTTAAAAACGAATTGGATACAAACATAGTTTTAACTTTGAATACCTATGATTTTTAAACACTTTAATATATTATATATTATTTACAATAAGCGTATGCAATACACTGAATACAATATAAACTTGTATTGAATAAAAAAAATAATGGTAAAATTGGTTTTGAAAAACAGGCTTACAATATTATAATCATTAATAAAATACTTTCCGTTAAAAAGTTATTTATAGTATACATTAATAATCAAATTAGTAATAGATAATATTTAAGAAAATCAAGAGATTATGCGAAGTGAGAAAATTAAATTTTATCTAGAATTAGAGTTAAAATATTAAAAATTTTGCAACGCTCATAATGCATATCAACGTATTAATTTAAATTAAAACGATTTATAAATGAATAAAAACAAGTAAATAACCAATAAAACTCGGAAATTTGATATTAAATTACAGGTACATATCTGCCCCGATACTTTTTTAATTCGTGGTCAAGTTAAAATGTGTACTTTTTTAAAGGTTGAATTTCCCTGAAATAGCAATTAGTTAAACAAAAAAAAATACATATATATATATATATACAGGAATATTACAACTGTGATAATTACAGCAATTATAATGTAGGGTAATCGTTTATTTTCATTTGGATACCTACGCTCACATAATATATACATGCACACGTACACATAATATATATTACAATGGTATTTTATTATTGTCCACATCAAGAACAATAGTAGCAATGAGCATTATTGTTACCTTTTACAGAAAAATGTATAACAAATTGGGTGTTCGTTAAAGGGGAAAATATCCCTTCATGTATAAGCATGTCTAATGACATCATGTTTGTCTTTAGACCCGTCCTTACAGGAGTCTGTATAATATGAGAAAACGAAAATTAATAGCGGTCAGGTATTCCCATAGGCCAAATGTAACGATAGAATATTTTACTGAAAGAACAATTTCAGCTCCTTTTGAGAGTTGTAAAATTTGATACATAAGATGAAACCACATAATACAAACTGAACACGATATATTTTGTTAAAACATGGAAAAAATAATAAAATACTTTATTCTAGTTGTTTAATTACGTCCCGTGACCAGTATCGAGTGTATTATTTAGATACATTTATTCAAAATAAAAACATTTATACAGTTTTCTGTTTTTTTAAAACAATTAATTTTATCACTTAGGTTATGAGATACATACAAGATACAATATAAAATAGAAATTACTTACAAAGAAAAAAAGGACATTTATACAGCTATTAAATTTAATTAATAATTGTTAGTAATCAGTATACAATTATTCAAAAAATATAAATTAAATAAGAAAACAAGATAAAGTAACGGTTAAAGTAAAAGCATGTTTAACAATTTTTTAATGAAAATTGCTTCATATCAAAGCCTTAAATTCTCAAAAAGATTTTTTTAAAAAACAACGAATTTGTATGCACACAATACTTTAGTTGTAAGTATTATAATTTATAAGATGTAAATAATAAAATGTTTTACATACTCAGATAGGTAATTTGTTATAATATCACATAATAATTATTGTTTAATGACATTTTTTCCAACGATTGCTGCGTTAGGCTTACGAGGAAAACAATTTCAGATTCGCAAAATTAGAAAAAACCTTCCTATATCCAGCTTTAAGTTTTTATCTAATTTTATTACGTATTTTAAGGCTTATAGAAATTACAATTTAACTGATGTTATAAGGTAAACAAATATTTCAATTAAAAAAAATGTCTGATAAGATATAAATACAATAGGTGTTGGTCAGTCATTTTGTTACGATCGCCATAATCCATGATCCTGGTTTAAACATGTGAATTCTGGTCTTGTTATTATCTTCAGAGAAGTAATAAAATCAGAAAAAAAAATATTGGTTATGACTTTATGAGTTATAAACTTATAACCAATACAAAAATGTAATAATAATAATAATTGAAAAAATATAAAAAAATAAAAACCTTGCAAGTGTTGAAATAAATTCATTGTTTCATTCTGAATCTTATACACAAATATGTAACCTACAGACTAAAACTCAGAGGTGTCATCATATGGTGGATCGCAGACTTAATGCGACCAGTGGACGAATTTTATCTGACCCACAGACAACGCGAAGCTTATTTTTCATAAATTTATTTTTTTTTTACGGTGAATTAAATGAGATTTTCATTAATTTTCATTTGATTTTGAATAAACTTTCTTTGGATAAACATGTGCCTTCATTAAATGCTGATGGCCCCTGAAAACTTCCTGAATTTTTAAAGTAGCTATCCAAAAATATTAATTGGTGATCCCTGTTATTATAACACAGAAAATAAAAACTAAATAAAAAATGTAGTGGCTTAAAAAGAAATTCAGATTATTTCAATTATGCACCTGTAGATTACCTACGCAGCGTTCATGCACGTTCCTATCCAAAACATATTAATTTATAAACAATATATAGAGATTTATGCGCTATAATATCCTATGTATTTTCAACGGGTCTGAACGAACGAATGAGTATTATGTTTTACTACAGCAATAATATTTATTTTTTTCATAGAAGTAAAACGTTTTTAAATATGTCGGGTGGTGACTCTTTTGGTTAAAATTTGAACGCCGGGTGGTTTTTAGGGGACAATTTTTAGTATTTATTTTTAAATGTAAGCAACCTCCAACTTTTAATAAAATCTTGATCAGATTTAGGGAAACACAACTTTGCCCAGAATTATTTTAACGTTATTTAATCTGTACCAATCCATCTAATTATACACTCATAATTAATTTTTTTTTTTTTATTGATTTCAATAATGTAATAGATTTAAAGGCTGCTGCCCAATAGGTATAGCCAATACAATTTCAGTATCGCATATTTTTAACTTTGTTTTCCACTAAATATAGCATTACATATAATTCTATATAAATATAAATTGAGTGTTACTTTATAGTACCTATGTTCTATAAACGTATATGAGTAAAGGGTAGTGACGAAACTTTTATATATATATATAAATATATACTTAACAAAAAAACCGAAATGTTACAAGACGTCTCTATAGAAATGCTTAAAACGTATGGCTTTTAGGTTTTTCGAATAGATTTGTCCAAGCGAATCGAAATGATTCTTTTGAAGGACCCACAAAAATGTCCACTTCCAAACATTGAATTCGATCGACGACCATTTTTACCCGACACTGCGAATTGTTAGACAAACTTAAGGGGCGAAAGTGCACACAACAGAAGTGATAATTGTGCAACGTTTCGTGAAATATATTGAGGGTATTATTATGTACCATTTGAATACTATAGTCCTATTTGAGTACACGAGTAGGTTTACGACATGATGTTTACTGATCATCTATTAAATATTTCTAACCAATGAGTCAACTCTTGTTTAGACAAAATATTAATAACCTTAAATACGTGCTTATATAATATTGTATTCCTATTTAAACCATATATTATTATATTAAGTTGAAACCATGCGTACGTCTACTCTCGACCACCTTGGGAATTTGCCTATGATTGTTGATACCTAATGTATATTCTAGGACTTCTAACAAATCTTCAACAACCTATTCCAACTTTACTCATATTTAAATAATTTAGAAGAACTACCCTATAGGTACTACAATACTGATTCATTTTAATCGAGTTAACAACATGTCAGCGGTAGTGTAATAATCGGTTGCTAATTTGTGGTTATTTAATTTTGAAAGTTGTAAAACGTATGAAGTTTTGGTCTCTTATTTCTACAACAGGGTTTTAGGATTGGGTATATCAGTATCACAGCAGCCCTAAAAGGGTTTGGCCCGCATAATGAATGTTTACTTACCGTAACATTGGCACTGGATAGGAAGTTCGCAGTAAGTACCTTTCACTAAGCTACCGATTGTTGTTTATATCACGCATAGTTAGCATTAAAATAACAGAGAAAGGTATTAACATCGCACAAAACGTCAAGATAAAAACATATTGGATTTTTAGGTATACGTCATCATAATAGAGTTGACACTTGAACTTGATAACATTGATGAGTATTTATTAGACGTGCTTATGACTAAACATATCACATCATGTCGTTATATAATATTCCGATCAAACATAATTTAAATTAAAACAGAGATCCGTAATCCTTAAAATCAATCCAGAAAAACTCAAAAAATGATCATTAACCATATAAATGTATTGTATCCCAAATTTAAATATATTAATACCATTCAGTTTTAAATAATTTTTTAATTGTACTCAACACATACAATTAATATATTATTTATGTTTTAATAAATCATACACAATTAATAAACAATATGTACAGCATTCAATACAAAATATAATATGTATATACATTATACAATACCTATATATATATATATATATATATTACACTTTTTATGATGCTTTATTTTAATATTGAATTAAACTCTTGTTTGTGGATTCATACCTATAGGTATTATATTTCTACAAACATGACCTAACACAAGTCTTAAGTTTACTTATTTATTATTCTAAGTAATAGTGTTTAATTATTATTATAGTATTTTATTAATATTTATTAAATCCAATAACTAAGCCAATTCATCATCTATTATTATTTGTTATAAACTTATAAACGTAATCATTTTTAGATTTCGTTTAGCATGGCATAACGTTTCAACCGTCATTATACTTATAGTATGTATAATTGCATAAATATATAATAAATACTATGATTCGAATAAAAATATTAAGATCAAAAGTTCTATAATATAGTTTTTTATTTTCAAATTAAAAATCTGCTTTTGTAACGTTTTTATAAAAATGAATTAAGTTTAAATACTCGTATAAATTGTTATTGACAGTTAATCAGACGTCGCTAAACATTTTTAAAATAATTGGATAGGTACACAAACATATTCATATTATAGACTATAGTGATGAAATAAATAAATGTATAATATTATACTGGTAAATAATTAAATCGTTTTTTAAGAAATTTTCTTTTCTTTTTAGCAGTTAACATCTGTAATTAATATATAACTATTTTTGTTTATTTGATAATCTTATTGGTTTTTTAAAATGTAGTTTGTACTAGTCATTAGGTAGTAACATTATCCTATAATAAGTACGACCAGTAGTTTTTTTTTCAAAGTATTACACTAAGTTAATAAATTAATTATGTATCATTAAATAATTAGTAGATAAACAAACTATTATGTTTTAATTTGAATAATAAATTACTCCGATTCATCATAAGTATGATAAATAATAAATAGTTTTCATCATTATAGTTGTTTAATATTCACTTGAAAGTGTATTTGCATAAAATACTGCAATATTATTTTGGATCGATTTAAGGGACTCTTGCGAATCGCATGTTCTAAATTCTGAGAATTAGATATATTACAGACATTGGGGAATAGCTTTTCTTTCAGGATAAACTTTGAATACTTACATGCATATATATAGTTTACGTAAAAACTGTTGAAAATGGCCGGTACGTTGTTTTCACCCAAGTTCACCCAAACTTATGTTATAAAATATAAATATGAAATAACAACAAGTTTTTAAACAGTGTTCTTCTTTTAGGTATCTAGTATCAAATAAAATCGTATTGGTATATTATTTGAATTATAATATTACAGCAGACGCCGCGTTAAGGCTCATATTGGGACCATTGGATTTTATAACCGATTGAATCTTTTATAGGCTTTTATAGTTCGAAAAAAAAAACAAACAAACATTTTAATTAATCATTAAGTTGATTTTTCTACTTACCTTTCCCATTACATATTAGATATTATTAAATAACTATAAATACATAGTATATACAATATTATACATTATACATACATAGTATTAATTAAATACAATATATACATACTAACTACTATAGATTTTAAACTTTTATAAATTTGAAATGGGATATAATTTGTTGTAGGTGCATACATAATATATGGCATAATTAGAAACCAGTAGGCGGTAATAGGTTATAACCAGCAAAAAACTTTATTAGTTTATTATTGTCTTACGGACTTTGGGTTTTATAACTGATTTTTTTTTTTAATGAATTTGGATACGACCGGACAGTTTTAAGCAATTTCGATTCTAATAAGCGGCGTCTACTGTATATGAAACCCATTTTCAGTGAATACAAAATCAATCTTCAAATATATTTTGAAATTTATATAAACTTTATGAAAATTATAATAATATGTTCATAGTTATCATCACATATCTATATGGTACAATTTCAGAGTTACACTTGAACAACACTATTAGAAAATGCAGCTGTTTCTCGAGTAATATTTCAAACGTCAACTTATGTTACAAAAACATATTTATAGTTTTGTATGAGTATCAACTAATTTCTTTCCCTTTGTGTGTGCCTGCATAATATAATATTCAGTATGGGATAAATTGAGAATGGCGACTCACTACTATTAACAGACAACAGTTGTAGAACATTCTATTAGTTAGGTACTTATTTAAAGTTGTATTATAATAATATATAATGTCCACACATTAACTATGAACGTTGCATTATTGTCTGGCTGAAAACAGTAAAAAATAAATATCTTATAATACAGTTATCTACATAATAATATATATACACAGTTCTTGACATTGTTTGACTCCCCAACGTATTCAATACACGTCTTATCATACGAGAGTAGGACGCGTTCCAATCGAGTGAACAGAATAAGTATGTGGAGACTGTAAGATTACATATAGAATCAAAGTCTTTTTGAGTCGATAAAATGAAAAAAAAATACAAATTCTTTATACCAGGAAAAAAAACATTTTAAAATATGTCTAGGGATTATTTTTTGAGAAGAGACGCACTTGTTTTATTAATTTATAGTAGTCATATTGCAGAGCGTGCTAAATCATAAATCATAATAGAACACCGATCAGAGCTAAACAGCATACGACTATAATAAACTCGTAAATATTGCACTGACTATACAAGTCCAATATACAATCCACCAGAAAAATAGAATCACATTCAACCCAACGGTTGCAAGTGTTGCAACTGAATTGAGCACAGTTTATCTTTTTCGCGACCCAATTGAGCCACATATTATGCAATGAAAAAATAGGAATCAGAATAGGAGCACTGCAGCAAATACATGAAACGTTACCGTGTTCGTTAACTTTCATACATACAAAAAAATAATCATTATAAGATTAAAGCAATATTTTTAAAAAAAAAAACAATTTTCATACGTTTTAATATTATTTAAGTTTTTATCTGTATAGTTCAGATAAAATATAAAACATAAAAATACATATAAAAAAATATCGTAAATGAATCTCAAATTTTAAAGAGGTATCCTAAATAATGATTTCCCACCCTCAACATTTCAAATTATCAGTATTTTTATAATTTATTTAAATATTCCCCGTAAGCCATTATAGTTGAAGTTATTTTAGATTCTTAGTGGAGCGATGAATGTATCGATTTTATAATGATGTGTATTATTTTATTTGTCTGTCATAACCCTTTGGAGCAGTAAAATATTTTCAAACTTCAACTTGGAGAGTAATTTCTGGTATTAAATCGGATTCAAGCAAGGGATCAGAAGTAAAAAATTTAGAGTTTATTTTAAAATAATAGCAAAAACAAAGAAAAATGAAGGGAAAATGTGAATATTACTACACAAAACAAGATTTTGACAAGATCGATTTAGCTTTTTGTCATATACTTCAAAATGAATAACTGTAGCTATTGTTGGGACTTGAATTTTTTAATAAAAATGTAATATATTAACATTTTTATAGACATCTGTGATATAAATATCAAAATATGTTTGATCTTTTTATGCTATTTATAGACATTTTAAATTCTTATAAAATCTTTGTTTAAATGTAATTAAGCTTGACGATTTAATCAAGGATCATTTTAATTTGTTCTTGCACCAACTATAAGACATAGACACAATTTTTTTTATCAATGATTTAACTTTTTACTAAATGTGTCAAAACATCAAAATATTTCAATTATTTTGCAGATAAAAAATCATAATTTTTTTATATAAATACCTAAGGCTTGAAAATTAAATACAAGATTACTTATAAATTCCTAATTTTTTACTAAATATTTAAATAGAAGTTAATTCTTATACATTTTTTATTGGCTATTGAAATATTTACGACAATTTATACAGATTTTTCTTCAAACGATTCAAAAACTATTACTCTTATGTTCTTTTTGGGACTGCGCATATTATTATTTACTACCTATCTATACATAATGACATTTTCAAAATATTTAGATCAGCAAACTATTTATTGTAAATTTTCAAAAACTTCGTAGGTACGCGACTTGTTGTCTGTTGAGCTGCTTTTTTTAAAAGTAAACGAGTTATTTTATTAAGATGAACTGAGTTTAATAACATTTTATATACATACATCTTTTATGAATATTCATTATTTTTTTATAAATAGGTAGCTATATTTTTTTTATAATAAAAATAATTTTTATCATAAAAAATGATATTTGTATTTAATTCAGTGATTATAATTGATAGTATAAAAAGCTGTAAAAATATTTAAGTGCACAATTAATTTTTCCATCAGCAAAAAAATCCGGCAGTGTTTCATGTTGTAAACACGTGTTGTCTATCTTGTGAGGTGTAATATACTAATCAAAAACTAATTAATTATTAAAAAAAATAATACAGAGTGAAAACTCAGGTGTAACTGTATATAATATATTAATATGAACGTGGTGAAAACTAGTTGAGTAGGCGTAATAAAATAAATAATACAAAATACACAAAACCTGAATGGAATGGGATTCAATTTAATTATAAAAATAAACTGGCTTCTGGTGTCGCGAGTGAGGTGTGTTACAGCAACTGATATTTTACTGTTTTTTGGTATTGTTGTGATCATTAGTAGATTTATTTATTTATTTAAAATTCAATGGGTCATAAGATCCACGTACAATACATTCAAACAGTACAAACATTTACAGCAATTTAATACAAATACTTAAACTACAAACAATTGTATTCACATAATTACTAAAATATTCAATGGAAGTAAAGTTAAATAATTCAATTTTTGTTTCGTTAGCTAATGACATTATCCGATTAATAGCAGAAACCAAAGCACAGTTTGTTTTTTGTAAAATTATATAAGAATTAATAGTTATAGACTTAGTTTTACATCGAGGACATTAAAATAAAGAAAACTTAACAGTTCAGGACAATCGCATTGATTAACCACTTACAAGCTTAAATAAAAATGTTTTATAATTTATTTTCTCTCTTTCTAATCAACTAAAGATGTGAATTAAATTTAACAATGCCCGATAAAGATAATGTGATACGCGAGTAATCTTACATTTGAAGGATATAAAATGAAATCTAAACATTGAATTTGATACTTTGTGCATGGCTTAACCAAACAACAGAATTGTATTCTGATTTTACTCGGACTTAATAGGTAAATTATGTTTTTAAAACAACAGGATAAGAGAAGTCTTTACAATGCCTAAAAATAAAGCCTAATATTTTAAAATATTTGCTAATTTGTATGTAATAAGAGTTTATTGAAGAAATAGTAGAATCAAATACCTACTACACTTACATCACTGCAGATATCATGAAAACGTATTAATATAAGATTATTTATATGATAGGACTGAATAAGTGAAATCCGAGTCATTTTATCTGTTATTACTTTCCATCTTTCAATATTTAAGAGGGTAATTTAAAGAAATTTTAAGAAATATTAAAATCCATTTGTAATCATGATTTGTGAAATTTACTATATAGCCAAAATAATTAAAAACAATCATCATTTATGAAAAAAAATTTTATTTTACAATTTGTGTTCTGTTTGTAGGACGAAATCCAAGATAGTTAAGGGTCACAAATACCAATGTTATGTATTTTAGATTTAAGTGTAGTATGATTTACCTTAGGTATTACACGTTTTAGAAAATACAGTGCAAATAACATCGACTCGAGAGACAGATGCAAAAGCATCTAATATGAAATATTGGAAAACTAATTGATTTGTAGCCGTTAATTTACCACTTATAAAATACTGGCGGAATAAGCAACGGTGTAATATTTACATAATATAGTGTCATCAAAGTCAAAATAGAGTTGTTAGTGTGTTTACTTTTTAAAAATTGACAAAATTTCTTAGGGTTAGAAATTTAAGCGTTTTGGATATCAGTAATGCACTTATTGAATAGGTGTATAGTTTAATTTAGAATGGAACTAACACTCAGTTTGGAGATAAGGAAAAATATTATGATAAGCTTGCATAGGAGATAGTTTGTAAAATGAATCTGATTTGTATCGTTCACCAATACTACGATTTCATTTAATTAAACATGCCAAAAATATTTCGCATTATTAAATACTCCGTGGTGTTTTGGTCGGGGTCAATAGTGCGATGTTCTCTGCGAAATCCGTTCGTATGTAGGTATAACAAAAATAAACTACACAAAGTCGGTACACAAGCACAACTTTAGACATTTATAATTAGGTACCTATAAACGAGGAGACTGCATTTGTATATTATGCACTCGGAAAGTAGTACTCTCTCCACTTTATTTCGTTGTAAAATACTCGAGTAATATTAAATATCACCAATGCAATTGTTGCCATTTAACATTATTTCAGTAATTGCGTACCACAGATATCTACAATATACAGTATAGGTAGGTACTGCAAACATATTATTATTGAAGTTTGGTTTTTATTAATATTTACTTTTTAATCCACTATATACATGTTGTATAACCTAACGCATAATGCAAAAAAAAAATGATAACGTTGTTAATGTCATTATATTCATTAAAAATAACTTGTAAATAATTTAATTTATTGAATTGAGCCTGTTGACTGAAGAGGAATATTGTAAATTATTCAACGAGTCTCGTGAGAAGTATTTAATATTTTATGCTATTTGATTGGATATTGGCAATACACCTATTACCTATAGATTACAAATACTTACATTATTTTATTATATTATTATTACATGGGCCTTTTATAGAGATTTTAGATAGGTTCATAGTGGCTTCTTAAATCACACTATTGATGTAATAATATACTATAAGATAATATTTTACACCTATTACAACTATTACCTATAATGCAGAGTAAGATATTTTTAAAGACGCAACAGCAAAAAAAAAGCTCAGTTAGAAAAAGTTATGATAGTGAGAACAAAATATAAAATCCTGTTTACCCGCAAAACAAATATTTTTGGTACCTGGATCAAAACTTTATTTTTATTAAATTTATGATTGATAAAAATGCAGAATCCTTAACTTTAGTACGTGTACCATACAGACAAAATATAAATATTATTGTTATGAACCCACCCAATTTATTTGAAAATAAATATATTATAACAAGTATATTTTGTAATATGGCTAAATGTACGGATTATAATTTAAAATAAAAAATGAAAATAGATAATAATGTTATGGACTTGTACAAATTAATTACAATTTGAAAATGAGGGAAATTCAATACCTAATAATATTTACAGAAGAAAAAAGCAGACCAAAAAAAATTAATTAAAAATCTAATTTAAGTATTTGATGAAAATATAATGAATGACAAGTCGTAATCGGTAAGTATATTATAAATGTATTATAAATCATAGTTCATAATACATATAACATATAATATATTAGTATATTACATAAATAATAAATATAAACTTAAGAAATAACAATCTTTCATAACTTAAATTAAGTTTTAAGTTAGGTTTAACTGTTAACTTTATATGAGTAAAATATCAAAACTTTTAGTACATTTCCGATTTACCATTCAATTAATTGTACGTACGTTCATATTTTTGAGTACAATTCTCTCGACTAATCTTGTTGATGGCTTACAGTTTAGAAAAAGCAATTTTCAGATGCTATAGAAAAATTCATAATGGTTCTTAATTTAAATATTGAATCATTTAATAAAATTATTTTTAGATTCCGAGCGGAGAGATGAATATATTGATTTTACTATTATGTGTTGTTATTTTTTGTGTCTGTAAATTGAAAATTTCCAATAGTTTTCAAAATCGTCTGGAAAACAAAAACAAATAAGGAAAAATGAGAATTTTTACACATAACTAGTTTTTAACAACATTTATTTTGGTTTTTTGGTGTTACCCCAAAAATGTTTTAAAAAAACCCGCAGATACATTTTATACCGAATGTTTATAATAGCATTTCCTATTATACACCAATTTTCAAAATATTTTGACTAGTTTTAAGCTATACATAGGCATACAGTCTTAAATTTTTTTAATTATTGTCCATAAACATATTTTCATTTTGTCAAAAAACTTGAAAATTTAATTCAAGATTCCTCGTAACTTCTTAGTGAAAATTAAAAAAAATGTTGAGCGTAAATCTACAATAATTTTTTACGAACGTCTAAAGTTAGGATTTCGACAAAATAAGTCTCAACTACGAAAAGCTCGTAAATACTTAACTACTTTAAACTCTATTATATAGATACATGTATACATAGACTCTATAATATATATATTATTATTTAATAGTTTGATACTTACATATGCATTGAAAAACATTTATTTGCTTATTTAAGTATTTTACCACTTTTATAAAAACTTTTATTTTTCAAATTTATTTATTTGAATTCGTGCATTATTATTCACTACGCAATCTATTGTTTCAAAAATTATAGAATAACTTATTACTCTTTAAGTATAATGTTGATCATAATTTTCATCCGAGATAACTTCAGAAGCAAATCCGACGCGTTATTAAATTCTATAAAAGTTTATGGAAACCAAGGTCCAAGCTAATTTAATTAATTTTGCATATTATTATATTAATTTATATACCTGCGTATTGTGCATATAGGAAAATAGGAACCGTAAAAACATCGTACTTTATGAAAATTGTATGATATACCTAAATCTCTCAAAGTTTTTACCTCTTGTGGAAAATAAGTAAAAAGATATTTACCTTTGAGTTTAATTTCACATGTAGATTGAAGTCATGTAAGTATATCTAAGAACTGTTGATAACTTTGATTAGTATCCAAATTAAAACTATGTTTTATAACTTCATAATTGTATTTTCATGAAAATCGAATTATTAAGATTGTATAGTTTGTAGTATAAACATTTAGATAGTATTTTTGGCTTAGTTTAGGTAATATTGTGTTATTTTAAAATGTAATAAGGAATATTATTGTAATAAATTATTGTCTCATGGTATAACTGTACAAAATAATAATATTTTATAAAAAACTTCTAAAACAAACGAAATGTCAATACAATTATTCATTTTTATTTATTCTGAAAAATCATTCACGAGAATAAATTAAATTGTCATGTTAATTATGTACTATCAACCATCATAATATAGCAAAACTTTTAAAAGTAAAATATTTTTGTCTTTTTATAACAAATAAATATTACAAACAGTTACCTAAGAAATTTTCATCGAAATGTACCTACCTACCTGGGAAAAAGAAAATTCTAACCTTTTCGAATCACTAGCCAAATCACTCAATTCGGAACGACTCGACTTTTTATCCGTCACTGTTAAATGCATTTTTTCCGTCAATTTAGTCAAGAAACTTTAATATCTCTTAACTTTTTATATACTATTATTGTCGTATATTATGTACGTGTATCCATTTTTATTTAAGCCATATTTATAAAAATAGATATTATAACAAGCCGATAGCTAAAAAAAAAAAAATTTAAAAACTACGTTCGTTTTCAATGTAAGTATGTATAAGAAAATATCATATTATCCGTGACCAAATGTAGCTGTAGTGCGTTGTACCCTATTAAAACATATTATATTTTATGGAAGATAAACACATAGATGACTGATGTACGTATTATATACCTTGACGCACCGGCTCACCGCCCTTGGCGCGTAATCCTCGGGATACGGACGACGCGTTTCATCAGACCTGAAGTGACGATGGCAACAGCACTACAGCAGCTTATCTACGTCATACCTATTATAAATATACAAGAACAAGTTACAAGACTCGTTTAGATGGAATTCCTCTCGCGACTCACGAACGACAACATGAAAACGATCTGATTGCCGGACGCCGTTTTCTTTCGAGAGCGACCAGCGGAAAATGTTGTCACTGTTTTGGCTCGTCAAACTTTTCACTCGCCAATAACATAAGCCCAGGTTTCCACGACACCGTGTCGCTCATTAGGTATTCGTGTTCAGCATATTTTATAACATTGTGTAGAATGTAGATTACATTAAAACGATATGCCGGTAGCCGGTTACAAACAAGTTGAATATACTTAACCGAACACCCCCGATAGAGGAAACCCGGATTTGTTATAATATGATATCGCTTGGTCAACATAAATTCGCGAGCGGGTAGGTATAAGAGTACTTACGATATTTTCTATCGGTCTATCGGTTCTATCGATATTTTCTATCTGTCGTGTCAGTCAGAAAAAAACTCGAAGTCTACCTGTCGTTTTTTTCCAAATCAACCGCCGCTGTGTCATTCGAATCTCAATCGAAAAGTATGTTCGAGTCGTCGTCCGTGAGTGCGTATTAACATTGATTATAAATAGGTACTTACTAGTATTTAAAATCAATGATATTAATTATAGAGGTGTACAGAGCGTCAGGGCGTGTGCATATTACAGGGGCCTACAACAATATTACAATAATCATCAGTATCTAAGCCTGAATTTGGAGTGGAGGAGGGGGTAATTTTTAAATAGATTATATACATCGCATAATATGGTATATCACGTATAATAATGATCACCAGTTTCTTGTGTGAATAGACTGTTATGCATACGCATTTTGCCTATCTACTTAGTAATTACTACTAAACTTAATCATTAAAAAATAACGTCTAACGTGACTATTGGAATATCTGTGGTGCACCTCCAACCTATACCTATAGGCTATATTAACGGGGACGATTGTACATGTACGCAATTGGCTCTTTGGTTCTTATAAAGGTACCCAACCCTGCAGCTGCAGTATTCTCACAGAACAATGATTATTATTAAGACGTATGATGGGTACCTATATTTATATTGCAGTATCTAACGTCATCAAGGTGGCTAGGTGTAAGGAGTTCCTAAAATATATGACTTCATGTCTAAATTAAATACCCTATAAGTTGACAAAATCACGATTTGATATATTTTCGGTTCGACGGCAAACGGTATAACATAATAACAACGACATATAATAATATTATGTTGTATCGAAATCGTGCACACACATATTTTCACATACAACAATATAATAAAAAGTAATAAAATCATTATTATTATTGAGTTTCGGTGGGTTAGACGGGTCGAGGGGTGTAACCGCGTGCCCGTGGATATACCTATATATTATATTTAGGTACCTATATAAGAGTTTCCATAATATAGGAGTTATATAGAGAGCGTTCACCCTCCACCCCCACGGCCCCATCACCTACACCCATATCGTGTAATTCACCGTTCGTCCGCGGCGGTGTTTATGTATCGTATACAGTATACACATAATAGCGTACATACCTATACGTATAAGTCAATATGTGGTATACCCTATATGTACATACTTACCCTAAAGTTGCGTGTACCGTTTAAACATTATATTATGCTATTATTATTTCGAAACGGGTCCACTAAAGAACTCTGAGGCAGTACGGCTTCGACTCGGGACTAAGATGTGCGTAAAGAAAATGAAATAAAAATAAACCGCACACAAAGGGTTTGTCGAGCGGTGTCGGGGTAACGAGCGTTGTCGGGCGGAGGGACGACGGGATATCGTTGCCACGACGGACGGGCAGTTGTCCGCGCGCGCGGGGAGGGTTAGAAATAATTTTTCTCCTCCATGACATCCACGCACCGCGCCGCCGTGTACGCATGGGCCGCTGCCGCCAGCAGCTGCAGGTGCCGGTTACGACGGTGAAGCGGACGACGATGTGCGCGCGCCTCTGCGGCGGTGAGTGCCGAGTGGTGGTGACTGGTGACGGCGGCCCGACCGCCAGTTTGTTTACCGCGGCCGCTAACCCGTGTCGTTCGTTTCCGAGTGCCATGTCGTTGTCCCGTTGTCGTCCCGTCGTTCATCGTCGCCACATCGATGTGGCCTGACAATCGCCTCCGTCGTGATCGCTAATCATTGCATTTATTTCGCTCGTCCCACTGTACTAATATTATCCCCGTCTGTGGATCTGTTCGTTCGTCCCACCGCGTTTCAGCAGTGCGTTTCGCCGGCATAGGCAATAATACTGTATTGTTATCAACGTTTTTTTTTTTTTTTTTTTTATCGCAAATAGGTACCCGATGTTTGCCTAATAGAAATAATAGAAATAATAGTCTGTCGTCGACTTCTCGTGTACCTGAGCGCCAGTTGTCCGGCGGCGTGTCCCGAAAGTGTTACGTCCGTGGTCCTTGTCTGTGGTTTTTAATTATTTTTATATTCGTCTGCGGATCTGGAGATTTATCGCACCCGGATGACCGTCAAAGTGAGTGCGGTAAAAACTACTTACCTAAGTATGAGTGTGTTTTAATAATATTATGTACCCAACTACAAATGTTCAGGTACCTGGGTGCAATAGCATAATACTACCCATTGTGTTCGTATTATAGCTGTTAGTTAGGGATACGAATTCGTCGAGAACTCCAGTCCTGAACTATGAACACCTGTCTACTTACCTAACTGCAGCAAGAAGACAGACTGTCGATTATTATCATTACGAAATTACAACATTACAACAACGACTACGACTTTATATGATTTTTTTGTGCCCGAAACAAATGAGAAATGACAAATTGTACCCACTGGTTACTCGGCGTAATCAAACTATGCCTTACATAAAAAAAAAAAAACATTCCCAGGTCCTTGATATTATTATATTGTTTTTAGTAATTATAGTAATAAATGTAATAACATTGTGTTTTGCATAAAAATTGGCTCTTCATGTTTATTGTACACATTTATGTAATATAACTTGTGATTAAATCCAAACTCATATTTTTGTTTATTTAAAATACTGGAAATGATTTCCTTATGGTATACTCACCCTGCTTCGACTAAGTATTGAACGTCATCTTAAGTTATAATATATCTATCGCTTATTATTTACATTTAATTGTAAATTATTAATTTGTATTGTCTGACCCAGTGGCTCATATCTATAAGTATTTGTGAGTATACATAGGTATTATCAGTCAGTGATAAGATAACCAGATTGTTGATGTTATGAATGTATATGAATGCTATGATAGTATGATGACAATCCTATGAATAATAATTACAGTTACAACTTATCATATTATCTACAATACTTTCAATTGTAAATTGTAATTTGTAACTACTACCATTGATTAAGTTTACATAGTGTTATTAGTAATCACTAATCACTATGTATAATCTGTGCTAGTAATTCTACTATCTCCCATTCACTTTTCACACTATATAGTTCTCATGAGATTTTTTTTTTTATTACATTTTATAAATATAGGTTATCTACCTATTTCAACAATAATAAATCATGATTACAATAGAAATAGAAAATTTACCACTACCTACCTAATTTATGTATTTTCTAATATACCTTCTTTTGTGGACTGTATCCAGTCAGGCAGTACCTAGTAACAGTAGAGGTGCTGCTTGATTTTATGACTTTGTTTTCTGAATTTTTTAAAAAAGTTTTATGTTGGTGATGATTTGGGAATTTTTATTTTCACATCTATCTATGGGAACATTTTTCAGTAGAGCCAGTTTTAAATAGGTTCAGATTAGGTATTAAGCATATTCAATTTCAATGTGTGCCTATAGGATGTATCGATAGCAGTTAATTTCAGTATATATTTTGTTCCTAGTCTCCTAGGTAGGTACTTAAGTTTAAATTTAACAATTAGTTTGTTACTTTTGACCATTTGTATTTTGTTTGTAAACATGTTTGTAAATGAACACATGGTATTATATTGTGTTGTGCTATTGTGTGGTGTCTAGATATTTTCTTTGATTGTCATAAATGTTGAAATAGATTAACCTACTTACTACTTGGGCAGTTGGACAGAAAAAACTGTATAATCATAATGCAGGCAGATTAGGTATTGTTAAGCTCCTGTTGCTCGTTCCTATCTAAATTTATAAATTATCTTCATAGATATTAATATAGTTTAATGTTACACACCTAGGTATTGATTCATTAGATAGTATTGTAGAACTTAGTTGATAGAACCTAACTACCTATATTATAATATTTCTACCGTAGCATTCATAGCATATGTATAAAGTCTGTTTACTAATTAATTGTGGAATAATCATGTTTAACTAATAGCCCCTGTAATTATCCAAAACTTTGAGTAGGTGGACATGAACATATGAAAGATTTAAATGTACCTGCCTACCTTTATTCACATGCCCATATTTTTCATAATATAGAAATGTCGTTATTAATAATTGAAAAAAAAACATACCATTTAGGAGGTATATACCTACTATATCTTATGTAGGTAGTTTGTAACCAGAGTTATAAGAGATCAGGTTATAATTTTTTTTTACCAATTCTATTATTTATAAATAATAATATTGAGGTTACCTATAATATGTATAATAGTTTATAAGCAGTGTATAATGTATATATTATATAGGTACTTCCTTAAATATTGTTAATAGTCCAATGTATCTACTATAGTAATGACAATTTACTATTATTCACACTTAACTTACTCATTATATAAAATTGAATATATATAAAGTACAGTAGATTGGAAATTAAATACATTTGATGTAACATAAATATAAAATACATATGTACTTCAATAGGTAAGCAATGTGTTTTTTAGTATTACTTATATTTACTTATGCCACTAATGTTACCTATCTAAGTATACAAATGCTCTCCATTTAGCTTATTATACACAATCATACATTTATCTAGATGACATATTTTTAGAAATGTTACAAAATAAGCATGTTATTTCATTGATTTCCTAAATTTAACAATTTAATTTAATTCATCCAAATTTATCAATTTGCTTGGGTAGTTTTACCTATATCAGTCTTAACAGCATAAATAGGAACAATTAAACCTCAGTTTAGACACTAGTGTGCAGTACCTAGATACTTTCTTGGTTACGTCGGTTACTTACCGTCGGTATTTATACTTACATTTTTTTGGATACCCATGAGCCATGACTACAATCACATTTAACATTACATTTCCAGCTATTTAGTATTTTTAAAAAATAGAAAATGTTACCTACCTATTTACTTAATTGTATTGTTTGGAAGTTCCTACCTTAATACCTACCTATCTAACTAACCTAAGTAATTTATAATTTTAATCTATGTACCTACCTATTTCCTTTAAAAATAAATTATTAAATTCAAAATAATTTTGTACACAACCTCATAAAATCCTCTTTGCAAAGAAAATACGTTTTCAGTTCTGTGTAAATTCAGTTATACACTATAATATAAGGTACCTACTATACTAATCAGTACCAAACACAATTACTGTACTTACAATTTATTTTAATTGTTATACCCGAGGTTATAACTTGTAAAAATGTTATTACTTATTAGCCAATTTTGTTGTATTCTTAATACATTTATAAATACAATTATAAAGGTTGTCTGGAGGATTTACAATTGAAATTTTACTTCTATCTTCCTTTAAAATAAATATATACCTAGTCCCTACCAACATAATATTTTCTAATCTAAGATCAGTATGTAGGTATACTTGGTCATTACTATATTAAATTATACACCTTTCATGCAAAGATATATCTTTATAATAGCATTAAGCCTTAGGGTCATCATAGTACATTTAGCTTTAGTGTTCAACCATAATTGTAGTGTTTGAAGCTTTATTATAAATCACAGTACTACAGTAGCTGTATTTCTGCATTGACTCTTTGTTTACGGTTTCTTAAAAAAATACATTTAGATAAAGGGGTAGTACTATTTTATACACGTAAAAGTTAATGATATTTGAATAAGTACCTAAAAAACAATTTGCATTTACATTTTATAAAATAAATTCCTGTTAAATTGTAGAAAAGTTAAATGCTAGTTATCAAACATTTTTTTCTCGTTTTTTAGGTAATTGATTTTTTAGTTGCTTACTTTTTTGTGCCATTCAAATATTCCTTGATTTCAAATCATTTGCGTAAATGTATTTGATACCTAGCTGTTAAACAATAGCGTAAAAACTTAACTTAACTTTTCCAAATCCAAACATATGTTAATAATGAAGATAATACACTCTTACTTAGTTAATACCGGGGTTAATACCTACTGTTTAAATTAATATGTTTATTCTTTTGAAAAATAATACCCATTATGACATTATATGTTTATTTTTATTGGCCATTATTTTCGGTTTCAACAACTGATATATGTTTTGCCCCATCAGATAAGATTTCTGTCTTTCTACCTTAAACACGTAATAACGTAACTATAATATACAAAGATAAAATCAAACTCGCTGACAGTTTACGGATACGATCGTAGGAACCACTCTATTTGCTACGAAGATAGCCCAGGGAATTAGTGGATCCTCGAGATCATTAGTGCAGGAAGCCTGTTGTAAACTACATTCCGAGGGTTTGATGACAATTTATCTGATAGGACCACCCATGCGGTTATGGAAACCCCCTTCGGTTTACCACCGGTATTATTTTTTTTTCTATCCAAAAATTATGTCCTCATTAATGTGTATATTATATCGTTCGTACTGGTCGTGTGCGCGCGTTACATGTGGAACCGAAGTTGCTCGTATTGAATACAAAATAACTTCATTCTTAGGTACATAATATATAATATATATCATCTAAAGGTTAGGTACCTATTATATACGTATATTGTATATATTATAAATAATATTATGTACTGTATATTATACGCGCATGGGATACAAGAGGCCAAGGACAATTAAACTGGTTTCGCCTGATCACCGGTCAGCCTGCTACAGTGCTGTAGTTCCTCCGTGAGAATTATATATTACGAAGTCAATAGCGGTATGCGGTATGGATATTAAAAACCAATCTGAATTTAATATACTACACAAATGGGATTCGATGGCGGCCATAATAATAAGTCAACTAACAAGATACAATTATTTTTACTTATTTTTTTAACAATGGGATTCACTATGTCTGCATTGTCAAGTAGTAATAGTAGTATCAGCTATACTCCACCTATTATATACGTACAATTACTAGGTAGGTTAGGACGTTAGGTTAACCTATTGCAAATAAAAAATGCCAAGATCTCAAAGATCAATGCAGTGAAAAGTATATAATATGGCTGTTGAAGTAGCATGTAAAATTTAACCATATTGGTAAACTACACACATGTCCGTGATTTGTTTTAAAAATCTGAGCTATCTACGCTATCTACCTATGCGATCGGGCCTGCGATACATAAATATGTTTTTCCATGGTTATTATTTACAACTAAAAATTTAACATACCATTTTTAAATGAAAATTCATAAAAATTGAACTTATAATAGGTACTTTTAATATTGAAATCAATACATTAGAATCCAATACACAATTCGTAAGAAAATTCCAGTTAACTATTTATTTTTATTTTGACGGGATATTGAATTAGTAGCAACGACCTATTTACATTATTATAGAATTTAATTGAATATGAAAATTCGGATTCTGACAATCAAAATATTAGGCGAATAAATTATCCTTGTGAAATTGTACAGTACATCATAAAATAATATTATAATTATCAAATGAAAATACCATAATTTGAATAAATCATTTTTATAAGATTAAGATGAAAATCTAATAAGCTCTAAAAATAAATGTATTCTCAAGTGGCAAGTATGTACCTACTATAATTAAACACAATTGTAAGTTTATAATTAAAATTTTAAAACTGCGTTGTCTACTTGTCTAATGTACATATTATTATTTATGGTAATTGCTCGGTCAATTGTTAACAATTGGGGCAAATATAAATAACAATTTATTTTATAGGAAAAAAAAATAACAATTATCATTATTTTATTTTTTAGTTATCTATTACTTGTGCTGTTATAAAAAAATTAATTAAAACACAATAATTGTTAAATTTTCTACGAAAAATTGTTTTTACGTTAGCTCCAGTTGTTTGTAATAATTAAAATTGGTAAAAAAATATTTTGATTTGGTTACGACGTACGTTTTGGTAATGTATATAGGTATACAAGTTAAATAAAATAATCGGTGTTTCGTTAAAACCTTATGAATACTTAATGCACAAAACAGTTTTAATTATGCTCGTTTTTGAAAATGAATCTGTGTATAGAATCTTTCATAATTATTTTAAAGTTATTTCCCATAAATATATAGGTACATTTTAAAATGTTAGTGTTTTTGTATTAAATAGTTAATCAACATTTAAAAATAATAAACATATTGTTCTTGTTGATAACAAAATTAAATCCAACCAAAAAAATAATATATGTGTACCTAGTGTGTACTCTTTCTTTACACGTTTTACTTTTGCCTACAAGGCTGTGATTTTAGATAGGTGGTTCGTTTATGACGTTTATATACATGGGTCTGTAAATGGGGGTTTCCTCTTGATGGGCCGTCACTTCTGCACACGAAAAGTACATCAACTCAACGTTAGACCATTTCAAGTCTTTCACCCTTTTTTTAATGACTTACTTTATTGTCGTGATTTCTATTTCTTACAAGAAAATATACGTACAAAAAAAGTCTATATACGACAAAATTGTAAGTACTCTTCAATATTAACACTGAGTGTTCCCGCGTAACACTGATGAGAAAGGGCGAGTTAGCCTCGTTCATGGTATATACGTAATACAAACAAACTGAGTGTTTTCAATTAGACTCATTTTTCTCCCTTTCTTTTTTATCCTTCGTGATCTATTAGGTGAAGAACCGCTAACTAACTATAGCGCGTGCCAACAACAAAGGCCAATTAGACTCAATGTTCTGTTGTATTTCTTGGCCACGTGCTTTCTTTACTTTTTCAACACAATAGCTTACACTAAAAAAGCTTGCTGTTTAAAAACTTTTTTTTTGAAGTATAATTTACTTTTTAGTAAATAATTTTAAAACCACCAATTTTGTACTATATTTTTGATATTGAAATGTTGAGTTTCAATAATATATACATATACCTACCCCGTACACTATGTCAAAGTCGGGCCTTGGCCCGACATATTTAGAAAATTTAGGACGAGGCCGCTTCATATTTTTCCATGTCGTGGGAGGGGGTAAAACCACTATACCAATGGGGCCAATATTGAGATATTGTGGCCTTTTAAATATTTTCCACCCAACTAAATTTTTAGGATTTTGGTGCCACTGTACTTACTTAATTTTATATACTAAAATTGAAGCTTATCTAACGTTAGCTAATTTAACTAATATTGGTTGGATCCAAAAATATTAAAAATGAACTGACTATAAAATTTATTTATTTTTACATCGAAAATTATAACTCTACTTACATAATATACGTAGACACGGAGTTAAAATAAAATGTTCCAAACAGAAGTGTTCGGAAAAAAATAAAGAAGCGTTATTACACGTTTAAATGCTTTTCTTTATCTGGTAAATATTTGGTTTTCTTAAATAAACATCACTACTTACAATATATAGGTACCTTTTCGGTTTTCCCCAAGGTGAAACCATTTTTCTATGTAATTTCGTAATTATTATGAAATAACTATCAATGTTACTGACGTAGGATAACTTATAAGTTACTTTGAATTATCTAGTATTTAAATATATATATTTAAAATAACATTTGTATTTTAATTAAAATTTCCAATGTCGAATCCGTTAGAAATCGAAGGCGTCCTTTTAAGTTTCCCTGTGTAGTATATTATACGATAAACAATGCTAAAAAATAAAATGGTACGAAACAAAATATATTTTTTATTACGTTAATAAATTGTACTTATAAACTCTCATCTTATTAATTTCAGTTTTTATATACAAAATATTTCTACGTATATTATGTTAAATATTCGTGACTAGTGTATGGATATTAGTAAGAGTAATAAAGTAGATAGAGAGGTAAGTAGGTGGGTGGTAAGTATTTTAAAACCTTTAAATTAAATTAACAAAAAGTTAACTAATTTTATTTAAAAAAGTTGTTCAACTAATGGAAAAAAGTATTTCAAATTAAATGTTTAAATAAAGTTATTACTTAACTAAAATAATTGTTTAAAAGTTTTTTTTGTCTCATTTACTATTTAAATTATGTCAGCCCTATAATCTTCAATTGCTGTACTAAAATATCCAGCTTATTTTTATTTAAAAACAATAGGTACATGATTTTTTACTGTATACATTTATTGTGATGTATATATTAAAGTTAACCGTAAATAACTGTATTGTTAGCTTTTTATATTTTATGACACAACATTAATTATCTTATATACTACTAAGTCTTCTAGGTAGGTAAACTGAGTCTGGTTGCTTAATATTTATCTCAATTTTTTATAAAATGTACATTTACTTTATGATAAATTATTTATTTTTTAAAGAATATTCTTTGCTTACACTTTTACTATAGGTACAACATATTTTCTCGAAATATAAATTCACTCGTTTTATTGAACCTATAATTTTTAAGATCACCAGTTTTTCATTATTTACTACATTCTATTTTATGTTTTATACCTACGTTCATGTATCTAGTGTTATCTAGCATATTTTTAGGTGCCAATATTTTAGTATTTTATTTAACATAATATATAACTATTCCCATCTCTCTATTATGTTAAATTGATTTTTTCTGGATTGAATTTGGATAAGTTATTTTACCATCCTTACAATTGAATTTAAATCCTCAATATCAAATGTTTTTTTTTTTTGTAAAAACTAAATTTATTAAATTTTTTGTTTGATACACGTATTTGTATTTATTTTTATTTTTAACTAAGAAGGCTACTTATACAAATTAAAAATAATTATTTCTGTTTCGTTTATCAAAAATTAAGAATTGCAAAATTCTTACTCTTAAATTGTTAATTTCATTTTTTGCTTCGTATTTAAATTATAATTATTATTTATTACCTATTAATGGCATACCTAATACATAGGACAATGCATATTGGATTACAAGTTTATTCGGAAGTTTAATATAAATTGAAATAAGCATAGCGCTTGATTTTTAATCTAAAACTAGAATTCAAACAATATAATTATATTTTTAAAATTCACATAATTTTCACTACTTCAAACCTTATTAATATTAAATTGTTACTGTGCTTTTACTTATTAAAAATAAACGTACTGACTATATAGGCTGTAATCGAAAGGCTCAGTTTAAATATGTATACGCTTTATATAGTCTATATATACACCAAACTGAAACGACATCACTAATATAACTTAATTGATTATTATGACTGGGCTGGTTGAAGACGGCTATGGTAAAGGGTTTGCTGACGATGGAGATGGGCTTCGTTAGATTAGGTGGAAATGGTAATGGCACTTGAGTAAGTGATGGCCTTAGCCTTGCGATTCTCATCAGATCAGACGACGTACATATAGACTGTAAAAGGGTCACTGTTATTATAACCGACAGATTTCTATTCCGGAACAAACGAGATAATATAATGTTTTGGTTATGACAACAGCTTTAAAAGACTTTAAGATTGGCTTTAAAATGTATTCAGTTTGAACAATAAAATACTAGGTAGGCACTTAATAAAAATATAAAATAATTAAAAATATTTATTTTATATAATATACTAGGTACTTACCTATCAAATATAATATAATGTATAATACTTATTGGCTATTACTTATACAACATACATAGTAGCTTTAAAATAATTGTGTAACACTTTGAATAGGTTTTTATTTCCTTTCCCGCTACGAGTAAACTTTAAATAAATGCTAGTTTACTCTGAAGAGCTCGTGGTATTATTTTTATTTTAATACGTTAGGTACCTACTTTACTTTTTTATGTTTGTATAATATTTATATGTACATTAGGTCTGCATGAAATATGAAGGTAAAAAACCATCCGTAAAATGAGTCCACATAAAAATAGATTTATAAAGAGTAATACAATGCAGAGGGATGTAATGTATTTTCGGGTTAAATGAAACGCTGTTGGCTAAATCTGATGGAAAACATAATGCCCGAGGACGCACAGGGGAGGTTTGTAACAGGTGAAATGAAAAATACTGAAAATATACTTTACTGCGGTGTAGCCATGGGCTACAAATGTTTTGATACTAATGATTACATTCCTCGGAGTTTTAATAATTTTTCTTCTATTGCTACTTATTTTGGTTGTTATATTTAATAATTTATAATTTTCATATAGCGTATTAAAGTTCTACTACTTATGTATATATAGGTACTTATAATTTCGTTTTATTATACGGGGTGATCCATTTAACTTCAGACACTTATTATTTCAGAAAATACTTATTTTTTTGAAAATATTTCTTTTACATAATTTTAAGTCATAATAATATTTTTTAAGTTTTTACTCTTTTGAATGATAGCATACATTTTTAATTTCATATTTCCTAGCAGAATATTGTTCGGAGTATTTCGATCTATAGAGTTCAAATTTCAAAGTAGTATGTTGTGGTAGTTGATGAGCGTATAGTGGACCTACCATTTTGTGTGGTATCCCGACCTGTACCATTCCACCTCACTCATCTAAACTTTAAATAATTTTAACTCATAAACTACTCGTTCAAAATCCAATTTGTATGCGTCGAAGTACTCTTAATAAAGTAAAATTTAAAGAAAATAACAATAAAAAATAATAGAAAATATTGTGAAAAATCATGTTTTTAAAATTATGAAAAAAAAATTTTAAAAACGTCAATAGCTTATTGAATTTATTGAAGAGGTTTTTAAAGCGGTAGTTAGGTACTTTAAATTATCTACTGCTCAATTATTGTTTATTAAAATAAATTATATTTATTTCTCCCAAATTTAAATTTGACTTGTAATAATGTTGTAAAACTATTTTTTGTTTATAGTGTGCAGATAATTGAATCACAATGGTCGTGTTACCGGTGTTTGGGCTACTCATAACTATTGCAGTCCAGAGGATATACGGTGAGTCATAATATAATGTTCATTAATTCCCAAGCAATTTGTATATAACATATTATTATATGTGGTAGTCTGTTTTGATGCAACAGTTTTATTGTTAAATTGGTTGATTCTTTGTCATTACTTAGGGAGAAGAGACTGTTATTTTTCAGTTTTTATTAATGCGTTGAAATAACCCATAACAAATACATACCATGAGATTTGTATACAGTATGATGTGTTTTTTGATCGTGCGATAAACTTGTGATTTTCGAAAGAAATCTAACCATAAATTAAAAAGTATTAAAAAAGGTATTAAAAAAAAAATGCCTATCCCTACTCTGGTGTTTTCGTTTTATTGGTCACTAGCTGCCTCCTTAGTCCTTATTAAATATGGATATTGAAATACATGACTGCAGTGAAGAATAAACCAATAATTTTGATAAAATATGAAAAATAGTTACTTATATTACGTATGGTTTTGGCTTGAACAACAATGTTTTATGAACTTTTGTACTTATTATTTGTGTTATGTTTGGTCTTTCTGCTATTTTATCAGTCTCATCTTCTCTCTATCCCTCTCTCTCAACTTAAATACAGTTGTATTAATACGATTGAATGTAATTAATATTTCTATTTAAATTTAGTATTTATCTATAATTGTATATAATTATATATGAATTTCAAGGTATATGTTATCTAAATATCACCTATATATTATGATGTCTACGTATGTTAATGTTACAAATATTAATTGTAATAATAGAAATATTAGATGGCAGATTCCTATTAAGATGATGTCAGCGGGCCATTTATTTTCTCTCTCTGACCCATTCGCAACATACCAAATGTATGTTTGGCAGAACCAACCTTGTGTTGTTACTTTGAATATAACAGTAAATTCATTTATTATCAAACTTTAAACTAAGAACATTACCTGTGTTCCTACGTTGGCTTTTTTATGATATCTTAATTTTTATATAATTTATGAGCATTTTTAAATTGTAATAATTTACTTGCTCATAACTTACATAAAAATTAAAATATCATAAAATAGCAACGTAGAGACACAAGTAATAGGTATTCTTAGCTTAAAGTTTGATAATAGGCGAACTTACTATAATATTAAAAATAATAACACAGGGTTGGTTTTGCTAAACGTAAATGTACTATGTTGCACTTGGGTCAGAGAGAGAAAACAAATAGTGCGCTGATATCCTCTTAATGTTCCTATTATAACTTATATGACTTGATAAAATTGAGATAAATAATATCGATAATAATAATGTTTGAGTAATATTATAATATTTATTTTAATTTACTTTGATACCCACGTGAAATTGTTCGATTTTAAACTTATTCGTATTGTATATTGTTACTTACGTTACTTATTATTTTTGAATAATATTCAATGTACAAATTTTAATATTTTTAAAATCTAAAAGTTCACCAGTGATACTAAGCATATGAAGTTTCTTATTGTATATAAATATATTATTTATGGACATTTTGGTAGTATTTTATATTTATTTATATGTATATGCATGATTAATTATTCTTTAGTATTAATATAATATCAGTTAGTTATTCTGTTATATTTATAAATCACCTTTATATACACTTTTAGATCTAATTTAAACGTTTCACTGCCAGAAATTAAAAGCTTTTTTTATTTTTTGTATTTATATTTAATTTTTTTTTGTGACTTTGGTGAAATGTGTCGAGGATTATGCAAATTCCTTTCGATCTCGTTTTCCTCTTGTAGTGACCGTGGAGAAGGGAGTGGAAATTTCATTACTGACGGGTTGTCCCTATGTGCAGTATAAGGGTGAAAAAAGTGAGCCTTCGGTGGAGACGATTTCTAGAGTTATGACGACGGCTGACGAGAAGTAAAACAAACCTCATTTATCAAAATGTCGGAATGAGTCTTTTTAAGTAAAAAAAATACCGTTTTTCTCTTGCGATCTTTATTAGACGTTTAAATTCACAGACAGAACTCGGATATTAAAATGTATACGTATAATATATTTATTTTTATATTTTTAATGAAAAAAATTGTATTGATTTAAAGATACAGTAGTAGTCCCCATAAAGCTTGTGAAAAACACGATCTTCAACCACGCGATTTCCTCGCACGTCGTGTAATATTGTGAGCGCTAGCGTTGGGCCAGTTGTGTGTGGCCAAAGTGCCAAAAGTCACGAACGTCCATTTTTTTTTTTATTGTTGTTAAGTGTCGTTACTAATTGCCCAACTAACCCATAAAGGCTTACTTTTTATTTTTATTTTTTAAATTTTGTCCACCTCACGTTTGCACGCATGCAAGCGTTTTAGTTATTGAAAACTTTGTGGATCACGTTATCCGCCTCGATCATTTACTGTTCAATACTCACCCCTTCTTCTCTATATGTACACTTGATCCGATACCCGGATGATAAGCGTTAATATAATATGTCCTAACCTATTTTTTTTTTTTACTTTGGTCGTGCGGAACGTGTGTGACTATTTCTATATTTTTATACACGGTATATTATGTTGCAGTTTTCTGAATAATTTATTAGGAACGGGTTCAAACCGATCATTGACTCAGCACAAATAACTATAGTAAATAGGAAAATTTGTAAAAAAAAAACACTGAATGTGATACGTTAATTCAAAGGCATATTTTATATGGGCAGAATAATAATTTATATTAATATTTAAAATTCATTTTAAACAATATGTTCAAACTACATACATTTAAAGGGAATTTATAATGTTATTCTTACTTACGTTGTTTCATTTTGTTGTATGTATATATTATCTGTTTGCATTTGATTCTCTTTTGTAGTTGATCTACAAGTACCTATTATTTATGATTAGTTAAGTAGTTATATATTTTCATATTTTTATGTATGTACCATTGTACCTACAGTTGGATAAACATTTTTTTTTAATTGAGAATACTGCTATTTTTTTTATCTTATTTCATTTTTATATTTATTCTTCCACGGTATACGTATAATATAGCAACTATTTAAATATATTTCTTATTGAAAAATTAAAAATGTACCTATATTGTATCAATCGTTACCTATATAATGTATGTGCTATTAGATTGTTGGCTGTCTACCATATTAGTTTTTTCTAATCATACCTATTACCTATACCATATCCCAGCTATATTTTATAGTTGTGGTTTGACTTTCAAAATATTTAATTATTGCCATATAGGTACGATTCCTTAATCCTTATTGATATTTATTTAACTTTGGGTACTGAATAATATTTTGTACATAAAATATGTTGGAATCTTAACAAACATATTGTGGACTTTAGAGAACTATATGGAATCTGGTATTACTTTTTTTATGCAGTTGCTTAGAAGATAGGTAGGTATTCTTTGCGTGACATTTGTTTGTTTACTTATTAACTATTTTATAGTCTTCTATAAAACTATAAATAAAATATACGTAAACTTGTATATTATGTATATATATATATTGTAAGCCGTTAGATATCTTGGCGTTTGAAATGAAATTTAAACACAACCGTCCATGGAGACGACGTTTCGGTGTGGCGTATCTCTCTTTCATCCCTCTATCTTTCTCTTTCTCTCTCTCTCTGTCTCTCTCTCTGTCTCTCTCTCTCTCTTTCAATCGGACTATCGTCCCCAGAACCTAATTAAACCGCGTTTGCCTTCGGGGGCCCTGGCGAAAAACCAGGGAGCGTTCACTCGCCAAATTAAACGTACAACGCCTCCGGGTACTTTGCACCGCATACTCCAACACACTACACACACTACATCATATTTTAATAATGTTTGGATTTGACTGGTTTGCGTGCGTGTATGCGTATAATGTATATTGTATATTATATATATTGTATTGTTTGAATTATGAAACGTATTTTAGAACAAAAAGTCGTTCGCCGAGCTACTGTCCGCTGTATATATAGTAGTGTTTATTAATCCCCCAAAAAATCACCCCACTGTATTATTATATAAAGCTGCACTGGCACCGATCTTTCTCTTTTGTGGTTTACGGTCGAGTGGACGGCGCGCGGAGACGGCTAAAAATTAATTTTCATACAAAGGGTCAGACTTCCGCCGTTGCGCTCGAATAACGTGTATATGCGTGCGTGTAAATGTATTTTGTGTGATCGTGTGGTGCTACACTTTTTGCTTTTCTACGTCGAAAAAGGTCCATAATGTATAGAAGAAATTTACAATTTTATATAAGTAATAGTATTTTCTATTAAATGCCCATGAATTTTTATACACAGATGCACTACAGCCATATAGGCATCAATACATTTATATTGCTAGTAAGTAGTAAAGATACAGGTTGATTCACCAAGCATGCCTATCCCTTTTTGTACTATAAATTATTTAGTGAATAATTTTCCTGAAAAAGTTGATGTACCCCCAGTATTGAAATATCTTGATTATCTCACTGGGACTATAATGAATTGAAAATTTAAGTAATTAATATTAATCTTTCAACATTTATAATTTGTAAAATTATTCAAGTATAATAAATATTAGATCCAATATTACAATATTGAATATACTTTATATTTTTGTAAAACGATTTTTAGAGATTTTTATTCTTAGTAGGTATAAACATTCTAATAACTGAAAAACTACTCGTTTGCATTTTGAATTAGGGACATCCAAATTTAATAAAAATATTATCCACTTAATAATTTATCACGTAATTTACAAAAGGGGGAGGGTTCTCATTTAAAAAAACAGACCATTGTATCGCCACGGGACACTCCTTAAGTAGTACAAAAATATCAAAATTTTTAAAATATAGTCTTCAAGTATATTTAAATATTCCAATAAGAAGAACTTAAATAAATTAAATAATGGGGTCGACCATGCTCGGTGAATCACCCTGTATTTACTTACAGTGATTAGCGTTTAATTGAAAGATTGTTTATTTTAATTTATTAATCCATCAACAGTATTGTTTTTAATGGATAAAATAAGTATAGGTTTGTATTTAAAAAGAATATTGTGATATAAATACTATTTATATCACAATTATTTTTTCTGTTGTGTCTTATTTTCCTTTCAGTTTAATTTTGATCATTGTTTTTAAGGAAACATTATGTCTATCTTCCCGTAATTTGTATTACAAATAATGTTAACCATATGATTCTAATACTTAATAGGTACCTACTTAGTTTTTGGTTAGCCTTTTTTAAAACAATTATTTAATCAAGATATTTACATAAGAACTTAACATTTTGTTCGAAACCATTCTTGAATGGATTATTTTAACTATTATATTTCTTATAACATTTAAACCACTCAATTTAGTTTATAGTTGTATGCTGCTAAAAAAAACTCATATCTACTTATAATAATACACAATTTTTATTTTTTATTAGTTGGCTGAATAAATTGGTGTATGGAAAAATATTAATTTAATATTACTGGGATTTTAAGTTATGCTAAATAAAGTACTTTTTCTGTATTTAATTTATTTTCTTCTATTATAATATATATTGATAAAAAAATAATTGTGTATAGGTACTTAATAAGCATAGAACCAAACAAAAATATTACAATTGTTATCATAATATTACTACTACAACAGAATGTTCTACATTGTTAGAATAGTTTCATTGGCCACTTAAAAACAAAAAAAAATTGATATCACCGACAAATATTTCTATAAAAAATTTGTTATTTATTTTTACACAATTACATTACCTATGTATCTATGCTATGTCCTATGTATTTTAATGTAATTATAATTTACGTTCCATTAAATAAAATAACTTAATTTTTTTATTCAACTTCTTTTTATTAAACCCAAATAAATTAGTGGTGTACTTTCATATTGTTTTTAATTAAAAATCCTATTAAATACACCGCGAGAAAAGAATTAAGTTATTTAAAATGTTTTTAATGAATTTGTATTTTCAAATCCAAAACATATTCTTACATTAGAAATTAATCGTTTGTATAAGCACTTAATGCTATACACAACTTTTATTTTTATTGGACTTTTGATATTACTTGTTCAATTGCTTGATTACAAAGTTAATTAAAAAATAATATTGATCAAAATTCGAAGCTAAGATTTGTATTACACCTGGCATTCACTTTATGAATTATTCATATCATAAGTCTTTTCAGGAAAGTATACACAGATATCTAATTTAGGAAAATTATATCTGTAAAATATCCTTATATACCTATTTGTGTGTCGGTTGAAAAATATTTAAAACTACAAATAAATGTTTTACTCTATACCATTGTTAACTATTTACATTTTACAAGTGCTTTTATTTAAATTGTTCCTTTCGGAGGACTTCCAAGTAAACAATTCTGAAATTCCGGCTAATAAAGTTTAAACGCAAATTCGTCTAAAGAACGAGAAAGAAGGGTGAGAGAGAGAGGGAGGACTTGCTTTAAAAACGTATTACAATTATGTTAATGTGGAATTAGAGAGAGAAAAAGTCTCGGTCGTAACAAATTACAGTTTCTTTAAAATGAGTATATAGCCCTTCCGGCTTGTGGGGAAGGGTGGACAATAAATTATTAAAATTATTTTCCAAAAAAAAATAATAATATTAATAATAAATAAATATTAAAATGTATATTTTGGAATAGGCATTTATATGCTGTTTGTTGTGCACCCCTATGATGTTACAAATTGTATATTACCCAAAAGTTATAGAAGTTCATGCAACCATAATGAAAGTGACGAGAAACGATTTATTTGTATTTACTTATTTTTAAACTTTAAATGAATGGTGTCTGTATACGTTTGTAACATTTGTAATGTAAATGGTGTTAATTCATTTACGCGTGTTCCATTTCAATTAAATTAACTAAACCTTTGAGTTATTGTACTCGAAAAAAAAAATAGAATCCGTGACATAATCAACAATCCTATTAATCTAACCACATTAAGTGTTTTAATAAATGCAGATAATCTTTCAATGACCTGTTGAAAGTTCGAATTTCAGTATTAACGCGAATTCAGACCGAACAATGCAGATAATAATATTAAATATTTTACTTTGTAATTTAATTTCACTATATTTTTGTTTTATTAAATTAAAATAACACATTGATTCAATTACATATACCTAATAAAATTAGATAATTATTTATAGATTGAACCGAGTTACGGCGGTATTTAAAATATTCCTTTTATTCCGTTTAGGTGAACCTATTCTTAAAATATTTATTACATAATATAACATATTGCCAGTATTTTTTTTTTTCAATTAAAAGTGTTATATTTTTTGAAAAAGTAATAAATAAGTTATACATTTTGAATATTATTTGTAACTTAATGCAATTTCAACATAGTTACATAATATGTTATGATATATATATACCTACTTTTACAATAATATATGTTAATTAAGTATAATAGCCTTAGTATACCTATAACGGTAGTATAGATTTTTTTTTTTACTTTTTGACTACGTATTCATTTATACATGAAAATTGAACATATTATTATCATATATGTATATTCAATAATAACGCACATAGGGCAAAACTGTGAAAATGTTTTACTTTCGAGGGTATCTAGAAACTCGTTATGCAAACGACACAATCATGATGTAGGCACACAGGGGTGGAAACCACAATAATGCGATTGCGTTTAAACTTATATAAGAATCAGTACAGTATTATAGCAAAAGGTACATCCATACACCATCGCACCAGGGGATATCTCTTTATACGCGTACTACAGAGGCGATAAATATGTATGAACCATTACACTATTGTGTTTGGTGGTCGATTATTACAATCAAACATGCGTAAAAACGTGTAAAGGTAATATTTTTTTTTTTTGTTATGGTAAAAATATGAAAATGTATAAATTTCATTTTTGGAAACAGTCGTCCACGGAGTTTCAAGTAGTCAATTTAATACCTATTTCTTTTAAGCTGTGTAGCATGCAAAAATATTAGTTTTAGATACCTATAGGTATTGTAAGCGGTTTATTATACATGTATATTGTTGTATATACTTCTTGTTAATTCCCTCGGTGCCAACCCTTTCGGATTCGTACGGTCTCTGTTTTTCTTTTTAAAGTGAAATTTATTTCTTGCAACGTTTCGTAAAGAAAAAGATGAGTTTCCCTTACTTTCTTCGCGTTGGTCTCCTTAAAATAGAACTTATTCAGCACCATTCGCGGGACGTTGATTTATTCGCCTTCTTCTCAAATATATAATACAATCGAACTTAGTGATAGAGTGAGGTGTATCTTTTTTTCTCTCCGCCCTCGTGAGTTATTCTTTTCCCTCTTTTTACCATTCCAAACCTTTTCGAGTAATTTGTCCAATTTTTTTTCCCTGACGCTGCCGGCGCATATCATTAATCTATCTTTTGAATCGACCACAAAAAGAGGAATCATTAGCTAAGGCTAAATGAGAAAAAAACTGAGCACTTAATTATTCTGCAATTTTTAACGACTAATGCTTTTTATTTCTCAACTTAATTTTGTACATGACTAGTGAAAAATAACGTATTTATTTACATTGAATGGTCCATTGAATATTTCGCTTTTGTTTGAATTTCAAAAGGCTTATTAACACTTAAATGTGTATTAGTTGTATAAATACGTTAGTTTAATTATTTTATGTCTGGAAATGTTTTGAAAAACGTTGATAGTACTTTAAACTTTGCAGAAGCAATATCATTCATGAATTTTACATCAGTTATCTATATTTTTGTCGATTTATTTTATAAGAATTATTACTAATGATATTGTATTTAGTTTCTTAATATGTATCATAAACATTAATCGGCTATAAGCATGTAAAAAGTCAAAACTTTTCATATCTGCAAAAAAAAGTTTTCATTTACAAGCGTAAATAAATAATTAAATCATTTAAAAATGTATAGAAGAAAAAAAATATTATTTTTAGGCCATTAAAAAAATAAAAATTAGAAATCGTAATAAACATTTTTGACTGAGTCATTTAACCCATTAACCCCTGAATTTGTTAGTATATTGGACAATTTTCAAAAAATGTATAATTTTTTAATACTTTTAGAGTTTTTAAACTTAATCCAAACCGGATTATAGTAAGTAATGTAAAAAACCTAAGACTTCCTGCTAAATGTACTATGCGTCCTGTTTATAGTCCTCTTGAAGTTGTCTGTTTCGACCAGGTAATATAATAAAAAATATATCACTTAACTGTTACTATTCATACATTTTTTAGTTCCAACTAAACAATGGTTTAATTCATTTCATTTCCTAAAATATATGTTAACATAAGTATTGTCAAGGAAATTATAAAAACTTTATTTTAAAAAAAATTACATCTGATGCTTATTTTTAAGTTTAAATATAGACGATTGGTTTTAAAGTCCTGTGAAAATATATATTTTTTTATCTAAAGGGACTTTATATTAAAAATAATGAATCGACCTTCAATTTCAAATGTGGTTTCTAGTAGCCAATTAGATCTAGTTGGTAATTTTTAGTAGACAAAAGTAAAAACGGAGTAAAAAGTACTTTTCAAAATTATCTTAAAACAAAAAAAAAATTGCAAAAAACGAGTATTATTACGCAGAATAAATTTTCAACAAGAACGTTTTTTTGTTGCAATTCAAAAATGAATAAATTAGAACTTGGCATTTACAAAAAAATTGTTATTATTTTCTAGTCATGAACAAATTTTAAAAATATTTTGTGCTATTTATTATTTATAAACATTTTAAATGTTCGAATATTTTTAACTTTGATTTATTTTTGATAAAATGGTTATTTGTAAGTAAAAACTTGACATTTTAATAAAAGCAAAGAAGTTGTTCTTAAAAAAAAAAAACGAGGTCACATTTTCTATATTAATTTAAAGTTTAATTTTTTGCGAAAACATATTGTAAATTATTTTGTAGTTAAAAATGCAAACAATTTTTATTTTAACACCCTAAGTTTGAATATTTGATACGTAAAAGATTCATCATAATTATTTTTGTAGAAATTAAAAAAATGTTAGTGTAAAGCTACGTGCATGTTTTATGGTCGATTGAAGTTCATATTAAATTGACGACATTCAAACGTATTTCATCGATTTTTGTTATTTTAATATTATTTAAAAAACATAAATCGTAGTAACTTGAATCATTTCGCTATTCCTTTAAGCACCTATTATTTTCTATACACGATGAAATTGAAAAAATATTTAGATTAATTTTAGGCTTTTATAGGCGTTTTAGATTTTAACACATAAGGTAGGTAATATCGACACTTACTATATACAGTAAAATTCCCCAGTTTTATGTAGGTACCTATTACTAATCGTTTTCAATTTAATTACTATAAATGTATCAATCTTAACGCATGTAGAACACTTAAATATGTTATGACTTTGTAGTGTGTTAAGTTAATTAAATTTATGAATATTTAAAATATACCTAATTTCTATTTAAAAAAAAAAATCTATAATTTTGTATTTGACAGTATAAATATAAATAAATGTAATGCTCGTATAACATTAAAATATTAAAAAAATTAAATTTATACAAAAACTGGTAAAGACGTTTTTTGTGAAAACACGAGTTTGCACTTTCATTAATTTTGTTCTTCGCACCAGTAAAAGTTTTCAAAGATTGTTAATCTGTTGCCACGGTTACAAGGAGACTTACCATAGGTAGTAATCTAATTTGAACACTGTCCTATATTATTTAGTATTATTAGGGAGTTTTTTTTTTGTAATTAAATAATGGCTATATAAATTTAATTAATAAATAGTTAAAAGCATTAATAATTAAATAATTTGTTTTTTTAATTGCATTTTCATGTATTATTTCATTATTTTATTTATTTAGTCTGTATCGATGTATACTGAATATTTTATAATTTTTATATCCTACAGTTATACAATGTTTTTTATTTTAATTTCATTGTCATTTTTATAAATATACTTTAATAATATACTATATATTTATGTATCTTATATTATATTATATACTTGAGAGTTCAATAGTAAGAACATACAAAATGAACATCATTTTTTAATTTTATAGGTTCCTTTGTACCTATCTATTGTATTTTTAATATCGAGTGGACTTTTAAATTTGCCCACAAATAGTTATTTGATATTTAAACTGTTATTAAAATTAAACTTTTCTTAAATTTCCGTTTTCACTTTTTAAACATAATTTGATCCTTTCCTCACATAAATCAAGGAAACATAAGTCACATAAGTTATATTAGTCAAAAACTAATAAATTCGTTTAAATGGTCCATCTATATTAAACGGTTATAACCTAAATTAGATTTTTCACACGTGAAGTTTATCCGATTACTTAAAACAGATTTTCAAGCATTACTGAGCTTTTAATGTTTTGATAGATTATATTTGAAGATTATTAGTATTGTAACATTAAGTTTAAAGTAGGTACCTAACAAATTCAAACGTGGACAATTACATTAGGTTTATTAACTTTGTTTATTGTTGATTATTATGCAAGATACGTATAATACATTTTTAATATTAATATTATTTTAAAGTTTTTAAATTTTTAAATGCATTTTGAATATCAACCGTTTGTGTTTTACAATTATTATTGTTTAAAATAATATTACTGAAATCAATAGGCTCAGATTTTATACCACTTAAAGTGCTGAGATATGCGCTATAGTATGACCTAAACATTTTAAATTAGCGCTATATAATGCCCAAAAAATACTAAAAAAAGCAAAAAAAAAAAAAATACTTGACTTGTGTCCGGCACAACCAATTAGGAATCACAAATGTTTATTTATCTATGGGTTAACGCCTAACACGCCGTGCTACTTAAAAATAGTTTATAATAAACAATCTATAACGAGACGGAAGTGAACTGTTTTCTACAATTTGAATTTAAATGATGAGATTTATAAAAAAACACAAAATAATTTAAATTTAACGCAATTACACAAAATATAGCACTAAAACTGGAAAAATAGCACTATACAACCAAAATTCTAAAATATATGCAAACGTATGCACTATGCAGTCTAAAATTTTAGACTTGAAATCCTTGTTACATAATATAAATGTATAGCTTACTCTGCTATTTTCATCAGTACCTACTACCTACCTATTCTATAATAATTAGCGAATGCTATAGCCTATGAAATCCGTGCTATTTTGATTAAAAAATACCTACGGGTATCAGTTTTTTACATTTAATATTATATGCGGATAAAATCAAATATAATATAGAATACCTATTGTAAATTATTTCATATTAATTTGTAAAATGTACTAAATAAATGTACCTAATTATAAATTACTGGAAAAATTAAAAATATTATTTAGTTTGAATTTGCAAATCAAGCAAATGATTAGGTAGGAATAAAAAAAAAAATAATTTTAGTAAATTATTCAACAACTGTTAAAAACGAATATTTTTTTTTTGTTACCTCGGATTTACTTTTAAAATCGAATTATGTTGATAATCATGTTTTGTGGATCGTTGTTCAATTTCAGAATGCATCATAAACTGTAGATTATTTTTTCTGAATCAACTCTGAAGCAGAATTAAAGAGATTAACCGAAAGTTTGACTGTTATAGCGTATATATCATAATCCAATGATCCTTTCTATTCTATAGCCTTTGGCCTTTAGTATCATATCCAGTTAATAAAATTATTAATGGGTTAAAACTAACAGCTTTTGATATATGTTTAGTTTTTTTTTTTTAATAAACTAGTACTAAGTTAGTACCTATCCGTACTTTTACTATAGGTGCATAATAATATATGATAAAATTCAAGATACCTATTCAAAAATAATAAATATATCCAACTTCTTTAAATCATTGTTGTATAATGTAACCAGTAACAACACAAACTGCCGGTATCTAAACATTTTATTCAAAATGTAGAAATAAATTATATACCCCATTTTTCATTGAAACATTTCCTAGTAAATACACTATTTTGTATTACATAATATGAGCATGACATAATAATTATGAACAATACTTGTGTTACTTTTCAAAAGATCTGTTGTTCTATTTATGTAAATTATCCATTATTTGTTTTTCTTTTATTATTCAAATTTTTATATTACGTGGTGAACTCTACGGTGTCTGCGTCAATATAATCAAAATAATTTGAGTATCGTAGGTATATACATGTAATATTGTAACCGTTCTTCCACCGTCTAATGTAAATAATACTTAATGTAATTAGTGCAATAAAAAATATTAATAATAGGTACAATTGTTATTGTAGTTTTGTGTTTAAATACTATACCAGCACAGCTAATATAATTACTTTACGATTCAAACATTCGGCTTATTAACATAAAAATAATTATCATTTCAAATATTTTTGGTATATCTAGTCAAGTAGTTGCATCAATAAACATGGGCCTGGATTTGTAACGTTGTGTTATTATATAGGTACGCGTAATTATATAGAATTAACCGATAAGCATTATTAATGTCGCAATATTTCCTCTCCGTTAACTCAAAATTAAATCAGAAGTTAAATAATTACTCCGAAACTTTCGTAGGTACGAACTAATGGTGTATAATGCGTATACATATGTATATAGTACTTATATATAGTTGTATAAATTAAGTTGCGTGCGTACTCGTATATTGCGGTACATATGTGCAGTGTTCGTTCGAGTTAATAGGCACTTTAGTTATCGACGGATCGTGTATAACTTATATAGGTACCTGTACAAAGTACAATTAAAAAAATAATAATAATAATAATAAAAAAATTAATTTAGCCGAGTGCAGCCAAATTGGCGTACTTCTATAATCGCGTCAGGAGCTACTCGCGTTTTAATTACACTTGACGTCTCGAGCGCTAGTGCCACGCGCTGTTTGTTGGGAAAAAAATTGTGGGAAAAGTGTGAGTTTAATACGAATTAGCGCGATTTCTATACACTCGACGACGATTTTCGTGAAAATTGTGTACACAGAAGCCTCGGGAGCGCGCGCGCTCGTGTCCCGGTCTTGGTCGCTACACTAATTTATGCATTATTCCGGAGTCAGTAAAAGAAGGGACGCCGGTGTCGGCGGCGTGTTGTTGGTGTGACGGTCTGACGGTGGACCGCGGACGGCGGTGAAGAAGGGGAGGGCCCGCGGCGTGGCGTCGTCGTCGTCGGCGAAGCTCCGTGCGGCGGCGGCGGCGGCAGGAAAGAATATTGATGTGTACAACAGTATCGGTCACCATGGCAACGCCGGCGGTACGGGCGGACGGCCGAGATGGACGCGCGGTGGCGCTGAACGTGGGTCGGGTGGGTGGGCGAGCGAGTGCGATGGGGTGGATGGGTAGCGAGTGCGATGGTGGGTGTCGGCGGGAGGGTAGCGAGTTTTGACGGCGTGGGGCGGGGTGGTGACGACGGTGGTGGACGGGTCAACCGCCGCCGCTGTTGTTGGTGTCGGCAGCGGCGGTGGTGGGCGGTGGGAAACTATAGCACCGGCGGTGCGGCAAACTTGTCCGATATAGTGTTATACTTGTTAATTCGTTTAGCAGTCGCATCGTCACGAACTCGGAGCACGGCGGTCGCGCGAAACTCGCACGCTCTCACGCCGTTGCCGCCGCAGCCCTCGTATCTATTTATTTATTATTTTTTTCTCCTCCCGATCGCGATACGGTTCCGAGGAGTTGCGACCGTTTCAATAACACGAGTGTTTCTACTTAAAATAATAATAATAATAATGGTATCGTGTATTCATCAGGTATCACTAATATATAGGCACTATCACGTATACGTTCGCATTAAATGCAAATGTGTGCAGACTGCGAGACGCGTAGTTTGTGTTTACAAAAAAAAATGTTTTTCTATTAAAGAAAAATATTCGTTTTGAAAACTTTGAAGTTTAAAGCCAAAAAAAAAAACCTTTAAATACTAGTAAATTGATAGTTGTGTTATGAGTGTAAACATACATTCACCTGTATGGAATATAAACTTCAAACGAATACATATATAAAGTTACCCGTACAAATATATCTTCAACTTCTATATTGAGTATAATTCAACAACTGGATTTAACAGTTAAACTAATAGACAGTGCGTATAATGTGTAAACACCTACATAACTATATAGTTATTCTTATTCATATTTTGTATATTTTGTACATTTTGTTGAGTGTACCTATTTAATCAGCTTACACTATTTAAAGATGCATATTGGTAGACCACGAGAAATATAAATAATAGTTTTTTTTTTTTAATTGTATTATATTATGATATTATATACAAACATTTTTTTTTTATGATGGTGATTTAATGTTATACCTATAGTACTTTTACTTAGATACCTATTAATAACAAACTCTTACGCGCCATATAAAGTTATTGTACAAAGACATTTTGGTTTTAGATGTAGGTATACTACCTGCGTTTTATTTGGTTTCATTAGCAACAGTTTTTTTTTACCTACAATTTATTATACTTTAGCAGGACTTATAGCCCGGTTATAGGCAGTGAACTATAATAAAGATCAATTACTAATTACTTATTTTTTTTTTTTAAGAAGCAACAATTTTAATTTTTTGTTTGTCTTTTTATCATTCCGTTCTTTGAAATATATTACAGATTCAACCCTCTGTTAACTCTTCTCATTTCTGTTTTAAATTTACTTCAATTGAAATCACCTTAACTCTATTCTATATTGTACTTGTGTATATAGTTATTGTTTACTTATCAACACATAATGGTGCATTTGTTATTTATTATTCGTTGTTAAAAATTTAATTGTCAATCTATAATATGCTTAAGTATTTCTAATACTGTTACCTATTAGTAAAATAAACATAATTTTTAAAGATATGTTTATTTATTTATAATATAATATCCCAATTTATTATACAAAACAAATCTTATTAAATAATTTAGTTTATTTATAGGTCAACGCATACACTTTTTTTAACCAAGCAATATTTCATTTTGTACTTATCCTATAATATGTATCATTGCTCATTGGCGTATAAAATATAAAAAAATTATATTAAATTACTCTTGTTATTAGAACTAGTACTATGTTGAAAAAAAATATTTAATCCAAAGGGACAAAGCTGACTTTAGTTTGGAGGTCAATACAATATCAAGTACCAAAGGGAGATTGGAATTTAAAAGTCAAGCGAGGATTACTCTTTAATTTTTATGGTTTTAATCTGTTATTTAATAGCTGTTAAAATTATTTTAATAAATAATATCCATTATCCATCATTAGTTAAAACAAATAAAAACGTAAAAACAGAATTAAACAAATAGTATAACATTCCTCTCTAAGCTACATTATATTTTTCTAGAATTATTACCGAGAGTTTTTTTTACTCTACAGGTTATTAATAATAATAAATACCTTACTCAATTTTCAATAGTTAAAAATAAAATTTATATTTTATTCTTGTTACGCTAAAATAGATTTTTGTTATTATCTTCCCCATATATTTTATTTTTTATTGCATGTAATTTGTGTACTTTTTGTTGTGTTCCTGTTATGAGATAATATGTAATACTATAGTATAATATTATGTTCATGCATTGGTATATCAGAACATATGACATTTGTTTATGCAGACTTATATCAAACAGTTTAAGTGTAAAATTGCACTGATAAACAAACAGCTATGTTATTTCAACCCCACAATAAATACATTCGATTATGAGTGTGTGAGTCCTGATTATATTAGTTAGTGTAGTATATTGTAATAGTATAAAATGATTGTAAACCAGCGAATGCACGGAAGGACATGTAATCAGGGGTTCATAACAGTAGAAATGTTGGGTTAAAACGTCAATTGGACGTCTAGGGAAATATTTGTATGGTCTTCAATCCATTTCTAATCTGAGACGATTATTGTCAACCTGCCATTTTACATTTTTTGATTTTTTATTAAAAACACGCACAAGTATAATATTATAATTAAGAAGCACTGTGGAGGATTGGTTGGTATACACTATACAATGGTGTTTAAAATAAAAAGTAAAAATTATGTCGAGCATTTTTCCATTCCTCCATCCTTTCCCGCAGCCTTTGAATCGGTAAATAGTAAATGCAGGTAGGAATTTTTTCATTCAAGTTCCCCGTGATGCCCAATATATTGCATGGTAACCCTTGTATGCGTTGACATTTTGCCGGCATTCTTCTGCAACAATATCATACACAGGTTGGCATTCCTATCGTTCCTGAGGGGGCTCTGCCTCTCTTGTATCTCGTTATTATACCCGGTGGTTTCAATTTATTTCGCTATTTTTATTATTATTTTTTAATTAAAAACCAGGCCATCATCAGGTGTATTATAATAATAGTAATAATAATAATGAAGAGTGGTTCAAGCTCGCCAATAATGAAGCGGAAACTATGTGCGCACGACCGACCGGCCATTCCTGTGCTATTGGAGGTTGTATTATTTTATTACCTAACTATCGGATCACTGTATAGTGTATAATATGTATATACCATTTTGTTGTTGGTTACAACATGCTGTTGGTCTCGCACGGTGTAATATTATATTCAAGCTGGTCAATAATTGACTCGGACCAAACGTGTTCCCCTCGTTCTTATATTTCTCTCTCTGCAAACCCGTTTGATATTTTATCCGTCAGATTTCCGTAACGACGCCAATAACAGTGGTTCCCGGATCAGCGTGATGGGAATTGAAACTCACACGAATAAGGTTCGCGCAAACCTTCACTTATAGAGATGATATCATATATAGACTACGGTATTCAAAATTCTGATTAATTATCTTTGACTTGTACAGGTGTTTGGAAAACGTGTTTTCTTACCTCTTTGGCCCTTCTATAGATTCCATCTATAAACGTACATAATAAAAACTTGGCACAAACAACTTAATACATTTTGTTATAGACAATTAATATACCAGTGGATAGACTATTTATATTTTAAATTAAAAATTATGATATGGTAGTACACGCAAATCACATTTTTGACATTATAATATTAAATTAAAAAGTATAACTAAAGCATAATCATTTATCATTGTTCGTTGTATTTTGAAACTTGTTATGTAATTATTCTAATTCTTATTTATTTGTTAATTATGAACCATTTAAACCATACCTTTTTGTGCTACTAAGTTATAATTACTTTTATTTAAATATAGTTGGATAATATACTTATTGTGTATATAACATATTTTAGTTTGCTAATATTTCAATAAGATGGTGGTAGTTTACTATTTTTAAATGCAATGGCCTAACTAAAAATGTCAGCTGATTAATTAAAATAATAGTGCACTATGTTCCCTATGTTCACAGTTCACATATGAACTAAGATTATCATAAGCTTATTTCAATAATAGATTTTTAGTTTATAATTGTACAGTTAAAATATTTATTTACATTCAAAATGACTATATAAATTTAATAATTTAAGTTTTAATGAATTATTTGTATAATGACTTACGTTTGAAAACTGTTATACATTAGGCTAACATTTCTAAATATAGTTGTATTTATTACAATGCAGTTTGAATTGTAGTTTGATAAAAAATAAATTAAATTACTTATCAATCTAATATTTTAATTTACAAATGTACCCTCGTCCATTTTAATGTAAAAAATATTTTATCGTACATAAATATTGTCGAAAGCAAAAAAAAAAAAAATTGTAAGACGAATTAAGGAGTGTTCTAAAGGATACATACTAATACAACAGTAGTGGTGTCTTGTTTGTCATTGGGTTATTTTTCATCGTGGTGACTGACGTTTTTAAATTAAGCAATTATTACCCCAAAAGTCCTGAAAAAGGTCCACCTGTCAGACATCTACCGACCTTTGTATCTTTCCCTTTCTATGTTGTCTGTACAGCCCCTGCGAATCATTTTTCATTGCTGGGTCATCATCGTCGCCATCGTTCAATGATGCCCGGGACTTTTTTCACCTCTCCTTCCTTTACGGGGACAAAACCCTAGTCCCAACACAATTACAAATTCACCCCTCACACTTCTTCACTCCAAAACGCCCTGCCCTCGATTCTGAGGCACCAAAACACCGTGATAACTATGCAGGAAATAACTCGATTTGCATTTTTGGTTCTGGTACAGTCATCTCAGTTTAATTTGCATGTCACGTTTAATCGACCGACATTCAAATGTAAAACAGACATCGTGAAGACATTTTTATTTTAATTGTCTACCTCTTTGGTACCTATGTTATTTCAACCAGTATCTAATAAAGTTATACTGAAATATTATCTATCAATTTTTTTTTTTTTATCCATATGGTTGATGTTAGGTATACATAGATAAATCACAATTTTAAATCGAAGTTCCTCCAATGGGAGGTTCCTTCATTTGGTGAGTCAAGTATTTTTTCTCTTCTCTCCAAATTTTCACATTCTCCAAAAATCACATTCATTTATTGTTCTACATTTATTTAAACAGGTTGAAAAATCTGATTGATTAAAAATATTAAAAAAATATATTACATTTATTGAACAAACAAAATGCCAGTGCAAATTATGTCATATTATGATCTATGTTACTTACTGGTTTTTTCAATATAGGTAGTTACACCTAATAGAATGTTGTTGGTCTTATTAATTACCTTACTTGGTTGCATAATATTTTGTCAATTTTAAAATTTAAATATTTAGATTTATGTAAGGATATAGTTTCGTATTGTTTTGATTTTTTTGATAATATAATTTGTTCAACATTATATTATATACACCTATCACTTTTACTTCGATTTATAAAAAGTTTATTATTTTATATTTATTGTATTTACAAACAATGCAACTATGGAACGTGTTTCCATTAAATAATGTGTGTACACTATCTAAAACAAAAGTATTATTTGTATGCATAAAAAATTTTAAATTCGAAATAATTTCGAATATTTTTAATTTGTATATAATAGTGAATAAAGATATTTTGATGTACCTACTACACTATTACACTATTATATGCATATGTTACAATAACTGGATTTAGGTAATTAAATCGATAAATGGGTTTAACAAAGGGTGCATCTATAGTAGATCAATAAAATACCAGCTGGTATACGATGAATATTAAACTAAATTGTATTGAACTATTGTTAAAAAATATTTTTGGGTCTTTAATATAGACTATAGGTACTATTAATGTTTACAAATAAATGATTCATAATATAATGTTGTTCGTGTTGCTATAAGTCCTTAATACCTATTGGTTATTTACATACATGAACTAAAAACAAGGAATATTAAATGTATAGGTTAAACCCATATTTTAACAATTATTAACTATGTCAATTTCAGAATAAAATAAGATGACATTTTTAGTTTGAAGAAAAAATAGCTATACCTATTACCTATGCACAAATATTTTTCGTTCCATATTCCTAAGTTAAACAACTTTTATTTGAATACAATTTTAGTCAGTATATCATTTTCTATATACCTTCATTCAAATTAGTAATCAGGTATCTATAACTGAATAATGATAAAATTATTAATCTTATTTTTTTTTGTTAACTATTATTTTGAACCTATGCAGAAATTATTGTACTTGACTATATTAGTGCTAGTGTATGAAAACTTCAATTTTATGTTATTTAAACTTCGTCACAGAGTACAATAAAAATAATTAGTTATATTTCCTTCGATTTATTTGCGACTTACCGAGAATAAAATTATATTATAGGTTATTTAGTCACTCGATTTCATACAAGCAGTTACTACTGAATAAATTCCCAAAGAATGTATTTGCATTCTGGCGTTCTCTGATTTTTTTAACCATCCCAATATTAAATTTTTTTTTCTGTTAAGTTTTTCATGATTATTTTTAAACACGTTTATTCACGTCATGCTTATACCTTTTTCTCGTATAAGCCCAAATTAATTCAACCAGTTCTATTACCAATTCCTTGTATATCTTTAAAAAATGTGTATATTAAATTATTCTATAGCGTATATGTTCTTGATTAGTTGCTTATTCCTTTTTTATAATATATTGGCTATAAGCCAAGATTTTTCCTCATTCATCAAATAATTTTTATTTTATTTAAATAAAATATGGTGTACAAACGTTTGATGTGTCATTCATTAATTGATTAAAAATTTTTTCGTTTAATTTCATGTTTGGACCGATAAAAAACAGTAAATCAGTATTATAATATTTACTTTAGGTATATTTAACTTTAATTCAAATAGTATAGTTCCGAGAAGTCGGTGACAAAAAATTTAAAACTGATTGTCTAACTCTTAAATATTGTGGTGTTTGCATGCTACTGCTACAACACTTGATAATTTTTATGAAAAACGTATTACATCAGCGACGAGTATGTATTTGATACTCTCGATCGTCATTAAATAATTATAAGCCATTTTAGGTTTCCAAACATAAGTTCTAGGTTTCTATACAAAAGCTTAGATACATAATACCCTCGTTGTGTTCGTCCGTCGCAGTTACTGGTACATAGTTACGATTGTTAATTTGGTTAACAATAGCAGATGGATATTATTCGTAACATTATTATTATTATTATTATTATTTTAATTGCTGAAGTTCAATAAATAAATAATTGTGTAATGATTCGGTCAAAAGTAAATTCATAATTCAGGAAGTATCAAAAAACATCAAAATATAAGTACTTATATTTAATGTAAATATAATATACTAGCAAATTTTAAAAATAAGTAGGTACTAACTACTAATACTTAAGTTCTTTAAGAATTTTAAAATGTAATTTAAATCTTATCAGTTATTTACAAATTGAGATATTTAATTTATACAGAATTCTACACCCAAGTATAATACACCAGGTTACCAAATTCTTTTAAAACTGTGTATGAAATTATAGCTTATTGTTTAAAATACGTTAAACCGGAAATTTAGCACGATTCAGAGTTTGCTTTTCTAACTTGTTATGTTTTACATTTAATATAAACGTATATAAAATATATTTTGTGTTGTTTATGTTTGTAAATTATATATGTATTAATGAATGTATACAACGCCGGTCGTGTATGTCTGTTTGTCTGTCTATTACATTATTTTCCCAAACAAACAAAAAAAAATCCATGCTCCATATTTTTACAAAAACCTAACAAATGGTTTTGTTAAAAAAATGTACTCTTGTTTCAACCCTTTTTCTCTTGTCCCCGCGTCCTCTTCTGTCCCTTTATACTTTATTTATATTGACACCGCTGTTACCGCCATCAAACTGAGAGTTTAATTTATTTATTTCCCGAGTTTATGTTCAAAATTAGCATTTCTATTATGCGAAAATAATGAGAACCTCTTTTGTTTTGACAGCGTGTCCTGTTACAATGACGTGTATTCCCTTTGTAAAAATGTATGAATATATATGTACTTAAAATAATGATCACTAAAATTATAAGTCACAGTGACCTTTGCACTGTGGTTTCTTGACCAAACATTTCTATATATCGAACATACACATAATATATGTAATATTATCAAAACATTGTGAATTAGTTATAAAGTTATTGGTAATAGGGTCTGGGACGGACCTATTGCTAATATAATATTTAATTATTCATTATTGATATTAAATTATACATCAGATACAATATTTTTATTTTTTTTATTTGTTATTATCATATTGATTTTTTTTTTTTATTTAAAAGGTAATAAAAAGTAACCCCTGACCTTTTGTTTAAATGTTGATAACTTTATTGTAAATACAAAACGTTGCTCATCCCGTACTCCTAAGTCCTAACCGTATTTTTCAATATATTTATTAAGTTAATATTTTCATAACCAGTCATTCAGGAACATTTGTTGCCTCTTATCCTTTTCCAAGTAAGCAATCGGATAAACTTCAAGGATAACAATGTTTAATACTTTTTAGTTTTTACTAAAGAACATTTTCATTCTTAATATTTTTTTTTATATTATATAAATATATATATTATAAAATACTTTTGTTGAAATATTTATAAACCTCCTTTACTTACTCAATAGCTAAAATATTTTATGTACATAATACATTTACACAAAAGTCTATATAAACACATTGACACAATATCCGTATTTCCGCGAGCGCATTTAATCGCTTTTCGTATGGACAAGTTTATTGTCGACCAGTAATCCCCCTGAAATAAATCTGCTACGCAGCAATGACACCTGACAATCGTTCACACTACCACAGTATCACGCATAACACACACACACACACACACTTGTGTCTTTTTTTAATATATTTTGTGTCTAGCTCGCTTTACTGTAGTTTCGTATACTGTATATAGGTATAATATTAAGCGTGTTATTGAAAGTTTAAGCAAATTTTAAATTATTATAAGTTCCTATGATAATATATTATAATTTCTAACTAAATAAATTCGGAATCGATTTGTACGTAATCTTGTAATACATTTTGTAATTCGATATTCATTGAATCATACATTTAGAATACAAAAGTTTATGAATATAAAATTGTTAGAAAAGATTTTAGAATTCCATAAATTACCTATCTTAATATTTACCTGAATCAAATTTCCAATTTATAAAAGGACTTATAAATGAAACTTTTTCGATCAATTGTTTTATACCCCTAAAGTTGAATGCGTATAGTGATTGCACACACAACTTAAAAGAAAATCATATCATTGTAAAACTCGTAGATTATTATTTTTTTTGTTTTAGTATTTTTCGAGTGTTTAAGGTTTAATATAAGTTGGATTGTTCAAATTATATTAATTTGCAGAAACATATTTGTACGTTGATTTAATAACTAATTAATTTCAATATATGTATTCCAACATACATTCGCATACCTCTTATGGGATTTATTTAAAAAAAATAAATTGTATTCTATATTGGTTTAAAATGAGTTTTAGTGATAGCTTTCTTGCATTTTATTTTATCTTCAAACTCAGAATTTAAATAACTAATAAATGGAATTGGATAGTGATTTATCGTCATGATGGTTGTGGTGAGTTTTAGAAAAGCCGTTTTTTGAAAAGATTGCACGGCGCCTGATAAAGGACAAAGTTTTCCTGGTAGAGTGCGACTGAAAGTTGGAATTGGGGTTTCAGACAAAACCAGACTTTTTAGCTGCTTTGTGTTACTGAGCTGATTTTGAATGGCTGATGATTTATTCAATACATTTGTTGATGATCTAACAAATTTGAACTCTAAATATAAACAACATTCGAAATAAGCTAATATGACTATAAATTATAAATAGTATAATTATATAATAATATTTATAATATTTAATAATTGAAACAGAATATATTTTTGCAATAAAAATATTATCTATCGAATTTTGTTATTACATTGGTTGTTTGTAGAAATTGAAAAAGCCACCCACATCCGCTGTGATACTACCTATTTTGAACAGTTATTTAGGATTAATGTAATACTATTATAAAGTTTTATTCAATAGATTAACGGATTTTAATACATAATTATATAATATAGTAACTACCAAAATGTTTTAATAATATCTAATTATAATTTAAAACTTATACATTTTAATGATTTTACTTGTAAAATTTAAAAAAAACAGATACCTCAATTATCTACTAAATCTTCTATTACATATTTTTTACAAAAATACTTACCTAAATGTGTTTTTTAACCAAATTTATTATTTTCTGCTCAATAGTGCGTTACATGGGCTCACATGTGGTGATGATAGTTTAAAGATTAAAAATCGTGAACAAATATCCGGTTTTCTGACAACATTGATATATAACTCTTAATTTTTTTTTTAATGAAGAAGATCCCTTGACATGTTTAACTACCTATAAAATATATTTTTAAGTATAATTTATTACACAGAATGTCTTACGCGTGTCTCTGCGTACACATTGCAGTGGTGTTCGTCCACAATTTATAATTACTATACTCTATAAAACATGTACCCAATTATATAATATATTCTTTAAATGTTTGTACACAAAGCTTTTGAGGTTGTGACATACAAACACGAGGGTGGTAGGTAGGTATAGAAATTATTTTCTACCACCGTGAGTATAATATACCTATATGAATCTATTTATAGTTATTATTATTTTTTTTTTTTATCGTTGTCCCCGCTCGTGTATACAATATAATGGCCAATACGGGTATACCTACACTGTTCGCAATATTTATATATAATTATTTTTTGACGTTTTCGTCATTTTATTTTTTCCGTTAAAAATCTCTTTATCAATATACGCACTCTCCTCCGCCGCGGCCGTGTCGCAAACACTCGGGAGCCTGCGCAGGATTAAATTCTGCCACCGCAACGGCAACAACAGCGACGACAACAACCGCAGCAGCTCGGCACGGCGGTCCTCTATACTATAATCCCAATTAAATTGCGTCCGGAATGCGCGTGCTGCTGCGTCCCCGGGGGAAACGGACGCGGACGAAGCGAGCGGGGCAGAGGAAAAAAACAACCTACGCCGCGTCGTTGCCACACGCACACGCGCTCAAATTCAAAAATCTCTCGTCCTCTTTCTCAGAATTCGCCGTAGTTTTATATATATATATATGTATGTACGCGTGTAACCTTCCGCGGCATGTCCGACCCATCCACCGACGAGGCACATCCCTATACCGAAACGTACGTGACTCGGACTCGTTTATACAGGGTGATTATTTTTATAACTGGACAAATATTTTCTCGGGAAGCAGTTCATGTTTTTTTTTCCGTTGCGTATAGATACAACGCAACGACGTTTGGCAAGAAAGTTATATAATTTTACTATTTTTGATGTGACATAATATTATTATATATTACATTATTTTTAATTACAAGTGGAATATGTTGAATAGGAATTACAACGAACATATGTATAAATGTTGTGTTGTAACTTCTAATGACTTCGAATAATATGCAAAAAAAAAATGTTTAAAAAAACACATACATTCTCCGAAATAATGACTGCTTAGCGATAAAATAAAAACACCTTGTGCATATTGAACTTGATACACAATAACTTATAACATATTAAACATACGGTATGGGCCAAGGTATTTTCCCATTTCTCAGTGTCGATTTTATGAGAATACAGAAAAAACGATGGGCCTAGATGTGGCCTGTTTTTAGTCTTAATATATTTTGTGCACCCGCGATGCGTATGTGTGCGTGCAGCCGATACTCAATGGCTTGTAATATAGGGGGAGGCCCCTTGGGTTAGGACCCATAATGAAATTTCAGATTCAATTAGAAATATACTGCATGTGCATATTGCTTTATGTATATTTTACATATTATTTATGATATAATATTAAATATCTATAAAATAAAATTGCGCAATCTCAATTTGTATTGGTTTATATCATAATAGTTATAACCACCCGGCTTCCTAAAAAATGCGTAGTTATGGCTATTTTAGTGATGTGCAAGCATAGTATACTATAGTGGATAAATTGGCCTTTACTGAAAATAATTCCTATATAGGTATCGTACGCCACTGCCGATACTCGCGTATCGCATGAGAATCACGTCGAGTTATTGTTATTTTTTTCATACCGCGCCACCAGCCCGCCTTATAATAGTAATAATAATAATAATAATATAATATCCTTTCGGGGACGAACGAGTGAGCTGCAGCAGCAGCAGCTTCATGTGTCGCCAGATAGACACTGCAGAGTGATAGCAGAGAGATAAGAGGGGGAGAGACGGGAACGAAAATAAACCCCAAGCGTCTGTTAATTAAGTGAAAAATTTACGTCAAAACAAACGTCTGCCGTTGAATATAATATATACATGCACCGTGTCGCCGTGGTGGCGTAGCGTACGCGGTATGCTATATTTCATTATTTAATTAACTAGAGGGCGAGAAGGACGTTTGTGCCGACGACAGCGAAACTCGTCAGTGTCGTCGTTGGTGTTTTTTTTTCTGTTTTCAAAATTACACGAAAGCCAATAATGGAGACGTCTCCCGGGCAACCTTGTTTCCACGCGCCGTTTACGATTGTCACTACCTATATATATTTATAATTTTTTTAGCATCTCGTGAAATGTGCCGGTTATTCTAGTCTTAAAGCAATTAATTAATCCCGAGCCCACGCGGTGTTGATCTGAGTAAAAATACGTAACCATATTGTAAAGCGATATTTATAGTCTGGTAATATATGCGTAGTGATTACATTTGAAATACACTACCTATGGAATTTCTATCGTTCGACTATATAGGCAGTTGATAATTTGATACAACTATATTAATCAAAAAAATAACGAAACATTGTAAAAACGTGATCAATTTTAAACGAAAGTTTCTATAGAAATACACTCCTTTCTTGTAGTGGTTGATTTTACTTTTAGTTTCAAAAGTAGATACTTCGTTTACTATTTTTCAATCAACTATAAATTAAGATCAATAATCTATTTTATATTGTTTTCTTGTTCAAGTTTGTATATTATGTTTAATTTTTATCTCACATACTCAAAATAATTGAAACTCATCCATATGTTAAATATGGATATACACAATGACTGTTGTTGAAATTTCATATCACAACGTTTACGTATAAATACTGTAAACATTAGATCTATACGAATAAAAAAAATAAAAATATATAAACAAGTGTCTGTGGTATTTTTTTCTAGAATTGTACAAAAACCAGTCCTGGATTATTATATAGTATTAATGTATTAAGTACTTAATTACTGTTTATTTTTTTGAGGATTATTTTTTACTTTTTAGGTATAGGTATCTTTTATTTTTAAACTGTTAAATTGAAATTAAATACTGTTGAATAATTTATAGGAGTTAAAACTTTCTTAATTTAATTTACTTGTATATTTAATGTACTTACTATTCATACAATTATTCATTTTCATTACAAGTCCAACTAAGTTATTTTATCTATACCTATTATTATATAATATCGAAATTCTAAGTCATATTTAGTTTATCAAAACACATTAAGTGGATCAAACTAATAACTAATAGAACTGTAAATTTCAAATAATAATTGCATTTTCTGTTTTAAATTATTTTTTTTTTATTTATACGTTTTTGCTATTCAACTTTAAAAATATAACTCAAATATACAATTCAAATTTAAATATTAAACGACGTCAGTTCAAAAAAATATCCATAATGTATTTATTATTTTTTGGAAAACTTTAGTTTTGAATGTTTCAAGCATTTAAATAGACAATCGATTTATAAAATTTTGAAATGTAAGTTTTTCGAACGGATAAAGACGTTTTAATATTTATTCTAACGAAAATGTGTGCATACATCGTAACTGACACGCAATATTATAACGAACCACCTCCGTCAATTATAAACATAAAATTACAGCAGTCCTAGGATATTTTGTATGTAATATACTTTTAGTATTTTTAGTTTTGGCTCCTTTCACTACCCACATGTTGTATATGGTATATCGTACATTCGTACATGATAACTACGAGTCTGTTGATATCGTAATTAATTTACTGTTTATATGATTAAAGTGACATTTCTGAAGTCATAGGTATTATAATATTACAATTTGCATCCCATAAGTTGAGATTTATGGGTGTATTCAAAAAACACACACACACACACACAAAATGTGTCAAACGCCAAGTTTATTATTTTGAAAATATCGTTTTCGTTTATAAAGTTAATATACACTATACGACCTGGATAAATGTACTTAAAAACAATGCAGATTTAGTGTGATGATTGCTCAGACAAGTATTTTTTTATTGATTTTACTAGTTGATTTAAATGTTTAAATTAAATCTATGAATACTGGAGCGGGAAATTAAAAGAAAAAAACTAATGTACGTTTAAACCCTATTGTCTCTGTTGGGTAATTTTAACGGTTATTGAAACTATGGTTTATTATATACGTACATTTTTTTGTGGGTAAAATGTTGTGTAACCATATATTATTATGTATAGCATTACAACGATATGATTGAAAATCGTAATGTTTCCACGGTATGGTTCTACTCGATTATTGATCTTGCTCGAGCTCATATATGCACACATAAAATATTATATTATGTTGCGGTTTCCAAATTACTATCGACAGGCAATGCAATACGCGTTACACGTATATATATATATAGACATCGAGGGTCAACGAAAACTGTATATGCGCGTATACTGCGGAAAAGCGAACTTACGATAAATCATACAAGATCGGTCAACGGAACTTCGGGTTTGTAGATGGTGCGGGGGAGGAAGTCTCAGACCCGTCACTTTACATAACGTGCATAATGAAAAGCGAGACCCGCGAGTGCAGCAACTATATATATATATATATACACACATTGTATATAGGTATATGCGTGTTTAGTGTATACGAAAGTGGGGCGGAGGTTGGGCCAGGAACACGTGTTACCCACTTGGCCGGTTTGTGATTAATGAATTATACTCGGGCCCGCGGAAGGGGTAGGCGCGCGACAGGAGTTCGGATATCTAACGTAATTAGAGCCGCCGTTGCCGGGGCAGTGACGCCCCCGGGGGAAATATACGCTCCGGTGCACGGTCTACGGGGGCGGGCAGGGGTATCGACCGTAGTCGTAGTCATAGTCGTCGTCGTCGTCGTCGTCGTCGTCTTCTGATATAATTTGTGCCGAATGCTGTAATAGAAGTTTTACGCGGGAAAGGAAGAAAAAAAATATACCGAAATTAGAAAATGTCCTTTAGGGAATTTCGTTCGGTTACAAAATGACATATCCTGAAATTATTTGAAACGAGACACATTGGTATTGAATGGTGGCCATAGATAAAATACTATTAGTTGGTGGTGCGATACCACTTTAATTTCGGCTAGGTCAAAGAAAGAAGGATGGACGGAAGCAAAAACAATCGTATACATTTATTTCCCAACCTTTTCAGTGTTGATAAACCATTAGGCGTTATTAAATTCCAGTACATATATCATTATTATTGTACACAGTATATGCATTAAAAGAGTTGTTGTGTATATATTATAATTGTATTAATTGTATTAATTGTATAATGTTATGCTAACGAAAAAGTGCCGTGATCGATTGTTCACGATATACGTATTGACTGAAATATATGACCAGAATTTGTTGTCACCAAAGCATCAAAAACTTATTATGCGTGTTCGTGTGCACGCGTGGCCAGTCCAAACTATACCGCGTGTTCACCGCCGGTGACCAGTGAAAACGATCGAGTTAGCTGATAAAAACGAAACACATAATATATATGATATGCGAATGACCATCATTGACCTGTACTCTGTCGGTCGCCCGTGAACACGATATACGAATAAATATATTTTTTTTTTTTTTTATTTAAGGTTTACAGACTTCAACTACAATGGTTATTAGCCAACATTTTGTTTAAGTTTAACATAAAAAAAAGAGTAAATTACAATATTAAAAAATTACAAAATTTGTTTAAATAGATTTACAATTTAAATTATATTGAAACTATATTTTATTGATAAGGTTGTCTTTGGTGATGAATTCGATGGTTTTTAAAGTATGTTCTTCATTAAGTGCTTCTTTGATGTTGAGTGGGAGGTTGAGAAGAGTGCGGGTTGGTTCATATATTGGGCATTCTTCAAAAATGTGTCTTATGGTGATACGGGTTTGGCATGTGTTGCATATAGGGGGTTGATCTTTACTGATAAGGAAAGAGTGTGTGAGAAAGGTGTGGCCGATTCTAATACGAGTGATGGCAATATTTTGACGGCGGTTGAGGTCCGGAGGTGTAAACCACTGTTTCACAGAACATTTTATGTGTTTAAGTTTGTTGGTAGGCGAAATGGAGTCCCAGTAGTGTTGCCACGACAAAAAGATTTTATTTTTAACGGACGTAAAAATATCCTGGGATGATATTTTATCGATGGTGCTGTTGTGTAAAATATTAGAGGCAAGGGAAGCTGCTTCATCGGCTCTTTCGTTTCCTTTTATTCCTACATGGGAGGGTACCCACATAAATTCAAAGGTTTTCTGGGTGTTGATTAGTTCAGATTGGGTGATTTGAGTAATTTCATTTCTAGGCCACGGGTTTTTAAGTGCTGTTAGGACACTTATTTTTATTATTTATTAAAAATTTAAAATTTAAATACGAATAAACCAACGCGATTTCTATGCATCGAAACATAATATTGTTTTTAACTACGGTGGGCACATCTTATCCGCTTTTAACGCGTCCCGCGCTGGTAGCAGGGCTCATTGGATGCAAAAATGGAATATAAAACAGATTATGGTCTAGCCGACAAACCACAATCCGGTAAGACGCGCGTTAATTTTTCAACTCGCAACGTTGAAGGTAGGTACTTTACAATATTTGCACACGACTACTGATTGGAATGAATATCGAGTTGCGTACAAGTCCCTACCGTTTCCGTCGAAGAAACGGACTGTGTGAAAATATTGTCCGTTTTTTACTTTGATCCGTTTCCGTCGCAGCAACGGACTGTGTGAAAGAGGCCTAAGGCAAACATTGCACATAAACCTATGCAAACGGATAGTGTGGACCGGCCCAAAAGTGCGTTTACTTAAGACCACGAACGCAAACGAACGGCAATTCGTTTGCATTCGGAGCTGTTCGATTAAGTGGTAAGGGTTAGATCACATTTTTATTATTAAAAATAAAAAGTGGATACAATCTTTATTCACTATCGTAGCGTAGTATACGTTATTTCAAATTAATAACTATTAAAATTAAATTAATTATTGTCATTATGACAATTTAATTACAAACAAAAAATAATAAAGATTTAGCGACATTTTCATAATATTAATAGCTGCAAGTGTAGGCTTCTCAATAATGTTGTAATTCATTCTTAATACTTTCATGGCATCTGGATTTGTTTATATTCATGTTTTAATATAATTAAATACAGTAGATATACCTACTCTATTAGTGTAATGAATATTGTGAATTTGTGTTATTTAATATTATAATATAATGTACAAAAAAATATGTTATATTTTATATTTTAAGAAATTTTAAATCTTTAGCTCTTAATACCTATACACGACATAAGGAGGTACCTTAGCGATATGCTGCATACTCCAATATATACAATAAAGAGACAAACCGTGCTTAATTTCCTTTTTTTAATGTCTTAATTTGGTTAAACTACATTATAACAATTTAATTCTATTATACATCAGCACAATACACATTTGGCTTACATATAGGTACCTAACCTAGATATTATAACCATTTTCAAAATTACCTGAGTATACATATACACAAAAATGTATAGTGTCCATTTGATAGTCAGTGCAATGGATTGGTATGTAGTAGTTTTCAAATTAATAAAGTTTTTTGTTCCATAAAATAGTGTTTCAATTTAACTCCGAGACTAAATGTTTTTGTGTGCATATATATTTATATATACGTATTATGCGTTCTGTGGTGCGCAAAATAAGGTCCAGTCCCGGACATTTCAATTTGATAGTCGATAAAGTTTCATCGTTCCTACGCGGCGTTAGTATCCTCTGTCAGTCGTTGGTAAATTAATATGCGTTTAATTAAATACGTCTATGTGTTTAACAATGAACGGTGTTACAAAATAATAAACGTATATATGTAGCCGCACGTCAGGTACCTATGGGTACATTATACGAGGGAATATAATAATAACGACAAGCGCGGGCGATAGCTTAACACAGTATAGGTATAAACGAAAAGAAAACTAAAAGATCGGCAGAAAGTACACGCAAACAAATCAACAGCCCTATTTATTCTAAATGTTTGTTTTTCTCCGACGTTGATTACAACACAATCGTCGACGGGAGGAGCTATTCATTTTAATTAACCTCAATTCGCCCCGTCGCTGCGCACTTTTCGTACTTTTTTTTCCTCTTTTGTTTCCATAGCCGCGACGATACGGTGATCTCCGCGCGTTATATATAATACAGCTTCAGAGCGTACGGCGTAATTTTTTTCTCGGCCCCCTCGGGAAGTCGTAAAAATATAATATATATTTCATCGACGGCTTCTGAACGCGATAATAGCTGCAATGACTATATTATAATAACCCGCGAGGTAGTTCCCGTAAATTATATGTTTATAATAATATACGCGTTATTATATTATATTATATTATATAGTCGCCGTCGCCGTCGGGTCCTCGCAGCAGCCGCCAGACATCTATGCACATTGCACACAGTATTGTAATATTATTATTATTATTATTATTATAGAGTCCCGTATATACTGGCGTGTGTTAGGTCACGGTACGGAAGAAAAGGGAGTCTAGAAACTATATGTATATAATATACAGCCGGTTTTCAATTAGCATTGTTTTTGAAGAGCTTTGTGCTGCGGAGTACGCGTACCACGGTATATCCCACGATACCGCCGTTTATATACCTATATATTTTATATAATGTATGTATGCTTATTGCTTACCGTCATACGACGGGCATTATTATCGCGCAAATATATATATGTATGTATAATATACCGGTAACAACGCGGCGCGGTTTGCCCATTGTTTGTTTTAAATCGTCGACCTGCGACGACGGCGACGACGACGACAACAACAGTGCGGGGTAAAGACTTCGATGGGGGGGGATTCGGTCTAGGGTCGTGATCCCTTTTGGAAATCGGCGAGCAAATATTTGCCCCCGTGGGAAACCGGACAGATGACGGCGATGATATGTTCGGGTCCGTATATAATGCATATATCTATATATCCATATATATATCATTATGAAGCTCGACGGCTGATGTTCGACAGGTCGAGAGTCGGTGTGACTGTTGCGTATACTCTCACACACACACACACACACACACACAAATATTGTATATGCAAACAATAAACATAATATTCGCTGCGGGCCGTGTCGGACGTCTGAAACGACGTCATATCATAATCTCGAAATCCCGTCAGACGGTTATAATATTTAACTACTACAATGTGACGGTTTTATGCAGAAACACGTATGTTTCGATTACTGCAGTGTATCATAATTTTGGACGGTTTTTTTTTCATGTGGACAACGAGCAATTGTTTTGTAGACTTTAATACCTCGCCCGGGCGTGAAGACTACTGTTGGTACGCGTAAATCAATTCATCAGCTGTCGCGAGAACAAACTACTCGCCACTCGCAGTATCGAGTCCGATTAACATTATGATAATAAAGTTTTGCGCGACACTTTTCATTTTATAGCGTTTTTAATGTTCAAACACAAACGATTGAACTCTATGTTCTTTTGCCAAAATTAAATAATAAACAGTGCTACCCTGCATACCATATATCTTGTTTTATTGTTATCGGCTTTCTGTAATTTCTATGTCCGAAAGTATAGGAACAAAAATATTAATGATTTCATAATACACGCCCTGTTAATAATAATTTGATCGATTTCGTTCGATAGCGGGCACTGAGAATATTCGTTTGTGCGGTGTTCAAAGTGTGAGTCATTGTATTCGATTAATCATTATACATTTATGAAAGAGTAAAAACGTTAGTGTTCTTAAACTCTATTGAAATGTCAAAACGTTTTTAACCGCCGCGCCGACCATACATTATACTATATATATTATATGTATAATATTATATATTATGAATATTATGATATTGCTCGTACGTGGTACGTCGGAATACTATACAGAGCCACAGAGGTATTATACCAGCTATGTATTATTATGTTAATAATTGACGTTCGTTATTTAACAGAGGTCTAGGCTTTCCTCAAGACGTCGCGCTTTGCCCAAGAGATGTCTTCGTCACGCGTGGATGACCTCTGCTAGTCGAGGTTTTTAACGTTGACAATAATATAATTTTTCTGTATCAATTTCAAAAATCCAACGGAAAATTCTCATTCCCCATTTACTCCCCAATACCTAACCGTGTACTACCATTACAGGTGGTGACGTGATAATCAACTCCTTCCCAACCTCTCACTATGAAATATCTCGTTTTTACAAACTTTATAATTTGTCCACTTTTTTCTTTATGAACTTCTGGTTAAAATAAAATAGCACCAGACCAAACTAACTTAAACAACTGCCATGTAAAAATAAATTTTGATTTATTTTCTTATTATTACAATTCATAGTACCGTAAAAAAGGTATCTACTGAATTCATGTTTTATCACGATTTATATCTTTATCAAATACAACTGCAGTTATCTCATTGAACTATTTGTTGTTTTTATCAAACCAAAGCTAATTTAAAATAATAAATTCATACATAAACGATAAAACGAATCAAACACACGAAATTATATTATTATAGGTCCTCTAAAAAACTACCCAAGTTCTGTGCATTTTTTTGGAAAAATGCGTCTTCAAATTTAAATATAATGTCTGATGCCTTCTCGATAATCATTGTGTTGTTTTTACTTATGCTTGGACGAGTATATATTACCGTCCTCAAATAATTTTATTATAATAAAGGAACACGATATAATTATTATAAGTCGTAAGTATTTATGTACCTACTTCATTTAGGGGGAACAAAATTGAAAACAATTAACACTAAAATAAAACACCTGACGCGCGGTTGACGTATTATATATTCATCACCCACTGAGTGCTCGTCTTGGCGGTGGTGCGGTGGTGGTATAATATGTGCGTTGATATTGTTCACGTTTATTGCGCGTTTCGTATATTATATATACTGTATTTATTTATATGTATGTGTATATATTGTAGGAGGTTTGCCCGCGGGATAACGGTCTTGTGTGGAATATATACATATATATATATTAAAATGTAAGAACGACACGACGATCGGAGTTTTCGGTGACGGGACAAGGGAGGAGGGGATGTGGAGGTTAAGTTTCGTCTGGTATTATTTATAACTCGGCAATATTGATCTCCATCACTCCTCTTGACAGCCCGGTTGGCGGGGGCCCCGGTATAGAAATTAATATCGGTGGTGTCGCCCCCGCCCCAGCCCACCCATTCACCCATTCACCCATCCACACACAGTACCACCGCCACCTTCGGCGCGCGGGCGTTCTGTCTTTGGTCGGCGGCGTTCGCCCTCTTTCCCGCCGCCGCCGCCACCACCGCCGAACACCACGGTCTCTATCCCGGGGTCCAAATCTCGCCTCACCCCCACCACGACGACAACGACGACGAAGACGACGGCGGCGCCCGTAGCGGGCTTCTCCTGGTGGCTTATGTGTGTTTATAAACGCGTAGTGTTTTGTGTATTATACACACGAACGCATACACAAAGTTGGACCCGAAAAGCTTAAAGTTTAATAGGAATGCGCTTTCGGCCGAGTATTAAAACTGGGTATATATACACCACCATACGTGTGTGCGCAAGCCGCCCTCTATACCGCCGGCCACCCCCTCGCAACCCCGCTGCAACCGCCGCTGGCTCCCGTGTTTATTAACAGTGTATATATACTCCCGCCGTCGTACACACGTGTACGCGTATACATATATAACACTAAATAATATTATTCATCACACACACACACACACACACACATGCTCACAAATACATTCCCCGTGTACTACGCGTATATGACGATAGGTACCCTCTCTACCTATACCTATATAATATTATAGCGCGGAGTATATATATATTATGAGTGTGTGTATATACATGTATAGCGTGTAGGGGAATTTTTTTTTTCCACTACTCGGCTACGGCACGTGCAAGCGTGTGCGCGTTTTACCGCCGTGCGTATGAGTTTTTAATCCTTAGGATTATATTTTATACACATATAGGTAGGTACGTGTATCAAGAAAATACTTTAGTAGTATATGAGGGGGAGTGGAAAAACCTATGCCGAAAACGCATACTCGCGTCTCTCTCGCCATATATATATATATACAACATAATAATATTATATACATACCTACCTACCTACTATATAATATATATAGGTACTCTAGTTTCGTCGTCCTGTGCGCCGCGTGTGCGGACTCGTAATTCAAAACATAATTAACCCAATACAGTTGAGGAATATTGGGCGTGTGAATTCATACGCACACCGTGTGTCTGTATAATTATAACTTGCCAAAGTACAAATACAATAGCTTATAATTTTCAATCAACTCGTAAATATAGAGTTATACACGGTTATTATTATCACGAGTGCTCTCAGGCGAACTGATTTGATATTTAGGGTCCAGTCCTGTACAAAATATGCAGTTTCATACATGTGAAAAAAAGTTATAAAATATTAAAATCATAATATATTGATATACAAATGTTTAAATACAAAAAAGCTTATTTACCTATAATACCTGTACTACAGTGTATACGTACATTTATCATCGAATACTGTATGATATTTCCATAAACAAATAAAGCCGTTGAAAAGTGGCACAATACACATTTCATATATGCTTACAAAAACACATCCTGCCAGCAATCAATGCCATAATAAAGGAGCAACATGAAACGGAAACAAACATTGAATCACTTATTCAAAGTAAATAAACGAAGAAATAAAATTAACTACTACAATTTGTTTTTCCAGTTGTTTATTTTTCAACTGTTTAGACTTTAAAACATATAATTCAAATTATTGTTTGAAAAAAGTTTTAAGTCCATCGCATCTAATTTATAATTATAAATTAGGAAAAGTGAATATGACTTTAAATAGTATAGCACACGTGGCTCAAATAAATATAATAAATTGAAGGTATATAATTCAGTTTAATAACAGTCGGCCCATTACCTACCGACTGCAGTTAATTGATCAAAATATAACTTATTATTAAAATTGTTTATACAATTCCTTAGCAAGTAATAATTTTTAACCTTTTGAAACCAAAAAAATTGGGGCTGCTGTTATTCACTAAAAGTGTAAAAATATAAGTAGATGTAATAATTTTGAACTTTAGTGATGAATGTTATTTAATAAGTTTAATTTAATTTACCTGCAAGAGTTAAAATAATTAAAATTATAGATATTTTAAGATGTCGAATGATTTACGTTTTAGAAATATGAAATCGTCTATACATCGCGCATGACAGTAAACAATTATTGAGTTCTGTTATTCACATTAAAATATATCAGTTTGCTCGAATATAATATGTCAACAAAAACTACAAAGTGTTTATACTTTTCATAGGTACACCTTAAGTCTATCCGAAAAAACCGATCTCGCCAATATCGATATTTTATATTTAATAACAAAATATTTTAAGCATATTTATCAACCGTACGTTTCCGTTTGCAGGTGAATGTGAGTTTCCTGCCCAATGGTCCGGTCGGTGGTTCCAATCTGGCGTGAACCATTACATCAATATAAATACGACCACCATCATGACCAAAGGAGAGTGCGTGCAAAACGTCAGTGACAAGTTTCTGATCGAAGACAGGTATAACGGTGTTTTTGCTATTAACATTGAGTGTGATTGGCACCTGTAACTGTAAGGTTGTTTTACTATTATATAAGTAGACATTTAACACGGCAACAAAGTGCACACCTAACTTGTGCGATGGGGCAACATTGTGAACCGTTGGCACAATTGTAGCCGATCCGAAAGATAGGGATTTATCGATCGTGTGGTTTGTCATTCTGTCCATTACACAGATGTTATCGGCAACCATCGTCATTTAACAACGTTTATTCGTCCGTGTTAATGTACAAAATGCATATAACAGAAGAGAAAACCCATTTTGGAAACGGATTCAGTGAATAGGGGAAATATATTCGTTCATAAATTATAGGTACCTAGTTCAAAATATCCATTAACTCAAGAAATATAAATTATATATGCCGATAAAATTATTAAGTACAAATTCGTCATGATGAAATATATAAATTAAATATATAAAATTATATATATATAATATATATATAATATATATAATATTTAAATTACTGTAATTACAATATTATTTTTTAAATGTACAATGGTGATATTTGACTAGGTTTGGATTTAATTAGTTTCACAAATCAGTTAGTTTATTTTTTTCCTGCATCTTGTACATAGAAATATTATATTTTTTTTATATTATCTCTAAAAAGCACAAACTTATATTTGTTTTTGGTACATTTGATTCGATCGTTTAAACTAAATTTCCAAAAACAATTACTCATAAGCTAGGTAATTATTGGTATACTTTGGCCTATATGAATTTTATTAGTGTGTTAATTATAAAACATGTTAACGTTGAATTTCTTGAACTTTAATACAGAAGTAGGTACCTGCTACGGCAGTAATGCATTATGTATAATTTTGTTTGCTTATCTATGTGTGTATAGTTACAAATAAACATGATTTGTATACAGTCTTCAAATACTAAAACTTAAATCATCTACATGTACTTACATTGAATAGTATATATTTTTTTAAATTTTAAAAATATTATAATATAATAGCAGCAGTGTATCATATTATACGCTTGAATTTTCTTTATATTATACGAATACAACAGAAAGATTGTTGACTTGGATTTTTATACTTTGTGAACCCGACTTTTATTATATTTGAGCCAATACAAATGAAATATATACGGAACCCATAATGTTTATCTAAGTTTTGTAGAGAAAAATATGGCTCGAGGGACCCCGGGCCGAGCGGATCCTATTTCCTATATACATCATCAGGTCTCCAAAATTCATCATCTTCCTCCGTCTCCTCATCCCCTAGAACAGCTACTGCCGTCGATCGCATAGCTGACCGGTATTTCGCTACCGACTCACGTATACATATAGGTATAAGTACTCAGATATTCATATTTATGGTATATCGGTCTATTTATATACATATATTACACATTATACACATGTATTACCGTCGGTGCACTGACTGTTCAGTGGTGGCTAACCCGACTATTAATCATCATATCGTCCGCATGTTGTTTTACATTATTCAGTGCAGTGTACGCGTATGTGTAATGTGTATACCTATAAACCTACGTAGGAAAAAATAAAAACCAACGACTCGCACAATTGGAATAATTTACCGGGTGGCCGAGGGAAAACGAGTGACGAGAACAAAAGTGACCCGTGGCGGCGGGTGGGAAATGGGGCAGTGCACATGACAGGTCGAATAAAAGTGGACGGCAAAACTATTGTTTCGAGCTCGTATAATGTTGAGTTTTAATATTTATATAAAATATAATACATAAACGCCAAGCGTTCAGAATAGCGCTCGATCCGCACCTTTTTGTTTCGGATGGCAATTCCTAGCTATGCTGTTGGTGGACCAAACGCGTCATATTTATTATATACGCGTTACCCTCCGCTTTTGGGACAATATTGTCGTCTCGCCGACCGGTTAATTATTATTATTTTATTATTAGCGTACCCCTCCGACTTTTCCCCCTCTTGAATATATATTGTATACACCACGTCAGTATTTTGGAGTCATTTAATCATATATATATATATAGTCGTCTCCGTCGTCACACGGTGAAAGCCTCTTTTGTGTCGGTCGGGGTTCCTCCAACGCTACTCGAATATATTACATTTGGGAATAGAACCTGCGACAAAAGCGTGGTGTAATTTTTTTCCCGCACATTTGTAGGTACAAATATACTACCACGTCGACGGGGGACCCTCAATAGGCGGAAGTCTTGGTAGTGTTTAATACAGCATAATGACAAAGGTGACGGTATTTTTTTTATTATATATTAATTTCCTATACAATGCGAACTCGTGTACGATTCGACAGGATATACGTGTACAATCCATACTGAGGGCACTTAGAAATATTCAAAATACTGTTTTAAAAAGTAAAAATAAAGAAATTGTTAGGAATCCTTTAGAAGTAAAATGAAATGCATGAAAATACCATTATAGTTTGTACATTGTTTTCTCAACCATTACATCATATTAGCATATACAATGGCCTGTTCCGGGTACTTGATTGTATTTTATTAAATGACGATTTGTTTTGTTTCATAATAATATCATCAGTACAGTTTATAAGGGTGCGTATTCAAATTTTGATTTTATAACTGTAAAAACAATTTTCACTGATCCAAATATTAGTGTTTGAATAATTTATTATTAGATTGTTTACGTATATTATATAGGGTGTAGAAACGTGAAATGTTGTGGTTTTATTTTTAAGAAGACTATATCTCGAATTGACCGAACTACTACTTTACGAATACTAGCTGTGTACTTTACTCTATGAACCTTAATATGACGGTAGTTTTAAAATATGGGACTAAATTCTACTTAATTATTTGTTTTTTATAGTTCTTTTTATCTAATATTCAACTGCATTCAAACCATTTTAATTTAAACTTGTATTTACAATTCACTCTGACTTAATAATTATTACTTAAATTAATGATTATACTGTATATGAAGTGTATTCTATTAACTATTTATATATCCTAATCTACATATACTCTTATACTCTCGTTAGTATCAAAATTACTGTCATCTCATCAAAAAATAATTTTTTTTTTTTTATTTATGTAATTTTAATTCCAATAGATTACATGCTACATATATAGTTTTTATTTATTTTGATCTATGTGAAATGTGAGTTTATCATTAATTACAACCTAAATGAATATCACAAAACAATAATCAAATCGTTTATCATTTATTTTTAATTGGTATTATAAAGAAACTGTATTGGATAGTTAATTATAAAATAATGATTTGTTTGCTTGTTTTTTAAATATTAATGTTTAGATAGAAAAATATACATCAAAAAACCACTTTGATAAACTAAATGCATTACTTAAAGTTTAAACGTAACTATAAATTAATAAGTATTTAACAAAGAAATTGTTTTAACAAAATATTAATGCCTTTATAAAATGTAGTTTCTGATGAATAAATTATTCGTTTAAAAATTGTTCATTTATGAAATTCAATCAAACATAATTACATATGTCACTCGTTCATAGTTATGCCAGTAATAAGTGAAGACTTTTTAAAACAGTTTAAAGCAAAAATGTAAACTTTTTTTATACAAGTACGTGTTAAGAATTTTAAATATATTGGCCGACACAATAATCAGTGACCTTTTTTTTTTGTTATAATAGTCACTTTTCTTATCAAAAGGTCACTTAAACGTGCGTATACACGTCCAGCAGTCTTTATTCGCGTTACTTGCCTTTTAGAAAATTCTAGTACACTTATTTGAAAGAAACTATTGATTCCTTTCTACACTTTGGTATTCTTATCCGTTTTGTCTTCGCGTTTTAATATTTCCCAAAAGAAAAATCATCGTATAAAAGTCTGTAACAACCTTTTTTAGTTCTTAGGAAGCTGCCTTTCTAAGACTCATCTTTGATTCTAGTTTTTTGAGTCCATTGGTATTATTTGTTTTATACATTAAGTATAGGTACTTATACAATGTATGTGTACTAAGACATGTGCCAAATTGACAATATGTTTCATACTTTAAACCATCTGGCCCCATCTGTTCACAAACGTACTGTGAATTCAACAATCATTGTCTTTATTGAATTTGAATTGTTATTGTGAACCTATAGGTTATTCATTTCCTTCGTTATCTGATACACACGACTACGGGATTCCAAATAAAGTGTAAATAACAACAACAAAAATCACTTTTATTTTAAACTAATATGTCCTAGTATAAAATAAATTTATGAGCTTACCTGTAATTTAAACCAACGATATTATATTGTTATATTTTTGGAGCAGTTTAGTGAAAAAATTAATTATGGTTTTCAGTTGACTAGGTGACTAGGTAGTTGAATAAATTGATGCATAAAAAATTGACAGTTTTAATCAGTCAATTTTAATCTCAATACAACTATTACCAACCTATTACTTAATATATATGTTTTAATTTATTGAAGTGGTATTAAAAGCATTCTAATATTCCTAAAACACATATTGTGTATTGTAGATAAATATTCGATTTAGTTACTCGATTGATTTCATTATTGTGTTTTTTTGACACAAACATTTTAATTTTAATATGACATAATATGTCAAAATTAGTTTCATATTTTTGCATGCTTGTTTCTATTTCATAAAATATTACATCCGGAGATACAATTTATAATATTATTACAACTTAACTATAGGTACACATAAGTAAGTTATAATAAAATCAAGATAACACACCATTATACTGATGGGTTATGTTGTATAATACTCATAATATCTTTTACTTAAATAAGTTTGTGTATTTTGAACTCGAAACAAAAATCAAATCTGTTATATCCATTATATTAAAGAGCTAAAATCAAAAAGTTTCGACTAGTAGAGGTGTAGAGCATATAGAGAAAAATAGTTAACCATTGCTAGAGTAAACCATGTCGACGGGTGGTATATATCGCGTCAAAAACCTTAAAAAAAAAAAAAAACTTTAACGCTATTTCTTTTGGCTCTGCATGCACGTGAAACTGACTGTCAGTGGCCGAATGTATTCTGAAGGTTATTAAACCCTCTTCGCCACTCCACGTGGAGTAATACACCCTTCGACCGAAAAAAATATATGGTAAAGCTTACGCGTGCACAGAAATGCCATTAATGGAAGGTCATTTCTGAGGTAAAAAAAACTTCAAAGGTTTCTACGTAAGTTCATTTGCACACGGTAGCCAATGTTATTGCGATGTGGAGAAAAAGAGAGGTAGTCGGTAAAATGAGATCTTTTTTCTGGCTGCAAATTGAAATACATATTCGATGTTTCAAATATGACGATGTCTAGTTTGTTCGTTTCTTCTTTTAGATATGTGAGTTATTGACTTAATATTATAGAGTCACTGAAGAGGAACTTTTACATTTTTAATGCATTGATATAACTATGAAATCTGAACATTAAATTTCATAAACAAAATGTCTATGTTTTGAGAATTAATGTTCTTGACTAGGAAATATTATGAAAACCCCTAAATTCCATTTTTATACATAAATAATCTTATTAATTAGATAAATTTAACTATAAACTTTTTTTAAATTATTAATTTTAAAATGTTATATAGGCATGTAAATATACTCATGTATGTACATGTATATACATTTAAATTTAACAAATAAAAATAAGATATTAAAACTGATATAATGCTTATCTTATTGTAATATAATAGTCCAAGACTTCAAGAGTTCTGAGATTTATTATTACATTAGTAAAAATCGCATCAAATCCATTCATAATTTATACCTACTTTTTATTTTATTTTATTGCCTATTTTTCAAGAAACAGATTTGAATTTAACACTCTTCTGAACTAGTTTTAGACAACATTTTTTTTTTATTAAATCCAGGTATTAAAGCCTTATTGGCGAATAATATAAAAAGGTTTTAATATGTTAATTATTTAAATTATGTAATTACAAAAAAAAAAAAAATCATAATATTATCTAAAATCTAGAAATACTAGAATACTGTTTATTTTGGTATTGGTTTAATAAATTATTATAATATAATATATATATTAGACCGTTATTAAGTTATTAAAACAATCGATTTCAAAGTTAAAGGTACCTCTATTGCACTCGTTCATTTGTTTTTAATATTTAAAAAGATTCAATAGGTCTTATATTTGTTAATATTTACTTCCACAAAATTATTACTCATCAAAAAATGTGTTACAAACATCATATTAAAAATGTACTAAGTAGCATTTATACATTTTTAATAATTTAGTTACTAGCTAATATCATTTATTACATTTTAACAATTAAATAATGAATGAGGTACATCGAAATGAGATGAAAAAGTTTTAGTTTCTAATACAAGTACATGTAAATCCCCGGTTTCAAGGTAGGTGGAAATGAATAACGTTGTGTACAGGTCGATAGAGAGAGTGTAGGATGAATAAACTGATGTTTAAGCTATCTTTCGTCAAAAGAGCTTGCCAAACTTACCACTTCCTTATACTCCCCTTAGTTAATCCAAGAATTCCTTACTCTCTACATAGGAATTTAATATTCGAGCTGATCTGACTTGTATACCACTAAAAACATCCCCCGCTCTAATGGTTCAACTCCCTTCCAACCTTAACATTTGGAATTTTTTCTTTACCTATCTTTTACCTGTACTTTAATGGGTGTGTAAAGGGTAGGAAGGAGTTATTCCTTTAATCCTGAGTAGCGTAAATTTGTAATCAGTAACGTTGCTCATTATAAATTTACTGGGGCCCGGTTGTCAAGACAACCTTTTATGATAAACTTCCCATAGCCGGGACATTATATTGTTATATGCTCAATATTAACATGTTATTTCGGTAGTATATATCTTAACATAAATATGTCCGCTTGATATATAGTTTATATCAATTTTAAGTATAGCCTATTAATTATTATATATAATACCAACCGAATAACCCGGCTTCGGTCGTGTGTTAAATAATCGATTCGTATTTACATTGGTATTTTATTATAATTAAACTATTTAAAGCCTAGCCATTTAATGTATAATAATTTATATAAATTAATTAAATGACGCGCTAAAAACCTTTAAATATAATACCCCTCCCCCATCAAACAAAAAAATTAAAAATCGGGCAACGTGGTAACACTCGGGAAAGTATTTAGAACAACTCTGTGAAAACAAATTGTAAACAAGTTCAATAGTGTCGTCAGAAAATTGGAACATGAAAAAGTCTCGTTCTTTTATATATATAAGGATAATATGATAAAGAACATATAATTATAGAGCAAGAAGCCTAATTTTTATTAAATTGTATTTATATGTACTATTAATATTAGTTTTTGTAAAACGAAAGTAGTTTTAAAATCATTTTAAATTTACGACTTACGCCGTATTATAACTTTACCTATTTATATATTTAAATTAAAAACCCCTCCCTTAATTTGTAAGTTATACACATATATTGTAAATATGTAGTTGAATATCTGCTTTCTTTCCAAATACTATGAAAAGTAAACTAAATGAAATTCACATAATAATCTTTTTAAGATTTTTTTATTTATTTTTTTGTACCTACTTTGTTAACAAACGCATATTATTTCCGTCAATTTACTGGCAATTTTTGCGATTCACCGTGCGTAAAATCGTGAAGTCTATTTTTATTAAATTAACAATTAGTGGGGGAAACAATCTGTATAACCAAAATGTGTAATAACGCTTAACAGATTTTTTTATCAATTATTCCGGAACGCCAGGTCGTCTTTTTCATCCTTATTTTACGTGGCTCAACAAATCGATCGACTGAATAAAAAACAAAATAGGTTAAAAATCCACCAACCCCATCATAGTTTGTGAAACAGCTATAGCTGAAAGACGCAGATAAACCATTAGCTATTTGAAAACTTGTGAATACGCAGTGAAATAATACGTGACCATATTCTAGCTGATGAACATTTTAAGATTAATTGAAAAAATATATGATGACATGCGAGGGATTCCGTCCCTGTTGAATGTGATATTCAACTGCAGTTTAATTATGTAACTCAATTAATTTAATGGTTTCATTGTAGGTCAATTGTTTAAAAAAATCTCATTAAATAATAGATGTTTTACTAAGACTCAGAAATAATAAATTTTTTTTTTAAAACCACTAGTATTTAAATACTAAAATGGTTACTTAACTTGAAATGGTAAATTATCTTCGTATTTAAACTGTAGCGCGCTAACAATCATCCGTCTTGTGACACAATTATTTAACGGCCTGAAATATATCGCTTAAAACGACGATTCGTCGTTTACCGATTACATTGTTTATTTATGTACAGTACATTTAAACACAACAATATATGATTTTGGGCGAAATGTCAATTATTCTCAAACTGTAAAGTTCGAAAGCAACTGCAGTGATTATCATCTCCAAGACCCTTTTCGAGAACAATAAAAACTTTTAAATGTAGTCGAAACACTTGATGATGCGAAAGATTTCGGACGGATCCGAAGTTTGAGCATGCTCGGTAAGTTCGGCTAGTCGCGTTTGTTCGTACTAGACGATGTGCTACTGGCGGGGCTTTCGCGAAACGCCCACGCACAAACAATATCGTACACAAGATAATAACCCGCGTTATACTTTGGTGCACGGCAAGAGGCTTGATAGACCGGCGTAGTAGACCACTGTCTGAATTACCTACCGTCCTACCGATCGTAATATTAATGTCTCGATTTAATATTCATCGCAGTATCCGGTGTCGTATCGTTACGGAAACTGTGGTGGTGGCGACGGCGGCGGTGGCGGCGGTGGCGACGAACAGAGAAAGACGATCACGCGTCTGGCACGAAAACTCCGCCGCCACTCCTATATTATACCGATATCATATCGTTGCTTCCCGTTTCTACGGGTATATGCATATATATATATATATATATATATTGCGTACAGATGTGTGCGTGTATATATAATAACAATAATTCCCCCAGAGTCTGTGCGTGGTGCATTCTATGTGAAATTGTATTCCCGACACGTGGCATGCGGCTAATTAATCCGCCGACGTCCGAAAGGTGCCGATATTCGGTATGCCGTGTGGAATATCAAATGAACAGACATTGTGGATGTCGCGCCGCCGTCATAACAACGGTGGGACACGAGCGCAGTGCAGTTGGCGGTCTATACGGCTAATTCAGCGAGTAAACATGGCTAGCATTCCGATGGCGTGAAACCGTTTCGGGTCCGGTACCTACGCTTTGCGTGATTAGTGAAGTGGTCGACCGGCAGATAACTGCAGTGTGTACGTTATAAAGGTACGTAGATGAACAAAGCACATCAATGGGTTTTTATTAGAACAAATAGTAGATAAATTAAATACCTAGAAAAATATATGGCGTAGCTTCTATACACGCAATTATTTCTGTTCACTCACAAATAAATAAATATAGGTACTTTGAAGTACAAACTCTTAAGTCAAGAATGTTTTTTTTTTCATTCAAAAAAATTTGATTGAAAATTATTAGTAATCGTCCACACAATTTCACCGATTTCCACTCGAGCGTTAAAAATTGTACCTATCTAAAATAATCAATGAACACAATTCGGTTATTTCACTTATATTGAAATAGTTTCTACGAAACCTTAAAAAATAATAAAAATACATTTTTATAAAATTATATTTCAGAAAACTAATTTGTTAAATATATATATATATATAAATACACCAGCAGTTAAATTCCAGGAGTTTTTCGTGATTCTATTATAATTACGCATACGAAATAATTTACCTTATAAATTAAACCTAATAAGTTTTGTTCAAAATCAATGCAGCATAGGTAATGTAAAGAACAACCTTTACTGTTGAATAAAATAGTAATATATAAGACTGTATATTTGTAGAGAACGATGAGTCTGTGTCTGGTTGAAAAGTGTTTGGTACATTAAGCTGATTAAACGTTCTTCTTTTTGCGGTGGTTTCACCCTTTCGATTTTAGCTTCTCCGTTATTTTTAATTAATACGTTTCTATTTATTGCTGGATGGCAGCTTCCGACAATTTATATCACTGGGCTAAGTCTATTCCAGCAAATCGCGTGCTCTTATTGTTCAGCAGTTATTAGCTTGGACATTTCTTAGTGGCTTCAAACGTCAAATCCATTTTTAGATATGTACCTAATAATATCGTACATACTCATTTTTCTACTAAAAACAGTATAGCAACAAAACCGCCGGGGAGCTTTTGATAGATAGCGTATGTAGTTTCCTTTATACCTACAAAATGTACCAAAATATTTTTCGTAATAACGATAGTATTAGTGGTATTTGGGAATAGACAGGTCTCAAGCTACTATTTCGAGAGAGGAGAGCATCTGAACTAGTATCCAACAATAACTCAAGAGTAAGAACCTTGTATGAAACTAGAATGCCATAAATCTGTCAATGTGCTTAGACCTGCGATTTATAGCTAAACTATTACCTAACCAAACATGAGCCATTATAACAGTATATATACGAGGATTACTTGATGTAGTCTTGTATACTTGACAGTGGGAAGAGAATACTTAAGTATTCGCGTGCACGTTGACGGGACGAACATTCAATAATAATGAATGAACCGCATATAACTCATCACTTGTCCCTTAAACATCGCTCTCGACGTAATTAGTTTTGCTCTGCAATAATAGTTAATATCACTTGCAAAATTTAACTTTTACCTCAAGTGTTATTTTAGCGTTTCGTATTACGAACTCGGTATAAAACATGTTTTTAAAAAAGTATACTTCTATTATGTACTAAAACAATATGTGTAAAGTATAATGTATACATATTATATAGTATATAATATATATAAAGTATAATGTATACATATTATATAATATATAATATTATGTGTTGTGTATATATGTATTATTCGTCACCATTTAGTTCATACAATCATAATTTAATACCTAATAACATTTAACAAATTAAAAATAATTTTTACATTCGCTAAAAGAAAATGTTGGTGTTAATACTATAGCAGTGACTATAGTAATAATCTGTTAAATTCAAGATTACAATAGTTATTAGCTAAATCCACCGTACACGAATAGTGTTAATGGGCTTTAAAAATATGGGGACCTGTTTGTATAATAAGTGTTAGTGTGTTACTAAACTTACAGAATTCGTTTAAATTAAAATAATATATTATTTTATGACACATGACATTTGTATACGATATTATTTGTGTACCTCCTTATAGTGAATGTATAATATTATAACGGATGGAAAAATGATATCCTTTACTATTGCCTACAATATATGCAGGTATATTCCATATAATATGTATAATTTCTTTTTAATGCGATTTAGGTTTATGTAAAATCGGCATACGAAATTATTTATGATGCGAGTACATTAGTTTTATCTTATAAACAGCTAGTATATAGTATAATATACCGTATGCTCTATGTTGTTACTGCAGTGTATAATATGCGGAACCGATAATGGTCGTGGGGAGGGTTTTAACGATTTCCCGTATAGAAATAAATTTGTTATATATATCTGTATCCTCGAGGGAAACGAGAAACCCGAGGCGAGGCTCTGCAGACGCGTTTTTCCCCGTTGTCCGGTGCACACGTGAATGGTCTTTTAATGTCGCCGTACGTTTTTGCCGTTTCACCTTCAACTTTTCCTATTGTGTGTTTGTATGGCTACTGTACGACCTGTACTTTCCGCATTGCTCTCATTATTGTTCGACTCTTACTACGTCGACCGGACGCGGACGTCGAGAAGTGTATTCAATTTCGTTCCCGGCGTGATTTTTTTTTTTTTAGTAAACGATTTGTTAATATATTTATATTGCTCAGGTAAACGTTCAAAAGCCGTATTTGGTTATTTTTAAGGGCTTTGTCTCGTCAAGTGAAAAGGGCCGCTAAAGGTTTATTTATATATATATATATATATATATAAAGGGGAGTTAAAGAATTTTTGAGTTTTCTTTTGTGGTTTGTACTGTGTATGTTTATGAGCATAAATTATTATTTGGCTTACACAAAAGAATTATAAACATTCCAAAGGCGGATGGGGGTTGCCTTTTTTCTGTAAGTATCGAAATTCTGAAATCGTTTTCTTTTATCGCTGAAGTTGTAAGCTGTCTACGAGAGGGTGGAAAACTTTCTGCAGCTCTTCTTATGTAGTAACAATACCAACCAGATGAAATGTGTTAGAAGAGACCGCAATAAAATTCTATTGTTAGTGCCTAAAAAATTTTACCGGTTATTTTTTTGTACTAAATTTTCACGCGCAAACTTCAATGGTTTTGCTTTGTTTAATTTTTTTATTCTTTTGTAGATACCTAGATTTTAAATGTAGGTATCTATATGTATAGTTTTTCTTCGAGTAAATCGATGTTTGATTTATTTTCTATACCACTAATACCATACTCCCTTGAGTGGCCATGGTACAGTCGTATAGTCGTTGAAGAGGAACCAGAGTGACTCTAGTACGTCATACCGTTAAAAAGGCGCAGGATCCCTTGGGTGAACTCATCATGCCTCTCTCTTGTCTTTTGTTTAAGCTTCATCTCTTCTCTCCTCTTCTTCATTCCCCCGGGAAATCTGTTCAACCACAATTACTTCCACTTGAGGCTACCGAAACGGTTTTGTTATCCCATTTTCCAAACAAAGGATCCGTTGTTCCTTTCAACGGGTAGAAAACGCTTGCACTCACACATGTAAATTAATAAGTTGTTATATTGGAGCCTTTTTAGAAATGTATATAAATTATTGGAGCATGATTTTATTTAATATAATATCAAATAGCCTGCAGTATATACGGATAAATATCGATAAAATATCCACAATACTTACCAATGTCTTATGAAATTTTAGTATTGATTTAAATTATCGATAAACCGAAATCCATAAATAATAACTTGTATTCGAAAGTAGTATTTTCGTGATACAAACAATTTGATATATTTATCATACTTATTTCACTAAATTTTGTTGTAATCCAAATTAGTGTTAATAAGCCGATATTAGTGGTTTAATCTTTCTATCCGTTTTAAATGTGCTACTTCCGTATGGAAAATCTGAGGATTATTTAAATGACGAATATTTGTTCACCTCCAGTCTTTGCGATTTCCACAATTCGCATCTGCTTGAATAGTAATCTGGTGCTTTCCAGATACGCAAAGCGACGTAACCTCCGCTCCCTACGCAGCGGGGTGGCGGTAAATCGTTAGAACTCGATAAGCTACAAAAGGAGCTTATCGAGTTTCTCGGTGTGCGCGCGTTTGGAGTTCACAAACGGAATTACGCGGTAAAGTCAAACGATAACGCGTGAGCCGACAGACACAGTGCCCCGGGGTTAAACTAAAACGCTTGTGGTTCAGTTGTGTATTCCAGTGTTCTTTCTCTGTCCGTGACTCTCTATTTTGCATGCTCTCATAAGACAGTTTTCTGACGTACTGCTTAATTCTATTAATATCTAGTGAATTTGATTTTCGAAAGTTTCTTATATTATTTTATATTCATTAATTCCTTTTGATGTTTCATTGCATTAATTTATTTTACTGAGAATTTATTATGTCGTTACATTATATCAGAATTTGAATGAAATAATGGATATTTATTTTCGTTCGGTTCGACAATTAATTCTATTTCCATAACTATTCCTTTTATTAGGGCTGATTGATTTTGTAGCAAGATACTTAACCATTTATAAAGCAACTAAGACTTAAACGAATTTCAAATAAGACATGATATTTTAAGATGCCTATAAGAATGAATTACTTTAATTAGATAATTAAAACTTAATACGTAAGTTTAATATTATTTAAATTAAAGCGAGTTCGCGTATCAATTATTTAGTGTAGATTATTATTTCCGACAGAAATGCTTAGTGATACGCAAAGAGTATAGGGAGCAAATAACATGTGCTGTTTTGAAAACTAAATCATCATCATCAGATGTTACCCCATACGATATACTGATGGATTGAGGAGAAATCGGACCCGATTAATCTCAAGATCCCCTTCCTAATCACACGCGTACCAATAACACATCTCTTATACTCATATATATAAGCATTTTGAATTGATGCAGGATCATTACTGGTTTGAAAGTTTGTGGCACCAAATGTTAAAGACATGCCCGATTTGTCACCACAACCCTAACGTTTAATCTTGTAAAAGTTATATTAAGGTTTAGGAATATGCATTGCGACTTAACATAGAGGGTGGATGGTGGTGGTAGAGTGGTGAATAGGGATTGACAAAACGGAACTTTGAAATATTTATCTTGTGTCCCTGGGATATTGTGAATAAGTAAAGATGCCGGGACTTCGGCTTTTTGGGGCTTTCCCAAACTGCCGGGTCAATAAACACGCGACACTTAGAAATACGTGACCCCATGCAGCAGCAATCGATTCCTCAGTTGGCCATACCCTCAACATTTTGTTTGCGAGATAACCCTTTGAGTTAAGCTGATATATTTTGACACAAACAAATAGTAGACGAAACAGTGATTACAAAATGACATCAATACGCAATTAATGATAAAAACTAATTTATATTTAATGAGTTACGTAACTGTTAATTTTTAACTTTGTTTACAAATTTAAATGTATTGTATTTAATTTGTATGTATCTAAAGCCAGGAAGTACACTTGAAATTAATTTAATATACTTAAAATAATAATTATAGTTGTATATGATATTTTCTCATATTACGAGTATATCCAAGTAACAATGTCAAAACACTATTTGCATATATTTTTTAATTACATTTTAGTACTTTTTTGTGTTAATAAAATATATTTTGTATTACTTTTCAATGTGTTATCTCACAAATATATTAAGCCATGTACCTATAAAATGTAAAATCGTATTAATTCAAACACAAATATAATTTTATTCTAAAACTCTAAACCGTATACAAGTAAATTTTTTTCATTACATTTTGAAAACGTGGTCATAAATCTCACTCTTGGGGAACGTGATAATCCGAATTAGGGAGAAATACGATGCCATAGGCACGATGGTGTCCGAATGCAAATTAAAGGTAAAGGTTTATCCCTATCTCGAGAAAAGTAAGTCTAATAATTTGTCCGAAGGGTCTGGGGCAGAGGTGTCGCTAAGATTTACGACTGGCCAAAGCCCGGTGCACCGTTAATTCTACTTTACTATATTATACACCAGTCATAAGCATAACTCTGTATAATATATATGGACTTTATATAAATGTTTGGTTACAAAAAGTGTCTGATAAAAAGTCTGTAAAATGAATAGCTTGCATCAGATTTGCAGGTAGTATAAACTATACGTTTACAAATTTACAATAAAAAATAAATACATAGAAATTATTGTCTTATATAATTGTCTTGTATAGTTTAAAAATAATACATATAATACAGTATCGTGGAAATCTGTAGTTGTTAATATACCGCTGTAAATCTCTAATTGTCTTAAACGTCGTTGCACTATTAAGTATTAATATAGGTATGTGAGGATTATAAAGTTTTTAAAAATCATTTTCGAGGCAAGTCGAGCTTTTAATATGTAATAAGTAATAACCATTCTATATAGCTTATGTATGAACAAAAATAACAAAAGCTAGTAACGTAATCTAGCTTATTGTTTAAATTCTTAATATAGTTACCTACGTCAATGTTAATAAATTATAGATTATTCAACATTGTCTGCCAATGTCCGGCTTTATTAATAATTTCTAGTCAATTTCATCTCATCCTACAACATTATTTAAACAATATATGTCCGAGCAATTATATGAAAAATGAGCCTATTAGGCGTTTAATGTTAATGGCCAATGAGGATCCCTCTATAGATCTTTAATTTTACTATTTTTTAATCCTTTTTTTTTTAATATTAATCTGCTTTAAGAACTTAAATTTAGTTAACCTTATTTATTTATTTACCATTAATTGTAAATTTAACTTATACTCTGTTATGAGTGTTATTGTAATTATGTAATTTGTATACATTTTCAAAAAGGTTTCAAACCCGTTTATTATTATAAAATAAAATAAATAAAATATACATTTACATATAATAGTGTACACCGTGTACAATATTATAATATCATTCGACGGCTAGCACCCTATAAAATATTTAAAAACATTTTGTTTTCTAATCAAGTTATTATAATTTGATTATATTAGACGGAGTTTTGATAATGATTGTTATTTGTTATTTAATATCCAAAACTCGATCTCCCGGTCTTGTTGAACCGCGCTTACCATTTTCTACAGTACATTTTGGTGAACATAATCGTCATAAATCTTGGGCATTCCGTGCGCCCTACAAGCTAGTGTTCGTGTTCACTTCATTATTATTCCTAGTGATTAAACGTGGGAATGGTCCCGAGAGTATCACTCCATTTGTCTCTTCTCGCGTGATGTTATTCTTTAATGATAACTCGTGTAGGTTTTCCCCGTTTAATTCAACGGGAAATGCTGTTTGGCACGAAACGTTAAATATAACCGTGAACAAAAAAATAATGGTTGGGGGAAAAATAAAAATATAGGAGCCACGTGTACTGCTGTGTGCCTGTCCGGGTCGACAATATTAATATCAAAAATATCGCATTTGTCCCCTAACCCTAATATTATGTGTTTGTACAGCCGCGCAATATCATTATTGTGTTTGTCCCTAGTGTTTTATGCGTACATAAGTGTATATATAGCATAATAGGTATATTATACGTTTCAAGGATAATATACAAGAATGGAATGGGAGGAGTTTAAGAGGGGAAATGTCCATTAAATTAATTAGGTACGTTCGGGGATAGTGGTTAAGGATATGTTATTATAAAGAAGGTTAAAGCAAAAAAATGTAAAAAATATGGATTACATACTATACAGAAAACTCGTGTTTGCCTTTACCAATATGATTATTTATAAATATATGATTGAAGAATTTTTAAAGGTACCTATTATTCCTTGAGAATAGCGGGTAGTTATACATGGAACTGTGTGTTTTTTTTCTTCCGACGGGTTCGGTTAATAATTTAGAATAATGTATTTCAATGTGAACCTAAACTAATAACGAATATCCTAAATACGTTTCATATTTGAAATATTTTATGTAATAATTATTATTTAAATGTTAAATATGTGCATTGTGCATGTGGTGTTTGTGTCAATCAAAGCGCTGTTACAATCAGAGAATGTTATAATACACTATTCATTTTTAATCTCGAATCTCTGAAAATTGTTATTATAAAATTTCAATTTTGTAAACTGTTATTTTCTGGAAATGTTACTTAATTTCCCAAGAGTCTTGACTTTTAGACATTGAATGTTATAACTGAGACGTTAAATTAATAAGGAAACATCTAGCTAACTGAAATGTTTATTTCGTTGTGTAAAACAAAACGTGTGAAACATAATTTTTAAAATATGAATAAATGAAAGCGGCAATTACTTAAATTGTTCAATGAGGTTTTTCACAATAAAATTATATATTTTATTGCTGTAAATAAAACAATATAGGAAAAAATAACTATAGATAAGATCCGGATAGGTTTCACTGACCACGAAGACACTATCATATTATCGTTTCGCTACTATGTCACTAATTTTAAAGCTATCTTAAAAAACCTAAAAAATAAATTGTCAACAGAAAAAAAAAATACTATCGTAACTTACATATATAATATAAATAGGAAAATATATATTCCTAGTATCGTTCTGAATTTTAAAAACAGATAAAATACAGCATTGCGTGGGTGTTTGGACCCACGTACCACATTACATTTAAATAAAAAACATTATTATATTAAATAAAAGTCGAAATCCACTCATATAGTAAACGCCGAGGTAAACGTGTTCCTACCATTCTAGAGAACATTTCATTGTTCGTATAAAATATTGTCGTACATAACTATATAATATATAATTTGAATTTTGAATGTGCCTATCTTTTATCTTTTTAATTGCTAGTAATATTTGTTGAACATAAATGTCGTTTTGCTCGACGTTACATCTTTGAACACATAATATTATATTTTATATTTTCTGTAGCCCACAGTCATTTATACGATTTAATTTTCCTGTGACTTATAATGTGTTGTGTTGTCAAGTGTTAAAGTTTGTCGGAAAAGTTTGAAGAGGTATACACGAACCGTTCCACAACAGGTGGATACAAAGTCATCCACCCCGGTGGGCTTTCGACTTGAAAACATCGAACACCAATAAAAATATCCTGCTGAGTACCGCAAATAATGGATTTCAGAGGAGTATTTTTCGCTTACCCTTCCTAGATGGGTGAAGGCTATGTCATGGAATAAGAATGACCCAACAGCCATTTTTATTCGTGTTTTTTTCTTCTTCTCAGTTTGTTCCAGACTTTGGAAATGACAACGCGCGGCGTTGTCGTCCGTAACCGTCTGTCATTTGTCTTTACGTTTCGGGATTGAGATCTCTGGTAAAAACCGCTATCGGGTATTCCTTCGACTATTCCCTCCATCCCGTCACAGCACTCGTCCTATTTTGCCCCGCCGCGCGCCGTCACCTCGCTCGCCCCCCCTCCCCCACCCCAATTCCCACCCCTCTCCGCGGCATCAAATTCGTATATATATACGCAACACAGGACGTCAAACAGAAATAGTCGAGAATCGTTCATCCGCCCTCTCCGCATTTCACCGTGGCCGCTATCACGTCGCGAGTACCCATTGTGCGCTGGGCGGGGTACATCGTCGTCGTCGTAATCGGCGTAGATATTTCACTATATACATATATATACACACATATGTACCGAGAAAGCTTTCGTCAGCTCTAAAGCTTTTTCCGATCGATCGGTGCAATGTATACACTTTGTGTGAGCGCGCGCGTATGTGTGTGTGTGTGTGTGTAAATGGTGATAAATTAACCTTGCCGCCATTGCAGGCCATCGGTCGCCGTTGGAAACTGTCCAGCGCTTTACGTCGGTCCGTGGTGGGTTCTATGTACATATATATACATTGAATGCGACTCTCGGATAAAAACGACACCAGGTTTGTCGTTGTATTATGCCGGTGTAGCAGTGCGAGCAACGCATATTATATATATATATATTTATAGCCGTCGTAGTGGAGGTGCGTATACGCACGTGCAGAGTGTGTCTGCGCGAGTGTGTGCGTGTGCGTGCGTGCGTGAGTGCGTGTGCGTGTATGTGTGTGTGTATACTGTTTTTATTTTAAACCGGTCGACCACCTTACTGATTTACGATATTGTCGATTGAAAAAAAAATGCAGAATTAAATGGCCTTTTATTTTTTCCAAACGGTTGATACCGACAAGAAAAAAACCGTAAAAGTTGAATATATACCTGTTTTTTTTGTATGCTGATCGATTCGCACGCAAATATAATATTGTTGTATATTATTATATATGCGTGCTGCCTACTGCAGCAGAGGGGCCAAATGTTTGTAGCGGCTCCCGCGAAAGCTCCCGGGAATAATAACAATTATTATTGGTATAGTCGGTTTCGTAATAAAGTGTTGTCAGTGTCCACACGGGACGGATTTAAACCTCTGCTAAAATAATCGCCGTTTTTCAGAGCCACAAATATTATGTAACTCGCAGTACCACTCGCCATCAGCTTTCATCGAAATATAAAATCAAAATGCATCGAATGTTTAAAGGAATTACCGGCGTGTCATCGGGATAATCATACATCGTACATACTATAATATATTACATATGAAAACATATTTTATAAACGATGACCGACCAAATTGTGTACGACTCCCATCGCACACGACGCTGAGGTTTGGTCGGGTATTATGCCAATTACGATTATTTCCAATTTATAAAACAAATTTAAAACTATTACTGAAACAAATCAATCCTATGCTTAATATTTCTATTGAAAAAATGTGATCCGTCCACCATATTTACGTGTAATCTTACACCGGCCACCACGACTCGTCATATTTGCAAATGACAAAATAATCATACAGAACAACGCGTATGCAATATTATAATACCGTACACAGAATGATACCTCACCGATTACCACCGCTCGCCTGTTGTATAAGGTGTTTGTTTTATTTTTTTAGCGCATACCTACGTATTCACCGCACACGCCACTGCGTCCCATTAAAACGTTTAATGCGATTCGGTACACGTATGATAGGTATTATGACACGAGAAGTTTAATCCGCAAAAACATACTATAATAATCGGATCAAGTATAGCTGTGCATAAAATGTTCCTAGGGTATTCATTTAAATGGTTATTTTATTATATTTATTCAGAATCTAGAAAAAATCAAATCCGTGCCTGTTGAAATACACATATCGAATAAAATATCTTTTATTGCACCGAAGAAATCATTGATATTACCTATATACATAATATGTGTATTTATTTGTAAGTTATTTTCTTCGGTCTATGTACCTACTTTATTTTTTCCCGCAACGGCAAGATAAATAATAATAATATATATGAAATAAAGACAAACATCGTAATATTAAAAAAGATCTACGTTTTATATAAACATCCACACTTATATTACCTATATAATACGTACGTCGATTCATATAATATTGTACAATGACGATTCCTTCAACAAATAAAATAAGGAAAATAATAGAGTTTCAATAATATAACTAATATTAATCCTATAATACATATTGACTATATATTTACACAGCCCTACTATAAATAAATCTAAAAAGAAAATTATTTACTTTTGTTATATAAAAATTCAAATTCTGAATGAAATGTTACTTACATAGTGATCTTTTAACGGGTACCTACTACTTATATTAAATGTTAATGCAAATTCATTAAGTTATAACAAATCTTTCAAGTTACACAATTCCACGTATTTAGCATCAGGTACGAAAGAGTTTTAAAATTAGGAATAAGTTCTTGACATTTCTCAATATCTCAATTTGTATATTCGAAGTAAAAATCGACTCATAGTCGTTATGTGTACGGTGTACCTATATCCAAAAAACATATTTTTATTTCTATGTATACATTATTGTAATATCTGTATAGTATGTTACATAATACAATTCTGTTATATATTTTATAAAATTTCTATTTGAATTTACATTGTTAAGATAAGAGTTGATGAATGAATACCTCATTCAAACAGCCAACAGGTGTCAACTATAAAACTTGATTTGCATAAATTATTTAAGATGTTTCAATGATTTGCATCTAAATCTTTGAACAAATACTACATATTATTAAATTGTCATTCTGTTTTTATACAGGTTTGTTTTAATCATTAAAATAGTAAATCTACCTACACAAATAAAAAACAGTTGTCTATATATTTTGGATACTGAACAAAGTAGAACTGTATTGGTATTAAAGTGACTTTTTTTCTAGTAATATTTTTTTCCTACCTTGACGTCTTGTCTGCTATTGTTTTCCCAGCTACAAATCTAAAAATTTTAAGAAATCTTATCTTTAGTTTTGAAATTTTATTTAGTTTGTAATTAAGAAAAACATCCTTTGACTTTTAACTAGTTTCTTCAAGCAAAAAATATCATATAAAACTTCATAATCTGAAAATGTGGTACACAATGTAAACCATGTTTACTGTTGTTTATCTATACTTAAAAAAACTGCCCAAAGTTAACCATTTTTATATTTCAAATATTTATTTTTTCGTAAATCAAAATTGTTTTATACGTAGGGGTTACTTTTCAAATTATATCTGGAGTTATTTGCTTAGATTTTTAACATAATGGATTTGTAGCACTACATTTTGTAAACTTAACATTAATTTTAGTCATTATTTATTACTTTTCGTAATTAATGTTCGAAAGGTCCAATACAAAATGTTTATTCGTGTTGTTACACTTTATTATACTGTATCAATGTGAGCAACAATCTGTAAAATCTAACTTTTTTTTATGAATTATTAGTTGTTTATGTGTTGTCTCTGTTTACATTATCTAATAATACAATTTTTCCATTATTTGTTTTACAATTGTTTTACACCGAACGGATTAGCTATATGTAAATTGTAAAGCAATACATTTTATTGCACATTATTATAGTGTTTTATTATAGAACAAATTTTTATAAAGCTTCTTGGTATCTTCATATTTTTACACTTGAATAACTCTTAAATCGATCTACTGATTTATTAATAATAAAAAAACTACACGTTTCTGTGGAATATAAATGTTTAAACTTCATTTCAGAATGCTGTACAGTTATTTATCACTATACGAGTAACATTTTTTTTTTTTCATTCAACAATTTTAATTTTATAAGCTTTCGGTTGTCATTATAAACAAACATAATGGCCCACATAATATACTCGTATCCCTGGCCGTTTTGTATGTATAGAGATCCTTGTACGGTGCGTGGATCGTATCCGAAATTAAATTCAAATAGTTTTCTAAATTGTTGCGATCCCCTTTAATACGACTGCGCGCCCTGTGTCCCATGTGTTAAAAGCATATTATGGGTTTTCATTAAAAGGTCTTGGTCGCGTGTAAACGGCGGACGGTCCTCGTACAGAGTAAATTTCGGCGACATCGACAGGTGTATACGAGGCAGCGGATGGCCGGGGAGTGGATGTTTTATGGGCCCCAGGCGAGTCATTCCATGGCGACGCCCTTGGAAAAACGTCTATCCCCCAGAAACCGACAGGCCACGTCTTACGAGGGATCCGCCGACCGTTCATTAATTCTTAATTAAGTACCGCAAAACGGACGGGGAAAAAAGTAGTTTCGGCCATAAAATGGAGAACGGGGAGAACCAAATTTGTTCTCCGCACAGTTACCAGCTACAGCCGCTGACGGTCTGGCAATAACGGCGTCGGGAATTCAATTTAGCCTAATATTGTTTTACTTATCAAGAATTATTACTTTTTTTTTTGTCAGCGGAATTTTTAATCACTTTTGTGTGAGACAGGAGCAGAATAAGTTAAACGTATATGTATATGTATATGTATTATACGTATATTGATTTCTATGTTTTTTTCGTTGCAGGGACGAAGACTGCAGAAGGTGCCTGGTGATCACGGAAAAACACCAGAACGTGATACAGTACAAAGAAAGTGAGTTTTAGCATAAAATATTTTTATCTTTAAAATTAATTTGTCCCAAAATCGATTTCCTCTCTAACTGAGTTTAAGTTGTTCAACAATAGTATGGCAGAGGACAGCAAAAAAACCCATTTAACCAACAAACAATTAGTTTTCAGTTTAACTTTTTAATTAACATTTTCGTCCTTCCCCGAGGATACGATCCTCTCCCCCTCCCATCATGTACATATATATATATATATATACACAAACCTACTATTTTTTTTCGAGTGCGCATAATTGTGTATCCCAAATCTATAATGTTTAGATTGATTTTTTGTTGTTAGAAGCTTAATCGATTTACTTTCAGAAAAGTTTTACAGACCTTTTATTTTAAAACATATAATACTATACCAGTACGTTGGAGAATATAAGTAAAATTACAGATAGAAAGTATTATCTATTTCATACAGTACCTATCATATCATAATAATTTGTATAGCTATAAAATAGTTGTGTGAACGATTTAGTTTTGTATTTTCTATAAGCACAATATAAAATAAATGTAATGCATTTATGTAATAAAAAAATAAAATAAATGTAATGCATTTATTTTGTTATTTTCTTAAAAAAAGCAGTAACAATAGTAACATTAGTATCAATGTATATTATATATAAAAACTCATAATTTAATAACTAAACGCGTTTAATCATAATTTTTTTTTTTAATAGCATTATAATTCTATAACTAATTGTATACGTTTATTTTACAATTATTTAAATAATTTACTTTGTCTTTAAATAAAAATTATATCTTGGATAAATTTAATTGTGTAAATGTAAATGAAAATTAATAAAACTGGTTTTGTCAACATAATATAACTCATGTCATTGCCAAAAATTGTTTTTTTTTTTTGAACAAGACAAGATACACTTTTTAATTATAATATAGAGTTAATATAAAATGTCCATTTAACAACTCAGTTTAATGCATAAGCTAAATAATTTAAAGTGCGAGAAATTGTTTGAAATTAATCAGCAATGAACAGTATATATTATATATAATATTACTAATACATAAAATTATTGTATTCAATACAATGTAAAAGGTTTAACATACTATTTAATAAGTTATTTCATTTGAACTCCTCGTAACTATAAATATAATATTTGCGTTCGATTCATTTCCATAGGAAATATACATAACATTATTGAGTTTATTATAGTAATATTTAAAAACGTGCATATAAATTAATATATGATTTCCTGTTCGATAAAAATGTAATACCATAATATCATTAAAGATTTTAATATAGCTCGATATTTATATATTTAGTGATGGCAACTGTTTTTAAAGTCCTCCATACACAGCAAGTTATACAAAATATTTTAACTTATAAATACATTTTTCTAAAATTTTTATTTTACTAATTTATTTAATAAAAAAAAAGATTTTTTCCTATAACTATGTATGTATAAGCATTGTTCACATAAGAAGTAGCCAAAAGTACATAAAGTTTAATGTAGGTTCGGGAGGAAAAAAATATATTTTTTTATCTGAAAACGTGATCGGTTTTTCCTAACATTCTTATGGACATCTGAAAATTCGCGTGAAACCAGAAAATCTCTTAAAACCCTAAATTCCCCGAAGTACCTCGTAAAAAAATCGACGTATTTTGTAAACCCTGGACAACGTATGATATTACTCGTGTGGAACGAAAGATATTGACTAAAATTCGTATATATAAACACATTATTTTGTTTCTGGTTCATGCATATTGCATATCTCGTCCCGGCTTGTTTTTTACCACTTTATTTTTCTACTTGAACCATTATTCTAAATTATTGTTTTATGGTTGGGAGCTTAATAGCCTGGCAACAGTAGTACGTTTATAGTGAAATAGTTTTATTTAACGGTGGGGTTGGGGGTGGAAATAAAGTTACCTCAAACCCAATACCTATCATATGTGTCACATTCTCGAATTAAATTGACGTGTTTAAAATCTGATGAAAAATCCTATGGTGACTTAACACACGCACAAACGCGCGTATATAAGCATACAGTTGGGTGCACCTTTCAGCAGCGCATAGAAATTGCAGAGTTTGGCTGTTAAATCGGCTTAGGGCCCCCCAGGGCCTTACTTACACGTCTCTCCGCCTCATCTCGCTGCCAAGTCTTTCCCCGTCTTTAATAGCTTCTACACAACAATCCTCGGGACTCCATTAACTAATAGCCTATCCCACTGGACCACCGTAACAGTTGCCCGTGGCAACATGACAACGACAACGAGCTAATTGTATATATATATATATGTTCCAGTCTACCAAAAAATAAAACTTATTGATGGAAAAGTTATTTCCCATTTCCCCACCAGCCACCTGCACTGTATGAAAATGTATTCACAAACACGTAAAAGAACGCAAAAAAACAAAATCTTCCGTATACCTACATACATCCATTCAATACCAGGAATCCGTCATGATAAGAAATGACACTGTTAAATAGGGTTTTCCACTTGAATACGTTACAGTCAATGCGTATAATGCAAAATTCGCGCATTTATCTGTATAAGTATTTTTCTTTCTTTCTTTCTTGTCGTTCAATTTCTGCGATTCCAACAATACAACTGTCTCGAATTTATGATACAGTCGAACATAAAAATATGTTTTGCGTAAGATATTTATTGATTATGGACCTAAATCAATTAGTATGTAATAATAACCTAAAAAAATAAATATATTTAACCGTGTATCTACTGCTTTAGTGAGTAATGACTGTTGAAAGGTAATGCACTATAATGATATTGAGTTTTATTTACCTATTATACTGATATAAATAATGTAAACAATAAAACAAATTTTATTATGAGTAAAAAATATATTTGTTAATTTACTAAACTTCCTAGTTGTTAGTATTTTTCAATACTCTTAACATCGTTCTGACCGTTTTCTTTTAATAAATAACTATTACACATCTTGTCTTGTATATATACATTATAAACCATAAACAAAGTTCCTTTCTGATAAAACTTTTAACATCTGCAAATCTAAAAGTTAGCAACCTTAAAGTTTGGAAATTTGCAATGTACTACATAGGTTTCCCTGAAGTTAATCACTATACAACCTGGCTGAACTTTAGGTAAAAACTACTACTGTATAAGTGTACCTACTCATACATATTTCTACGTTTAGAAATGAAACTTCAAAAACATTTAGATTTAATGAAACTAAAATGTTTTACTGGAGACTGACTTCAACAAACAAATTCTTCGTAATAAAATATAATGTTTTAATTGTGCTTCGCATCGTGAGCAATGGTAAAACGATGGGCGTGTAACCGACGGTATAAGACTTCCGTCAAACCTTGTGATCCACAATGAAGCGTTTTATTTTAAATATTAAACTATATTTATTTTTTTATTGCATTTGATAACATCACTTATAAATATTAAAACTGCTATTTTTTTATTCTAAAAACAAAACCATCAAAGTACTATACTTGTGTATGTACTATAATAATATACTTATTAGTTATTTTACTTACTCGTAATATAATATAAGACTCGAATACTTAATATAATCGCCTCTGGAACTGTCGTTTTGTAGTTATAACTTATAAGAGGCTTCACGAATTGTGCTTAATTAATTAAACCGTCAGTGGACAAGAACGAGTATCCACATCTGTACAGCTTCAATCACCCTTACAGCCTTGCGGTATATTATTATGTTCTGTGCATAGATTGATGTTCGTTTAAAGACCACTTTTGATTACTACAGCAGGTGCCTACAACGTAATTTTCTATAGGTATTTGATGTATTTTTCCGTATTATTTTTAAGATTCAATTTATCTGAATAATTGTTATGAATGTACAATAACATATAAGTAAAAAACCAAAATAGATAACCGTCGTTTGAAATAATTACGTTAGTCAATAATTGTCGTTTCTATTTCACACAGTTGACCGGTTCCGGATAACGCGGATCCTGACTTGTTTCTATTAAGATAAAAATATATACGTGTTACCGAAAATATATTATATGAGTTTAGGTATACGATATTCCATTAGGTACCTAATACCTATATTCTATTCAATCAATCATCATTGTGGATTTTACTATTGCTAAAATAGTGTATTGTGTATTTGTAAATTTGATAGATCTGACAATATGGTGGTTACAACAAAACATTATCCTTATTTTATTTCTGCGTTTCGATTACACGCTACCAACTAAAAATGTGATATTATAAACTGGTATACACGAATATTACAATACTTGCTTTGCTGTATCATTCGAAACACGCATACGACCACACTGTGCATGGCATTGGATATTTCGACTGAAATACGGTAAAACGGTAAAAACAAAATGATTTTCGATTAAAACTTGTGCGCGTACCTCTCTATTAATATGTGTTTAATAATAATATAAATTATGACGTGATTGTTATTAAATTGACGTGAACGATGATAGCACAATATGTTTAGTTTTGATATGGCGTCGATGGCCATGGTGTATATAATAATATTATACATTATTATCAAAAGGCATTCTCCTGTCAGACAGACCGTGATAAACAATAACGAACAACCCTCCTCCCTCCCTCCCCGCTCTACTTCGCGAAATCGTGACTGCGTTTGCTTTTAGGCATTTTTCGAATCAATTTTTAGCATTGTCCGCACTTGACACGTGTGAATATTCATGAACTCTTACCGCCCTTCATATATTATGATCAACGGCCTAAGTGATTTCGAAAACTATCTACTCAGCTACGTCCAATATGAATGATTATAATACATATACATGCACGAATATATACCATATATGTAATAATATTCGTCCCGATGCGCATTGGTTTCTCGTTCTGCATAATGAACTCGGCGTAGCCATTATTTGTATTAATTTAAACACGGTCACTCTTCGAACTATTGAAGTACATATATTTTCATAAAAAGTTATATAATAATTTTAATGCGTTTCATTCGAATAAAATCAAGCATGCTGTTCTAATTAAAAAACAAATGGAATCCAAATATATTAATATCATAACGTTTTGTGTAGGTAAATAGTATGATATAAATAGATACTCGTTATATTATTAAAATTATTTTATTTCTGCTTCAGATAGTACCTATACCGGTTTTTTGCACGAATATAAATAAAATAATGCTACCTACTAACTATAATACACGTTAGTAAATAGCCGTGTATAGCTAGTATATAGCTCGGAAGTAATTAAGAACATATATGACTCCCCGTCTAACCTATGAATTTTTAATTTTATTATTTCAGTAAAGAATTCTGTAAGTTCTTCCCTCGTATTTTTACGTCTCGGGAGACGTTTTCATCTAAAAACTTCCTCTCTACCTTCCGGTCGTTAATGGAAAATCCGCCCAAGCATAAGGAATAGTAATTACCGTATAATAGCCATAAAGGGGGAAAAAAGTAGCGTCCACTTGTGAATTATTTATATACAGAAATCTTTTTTTTTGCTAACTTTTATGGTTTTTATTATTATTATTATTATTATTATTACTCGATAATGTGTGTATGTCCATCTCTATCGTTCAGCCATAGTATTTCCTATCTTCTGTTTCGTGTTTTGTTATTATTTTAATAATACTACCATAATACTACCTGAGTATAATGAAAATTGTACCGAACGTCATTATATTCAAGTGTAATTTAATATGAAAAATACACCTGATTATCCTCCATTGCTTTTGAAAATAATGTATAAATAATATCGTGTTTCTATTTTATCAAGTACTGCGAGCGGGTAAATTAATTTCGTTAAAACAAAAAAAGAGTTCTTCGGAATATACTTGGAATTATAATAGAATAAATTACACGATGATCTTTGAGGACTTTTAAACGGGCCCAATGATGTATAATATTATTAATACCTACTATAATGGCATATTGGTGTTATTTATTAAAGTGGCTGACGCCTGACATACTATGATCGACTGAGATGTATAGTGTAATATCATATGCATAACCACTGAACGGTCAGGTGACTAATAAAGCCCACTGATCGGCACACATATTTATTAAATTTCCATAGCAATTGCGATACCATTGCGATCGTGTCGTTTTGATGATAACTGTGAATTATAATATATTATATGACTAATTATAAATGGAATCGAAGGGCACAGCGATTGACGCATGACAAAATTAAAAATCCATTGATCATTTAGAACCGATCACAATGCACCGCCGAGCCGAGTTGTGTCATGTACCCTAAAAACGAGACGAAAAAAAAACACACACACGAAATAAATAATTTTAAATCTAATAAAAAAAATAAAAAAAAAACAATGTTAAAAAAAACCCGAAAGTGTTCATGTCCATTGCTAATGGATGATTGTAATGCGACACTGGTTTTCTTCTGTCTATCCATTTATTTCACTCATCCGGAAAACATTGCGCGTGAAATTCAATTGTACAACGACAATCCAATATACTTAAACTAAAACCATTGGCTGCAACGTTAATCTCTTCGGTTTTTATTAGGTATTTCAACTAATGAAACTGTATTTATTTTTACGTAATCGTTCGTATAAAATACTATTTTACAAAAAGACGACGGTGCACATAATGTATAATATAATGGTTGTGTATTGTTAAAGTATACGAATTTCAACGATCGAAAAAATTATTATTTTTCATTAATAATTAATTTCAAATTACGAGTATGTATAACTTTTTGTTGACGTACTATATTTTAATTATTAATACAATTTTTGCATTTTGATATGGTTTTATTTGTATTTCTTTAGAAAACATACACACAGCGTATACATATAAAGTATTTTACTACTTTTTTCGCCTTGTTTGTATGTCTATACAAAAACACTATTGGAACATTCTTAATATATTTATATCGTTAGAAATATTCCATTTGTACATGTCAAAATAAGAATATTTTTCATTTTAAACTAATTTATAATATCCACTAAACCAACATCGTCTTATTCAGTTTACATAGGTAATGTAAATAAAAAATAATTTAACAAAGTATTATCGTTCCCTCAAATTCATAAAAAAAATATATATTTTATGATACTCCTATAGCGACATTTAAGTTCTGAGATGCATATTAAAATCGTCACACCCACAAAGAAAATGTCGCGTTTTGCACTTGACAATATTACCACAAAATATTTTATACATAATATGATGTTATATCTGCATGCGTAATATATGTGAAATATTTATTTATTTATTCGCGGGAATCGTCTTAGGCAAACTTAATAATTATAAATCGTAATATTATTCATTTTATATTTTATCAATATAAATAAATCATATTATTTCTATTCTACATTTTTACTGTAATTATAATCGTTGTTTATTATTAAACTGTATGTTTAATTTATCACATAGTCGGTCAATAAACGAAAGAGAACGTGCCAAATGGCAGTTACGAGATAACGGAGCTTTACATTTCCTGTCATATTTTTTATTTTATATTCGCAAAGAACGTTGTAGACGTTTATAGGATGATATATTTGACGTACTTTGAAACAATTTTTTTCATCCTCGTGAATACATTTTTCTAATTTTCTTAAACAGCCTTCGTAAAAAAAAAAACCTTATAAAATATAAGTTTAAGAATTCGCGGAATTTTGACTTAAAGCGACTTACAATTACGACGACGGTCACCAAACTTTTACGCTTTACTTGAGTGATGTTTAATGTAACACGCATGGTTTTCCTCCATATACAGCTAGCGTTCTATTCGGGCAAAGTTGTCTGAAGTGTGTTTACCCTCCTCTCACTCTTCCGTAGTCCCATCCAATTTTTACGTCTGTTTGGTTATGTGGAGCGGTCGAAAACTTTTTCTCTCGGCCTCTCCCGTAGTCCCTTGGAACATCACACCCTCTAGGGTCCACGTTGTCAATTCGTGTCATGTGTGCGGCAAATTTCATTTTCAGTAAGAAAGAAAAAAACTCCCCCTTGCCCCATTTCTCCGTGAGCCACCACCACCACTCACCCATTCCCCCTACCCTAATTGTGTTCGGGTAATCACTGAAATTCAGAAAGCGCCTCGGAGTTTTCGCACGCTCACAAAACGCACCTTATATACATGCATATACACACACACACTATATATATATATAATAAAATTCATGTATATTGTATATACGTATGTGCATGTATCGCTGTGTACGCACGCACAATAACAGTAATCAGAGGCTTTTCGTGGTTATTATTATTATTAGGTATTATTATTTCCGGCCGTCGTGACTAGCATGGAAACCTAGCTGTTAAATTATAAACCTACCTAATAAAATATTATAAGTGTGTGTGTGTGTGTGTATGTGTGTGTGCGTGTGCAATACATAGTGACCACCGACAATATGCATGCGATCGACGGAGATTATTAAAATATATCTAGGATAGTCGAATAGCACAATGTATAGACAGAAATTACCTGATGTGGTTAAAACCTGTACTCTGGTCTGAAAGTGCAGGTACGTACTATTCGATTATACGGTTCTCGGTCAATAGAAGTTTGACACTTATTTTTTTAATTCGGTACTTAATATCTTATACCTACAACACTATTATATAAATATAAACATTAATTTTACAAACATCATTGTTTTTATTATTAATACCTTTGTTATTATGTAGGCATATACCTCTACTTCATAATAATTAGATAAGTTTTGAAATGCGTAGCCGTTAGCGACCAAAACCCTAATTTTTAACTACCTCGTAGAGGATATTTCGCAAACTCAAATTATTGTTACTGCAGTGCCCCGTTGTCGGATAATACACGTGTTTAAACAGAATTCTTGAAAATAATAATATATACATATTTTTGCTCTTTTAGATCGGTCCAAGCTTGGTTCGACCCTATATACCCGATGACTCTTACCGCGCGGTTGAATTAATTCATTCGTATATTGGTATACGCTGATATTATAATCTAGCGCAAACCGCATGAAAATACGACAATTGTTTCAGCTATACGATGAGCCGAACATCGCTCGCTGCAATACCCACCTAGGCAGTGGCGTCGTATTATCGTTTTCTCTGCGTATAGCCACTTTCCAATTCGCCGCCTCTTCCAATCCCATCTCTCCTACAGTTATGTAAATTATAAAACATACCTATTTTAATACACAATTAGTTTATATATTATCTTCCATAAAAATAGATACATTTTTAATGATTCAATCAACATTTTCTACTTAAAAAATTAGTAAAATTAGATTCATCAAATCAAAATCACTTTCGTCATTTAAAAAAAAAAAAAAAGATGATAAAATTTGCCGCCCTCGAAATGTCGTCATACTCACAAGTCCCGCCCCATGCCTATATGTGGCCTGTGCCTAAGCACTCCTCGGCGCCCGACTACTGTCTACGCAGTGCACGGCACCTACCTCCTGTATTAGTCGGTACATATTATGGTGTACATGGTCTATAAGACGCGCACGCACGCGGGCGGCCCTGCGGAGAGTGAAACCCTATCGTCGCGCGTTAATAATTTAGTCGGTCTGCGCGCGTACTGCACACACTGCAGCGAGAAAATGAATACGAAACGGGCTGATCCCGGAATCGCGTTTCCACCCGACCCACACGCACACCGTATAATGATATTGGTTCCGTGTCCCGAGACGTTTAACGGAAGTGCTTCGGGTCGCCCGACTCGCAATATTGCATTACGATCGATATATGAGGTCCCCCGCGTATATGCGTATAACTGTCCCCGTATTTTATCCGCTGTACCCGCCCCTTGCCCGGGTAAAACGACCTTCTTTTTCTTTTTTCTCTTTCTTTTTTTTCTATTTCGATAAATCGTGAATGGAAAACATTACTCGAGTGTATGCCGGCGGTGTACGTCGTACACACGAGTATTAACCGCAGCGGTGTATATATCTATATATATATATAATAGTTATGTAAATTATAGGCTGACTAATGACTTAAGTGATGAGTGAGTATACAAAGAGTACCTACCTATCTATTATAAAAATCGGGACATCGCATAAGTACCTACATATATATACTTACTATATAAAAGTATACGCGTACTTTGTATATTAATAATTATGAAGATGTTCCATGGGGGATGCAGTGCTAGCTGGCAAATATGTCATTAACATCGTCGTATAAGTACATAATTATGTAAATACTTCAATGCTTGAAGTATAATTCATACTTAGAAAACTTTATTAAACGTACTTTATGACGAGTATTTGAACAACGACTATTATAAACGAAAAAAACTAAAGTGAGAATTCTGAAATAAAAACGTATGTTTTTTAACATGTACCTAAACCGTAGGTACCTATACAAGTTGTGCGTACCAATATTTTTTTATTCTTTCAACAATTTATCATAACTATCGCTTTAAAACAATCACCGATCGTATATCAAGATTTTAGTAAATTGACTTACACAAAATGTACCTACTGTACAACATTATTTGTGTTGTGTAAAACCTAAATAATGCTTTTCTAACATTTGTCTCTATTACGACGTTACATAAAGTCATATCTCTAATCTAAAGGCAGACTCGTATTTTTCAATTTGAGAACGCGTGAGCTTGGAGCTAAGCATATTATGTATTGTATAAATGAAAATATGTATTGCATTTCGTTCGATTTAGAAACGCAATAACTATACAAGCGTATAAAGAATTTCTTAATCAATTTGTCTGTTTCCAATACATAGTGTTTCCGAAAGAATTGTGCTCATAAATATTTCCTTTTATGTTTCAGACGCAATATGCGAAAAACGCGGCCTCGACGAGCTGTGCGGAGAGATTACCAGTGACGCTCCGCTGTACTCGATGTTTAGGGTAGATGCCACTCCGATCCCGTGCCCGTTTGATGGGCTTCAAGCGCCGTTTCATTTCTCGTATAGCCGTGGTGGTTACACCGAATGCAAGTGAGTAAACTTAATAGAAATATGTTTTATATTATTTTGTCATCTGGTAGGCAGGTCCGTGTTAAATACCTCGTAGGCTTATCAAACGAATCATTATTAACAAAGTGCTAATAATATACCTACATCGAATAGGTACATCGCGTGGTGATGCATTGCTTGCTAATAAATGATAAACTTCAGAGTTACATTTTTAACCTATGTCTACTGTTCTCGGCTCATTTTTTCAAAATAATTGATAACTTCAATAACTTGGAAATCTAATACGTCATAAACTCTAACTCGTTTCAGCAATAATATTATCAAACCACAAAGTTACCTGCTGTGTTAAAATTATTTATTAATAATTGTACACAGTATTATTGTTAGACGCATGAGTAAATAAAATACTACAGACATAAACTCTGTTACTATCGGAGACATGTAATAGTATAATTGTCGAGCTGTTACAAATTGTGTCGAAATAAATAGCATATATTATACGTCCTCCTGAAATGTCAACAAAAAATATATAAATATTTTGTCAATCGGTGCCAGTAGAACGACTATTTTACTTTGTCAGTCTTATTATGTACTTTATACGTATTATGCTTACGTATGTGATCACATTTTTAGACACTAGTTTTTTTTTAAGAACATTTATCTTAAAAGTTACATTATGAATTATAATACAGACAATTTGACACGTATTATTAAAAAAAAATAATGATGCATACAAAAAAGAAAAAACATTATAATATGTTATATTCAACACGGACTCATATAATATTATTTAGTCTATACATAATGTACATATTATTATGTATTATACCTCGTAACTGTTGTATTTAGATACAATCCATCACGGACTTGCCCAGCCTGGACTATAATATAGGTAGTAGGTACTGTGAATCGGCTACCATAATCATCTGTCAAACGAATAATTATACGTTATACGGCGTGCTTGATTACTAGTTAATTTTAGCAATCATAATGTTACGCTAAAACTCATTGTTTGTTCTATAGGTCGCCTGTTTCAAAAGCCGATTCCTGTACGTCAGACTCGAGGTTGATGCTCAAGTTTCAAGCTTGCCCGGACGTCCATAACACCGAGAGCACAGGTAAATAACTTGAGACATTCCAAGCCTTCGTTAGCGCTGTTGTCCCTCGTCCTCTCACCTATCATCCAGCTGTACCCATATCACCGTCGAAATCCGCGTATGCGTTAATTCTCCCTCCCTACTCAGACACACACACACACACACCGCCACTCATCCAATAGCAGTTCAAATCGATGCTGACAGGCCACGTGACAGATTTATTGAAACAAACCGTCAGCTAAACCGCGTTTCGCCGCCTTGTCGGTCGAGTTTATAACATGTGTCAAACATAAAGGCCCCGCAGACCGGGGCGGCGTTTTTTGATTGACGTCCGTGACAGTTAACAATGCCGGAGAAAAGCATTATGGCTTTCGTAACGATTCGATAAGGTCAGTTTTTTTTCCACCCGAGCGTTTATTGTTCAGCCGGGTAATATAAATTAAAATTTTCAAAACGCGCTCTTATGAAAAATGAATAGATAGGAACTGCTATGCATATATATATATATTATTGAATCGACGTTAATAATATTGTCTGGATTGCACACAGAGGAGTGAAGACCAAACAATTGTAAATGTAGGTACAGGGTATGTAACGCAAGCATTTGACAGATGAACATTGTCATTGCGCTTACGACTGTCAACTATCAGTGGTACACACTATATACAAGTAAAAAAAAAAAAAAGCATAGAATGGAAACCCCCTCGTAATACGAATGCATATAGTGTCTGCAGCAGTGCATCCTTAAATATTGTCTCACACTTTTTATAAACGTTTCTATATTTTAATATGAAAGGCGCAGCTGTATTTAACGGTATGATATTTTACACGGATTGAAAGTAAAATAAATTTATAAAAATGTCGGCAATTCTTATGTGTTGATAAAAAAAAAAAAAAACAAATTACGCGTACTATAAAAGTTATATTATGATTTATACTTCAAGTCTTGTTTGTTGTGTATTTGTATGTCGTGTTTTCTATACTCGTATATTATGTAGAGGTACGTGCACGGCCGGGTAACGACTAAATAAATCAATTTACAATAATTATATTTGTATAGGTTGTACGTTAATTTTTAAGATTCATTACCCACCAGTGCCCCGTAAATACATATTCAAACGAAGTATAAAGTATGATTTTTTCAATGCCTCCAAACCATGTGAATAATAAAATGTTATAACATTCGCATTAAATAAACGTCTAAAAAATGCATAAGTTAATCTAAATCGTAACCGCTGAAAAGCGGTACTCCGACAACAAAAAGGAATGTTTGTTAATATTTATGATCACTATAATACTAGGTACTATGTATAATTACAGCTTAATATTCGTATTATTAATATTTAATACCTACCTACTTATGTTTGCTATAAAAGGGGCTCGATCATAATTTCTATTAATTTATTGATTTGTATAAAACCATCTACTAAGTATCTTAGAATATTAAATATTTGCACTTCTCCAAACTATAGCTACTTCTCAAGATCACAAAACCTTCATTTTGTAGATCAAACGAGATTTCCCCCAAAATAATATTTTGTTTATTGAGCTGTACTAAAATTAATATCAAAGTTAAACAGAAAAGTTCTTTCAGTTGCAAAATAATGAAGTTATTCATATAATAATAGCATGCTTATTTTTGGTTTGAAATTATAATAATAACAGCCTGACGAAAGTACAATAATATCTAAACGTAACTATGTTCGTGATTTATAATTTTAGCAATTATTATTTGTATTTAAATTATTACTTTTATTTTTTGTTTTATATATATAATATATTAGATTAGCTATTTAGGTCGATATTGGATACAAGTAGCCATTATAATAGGTAGGAGAATTTATGACTCCAAACTTATTTATTGTTATTTCACAGCATATCTTGTTTTATGTTACCAAACAGATTTAGCCGATTTATGTACGTTTTCTCGACCAGTTATCGCCGTTACTAAAAAGTTTCAATGAAATATTCTGGACGTGTTCAATCGGGCTAGACAGATTTTCGGCCAATGTGTCGGTATAGAACGTGTAAAATTTATCAAGTTGTATTTGTTTTTTGGAATCCAGTCATATATACCTCCTGCACCAGCCCCCCTCCCGTGAGTAATCCATCATCGTCGGTAATCCGTTTAAGGGAAAAACTTTTATTACTTAGCTCCCCTCGTCCCTGGCCACACATTTTTAAGCCCTTCTCCCCCCCCCTCCCACCATTTCCCCTTGTTATTTCATATCTGAGTGTACGTGTGTTATTTGTTATTATTTTTACCGTCCTATGTAATGATTTCCGTCGTGAAATTCCACATAAAACGAGGGATTTGTTATTTTTATGTTCACTCCGTGATTATATATCGTTTCGTCTTGGTGGTGGCGCACGCTAAATCCCACATGTGCCATGTGCGCGGGCGACCGCTCGCGTTGATCGATCGTATTATGTTTGTTGTTTCTGTTGCTGTTTACACAGCCAAACCATTTCGCTGCGCGAAACTCGCAGCCTATTGCTGGTTGTAAATTAACAAAGATAACAAATAGTTCTACTTGTTGCTTTTTAATCAGTCGTCAAAAGATCCGTTTGCCACTAACTAGACTACGTTATACGTATAATGTATATGATGTATACTTTGGATTCACTTTAACTATGTGTGTTTATATATTGTAAAATGTGAATCTATAGACGTTTTGGAATGTGTGATTTTATAGTAATACACTCGATTGATTTAACCCTAAATATTAGTGAACGACATAATGTGTAAATTAGTTTTTGAAGTTGTATTGCTTAAACGATTGTAAAAAAAAAATAATTGCATTTATTTAAAATATAAAGCAAACGTTTTAGTTCGGTAGTACTTTTATTTGTACTAATCAACTTTTTTAAAAGATAAAGAAACAGTTTTAAAAAAAATGAAAATCAATGTCGGTAATTCCCACTATATAAACGCAAATTGTTTATTGATTTGAAAAAACTACCGTTGTTTTTAATATTATTATTATTATTATTATCGTTATTACTTATTAGTTATTATACAATAATGTCCTTCATAATATTCTAACCCTCCTGCGTATTTGCATCAAACTGTCTCATTCAATATAAGCCATCACATATTGGTCGTACCAAACACTGATGATATATAGGCTGAGGGTATGTGTCGAAGAGAATAGTCTACTTACTCATTATTATTGTTATACAAGCTTGTGTCACAAGTAGGTAATAAGGCACCTTGGGCATCAGTCATTGTCGGCAATAATACACGTCAAGCCCTCTACCACGTCGGCAAACTTCATATATTATTCAAGAGAACCGCAAAAACGAACTTCAACCGAAAGTTTAAAATGTACCTCCATTGTCTTGTGTTTGTGTTTTTTTTCACTCTATTTATTAGTAAAGCTATGAGGGTTTTGCAGTCTCGTCAAAATGCCGTAAATTCGTGCCTTGAATATTACACCAAAATATATAGAAAAATACAAAAATATTGACTTAACCTAAATTCAAAACCTTAAACTTGCAAAAAAATTTGCTTTATCATATCAATGCATCAATCAATTTATTCTATTGATGTCCAACGATTTTGTACAATCACATATTTTACTTTACAAAATTATAACTGTTTTTAAAGACAAATTTTGAATCATGTTGCTTATATTATTTGTATTGCATTCAAATCGAAACCTGCACAGATTTCTAAATATATATCATACATTGCATTGTACTTAGTTTAATTTTTATTAAATTAATACATTTTAGATTGTGAAAACTAAACTGAAATTTATAAATCTTATATATTTATATCAAAAGAATTATTTTTCATGTATATCACTGTTAAAACTAATTTTAACTCAAATTTTTAATGTACCTACTTTAAAGTTCAAATAAATGCATATTTTTAAATTCCTCATATTTATACAGTAGTTATTATAATATGAACAGTCATGAGTTCATGACTCTTGACCATAACTTATAATTTATACTATTAACAGTAATTGCTGATGTATAATATCTTTAAATCAAATTCGTTTGATAAGTTTTATTTCAATTATTTTTGCCAGATACCCAAAGACTTAATTATTTAAAAACTTCATTTTTAATGAGTTTGGCGTTTTATTTTTCTCTTTAATATATTGTCAAAGAGACTGTCGCATGGATTTTCTTTAAGTATACCCAAAAATTAGATTAAACTTTTTATATCATTCTAAGACTATATATATTATTATTTTATATTCTCGTGAGTAAAATCTCTTTTAAAAAGTTTTTGGGTCTTTAAATTTGATTTTCATTTGACCTTTAAGCTGCTTTTAATTTTATCCGATTTACTTATCACACAGACATCAACTAATAGTTAATTACGATACAGATTTTATTCAAATCTTGTTAAATTAATTCCAATGCAGAACCTAAAAATATTGTATATTAACGAGTTGTAAATTAGTTATATTAATTTTAATGTATTATATTCTCACAATTTTTGTTTACAAGAGTTTCTTAATAGTCCGTATAAATATAAGAATATAATAACCTGCACGACTGATCGACGATATTTATGTAAACAGCTCACGTTTTCCCTCAAACCAAGTGAAAACAGATTACCCATATCAAATAAACTGTCCTTTTTCCGTTTCGGCCTGGAAAAAAATTATTTTATTAGGGAATGGGACGTTTTAGCTTGACAATTTTATTGCAAGCCTTTTGGTGTAATAAAATATAAAATAATAAAATATTAACTATCACTATATATTAAAAATAACAAAAATTAAATTAAATTAAAATAAATAAACATTATTGAACAATCGTAATTATTATTAATAAAAAAAACTGTGATAAAAATGCTATTAAATAAAACAATTTTATTGTAAATAGTTAATGTGTGTCTTTAAAAATCTGTATGATTTTCACTACTTAGGCAACATGCGTGTGTTATAATTTATTGTTTTTATTATTCGAATGTCATCTATCGTTGGATTATGAACATACAAATAATATTTACTAAAACAATTCATCCTTAAGTACACTTAAGATTCAACGCATTTATTATAAATAAATGTGTGTCTAATATCTATATAATATATACAATATAAATAGATTTACAATTTTAATTTCAAAAAGTGTTTATTGTTAGTAACAAATATGCTTAGGTACCCGTGGATACACAACTCGCGTCAAAACAACTGACATAAAACAGCCACTCCAAAATGTCCTAAGCACACTTTATTATGAATATTTCCACATTTTTAACCACTTTAAATGATTATAATAATAATAATTAAATACATTTTTTTATCAAAAATATAAATATTGAACTATTATTTATTTTAGAACATTGGGCTGCAAGACATAAATATTTCAATGTTAATAAAAATTAAAATTAAAAGTAATAATTAGTATTATTAGTTTCTAATTGATTATTATTTCATGTATTACTGGCACTTTGTTTTTTTCTTATGTTAATGTATTGTTCTTAAATTTGGTTGGTAACTATATAAACGATGTTTGGTGTTAAATTAAAAAGTGGTTACCCAATAAGAACGTATATGCGATGGTAGTGTAATTGTAGTAATCAAATCGACGGCCAAAACCGATGAGGTCGTATTTGACAAAACGAATGGCGCGGGTCGTACCCAACACGTAAATCAACTCCCTCTTAAAAAAAACCTCCCCAAAAGTTCAGCGTCACACTCTGTTACCCGTAAAGGTTTTATTTTTTTTTTAAACACTCGCGAACCCTCACTTCGGTCACAGTCACAATAACTCAGTTATCAATAATAAATAATATTACACATAATATACACTCTATATCAGTGGTTCCTAACTAGGTAACTAGAAGTGGTGCAAGAGATTATTTTTTTCATTTTCATCAATGTTTTAATTTTAAATACAATTTTAAAACTAAAAATTAAACAATGAACAATTAATTTAAGTAGCTAATATTTACAACTCTTTTCGCGTAATTTTACATCATCACTGAGCGTCGGCGATTTACGCGGCAATGTATAATCGATCGTTAATTAATATTTGTATGAATGTAAGATTTGTATTTGGCACGAATCGAGTTGGAGACCACTGGTCTATTATTGTACCGAATGAGAGAAGTATAGTAGTATAAATGTTTATGATAGTGTGCGCCTATATACGACATTGTATTATTATATTGTAATGACGATAATGTTAAAATAATAATAATAATAATTAAGCGGCGTAACGCGTGCAATTGCGCGTTGTACACCCGGGAGCCGAGGGCCGATCTGTCCGGACCACATTACGTGGCCTAGACGGGGCCCGCGGGTAATATAGGTATCTGGTTTATACCTACATTATACCTCTCTGTATATACAAGCACGGTACGGCGTATTACACCGATGTAACGCGCGGAGATACGGCCGGAGGCTGGGGAATATCGTAACCGCTAACGGACCCGACGGCAGATAACTGCCATTATTCGACCGCGAACAAAGGAATCCTTTCGCGCGACGCACAGACGATTTCCTCCCGTCCGCGCGCACTCGACATCCGGCCCCGCGGGGCGCCCCTCTCCCTCGCTCACTCGCGCTGCACCCACTGACGCCGATTGTGCGCGTGTGCCCGTTAGCGTATTTCGTTTTTACTCTGTTTGTGTTGTGTATCTCTCTCCGGCCGTCCGCCGCCTCCGCGAGAGTCAAACGCACGCGACGGTAGTTTTTAATCCTCTTACAGTCTTACGTATTGTTAATATTAATAAACTTAATAACTATTTTCGTGTTGTCTCGCGCAGGGCGAGATGAACTTTTTCTCCGAAACGACGAAGACAGCGACGTTTAATGAATTTCCAAAGTGTAAATACGCACGCGACAGCCGTGTCCCTGCCGGGCGGTGTGTGAGTGAAGAACTTGATATTATATATAATAATATACAGTACACACACATATTAAGTACCGTTGTAACGGAACTCGTCTGCTGCACGAGATCTAAGACAAAAGCTTTCTTCTAACCCTCCGTCCCGCGAAATATCTGCCCTTTGCACACAATGGGTGTGGTGAGGGGTACGTTCGTTTGAAGTGTATGCAAAAGTACGACCGCCGGAGCCGCCCTTATTGCTCGGGCAACAAGTGGTAATTCTTCTAGAAAATGCGTGACATGAGAATTCCTCACATTCCATGTTAACTACTATTTTTTTTCCTTGCTCATAAAAAATCTATTTGTTAAACCGTCGCGTCGTATTTTAAATATATCGGATGCAAAAAAAAAATAATAATAAACTTACTTTTATTCTAATCTTTGCATTGTGATTCTATAATGTAGTTTGATTTTGAAATATTACGGAGCTATATACATTTTATACTTAACCTCGAGTTCCAAAGTATCTCTGTTCGAAAGATTATATTACTATTTTTGTATCTCGATTGAATTTTCATTTCCTCGATAATATTACATTTTGTTTTTGAACATGTTGCTCTAGTATAAGAAGTATACATGCAAGTCGATTGATGCGAATAAATAATATAAACAAAGTAAACATTTTAAGCGTTCAATAAAATAATATTTCAAAGAAATTATAATTTTCCATACATGTTACCGATTTTACTGTCATATCTCTTGAATTTAAATTTCGTTTGACTATTATTGTATGGAAGAACGTATCCATTTACGTGGAATAGAACCATTAGTGTTTGTTTTACTATGGCTAATAAGACAATCGTTTTGGCTTGAAGGCAAAGGTTTCATTGTGGAAATGTTTTATACTGAAAGGAAGTTACACTCGAGTAAACCCGGCAGGAGAATTTAGGGTTCCACGCGGAAGCGTTCAATTTCTGTCACTTTTTAACTTCCTTCGATATAATATATGAACCATGTATTATATTTACTAATGTCTTCTTCTTTTTTTATTATTATTCCTATAATAGGACTAAAATTATAACGCTATTGAATTACAACTCCACACGAGTTGACAACCAGTCACTGTTTTAATAAATCGTATACAGTTCACTCTTATTTATCAGCATTTACTAACCATAAAATAGTTTTAAAATATCTAAATAGTATTTATATATATACCTTTGTATATGGTTTATTTTTCACGTTTTTATCTTGAAGAAAATAATTTATTTACCTTGTACAATAATCATAGATAAAAATGTAAAAAAAACTTCTTCGGGTGTAATCGATTCAAGTTTATAACCTTCGAATAATATTATGATCTATAATACTCCCAAGACGATTTAATACCAGATGTTTTTAGAGGAGTGCCATGAACCTGTAGACAGATTTGTGTTATGTGTGTACACAACGTGGTTTATTGTATTGTGTGACGTTTAAACGATAATTAGTTTACACATTACTGTATTCTATTGCTATATAATCATTAAGTATAGTATAATAGTTTCGACGTGTGTTATAATTTATTATTCTACCACCTGTATATTATTATCGTACTCGGGGTAGATAATCTTAATTTTAATATTTATTAATTGTTATAATATAAATATACTTGATATAGTTTTACTAATTTTACAATTATACAAAACTTCAAGGACTACTAAAGTACTATAAAGTGTTTACATGGACCTATAGATTAATTATTGGTATATTATTTGAGAGGTAAAAGGAAGCATCACCTCTATTGCTTTATTATTAGACACAATAAGTACAAATAAATTCTCAACCACCTCCCTACTCAAAAAAAAACTACAAAACAAATTCGTGGAATAAAAATGTAAAGTAAGAATATTAAAAACCATCAACTCCATTGTTATAATGTTATTCTGTATTCAAATTGTCTTTATTTTTGAATCTTATCTCGTACTATCACTATATATATGTATCACTTACTTGGCTTACTTAAGAACTATTTTATCTGCACAGTTTTTCGATTCAAATGTTTCAATAATGTTTTGTGTGTTATTTATATGCTTTCGAGTCTTTGTTTCTTTTTCCAAGATATACAATTGTTTTAAAACTTCCATTTTATCATTAATATATAATTGTTGATGCCCCATTACCCCTATTATATCAACTAACCTAATTTATCGCGAGAAAATCTCACTCGAACAATGAATTTCGACTTGATTGTAATTGAATAACAAGAGGAGTACAAAGTTCTGAATCCATCTGATTGCCAATAAAATAACAAATAAGAGGATTAGGCGCAATGTAAGCGATTGAAGATATTCTTATGTGGGATAGTCGAGACTGGTCGAAAACATTGTGTTTTATAAAACAATTTCTTAGAGAATATAACATAGATAATGGGCTCAATCTAAGTAGTTCAACAATCAAATGTTAAAAAAAAAAACCCAAAAATAAAAATAAAAAAACGGAAAAGCGGAAAAAAAAGAATTAGATAAAGTTTATCTCGGGAAATGAAATATTGCAGTTTGTTCTCAAAGAAAAGTTGCCGTTACGGCGTTTGCACGATTGCCGCGTCCGAAACTTTCATCATTAGGACTCGGGACGAGAAGTGCGGTACGGTCGTGAAAATTTTACCAGACAAGTCGGACGAAATGGACGAATGGGTTGGTTGGTCGGGAATATGGGGGGACAAGATCGGACGACATATAGGTGCGGGCGGGGGTGGGTGGTGAAACACTGGGTAATATGATAAACATTTTATCGCAGATGTTCGCCTCGCAGCGACGGTGCAGACGATGCCGTCAAGCTGCCACTTAACGAGACTTACTAACTTCGCGAAACCGCCGGCAGCGCTGCGCACTGTGGCACTCATCGGCGAGCGACACACGCCACGATTGTTCGCACTCTATTCCCCGTCGCGTTTCACCGGACGCCGGTGAAACGACTGGTGTGCCCACTTGGTAGTACGTCAGTGTCGTTTTCGTCTTGTCCCAGGTCGACTTACATCAGTGGCACACCACTAATTATTCATACGGACATAAGCACACAAGTACCCGTGTGTATAATAAGTAATAATAACTACAAGGCCGAACATGCGAACCAGGAATATGGCCGCGAACTACAAGTTTTTCGGTTGGCAGACGGACACCACGCATATTCCTACATTTTATATATAATATTTTGTTTAAAAATAAAATATAATGCGCCTACAGTACAGCATTTAGCTATATTTATAGGCTGTGAATGCTGTGATTGAATTATTATCAACTGAGGCTAGCTATCTCGGCATGGTATACATATTATAGGCTCAAATAGAGTTTTTAATTTGAGGGCTATTATAATTTACATGTTTGTTTTCCAATGATAAACTATTTTTAAATACAAATCATTTTTGAGGGGCTACGGTTGATTTTGGGAAGCTTAGCCTCCCTCCTCCCAATTGTGCTTATGATGGTATATAACACATATTTACTATAACATTTTCTAACACCTTTAGTCACCAATATTGTATATTCAGATGATTTGCCTCGATCGGCCACCATTTCAATTGCACCTCCCTTGCATTTAGTATGAACCGTGTCCTATCCATTTTGCAATGTACAAGGTAGTTATGCGCTTAGGTCTATAAGGTGTGAGCGCAGTGTGCACCTGTGCACTAAATCGACCTCCTATCTAGCCTTTAATATATATTCTGTCCTAGCGGCTTTAGATACGACTAACACAGTAACACTACACATCCTGTGACATAAAGTATACATATTAAACAGATCAACTATAATAATATGGTCTAGAATAGTTCATATTATGTATGTTTATACCTATTCTATAAAAAAAAATAACGTAAATTACAACAAATATGAAACGAAAACAATTGAGAGCACGCTGTAAAGTATACAACATTTTTGTGACTTGACTATATATCGTCACTCTTGAGCTACATTCTATTTTTCGAAGTATAGTGTAATAAACTTACGTCTGTCACAGACTTTTATAACACTAGAAATCACAAAATACTTGTCTTTGTGTTGACAGATGAAGCATCTCGCTTCACTATTTTCTGAGTTGGCAAACAGACAAAATATATAGATAAGTCCTCAATATTCTATATAGGTATAAGCGTATGTAATATACGAATTATTTGTCTTTATTATTCGACATCATAATTTATAAAAGCTGATGTTCATCAACTGTTTCTATGGTTTGTGTAATAGATTTGTGTGTGTGTGTGTGTGTGTGTGTGTGTGTGTGTGTGTGTAAATGATACAGAAATCCACCTTCGCGCACGAACATACACACAAACACACCTACACCATATCCAATCGTCGTCCGTGGATCGTCCGCTGTGATATTGTCTAAACTGACTACTTCTCTCCGTCACTGCGAAAACAGACGCTCGCGGGTGGAGTTTACACGCGTATATTTAGACTATATATTCAATAATTGGGTCAAGTATTATAATATCGATCGGCCGAATAAAACGGCCTGTTGTATGTATATATAGTGTCGCACGCGAAATAAACACGAGATTGTCCCTCGCGATGGAAAGGAGGGACTCACCCCGGCGCTGTGTGTTTGCATGTTCCGATGAGGTAACCGCACTGCGCTCTCGCTCGGTCCCGAAATAATAAAAAGCCAAAACCTATAGCACCGCCGTGACGCACCAAAATATTACTAGTTTTTTTCTGCGACTTTCGTACCACATATGCCTGCCGACTACTTCCCTAGCTCTTTTCCGGTTGTTGTTACTTTTATTTTTGACCCAAATACTAACTGTAATATTATAATAGACAGATTTGTAATTGTATTAGCATAGGCGAAACCCATTCGTTTTGTAATAGCAGGCGTACCTAACCTATGTCGACATGTCGTCGACAAAATATATAAAACGACTCTCCGATCAAATGTTTTTCGAACAATGAAAATGGATTTCGGTATTTTTTTAAGTGTTTTAAAATTATATCCTCTAAAATCCCCGATTTGGGACGTAGTATCAGGCTAATTTATCGAATGCAATATAAAGCAAAACAATCAAATATATTATAAAATGTGACTGAACACCATTGACATTGCTCGTATCGTTTGAAATATTTCACGCTACGCTACGCGTGTGTACGTACGGTTATCGATCAAATAAAGATGATAAAAATAACAATAAGTTACCTTTTGTTCGGAGCGTTTGTTAATGGCTCGAAAAACATTTGCATGCAATAAATTTAAACATTCATGATTCCGCTTTCAGTGAATAATTCAAAATGTTTTGTCTATACGTACACGTATATATGTATACATTATATAATAGATATACATAATAATAGTATAATATAGGTTTATAAAAAAAAAAATAGACACTTATTTTTGTTTCAAATTTGTTTATCCTATTTAAGTTCAATCAAGATAGCGTAACAAAAACATTGGTTCATAACCTTTTATCGCCGTATAATAATGGTGTTTTTCAAACATTCCAAAACCTTAACTGAATTATACATATATTTTTTGTATAATATACAAAATAAAATTCAAGTTCCCGCAGTGGTGATCTAATAAAAATAACTACACAGCTATCGACACAGCTGTCGAGTAATAAAACAACAATATTATTTATTTTCAAAGTATAATAATATATAAGAGGTGCACGCGCGTTGTATACAATTATGTACGATTATGTTCTGTGCTATCATTACGTAAAAAAAAACTTTACCGCCTTCGTATCTCTTTTAGTTTCCAAAACTTTGAGTCGACAATATCAATAATTATCGACAGAGCCAAAAGTTTTGAATATTATTCGTCTCCTTCCTTGACGGCCTTCATGATGTGCGCTTACGCGTAGCGTATTTATCGTACGGCGCCGGGTTATAATATGCGTCTCAGTGTGTATTTATTTATGGTCTATTTTTTTTTCTGCAACAAAAACCCAAAAGGCGATTCCTCACGCGACTACAGCGTTTTTTTTTTTTTGATGATTTTTTTTTGTCTAAAAAAGTGGGTTGGTGGGTTGGAAAAAAAGTAAAATATTATTTTCCTCCTCCTATTGTTCGAGCTTTCCGAGCTTAATAGAATTCCGTTTCAGCTTTTTTGTTTTTGTTTTGTTTGTTTGTTTGGTTTTTTTTTTAGCGTGAGAGCCACGCTACAGTTCCGTGTGGCTCCGCTTTTGTCAAATAAACAATAAAAAAATGTATACACATAAAAAACAGAAATAAAAGGTTCAATAAGCCTTGCATGTTTTTAATCGCATTTCTCCGGCATTTTGCCGAGACAACGGTAAACGTATAAATGTATAAAAAAAAAAAAAAAAACCGTGATGGAATTCTCTGGTGAATTATTGAAAAATATAATAAATAATAATTCCGTAAACTCGTCTTTGCGTGGTCTCTCGGCTAGGCAATTCATGTGCACTAGTATAACACGACACTGCACTGCCTTACTGCACCCCTACGCTCACTGTAATACGTTCTGTGATATATGAATGGCGCCGTCCAACGGATTCAGATTTATCGCGACCGTATAGGTTTTGTATGCGCCTCATTGGCATTCAAAGTTCTCGAGAACTTTTTGCATAATAAATTTTCTACAACAAATTACATAACGTTCCCGCGCAGTATTTTTTTAAACTTTTTTTGTTTCAAACAAATTTGACAGACCAAACATCCGAATAAATAATTCAACTATAGCAAACATCAGTTTTCAGTAAATCCTATCAGTATTTCATCCGAACAACTCGTTGAGTTATCCAAGTATTGTTGACGCGAGGAATGTAATGCATTCGAATATTCAGTGTAATAATAATTATAGCTATCTACTAATTTACTAGGAACATTGGCCGAATATGAAATCAGGCTAATAAATACCGACATTCGTACCATGCTTAATACCTAACTATATGGATTATGGACATTGTACAGTCACAGTTTGTTTTAGTATTTTTAATATATTTCAGTTTTTAGCTCACTAATTCAATTGTGGATACGATATGTATTACTTTATTAGTTATATATTAGTTCCGGTATTGTGTTATTATCTTCTTAATTTGTACACTTCGTCTGAAATAAGTCTCCAGCTAGTTGCTTATTAATTACGTCACTTATGCAAGTGCGTTGGAGAGGTTGGTTTTCTTTTATTATTTAAACAGAGTATATATTATTATAATGTTATACACGTTATTTGTATACGATGTATAAATGTATTCTCGGTTTAATTCATTTTCTCGAAATATATACTTTTGAAAAATAAAGGTTTTTTAGTTTATACGCAGGTTGATTCACCAAGTATACTCACCCCCATTTTTTTCCTTTCATGATTTATTTATTCTAAGTATTAGTTTTTAACTTGTTAAATACACTTTAAGACCACATTTTAAAATTCTTGAGATTTGTTGTACAACTTAAGGAGTGGAGTGCCCTATAGCCATAAAAAAAAATCAAAATCTTGATATAACTAATTCAAAATTCAAATTTAAAAAAGCGATCACCGCTAATTAAATTGTAATAAATAGTGTTCTATGTTATTAATAATTGTGCGGCTGAAGCGATGGGCTTATACGACAAAGTGGCGCCCAAAGTGGGGCTCGAACCCACGACTCCGAGATTAAGAGTCTAGCGATCTACAGACTGAACTAGCCGGTTAACTGCGATTGCTACAAATCACTAAATTATAGATTATATTCACTACTCTAATTAATATTAATAATGATAGTATATTGTTCAGCTAATAGCTAATTTTTCCATGCTCACAATTTAAAGTAGTAATAATCATAATAATTAGCAAAATATTTTATTTTAAACTAAGTGAATTTTTTTCCGTCTAAACCGCAATCGTAGTTATTATAATGTCATTTTAGTACATAAGTTTAAACCTCAACACAGGAATCGGATGTTTCTTGTTTGTGCCATTATATTGTTCTCAAATATAGGTCAGTGCCATAATAATACTTATATTAATATTTTCCATTTTTGTATCTCTTTTGGAATTTAATAAGTTTAGTTATACGGTAGTGAAGTTAATGAAAATTTATCGCCCTGGATTTGTCTGGGTTTCATGCAAACCGGAAGAAGAAAATGTTAGGTTATGAATCGCGTTTTACGATAAAGTTACCGGGTCTAGAGCGGTGGCAGTGGTATTGGCTTGGCTATTGTGTTGAGTTGTTGTTCTCAAGACACATAAATTACACCGGGAAAACACTATTAGCCGAAGTAAGGGCGGCGAGCATTAGGAATAGTTCAAAATCATATGATAGTATATATATATATATATATATACACAGACACACACAATATACATAATATGTATATAATATATTATATATTGTTGTTAATGTATAACGACAACGACGTTTACACCGAGTATATTTTACACTCAAAACAGATACACCACGCATTTCCCGTTGTTATCGCGTGATTTACGCGCTACACGTATACTATACAACCACAGTCTAAAAACCAAAGAATAATAATTCGGAATACCAGAGATCCCTACACAATTTATCGTCTTCTAATAAATTGAAACGTTTATAACCGCATGCACTATTCACTTTCCGCCGTCACCGCGGACGACCGTACGCGCGCGCGTGTTTATGTGCGCGTGTGTCTTTAGTGTTAACTTACGGAAGTGCTCGCCAGTCTCGAGCCGTCTCTACTTGAATTATTAAGCTGGAAATGCACACGTCGTTATACGTCCAGATCCGCAACTCGGCACGTCAATTATACCGGCGCTTGCGAGAGTGACGTATACGTGGTGGTGGTGGTGGTGGTGGTGGTGGTTTTTTGTTATCATTTTTAATTTATGTATAGTCTTACATATTTTACGTGAGTTATCTCAAACAATTTTGGATTTTTGACACCGCGTACTTTACTCTACTTTTCTCGTAATACCCTTCGGTCGCAGTTACGCCCCGTCGCTATAGTACTCGCTACACATATCGACGACAAAACCGTATATACGCCTCTGTCAGTTGTGCGCACAACAATATAGTTTGAATATATGTATATACATGTAAATATAATATGTATACGAGCATTCATCGGTACACTTATTGACTTTCAGCAAATTACTTTCGGAAGTCAAACGGAAATTATTTTCAATTTGACCAATTGGAAAATTCGATTTTTTTTCGATTATTCGGTCCTCTAAAAATTAATTTATCGAAATCGCCGGAATTTCCATTCTAGTCTTTTTATTTGACGAATAACAACGTTGCCATGACGCACACAACCAACACTATAGCTGTCCTCCCCATTCTGTCTAAAGGGTATTGAAACAAAAACATATAATATTACGAAACATAAATCGAACGTTGTTATTTCAATTTCAGTCACATTTATTGTTTATTTTATATTTTGCTTTAATTTTTTACTGTCTATTCTAGGGAGATAAACATCACATATTCATTTAAACCATACATTTGTCAACGTATTTTATCGGTTTAATTCTTTCCGTGCAATGCTTCCGATACAAATGAAATCAGTTCGATATAATAGTACAGCCGCGGCCGCTTAAGTAAACCCGAATAATGTAGGCACTTTGTTTTCCTTCTTGTGACGAATACTTCTATCGAAACTATGAAATGCAGCGACATCGCGTAGGTAGCTGTCTCGTAAGTTCTATGGGAATTATTTTCTGAGAAAGTTATGCTTCCAACGCGAGTACAGAATTATTTTTCCTATTAATTGGAAAGGTGATCGCGTCGCCCACACCGAGAAGTTGTTAAATACGAGCATTTTTCACCCCCCGCATGGTCGCCCATTAAATACAAACGTTATCATTGATCGTGCCCACTGTACCAGAACAATTTATTTGACGCTCGTGTTTTGATCTACCCCTTCGCAAATACTTATCATTTGTTCACATTCTGTGAACTCTGAAGCGCACTCCGTGTGGGGAAAAAAATGAATTGAGCACATCAAATGTGTATACGGTTTTTTTTTCTCGTTCCAAGTGGAATGTCATTAACGGTAATTGTTTGGAGCTACCTAACTAAAACCGTACTTAAAATTACAAATTGCTCGGGTATCCTTTAACGGCTGTTGTTTAAATGTAGCAATTGTGTTTCAAGTATTTTACATACATAAAAATCTAAAAAGTCGTCTCCTCTGGTATTTTTGCGGGAGTTTTTTCTCTGTTTTTGTTATACCCCCACTCAAATTGTAATGCGCATCGATGACATATGTTATTATAATATGTAATTATAGTATTATACTGAACGTTATAGCAACAGTTTTGGATAAAAATTCGAACAGTTAAATTATTTTAAGTATGTGCTTTATCTCTGCGAGTGTCACAAGAAGGGGACGCGAGTCAAATGTTCGTTTATGAGAAACTCAAAAAGCCACTTTGGCTCTTTTCCAAATTATCTTTCATTTATTAATTTTCATGTTTTCCCCCTGTAACGCAACACGACGTACTTGAAAGCCGACTGTTTTGCCCTAAATTGCCAACGATTTGCGTAAAAATGATATGTGTTTTTAAATATTTCACAAGTATCATAATATGTACCTACATTTTTATTTTTACATAACAACCCTTAAATTCAAATATCTGAATCGTATATACTTCAATCAAATATTAAAATATTAAATGTATTTTTTTACAAAACATTTCCATATTATGTTTAATGATAAATCCAAATTTAGTATAACAAATAAATAGTTTTTACTGTTTTTTATAGCAAACCGTTAGTTTGTTTTGAGGTCCGAAGGTAAAATAAAATAATAACAATAATTGTGTCGCATTTAATTGTTAAAATATTTTAAACACCTTACCGTACCTACTATTAGACTAATTATTATACAAATTACTTATATAATATATTCAATCTGTATATATTAAATATAAACAAATTCAACTATCAATTCAGTATTCAGTTTATATTCGTATCCGGTTTATTAAATTATTTATTTATTTCTATAATATATCCTCGGGCCTCGACAGTCAGTTATGTTTTTATCAAAGTCACTGTAGTTATATTATTTTGGATTCTGAACGGAGCGATGAATGTATTGGTTTTACAATGATGTGTGTTTGTATGTGTTTTTTTTTGTTTCTGTCATCAGCTATTGGGCAGTAAAAATACTTCGATTTTCTACTGTAGCATATTTTCTAGTAGGAATGCAAATCTAGTCAGGGATCAAAAGTAAAAAAATCGATAAATTAAATTAGATAGGTATGTAATTGAAGAATAACGATTTTAGTTATTTTGTTGCAATTTTGTTGTTATCTTTTCGGCAAAAATGTATTCAACCTACTATTTTTTCTTATTTCTAATAGTAAAATAAATTACTTTATTAGCAAGAATATCATAAAATATATTTGGTTATACAGGCCTACAGAACGTCTTTGCTCAGAGGCGTTTTTCCTATACAATGATTATAATATAATAAACCATTGAATTTAAATTTAACGCATCCATTACAGTGACCCCCTCTAGAAATCTAGACACCTACTGTACAGCAGAGTGGTACGCACTTGCCCATTTTTTTTATGTTTATACGCACTTCGTCATGTCAATATCATTGCAATCATACCTCTATTGCCACTTGACCACCAGTGAATGTTGGCATACCTTCAATATATAATTCCATGTAATATGAATATTAAAAATAAAATAAATTTTATGTACTTTTACACGTATATACATAATATACATTGTATGTGATTATTTTTTCCTCTCGACGTTTTATTAATTTATTGTTATTATCATTTTTATCATTTTATAGTCGAGGAACTGCTGTGTTTGGCCACGTGGAAAGACGGCTCGACGAAGTACATGATCGGTAAGCTGGAACACACGCCTACGTCGTCGGATGAAGAAAAGTATCGGTGCTTTGTAGTGGGCAAATCAATGGGTGGTACGTTTGATATGGCCCAGTCGGGTGATGCAACGTGTAATGGTATGTCGTCGCCCACTGACGGGTCAAGAACGATGAAGTTCGTCAGAGGTAAGTCAAGAGCCATCATATATACATACATTTTATTTATCATATACGTACCTACCCACTATCCCTCGTCATAGATTAATCCCGACCATTTAATAATCCGCATTGTTTTATGCATCCAATGGAATCGCCTTCGTTTAAAGTACTCGCGTCCAATTTATAATATCAGGCGTAATTTTATATTTAGTTTTTATTGATTATTATTATGCTTCAATTTTTGTACAATGTATACAACAATATTGGTTATTTTCAAACCGGCATTTTAATTTATTGGTCTCGGTTTTCGAACAAAATTGTTTGAATACAATCCAACCTCGTGACATTTTAAATATATTAAAATTATATTATTTATGTTAATCTCATGCAGATCGAAAAATCATTTATATTTTAAATTCTAAATTAAGTAAATATGTTTTTTTTTTTAACACATATTTGAACGCAATAAAAGTGTTTAAAAGTTTATATAATATCATCTTTCAGAAAATAGAAGCATAATAAACTTCAAGCATCAATTGTTTTAAACTCTGCATCAGTCCCATGCATTTTTTTTTAACAGTGATATTTCTGATAATTAAATGTTTTACAAAATATGTATGTTTGAAACACTACGATACAAAAGTTCTCCTAATTGTTCATGTGTATTTGTGTAATTTGATCGGGATTTTTCATCACTCGTAGAATTTAATGTTGATTAAAAAACCTTTAAAGTTTTAATTGACTTACAAAAAAACATTTAAATTTAAATATAACGAAATTTATTCGTTTTATTTATTTTTTTTTTTTTTATTAAATTTAAGGTTTCTTATTTTAAAATTAATACTTTAAATTTGAATGTAAAGTTATTCATTTCATATATAACTCTATTTAATTTATTTTAAACTTTTACTCATGTTTATAATAATAACTTAAAATTTGAATAACGTCAAAAACACTTTAGCGATTCGAGTTCCACTTCGATGCATTTTTCATATTCGATGAATTATCCAGGTCAAACATATAATTAAAATACAACAATATATCATACACCCAGGAGGATAATAATGGAACCAGTGTCTTTGCTAAATATCAGCAGTTTCCCCAGTTCATATCATGAGATATAAACAAGTGGTCTGTTGTAAAATATAATCACCAAAAATCATTCAATAATGAATACATTCATAATTAAATGAACCATTTGTTTATTTTATTTAGATATTTAAAATTTTTCCTTATCAATTTAATGTAATTACCTATTGTGTTTAAACACGGTAATAAACTTCATCTAAACTACAATATTTCCTGTATGAAAAAGTAAAATCGTTTCCCTTTTAGAAGTATGAGACAAGTAAATACTAAGTATACACTTAATATGTACTTAACATCAAATAAAATATTATATAATTTTAGATAGATAGGTAGTATTAATAAAATATATTTTCCCATTTTTTTGATTTATTTATTCGACTCGTGTACATACAATATTTCACAGGCCTTGCGATTTGATGTATACGTCATAGCGCGTGTAATCGAGACACGAAAGTCTCATCGAATGGCAGTTTATAATAGTCTTAAAACTTCGCCTAACCCAAGTGTAATGTTATTTTAAGGTGTATACCTTAGGGGTGCGTCATACTTACTAATGTCTTGAAAAAAAAAAACTTTGTGATTTATGACGCCCTCAAAACCGAGTGTCGCACGACTGTTAAAAAAGTTTTCTCAGAAGTAACTTTTAAACCATAACTAATGTCTGGCAAATTAATTCTTTCAAAGAACAATAATATTAAACTTCCAAATAGGGGTTATATTGTGGCAGAAAAAATATGATACTTAAAATAATGTATTTTATAACCCTTTTGTCTTATGGTAAGCATATTTTAAAAGTGAAAAAGTTTTTGTTTTAATTGATTTCAAAACAATTAAAAGTCATTGAAAAGAATTAACTTCAAACCACCACCACCACCACTTGTTGCCCGATCGCAAACCAATTTCCATTCGAATCGAATTTCTTCAAACTCTAATTGCAAAGTCATGTTTAATTTACATAGATTTTTTCCAATTGTATACAATAGTTTTTTTTATTTACTATTAAACTCGTTTATTGATATAAAGAAATATTCATAATGATACGGTTGATCGAATTTGTTTTCCTTTATACGAGAAACCCGCGATTTAGGCGATACGTTTGTTTTTATTATCGTACACAATCGCACTCGTGGAAACAAGTCCCATATCCAATCGTAATAAAACAAAAGTGCTTGAAATGGAAAAATCAATATCGTAAATAAATATATATATATATATATATATATATACACATAATGTATAACGACGTGTCCCGATAAGCATTCTTAGATGTGTCGTAAAGTTTACAAGGTAACGGCAGCGGTGGTCGCCTCTTTTCAATATATTTTCATGTTTCTCGATAAAAACTTATATTTAATTTACGAACGCTATCGAAGTTTATGTAGTATTGTAGTCGGACGTAAATATTTGGAAAAATTGCGTTCCGCGATGACGAGTCCGAGCTTACACGATGATGCATCTACATATACGTATATATATATATATTATATATTTATATAACATACTTATGTTTGCTGTATTTGTACGTATATGTTGTATGTATATACATTTAGGCATTTGTCAAAAGTAGAATTCTTTTATAATATATACGACGACGAGCGTACTGCGGCTGTGTATTCACTGGTTATCGCATTTTTCACGCACAAACTTTTACGTTACGGAAGTGAATACGAATCGCCCGGAGATTTTTCGATTTTTATTTCAGACACGTTTCGTTCGCGAAAATCTGTCCGCCGCCGCGTAGATTTCGGATTAGAAAGTCTGTCGGTCGGTTACTATTCTCTGCAACCGGCGGCGCTTTTGTACTATTTTTATTTGGCGCGCACGTGTACTGCCGATGCCTACTCTGAAATATCGCGTATCGACCTGCTCCTTTAATCGTATCCAACCGCATTACATAAAATGCATATTATTTGTCTCAGAGTATCACACGAGCGATTTTTCGGACGACCTCGGATCTCCGTTTCTTCGTAGCTTGACGTGGAAAGGTATAAAATGTGTATACAATAATAATGTGCCTAATTGCGTTTGGATTTTACTGTGGGTGATAATAAGTTTCTTGTGATGATTTTAATTGATTCGACGCGTGTCAGTTTCTACTACGCGAGGGTTTTCAGTATATCACACATTTTATAATGTAGATATGTAACGTAAACCTAATGAGCTAATTTTCAACATGGTGTTGTTCAGGAAGTACGAAGAGAAGTGTATTTTATCTCATAGAATATAACGATTAAATTCTACGACAACTGACTTGGCGTGGTGCGCATACTCAGTGCACGTTTTCATCGTGACTTTTCCGAATGATGTTTTTTTTATGCGTTTGAATAATAAAACGACTATAGCACGGCGCAACCGATAGGCAATTTAGCTACACCATTTTTGCCGGCATCTCATAATAACTCATTCGTACAAAAAATTCTATTTTCTATTACTTATTTCTATTTTTCTTATAATTTATATTCTGTTGAACTTTTAAGTGGATCGTGTGTGTAAACTTTAGAGTGTAAATAATATAGCTTGAAAGATTTCAAATACTAATTTGCTTTACGTCCATCTGTGTATTCCGAGTTCTAATAAAAAACGTACGGGGCAAAAAAAAAATGTTCAACTTTTAACTGATAACTTGATTTGAGTTAGTGTTTTTTTAGTCAAAAAGTTTCAACTGAACTGAGTTAATTTTCTTTTAAATTAAGTTAGGTATTTATTTCCAATTCGTATAACCTATAGGTATTTATTTAGTTTTAAAAGAAAAACAAATTTTACTCATCGGTAGGCATGGTTGATGGGTATAATAATAATAATTATCGACAGCCAAGCCACCCCAGTAGTCAGAGCATAATATAATATATACATTATATTAAAATATTATGATATTTAATAGTATAATGTATAATATAACGCGGCGTGCCGTGCTTCGAAATGGTATATTATATTATAATATGACCGCCGCCGGGAATGTCAACACGCGGCCGGAGTTATTAAAATCGCTTCCGCCGATATGCAGACAAACACACGTACACGCACCCCTAGCGCTCAAAGCTCGCAGTTCGTCAGATCCGGTGTATTTGCACACCACCCCCTCGGCGTTCGGTGCCGCATTGTGCGTATAGATACGTGTCCACGGGACCGCTATAAAATACATATATATATCGTACGTATATCTATATTATATATTCGCGGGTAATAAAGTGGCCGGAAATCATTTACGTACGCTCTGCCGACGCCATCTTTTGTGATTTAAGTATTATATAAATAGGCACGTATTGGTACGCCCATATAGCGTAGGTGGGTACTATATGATTTCCATCGACGGTATTCGCGCCGCGGTCGTTCTGCAGGCCGCACGCAAGTGTCTTCTGCAGTGCTCTGCTTATACCTCTGTCCTTCCTAAATGTTACATCTGCTGCTCGGTCAATCTGAACGAGTAAAGCATTGTTCTAAAGATAAACACTTCTACTGATCAACGGTGAAACCAGAACCAACATTCTAGTTAGTTCGACGAAAAGCTCGGTGAGCATGAATCGTGTTCAGATAAGTGTTATTGCAAAACAGCACAAGTGCCATGTGGCCAGTACCAAACCAACCAAACAATTAACTCGCAGAAAAATTAAAAACGTGCTAATAACATCATCTCCCTACCGGCTACCACCGCCTATTCCCATGAAGGGAATAACCTATAACTTGGATATGACGTAATAGTTATATTGAGTGTGACTCAATTCTTGGGTCAGATTCTACATACACTCTACGTTAAATGTGGCTAAGACCACCCAACATCTATGTCTACTATATCATCAAACAAGCCTGCAACCCGTGCTCTCTCTCTCTCTCTCTCTCTCTCTAACCATAACCTGCCAATTATAAGGGGTGCCAAACGTACAAAAAACTTCTCCATATAGGTACATTAAAATCAAGCACTCACTTGACTCCATAAAAACGACCAACAAACGAATACCACACATCGAACCCAAACAATATACAAGAGCACATGCGGTACTCCAACCCCCTCCCTCCCTCCCCAATTAATTACAATATTAATAACGAAACCATTATTTTTAAATGTATTGAATAATTTAATAATATTTATAAAATCCCTAATTTCTCTTTTCTCTACCGTCCTCACAAATACTATAAGCAAAAAAAAAAATATAACTTATTCATATACATCCAAAAACACACTATAAAAGATATCGTGCTAGCCTCTCAAATTACAAAATTCAATCCTGAAATCCTCTCCCTCCTCAAACGGCTTAAGCTTAATTGCGTAATGGTTATGTAGTTACATTCTAACTAATTAAAACTTATTAGTCCTCTCAAGCCACAAAGTAGGATGATTTCTCTATTCATATTACACCACAATAATTATAAACAACGTCCAAATACTTATTGTAAAAACCTATGTATAGTTTGTATTTTATTCAATAAATATATATTATATACGATATTAATATACCTAACCTATATTAAATTAATAATATCGTACATGAATATTGTTTTATTCATTTTTTGCGTTAAATTATTACCACTGTTATTGATTGGATCCGTCAAAAATATATTTTACGACTTGTCGTGTAATTATACACTGCGCCCCTCGACACTTAAACAACAACGGGATGTCAACGGAAAAAAACCCGCTGCGTCCGGTAATGATTACTATGCATAATTGGTATATATATATATATATCGATATCAAATTGAATACGAATGTCAACGTTTGTCGTTTATATCCACCGCTGTACATTATTATTACTATAAACAACAAAACCACTCATCGCATTTTAACTCGGAGGTTCTTAACCTGTTCTGGACCACTAAGAACCACTTCTCCCACCAAAAAAAAATTTGATTATTTTTTAATATTTAAATGTGAATTGTGACTGGCAGAGATACCTACATGTATTAGGTAGCAAATGGAATCAAAAATGTCATTCCAGTCTTGCAGATGTCAAAGAACATCAAAATTAGATTACATTTTTTATTTGAAACTGTTTTTGCATTTGAATATGCAAAACTTAAGAAACCCCGCTCCAACTAATTAAATTATGAAAATCAACATTTTACTAAATCTACTAAGGAGGTGTTCAACTCGTACTATATACAGACGTTTTACTCGATGTTTCAAATAAAGGAACTATAAGTATTAATTTATTGTTTGGTTGGAGTGGTGGTTATAACTTACAACAATTTAAAACATATTAACATTTTAAATAGCTTACGAGCAGCACACAATTGATGCATGCTTAATAAATTTCGTAAAAGGTTACTTAATTTTAAGTTTGAGCAGCTAATTATAGCTACGAAATAAGAAATGCAAAATTGTCTGTAAGTGTACTTTGAATGCCTTCTTTAAGCGCAGATAACAAATGTTACGTTGACATGCTTTCAATGTTATTCGTTCGTAGAAAAAAAAAAATGTTTTTCCTTACCTGCCTTGTCCTCTATCACATAAACAATCTGAAATTCACAACAAGCGCGCCATTGCGACAGTACTGGCTAATACTGGCAGCCTGTGTTGGCTCCAGTACTGATATATTATTATGTTTTGGATGATAACGGTATTCAGTAGTCAGTACTGACTTTCGATGTTGGACCAGTACTGACATTTAGTACTTAGCCAGTACCTGAAACGTGAAAAAAATCCGATAAAAAAGTGTGAAAGTTCAGGGAGAAATTACGGTATCATTAACCTAACGCCTAACCGATTGAAACACCTACAAAGTTGACAACTTTGTGGGGAAAGCCAAAATCCCAAATCTCTAACATATACCGAGATATTTCAAAACAAAAACACAAAAATTTTCGACTACCCAGTCTCATTTCATTCGGCAGCCAGCACCGGAAGTATGCCAGTTTGAGTCTCAACACTGGCTGTCAGTAGGTACTAGCTTTCCAACACCAGCGCAGTATACCTACTGGATAGCATTATGGCCAGTATTGTGCCCGTAAAGGCTAGCCAACTGTTGGGTAGCCAATACAGTGGCAATATCGCGCCTTTTGTGAGTGTCGGCTTAAGTCATAAATTACAATTGAGATATATACACGTCGAGCCACGCAATATTATAATATATAGTAGTGTAACTACCCTAAATTATACGCCTGTGGTCCTCGAGGTCTTCACACGACGTGTTCTCCCTTTTCACGTCCGTTACAACTCGCACGCCACCCTCTTTTGTCTCCTGTGCCTATTACAATTGTTTTTATATTTCTTTAATGTATTTCTTTCCCCAAGTAAAGATATTTTTTTCCATCTTCATATCATTGTGCAGCCGTAAAAGGTATCAAATTTTTTTTCTCCCCAATTATTAAGCTAAACACGCACGTACGTATTTTACCGTTTATAACTCCATTAGTTTATTGCTAAAATAAATATAATTTTATACGTCGTGACCGGTCAGTTGGAAAAGAAAAGAGCTACGTGAAATTTCCTCGGTATAATTTTCGTATAGTTTGCACGTAATCCATGAAAAACGTACTACCTACTACTTCGTTCCGAGTGAACATTTAGAAAAGGGTCGAATTCGATTAATCGTTTTCCGATACTTCTAGGTGTATTTTTAGTATCGGATTCAATCTTAATTTGTTTTAGCGAAACAACTACACAATGAGATGGTGCTGGTTTTATTATACATCTAATTTTATTCTGACTGTCGTGACAAGCGTTTGCAATTTCGTAAATCATGTTTTATTTACACTGAAAAAAATCAATATTTAATAATACCTACCATATCAATCCAAGTATACATTTTATTTTATATCACAAAATCACTTAACCTAAATATGAATACGAAATAAGTATTGTAAAATACAATTAAAACTACATTTTCTATTGAAAATAAATAAAAATTATGTTATATTCTTAATTTTAAAAACAATTTTTATTTGAAAAGTTAATAATCGCATGTTTTTATTCACTAACATAACTGAATACACAATTCACTGACATAACCTTATAATTTATTATTAATTCTTATACTCTTTATTATTAAAAGTTTTTAAAATATTTTTAATGTAATTTACATTCATTATTTTGTAATGAAAAATTGATATTAAAATGCAATAGTACCAGAGAAGTTTTTCAAAGAATTTTAATTGTTTTTTTTTAATAATGCAAATAGTAGAATTCGTTTTATATTAACTTAAACTCAAATCTCGTGTATTAATTTGTCAAAGAGCTTAAACAAAAACCATCAACTACACAGATTTTTTTAATATTGTTGATTGAAATTTCCTTTATCTCCCGTGACCCACAGTTTAACGGTGGACTATGGTTTTCCCGTCTTTACATAGCAATGAATTGTGATTTAAAGATAAATACAAATTGAGATGAATAAAATATACTTATGTATTGTATTAAATGAAAATAATATTACTGTAATATTTTTATAATATATAATGATATTTTATTATGTTTAAATATATACACGTTTTACTAAGGTATTTTCAGCACAAACAATATATAAATTAATAAAATAACAGTATTAAAATGATTAATATTCACGGACATTTATGAGTTGCAATTTATGCGTATTTTTTTTTTTTTACTACACAACTTAGTTAATTACAACTGCCGATTAATATTGTGTCAAAAAAAAAGCTATAATAACCGGAGCCAAACCGTAAAACCGACATTAAACCCTCTCGGTCTTTCCTGATCCGCCATGTTCCCCATTATGCTGGCATACAAGGGGAGTAAAAGTATATTGCTTAAGCCGTGAAAACATTTTATTTTGTTTTTATGGTTGTGACATTGCACGGGTTTTACGACGTGAGTTTGAAAAAAAAATCTCGCCATAAGAGATATATCTCACCTTTTACCAAAAAAAATCAATTAATTTGACATATATTGGCTTCTTTTAATTTTCTCGACAGCGAACGGTGAAAGGACCGTTGTCGGATTTTCCGGCAGACTCCTAGTTTTCAACAGTCACTTCGGAGGAAAAGAGAAGAAGGGTCGCTGTTTAAATTTCAATAAACATCGTTCTCAATTCGCTTGTTCGTTTTTCACTGAGGGTTCTTTGGAGGGAAAAAGCAGTTTTAGCACTTTTTCGACTAGGGTATATCGTTATAGGAATGCGTGTTCTCCTCGTTTTCCACTTCAACATCTCTAACTTGAGTTATATAGTCACAATAAAAAAACGACGATACTTTTTTTTATTTTTAATCTCCAAAACTTAACATATTCTCGAGGACCGTTTATGTAAAATACCTCGAAATGTGCGTCATCATGGCATTATTTATTGGCCCGTCCAGGAAATGGACGTTTCAAGTGCCTATATACTCGACAAAAGCCATTTTTATTGGCCGAACTGCATAAAATGTCTCTTAAAAAAGCAACATCCTACTCTATTTGATTTGTTTGCGTGATTTAACTATTTAAGTTATTCGATCGCGTTCATTTAAACATCGTGTTCTTTGATATCACCAACAGCTCAATATAATTGCTCGTGCAAAATAAGAAAGTTTCAAAATCGTTTACTTTAATGAAATGATTTTTTTTTTGTATACAGAAATTAGCGGTTTTAATCAAGTACATCATTTTGAGTTGTATGCGTCTTTTTCCGCACTACAATACATTTATTGTTCGCTGTAAAGCCACCAGACTATGGCATTAACGATCGATATAATGGTATACACCGTAGTCTTTATATCCATACGCGGTGTTAAATAATTATAATATGAATAATGTAAATGGGTGGTGGCGATGGCGGTTTGTCCCCCGGTCTCGCACCCATCGATATCCGCAGTCCTTGAGGATCCAAACAGTATAGGTATACTATATATATATATATATATATATATATATATATAAAATATACGTACGGAATCGCAGGTATATTAATTAATGGTTAATTAAACCCATCTCTTTCAAACGTCTACATGGATATATTACGCATAGAGGCACTATTATGTAACTACTATTGAATGTCTATGAACTTTGCGGTGGGCGGTGGGGCGGAGCGTGCGTTGAGTAGGTATTTATATTATACACAGACACACACATATATATATATATATGATAATATACGTATGCTCAGCCGTGTATAATGTGGCAATCCGAAACAATTTACCGCCGCCGACTTGTAAACGACCGTGTTTGTCAGCATATGGCCCCCTCCGATATCGATTTCCCGGCCAAAGAATGATTGTTAGCTTTCGGCGCGGTGACGGACGGACGAAAACGGTAGCGGTGTAATGCGTGGCGGATGGTGTATATGTACACCTATGTATGTATAAGTACGATACAGTGTGAGTGTGTGTGCGCGCGCGCGTGCGATATAATATACGTTTGGACTCGGGCCAAACTTCGTATATATACGCGCGGCGGGCGGGGTGGTGGAGCGCGTGCAGAGTAGTGTGGTGTCGTCCCTAAGGCGGAAACGAGCCGAAAGGGCGCGTCGGCGGTGGCGGAGGGACCGGTCGACGACGGGGGATAGGACCGCACTTGGCGAACGGGCGGCGGCGGCGGTGGCGTTGGCGGCGAAGAGAGTAGAGAGGATCCCATTATACGAAATTAAACATTCTCCGTGGCCAAAGGGGTCTTTATCGCGATGTATATAGAGAGTACCGGCGAACGTGGGAATAGGGGCGCGGGGTGCGCTTACGCTCGGCCGTACGGGCGGTCCGCGGAGGAGTGGCGGGGGTAGAATACGTCAACCTACGCAATCGGAATGGACGAGATAAGTACATGCCAGTGGATTGTATCGTAATAAATGAAGCGCGAAATAATATAAACGCCTCGGCGGGCGATGTTGTGTAAGTGGTTATTTTTGGTGCGGCGGTGGCGGAGCGACCTGTCGGCCAGCGATAACGCGTTTTCTCGACAGCCGCCGTCGCCACCGATGCAGCCCTCTTGGAGATTGAATTAGAAAATAAAAAATAGATGTACAAATAAATCAAAAATACTACATAAATAAAAATATATAAAATTATATACCACGCGTGTTAAGTCGACGTCGACGTCGCCGACGCAATTTCTACGATCGTAAGTCCGGCACCAGTGATGTTTTTTATATTATAATATAAATACGTTGTGTGCACTTATCAAAAAACGAGTTTTAAAAACAATTTTATGACGAACACCCTTTGTGTTGTCTTTGATTTTTAGTTCCTGAACCGTATTTTGTCTGGTTTTGGAGTACAAACGAAACATAATTTGTTAACGAACACTATAAATAATAATATGCTTAGTTATTAAATGAATGGAATTTTTTCGTTTTATTCACTAAATAATAATGTGTGTCACTATCATTATTCGAATAGTTCTGCGAGTGAAAAGCACTTGATATAGGAATTTTACAAATTTCCCGGCTATCGCGATATTAATCATGAAGGTTTTGAAACATTTAGAGTGATGATGTTTAAAATATTATGTATTAGTAAAGCAATAAAAGAACGTCGTGGAAAGAATTTTTAATAAACAACTGCAATAATTGTTTTTTCAACAAAGCGTATACATAATAATAGAAGTGTTCTAGATAAAAAAAATTCACGAACAATATTAGTTCTTCGGCTGACAATCGATGATGATTAATAATTGAATAGTATTAAACTACCGAAGACTGCGGTGAACGAATAATAAATCGCGACGATTTTTTAATATATACCTATGTCCTATAGGTGTATTTAATATTATGATTATTATTGTAAACACTTTATACCTTCGAATTCCGATACGATCTATAAAAACTTGACCGTTTTCCAACAGCAATCATATACGACACGGCATATCATTATACTACACCCACCAACTTCATATTTCAGCGTTACAAAACTGGCTACAGTTGTGCATTAAAACCGTACGTGATCCCCAACGTGTAACGCCAAATCAGGTCGCCCCTGTAGTAATGATATAAATACTGAAATGCTATGTACCTATTTTGCTTAATTGAATTGTCCCTATATCCGGATATCTATACAAACAGTAAATATATATATTTAAATATTATGGTGTATTTGGAAGATGTGATAAATTTAAATCTGATTTCAGTGTACATTTGTCAAGACTCCGATAGATACGCACCATATTTATAAGCAAACGCGTGCGGGGCTATTTAATTGGGAATCACCGAATTGCGTTCAATAAGTTACTCTTTTTTATATTTTTATGTCCCGATGTAAGCTCGTACAAAGTATAGGCAGGAAATACTATTAATTTATTATTTATGAAAACTAAATAAACATCCCGATTGAGTCTTACGTATTTTTAAATAAATATAGGTACATACAGTGCATTTACGCGAGCTAACAGTATGATGAGTACTCTTAAGCAAACAACTTATCAACATTGTATTCAAATTCAAATTGAATACTTACCTTAAGAATAAGAAATATCGCTCTTATTTTGATTTCTTAAAAAACAACCTATTAATACGATATAATACAATTTTATTTTTATTTATTTTATTCAATGTATGTCTTTTAATTGATTTACTATAAAGATATATTTTATATAAGACAGGATAATATAAGATTCATCGTTAATTTTAAATCTATATTACTTTGCATTTTTAAATTTTCTTCAATTATTGAGTATTTTATCATTATTATATTATACTATATTATAATATAATGAGTTTATTGTATTCAATTATTTTAATACTGACTAATATTTATGAATTTATATTTTGTGTAGAGAATGTTTAAAATATTGAATAGCATATTTGATTTATACGTTATTCTTTGAACCTACGTGTTAAGACGCAATCAGGATATATACTTATTTTTGAGACGCAATAGGCCTAATAGTTGAATTCGCCCTGCGGCTATTGGACGTCTCCGATTTAGTCACACCTGTGCGGTTCGTGTTCATCTGCAGAATAGACTGGTTGACGTTTAAACAACTTTAAATCGAACATTTTGTGTCTCTGCGGTGAGTCGCCGTCGTCGGTTGTCGCGCGTGCGCATTTTCCCGAGGTAAGCTCATTGTCTGTGCACCGCGTTGTGACGACAGACCCGTCGGTGGCGTTGACGTGTGGAGGGGGGAGGGGGAGGGAAACGGACCGACAGTTAAACCTGCCGCAAGTAGTAATTTGGCTGCTCGATCGGCCGGAAAGTTAATTGTTTCCGAGCGACGTGGCCCCGCCTTCTCGGCGGCCGCCGAAACTTAACGGGCGTCGTAAATCTTTTATTAGGTCCCGGGGCTCCGCGAGGAAAAACTTTACCACCAGCAAACCGACCGCGGCGGAGTCGGCGGTGAACGTGGCGTGTGTGTGTGTGTGTGTGTGTGTGTGTGTGTGTGTGTGTGTGGAGCAGTGGTAAGTTTGGGTAGCTGGGATACACGAGAGTTTCCCCGAATCAGAGCAAAAGTTTTGTGCACACAATATTGTCGGTGGTTTTTTTCGACCGATTTTTTTTTCCTTTTCTTTTGTCAAGAGCGTGGAACTCAAAAGTCGACTCTCGCCACAAGGCTATACGTAACCACTCGAGTGTGTATATTGTATAATACGCGTGTACGCCGCGCCGTATACATACGGCTCGAATCGAAAAGGAAAAACTGTTTTACCGTTGAAACATATGTTTATAATATATATTTATATATATATATGTACGTATAATATATATGTGATGATATGAATACACCCCCGACGAACACTAACGCGCGCGTTTATAGTAGTTGTTATTAACGACGTCATGAGATGTACTTTTTTCCTAAGTTGGTGGTTTCACGGCGAGTTAAATAATATTGTAATTTATCCCTTTAAAGGTTACACAGTGTTGTTCGATCCTCTAAGTGTTCGATTCTGGGATTGAAAACCATATTTGCACGGTTTGTTATATTTTAGTTAGTGTAAAAATTATAATTATTAGACATATTTTATAATCATGCCTGTACGGCTGTACATGATTAGAGTACCTATAGTCTTCACAGCGTGGTAATAATATTTCACAGAATCGGTTATTACACAATAGTTACTTTTAATAATATAGGCAGTCGCGTGGTAATCGGTCGTTGTTGGTCATTATTTATACATCGTTATTATATACATATCGGGCTATTGGTTATTACTTCGAAATCTGTGAGAAACGACGGTGTGCGTGTATATGCTCGAAGATTTACTATCATACGGCCGCAGCCACGACAATTACTGACTGAACCGTGAACATGGTGTACCTCATATGACCATCGTGTCCACTGTTTGACTGAGCAAATGAGTTTCAATTAATCATTATTCACATCCCAAATGTTCTCATATATAGTGATGATGTACTTATGTGGGAAAATAAATAAACTGTGCCGTTATACAATTTTCCTTAACTCGATTCGTGTGTATTATGCGTATATACCGCACCCATCCGATTTTAGTGGATGATCAATAATAATTCTCTTTGACCTTCACAGATTGCATGTAAATTAATTCATGTTTGCAATTAATGTATTGCACTATACAGATAAGGTTTTAATATTTAACTTATCCCTCGTCTTAATTAAACATTGATTGCCTTACATGTTAACTCAGAGATCATTAACTTAATTAATATGAGTGCTTATCCTCCAGGTTAAATATCTAATCTAAAATCTTAAACATAATTATAGCTAATATAACGGATTAGTATAAAATGCGTACTCTAATACATTTTCAATTATTTTTAAAATAAGTGCAATGATTACAGTTGTACTGTCGTTAAGAAAAAACATATATAAATAATATGTTTTTGTGTAAAATGTATCATTTTGTTTTTCCGAAATTTCAAAAATCTCGAATTCTCCTGTATAAATATGTTTGGTATTAGCGAACACGCACCAGCAGTTACAGCAAAACCATTATTTCGTATACGCCATTAGCAGAAACTGTCCGGTAATCGAACCTAATGCTAGTTCTGACCATAATAATAATTACCGTAGCTGCTGGATAATGATTATAGTCGGTTTGTGTGCGCAATGTGTTTGGTGGCCGACAAGGGAGAGAGACTCATTAAAGATCACAAGCGTCCATCAACGTTGATGAGCTCAAAAATTGTTTGTTAGTTTTACCCAGCAAATAGGTCACTTGTGGGTTTGCGTTTGAGTTATGGAAGTTTTGGAGTTCGCAACGGTCCAAAGTAAACAAGTCGGAGAATACCTGAAGTGATAATATGACATGCACGTGTAGTTCACTCCTCTGATGTGTAATGTGTAAGGACATATTAATAAACTTCTATGCTCAATTGTGATCCTGAATTTGCATAGTAAAATTATTCACTGTCAATGTGAAAAATTCGGTTTTTAGCCATCGTTTATCATGGTCTCGAATAAGTAATCAATAGATAATTATCGTACGTACTTGCAAGAATATTACCCACTCCTGTTTAATCTCTGTGTAAATTGCCTATTTCCTGGTCGGTTGCTCGTCTTCGATATTTGTTTTCATTAATAACGCTACTCATAAGATTACATTGGTTTGCATTTCAAAATAACATACATTTTGCTAATAGAAGAAGCTGATTTTTGTAACGACATTCGAGGAAATATAGTGTTTCTGGTTAATATTATATTTCCTTTTTATTAAAGTATAACGAAAACAAAACGTGCGTGTTACAACAACCATCCGTTTTTAAAGGTCGCTGAAAAGTTACGAGAATGATTTTAAAATACTGTTCATTCTTTTTTTTTTATAAAAGTAATAAAAATAATGCGACAGAGATAGATTTCTCTCGTTGGATTTACTACTCTCGCGGTGTTATCTGCATTAGTATCTCTCCCCCGTCTTTGTATGTAATCGGTTTATAATACGTTTTGTGTCTTATGAACAGTAAGTCTATATTAATCGATTGCCGTCAGACTCGATGTATAGATAGGCTGCTGGCTATAGGTTATTACAATACTTACTACTTGCAACGAAATCGTACACATTCCGCTGAGCATAGTTTGCACCACGAGCCTAAATGTTATCTACACTTAGGAAATTAATTGAATTCTGTTGAAAAATACATAGCACGTTCCAAAAAATTGTTGTTCGCATCTGCAGAGGTTTGGTGCGTGTGTTCAGATGGGCTTAGTGCCGAGGATGGTGATTGGCGTCGTTGAGGGGGAAGGGAAATCGTTTTCGCAAACTCGACACGTAACCGTTATATTAGTACTCCAAAAATGTTAGAGAAATACAAGGTAACAAAAAGAAGAAGAAAAACCTACGACATCGACGGTGAATCATTTGCTTCCTCCAAACACTTTATACATGCACGTCGTATTGCGGTATTGACGGTTTGCCTTCTTTATCGTGTGCGAGCGCTCGAATAGTCCTTATACGCAGCGGCGTAGGCGGTTGGAAACGGCGGAGGTTAATCGTGCTCGGAGTGGTTTCTCGAGGCAAAAACGCAATGCCGCGATTTTCCGTTAGCCGTATAGGGAGCTAAGGGTGGTGGCCGGTATAACACGCCGTAATAACGGGGCATACCCGCCACCCCGATTCGACGTTCAGTGGAGGTTGCGACAAATTGCCGGGCGTTTAAAACTTTTTAATAACCCTTTTTATTTTTATTTTCGCTTTGTTTTCGTAAAAACCCACAGTGTGCGCCCGCCCCTATAGGTATATACATTGCTTCGGATCTGCCGGGACAAACAACAAATGGGCCGCAATTATTGCGGACGACGTGCGTCGCGGCAGGAAACGTTTCCGGACTAATGATCTTTTCATTCCTGCCCGTCCGAACTACCACCGCTACGATGATGATGTTGGGGGGTTGGGGTGGTGGTTGTGGTTGTGGCGATGACGACGGTGACGACGATGATGATGATAATGATGATAGTGTGTGTGTGTGTGTGTGTGTGTGTGTGTGTGTATGTAGACAGGATAAAGAAAACCCATACCGTTCCCGTGCGGCAACCCTTCCGACCCCAAACTATCATCGATGGATGCTGCTCATCCGAGGAATGTTATTGTTGTTAACCGACCCCATCGTCATATGACGTTTTCCTTTTTACCCAAGTGCGCGTGCGCACTCACAATATGTATTATTAATGCACGGAAACAGAAGAAAAAAATTTGTTTTTCCTTCAAAGGTTCTTCTCAGAGCTGCTCGGCCAGTGAGCTGTGTGTAATCGAGCACTGACTTCCGGTCGACGTCAGAGGGTCCTTAAGGTTTCGGTTTTTTTCCTTCTCGACCTAGTATATCGAAATAGAAAGAAAATCCTCCACCACCCTTACATTTTTTTCTCCTTCCATCGTCGATTGTTGTCGATAGTGATGGTTTTGGATTAAGCAATTCCCTTACCAACAATAACGCGACTATACGTCGAAAAATGAATCAAACGTGGGAGTAGGTGTATTATATTATTTATTCCGTCGAACGTGATGTCGAAGTGACGAATAGGCTATAGCGTGTATACATTTACTTTGGTTTCCATATTTATATGTGTGTAAAATGTGTTATCTTTTAATAAAAATCTATCGATTTTTTTCATGCTTTTGTTTATTAAACATTATGTTTGTTGTGTATAACCGTTAAAAAACACGGTTCTAGATTCATCTATAACGATTTTCACAGTAACCCTTAACCCAACATACCTATATCCTGTAAACAAAACGTTTTGGAATAATAAAGTTGATTTTAAAATAATACTTCTCTTTAAATTTTAAATCGCAAAAAAATGTAACTTTTTATTTAAAAAAAATTACTTTTAGTACGCATTTTTTATCAAACTAGTACCTAAAACCTTTCTACATTGCTATCTTGTTTCATTTTTTTTTTACACCCATCAATATTATTCATCTATATTACATAATATATCTATTTTCAAATCAGTGACGAGAATATATATTTTATGCTATAACGTTTTTTGAAATACCCTTTACTAGAACACTATTTTCGTTGTTATGGCTGCCAACGTCATAACACTAAACACATTTGCCGATTAAGTCTTTTTTTTCTTTAAACGTCCTTTTTACCCTTATCTTGTGTAGATATTTTTTAATGGTTATAGAATATGTTAAAAGCACTTTTCCCGTATACTTAGAATAATATGTGTATGTGGATATCTCACACGAATATGTTCAACGAACCGTTTAATCTATAAATAAGAGTACAATATCAATAGTTAATTTAAAATAATGTTTGCTCTAGTTTTAAATATCCAGCCATGAGTTAGTACTTTACACAAAAACTACATCATTAGTATAATTTATAAAATAATATAACTAGGTACTTACGTTCCCAACTGTTTATAAAAATATGTTTGATGTTTTTTCTATTTATTCGTATATGTCGTTGTAAATCAATATTATTGTGGTGTTGGTGATTTTATATTATAATTATATAATTTGATTTTGTTTCAACGTGTACCGCTGTGTACGTGTATCGATTCGTAATTTACATATTTAAGCCGACTTCGACTGAATACTTGTATTCACTGATGTTCGCGAAAACCCACTAATTGCGTAGGTATCGCATATCCGTGATTTTAAACCATTAAAACATTTGCCATAAAGCATTCATAAGTCATAACCCATCGTAAAAGAAACCTTATTGACTAAAGTATTAATGTATTATAATATAATACTATTCAGTATTCTGCTTTATAATATTAATCAACAGCGCTTTCCGGTGACAAGGTTCGTGGAATACTTTTGTCGATATACGCGAATGATTATACTCTGTCTGAGCAGAATTGATTTCAACGAAACATTCGAACCCGTTACAGTGTTATTATTGTCGTTATATGGCATGCTCCTTGAATATCTTTTTCCTGCCTAATTTACATGAAAACAAAAAATCTAGTATAGACATAACAAATAAGTATGTATTGTAATCCATATTATAATGATGCCTATTTTTCTTTTCCAATAGCGGAGAACCACCACCACCACGGCGTTGGTTCGGGTTGCCGTTACCCGTCGTGGTTGACCGAACACCACACCTGGCACTCGTTGAACCACGGTCACGTTTATCATTTCTCGCCAAGGAACGGCACGTTGCGGAAGAGCATCCCGGGGGCTGGACCTGACCACGACATCCGCGCCGCGTGTTACAAGGTAATCAACGTCACCGAAAACAAGGCGCTGATCATCACGCATTACACTATCGGGTGGTAAGTACATCGTAGCTTAAAGAGCGGTATTTGGTTTTTTAAATACATACGTATACGCATGCATTTTTCTTTTTTTTTAATCACGACCGCCGTACACGGTCGTATACACCAACGTCGTACGTTAAAAAGGGGTCGGGAAAATCTCGACTACAGATTTCCCTCTCGAGTTAAATATTATGTTGTGTTATGACTGTTATGAGTGTTTGGAGTTGGTTTTATAATATTTTTTTATTTTTTTTTACTTTTCAACGGTTCAACCTCCAAACGAACATGTGATATATATATACACATATGCAAGTATGTATATTTGTATGTGAGTAAGTGTGTTTGTATACACATTCTTACGAAAAACACTCTCGAGTACATTCATCCGTGTCGGCGTGGTTCGTATAAGTAATCAACCCCGTCTTTATTTTTTTCCAATTCTTATTCTCGTGTACGGTCATAAAGTAAAAGGAAGGGTAAAAGGGTATTCAAAGCTCGGCAAATTAAAACCAACGTTTTTATTTCCTTCTTTTTCATTATTATTTCTCTCAAAGTCTACATCATAAGTAGAATTTCGCTCGAGGGAGGATTATTAATAAATAGTGACTACACGATAAAAAAAAAAAAAAAAAAAAAAAAAACAAGCGTAATATTGCGGTGTTGTGAAGTTTAAATTTCACAAATGTGGGAATGTTCGTTATTTTCTAATGGTTGCCGTCAATATAATTAACGATCGAATATATACTCGGATACGGTATCTGTACACATCCTGCCCCGACTATGTGCCGCCAGGCAGTATTGTGGCTTGTACACGTACGCGCAGCGAAGACATTATTATGCACATCAATTTCAAAACATCAAATAATAAGATCGTACGGAATGCTATAGTGCTCGTTTACGCGGTTTACAAATCAAAATGATGACCAGGCGTGTTTATGGCTTGCCTAGTTAACATTTATTCGAACAATATCCAAACTCAATAAATATTTCCATCAGTTAAAAGTTAAAATATTGTACAGCTGATAGTGTTGTACAGTATTCCTTTAGTGGTTTGCATAATTTAACCGACCATAAAACTCCAAAAATCTACTCTCGTGTGTATTTATTTAAAGTATAACGGTTCAGAATTGATGAGAACGCAGTAAGTGTTAGACGCTAAAATAATATTTATAGGTAGGTGTAGTTTTATTTATCATCATATAAGGTGACTTCAATATTACGAAACCGTAAACTATTAATTTTGATGGCAATCTTTGAAAATAGTAGCCGATTTCTTCGACAAACACTTAACTGCAATCTAAACGCTCTAAACACATCGATATTTCAAAAATAATAAATGTGTTTTTCATTTTTTTCTGTTTATATTTCCATAACTATGATTTTAAATCGTTCAAACAATTTCCGTTAATGCAATTGTTAATCGTTTTAATATTTTTAATTACTCATTCAACCCGGTCATTAAATTTGTAACAAATTATTAAATAATTATTAGGTAGTCGTTTGTTTTAGTAGTTTATTTAATGGTACATTTTATTTTGCAGCCAAAGCGGATATGCGTGCATGGGGTTTTATCGCCGTGACAGCCAAGTTGTTGAGGTCCAAGAGAGTGGTACGTATATACAACTTAAGTGTCACACATAACTAACAGTCAAACATAAATGTATGCTAAAAACTTCGCCAAAAGTTTCAAAAACAAGCGTATAAGTAGTTTTAATGGGAACCGACAGGTGTCAGACCAATATTATGACAAAATAGGCTGACAAACTCACGAACGAAATTAAAATGTTTTACGTCAAATTTGGGCTGTGAACTTGTCACAATAAAATCGTAATGCTAACTTACGCTTACGAAAGTTTGCCGTCTATCGAAATGAATAGTGTGAATTTTGCAAACTTTTCACTTAGGCGTTGATATTGTAAGACATACAAACTTATTTTTCCCATTCTCCTAAGAGAGATGACTACGAAGAAAAATAGGAGTTGTTTGAAGCTATATAAACCACGAATCCACGAGTTTAAAGTATTGAAAATACGTATGACCCTGTTGTAAGTTTATTTAATCGTCATAGTTTTCACATGCGATTACTAAACAATCAATACGTTGTGCGAATAAAGCAATACGTGGCGAGTAAATAAGTATAACTATGTATGCATATTTAATTTAAATTATTTCACATTTAAATATCAAACGCTTTCATTCGCGAATGTTAGTAAATATATTCAAAACGTATATTAATCAAATGTCTTTACATGAAACAAATTAAATTCCGTGAGCCTACAGCCTACAGGTATTCGTATTATCTTTGTTTTTCTTTGACATTTGACGTTTCTGAAAATAATATTATAGTTAGGTATTTACGTAAACAAAAAGGAAAACAAATTTACAAGTTTTGTGGATTCGCAACTACTCTAAAACTAAAAATATGGTTAACATTATTTTTTAACGTCAACATTTTTATCGGTAAAATAATATTAAGGTTTTGTTATTTTTAATATGTCACAGAAAAATGAAAATATCTCTTTCGAAGGCAAGGAAGGGTGAACATATTTAATATAAAATCCTCAAATTTCTATGGTAACGTGTCGGATTTGCTGAGATAGGACCAAAACGAAAAATATTGCGCCACTGCCAAGTAACCGCCTCCGAGGCGGAAATACCGAGGCGGCTCATATATATTCATATGCGCGAAGTGTCTGACATAACGTTTTCTAAGCGATTTCACTGGGAGGACATAAATATATTTCGATATGGTACTACGATATGTGTACTACGCAAAGGGCTGAAACGTGCATGTTTTCAAATTTGTATCCCTCACATTTGGGCGTTAACGACTACGCACTTGGCCGTTAGTCGAACCATGACGACGGGGCGATTGGTCCCCTATAGTCATATTATTATATTCTCTGCAATATATTATATATTATTATATTGTTGTTGTTATTTTTATTTTTGCCAACTGACCGTTCGACTCGACCGTTTTCCACTCACACTCAACCAATGTGTTCCGGAAATTCGTCAGCGGAATATAATATCTCATCTCACGCACTTGCACCTCGCCGACCGCCCCTCCCACCCCCCCCCCCCCGCCACTAACACACACGCAAAATATAAAGATGGTGTAGTCGTTACGCGTTTGAACTGCATCTACTCGATCGCAGCTTTATGATATTACCGTATCTTTCGAACACCTTTCCATAACAAACTTCCTCTGTTTAGAGGAGCATTTCCGCAAGACCGGTGTTCACCGTAATGGTCCTATTATCTGGGGAGGCCATTCGTCTTACGCCATCCGGAATGGGTATAGTCTATATCGTAATTTCCTTTACGCGCACTTCTTGTCGTGTACGCGTCTAAATTCAAGACGCATATAAAACGTACGTCGCGTAATAATAATATTATGCGTATAGCGTTGAAATAATAATATTATAAACGGTTATACCTATAACACTATTGATGCAACGTTTTAGGCGTTTAATTTTTAAACTACGCGTTTCGTTTACGATTGTCGTTCGATAATCGGAAAAAATGACCCTATCGAAAAAAAATATAATAATTCATTGCTCTGGCCACTTGGGTGGCGTGAATGTGTTCGGAGACGTAAACTCACAAATAAAACGCCCAGAGATTAGATACGATAACATTAATCGCAGTCGCTACCGAAATTTACCGTACCGTATCATTAATGCGACTAAACGTTATAATTCTGTAATTACTAATTACACGGGCTGCTTCTCCGAGGCAAACCAAATACTACCTCCGAGTGTATATAAATGCTGCGTTATATACGTATATTATATTATGCCCAAAAGCGATTTTATTGAAAATCATTTGGTTTCGACATCGAATGGAAACTATCGTTTGATCTAATTACTTGTACAACGTTTGTAATTCGTATGCACATGGCATTATAATATTATATATGATTATGCATTTGCGATCATTCCATTCGTTTTTGCCCTACGTGAACGATGGCCTGATTTTAACGATAACAACGAGATATTTAATATATTTAGTACCTACGTAATAATAATCTCGAAACGGAAAGCCGGCCTGCGATCACATCAATAGTCATATATTTTCATACTGTTACAGACTTATAATAATTACTGCAAGAGACCACCCCCGACGTTGTGACAAAACATTGTACAAACATACGTCTGAATTAGTCATAATATTTTCATTTAAATTTTCCATTATAAATGAATAACTAAATAATAATAATATAATATAACAGCTGGATTGTTTTTCTTTATGTCAAGTAATTTCAAATTAAAGAAAAATACATTGAATAGGAATGTTTTATATTTGATTGCTCATTTTTATGTAAATATGTATAACTTGCTATTTATTATTTACTACAGAAAAAAATTAAACTTTCATTAATTAAACCTTTTTTAAATTACGTACCTGTAAGCCCGCAGCATTTTAAATGTTGTTTTCTCATAAAGAATACATAATGTTTAAATGTATACTTAAAAAAAAATTTACCAATTGGCCACGTCCTCGATGTTTTTATTTATTTCCTTTTAAAAACGTAATTTAAAGTTTTATCGTTGTGTGTGCTCTCTTAATATCAATTATCTTTCAGACGGAATAACATAAACAAAATCTCTCGTACATTTCGTGTCTTTTAAATTTATACTCACTGATAAAACGATGTTTTTTAATAGCGCGAGGTTACAGATGAAAATAAATAGACTAATGTTTCTTCTTATTTACATTTTTTACGCGTTATTCTAAATTCATCTGTAAGATAACAGAGAAAAATGATGAATAAATGGCAATAACATTATTTGCATATCAATGAACATAATATACAAACATCTTCGTTATTGGTCCTTTATTATAGTCTTAACCTACACCACTACACCCGTGATACTATCGCGGGAATGTTCAAAGGTTAAATAAAAAGTTATATCCGTAGGCAAAATTCAATAGTGGGGGTGGTTATCCGGTGTTTATGCTTTGTCGTCTAAGGACAAATCGTTAAAAAATATGTATATTATAATGCATAATATTATAATACACATTCTCGCATAATATTAATATTAAACATACATCGTTTAAAAACACAATAACATAAAACATACATTTAATTTATGTTTAGCGTTTATAATTTTAACGTAGGTTGAAAATGTTAAAAAAAAAAAGGTTTTTAGATACAACAGTCATAAAAAGCATTTCAAATTTAATGAAAAACATTACGAACAATAATTATAATTCTGCTCGAGATCGTTTTCGATTAAAGCGAAAACCGTCCGGATATATACTTCAAAACAAAAATCGTGACCGTTCGGTTTTGTACGAAATCAAATGGTTCGACAATTCTTTTTGCCTTTTTAAAAGCTACAATGATCGACATTTATTTGGAATCCTAATCACAAAAGTGCAATCCGAACAAATTCCTGTTATTTAAAAACGTTCAGATTTTAATCGGACAGTAAAAGTTTGACGACAAAAATAAAATGAAAAAATCATTATTCCACTCTGCAATGCTAATTCGTATTTCAAAGTGTTTATAATTTTGACGTCCATTTCATTCCGTTTTATTTTTTTTCGCAGAGCTCGCTGAAATTCGATGTAAATTTGTTTTATTTATTCGTTTGTTTGTTTTTTATTTGTTTAATTTGTATTCTTTTTTGTTTTTTTTACACAGAAAACCCGATGGAGAACGCAGACGACGCTTGTCGGCCAGACAACTTCCACTCGCAGCAGTTGACGTACAGCACGTTAGTGCGTAAGTACCAGTGTCTTTTTCTCTTCGCCATTTTATATTATTTTGCCACCCCCCCCCCCTACCACCAATCCATTCTCGGGTCCGCCGTGTCGCGTCTGGGTCGTCCGCGGCGCAGTGGCCGTCGTCTCCGTCATCTCGCCGCGCCGCCCGAACGTCACGTCGTCACATCTCGTTACCGTCAACGCTCTAAGGAGTCGGGACACTAATGGCCCGCAAGACCCAGTGACGCGGCGGAAAATTGTCGTCTTACGATGAACCGCCGCCGACGTGAATCGGTACTATATATATCGGGTGTATGTATACACCCCCCCCCCCACACACACACACACACACACCACCTCACCACTACATACACGCAACACTTTTTCCGGCCATTCGCCGTTTCCACCGGCAGGATCATTTATTTTATTTATACTAGGCATTTATACCGCCCACGCGTATATAATATAATATTAAATATAATATGTGTGTGTAGGAACAAGGAGAATGGAAAAAAAATTCGGCCAGGAGAAGACGAGAAATCCCCGAACCATTAATCTTCATATTTACGTTAAAGTTTACACCGCGAGATTCCATTGCGTTCAATCACTTTATGATTGAAAAAGTTTCGTGTTTTTATTTTTCAACGGCTAATTTTTCACTTTTTCCCCTTTTTTTATTATAACTATTATTACTTTCGGAGACGAAATTGCCCCCCGAAAAATCCCGCCTACTCCGCCCCCTTTGCCAGCCTCTTGCACCCTCCCGCCCGTTGGTGTCCCACGTTTTTTCAATAAATTTAAAATTTTCCCTAAAACATTTATTATTATACACAGCAGTGGGGCGTTTTTCATTTTACCCTTAAATTTATGAACATATATAATCACTTTTTCCCTTTGTATATTTATTATCAACTCTCGCGTTTTGTTTACATCATGAAAATATATTATGATTCTAAAGTAATTGAATCATCGATTAATTTTACCGTATAAATCCGAGGTTATATTTTTACATCTTTTTATGGTTTTATGTGGTTTACCAGATACATATTTCTGTATACTACCGCCATATATATTTATTCCGAGATAATTGAAAAAAATATTTTCAAAACTATGCAATAGACATACGTCATATACGTACTAACAATAATTTATAGTTAAAGTTTATGAATAAAAGCATGTTCCCTATTATATAATGACTATCAACTATCAAGTAAAATATTATAATATTATAAATAATAATAAATACCGCAGAATTGTTTCGTACGCGAATCGGTACTCGGTTTTCACAAATAATTATATACAATATGGTTACGGGAAACCTTCTTTTATTTTATATATTTTTGCTACGTGACATAAAGAACGGCGTTAAATTACAAAATTGCGTTGTGGTTGAAACGTGACCGTTGGCGGTACAGACGGTGTATGATAATGTATAACTATCTCGGATGGAAGTGACGAAACTGAGCCGCCGCCGAGTTCGGTTGTGGGAAAACGCGCGACACGATTGCGAGGCAATCTTAAACATTGAAACCACTTAAAATATAATATCGTAAGGTAAATAATAATTTCAATTCGCCCGAGTCCCTGTCGGCGGAAATGTTACAAATAAAAGTTGTTCGCCGAGTCTGAAAATGACGTACGCCCGAAGTTTTCGCAGTAACAAATTCATCCCGCGTGGCCTATAAAACAATTAGCAAAAGGTATAATGGAAAACACATTAAGTACCACTTTCGGGGGCTACCAGTTGTACGTATTATTTAGTGTACAGCGCAATGTGCTTATATCGTTTTCTAATTTAACGCGTTGACCACGATTCCGAAACACACTTCTGCAGCCGGGCCCGTCCGAAATGGAAACACTACACCGCGATAATAATATACAATTGTATTTTAATTAAAATCGGAGCGAATTTACACGAAACATGTTGATGTACACATATATACGCGCACATTGTTATATCCTCGCGAAATGCAATTTTCTTACTGTTCCGTAGGTCGTACCATCATATACACATTTTTGTTTTTCAAACGACCGGTTTTCGTTTTGTAATACTATTACAATATATAAAGTGATCCCCCTCCAATTTTCGATACTGCGTGATTATTTTAACAACGTTCCCGGAACAATAGAGTGCACGTGTTACATAATTCCGCTCAAAACCACAGCAGGGATTCGTAATATTAAATATCTCGGTGAAAAATATTGCATCAAAAATAATTTTGATGTTTCGTCTTATGATGGGCGTGTTAAATGACATAATTAATCATTTTTTTTTTTGTTTCTGTATATTATTAAAATGTTGTATTAAACAAAGGATCCAAACAAATTGACTTCAATTTATTTTTTAATAAAACTGCTTCGTATTGTTATTATTTTTTACGTCTGACAAGTAACTGACGATAGTTTTAAAATATAGTAATTCGTGAAAGCTGCGGCCAATGAATCAAATATAAACCTGCACGCGGTTAATACAGCAACATTTGTTTGTGCTTTAAACAAAAAAAAAATAGTGACTACCCCAGTACCTGCTATATCAATAATCTCATAAGTATATTTTTTCAAAAAAAAAAAAACACAGATGATCCTTTATGAAATTTATAAAATTAATTTATTTCCATATTTTTCTTCGGCTGTATATTTAATTATCTAGATAAAACGTTTTATATTTTCACTACTAAACGTATTATCATTTTAAAAAAAAAAAATTTTCTCTAATATCCTTTTATAATTTTTTATATTTTTAATTGGTTTTATGAAATGAAAACTATTGTACAACAACGAAATACGAGTATATAATTTATAAACTATAGCCAAACAAAAAGAAAATACTCCGCCTAACATCTCGGAATATATAAAGTCGCTGAAACGGACGTTCGGAACTTCTTTATTGTCATCGGAAGTCGCGATGGCATTGTGTAAAACGAACTTTGAATTTTTCACCGAGAAAACGATGACTGTCGTGCCGCCCCGGACGTATATAATAAGTGTCTGATATGGTAATACGCGACGTATAAAGAATATTATTATACAATGTATGGAGAAATGACGGTTTCTGTCTCCTCCTCTTCGTCCTACTTGTACTCGTCGTCGCCGCGATCTTCTAGTCCATTTGTTGTTTTTATAATATTCCGTATACAATCAAGACAGTAGCGATATAAAACCGGCGTTATATTACGAGACGACCAAGACGGTTCCTCCCCAATCGGCGGTGACTTATCATTATATATACATATATATACATCAACATAATATAAATTATTTATAAGAGTTCGGAATGTGTTTGGGGGTGGAGAAGCTGTATAGTGTGTAGCATATACATATATAATACATAGTATATCGTCAAAACGGCACAAACAATAAAAACAGTGGTCTCATTAAAACTTTTCAATAATAATATTATTATTATCTATCTCCACTTAGTGTGTCGGCCACAAACAGCCCAATGGATTATATGGTTGGCATGTGCAATAACGCACGCAGTCTGTTCCAAAGTTTCCGCCATTCCGGAACATTACGCTCGGCCGCAAAAGTTTCTCCTCTCCCCCCCGTTCTCTTACCAAGTACTCATATATATATATAAACTTATACCGTGGTTATTGTCTATATATACACACACACGCACACACACGTGACAGAGTGGCTAGAGAATACATGTACGAAGCCATATCGTCGCCGTGTTTTGCTACCGTACAATCGTCACACACGCGCGCGCATAACTCAACCCTCGTTAGACCCGCTCGCGTCAGTTATAATAATGACATCATGCATAATATTATCACAAATAATATGATGGACTATACCATATCGATCGCTAACACACGGTTTTCTTTGCAGCTCCATCGCCCAAAGGTCGCGAGTGCCCGTTCCTCGGCCGTTACGAGATAAGCGGTGGACTGAACGCCGAAGACGTGGGCAAAGCGCTGGCCGCCAGCCGGCCCGGCAGCGAGAACAGCCAAGACAAGCCATCGATCCCGTGCAACCCACCCGGCAAACAGTACCTGACCATCGGATGCAATTCGCCGGACACCATGGAGTTCCAGTCCGAGTGCGGTACCAAGACCGTTGCCGGTAAGCGTACAATAACGACCGGAAGTCGAACCATATATATATATTGCACCCGCAGCCGACCACCGCGGTTATCGTGTTCAATCCTTGGTCCCGGGTGGTCTCACTTTCTCGCCTTTCGGGAGGGGAAGGGGCTTCACACCCAATCAACTCGCCTACCATGCGTATAAATTACAATACCTACGCGTAGTATACACGGCGGCGTATTATTGTTCACAACTATTATTATATCGATCACGATGTTATAATATATGTATATATTATAATCTATCGATTTCAATAATACCGCATGTATATTATTTATTGATATTTGCGATAGACTCGCGTGCCATAATGACTTATTTTACTTATTTTAAAAAAAGAGATATATAGGAATGGAATTATTTTTTAGTAAACTGCACCCCACCGCCGAATCCACCTTGAACAGGGTACCTACGTAACCACTCGTACGATGAACACGCGCGTATCTTATATACCTTCTCATAGCATTCCTCATATATATACGCAAAACACGCAAATCCTATTGATGCCTTATTTCGTGTTGCGTGCGTAAAATATACAAATAGATATATTATTATTTGCGATGTGTATACATTTTTTTTTTTACATACTAAACTGCTGCACGTCTCTATTTTTTATTTCGCAGCGTACACGTGCTACGGACACTGGAAGAACGAAATAACCGGCGTCAACTACGTGATATCCACGCCACAGGGACGATCGGCTACCAATTCCAGACGATACTGTTTCATCATGTCGCAAGTGAACGGAATGGCTCAGCAAATGTTGCACATCGCCTCGGTGATGGAATCGTGCCATCCGCACCCGCTGGGTCGGCTACACTGGGCGTTTAACATAACGCACCAAGGTATGATATCGTTTTGTAGGGTTGGGAGGTGAGGAGGCAATGATTTGGAGGTATGAGTGATTTTCCCAAATCTACCAAAGTTATTCAAAAACATAATGATTCCTAAAGAAAAAAATATAACTGCATATATTTATTTAAATTTTAACTACAGAGACTTAAAATGAATACTTATAAATTGTACAGCATATGTTATTATTAGTTAATTTTTTTTTTTTTGAGATTAGTTTGGTGTATTCAATAATTATTAAAGGAAAATACGTAGACTACGTGTACTTATACTGTGGATAATACAATTTAAAACTCAGTGTGCTGGTTTACAATATTATAATATAATAATATGCGGTTTATAATACCTAACTATTATTATCATTAAAAATAATATTTTATAATTTAATTAAATGATGTCCGCCGCGGATGGTTACTCTCAATGACGATATAATATAAATATTGTATAGTTATCAATATAATTAATTGTTAATTAAATAATTATCTATCACCGTCGCATTGTATTATATTATTATGTGTGCACGTTTCGGAGACAACTGTCGTTCGGAGACCTCAAATAAATTTTGATTTTATAATTTTATAATAAAGTGGGAACTGAGCGGTGGTGGGTGTTAATGGAAAAACTAAAAACGTTCTGGAACGGTAATAACAATAATATGAAGTGTTGAAGTGGACGTTGTGTGAATGAATTATTTATACCTTGCGTTGGAAACGTACAGTAACGTTTGGTCAAGGGTGCGTGTGTGTGTGTGTGAGCGTGTGTGATTTGTACATGAGAAAAAACAAAAAACGAAAAAAAAAATCGGTCCGGAGATTCGGAAACAAAACAATCGACGACGAGAAACGGGTGGTGTTGACGTTTGCCGGATGCTCGTGATTTAAGTGGACACGTTGTTTGTGTGTGTCCGAGTCAGTTTGAATGGTATATATTTCCGGCCGTCCGGAATCGGTTTTAATTGATATTCTTTGTGACATTCTGGGATTACACAATCGGAACTTATATGCAACAATAACGAATTAATTTTTTAATTTTTGTCCCCATCAGGTCTGTGCACCTCCGAATCCAACAGCGCAATCGTTTCCGGCTTACCAGTCCTAGTCCTATTCGCAGCCCTGCTGGCCGCCATAGTCAATCGCCGGTGATCATCGTCGTCGTCAGCAGTCGCGTCGGCCGGCCGGCCGCTAGACATTTAGAGGAGGCTCGCGCAAATATTAAAAAAAAACCAAGACCACGTCGCTAAAAAAAAAAAATATATATTAATAATCGGGCGGTCCCCCGTGTATACATATTATTATTATTATTATTATTATTATTATTATATAGGTGTTAGGGATCGCTTTTGTTTATTTAATTGTTTACAATTTTTTTTTTAAACCGACTTTATTGTGATCGTATTTTTAAACTATTATTATTAATATTATTATTTTGATGTTACCCCCAAAGCCAATCTTCTATTTCTCCCTCTTCTTTGTGTTTTCTTTTTTATTTCATTATCAATCTCTCTCTAACTCTATAATGTTATGTTATTATTATTATTATTATTATTATTATTATTATTATTATTGTACTTGTAAATTTGTTTTGTAATCGATGGTGCAGAGTCGTTTGCGTTAGTTTCGATGTTTATATAATTATTATACCGTAAGCGAATCCGCATACGTTTGCTAGGAATGATTATAATATTATTATATATACCACAATGGTGTTATATTAATAATTATTTTTTATTTTTCAATAATTGTAAATATCGAAAATTGTAAATTTTTTTATTATTATTATTATTATTATCGAATTGTAATACGAGATCAAATCCGTGTCCGTGTAATTCGACTCACATATACCACACACGCCTGCTTACCAAATTATCTTTTTTATTATACTATATTAAGATTTTAATTTTAGCGCTGAATGTGTACAAAATCGATTCTATGTATTCGTGCAGGTCCTATATGTTTGTTTTTTTTTTTTAGACATAATTCTTACCTTTTTAACGAAATATTATTGTATACGTATACGTATAATACGAGAAGAAGATGCTTTGTATATATATTATACCTATATATATATTGTACATGCTCCATGTGATAAAATGTGGTAGGGACATATCATAATATTGTCCTGATTCACTTTTCTTCGTCACCCGCAGCTGATAAGTTTTTATTTTTATTCTACCGAGCGAGTCGCACGCTGCGAGCTTTGATCGTCTGGAACGATATTGGACCGATACAGTGATTAACTTATATTATCGTTTGTTTACATTTTATTATTATTATATTTTGTATTTGGGAACATTCGACTCGCTCCGTACGATAATTATTTTTGAATGTTCGTTATTGCCTATATTTAAAGAAAAAAAATGTTATATATAAATAATAATAAAAAAAAAATAATAATAATTAAAGTACACGACTATCTTAATGTGTATAGCTTTATTTTTTATTAAATAAATTATTGTTCATTTTATTAATTTTAAATATTATAATGTTAGTAAATATATTATTATTATTTTTTTTTTTTTTTGTTCGGTAATTCAAATTGATGTATAAAAAAAACTATAAAGGGCCAAATAAAAATGGTGTCATATTATGCGAAGATTATTATTGAAAACTCCTACTATTATATATATATTGTTTTACAATATTTACCTGTAATACATTCCTCGACGTCCTATTATATATATTATGTATATACATAACGCCAACCGTTATGATAATATATTAATATCGGCGCAGATCTTACGCGAAACCGGTCAAAGGCATATTTGTACATAAAAATACCTACCTACATCATAAAGTCATAACCGTCCGTACGACATAATATTATAACCTATGTTCAAGATACGACCTAACCGCTCGCCGATTCGCATCATATACTTACTGCTTGCGTTTTTTTCTTTTTTTTCTGCAGTTCACCCGCAGACATAATAATATATACTAAACGTCTATATCATTTCATTCTGACCGTATAGATATACATATGTAATAATATATGTATATAAATACGGTGATGTCGTCCCGGGGGATGGTCTTCGTTGGCCCGAATTTTCCGACCCGACTGCGGACCATAATGTTATGCCACTGGCGTTTTTCGAATCCCCTACGGGCGGCGCCGCGCGCGACTATGAAAAAAATAAAAACCGATGACCGTGTTTTCGGGATTTACACGAATTTTTAAATTAAAAGTTTTTTTTTCCCCCGACAACCGTATTATTATATCGTCGTGTGGACTGCACTGCGGAAAAGAACACGACAATTCAATTTAATCGCGACCAATTCAATAATATATTATTTACAATATACATACCCCCACGCGGCCACACTATACCACGTACATATACGATGGCGGCGTGTTTTTATGTTACAAAACTATATTGATGTACCTATATAGGTACGCGGGCAGTTCAGTTTTGGATAACATAAATTATATAATATAATGTGTACAATATGATGATTCTATAATATAATAATATATTGCACTATAGTACCGTGTCCGACGAAACCGACTGTAGGCCATATATTATGATGGCTACCATGTATGTGTGTTTGGTCGAACACGCTCGTCAACAGAATACATTATGAATAGGTACACAGAATCGAAATAGTGTGGACGAACAATAATAATAATTATTATAAAACTCGATCAACGTTTTATCAGCGGTGATATTGGGAATTACCGCACACACTTCATCAGTTACCACGGTAACCAATATGTGTACTTATAGGTATCATGATACACATAATATTATATACGATCGGTTTTGGTTTTTACTGTAAATTTGCATATATTTGTATAGTCTGCGATCGGTGGTTGGTGGGTAATCGAAAAAAATAATTACAATTCCACCGCAAATAAAACTGTCCATTTATTTTTATTTTTATCTGAAACCAATTCTAATGGTAGGTACATAGAGGTACGTACGTACCTAATATAATAACGTTAAAATACGCGAAACAACTGCAGAGACTGTCGTGAATTAAATTCGTTAGGCGTTCTTTTGTTTAGTACCTATACCTACAATACGATAAAATTAACTGGCGGATCTAGCTTCTGAATCACCCCATCATAAATTACAAGATTTCATCCCAAAATAAAAAACCTTTTCCCATAATTATTGAGCTCAGCGTGCGGCTACGAGTCAACGGCCACTTGGTGTAAATACTATATCGCAATAAACGCATTTACCTATAATACAGTCGAGGTGTATATTTATCGAATGAATATAAAATACACATTGCCTGTAGTATTAAGATATTGTGGCTAGGTTTATGTCTTGATTCGTGCGACCTACACCAATGGAACGTACAGATTCCATTTACGTCCATTGAATAATAAATAGTACGACTGATGTCTGTTTACTGGCGACCGCGCCGAGCTCGTCTAAAATAAACGTGATAAAACGAAAAAAAAAACGCCCGCGCACAAAAGGTCGTCAAAAGATAAATTTAAGTGCGAGCACCGATGAAAAAAAAAGTAAAACGACCCTGGATTAATATTTCAAACATTTATATAATATTATCTTACGGGACCAGTCGCAGTCGGCGATTCGCACGCCGTGCAGACCGGCCATAGTATTATATAGGGTAGAATTAAAATATTAATATTCTCGCAAACGTCGTACGATTTTTTTTGTTCCAAAAAATAATATATATATAAACGAATTAAATCACGTAGTATATCCCACGACGAATGGTTGTCGTTCCCTATAGCCATCACTCCGAATTATATCTACCAGCTATACCATACCATTACAATATTACAACAATGACACCACCGCGCGCCGGTTTGCCTCACACAATTTATTGTACTTACCTATCCTAAACGCAAACTACTATAATATTATACGTGGTGAGACGGCAGCGGAGCTGGCCGACTTTGTGGTAATCCGCTGCCAGAGCATATTATTATTATCATACTATTTCACAGAGAATATTTTAATCTTTGACGTATTTTAATTTGTTTTATTAAATGAATTGTGTCATAACACAACTGTTTTTTATCACGTTACAATATTACAACAATATTGGTCGTTGACGTATTATAACGTATTTAATCATTCGAAAACGCACTTTTTTTATTTTTTGCCTCAACGACTATAAAATAATATATCATAATAAAAATATAATCGTCAAAATGATATGAGGGTAGCGACAAGGCCTTTTAATAATCGCTTAATCAGTCTTAATTACAAAGCTCAACGATAAGGATGGAAATAGGTAGTATGTAAAAAAAACATATATATATCATACACCTCATCTTGTAAAACATAACTTTTTTCTATACCCCGACCTACACTTGCCAAATTTATATTAACATTTACTAATCTTGGTAAAATTTCAAAATATTTTGGCTCTCTTTGTGCTATTTATATATATTTAAAATTTATTTTGCGGTTTTAGTGTGATAACATTTTTGTTTTTGAGTAAAAAAACTAGACAATTTAGTACAAGGTTTCTCATATGTTTGTCAAAGCGTATTTAAAAATCATCAAAAGTACATAATAGTTACACTTTTTTTATAATCGTTTAAAGTTCAAACTTATAATTTTTTATTTAGGTATCTACTTAATTTAATTTTTACAGTTATTTTATGTAACTGAACCAATGGCAACCATATATAAACAAAAAAAAATTCGATTTAAGTTTGCCGAAACAAAGTCCCTGAGTGAGCCCATCTTTAAAATTCATATTTTTAAAAATCCTTTCTTAGGCTGGGAACGCACGGGCGTTATTTTACTGCGCCGTAAAATGACGGCGCATTTTATTGAAATCCACTAAAATGAATAGAGCACAGCCCACAAGACGTGTTCCTAGCCTTAGTGTACCTCTCTATTGTGGTACTAATATAATGCCAAGAATATTTCAAGTCTCTGTATAGGTATCGTAGTTATAGCAGTACGTTGAATAGTCAGTCGAGATATCATGTTTTATGTATAAACAGATATATTATTATATTAATATAAATAGTTATTATATATTTATATACTATTTTAATCAGGGCTTTGCACCCGAATCAATTATTCGGGTTCCGGGTTTTGGGTGCTAGATGTATTCGGGTGTTCAAACGCCGGAATAAAATATTTAAACAAACGTTTGTATTTTAATAACCGTTGTTATTATTGAGTTAATATTGGTTAAAACGGATGTTAAAAACCTGATTCAAATTATTAAAATGGGTTTTACTTTCAAGTTATTTTAAGCAAATACCTAGTTGATTCCTATTGATATAATTGTTATTATTAAACAATTAATTACAAAATCGAACTAACCACAAAAATTACATTCAAAATGATATATCACTTGAAGATAATAAAATACAAAATTATTCGAGTTTCGGGTTAATCAGAATGTTTTATTCGGGTTTTGGTTAATTCGGGTGTTATAAAAAAAAATCATTCGGGTTATATGGGTTTCGGGTGTTTGGTTTTTAAGGGTTTTTAGGGGTGTTACGGATTCCGGTTAATTCGAGTGCGAGCCCTGATTTTAATAGTTGATAATAAAATTAATTTATGTTTTTGGCAAAAATTAATTTAATCTACCATATTGCAAAATAAATATAATACTAACTATACTTCTATACATAAAGTATACTAACAATAATAACAATATAAATATAAAATCAAATAGGTATACTTGGTAATATAAGCTGACAGACCATCTAGTCTCCGCACAACATCGCTTTTTATATGCAATGATTTATCATTAAATTTAAATTTACTACATCACTAATGGATTTATGGATGTGTTAAATTTGAATTTATTCATTTATCATTTTGTATAAAAAAAAACAATTATACCTACTGAACCTGGGCAAATCTGCAGATCTTTGTGTCAGCGCTCTATTTATAAGGATATTTTATAAAAATGTTTATATAACTATTATATCATAGTAGCCAGTAGGTAGGTACTTATATTCCTACAATATATACTTGTTTATTTTTCTAATAATAAGTAAGGCACATAATTTTCATTATGAAGAACATTGTATTACATTTTCAAGTTTCAACTCAAAAATTAATTATGCGTCTATAAATAGCTCAAAGAAAGTCAAAATCTATTGACAATTTTATTGTGTATAGAAATTGCTTATATAAACATTTTGTCAAATTTTCATATATTTACGGTCATTATTTCTTCTGTTACATCACCAAAAATAAAAAACAATTTTGTCTAAAATTGGCTTTGCATAAAAATTTCCGTTTTTTCCTTAATTTTTTTTTTTTTGTTTTTCCCTGCGTCTTTGAAAACTATTGAGAAATGTTTACTTTTGACCCCCCCCCCCAAAAAGTACCAACTAGATTCACTTTCCTATCAGAAAAGATGCTGATGAAGAAAATTGGAACACTTTTACTGCCCTTAAACGTGGTGACAGAAACAAAAAAAACACACATCATTGTAAAATCAATACATTCCTCGCTTCGCTCAGAATCTAAAATAGCCAATAGGAGTAACACTACCAATATCAAGAGCTTCTCCAGAACGTTCATTCTTAAAACTTAAAATTGGCAAAACTATACTTAGATCAACCATGTCACAAAATTGACTTTAAAACCTTATGCTGATTTCCTGTGAAACTGATGTTGATATTAGTACTTTAGTTGTGGTCATAGACAAGTATACTAAACCACACCCCCCCCCCCCACAGACAAAAGTCTAAATACGTCAATGATCGATATTGTGATTTGTGCTAAATGATAATAATTGTAATGCTGCCCCGTGCCCGTCGTCACATTATATACCAACGACCAACCTTACAAAGGTTGTGTCGATTAACAAAAAAAACCATAGTAATAATAATTTTAAAACTATAATAACTAAGGACTACAAAAATCGATGATTCGTTTCTTGATTTTAAAACGTCCCGGGCGCCGTGATTAGGCTAGGGGTTAACGCCTTACTTGATCCTTTACATTTTATTTTGGCATGGGTAATTCGTAACTAATACCTATATGTATTTTTATAATGTGATTTCCTATAATATTATACGTACGATTGTAGGTTTCTCGTCTAACACACGACGGCCATACCGCACACGATGAACTGACGGAGCTGAAAATAAAATGTCATTTACCGGAAAATAATGAACGCAATAATATGAAAACGTCATGTGCCCACTGTCCATACTTAGGTTCTATAACTATAATAATATAGACGTGCCTCTACACGTGTTTGCCATTCGCAGTTTGTCAACCGACGAATCTACCGGAAATATAAATTGTGTTCCCTCGGGAGTCTGCGGGCCGTATAATTTCATGATCAGTATCGCGATAACAAAACATCGAAACCAGCAATGACATCCACCCCGGCGGCCTCGGTTAACGAATCAAAATCGCATGTCATTGGTGGATTGTTTTGTTTTATAATTCAATATTCGTGCAATCGGACGAATCACGTAGGTACCTACTTCAACACCGCCGGCGCAAAACCTATTCTAATACAATATTATAATCCGTTGATTTTAAAAAATCAAAACGATGTCCATAATATATTAAATAGGTACCTACGACACAACTCCGTTTAGAAACCACAACTGAAACTGATCAAGACAAATTAAAAACTAAGATCAATTATGATGAAATCAATTAAACCACTTAAAACGTAGGTAGGTACAATAGATACGTCTTGAAGCTCTTTCTTCAGTATTATGTACATTTAACGTAATTTTATAATAATTATTAACTACGGGATAGCCAATTTTTCTTTTTATAACCATGTAAGGGCTGGTCATCAATGATTGAATTATGAAGTCAGTTATGAAGTACTGATGTAGTCTGGGCGTATTGTTATTGGAAATACTAGTATCTGTCACTACAGCTTTAGTTATATTTTGTACTTAAATCTCGAAATGCTAAGTAAGCCTTGCAATTAATTTCCTATAAATAATACAGTTAGAAAACTGAAATGCTCAATGTTGAAAATTGTCTTTCATAATTACTAAAATGCATGATATCTAAAGATATTAGATAATATATAAGAAAAATGCACGCCCTTAATGTTTATAAATTATTACGAGTTTCCGTGACATATATCCAGTATACAACCAACCTATAGGGTACTGCTATACCAGTAAATCTGGGATTTGTGAAAAGTTTTTTTTTGCGAGCTTTGGTATGAGAAAACTGCAGTGGACTATAAGCAAGAGTTTACAAACTTAGATGTTTTGAATAATTATGGTGATCTGACAAGCAAAATTTACATTGAAAATAGTAGAAAATATGGAAGTTTTGATATTATGAAAGAATATATCTACAATTGAATGACCATTGATCAGTCTTTAATAAAAACTCGAAAATAAATCTTGTACAGTCAAGCTGCACTGCGTGCGATTATAAGGATCAAGCGATAAACAGTCGTGACGAGGTAGCAACAAAATTAACAGTTTTTTTTTCACCTTTTGTTTAGTTACATCGGATTTGTACACATTTGAAATTAATTATCTCAATAGTCAATAGTATAATATACGTTGCGCATATTATACCAATAATAAATCATCCTACTGTCAAAACATGAAACTATATGCATCCTCTATCTCGGGATACAAAACGAAATTGATTTTATATGTTAATTTATATACTTTTTATCATAAAAAAAAACAAACAAAAACTGTTTGAATGATAGAAATGTATTGTGCTCGATTAATAAAGGAAATAAATACTGTTGACAGCGCTGAAAACGAGTAAAATATTTTATACCTATATTATATTAGAAGTAATTTCCCTGACTTTGACTCCCTAACAAAATATATCAATATTGACGAGTAAAGTAAACAAAAAATACGTAAAAACGATTGTCAAACGTTCAATAATAACTACGATTTTAATACCATCATTCTGACTTACTTCATAAATGTACCTGGGTACCAAAACTACTGTATCCTGTAAGCGCAGTCGGTACCTGATGAGCCTCAAATTTATTTGCCAAGGCCTCGGACAAAACCATGTACATTTCAACAATGTATGAAATTATTTATTATATTACTTATAAACATAATAAATATTTAATAATAACAGCTGTTAGAAATATTCAAAAATAAATAGTTATCAACTCCTCAAACACTGCTAAAAAGACAGGGACAGCGTTAAACTGTTATTTTCTATTATTAATAAGCACTTACTTTATATATTTTTCTCTATAAATTATCGATTTTTGATTTAGCTGTAGGTATACACTATGTCACTATACAAGAACTTTTTGAGCCCTCTCTGCCATAAAAAACATTCACAAAAATCCTGAAAATAGCTATTCTAAAAATAATATACGACTCTCTTCGCTCAGGATGTAACCAAAAAAGTAAAAATTCTTACGAATAGGTAATGAATATTTTTAACTATATTAATTTGAATTTTTACATCTTTAGGGCTATAGCATGTAAAATACGAAACCTCTTAAACGATTTGTGATATTACGCTCCGCGGAAATAATTGGAAATTCTATAATGTACAAAGTATAAAACTGTTGAATTTCCCAAACGAAATTTTAAATTCGAATTTTGCTATAGTGCACTATATCCCACTATCCCAGTGTTTTATCAGAATAGAATTGGAAACTTCAAGTATAACGCTTTATTATACAGACCTAGGGGCCCCTAGCCACCTTCGTCTGGCGATAATGAAAAAAATGTACATTTGGACAATAATACAATATTTATTAATTTACTATATATTTTAAACGTTTAGAAGAACGGGGAATAGTAAGTTCCTACACGAGACCTAGCAGGTAAACGATGACATACGTTAGTTCCTACAAATGTGATGTGTTAATTCCTACACGAATATAAAAATGAGGTGTGTCAGTTCCTACTCTGTAAAAAAAGTTCAAATGTCAGTAAGTGTAAGTATACTTAATCTATATTATGGATTAGGCGACAAAATAATAAAAATAGGTACATTTTCATCAATAAATAGAATAAATAAATAAATATAATGAAAATCGCATAATGCATTGATACTTGATAGTAAACACTATACAGTATAATAAAAATCAAATAATACATTTTTTAATACGATTTTTATTATACCGTATACTCGTATTATCAATGCACTATGCGATTTTTATCATATTTTAGTATCATCATCTATTTATTTATGAAAATGTACCTTTTTTTTATTATTTTGTAGCCTAATCCATAATATAGCTTAAGTTGTCCACTTAATGACATTTGAACTTTTTTTAATGTGTAAGAACTAACATACGTACCTGTGTTTTACCGTGTAGGAACTAACATATGTATATTTCTTACCTGCTAGGTCTCGTGTAGGAACTTACATTCGCCCAGAAGAACTACTGCAATTTTGATTGTCGATAGGTGCCAACTGCCAAACTGGTTTTTTTTTATTGTGATATCTATACCAAATAATGTTAGACGTTATGAAATATTTTCCAAAAATAAAAACTACCTACTTTGTTTCGTATTTTCCTAAACAGAAATGTCACAAATTAGTTTTGTATTTATGGTTTCTACTTTTAAAAATATTCGCATTCAAATTATTGTTGTAATGTGCATAATATATACCTAGGCCTGCTAGCTCAGTCGGTACAGCATACGAGACAAGTAATCTCGGGGTCGTGGGTTCAAGCCCCACGTTGGGCGCCACTTTGTCGTATACGCCGATGGCCTTCCGACGAAGGTACCTACACAAATAAATTAACACAATTCACAGAGAACACTTTATTACTTTTGTTCAACAGTGACCGCATCAAGCGATCACCGCTGAAGAACATCTTGCTTATACATTCCTATCCGTTATATATTATAGTTTAACTTGGTTCTATTACCTATGTTGCTACATCTACTAAAACTTACTGACTAAGACTTAATACTAAATCACGTTATATATTACAAGTATGTTTTTTTAACCTACCTCATAGTTTTGGTATTAATGATATTTATGAACCGTGACTATATATTATGCATTTATATGCATATTATCTACAATATTATAATATATTTTATATATATATGTACATTTTAAATGCGTTTCTGCAGTATCTATAGATACCTATTTCTATTTGGTTTTTATGAATGCGCATAAATCACTATTAATACTAATGCAAATGAATTGCCGAATTGGTAATTAAATATTTTTTTTGTATATTTTACAATATTGTTGTACCGTACCTACACCGTACACTTACTAGTTTAGTAATAAAATATTTTAATATTTGACAAGCAAAAAGTATTGCATGAATAGGTAATATTTTTTTTTATTTACAATACCTATATACAATATTACAATATACATTATACATATTAATAATTAATGTATATAGGTACGTAAATCAAATTGTAATAAATATAAATAAAAACATAATAATATGATAAATACTCGAAATCATACAAAACTTTGAGAAAAAATATGTTGTATAGGTACCTATATACAATACATAGGTATTTAATGATTGAAGTGGAAAAAAAATATTTACCGTAATAGTGGTGATAAATCAAAAACGATTGCCTTCAATATTCATAAAAAATAGTGTATATAAAACACATATTATAAGCTTTAAATAAATACATCATGCTGTTTAATATCCGTGCATTACCTATGCGATTTTTTGCAATTAATATCTGATCGTTTGACAGGAGAATGCAGACATCTCCTTTGAAATTTGATGATTTTTTTTTATCCGCTCAACAAGGATTTATGGGATTAAATGTATTTTACGAATTGTTACTACAATATTATCGTCAATATCGCACGCTATATAGGTAGATACCGCACAAATACCACAAATCATGAGGTAGGTATATTTAAAATGCAAAATAATCCAAAGGACTGGAAAAAAAACTGTTAGGTACCTTTTGCCGATTCAAAAATTGGCAGCTAGTTACCTACTTCGATTCATCTCTAGTCGATCTGCATCGTACACGATTTGTATGGAAAAACATTTCAACATTTTCACTGACAGCTGACACTGGACATAAGTATTGCTACAATGGTACCCATAGGCATTAAGCATCATTACGGGGGGTAGCATAATTGCAACCCCGCAATTGTTATTGCGGCAGCAAATTAATAGCTATGCTTCCCTACGAGACATTTATGGACAAATATCTACGAAAAAAATGTGTTCTATAGGTAAATTATGTAAATCGTGCTCAATATTGTACATTACGTATTAAATTTTTAATGTTGAATAGTTTATATTTTTTTAGATTTCACATGGGCAATGGTGGAGGGGGGCTAAAATGCATTAACCCCTCCTTCTGAGTCGTCACTGCTGCTACTCCATGGTTTTATTCCAAATGACGCGTATCTTTAGCAAACCTCATCTTTTATTTTATTTTATTTTTCAACAAAATAGCATGTTTACTAATTTATTACTAAGGCCTGTAAAAAATTCAGCTTATATTTTACTATTCTTTTCTTTTATTAATAATTAGTTAAGAAATATAGTTACGAACAAATTGCAGATTGCAATTCCTAGGAAACGCACAAACAACTATTTCATTTAAATGATCAATGGTGACTATTATTACCTATTTATTGATGTTTTCTTGCCGTCGCGGTCGTGGTTTAATATAATATGCATAAATGCATAATAGAATTCAGGGATATCCTTAGCTGGCTATTCATGTTCAACCGACAAAAGAAAATCTTTATGTTTTCATATTTCATTGTTACTGTAATACCTACATGTTTAAGTATTTAACTGCTTCAACTACTTACATTACATTATGTCTGTAGAAGTGTAGACTGTAATCAATAATTGTATATATTTACTAGCTGAATAACCGAACTTTGCTCGTGTTAAATAATCGAATCGTATATACATTGGTTTTTTTATTATAAGTTATAATATTTACTGCATTTAACCAAGTTTCCCATCTGGTTACAATTTTTTTAATCGGATGACGTAGTGACACTCAGGAAAGTATTTGGAATAACTCAGTGAAAAAAAATGTTAAATAGTGTCGTCACAAAATTAGAACATAAAAAAGGCCTGTTGCTTTATATATATAAGGATATAATGTAAAAACGTAATTATTTGGATATCCATAAAATGTATCAAATCGAAACATTTTACTTCAATTTTTATAGGTGAATTTTATTCAAATCAATCATAATATTATAACCAACCCATAAAATAAGTTCTAACACTATTGCTATAACATAAAATAAACTAGTCATCTAAAATGCATACAATGTACTATTATTATCAAACTTATTTCTCATAAATCATAATTATAATTATAATAAATATGTTTATAATTAAAAGTAAAATGTATTACCTATATTATTTAGGCACCCATTACCTAATATAGAAACTATCCCCAACAAGAATCTTGATTTGCTTACATAATATTATTTTGTATATAAAACACATCACAAAATGTCATCAATTAATATACTTTTAAATTTAAGTTTAAAAATCTAAATTGATAAACATTTATATTAATGCTGAATTATGCTTTATGTTTGTACACAAATAACGGTTAAAATATTAATGTATAATAATTGGAACAGTACAAAAAATTAAATGTTTGACAACAAAACTTACACTAAAATAATGGGAGAATATTTATGAATCAAGAAGTGTACCATTACAATCCACACTTAATATATTTTAATATTAATACAATCGACATACAAAATGACTTTTCTTTCATACCATTGATTATAATAGATTTTACTTCACAACACGGTGAAAACAATAAATACTCCTAAACCTCAGTAATAAATAGGTAGAGTATACACTTATTAATATGTGATCATTTAATTAAAGAATTCATTTTTCTTATAAAAAAAAAATTGTTACACCATGTTAGTAAAGTATTTTACCTTAACCATACAATTTTTATGTGAACCAACAAATAATTGACATCAGAAAATATGGTAAAAATTAATAAAAAAAAAGATTTGACATTTTTAAATTAATCAAGCCAATTACATAACTTGAAATCAAAATAACATGATCCCAGAATTATACTGATAAATTAAGTATTAAAGAAATGTAAAAATGTATTTTTTCATTTATCTCTAAATAAAACACAATTTGTTTTTGTTACTTTCATGAACAAACAGACCAAAAACAGATATAAACATATGCATTTTTAATAATTTGTCCATATTTGTTAGTGTTGAAAAACAACTGAATGCAATTGTATTGATCTCAGAAATTTGTTTTTGTTACTTTCATGAACAAACAGACCAAAAACAGATATAAACATATGCATTTTTAATAATTTGTCCATATTTGTTAGTGTTGAAAAACAACTGAATGCAATTGTATTGATCTCAGAAATTAAATTATTATTATTATAAGAAAATGTAGACAAGGTTAAAAATGTTATTCTGTTAACATAAAATGTGTGATAAAACTGTTGATACACAATTTAATGTTACAATTGTTAACAGAAGTATAATGTTTAGTTATTATTGGGCACAACTGCTTCAATTTAAGAACTCCAAATATTGAGTAATATTAAGGCTTGGAACATATCTTTATGAACTCAAAGTAAAAAATACAAAGACTGTAAATACATTACATTCTATAAAAAAAACTAATAAACAAAAAAAAAATAAATAAATGTGTTAAACTACTAACATGCAAAAAACATTGTTTTCTCCACAAACATTTCAATAGGGTAATTCTTAACATGTATTATTCTCCACATACAATAGTTATAAAAAATCAATTGTAAATGTTCATCTAAGCCTTTTGTGTTTATTTCCCACAAACACTTAATGTGCTAACATTTGTTGTTCATGATGTCCGCAAACGACCCTCAATAATAAAAATATTCTTTTTTCTGTTGATATATCAGCACCAACAAGACGCTCCCACGTGCTCATTGGATGTACTAGTCCATTGTAAATGTCTTCAATATGGTTGCTGCATAATAAAAGTAGAATAAAATATTATCTCATAAAAATGATACAATTATCATTGATAAAGCAAGTTAATTTACCTGAGAGTACAATGTATTTGGTGGATTGTAAAACGACGTGACAGTACGGTCGCCTTGATATGTTGAATCTTGTGAGAGTAATCCATCCATTTGAGAATGAAACTCGCCCATCATGTAACTGTCCTGGGATAGATCAGGCTGAGATAGTCCAGGTTGCGAAAGACTGAACCCAGGTTGAGACATACTCTGAAAAATGCACTCGTAAGTTAGAACACCATAGAATTTGTTGATATTAGTGATTTCAAAATAAATACCTGTGACATGTTCTGACTGTATGGCTGAGAAACATCTTGAGTAATTGCTTGGCTAAGTGGCGAAGCACTGATTCCATTTGATTTTTGATTCTTTTGATTTGGTTTAGTCTTTAGACGACCACTGGTCATTGGCAAACGGTTAGTACGTATATTCTGGCGATCTATACACAAATATATATTTAGTTAACTAAATCTTACAATGATATAGATACCATTTACAAAAAGGATAGGAATACTAATGAATTGAAAATATTTAGAAAATACTAAATTGATAAAATTACTTTGAACAGATTGTTGATTAAAGAATCTGGGAGCCATTGAATTCATATTCATCACCATGCCAACAGGTATCCCACCAATTTGTGGTTGAGATCTAGAATCTGGTGTGATGAACGTTAATGGATCGTGATTTCGAGTATATAAATCCAAACCCATTCCAACAGCAGGACCTAAGAACACAATATTTTTAAAGATTATACAAACCGTTTTAAAAGGAAAAAAATTTTTAGTATTGAAGTTTTGAATTTATTATTACATATATAAGATAAACTGATAGATAATTTATAGTACCTGGTCCCGGTCTTGGAAAGTATTGAGGTGTACCATGATTATTAGGTACATTTCCTTGATTGCTACGGTCATAAACACTACCAGGGACCAAAGCTTCACGAGCATCATACATATGAGTTGTCATGAAATGTGATCCCGGATTTGCTGCGTTCACCAACTGTTTGGGTTTAGACAATTGAATAAGAGACTCTTTCAAATTATTCAATGGTCCTTCTACCAATACATTATTTGCTTTATAGTAATTCAACAGATGATTCCATAATTGTTGCTAAAATAAAATTTCAATCAATTACAAGAAAGAACAATCAGTAAATATCTTTCTCTAAATTATCTTTTATACTTTTGATAAAACTTTTGGATTCCCAACAATCAATATGCCATATTTAGCTCTTGTCAGTGCAACGTTTAATCGTCTGGGATCGTTGAGAAAACCAATTCCCTGGTGTTCATTGGAACGCACACATGACATAATAATCAAATCTTTTTCCCGGCCCTGAAATGCGTCAACACTAGCTATTTCAATTTCTTGATATACTTTAGCTGGAAGGGGGGCTTGATATTGCATGTATTGTACCTAAATTAGTATTTTCACATTATTATTACATAATACAAATAATAAATAGATCAATAATAATCTTATCATATGGATTTAATTTACCAAGTATGCACGTTGTCCTTCATAAGGTGTGATAATTCCTATTTGATCAGGTTTTACACCACATCTCAAAAACCTAGTGGCAATTTTTTCAACGTTAGCAGCTTCTGTTCTATTTAAATATGACGTTCCAGAACCTGCTATTTCTTCTTGGCCTTGAGTCACATAAAATAACATTGGTTTATCTGCTACCGGCCAGGGAAACTCAATTTTGCTTAACTTTCTGTCATCTACATTCACAGAATAATAATTAATTAACATACTACAGTACAATTAATATGTTAGATATGTTATTACCAGCACAAACTCCATTTTGCAATGAACCTTCATAAAAGAAATTTGAAGGGAATCTTGATAGTTCTGGATGCATCCTATACTGAACTTCCAACCTGAATGGACGAATACCCAAAACTACTAAACGCTCAAAAAGAGATTGACTCAATCCAGCTCTAGCAGCTTTTTTACACATTACCACAGGTCCAAGTTGGCAATGGTCTCCAACCAGAATTAACTTAAAAGTTAAAAGAAACAAATTAATAAAAATAATAAAAAATAAAATTATTATCTAAATTACCTGTTTTACTCCAAGCACAACCGGTACCATACATTCAGGTTCTGTAGCTTGCATGCTTTCATCTATCAAGATAGAATGAAATTTAAACCGTACTAAACGCGGATCGCCAGCTCCAACACATGTAGTGCAAATTACATCTGCAGCTTTGAGTAATTCTCGTTCAGCTGCTTTCTTCAGAGCACGATACCTCTTTTCATCGGCCATTGACAATTCACCAGTCTCATCTTTTAACTGTTGAAACTTTTGGAGCTCAACATTGCTTAACAAAGAAGATAAATTTAGTACACACAAATTCACAACACTAAAAATATAATAAAATCAATTACCATGACATCTTCCGGACCTGATTATGAAGAGCTAAAAACGAAACTGGAGAATCAATAGCTTCACGAGATTTAGCACACACACGGACTACCTAAAATTAATTATATTAATAAAAACTTCCATCAACTATTATCGAACCATCATACTTTTAAGCCAGTTCTATGAATTTTTTCTGTTAGTTGATCCACTGCAATATTTGAAGGAGCACATACTAATACTGGTCCACCATTAATTTTCACTAATTGGTAAACGATTGTAGCAGAAGTCACAGTTTTACCGGTTCCTGGAGGTCCTTGGATTAAAGAGAGAGGCCGTTGTACAGCATGCTTAACTGCATAAACCTATGATTAACATTACCAAATATATTATAGGTAGACTTAAGCAGAAAATACACATTGAAATATTGATTAATTACTTGTGATCTGTTTAAATCTGGTAAGTTTGGTGCCGAAAAATGTTTTGGCATGTGTGACCTAAACATTAGATCATCAAACTCGTGCCCCAGCAGTCTGTGATATATATATGATGACACTGATGATTCATCCGTAGCAAATCTTTTCAATGAACACTGCATTCTAAACAATGAATAATACAAGATTTATTTTTATACGAACAGTATTTAGTACATTTCACCAAGTATTTAACTTCTAAATTTACCTGTCGAAAGATGTAGATTTCCATATAAAATCTACCACATAATTTGATGTTATTTCAGTTGGAACACCATTGTTAATTTTCAATTCTAAACCAACGTCTTCTCCATAATTGTCAGGTATTTTAATAACATGACCAATTCCAGCCCAAGGATTTTCACCAGTCAATCTCAAACGTAATTCGTCACCGTGCATCAAACGCATATCACCATCAGTCTTGGCTAGATGGAAATATGCAATAGCCTTTTTATTTAACCCAACATCCCAGCGTACAGTAATGTTTTCTTGAGTCTGGGATTCTTTCAAACGTTTATCATAGTCTGCTTCTAATTTTACCAATGGTCCAAAAACGTTTTGATACTGAAATCCATCTTCGTATCTGAGTAAAACAATTTGTGGCTCTTCATCTACACCAGGTTTGTCAAGATCATTAATTGTTGCCTCGTTATTGTCTTTCCAAAGTTCTTCAAGCTTGGCGATTTGAGTAGCACTGACATGTCTAGAACGCAACTGATCAGTTTCATTTGGTACTTTAACCAGCCAAGTTAAAAAACAACGATCAGCAATCAATGGTTTCCATTGTTCTTGATCCCTAATAAATTGATAGAAAATACATTATAAATATTATCTAATGTTGATGATTTTAAATGATTAGTATTACCAGTTCATATCTTTTAAAGCGTTTTGTGTGGAACATGGTTGTCTGCATAGCAATATGACCACCGAGTCTGCTTTGGCAGGTATGAATCCAAGCACAAACACATTTTTTACACCACATGAATAGCACTCCAACACAGTTTCACCTAATGGACCATCTTTATGCAATGTTACCTCCTTATGTTTGGCCCGAACCAAATGATTAATAATATGTGATCCAGAAGTATTCCCACGACCATTACAAAACCATTTTTTGCAAATATTACACATGACTACACATCCAGGATCATGAATACCACAATATTTGCATGCATAATATGGCAATTCCTAAATAATATTAATATATTATTAGATAAATATTATTATTACTAGATTAGGTAATATTATTAGATAGTTATCACTTATTACTTAAAAATATTGTTTACGTTTTCACCTATGTTTATTTTATTTCTTAACCTAAGTAAATAATGGGGTTAATAATAATAGGAACTTATTTTATCTTAATAAGTTAGAAACTGGTTTAAAAAATATTTTTAGTGTGGGCCGAAAATAATATATCATATAAATTATAGAAAACCGTTTTTATATAACCATAAATAAATCTTTATTAAAATCAATGTATCATCTTAAATGAGTCATTTTACATAATATGTTATGTGGCTCTATAAAAATGTAATTTCAAAATGTGAATAGCAATGAGGTATATTGATTATTCATTTTATATTACTTCTAAATTTAATACATACCTAAAAAAAAGTTTTTAGATTAAATTATTATTTTAACTTTTAATATGCATACATAAAGTTAAAAGACAATAACAAAACCCTACTTTTAAATAAATATTAAATAAATGTTCACTGTCTACATGGCTGATTGGTTGATTGAAATATGTAGATAATGGTTTTAATCCATTGATACATTGCAGTATATACAAAATGCATGAATAAAATTAGGGTTCTTCTGTTTTCAACTTTTATTTTTTATAATGCTTAAATGAACTTGTCTAAGGCAGTTATAGGTAATACTCAAAAATATTACTTTGGTAAAAAAGGAATCTTCTTCTTCATCCTCAAACTGCAGTTCACCAATTTTTTTAGTGACCGTAATGACATTAGTGTCGTCTTTATCAGTTTTATTGCTCAGCAATTGCATCTGTAAATGTAAAATAAATGTAAAAATAAATAAATAAAAAGTAAAACAACTGTATCATATTTTGTCATAAATGGATGATCATGGCTCGTACTCTATGGGTCGACGATGACGAGTCTAATTGAGACATTGGTGGTTGGCTCTGAGACGGCAACGTGAAGTCGGTGAACTCGAACTCGCTGCCCTGGGTATCTGCACCAATCATGTCGGCCTCTTCGGTCTCCAAGAACGTCAAGTTCTGTGAACTCGGTCCGTACGTGTCGACGCTCATCGTGAATGCTACGGTTCTTTGGCAGCTTCAACTGAATTTTCGACAATCGATGACCACGAGTCCCGGTCGGGGTGTAAGGTCGCGAAGCAGAGCTATGTGGATTCGGACTTAATAAATGTGCCAAACACAGGGCAAACGCCCCAAGGGACACACACACAGTACGTCTCACAGGATCGTTTTCGGATTTAAACTGTTCGGAAACTCCGCACACCGATAATCGCGATCGTTACGAACAAATCGGCGGCAAAACTATTAGTGAGATACACTGCAAAAATGCAAACCGAATGGGACGACGATGCGTTGAAAACCCACACGGAATCGAAAATAATAATAATAAACTAATAACAATAATAATAATAATAAAAACACGGCACGAAACCCACAACAGTAAGTTGTATATCTGCAGGTATATAGGCAGTGTCAGAGAAAGAGCGATGAAAACATTGGAAACACAGTAGTACAGTACACGCGCGCTCAAGGACAAAACCACTGATAAAAAACGCCTCGTCGACTTCGTGTCTCGTGCGATTTAACACCACCACCGGGAACCGGTCATGGAAGAGAAAATAAATTATACCGCGGGCGCGAAAACCACGGTTTGGTATTTTAATCATATAGACTAAGTGATGACGACGTCGCATATAATATTTATACATTTTTAATAATTAAAATTTTTTTACTTTCGGTAGAAAAATCTCCACACAATCTGGACATTTCCGGGAGAGCATAAGAAAGCAAAAAAAAAAAACAATAATATATTAGAGCAGAACCGTATTTCAGCAGAATGCAGACGCGCGGTATACTGACGAACATTTTCCAGATTTTTATATTTTTTTCCACCATTTGTTTGTACAATTATTTAAGAAAATTCAAATGTAAAGATATGTAATACTATGCTAATACTAATACTATAGTCATTTGATTTATTTAAGCCTTTGATTTTTTTAATTTTAGATTTTGAGCAGCGAGTATAATATATTACCTACCTATAGTTAAGCAATGATGATCTTTATGTTATATATTTTTATCCGAAAACACTCCTATCTTAAACTTGAAGATCAAAAGTAGTAGTTCCAGTACCTTTTACGACAATTGGGTAAAACCAAAAAAAAATTACAAAAAATTGGAAAACTTAAGCAAAACCAATTTTTTTTTTTTTAAATACATTTTTTTTTTTTTTTTTGATAAATTCAAAATTATAAAAAGTTGAGTGCTGTCATGGGACACCCGGTAGAAACGTAGTTTTGTATGGCGCTATGTGAACGGAGGGACCCTAGCCCAGAAGCAAAATAAAATCATAACTGAAAAACCCGGATTCCTCAACACAGTCATGACTCATGAAAGTGATTTTATAATATTTAATGTTATTTATTTTGTTATGGACGGTTTCAATTGTAATACTATAATAATTTATTATAATAATAATAATAATAATAGTATCTAGGGTTTCCGGCTACCTGCCACCTGACAATTTTTTTCTGCCGTGTGCGTTTTACCGGCGGCCACGGTAGATATATAATAACAAGTAGATGTCGTGAACCGTGGTCGTGCACGGGTATTAGAATACACGGGTACACGGGCCCGGGTACGCGGGTAAAAAGTACATTAAAGCCCGTGTATACCCGTGCATAATACTCGTGTTCATCCGTGCATTTAATAATAACTACCGTGCATACCCGTGTATTTATTTATCAAAACCCGTGTACCTATATATTATGTGTATGAGTATTCTGCGAGCTCACGGCTATTTAGATACACGGGTATTTTTATTACACGGGCCTTAACCCCGTCGCGTCATAGGTAAAAACACGGGTACCCGTGTAGTTCATTATACACGTGTAGTCCGGGGTTGCCGTACGTCCCGGTTTTGCCGGGACACTACCGGTTTTTAACCAAGTGTCCCGGTGCCCCGAGAAAGTGTTTCGGGACAGCGATTTGTCCCGGTTTCAAGATTTTACTAAATAGAATACAGATTTCAAATTTTGAGAAAACATTGTCTCCCTGCACATTACAAAATGCAAGAATATACGCGCGATGATTATAAGTATTTTATTTTTAGACTTTGTATGGTGAAACCCAAAATGTATTACCGCGATAATCATAAAGTTAATGGTTTTTATTAAAACCGATACGGGCGCTACGTCACTACAGTAATTATGTTAATTCATTCAAAACAATGTATATACATAAAAAAGTAAATATTATTTTATTATTATTTATAATTTATATAATATATATATTCTTTTTTTCTTTCATATATATAATTTATATATTATATGTATAATATTTATCCATTCAAAATGTCCCGGGTTCGAAAAAATATAATCTGGTAACCCTAGTGTAGTCGCGACCCATTAACACCGTAGCCGACCCGTAGAGCGAGAGAGACAAAAGTATATAGAAAGCGGTAAAGAGTAAGAGAGATAGCGACCAACGCTTTTATTTTCGATGGGCACGGCTTTTCTGGGCTAGGGTCCCTCCGCTCACATCGCGCCATAAGAAACTACGTTTCAAAAACTTGAAATTTTCACAAAACATTTAAATTTACATTTTCTGGATGTAATAAGTAAGTGAAACATGTAACATTTTTTACTTTTTCAGTTTTTTTTCAACTTATACACCTGTCACCTATGTATGGTAAAATGTTTGTTTGTGAGTACAAAAACTTGAATATTTAATACACATTCTTCAAAAGTTTTTTCTTTAATTTTTGTTATAAGCTTTTAAATTCAAAAATGTTGGTAATGGAGTGCATGAAGTCATAAAGAAGACTGTCGGCTGAAATAATTATCAGTTAAAATATTTGTAGGCGATATAATCAGAGATATTTCTCACTACGTCCTCCCCTAGTATACGCCCTGGATAAAGTGAACTAAGACTTGGTGGGAACTGGAAAGAGAATGCAAAGTGGTCCTCTAAAGTCTAAAGTGCAGTTAACCTAGGCGTCTTAGGACTGCCGGTATTTATAATTTTAATACCGGTATTCGGTAGTTGTTTATTACTAGTATCTACGGTATTACCGTATCTCGGTGATTGGTGAATTTATAAGTGTTTCCAAGTTCCAATCTAGGAAAATTTAACTGTAACATCTATTTTAAAAATCATGTTTATAATTATTCGTTATTGTTTAAAAGTTAAAATATTTTCTAATACAGCGAAATAGGGAGTGAGGAGTTTCTATAAAAATAATAAGGTATATATATAGGGTTCTAGTAGAACCGTTTTATTTCTACTATCAGGTCTAGAATTCTAAATCATAGGTTCTCAACCTTTTTAGAGTAAAGCTGTGGACCAGCATATAATTTACAAAGTATTACTATGAATTATTTTCCATACGTGACTTAAAGTTTTTTACACTACACCAAAAACAGATTTTTTCCAATCAATTACGTCAAATTCATCAAAGAGACAGGTACCAGCCTAACAAAAATCACAATATTATATCGTTATGATTATATAAAAATAATAAATGTAGGTATACGGTAACAACGGTAATTACCAAATCACAGTACACCGGTATTTTGAAAAACTGAAAATACCGGATATTGGTATTTTTTAAATACCGGTATACCGAAAACACCACCAGCACTAAGTTAACCTTAACTATATAACCCAATAACTCTGGGTAAAGTAATATGTATTTTTCTAACAATGTCAAGTTTCTGACAATGGTTGACAATCGCAGTAACATTATAGTTATTTATTCAATGCATAGTAGTACAGTATATTACAGTAAATAACTATAAGATATAAGGATAATTAAAGATTTTTTATGTGAACACATTGTTCTTTATCGCACTAATATTGACACAAACAATTTTTAATACTTCCATTTCTATAATTCTGCTTATGTTCATATTTTTTTATGTACTATATGTATTAATATCATAATGGGTAAAATATTGATTATAAATTTATAATCAATAGTATTATGAGAGGTATTTAACACTTAATTTGTACAGTTCTGACCAACTCGAACAAGGATGAAACTAAAAAACAGTTTTTTAATGCAGTCTTTACAGAGCTGACTTAAATAATGATAAAAATTGATAAAAATAATAAAAATCTTAATACAAGCAAATCAATTTTTTTAAAAAAAATGTAAGGACATAAAGTTGCTATAAAAATGTTTGGGGAAGAGAGATACTTGTTAGTAAATGAAAACATAGGAATATCTTATAAATCAAAACATTTTAAAAAATATTTTTCTTGGGTTTAAAAATAATAATATTTATTTTAATTATATATTAACTTATACATGAAAAATAAAGTTGAATACTGATATAATTTGACTGTAATTATATTTTATACTTTAAATTACATAATTAAACTAATCATTGTTTATTAAAATATAATTAATATAAGATCATAATTATATTCACAAACAATGGGAAATAAGTAATGAAATGTGTTTTAGTATATAAACTATAGTTTTATTTAATTTATATGTTACAGATGCTTAAAAATATTTGGCATGTTTATTAATAAAAACAATTTTAATTTGGAGTACTAGGATCATCATCAATTTGACTTAATTCTGGAGAGCCTGTATTATCAACTGGTTTTTTTGAGGGAGTTCTAACTGTTGGAGACTCTTGCTTCTTTTGCAAAAGTGCGTTGAAAAAGCTAGCCAATGCTCTTTCACTACTAGGAGGAGGATTATCTGAAATGCGTTTATTTGCTGATAATGGTTTTGTAAGTTCTATGGATTTCCTAACAACTGGAGTTTGTGGTTGAGCTATATTTTGGTTTAACAGCACAAGTTGTCGAGTCAAAAATGCTTGTTCCTCTTCATCTTGAAGTTCATGTTCTTTGTGTGGTTTTTCATATGGATATGGTATAGCATCACTATAATGTGATTCAGGATTAATTTTTTGCATATTTTCATACAGCACTTCAATTTTTTTCAAACTATCCCAGCCTGAAGGAACAAACACAGAATCCTTTTCCACAATTAATGCAGGTGTTTTAAATGGAAAGCGATAAATTCTAAAAAATATATAATATGAAATGTAAATTAAACATGGACTACAAATAAACATTGTTTTATTTTTATTTTATTTGACTGATGAGCTAGTTTTACATTAATGCTTATCAGTAATTAGATATAAAGGTATATAACTAACTACTTACCATGCAACCTTTTTTTTGATATCTGAGTATATTAAAAAGTTAAGAACAATGGTGCAAAAAAAAATTCGTAGGATATCGAGTTTGGCGACCAGAGCCAGGAGGTGTACAACAGCAACTACTTGTCATACTTCTATTGGTACAAAACTGCACGCATGCGGGGGAAAAAAAGGAAAATAGGGAACTTCAGAAGGCTATAACTTAAAAAATAAAGATTTCTGCAGATTTTTTTAGCACTACCATTCTTAACTCCATAATATATGTAGGTTCCAAAAAAAAAGTCATCTGGTAAAGTAGTTTTGTATTGATATAAATATCTAATTAATTATCAAAAATTTTTTAGATGTTTATATATTGAAAAATAAGATGAAAGTATAATTATAAGTAAATCAATCCCATACCAGATTGACAGGCGCCATATTTTCATATTTTAAAGAGATGTACTTTTAATTTTTAAATCAGGTTTCCCAAATTAAAATAAATAAATAAAAGTGAAAATGTATAATAGTACTATAATATCTCTCACGTCTTAGCTAAAATAAATTAATTAATATTTTGTAATATATTTTACCTATGCATTAAATATTTATAAAGAAGATCACAGTTTTTATCTTCCATTACAGATACATAGAACAATGAGGCTCCAAATTGTAGACAAAATTTTCGCAAACAACATTGGATGTAATCAAAATGTTCTTCTGAATAGTTATCGATTTCTAAGTTTTTGATGCAATCAGTCATAGTTATGACAACAATTATATCCAATCCAAGATTTTTAGATAGAACTCCATCATTGAGAAGTCGAACCTTTGTGCAAGATTCATATGACGGATCTAATCATTTAAAAAAAAACTTTAAAATAGAGAAAGTCTAAATTACATGTAATATTTACCATCAAGCAGCGTGTAATCAATGATTCTATCAACACATTTATCTCTGAGATTTTGAGTTTGTTCCATGCCTAAATTTAAACTATCTATATGATCTTGAAGTCTTGCAGACCAGAATTCTAAAGATTCCATAATTTTCCATGGATGCTTTAAAGACGCAACTAAAACAATTGTTGTGTCTTCAAAATGTTGTTCATTTAACGCAAATTTCATCAAATATTTTAGAGATCGATCACCATCTAATGTCCAAACATTTAATTGGGCATTTTCATCAGTGCTGTCATCGCGGACCTAGTAATTCAAGTACAATGTAAGCAAATAGATCTGAAATGTTAAAGATGAAATTATCTTACCTGTATGTATCCATACTCCATACCCCATCCTTGTTTTGAATCTTTTAGGCCTTGCAACTTGGTCACCAATGTTGTTTTGCCCGATTTACTATCGCCCAGTAACAAGACATTTTTGTTTTCCGGCAATTTTTTTCGACTTTTATTTTGTACATCCAATAGAAGATTATTCCAATGATTTGCATCATTTTCTACATCAACTTGAGTGCTAGAGTCTTAAAACAATACAATATGTAAGTTATGTTTCATTTATAATGTAAACTATCAATAAACTAACAAAATTATGGAACTTACCCATATTATATTATTTGAACACCTAATACAGTACGTAACGTAAACACCTAAGACCTTAACAAGAAACTTAAAAATAACAACTTTTTTTTATCGTATTATCGTAACATTATAATAAAAGCACAGAATAAAAGTCAAAATGAAATGTGAAATCGTGAAACATGTCTGACTTGTCAGTTGTCTGTGAAGAACGATTATTCAAGGTAGCCATAACTCCCAGACATATTTTGCAATTTGCCACTTATCAATTCTGATAAGGCAGGTAACCGCTATGACGCATATTCTATTGCCTATGCATATCTTAAAAGGAGTTTTAATAAACATTTATTTTTCAGATTTAATTCAAGATTCAATATCGATAACAATTATCATTGAGATAATAGTATTAAATACTTAGGTATTTTGTTACCTTACCGAACACCCTTTTTTTTTTTTTTTGATTTATGTAGTTAGGTGCACAGAAAACCGTGGTGAAGTCAGAATTTGACGGTTTTGAAGTTTCGAATTTTATCATTTATCACAATAATCGAGTCGTAAAGTCGGTGCGTGGCGCGTGCAGATAAGTGAAAATTAAATGGATAGGTAGTCTAGCCGGGTTTTAAAATCACAGATACGTTGTTTTCAGTTGTCATATAATGTGCATTTTATCGTAATAATTCGAAAGACCTCGAGCTTTGCAATCGGAGTCGCTAGACGAATGACGTAGTTACTAGTCAGCAACTACTTGTTATACACTTGTTAGGTTACCCGTCTACCCGAACATAAGGTTGGACAGGTTAAAGGATAGAGAAAAATGACAGTAGTCCATCAGACGCTCTCAACTTCGGGTTGCGTGCTGTTACAACACGGTATCCCGAGCCACCCGAGGGGTCGCGGCAGTGGTATCGGGAATCACCCGTCCACCTGTTAGCAAGCTAAAGGTCTCAGATTCATAATGGTCGCAACCAGGAAGAGGTTTGGAGAAACCTCATCGCCAACTGGCAAAGCTACGGGAAGGATGCCCCAACGGAAGGTAGACATTCGTGCTGATTGATGACAGCTGGCTCTCTCGCAGCTTCGGAAAGATCATGACGTCATGTTAGAGGATGAGGATGGAGAGGTTGTCTGATAAACTATCAACATTTCTCTACTCTTCAGGATGGGAGGTTGCTTCCCCATATATGATAGTAGGTGGATGAATGGGTTAGGTTAAGTTGGTGATTGGTCAAGAAGGTCTAGTCATATCTCATATTTTATATTGCTTAATTATAAATGGCCAAATGAGTAATGTATTATTGAAATCACTCATGATGATTTCATGTGAAAAGGACATTCATAAAGATAGGTATCAAAAGTTTTTTATCATACAGTCCAATAATCATGCGATGTACAACATGGGTGGCCAACTTTAATAGACTTGTGATCGACAACAACCTCTTGAGTTTTCTAGGTTGTCGCGATCGATAAAAAAAAAGGTTGTCAATTAAGAAAAAAAAAATTGTTATACATGTTTTACACATGTTGCACTTGTTTTATTTAGAATATTAATAAGTAATAATAACGTTTAATTTTACAATTTTACACAACACGTATTTTAATAAAATATTCGAGTAATTAAACATTATTATTTATTACTTTTAAATTATTATTAATAGATAAGAAATTTTTTTATGTAATTATTCAATGAAATGTTTTTGCGAAAAGGAGTCGATATCGGCCCGAACTCATGACGCGATGTGTTGGCAAACTCTGGTACAGTGATATAAAGTCAGATATTTAAAAAAAAGTGGTTGTTTAAAATCTCCGGGTAGACGATATTGAGTTAGTTATCTACGTTGTTTAAAATCTCTGTATATAGTTCTTTTAAAAACTCGCAACCACCAGTTTTAACATACTATTTTTTCGTTACTGAAATACCACACACAGTGGTCAGCACTAAACGACGTACGTTTCAGACGAAAATTAAATTAACTCAATGTTACAAACTTACAAGTCGGAATAAGTAACTGTCAAAAAATGTAATTAGCGATAAGAGATAACAAATATTTTGCGTGGGAACGGGAAAACAACGGATGTATATTTGCCAATATTATTGTTGTCGTCACCAAGCCATGAAAATAATTTTAAAATAGAGTTATGACTTGATTATTTTATTATTTATCAATTTAATCAATCAATTGATCCTATACATTTTTAACTACAACATTTCCGTGAATTTGACTATATTTAAAAAAAATAGATATTCAAATGCTTATAAAAAAAAATTTGCCTATGTATCTTTAAAATTATTAAATATCTAGAATCACATCTTTTAAGGAACCTTGTATTCAGGCAAGGATCCAGAGCACGGTTCTGATGGGGGAGGGGAACAACACAAATACAGTATACACTATACATCGATTATACAAATAAGGTATTTATAATCAATAGTAGTATCCATTAGTAGGCATTTTTATGTCTTGCGGGGAGCTGGGCGCCAAAGCTCCCCTAGATTCATCCTCGCTTGTATTACATTTTCAAGATTTTTGACCTAGTGAAAAAATGTATTTTTTAAAAGCAACTTTTAACAATTTTGATTACTTACACGATTTTCATTATTGTTTTCCCAAATATTTAAGTATTGTGAATTTTTAAACTAATGTAAATGCTAGGAGAATGTCATGGTGTATAATACTGTGTGTTAAAAAAGTTTGGAAACGGTCATTAGGCTAATTAGGTAAAAATTTACTTACATACTACTGCTGAACTGCTGCATATTTATTAAGTAAAATATTTAATCACCTCATTAATTATATCATATTATTGTTTATCAGTCCTGATAAAATAATTTTAATGACCGTTTCCAAACTTTTTGAATAGTCTGCAGTACAAAATATAATAAAACCTAAACGTAAAAGTTTTAAATTCTCGGAAAAAATTATTTTTGAACCACAACAAAATAACTTATCGTCATTCTTCGTTTAAATATCCAAATATTTGTTCAAATTTTAACATCAAATGATTTAAAATTCGAAATGTTCCACAAATATGGCGGGGAATTTTTCTACTTTACTGAACACCAATTTTTTGGGGGAACTTAGTCAATTGTGGACCAAAAAAAATTCGGTTGAATCAGAATTTGGCGATCAAACTTAGTTTCAAAGTTATAACTATTTGAAGTCTTAATCTATTAAATATACATTAACTTCAAGGTCGTAATTTTGAAACTAAGTCCGACAGCCGAATTCTGACTTCACCGTCGTTTTTAGTATACCTAATTTCATAAGTTTAATAAAATAATTTCGAAAAAAGGGTGTCTGCCGTCTGGTAAAGTAGAAATATACCTTCACCCCAGGGTCGTCCACCACTGTGTAAATATCACTTTGATTTGATTATTTAAGCTAATTTTAAAATTATTATATTAATCAAGTAAAAAAAGTGCATTCATCGAGGAATAAGTTTAAGCTATACTTAGCTTCTATCCTCACCCATCCAGATTGAAAGTCATAATACCTGTGGCGGTAAGCCGTTAACGCACTAACGCAATGCAGACGGCGGAACTCATGTTCCGGATATATTATCTAAAAAACGCTGGCACACCGCAACAGACTGGTGGCCAATTCGTTCGGTGGTAACTCAACCACGGTTACCGTGATGGCATGAAACCAAACTTCACGACGTCCACCTCCATCACGGAGGTTACTCGAACAGCAAACATGTTGTTGTGAATAGTTTATGATAACGATTAACGGCCCCCCCTCACATCAACGGCTGTGAAAGACAGTGTGGAAACTGGAAGTTGATTTATTTTTAATAGCAATTTAACGGATTTCCGTCCGACGGTGTGAGGGACGACAAGACTAATAAAATTCCAGTCCGCGCATCGTACTACAGACTGCTACAGCAAACCAGTTACCAGTTTTATAATTATTATTATTACTACGCCGTCGTTGTTTACTCGTTTTATATTTATCACAATATCACATCACACATGAAGACCGGCACCGGAACGTGTTTTGTCCACGATTATTTGAATACCTGTAAAATATATTATCATTTATCAATTTTTTTACTAATATCATTGTCAACGACGGTGTCAATAGCTTAGTTTCGGTTTTTATTTGTTATTTAAATTGCCGACATGTTATGATATGAATTCCGCGTGAAACTATTTACGAACACGCCGCCGACCACTGACCAATAGCAATGGCCAAGTTCGTCGTAAGTATCATGACCAGTTTCTCTGTATTACGCAGTGTGTCAGTTTCATTTTACTGTCTCTCAAATCATTGTTCTTCTCCACAACTTTTTCAATAAAAATACCATTTGATATCGTTTTCCAGCCATTTAAACAAAATAAAAACATGTCTCAACTTGTAATAAGTATAGGTAATGAAAATTATTTCTGTTTTATCTTAATCCTAAACTGATTGCATTCCTTGTAAAGTATTAATTAAGTTGAGTTTAATTATTACTATCCTTATTATTTTATTAAAAAAACATAATCTTTGGAGTCAAAATAATTAGGTACTAGGTGTCATGTCTATTAATTATAGTCTAAAATAGTCTAAATATCTATTTAGTCATGTTAGGTATTAAAATAAAGTATAAATTACCTATTAAATTAACTAAGGAACAACCAACATACATTTATGTACTAACCTACATATTAAGTTTAAAAAATAAACAATATCAATTTGAATATCATGATTACCAGTTAGAGGAGTGACATGATAAATAATTTCTAAACTTCAATCATCCAATATATTTTCTATTTAAATACTTTTAAATACATGGTTTTCTCATAACCATAGACATTTATATAGACCTAATTAAAAATCTCAATTCAAATAATAAAGATTATTGTTTCTTACGAAATAAAATGTGTATTAAGACTAATTACATTTCATTTTGTATCATCTAATTATAATTTATTTTTAATTAGGCACCTACCTACCTAAAATAAACATCAGCCCTAAATAATTTTAATTGTAGGAAAATACTGTTTTATTTATAGCATAATTAATTTTAAACAATAGATTTTTTTTAAATAAAAAGAAATAAGTACCTATCTAATTGTATGTAATCCAATTAAAAAGCATTTTAAATTATGCAGATACCTGTTTATATTGACGAGTATTAACAACACTAATTTATTAAAAAAAATTAGATAAATAATTATGACTTTGAATAATGCTCGTGTTCATGTGTACATAATATATAACCTATCTTATTTTATTTTATTATTATAAATATATAGTTTATGTATTGTTTATATTATTTTAGGTTGAATTTTCTCCACCAGAAAAAATTAAATCAGAGCCATACGATGTTACAGATTCAACTGTTAACTATCGTATGGTTTTAGCACCATTTCAAAAACAAACTCAAGTAGAATTCAACAACATTAGATTCAGAGAAATTGCAGTGAGATTTTTAACAGTTGTCAATCCCCTCGACAGACGCGGACAGGTTAATAAATTCATACTTATCTTAAAATAATTGAACCTACTGAATATATTATAATATTATATCATAATAATATATGCCATGTATTCTTAATTATGATGATAAAATATAACCTACCTAAAAATTGTATACTAAAAAAAAAAATATTTACAGTTTGTTTTACCTCCTCCGAGTGATGGTATTTATTTTGATGTTTATGAATTCACATTAGAACCTAATTCACAATGTGAGTTATCCATAACCTGGCAGCCATCTCAACACGGAAATATGCGTAAACTAATTAGAATAGAACAAGTCGATAACAATAAAAAATATGATTTTGTTATTTTGGGGAATTGTAATAGTCCTCAATACAAAAAGTTAAAGGTATGACTATTTAATGTATTAGTACTTGACAATTAGTTTATGGTTGGTTTATTATAAATTTCTATAGTATATCATCTAATATATTTCTAGAGTGCTACCTCAACTACCTCAAAATCAAAAATTTTGAATTTGACTAAAAAACAATTTAAACATAGTCAGAAAAAAGAGCTGCCAACTAAGACAAAACATATTAGTTCTAACAATGAAAAAATTATTCTAGTAAAAAACCCTGCAAATACACCAGAACCCATTAGTGAAGAAACACAACCTATCAGACGACAAACCTATTTAGTCGGAGAAAAAGAGAATCTTCCAATTTCAAAAAAGATAATATTAGGTAGAGACACAATACTTACAAGTCCGGAACGCAGTATTAAACGTCCAGATCAAAGGCGTCATGATCACGTTTTTAATAAACATTTTAACTTGAAGACTGTAAACAACAGTTCTAGCTCAATGAGTGATGATTCACTAGAGAAACCGTTAAACAAAATTATTATGAACATTTCTCAATTAAATGACTTCTGTTTAACACCATTAAAAAGTACTGAAAACTTACTTTCTCCATTCAGTGTCAAAAAACAATTTAATAATTTTGACGGTCAAATGAGTTTGGATGTCACTGATGGACCATTGGCTTCTACTTTATCGAATTCTATATTTGAAGCACAAGATGAATTGACTGCAGCTTTGACTTATACACAAGAAAACCAAAAGCCAACTAAGGTGTGTGTGAATCTCTGCAATAAATTTATAAAATCACCTGAAGATGAATTAATTAATGGTGGTACAAATGTTGCGTTACATACCATCAACTCACAACCTTTTGTATCTTCTTCAGAAGTTGAATCTAACCACTTAAAACAAAAATGTGAATGGTCACCTACACATACTATTCATCAAAGTACAAGTATAGTAACAGAATAGCATATATATGTCTATTATTAATAGTAATAATTACATTTATCAATGTGTCTTTTATTAGTTGTTTTTACATTACAGTGATTACTTGGGGTGGTACCAAACCAAAAAGGCCGTCATTTTCTATTAAGAACTCTCCTTATTACAAATGTAGTCCAAAAACATCAATGACTTCTAAGAACAAAGTGAAACAATGCAGTAAGTAAATGTTATATATTATTTAGGTTACGGATCAATGATTATGGGTGTGAGTACTTGCTTAAAATCCAATTTATAAAATGATAGATTTATGTTATAGCCTATCCTTGAATAATATTATTTTGCTATGTATTGAAAAAACTCATTGAATCATAAATATTGTTTAAGGTACAAATCCACGAACAACACGTTACAAAACTCCTAAACTAGATAAATATGATGAATATCTTAGGGGCTTAGCAAATCCACAACTTTTATATCACAATAATGCTGAAGATCCTTTTTTAAAAATGTAAGTAAAATCATTAATATATTATGTAATATATTCACTATACTGTATAATAGAGTATATCATTTTTAATTTTAAATCTAGTTGGTTAATTAAACTACTTCATTATTTTATGAACTAAAATGTTGATGATTGTATTCAAATGTAAATACAGAGGATACGTTAACACAAAATAGGTTTTCGATATAACTATTATGATTATAATTCAAAATAATTTGATTAAATTTGACTAAAAGCCATTCAACTTGCAATGTGCATGAATTGTTTTACGTAATTAAATTCAATTTAATCACATTTTTATTATAAAATTAAAAGTAATACATTTTCTTTTTTACTGAAAATTAGCAATTATATCAGGGACTGATACATTATTTTATCAATTTGGGTTTGGATTTCGCTTTTCAAAAATATAAAGTTTCGGTTAATACCGATTTTAACCCTTTTTATGAGACTAGGTTTTTATTTAATTTTTAAAAATGAAGTACTGTTTAGAAAAATTGCCAATGTATTTAAGAACCTTTATTTAACTAAATGTATACTATAAAAAATATCCTATTATATTCATGTAACTATTTATGAAAGTTTCACTGTATACTATTGTAAGAATTCAATAAATAATACTAGCTTATGTTTATGACTATCAAAAACTAAATAATAATATATTCAAGAAGATACCTTTTTTATTAGTTAATAATAATTTATTTAACTACAGAAAAACATACAAAACATATAAGAGTATACTAGGAGTAAATTACTTTATTATAGTATACAGTGTACATTTATTAAGGGAGGGATACAAAATGCATGAATAAATAATAATTAATAATAGTTTAATTCATTAATTATTAATATAATATATGTACAGAATATGTATATTAACGCTCAACACTAACTTGTGTTGTTAGAACGGAAAAAGAAACGTTTTGATTCATTTCTGGAAATTTATCCAATAGGCAAATAGCTTGAAATTTGGAATTATAGGACACATAATACTACAAAAATAATAATATTCTAATTATTGATATAATTTTACAGATCTACGATTATATTATTACTACTTCTATGTTCATTTTAAATAGTTAAAATATCTATTGGAATTTGAAACCATAAAAACCTCCATATCAAAATATAGATTTAAATTTCGGTTTCAAAAAAAAACTTCTTAGAGTTCCAATCCTAAGATTTTGTTAAGGTTTAGGTCCGAAACCAGTTTTTTTGTACGGTTGACTGTTTCTTTCCCTGAATTATATAATATTTATTTCAACAATTAATTAAAATTTTCATTATTTTTGATTGATTATTATTAAATACCATTATTTAGGTCTGAATACTATGAATCAGAATGGCTGGACCGCCAAGAATCTGATATGATTCGTTGGTTAAATGCAATGCTTACACCGACTGATAAGCTAGTAGACGAAGAACAATCCAGTGACTTAGAACAAGCAGCCATGGCTTGGGTAGAAGCATCCAAGACATGTCATAAAAATAAACCTATGCAATTTGCCACCCAAAAAGACCTGTTTGTTGCACAAATGTACCGGCAGTCACCACAACAGTGGAGTGCATTGCGCAAAGCCACTACAAATCTTATTACATCTTCGAATGTAACATCTGTCTTATCAAAATTAACCATATCGATTGAAAAAGATCTCATAACTTTAAGAGATGATCGTCAAATTCATTTGGACTTAAGTGCGAATTATTTATTTATAGTTATTAAGTTTCAAATTAAATTTTTATGATTTAATATAATTATAATTTTTTTTTAGGTATAAAGAAAAAAATTATTGATCTGTTAAAATGTTACAATCCGTTATGGTTTCGAATAGGCTTGGAAGCTATATATGGTCAAATTGTTCATGTGAAGCCTGGATCTAATGATTTAGATGGCATTGGCTGGTTTGTTCGTAAAAATCTGTTTAATAATGATTATGTCAAACAGAAATTTAGCAAAACTACTGTACTCCAAGTGAACCTACCTTCATATAATGTAAGAAAAAATATTTGTTTCTTCCATTTTCTTTTATAAATTCTATTGTACTTTAACACAAAATAAAAAAAGGTTCGGCAAGTGGGTACCGTTCTGCTGAACAGTAGGTGTTTAGTGGGTCACTTTCATGGATGTGTTCGATTTGTATTCAATGATATAAAATCATTGTATACAAAAAAACAATTCTGAGCGAAGACGGTCTGTCAGTCTACATCAGTTGACGGCCTGGTACTTAAAAAGCCCCGGATGCATTTCTTCAGAAGGGCCCCCCAAAAATTATAATAATGGTATAAATGGTATAATGTATAATAATATTTAATACCTATCCAATATTCATAGTACTATCGAGAACCCTTGACACAAATACAGTTGTTGTACCAAAAAAAAAAAATCGCTTTTGTCAAAAATTTGTATACTTTCTTGATTTTGTTAGAATTTTAATTTTAAACGCTTGTAAAAAAATTTAACTGTTCCCGGGTGGAATTTTTTTTATGATTGTCAAGCAAAACTTATGTAGAATCTTTATAGTGTTGAATTTTTAAACCTTAGATATAATTAGAAAAAGTTTTATGAATTTTTAACTACAAAATAACTTATACATTTTCGTGATTTTGATAGATTTTATAATAATTAGACTTTAAGGGCTTATAAAAAAAAATTTTGACTAACAAATTTTGATTAATTTCTTTAATTTTGATAAGTACTACTTATGATAAATCTTGTATTAAAGTTTTGATCAATTCTATGGTTTTAATCAACATTTCTAGAAAAAAATCAAATATTTCAATTTTTTATAAGTAGCTCAAAAAACTTCAAAATATTTTGAAAACTATACAATTTGTAGATAATGTTTATGTTAATGTTTGGTGAAAATTTCAACTTTCTAAAGTTTTTAGTTTTTGAGGTTTTGCACAAAAATTCCTGTTTTTCCCTAATTTTTGATTGATTTTTCCTGACTTTTTTGAAAAATACTAGGAATTTTCAACTTTTGACCCCCAAAGTACCCACTAGATGCTATTTTTGACCGAAAGCTAGAGACAAATTTGGAAATCGGAGCATCTTTACTGCTCCAAAACGTGATGACAGACACAAAAAAAAAAATAGAAAAAAAACCACACAACATTGTACAATCAATACATTCATCTCTCTGCTCAGAATCTAAAATTAAAAAAATTTATATTTAAAAGTAACACCAAACAAAAATGTAAAAACATAAATAGCCTACTATTTGTCACTATTAACTTTGTAGTATTTAATTTTCAATATTTAAAATTGAAGATAATATCTTCATATTATGGAGATATATAGATAATCTGTATCATTTCAGAAATTGTTATAATATTTAATAATATTATCTTTTTTTACTGTAGGCTGCCATGAAAAAGTTTATTTTAAGAAAAATATTTATGCTCATATACTTTTTGGACCGTGCTAAAGAACAACAATTGATCAGACACAATCCGTGCTTATTTAAAACGGATTCACCATATAAAGTTAGTGATTTCTTTAATTTTTTAATCTATTTCAAAAACTGATTGGTGTTTGTTCCCATTCACAGAGTAGCTACGACTTAATGATGGGATTTTGTGCGGACATGGTAACTGCACACGGAGACATAGTTCGCCGGCTACGAAGTATTGGTTACAACTTGACACACAAACAAACACATTTGGATGAAGTAAATTATGCAGTTAAGTCTCTAAATGACCTAAGAGACGGCACTAGAATTACTAGAGTTGTGGAAATTTTATTTAAAGGTAATCCATTATCACAAAAACTAAGACTTCCGGCTATATCAAAGTTACAGAAAATCCACAATGTTAATTTGGCCTTCACTCGGATATCTGAACACATATCCATTGAAGGCAACATAAGCACTCGCGATATTGTGAATGGTCACAGAGAGAAAATGTTATCATTATTCTGGCAGATTATCTACAAATATTTAACCCCGCGGTACAATAACGCTGCTACGAAAATCCAAAATTGGTGGAGAAATAGCAGTATGAAACTGGTCATATCCAAAAGAATCCGAGCCAAAACGATTGCCAAGCGTCACTTGGCCGCCTCTATTATACAAGCGCGCGTTCGAGGCTATTTGATTAGGAAAAAATGGCCCCAATTACGAGCTGAGCTGGTTAAAAACTGTGAGATGTTGCATGCGGCTTCTACCACAATCAAACATTATCTAAAAGACAAGCTGAAACTATTGACAGACGATCGAAAACGGTTTATAATTTTAAGGAGAACGGTCGTATTTATTCAGAAAAAGTATAGAAACAAGATGGCTATGGTTAAAGAACAACGAAAGTATTTGAAATCTAAACAGTCTGCGATAATCATCCAAAAAGTGTTTCGAGGTTTTATACTGAGGAAAAACTGGCCTGGAATCAAGAACAATCTGATTGCAGAAAAAACGAAACGAATTGCTTCGGTCAATACGATTAAGCGGTTATTGCGAAAAAATTTACCACCCACACAAGACCGTTTAACATTTTTGAAGTTAAAGCGTACCGTGTTGTACACCGAAAGTCGGTACGCTGCGAACAAATCGACGAAGTTGCAAATAAAACGTTACATTGCTCTAAAAAGCGCAACCGTGTTCGTGCAGAGACGATTCAGGGCCAACGTGGCGATGCAAAGAGAACGGGAAAATTATTTAAAAAGCAAACGGTCGGCTTTGATGGTTCAAAAAGTGTTTCGTGGTTTCGTGGCGAAGAAACGTTGGCCAGCGATGAGAGCATTGTTGCGGTCCGAAAAGGAGAGACGGGTCGGCGCCATAAACACGATCAAGCGGTTGATGCGGAAAAACTTGCCACCGACTCAAGACCGTTTAACATTTTTGAAGTTGAAGCGTACCGTGTTGTACACCGAAAGTCGGTACGCTGCGAATAAATCGATGAAATTGCAAACGGAACGTTACACCGCTCTAAAAAACGCAACTGTGTTCGTGCAGAGACGGTTCAGGGCCAACGTGGCGGCGACAAGGGACCGAGAACGCTTTTTGAACTACCGACGGTCGGCTGTGTTGTTACAAAAGACGTTCCGGTGTTTCATAGCAAAGAAACATTGGCCGGCGATGCGAGAACGGTTGCGATCGGAAAAAGAAAGGCGCGTCGCGTCCGCCGACACGGTGAAACGGGCGCTGAGGCGGAACCTGCCGACGACCAGAGACCGAGCCGACTTCGTCAGGGTGAGAGCCGCAGCCCTGTTTGTGCAGCAGACGTGGCGAGCCAAGAATCTGATGAGGGTGCAGCGAGAATGGTACACGACGTCGCAATACGCCACCGTGTACGTACAGCGGACGTTCCGGGCAAAGATTGCGATGCGGTCCGACCGCCGGGAGTATCTGAAGGCCAAACGGTCGGTGGTGCTAATCCAAAAGGTGTATCGCGGTTACGCGGCCAGGAGCGTGTGGCCAGATGTCCGGGATCGACTGACCTCCGACCGGGTGCAACGGATCCGGGCGGCCGACGTGATCAAGAGGGCACTGCGACGCCGGTTGCCGGCCACCCGAGACCGACTGTACTACAAGCGGCTGAGACAGTCAGCGGTGGCTGTTCAGAGGCGGTACCGAGCCAACATCGCCATGAGGACGCAGCGGAAAGCATACCTGTTGCTCAGGTGCAGCACGTTAGCGATGCAGCGGCGGTTTCGGGCCAACTGTGACGCGAGTCGTGATCGCCACCTGTACGCGCGACTCAGGTTCACGGCCGTCGGACTGCAGGCAGCCGCTCGGGGCCACTTGTTCCGTCAGCGACTGTGGCCAATGCTGATGGCCGAGCTCACCAACCGACGACTACTGTTGACCCAGTGCGCCAACACCATCAAGCGGGCGCTGATGAGGCGGCTGGCCGTCGGTGATCGAAGGCGGTTTCTGGAGGTACGACGTGCCGTAGTCACGATCCAGCGATGGTTCCGGACCAATAGACTGGCCCGCGAGTACGCCAAATTGCGTGCCGCTGCTATGACGGTGCAACAGCGGTTTCGGGCCAACCGGGCCGCGAGACATCAGCGAACAGAGTACTTGCGTGTTCGCGATGCGGCGATCGTGCTGCAGGCCCGCGCCAGGGGACATCTGGTGCGCCTCTGGTGGCCTGTCATGAAGCGCGACCTACAAGCGCACCGGGACCGGTTGGCTGCAGCCAGTAACACAGTAAAGAGGTTTCTGCGCCGGTGCCTGCCGACCACTTACGAACGTTCAGAGTTTTTGCGCCTGAAACGAGCTGTACTCGCGGTGCAGACCCGTTACAGGGCAACGGTCTCAGCGAGACGCGGCCGTGCAGAATACCTCCGACTGAGACAGTGTGCGATTATGATGCAGAGATGGTACAGGGACCGCAAAGCTGTCCGAGCGGTGGTTTTGTTGCAGGCGCAACTCCGCGGATTCTTGATCCGCCGCCAGTGGCCGCAGCTCAGGCACCGTCTAGCAGCTGATCAGAAACTGGAGGCCGAATCAAAGCAGGTAAGTGAGTCTTTTTTCATCGTTGTAATTTTTCAAAGTATGTGACATCAATTATTTGTTGTCGTTGTGTTACATGTAGAAGAAGTACAAGGCTGCGTCCAAGATACAAGCGGCTGTTAGGGGATTCTTAACCCGCAAGAGATTTCCCAAGCTCAGAGACGAGCTGATAACACAGAAACGTGTGTGTGCTGTCACTTCAATACAGGTGTGTATGTATAGGTATGATGTATTTATACAAAGTTCATGATTCTAAATTTAAGTTCATTTTATTTCAGGCCCTTTGGAGAGGTTACTGCATTCGGAAAAAGTACCAGTGTCGACGAGATACTGTCAGAATGCCCAGAAGAAGTGCCCAGACATTGGGCAGGAGACACAATGATGTTGTGGACATATTAAACAAGCAAAAGAGAAATGAATACTCATACAAAGAACTGGCAACTGTCTTTTGGAACTTGGGTGAGTGTGTTCTTCTATGCATTTCACTCCCAAACACTGGCCCTTTGTTTATTAAATCCAAATTTGTTGCACTTTAGACACTTGTACGTCGTTATCCAAAGAGCTATGTATGAAGACAGCTGATGGAGCGATTGTAGATTACATTTTCCGTTTCCTGCAATATTCCAACCAATCACAACCGAGCATTGAGGCCCGTGAACCTGCCATCCGGGTACTCATCAATCTGCTTAGGTACCACGAAACATCATGGATCATTTGGACAGTGAGTTCAATTACTTATTTGCTTTATAATGGACAGTTAAAGAATAGTCACCCATACTTGGATTTGTTTTTAGAGAACTGTAAATGCTGACATGGTCAAAGAACTTATCAAAATGATGAAGATGAGCTGTGGCAAATTTGGTTCAGCAAATAAACTGTTCTGTTTAATAGCCACCTTGATATGGATAGCTTTGCAAGATCCTAAAAAGAAACAGGTACCTAAATAATTGTATACTTAGTAAACATACTGACACATTTTTTTTATTAATCATGATAAATGAAAAAAAAATTGTATACAGGTTGTATACATGGTTTTTCAAAATTATTTCTGTAGGTCACTGTATTATTATTAAGCAACATTTTATAAAATTTAATTTAATTTAAAAATTTATATTTTACTAGTTATTTATTATTATTATATTAATTGCTCATAGTTTTGACATTATTTGAACTCCTGAACAAAAATATTGAAAAATCAAACTTTATAAAAACATTAAAACTCACAAAAATTAACTTAAAAAATTAGTAAAGCATTATTCATTTTATTTCTACAGGAAGACTGTTACTTTAGTTCTTTTTTACAGTATATGTTCTTATTGAAGTATATACAGAAGGCAATACTTTGTAATAATTTTTTTTTTTTAGTATTTTAAAAGCAATCCAAGTGGAGACTTTAAGTACATGATGGATTCACTGAACAGGAGATACAAAATACACAAAATAGATAAGAAATTAATGGTGCTGCCATCAACAAGGCCTACATGGTACATTGGCTCCAAGTGTCAAAAGTGTTTTGAATCCGATCTCTTCGCTACAATTCAGGTCTGCAAAATGTTGAACATCATAAAATAATTGAAACTATTTTTTTACTATTTATTATTAATTATTATGTTTAAGATTTTTTATTACTATTAACTGTTGAAACTTTTTAAATGTTTTTTTATTTATTTTTTTAAATTCTATCGATTGTGTTGTGTATACTATTTTTTTACAATCTTTTGGTATTTTACCATTGAAAATCACTCTTTTATATAACAGCTCGTTTATATGATTTTAATGGAATTTTATACATTGTGATTTATTTTTGATACTTTAAACTCAACAATGATCTTAAGAAAATATAAAGATATAGTTTAAATAATTAAATGTAACTATGTAAATATATTTGTTAATTTTTTAAAATTAGTGATTTCCCTCTCAAAATCTTATTTATTTATATTATTTATGACTTGAGTGTAGTACAATTTACCATAAATATTAAATATTTATGTAATAATGTTTATTTATCAAAGAATAAAAAATTAAAATACAACAATTTGAGAGAAAGTACCCATAAAAAAAAAAGTGAGTATCTGACGCTCTATGTTGATGTGTTGCCGTGGCTGCCACATGAACGCGTGAAATAGAGGCGGATAATATGGCTGTCTTGCTGCTTGGACAACTATTACGCAACTTCCTTTACACTTTTTCATTACATTGAATTTCTAGACCCACTTTTTTACACACATTTATTTTTTTTGGGGGGGGGGAGGGGCGCGTAAAGATGTAATACATCAAAAATTGATTTTAAATTTAAATTAAACATTATTTGGAGAATATATCAGTTTTTTAAAATGTGCATAACAAAAATGTTACAGCTGTTAAAAAAAGTTTTATAAAAAAACACTTATAAAATAAATGGTGCATAATATGTATTCTTAATATTTTTAAAAAAACAACTTATGTGAGATTTTGTATAACATTTTCAAAATTTTAGTCCGTGCCTAAACATTTTTTTCAACACTTGAAAAAAAAATGTTAAATACCTATAAATAACTTCAAATTAATTTCAATATTTCTAAAATTTTGTATATAGAGTATAGAAAATAATAGTTTTTGTTATATTGAAATGTTCAAGTTTCTACAATTTATACTTTTTGAATTACATTTAAACTTTGATGCTCAAAGGAAATATTTGTGGAATTACATTCAATATTATTCTTTTATGATACTACCATTGATTATAAATTATAATACTATAGTATTTATAATCAATATATATAATTTACATGATGGTATATATCTATATATATCTGGTTATATCTAGGAAAATCATCCTGAGGAAATATATTATTATTATTTTATGACATTCATTGTAATAATATAAGAATGCCTATATTGGCTCTATAAGGGGCCGTGGTCTTTTTGGGGAAGAGAGAAGGTTATTTTACTTAAATTGTCTTAATTTGATGGAAATTTTGAATTTTGAATTTACACATTTTATAAATCTAAACGGAAAAAGTTCGTCTCACCGCCAATTACAAAAAATACAAAATACAAAAAATATTCCAGACATACATAAAAAAATATACGAAATACGATTGATGCAGATTTTTCATTGAAAATAATACAGCTAATGGCTTAAGCTTTTGTTTCTGTGCCACATGCTCAAGTGTACTTTCGAAATTTGACAAATTAATATCCTTATAGTTTTTTGTCAAAAATGAAGAGTTATTACAACATTTAATTGAATACTTTGAAGAGACGTGGATCGGGAATCGGGATACAAACTAGGAGAAATACACGTTTCTCCAATATTTAATTTAATATTGTGGAACAAATACAAAATTACACTAGCAGGTTTACCGAAAACAAACAACAACCTAGAAGGTTGGCATAGAGCATTTTAGTCTAAAAACTTCAAATGTTCGTGATTTTTATGTATTATGTCTAAATTTTAACTTTAGACGCTTAGCTACGACTTTAGACTTACGCTCAATTTTTTTTAATTTTCACTTACAACAAGTTATGAAGAACCTTGGATTAAATTTTCCACTTTTTGACAGATTGAAAACATTTTTTTTTTACAATAATAAAAAAACAGAATATGCCTATAGTTTTAAAAAAGTCAAAATATATTGAAAATTTTATTGCGTATAGAAATAGTTTATTTCAACGTTTTGTGAAAATTTTATGTATCTACTGTTATTATTTTTGGAGTTACACCAAAAAACCAAACCGATTTTGTCAAAAATTTTGTCCGGTTAAAGTTAACGGCAGAAATTCTGCCGGTCAAGTGTCCGTTAACTTAAACGCGTTTAACCGGACATCGTAAGAACCGGCCAAAGATATACTTGCAATTTATTCTTAAAGATAAATTTGCGCTGAATTTGATGGCGTAATTATAATTTAAATACGACTTTTAGTTTTTAATTATAATTTTTAAAAGGTAATAACTGTAGTCCGTGGTCAGGACAGCTGCTGCTGTTGGGTAGACTCTTGTCTTCATGGAAGATATCATTATTGTTCTGTGATATTAGCTATCTACATCGCGCCGAAATAGTAAGCAAGTCTTTACAGAGTCCTTGACATGTGATCGTCAAAAAGATAAAAGTTACGATCAGCATCATGTTGTTTACATTATAATATATCATGGTATCATATTAATAATATACTATTATATTCTGTGCCCTGTCGTTTTTGTCTTATATGTACTTTTTATTTTACTTACTTCGTTAATTAGTAATTACTAGTGTTTCAGACGTCAGACCCTAATTTAAATTTAAAAATGGAGAAACCCCAAAAAATTCCAAAAGTTGCCAAGGTATGTACTTATTATGATGGTTATGAAAAATCGTTTAAAATTATTAAGGGAAGTATCTAATGCTATTGCTTACTATTCATATTTGTGCTTTAGGTGAAAAATAAAGCGCCTGCTGAGATACAAATCACTGCTGAGCAGTTATTAAGAGAAGCAAAGGAGCGTGATCTTGAAATTGTTCCACCTGTAAGTACTTTGGTGATGAACTTAACTATAATTGTTTAATCTGTTTTGGACTTAACTTATAAGTCTTAACTAACACATATGTGACATTAATATGCAACTCTATTAAAAAAAAAATGTAGCCTCCCAAACAAAAAATCTCTGACCCAATAGAGTTAAGAGATTATCAACACAGAAAACGCCGTGCTTTTGAGGATAATATTCGAAGAAACCGTACAAATATAAGTAATTGGATAAAATACGCTGCATGGGAAGAAAGTCAGAAGGAAATTCAAAGGTATATCATATCAAATAAATTCAGTTGTATGTTTACATATTTCGAATCAAATTATCTTAAGCAATAATACACTTGAAACATCTGTATTTTTTCTATTTTCATATAATTATTTTAAGTTTATGTTGTTTATAATTTTGATTAACATAATGAGTGTATTTATTTTAAGGGCACGATCAATCTATGAAAGGGCATTAGATACAGATCACCGAAATATAACACTATGGCTAAAATATGCCGAATTAGAAATGAGACATCGACAAGTGATGCATGCCAGAAATCTTTGGGATCGTGCTGTTGTCATCATGCCTCGTGCAAATCAATTTTGGTACAAATACACATATATGGAAGAGATGTTAGGAAATGTTGCAGGTAAAATTAAAATTAAATTATTTATTTTACACATTTTTTTTGTTGTCATTTTATATAACGATAATATTTCTATTTTAGGAGCTAGAGCAGTATTTGAACGATGGATGGAATGGGAACCCCCAGAACAAGCTTGGTTGACTTATATAAAATTTGAATTGCGCTACCATGAAGTTGACCGTGCAAGGAAAATCTATAGTAATTTTGTTATGGTACATCCAGATGTTACAAACTGGATAAGATATGCTAGGTAAATTGTGTTCATATTTAAAATTAAAAACTTTTTAGTTACTATTTTATTTTTAGATTTGAAGAGCAAAATGGCTTTATTTCCGGAGGAAGAAGTGTATTTGAAAAAGCAGTTGAATTTTTTGGTGATGATCATATCAGTGAAAATTTATTTATTGCATTCGCAAGATTTGAAGAACGACAAAAAGAAGTATTAAAATTTATTAACACTTTATTTCTTTTACATTAATAATTAGAAAATACACGATCAGTAAATATTATATTTTTAGAGTATGTAATAAAGAGATTTTTAACACTTTATTTAATTAACATGCATAATATTTCATTTTATTTAAGCATGAACGTGTACGAGTAATTTATAAATATGCTTTGGATCATGTCCCTAAAGACAGATGCCATGATATTTATAAAGCATATACAATACACGAGAAAAAATTTGGTGATCGGACTGCAATTGAAAGTGTTATTAGTAGTAAAAGAAAACTGCAATATGAACAAGTACTAAATAGTTTTAAATAAATTCAAACACTGTTTTAACTATGTCACTTTCAGGAAGTAAAAGGTAATCCAACAAATTACGATGCTTGGTTTGATTATTTAAAATTAGTAGAGAGTGAAGGAAATTTAGAAGTCATTCGAGATACATATGAACGAGCAGTTGCCAATATACCCCCTTCTAATGTAAGTTTCTTTTATTATTACAACATTTACTAGTAAAATGTATTTATTCAATATTATGTTAATTTATTTTATCGCAGATATTCCTTCTTAATTAAATTTAATATTTTTTACTATAGGAAAAGCATGCATGGCGTCGGTATGTTTATTTGTGGATAAATTATGCTTTATTTGAAGAGCTAGAGGCCGAAGATGAAGAGCGTACACGCGATGTTTATCAGACATTTATTTCTACTATACCTCATAAAATATTCACATTTTCAAAAGCTTGGTTATATTATGCACACTTTGAAATACGTCATAAAAATTTAACTGCCGCAAGAAAGCGAATGGTAATTTTAAGTGGTTTTAAATAAATTCAATAATACTATAATTTATTTACTTTGCAGGGTGTTGCATTAGGTTTATGTCCTAGAGATAAACTGTTTAGAGGCTATATTGATTTAGAAATACAACTTAGAGAATTTGAAAGATGTCGTATATTGTATGAAAAGTATTTAGAATTTGGATCAGAAAATTGTGTCACTTGGATTCGAGTAAGTATTGACTACATACCTAAATATATGTGAAGCAGTCCTACAATTTTTAAGTTTTTGTAAATTAAAATGAATATTAATTTTAGTTTGCAGAATTAGAAACAGTATTGGGTGATATAGATCGTGCTAGAGCTATTTATGAATTAGCTGTAAACCAACAACGGTTAGATATGCCAGAAGTGTTATGGAAATCATTCATCGACTTTGAGACATTACAAGGGGAAACAGAGAAGGCTAGAAAGTTGTATGAAAGACTTCTAGAAAGAACTAATCATTTTAAGGTAATATTCTACCATTTTTATTTTTTGTTAACAAATTTAACTAATAAACAAATAAAAATAAAAATCTACTTTTATATGGCAGGTGTGGATGAGCTATGCACAATTCGAAGCTACTTCAGAAGAAGAAGGTATTGATAGTGTATCAGTAGCAAGAAGAGTATTTGAAAGAGGTAATGAAGCACTCCGAAGAGGTGGTACACCAGAAGAAAGGGAAGGTATTTTACAAGCATGGTTTAGATTTGAAGAAGAAAATGGAGATGAAGATAGTAAAACTAAAGTTAAAAATATGTTGCCAAAGAGGATTAAAAAACGAGTGCCTTATACTTCTGAAAGTGGAGTAAGAAAAATTTTGATTTAAATTTCAAACAATTTTATATTGTTTTTATATTTACTTATTTGATATTTGTTTAATTTATTTTAGAGGGACAAAGGATGGGAAGAGAAAATTGACTATATTTTTCCAGAAGATGATGCTGCTAGACCAAATCTTAAGCTTCTCGAAACTGCTAAAGCTTGGAAGAAAAGGAAATTAGAAGAAATGTAAATAAATAAATAATTAATGTATTATCTTCTTACCACAATGGTTTTAATAATAAATCCTATTGTATTCATTTTTAGTTCTGTGTATAATTGTCCATGTATAAATTCCTAACTTATTCTTGACCACAGATATGTACTATCAACTAGATTCCTAACTGAAGTTATTCACCATTTTAATCAAAGTCACAGATGTTTATTATATATATATATGCATAACTGTGACCTCAAATTCAATGGCTGGCATCTGCTTCAACTAAACACATTAGTAGGATCATGAATTTAGATAGTACTATCTAAGTTCATGGTAGGATACAGCTGCAATTGGCTATCTAGTTTATTGTACATATCTGTGTTCTTGACTTTTGTATTAAGTAACCAATAGTATTTAATTGTAAACTACCTATATGTCTCAATATGATGATACAATATATTCTCTAATGTACAAATTAACTTCAAATTAGGAACTAAAAACCACAGAAAAAATGTGTTTATAAATTACAATTATTCTGTGTATAGACCAAGGGTTTTCAACCTGTACGATCATTATCAAAGGACCTGCTTCTGCAAATGAAATAAAAAATTTGTATATTTTGTTATTATTATTTGTATGGTAGCTGTTTAAAATTTAAATTGTTATCAAAATCAAGAACTATGGACCCAAAAAGGTTAAGAACCCCTAATCCTGGTAAGGCTATTTAGTGGAATTTAATACTTTAGTATAATATATATATTAATGATTCAAAAATATCATTATTTCCATTTGATATCAATATGTTAGAATTGAAATTTCTATTTATCTTTTTGACAAATATAAATATTGTTTAAACAACAATTTTATCAAAATTCTAATTTGAAATAATTACAAAACATATTATGGCAAATATATTTTATTTTTTTTGAAATGGTATGTAAACAATTTATTAATACCTTGTATTAATGTATTAAATGTACAAACTTTTTGAAATGTTTTTTTTATCTATATTTAAAGAAAAAAACTAAAAGGAAAATGTAGGTAGTAGGTAATTTTGAAATCTTTATTATGTACAGAAAATGCTAATATAAACATTTGGTAAAATTTCAAGTATCTAAAATTATTTGTTTTTGAGTTACACTAAAAAAATAATATTGATTGTGTTGAAACTGGTTGTGTGTAAAACTGTAAAAGTTCACATTTATAAAAAGACAAGACAAGTAACATTCGATAAAACATGTCTTCATTCAAGTAATTATTTTTTATTTCTTTAGGTCTTGTAGAAATAACTTAAATGTTTAATACAAGATAGTAAATAAAAAAAATGTTGAAGTACTTTTTTTTAAGGGGGGAACGTATATGTTTAAAGATTTGTATAATAGAAATAACTTTATTTCTTTTATGATAATTGATAGCACTATAAAATCCAAGCACTTCTAACAAATATAAAACTAGTATAATTTACTTAATTTATAATATTTATGTATATTGTATACAGCATGTCAGTTGTTGTACCTATTCCACAATGACATAATCTTGCCATTCTCAGTATCTAACCTCATTAACTAAACCTAAAGTTGGCTTAACTGTTTTTTATAACAGCAGGGAACATTGGTAATCTACTTATCCACCGTCTAGTTTTTATATATTGGACATAATGTATTGATACATTCATATATATCAATCTGATTTGGACCAATTTTTCAAGCAGGAAAAGAATTAACTCATTGCTTCAAGTGGGATCAAAAATTAAACTCTATGCTGGTTAGTGACAAAATATATTTTTTATAACATTATGTAATATAAATTACATTTATACAATCATTTTTGTTTTGTTACAAATCAATGTCAGGTTAACCATCGTGAGTATGTAACAATGTTTGTATTTTAATCACAGTCATCTAATCTTACAGGATGTTCTAGTGGTACAATTGATTTTTTCTCAACATCTCTAGAAAGTGCTTTTCTCATATCTGAAAATACATATTATGTTTAATACCTTTTTATTTTATAAATCCTACAGTAAATAATAAGATGTACCATATGCATCTTCGTCGGGATCTCCTGAATAATATTCTAATACGGTACGATACACTGTATACCCAAGGCTCTTGTACATTGATATAGCAACTGTATTGCTGACCCGCACATATAGATCAACAAACCATGCATCTTTTCTGAAAATTATTTTAATATTATAAAATGTAAATAAAATGTTAAATTTAAATTTACTTTTCCGAAATTTCTTCTAACCAATTCATTAAAACACCAGCAACGCCTAATCTTCTGTACTCTGGAGCAACAGTTAATGCAGTTACGTGACCATGCCAGCTATCTGGCTGTCCTTCAGATTTTCCCATAACTAAATACAATTAACATTTTAATGTTATAAATGTCAGGTAGAACTAATTAATCAAAGAAAAAAAAGTTTTAAAAAATCATTACAGGGTTTGCATTTGTTTTTTGTTATTACAAGTGTTTTGCAATATTAAAAGAATATTTCTTAAATTGTATCTAAACAAAAATGATTTAACTATTTGGAAATAATATAATTTTGTATACAATTACATATATAAATTATAACATTTACATATGAAACAGAGCAAGGGTAATTTAACTAAGTATAAAACTTACTATAGCCCATAATTTCTCCAGTAGGAGATTCAGCAACTTGAAAATACTCTGGCCAATGTGCAAGATATTGCATATAAAATGGTATTGCATACTGTATAATGTGTAAGTTAAGGTTAAATTTAAAGTATTAACAATAATATAATGCCCATAGCTAACAACATAGTTGGGAAATACTCCTTTTAATTAAAATTAAATATAACAACAAAAAAATAAATAAATAAAGGTAATAAAAATATTCAAATGTAAACCTACAAACTCTTAGTAAATATGCTTATTGAAATTAATTCCATGTGGATAGAGTGGAAAAAAATGTTTACACTGATATGAACCTATTTATTGTCATATAGTACCTACAGTATTTCTATACATTTTCAACATATGTTGAATAATTTGTATAGTGTATGTTTAAAAAAGGATACTGTCTCCGTAAGCGTATCTAGATTTCTGAAATAACAACATTAAAAAAATTAATTCAATAATTAAGAACTAAAATTATTAATAAATTTATTAGTAATAGTTATTTAATATTTATATTAAATCTAAATTTTTTACATAATACTTTTCAATTGAATATTTAGTTTCAATAAGAATAATGAGCACCCAGCGGCATGCCCAGGATTTCTTTTTGGGAATTTAGTTTAACCTTAAAGTTTTAAAGTTAAACTTCAATACTTAGAACAATATAATTCAAATAAATGTAAGTATATATACTGTATTAATAAAAAAAATAAATTTCAAAATAATAAAACGTAAGAGTACAACAGATCACCAATCGTGGTAAACACTAACTAAATGAAAGATTGTACACAAAGTAAGAGTAGGTTTATTTTACCGTTGATAACGACAAAATTAAATTGAAAATATGTGTCTGTACTCGGTATTGTCAGTTACAGAAATGATGTGAAAGATTACAAATATTTATGATTTGCTTTCGTTGTAATAAAATTATTATTATGTCATCGATAAGACCCATACGGCAACGTGAAAACTGATTTCATTCAATTTAACGTAAAACCCCAAAAACAGCGATAAGAACCTGCCGTTGTACCACGAATATAAAATACGCAGAAATGTACTAAAGGGAATAAAAACTAAAGATTGTCAAATATTGTATTATTTTTATATTAATTATTATATTATCGGATTTCTCCATAATATTATGTTAATGTTATTTTTTATTTTGTAAATATCACGAAGTTGAAAAAAATAAGCCAGTCAATTTGGGGGTGGTTTGAACCCCCAAAACCACCTCCTCGGCACGCCCCTGTGAGCACCTACAAAGGTTAATATGCATAATTAATATACTAAGTAAGTAGCGATCATTTAAATAAGACAAATTGTAATACACTTATTTTAATATACTTCACAATAAATACAAATCATATTACACATATATTACCTACGTAAGTATTATAAAGTTAAGAAAATATTAATTTTAAAGGTTTTTCACAAGCAATTAATTTCATTTCTTTTATATTTAATAATAAGTTAATTATAAACCTATCATCAAAAAAAAATTCAGCTATTCTGTCAGTCATTTTTTGAGTGTCAATGTCGAGGTCAATGTTATAGATTTAATGAAGAGCTTAAATTTATTAAAATGATTGTTATATTGTAAGTAAATTTCATAAAATAATTGAGAATTTCAAGTTCAAATGTAATATTTGGTCACTGTTAAGAAATGTTTTTAAAATTTTTTTAGTAAAAAGAAACTTACACATTATTGAATTTGAATAAATCATCGCAATTGAACGGTCGTAGTGTTGTCATTATGTAGTCAATTTAGACTGATTAATGTTTAAAAACTGAAAAATGAACACGATCTGTTAAGTAAACTATAAATTTAACAGTAAACAATAATGCAGTAAGTAAGGAGCATTATAAAAAAAATAATTACAAAATGTATGTACCCATTCAAAAAATAGACAATTAATTATTAACTATTAAAGTAATGATAAATTTAGATAAAAGAACATGTTCATGATTAAAGCACAGAATATATGAAATCCACAGATATAGATAATAAACTATTATCTATTTTATTTATTGTCTTTATCTTTATTTATTGTTATTTTGTTTATTGTTTGTTTATTATCTATATCTGTGATGAAATCAGAATGGAAACTGATAAGAAAATACACGGCTCTTATGGCCGCCCAAGAATATGGTCCGCCATGTTGAAAGGGCTCATCAGTGTTGACCTAAAATTTAATATGAAATATCTTCCGTACAATAAATATACAATAATTGAAAATATACAATATTTTTTTCAAAAGTTAAGTTATTTTTACTTATGAATACTTATAATTCATAAAAAAATGTATATTGGTTGATATAAATACATATTTATTAATTACGTTATACATTGGATCATAGGTATTTAATAAAAAGGATTTTTCTTTTTAACGTTGGCTAAAAAAATCATGTTTAAAATAGTACAAACAAAATAGCTCATTCAAATAATTATTTAAGTATTTAAAACATTTAAAAAAATTGAAGTGGTAACTTCTTTTATATAGAAAGAAGCTATTAAAAAGGAAACTGTTTTTGTTTGACTAAATAGTTTATGCAATAATAAACATTTTGGATGTAGGTACACTAATATAAAAAATTAAAAAAACATTTAAATATAATTACATTTATTAATCATTTCAGTTTATTATTAGAACAAACCATTATTCTAAGATAAAGAAATAATATAAGAAATTCCTAGTGGTTAACTTGATTACTAGTTACATAATTAGTTATAATTATACAAAATAAAAGATAGTTTTATTATAACATAATATATAATAATAATAATATAATAATAATAAGAACAAACTATTAAATCTAATTGACAAGGTGTTACAGGTTTAATGCGCAAACGCCTAAAAAAATAATTAATAGTAATAACACAGAATAGATTAAAGCTGTATGTTAACAGCAGAAGAGTCTAAGAATAAAAATAAAAATATAACTATTACTTACTAGTGCCTTACTTCTTATAATTATTTTCTAAAGTTTAATTTAAATGTTAGTAATTGTGATAGTAATTGAGTGCTTCACAACCTTTTTGTCTAAACAACACATAAATTAAAATTTTTACTCAATTAAAAAAAAATATAATACAGTAGATGGGTTTAAAAAATATGTATTATTTACTTGTAATAGACATTGAACAAGTATATTTTCTGAATTAATACTATCGTTAGATGGAGTTTGAAATTGTCCAACAATTGGAACCTCTTCAGCCAAATTTTCAAATATTGTTGCTTTAAATTAAATATATATTTGTTGACATAATTTTATTTTTGCTTAAGTATGAGGCTGAATTTTTTTTTATAAGATGCTATAGGATAACCTAACTCGTGATATCACGTATAAAATTAATCATATAAAAAAATAGCTTATATTTATTTTACGTAAAATAAAAATCATAATAAAAAGTTTACTGCACTGTTAAAGTATATAGGTAATAATAAAAATTAAAGTTACATCTATATCATACATCCTGTTTAAATATGAAATTTACGAATTGGTTTCTAACCCCTAGAACAAATTTGAAATTTCTAAGTAGATTTTTTCGAAATGCGGGTGCTGGTGTAACGGTACACCAGCACCCGGTTATGGAAAACGGTTTTTCCGGTTATGGATTTAGTTTACGAATTGGTTACTAAAGAATGGAACAAATTTCACAAAAAAATGTTAAGTTGTGGCGCCAGGGTAACGCACCTTGTAACATCGATTATAATTATTATAAATAATATTATTTGTGATCAATGTCCACTACGTAGAAATATAGAATGTTGAATAACTTAAATGTACGTATATGTTGTACTATTGAAGTATTTCTAAATATTTAAATTATTTTATTAATAAAACAAAATTTAAAATTAATAAAACAATAGTAAATTATATTCCAGTTTGCAATACGTATACATTTTTTTTTTGGTCAAAATTAAAAAAAAATCAATTACATAATTTAGGTGGGCCTTAGTACCCAATTAAGGAGGAGACCTCGTCAGCATTTGCCGACTAAACTACCGTTAAATCCGCCACTGCTACAAGGGCTATTCAACGTTGTATTATATACATGGTATTAAATGTGTAATACAACAACAATTAATAATAAATAATTATATTTAAAATTAATAAAAAACAACAATAGTGTTTCTAAAAACAGTAACAACATGTGGGTAGCACAAGTAAACAAAATACGTCCTTCGTCGTCCAAAGATGTTTGCAAAGAACCTAGGATAAGCCACTGACAAAAAAGAAACGGATAAAAATGCCATTAATAAAAACGCTACGGGATAAAAAAGGCACCGATAAAAAAGCCATGGATAAAAAAGTATTATTATTTATTTTAAAATTGAATACAATTAATATAATTTAAAAAGGTTATAGCTAAAAAGGTGGCAAGTGGATGTCGCTCTGCTGCACAGTAGGTAGTGGGTCACTGTTATGGTTGGTGTAAAAATTGTATTCAATGATATATCATATTGTATAAGAAAAACGATTCTGAGCGAAGACGGTCTGTCAGCTTTGGATAGGTATTTTATTTTATATTTATATTGCCATTATTAATAATTTCAAAAGCTCTTAAAAAATTAGTTGGACTTTCCGGTAAATTTTTTTTAGAAAGATAGAAAAACTTATAGAAAATATTTTGTTGAATTTTAAAAGCTTAGATTTAAATAGAAAAATTTGTATGAATTAACTAATCAAAAAAAACTGCAAAATTTCATGATTTTTTTTACATATTTATTCAAAATTTCAACTTTAGATGCTTAAAAAAAAAAAAATTAGACATAAGCTTCACTTTTTTTTAACTAGCACTTACATAATAGCTTATGAGGAACCTTATATTAAAGTTTTATACCTTAATATAAATTCTCAAGATATTATATATTTTTCAATACAAATTAGTTTGTATATTTTCTTGATTTTGATGGATTTTGTAAGAATTTTAACTTTAAACGCTTATAAATATTTATAATGTTTTCCTACAAATTTTTTTTTACGGTTGTCGACTGTCGTAAGAAAAACTTATTTAGAATCTAGTGTTGAAGTTTCAAACAATGTATTACATTTTCAATTTTTTTGACTGACTAAATAATATTATAGTACAATACAATAACAAAAAAAAAAAAAATCAAAAATTAATTATGTTTATAAATAGCTCAAAAAAAGTCAAAACATATTGAAAATTTTATTGTGTATAGAAATTGCTTATATAAACATTTTGTGAAATTTTCATGTATTTAGGGTCATTATTTCTTCTGTTTCACCAAAAATAAAAATCCATTTTGACCAAAATTGGCTTCGCGTAAAAATTTCCGTTTTTTCCTTAATTTTTTTTTTGTTTTCCTCGACGCGATTAAAAACTATTGAGAAATGTTGACTTTTGACCCCCCGAAGTACCAATTACATCCACTTTCCTATCAGAAAAGATGCTGATGAAGAAAATTGGAACACTTTTACTGCCCTTAATCGTGGTGACAAATACAAAAATTAAAATTAAAAATTTCATATAAAAAATAAAAATTATGATAAACAGCGTAGCCAAATAACACATAAATAGTATAGACATTTTTTTTTGCTATATGGGAAAACTGATGCCCTTTCAATATGGCCGACCATATTTCTGGGCGGCGAGAGTTTCCATTCTGATTTCATATATTCTGTGATTAAAGTATTAACTATAAAGTATAAATAAATGTATTTATTTTTTATTGCGATAATGCTTATCAAAATCAGTATGGCTGCGGTTTATAACACCAGCACTATTTAAGATAGTATGGTATGGTATGGTCCAAGGTGGATATACATATATATCTTAGATAACTTTATCTATCTTGACATAGCATGATTTTTGACTATGAAAACATTGAAATCATGATTATGCGGATTGTGGTCTGTGGATAATTAATAATTAATACCAATACTACATTAACAATTCTATGACCATCACAGATTATATACAACTTCTACTTATATATAATTTGTGCTATTATAGACTATAGTCTATTCTATCTAGGATTCAACTATTTAACTTCAAACAAATCTTTTTTTTGGGGTTGTTTGTGGTTACAAAGCATTTGTCATTTTTATTTTTCGGTAGCTGTATAAATTTCAATTTCTAAAATTATCTATTTGAATTAATAATGGCTCTAAACTACAGTTCTATCGATGATGACGGTGCCTTTTCATTCCGGAATCTTGAAAGGTATGTTTGTTTCATCATTCTATTAATGATTTTGAACTATTACTTAAAAAATCTTATTCTAGACAATTAATGTTAATTTTATTTTTCATCTTCCTACACTAAAGTTTAAGAACAAAAGTACTAAAATATCCCAAAAAATTTATATTTACTATCATAATAATTCATTTATTATATTTTTCAATGTTTCGATCAAAATCTAGGGATGGAGGTATTCATTCAAATCCACACAAATCTTTAACTTGTACATTTTTAATATTATTTAATCACTTGCGATTTTTGTTAAATTATAATTTAGATTTGGTGTAATGTATAAATGAATAAATCATAGGTAAAATACAAAAATAAATAAATAAATAAAAGTACCACCTTAGTTTTAAATTAAAATTATTTTATTTTATTATTATAAATACTTACTTTAGGTATTTATTAAAAATGCAAGTGCAATAAATGCATAAGTATCTTTATGTTTTATTTTAATTAAGTTTATAACTAAACTATTAGATTAAAAATGTCTTTGAAAATGTATGTAGGTATATGTGGTTGAGCTCTGGGAAGGGTGGAGGGATGTAGTCCCTTGGATCCGTCCCTAGTTTGAGCAATGTGAATACTTTGGTTACTAACTTAAATCGTGACTTCTTATTGTTTACAATTTTGAGGCAAGCAAATTATATACTTTATTTTGAAGTGTTTGTATTTTAATGTATAAATTTAACTATTTATTTTATTATAGGTACATAATATACATGTTGATAATTTGTATAATTTAATGATTTCCCATTTATTATACAGTGTTTATACCACTATTCTCCAAATACATAATACAATTTTGTAAAAATGTTGATCTTTAGAAATGCAAAACTTGAAAAAATGGGACTAAAAATGCCTAGTTTTCGAAAAACTGGTACTACAATTGTAGGAGTGACTACTCGGGATTGTGTAATTTTGGCTGCTGATACACGTGCTACTTCAGACACAATAGTTATGGAAAAAAATTGTGAAAAAATCCATTACATTGGCAAATATATGCAGTATGTTAACTTACAATAAGTAAATATCTTTTAATAATTGTAATACTGTACTTTTTTAGTTGCTGTGGTGCTGGTACAGCAGCAGACACTATGCAAGTCACGCGCATGGTATCTGCCAATGTTTCCTTGCAAGCATTCAAGTTTTCTGATGAAATGGTTCCTGTTGCATTTGCTGCTCGGTCACTCCGTCAATACCTTTTCAAATACATGGTGATTTAGTTTATATTTTATATTGTTTATTCAATTTATTCATTTATAAATTTTATTAAGGGTTATGTTTCAGCCGCATTAATTTTGGGTGGTATTGATAATAGTGGTTCACATTTATATTCAATTCACCCTCATGGCTCAATTGATAAATTACCTTACATATCTATGGGATCAGGAAGTATGGCAGCTATTTCAGAACTTGAAAGTCGCTGGAATGAAAATCTAACTGTAAGTAAATTTTTTTTTAATTTATGACTTGATATTTTAAATCTTTTAAATTCCTCACTAGGAAGAAGAAGGCATGAAACTGGCTTGCGATGCTATTTTGGGTGGTGTATTTAATGATCTTGGATCTGGAAGTAATGTGGATCTATGTATTATCAAAAAAGATGGAAGTCGTATGCTTAGAAACTACCTGACACCTAATAAAAAGCCAGCCACGTAGGTTTTTATTTTCTTATACTATAGTCTTGCATACTTATAAGATATAAATCATATGTACATTTATTTTAGTGCTAAATATGTCTATCCAACTGGTTTAACTAAAGTGTTATGCAAAAGTGAAATCAAATTCCAAATTGCAGAAGAAACTGTCATGGAAGTCGATTCTTGAATTTGGTTTTTTATTAAATTCCAAGTATGAATAATTATTTTTTGTAATTTTTTTTTTTTTCAACAAAAGTATTGTTTGATTGGTACTGGTGTCAACACTATATTTACAAAAAATTAAAAATTTTAATGTAACAAAAAATATATTTAAAATTATGCTTTGTAAAAATGAATTGTTGATTTTGATTCATTTTTATTTTTTAGACATGTATTTAAATGAAGTTGAGTAAATAAAATAAGAAGCTGACTGATACAGCATTTTTCTGATAGTTGGTAGTTGGTACCTATATTAACAATTTAATATATTAAAAATAGATTACTGAAAGTCAACAAATTTTAGATTTATCAAATTCATTGAAAATATAAATGTTGGACAATCAAATACATGTGACATGACAATATAATTTCAACATTCTAACTTGTATCCCATCTTTTTGTAGTCTAACCAAATCTATGAATGTAGAACATTTTCTTGCAATACATTTTCTTCCCAAGTAATAAAATAAAAAAAGATAATAATAAGTTACATTAAAAACGAGTTAAATAAAAATTACAATATTAAAGAATAAATAAATAATTAATTTTTATATTCTAATAGTTTAAAAAAAAAATTATCATTATTTTAATTGTGGCAATGGATGAATTAGAAATTAAAACGGTCATAGGCAGTTAAAAAAATGTAATGACTATATAGTATAAAAAATAGATAAAAAGTGAATATAAAGATAAGGGATGCCATCATTTGGATGTGCTCTCTCGCATAGCTCTGGACAGAGTATAGCACAAAGTTGAATTTTTCTTCAACTACGATGATTGAACCCTTATAAACAAAATATTACCAATTAACGTTAGCCACAACATCATTGATTATTATTTTTCCAATGTAGTGTAACCCACATTTATTCCTAAATCCCTAATTGATGTAACCAACAATGATTTTTATGATAGCTGCTTACTTAACGTAACCCACTCATACCTCTACTTTGGTAAGTAATTAGTTTATGAATAAAATATGCACTTTTTATTCAATTCATACATAGAATTACAAACTATAGTTTTACAATAAATAAAATTAAAACAAAAAAATTAATTTGGAACAAAATTATAACTATTTTAGAGTCCCTTGTAAAATTTGGTTTTTAATGGTTATCTTAATAGCCCTTTCTACTGAAGATATAAAATAAGGGTAGGAAATGTCCTAATCCATTAAATAGCCAGGGTGGAATTGTCCATTTACCCAAATATGTATATTGTCAGTCCTTACTATAATATTTAAGAAATAATCAACTTATTATTACAATGAGTAATTGTTTATGTAAATTCTAACCTACAACATATTTTAAAGAGAATAAATATTTTGAAAAAATGTATGAATATTTTAGTATACATACACATCCTTACATAGCTTGTAAGACAACAAATTTCAAAATGTGCATGTTATACTGGCGAGTTTGAAGACATTTCCTACTAGACCAGGCAAAGAAATGGTTTAAATTTGTAGCAATCATCTAACCGATTAGGACTTACAGCATACAATTGTGGCATTGTGCTAGCAAATCATCGGTCATTCAACGTTGTAAAAATATTGCTCTATGTACCATTGTAATAACATACAAGTTCAACAGGAATGAAATAATATCTTAAGATTTAAACATATCCATCTAGGACAAAATCAGAATTTTCCAATAAACATAAGAAAAAACTAGAGCTGGGAAATAACTCGTGAGACATTAAACACCTCAAATGCTTGAAGTAGCAAAACTTAAGCTATTGAAAAGGACACCTCAATATATATATATATTATTTATTGATTATCAAAAATACATTATACACCCATTACGTATTGATATATAGTATTAATAAAAACTTATTATAAATATATTTCTTAGCATAGTTTATAAAAAATATATATAATAAATAAATAAATAATTAAACTGCAATATAATATTTATTAATTTATATTTTACTTCAATATTTATTTAACAAATACCTATTTGTGAATGGAATTAAAAAAATTAATTAAACTTGAAATAACATCTTTTAACCCAATAGTTTCAATGTTTGCATTAAAGCTCACATATATTGGAATTGATGTTTTCAAACTTTTTGTTAATGTGTTAGCTATTGATTCAGATCTACTATCAGGGTCAGTGCTGAAAATAGCACTAGATATTGTATCAATGCTATTTCTTTGTGTCATAGCAACAGATAAGTTTGAAAACGTTTTATCTTGATTAATAACAACAAAAAAACAATTATCGAAACACAATATTTGGTTATACAAAGTGATACCTAATACTTCTGATGCAAATGAATACATTTTAGTTTTTGGTTGAACAAACTCTATAGTGGCAATATCTAGGTTTTTTTCAGGCATTTCCATTTTTCAAAATAAACTGTAAATAAAAAAAAATAAAAAAATCTTACTAATAAATACTACATTTTAAGGATCAGACCTTGATACTAGTCTGTAAATAACAATAACTTATGTATTTTATAATAAATTTCTTCTTGAAAATCTCGTTGCTGATATTTGAAATATTTAACATTTAATTAATTAGCAATTCGATAAAAAATTAACGACAAAATATTAAAATTAAAAATATGGTTGTTACATGTATGTATTTTACATACCTTTTAATTTAAAACAATATTAAATTTATTTTAAATGTTCAATATTGGTTGAAAACTTGAAGTAGTCAAGTAGTCGAGTACAAAACTACGAGTACACAACAGTACGAACTTAGAACGAAGAACGTTCATAGAACGTATCATAGAACAATATTGTACTGTGGGGTATGAACGAACTTCGAAGCCACGGACAACGGTATACGGTAAAGACTGAAGTCGTGAACACCGAAGACGGAAGACCGAACTACGGAAAGTACGGACTATATTGAAGGAAATTAATGTAATTATAATTACTAATAATTATTATTAATATGAAAAAAAAAATAGTTAATGTTGATATTATAGTATCTACTATCTATTCTATTGTATGGTTGATAACACGATTAAAGATAGTACTATCTTTAATCGTGGTCATTGAGATAAAGAATACACTGGAGCGCGCGCTCGTGAACAGAAAACGAGCCGCCGTGATAATAATCATCCCCATTCCCCACTACCGTACGGCAAAAAACTATTATAATATGTACATTTGTAGTTGCGGTTTATTAACTTTTCTGTGGTTTAAATTAGCGATTTTTACAGTTATTCAAATATATTTAAATATACATTTATTCTTATTTGTGACGAACTTTTTTTGTTGAAGATAATTATTATAATTATTATTCACAAAAAATATAACTGTTGAATCTGGAAATTGTTCAAACTTTGATTACTCTGAAGGTGATGTAATAGAATTCCGATCTGAAAAACGCAGTTTATCTGATACAAATAAAACTCCTGATGATAATGAGCTTGAAAAATATTTAATTCATCTTGATAATGTTGATTTGGGTTATTATGTTAAAGATATATTAGATTATATTGGTGGTTATATTCAGTAGTGTTCCCATAGGGTGTACTACATATACGCAGTATACTCTCAAGCTTTTTCTAAAATACCATGGTTATACTTCGTATACTCTCAAACAAACCATACAAAAAGAAAAAATACATAATTTTTTTTTAAAAATTTAAAGTTTTTACTCATCCGTTGCGCGACGCTCAATAACGACAGTATCAATGAGCAATTGACCAATACGTCGACAAATAATCGTTGAGAAAACAATTTTTTGTCAATTTATTTAAATAATTCATTTTTATAATTTTGTTTTGATAAATTAAAAATATAATAGTAATTTTTTTGATTTGATTTTATTAATTAAACCACTCCACCACTTTTATCGTATAAAAAAATGAAATAACTATATTTTGGCGTTCTTCGGAATAGTATACTCTCATAAAAAATAATGGGAACATCACTGGTTATATTGTGAGAAGTATCATTAAAACAATTGTGTGTGTTAATTGTGTTCAGCTACTTACAGAAAATCGTCTAGACCACAAATATAGTAAAAATTCATCTTTTACAACTTCTGTAAATAGAGGTAAATTAATAATAGGTAACTTCTAAGGCTGTTTCATTAATTATACAACAACTTGAAAAATCTTTTCAAGCTGTGGTTCTAAGGGAAAAAAATCTTCATAAAAATATAAAGTTGTTAATTACCGAAAGTGCTAGAAGAAGTATATTGAATAAAAATAGTTTATTTTTTTTTTGCAAACTCGCATCCTATTGATGTTGAATTTGGCGCACATAGTCATGAATATTCATTATTTACATTAATTTGTCAAAAATTTATTAACATTAGAATGAAACATTATGAAAAGCAATTTAAAATGTGTGAAGTTTTCAAAAATCATTCTTCTCTCAGGCATAAACTTACAAAAGTTATTTTGTTTAAAAATCTCTAAGTATAAATTATTGTTCTTTGTTATACTATTTGTATACAATACATTTTTATTTTTTTTTAATATGGTTTATATTTTTTTTTTTATTATTAACCATTTATTACATTTTATAATCACAATCATACAATTACAATTGTTTATCTACTTCCTGTAAGCAAAGCTTGTGTTGGAAGTAGAGAGTTATGAATTATATTGTACATAACAATGTTTTAATAATCTAATAACCCATAATATTATAATTTTAAGGTACACAAAATAAGAAGTGGACAGTCGTGTACATATTTCTGTGATATACTTTATTGTTTTTAATTGATCTTAATAAATAAATATTATAAATATATGAATTATTTTTTTATTATTTAAATGTCGATTAAGTAGGTAATGTCCATTAAGTATTAGGTTAAAATCGCATTTATAGCAACAACAAAAAAGTGAATTCTTCGAATGTTTCCTGTGTACGGCATACGTAATATTTTTCTTGCCGTACAGTGGTGAGGATAGCGTTTGAATCGACGCCACCCGACGGCTCGTATTATTTATGTGTGCGGGTATACGAGCGCGCGCTCCAGTATATTCTTTATCTCGATCGTGGTTGATAATTGATAGTAGTTGTACTTGTGAACAGTGGTACCTTAGATCATATTATAAAATGTACAAAAGGCACCTTCACAGCTCACCGTGATTTCTTGAAAAATATTCTGGACTGTGATTGGGTGAACCATGTGGTTATCTAGTGGTTAACCATATTTGTTATATATTTTTATTGATATTAGACTATTAGAGTAATTTATTATAGAAAATTATAAAATAAACCATTCGGTGAAAATTTCAAGTATTTATGATTATTCATTTTCTAATTTGAACTAAATAAGAAAATCGTTGTAATTAAAAGGTGAATATCCAATGTGATAAAAATTTGAACTTCACAAACAGTCATAACAAAATAAAGTGACTTTCCGGTAAACTTTTTTTTTAGATAAAAGTAGAACATATTATGAGTAATTTTCACATTTAAATTTTCAAATCTTCGATATAAAAAGAAAAATGTTTATGCATTTCGAACTCAAACTAATATGCAAATTTTCGTGGTTTTGACGAATTTTGTCAAAATTCTAACTTTGAGCGCACTTATAAAAAATTATTTTGGATTTAGGTACCTATAACTTTTTTAAAAAATGTCATTAAAAACAAATTAGGTAGGACCCTTGTATTAAATTTACAAGTTTTTTGACTAAGTGAAAAAACTTTAATCGACAATAATTAAATAAACAACTAATTATACAAATCAAAATTTTCTTACGCCAATAAATAATTTTAAAAAGTCAAATCTAAACGTAATCTAAACGATTCTATTCACATAAAAGTATAAAACGGTGACAGCGTATTATTATACTAATCAAAATCCTAGTTGTCGTCAATGTATATATTATATGATACATCATATCACACCCAAGCGTGGGTATATATTATTATATCTATATTTATGGTGCTTAGAAAAATAAACGGGACCAAATTTCTATAATGCTGGCCGATTAGAACGACCAATAACGTACCGTATACTTGCTGGCCAGTTTAAGAACAAACAACGTCATACCCTTCATCGAGGAGATGTTAGAATTATTGCTTGGCAACGGGCGGCCCATAGGCGCAAATTGACTAAATTTTTTGGGGGACTCAAGCCCTCCTCCCCATAAGCCATAATATAAGTAATACAAATGTTGGAGGGAAACGCTCTCCATAAAATCCAGGTTTATTATCATCGATAATGCAGTAAGTGTTATAGGCTAACTACGCTAACATCAGTACCTATAAGCAATGAGTGAGATTCATTTTTTTCTTCAGCTGGTATATTATTGTCACCAGTTTTAGCTATTTTTTTTTTTCTTGAAAATGTCAAAAAACTTACTCATGGTAATTTAATTCAAAGAAAAATACACAGAACATTGACTTAAAAAAAATCACATGGGTTAAATACAGAAATAAGAGAAAATAGGTCTATGGATAAAATAGACTGAGTCATAGACCATATTATACTAGATACCTACTAGATATAGAGATACTATAGATTCCAATAAATAATAAAATATAACATTGACGGACAGTCACGAAAAAGTACTGCTATAGCAGTAGGTACCTATTTTCGTTTGGTGCAGATGCCTGCAGGGGACAGTTTTGAATATTACTGCTATAGCAGTACTGTAAAAACTGACCGAAAACTGACACTACTGCTATAACAGTGGTTTTTTCAATGGTACCATATGAAAGAGCAAGTTGTACTGTCCCCATACGGCATAAAAGGACATCGGGCACTGACAAAATAAGGCAGATATAATATTATTTTTCTATAATTATGATGGCTATAGCAGACAGCAGTACTAAAACATTGATTTATTTAGGCATGCTTTATATAATTATTAATAATCCTCACTGTCCGTCAATACAGTGGTGTGCTCAGCTTTTTTGAAAGGGGGGGATATTCATTTTATTCAAACAATATTCCATTTGAAAATACATTATATACATACAAGTATAATATATTAATTTAAATGTACAATAAATTAATTCGTTTTTAACTAAATGAGAATATCTAGCTTTACTATATTATTCGAATATTGTTTTTTACTCAAATAATGTTTGAAAATTATTCGAATAATTTCTTACTCGAATAATAATGTTTGAATATTATTCGATTTTTTACTCAAATAATAAAGCTAAGACTATGTACTATGTAGTACTGAAACTGGACTATTTACTAAGTACAATAATAACGTCTTCAATATTGATTAATTAAAGTAATAATAAACAATAGTTACTACTGAGGTACATACTATATACATATAGAGTGTAGACATACTAGAAGAACTATAATCATTCTATAAAAGGTACATATTTTATTCAAGTATAATTATGTTTGAAAATTATTTAAATACATTTTTATTCAAAATATTATAAAAAAAATAATTCGAATAATTATAAAAAGAATGATTCGAATAATTTTTTATTCGAATAATAATATTTTAAAATTATTCAAAAAATGTTTTAATTGAATACATATTTATTTGATTAATTATCTAGATAAAATGTTGCCCATTTTTGCCGCCCGGTCGACTATGGGTCGACATCGGCCACCGTCGCTCTGCTTTATTATTTTTATAATTAGACATGCATTCGAGTATTCGCGACTATAATATTAATATATTATATCATGCTATAAACATGTATATCATTGTAGAACCTATTCATATATTTGTTTATAATTTATAAATAATATTTTAATTGATAACTTCTATATTTAATTTAGTATAATTTATTAGACGATAATAAGCAAATTAATGCAAATGCAATATAAATATGTTATAAATACTAATAGTAATAAAATCAGCTCCGTCTCAACATTTCGGGAAAAATTAAAATAACAATTAACAGGACGTTTATTTTTAGAACATCATATTGATACGGGCCTTATGAGTTATGCTGAGTGCGGAGACAATAAACATGACTCACTTGAATATCGAATTTATAATACAAGAACGCGATCTAATCTACAACCAAAATCTTGAATTTTAAACCTAAATTTTTTTTTCATGTAGATAATAAATCATTACAAAAAAATCCAATGGGGGGGATATGACACCCTGATCCCCCCCGTGAGCACGCCACTGCGTCAATGTAGGTAACAAATAACAATTACCTATCAATGATAATAACGTGATCCGTTCGAAAATTGGCGCGTAAATCCAGTGGCGCCGAACCCTATATTGAAGTCGCATTAGGGCCGCATATTATCGGGCCAAAGTTTGCCAAACCGTATGAAAGCTTCATTACAAATTTAATACCTACCGGCGCGTTTCGTACGCAGAGTTTCAGTTTACATTGGTTAAGCCCATACGCGCCATACCGACGAGGAAAACGCACCATCTTACTACAATTTTGTTTATCTATTGTGTGCACTGTGCACTAAAATGATTAATATAGACATTTAACTTGCTATGTTTACTTTATATGGTTATTGGTTAGTGCGTAGAAATAATGATTTATATTAATTAATACGTATAAATGTATAGTAAATAAATATTAATTAGTTTTTACACAGAAATCAGTTTTCATTATTTGAAACCATAAAAAATATTCTATATTAACTATATTAGCTGGATTTATAGTGGATTTATATTTACTATTTATTATACTTTTTGTACTAGGTATTATAAGTTATTGAGAATATTAAGATAATAGTAATTTACATTTTCTTTCAAAATTGAACATCAATATTTTTTGGTTAAAAACCACTTACTCCCCCCCCCCTTCTCTGTATGCCATTGGGGCCGATATTTAGATATTGTGGCCTTTTCAAATATTTTTCGCCCGACTATAAATTTTTAGGACTTCGGTGCCACTGCGTAAATCAATCACAGCAATCAAACCATGATTGAAATATACAGTGACTCGGATTGTTATCACCAGAAACAAAATTGCCGTGTAAAGGGATATCCATAGATTTTAAACATCTATGGGGATATCACAATCAATATCAATCAAAAATACGCTGACAAAAGTTAACAAATTCAAAATTTTTTTTTAAAAAATATACTTGCTTTAGTACCACAGAATATAAAAATTAGTACTAATTACTAGATTTTGAACTGGGGGGACTTGATCGAAATTTGGGGAGACTAAGTCCCCCCAAGCCCCCCCCCGGAATGACTGTACCGTGCACGGCCGATGAAATCATCGAAGACGACGCTGCGTCGGTAGTTGTCGTTGATCCGACTTAGGGAAAGGACGTGGTGAGAAATTAGTTTGGACTGGTTGGTTAGCGTGAACCGGAGTGAACACCAGAGACACGCGTTACTCCGCGTGGTCGGATATTGCGAATCGCAGCCGCCGCGTGGAGTTTTCAGGGCGTGCAGTTGTACTGTGTGGTTGTGTACCGAAGAGAATTGAGTCCACAGATACCTGCAACATCCTCCACCCTTAGGTCGAGAACACCAGGTGAAACTACAGCGACGACACAGGGGTACGTGAAAGTGCACGGAGGTGCTCAGCGGTATATGTCACCCGCGCAATAGTTATCTGGCCACCAACGGCGCGACGGGGAGGTTTGCGGTAGAGTGCCTTGATAGCGGTTAGATAGGTCTCTATCAAGGAACTCTAGTTTGCGGGCGTCACGAGCTCGGGAACTCTGTCGTAGTGACGTCCACTGGTGGTCCGGCTGCCGCGGTCGCAAGGAGCGACGGACGACGACATGACGTGGTGCGGCTAGTGGTGCACCATGGTATACCGGCGTGGGCAATATAGAATAATGTTCTAAAAATTCAAGGGCGTATTTGACCTAAGTCCGGACGCAAAATACATTTTTTTTCGATGCAGAAATAAAAATATTTTACAGTTGATTATTACCTAAACAGTTTATGTTCCTGAAAAGAAATGTTCTCTTTTAAACAAATAAATAAAAAATATAAGTACCAAATGTAATTGTACCTATATATGTATATGTAGTTTATTTATACGCTGTATATTAAAAAATTATTAATAGTAACACTTAAGTAGGAAATATTTAATAGTCATATAACTAGAGCGTGGGATTTTATGCAACTGTATATTTTTTCCTTTTCATATTTTTGGATTTTTGTCTGTTATCTTTATATACGAATCATTATAGTCTGAAGCAGTGGCGTCATTTGAGGGGAGGCAAGGTGAGCATTTTCCCGTCTGATTGTAAAATCAGTCCAACTGTTGGTGAAATAACATGATTATAATTTTTATAATTTTGAGTAAATATAATACTGTGTAAACACTATAGAACACTCTTGACACGATAATAATTAATATTTATATAGTTGCGTTTACCTCAAATATACATAAACAATATTTTAATCTAAAAGTTCTAAAAACAAAATTATCACTCTTGCACAATTAGAAATCTGTAGTTGATTTAATATTTTACTGAATTTGTCGAACAGCCCAATTGTAAATTATATGCATTGGAGTGTTAATAAATAACAACAGTGTGTGTAGAATGAAATACACGGCATTTTACATGTATATAATAAGGTGCAGTGATATCCTATTATTATTACGACAATACTACCTATTGGCTATTTAAATTTAACAAATCCATTACAGTGACACCACTATAGACACTATAGACACACATTGCAGTACAACAAAGCGGTACCCACTTACAGACCTTTTTTCCTCATATTTTATCAAAACTATATGCAGAAAATGGACTCAATATAGAGGTATATCGGCATATCGCGCAACTATATTAAGATTATAGCCTTATAAGACTTCAGAGTTAATTTATATTATATATTCTACAGTCACATCGCAAAATATTAAATATTTAAATATAACCATGGTTACAGACATATTATTTACGGCTATATCTATCACACGATTGAGTATAATAACTTTTTTACAACATCACGATTGAGAACATTTGTCGCCTTGTATCAAAAGATTATAGAAAAATAAAATTATACCTACCTATATACTCGATTGAATAACAAAAATTCTTTGATGTTGCCATTTGCAATGATAAATACCTAATTGTGAACTGTAAAAACATATTCATTTAAATAATTCTTGCTTGCCTGCTTATAGATTATATAGGACTATAGGATATATATTATATATTATCTATACCTTCAGATAATTAATTAAAACACCACGTCACCTGCACTATATATACCTATACCGAGTATATACGCTACCTATATACAGTGGTTGACTTGGGGGGGGGCTGAGTACCTCAACTAATTTTTATGATACTCAAGCGTACCCCTACTTCTATATAGTTGGTTTGTTTGTTTGATTAAAATGCTAGGGACGCTACTTTTTTATAAGTAGCTAGAGTACCTCTACTATACTTTATTCCCAAGTCAACCACTGCCTATATACCTTCTGTTATGATATGGTAACAATTAATAAATTAGTCACTTCTGCCTAAATAATACTAAAAACAAAAATATGAACAAATAAAAATAATCATATGATATTGGTACTTATATCCTATAGATACATACCTAATATTATACATACAACCATTTTACATATTTATATAAAATCAACAATAGGTATATACTTTATAATAACTATATTATGTTTATTATTATTATTCACGCACGCACGCACTCACGCAGTTTGCGTGGAGAGCGCATGAAAAGGGGTAGAGGCGGCATGTATATTTGTATTTGCGTACATACGCGACTATATGCAAATATAATAATAATATATATACATAATACAGGTGTGCGCGTGCGAATATAATCCGACATTGCGAACGGAGCCAACCGTACGCCGCGCTCCGCCCACGTTGCGAAATTATAAAATAGTATAATATATATATATATAAAAACGAAAAACTTGCTTGTTTATAATATTCAATCCTTCCCACCGGGATATAGTGACCGCCTTTGTTTTTATACGTAATATATATAATATATGTATGAATGTGTATAGACATATATTATATATATAAGGTACCTGTTATTCGCCATACTGAAGAGTTCGCGTATCGCCCTACTTATTTACTACTATATTATACGTCTACCTATATACCTACATTTTATTTTTTTATTTTTTTATCGTATTTCTTTCATTTTACGGTAAACTTAAAACTACAGTACAAAACGGAATTCTTATTGTGAATAAACATTAAAATATAAAAACATTGCCCCATCGTGATGGGATTCCGCGATTTAGGAATAGACAGCTGGTTTCACTACAGTAGTATATATACCTACTATTATTATGTATATACCTACCTATAATTTATGTTTTTTTCTTTGTGTGATGTATATGAATATTGAATAGGCATCTACTTCCTGAATAGATACCTTCAATATAATATAAGCATAATAATAAGTAATAAATAATAACTAATAACTAAGTAGCTATAGGCCCCGGAACTTAATAGTATTAATTAATTTATAATTAATAATTATAATTATAATATATTAATATGCATTTGCATTTTTTTTCTTTTGCTCTAATAATGCGTAGCTCGTCTCTACTAAATATTCGAAAAAAGTAACATTTTTACCTTTTCGCCTATTCCGATTGCGGCCCGTACATAGTAGGTATGTACTAGGTAGGAAATACTATTTAATATTGAAGTGGTTATCAAAACTAAATAAATATCCCGATTGCGTATATGCAGTCTTGCAAAAGATACTTTTAAAATTGTATATTTAAATACGGATACAAATACATCCATTCAGAAAGTATTTAAAACACAAAATATAGGTAGGTACTTGCCATTTATTTAAATACTTTTTATGTTGAAAAATGAAAATAAATAAAACTTGTTTTATATAATAATTTTGAAATACTTTATTATTTGGTAAATTAAACAGTTGTTACTTGTTAATAAAATCAGAAATTAATTTAATTATTTTACTATAGGTATGAAATGATTAATTATTAATTTTCCTATGTATAGGTCTCAGAAGTCGGTATTATAATAACGAATAACTGTTTTGAATTTTTAAGGTATTTACATAAAAGTATTTGAATTTCAAATAAGCTATTTTGTGAAGAACCAATGTGTCTTTGGATGCGTTCGGGATATACTTATATATTTGGGATACAATATACGATTATACCTGTAATCGGGCATCTCTGAAGTATAGGTATATCCGTATATAGGTATACATATAATCTCTCCGCTGCAGTATCGCAGTGGTGTCGAGTGTACCTTGTCATTGAGTTGGTAATCACTGTAAAGGATAGTTAAATTTGAATACATCATTGTATTCGACGGAAAACGATTCTAAGCGATGACAGTTGAACTTTTTGGTAACCATAAGGATACAAAACAATTATTTTAATAATAAATTACAATTTTAACAAATGTTCGTATTTTTTTCCCTGATTTATATAAGAATGTAGGTACAGAGAGTTTTCAATTTTGACCTCCCAAAAGTACCAAGTAAATCCTATTTACTACTAAAAAGTAAAAACCTCCATTGACGTTGAAGATATAAAAGCATTTTTAGCAATACAAAACGTAAAACGTAATGAATTAATTTCATACATTAATTATTGTTATGTTATGGACTTTTTGTCCAAGGTTATACATTGTTATTATACCACGGTAATATAATTATATAACGCGTTTGCACCTTACATAATATAATTCAGTCGTTGCCAGATAGATTGACGGTGGCGCTTTTCAGTAGGTGTAGCCCAAACTAGTTGCAGTGTGTTGCGGCGCGCCTCACCACCAAGTTGTTTATCATAATTAAATATAGAAAAATGTCTACTTTTTGTTTAAAAAAAGTTTTTGACAGATTATTTATTTTTAAATTAAAAAATCCGTTTTAAAATGTTTTGTGACAATTGTTGGTTTGTTGTTAAATTCGATAATAACATCCAAATACGGAGAACCTCTTGTTTTCCAGACTATTTCAGTTTAGCGCACGTATCCAGTTTCATACCGCACATTCACATTTCAAGTCTGGTCCCTAAACGAAGCATCATGCTATATAATAAAATAGGTATATCCATATTAAGTACATACTTTCGGCCAAAACTGAAATTTGCAAGTTATTCTATCCATTAGGTGACTCACGTGCAAAAATAGTTGTCTAAAATAGCAATTATTCCTGTATACATATAATATAATAGAGCGGTATACTCAGTCGGATATTGTTTGCAGAGGTCGGAGGTTGAGTTATATTCTTTAACGTATTTAATTGTTCCAAAATAAATTAACGAAATACAATAAATTAATTTAACATCATAATTCATCATGTATTAATACTGAATTATAAGAGTTATAGGCTTATGGCCTAATTTTTTATTTTATAAAAGATTATAAATTTATAACGTAACACTACAACTGTCCTAATAATATAATGATATAGGTATATTGTACTCAATATATACACAATAATACACAATAGACATGTATACATTTATATTTACTATTTAGTATTTACTTACTTATAAACATATATAGGTACATTGATATAGTATCCGATACTATTATGTTGCTGCGGAGACGATAAATAAACTATAATAATATATAATTACATATAAGTTCAGAAATATATAATAATTCGCATTTTGACATTTGATCCAACTATAATATAGTTCTATACATACTATTCAGTATAGGTAATAGGTATATAATATTAAAATTGTATATTATAGATCTTAATACATTTTGTTTAAAATGTAATTAATTCAGCAGTATATTTATAGACTACAACCAACATTTTACAATATTAATCAGGTTAACAATGTAACAATTCTTACAAATGTTAGGATTCTAAACATATATTATCGTCCGTCTGCCCGTTAATTACCAGTACATAGTTACGATTGTTGATATTTATATATATGTATACTTCGTGTATGGGGTAATTTTGGTTTCAATGGTAATCGGGTAAAAAGTAAATTTTAAAAAAAGTCCGAACTCAATTTTTTTACTGTTGGACAAAACGTCCGAGCACATTTTTATTGTCAGATTAAAGGGCCAAAAATATAAATTATTATTTATTAAAATATATATTTATTTTCTTATTAAATATTTTATTTGATAATTGTTTCTATAAGTAGCCTCTGCAGTATAGGTACTAATACTATGTATAAATAGGTATAAGGAATATTAATCAAATATAACAATTGTACAATAAAATTAATTACATTTTTAAAACTTTAATTTTGTGTATAGAATATTTTGTATTTTTGGACTTTTTGTCCAACTTTTTTCAAAATGGACTTTTCATCTGGGATCCAAAAACTAATTAAATAATACAGATTTTGTATAATAATAGAAAATATACAACGCATACATTAATTATATAAGTAAACGTATTAGTATATGGGTATACATATATGGCCATATAGATTATGGGTATATGTGTGTATAATACAATCTATGATCTTAAGACATTTACTATTTTCCATTTTCCATTAGCGTGTGATTGGGAAATAAAAATTAATATTCGTGATATAAATATATTTAAAAAAATTGTCTACACGTCACATTAAAGTGTATGTACTATGTAGGTATACGCAGTATACTATAGCTATTCATACTACAGGGTCGGCTTGCCCTTACGTTTCAAAATCTGGATGACCCATATGAAACATGTGGAATGATATATTTTATGAATTGTTTGGATTCAAACACATTGGCAACGGAAACACAAATAATCCCAATTCCTACTAAGCTATAATATACATTGTGTTGCGGTTTTCAATATATACCTATACCCTGCAGTGGCGAATTTATACTCAGTGCAAACCGGAAACCATATTATAGCGCAGTGGTCCTGTAGACTAATACAATTGTATTACTAGGAAGGTACCTATAGTGGCTAGCTTATATAGTTTATACCTATATAAATATAAAAGTGAATGACTCCCCACGTGTGTTCCATGTGCGATTATGTCGAGTTGTATATCTTTAATGTATAAAAACGACATTCAAGCTTGAACTAGACGAAAATCTGGAAGAAGCTCTAAGCCCAGAAATATTCAAATAAATAAAACTAACCAAATTATATAATCTTATCTAACATATTTATTATTCTAACATGATTCATTATTTTATATAAAATCTGTGTCACTTTTATATTGTTATTTTCACATATCTTTGTCAAAACATATTAATGTCACAAGCCAATAACCTTTGCTGTTGCGGCTTGATGCTTATTTATATTACAATAATAAAAAAAACGACATTAATTTTAAAATGTGTGCAACGCATTATATTACTCTGAACATTTATGTTATATTCTTCAATTTATTTTATTTTTGCGTTTTAGGCGTTTTAGCCATCATATATTATGTACGTTAATATACGCACGTCGCACACTATGTTCATACGCATACTGCCAGTCGACAGTAAACAATAACTTCAATAAAATAGAAATTTCCCCCAAAAAAATGTTGAAACAGTATATTTTAAAATCAGTTACCCATTTAAACTATACCTATTTTTTAGGTAATATAGTAACTATTTAAAGGCAAAAAGATACAAATCATTTTAAACAGATGTATTTTACATTTGTGATTTTTATGTATAATGATTAAATGATAAATAGCTAGGTATTTATCATCGAATTACATTGAACTATAGAAGTGCATTTCTTTGTCTTTACTCTTTAGTACATTCGGTTATTCCAACAGCTAGCCTTCATAACATCTGGAGACTGGGGTAGGTAGCAAAATACAACTGCACCTTGCAGCCACTTTATATAAGCATACTATACAATATATATATGTATATAATATATAACCTATAATATATATATATAAAGACACGGACTAAATAGAAATACTTCGTAGTTCGGATTGTGTACACATCAAATTAACAAAAATGTGTCCATAAAGTGGCAAAACCATTAAATTGAAAATAAATATACATTTTTAAATCTTGTTATTTTCTCGTATCTCATATAGTTAATTTATATATACATTATACATTGATATTTGATAGTGACTAGGAGAACTGGAGAACCTATATATAGAAGGACAGAAGGTACATATATATTGTACAGGGAATTAAAACAATTGATTACAAAAAAATTATGTGCTTTTGTATTTTGAAATGGTTGTTATAAGTTATAACAAATAACAATATATGTATATGATTAGTGATCACATTATATAGTCCTTTGTATACATATATTCACTACTAAAATATACACTTTATCTTGGTACTATAATTATAAATGTATAAATTATATTACACATCATGCTACAATTGATTCTTTTAATTGTATGTATGTTTACATAGAAAATGATAAAATAAAAATAAATAATAAAATAGTTGTTTTCCCTAGTAAAATTATAGTAAAATAAAAAAAATAATTCTTCTACAATATATTTTCAATATCTACGCTCCTCCCCTAACAATTTTGTCCCGCAATGACGAGATTCGGCTCGCTTTAAAAAAAAAACGTTGGATACGTGATATACCTGGCTTTACATATTATACAATAATACGTGTACAGTATGTAGATTGTAGGTACTATGTATATTATAGTATACTCAACTACTGTACTACTGAGTATATTATACAGTAATGAATAACAATATAAAATATAGGGCTGCATTTTTTAAAACCTCTGAATTTCGAATCTCGGAAAAAATACAGTGATTATATAGGTAAGTGTATACTTATTTCTAAAATTGTTGCATTGGTTATTGTTAATAAACAATTAACAATTAATCTAATAAGATTAAAAACTTAATTTAGAACGACTGGGCATATAAACTTACTGCAGAAGTGGTACTTTTAAATATATCAATATAGGAGTATAGGACATAAGTACAACGCAATGAACATATATTAACGTTTTCAGCTAAATGCTAATAAAAGTCGAAATCATACCAAACATTAGTTTTTTTGATCAGGGTGTTGTTCTTATACTATTCCTACATATAACAATAGTAATTTTCTTTTATCTCTCCCCTCTCCCTCCCCACGAAATTGCCTGATTATGCCTCTGTTTTTTAAGCACAACGATTATTTAATATGTTTGTCGGGAGCAAAATGATAAAAATATGAAATTAAAAATAATCTCCAACGCTATTATTACATTTAGGGTGGTATGATACAATATTATATTATATTATACTGTGTCTTCTAAATATTAAATATAGCCTATAGGTATATTATAAAGTATACAGACACTATTTCAGTATCGTGGGATACAATTAGATATTTGAGAAGGATGAGTTGAGAATTCTGTATAAGTTTTTAAAGGCTTTGTGTTGTGTCGTGATGGTTATATAATGTGGTCAGTAAGTCAGTTCCTATAATAAGCAATAATTCATCATTTTTATAAAGATTTTTAATGTGGATAAAAAGGTTATAGCCTATAGGATATAGTAAGCTGTGTGGTCATTGGATAAAAATGATCACTTTTTTACAGAAATCAATTAATTAATATATACAAATATACGACGATAGGTATACTTAAGTACCTACATCATTCGAAAGCTTTTAAATGAATTAAGCCTGTGTATGAATTACTGTGAGTTTATAGGTATAGACTAGGGGTCACCAACTGGAGGACCGCGAACACTTTTTTTATGGACCCTTATCCACGGAGTAGTTCTTAAATTTGTATAATATAAATATAGAAACTCTATAAATGTGTCATATACAATTTATATTACATGATAAAAAAATTATTTAAGTAATTGAAAATAATCTGTATGTCTGTAATCATAAATGAGGGAAAGCCAATGTGGTGAAATTATATTAATAATATTCAATTTAAATCCGATATTAAATAATAAGATAAGTACCTAACCTGCCTGCGTAGAACGCGTGTGTAGTTCGCAGTATAAAAGCCGAATGCGCCGCGACGGACGGACCGAGGAAAGTTTGGTAAGTTCTAAAACGGACCCCCATAGAAATTAGGTGGTGACCCCTGGTATAGAAAATAGATTAACTGCCTTAAGATTATAACGGTTGTGAGGATGTGGCTGTTCAAGATTCCCGAGTGCAGTGACGTATATATATTATGTTCAAAAAAATATTATAGTATTATATAGGTAATACATTTTACATCGGTTCACAGCTATACATTTGGAATGTACCCAATAATATTATTTTAATGTGCACACGTCGTCATGATAATAAGACGACGGTTTTTCAACCCCGCGGCGATGATGGCGGTGCACCCGGTACGGCATGCGATGGGTGTAACTTGTGTTTTAGCGCGCATTTTCGATCGGCTGCCGCCCAAAGCCACAACGTGCAGCAGCAGCTACCACGTTATAACATTCTGTTCGAAAACGAGTGGGTCATGGTTTATTATTGTTGTGCGCATGAAAATCTCTCGTCTGGAATATTACACGTTGCATAATATACACATCGCGCGTATCGTGTTCAGTCTTCCGTCGGTTCGGCTCATCGTATTATTCGTATTATAGTCGTCGCGTCCTCCATTTCCCCCTGCCTGTCCACGGGTATACTCTCCCTAACCTAGGTCACGCTGCGCGTACACAACACCGTCTGTAGGGGGTAGGTGTGAGAGGGGGGAAAGAGGGATGCGGCGACGTTGGCGGCGTTGACGCGGCCAAAGAATATTGTGTGCAGCCACTGCCACGTATATAGGACGTGAAGAATTTTAGGAACGAAAATGGGAGGGAAAATAATATTTTAAAACGTAGAAACCAGCGCGCGACGCCAAGTTGCCAACAGTGCGTATACAATACGCGACGAAACCGGACGCCGGTTCCGCGATTTCCAGCGGCGACCGGCGACCGGCCCTGGTGTGACAGCGCCCCGCAACGCACCACCACCACACGGCTCTCGCACACATACATATTATTATATATATATATTATTACGGCTATTATAATAACAACGCAATATATATATATATATATTCAAAAAATGTAGTATATTATACCAAATATATAGTAGTGCTGCTGCCGCTGTGACCGGCCCCCGCCGGATGGGAGTGATTTACGGTTCGAGGCGCATGCGCAGTGCCTGTCCATTTTTCGGTTGGGGGATACGCCGAGCCGGCTCTCTAGCCGCCCCACACTCTCTATACGGGAAAAATGCCCCGTCCGTCGCACGCACAATACCATAATAATAATATATATATTTACCATTTACGCGTCACGTATAATATTATTATATTATATTGTTATATATACGCCACCCCGAGTGGCGCGCGCGCACGCACCCTAACCTAACACGACACGTTTTTCGTGGAGGCCACAACATTTTTACCATACCGCCGCCGCCGCCGCCGCCACCAGACGAACCAGCAGGACGACGAAAACGTGCACCAGGCTCGGTGCAGTACACAAACGCACACATTCGCGCGCGCACGCAACTCACGAGGACCTCACACGCGCACCATAATTCATTTTTCAAATTTTCAGTGCAAATAGTATTTATTTTAACTGTGACTTTAATACATAATACATAGCAACGTAAATAACCTTGACTTTTGTATTTAATTACATAATACCGTGACACAAGTGTATCCGACGGACTTTTTTTTTCTGCTCTTCTCACTGCCGTTGTATAATATTGCGCGGTTACCATAACGGACGACCGTTAATATTATTAACAATATACTAGGTAATTAATAATAATAATAATTTTAATATATTGCGTCAATAATAAAATGCATCCATGATCCATCGATCGCTTTCCAATATTTATTATACATAATATAGTATGCATGTATGTGTGCTTAATGTCCAACTATGTAGGCAGTAAGCTCGGAAGCTCCTATTTGGCATTTACCTATATAATATGTACAACCAAAACGCCCCACGCGTGTTCAATGTTTTCGCGGCTATTTCGTATCATAATATTATTGTATCACTGTGACCCGTATGTGGTATGTAGGTAGCAAGTACATATAGTATATTTTCTCGTATTTCGTCTAGTTTTTCCCACAGCGACCGATGACATGATAAACCATTACAGTCTGCTATATTCTATGTACATTATTACATGCTGTATACGTAGATAATACTCAACTATTCATTTATAAATCTGAGATCTATGATCTCTCTATAAACCTAAATCTCGCACACCGCAGTGGTATCTCGTCATTCGCATCTCACCTAAATATATACTCATTAACTTGCACCTACACCTAAAATGTCTTTACATAACGTGTGTAGACTAGGTATTGTAATATTATATATTATTTTCTTGATTTATATGATCTTGCAGGTGTCGAACACGCTGAGCCACGAACCTGCACCGAAATGAGTGAAATTATTACCGAAAACAATCAACTCTCTACGGCGCCTTCTAACGGTGGTGAGTCATTGTAGATACTGGATTTATGGTTTTACTTTTCAGACAAAAAAAACAAACAAATAGGCGTATATATGTTTTATATACATTAAATACAATCGCATATTATACTATATTACTTACTCGAAGTACTTTTGTATGGTGTATAATTACTTATTTATAGTAAACCGAATTATCGATGGTAAATTGTTCGTTTTAAATTTGGAATATTATACTATTTTTAATTATCAAAGTTAACTTAGCAACAATAATTTGCATCTACTTATTACATTCTATAGATAGGTTCACACTTTCACAGGAAATAGTTATATGTACTTTATGTACTACTGACTACTCGCACCAACCGCGGTATGTGTACTAAGCACGATTCGTATTCGTTTATAGTCAAGACGCAGTTTTCAAAACGGCGCAATAAGCTATTTTTAGGCTTTTTGTTAACGACATGATTTATAGAGTTGTTTCGGTATTATAAATCCAGCGATTGCAGTGTTATCTTATCATAAATGTATATGTCAATAACAAAATTCTCTCATTGAATATCTGAATAGTACCTATATATTATATATTTTCTGTTTTGCTATATATTCCGCTATTACGTGTTATTTTCATTTATATTATAATATAATATAGGTATATATTAATTTATGACCATGTAAACGCTTACATAATATAATACAACACTGTACAATAGAATAAATATCGCGTTTTATTTGATACGGTGAAATGTGATAGGTAAATCTTTATTAGTTAAACTGTTGAGTTGGTCTATTACAATCATGATTACAATTTATAATCCAGAAAAATATACCTAGATCAATGCATTTAGAAACCCCCACTTATACCTAAAGGTTATATAATATAATATACAGATTACAGGTGTTTCTCGACACTCCCTGTCTTTTAATACGAATTTACGATCATACCTTTATGTACTTACCCACATAATACATTTCGTTTGTTTCTCGTGACTTGTGTTTGATACAAATATTTTCTATATTTGTATATTTTGTATTACAAACTTCAATACAAGTTCATCTCGTCTATAATATATACATTCCTCGTACAGGCACAACGCACATGTCTGGCTTATTCGGATAATGTATGTATACCAAATACCACTAGTAGTAAATTGTCTTTTGTAACATTTTGATATCCAGCAGAGAACGGTCTTAAATTGTGGTCGCTGTGTTGAGAATACATTAATATAATATAACACTGTACAGTGCACATAATATATTAAGCTATAAAATTATAAAATAAAATAATCTGTTGTTCGTATTATTTAAGAACACACAATTTAATAAGTACCTATATAATATGTTAACAGACGATTTGTCTTTCCGGCGTATTATTGCACATGGTATGTACGTACTACCATAATTTCACTGCTTAAGAACCGTATAATTATGGGTAAATTAATGTTAATAATCCCCAAACCCCTATTATTTAATCGTTAATATCCACACGTTTATAAGTGACTGGGTAGGTACTTAAAGCTTTATAGGTACTTTATTACTTAACTAATTAATTACTTTACAATGCACAGTTCGATATGATTTACAATGTTCTAAGAACGTGCCCTGCAAAAGATTTCACGTCCATGCAAATCAAACGATACTATAATATTATTAAATAGTTATTATTATTATATTCGTTATTCGTCCAATAACAGGCCCGTATTAACACTGAGAGGTTAAGCAGTTATAGGGCGCAGTATTAAGAACATTCAAATTAGGACGCTAGTCTTTTCAGCTATGTCTAAAAAAATATTCTATATATTATTCACAATATAACATTGTACCAACGATATGAAATAATGCAACAAATTAAGATTGATAATGGAAAATATAGTAATGCTAAAACTGTTAATCCGGCCATATTTTCATATCAAACATTTTTACTCCGTTGTATTTAATTTAAGAATATTATACGATAGTATACATTATGATTATGTTTATTAGATTATTTTCAACGTTGGTATTCGTCTTTGAGAAAACGCCACGTATAAAGATATAATACAACGCATGGTGGTGTACCACCTATATGTATCAAAGGCAGGATTATTAGGGGTAGATTTTTATTTTAGGCAGGTGACAATAAATTATAGAACGCCAACAATAAAAGAAAAACGGTAACGTGACGTTTGGTTATATATATAGATATATACACTATAGGTACAAAAGTATTACATATAACTAATAGTACCCGAGATATCGAAGATCACATCATATATATATATATATATATAGTAAGTATAGTCCGTTTTATGTACAATGTACATGTATATATATTATACCCATCGATGTCGGTGTACGAGAAATATGTATATAAAAGTGTGTAGCAGCTGGCGTTTTTAAAAATGTTTTTCTCCTTCCTAAGGGTTTGCGCCGTCGACTGTTAAGGGTAGAAAATCAGAACCGTGCAGGTAAACGGGACGGCGAAATGCAGATGGTTCGTATTTTAAACGTATACCTATACAGAATTATATTATGTACGGTCTTCGTGTTCCAGTGCCACGTTGCCAAAACCTTCTTCAATAATTCACTCATACAGAGGGTATGCCATACGGCTATTCACTATACTACATATTATATATATATATTTTTTTTTTATAAATATATATCGACATTTTCGATTATATTCGATGTCGAATAATGTTGTGCGTGCAACGTTGTCGTGTATTGTAGGTAGCCAGGTAGGTATTATATTTTAGCCTGTAGGCCGGGTTATAAAAGTAGTATACAACAATAATAATCTGTATTATTTGTTTGTATGGATTTCGCGCGCTTTTGCAGGATGGAATAAGAAACATTATTTGTTGCTCTAAGGATCCTGAATTCTACGGTCGTGTAATTCGCCCAGCGATCTCACGTAGCCACGTATAGGGCGTTCCTTTTTTAACGACAATTTATTAATATATTTCCAATCTCTAATTACAAATAAAATCTAAGTTGTTTTTGCTAGAACATAACTATAACCACTGATTATAAATACTAGTATAGTAGTATTTATAATCAATGATTTAACGTTTAATTTATTAAGTCTCCGACGTCTGAGTTCTATTGAATTAATAACTTCATTTTTCTTCCTATTAATTTAACGTTAATTGAATGGGTGGGAATGTTATATTATATAATATATCACAACATGCTCCCTCAGTTATCCACACATCTTATATATGATTGTATGAATTCTAAATTTTCATGAACATTTATTACCACAGTTCAGTACAATTTTTCGTGTTTAAATTTTTATAAATATACATTAGTCTCGGAATTTCAAAATTCAGGATTTATGCTGAGCCAAAATGTATTTTATTGCGTACTACCTAACTACATATTATATTTCATTAAAAAAATCTGTCATCTTCTTGATGAATCCGTAGTAAGACGGTATTTTTGTTTGAGTATAGTAATTGAAAGCGTAGAGTCTGGTACTATGGTGTACAAAAAGAAACGTAGGGAAATATCTTTTTTTTCACCTGTTTCTACTGCTGAACTGCCGCAATCACTTTTTAATTTTATCGGAAAGTGACAAATACTTTATACTTTATTTTTAGACTGACTACATTTTACTCGATCGTGACAACTGTTCGTCTTAATATTGCTAATGGTGGTGATAAATGATACGATTAAAGAAATTTGGGAAATTATACAATAAACTTCGATAAGATAAACTACTATTATATTCTATCACCGTCTATTTTCGATGCTAAAACTAAAATGTTATGTTCTTGATGAATACGAGTACGCTATAAAGGAACGGTTTCCCAGCAGCGTCAAATAGTAGATCAGCACGGCGACAGTGACGCCGCTTCTAGACGCCGACTATATGTCCGGACCGGTGGTGTATACGCTATAAACGCGTCCAGACGCTGCAGGGAAACTGTACCTTATATTTATTCAGTTGGATCACTTTTCGAATTAAATTTATTTTAGTTTATATATATATATATAATTATATATATTATATATACAATTAATTAATTCAAATTATAAAGATTTTGGCCAAAATTATTCGAATTTAAACGGAGTACTGCCTACCGCCGCGCGCCGTCTTACACTTTAATGCGTACCAAAATACATTTGTTTTCTACATTTGTTTACAATTACAGAGGTTTTCTCGGAGTATCTAGCGTTTAGTTAGAATTAACGAGAGTACAGTAAGAGTAAGAAGTTATAAACCATTGGCCTACTCCTATTTTAATAGGTCCTAAGTTCTCATAATATAATAAATAGATACAGGAATTTATTTGAAGTTCTTTGTCAATAAAATTTGTTAAAATTACATTTATTACGGAACATTTCAATTGTAGCATGATTGAATGTTACTCGGTGATAATGCTATGAAGATGGAATGCTCCTGGACGTAATGTATAGTCTATACAGTAAAGACCAAATTATCGAAATCGGATTTGTCCGTGGTTTACGTTGTCTGTCTGTTTTAAACTGAAATAAACTCAATTTTTATATTGTTTGATAACGTAGGTCGCACAATTCACTCCTAACATCAATTTTTTAATACACCCAGCGATCTCTCGTTGCCTGACGGATGTTACGTTTTTAACGTTAAATACGTATTTGCAAAACTGGAGGTATAATTGAAGTAATTAGAATCAACACATTTGTCAGTTTGTAGTTAAACATAAAATAATTTGTTAACAGTTATAAATTAAAATATAATACATTTTTCTTCTCTGTAATATGCACCTGACTAGTGACATGACATGGCTATAATAGTGGTGTGACATAAATTTAAGCTTACCAGTGGCGTCACTGCAGATATTTGCAATGGGAGGGGCGGATTTACATCATAGAACAGTATCTAATTTCCTGGGTTTTCGTCCCAACTCGTAAATGACCTCTTCAGCTGCAGTTAAAGACAACACGGTGTACTGACAACATGGTCAATCCATTTAATCTGTCGTGTGTAAATAATTATTTTTCAGCATAAAATGTAATAGTTACATAAATACGGGGATTAAAAATATAAATGACAAAAAACTGTTTACCTCTTTCATAGTATTTATCAAATATGTTTTTACTTTTTTTAAATTTGAAAATATAGTTATCCTTACCGATATGGTGATATTATACGATCTATAAATATTCGTCGATCGTCGACCCTCGTGTTTAAGTTTGAACTAATTTCGCTAATATTTATTATCACTTTATCAGTCATCTCTACAATAAAATGCGATATTTATATTATGGAATATAATTTTGAAACTCGATGTTGACGGTACACAGCAATTTGTTTATCTTTAATTGTTGTCTTTTTTATCAATAAATTATTAACCATTTTTAAATATTTTTACGTAAGGTGAAAAAATTACCAATTTGGGGGGGGGGGGTTCCCCCACCCACCACTACTGTGTACGTCACTGAGACTTCCTTTATTAATTATTAAAAATATTGAGGTCGTATGTACAGAAAGTACACTGCAGGTCGTATACATAAGTCTAAATGCTGATTTTACCATTTTATCTAATATACCGGTGTGTATATTTTGATCTTTTATGAATATAATATTAAATAAACAATATAAATATCTCTCACTAGCTACAATAGCTCGTATACACGTTTACTATACATAATAACAAGCTATACTAAACTATGCATATTATAGGCTTGCTATTAACTAGTGACTATGGTAAATAGTGTCTACAGTCCGAAAAAAATATTAGTTACCTATATAATAATTATATATAAATACTAAATTATCATTGTCTTGTTAATCTTGTCCAGTGTTCAATGAGCTTATATTTACAACACTTTGGAAATTCGAAAACACACTTTTCAATTTATACGGCATACTTTGTACTCTAAAACATAAGGCTTAAAACAACTATTTTAGGCCCTAGTGTAACAAATGTTCAATAGACAGTCGTTCAGTCGTATACATGTTGTATTCAATATTCATGTTACATTTAAGATTTAACACTTACTTTATATTATAATTTATAATACATGATATAATTATTATATTGTTGATTGATTCCTATTATAAATGGAACCCTCCAAAATGTAAATCCATTGATGAAACTGTACATTTCACTGATGTTATAAGTATATGACCTTGAAGCTACGTCATATAAAAACACTACAGAATTATTATCACGTGTATATAATTTCAACGTCTATATTTAATTTTATGTTTACCATAATGTTATTATATAGTATATCAGAATTGTATGAATAAAATGACTCAAATATTATAACATTGGTGATTCTTTTATTTCAAAAATTATTTAAGTTTTATCAATTTTAAAATGACAACATACATACATTTTCAATTTTATATTCCTAAATCCTAAGCACAGTATATTTCTTTGTATTTTTATGTATAATAAATAAAATTTCGAACTAGCAGTTAGTTAGCTATAGCCTATAAGTTAGTAACTTATAACTTATAAGTATTTAAAGTTACGATGAGCGGAGTAATTGACCAACATTGTGCAATAGGTATCCTAGCTACTCCTGTGCTCATGTAAGCTGTGAAATGTAAATAGACGATAGTTATAAGTCATTATTTGACCAACTTTGTTTACCTAAATAAAAATTCTCGGAAAAAAATTCTGCTTATGAGTATATGAGTACCTACATAGATAAAAATATGTGTTCTTCGAAAATATTGTTATTTCTAATAACTTTCAAACAATTCCTATACAAAAAATTAATACTTTTCGAGATAATGAGTATTCACTGTTAAAATAATCACCCTGTATACTTTTTACGCGCTTTTTATTCTTGCAATACTTCCCATATTATCTTCATTCTTCTATTATATTTAAACGATTGTTTCTGAAACCGGATCCGTTCATACAGCGATGAGCATTAGGCGTAATGACAAGACTAAATAATATTATTTAATTACTACTATATCTTAATAATTCGTCATCACACGTTTTGTTGCACATGTCATATTGTGGTAATATACGTATAGTCTATATCGTAGTTTTTATATTTCATTGACTAATTATAGTCAAGCACCGGAGATTAACATACCTATATATTATATGTGCATAAGTACACATAACGTGATTTTTTTTCAATAATCGGTTTTTTTTTTTGTTTTTACTTTATCTATGAATGAAACATAACATTTATTATGATAAACATATAATAATCTATACAAATTCAAACGTCATAATATATTATATTTTAATGAAATAACAAATTTACATCCGGTGTATCGTGTATAGTTGTTACTATTTTTTTGGTGTAGTTACTGCCTTACTGCTGTGTCTGCATTAACTACACGCAATAGGTAACCGTAATACCGTATACATATAAAATAAATTGCGTGAGCTACGATTTATAATTTAATATATTATGTATTCATGTATAATAGCTATTATAAACAATTTAATTTGTAATGATCTGATAAAAAAATAGCTCGTAAAAATGAAAAAATTAATTTAGTATTTCTATTACTAATTTAAAAATAATTAATTAAGCTCTATGTTGTATAGAAATGTACTATTTTTTCATACGTTGAAAAAAAAGGAGGGCAAGTGGGTACTTTGCTGTACATAAATAAATTGTCGTGTTTCACGTGATGGATGTGTTAAATTTGAATTCAATGATATAAATTAATCATTGTATACAAACAATGATTCTGATCAAAGATGGTCTGTCAGCGGTCAGCCCGATCGCTAATTTTATTTTATGATATTATTGCTATTTAAATAATTTATTTCCGAAAACATTGCATTTGAAAATGTCGTTGTGTGTATAATGTATGACAATATACCTGCTTTAAAAGTGACAAGTACCCACGAATAATATTTTTAAATTACAAAGACATCTGTAACATCGTTGTTTTCCGTTTAAATAACTAATTTCATCCAAATTTAAACTTAAAATGTCTAAACAAAAACTTTTTTTATATATTTTTTTAGAATTTTGTACGAACTTTACTACTAACATCGATGGTAATGTAGAAAATCTACAAACAATTTTAGACACAAAAAAAACTTTAAAAAAAACATTATTGTAAAATAAATCAATACATTCATCGTTCTGTTCAATAATCTAAAATAAATAAATTAAAAAAAAAACAACAATAAATTATTATCTTATAGTATAGTATACTAAAACAAAAAATTACTATACCATTTATACCACACCTTAACCCCTTACAATGGTGTAAAAACTAGGCAATATTTTGTTTTTATATCATTTTGGAGGGAGCTGCTATACTAATTATTGGGGGGACCTATAAAATCCAAAATATTGATGAGCGGGGCTATAGAGATGTTTATAAACATTTTCTAAAACATGTTTAAAAATTGTTTTTAATTATAATACATAATATGTATAAAATAAACATTGTATATAACTTACGTAAATATAATTTAAAAACTAATAAAGTATTAAGGTGTATAGAACTTGCATAGGTACAAATATACGATTCTATAATGCACTTTAAACACTTAATGAATTAAAAACAATATATCCTTTCGGATAAAGATATTAGCAAATTTATAGCGAGTATTAAACTAATAAAAAAATATTCATATACCACAACAAGTGTTTAAAATAATTTATTTAACACTTAAGTTTCTATTAAAGATTATGTTACTATTCAAAAATAAATTATTTATGGATTTATATCTATATATTTGATTATTTTGGAATTATTATAATTTTTTTTTTTTAAGAGAGAAATTGTTTGATTTTTGTTATGATGTTGTAATTCTGAAAAATAGTAATCTTACAGATACTTATTATTTACTATAAATATTAAACATGATATTTCAAATGAATAATTAAATCTATTTTTGATTTTTAAACAGTTATAATTAATACATTTTTTTTAATCATTTAGTACACTCTGGAGACGATAAAGTAAAATCCAAATTTATCCACCTCAAAGATTCTGTGGAAACCAATGAAAAGCCACACAAAAATGGAAACGATAGTCTCTCGTCCAATGATGTTGAAAACTTAAGACCGGAAAATGAAGAACTACCCGAAGGTGTTCGTCAAGGTATCTGCAAATGGTTTAACTCAAAAAAAGGATTTGGATTTGTCACTCCAGACGATGGTGGTAAAGATGTTTTTGTTCATCAGGTAAAATAAAATTAGCACTAAGAGTGTTTAATACACTTGTGTCACATTGACTTGTACCATTATACTTCTATGTTTTTTTTTGTAGAGAGTAATTAAAAAAGATGGGTTTAGATCTCTTAGAGAAAACGAACATGTGGAGTTTACATGTCATGAATCAGATAAGGGTTTAGAAGCTACTCTTGTTACTGGACCAAGGGGTCAATACTGTAAAGGATCAAAAAAAGCATTTCCTCAAAAAAAATTGAGGTATAAACTAATAAAATGTAAAATATATTATATATGTATTTATAAATATTTTTATTTTTTTTATTAGATGTTACAACTGTGGAGATTTTGCTAATCATATTGCTGCCAAATGCACAATGAGTCCTCAGCCCAAGCGCTGTCATAGTTGTAAGGATCCAAACCACCTTATAGCTGATTGTACTCAGATACAAAACAAAGACCCTGTAATTAATAAGTTTATGAAAACTCCGCGAAAAAAATCAGAACGACAGAAGCCAAGACCTAAGTCAAAACCCGAAGATGGTAGCGTTGATGAACAGCAGTCAACTATTTTACCCAATCAGAATGGAGATGAAATTAATGACAAACAAGATTAAGAGAATTGAGTACAAAAAGACTAATAAAATATGATTTTTAATAATAATTATTTTAATTTGCATGGAGACAATTAATATTTTTTTAAACATTGGAGTTTTAAGATACCTATTCCTTAAAAAAAGACTTAATATAGGTACCATTTTGTAAACTATTTTTTCTAAAATAAATTTTTAATGTTGGTAAAATGTCAACAAATTAAATTATTATGTTCATGTCAAAATGTTTTTAACTTATTATACCCAGCTATACCTTTTTCAAAAGTTGTCTAAAATAGATGTTTGGATTCTACATGACTGTTCCTGTTGCTTACATAATGCTGCGGACACACTTTTCTTGTCTCTATCAACTTCATCTGTACCATAACAGACGTAAGCTGCACAAAACAAGAAGCATATACCACCTAGAATCATTACGACTATGATAGGCATAGGTATATTATATCTTGATACCAATGGGTCTTGAACTATTTCCGCTGAAAAAGATAGAACAATAATTTAAAAAGTACTACAAAAAACCATTCATGTTTTTTTTAAAACAAATATTGTGATTTAATGTAACATTAACTATTATAGGTGTTTGATTACCCATCTCTTTCGCTCAGAATTGTTTTTCGTGTATAATGATTAATTATTGAATTCAAATCTAACACATCCATTACAGTGGCCTATTCAATGACTATATACACCAATAGCTTACTAGTTACTATACAACAGAAACAATTTACCCGGTATTATTTTTCTTAAAAACTACTACTATACTCTGTGCACGTTAAGATCATGACTAGGGCTCGGATGTTTATGAAATTGCATATTTTTTTATATTTATCCAATTTATTGCTAACCTGGATACAAATTTGATTCATGTTCTACTGAATAAAATAATGCTATTTTTATTTTGCATATTTTTGCATATTTAGTGGTTTTGTATTTTAAATGCATAATTTTGGATTTTAAGAATATAAATGCATATTTCAAGACAATTTAACGTAAAATATTAATAATGTTCCTTATTAGGTATTTTTATATCGTGCTTGTCTGGAATATTTATTAGATAACGATTTAATAATAAAATTTTGTATACACTTCATGTCATGAGTAGGTATGTGGCGACGACCATTTACGACAAATTTCAGAACGTAATTGAAAAGAATGCTGGGCTTAAAACTTTGGTACATATTTCAAAAATACATTCTGGTGAAGTTGATACTATGAAAGGAATAGAACAAGATTTGAATGTTGAGGATCTTGCATTCTTCAAGTATGATCCAATAACGTCGGTAGAAGTAGAACGAAGTTTTTCACGTTACAAAAATTTACTTTCCGATAACAGACGCAGCTATAAGTTTGATCAAATTAAAAAAACTATTGTATCACAGTGTAACACGCTGATAATTTAATAATGTAATAAAATGAATTATTAGTCACTAATAAATAATAAATTATAATATAAATTAAAGTTAATAAAGCGCTATGTAAATTTAAGAAATGTATTTTAAATTGTAGTAAAAAAAATAATATATAAAAATAACTACTATAATATAATTTTTTTTTTATGAATTGTAAAACATTATTTTGTGCATATTTTGGTGTTTTTATTGACTAAAAATGCATATTTTATAATTTTTAGCGCATATTTTGTTTGCATATTTCGTAATTTTTTAGTGCATAAATGCATGCATATTACAGTAGTTTTTTATTACAACTATTTGCTACTAATCCATTGTATAGATAGTTTTATAGTTTTAGTCTTCAATCACAGCTATTAAAGTTTTAAGCTTTTACATTCCTTCATTATAATTTACTGAAATTGTAAGTTCTTGTTCAACAAATATAGTATATAATAATAACAGTGTGTCCAGTATTTCTTGATTTCTTGTACATAGTAGCATTATCTTCACTATTCTCAATTTTGAAAAGGACCACTCAGAAGAACAGCAAGTGATAGAAATAGTCAAAAACAATTTTAGAATATTTGAAAATAATTTAACAATCACTTTAATTTAGCAATGTATCCAATGATTTTAGGATGATTTTAGTTTACGTTCATTTCATAGTCAAGTTGTCTATGTTCTGCATGTTGTTTCAGCTTTAAATGCTGTAAGAACTGTGTAAAATAATATTTTCATCATTTTCCTGTTAATCTTCAGTGGAATTTAAATTGATTAAATTTCAACACCTTCAATGACATTAAGATTTTCTTGGTTAAAACTGCCAGACATAATTTCATCCAAAGCAAAGAAATAACAAGATAGCCTCTCCTCTCTTAACCTCTCCCCATACCTACCATACACCTCTATGTATAAAAAAGTTGCTCGTTTTCAGTCATTTATTTTAGTCCGTACTTAATCTATCTATACCTCTGGTTCAAATGTATAATTGTTCAAGGAAGTTTCATGATATATTGATATCTATTTAAAATAACAATTTTAAACATTTATTGGTACATTTTAAAGTTTACTTAAAAACCAAATTTTATAATCCTTAGATTTTTATACAATTTAAGAAGTGACACAAATTTATTTATTTTTTAAATAAGAACCACCTATGACTTATTTGATTCTGAGCAGAGTGAAAGATGTAGGTATTGATTTTACAATGTTGTGTGTTTTTTTTTGTCTGTCATCACTTTTTGAGGCAGTAAAAATGCTTCAATTTTTTTCATCAACAATAAAACAATGATATTTTGAAAAAAATATTTTCCGAAATAAATAATTTTAATAGCATTATTATCATAAAATATAATTATATCGATTGAGACAATTTCCGCTTAGAATCGTTTTTCTTAAACAATGATTTTATATCATTGAATTTAAATTTAACATATCCATAACAGTGACCCAAACGACCGTCGACCACGCAACACAACATCTAATGTACAGCAGAGTTGAGAGCCGTACACACTTTTTTACAGTGAATTGTTCAGCATAGTATAATTTGTATGAAAATGTTGATGCCTATAAATCACAATTTAAACAAATATACCTACTTATATATACTTGCAAGTAGGTATATATTGTAGAGTATCTATTATTCAAATTTCAAGTTAAGTTTACCCACTTTAAAGCACTCTACTATTATGGAAACGATGTAATAATACAAGTATACAACTATATGTCACTATAAGATCACTATGACAGGATGCAGTGTTTCGATGTTTGACACCTGCAGCTCTAATAATCGGTGACGCATATCGGAGGGAATGCATGAACTCGACCCAGTTTCCGCCAGTGGCAAACTGAACTTGAATAATGTTTCTCGACAATTTAGATATCCGTATATTAATTTTTATCTTGGACTATATTATAGATACTTAGTATAATATAATATTGTATAGGTACCTACTAAAAAATTTAAAAACTCGGACAACAATTCGTTTGAATTTTGATTTATATTAATCAACGCACTTTTAAAAATATCTTCTGCATTAATTTTCAGTGAAGAAAAGTGGTTCAATGGTGGCCAGGGGTGGATTGGGGCAACATTTCCGCCCGGAAAATCTATATTTTGACCAGCCCTCGTCATTTCGTCATCACAAAATGTAAAAACTCTAATATATCAGTTTTAATTAACAAGAGATACATCCTTTACCCATCTTCGATTTTCAATTTTTCTAGAATCTTTTATAATATAAATATTATATACTATATTTTATATTATTATTTCAATAGTATAGAGTATAATGTATTACTTATTTTCTATTTCTCTATATATAATATTATAATTATTGATTCACAATCGATCTTTAAACAGCTCTCAAATGATTTTTCTATGAGTTTCCTTTTTTTCTCTTTTTTATTCGTCACTGCCCTTTTTTGAGAATATTTTACAATTTTAAGAAACAAATGAAATTTGCATTTAAATCCACGGCCTAATATATAAATAACTAGTTGATCTCGTGCACTTCGTTGCCCGTTTAAAAAAATAATAATGCCAACTCTATATGAATAATAAGTTTTATTTTATAAATAACGGTTACAACTTACAATATACTAAGTAATATCGTTACAAAAATATTCAATTTAGTCCCACCCGGCGTTGCCTGAGCCAAATATTAAGTTAAGATTAACTTCAAGTGATTTACATACATCTAAATCACCTATAGGTGGGTAATCAACTGCATTATATCACGGACAATATGTGAGCAGTATATTATCAGGCATGCAATGCACCTGCGGTGGATTACGGACCCCATGAGGTGCGTGATTGAATGGAAACAGAATTAGATAGGTGAAAAACAGTACAGAGTTGTCATTTTGTAACACCACTCGCATATTAAATTTTTCTAGCAGATCCCGTGCACTTTTTATTTCATTTTTAGCTGTTAATCTAGGAATTACTGGCAGCGTTTGGCGAAAATCTTCAGCTATAAAGGGAGTTCTTTGATATTCTATTTTAAATCTATACATATATACAAAAATCGACATGGCACACGTATCTCGCACATCCCAGTGTGTTGAGTAGTTTTGGAATATATATATATATATATATTGTAATATAGATAAATTGTCGGGTTTTACTTTTTGGAACAATTCATACTTACACATTGCTGACGATAAAACACACACATCTATACCTATTTTATTATAAATATAATAATACCAAATTAGTTTTGAGCAGCGGCCCGTCGGGAATGTTCCCGGTATTCCGCGGCCGGCCCATTCCGCCACTTTCTATCTCTATCTACTTATTTTCATTTGAATAAAAAATAAGTTTGTACCACCATTGGATATAATTCTGAGTACACATTTTAAAACTACATAAGTCAGAATTTCAATAAATTCATTAAGGTCAGTGAATCATCCTGCAGTATAAACTATGCAATTTTCCAATTAAGTACCAATATCTTTACAATACCTGTTAGCGATTCCAGATTATATTTCACTGTTATTTATTTAATTTAACTTATAAGGTGTAAGTACTACTTTTAATATGTGTATTGAGTGTAATAAACTTTAACAAATTAAAATAATAAAATATTATGTAATACTTACTTATAAAATTGACATTATTTGTTCGGTTTTCATCTAACCATTTGCTCAAATGTTCGTGCTGAAATTCACATATTCCAACAGTTTCATTCCAGAAGTGAAATCTGTTCACATTAATTAATTTAAATACATATCCTATAATATATTGCTTGGACAAAAATAACGAAGGTATAGATAAGACATAAATAACGTAAAAAGCCCATTTTGTATAAATTATAAGAATAAAACGCTTTTTTTGTTTAAAATCATAAATTTTAAATGGGTAAAAATGTAAAATAAAAATAGTACTTGATAATTGAAAGGGAGTTTTTTTATTTAATCTCCGTCAAAATATATCATTACAATTTATCATAATTTTAGTTTTATTATAATCATGTCTAAATTAATCTTGTGTGTGTAATAATAATAATTTACTTTTTTTTGGACTTTTTACCTTTATAATTCTTGTATACTCCTCGAACATGACATATTTATAATAATTTCAAATTACACAGCACACTGGCATAGTAGAGTTGTTAAATTGCAAAACATAGCTGTATTCTCACACTGAATTTCTTTAGTGCAACTTGTGTTAAACTTATAAGTTGTATTATAATGTTCTTGTCCTGAAAACAAAATTGGTATATTAGTGATTTGTTTATCATATACATAATACTATTTGTACTAAATTGTAGCTGCAGTCTGCAGGTGTAAAGACTAACTGTTTCAGTGCTGTTGTAGGTTTTTCAAGTACAAAATAGTTCGTTTATAAAAAAATTAACAGCGCTAATGTATTTTGGGGATAGTTCATATAGGCACCGGCATGCTATTAATAAAATATATAAGTAATATATGCTGATATAGTTGAATTAAAAAAACCTCCCGTAACTTACGAGATTTTACAATTACCATTTAAAGGTTCTTGAATATTATTGCTGACCATGCTGGTGATAAAAATTGAGAAATTAGTGAGAAAAAACAAGTTGGAAGAATGATTTTCATCGTCCATGGTCAACATACTATAAACGTACGTCCGTGCTGAGTAGAAATAAAAATAAAAATACGACAATATAGTGGGTTGAATAATTTGAATGGTTGTGGATACTGAATTCATTAACATAATTAAAATAAGATGCAAGATAAACAAAAACAATATCATGCAACAATGTACAACAATGTAGGTACAACTTACTACCATTAATTATATTAATAAAGAAATGACAAAATATTAGATGTGTTACGTGTAAGTACTACTTTGAGGTTTACCAACCTGAGTAATTAATATAAATAACATTGTGTCATTTAATATTTCAAATAATGAAAGATAGGTAGGTATGAATACCATAACACACACTGCAGCGAGTACAATTAGCATAATAAAATTGTTACCTGCATGGCTGTATATAATAAACCGAAAATAAATATATATATATATACTCCATAATATATGGAGTACATTATACCTTTTTCACCTATGCTATACCTTTTTTTACATATAGTAAGTGTTCAGCTTACTTTAAATAACTAGATATTTTTATGGTGTCTATTTAAATTTAATTACAATTTAAATCATGTACTTTTTTTATTATTTTATAATATTATTATTTCGTTATTATTACCTACATCATAGAATAAATGCAATAATTTATAATTATAAAAATTATTATGACTATTTCAATTTTACAGTATTGTTTGGTATGGAGTACTAATATGGGCAAGTTTGACAATATTAATACTTATACAACATTGCTAATTATATGTATACAAATTCGAATATGATTATATGAATCTAGTTTATTATAAATTATAATTTAATAGTCTAATTGAATTTTATTTTGAATTGTTTTTATTTATGTTGTTAAATGTATAAATAATATCGTAATTCGTAAGTATTATACCGACTATCGTCGTTATTGTAGATATTATATTTTACTATTTATGATATTGCCCTGGGCCGGGTAACAAAGGCACGGGTCGTCAGTACTCAGTTCCAACTCAACGTCGCGTCGGTGACAATGCCGATCATTACAGCGTTTTAAAGTAATACCCAACTACATCATTGTAAAAAGAGTATTATTCAATATTCAATGTTCAATTATTATCAATAAAATCAATCATCATTCAATATACAAGTTTTTTCTTAGTTCATTTATGCTAAATCACAAACTGAGCCGAAACCAAGATGTTTTGTAATAGGTAATTTACCTATTTTTATTCTCAGACAACTATTCCAAAAAAACATAGGAGTTAAGGAAAAACATGTTCTCTTTATCGACTTTAAGAAACATATGATAGCATCCATCGCTTAAACTTGATACATATTCTCAGAGAATTTAATTTCCCACAACAATTAATAAAGATAATCGTGACAAGCATTATGGAAACATTCGTCAAAGTAAAACTAAGAGAAGCTGAAACCTACCAATATTAACAAATTTAGGCCTAAAGGATACTCTATGTTATCTTTTCTATTTAATCTAGTATTTTAGTGTTAACTAATTCGGTACTTGTGGATAGTATAATAGTGATGATGTGTTTTTTATCTAAAAAATTTACCAAACAATATTGTTGGCGTAATGCCGCATTTACGGCGTACTATTGGTACAACTAAGTAAGATTGGAGGGGGGGCACAAATATTAACTAGTACTTAACCCGCTAAGACAGTGGCGGCCGGTGTGGGTGACGGTAACGGATGATGATGATGGTGATGGTGACGGTGACTGACGAAACACGCAGTAAGTAAAAGTACAACACCTGTGGGAACTCGGATGGACTGCCCTCTTCTACGTGGTATGTGCCGTGTTACGCACCTTCGAGTTTCGACCCACATTCAAGCACACATCATACACACCACCACTACGGCTGATAGTGGTAACGGTTTCGTATTTTTTGAACATACCCGCCGCCTTGAAGGTACTGACCTTCAATCAAATATTGGTAATGGGCATAGTTTGACCGCTGGCCGATATAAAATGGCTACTGTAGACAACTTAACGTCAGCCACTCGCGTAACGGTATCCTCTCCTGGAAAAACAGCTACAACACGAGTAGTTTTCCAAGTAAGTGGTGTTGAAGGTTTTTTTATGATGACCAGGTCACCTCTCACTAGGTTTGCGTCAGGGTTCTGCCACTTTTTACAAGGTTTCGACGTATTTAGAATTCAGATACTCTCGCTACTATCTTTTCCTAAAGTGCTGCTGTATTTGAGTCACTTAAGTCCAGCGTTGCCATGGACTTATCTGGGAATTAGCTGCTTCGGTGTCTGGTACCGGTGTGGTAGCTGTCACATTTTCTACAGTTCCGTATTGAGCTCTTTGTACGTCAATATTTGGTCATGAATGACCCTTTGCAGCAGTGATTTCGTGGATTTGACGGCAGCCTCCCACAAGCCCCCCCATATGAAGGAAGGTGGGTTTAAATGCCACATTATCTGTTTATATTGTCACATGATGTGTATACGAGTTCTCGTTTATTATGTCATAGACTTCTTTCAAGTGCCGATGTGTACTTGCAAAATTTGTAGCGCAATCTCTATAGATTTCGGAGCAGCTTCCTCAACGTGCTAGGAACCTGTATAACACTGCTATAAATGTTAGTGTAGAGAGGTCCGATGCTAGCTCGATGTGGACCACCGTTGTTGATATATATACAAAAATACATAAGAACGCCTTCGTTACGCACAGTTTTCACAATCGTGCGGCCTTAACGACAAAGAGACCAGCAAAGTCCACGCTGCTTTTATTAAATGGTTTCACTTGGTATAGAAAAGCTCGCCAGAGGTTTCCCTTAAATGGTTGGGGAGCACGGGGGCTAGCTCGGAAACAAGGTATATAACGATTTAGTTATTTCCGGATAAAATTCGCTCTAAGATTATACAGAAAAACCATTGCTCAAGGATTTGGACGATTTTTGGACCAAGATGGTAATTTATTACTCCGGTGTATATGGTCGATAAGGACTGCTGTCAAACAAGCTTCTTTGGGCAAAATAACTGGGTATTTTTCATCAAAAGTCAATATTGATTGTCGCAGGCATCCTCCGACCCGTAACAGATTCTTTTGATCCAGAAAGGGTGCCAATTTCCTTATCTTTTCCGAGCACATACGGTGGTTCTATAAGTGGGCTACTTCTTCAGTGAAGTACACACTCTTTGTGTCTAAAGGATACAATTTTAGCTTGAGTAATTGTAAGTTTTATTGGCTCTCAAAACAAGACATCTTAGAATTTACCGAGTCTACCGGGGAGGGCCCCCTCACTTGGTTCCGCACCTGCTGTCTGAGCTATCGCTAAAGCCATGGAGTTCATACGTCAATCCGATGGTCGTAACTTGTCGTCGCACGTGTACTTGGCTGATCAACGGTATAACTAATCGTGGTAAGTGGTCCAAGCATCTATCGCTTCTTGTGGTAGTTGGTCGTCCTATCCAACTCATAGAGACCATCAATACTAATATAATATAAGTTTCTTGAGGTGGATAGTCACGGGCGCTAGTAGCCCAACAGGGTCGTACATACGAGAGATTTCTGATAAGATCACACGTTTACTGCAACGGGTCGGATTAGTGGGCAACGATGATCGTTTTACTCCTAAGTTCCCATCTCAATCCAAGCACGATGGTATACTCAGATCCAATGTTCGTTAAAAGCGACAAGTTGGTTTTGGTAGTGTTCTTATGGTATGGCATCCAATTACGTGGCTGAGTTACTCGACCATTTCCGCAACTCAGTTTGAAAAATTTTATAAGGTCTTGTTGTAAGCAAAGCGCACTTTTGATGCAGTCTATGACGGTGACTACTTCATCCACATATACAGTTCGTTATGTACAACACGTTGTACATCTACATGGCCCTGTACTTCATCGGTTAGGTGTTGTTATGTTCTTATCGCTAAGAACGACGACGACCGCTGTACAAAAGTCACAATGGTCATATCGTAAGTCTGAATTGCTTCAAAGTTATTTAAGTGATAGAGCAGTCACCGATATGGACAAACTGCCAAAACATCTGCTTAATATCAGTATTAAACACGACTTTATGCAAACGGAATCTGACAACTATACCAATACCAGGTAGGTTCTGTTGTAATTTTTGCCGTGGAAAAAGATTGTCGTTTAATCATTTTCCGTTTGAAGTAGTAGCAGATGCATCATACACAACCCGTAACTTCGTAGAGTGCTTTCGGACTTGATGTGGTGTATAATAACAACTTCCATTTTCTGGTGCTCATGTTAGTATACTGCGCTAATTTGCCCACTATTCAGGAAGTCGTTTATAGCAGCGTTGTATTGCTGGTGAAGTTCCGGTGATTTGTCCAATCGAGATTCTAGACGAAAGAAACGTTGGAGTGCCATCTGACGGGACTGTCCCAGTTGTGGTGGTTGACAATTAAAAGGCAGATAGACTATGTATCGACCTTCAGATTGTCTGGTGTTAGATGTACAATAAACATCCTCGCATTGCTGTTCCAGGCTTGTTTTTAAAACATTTGTTAACTCTTCGATTTCCCAGAAACCGTAGTAATGCTTTGTCTACGGAAGCAGTTACCAAGGTACTAATCGTTTGAGGATTAGCATCACCAGTGTTTCCCATTAAAGTCCGACCGAACACGGTTTCAATACCGACCAGTTCAGTCAATAAGTTTTCACACCGACCATTTCAAGGGACTTGAATGCAAAGCACCAATAGTGGGCAGTTGAGTAAACAATACTATCAGAGAAATTGGCTGTACAAATTCCGAATGAAAAAATAATATCTCAATAATATTGTTCCTCCCATATGGTGAAGTAAGATAATACTTTGAAAGTATAACTACACGAAAATGGTCCATGTAACGTATGTAACGCATGGATTACATAAAGTTTTCGAGTTTATCCTTATTCAATATCCCAAAGTAAAAGTAGATAAAGTGGTTGCTAATCTAAAAAAATGATTTAAAAAGGCACCGTATCAAATTTTTAAATTCAAGGCTGGCGCATCTATAATATAATAATATATCTCTTCCCCCTAAACCAATCCTGACTCGGACAGGATTTCTGCTTCGATTTATTTTAGTGCAACTTCTAAATTATTGAAAGTTTTGATGAAGCACTTTCAATCAGGAATGCTCCGAAACATTTTAAAGCCTCGCACATTAAAGGTAACTTAGCTTTTATAAAAACCAATTTTGAATGTCTTCCTGTTGCTATAACGTGTTTTCAAAAACAAGGCACAGCATTATTAGAAGCAATACAAATAGTTCAAGATATTTTAGCCAAATTTAATGATTTGAAATACCAAACAGGAACTATGATTAATCAGATATTACAAACAGTTCTTTCTTAAAGTGAAGGCTTTCAAACTGTTTAAAATATATCAAACATTTTAAGAGGAGAAGAAGTGTAAGTAATTTAAATATACTAGGAGAATTAACAAGTAGTGACATGTCATACTTCAAGTATGCCCCCATAATGTCCACAGATGCAGCGCGAGCGTTGCTTTTCAGTGTACAAAAATAAATTGGAGTTAAATAAAAGATCGTTTAAGTTCGAAAATATAAAGAAATCGCTAATTGTCCAATGAGATTTTTATTTTGAATGTAAACAATTGAATAGTTTAAATACCTATAGCCCAAAAGATCTATAATATAATGGGTCAAATATTTCTTTTTTTCAAACGGTAAAGAACAATAAATTGCAAAATTAAGTTTATGAATAAAGATTTTTTTGTGTAAACCATTTTTAGTTATTATTTATTAATTTCAACAATTTTTTTGATAAAGACGTTTTTAAAGAGCATTTTTGAATTTTTAGTGCATATTTTTGGATTTTTCAGTTTATATTTTAAAGCATATTCTGCCTGTTTTTAGTGGATAATTAATCTATATCTCCGCGCAAGTTAAGAATACCTACTTAAGAGTTAAGATCATGATCAGTCACGCATCAAAACAACTTCCTCCACCGCATCGCTCGCCATATAGTGGCCGTTCCCACTTTTGCTGTATAACCAGTGACCACGTGTTTGGAGAACCAAACAGAAGTTAGCTGAGCGTAATGGACGCTAATCCGTCTGTTGCCTGTTCGTGATTTGAACTTGATTGAAGTATAGGTAATAAATAATAATATTATAGGTCATGGTTCTCTAAAAGTCGACTTCCATTCTAAAAAATTGTCCACAATTTACACATTCTAAAAATAAATTTCATAAGACCATAATATCCTGATTTCAGACTACCTAGGTACTAACGACGCACAAGTGTTGACTTCAGTTGACAGATTTATTTTTTAATATTTACTATTTAGATAGAGGGAGGCAGGGAGCATTGGGTGTTTCCATTTATTGTTAACCCATTAAAAAAATTGACTATTTAGTTGTGGTTATACCTACCGATCTTCTATCACAAAAAAAAAATACGATTACATTTGAATATTTGATATATTATATGTTATGCTCTTATACAGATATTTTTTTTTAATTGTGCTCAACAACTAGTCCAGATGCGTGAAGTAGTATTTTATATTGTGTAAGCGCTAAAATAAAATTTCAACTGAAAACTAAAAAAAGTATTTTATTGGTAAAATGTACAGCTTAAAATAAAAATAATTGGAAATGCAACAGCAAAATATTGGAATTTAGTTTTTAAAAATATCGATAAGTGCTCAGCACAGCTGAGCTTTTAACAGACACATAAAAACGAGGAAATCACATTCTACCGCAGCCGGTCATTCCTAAAATAACGATAGGGGCCACAGCGCTTCTGTAAAGAAATTGCCTCTACGAAAAAAAATTATTTTAATTTCTTTTGAAGGAACCTGATAAATTGAATACTCAAATATGAATTAATAAATAGTTGTAATTTATTTATTAATGTACCTATAAGTCGCATTGTCATTTAACGTAACAAATGTTAAACTTTTTATTTCTTTGACCGGGCATGCACCGCTTATCTAACTTGCCCTGACCGCACGCCACTGAACTAGGGAGAGGGGTAAATCGTAAATGGGTAATATTAACATTTAATAGTCAAATATAAATAAAAATTCACATTTTGAATAATAAAGCCTATCAGCTCTAATTTGGTTAAATACATTATTTATTTTCTAGGACCGCCGATAAAAATATACATTTTATACATAATATTATGCTATAATTTTCATTAAAGTACGGCCAGCGAAAAATGAGCCACGACGGCAACTTTACTAATGGTGTATTTTGGCGTAATCAGGGGTTCTCCGTTTGAAGCTATTGGCGCGCTATTCAAAAAGTCAGCTGACGTTTGTTTACGCGCGTCCCATTTGTCCCGTTTGTACCACGGACTAAGTATATACTTCGTATGTACGTCCGTGGTATGTACTCAGTGTTTCAGTAACTATATGATAAGGATCCACAACCAAATCAGTATGACCAGTGGTCATTGTCCATTGACCACTATTTGGCCATACAATTTCATCACCCGTGATGCGAATAAAGTCTCACTGATTATCGACTGCGCGCCAACAATATGGTCCTTCCTTTTGAATTATATAATACATTATACCATAGACCTATTAACTAAAGTTAATATTTATTTAGTTAATAGCTCTATGCATTATACTTATAGCCAGCTGCATTCCTTTATAAAAAAAAATAGGTACCAAATCCTGCCGGGTGTTTCAGGACAATAGGAGTAGTAGTCGTAATACGCTAGCGGCTAGTATGTCCACAACCGTTGACCTGTGAGTTTGTGTGTACGGTTTATCGATTTTCCTGTGTTATAAGTATTTTACGAGGTTTTGTCTGCCTTTTTTTAAAAAGTGTTATATTGTTTGTTATAAATTTATAACATTATTTTTATAATGGAATCTAACCAGGATATTCATTCCCAAACGAAAAAAGTAATTTTTAATGTTTACAATTACTTAAAAGTATTGGGTACTGATAAAAATAATCCTGAATTTGTTAATTTTTTCCGTAAAACTCGTGATGTAACGGCCGAAGCATGTGGTGTAAGCGTTGCTAAAGCGAATTTGTGCAGAAGGAAAAAAATTAGAAGATGTCGCTAAACAAAATCATTCCTTAAAAATTGCAGACGTAGAAGGGTTGCCTGTGTTGGTCAATAATGCCTTAGATGCGGTGACGAAAGAAAATTGGGCAAAATGCGGTGAACATTGTGCAAAAATTCAAGACAAAGACTTGGTGAAGGAAGAGATAAGGGACGACATTTTGGAACCCATCATTCTTACCATAAATCCTGACGACAGTTCAAGTGAGGATGACGGTGACAATTAATATTGTATAAAACTTAATTATTTTTATTTATTATTTATTATTTTTTGTATAATAATATACCATTTATATTTTATATTTATTAATTTGTATAAATAAATTGCATGCACTATAATAATACCTATTTTATTTCTTCAAAAATGCGTATTTACCAAAATATAAAAGAGAAATAATAATATTCGTATAAAAACATGTTTGAAATTAATTTACGCGGCAAATAGTTGTAGAAGCCCTGACGAAATTCGGCCACCCGGAGCGTTGGTATCGCGGCTCATTTTAAGCTGGCCGTATTATAATTTATAATTTATAGGTACACTTTTAGTGTTTTTGTTATTTTAAATGTATTCTTTGTTATTTTATACTTAAATAAAAACATCAACGAGATGAGCCAATATTAACTGCACATATACATTTTATTAAAACATTTTTATAAAATTAACTATTAAGTATGCAATAAACTGTCCTAGTATTATAAGAATTTTTGTATTTTATGTATTTTGTTTAAAATATTGTTGATGTATAAAACTTATCTAGACGACTAGACCAAATGGCGTTTGACTTGAATAATTATAATTAAATAGAGGTGGAAATTTTGAAAGTTTAAAACAATATAATATTCAACAGTAATGTTAAGTATTGAATTTTAAGTATCAAAACATTCCAAACACTTAAAAATAAAAATATTTTTAAATATTGATAGGTTTGTTTAAAGAACTAAATTTGTATAGATTGTATAAAGGTTGAGAAATAATTCATTTTAAACATGTGGTGTGTGGTATAGCAGAATAAGTACTAAATCTTAAACATGTGAATTTAAAATAATTCTGATTAAAATATTTGATAGAACAGGATTGTTTTAATAGTAATTATTTAACTTTAAATAAAATAACATTTTAAACAAATTCAATATTTTATATTATCATAGTAAAATAAAATAGTCAATCGTTATTCGTTGTTCTTCAATTCGTCTTGAATACCACATTTCATATTGATTGGTAAAGCAACATCTGAAAATAAAATAATATATACCTACTGTAAAAATATGATAATTGATTATATTTTGAATTAAATATATTATATACTTGTAACTAACCAATTTTTTTAGGATATGCTAAATTTAAATTGTCCATCACTTCAATAAATTCATCTAAAGACTTTGTGAGGCGTGGATTATAAGTCTTTTCTTCTCCAATTGTTGAAACGGTTTGACCTGAAATAAACATCAACATAGGTTATAGGTATACATAATACTAAGACCCGGATATTGATGACTTTTACATTTTTATTTTGATGAATACATTGCTATCTTAGTTTTATAAGTACCTATTATTTATACACTTATAAATAACTGCATTGTTTTGAATTTAAGTAATTTTTGAACTAATAACGCACTTTTTAAGTGTAGTAGGTTAACATCTAGGCTTGAGTAATTTATCATACACAGGGCCGTTCTTAGGGGTGGGCGGGCAGAGACCAAGCCCTGGGCCTCACATTTTTTGCTTGGATTTGGGGCCTCGCGTTCGAAAAAAATTGGGAAATTTGGTTTCAAAAACTACTCTTGCCCTGGGCCTTGCAAATCCTAAGGACGGCTCTGATTACACACTACTACAATAGAACTATATAAGAATAATATTCTAATATTTCTTATGAAATTAGTTCACAAGACATAAGGAAATAGATTTTAGATACACTGGGTTAAATTAATAATAGATAAGCTATACTAAAAAAATACAAATATAAATGAATAAGTGTATTATTGTTACAAATACATACTATAGCTCACAATCTATTCATTAAAAATATACAAAACTATTTTCAGAACAAACCCGTATAATCATGTGCCGGATATACTTTATAATAATCGGGTAACGAAAATATTTGTTCATGAATAGAAGAATATAACGTTTTAGCATCTCCTTCTTGAAAGTCAGTGCGTCCACAACCACCAATCAGTAAGCAATCTCCAGTGAAGGCTATTGCTTCATCATGACAAACAAATGTAATACAACCTAAACATCAGACACATGATTAAGACCACAACATTAGGTTAGTATAAAATATATTATATTAATTGTAATTTGTATAATGTCAATGAAAATTACCTAAAATAAAGAATTTGTAAAGTAATACCTAAGTAAACAAAAAAGGAAATATAATTCTACTTAGCCAACAACTAAACCAAAGCCATAATTTAAAAAAAACTATGGTCATTATTTATTAATTATAATCATTATTAATTAATATTTATTACTGATTTATAATATTATAAAAATGCTATTAAATGATTTACATTACAAGTTTTGAAATTACTAATCTCCCTTATTCGCATTAAATATACTTTATTGAAGCAGATCATAAAAATATACCGTTCTTGGTCTATAAAATTGAACATTTTAAATTTATTTATTATAATCAAGAGTGTATATTAATAGAAGTATCATATTATTTTATTATAAATATTTTAAAATATAAAATAATTTAATGAAATGTGTTGTTACAAATTAACCTTCAGCCGGGCGAGCTCCATTCCATAGCTCCAGCGAGCGCATATTTACCTTCTTCTTTTACTTTTTAGGCTAACGTTTTATCTTAAATATTTTAGATTGTGATAAATATTATGAAAAAAATCTAGTACACAATATGTAATATATTAATATAATTTATTAAACAAAAAAATATTATTAAAACTTTGAATATAGAAAAAAAAAAAATATTTTTTAACGCCAACTAGTGTCAAATTGTGTTAACTGAGAATACTGATAACTCCCGTCCTCCTCAACACACGCCAGTAAAAATTCCGCGCCCTTTTATGAAATTGGCAGTAAATTACCTCCCGCACTCACGGATGAAGGTTAATATTACTAATACATTCAACCGCAAAGAAAACTGTATACATATCCAATATTGTGTGATGATATACATTTAGTAATTTATTTATCATGAAGACTAGAAATAAGGACACCGGCTTGGATACAGCCCTGTCAACTCAATTAAAAAATGTAACAAGAAAACCAAACAGTTCAACTGCTACTGGTAGCGTCTCAGTCTTAACTGTGCATAATATAAGAATCAATTATATTTTTAGTTTTTGAAATAAGTATTCAATATTTTTGACCAGAACTCTATAACATATTTTTTGTGGTAAAATTATGTATTAATGCATATGTCTAACATATAACATTAAGCTTGTATTAATTGGGATTTTGCATTGGAATTATGATATGCTTTACTTTGAATATTTTCCTGTAAAAGTATAAAACACAAATATTGCTATACAAATGTAATAAATTAAATAATTTAGTATTGCTTATAAATAACATCTATTGTGAACTTCAATTTTTATACTTGTATCAAATTAATAAGAAATGTAAATTATTTGAGTAGCATTAATAAAACTACTTAATAATCATTGTTTTATACTACCCTGTATTACATTATTAATTTATTAATAACTTTAAAGAGTAATACACATATTGAGTAAATATATACATATTTATAAAACAATATAGTACACTTATTTAAGTACTTACTTTTAAGTATTTATTAGCAATTAGTCATATCCACTCTGTTAACTATAACCAACAAATAGTAATGATTCTTATATATACTTATAGCTTGGATTATTCTACTCGTACTATATTAGCGGTTCCCAAACATTTTTTTCCGCGATGCCCTTTTAGGGACCCAAGTTAGCCACGGTGCCCTGCTGTAGGTTATCAATAACGAAAAAAATCTATACATTTTAAACTATTTGTTATGAACCGTAGACCGCTGTGCCCTTAGAAAGTGCTCGCGGTGCCCCTAGGGGCACCGCGGTGCACAGTTTGGGAACCGCTGTACTATATCATCTATTCTCCTATTTTATATTTTTATTTCTATTTCATATGGTTTTCAAAAGTTTTAATAATATTATACACATACATTTACATAAATATATTATATAATTAATGAAAAACAATATTTAGTGCACTTACCTATTATTATTAAATGACATGAAATGAAAGTACAAAATGAATTATTATATTTAACTTTAAACTTATTTAAAGCACAAGAATTTATTATGTTAAAAAGAGTATTACATAAGTATTGAATAATATTATAATAAATAATATCGATAATTCTGATAATTCATAGAACAGTTGAAAATTTGGAATATTTAGAGCATAATTATTAAACGTCTATGTTTGTTGGTTAGAGTTTCAGAATGGATGTAATTTCAAGCCAATAATAAATTATTAAATGTGGTTTATAAAAATAAATTCTTAGAAAAGCATGAATGATAATGTTCATATTATAATACAAATTCAAAATCTCAATTGATATGACCTAAATGTTATATCATACACATATGCATAAATTTGTAATCTTACCACTCTAAATATTACTTCAAAAATTTAAAACAATATAACTAATACCTATATTATGTCCGGTTGTAGTTTACACGTGTGGTTTTTCTGTGGACGTTTTTGAATAAAAAGTTTGGTCTCCTTATCTCTAATCAATCAATGATACTAATATGCAAAAATTATGATAAACTGTATGCATTAATGCAATTATTGGGGTAACAAATAAGTAAAGAATTAAATGGTGTTTCGAGTAAAAAGAATAAGTAATGTTACACTAAAAATATAATGATTATAATGAGTTATGCATATTTTTGAATTTTTTTTCAGAAACTACAAATAAGTTAGTACTTATGAGAGAGCGATTTAATAAAAGTCTATTGAACTCATTAAAAGTTATAGGTAAAAAAACAAATAATCTCACAAGTCAATTCAATCCATCTTATCCACACACTATCCAATTATATAATACAAAATTGTATACAATATTTACCATTAGTATGCCCTGGTGTTTGTCTAACTTCAACGGAGTATCTTCCAAACTGTATTTCATCTCCTGATTTCACATATTTATCAGCTTGAGCTCCACTACATAGAGAAATAATACTTTCGCATGATGGTATTAACTTCTTTAGTTCACCAGTTCCAGTCACATGATCAGCATGTACATGCGTATTGGCTGATACAAAATTATGTGTATATTATACCATTGATTGAATATACATGTATATTTAATCAATGATTATACATAATAATTCAAACATTAAACCAATAGAGATAATATATTCAAGAAACAAAAAAAATACATACCACAGTATAAAAGATTCAAACCAAGTCGCTTAAGTATTGAATGATCACGGTTTACCTGTTCGATAACTGGATCAATAATTATTGCTTCCTTTGCTACATAATCAGCCAACAGATAAGTATACGTCCAAGATTCTTTATCAAACAACTATATAAAATAAAAACCAAAATTATTGTAAGTATAAAAGGTTAATTATAAATATAAAAACAGAAACAACCTGTCGTAATACAAATGTATCTTGAGCAAGTCTACAGTTATTCATCATGGTTGCTTTTGAAAATCCACCAAACAAATTTCTACGATTACGATGCTGTCTAAAAAGTTGGCTTATACAATTATTAGCTGCTATCATAATTCCATAAGAGAAGTATTATTTCTATAAAATAAATAATTAGTGTTAGTGACTGGTGAGTTTGAGAGTACAAAAATGACTAACATGTCAAAGTGCCAGCTATAATAGATAAAGAATAATCATATTATATGATACATAAGGCCAAGGACAAATTTTATCATTATTGCTAATTCACATGTATTCTGCGTTCAAAATCCTCCTTAACCAAAATATATTTGTGTAGGTACCTACTTTAATCTTATAGATGAATAGAATATTATTATATTATTATACTAGTATAAGAAATGAATAAGATATTAAGTAAATAGACATTTATACTTTTTTAGGCTTTTCCAAAATAATAATTTCTTGGGTGTACAAATGATGTTGGTTGATGCCAACTTTATTGTTCTCGAGCTGTGATTGTTGTGAATGTAATTTTGTTCGTCATTGTATCCAGTTAATCTAGTTGTTAGTTTATAAAAAAAGAAATCATTTCAGATCTGTATTTGCTGAGTCTATGACATCAATAAACAACACTTGTAGACTACTATACTATAGTAAATCTAACACCTATATTCTATAATCATAATAATATTGAAGTAGATATACAATCTAATATAATATAATCTATTAAAACATAATATTATAGTTTAAAATAGGAAATGATATCATAAAATTACATCAATGGCAACCAATGAACCAACTATGAAAATACAAATTCAAATTTCAAATGAATAATAAATTATAAATTAAACAGTAAATACTAAATTAATAGATTTACTAACATTACAAACTACTAAGTAGGTACAAAAGCCGAATAATAAAGAAACAAGTAAACAACTCAAAAGAATAACCACACATTTGACATTTTGTAATCTGTATTCCGTATAGGTAGATATCATTTTTTGGAATTTAATTTTTATTTATGGCGGGAAATGTTTTGGATTTATTTATTTTTTGATGGCATAATATTTAAGAATTTTTAGTAGTCAGTAGAGATCATAGAGTAATATTACTCTATGGTAGAGATGATCTATACTTAATATGGCCTATAAAGATAGAGTTGTATAGTCGAGTATAGACTATTATAGTATTATTATAGAGGTACTCGCTGTCACAATCGGCTATCACCGTTGTTTATTATTTAGTGACGTCACGTCTTACCAACTATTAGATTTAGGTAATATTTATTATTGACTACCTATATAGATAAATGTTGGTTAACATAGGTTTAAACAAATATAAAATTATATTTGAACTATTTTTAAGATCTATTAAAAGTTTAAGATATGACTTATTTACATGTGTGTGTTCAGACTTTGGTGGCCGAGGGGCATAACAAATTTTTAAATAGTCTGACCTAATGTAAATTATTATATTTTTTTGCACACAAGACAATACAATTTTGAAATTAAATATTTCCAGCAAAAATGAATTCAATCTTCCGTATTAATATATAGGTACCGGTAATAATAAAATGAATTACGTTATTCTTTGTAATATAAGTTGACAGAGCATCTGCGCTCAAAATCGTTTTTGGTATAGGCAATAATTTATCATTCAATTAAAATTTAACTCATAAACAATAGAGTAGCTTATACTTTATTAATGTTATTACACTCGATTCGACGACTTTTACCGTAGGTAAACAAGAGAGCGGTCGTTCCCCCTTTTTAGTTTCTTATTCCAAAGCGGAAGTTTTTTTTAAGGTAATATAAAAATCAAGTTCTGCAGTCTTTTTTTACTTAAAATATGCAAAAAATATATTTTTAAACATAAAATGTGTGTAGACGGTACATTGATAAATTTTTACATGTATAGAGAAGAGAATGAGACTGCAGTCTAATTTTCAGATTCTTAATAACAAAAAATTAAACAAAATAATACATTTTACCTAAGTATTGGATATTTATAGGGATGGCAATGGCACATAGCTTTTTAAAGAATGAAATAGGATATTAATTTATCATTGTTTTAAAGAATGAACAATATTCACGGTCTATACCTGTTTGCTACTCCGTTTTAGGGATAAAAAAAATTACATATGTTATTTAAATGCAAAAAAAAAATTTTAAGGGGGACCGGGCACCAAAAGGTATTTTGGTTTTAATAAGAAAAAAAAATTCAAAAAATTTTTTACATGGTTAGAAAAGAGAATGAGACTGCAGCCTAATTTTCAGATTCTTAAAACAATAAATTAAATTAAATATTAAATGTTTACTAGCTCTAAAAAAATTAAAATCTCTAAATAGAATATAGGAACTAAATCTAAATCTTATCTGTCCTATACCCAAAAAATCTTTCATCAGAATAGATGGTTTTTATTATTATATTGGTAAATGCTATCCTGGCTTTAAGACCTGATAAATACTAGTCACTATTTATTAATACCCACCTAATTTACTCTGCAACTAACCCTATGTCTGATATTTCCCTGGTAATATTTAAATATTTCCTTTCATTGTTATGTTTACAATATCGAATTCATTTTTAAGAAAAGATCATTGTAAAGCTCACGACCAGTGATGATATTCAACTACCATCACAATATAGCTTCAACATAGCTTTTATAGGTTTGACATTGACCCTGACCTATAGTCTCTTGGATAAAAAGAGTCCTGCGAGTTGTGCATTGCCGATCTCTTGAATTTTGTGTCTGCTTATCAAATCGAACTAGTTGATTGCTGGCACGGTTTCTTTGACGCTATTGACCGCCGCGCCACAGCTTCGAGCCGCACAACTGCTCACGGACCAGCCTAGTCGTCTACCTGGACGACTTTACGGCTAGTCCCATATAGCAGTCACTGCGGCTCATCGCTGAGGCCGGATGCGGCGATCAATCGCGTCTTCTATACTCTATTCAAAATAAGAATGCCCAAATTCGGGCATAAATACTGTTAACCTAACCTAACTGGTAGTAACTATCGTATCTTTTTCTTATGCACCCCAAGTCGGGGACGACTGCCGTCGTCGTGGCTCTCTGTTTGGGTGGCGTTTAGCTGCCGGCGGAATTAGAGGCCCGGCATCCGAACGCGCTCACCTACCCCTGAGCCGGAGACGTCGGACAGGACGAAGGCTACGTTAAAGACAGTGTAGAGGATACGATAAAGCTGAGCACGAACGGTGCAGGGCGGCATGTCACCCGAGCACTTCCCCGAGGCCAGCCACGCCCGTAAAAAAAAAATAAATATAAAAAAAATAAGAAAATTATGACGGGTTGTCACGAATAACGAGATTCGGCGAGTTTGTTCGCTTTTTGAAACGTTCCTGGTGTAAAAAAAAATCGACTTTAGTGATTTGAGGAGGCAAGTTCGTCACGTGATACGATAGTTACTTACAGCTTTCATAGGTTTAGTAATATGTATTTATGCCCGAATTTGTGCATTCTTATTTTGAATAGAGTATATGAAACCGTACCTTAAGTTAGGTACAACTTGGAGGTATGATTGGATATACGTTTTCAAAGTAAGACAAACTTGAACACTTGGAGACAACACAATAAACAGGTGAAACGTACTCTTAAAATCAAAACAACTCTTATAGTCTTATGTAAAAGTATTATTAAAGATTTTTGTTTGGGCTTCATATATTCAGTAAAAATACTAGGGAAATTTGGAGACTTTGAGCAACATTATAACTTCTTCAAATTTTTATATGAACTTCTTGAAGTGTGATCTAGTACAATACTTCATTTAAATTATTCAAGTTTTTGGTTGTATTAAACATTTTTCAGGTTGTTAATCTTTATGAGGTTTATAATGATACAATATTGGTTATGTTAAGTTTTATATGTTAACCTAACACTATAATTCTTATATTTTATAGATTACAATGATTAGGATTTAATTTAATAAACAAATTTGGGTATTTTTTAATGTATAATTAATTGAGATTTTACAAAAAGGAAGATAATATTGAAAATGGGTTCAAAACCGAAAAAACAAATAAATTAAATATTTGAATTATAAAATTAAAATTTTAACTTTTACATCTAATTCAAATATAGTTGTATACTAATTGTTTTAAACTTCAGACAGTAAGTTGTAATCACTTTATTAGATGGACAATTTAGAGACAATTTCGATAAGTTTTCTATTATTTTTAATGCTTAATATTCTTTGATGATATGTTCCGTATCAGTTCTATAATCTAAATATCTCGACTTACATACTTATTGTCAATTATTACTCTTGAGAAGATGTACCAAATGTACCATAAAACTCCAACAGTCAATTAACACCCAAAACATAGAATGTATCATCGACAGGAGCTTTAGCTGGCCGTGCAGATAATCATAATATATATATAAACAATAGAACCTCATAGGGGCCGTCGTTCCTGTGGACACGATCGGACAATTACCAAAATAAAGACAGTGGCACATACAACTATTAGTATAAAATATATGTACACACTAGTACATTATTAATATCTACTTACAAGTAGTATTTCAACCATGCCAGAGACAAGTTACTTTTTATATCTTAACATAATTTTTACATAAGTAAAAGAGAACTCGTACATCTATTATACATCTTATAAGTTTAAGTATGTTTTTTTTTATTTAGATAATAATAACAATACGTATGTCACGTGAAATATTACTGGCTAGATCACCGCCATATATGTTTATAGCTTTCACTCTGTCTAAATACATTACAATATCAGTTTGGTTTTGGTTTGAAAAAAAATATTTTACATTATAGGTTAATACGAGAACACTATGTATTTAACAATTATACTATTTTGTATTTAAAAGTTGATTTCAATATTTCGTTTTTACATACCTAGTGATAAGTTCAAATGTATTTTGAATTTTTAAATCTCAGCTAAACATAATTAAAATAGTATAATATAGATGTCAATTGTCAATACTTGACAAAAATAAAACTGTTTGAAAATGAAACTGATAACTAACCTAAAATAACCAATTAATTGTTAACATTTAATTTTTATTAAAAATTGTATGCCTTTGAAAATAATTAGAAATTGTCTTTAAAAAGTTTCTCAATGTACGCTCTCAATAATATAGCGTCACACTTTATCCAGAAAGGAAAATTACAAGAAGATAAAATATCATATTTTTAAACATAAAATAATAAAATGTATTTTTATACATAAATGTATGTATTTTCGTTATGAAATAGTTCTTTTCTTATTTCTTTTAAAGTCTTAAACCCTAATAAACATTTTATTTATTATGTGTTTGTCCGGATTGAAAAAAAATAAGGAGTTCTGGATTTTTTGACAATTAGAAACTACATCTGACAGAAAAACATAGTGAAAATAAATAGTAAAGAGAGTAGGTATTATATTAAAGGGTTTGGATTTTAAAGCACTAAAAAGTACTAAAAAAACATCAATAATAGCAACTAAAAAATGTGTATATCAACGTTTTTTTAAATTTATTATCTTTTACTGGCAGTTAATTTTATTTTAAAACTTTAAAAGTAAACTTGGAGCAGCTATGTAAAATCAGTATGTGAGTTTGAATAGTATTTTAATACTTATTAATATAATGAAATCAAACCAAACATTGGCCCAAAATTAGCCTTTTATAATAACTAATTGTTATATGTATAAAGAGAAAATTAGCTTTAACTCAAATTTGGCCCAATTATGGCACTTCTACGGTAATTAGTACATTTTCCTAATATTTTTCAGATATTATGAAGCTAAAAACATAGAGAACTAATGGGGAAGACCAAGATAAAGTAAGTAAGTAAGTAATGGAACACACTTATATAGGTACGTGGTTTATAGTTTCCTCCAAATTGAATAATTTAATTTGGAGACGAACAATAATTTACCAGCATGATTGTGTGAACGTTTTAATTCACATGGTACCTACGGTTTTTAGAAAAAAATATTTCTATCACGGTAGATTATTTCTTATATATTTCTAACTTAATCCGTGGTTGTGCCGCGTTGAAAACTTAAAAATTAATTATAAATGTTCATGGTATTAGCATTTCAATTGATTATTATAAATTCTGACAACAAAAAATGTGTATTAATTAATTTTTGTAATAGTTAAATACATTTTTTTATATTTTTATAAACACTATATAAAGTTACGTATTTTAAGATATCTAACTACTTCTATAAGCTAATTTAACTTTTTTATTTTATAAATCAAATTCATTACTTGTGTATTTAAAAGTATTATAATAATTGTAGTTTAAACATTTTTTTGGGGTCAATAATATTATAGGTAATAGCTAAAATAATATTCTTGTATAACAACCTTTTTTAAAACCGTTTAAAATTATTAATTCATATTTATTTATTTTTTATATTTTGTTATTTTATTTTTATTTTTGTTATAATTAGGGCCCAGAATTATAATCACTAATAACGTATAAAATATGCATGCAGTTTTACACTTATTATCATTGAAATATGCTCTTAAAATATGTCAATATAATATCAATTTGTGTCTTACCTAGCTATTTACTTAACAAATAAATAGAAATATGCCTAATTCTGGGTCCTAGTTATAACAATATTTTAAATACTTAATATGCTTTTTCATAAAATTAATATTTATTTAAGTTTACTTTACCAATATGTCTCACTTTACCCCGGTCTCCTTTATAATATTATATAAATCATTAATACTTATTAGTTATTATCAGGGCTAGTATTTGTATGCAATAACATGTTTTTTTTGCTACGTCCTAATGGAGTTTTGGTGAGAAATATTCACAATCTATAATATTCTGATGAAAATGGTACTATTATTATTTTGCATGTTTTTGCATAATATATTGAGCCTAGTGCATATTTTTGCATATTCTATTAGGGTCGTATTTATTGTATTCAAGGAGTTAATAATCAAAAATCTATTAAACTGATCAAAGTAGGTATATAACTTGGATTTTTAGTCATAGGCAAACTTTTTTAATAAATATAATCTGTGTCCTATCGATTTCTTGAGTGTAATAATTGAAGAGTTGCGGATATTGTAAGAAACAAAATATCCTTGCTTTTACAAAAAAAATAAAGTATGCAAAACTCTTCAGTCAATAAATAAAATATTAAATGGCAAAGCAGATGAGTAAATTTTTACTAATTTAACACCGGGACAAATTCCTATGCCAACATGGTACATTGAAAGAAGCTTCAGCCGATACAAATCAATACCTACTATACGATTCAATTAACGATCATTTATGTTAAATGAAAATGTTTTATGAAAATTTAAGAAAGAAATATGTGGTTGTTACATGTAACAATGTGAATTATGAAAATGTATCAATAAAATAATAAATATGAATGCAAAAATAAATAAATAATTTTTAATTTTTAATCTCAATTATGTCATATTAAAGACCGTCGCTAATCACTGATTTATTTCAATAAATAAATAATTTTTTTTGTACCTATAATTTTGAGTGTATCTTTTTAAAAAAAATGCATTTTTCATTGTTTATATTAGCATACAATTCCTAGCCCTGGTTATTATACTTTAACTTCCAATCATACCTACCTACCTAACTTTCAACAATCAACCGCATACTCGATTTGATGACACCTAATTCAATACTTCGACCGACAATGCCAACTCGCCGTCACCGTCGGACTCTTTTTATCCTCACCTATAAGCCAAGGTTGCAAACCTACTAAGCTGTAGTATCGGCTAAAGGGTCGAGTGAGCTTTGCAATTCTAGATCCTGTCCTAAGTATTCGATATCGTTAACCTAACTTTTCTTCTTCACACTTCTTCTCCCTTACTCTCACAACTACCTTTCACCTATACATCTATATGTTCTGCATTCTGACTATCCACTTCTACCGTCTTTCCATCCAACCTTTTCTCCCTAGATTTACTTTAACAACTACATTCACACTGTGCTCTCTTATAGTGTACACTCTCCAATCTCTCGACCAATACAACCTGCAGTGGCGTGGCGAACTTGAAATTGTTCAGAGCCTAATATTACGTGTCACCCATCCAACTACCCACCAACACTCGATAATTACATATTTTTAACTACAAGTCATATTAAACACTAAAATACTATAAATAATTACCCATTATTATTTGGCCATTTCCCTTCCACCCCCCCCACCATTTCTAAAATTCAGTGACGGTTACCCGCTTCGCCAAGCCACTAACCTAATCTTACATCTCTTTTGCATCTTTCCCTTTTGTACACCAAACATTCCAAAAAACTCTAGATCTCTTGCCTTAACTATCTTCATACTATCATACACTTTCTATTCTCTTTCATTTATCTCAGTCTCGCATACAGGTCATCGTACCTGATAATTGGAGAAAATGTTTAAATATTACCAAGTGAATATCGGACCTGACTAATTTCCTAATTTTTATCATGACTTAATTGATAGCCGGAATAGCGTTATACCAACAGTTATAATCGATATAATCGATCCCCTGATCGATTTACAATATTAAAAAGAAACTTAATGGTGGTACAGAAAAAAAAAGAAAAAAATTTAAACCCACACCCCTGCCTAACATAAGTAACACTAGTTTTGCTTATATTATAATAAATACTGTTTACATACCTTCTAATCAAACAAACTGCGATGACGTGTCCGAATGAGAATCAACTATTTATTACTTTGTCTCCGATACATTTTGACGTTAACACCATCCACATCATTCCAATTTCGGGATATCCATTGTCGAATACCATCTCTGAAATAACACTCAGTCAATAACATTTTATGCGTTAAAGGTATGACAGATATTATGACTGAAAATAAGGTTAATATTTATTTCATTACAATTTGTTGAATGTTTATTCCCAATAAATATTAATAAAAAATGTTTTACAAAAAAAACCTTGAAAACGTAATAAAAGCTTCTTCATAATGTGTAATTATGAGTTTATACACACCTACTTTTTTTAAAATTACATTAATAACAATTTATGAGAGACCTAATATAAGATTTAGAATTGTTGAAAAAAATGTGTGATTACCTCTGTACTTTGGAGGTACCTACTATGATATTAAAAAAAAATGTATTAAAAATGGGAGACATGAATTTTGAGCTCGGGGTGCATAATTTCTAATAACGGCCCTGCTCTATATGTTTTGGTGAAAATATATTAAATTTACTATATTATAATATAAGGTAACTGATAATAGAAAAATAATTAAAATATTATGAATAATTTATAAAAATATTGAATTGCAAACAAAATTATAACAGGAATTTTCAATATTGATCGATTGAAAAATATTAAAAATATTTCTATGTTCAAAAATATTAACTGTTGTTTTTACGAGACATAAGAACTTCCACGGGTATGTATAAATCTATTAATTTAGATATATTATATTATATTATTATTCTACGACCTGGTAGCGGTAAAACTACGACGACGTTTGTGTTGCTCACGTGAATGAATTATGCTGAAAAGAATACGAAAACAATTTTACGTAAACATCGATTATTCTGGCGAAACCTATGTCGTACTCACATCGCTGACGTGCAGGAAACTGCTTTGAAATAAAAAAATTGTGATTTATAAAAAATAAAATCAAACTCAATAATTTTTTGTTCATTGAAATTTTAGAATTGTTAATGCCGTCTACGTCCGTTGCAACGATTGCCAATTGACATAGATGATAGGTTTCATATTTTTAAGTCAATATGAAAAATCCACTGACATAGTATATTGCAAGTTGCAACTATCGATATCCGACATCAGTGGCATAGTGAACTTTAAATCATATGGAAGCGAACAAATTATTTATTATCTACCCCACCCCACTCCAACTGATTTATACAATAAATACATTTATATAAACCTTTACAATGCTGTTATACAAACGATGGCTGATAGGAAAAAAGTTGAAAAATTGAATTAGGGGGGCTGGGGAAAAGAGCCCCACATCCATGAAAGTGATCTCACTCGACACTGTACAGCAGAGTGGTACTCACTTGCTGACCCTTTTTTATTTTATACTTATAAGCTATTTAAAAGTATTTGAAATGTTTGAATTTTTATTTACCTATATTCAGTTTTTTTCCGATAAATATTAAAATAAACATTTTTTTTTTATTAAAAAGTAATTTTAACCTTTTGTTGTTATGAATGTTATTATTGTGTTATATAAGTCATAAGTCAATGATTTCAATATATTATGATAAAATACCTAATACCTATTATAATAGTATAATCATATACATATACCATGTTTTCAATATAATCCGTTGAATGTTATCAATAATGGTTTTTTTAAATTTTTATTATACCTATCTAGTTATTATGTGTCAATTATTTAAAAATAGTTTATAGTTCTATACAAGACAGTATTTATTACTGTTACAGTATTACTTATTAATTAATAAAGTATCGATAAAATATTATGGTGTCTTTATTTTAGTTCAATAATTTATTAATACTACACCCATTAATTATATATTAATTTTTGAAACATAGTGTTCAATAAAACAAAAACTAAATGGGATTATATTAACACAATATTAGAGTTGTGTAATGTACCTTTATGTAAAAAATAGATGAAAATAATAAGAACTGTTGAATTTTGGGGGTCATATGTGAGAACGCCTGTATTTACAGATAACACTATTTATATAGGAATGCGAGTTAATTTAGTTGAATCTGTACAAGAATTTAATTTTTGTAATTTTGATATATGGATATAGGTGAAATATAACAGTTACGTATTTCACACTAAACTAATCATATTGTCATTGGATTTGGAAAAAAAACCATTTATAAGTTATAATTGTAACTTATGATTTATAACGTGTATTTTTGTAAGTTAAGCTATACTTTATATTACATTTCTATTTAATGTACCTACCTAATACCTACATGTATTAATTATTATTATTCTACGGCCGAAACGCGGCTAAACAACGACAACTTTTGGGTTAGGTATTCGAGGTACCATATTTTATATAAAATATGCGTTTACGACACTTCGGTAGCATTAAATATATATTTAAAAAAAAATATAAATTTGATCCTCAAAAAAATACGAAAACATACTTTGCGTAGACTTAGACTCTTTCGGCATATCCTCGTGCCGTATCTAATGTGCACAGCACGCCACCGCAACGCCGCGCCGACGTGGAACGTTTTAACTCTTCTGAACTGAAAATATTATTGTGATTTATGAAAAATTATATCGTACTTAACACAATATGTTTTTCGTTATTGAGATTTTAGAATATTGTGAATCGACTTCGTTCTCTGCAACGATTTTGGCAATTGCCATAGATAATACATATTATATTACATCCTGCACATCAGCTGATATTGTAATTCAATATCTTTTCATACAAAAGAGTTCCAGCTTACGATTTGTTCATTGAACTGTGAAATTACCATAACCAAAATAATTTATAATTGTAAATAAATATTACAATAATAATATAAAATATTATTGTTTTAAAAATGAGTATATTTGTGTATAATTTTTTTTTTTTAATTGCAGCTATACTTTGAAATTATATTATGATAAAGCAATAAGCCTTAGATGTTATTATAAATACAAATAATTAAACTTCCACGACTCGTTTCGCGCATGACGTTTACGAGCACAGACGTCTTTATACGCAGACGGCCAGCTCATTTCTGGTGTATAGTAGTGATGAAAATCGATTTCGAATACTGCACAGTTAGCGCAGCTATTGTTTTTGTTTTTAACGGGTTTCGATAAATTGAAATTATGATCACTATACCCGACGTCCGAGAACTTACGATATAGGTTCTTAATAACACTTATTGATACTATTATAGTCCAATCCCCGCAGTGTCGTCGACCCACTTTTCCGGTTAGGTCTTATGCCATTCGGCGTGGTTATTATTATTTTATTATTAGTAAGCTTACCACGACAGTGATGTACATTTAGTGGCCTATCTCTACGACGCCGTGCGAACGTAAGTTTACGATTTTGATAATATTATGCTGATAAAATAACACTATATAAATCGTTGTAGTGGCCACTGGCCAGTAAAAACAACTACAGTCTACACTCTACAACATAGACGTATAATATATTTTAATATATTATTATATTATTATATTATACGTCTATGGTTAGAGTATACTGTATACGACAGTTGCTAGAACTTAAAAGTTAAAAATACGTTTTGGATTGTTGAGTTTTCATAAGAATGCCGCTAGATGGCGCCAGTCAGTAGTTCCACAGCTGATTTGGAGACTCAGATTGACGGTCTTGAAAAATACATTTTAGCATAGGCCGATGTATATCTTAAATCGTGCCATAGACACAGAATATAATAATGCCATAGATGAGAATACCTTTGGGTTGAAGCAAGGTGGATTGAATCAAATACTATATACGATAATACAGGACACTGGCATATAAAAACTGGCAAATTATTTCTTATCATTGCCCCCCGAGATTGTTAAAGTAGTTGCCTATTTTACTCCTTGAAATTTTCATGAAAACAAATTAATTTGTTACCTACACTAAATAGTAAGTACTATAGGTAATAGAACATAGGTATATACGATTATAGTTTTTAGTTAGAAAATACTAAATAGAAATATTAAATAATTTAGATTTCAGATTATATAGTATTTGTGTATTTGCACATACTTCAAATCTCCATAAATCCTATTGGCAAATCGCAAATACATTAAACAATATAATGTACGTTTTATAGTAAGTATTAGTTAGGTATACCTAATTAATGATTAATAATTAATAATTGTTATTCAAAATATAATACTTTTTTATAAAAATTATACAATACAAATTAAAATTTGAAATTATAACATAAGTGCTTAAAACAAATAATGATACCTAATAATTTATAATTTTTTAACACTACTCAAACATGAACTACTTTTTTCAACTTTTTATTTTTTGAACATTTATACTGGTTAAATAAATCATTGCACTTCTTCACAAAGCAATTAATACTGACATTTAAAAATTTGTCTAAAAATTTTGTATTGCAGTCTTTGCATATACTTGGTGAGTACTTTTTACAAACATGGTTTATTATTAGTGTAAGATCCTTTTTTAGATTACATTTTTTTTTTAGAATAAGGTTTTCGATGTTTGCATGAAAGAATGCAGAAACATGTTTAGTGAACTCCAATGTTTTGGCAAGAGGATAAAGTAAACTACAGCCTTCATATTCTTTTATAGCAATGTGTGTATTATCAAGATCAAATTTTGTATTAGCATCCTTATTTTTGTGGCCAGTTTTTCAATACATGGTTGATGATCCAATTGACTACAAACCCAACCTGTTACATAAGCCACACTATTTGCAGTTTCATCATTCATTAAAATATACTCAATATTCATTGAACTATAATAATCATTAGTATTATATATTTCTTCTGATTCATTATATGGTCTATCTAATGTAATAACTGAAGTTTTTATGTATTTTGTTAGAGCCAAAAATTCAGAAGCATCTTTTTCGCAGTTGGCATTATTTGAAGGACTAATAAGCATATTACACATATTCATACAGATTGAATTTTCGATACATCTGGTGTTAAGTTGTTACCTCCTTTAGCTCTTAAAACTGAAAATAGAGATTCAATACAGTCTTGAGTCAAGCGTCTCATTAATAAGTATTCAATACCATATTTTTCATTTAATTCTTTAAACAAAATTTGTACACAAATAATATTTTCTTGCCACCCTACTATACAAGGTGGTAAATTTCCTCTTTTATTGTTTATTTTCAACTCTGATAAAAATATTAAAGCTTCTTTAAAAAAATCCCAATGTAAAGAGTTTTTGGTTAACGGTCTTTTAAGAACAATTGGCTCATTTAATTTTATACTATTAAAAACATCAAACAAGTCATTAAAAAATTTAACAAATTTGGCTGTATATGCTGCTTTAGCTGATAATTTATTAAATGATACTAAAGTCAAAATACCAGCACTCACCGAATTACTTAAAGTTTGGGTTGCTAGACATACCCGCATTGGTGAAAAAGGGGGTAGATCCAAATTAATTTTTTTTAACTTACTTGCTAGTCTTGGTTTATTATTGCAATCAACTTTATAAAAATCTTCTATATCTCTCCAACTATATAATTCATTTGCATTTTCAAAAGTATATTTTTTTAAATTGTTTCTCACTGATTTAAGTAAATGTGGAGAATCATGCATAAAAAATACATTTTCATTGTTGTATGTTATATAATATAAGGTTTTTCTTTTGTAACATTAAATAATTTTCTCATTTTGAGATTATTAGATCCTTGATCGCAAATAATGACTTTTGGAATAAGACCACATTCATTTAATTTTGTTATAGTGTACTCTACTATGCACTTGAGTCAATCTCCTGTAACTGAACCATTGACTATAAAGAATCCAAGTATTTGTTTCCAAGATAATGTTAAACTTTTAACCATCACAACCAACACCTGGTTGCCCTGTTTTAAGGTTTTTAAATCTTCAAAAATATCAGATCCAAAATCTTCATATCCATAAAATGTATCATTTTGTGAATTGTAGGTAATCAATTGTTTTAATGACATCTCGTCTACAATTATTGATACCAATTTTTCTCTTATAGGAGCAGTTTGAAATTTTAGTTTCAAAATATTTAATATATTTTGATTTATGCCACAAGAAACATCCAAACCTTCCAACCATCTTCTGAGAGATCGTACATCAGGCAAGCAAAGGAAATTCTTCATGAAACGATAGGCAGCAGGTGAATGGTAATATAAACCAAGGGCAAACGATTTCTCAGTCTCTTCATATTTTCGTCCTTTTTTTTCAGTTGTCTTAGTCGAAATTCAGATTTAGCTATTATATTGGTTCTTAAAAAATTACTTCTTTTTGAATTACTCCTCCCAACATGTTGTTTATACTTCTGTCTTAATAATACAATTTTCTTTTTGCTTTTTGAAACAAGTTTTTGGCAATTTTTTAATTTTGTATTTAGTTTTTGTATCGTATTTTCTAATTTTTCAACCTTTTCCGATTCTAAATAATTATGCTCTTCTACAAAAATAATAAAATTATTATTGTAATGTGACTGACAATAAATATATTCCCAAATATTAAATTTAAAATTACACAATATTATATCTGTAGTCTGTACTTAGTTTTAGGTTAAATGTAACAATTAATACAAGCTTTTTTTTATTTCTACTGAGACCAACATTAATAGTATTGTAAAAAATACTTTTTTAAAATTTTTAAATACAAATAATTAAAACAAGTTATTAAACAGTAAATTAGGTACCTCCATTACAAAAATCTCAATTTTTTAATTATAAATCAACCGATTTATAATAAACTTTTATTATTTTATTGCAGCTTTCAACGATTAACTCAATAACATTATCATTATATATCATTTTTGATCCATATCTTAACCTGAAGCACATAATTAATAATTAAGTTATTAATTATAAAAAATAAGTTCTTGACAAGAGATTTAATGTTAAAATATATAGGTAATTTGTATTCTATTAACATAGGTCTGCTTGTGTTGGTCATATAATCATCCTTCGTAAAGTGAATTGAACAAATCGAATAACTTTTTGACAAATCTAAGGGTCCACATGTTTCTAATGACTTATTAATTTTTTTGTTTTGGGCTAATTCTATCCACTTTTGACAACTATAAATATAATTAAGTCATCAAAAATTATTATAGTTATTTTTTTATACATAAATACCAGATTATTTAGGTGCATAATATATCTACCTGTTTAAATCTTTCGGAAATTTATGAAATGAAATTGTGGAAGGTGATGTTATACCATAAGCTTTACAGTTAGACACTGCACAGACTTTTTTTGACACCATTATTAATTCACTATTTTAACATTTATTACTACTATTAGAATTAACACTATTGTAAGTATTTCCGATATTATAGAATAAGGAACTTGATAATATTTCTGATGTACAATAAACAATATTATATTATAATAATAAATAATTAGTAATTAGTAATCAAAAAAAAGCGGGAATTTATACTAGATTAAGGAGTAAAATAGGCAACTATTATAACAATCTTGGGGGGAAATGATAACAATTTGTTCGCCACTATTTTAGTACAGAGTGTCCTGTATTATCGTATATAGTAGTATTTGATTGAATCCACCTTGGGTTGAAGCATAGAAAATTTTGTGGTTGTGATAAGATATAAAATCGTATTTTGAGTTTTTGTGGCATGGTATGTAAAAATGATAAGAACATTTTAAACATAAACAATTTAATCTACAAAAAAATCTTTTCATTGTAATATTAAAATTATTGTCTACTTGGTAGTTAATATTTACAACAAATTATAACTTAAATATTTAATTCTGTTAACTGCATGGAGTTTGAACTTTTAAATATAATAAGCTATTAAATTACAATTATCGGCAATCATATGATATTGTAATTACCAATTATAATACATTGCTGGGCTTTTTCAACATGGAGGTTTGTAAGTATTAAAATATTTAAATTCTCCATTTTTAATAATCAAGGTTAGATATTTATTTAACGCCTTGTATTTTTATTTAAGAATTTGTAGTTAATTAGATCAATATGGAATCCATCTCAACATCAGTTCCACCAGATATTCCAAACTCCGATGACAGTAACTATAAATATATAGATGGTGTATGTTTTTACACTGATCCAAGTACTAAGAAAGAGTATACTTGGAATAAGGAAAAAAGCACTTGGGCTGAAAAGGGCTTTGAAAACTATGAATATGATGAAATTTGTAAAACATATAAATATACTGATAAACAAACAAGTAATTATGTCCTATTTACATAAATTATATTTTACCAACATAGTTTACCAATTACTGTTTATAAATCCGCAAACTTAAAACTGTTGTTGCTACAAAATCTAACTAACAATTTGTTTTTGTAATTTTTGTCAGTTACAAAAAAAAATGTACTCAGTAAACTACATTTATACCATTACTTAACTTATAATTTAATTTCATGGGTAAAACAATCAAAGGTTTATTTGTAATTACATTATTATTTTAGATATTTCATACTTGTGGGATCTGAAGACTAACAAGTGGGAAGTTCAAAAAAAGGAAACCATAAGTTTGATAGAAGAAAAAACTTTTGATGATAATAATGACGGAGAAGAATTTGATGACGATGATGATGAAAAGGAAAGAATACAGCGAACAGTAAAGCGGCAAGATATGAGCAAAGGAAAGTATGGACATGATGGTGTGACTCAAACATATACTGATCCAGCTGATGGAACAGTTTATATTTGGGACAGAGAGAAAAACGCATGGTTTCCTAAGGTAAATTATTATGATTCTTATTCTTACTGCAATATGTACTCTTATGAGCTCCAATTGGCTTAATTCAGTTATATAGTGTACATTTTAAATTGTGTATGTTTAATATTTATTAATATTGTGTTTTAATTAAATATTTGTAGATTGATGATGATTTTATGGCTCATTACCAACTTAGCTATGGATTTAATTCTAATGATAGTTCTACTGTGAGTGTGAATAGTACAAACACAATAAAAACAAATACTATTGGAGCTCATAGTAAAGAAAATCAATCTGAATCTTTGTTGAATGCTCCTGATGTAAAACATGAACCTGAAAAAAGGAAACTCCCACAACCTTCTGAGCCAAGTAAATGAAAATAGAATAAACTTATTTTTAATATTTTCATTAAAATACATTTTTTAACTTATTTTTTAGATTGGTTTGAAATTGACGAAGAGCATAATACAAAAGTATATGTCTCAAATTTGCCACTAGATATTACTGAACAGGAATTTATTGATTTAATGCAAAAATGTGGATTGATCATGAAAGATATTGACAGTGGTCAAATGAAAATTAAGCTTTATACTGAAAGAGGCTCAGACATTCTTAAAGGAGATGCTCTATGCACATATATTAAGGTATTATAGGTTTTTATTATGTTAATATTATTAAATACTAATACTATGATTGAAATTTCGATCATCAATATATTTTAATAGACTCAATAATTTCTTATATTAAATAGTACAGACATTTTTATTTATTCAATTTTTGAAATTGTTATCATATTTATGATTGATAATACATTTTTAGCTGTTAAATGGGTTTTATTGAATATTAAAAAGAATTAGTTTATTTAGCTAAAAGTTAAAATACATACATTTGTCTAGTTCTTGTCTATTGATTATTAACCCTACAGAAATGTATTTGAATGTATTGAACAAATAATTTGTACTTGGAGATGGCATCCTATTATGTTATTTTACTTCGTTACAATTTTATACTATACATTTTAAGGTTACTGTTGTGGTTATTTTCTAATTGTTATAAACATAAACCTTGCATATCCCAGTATCACAGTAAAATATCTACTGTTAGTACACTACTTAAAGATTTTTACATCTTAAGAGATTTTGTTGGGATTGTAGGTATAATTATATATTATTTTTTTATTTAACTGTGTATTTTATTAATATTTTATTTAAGTATATGATTACCAAGTTTGTAGATGGTAATATTTAATTTTATAAATTTAAATTATTGGGCTAGTGAATATTTTGCCACACCATAAAAGATGAATTTTAGGTACCTAGCAAAAACTGAAATTACAACTATTTAGATTTGTGCTCTATACTGGTTCTTTTACATGTAGTTTGTATTACACTGTTAGTATACATTTTTTCTTTAAACTAATATTTGACATCATACTCTTTATAACAAATTATTTAATTTAAATGTATGCATATAATTTTAGTATTTGTTAAATAATAGTTGTATAACTTAAAAGTTATAAATAAGAAACATTTTTAATACTATCAAAATCGTTTATTTAATATTTACCAACTAGATTTAAATTTTTATATTTTTTAATGAATATTAAATTAATATTTCTAAACTGTATTATTTATACACTCTGGTTGAGGTTTTGTTTCACATATAAAGTTTTTTTTTTGTAAGCAGCTTTGTGCATTCCATTTGTAATCAATATTTGGATCTAATGATAAACACTGCCATTGATAATTTTTGTCATTATCAAAATGTTGTATAGTTTCAAATCTGTTGTATCGAATTGTACGTCCTGATGTAGCCCATTTCCATTGATTTTGGCTCCAGTCATAAATGCCTCCTATCCATCTTTCTTTTGTTTCTAAATAATAAAATAAAACTGATATAAAATGTTTGGACTAAAATTGAAAATATTGTTCAAGTTCATCTATTTATAAAAATTATTTCACTATTTTAGTGTTTAACTTTGATTTAGTATAATACATATCTGTAAGATTGTAACAGAAATAATTGCCAAATGTATTATTTAACAAACTACATAATAAGTGGCCAGGAATGGGCATATAGGTTCAAATAGCCCAAATTTATTATTATTAAAATAAAAATCAGTTCACTATATGAATTGATTCATTATATAATGAATTATTGTTATAACTATATCCCTAAAATATTGTACTTATTGTGTATCATCAATAGAGTCAATGGGTATACTAAGGTAACTTTAGTGCAATGCTTATGGTATACTGATAATTGGTACAAAGCAACACAGAAAAAATGGCAAATAAAAACCAACAAAATTATAATTATAAATGTATACAAGAACAACAGTTGATAAGTTTAATATATCTAACTGGGGAAAGAGTCATACCAAATTTTTTAATAGCTATGCTATATAAATATGCTATGCTATGCTAACCTAGCATATACTACACAATATTTGTGATTTATTATTATTTACTTGTTTATATTTTTGATATTTTAATTTGCTAATTGACTTAAAATAGATATTTGTGATTTTTAAGTAAAATACATTTGACATTTTTACCCTTGTCGATTTTAACTGTCTTTTCTTTTTTCTTATATTCGGTCTACCATGTTATACACTATCCTACAATATTGTTCTGTGATTATTTTAAGCCTACACTATGTACTCTGTGATAATAGTAAGCATGCACGCTTGTCGTTTGTCATCAAGACAAGCCACATCAGTTTATACATGTCGACACGATTCGCACAATGCTGCTGTTATATGAAATTCCTGTATATTAGAATAAGACACGTCTATGAGTTTCTTGAAAAAGATACAAGATACACATATCTTCAATACAGCCCATTCTTGGTAATAATAAATATTTTTTGTTCTTATCAAAAATAACACTAATTAAAAAAAAATTAATGGATTAAAAAAAAAGTTATTACATAATTAATTAATTACATTTGCCAATTATTTCTCTAATACTGTATAATATTACAGTTGACCTCCCTGGATTTTTCCAGGATAACTGTTATTGTGAATTTTTTTTTTTTTTTTTTATTGATCTTGAAATTTAAATTTAAGTTTAAATTTCCGCTTCGACGTCTGAGGCCATTAGCGTTACATTAACTATATAAAAAAAAGGTACATATATATATAATTTTACAATATTAGTGTTTTATCTTAAAGTAAATTTAATAATTTAGTTGTAGTTAAGAATTCTATTGTGTTGATTTCGTTTTCTGGGTTCGGGCCTAAGCTTGATCCGACGTCGTGACTTATGTTTAGTTCTTCTCTTTGTGTTTTGAATGATCTGCATTCATCAAAAATGTGTTTAATTGTGAGCGTGGTGCCGCATGCTTGACATATGGGTGGGTCATCTTTTGCCATCAAGTATCCGTGTGTCATTCTTGTGTGACCAATTCTGGCTCGATTTAATTTTTTTTCGTTTGGTATACTTATGTTTGGGTTTCTTTTCCATCTTTTTACTGTTTTTTTAATTTGGTTTAATTTGTTTGTTTGAATATTCCATATGTTTTGCCAAAGGGAGGTTGTGTTTTGTTTAATTTGATTTCTAACGTCTGAGTACTGAGCTATGTGGATGAATTGTGTGTTATTTGAGTGGTTTGCAAATTTTGCTTGTTTATCAGCCCTTTCATTGCCTTCTATTCCTATTTATTGTGAATTATGATACATCCACATTATAAAATATTTTTATAATAGGTATATGAGCATATTATGCTTAAATTAATTTATATTTAATAGCCAGTCTTTCTTATTTAGAAACAATAATTTCATTCCTTGACAACTGAAATTATAATACATTTATCAATAAATAACCTGTGCAGTTTTAAATTTAACTAAAATGCAAAGAAACTGGTATGAAAAACATAGATATATGGAAAATTAGGTTAAAATATAGCTAGTATGACCTGTTTTTTAATCTAGAAGCTAAAGAGTGCTTTTACCAACTTTGGAGTAGTTATGTTAAATTGTCTAAAAGTCTTTAAAAAACAAATATAGATTAATAGAAATATTTACTTTTATATAGGTACAAATATAACAAATTATATAATATCACCATCTAAATTTATAAATAACTTTTTATAAAACACTTTAACCCGGAATTATCTATAATAATATGGACAGATGCCAGCAAAATCGGTATAGCAGGATCTTTACTACAAAAAACAGAAGAAAAATATAGCGCAATAGAATTAGAATTGCTAGCGATAGTATTTACGTTAGAAACATTCCGCACATATGTATATGGTGTTGAAGTAGAAATTTGGACAGACCATGCCCCACTTAGATACCTAGACGGTATTAAGACTTTATCAGTGCGAATCCAACGACTAAAAAGTAAAATAATTGATTTTGACTTTATAATAAAATATCGGAAGGGACTTTTAAATCAAGTGTGTGATGCGATGTCAAGAAACCCGGTATGCGACCCACCCACTTATGAACAAGAATTACAAAAGGACAGGGACTTAACCATTTGTCACGTTACAGTTATTAATTTACCGATAGAACAACGTAATGACCCAATACTTAACAAAATAATACAAGCATTAGACAACCCGGACATATCGGACCAGGTATGGATAAGAAAATCGAGAAATTACTTTTTAAATCAAGAGAATATTCTTATGTACAAACATATGTCCAAAGGAAACACAATACATTTAATAGCGTTACCTAATTGTCGTAAAAATGAAATTTTATGTAACTTTCACGAACATCCATTCGCGGCCCATCTTGGAGTAGACAAAACATATAAAAAAATCATAGAACGTTATTTCTGGCAAACCATGTATAAAGATATCCGCACATTCGTAACTTCATGTTTAAGTTGCCAAAAACGAAAGGCCGATAAAAGAGCTACATACGGTCAAATGTTAACATCACCAAAAATAACAGGAAGGCCTTTCGAGAGGTTTACTATAGACTACATAGGTCCAATCAATCCACCGAGTTATGGATATTCATACATTTTAGTAGGCACATGCGCGACTATAAAATACGCCATAGTGAAGGCATATAAACATGCGGACTCAAAATCAACAGTAGCTTTTCTCATAGATGTAATATTACAATTCGGGGCGATTGGGGAAGTACATTCAGATAGGGGACTTCACTTTACAAATAAATTGGTAAAAGACCTATTAAAAGCACTAAATATACAAAATACTAATTCAATAGCTTACCGCCCCCAAAGTCAGGGACAAACCGAAAAGTTTAATGGTACTTTAATCGATATGATAAGTCATTTTGTACAGGAAAAAACAAATTGCTAGAATCAATATTTAAAATATGTACTTTTCGGATATAACACATCGGTCAATGAAACTACAAACCAGTCTCCATTTTATCTATTACACGGTTATCACCCAAAATCAATTTTCGACTATAATCTTATAAGTACAGATACAGCACCAGAAATTTTAAACGAATTAGAAAAATTAAATGACATAAGAAACGAGTTACCAAAATTACTGGAGGAAAAGTTTCTAAAAAATAAAAAACATTATGATTTACACAAAAAACAAATAAGATTCGTGGTAGGGGAAAAAGTATTAGTAAAGATAGAAAATAAAGGATCGAAATTTGCATATAGATACGGGGGGGCCATTCAAAATTGTACGACAAATATCAGACGTTACATATATAGTGGAAATAACCAAGAATGGACAGTTGATAAATGATTATAAACACGTTAGTCAACTAAAAAAATTTAAAAGTCGAGAAAATAAAGAAATAACATAGGTAAGAAAAACGCATTATATTTCTATTTTAAGTTTGACATATTACATATTAGTATAAATATATATTTTATGTATGTAGTAATTAGTATAAGATATTATATAATATACAACCACATGATTATTTAGAATATAAGGGGTTCGCACTTAATATATTAATTTTTTTTTTTTTGTTGTTGTCATCTGAAATTTAATATACAAGAATAGGTCACATCGCATCATAATTCTAAAGAAGTTACGATTTATGACGATAAAATATCAAATTAACAGTCAGTAACATGACTAATATGAACAATTATATGTGAATGAATGAAAATAGTAATAATAATAATAATAATTATGAAACGTAGGTACAATATTTACTTTAAATAAAAAAAATTACAAAAGAAATGTTGAACTGGTGGACGGTTGATTGAAGTTTTTTGTGATTGTTCCATGCTTCTTCATGAATTAGTTAGTTGAGATGTTTGAGAAGTTACATTTTTCCATTACATTTTAAAACAATACATTTTATTTTTCACTCCCTATATTATATTATACGTTATTACATTTAAATGGTTTTGTAATCTCTACTAACTGTATTTTTAACTAACTTTCCCCATATGTTGTCAATTATCACCATTAACTTTTTATTATAATATTTCTTTATTGACTAAGAGCAGACTATTTGTATTTGCGTATTATAAGTATTTGCTTGCAAGTATTTCTACCCTGCCAGAGGCAATTTTTTCTTTTTATTTATCCAAATAGTATTTGCCTTATATTTTATTATGTTTTATTTTTTGTATTTATAAATTTAAAATATTTTTATTTAATAGTAATAATTGACAACATGAATATATCTGATGATATAAATATATAAATACAAAAAATAAAACATAATAAAATATAAGGCAAATACTATTTGGATAAATAAAAAGAAAAAATTGCGTCTGGCAGGGTAGAAATACTTGCAAGCAAATACTTATAATACGCAAATACAAATAGTCTGCTCTTAGTCAATAAAGAAATATTATAATAAAAAGTTAATGGTGATAATTGACAACATATGGGGAAAGTTAGTTAAAAATACAGTTAGTAGAGATTACAAAACCATTTAAATGTAATAACGTATAATATAATATAGGGAGTGAAAAATAAAATGTATTGTTTTAAAATGTAATGGAAAAATGTAACTTCTCAAACATCTCAACTAACTAATTCATGAAGAAGCATGGAACAATCACAAAAAACTTCAATCAACCGTCCACCAGTTCAACATTTCTTTTGTAATTTTTTTTTTTTTTTTTTAAGAAAGGGGATAATGTAACATTATAAATATGTTACATGACACCAATGTATAAATTACATTATATATAAACTCTACGGTAGGTATGATTAACTGCTGACCAATACAGCACACACATAATTGTAAGGCCTATGTCCAAGACACACTATGTAATAGTAATCAGTTCACTGTGCACCTTATACCGAAACACACAACAAACACTGGACTCCGTATGACAACGACATAGTCAAATTGTATAAAGAAAGTAAGGAACGTAATTAACATAATTTTAAGTATAATTATTTATAAGTGTGTAGTATATAATAAAGCTTTATGATAACTGAAACTGAATCCTAGTTATTTATATACATTTAAGATTCTTATATCTATCTATCTACCCCTGGCTACGGTTTACATATCTATAGGGTCTTATGACTCTCCCTAGATATCTTATATTTAACTGGTCAATCCCCGACCACGTTACACTACCAAACGTCTCATAAAATGATGAAAAGATAAAAATGTATCATTAATTATTATATTACAAATTTAAAAATGGGATACAGAAAGGACTAAAGAGGGACCTTTGAGACTGGTATCTCTAAATTTAAAATCATTATATTGGAAAAATGCTTACCCAAGGGTCAAGATTGAGTTTTAAACTAGTTCATATTTATACATTTTAATTAATTTTTATTCAGTTTCTTGAATTATTTTCACAACATGTTAGGATTTAAACTTCAAAAATTTTATTGAATAGTAAATTATATTATTTTATAAATATAAATTTAATTTGGTATTGAGCCTTGGTATTTTATTATGCAATTAAATCATATTTTTTTTTTAAAAAACTATAATTTAATTTACTTTGTAACTGTTTTAGTTAATTGTTTATTAATTTATTATTATCATTATTAACTAGAAAGTAATGCTTCTTTGTTCTTATTAGTTAATTAATACAATTATATGAAGTTAGTTTCTTATAATTTGATTGCACATTAAAACTATAAAATTCTTGTTCATTTGAGTTTTGAGTTTAGGGTTTAATCCATCTAAAATTATTCTAAGAATAATAATACTATTTTAAAAATAAATGTATACTATTGTGTATAGAATACAGACCACTTAGTTTATATGTTGAGTAAGTCATAGGTAAAGTATACCTAGGTAATGTAGAGGTACTTATGGTTTATGAAGATAACTTACCTATGTATTTTCAGTATTTAAATGTATTAAAGCATCTTTCAAAATTATTTATTTGTATTGCTTACACTATTTATTGCCTATTGCTCTAAAAATTATAAAAATTACCATTTTTTTTATATTTTAAAAATTTTCGAATGTTATGATCTTCCACTTGTTTGGCAAGCACAACGAGTTTACTTCCTTTTGCCAAATATTTGCATTCAAAAAAAGCTTCTTGCCACGTTGCTGTTTCTTTACTTAAATGGTAACAGTTACTTCCAAATTTTGAAAATCCGTTTTGACAATTGTACATTAATTTTGATTCACTTGTATAAAATGTAACTGTAAAGTAAAAATTAAAAGAATTTTTGTTATGACAAATATGTGAATTGTTTTTATGTTATTTGAACCTACCAATAAATATAAAATAAAGATGAACAATTTTTAACTCTGCTAGTATTTTAAAATTCATTTTTAGTTTGAAAAAAGCAAAAAAAAAAATCGTCAAGAAACTTTGATCTTTACTAGATCAGTTGCACTTTAATACTAAAATGTTTCTGTAGACTCCCCAGTATTACGACTTTTTATTCATTATTCAACCTTCGGGCGAGTTTTGTGCATCCAGCCAATTATAAAACATCGCGCTATAAATTCCAGTAAATATTGATAGGTACTTAAATTTAAAAAAAAATAATTCTCAAATAAACTTAGTAGGTACATAAACTTATAATTATGATGTTTATTTTATATTATTAATTAGATTCTATTACCTACATGTCTTAAATTATGTATTGTATATTTTAATAGACGGAATCTCTAATTTTTTAAGATGTGTATATCTTTTTGTGTTTTTGCAATTTTTTCTTTTAAAATAGTTAAATGTTAATAAGTATTTATATAAAATACAGAAGCAGGTATCGTAGTTTTTAATTTATTATCCAACCAATTTAAACTTGTGTATTATTTACGCATTTTCGTCATAAAAAAAAAAATGTAATCTTATACGGTTGCTTTTTATAACTTAATTTATCCAAAACATCGCATATTAAATATACATCCATAAAAAATATAATGGTTAACGAATTCTAGTAGATATTATTTTTTATGCTCTAATAACTAGGTATAGATATTTATCAATTTTAATAACATGACATTGAAAATAGTTGTTCTAATTTTTTAAGCTATAATTAATCATTATTTCATCGATACATATTCAATATCATCGAATTTATAATATAAAAAAATTACGTTAAACATATTATTATAATATCTACTTCACTTAACTAACAATTATTTACAATGTTTAAGTTGACGAAGTAATCTGTTTTTAATTTTTTTTAGTCAGTATCATATTGTAACATTTATTATTTAGTTAAATCGATTGTACCTATACCTATTTTATAAATTTAAAAAAAAAATGATTACTTTATTATACAATAAAATACCTATGTAATTCAAAAATATATTTTTATTATACTGTTGGTTTTTCATAAATATAGATATTACCTATGTAATAATATTAAATGTTTGATATTTACCAATTACGGATGATAGTTGCTATAGATTCTCAGACATTTTCCCCCAAGACACTCCTAAAAAATCAATATAATTTGCAAGTTAACGCCCTTCCTGAAATAATTATTATCATAAAAAACTATTCATTGTTAAACTGTTTTAATCTAAATTACCACTCCTCGAAAGCTTTTGTGTTCATTGTTATTTCGTACCTTGGTATTAAATGTAAAAATTATGATTGCGTATGCTTAAATAGCGGAATGGAATTTATACTTAAACTCTCTGGAGTGAAAACATTAAAACACTAAAAAAGCTTTGTTGAATATTGATAGTTACGTAATGATCAAATAGGTTTCAACAAATTAATTTGTTTGCCTTTGGTGTGTTGATTATATAGGTGCTTTAGAAAAGTTTTTCTGATTGCTCCTATATACATATATAATACGCCTAATATATACAATATACATTTATACACGTGAATATAATTATAAAATAAATGATTTATTTTAATTTTATAATATACTAATCAGTTGGTATATTATAGTATTCGTAGAGAATTTTAAATTTTTCAATGTTTTTGTTCCTTAGTAATTGGGGATTTGGGGTAGGTTGTGTAGCTGTAGCTCGGCATAGGATAGTCTGGACTGAGAATATAGGACATTCCGCCTTGTTCGTTCGTTACATCAGTGGCGCCGAACCCTATATTCAGGTAGGGCGGATGCCCTACCTCATAATATTTAGGTGATGGGTGGGTGGTTAGGTGGTTCAGTGGTAGTGTCAACGAATTACTTATACCTGGACTTATTTTTGTAGCCTACGCCTTTACAGGCAATTTACAGCCTAAAACCATGATAATTAGCTATTAAATATAGTATGCTAGGTAAAACGGTCGTCGGTCTTATGACGTACTATCAAATATTATTGGTCAAGGGGTGGTGGTGTCTCATAATTTTAAAAGTTAGCCCTACCTCATTTTTTTGATTTCGGCGCCACTGTCGTTACTTCGGAGGGCTGGAGCTGGATGTATACGGTGTCAATGTGACAATGTAATATGAAATGTAAATGTACTTCATTTACGTACGGGGTAATACATTTACCGTAAGACACTCAGTATTTCAGTAAACAAATATTTCTTTAACATAATTTTAAGTCGTTAAAAATAAAAATTTTGGAAAAAATATGTATTTTACCATTTTTATCTTTGTTATTTTTTAAGTTTTTTACTAGCTGTTTTGAATAACAACATACATTTTATTATTTCATACTCCGAAGCAAAACACTATTTTGTAGTATTTCGATCTATAAAAATCAAATTTCGGACAATTAGTTTCATTAGTATCATAAAGTACTCGTCCAAAAATCGAATTTTGTACATCGAACTACTCCAAAAAATATTCTGGTTTGGAATAAGGAATTAAATATGCACGTTGTCATTAAAAGGTTCAGAAATTAAAAAAAAATTATAACAATAAAAAATATTTATTTTAAGAAGAATGATGTTTTTTTAATGATTCAAATTATGTTTAGAAATAATATTTTCAAAAACGTAAATAGTTTTTGAAATAATGAGTGTCTTACGTTAAACGGATCACCCGGTATAGCCTATACAGCAGGGATGGGCAAATCAAAGTCACTAGAAGGCCAACTTTTAGAACTTAAAAATCTAGCAGGCCAGAGAGCATAGAAAGAAAAAAAAGGTCATTAAAATTTAAAATTTGAAACAACAATTAACAAAACACGAAAATAATAAAACTAATGCTATCGGCTAGCGTAACACGATGGATCCAGCTAAATTGATAAAATAAAATAATTAGGTTATTAACTATATTAATATGTATGCCTCTATAAATATAAATTTAGACATTTAATAAATAAGCTGCAGTTCAATACTAGAATAAAATTAATATCTACGTTTTACGAAAAACCTAATAAAATAAAATATTGATAAACGCTAATACTTTAGAAAATAATTTGAAAATGTAGCACGGACCAGATAAAAAAGGTACTCCGGCCGGATGTGGCCTGCGGGCCGCCAGTTGCCCTTGGTATATAGAGTATACTCGTGGTCGTATTTAGGTTTGCTGGTGCATTGGAAAATTATTGTTTCTAGCCCCCCAGCAAAAAAATATGGAAAGAAATTTTTAGTTTTGTTTTAGTCAACATTTTGAATCAGGGACGTCATTTGGGGGGGGGGTCAGGGTGTGCGGTGGCACCCCTCAAATTTAAAATATTCTCAATTGGCCTGCCGAAACAAGGGAATCCCCCCTTGTAGATCCGCTCTATTTTTAAATGGCCTGGTGAAATTTCAAAATGGCACACCCAAAAAAAAAAACTGAAATGACGCCCCTGTTTTGAATTACCTAATAGATTGTATTTGTTAACAACTTTTCATTTTTTTTTTAGTCTACCGCAGCTATCTTATTGAAAATGTTTAATTTAACAATAACTTAAATAAAAAGTTTTATTGTTATAATAATATTATAGTTGTAACTTGTAAATTGTAATTACTATTGCAGCAATTGAAACATCTTGGAAAGCATTTTTACTACATTGCAGTAATGCAGTATAATATATATTAGTTTAACATGCATTTATGGGTTAGGTTGTGTGAGTGACGAGTGTATTTAAATAAATATGTATAAATTATTATATTTCATGTTCGTATATAATTGTGACTCGTGTATACTGTGGTTTAAAATATATCGGTAATCATTTTTTTGTACTTTTAAATTGTACTTTACACATAAATAGACTTGAGTTTTAGAAGTAATGAGTAGGCAATTGTATTTATTTAGTATTATTTAGTTCTGAAATGTGTGCGCCCCTAGTCCACATGCCATTTGCCTTGCTCTGGAGTACGCCCTGCTATACCACTATACCATTGATTATATAAAAGCAAATATCAATAGTAATATCTACCTAATTATATTATAATCCAGTTCTGGCGTTCTATTTTTGTGGCGAGGAGAAACTCGTATTGTATTTGCCACAATCTTGTCTCAACTCTCAAAAATTCTCAAGTATTTACCTACGTAATTTGAACTTTGAATGCTTTGAATTTTTCTCGTTAAAGCTCAGTCTTCGAAACAAGTAGGTATGTCTTATAGTCTGAAAATACACTGAAATTACGCCACTGCAGTTGTACGTAGGCTGTATAAAATCACAAGGTCGAATTTTTTCTTGTATTTTATATAGGGCCTCATACGTCTCAGGCGTCAGGCCTACAATTATTTCTATCAATCATCCGTCAATATATTCATGTTATGAGGTAATTTCTTATTTTAGACAAGTTCTAATGTTAATCATAATTCATATATTATTAGTTATTAGTTTATGATGCCATATCGTGTATTATAAACTTCGTAATACCTAAGTAATAACTTTTTACGCATTACGTGTATACGCGATGACATCATAAACGTCCACCATTGACAGAAAATAACGTGACAAATTCATTAAGTCGACCTTAAAGCTTTCAAATTTCAATGACGCCATTTATTACTTATAATTATAGGAGGAAAACACTTGTTTGAATATTAAATAAAAACGGTTTTTATGATTATGATTTTTATTGTTATTACATGTTATTTATTTTTAGGTAGAATCAGTAGATCTGGCATTAAAATTGTTAGATGGCTACATATTTCGAGAAAAAGAAATTCGTGTGGAAAAGGCAAAATTTACAATGCGTGGAGAAAAATATGACCCATCATTAAAACCAAAAAAGAAAAAGCGAAAAGATAAAGAAAAGATAAAAAAAATTCAAGAAAAGTACCTAATGTTTTCCTTTTTACTATGATAAACAATAATTTATATGCATTGTATATTATGTTCTTACAATAAATATAAATGTATCTGTTTTTCTTAAGGTTATTTGATTGGAGGCCTGATAAAATTATGGGCGGAAGAGGAAAACATGAAAATGTTGTAATCGTGAAAAATCTATTTGAAAAAGAAACATTTGATAATGATGTATCATTACTCTTAGAATATCAAAGGGATCTCAGGGAAGAATGTTCAAAATGTGGAATTGTGAAAAAAGTAGTTGTGTATGATGTAAGTATATTATAATAAATTGTGAGTTTTATTTTTTATTTAAACTACCATGAATACCTATGTTACATTGTTACCTCATCTCAACTTTTGATGAGAAATGAGAACATCTAGATTCTATAGAAACTAGCAAGGCCGTAATTGCGAGGGAGGGTCCAGGGGTTCAGATCTCCCCAATATTTGTTTTGAATTACGGCCTCGGAAACTAGAAAATAAATAAACTTTTTTATTTTACCACCGATGACTGATCACTCATCTAGTCTATAGGATTTGAATGGATAACATAAATTTGAATTTTTTTTTAGTAATACATTATTTAATGCACATTTCAACTATCAGGTATTTAGGGCTAAATAAATAAAATAATATTTAGGGTTCCTAGCTCTTCCTCTATTTCTGGTAGTAACTGATGAGATATTTTCCAACTTTTTAGTTTATAAATATAATTCTAAACTATGTATTGTTAATTTTTTAAGAGACATCCAGAGGGTGTTGCTCAGATTAATTTCAAGGATCCCGATGCAGCTGATGCTTGTGTGCTATTATTAAATAATCGGTGGTTTGGACAAAGAAAGATTACTGCTGAAACATGGGATGGGAAAACCAAATACAAGTGTGTATCCTAAATTAAAATAATTAAAAACAATTCATTTTTAATTATAATTTATATTTATATACTTTTCACTTTTTAGAGTCATTGAAACACCTGAAGAAACTGAAGAACGTTTAAAGAAATGGGAGACATATTTAATAGCCACTGGTAGTACTGAAAAGAATGATGCTCATGAATCTGATAGTGATTCAGTAAAAACAAAAAGCGGTGGTGAAAGTGATGATGAAATGCCATCAACTAATCAAACTACAAATAATGAAAATAAAGGTAATTTTAGATACTATTTATTTTTAGATGATAATAAATATATGAGATAGTATTATAACGTACAAAATAAAATAAAATAAAACATAATATATTATAATAATTATTTAATTTACAGATAAATCCGAGTCAAATTAGTCTTCTCCTGCAGGTATAGCGTCTTCAAGCCTTTTGTTGAACTTAATTCGCAATTCAGTGGCCAAATCACCTTTAAGTTGATCTTGCACAAACCAACAAGACACATCCATTTGTACCTAACACATAAAAACTAATTATAATACTTTTAATTGTATTTCGTTTGTAAACAAACTGATTAGAATTGCCAAAATATAAATTTTACTTATATCTCAACACAATAAAGCGCTAGAAAATAATATTAAAAACATATTTTCATACAGTTTAATAATAAAGACAAATTGTTTAGTATAATTATTATATAACCCTGATTTAGAATAGTATTTTGTACTAAGTCCTAAATAACTTCTATATACCTAGTATTTTACTCTATTTTGAAATTATTTTCATGACGTTAGTCTTATTATTATTTTTTAAATTTATTTAAATTTATTCAACTGTCACAAACTCACAAATAATAAGTATATTTAAATCAATTATACTTTTTTACATTTGTCTAGTAACTCCAGGTTTCTTTTTTTGTCATCAAAATCAATAGATAACATTAATAATCAGTCACCTAGTATCTAATCTATGGTTATATTTTATTATATCAGACATGCTTATTTTAAGCATTATACAATACCATTTCACAGGATCCTCTCAAGGCTCCACAAAGTATATTGCTATATTTGAGATTTTGATAGTTATCTGGTAATTCCACAAATTCTGTTAGTGGATTAGTGTCAAACGTTAAGGAAAACTCATCTCCAGCAGCACTCCAATTAGTTAAAGCCGGAGTTATACCCAAATACATTTTAAATGCATACTAAAATAAAAATATATGATAAATTATGAACACTTTAAAGTCTAGTAATTAGGATAAAAAAAACGTTTTAAAATATATTCATAAATTAAACCTGAATTTTATCTGCAGTTTCTCTTAAGTCATAACATCTTCCAGCATTAGTACGTGCTAAAAAATCTTCAACCATACGGACACCAATATTATAGCCCATTCGATCTAACTGTTTGTTTACATCTTCTACATTTTCATAGTCTTTCATTAATTGCGACACTATGGCTCCATAAGTTAAAGTAAATAACTCAGAGTTCTGAAAACCATTTGTTAATCATTTAATATTTTATAGATATTTATTGTTAAGTTGGACATTACAATTTATCAATAAACATTTAAACAAGTACAATGTACCTTCTAATTGTTGTACAAAAAAGTATAGTGTAAATATTATCTAATAGATACATATAAATTTATATATAAATAATATAATAATGTGTAAGTCTAAAATATATTAAATTTACTAATAGTTAAGTTTTCTCTAAATCATTTCATTTATGTGTAAAAAATCTTAATAAAATAAATCAAAAATATATTTTAAGGTATAAAAAAAAACTGGAAAGTCACTTGGCTGTATGCCTGTAGAGTAGGTGACTGGTGTCGAGTAAACCTTGTTATTGAAAAGGTTACTGTAATGAATGTTAAATTTAAATTGAATAATAAATCATTGTCTACGATGCAAATCAATCTCAGCTAATATGTCTAATTATATTTTATTATTATACCAGGTGATTGGTATCACTCATTATTTCGAAGTTTTAACTTTTTAAAATATTTTTTTTTACATAATTTGATGTCATTTTAAAAGAACATTTCTATTTTAACTATTTTTTATAAGTAACACTAGTGAGATCCCTCAACACACTATTTCATGTTGTATCTTCGTTTACCAAATTTACTTATTGTATATAAATATTACATATTATTGTAAATATACTTTTGTTCAGAAAAAAAAAAATAGCTTTGCTTTTTTGAATGATAGGTACTATACATTTTTTGTGAAGTGGAATAATATATAAAGTATTTTTTATGGCTTCACGCTAAACTTTGTTTCCAGTCAAAAAACTTATGATGAATCTAGTATTACATTTTAAAACACTACTTAGATATTATTGTTTTTTTGTTAGGCATCAAAATAATAGTTGGAAATTTAAATAAAATTCAATTTACCTAAATAAAAAGTCACCATACTTTATGATAAAATCATACACCACTAATAATTTTAATAAGTATTTCCCTTGCAATACCACCAACTAAGTATTGAGGTTTACAGATAAAATAAGCAAGACAAGAAATCGTCAAACACAAAACATTGGGTAAACAGTAGGTTTTGAGTACCAGAAAAGGCTTGAAGATAGCCGGTGAAATCATTTTTTCCCCTAAACAAATCAATAAAGAATATTGCTCATAACATAATTATTGATTTTTATACTTGTATAGTTCTAAATTCTATTTAATATATTGTATAGTTTTTTTCTAGTTATATTAAACAAACTAGAATTGTTTGCAATATAAATATATTTTTTGTTATTAAGTAATTAAAATGTAAATGTTTAACACCATTTTAGGGATTTTAACCTGCAAGGTGCAGTCCAAAATAAATCCTTTGGGTAAGGCCCTCCAAGTTATTGATAAAATATATTTCATAAAACAATTAAGAAATGCAATTGTTTTAATTACACCACATGTATACTGCGGACGAGTTGAATTAAAACCTCCTTTTACTTATGTTACCATATTATGAGACGACCGATACTTGAACAATACAATTTTTTATGATAATTAATAATGTTACTTGAGTTATAATTTAAAATTAATACCTATCATTTATCAAGTTTTAAAATTAAAATAATTTAGTATCACAAGAAACAAATACTTACAACTTTCTTAACGTCTAATCTTGTGTTCTGTCGAGACATGGCGACGGTGAATAATTGCGGACAAGTCGACTAGACAATTACTCAAAACGAAGAGTTTCAGTAATGCACTAATGCAAAATAGAAGATTGTATATATAATAGTATAATACTAATTTTTCTGTCGAAATTAGAAAATTTGTTATCAGTTCCTGTCTTTCTGATATAGCAAATAATAATCTATATAGATTGTGATATGACAGACGATAAAAACCACAGATATATAAAAATACTAAAAAAAAAATACTAATATAAAAATACAGGATTTTTATATATCTGTGATAAAAACTGTGTATCTTAAATTGTGATATGAACTAATAAAAATCAAAACATCCAAATTCTAAATTTGAAGATAAAAATACAAAATATCAAATAATATTGATGTTTACGTAATTGGTTACTCGATAGTCGATAGTGTATTATTTTTATTATAATTATTACGTTTTGATTTTTACGGTTCGACATTAAAAATTGTATTTAAATCATAAAACGTTTGTTTATAATGCTATAAGTAATTGTTTTAAAAAAGATCAACTTAATAAGGACAATTTATTATCAACTTAGCATTTTCCAAAGTTTTTTTTTCAAAAATAAAAATTAAGATTTTAGATCGGTTTTTTTAAATAAAATATAACCTATAATAATATTGTCATTTGCATTTTGTTTATTTTGATGAATGATAAGATACTGATTACCGAATACCGGCCAAGTACTTCGACAATTTCGATTTCGACTGTTGTCCATTAAGTTGTATCATTTAAAATTAAAAACATTAAATAATTTAATATTTACCTCCAAGATGAACGACGCCGATACTTACAAGTCGTATTTGAAGCGCACCGTTTATGTAGGTGGATTAGCTGAAGAAGTAGATGATAAAGTATTGAGATCTGCATTCATTCCTTTTGGTGATATAGTCGATGTTCAGGTAATGTTTTAATCAAGGTGGGTCTACAGATCAGCCTGGGTTTTCATTAATAAATATGAATTATTCTAAAATTTGTTATGAATTTAGATGCCATTAGATTATGAATCAGAGAAACACAGGGGATTTGCATTTGTTGAATTTGAACAACCTGAAGATGCATTGGATTCTATCGACAACATGAATGAAGCAGAGATATTTGGTCGCACTATCCGGGTCAATTTAGCTAAACCACAAAAGATTAATAGAGGCTCAACCAGACCGGTCTGGTCAGAAGATGACTGGCTTGTACAGTACGCCGGTAAGACACTAGAACCTAAGGACGATAAAAAAATTGAAGAAGACAAAACCAAAGACGAGGCAAAGAACCCACAAGTTTATCTTGATATCAAAATTGGCAAAAAGGATGCTGGTCGAATTATCATCATGCTACGAGCGGATATTGTGCCACGTACAGCAGAAAATTTCCGTTGTTTATGTACACACGAAAAGGGATTTGGATATCAAAACACTACAGTTCATAGAATTATTCCAAATTTTATGTGTCAGGGTGGTGACATAACTAATAACAATGGTACAGGTGGGCTGTCAATTTATGGAAAAAAGTTTGATGATGAAAATTTTGAACTAAAACACACAGGCCCTGGAGTCTTATCTATGGCTAATTCTGGGCCAAATACTAATAGTTCACAATTTTTTATTTGTACAGCTCGTACAGAATGGTTAGATAATAAACATGTTGTGTTTGGCCATGTGTTAAGTGGTATTGATGTTATGAAGAAAATAGAGAAATGTGGAACAAAAGCTGGTCTGCCAACTGAGAAAGTAATAATTGGTTCTTGTGGACAATTGGCTTAGTGAAATTAACATTTTTTTTTTTTTATAAATTGATTTGATATTTTATTGATCAATGTAATTTATCTTGCAATATGTATTGATAAGTTTTGTAAATTAAATTTTTTGTATGTTTAAAGTGTTATTTTCTCAAAAATACAGTATATTGGGCTGAACAACTACAGGTCTTCAATTTGTCATAAATTAAAGAGTGGTAATACTGAGATTTATAATTTGGTACTATATTGCTTATAGAATATTGCATTGAAATAATCTATGCAATATAATTACATTTTATAACAGACATGAAAAGATCAAAAAAATATGACTCGTGAGTAGGACAGTTTTTGAAAAAAAAGATTGAGCACATAACAGTTGGACAAATAAATGTGAATCATGTACAAGGGGAAATTAAAAAAGGGTCGATGGTAACCTAAAATAATCAGTGCTCGACTTAGAGGGGGACAAAGTACAAGTACCCCAACTAATTTATCAGACATTTTAGAGTACCCCTACTATTATTATTAAAGGGAACTCACGGGACTACATTATTCTGCATTTTTATCAAAATGAATGAGACACCAAACATAATTGGTCTTATGGATTATTTCATAACCGCAGATCTATAAGTTAGTTAGTATTAACTAATTATTACTAAGCTATTCATTTATTTACTTTTATTGTCATTTTGAGTTTGATATTACTTATAACTATAATATAATATGTACAGTAGTTATTAATCACCTAATATGTATTTGAATTTTTTTTTAAATTGATTATTTATAAATATTTTTAATATGATTTAAATTGGAGTTTTTAGGGGGTGTGGGAGCTATGCCCCCACAGCTCAGTAACGTTTAACAAGTGATGGGGACGCTCAGTTTTTAAAAGTAAATAGAGTCCCCCTAGTTTAATTTTTCCAAGTCGAGCACCGAAAATAATGACATGTAAACAGAAATATTGGTGATATTACAATGTGGAAATAAATGTTTTTTTATGGCCTAGGAATAATCTGTCTTGTATGGAGCTGAAACATGGTTTCTTAGAAAAGCCAAAGATTTGAAGAAGAGTGGTTTGCGAGAAAAGTATTTAGGAATATATAAGGGGCCTACTTTAATGCTCACACATTGTAGAGGATGACTCAGTTGGGGAAGAACTCTTATAGATTAAAGTTTATGTAGGACTGCATAAAAATAGAACCAAATATTCAATGGATAGAAATAACAGGGAATAACTAGATAGATACCTAGCAATTTTGGTCTTACCTGGCCAAAACTAAAGAAAAAGAAATAAAAATCAAATTATTTGAAAACAGATTTGTGATTTTCTTATAATAATGGTTGAATTTAAGGTTTTACTATTTTTAACAAAATCTATTAAAATAATAATCTCCAAACTTTGTTTTGTATTTATACATCTTATATCAAAATAATATAGACTTATAAAATTAAACATTTACAACATTATTCAATGATAGTTAAAACATGTCAAAATATAACTAAATGTATGCTTAAAATAATATAATCGCATAAATTAAATTTATGGCTAGTTATTTAAATAAAAAAAAAAACAATAATCTAGCAAACAAAAAACAATAACAATAATAATTTATCAACAATATCTTGTTTACTTGTAATTATATAATATATTAAAGGATTTTATTATTGTTGAAGTACTAACATGGTTTAATGGCCATTAGAATTAGTAGCATATTAATCATTTTTATTAAATTTCCTTTATCATTTAAATTTTAAACATATATGTAATAGTAACTAATTGATCTGAAATATTTTTAAGCTTATATAATTTTAAATTAATATATAATTATTTTAAAATAACATATTTATATATTTGTTTGTGTCATTTGGCCTGAATAATTTTTTTTCTGCAAATTTAGTTTCTTCTTCAAAAATTCACTGTGTTTTTCAAATTTCAACTTTTCTTTTGTATCAAGGTAATGCTTAAGTTTTGAACTAAAAAAATTGTTGGAAAAAAATTGTGATCAAATGAACTTTATATATAAATATTAAATATAACATTACCCAATGTCGTTAACAATATTTGTATCACATGAAGAAATCCAAACAGATATTTTATTGTATTGACGCCTATTATACACAATACCACAAATATTATCGTTGTACGGATCAAACATACCACCAATCATACTCAACAACTAAAAAATGTTTTTTTAATTTTACACTGAAAATAAGCGAGGCAAAAGAAATATTACAATATCCATCCAGTACTGGTCTAATAGTCCACTATCCTTTATTAACCAACGTCCACCATTCTTGTTTGTCGGGTCTTCCCACATGGGTTTTATATCTGATTTAAATACAGAGTAATCACAGCCAGTTGTTAACATACTTGGCATTTTAATATGATTAAAAATGCTGTGAATAAAAAACACAAAATTATGTTTAGTTACCTTTATAAAATTATTGTTTCTTTAATACCCATAATAACCAATAACATTTTTTTTTTAGGAGGAAATACCTGTTCATTAGCAATATTTTCTACCTTTAACACGTTGGCGGCGTACTGACGCTAATTGGCGTCATGAGGATCGTTCAATAACGAGTTTGACACCATTTAGCGTCCTATGTATATTTAAAGTGAATGGTTTATTATTCCCTATGCATGGCTGAATGTTATTTTATTATTATTTAGCATGGCTAAATGCATGTTTTAAAATATGTATTCATAAGCCGTTTGGACGTATGACCAAATAAGAGCAGTTTCTTAATATAATTTTTATACTTTTATATACGCACTGGGCGAGAACTGCAAAAAGACATACGCAGTCAACGTGTTAACAGATGTAAATAACAAATCTAACTTTGGTAAAAAAAAAGAAACTGTTTCTCTTGAATTGTTGATACAGCATTAAGATATAGAATATACTAAGTTTATAGACTCAAATAATGTTTGAGATTTGGGGGGACTATTGAAATTTTCTGGGGCTAGCCCCTAAAAGCCCTTCCTCCGTACTTATGCCTATGATTGAGTAAGATATGGATTGATGTTGGTATTAGGTAAAAAAACAAGGTAAAAAATATATTTATTATAATAATGTGAATAAGTGAATCCCGGACAAAAAGCCTGGACTCATTTTTTAAATGTCAGACAAAAAGTCCAAAAACACAAGATGTTTAATTCACAAAATTTAAAAAATTTAATTGATTTTCCTATACAATATTATATTGGATTACTATGCCTACAGTTAACAAATATTATATTTATAATATATTTGTACTGCACAATAATTGTAATTTTATAGGTATAAAAAAATAATTATCAAATCAATTATTGAATAATAAAATAAAAAATAATTTATATTTTTGGACTTTTAATCTGACAATGAAAAGCAGTCAGACTTTTTTCAACATGGACTTTTTAATCGATTACCTATTAATGTATAGGTATAGTGGTGTACATTACACACATATGACATAGCAAATTTCCGTTCACCAGTTTCAATAGTAAGCTGTTAGTTTTGATATTAGAGTGAATTGACTATTATGAAATTTAAAGGTAAGATTATTATCTAGGGCCCCATATGTAGGCTTTTATTAATATTTTTATTTTTAAGTACCGAAGTTATGATAATTTTAAAATGCACAGTTTCATAAAGGTCATGACTTACTTAAAAATAAAAATATTAATAAAAGCCTATATAGGGGGCCCTAGATAATAATCTTACCTTTAAATTTTAAATAGGTTAATTCACTCTAATATCAAAACTAACAGCTCACTATTAAAACTAGTGAACGACAATTTGCTATGTCGTAAGTGTGTGAGACGGAGATGACATCTTCTTAAAGGAAAAATATTTTTCTTAAAAACTATAATGTAGGTTCTCAAATATAATTGTATGCATTATGCACTTGCATAACAAGAATGCTTATAAATGCTTTTCAAACCGTGTATCATGATCAAGTATTAGGCGATCCAGAGCAAATGGCAAGTACCACAAATGAGGCTACTTTTCCAAATTCATACTAACTCCTTGGTGTTGCATTTACTTTGCCAATAAGTAGTGCAACTTGTAGAAGATCATTTTCTGAGATTAGCGAGTCAAAACATGGTTACGGTCAACTATGATACAAGAACAGTTTTCAAATGTATCCATCATTCATATTGAGAGAGACATATCAAACAATATTGATAGTGAAGAAATTTTAAACAATTTTGCAAGTGCTAACAATAGAAAAATACCTTTAATGTATTAAAATGTTGCCTACTATAAAGTTGACTTGTTTTCTTTTTTCTTACTCATATATTACAGGTAAAAAAATGTACATATAATAGAAGTACATGTGGTTGGTGTATAAAATGTTGAGTAGAGTATACCATTTTTATGCTCATAATAGTGTCACATACATATAAAGAAACAAATTGTTGTAAATCCAATATATTCTTCTCTTGGTTCAGAATCTAAAATGTTTTGTGATTGTATGTAGGGAGGGGGGGCTGTAGCCCCCCAGAATTTTAACCCTAGTTGCGCTTTTGCATACAACAATGATTCATTGGTTTATAAACAATACAAAGTACTCAAGTAGTTCTTGTAAGCTAAAGAACTTCTAGCAATTTTATATATTTTGTTGGTAATGGGTAAGTACTTGCCTCCAAAATTTTTCAACGCTGTCAAACTCGCACAATCCGTGCAAATTTTCCGTCCAGTTGACGTCCGGGACCACAGTTCCGCTGAATCTCCAATACCATAGTTTCCACGAATCGTTCAACAAATGGACGTTACTTACGTTGTCCTTAACAATTAGTGCCATTATGTTTATATTTTATAAGTCTGTAACGATACGGTTGTCTGAAAATTATGTCATCATAAAGCGCGTCGGAGACCAACGAATCGTAGTTTGCTGGTTTAAAAATAACTTACATTAACAAAATATTATGGAACTAAAATCAAAACGATGTATCTCGATTCTATGCGCACTTTAAATCCATCAACGTCAATAATTAGAATGGAAACGAAATGGTTTTCTAAATATCACGTAGCTCAAATATCTAATGTTGAAGCAAGACGGATTTATATTAATAACGAAACAAAATAACAACAAAATTATGTACCTACGGAATGAATAGAAATTAGAAACTAAAGTACTAAAGTAGTGACCAGTGAATACTATTCACACGAACAGACGACACTATGACAGTTAATAGTTATTATATATTGGGAAAAACGGTCAGTCTTAAATAGCCAATTCAGTACGTAATTTTTTGAGCGAATCGACTTCGCGACTATGCCATGTGACAGCACTGTTTATGACTATTCATTATCATGATTCTCGACTATGTACCTATTCGTAGGTATACACCTACCTAATATTATTATAGTATTTATTACCTAATACAGCTATACCTAATCGTCCTAATGGTCCTAATGGCTATTGGCTACAAGGTAATGCTAATATTATAATCTATGGGCATTACAGAGAGACTCTCAGAGTGAGAGAGAGTAGAGAATATAAAATGGGCATTATTTTATTTTTCTAGGATTATGGTATATGTCCTCATCATAGTTTGTCCACACTGGCTCACTCCTCTTGTACTTTATAGTTTATAGTCTGGTACTCTGGTGTCTTGTTCATTGGTTTTTGTTTTGGAGACGTTCAGATTCCTAAAGGCTACCATAGATAATAAAGAATGGATAGGCCACGCCTATGCTTATAACATTAGGTGCCTCGTTCCTAAAGAGCAGATATCTTCTGTCTCACAAACTACAAAGGTGCCTGTTAATGAAAATCTACTATCTTAGTCATAGATAATAAAGAAAAAAAAGCACCTACATAATACATTGAAATTGTTTGAGAACGTGTGATAAGGGTGAGTGGCCTATCCATTCTTTATTATCTATGAAGGCTACAATAGTCACTGAGATAGATAAGAATATACTGGAGCGCGGACTCGCCTATGCTCGTATGTTGCGAAAAACGGGCCGACGTATTTTTCGTTACCCCCACTCCTGTATGGCAAGTAATTGAACTTCCATACCAATAACATTGAAAGACTACATATTTTAAGATTTTTAACTTGACATAACTCTGGAATAAATGGTCGTATTACGTTAACTTTGGTATCAAAAATTTTGTTTTTATGTGTACTTCAAACTTGCATTTACAAAAAATAAAAATAAGAACTCTGAACAACATTTTATTTAATAACAATATAATAGTGTAACATTTTAAATACGGTTAGGTTTAGGTAGGTACATACAACTTGTATAGGTAATTTATGGAAAAACATTAATTAGTATATAAATTTACTTGTGCTCAAAAATATTTATAAATTTTTAAATAATACCAATTTGGAAAGCTTAACCCTTAATGACGATTTATTTTTTTGTACTTCACGAATATTGTATTCTTTTTGATAGTGACGCATTCTTATATTAATAAACTTTTTACTAATTGCTTTAAATAACGTATATTCATGACTAGGAGCACCAAGATCAACATTGATTGGATGGAATCCAGTAAAAAAGAGATTATTACTTTTAGCTAGAATACTTTTCTTAGCACACTCAAAAATATTTAAGGATACATTTTTATGTAACTCTTTCTTTCACAACAATAATTTGAAATGCTTTTTCTAGATGTTGAACAATTAAAGAAATGGCCTTTGAAACAATAAACAGTTTACCTCTATTAACAGAAGAAGTAAATGTTAAACTGTTTGCATAAGTGTGATCAGATTGATGGTTTGTTAAAGCTTTAATACAAAAAGTACAAGATATTTTTTTTACCATGCTTCGAATTATATATCCTGAAATATAATCTAAAATATCATTAACGTATTCTCCTAACTGTTAATAGACGGCGTTTTACAGGCATTTTTTTTTGTAAATACTTAGGAAAACCATTAAATACTGTAGGATAAGCATCATCTTTCAATAGTCTTACACTTGCTCCAGGGCGAATTTGATAATCATCAGGTATAAAGTGCTCACTACATATAAAAGTGTATTTTGTAGGAATAAAATTTTTTCTTTTGATCATGTTCACCCATTTTTGTAATAACTCAGGTTTTTTGAGTGGGAATCTAGATATTAAAATTAGGGTTTCAATTGGATACTAATTTATATTTTATTACAACAGTTATAGAACCTATTAATTGCAATAAACAGCATGATTTTAAATTAAAAAATTAATAATATATTTATCAAGACTACCTACATTAAATTAAAAATATAATAATTAGATAATATTCACCTATGGAATTGAATAGATTTTAATTTACTTTCCTTGTTCCACCTGTTTGTACATCCAAAGGCCGAACATGACAAAACCATTTTTATATGGAAATGAACTTAAAGTCTTAATTACTTTATATAATTAATAAAATGTTATTAGTAAATACACAAAACAAAAATAGTGAATACTATGCATGAGATAAGCATATTAGATTTTCTAATAGTTTAATATTTCCAATAGTTAGCCACAACATTAGAAAACAATGCTTTTATTATGATAATTATTTTTATTTATTTCAATTATTTTAAATTTTTTACCACCTTTAAACATTTTTAAAAATTATATACAAATAACATCTATTTTATTTTATGTTAATGTTATTTATATTATGATTAATCTCTTATAGGTACTTCAAATGTATATTTATACCTATAGTTTAAAATATTTGGTGTATTATTTTATTAAATATTATTATGATATAAAAGTATACACAAATTATTAAACGAATATTTTATATAATATGTATTTTAGATACCTATGTCAAAAAAAGTGTTACATAATTAAATTGATTTAAAGGTATATTATAAAATTTAAAAAAAAATGTATTAAGTTGGTAGGTACGGGGCTTTTTTTTTCCAAGATTCATTATAAATAATATAAATTATAATATGGTATCGCGTGACGAGTATTATACTATTTATACTACAGCGTAGGCAAATTTTTTTTATTAAAAATGTTGTTCAGAGTTCTTATTTTTATTTTTTGTAAATACAAGTTTGAAGTACACATAAAAACAAAAATTTTGATACCAAAGTTAACGTAATACGACCATTTATCCCAGAGTTATGTCAAGTTAAAAAGTGTAGTCTTTCAATGTTATTGGTATGGACTATGGAAGTTCAATTTCTTGCCATACAGGAGTGGGGGTAACGAAAAATACGTCGGCCCGTTTTTATATCATAGTCCGCGCTCCAGTATATTCTCATCTATCTCAGTGACAATAGTTTAGTATACTTGTCAGTTGTCTGTGATCATATACTTAGATGGGTGTGATTGTGTGAGCTTGGACGTCTTAAAAGTTAAACAGGCCTAAGCCGCCTAACTCAATTACAAATTGCAATTAATTTTAATAGACAAAATATTATTCAATACAAATACGAAACAGATCATATATATTATTTAGGTACTTACAAACTATTACACTATAAATAATAATAATAGTACATATTTTATTATGTAATTTTGTGTCTTCGAAACGCATCTGTAAACTGCAAGTGTATTATATATTTATATTATACCTATTTTGGTTCGACTTTTATAGCGGTTAACTTAGTACCTACCATGGGGCTTAATATTTAGGGTGCAAATAATTAAATATTAAATAACATTTTGAATTTAAAAAGTTTAGCAATAATTTGTATAAACATATTAATATTAGGAATATACGATTTAAATAAAAATCAAAAAAACAATTAATGTGATACGTTATAAAAGTAATTAGTAATCTGGTTCAGCGCCTCTTGCCCCCTTCCCTATATTAATTATATTTGTGTCTAGGTAATTGTTCTCATATTTTGCTTTAAAATGGAGAAAAAACCAAATATCCTTAATAGATTGGTATTTGTATAGTTTTTAAAAACTGTGTACATTATAATTAATAATTATAATTAACTATTATTTGTGGCTGCAATAATCAACAGCTGATATTAAACATTTAAAATAAATAAGAATGTTTCTACAGTAAGGTGTCCATGATGGGTTATGGCTCATTATTCATTATACATTATTTTACTTTTCTATACAATTTTACAGAAACTGCAGTTTAATGAAAATAACTCATAACCTACACTTATTACTTATAACTAAGGCCCGGATTTAAATGAAATAAAAATCTATAAAATATGCAGTCATATATCAATATATGTTTAAAAGTATTATACAATTTATATGTATTGAATTATTATTATGTGACGAGTACCAGCATGATGAAATAAATCAATTTCAAGTTTTCGAATTGAAAACTTCTACGATATTTTGTGATTTTTCTTTAGGTAATATTTTGAAATGTCTGTATTTTTTTTTTTTTGTTTGAAGATTTTGACATTGCTTCGTAGTTTAGAGGCCATAGGTTAATATTGATTTTAGAAGGGATTTGTACATGAGTAGTTCAATGTTTAAGTTAATGTACTTATTATTAATGAGAAGTGAGTAGTGACATAGTGTTGAAAGGATCCATAGCGGGGAGTTAAGTTGCATTCTTTTTGTTTTAATATGGTGTACCATAAAGTCAGCATTTGAGTGTTAATCTGATATATTTTACTGTAGGTGATGCTGGGATTTGGATATCATAGGCAATTATAGTTTAAAGTTGTGCTTGTTTAAAGGTATAAGTAGTATAAATTAATTTTGCTTGGTTGCCTTTAAACAGCCTACACCTAAACTGTTTAGTCGTAAAGTTTGTGAACTGGAACACAGAAAAAATTATTGAATTGTACCACAAAGAAAATACAATTAGTAATCAACTACATTAAGTAAGGAAACCAGATTTTGTTGTTGGTTGTTGATTGTACTATACATATACTCGCACATGTATGCACTAATGTATAGAAGTAGTTTAAACAAAAATTAAATTTTCATCTTAAGTAATAAGCCTTTCATAATTTTAAATATTTATTTTTCATTATAAATGCATTTTATTTTTAAACATTTGTTTTTCAACTTTGCCAATTTATAACATAAATGCATGTTTTGTAAACGATCCTTGTTTATTTGCTGTATCTGCGTGAGACTCATAAACCATCTTTTCATTTTGTGCGCCCAAAACTTCTTTTATTTTCCTTCTAAAATTTAAATTAAACAATATTAATAATAATATTTTAATGTTAATGTCAAAAATATAACATTTGTTGTTTACATTGTATATACTTGGCATGTAACATGTAGGTTTGAAATTACTTATTTATATTTTAAGGTTTATTTGGTTACATTACATTTATATTTAGTACTATTAAGTTCAAACTCTGATTGTAAGTATCATACTAACAATATTGACATATTGTTCTATTAGTAAACACAACATTTTAGGTTATAATACCATTTGTAGTTACGTGTTTACCAAATTATATTTTGTTACATACCCAATAGCCATAATGTTACTTCCATTATCTTTTGATGCATTGTTTGTCCAAACTGCTATTTTAGTTCCTTTGCTTCGAACATTAACTATAGCTCCATTAATTTCAGAACTTTGTTCATATATTTCACCAATTATACTCAATATCTAAAAGTAATAAAATTTAAAATTTGAAATTAAATATGAAAAAAAATGTGTCTCTTACTATATTTTTCCAGTATTCATCAACATGTTGGCTATTTTTTGCTGGTGGTAACTGCAATAACCAACGACCACCGGCACTATTCTTACCATCTTCCCACATAGGTTTGATCCCATTTTTAAAATAGTTGTAATCACATTGGTATGAAAGTTGACTTGGACGTTTAATGTGATTGAATAAGCTAAAATGTATAAGATTAGTAATTATTGGTGCTATTTGGTTTTTTTAAAGAAATGTACACAATAAAAAGTAAATAAATCCCGGTACTGGTTTGTTATATCCTCGTCCATAGTAATTTTATTATTACTATATTGGAAAAAACGTTCAAATAATTCATTTTTTAATTTGTAAAATACTAATATATTTCAAGTAAAGGTATATAGGTAATGAATAATCATATATTATTATAAATTAGGAGTAATTTAAATAATAATAATAAATAAATGAAATAATTATTGTGGGAAGGGGCGAGAATAGAAACCTAACCTAAGTGGCAAGGTTATTAAGTTTTAACAGACCGTGCTGAGATATAACAAACAAGTAACAAGTATCTCTACTTAGTTTTAAAATAAATTGACGGAAATTTTTAATTTAAAGTCTAGTACGTCACTGGTACACATGTGAGCTCACACAAATCAAATTTTGAGCTTCAGTCTTATAAATGTTATTGAATTCATCTGACGGCCACAGAAGCCAATTTCCCCCTACCATGCTAGCAGATGTTTCCAGAAGACTATGTACAAACTGATTATTCTCTTTTGGGATAGAGTATGGGAGGAGAAAATACAATTTTGAAATATTTAGTTAGAGCAGTAAGTCATGATTTCAGTTCATTTTTTATCTGCGAGGGGACTCATATGGATACAATTTGAAAACATGGTTTGAATTAAGTGGTTATTATTCAAAGTTTCATGTAAAAACACTTATAATGCAGTTTAAAAAATGCAATTGTAGTTTTTATTTAGGACTTGTTTCAGTATAAACTTATATACTAAGGAGCATCAGTGATGGTACAAAGATTATATTTTGTTAGGACTGAATGGGACAAATGTTGAGGGTTTAGGCCCCCAGAATAAAGACAAATTACCACCAAAAGTCTTCAACAGTATCAAAACTAGCAACTTCATGTATATTTTCTTCCCAAACTTTACTCTTATTTTCAAAGAACCAAAGTGTCCATTTATTCCCTAATGGATGTTTAACAACTAATTCTGCAACAGCCGGTTCAGTTTCAATTGGTTGTTCATTTTCAACTTTTGGTAATTCATCTGACTGATGAACTGGTTCTCCCTAAATTAATATAACATAAAAAATCAAGTTATTACCAATAATAAATTATAAAATACAATTTAGTGAGCACTAGGCAATAAGCACTCCTTAAGACTCATGTCAAATTAATTTAAGAATATACAAACATAAATATTTAAAATGTATTATAATGATATTGTTACAAACTTGCACTCACTCACTTTCTTAAGTCTACTGTTTATTATAGGTAAAAATGTAAGTCTTAAATTAAAGATCTGTTGTTGAAATCAGGTCCATATTAACTTGTTTTTAAAAATAGCATAATTTGAAGATATTTTCAGAGATTAGGTGATTCAATTTAAAAATAATTTTGCGTCAACATATTATACGTTTAAATTAAAACCACTAGCAACTTTATTCATAATGTATACACTATATAGAGAGAGAACTCAACATAAATTGGTGTGTATCTCCACATGACACCCTGTCATAGTCCAACTAGTCTCAATGGCGAGGTGTTGAGTGGGATTCTCAAAATCAGCGTTGTCTCTCAATGGATAGATTATATTATCGGCTTAAAGCAAAAACTCACTAACGGCAAAACAGCGATATTTGGTATATGCATTTTTAGTTTTAAAAACTGTATTAAACACAGTTAGTAAATTTTGGAAAAAAAAAAATAGGTTTTAACTAATAATTTGATGTTTAGTGGCCCATACACAAATTATAGACTTCAAGTTTATAAACAAGATAACATAATAAAAAAAAATTATAGACATTTCACCCTTATTGAGTTTTTGCTTTAAGTCGACGATACATTAGCTATAGGTGTAGCTTTTAGTAAATTACACCACGACCATGCAATTAAAAATAATGCCGATGTGTCAAATTGTATTCACTAAGGAATATTTACGTTCCTAATAATATATTTTTCATAACAGAGTATAAATTAGATAATTTTAGCTGTAGACTATAGTCATAAGATTCGTATTGATGGTCAAAATATAGATTTTAGCCTTACAAGACATAGTACTTATAGCAAAACTATATATAATGTTTAAATGTATTAAAAACATATGTATTTCTTACCTCAACCATATTCGTGCGTGTTTTTCGAAATTGATGTTTGCTAACTTAAATATTAAACTAATGTCTAGAATCTAGAATGGGTATTTATTTACTATACGTGGGTTTTTATTTACCGTACGTATTAAAAATAAAAGTCAGAAAAAATTGTTTTTATCGTATTTTGGAAATAAATCACATTTTATTTGGAAAAAAAGCGATTAATGTATGATTAGGAATAAGACCACATTAACAGTGTGGCCACATGTACATTATTTTTAATATTTAAGAAACAATAAACGGAGTCACTGGACAGATGTAAACATAATTTCTCCAGTCTTGAAATATCAAGTATGGAGTTGGAACTTGGTGGCTGGTGCATTAGAGTAATGGTCAATTGAGTTCCGATTCAAGAGAAATATGGAAATGGAGTGACGATTAACAAGTCTTAACTTACCGTCTACCAGTGGTCAGTGACTCTGGAGTCTGGACATTGGAGTGTCACTGTGTCAGTCGTCTGACCAACTACTGCCAAGCGATATAAAAATTACTGTGTTTAGTGTTTTTATCCAGTGCACCGTGTTTTAATGTTCTCATATTGTGTTATTGTCGGAATAGCTTAGTGCTGTTTTTTTGTCGGATTCAATTCGTATTAAATATATACAACTCTTCGTAAAGTCTGATGTTCCAACTTCAATCGTGCTGGTAATTGTAGTTAGGTAGAACATATGTCTGTTTTATAGTTAATATGATTAGAATTATATTTTTTTTTTTAATCAAATTTGATAATTTATTGAATTAATTTTAGAGTACTAAAATACCATACTAACCAATATGGAAGAAGAGAAGATTGCTACTGATGTTTCTGATAAGCGTAAAGTCGAAGATGACAATATTAACCCTAAGCCTAATCCTAAACGAATTAAACTTGTACGACCTGTATTTTCACCCGTCGCCAAACCTTCAATCTCTACAACCTCAGAAATCAATAAATCTGAAGTTCAAACTACACATTTACCTAAATTAAATATACAACTAACAGAAATACCTAAATGTACTACTCAATCAACAGAAATAACTAAAACTTTTGTACAACAATCAGAAATACATAAAACTAATGTAAAACCAACAGAAATTCCTAAAACTGCTGTACAACAAACAGAAATAATCAAAACTAATGTAAAACAAACAGAATTATCTAAATTTAGTAATTATTCTGGTTCAAATGTTTCAACTGTGGTTGATGTTTCACAATCTACTGAAAAATCAGTTGATCGACCAGAAATAATAAAAACATCTAGCAGTCCTCCAGAAACTGTTAAAAAGTCTGTAGTGACACTTCAAGTTCCTGACCATCAAGTTGATAGCAGTTCTGATGCTTTAGATATAAGAAATATATTTAGTGAAGAAACAAAAAAAGAATTGGAACATTTGAAGAAAAATATTTTTAAAATTGATGACGATGGATCATCTTCGGAAAATGATAGTCAACCAAAGCGGCCTCGATTGAAGCGACCAACTTTTGTTACATCAACTGTTGAAGTTAAGGTTGAACCTACTGATTCAAAAATATTTGATAAAATAAATGAAACGTCTAGGTTGGAGCCAGTAAAATCTGTTATTGAAGAAAATATTAACATAACCATGGAAAAACCCAGAGAAAAACTATTAAGTGATGAAGAAAAGATTGATCACGTAACAAAAAATATTACTGAGGATATACGGTTAACACAGCTAGGAGAAGTCAAAATTTATGTTGAAGACATCTTTAAAAGAAAACATGTAGCTGCAAATGTTAATAGAAACGAAGAAGAAAAATCTTCTACATTCAAACCTGTTGTTAAAAGTACTGAAGTGGATAATTTGCACGATGTTGATAAATTAAAACCTATCCAAACTAGTACTATTGTACAAGAAAATACAGATGTAAAAGAAATTGCAAATTTATTAGCTGAGAATAAATCTATTGAGAAAAACAATGTTAATTTAACAGTTGAAGAACAAAAATGTATAAAAAAAGAAAAGTTGACTGAAGTAAAAGCTCTTAGTGAATGTACTTATGAAAAAGTTTCAGATTATAATGTTATGAAAGAAAGTGCAAATGACAACTATAGAGTGATTTTAGAAAGATATGTTGACAAACAATGCAACATTAAAGCACAAGAGAAAAACCCCAGTCCAATAATTGTGAAACTTGAAGATGACAAATCTATAGTTGAAACCAGTTATGAATGTACTGATAAGTATAATAGAAGCAAAAATGAAATCAATATTGAAAGTAATATTCTTGATAAAATAAAAGATAAATTATTTGATTCACCCTTAGATAATACTCAGAAAGATGATAAAGTTCCTTATTTAGAAAATAAAAATCTAAAATCTAAAAAGAACATTCAGATTGAAGATGAAAATAAGCTTACTACTCATATGTTATCAAACGACGTACCAGATAATGATATAAAACAGAATAATGAAGAAATAGACTCTCAAATGTTTAAGTCTGATATTTTAAAAGCAGCTCTTATGTCAAAAAAATCTCCCGATTCGCTGGGAAATTCATCGGAAGTTTATGATCAGCCTTCTGCAAACGAATATCCAACTGTCTTGGAAACTAAAGAAAATGAAAATTTACCAAAAATTGGGCAAGACTCTATTGTTAATAAAATAGAAGCAGAAATAAAACTTGCTACAAATGATCAACCAACTAAGATTAAAAAATCTCAAAATAAAATTCTTAGTAATGTACAAGACATTTCTAAAGAAGCAAGTAGCTCTATTTGTCTTAATGAAAACACAACTGTAAGTAAACATGACGAGCCTCCAAAATGGGGATCAGCTAAAATGAATGAAGTAGAAAAATTCTTAAATGATTCTAATGTAACCATTACTCCTATTTGCAAGTCTCAAGAATCACCCAAACTTGGTAAAATAACATTGAAGCTACCTAAAGTGGGAAATCCAGAAATTAAATCTGAAACTACAGTTCGTCCAGATGTTAAATCTGAATTGATAAAAAAAATCACAAATAAACATATTGCTATGGGGGATAGTCCTTTAAAAAATGCTCTTTCTCAACCTTCTAAATCTTTTAGTGATTTTGCTACCATTCGACCTGCACCTAAACTTAGTGCTGAACAAATTGCTCTTATAGAACAACAGATCTTAAATACTCCAAAAAAAAGAGGTAGACCACCAAAAGCTTTGGCTCAACAAAAGCAATTATTGTTAGAATATCAACAACAACAGCAGTCAAAAGTTCAAGAAGGCAGTACTGAAGATGAACCTGTTTTTCATGTTCCATTATTTGATATGGAAGACATGAGTGGAGGGGCAGGGATGTTTGATTCATTTGAAGCATCAACACCAAAACGAGGAAAGAGTATCAGAGGAAAAGGTAGTCGAGGGAAAAGAGGACGAGGAGGTCGTGGTGGACGTGGCCGTGACGGATCAGATAGTGATACAGCATCAAATAGTCGACGTATTGATGATGAAGGAGAAACTTTTCACGAAGAAATGAATCAAGAAGAAGAAACCAAACAAGTAGCAATGATAGAAGCTGAGCGACTCCGAAAAGAAGAAGAACGAGAAAGAAAATTAGAAGCGAGAAAAAAAAAAATAAAACTCCGTAATGATATTTTAAAAGAAAAGAAAATGAAAAAGAAGCAAAGAGCAGAAGAAAGGAGACTGCAGTGGCATGAGAAGAAAAGACTTATGCAAGAAGAAAAGGCTCGAGCAGCTGAGATGAAGAAATCTCTTCCGCCACCTCAAAACTTTGATGATGAAACTCGTATGAGTGCTGATTGTAGTCTGTCCCAAACAACTGCTAGAAATTTCATTTTAGGTATGTTAAAACTAATAATATTTAAAATAATGGATATTATATGATAGTTAAATATATTTTTAGGTGAAGAAGATTTATCTATTAGTGGTACCACAAATGATAGTATTAGAATGAAGAAAGGGAGAATGGAAGTTATTGATCTTGAAAGGTAAATGATATTACATAAAACAAATTATTATTTGTTTTACAATATATTTTATTATTTTAAAAATTGATGATATGGATACAAGAGTATTTTTAATGTGGTTATTTATTTATAATTTATAATAGCAATAAAACATTAACTGTTGATCAAATTGCTGAATACCAATGGCCATTGGATGGTGGAGAGTTGTATATGATCCAAGAACAGATATCAAATTTGTTGGGTGTTAAATCATTCAAAAGAAAATACCCAGGATTGAAACGTCGTAATGTTGAAGCTGAAGAACGAACATTCTTATGTGACAGTGGATTGGTCGCTGAATCATTATGTGATCTTGGTATATTTATAAAACAAAATTACCTTTTTTTAATATGTATTAATTGTAATGTGTTAAATAGGTTTAACAGTTCTGTATAGTTCAGAAGTATTAGATATAATGTATACAGATTTTCCAGAAAAATATGAAGAACTGAGGGAATATATGAGACTTAAACATGCCAAAGAATTATCTAATCGACAAAGAGGTATAGTGTAAAAGAGTTTTACTATAATTAGTAATTATTAATTAAACATAAATATTTTATTTTATATTAATATATATTTATTTTTATGTCTAAAGCATTGATGACAATTAGTTCAAATAATGATGGGTCAAAGTTAGATTTACGTGATAGAGCTATGGAAGCTGTAGCCAATTGGAATATCAATTTAAATAAGTCTCGTCTAGAGTCTCGTAAGTGTTCAATGGATATGCAAACATTCATTGTGCATTATCCAAAAAACAAATGTAAGAAAATGGCTGTCTCTAAACCTAAAATTGGCAGTTATCCATTGGCTTTACTACCCGGACAATTCTGTGATTACTACTCAACGTAAGAGTTAAAGTAACTAAACTAAAATTTGTTTTGAACTTCTCAAGTTACTTTGTAATTTTTAGATACTCTAGTGAAGATTTACGTTACTTGCCAATGAACACTGTTATGTATGGTCCCTTGAAATCTGTAGATAAAGATTTTCCTGTTTCATTAAGCAGCCAATCTGAATCTGAAGATAGTTCTTCTGATGACTCTAGGTAAATTTAATCATTTTATGTGTATGTTTATATTAACATAACTAAAAAATTGAATTGCATGATGAATATGTAAATAAGCAAGGTTTAAGTATACTATGGTGTAGGAATAATTTCATTGGCAAAGATTTAATCAGAAAAGGGTATTTTACAAACTAACCATTTTTGCCATGAAGTGTTCATGTTTAATATTAATTAATAGTGATAGTGATGAATCAATTGATGTTGACAACAAATCAGTCAAAAATTGTTTGGAGTATGGTCCGAGTGATAAAAAAGGAGCTGAATGCAAACTATGTTTTGGCACTGCAGATAAGAACAAAATTGGATCGGTTGAACCATTAATTCATTGTTCAAAATGTTTGACAATTTGTGAGAAAAATTTATTCTTTTTAATTTCTGTTACGAAAACTATTTATTTTAATATTGTTTATTTTAGATCATCCAACGTGTTTGGATATGACATTGGAGATGATTCCCTACATTAAGCGTTACAATTGGCAATGTAATGAATGTAAATCTTGTGCTCAGTGTAAAGAAGTTGCTGATGAAGATAAAATGTTGTTCTGCGACCTTTGTGATAGAGGGTAAGTTAAAATAAAATTTGAAATCGATGATTGTAACTTATTACAACTGTAAATTTTATTTTTTTTAGATATCACATTTATTGTGTAGGACTTCGTAGAGTACCTGAAGGTCGTTGGCATTGTCAAGAATGTGCTATGTGCAGTTCGTGTGGTGTTTCTGATCCAGGACCAGGTGATTCTAAATGGTTTTACGAGGTAATAGTTACAAATTAACTATATTTTGTTAAACCTAATGTTTTATATTTTAATTTGAAATTATGTACAAACAGAGATATGTTTATTTATTCCACTATGATGTATTTATTTCAGTTTAAGAAAACTGAAAAAACTGGTTCAAAAGTCTATTGTCGTACATTGTGTGCACCGTGTTCCAGGTATATTACATATTAGAAGTCATTTTGAATTTTGAATTTTGAATTATTTTGTTTATATTATTTATTACATGTACATACATTTCATTAGTTTTCTTGTGAAAATAATACATTTAAATCATTAACACATTTTATATTTTAATACAAATAAAATACATTTTAACATATTGGGGCATTCTGGTTTGTTTCTGGCTAGGTCATGGAAAAAAGGCCATTTCTGCCCTAATTGCATGCGTTGCTATCCTATCAAAAACGTCGAGCGCATGACACAGTGTAACAGTTGTGATAGATACTTACACTCAGGTATATAACAAAAGCTTATTGTTGTAATTGTTATGATTACTTTTTATCATAACACCAATGTATGATAACTTTAACACATTGTTGACCTGTTTGAAATTTAAAAACTATTATAAAATATAAAAAGAAGCACATTTTAACTACATCATTTAAGATAATAATAGCTTAAAACTATCATAGGCATAAAGTTATGAAGTATATATTTTACGTATAATATTGTTGATTAATTAAAAATTATTATTATCTTCTTTTATTTTAAATCCATACCAGTTTTTAGTATTTATGATTTCACATTTATAATTTTTGTGTTAGGTTAACTTAATCATATTTCATAATAGTTTAAAAACTACTTTCCTTCAAAAATGAAATAGTGACTTGTGATTGGACATAATTAAATTTACCAAAATGTTATGTATTTAATATTTTACTTAAATTTCTTTATAATTTTATTATATGTATATTTTTCAATTTTCAATTTTTATTTAATAAATTATGATATTAAATACTATTTGTGACATATCCAGTGAAAATGGCTGTTTTACTTGCTATACTCCATTTATGTTAGAAGGTACTTGGGTGACCAACTTTTATACAGGAGCATGACTTTTATACATAGCAGGCGTATAGATGGTTAACAGTGGGGGCTGAAAGCAGACTAATGTTGCCCGATATCAGTCGATAAAAACAAATTGTCGCCAAGGTGTTCCGTCTTAACGTGAATGGAGTATAGGTTATTAAAAATTCATTGATACATACAAATTTTAACAGTAATGAGAAAGCACTAATTTCTGTTAGTCCTGTAGTAAACAGTTATTAATTTTGTTCACAATTATACATAAAATTAGACCAGCATTACATGTATAATTTATCTTGAGGTAATTGTTTTGTTGCAAATTTACAAATTACAATTTGTAAGCTCCCGTTAACTGGGGGAAATAATGTCATGGGTCAATGCGGTCAGGTAGCTCAGTGGTAGAGCAATCACCCGGCAAGCGAGAGACTCGGCCTTGATTCTATCTTATCTGACAATTTAAAGAAATTATGCTATTCGGGACGCTTGCAAATTTTAAACATGTTTTTCATGTTATTAAGATAAAAAAATAAATTAAAATTACTAAGAATTTAGTTGTTGTTTCTTTAATGTTACCATAAATCCAGTATTAAATTTGTATAATATTATTTTTCATATTTGATAAAATACTATTTATAGCATTATTTAAAATAAAACAATTTAATATCATGATTTTATTATCTGAATGGATCTTAGATATATTAGAACTTGAAACTATTAAAGATTTATCGAAACATATTTTAATAAGGATATTGAAAACTTATTTTTTAGATCTTTAAACAAAATATTTATTATATAAATTGAAATTGTTAAAACAAGAATTTTATTCCTCCAGTCTTAGTTAAAATATTTTATTAATTCAATTAATATAATGACGTTTTAAGTCTTACTATGATGTGTGAAATGATAAGTTTGGTTTTGGTTAAATCAACTTAATGTATTCAATGTTGCATTGTGGTCGACAATTGTGTGATATTTTAAACAGTAACTATGATAATATTCTGTAGGGTGGGCCACCTTGTTTTCTCATTTTTCTTATAGCTAAATCTAGAAAACATGGTGATCAACTCTATGTTTTTATCATTGTTATTTTATTCATTTGTTTATATATTTTTTTTTAGAATGCATCAGTGAAAGTACATCAATTAATCAAGTTGTTTCATGTACTATATGCGAGGAAAAAGCGGTTTCTAGATTATTAACAACAGTGCCTAGGTCTTTGATTAAAGTTTGAATTAAATTGCTAGATCGAGCATATTTTAAACACTTTAAAAAAGTTTAAAATTTTTTTAGCTTTAAACATTTGAATGAGTTAATTAAATTAAATTTTTTTTTTTTGCTAAGTAACATTTAATTAAAAACATTTTGATTTTATTTTAATATTTTCATTACAAGTTGTACCTATGCATAATATTTTAAGAACGGTTATAAATATTAAAGAAAAAACAATAGCTAAGCTATTTATGAAACCTAATTAAATTTTGCAATACAATTAATAATTTATTTATTAATTAGCATTTTATTATATAGGAAATAAATTAATAACCAAACAAATTTACTATGATAAGTTTTACTAATTTATGAATCTTATTAACATTGATTTATTAGTTAAGATTAAAGCTAACTGTATTTGTCAATTGTTGCCATAAATAAATGTATAATATAAATTATTGGTGAATAATGAGTAAAAATTACATTTGTAATTGATAAGACTTTTATGTATTTAAGTACTATTCAATTGACACATTGTACATAATATGTACAATTTGTACAAATAATTAAGCAAACCAAGAATAGTAAATTAAATATTATCTTAAATTGATTGCAGTTATATACCTAAGATAAATAATAGTTTGCATTAATTATTATTGAATTGTATACCAATTGGCTAATATCATGTTGTGCATGTTTTATTTTGAAATCTACTCAATAACTTTTAATTGTACTTTAAAAAAAAAATTTTTTGTGTATAAAATGTATTTTGATTGCTTATAGTTTTGGGTGAATACTAATTGATACAATTTAATTTAATAGTATTTTTATATTTTGTAAATTATATCTGTGTTGTAATTGTGTATGCAACGTTAAGGCATTTATTTTATTTTACAGATTATATTATTTGATATCAACTAATTTATTATTTTCTGTTAATGATCAAATCTGATTCACATTTGGTTAGATAATTAGTAATTTTCTTCTACAATAAATATACATTTTTTTATAAAAATATAATTGTAATGCAAATAATTATAATGTATAATATGTACAAATATTTATATACATATGTCATATACTTATTTAACAATAGTTATGCTTGATTTTTGATATTTCAAGTAAAGATTGATAGATTTCAGTGATACAATGTATAATTTAGTTTTTTTAAATAAAAATATATTATCATTTACCACATAATATAATTGTTGATTCATTATTCTGTGTATACATTTCCTTTAGAATTTTAAGGTTAATGTAATATAATATTTCTAACTTAAAATATAAAATATTACTCTTAAGTCTCTTAAAATTATCAAAAATATATCTACATTTTTCTCAATTTAGACAGTGGTTTACATGTATCACACAGTGGTGTATTTAGAAAATCTTGGGAGGGGGATGTGTATTTATCATTAATATATGAATTAACATCAAAAATACAGTATTTAACACGACCTGTGAGATTGAATATTTTTCTGAAACAAAATAGAATACCCATTAAAAATATATGTGGACATGTGGTATTTAAATAATTTATGTACAACAAAAGATACCTAGTAACAGTTACATTGCTAAGTCTAATTTTCTGTATGAGCTTTTGCTCATCAATGACTTTGCGTGGTGTTATCATAAGTGATCAATAAGCTCAAAAATTGGTTGAAACTTGATGACTATTTACTTCTGTTGAACTGTTACTTAGATAGGAATCAACATTCTTTAACCTTTAAAAACCATATATCAGGCATTGCAGTTTCAAAGCACAAAAATATTCACAGAAGCTTAACATATTTGTATAAAATACTTTGTCACCAATATAATATATTGCATTTAATCCTGATTCAAAAGTTATATTTTCAGTAATTGACTTGGCTTCTCACTCTACATATCCTTAACTCTATGGTAATAGAATTTTGGTTCGTTGTAGATGAATAAAACTCGGCAAGCTTTTAAAATTCATCTTTATCTTTTATAATATTATTATATTTATAAGCTATAATTGTTTATAATACTCCATGTCAATTTTTACTGAAACAACATTGGGCATTAAGGGAATATTAATTATTATTAGTGTTATTAATGTCACTTGTCGTCAATATAGTGTTTTTTCTGTACTATAAAATTACTCAACTATGAAAATACATTTTTTTGGGATGCAAAATGGTAAAAAAAAAAGGAATTCCCTACACTTAAATATGTTACTGATAATACAAAGACTAAATTTACAACTAGAATATTTGGATGGAATAATAGAACAAGCAATGATAATACAAATTTTACTTTTTATTAAATAAATGATAAAAACATTGATTAAATCAATAAAACATGTACAAAAAAGCAAAAATGTATTTGAATAAGGTAAATCATTTAGAGATCGTATTATTAATTAAAAAATGATTTTACAGTTTTAAAGTATATAAAATAAATTTTACTGGTCAACTATTATTAGTTCATCGATTCCCCAATCTTCATAGCTATTGTCTGGCAAATATCTTCTAATTATAATAGGTATTTTACGTTTCTTCAATTCTTTCATTGCAATTTGTAATGGATCAGTTTCACCTTCAAGTTCTACCATAACAGGAGCACACATTGCTATCTGCAAAGCTCTTGTACCTAATACCCGTGCTCTTTCATACCTAAAATAAATATAATATAGAATATTGTTTAAAAACAAAAGTGAACTTTTAGCATTGAATCAATCAAAATAACAAGACCCACACGATAATTAATTATTTATCTTTTGTATCATTTAATTTTCATGACAATGCACTCTTTCAATAGTTTTCAAGTTTTACTATTATATAATTTAGTCATTGAATATGTGGTCAAAGCATAAAATAGCTTAATGTTTGAGGTTTAAATACTTTATAATTGTTGAAAACATACTTTGTCATATACTTAGTTGTAATTCGTTTAGACTTTTGAACTTGACTTTGAGCTTCTTGAATAGGTAATATATCAATATTATCTTCATTTTCCTGTTAAGAGTTTAAAATTAAAATTCATAAATACTAATTATAAAATTTAATTTGTATACTAGTGCCACTGAGACAGCGCTTCTGGGCAGCGACCATAACTTGTCCATTCTCATGCATTCCCACCACTAAATCTGCCTGAACGTTGGCCGATGCCGACTAGTTACTAGAGTGGGAGAAATTTGGGTACGAAACCGTGGCGCTCAATCATTTGGATGAGCCTAAAGTAGCGCTCTCCCGGTGGCAACAGTATAATACTATATTGTGTAACCAAAAAATTGGTACTGTTAGGTAGAAGTAAATCATTTTTTATAAATGAATAAGTTAATGCAAACATTATTAAATTCAAATCATAATTAAGGATCAAGATTTTGATCTAACTAAAAATTAAAAACAAAAATTAGTTGTTACTTCAGGTTGATCTAATTCATCTAAATCTGCATCGTCTTCAACTTCATCAAAATCATCTGCACCACCACTGAAATAAATGAATAATAATTTATAATGGATCAAGGTTGAACAGTTAGAAGCGACTGGAGGAAAATATTAAACTTCATACCAATCCGAATTTACAAAAATGAGTACACCAGATTTTGATATATTTCTCAGACATAAATTGTATAGATATTAGATTAATAATATATATATTATTTTTTTTATTAATAAAGTAATAGCATAGAACTATAGTGGTAATAGTTTTGTCACAGTATAGATTGAATGGATAGTTTTGTCAAGAACTTTACTGTCTCTATTGTTCTAGGCAAATGAGATTTTACTTAAATAATAAATGGTCAATCTGTTTATAACTATAAAACAATTATAATTTAAACGGAAATTCAATGTTTTGAGTAGTAAACACAGTGTGAATGTGTTACACATGTGCAATCGACGTTAATTTAAGTTTGTTCAGATATTAACAGGAGAGCAGTACTTACTCATCGTGTTCAAATTCTTCATCGGCCATTTTGACGATTTTGTGTTATACAATTATTTTCAATTTTATTAAAAAAGCAAATATTGCCAAAATATCTTAGCGTGATGCAGCCACTGAATACTGATTACTGATGTTGTGAGCACTGAGCAGTGAACCTGTGTCCCGTGATATCATAACAAAAATATTGTTTTTATGGGAGCGTATTTCATGTTTCACAATTATTCGTTCCGACATTTGTCCCAAAAACTTTTGTTCCAAAAATATTTTAGAACAAATATTCATTGGAGCAACTGTAATTTGAACAAGAAAACATTGGAACAAATGTCTTTCGACAAATAGGTATTGGAACAAATGTAAATAGGAACAAAGGTACAATTTGGAAATTAATATCATTGGAATAAGTGGACTTGGAATAGAAGGTAATGATCCGTTATATTAAAATAAATATACTATGGCTGCAAACTAATGCGTTTTAAGGAAAAAAGAAAATTACACAAGTTAATAAAACGAAAAAAAAAAACAAAAGAAGGACCAGGCACCCAAAGGTATTTTCGTTTTAATAAGCAAAAAAAAAAATTCAAAAAAAGTTTTACAGCCTTACAGGTATACAGAGTGTCCCAGGTCTATTTGACTAATGCAATAACTTTTACAGCAGTAACAGTGATTAGCAAGAAATAATTTTGAATTTTAACACACTTTGAAAATTGTTTAAAAATTAACGACTTAACCAAATTAAAAGTTTTAAACGCCAAAATGGTTTTTAAATACTTTTTTATGAAATAGCTATCTTGGATTATTAGAAAAATATTAAATACAAAATTTAAATTATTTATCTTTGTTGTAAAAAAATAAAAATAAAATATAAGATATACAAATTATAGCGCAGAGCTCTACAAATCATTACAAAAAAAAAAACTTAAAAATATTGAATAGAAAAAAAAGTTATTCAATTAGTCAAATAGACCTGGGACACCACGTATAGAAAAGAGAACGAGACTGCAGTCTTATTTGAATTTAATAACAAAAAATTAAACAAAATAATACATTTTACCTAGGTATTGGTTATTTATCCTTATATATTATATAAAAGAACAGGCCTTTTTTATGTACCAATTTTGTGACGACGCTATTTAACTTTTTTCCAATTTTTTTTCACAGAGTTGTTCCAAATACCTTCCTAAGTGTCACCACGTCGCCCGATTTTCAAAATTTTGATTTTAAAGGGTTGAAATTGGCAAAAATAAATTTTTACGTGTAATTTGTATATCTAAATTCATATAATAATAACAATAGCAGTCGACCGATAACGAGAAATACGGTACGGCACGGTCCGAGGGTTTCCGTCTACCTGGATTCTGACCTTTTTTTTGTGTGTGTATGAATTGTTCCGAGGCTATATAATATTTAAAGAGTTGTATAGAAAACACTGACTAAAAATAATAATACATTTCTAATCGTAATGCGATAAACATTTATTATTAATTTGTTGTTAGCAAAAATCCGACCATCCGGTAAAATTGCTATATGTGTGGCATCATCGGGAATAGCATCCGCGATAGTAAGACTGCACATTCAATGTTCAAGCTACCAATAGACTTAAGGCGGTCCCACACGACTGGTGTACTTGGCCAATGTTGGTCACTGGTGGCCAGTGACCAGTCGTGTGGGAAGTTGAGCTGGTACAATTGTTGGTTACTGGCTCGTACCGGTGGATTGTCGGTAAACCTGACACAAGTCAAAGACCACCAATGTTTACGACTTGGCGTTTGCTCCCACACGGTATGACACTGCATGGTGACATTGAGGGGACTTGATAAACTTATTAACTGGTGAACTATACAACCCGTGTGGGAGAATTTACAATTACCATGACAAGTATACCAGTGCTGGGCATTGATAATACTTGTAAATATACACCAGGCGTGTAGGAGCAAAGACCAATGTTGGTCATATATCACCAGTAACCAACATTGGCAAAATACACCAGTCGTGTGGGACCGCCTTAAACATTACCAATACCCCAATAACCATACTGAATGGTTATGCGAAAGCGTTATTTTAACAACTACAAATAACCGAGCTGATACAATAAACTAGCTAATAATTAGTAAATTTCAATGTTACTTCTTACTTATACAAAAAAAATAATGATGGTGATTTTTTTTTTAAAAGCCTAAAAATATAATGCGAAGGCCCACCACCACCCAGTGACCAGTGTATTGTTATTAAAATATAACTACACTTTTAGTGTTCTTTTTTTTATTATAAATATTAATTAAAACTTTTGTAAAAATATATGAATCTAAAAAAAGTATTGCATAGCATATAGATTGTGTGTACCTATATTATATTAAAACATAATATAATTATATAGACAAAATCTTAACTATATTTAAAATGATAAAAAATGTATCACAAAACATATACAATTAATAATAAAAATTAATAAGGTATCAATTGATCATCCTTAATACTTAACAATAGACAAAAATTCAAGAAATTATATAATTTATGGTACCTAGGTACATATTATATAGAAAAAAAAATATGAAATACAATTGTATAATTTATTTCAAGTCATTGTCAACGTGTCATAATACTCATAATAATATGTGCCATAGAAATATAATTATACAAATTAAAAACGAAAATTCATTTTTCTCGCTTTTAAATTAGCAAAGTAATTTATAACCTTTTCTAAATTTAATTCAGATGTACGGTGTTGTTCAACATTAAGTATAGCTATATATTTTGTTAAACGATCTTGTGCTATTGAATTTCTTAGGAAATTCTTAATAAGTTTCAACTTGGAAAACGATCTTTCTGCAGTGGCAACTGTAACTGGTAATACTAAGAATAACATGCAGGTCCCTAGTACTTCAGAGTAACTTATAGAAAAATCATTTTGAAGGATAAATATTGTGAGTTCAATAATTGTTTTTAAATTTTTGTCCATGATCATTTCCTTAAGAGAAATAAGCTGACTGGTAAATTCAGAACTTATATCTGATTGATATTTAAGTACAAAATCATATGATTCTTTAATAATCAAATTTTCTTTAGATTCAATAATTGATTGAGGTCTGAGAAAATCGAATGCACTACATACATTCTGCAGACCTAAAAAACGGGTTTTCAATTGGGAGAAAAATTAATATTTTCAATAATATATTTTATTTGATTTAAACATTAGAGTCATTAGACTAAAATGCAATTATTTAAAATAAAACGCAGGGCACGTCGGGGCCCCCTGAGCCAACGATTAGCGGCCCTCTACAGGGGCATTGCCCCGGCTGCCCCTGTGGTTGTTGCGGTACTGCTAGGCTTTGTGTCATCTCTCTTACAAAAAATGTAATTGAAGCTGAAATTTTGACCGGATGTGTTAAGGGAGAAAAAATATTTTTACCGCAAATACCATTATACCCCAACGATTTTCCAGTTAAGTTTAGAAGAGTTCAGTTTCCAATAAAATAGTCTGTTTTGCAATGACAATTAACAAAGCTCAAGGTCAGACTTTAACTTATTGTGTTGTAGATTTGGAAAATAATTGTTCCTCACACGGACAATTGTATGTGGCATTTTCTAGAGTTGGAAGACCTGACCATTTGTACGTTTATGCACCACAAAATAAAACCCTAAATGTGGTATACCAAGAGGTTTTGACTTAAGCCATATTAGAATTGAGCAACTACGTTTGTAAATATTTATAAAAAAAAAGTTATATTTTATAATCATAGAATCATTTTTTAATATTATTATTAATTTTTTTTTGTCTTTAAAATTCAGCAACTACTACTATTTAGCACTTGGTAGCATTAAGCAAAATACATTTTTTTCTTCTTTAAAACACAACAATTTGTGTTGATTTAAGAATTTTATTTTGATAAAACAAAAACTACACATGGGCGAAGCCGGGTAATTCAGCTAGTAGAATATATAGGGATCGCATACAGCTTTTTAAAGAAATAAATATAGAATATCAATTTATCATTAGTTTAAAGAATGAACAAAATTTACAGACTATACCTGCCGGCTACTCCGTTTAAGGGATAAAAAAAATTACACAAGTCTTGATGCCCGGGGGACCGGGCACCCAAAGGTATTTTCGTTTTTAGAAGCAAAAAAAAAAATTCAAAAAAGTTTTTACAGGTAGATTCTTAATAACAAAAAATTAAACAAAATAATACATATTACCTAGGTAATAGTTTTTTTATAGGGATCGTTATTGCATAGGTATAGCTTTTTAAAGTATTAAATAGGATGTCAATTTATCTTTGGTTTAAGCATGAAAGAAAGACACAGACTATGCCTGGGGGCTACTGCGTCTTAAGGATAAAATAAATTTCACAAACTAAATAAAATGTAGGAACTATATCTTAATCTTATCTGTCCTATACCCAAAAAATCATTCATCAGAATAGCCGGTTTTTAGTTTTTTTATTATTATATTCGTAAACGCTATCCTGGCTTTAAAACCGTGCTTAAAATTATGATAATATTATGTTCGGTATATGGCTTGGCCAAATTAATTTTATTCAGAGGTACCTCTAATATCCCACCTAGTACCTACCAACACAAACCTGATTAATACTAGTCAATATTAATAAATATTAAATACCCACCCAATTTACTCTGCAACTACCCAGCCATCCAGCATATCATTCATTTCTGGAAGGCTGAAGGCAGCTGACCAAGATTACTACTCCCTTCACAATGCAACTGATTGCCTGACTATTATATACGTCTGATATTCCCTCGGTAGTATTTAAATATTTCCTTTCATTGTTATGTTTACAATATCGAATTCGTTTTTAAGAAAGGATCATTGTAAAGCTCACGATCAGTGATGATATTCCACTACCATCATCACAATATAGCTTCAACATAGCTTTTATAGGTTTGACATTGACCTTGACCTATAGTCTTTTTGATAAAAAGAGTCCTGCGAGATGGCGTTGCCGATCTCTTAAATTTTGTGTCTGCTTATCAAATCGAAATCTTCCGTTGATCGTTCTACCGGTAACGTCGCCATTTTCGGTGTCATTGTTCATCACCGTTTAGAATTGTTTTTTCCTGTGTGGACCGTGATCGATCCACGCCGTGAATTGGCGGTACCCCGGTGTCAGAAGGAGATTTGCTATCCATTACCAACGGTTAATGCGGTTAACGTAGTACCGTGAAAAGCACTTGAAGCACGTTTGTGCGTGGGACTGTCGCCTGAACAGAACCGTTTATACGTTCGCGAGCTTGGAGACCGGTAACCCGCTGCTTGCGTAACACCCGTTTGTGAGTCTCCAAGTCGTGGCCATCCACCGTCGCCGTTGTTTGTGGCTGTGATTGACGAGCCATTTTTGCCGAGCTACTGTACCCCACCCTGGCCTTGCCTTCACCTTTGGAGGTTGGTCGTGACAATTCAAATCATTGTGGTTCGGTGTTATCGATAGTCTAATCAATTTTATGAGCTTATCATCGAATCAAAACTTAACCATTGTTTTGTATATTTATATTTATATTAGTTATTATTTATTTATATTGATTGTTCAATTTTTGTACTATATATTTATTCCCCTTTTTTTACTTATTTGGGCGCCCATATCAATATATATTTATATGTGACACCTATATTTCTTTGTTTAATTATATTATTGGTGTGTTATTATTTATTATATTATTAACTTGAATTTGGTCAATTTATTTCCTACCAATACCGACGCGAGTCGTGGCAAGTAACTGCATAAACTTTGTAAGACTGTCGCGGAGCCAACAACATGTTTATCTACAAACCTTTACAATCGGAAATCCACTAGTACTGCCAGATACCTACGCTATCAGTCTCATTACTTTATTTACATACCTCGTATATTTTGCCAACTGTACTGACTGTTTCAGTAATAGGATACAAATTTCCAAAACATAATTTAATTTGTTATGAAGTTTTCTTAAAAACGACTTTTCCACTTATTTGAAATTGATCATTTAAACTCTTCAAAATTTTAAATAAAAATTTTGAGTTTTAAGAAATTAAAATTATTAATAAGGTAATTTAATAATATACCTACTTTAAAAGCTTCAGGTACAAACGGTTTATATTTTTAAATTACAACAAAATTACTAACATCGTCATTTTTCGTTTAAATATTTAATTTTGTACATACATTTGACCTTAAAATGTCTACTACTTTTTTACCATATTTTAAACTGCAGTATTAACTACCTACTTATGATAAACCTTGTTTTAAATTTTCAATCCTTAACTACAAAAATTGATTATTTTATATATTTTAAACCACAAAATAATTCGCAAATTTTTGTATTGTCTGTGAATTTTGTGTAAAATATGAATTGTAAATTATTATAAAAAAAATCGTGCCTATGTAACGTGGGTTGATTTGGGAAACAATATTATGTACATTTGTACCTAATATAGCAAAGATTATTATATTGAACGATTGTGATTTGTAGGTACCTATATATAATATAATTTATTTTTTAATAGTGGTTGGAATAAAAAATAATAATCGCAACATTTTCAAAACATCTAAGGCAATTATACGGAATACATGTATCGGGTGCAGAAAAAACTTGACATCTAATATTTTTTTAAATCGTTGAGATTTTGTCGATGAAACAAACAATCCAGCTAAGTCGTTTCTAGCTAGTAATAATAACGACGTCCCATCCGTCGACCTATAGATTTTCGAATTTCTTTGTCTTATAGTGACGAATAATAACAACCAAATCTTGTTTAGTATCAATTTAGAGTTCGAAGAATCGTGCACAATAAGATATACTTAACTACATTTGAAAATGGAAAATATAATCAGTGCAAATCATTGCAACTCAAATAATGCTGTAGTCATTTTCAATGACATCTTATCAGACATGGATTTCACGCTGGACAGAAGACACGACAGAGCAAATTACGAAAATATTATAAACGTCATAACGTCTATATTTACCCTGCTTCACATGAGCCCAGGCGAAAGCGGGGTCTTGACCGATTTGAATCTCAATGAATCCGCTACAATCAGCGGTGGCGAAAGCGGCAACTAGGAAGGAAATGACGAAAACTCGGCCGTCGTCGGTGAATAGGCGGCCACGGTGAAGGAAAATACGAAAACTTGGCCGTCGTCGGCGAAGGCTGCCACGAGGAAAAAAAGACGAAAACACGGCCGTCAGCGAAGGCAGCCATGGTGAAGGAAAATGTTCAAAGGAGAAGGGCCCGGCTACGGGCTCAGAGGTATCGACAAGAGTTAGCGTTGTTGCTGAAGTTCCAGCCGATGGTGGGGTCGACCCGGCAGCGGTACCCAAGCACAGCGCACCTGCACCCCGATGACGGCGAGGAAGGTTTTCGTCTGCATGGCGTCGGGTCAGGCGGGCTGCTCAACTGGTGTTCTGCTGTGGAAGGGATTAGAGGCCTCGCCTCCCCCCCACGAACGCGGTCATCCCCTCAGCCGGAGACGGAAAGTTATTTTTCAGTTTGTACCACTTTTCAGCCAGTTTGAACTGTTAATTCAAGTACCCATCAGTTATTTAAAAATCGTAAAAATATATATATTCAACAGAAAACTTGTTTATACATAGAGTCATGAAGCCGCAATACAAACGATACACGCGTATTATAATATTATTTTCCTAGAGATGTTTAAGCCACCAAACACTAAACGTGAAAAAAACTGAGAAATAAATCATAAAATAAGTTAAATAACGCATAACACCGACAGATACGGCAAAGATAAGAATATAAACTCCAATGTAAGAATTGTAAATAATATTTATTGCATGGAACGTGCGAACATCAATAGTCGAATAGCTTATACGAAAAAATGTATAAAATAATAATTCAAAATTGTATTTTACATTGCCGCTTGCTGAAAAAAATATTGTTTGAAAATATTTCGGGGAAGTTTGGACTTTCGCAAAACCCGCCCGTATATCATATACGTACCTGTACTGATACCATATGTCCTAGTTTTCAGCTTTGTATCTAGTTTTTTCAATCGGAATTAAACAGGACTCATTAAGTATTGTTTTTCGCAACTATCCTGTTTTAATCCTCCGGATTTCCGAAGGGATCGGCGAACATTTTTGGAAATAAAACACAATACCTCTTTTTTTTAAATACTGAAAAAATATAAAATATATAATATAATATAAGACACTTTGGTATATCGGCGCTTATATTTTTGGCAGGCCAAATAAGGCGTTTAATAAAAAAGTTGGTGCAAATGTACACCCTGCACCCCCAAATGACGCCCCTGTGTATAACTCTATTCATTCAGGTATAATGTATGCCCAACAAAAACATAATAGTGAAAAAGGCCAAGTTCCAAACTGCTTCCCAAAAAAATCGGCCTATCAAAGTAGTGAAATCTACATTGTGGCCAAGTCTGCTATTTTTTAATTCATAACCTCAATGCACTCCTACATTATAGAGCAACACTTCTCTTTTATTTGTATTGTGTAACACTTGGTCAGTTTCTGAATGAGGAATAAACTAGACTTGGCCGCAATGTAGATACCACTACTTACTATGATTCGCTGTCTTTTTTGAGAAGAAATCTAAACCTTTTACTTTTTTCTGAATCTTCTTCTCCCATCACCCTCGTAAGTTATAAGTGAGCACATTCGATAATGATGTTTTATTCCTCATTCAGAAACTGACCAAGTATTATAGACCTAAGCTATTAGAGGTTAATCTGTGTTTTAAATTTCAAAAGTTTATCTTAAGAGGAAACAGAGATATATTGGTTAAAAAAAGGGCGAATTGGTTTGTGTAAAGATACACTGGCAATGCTGTAACTTGGCCTGGCGCACTGCCGTGCGCTCAGATATATTATATTATTATTATACGACCTGGACGCGGTGAAACGACGACGACGTTTGTGTTGCTCACGTGAATAAATTGTGATGAAAAGAATGCGAAAATTTTTTTGGTAAACATCGATTATCCTGGTAACATCGTTCTCTGAAATGATTTTGGCAATTACCATAGATACTACATTGTACATATTATTATATTATGTCCTGCACATCAGCTGATATTGTAATACATCTTTTCATACCGAAGAGTTTACGATTTGTTCATTGAAATGTGAAATTACAATAATCAAAATACTTTATAGTTTTAAATTTAAATTACAATAAATTCATAATTTTTTTCCTTTAATTTAAATTCTATAAGCAGTTATTAACAATTAAAAGTAATCTATTAGAACCAACTATTGTTGATTATTAATTATTAATTTACATTGTAATGTTTTTATATTTGTTAAGAGAATCCACAATTTAATGAAGCAATTTCACTAATATACAGTCTTTCAAACCTCTTGAAGTAATAAAGAGATGAATCGTTGATTCAGATTTTAATAATAATAAATTTTTTTTACATGTAAGTACTGATACTCTTAATTGTTTTATTAAATATTTTCTAGAAAATAAACTTTGATAATTACTTTTACTTTTTTTTAAAAAATATGTTATGCTACTTTATCTATGATGCAGGGATATAAACATGCTGGCAAGATGGCAAAATGTTGACATTCACCGAAATTTCTGGTGAATGTCAATTTCTTCTTAGATGTAGACATTTACTGGTCAATGCTGACATGCACTATCAGTTTTTGGTGAATGTTAACATTTTGTAAAAAAAGATGAATACCTAGTGATAAAATAATTTTTACAAATTAATTCGGCACTCAAAGGGTTATTAACCATAAATTATTTTATTTTATATTACAAAAATTATTTGTTGCAACATGATAAACTATTATGACATTTTGAATTACATAAAATGCCTGAGAATCTACAACTGCACTTCTTCGATACACACTTTGTCTTACAATATTGCATCTCAAGTACCCCTGTCCACCTGTTTGAGAAATTGAAGTGGAAGCTTTCCTTAAGGACACGGATTGGTCAGTAGCAACTTCTTCAGGAGATAATGGTTGTTCTTTACATAGGTACAGAAAATTGATTACGGGTGTATAATTAATTTATTACGCCCTCTTTTGAGCCTAGTGTGTAAAATTCATTATCGACAGCTACGACAACTGCCAATTATTATTCTATATAATCATTATTATCTAATAATTATTTATTCTGTACGTTTCTGGTTTCTACTCAAACATAATTTTCCCTTCAGTTATTGTGTGAACAATATCATATCTATAAACGTTCACAGTCTTTAAGTATAACACGATAACGTCTATACTCCAATTTTAACTAAAAATTTCTAACATTCATCAAAACTCAATATTGTGAATGTAGGTACATTTTTAATATTCATTCAAAATGTTGACTTTCACCAAAAACAGCAGTGAATATCAACATTCACCAAATGTCGTCATTCACCTTAACATATATATAAATAAGAAATGCAATTCAAATGTTTTTCCGCGCATTTATTTTCTGATTAATCTTTACTCCAAGAGTCATTGTTTGCGAACGAACATTTGTTCCAAATGTTTTGTATAATAAATTCTGTGGAACAAACGTTCATCAGAACAAAGGTATAATATGTGAAAAGATATAATTGGATGAAATATTTTATGGAAAAAATATCCTTTGGAACAAATGTCTTTCGACAAACAGGTATTGGAACAAATATAAATAGGAACAAAGGTAACATTTGGAAATTAATATCATTGGAATAAGTGGACTTGAAACAAAAATTTGTGAAACAAAAGGTAGTAAACCGTTTATATTCGAACTGCCACCATCCCGGCATAACCTATCACTGACATAGACTTAAAGAAATAGACGGAACATTAGTCCCGAGGACTGGGAGGCGTGGTCGTGCCAAACGGATTAAGAGAAACAGCATGAGTTTTATGGTAAGAGTGAGAGAATTGGCCTCTGCTCCGAGGACAGCCAATTAGAGTTCGTTCAATTTTATTATTTTCTAAATGATAACACAATTATTTGTGATAATATTCTTTATATTTTAAAAATTTAAAATACAACTTTTAAAATTTAACTTGAAATTTTCAAGTTCAACTCATTTTTAAAATATAATAAATTGTTAATTAATATCTGTAAGACTTTAGTCTACTTTAGTATTTAAATTTCCTTTGTAGTTTGTTTTAAAACTAAAAATGTTTCCTTGAAAAATCTGAAATAAACATATAAAATGTAATAAATGTATAACAATTATATTTATACTACATTGACATGAAATATACACATTTCCTTAAACTTACTCGACAAGTTTTGGGAATGCATCCTTCCTAAGTCTAGTACTAACATAATCATCTTTTTTAAAATGTGATGAACATATGTATGAATAATTAGGTAGTATTCCTTTAATGTTGCATTGATTTAACCACTTTTGCCTCATATATGGATTACTAGGGAATCTAATTTAATAAAATGCACAAAGAACAATTAATAATAACTGCCACTCAACAACTACCAAGTTATTGATATATAATTCATCAAATAAATATACTTATGAACTGTTGCCTTTTGGTCATTACATTCACACACAATGCATGTCTTCATAACTGAACTTATTATTCAAATTTATAAATAATATTTATAATAAATAAAAAATTATAAGTATAAACAATTAATAAATATTTATAAATGTAAATAATTTATTATAATTGGACAATAAATACTTTAATAAAAATAATCTTTTTGTTTAGATCTATAAGATAATAGATAATATTAGCCATTAGATAATAACATAACCTTCTTCAATGAATAATATTATTACAATTGTTCATAGTTTCTATAAGTAATAGATATTATAGATTATTTTTATTATAGATATATTTAAATATTGACTTACCACTTGCACGCGTTATCATACCTAATGTTCTGTCTATTTCTTTAAGTCTATGGTATTTATGTGATTTTCTTCGAATTATATTGTTCTGTGACCGAAACCTATTTATACTGATACCATGGTTGTTGAAAACATCGGACGTTGGACTTCATTATCAGTCTATTTTCTGATTGGCAGCGTTATTTGTACATATTTTACTGACGCCCCTAGTGCACGCCCCTGAATGACATATCAAAACTGCAACTGCTGCGCTTGATCACACACAAAGATTAAAGACTCCAGACACAATTCTAATTCATTAATTGTTATTTACGTTTTTCTAGTTTTTAATTTTTATCAAATCACCACAAGAGTAATCTGACTGTGAATAATTGAAAATCATTGTCGGACTCGTTGAATTGGTGAGTTTTCGTGTATCAAGTCACCGACTGATTTATATGTCTTAGATTCTTTGTTTTTGCAGGACAATTGATCCACCAGGTCCGTGCGAACGACGAAAACATGACGTCTTCCTTTGACGAGATCAAAAACTTGTACCAAACGTTGAAGACTGAATGGAATAAAAAGAAACCCGATTTTAAACAGTGCAACAGTATATTGTTACAAATAAAGGTAATTGACTGTGTGGGGGTTTTTTTTAAAATTAGATATATTTTCTAAATAATTCGATACTAGCAAGTCAAAAAGTGTCTTGTAATATACTATATTCTCATGTATTATATTGTTGTATGAAGGATGATTCATAATTTTGTAATATATATATTAAATACAAAGAAAATATTCATAATACACTTAATTGGACGATTTAAAATAAAATGTGTACAAATATTGGTATAATTCTACTTTACAGGACATTTTTTTTTTAAAACTAATGTAGTTAAGTACGTTAAAAACGATGGTAAAGTTAGAATTTGGGGCTCGGACATAGTTTTGAAGTTATGACACTTCAAAGTTAGTATTTAACACGTTAAAGAACTTAAAAAAATTCTCTATTTGTCTAGCATGAAAACATGTTGCAAATGTCAGAGCTTAATAAAACGCTGTGTCTAGAACACCGGGCGCCCGATCATCCTGTAGAGCACCGGGTCACGCTATAAATATAAAACATACACTTATCCATTGTTGTATGACATTTAATATTATGGTATAAGAGTTATCTGATAATAGTTAATTAATAGTTAATACAAATAATATATAATAATAATTAATAATATAAATATACGAATAGTAAATATAAATAATATAAGTTCACACAGGTTCTTTGAGTAACTACGCTTTAGGCTTCATTTTATGTGGACGATCTCTGCGACACTTGGGGAAAAACCATCTACCTTTTGGTTTTGTTGATAATGAAACACAAGAAAAATGAAACCATTCTACTGGACATAAATCATTATCGCAACATAATATCATCTCTCCGTATGAAATCTGTTTACAAATACAATAGGTTGGTTCATGTGAATCGACAGCTATATCCCTATTTCCATTTTTTTTTGGAAAAAAGGCCAAAAGGCGCAATTTTGACAACAATCAGCCTTCCTAAAAGGCTTAGAGCTGGAAGAACACTGGCTCAAAAAACAGAAACCGAAACTAAAAAAAATGGAAATAGGGATATTATAGCTGTCGATTCACATGAACCAACCTATTGTATTTGTAAACAGATTTCATACGGAGGGATGATATTATGTTGCGATAATGATTTATGTCCAGTAGAATGGTTTCATTTTTCTTGTGTTTCATTATCAACAAAACCAAAAGGTAGATGGTTTTTCCCCAAGTGTCGCAGAGATCGTCCACATAAAATGAAGCCTAAAGCGTAGTTACTCAAAGAACCTGTGTGAACTTATATTATTTATATTTACTATTCGTATATTTATATTATTAATTATTATTATATATTATTTGTATTAACTATTAATTAACTATTATCAGATAACTCTTATACCATAATATTAAATGTCATACAACAATGGATAAGTGTATGTTTTATATTTATAGCGTGACCCGGTGCTCTACAGGATGATCGGGCGCCCGATGCTCTAATATAAAACCGGGCGCCCGGTGCTCTAGACACAGCGTTAATAAAATGTAAGACCCTTACAAAAAATATAATCTGGTTAGGCCGACAGGATAGTTTGGTCAGGTCAGAAATCATATCAGGTTGTAGGTAGACACTGTAAACGTGTCATCTGACAAACACCCTATCAGGTCGTGGGCGAGCCATCTGACCTCCCTATCAACTGACTTAATTGGAACATGGGTATCTTTGTCGGGATGATTTTCATTTTACTTAAATATAATTCAACTGACTAATTTGTTCATTGGTCAGGCCATCTGTGGACCATCCAGATCGTATTGTATGTAGGGGCTTTTACATTGGCACTCGTTAATTATAGTAAATGTAGTATTTCTGGCTAGGCTTTAAATTGGTTTTTGACAAGCATAAAAGAATAAGGTTAACTGACCATGAATGACTTACCATGAATGTAACAAAAAATATTAACGGAGATCTGAAATTTTGATTAGACATAAGTACATAACAGAGCTGAAACGATGAAATCTCCATGCATGGGAGTTTTATGTCTGGGTACATTTTAGATACCCGGTGTCTAGGTCTCTAGCCACTGTGAACTTTATTATTAGTTTAATATATATAATATTATAGTTTGTTATTAGTGATACGTCTAATTTACATAATGCAAAGAAATGTATTTTATGTGAAAAATATACTTTATTATAAGTCCATATAAATTAAATTTTTTAGTAAAATACATACTGTATAAAAGAGTAAGATTGATTAAGTACTTGATTCTTATTTTCAGATTGGAATGACTAAACATACCTTTTTACCAACTTCTAATGTGGAAGCATCTCAAAAAGAATACCTGATAGCTAGTAAGTTTATATTATCTTTTTTTAGATTTTGAGCAATAGTGATGAGACTAACTAAAAATTAAACACAGATTTTGAAGATATTATTTTAAATAAAATAACTTACTTTTTTATAAAATAACTGTTGACTTCAAACTATAAAATGCTTCTTATTTTCATTGTATTTAAAAACTATTTGTACACGCATTTCCAGTTTCACCAATAACCAAATGTATCTATTAATTAAATCTCATTAAATACAATTTGTATTTCTATCCTTCCAAGTATTTAAGACTATATAGCAGGGACAGAGCCAGACTTTTTTTAAGAGGTGGCCAATAATTTTTTTGTTGTTATTGATGTTATTCCTTCCCTTAACTTTGATAAACATATTTTCTCATATAAGTATACAAGCATAAAAAATATAAATTATACCTAGTAGATCATTAAAAATTAATTACCTCACAAATTTTGTAGGAACATAAACATCTTCTGTACTTAGAAATTTAGAATATTCAATATCATTATTAATGTATACTTTTATTACTTTAAAAAATAAATGATACATATTATGAATTAAATAACTTATAAATATAGATATTAACATTTGATGGTAATTACTATTTATTTATTATTGAAAAAAACTAAAAAGTACCTTAAGGTAATACAATTTTTCTACTATTATGAATTTAACTAAATTTATCTACAATTTCATCGAGATCCAATATTATTATTTATTAGTTATATAGGTATACCGGTAAAAATAATACTTATGGACATGGTTTAAGATAGAATGACTTTAGTGACAGTTAATGCTATCTAGTATTGATTGATATATGTTTTACTTATTAAGTACTAATACGATAAACAGGTTTTGTAAGTTCATGCCCTAAAACAGGGGTGGTCCAACCTTTAGTAGTTGACAGGCCAATTTACACTTTCATAGAAACACCAGGGGCCGCCAGAAGAAAAAAATTATATTATTACCTAATTATATTTTATTTTATATAATGCACAAATTATTAATTATTATTATTATTTAATGTTTTCATGTTTAAAATTATCAAAAAATTACTAAAAAAATTAATTCGGCTAGGAATGTTTTATTACAATAATAATGATTATTGATTAGATTTAGTTTAGAGAAATATTTAATGCTCTCAATTGTGCGATTGTGAATAGTATTCACGTAAATTACCTTAAGTTTAATTTAATCAACCAATCATATTTATCATTATTATTTTTTATATTTAAAATAACAGAGTTTGACCAGTTATACTGTATATTTATTAACAGGAGACATTTTAGAAGTGGGGGTACAATGCAGTATTGCCATGCATGATATTCCATCTTTTGAACGGTACATGGCTCAACTCAAGTGCTATTATTTGGACTACAGGTAAGAAAAATTGTATGAGATTAATATAAGTAATATTAAATAAAACTTTTCATTTAAAAATGTTTCTTATTTTTATCTAGGGACAAATTACCAGAGTCTGCTAACCAATATCATTTATTAGGTCTGAACTTACTGTTCTTACTGTCTCAAAATCGAGTAGCTGAATTTCATACAGAATTAGAGCTTCTCCCATATGATATTGTACAAACCAATACATATATTAGGCATCCGGTTGCTTTAGAACAATATTTGATGGAAGGCAGTTATAACAAGGTAATTCAGATAAAATTCATTAAATTAATACCAGATGTTTTAAATTAATATATTATATTATAATTTTTAGATATTTCAAGCTAAGAGTAATGTGCCATCAGATACGTATAATTTCTTTATGAACATACTGTCAAACACACTCCGCAATGAAATTGCTGAATGTGTACAAAAAGCATACAAAAAAGTATCTATCAATTCTGCTACAAAAATGTTAAACTTCAACAGCACCAAAGAAACAAATGACTTTGCTTCCAAGGTAATTTCAAGTCATACTAAATAATTGATTTGCAATAATAAAAAAAATGTATCCTTATTTATTATGCAGAAAAAGTGGATTTTGGGTCAAGATGGTTATTATGTATTCTATCTTGAAGAAAAGAAGAAAGCGGTAGAACCTTTGCCTGCATTACAAATCGCTGATTATGCTATTCACTATGCCAAGGAGTTGGAAACTATAGTCTAATAATTTAGTCACTTAATGGATTTTTTATTGATTATTTGAAATTAAATAAAGTTAAGAAACATCTAATTGTTCAATACTAATATAATGTTTGGAATTTTTTTTTTAAAATTATTTATGTGTATAAATAATTAAATATAAAAATAACTCATAACTCCACATTACATTATATACTTAAGTACTTATATGGTAAAAAAATTTAAAAAAATTATTTGTTTTCATTTTGAGTACTATATTACAACCTATTCTAATAAATGTAATACAAACATTATGTTTTAGTAAAATTATAATCTTTCCATATTTCTAGAAATTTGGTAGTTTTCTGCAACTGATCTTCTATTGGTTCTTTTTGCTTTTTTCGCCATGCGCTGTGATCTAAATCCATCATGCCACCAATAATTTCCTAGATAAAGAAAAAATTTCAATATACAATATAAAATAAACTAAATCCATTCAAAATATAGTATCATTTAATGATGGGCATAATTCCCAAATATCTGGAAATTAAAGGTGCGGTCAAACAGAAAATGGGCACGGGTCCGCAGACTGCGGAGGGAAGGCTGACGTATTATTTTACAGAGACCAAGCAGACAGCCCGCATTTTGTTTGACAGAGCCCTAAGTTTAAGGAAGCATTTTTAGCTTCAAGCAGAATTTAAAATTAAAATATTTACCAAGTAATAAAAATAGTTATCTTTGTAATAAATTTGAGTATATATTTTTATTTCCATAAATATCTCTACCTTTTTTAATTTGATACTTTCACCTATAGCTTTTGATAATAATACTTAGTTTTTATAGTTGTTTACCTTTGATTGGTAAGCAAGCTTACCTACTACATATAGCTAATTTTGTGCAGCTTAAAGCTATTTCATATTTAATATTTAATTAGTATCCGATTTTACAGTTATTGTTTTTAAATGTAAAAATTGAATTGTGATAGTCCAGTGGTTCTCAACAGGGGCGATAACGCTCCCCAGTGGGCGGGGAAGTGTTGCCGAGGGGCAGTGAACTAGTTATGGGCGGTAGGGGGGCGCAAGCATGTTCACGAAAAAAACGTTGTACATGGTGCGACCTAAAAATAATACATACTTGATAATCAATATAATAACTATCAGTCACTAATAGATACTATGTTGAGCAATGCACAATAACTTATCTTTGATAGTTGACAAATGTATTATCTTTATTAGCGATTGTGCATGGACATTATATTTTATTATAGGTACCTATATTAACCTCCCTCTAGTACACTGTAGACCATTTGATTTGACCCTCGCATGTTGTATTAGTTTTTGTTATTATACTCGTAATATTCAGTAAGTTAAAAACGTGTTTTTTTCCGTTTCATAAAATTGTGTTATCCAAAAATGTTGGATGCAACAAGAAAATGCAGTCACTATATACGACGTATTTAAAGTTCGGATTTACTCCATCGCCATCCAACATGCAGCTCCCAATGTGTTTACTTTTTAACAAGGTGTTCTCTGATGAGGCAATGAAACCATCTAATTTCCAGGAACATTTGCAAAAAGTTCATCCTGACAAACAGAATGAAGATTTGTCGTTTTTCACAAATATCAGGGACAAGTTTCTGAAGGCACCATCATTCTCAGGCTTATTCGAAAGCTCATCATAACAATGCGATGATGGTTTGATTACTTCTTATAATATATCATAATTGATCAAGAAATCGGGAAAAACCCTACGATAGACAAAGAGTTAATACTTCCAGCTGTCAAAGAAATTTTAGAAACGGTTTTATACCATTCAGCCTCACACAGTATAATCAAAAAAGTTCCATTAAAAAACTACTGTCAATACGGTGAAATGGCGGAAGACGTTAAAATATCATTATGTGAACTTCTAGTATCCACCGAATTTTCAATTCAAATCGATGAATCTTGAAGAGAAAGATGTAAAGCTCAGAGACAGGTTGCTACTATTTAAAAGCGATGTTGCTTATATGACCGATTTCTTCGCAAAGTTTAATGGCATTAATTTGCAACTGCAAGGTGACAAGCTCAATTTAATAGTGTCAAAATCAGTTATTTCTGCATTCCAAAAACAAAATTAACTTTGTGGAAGACCAATTTTGGTTGCCAAGAGTTCAGCCAGTTCCCAGTGTTGGCAGATCTGCACAAAAACAGTGAAATAGCTTTCGACAACATAAAAGTTTACTGTCAACACCTTGAGTCTTTACATATGGACTTTTCAGAACATTTTAAGGATATTTTGTCGTAGGAGGTTCCTCAATCGGTCATGAATCCTTTTATAAATATTGAGATAGCAGATGTACAAATTCAAGAAGAACTAATGAAACATTGAAATCCAGTTTCAAGGGTAGTGATTGGCTCACGGAATTTTGACTTCATACTAGCATAATTCATCATTATCCTGGATTGTGGAGTCTCGTTAAAAATTTTTTAATAGCCTTTCCTTCCTCATACCTTGTTGAGCAATGGTTCAGCACTTTAACAGATATAATTACAAAGAAGAGGAACCAACTCGATATCATGACAAGAGGAGATTTAAGACTTATGTTAACAAATATCGAACCATATGTCAAAAAACTTGCTAAAACCACCAAGTTCAACAATCTCATTAAAGCCTAGCAATATTTTTTTGAATGTTTAATTTAATTTAAATTTATTAATATTTTTTTTTTTTAAATTAATTTCCTTATTACTAGTACTATAAATAAAAATATATCAAATATAAAAAATAAATAAAAACATGAGTTATTAGATCATTTCAATTTTTTCTTTTAAATTTTTCAAATACCCTTAATTATAGAATTCTCACATTGTAGGGGTCGTTAAAAAATTGATTGCCACTCAAGGGGGCGATAACTTAAAAAAGGTTGAGAAACACTGTTATAGTCTTTTTCAAAATATTTTATGACTTAAGTTTATACTTGTTCTGTTCCTCAATTAAATTAGTTTACCTCAGCAAAGTTGTTCGGGAAAACTTTTTCATCTTCAATGACATGAGCATATCCACCTTGCATTCCAAAATCAACAGCGAAATAAGGTAAACTTTTGGGAACAGCTCTACGTACATCTTTACTACTTAAGTCCACAACTTTTTGGTTAATAGCCCATTCTGTTTCACACTCTAAGATGGCCTTTTTAAAATATATCGGAGCGGTATCACCAATTTCAATTGGCACAGGCACACAGTTCCATGCCATATGGGGCATATTGTTTAGTCGCATTGCACTTTCAAAAAATATTACATCTTCATCTTGATCTTTAAACATGGAAGTCAGTACTTTTCGAAATACCTAAAATAGTATCTTATTTATTATATTTTAAGAATAATTTTGCCATTCATTAACTACAATATTAAATAAAGTTTTACCTGCATTTCAGTCCAAACATCTTCGTCAATATCAGTTGCACACGCATAGTGGTATATTGGTACAATTAAACAGTGCCCTTCTGTTAGGGATTTGTAAGATGGTAAGCACAGATAACACTGACAAAAATGAATACAAAAATGAAAAATCAATGTTTAACTTAATAAATAAATAAACATTGTGAACAAATGTACCTTTTCTCCTTTAGCGATAAATAAGTGTTTTAACATTTCTTCACTATCAAAGCAGTAACGACAAGAGTTTAAAATTTTTTCTGTACGTTTATGTTCACCAATAGCTCGCTTAATTTCCCTCTCAGATGCCTTGGCAGACCGTTTTTCTGATGCACGATCTACAAATACATCATCTTCATCATCTCTAGCATTGACCTAAAAATTATAATTAAATATGATATCGTCAATTGTCAAATTATTTTATTAACTTTTTATTCCTTTTATTAGCTATTTAATTAATAAAATATTAACCTTTCTCGATAGATTCACAAACTCTATATTGCTGTCTTCTGCTGTACTAGTCATTTCTTTTTCAAACTAAAATAGTATATAATAAAGCAAACAAATTTTTTAAGACTTAAATTTTTTTTACAGTTCTTTTTTTTTATTAAGAACTTACCATAGATTTTAATGAATATTTATCATCGTCATCAAAGTATCTTACTCTTTTACCATCTTCGTGTGTCAATACTTTTTCTCGTTTTTTTTTCTTACTATCATTTTTATCACTTTGTGCTTGTTGAACAGGATAACTATAACCTTTGGATGAAGTTCTAGTAAGTAATACAAAGTCTTCTTTTTGTTTTGTTTTGTTTGTAGTATAATTTTGTTTTGAAGTGAATTCTCGCGCTGATTCCAATTCATGCTTAAGTTCTTCAGCCAGTTTCTATAAATAAAAATAATAATTAATATCTTTTAAGTGTATCATGTTACTGTGAGAAATATTATAAAATATCTTCAATGTGTACTCTGAAAATAAAACTATAGTTTATTCAGTCCATTAAAAATCTAAAAAGAATATTTTTAAATTTTTAGAAAATACTTTACTTACCTTGTTTCCCATTATTTCTGCTTTTATTTGTCTTGCAGCTAGTGCATTTAATTCAGACTCAGTTAAAGTGGTTTTAACACTTTCATTATTTTGTTTAGTTTTATCATTATTATCTGAATATTTTTTTGGCAGTGTCTTTTCATCATCAGATGTGTATTTTTCTTCGTTGTCAGAGTCTTTGTCATGTTTACTTTTTCTATCTTTTTTATGGTCATATTCTCTAGAACATTTATTTTTGGTACTTTTTCTTTCATCTTCATGTTCTCTGTAGCGTTTATCTCTTTCTCCTTTATTTTCATTATCATATTCTTTATGTTGCCTGTTTCTTTCATCGTCATAATCTCTATGGCGTTTATCCCTTTCTTCTTTTTTTTCATCATATTCTCTATGTCGTTTATATCTTTCTTCATTATCTCGTTTCGATGCAGTATATTTACTATCATTTACATTATCTCTACGATCATGTTTTTTCCAAGATTGGCGACCATAAGATGTTTTTGAATTATTAGGTTGATGGTGGCTTTTATAGTGATGATCATCATCATCTACTTTAGGCTTGAGAAAACCTTTATGGCTGCTTAATGGCTTAGGTGGTGGAAGACCAGTTCCTCCATTTTTCCAGTATGGATTTAGTTCTCGTTCTGATTGACCTGGCTAAAAAAAATTATTAATAAAACAAATATAGATACTAAAACAACAAAATTAATGAGTGAAAATACTAATATACCTTAACCATTTTAGCTTTAGCTTCTTCTAGCTCTTTGCTCTTTGTGCTGATTTTTTTTTCAATTTGTGAAGATGTATTACATACAAAATCCATCCAATTATCAGGTTCCACTTTTGATGCTGCAAATGATGTGGAAGTAGACGATGAGTCTTTCTGGTGTTTCTCGACCCATTGATCATCGTTTGATGTTGAACTACTGGATGACGAAGATCTCTAAATAGTATAAAACATGTTGATATGATCAAATGCTATTCGATCAATCGTTTCTAATTGTTATTAAATTACTTACATGTTTTTTTTTTTTGTGAGTTGATTTTTTGTGTTCTTTTTTATGCGATTTTTTCCCCATCTTGAAGATTGCTAGCTACTAAAATATCGGCGTTAATTCCTAACTCCCTGCGTCTATTTTCTTGTCGTTCAATGTCCTTTACAACACCTTCATGCAACTTATTCAAATCGTCTTGTTGTTGGTAGTGTACGAACCCAATGATACCCACCGATGTGAAACAAGATAGTCCAAATACTATTTTAGACGTCGTTGACATATTAATACGGGTTGGAGAAATATATATTTTTAACAGGTGTTAAGTTGGAGCATAGAATTATTCAATAATGGTTCAAGCGCCGGCCACATCCGTCGTCCATGATATTGTAGGACCTATATTATAATTTATTGGTGGGCGGGTAGCTAACCACGAATTGAGATAGTACTATCTAACTGTTATTCTTATCAATATCAATATGATATCATCATAGACCTTTTACTCGGTAATAGTAATAACAGTAATAGTAATAAAATCAGCTCCGTCTACATTTCGGGAAAAATTGAAATAACAATTAACAGGACGTTTATTTTTAGAACATAATTTTGATACGTGCTGTCTTATGAGTTATGCTGAGTGCGGAGAGTGGAGACAATAAACATGACACACGTGAATATCGAATTTATAATACAGGAACGCGATCTAATCTACGACCAAAATCTTGAATTTTAAACCTACATTTTTTTTTTCATGTAGATAATAAATCATTACAAAAAAATCCAATGGGGGGATATGACAACCTGATCCCCCCCCCCCGTGAGCACGCCACTGGCCTTATCTAATTTAAAACCTAATTACCTAGTGTTATTTAGTTCAAAATGAAAATGATTTATAATACGTAGTACTATGTTTATATTTCAATGAAGTCAACATTTTTAGTAATAATACGAGAAACACGTCAAAAATGTCTTATAAAATTAAAAAAATGCATTAAAAACGTCGAAAATGGCCAAAAAAATGTTGAAGTTAAAATATGGAGTACCTACTTTAAACACATTTGTAGCTGGAAAATCATTGTGTAAAACGTTCAAAAAAAAATTAATGTTAATTAATCTATATTATCTTATATTATATTATAAAATATCAGTTTATTCGTTAAATAACTTCTTATTCGGTATAAAAAGTACCGAATAACTTATTTGTGTTTATTCATCAAATAAGACTTATTCCGACATTAAAAAACCGGAAGATGACATATTTTTCCTATCCGGCGAATAAATATGGTTATTCGACGAATAAAATCGATTGAAAAACCGGGCCTAAGAATACCAAATATTTATTTTCATGCGATAAACTTTTTATTGCAATTATATATTGTATCTAAATACAATAAAATACCTAATACATACTTGTTAAAACTAAATGCAACCAAAAATTAAAAAATTAATTTTCTCTTAAAAATAAAAACATCAGTCTATTTTTTTAGTATGTAGCTGTAGCAGTAGCAAAATATGTTGTACTTAATAATTAGTTGAATATGTAATTTATTAATATCTAAAATAATTTATCCAGATTCCAGACTATGATAAAATGAACTATTTTATTAGTAGGCATGGTATGAATGCATGATAAAATAAAGGTAGGTATTAATGAATCAGAAAATAAAACTATATCTATGAGAAAATGTCTACAAAACACAAACTATTGCAATGAAGCATTCATTTTTTTTTGGTGGGGGGAGTGGGGTGCAGGGTGTACATTTGCACCAATATTTATTAAACGCCTTATTTGGCCTGCCAAAAATATAACCGCTGATATACCGAAGTGTCTTATATTATATTATATATTTTATATTTTTTCAGTATTTAAAAAAAAAGGTATTGTGCTAATGTGATTTATTTCCAAAAATGTTGGATGTGATTATTGTGTTCCGACAATATTATAATTGATAAAATAATAACAAAAATTTAATTATATTATATTATAAGAACGAGTGCATAGATAATATTTAAATTGTTAAATTCAAATTGCAAAGGGAAAAATTTTGAAATATGAATTAAGTGGACTGTATATCTGTATATTGTGCCATTGTGAGCAAGGGTACCCATAAAATAAATTGTAGGTTTTATTAAGCTAGCTTTATTATTGTATATTTCGAGTGTGTAGGGAGAAAATAAAGTATAGGTACCGCCGCAGTGGTGTATTGATAAATAAATGTATGGGTATAAGCATTACGCACCTAAAAGTACCTAATTGAATATACTTATATATAACTTCTTTAAAACATTTTCTCCCTCCGCTCGAAATATTATTACACTTTATATTTAATAATCTTTTATTAGTTTATTACAAACGTCAAACACTAACCTTTCATGTGTATATGTATAGTTTCCGATCGTCTTCGCAAGAACCCGAAATCGGGTAAAATTTAATCGAACTTCATGCGGGTACGGGGCTATTTTTGAACAGTGTAATTTATGGCATAATAAAATATTATTGTATTAATTTGTTTATTATTATTATTTTAACTTTTGTTTGGTGATAATATGACTGAATTGTCTGATGATAAATTGGAAGCGTGCGTAATGCGTATACCCATAAAAGACTAATTTTTTTAAAGGTATACTCATAAATCCAAAAATAGGGATACGGGTATACGATGTATACCCGCGTATACCCTCCAATACACCACTGGGTACCGGTTAAGTATTTTATTATCAAGGTGTTTTAAACCCATACATTTATTTACCAAGTGTAAATTTATACCACTGGTATCCACAATATAAATATCAATACATTAAAAGTACCTACACATAGTTCGGAAAAAATAGTAACAATATTGTCAATATTGTAATATTTGTATACTAATATAAGTGACATTATATTAAATAAATTATACAAATATTCCAAAGTTTTTGTCCCACTTAACTGCCCCTCCCCTCTAAAAAAAAAACAAGTTTTCCATGTGGCCTGGTAATGATTTGAAATGGCCTGCAAAAATGTTGGCACCAACAATAAAAAAGTTGAAATGACGCCCTTGATCCTGGTACGATGCATCTGTGTGACTGTGTCGGGTGTCCCGTCATGTCTAGTTTATTTAATATTAATTACAGAGTATAATAATATAAAACAAATTATTTAACCTAACCAGCACAGACCCCCAATTTAAGATAATATACATACAGTCATACAGAACTACAGAAGACAGGACTGGAAACGATTAAATGAAAGAGTCGGCCGAGTGCGGTGTGTAGGCAGTATAGCCGTGTGGGCCAAACGTACAACCACAATGTAGAGAAGACTCAAACGCAGACTCAGCAGCGTTTGAACAATAATTGAACTGCTCTGTTGAGTGTTTGACACTATTGACCGTGAAGACGTGAACTATAATATAATTATATAGTAATTCCCACTTATGGGAATAGCCACCAACTATAACTTATAAGATAAGATTCTATAAAATACTATAAGATAGTATATCTATAGATACTATATCTTATAAGATACTATAAACTATAAACCTTTTATTTATTATACAAATAGTTTATAGTCCCACACTCCCACTATTGTTCCGTCTTCTGTGCACTGTGCTATCACTGCTATATGCATTTGGCATTCTGGCATTCTGGCATTCTGGCATAGTATAGCTAAACAAACACTCACTGACTCACCGGCCACCGCCTTAAACGGGATAAAGTGAAAACCGACAAGACATCTATTTGTTAAAATAGTGTTCAATTTGTACTTTTTTCAAAGTGTTTTACGTAAAATCGTAATTAATAATGCGCTTATTGCATCTTTTATTTTTATCAACGTGCACAATGTTTACGTTTCAAAGTGTGAACGCAGGCTTGATAGCCGTAGGTTTGTGCTACGCTGCGTGCGCTGCCGTCGTCTGTCCGTGTTTCATTGCTGCCGGCGCCGTGTTTGGCGTTGCTAAAGTTGCGCAAATCGACGCGTCTCCGGGACTCAAAGCTTGCAATGCGGCGTTTGCATGTTGCGAATCGGCGTGCACTGTGCTTAATTAATTTTTAAGCTTGTACTTTAATGAAGAAAAAGTAATAAATATACAGTTTGACAATTTAACGACAATTTTTTTATTTCTACACACAAAGACACACTTTGTCACAATTTGCGTTTACCTATATTTTAAACATTTATACCAGGAATACATGTTATTCTGGTATAGCGTTATGCTGTTACGGTTCGTACATCTTTCCAGCACGGTTCCAGACTTCCAGCACTGATTATTACAAAATATTTAATTTTACCAGTTTTTATGACAACTATATAAATATTATTATTATTATTATTATTATTAATTATATTATGTTACGGGCAAAGTAGGAAGTCGGGAATTGTATCACAATTCCCAAGCACGGTGTACTATGCCAGATTTTCGAGGGCGAAGTAAGAAAAAGTGAAATTTGTCCGGACATTGTAGATAAAATATTGAAAAATAAACTCAATTACACAACATCTTGCTGGATACTTAAAAAAATCTTAAAAATATACGCCTCAAATATTAGTTAGCCTTAGCTATAAGGTATAAATAATTTGTATTTATTTATTTATTTATATATATTAATTTATTTGGTATTAAACGGACAAGACCTTGTTACACACAGTAAGAATAATCATAATAGACAATAGTGATGGACATGATATTGAAATACAATAGAATGCTAATGCTAATAATAATAATAATGTTATAATATTTACATGAGCATAATTATGAGTTACGAATTAGAAAATAGATTACAATACCTACAACTTGAATGAGTATAAGTTTGGTGAGTTAAACATATCAATTTCTGGGTGGTTAACGGGTTTGCTAATTTTTAAATATATTATACATTGGGTCATTGTTAGGCTTAGGCATTAGACCCGTTTCATGTAAAATTAAATCATATTATTATTTATTACATTTTGTTGATGGTATTACACAATTATTTTTATATATTATTGTTATTTGTTGGTAATAAATAGGGCAGAGGACTTATAGCTCTAAAAAAGCTCTAAATATGAAGCACTTAAACACATTATACATTTTTCTCCAAACATTTTGACTGTATTGTTTGAAATAAAAATGTCGATATGGAAACAATTGAATGAAGTTAAATATGTCTTAAAAAGTATAAAATAGCGTATAAAAGTGTAAAATATGCCTTAAAAACAAATAAGACTCAAAATATGCATTTATATGCAAAATAAAATTTCAAAACTAGCTTTGTGAAAGCATGAAACATATTTGTTTCGTACTCTGCTATTTTTGTGACTGTGTAAAACAAATATGCAAATGCTACAAGTCCTCTGCCCTAGTAATAAATAATAACATAGATTTATTAAAAACCAAAATGTAATATTTAACTGACATTGTATAGTAGTTAATCTATCACAACAACTACCTACTGTAAAAACAAATAACATTAATTGTTTAACTTGATTCAGTATTATTTTATAACAATTTTTTTTTAACGATTAATGAACATTTTATATTTTATAATTCAATTTTATTTTAACTTTACTATATTTATTACATTATATTTTAATATTTATTAATATATGTATTTAACTTTATGTTATTTCAAATGGGTATGTTTTTGTATTATTATGTTTTTTTTTTAATGTTTTATAAAAATATATATTACCAAGTTTACAGTATAATAATTTATAGCAAGCTAAATAGTTTTGTGGGAGAAAAATCTAAGTACCTATTATTAAAACAGCATATTTATTTTTAATCCCATTTATTAAAAAAAGGATTGGTAAAATTATTAATTATAATATTAATTAATTAACAGCCACATAATTAATGTAGAAATTAATTAACCTAACCTAATCAAATAAAGCGTTTTTTTTTATATTTATTTAAACACTTATAACTGTACCATTAAATTAAAATCATAGAAAACTGTTAGTTATAAGTTATTGCCTGTTTAAGTAATTGTTATGTTCGAACACGGAATAGTTTACGCGCCGTGAAAATGCCTAACCGGCCGCCTTGCCGCGCTGTCAGCGCTCAAGAGCCAGAGCATCCCCCGTCCCCCACTATCGCCGCTACTTGTATATCCCGCCGCGAATTGGATCGCGTCCGGTTGGTGTCCGACGTCTCGTCGTCTGTCTGTCGGCAACGTCCGCGTACATGACACCAGTGGTGTGTCACTAGCTTAGTAGCTGTCGTTCTATAAACCAGCCGTTGACCGTGCGGCATAGTGTTGTCGCCACGGCGTTGTGGTCTTTTCCAGGCGGTCGAGCCCGACGCATCGTTGTGTCCGCTCGCCGCCGCGTGCCGTTTTTGAACCGGGTGTAATCCCACGAACGACGTGTTTTGTTTAGTAGTCGTGCAATAGTTTTAAATGTTTAATAGTTAAATTATTAGTATATATAGTTTAATTGCAAACGGCTACAAATTGTATACATATTTTTAAACGCGTGGTCGTATTAATCGTCTTCGTGAGTTATTGCCTATAACGAAGACGCTGTCGCTTTTCCAGCGAGGACCCCGTGCTGCAGTGGAGTAAGGAGTCGCCGGTCAGGGTATTATAATATATTTGTATTTGTATTAGCCTTAGTCCGTGATAGACTAATATCACGTTTATTATTTATTTGTACTTTTTTGGGCGCCCACCATGATGTATATACATATTGCGTTGTTTTATTATACCATATTATTATGTATTGCGCATTGCGTTTTATAACCATTTGATTTGTTGTCTATTAAATATTACGTTTTGGGGTAAACCTCGTCCTTTCTCATCCTCAACACAACGCGAGTCGTGGTCCGGTAACCGCGAAACAAAAGTAGGACCGGACTCGGCGTCAACATGTTAGATACTGGAAATATTTATTAATTATTTAATGAAAGTAATCCAAAAAATAAGCAAGCAAAAAGGATTATTAGGGTAGGCATTTCATTACTCTATGGTTTTTTTTTTTATGTTCATGATAATATAAGGGTTATGAGTTACGACTGTCATAGTGTCCATCAAACTTCAAGTGGATTCCCACATTTTCACATTAATATATAATATAATTTATCTTTATTCTGTTGCTTATAAATTATTATTATTATTATTAAAACTTAATAATTTTTATAGATTCTGAGAGGAGCTATGAATGTATTGATTTTCTTCATCACCATATTTACTGGTTAGAGAGTGAATCTAGTTGGTACTTTTGAAGATTCCAAATATTTTTCAAAAGTCTGTAAGATCAATTTTGTTTTGTTGGCTTAACTCAAATTAAATTATAATTAATAAATAATTAAATAATAATACAATTTTAAATATATTTTGACCATTTTTGAGCTACTTGTAGGGATAAAGAAGTTTTGGCTTATAACTTCGATAACTTGTTCGTGGAAATAACAAATAAAAAAATTAGCGTGGGTATACAATAATTTTTTTTTATAATCGTCTAAAGTTAAAATTTTAACAAAATATGGAAAACAATTTTTCAATTTTGATTTCGAAATGCATACAACTTTATGTTTAGACCTAAGTTTTTTAACTATAAGTTTTTTACCTTTCACAAAAAAAAAAGTTAACTAATTTTTATAAATTATTTCTACTAACTATTATAATCTGTAAGTCGTAACCAGAGGCAACTGTCAGTGGCGCCGAAGTGTTTAAAAAATACTATGACATCGTACATTCAGAGGCCCCTCTGGGGCCTGCCCCCACCCTAATTTGTTTCAATGATATAATTAAATGCGAAATAAAGCCCATATAGGTAGACATTTAATGTGAACATTTTTTTCTCGTTTTTTAGCTGAACATAATTATATTTAAATGCATTTTTTGCTACGATCAGTTGATCAGTTTAAACATAGGGAAACTATTTAGCTACTACGCTGTGACTAACCTATTTTTGATAAACCATAAGAAATCGAGGACTAATTATTATCATTTAATTATTCATAATACAAAATGAAATAATACAATAATTACCAAAACACTACATAGATAATCAAGATTTTATTTAATTAAAAGTTAAAATCTTATAAAATGAATGATATAGTTAGTACACTACTTTTTTGTGCAAAAATATCTACTACCAAATCTTTATCAATAATAATGTCACTCTCACAAGAAATTTTAACTAGTCCTTCTAGGCGATCTTCAGATGTAGATGATCTTAATCTTGTTTTAACTAGTATAATTGTTTATAAAATAAGGAGAATTCGACACGATCGCAAGCTGGGTGCCTGGGTTTCCCAACTAATCATAGCTTTTCAGATCGATTGTCGTTTCTGGGTAATGCGGGACAAATATTATGTTCGTATTTATAAACATTTACTATATTATGCATTATGAGTTATGACTTATGCAGTAAATACTATATTATAGCTATTATTTAAATGATGAAATTCATTTATTATTATCAGTTAAAAATATTTAAAAATAATGTAACAAATCCGGAATTTACTTAAAGACTAAAGAGAAGTGTGTCAAATAATATTATTTATTCACTCAAATACTCAATTACTTCGTAAAAAGTAAAAACACAAAATCAATAATACCTAATTAATTAATTAAATAAATTAAAACATAATCAAGAATCATAATCCACTAACTAGGTACCTATTATACATACTCCATAGGCTATTATACTGCTATAGTGATTATTGGCAGCTGCTATTTACTAATCGTTCGTATATCGAATTTATTTAGCTGTATAATTAAAAATCCTTTGGAAGTAAACTTCTGGTTCACAACCGGGCCCCAGTACCTCTTGGTGGGCCCCCCAGCTATAAAATCTACTATGACATATGTCATAGATAAATTAGGTGATCGGCGCCACTGGCAACTGTTAATAAACAAAAATGATTTTTGATTTCCATCATCAATTTCAAAATCATTGTGTGAGCACCTCTTTAAATAGCCAATATGCAATTCAAATTTGGACGAAATTAGATATTCAAACAAAGAATAACAATGTTATAGTTATGTCTTTATAATTTAAAAATATTATTTCAGTGTACTTGCTACATTTGAAGTATATCGTTATATATTATACACAATGAAATTTTCTAATGCAATGTTTTCGGAAATAAATTATTTTAATAGCAATATTTAATTTTATTTGCAATTGGGCTGACAGACGGTCTTCACTTAGAATTGTTTTTATATACAATGATTTTATATTAGTAATGCTCACTTGCCTACCTTTTTTATATTGGATCAAAAGGCTTCAATAACTTAGTATTTTGCCTACATCAAGTAACTTTTCATTGGTAATATATTAATTATTACAGTTAGGAAGGCGCTAAACTCGCATGCATTGGCTCTGTCCTACAGACGTGTAATATACCTAATTGTACGTTCTAGATAATCCTTTAAACTCTGTTACGATTAGTACTAAAGTGAATTAACCCATTATCAAATTTAGAAATAAGAAAATCATCTAGAGATTCATAGGTTTTTAGTAATATTTAAATTTCGAGTTATGAGTATTTATACTACAAAATTTGATAATAGGTTAATTCACTATAATATTTATCATAATTCATAAGAGTTAAATGGATTATCCAGTCATCCAGATAATACTATTTACCATGTTATGCGTTTGTAAGACGAAGACAACGCATGTGGGTGCAGTGTCCTCCCAATTACTTTTGGTATCAAAACTGATAGTTAGCAAATTGTATCTAGTGATTGATTTAAGGTAAAAAATTCCCAGTACTTTTCATAGCAATAAAAAAGCAATTAAGTAGATAACGCTCTGCTGTACTAACTGTACAGTGTACACACTATACAGTACAATAAAATGATTTACAAAATTGTTAAGGGAAAATAAATTATACTATTGATTGATTTATTATACATATAATAATTTGTATATTTCATTTTTTTTCTTATTAAACTGTATAAAAAACAAAATTTTACCAATAGTTATACAAAATAATACTAATAATAGAATTTATGGTTTACAAAAATGTATTAACAAGTGTCAGTTTAATAAATTATATAAAACTGACAAACATGTTTTTTTTAGGACAATTTTAAGCAACAACATATTTTATAATTAATATTATTCATGTAGAAATAGGCAAGCCAATATTACACAATATTATCAAATTGTTTTTAAAAAAAAAGTTAATGATAATTAATGTAGTCTCATTCTTCTTGAATCATGGCATGATAAAAATAAAATAAATGTATTTATATTAATAATATACAAATATTAGTGAGTAACTGTAATGCAGCATTTTGTTGAGCACAATTAATGTCTTTTCCCAGACCTACACCATAAATAGAAGGGTATACATTATCTATAGTAAGAATATAACAACGATTGCCATCTTTATCAACTGGTTCTGGATCCAAAGTTTTTGAAACTAAGCACATTTCACTTTCGGTGACAACGTTGCATAAAACTTTAAATGGTTCGGGGAAATCCAATACCTTATTTTTGTTATATTGATCAATAACCATATTTAGTGTATCTGAGGGTGCCCATTCAGTTTTTTTAAAAAGCAAATGATAATTAGATATATCTTCATCCATGGGCGCAGATTTTTTTATCTGCTCTGATTTGATGATTTCAACTTGTTCCAACACTTTCATGGAATCTGATACATGGTGATCCTCTTCAATTACCAGTGATTTGTCAATGGACATTAATTTGTTTACCATCTGAACAGCAGCTAAATGTTTGGCCTGTTTTTTTGTTTTGTGAGTTGCTGTTTCGATCATTTTAGCTACATGACAACTCATAGTAAATAGTTTGGCATGGGCTTGTCCTTCTTCTCTAACTAAATTAAATTCCGGCAATCCCAATTTATTATTCGTACAAATGTCATTTAGTTGTCCAACAGCGTTTACTTTAATATTGTTATCAAATGGAGAGACCACGTGATTATCAAAATCCCATTGTTTAAAATCAGTATTCAATAACTGAGGTTTGTCTTCAATCATTATTTTTAAAAGATTCAATGCTGCCACATGCTTGGCTTCTTTTTTGGAAGATCCTTCACCTACAGCGACATAATCTTCCAGAGTCAGACTATACTTAAAGCTGACCTTACTATGTGAAACACCATTATGTATGAGATCATACTGAGGAACAATACGGTTTTTGGCTGCATACTCTTGTACGATGGAGGCTGGAGTTTTGTTTAATGAACTTATGTGTGCAGACTTATCTTGCAGATCTAACCCTATAGCTTCAGCCATTTTCTAAAAAATAATTTAAATTAATAATAAATTAATAGTCATAAATGATAACAATGCGCTGAAACGATGAAGTCCTCGCACATTCAATTATGAAGTCTGGGTACGTATTTGATACCCGGTGTTCGGGTCTCTATCCACAGGTATTTTTTTTAATAATATATAAACACAACTTTTTAAACATTAAACATTACAATTTTTTATGGAAATTGACAATATACGAGTAGTAGGTATGTCCTAGTTTTGATTTATTGAAAGTTATTTTTATTTTTCTGAGCTGAGAAATAAATGTTTGGATTTAACTATGATTAAATGTCTTATCAATTTTTGTTATCATCTTTAGAAGCAGCAAATTTAAATTAATTTTTACTTGGGAGGGCAAAACTAAAAATTCCCAGTACTTTTCAAAATGGAGAAATAAATAACTTTAGTATCTATAATTATGGAAAAATATTTAGAAGAATTCTTTTCGTGATTCTAAAATTATAACCATACACTTGAAATTGTACGTATTTTCACCCCGGACATTTCAGCTTTTTATTAGGTCTTTGTTATCTTAACATAACAAATTGAAAAAACTGTGTGAACATTTTGAATGATTTATATTTTTTTTTTTATTTGTATCTACAAGTTACACATTTTTTTTATTAATTTAATACAATATAAAATAAATACAATTAATAATTAGGTATATCATATTGTATGTTTTTATATTTTATAAATATAAGGGGGAAATGTCCTAGATTGTATACATGTCATGTATATACTATTACTTATTTATGAATTCAAACAAAAATATTGAACGGCCCAAATGACACTCAAAATTAATAATAATTAGTAATGATTTCAAATCGAATATCACACAGCAAGTTTTTGCGTGTAATAGGTACTCGAGAATATTTACCTGGTGTGTAAACAAAAACAAATGTGTACAATCCGCGTCTTCAATTAGGCGATGTACCGCCAATAGCCTGATTATACGATTATTACTACACGATAAGATTGATTAACCGTCCGTTGTTCGACCGCTCGGAGACGACGAAGAGAAAAAGTAAACCGTTAGCTCCCAAAACTAAAAACTATATTTAGCTCAGACTTTGAGTTCGATCGCACCGGCAAATGGCGTAAAGCCCGGTAATGGTAAAATGGTCATGGCAATGAAACTGATGTCTGGGGCTTAAGCATAGACCTATTAACTAACTAGTTAATAGGTCTATGTGCTTAAGATTAAGGGAGTTCACACTAACACAGTGACGTGTGAAAAATGTTCTCTGATTGGCTGCGCATTCCACCCATAGATAATAAAGTAGGTTAGTAAGCTTAAATCATATACTAGTATAATATGATCTAAGTAACCGTGCCTTCGATAATTCAGCGCTGCTGTATCGCTTAGTCAGCAACTTAAAATTGTCATTTTTTAATTCAGCGCAAAACTACGCTGCTTGTGATAGATGGCGTTTTTTAATTTATCACACCCTAGCGAACCAAGCAGCGGTTTCAGCAGGTTTGAAATATGCTGGTTAGATCACTTCACGGACTAAGATACTATCTTAGTCCGTGGATCACTTACTAAGTGACTATTACTACATTTATTAACCTAACTAGATACAAGTTTAGAAAGTTTCTTTTGGCTCTATTAATTTTATTTAATTTTTGATTTTCAATGTATGTAAATTGCCTCATGCGCATTGTTATATATATGGTGAAGATATCTGTAATCATTTCATATTTGTAAATAGAACATGAAAATGTCAGGCTTGTCGCATGAAGAAAAAATTCATTATAAGTATTTTCAAAGACATCACCAGCACTTGCATGTTTACAAAAGCAAGTTTCTAATACTTTTAATATTTAGTATAAGTTACCACTAGGATGAGTTAAAAATCCTTTACTTTTTAAATTTAGCAACTCTGATTCCATACCTAAGTTACCATCATTCTTTAAATTTTTTATACATACTTCACATTTAGATTTTTTGCACAGTCGTCTAGCTAAGTACCTGCAGATTTAATTAAAAACTTATTAGACATTTATGTAAGAAATAATATTAAAACATCTTTACCCTCCTAAATAGTAAACCACACATTCAAAAACTGAACTTTTTGTATAATCGTGCTCTAAAAATATGTCTTCACAGTCCTTGTTCTTATCTTCAATTATCAAGTCTAATTTACTCTTCATGTTTTTAATTTTTTCTTCACGCAATGATTCATTTGAAATAAGATCTTTAAAGTCGCAAATTTCAAGTACCGGATTTTGGACTGTAAAGTATGTATGTAAATATATAAAGCACTTATTATAGGTTATATATACCTATTTAAATGATTTACCTTCATCAATTGTACAGTTACCACTTTTAGGTGGTTTTATTAGAGAAGATACAGTCAACATTCTATATAATTGTAGGAATGTTGGCGTAGACGGGTGGTCGTTAGGACCAGAAACTTGACGTATTATACCAAAAAATATCTGTAAACAATTATTAAATAGTAGATGAATTTTAAAATTAAATATTTCATACTTCCAGTTTATCCTGATTCATTTTAGCAGTTAATACAAATGAAAAATTACAATTGTCCAACAGATATTTTGAAAGTTCGATGCTTGATTTAATTGTTACTCTCAATCCAACAGCTGTTAGCTGAGTTAAAAATTCATTTGAAGATATGAGTCCATCTATAACTTTTGACTCCCAAGAATCTAACCATTTCATTGCATTTTCAAGAATCTAAGTACATTATTTGAAAAATAGGCATGAATTAATTAATGAAGTAGTAGTCTTTACATTTAGGTAAAAATATTTCCACAAAGTTTTGCTAACACAATATATAAAAACATTACTTTAACATTACCCTATTTTTATATTATAGTTTTGAACGATAAACCACAAAACAGCTATATCTAATGTCAAGTACCAACAAACATAAATATTTGTTAAAAATAAAGAAAAACCTCAAAATCATAAGAATTTTTTCTGATTCCTTCTGCGGGAAATTTACGATTTAACGCATCAAATAAATTATTTATAAACAAGGTAAATTGTTCTGTTTCTTCAGAATGCATAAGATTTTTTTCATTTCTATTCCTATAAAATTGCATACCTACAGCCATTGAGCTACTGAAAAGCTAACATAAGTATTGAAATTAGTTGATAATTTTTAATATCATTATTATTTAAAACATTACTAAATTATATATCACATTTACCTGAGTTGCAAACTTAACTTTCATTTTTGATAAACTAGTTAAATATATATGATTCCTAGTAATTTTTGGACATACTTTCCCTAGTTTATTTTCATCAAGCCTGTACATTTCAGAAAAATGTTCCCATTTTACTAATGGTTTGGAAGGATCCAACTACATTTATAACACATAATAATAACACATATTATTGTATACTTGAAATGGACTGAGAGTGAAATAAGTTTTTGCTATAACAGATCCATTTTTAGTAGTAACATCACAAAACCAATTCATGGGTAGTGAAATTGAACTTTCATCATTTATTAAAGTATTATCTTGAATTACTACCTCAGATATTGATTCAATTACATTGTCCGATAACTGGGCATTTAAAATAAATTTATTTTTAATTTACTTTTGTTATTGTTATTAAAATTATAATTTATTCAAACCTCAATACATGCTCGTTTGGCAAGTGGTGGTTCAAACTCATCATTTAGATAACTTTAAAATAATTATGTTCGTTCAGCATTGTCATTGTTTCATTCGCCTAATAATATGTTTAAATTTGTAATAATAAAATATTTTAATTATTAATATAATATTTATATATCTATACTTTTTCCTCAACTAACCTGGTTTATATCCTTTACTTTGTCATTTATATTATTGATTGGTATAACTCCAGATTTTAATCGTTCTATTACAAATCTGAAAAAGTACAGATATCTTCACCATTTTTAATTATATGCTATATATTTCATATATTTAAATTATAAAAATTAATAATTTCACATTAATTCTAATTGTATTAGGTGATCATATATGATTTCAATAGGACATACCGAGATTTGGCTCTACCATTACCAGACTAGTTGATGTATATCACTAGGTTTAAAGTGATTTGCACAAACTCTTGAATTCCTGTTTAAAGGAAACCCAATAATATTTCCCAATCACTCATCATATTTTGAGGAACACCAAACTAGATGCAGCACTTTTAGGTACTAAGCCATACAGCACTTGTTATCGAACCATATCGGCATGAAGAAAAATATATTTGCAAAGTGTACAAAATAAACTACTACTATAAAGTAAAACAATGGAAATTGGTGCAACACTACAAAAGCAAATTATTGAGGATTGTGTTGTATTGTAATCTTTATTCCAAATCCAAAATATGACAAATAATATATATTAAATTTTCATACCAAATAACTAATAATGAAAATTCGCGGGTAAATGTTTAAAGATAACATTGATAATAAATAAAACTGTTTTTGGCCGCAAGAGCGCTAGCTACTATTCTCACACAAACCATCAGCTGTTTATATTCGAGAATCTTTGGGCATCATTTCTGTTGTATAGTCTGTTGTATAGTCTGTTAATGTGTAGTTTCGTAACCTGTTTATCTTAAACCATGATGACAACGCGGTTCAGCCAATCGGAGAACATTTTTCGTATAATCGGGCTATTGGCGGTACATCTCGCCTAATTGAAGACGCGGATTGTACACATTTGTTTTTGTTTACACACCAGGTAAATATTCTCGAGTACCTATTACACGCAAAAACTTGCTGTGTGATATTCGATTTGAAATCATTACTAATTATTATTAATTTTGAGTGTCATTTGGGCCGTTCAATATTTTTGTTTGAATTCATAAATAAGTAATAGTATATACATGACATGTATACAATCTAGGACATTTCCCCCTTATATTTATAAAATATAAAAACATACAATATGATATACCTAATTATTAATTGTATTTATTTTATATTGTATTAAATTAATAAAAAAAATGTGTAACTTGTAGATACAAATAAAAAAAAAAAATATAAATCATTCAAAATGTTCACACAGTTTTTTCAATTTGTTATGTTAAGATAACAAAGACCTAATAAAAAGCTGAAATGTCCGGGGTGAAAATACGTACAATTTCAAGTGTATGGTTATAATTTTAGAATCACGAAAAGAATTCTTCTAAATATTTTTCCATAATTATAGATACTAAAGTTATTTATTTCTCCATTTTGAAAAGTACTGGGAATTTTTAGTTTTGCCCTCCCAAGTAAAAATTAATTTAAATTTGCTGCTTCTAAAGATGATAACAAAAATTGATAAGACATTTAATCATAGTTAAATCCAAACATTTATTTCTCAGCTCAGAAAAATAAAAATAACTTTCAATAAATCAAAACTAGGACATACCTACTACTCGTATATTGTCAATTTCCATAAAAAATTGTAATGTTTAATGTTTAAAAAGTTGTGTTTATATATTATTAAAAAAAATACCTGTGGATAGAGACCCGAACACCGGGTATCAAATACGTACCCAGACTTCATAATTGAATGTGCGAGGACTTCATCGTTTCAGCGCATTGTTATCATTTATGACTATTAATTTATTATTAATTTAAATTATTTTTTAGAAAATGGCTGAAGCTATAGGGTTAGATCTGCAAGATAAGTCTGCACACATAAGTTCATTAAACAAAACTCCAGCCTCCATCGTACAAGAGTATGCAGCCAAAAACCGTATTGTTCCTCAGTATGATCTCATACATAATGGTGTTTCACATAGTAAGGTCAGCTTTAAGTATAGTCTGACTCTGGAAGATTATGTCGCTGTAGGTGAAGGATCTTCCAAAAAAGAAGCCAAGCATGTGGCAGCATTGAATCTTTTAAAAATAATGATTGAAGACAAACCTCAGTTATTGAATACTGATTTTAAACAATGGGATTTTGATAATCACGTGGTCTCTCCATTTGATAACAATATTAAAGTAAACGCTGTTGGACAACTAAATGACATTTGTACGAATAATAAATTGGGATTGCCGGAATTTAATTTAGTTAGAGAAGAAGGACAAGCCCATGCCAAACTATTTACTATGAGTTGTCATGTAGCTAAAATGATCGAAACAGCAACTCACAAAACAAAAAAACAGGCCAAACATTTAGCTGCTGTTCAGATGGTAAACAAATTAATGTCCATTGACAAATCACTGGTAATTGAAGAGGATCACCATGTATCAGATTCCATGAAAGTGTTGGAACAAGTTGAAATCATCAAATCAGAGCAGATAAAAAAATCTGCGCCCATGGATGAAGATATATCTAATTATCATTTGCTTTTTAAAAAAACTGAATGGGCACCCTCAGATACACTAAATATGGTTATTGATCAATATAACAAAAATAAGGTATTGGATTTCCCCGAACCATTTAAAGTTTTATGCAACGTTGTCACCGAAAGTGAAATGTGCTTAGTTTCAAAAACTTTGGATCCAGAACCAGTTGATAAAGATGGCAATCGTTGTTATATTCTTACTATAGATAATGTATACCCTTCTATTTATGGTGTAGGTCTGGGAAAAGACATTAATTGTGCTCAACAAAATGCTGCATTACAGTTACTCACTAATATTTGTATATTATTAATATAAATACATTTATTTTATTTTTATCATGCCATGATTCAAGAAGAATGAGACTACATTAATTATCATTAACTTTTTTTTTAAAAACAATTTGATAATATTGTGTAATATTGGCTTGCCTATTTCCACATGAATAATATTAATTATAAAATATGTTGTTGCTTAAAATTGTCCTAAAAAAAACATGTTTGTCAGTTTTATATAATTTATTAAACTGACACTTGTTAATACATTTTTGTAAACCATAAATTCTATTATTAGTATTATTTTGTATAACTATTGGTAAAATTTTGTTTTTTATACAGTTTAATAAGAAAAAAAATGAAATATACAAATTATTATATGTATAATAAATCAATCAATAGTATAATTTATTTTCCCTTAACAATTTTGTAAATCATTTTATTGTACTGTGTAGTGTGTACACTGTACAGTTAGTACAGCAGAGCGTTATCTACTTAATTGCTTTTTTATTGCTATGAAAAGTACTGGGAATTTTTTACCTTAAATCAATCACTAGATACAATTTGCTAACTATCAGTTTTGATACCAAGAGTAATTGGGAGGACACTGCACCCACATGCGTTGTCTTCGTCTTACAAACGCATAACATGGTAAATAGTATTATCTGGATGACTGGATAATCCATTTAACTCTTATGAATTATGATAAATATTATAGTGAATTAACCTATTATCAAATTTTGTAGTATAAATACTCATAACTCGAAATTTAAATATTACTAAAAACCTATGAATCTCTAGATGATTTTCTTATTTCTAAATTTGATAATGGGTTAATTCACTTTAGTACTAATCGTAACAGAGTTTAAAGGATTATCTAGAACGTACAATTAGGGTATATTACACGTCTGTAGGACAGAGCCAATGCATGCGAGTTTAGCGCCTTCCTAACTGTAATAATTAATATATTACCAATGAAAAGTTACTTGATGTAGGCAAAATACTAAGTTATTGAAGCCTTTTGATCCAATATAAAAAAGGTAGGCAAGTGAGCACTACTAATATAAAATCATTGTATATAAAAACAATTCTAAGTGAAGACCGTCTGTCAGCCCGGGATTAAAAATAAATATGCTGTTTTAATAATAGGTACTTAGATTTTTCTCCCACAAAACTATTTAGCTTGCTATAAATTATTATATTGTAAACTTGGTAATATATATTTGTATAAAACATTAAAAAAAATCACATAATAATATAAAAACATACCCATTTGAAATAACATAAAGTTAAATACATATATTAATAATTAAAATATAATGTAATAAATATAGTAAAGATAAAAAAAAAATTGAATTATAAAATATAAAATGTTCATTAATCGTTAAAAAAAAATTGTTATAAAATAATACTGAATCAAGTTTAACAATTAATGTTATTCAATTTGTTTTTACAGTAGGTAGTTGTTGTGATAGATTAACTACGATACAATGTCAGTTAAATATTACATTTTGGTTTTCAATAATCATGTGTAGTGCGCTTATATCACGATTCATGTCGGGTATTGTACCTTTGAAATCAATCAAATCAGGCATTGGCATAAGCGTTGGCGCAAAAACGGTGCTTAGGTTTTGAGCAGTCATTTTATTTTCGTCTAAACGTAATGTCACCCTAAAAAAATAAATAAAAAGATTAAAATATAAGTATTTTCACTCCTCTAAAAGTGCACAGAATAAATTATAATACCATATACCTAATAATCAAGGTTACAATTATTGTTAAGACAGAACTATGAATTAAAAAAAAAAAACATTTCATAAATAATTCCACTATCATTATTACAGATTTTTTAACTGAAAAGATCAGTAATTGAACAAAACTGAAAATGTAGGCTGTACTGACATATGTAGGCAAAAAAAAAAAATTATACGTAGCAAAAAGCTTTATCACCTATTGCATTATTAAATAAAATATATAATATTTAAAAAGTTAAAGAAACAAGTTAAAAAATGAACAAGTTGAAGATAAGTTATCGGTGGGCAATGGTCAGGAAATATGTCCCTCAGCATAGCAGCCTGCAGCATAGTGAAGTTGCACTCCAGCTCACAAGTTTGCTGCTGGGTATAGAGTATAGTTTAATTTTAATTGAAGTTTTTTATATTCAGTCTATAATTATAAATGTGAATTAAATATCTTGACTAATGACTAAACAGCAGGTGTGGCCAGCGACAAGAGTCATAAATTACACAATATAATTACATATATGTAAGAGCCAAAAGCAGGGACAGACTGGGAAGGGTCCAGCCTATTATTCCAAGTTCATTACATACATGTGAGTAATTAGTCGATTAAGCATTCCCCCCAATTTCGTTTACTCTAATTGCGGTCATGGGCTTTAATAAAATATGTACAGTATGTACGATGTACCTTCATATAAGTTTTGTAGCCCAATTTTTCTTTTATATTAAACATATTATATTAAATTTATAATAAAATTAAAATCGACCATGTTGGCTAACTAAAAGTACTCATAATATATTATTTTGTACTATTTTAGCAGTGTTGTCATGGTTCATAATTTTTAATGTTTACCATACAAAATTATGACTATATAACAATAATACAAATAGTATTGTAAATTTGTATAACGCTAAAATGGTTAAAATGGTACATGATAAAAAAGTTCAATAACATTGTTGATAATTCTCTCCTTCACAATTATTGTTGTTGGAAATTTATTTTCGTACTTCCAATATAAACTAGGATATTTAAAGACAAAGATTAATTGCTATTAGTAAAAAAAAATCATATTTCTTCAAAAGTTTGGACGCTGTAGGCTTTATAGCGCCAAAACAATATTATCTTACATGATACTACTATAATACCTTCTTTATAGATAATTATCTCTTCAATAATTTTTGTTTGAAACTTTTTATTGTATGACAAATAAATAGTGGGATATTTATAAAAAAGGAGTATTTGTAACCTTTGCCTTCGAATAGCTTTTTACGCGTACATGATATTGATGGGAATTTTTACACCTTGTTTATACCTAACAGGGTAGCAGAGGCGTCTAATCTACTCGGTAGAGGTGGTTGCCCTCCTATTAGTAGGTGGGTAAGTGGATGGGTGTGTTGGTGGTTGATCAGGATAGTCTGCAGGTGATATTTCATATTGTTTGATTATAAGTGAGTAATGTATATTTGGATTCACTCATGAATCAGATTTTGTATTGACATTACAATCAAAACAGATAAAGTTATCAAATGGTTTTTTTTTTCATATAGTCCATGAATCATAACTATGCATCACAGGCATAGTCATATAGTTAATTTAAAAACACTCAATCACTAGTTTTAACATCCTATTTTTTTGAATACCACACAAAATAGTCAGCAAAATATGAGTATACAACATACGTTTATAGAGAAAATGTAAATAAATTCAATGTTATTGGAATGAGTAACAAACAAAAAAATCAGCTAGGTAGCGATAAGCCATAAATTCATAACAAAAATGTCATGTGGGAATATGAGGAAACAATTTAGGTCAATAAATTATTGTTGTCAGTTTGTCACCAAGCCGAGAAAATAATTTAAAAAAAGATTTTATACTTGATTGTTTGGTAATTTATCAATTAAATTAATCAATTAATTAATTTTTGGCTGAATTCATTTGTAAATTTTTGTGAATTTTATTTTTTTTTATGAAAATTTTAAATTCATATACTTATAAGTACCTAAATAAAAACCCATGCCTATGTATGTTTAATATTATTGAATATCTACAAACATAACTTATAAGGCACCTTATACTATTTAATACATTTTTACATTCTTGAAATTTATGACTATTCACAACTTATGGTAATTGAAAGAAGTTTGGTGGTGAAGTCGCACCCATCTTTTAATATTTATAACTTTGGGTGGGTATTCCTGCAAGTATGAAGCCGCCCCTCCTATTAAATTTTAATTCTGTGCCACTGCAGAGTATTAAAAGTGTATACCAAAATCAGCTTTGTATTAATTTTTCCGAGGTGGAATCCTATTTTGACTGGGATACAATGCTATGTAGCGTATACACTATGCGTATAGGTTGGCGGTATATACCACAGCAGCATTGCCAGAGAACTGTGCTATAGAATAGTGGCATACCAGGCCAGTCCGCTACTGGCCAAGAGCAGGAAAAAAAGGTTCTCATAATACGATAAAATAAAGATATCAAATGTAATAAAATGTGTACAATGCAAAACATTGTATGATAATATAATAACATACAATAATGTCAGATTAAATTTTGTATGGGATAATTTTGTCTTCATATAATACTTATTATTATATTAGTTATATTTTGCGTTCTACAATAATGTCGTGGTTTGACCACCTCTGCTATTCAGCAATGACAACCGAACAAATAATTTCAGTATAAATAATCATTTACCTGTACAAATGAGCCATTAAATAGCTCAAAGTGTTATAATGTGCTGGAGGTAATTTTTTCAAAGCAGCCCTCACTTCAGCTAATCTTTCCCAAGACATTTGAGTTTCTAAAAAAATAAAATGTGTTGAACATATTTACCCAAAAAATAACATGTTTACCTACCTAAAGCTTTTATGACAAGAGGATGAACATCGTATGTAATTAGTGGTATTGGAAGCAATCTGAGGTACATTTTTAAAATACTAGCTACTACATGTATATTTTCATAAGCTTGATCGTCCATTATTGTTCCTTTACCATCTGAAAACAATTATTGTTATACATTTTAGAAGCTTAGTAATAAATAAACTTTTTTTTTTAATGTGACTTTTGAATGTATAGATTGAGTTTTAATTAAAATTTAACCTTTATCTAAGGCTAATCTCAAACTATCCATTTCTTCCTGAAAACCAGATACTCTGTATATTCCTTCAACAGACATACCACGCCTTTCAATTTCTTCAACACATTTGTCTACAACAAATGGTCTGTTAGTTTTATAGGCCTTAACATGAGTTGTTAAATCAATGCCAAAAACGCCTCGAAACAATTTCAAGTCTGGATAACAATCTGGTGGTAACTTTTCAGAACACTTGAAATGTGCACTGAAACCACAATCTAAAACAATAAAAATAAGTAAATATTATATCAATAAGAAACAACATCTATCTAAATCTTTATATATACCTTCGCATTTCACTCCTTGCTGAGTAAAACCCCATAAAAAATTACTACATAACTCACACCAATTAAGTCCTTTAAAGTTATGTATTTTAAAATTGTGAGGTTTGTCGTAATCCACTACTTCTTCGCAATTGAGCTGTCGCGGTTTTAGTTTTTTGATTGTTTTACGCTTGAGTTTATTTAATGTCATATAAGGGCTTTTCTCATAACTTATTAAACTATGCATTAAGTAGATGTATTTTCCAGCTTTAGATTCCATATACAATGTCACCTGTTATACAAACAAAACTTATACATTTAGTACAAAATGATTTATTTTAATTCAGTACAAACAATAATTCTGGAAAAAATTCATAAAATAAAAATAAATCTGATATTTTATCTATGTATATAAACGAGTATCCTGAGTGACTAATTCATAATCAATGGAGAGCCAAACCTACTAGAGCTATCGATTTTAAATGTTGACCGTAGATTAATATTATAATTTCTAAGAAAGGATTTTTCAAAATTTGCATTTTAAAAAGGTGCTCAAACAAGGATTTTGAGATTCATGATGGAAATTGAAAATTATTTTTGTTTATTTATGGTTGCCACTGGTTACGACTTACAGATTATAATACTAATAGTGATGTTTTTCAAGTGCCTAATATTCTGATTTCACTTACTTACTCACCTAGCAGGGTCTATGTGATAATATACTGCTCGCATATTTTTCGCGATAGCTTAGTTACATGTAAATCCCTTGACGTTATTCTTAACTTAATTTTTGGCGGGGCAGCTAATTGTTTTATATAGCTTAGTGGACTATTTAATAAATATAACAAACTCATAATATCAATGATACACTTTAAAAAAGATAAACTAATTTTTTTCTAAATCATTGTAAGGAAACATACCAAACAGTTAAGAAAAGCAGATAATATTTTTTTTTTTTTTTTATATTAATTCCATCTCGCTCAGACCCATCTGGTCCTACGGATTACAGATGTGGGGCTCAGCTAAAGTATCAAACACAAACCGTATACAAAGGTTCCAATCCAAAGTTCTTCACGTCATCTCTAAAGCTCCCTTTTATGTCTCCAATAATACCCTTCACTCTGACTTCAATATACCCACCGTCACTGAATTAGCCAAGCTCCACTATAAGCGATTCAATAACAAGCTAACACATCATTCAAATCCACTTATCGTCCAACTATCATCTGAAACTATTCCAGGAAATCCTCACAAAAGATTAAAAAGGCATTGGTGTCGTGACCTGCTTATATAATATAATATATAAAAAAAAAAAAAAAAATGTATTACTACAGCTATAATCTTTATTACTTATTATAACTTATAACCTTTATAACTATTATGTACTTATTGTAAATATCATTATTATTATTATTATTACTATTGTTAAGATTAAAACCATAAATTTATATCCAAGATGAAGTACCTCCGATGGGAGGCCTCTTCCCTCAGTCTCTTCTGTCTGATTTATTTATTTACTTATTTTTTTTTTTTTTGTTCTTATCTTATCACTTAAGCTTGTTGTTCAATAATTGTAACAGATGGCATAATATAAAATTTTTTTTAAGAAAAAAAAAAAAAAATTCCATCTTAATATAAACCATAGCAAATTACTTTTGTTAGTGGAATTCAAACCAAAATATGAAGAAACTTTCATGATTATTGAATAGAAGAAGAAAAAACATTATAGGATAGCGTCACAAGTAAAATAAGTAAATATCATGAATGGTACATTAGCACAACAAGAAATTGACTGATCCAGAAATTAAATAGTCTAGAAAATGCCAAGTTAATAATAATAAAAATCCTATTAAATTATAAAAAAAAGTTTTATATGAGAGTATTAACTAAAAATGTATTAATTAATAATTTGTATTTACAATAGAGCTGCCATTTACTTGAGACTAAAAATCGGGATATTTAATTTTACCTTATTAATGGTATTCAATTTTTAATTAGCTTTTAACTAAAAATACTCAAAACATCTTAGATTATAATTATTAATTCATAGGTGTGCAATTAAAGAAGAAAATGTCTAAAAAAAATACTCTATAGACTATTTTACAAAATTCTAATTTTTTTTGATGAATATTTTAATGAGCAATAACACAGAACAAACGATTAAATAATGAAAACAGAACAGTTAAAATCAAATGAAATAACAAATAGTTTTGTGCAATGACTACGGTTAATAAAACAAGACCAAACATAAGAGAATGTCAAATTATTTGATTAAAAAAGTTTATAAATTTAACAAAATACTCTATGGTTAATTATTTCTGAAATAAATATAAAAATAAATGTATGGGTTTTAGTAAAACTGAACATTATTGAAGACAAGAGAAATGTTTTAGGAAACCGGTATTATTTACAGTCCCGGCTAAATTATGATGAATGGCAGCCCTAATTTACAATTAAAATATGAATAAGACTTTATTTAAGTAGGTAAGAATAATATTTTTTTTCATTGTAAAAAATTAAACATTTCAGTTAGCTATAACTTGTAAGCTTTACAATTTTTATAAAACATAATTCTAACCTTGTTATTATTTAAAATATTACTTGTTTTGTTTAATTTAACTTACCAAACCATCCGCAACAAGATCATTAATTGTATTAAAACGTTTTTGTGATACATAATGTTGTCCATCATAAAATAATTTATAATGATGGACTTTTCCAAATATTCTAAAAAAAAATATCAATGAATCAGTTTGCTTAAAATTAATAGCATGTGAAATTAATTATTAAAATTCTGTTTACTTTAAAGATAGTGTATACATCTTGTCGTCTGAACTGGTACTTAGTCGTATAAGATAGTTACCATCATCTTTTAATAATGAATTTGCTTCTTTATGATTCATTGCTCCATGATATTCAAGGCCATAGAAAAATGGACATCCAGACACAGCACTAGGTGCAAATACTGGCTGAGGCTTAGGGGATTCTTGTTGGAGTTTATAAACTATAATAATGATTGTAAGTATTAAACAAATTGCATTCCTAATAGTATTAATTTGAAGCAAATACATACGATCAGGTTTCCAAACAATGCTGATGGGAGATCCATTTTCGTCAGTAACTGGAGTGTCTATAAATTTAAAAAATTGGAAACTGTATTACTGTATTACTTAATTAGTATATTTCTTAATTTAAATGCAACTAAAATTTCATTGAACAATTAGTTTATAACATATTGACAATAAATAACAATGATATTTGATTATGTTTACCATATACTTCTTTATGTTCTTCTTTCTCCATTGGTTATGCCAGAATAATATTACAATAAGTTAATTTTACATTATTAAATTTAAAACAAAGCTTGAGGAATTTTCAGTAAATTACTAAAATGGTTATGTATTGCTATTTTTTCTTTTAAATTAGGTACTACTGAGTTGTAACTAATATAGTAAGCATATTTAATTGATTATTTACAAATAAAATATGAGCTAAATGCTAAAAATCATAAAATCATATTAATATAAATTATAAATAATAAAATTAAAATAAACAAACATTTTGTCATTTTGATACCCGATGCAGAATGGCTACATTCAAATTTAATAGATAATTCTATAGAGTACCTATTGATATAATGATATCACAAAGTTTCCGACAACAATTACTGGATCTACCCAGGAAAAAACTTTACAGGATATCCATGTTCTTATCATTTAATTATCCTGGTATAAGTTATAGCGATGGCCATAGACCATAGACATATTAATAAATATGTAAATAAATAATAAATATTTATTAATATGTCTATGGGGATGGCCCATCCATTACTTTATTATCTATGGTAATATCACAGAGTAGATTAAAATAATGATAATGATATAATGATAATTGATAACACGCTGGCATTTATGTTTTGAACAATGTTGAATAATATATTATTATGTTTATTATTTACCTTTTAAGTAATAAGACAAGTGTTTTGTCTTTGAGGAAAATATTTAAATAGGGATATAATAATTTGTATAAATATAAATTATTGATATTTCTCTGAAATGAGCGAAGAAATCTTGTACATTGTATCGGATTATGTTCAATGGCATGAAACTATAGATTTGGTGAGTATACACGGCATAACAAAAAACAATTTAATAATTTATAATCTAATAATTATTTTCTTATTGCCACTTTTTTATTTACAGAAAAAATCCTCCAAGAAAAGCTCTATAAGGTTTGTTGATTACATCGGTGCATTAAAATATTTTCCTTATTTTTCTTCAGAAATATTTATTTCAAATGAACCAACATGGAAGTTTTGTATTGGTGGCAATGGTCAAGTTTTGTCTGTTGTCCAACATAATACACTGGAAATGCGCACAGAAAAACATTATAATAAGATTTTAGCAAAAGCAACATGTAAGATGTTATAATATTAATTAAATTTTTTTTTATAACATACCGTAATCTATTTGATTGACATTGTTTGCTATTATTTATTACATTTTAACTAGAGGTTGTGGTTGTGAACGGGTATTAGAATACACAGGTACACAGAGCCCGTGTACGCTGGCAAAAAATGTATTAAAGCCCATGTATTTAATAACCGTGCATACCCGTGTATTTATTTATCATTACCCGTGTACCTATATTGTATATTAATTGAGAATTCATATACTTTAAACCTAAAATATTTATAATATGATAATGTATGTATATTCCAATCATAAGTCAGAACTGCAAAGTAGTGAAGTATGATTTTATTTAAATATATGAGTAAGCTCACGGGTATTAAGATACACGGGTATTTAAATTTTAAATACGCGAATCTCCACTGGTATTTTTATCACACAGGCTTTAACCCAGTCATAGGTAAAAACATGGGTACTGGTATAGTTCATTACACGTGTAATCGCGACCCTTAATTTTAACTACCTAGCTTGATTCATAAATTTTTGTTCCATATAATCAAAACCAATTTTTATTTTATTTCTATAACAAATTTTTCTTTATAATTATTAATTTGTATAAATTAACTATAAATATATGTAATTGGTATTTTTTGGTTATTTGAACTACCTACCAATATCCTTAATTTTGTTTTTTATTTAGTCTTATCTTTCTGAACAGTTTATCTTGAAATAAGTTTGTTACCTAATTTTTTAATTTAAATGATATACTGGTGATACTCCTCTGTAGTTATTAAAATTGTTTGGATAGATATTATTTAATAAATTAACCTCTTTAGTTTAATAAAGTGTAAACAAATTAATTTTTTTTTTTTTTAAATTATTTGTTTAGTACCTGATGTTATATCAAACGATTTATACCCATCAAAAAGAGTATTGTCATGGAGTCCAGATTGTTCAATTTTTGCAATTGCCACTACACATGGTCACATTGCTTGCTATGATCTCTTAGCCTCAAATTTATTTGTTATTAAGTCTGTAAGTTAAATGTTTAGTTTTAATTACATTTTTTTTGAGTATATTTTAACCATTAATATAAATTACATTTTCAATATCTATACTGTTTTTGTTTGTATTTAAAAGGTCTACAATAATACTAAACAACCTACCAACAATATATTTGCCAAAGAAATGGTGTTTTTAGATTTACGAACACGGTCTTCAAAATGGTATATTTCTAGTTATTATAATTTTAATTACATAATCAGGTTTTATTTATATATTCTAAGTTATTTTAATTATTTTTAGGTCATATGAGCTTATTTTAATTGGTGGAAATGGATTGTTAACTAGCTATGCTGTATCATCTGTGTATGGTTACCAAATTCAACACACTTTTAATTTTATTCAAGTATTAGGTGCGTCGTTATTGTCATCTGTCACATCATGTTCAGATCTAGCTTATATAATTACATCTTCAGATATACAAAATAAATTGGTGAGTCTTAAGTTAATAATGATACATTATAATTAATTACCGTCTACAGATAATTACCATAGCCCAATATTAACAGTTAATAATAATTGAGGGAAGATACAAAAGCTTTTATTTATTTATTTATTTAGAAAGAATATTTAAATTCTGTATGTACTAAATACAATATGTATATTATATAAGACCAGATGGACAGGAAATCTTGAATGAAGGGACAACCCCCATTGACAAGTCAAAAACTATAATAAAAAATTATTAGTATTTAGTTCTCTTAAAAAATATATTATACTATGTAGAACTCTAGTATTTAATTACTAGGTATTCAATTAATGACATTCCAATACTAGCATTTTTTAAATAATAATTTTTGTTTAGGACTTAAATGATTCTGGATTAAATTTGTGGTCAATGATTACATACGAGCCATATTACAATCCAGTTCTATCTTCAAATATTATACAGGATGGGTTTTTATCAAGGTTTATTAATATGGTATTGCGTAAAAAAAATGTAAGTTGATTATAATTTTTGGAAAGACCAAATTTAAGTTTATCATTTTGTACACTTTTAAATTTGCAGAAATGTATTACTAAAATGAGTTTATCACCTTCATCTACATTATTAGCATGTTTATATGGAACCCAAACAGTCTGCATTTGGAATTTTCCAGAAATAAGGTAAGTAATAACTAAAGAGTAGTTTTGTAGGTTCTTAAAAGTTTAAAATATGATCTAATATGCTCTAAAAAACCATAATATAATCTCACATTAATTAAAGCAATGCAGTTATTTTACATCTTTTTTTTAGACGCATATATTCATTGCTAAGTGAGCTTAAAATGTGTTTTGCCTAAATATATATTTATTTTAGCGCAGTTTAGTGAAAATGAGTGCAATTTATACTATTTTTCATAATTTTCTTATAATTTTAATTGATATATTATAAAATAAAAATTAAGTTAACCTAACAGTATACAAATGTATACAGGTACTAGTTTGTAAATATTTGTATATTCTTATGTCTTTAAGATAACAACTTGTCCTTCAATCGTCAATCAGTTATGTACCAATATTTAATACCATAATTTGTAATCGATGGCAATTAATGCATTTGTTTTCCATCAAACATTTTAGAATTAAGTAAATGCCACAAGGTATTTAGGTAATACCTTTGTTTAATTTCTGTGTACACTTGTGCTTCTATCATTGTGTTATTAGCTATAACCACCTTACAAATATTAATATTATTATTTTTTATGGGTATTATAGTTTAATAATTTTTATTTTGCAGTGTTTGCAAGAATTGGTCTGTAAATGATCAAAAAGAATTGGGTGGCATTGTTGATATTCAATGGTGGTGTAATGAGGTACTCCATATGTTTGGTATTATACAAATATTTAAATTAAGGTATTGTTGATTAAGATTATGTTTTTTGATTCAGCTTCTAATTTTGGGTTGCTTTGATGGCACTCTAATCATTTGCCGAGAAAAAGGTCAACAGAGTGTAGTTATTACTAAAATGAATCCTTTTTATTTCAAATTATGTGGTTCATATAATAGCAATAATTTTGTTGTTGCCGATTATGAAACAATCGAGTCCGTCAATAACTCGCAGGTATTTTAAATTATTATTTTAAATAAAACATCTCTATTTGATACATTCTAACCAATGATAGGTTTGATTATATTAATACTGAAAATAATGTTGGGCAACATTTTTAAAGTTTTTAAAAACCCTTACAGATAAAAAATATTATTGGAATTTATAGGTTGTTAACTGCTAGTTGATAAATTAATAGTAAACATTGTTTAGTTTTGATTTTATGTGTTTAAGGATTCTAGTGTCAATTCCAAATTGACAACAACGAATGTGTATAAACTTATTGCTGTAACCAAAACTACTCCTCAACAGTTACTCATGAAAAAAGTAATATTACAATTTAAAAGTATTTATTTAAAAACAACTAATTAATAAATATATTTAGTTTTATCAAAATAGTACTTAACAAAACTAGCTTAATTAAACTACTTTTGCTGTTACCACATTGATTATTATGTTTCTATATCATAACACATTTTGAACTTGCATTGTCAATTAAACCATATGATTGAGGTACTTAACAATTATTGTCATATAATGTTACGCTATTTTATTTATCTTGATATTTTACAGATACAGGAAAAGCAATATGAAGAAGCATTACAACTAGCATTGAAATATAATTTGGATAAAGATTTAGTTTATAAGCATCAATGGTGTAATAGTTCAGTTCTAGAAGAAACTATTGATAATATTTTAGTGAGTAAAAAATAAAATAAAATAAAAATAAATGATATTTTTATTTTGTTATGTACATTTAAGAGCAAAGTATCTGACAAGCAATGGATTGTGCATGAGTGTTGCAACAGAGTTTCAGAAACCTTAATTGGAGCAAAGCAATTGATTGCATACGGCTTAGAAATAACTGATTTCTCTGCATATCTAAGTATAGAATCTGAATACTCGAGTAAGTTTTAAATGTTCAAAATATAGATTTTATTTTAATTTCTGAAACTTTTATCAATTAGGTACATTTAGTCAAGAAGGTAAAGAATTTATAATATCAAGATTAAAACTCTTAAATTACTTGGATAAACTAACTACATATGAAATGGTCCTGAAAAAAATGGATGTTAACAGTGAAGCCCTTTATAGTGCATGCACATATAAGCATCTTAGAGATTTGAGTCCTTTACAGTGGGCTTTGCAGTTAGCTAGACAATGCCAAGTTGACGCAGTTTCTATTGTTTTTACCTACTACAGTGATCATGTTCTTCCACACTGGTTGGACATATTGAATGATTTTCCAGAGACACTAATGCTTAAGTTGTACAGGTATAATGTAAATTTACAAATAAGTGCATAACTAAATGTATCTATTGTTGCGTCTGCCAACTGAACTGTAAATATGGAACACACATGTATGTAGTTTATGCATTAAAAAGTGTCTCCTAATCGGAGACTGTCTTTTTGATTCCATTAGCTATGTGCTTATTGGAATCATTAAAAGTTAAAACAAATTAAATTTATTAGTTATTACTAAAACTGATAGTTCATTATTATAAGCCTATGTATTATTATTTTTTAATTAAAGAATATCTAATGAAAACTAAATCAATATAGTGCTATCCAATAGTGAGACAAGTTTTTCAGTTTTACATTTATTAAAAATTCACATTTAAAAAATATTATTTAACAATTTTTTTGATCTACTGAACTAGAAACTAATAATTTGGTTTATAAATCCTAATACGTGGATTGAATAACAATAAAATAAATAAAATATTCTACATTTTATTACATGTACTGTATAATAATTTTCTTTTTACTTGTAAATAATAACTTATTAAGAGGACTCTATACCTGCATGTGTTGTATCCGTGTTACAAATATAAAACATAGCAAAAACTGTTTTGTTCGTAAAAGAACCGAGAAAGGTACAGTCCTAACTCATAACTAAGAAACACAATTTTCAACACATAAAAAGGAGAACTTTGGCTGTGAAATATCGTTTTTATTTTTTCGATATCTGAATTACACAAAAAGTCATTCAAGTTTGAAAGACATAAAAATAATAGGTTTTGAAACAATAAGAACTTTTTTTGTATAAGTGATACCATATAAATTAGAACGATATTTCACAGATAATGTTTTCAAATATATTGTATATCAATTTGAAGTCTTAACTATTACTACAACTTGAGTGGTTTTATTCCGCACAAAACAGATTTTGCTAAGTTGTACATTTGTAAAACAGAAACATCACATGCTGGTGTAGCATCCTCTTCAGTTATAACTAAAAATACTTAACTAGTAGAATGCAAAGAAAAGTATAAATTGTATTATATACATTTTTTTTTTATAATTTAGACATTTATTGCCAGTCTGGGATCCTACTGCGAACAAAGTTATATTATTAGAATCGAAAATCTTAAGAGAACTTGATTGGTGTGAGTCAGATAGATTTAAACTATTAACTGGCACTTTTGAGAACATAAAAACTGTTTCTTTAACTGAACACGACCTCATTCATTGGTATACTAAGAGAATTCGAAACATTGAGTTATGTACTAAATTAGTCCAACATACGTTAGAAATGGCTACCATTGCTCGTGAAAATAACATCAAGGTAAAAATGTAATTATTTATTATTTATTTTTAATGACATATTTATATTTATAAATGTACAAACAATTTTTCAATTGTTTAGGGATTAGAACAATTGCATGAAGATTTATCTGTTCTAGAAGTCTTGGTATATGAAGTGGGTTTAGAGAATATGTTCTTGGAAGATATTGAACAATTGAACACCTTAGAAAAAGCATCATTGTTTATGTCAAGGGTTTGTAAAATCAATTAATTTTTTTTTTTTACTTTTAAATTAATTAATATTTTTTAAACTTTTTAGTGTGATGAAAATTTATTCTTGAATAATTTGACAAACTATTTTTTGCCATTTATTCAAACTAAAGCTGATACATTTTATTTGCTGGAGCAATATCTAATACAGACTAGTCAAAATTCATTAAAAAAATTGTCACAGGTAATTATTTTAATTTATTTTTATAAATAATAGTAAAAGAAATTAAAGGTTATAATTTTATAACACATTTTAGTATTTTGAGTATGTTCAAATTAATGGTTGGTGTATAAATGTATCAGATGAAGCAAAAATCGTCTTAGGCCTCAAATGCATTTATACATACACAAGAACTGATCAATTAGATGAGGCACAAAGTATAGTTTTGTCATTGTTAAAAAGTGTAAAGTAATGTAAAAATTAAATGCTTATTTAATTATTATTTATCCATAATAAAAATTTAAATATATTATTTTTTAGAAATACTGTTGAAAACAGATCTAATATTAAAAAACTCGAAGATACTAAGCAAATTATAAATGCTTCAAAATTATTACTAACTTATGGTATTAGGTATTCTCTGAAAGTGTTGATTGATAATTTGACCAACAGTGTTTTTTTCCGAAAAGTTATGATATCCATATGTGAATACACATCAATGTAAGCAGTATAACAATTTAACAAAAATGGAAATTTTTAATAATTAAATTTTGTCAAACCTTTGTATTGTAATTATTTGTATTAGAAAAAATGAAACTGAAAAGTATTGGTCAAATGTACTTGGTGATTTGTTAAAAATAGCTGAGTTCTGTTTCCCATCACTTTCAACTGAAATATGTTATGAGGTAAAAAAAAACAATAGATTAAGATGTTTGTATTTTTGTTAATATTATGTAACTTGTAATTACAATTTTTAGGAATATGTTAAAATACTGTTGGGTAGTCAAAATCAAAAAATAATACCATTAAGTAAAGATATTTTATTGGGTAAATTACCAGAACATTTAAGTTTAAGGATTGTTAAAGACACATTTGATTTGTATTTTGATCGATCAAAGTCTTTCAATGATGCATCAATGGCCTTAGCAAAGTAAATAGTATAAGATTAATATTCTTTTGATATTTTGTATAGAATTTAATTTCAAAATTATTTTTATTATTAAAATTTTACTTTATAAGTTTAATTATGACCCAACATAAAAACCATTAAATAACTATTTTATAATTTAGTTGATCTTTTAGCTGGAATAATTTAAAATAGTAAAAATAAAAATTATTATTTTTAGATTATGTTTACAAATTATACCTAATGTTGAAGATTTACTAATACATGAATGGAATTTAATTTCTGCTATGACAATATTTAACACTCTTGGTACCAAATTATTTCCAGTCCAAGGTAATTATTTTATTAAGTAGAAATATATAATTTTGAATATAATATTTTATAACTTTATTATTTCAATGTATGTATATATTATATTGAATAGTGCGTCAATGTAAAAATAAATGGAAACTGATTGACATTACTATATCTTCTAAACCAAAAAATTATACATTATTGAAAAAATTAATAACATTAGCTAACAAATTGGATATTAAATGTCACGAAAGCTTTATTTCTATCGAATCTAATATTTTATTCAAATGTGCTATGGTTGCATATCAAGTAATTTATTGAAATATATATTTTGTATGTTGTTCTACTGTGTACAATGTTTATTTTTAACCTTTTTTTTCTAGGCTAATGACTTGAAATTTGCTTCTAAAATATGTGTTCAATTGATGGACAAAAATGAACCATCAGTATGGCCATTATGCATTGAATTAGGAGTACATAATGATATTATTGATATTGGGTTGAAAATAAAAGTATTGTCATTTGCTGTGCTCAATTGTCCCGTGGAAGAAATTGTTTCAATTATTGGATTAAGGTAATTTGATACATATTATTATGGTATTTAACATTTTTTTTTTGTGGCATAAGTATTTAATTAACATTATTCATTAACTTAATAATATTAATTGGACATTACACCCACATGTGTTGTCTCTATCTTACACACTTATAACATAATATTCTGCATACTGGATTCTTACTAAAGTTTAATTGTATAATTATAGTTAATATTAGAAAAAAATGTACATATTTTAGAATTTTTAGAAAGGAATATAAACAGTGTCCGATCAAAAAGCTTTTTCATACTTTTTTTTTAAAATGAGCTAAAGTACTTAAAAATAATTCATTTTTCAAATTCATATTACTTGTTTAAAATAAAAATATACTCGAGCAGAGTTCATATGGACCTAAAAATTCTATCATATGTAGGTACATATTTTTCTCTAATACTAATTATAAGTAAATTAAGAAGAATTGGTATGTAAGACAGATGCGGGTGTAGGCCTGCAGTGTTCTCTTAATAAACTTAATAACATAATAAATGTTTTAATAGTTTTAAAATTTTAATTGCTCAAGTATTTTGCTTTTAATTTTGAAGGAAATTGTTGGAAAATGAAAATACTGAACAAATAATTGGATGTGATTCTCAACTAGTAGTTCCAATGTTGGTATATTAATAACTATTATTCAATTATTTTATCAAGTAGCTAATAACTCATTTGTTTGAAAATTAGAATTAAAAATATCAATTACCTTGCTATATCAAATAACGAAAGTTCATTACATTCAAATTGTTCTAATTGTGTTGAAGTTGGACTATCACATGATGAGTTATTGTCTAATTTAAGAGAATTGCTTACAGTCTCTTATAACCATTCAGATTATGACCAAGGTAAATTTTTATATCAGATATTTAAAAACATATTTTATATTTAAATTATTTTTTTTATAGTTTTGGCTATTTATGGCTTCAAATATCTTGGATATGATTCAAAAATGTCAGTATTATGTTTTTTGCATATATCAAACGATAGTATTGTAGATCAGTGTTTCAATTGTTGCGAAGGTGTTCTTAGTACTAAACTAGCACTATATATTTATGCATTACGTTATGCTCATAAAGTTATGCTCGATGTTGACATTTTTCGATTACCTACTGATCAAGTGAGTAATTTTTTTTTAAAATAAAAAATCAATGTATTTATTAACAATTATGTTGTAATAAATCAGGTAGTTTTATAATGTAATGCTGTAATAATATTAAATAATAAATCTTTTCTTTTTTCATTTTAAATTAACGGCAAGGCCAAATCTGTTTATCCATTACTCAGAATTAAAAAATAACAAATCCTATGAGCCCTAAAATACCCTTTATTATTTTTATTTTTATTCATCAACTGGATATAGTGACTAATTAATTGTTATTTTTTCAGTTGATCAAAGAAGTTATGTCTGACCTTGATACTCAATCTTCAGTATCTGATCTTAAAATAGGACATTACTTACGCAAATATGCATTGTTGTATAGTAAATGTGCAAAAGGGTTGGATTTGAATGTAAGCCCAGAAGAAATGAATAAAGAACTTATAAGGATGGCTGGGTATAATTTTCTTATTTTTAAATTTTTTAAAATTATTTACTATTATTTAAATTGAACAACAAATTGTATTTTTATTAAAGAACTGGTCAAACAAAACATCTGGAAAAAGCATTGGAAATATGTAATAGGCAATCATTAGATATAAATGATAAATTACTATTAGAGTTTTTAAAACATTGTATACACTCAATACCCGCAAGAAATATAGAGGAAACCTTAACAACAATGGAATTTAATAGTTTGATTCAGAACAACAAACAATTTTATAATAGTTTTATGCTTGAGGTTTATGAAGACGTGCCAGGAACTAATCATAATGTTTTGATTGCCTACTATACAGTGTTAAATTTTATCAATCCTAATGAACATGGATTGTTTGAAGATCATATGACACCCATTCAACATATAAAACTACTGAAGAGAGTTCATAGTACTATTCCTGGTAAAAATTATTAACTTTTAAAAATACAAAAATATTAAAAATTGTTGTTTTGTTATAGATATTGATTATAAGTTATTGTTAAACCCTGAAACTACTTATGAAACATTTTCTGTGGCTCAACAAACTGGATGTAGTGCTCCTGTACTAAATAGATTGTTGAAAAGTCTACCAGAGAAAATACAACATTATATAAAGCTATCTTGCTCTGTTAGTTGATCTACTTATAGTTTTTGAATAATTATTTAATTTAACCAATTACGAATTAGTAAATGTTTCTTATAAAAATAATATTTTAGACATCTTCAGTATCTGATATCTGTCAAAATAATGTGGATTTCAATCAGTTAATTCAACAGACTAAATCACCAGCTGATGTTGATAAAATTGTTAAACTTTTATCTCAGACAAATGAGTAAGTCATACAGATAGAATATATTTTTTGGTAGGACATATTTCGATTTTATTTAAGTGAACATATTGTATAAGCTTGAGACAAAATAAATGTAAATATTTATGAATAAAAAGGTTACGATATAATATTATATAATTTATTAAAATGTTTTATTTTATATTTTTATTATAACTAAATAGATAACTCTATTCAACATAAATGTTTACACTCATTATTGTTTATTTTTTTTGTAGAATATAAATACATTATTATTATATATTTAAAAATCAGAAAGTATTTGATTATAATCGTATACTTAAAATTAATTTTTGCAAACATTGTAAACTATATTGTAGTGAATATTATTAAAAAAATAAAATTATATATATATAGAGTTCGATCACTAATAACAACAAAAAACCGTAATAAATAAATAATTTTGATTTTCAGTTGTAATGAAGTATGGGTTGAAGCTTTGAAACGGTTATTAGTGTTTCAACCACACGAGTTTCGAATTTCAATATCTATACTAAAATATACCTGTAGTAAACACAATTTCACTAAACAGGTATGTTATATTTTGAATATAGTTAAACTTTTTAATTTTATTGGACTGAGCAAAATTTAAACAATAAACATAAATTAATTATATTTTATGTAACATTTACAGGAATTAGAAGAATTTAGTAGTATCGAAAACGTAAACATAATTTTACTTTATTTGTTTTATTTATTATCTGGTGAAAGTGCTGTAGAAGCAGTTGCTATAAGTTATTTTAAAACTAACCATGTAAGTACTTACAAATGAGTATAATATCATTTTCTAACATAAATATTATGTTAAGGTACTGCCTGATTTGGTATTGGACACTATTCTTGAATATGGTCTGGTAGAACAATTGGTTGAATGTGAAGAGATGATGAATAATCTTACACGTCGAGCATTAGCTGGAAATAGTGGAAAGAATTGCCGATTAGTCTGTGAGCAGTTAGCCTCTACTGGGCGTGGTTTGTTGGCTGGTTCATTGTATTTAATTCACAATGGTGTGCCAGCTGCATTGAGAACCAATGTGGCAGCCAGAGAAATATCTGAAAGCTATTTAGGCAGAAATACTAAAGATAAGTGAAATATGTGTTGTTGCTTGTTACTATATAATTGATTTCATTACCGGTTTTTTTTTTATTACCTAATTGTGTTTTATATTATAATATGTATAATTTTATTCAATGCGGGGTGACGGACCACACCAAAATATGTACCAATTTAAAATGTATTTATTACTAATTTATTCAATGTTTATAAAATTATTTTGAATATTATATAAAATGTATTGATTTTACATTAATGTATGTTATAAAAAAGTTTTCTTGGGGAAAACAACTTCATTTTTCAACTTTGAGGGTGGTTTCTGGTAGCCAGGAAAACATTTGGGGGGCAGGTTTGAATTTTTTTAAAGGTATTCATAAATATTATATTATTCATACTGTATTACAACCAATACTATAATAACTAATAATTTATTAAAAAATGTTTAAAATGTATTTATTAGTAATACATTTGTAAGTCAGTCAGGTCAGATAATTTATTTTTTGTTCCTGATAATTCGGGGGGCATGGTCATAATGATCAATTTAGTTGCGTTGTTATTGTAGAAGGGAGGTTTGGGTGTTGCCTAACCCCCCTTACTGAGTACTGATATCAGGTCAGTAAAAAAAACAATAAAAAAAAATGTATATCTATATATACCTATCAGTTAAAGTCGAGGTCAAGCGATCTTTTAGCCAAAGCAAAAGTGTGCTAGTGGCAAACAGTGGTTTTGTCTTTCAACTGAATGTAGGTACATAGCAGAGTAGGGCATTATTTATATAAAATTCTATTTACATAATTATTAATTATTTAGAATTTAGATATAATTTTTTTCAGATCAATTGTTCACAATTAATCAAATAAAACTGTATTCAAATAATTTTAAAACTTTATAATTCAAATAAAAAATGATTCGACTAATTTTCAAATATAATTAACATTTATTTTATTTGATTAAACATTGGTTGGTAATTTGAATTTTGAAACACTCAACAATAAAAATACAATGGACAAAAAGGGGTACTACTCTAGAAAATGCTAACATAAACATTTGTTGAAAATTCACAGAATCTCCATACATCGTGTTGTCGAAAAACTTGAAAATTGTATACAAGGTTAGGTTAGGTTGGGTATATTATAATGTCTTAAAAATGTTCGGATAAAATTCTCTGCAGGTGATATTTCATATTGTTTAATTATAAGTGAGTAATATATATTTGGATTCACTCATGAATCAGATTTTGTATTGACATTACAATCAAAATAGATAAAGTAATCAAATGTTTTTTTTATCATATAGTCCATGAATCATAATATGCATCACAGGTATAGTCATATAGTTAATTTAAAAACACTCAATCACTAGTTTTAACATCCTATTTTTTTGAATACCACACAAAATAGTCAGCAAAATATGAGTATACAACATACGTTTATAGAGAAAATGTAAATAAATTCAATGTTATTGGAATGAGTAACAAACAAAAAAATCAGCTAGGTAGCGATAAGCCATAAATTCATAACAAAAATGTCATGTGGGAATATGAGGAAACAATTTAGGTCAATAAATTATTGTTGTCAGTTTGTCACCAAGCCGAGAAAATAATTTAAAAAAAGATTTTATACTTGATTGTTTGGTAATTTATCAATTAAATTAATCAATTAATTAATTTTTGGCTGAATTCATTTGTAAATTTTTGTGAATTTTATTTTTTTTTATGAAAATTTTAAATTCATATACTTATAAGTACCTAAATAAAAACCCATGCCTATGTATGTTTAATATTATTGAATATCTACAAACATAACTTATAAGGCACCTTATACTATTTAATACATTTTTACATTCTTGAAATTTATGACTATTCACAACTTATGGTAATTGAAAGAAGTTTGGTGGTGAAGTCGCACCCACCTTTTTATATTTATAACTTTGGGTGGGTATTCCTGCAAGTATGAAGCCGCCCCTCCTATTAAATTTTAATTCTGTGCCACTGCAGAGTATTAAAAGTGTATACCAAAATCAGCTTTGTATTAATTTTTCCGAGGTGGAATCCTATTTTGACTGGGATACAATGCTATGTAGCGTATACACTATGCGTACAGGTTAGCGGTATATACCACAGCAGCATTGCCAGAGAACTGTGCTATAGAATAGTGGCATACCAGGCCAGTCCGCTACTGGCCAAGAGCAGGAAAAAAAGGTTCTCAAAGGGATTCAATCCCAAACAACTAAAAAGCTTTCTGTTTTTATTTTTTTTGGGGGGGGGGGGCTAAGTCCCTGTAAGGCTTTGTTAAATACAACATACGTTAATTGGGAAAATGTAAATAAATTAAATGTTATTGGAATTTGTAACAGACAAAAAAATTAGGTGGGTAGCGATAACTCATATAATCATAGCAAAAATGTCGTGTGGGGGAATATGAGGAAACATTGAACGTCAATAAATTATTGCTGTGAATTTGTCACCATACTTGAATTTTTTTTAATTTATTAATTTAACTAATCAATTAATTTTACAAATTTTTAACTACAAATTCATTAATAAACTTTCATAAATTGTATTATTTCTGTAAAAATTGAAAATTGAAATGTTTATAAATAAAAAACCATGCCTATGTATCTTTAATATAATTAAATATCTACAATGATAAGTGATAACCTATGAGGAACCTTATACTATTTATTACATTTTTACATTCTTGAAATGTATGACTATTCAACTTAATATGAGTTGAAAGGAGTGTGGGGGTGAGGTCGCACCCACCTTTTCATATTTACAACTTTGGGTGTGTATCTGTGTAAGTATGTAGTTGCCCCTCCTATTAAATTTTAGTTCGGCACCACTGCAGAGTAGTAAAGGTGTATACCAAAATTCAGCATTGTGCTAATTTTTCCGAGCTGGAATCCTATTTTAACTGGACTTCAACGCCATAATGTGTACATGGTGGCGGTGTATACTATTGCAGCATTGCCGGAGCGATAGCTTATTAATAATTTAATATTATGAGCAGTGCCGGCGGTATGATTTGCGAGGCCCTGTGCAAAATATAAACACGAGGCCCCGGACCTAAATCCAATTTACCATATTTCATTGGTAAATACATAATTAAAATACTTTAGCATAGTGTAATTAATAACAAAACAGTTTTTTTTATTAAATATTTTATATTTTCATCACTGTCAATAGTTATTATAACATAATATATAACATCAGAGTCAGAGTCAATACTTCTATAGGTTATTGAATTAAAAATAAAAAAAATACTAAAATTAAACATATTAAAAAACATAAAACTATAAGTAAATAAAATACAAATTAAAATAGCCAATAAGGGTGATTAAATAATAATCGTTCAAATTAAATCATTTTTTTTCTAGATTTCTGTGCTGCAAAAGTATCTAGAATATTTTCTAAGCTTAAGCTGTCTCCTATTTCATTTTTTATGGCGATTAATGGTAAACCAGCTAATTTGAATTGTGATAAACTATTTCTTAGCAAATTTTTTATTACTTTTAATTTTGAAAAGCTTGTTTCTGCTCCTGCTGAAGCTATCGGAATTTTTAATAAAATTCTTAGAGAAACTTTGAAGTTTAAAAATGAACCCAATGATTTTTAACCAATGTCAATGTCTGTAAAGCGGTCATATTATTATCAACCATCTCTCGAAGAATGAGAAATACTTCAGATAAATCAATGGCATCTATATCTTTATCTTCGCCATCTGTTAAAATTATTTGAAGGTCTTGGCAATGTTTTCGAATTTCTTCGTCAGGCATAGTTTTTAACTTGCTTACATCATAGGTACAAAAATCTAAAATTCAAAATTCGAATTAAAATTATTTATTTGGTTAAATCACTTTGACATTGATATAACCGCTAAATTCAAAATAACTAAAAAATATTGAGTGCGAAAATTTTGTTGTGGATCTTGAAGGGTTTCATCAACACTTTCAATAATCAGACTTAATAAAAATTCAAAACTTCCAACTTCATTCAACAATGATAATGCTTCACTTTTAGTAATTGGGTCATCGGGATCGGATGTCTCTAAAATTTCACTTAATGCATGCATCACATTTTTAAAAAAATATATTACAATATCAACGTTTTATATTATTTTAAAATTTTGATAGGTACCCCTAGGTCCTACTGTCCTAGGATATAAAATCGCGAGGCCCCAGAGCCGTTCCAAAAGTGCGAGGCCCTGTGCGATTTTGTCGATTCTGTCACTTTCTGCACACCCCTCGCGCCGGCACTGATTATGAGTACAGTTTGTTAGCTAACTCGGTAGTTTTTAATTATATTATTATCGACGAGGACTTATAATAGCATGTAATAAAGATGTACACCAAAATTCAGCTTGGTACTAATTTTTCCGAGCTGGAGACTATTTTTCATTTAATTTGACTGGGTTATTGGCAAATGACGATGGCCGCACGGATTCGATTTGGATTTTTAGTTTTTTTTATTTATTAGTAGATGCATGGCATAAAATCCCCGAAAAGGCAATGACGTTTCTAGAAACAAAATATTTTTAATTATTTTTATATCCATATTAATAATTATATATTGCTGTCTATGGTAGTTTGTAATGGGCAACGGCTGTCTTATATAACATTATACAAAAAAAAAGTACAAATACCAAATTATATAAAAATATTATAAATATCCTTGCTATTGTCCCAAGACTTATAAACTAGACACTAGCTGTACCGGCCCATTGTCCTATACATTTTATTATACAGTATAGAATATATAGTGTCACACCGTGCCAATCCGCTACTGTCCTCGACCATATTTGACTATTATTTATTATTTAGTTAGGTACTAATGTATCTTATACAATTATTGGATTTATTAAGTTAATTAGTTGAATGGGTTGATCGTTGATATTAATTTCATATAGACATAAATTATACAAACATAATTTTTTTTATTTATTTATTTATTTATTTAATGCATATTTATTATGGACTATGGTCATATTATATGAACTTATGCATATTATATTAAGAGCATATTTCATACTCTTGTTTATATGAAAATACTATGTACAGATTAGATTTAATTTTCATATTACTATATAATACCATAGATTAAATATACTAATCTAGTATATTTAATCTATGATAATACTAGCTGTCATTATATTCCATATTTTTACTAATTATAAATATAAAATATGTAATTATGTAACTTATAGCAACACTATAAATAAACAGAGATTATACATAAATCACATTTCCAGGATTTTTTAATTTTCCGATTCCAATATTTCTTTCCAAAATACTTTATTTGGACTAATAAAAACATTAAAAAAAAAGAGACTATTTGGTTCGTTTTCAAACTATGCGGTTCCCAACAAACACCATTTTATTTATTTATACATACATGTGTTATATATTGTTTTATAATATTACTCGTTTAATTTAATCTAATTCATACCATTTTATGTTTAAATAAAGACCTAATGTTAATATGTAAATAACTATTAGGGGAATCATTTTAAGCACAAGTGTTATTTTATGATTTACAATGAAAATTTGGAATTTATTACAATTGTAATGTTATTTTGTTGTCTGTAGGTATTGTGTAAAATATTATATGTAATATGAATGCATACAAGTCCATTTAAGTAATTATTTATTTTGAGTGGGATTTTTTGAATATAATTACATATTATATAATGATACATGTACATAATGATTTTTTTTTCGTAAGTTTTGTTTGTTTTTATAATTAACCTAGATATATACCTAGTATATACCTATATACCTGCTAGTAGAATTAAATAAAGTGAACTTAATAGATACCTATATTAAAAGTTTTGTTACAAATATAAAACTGTAAAATATATGATATTTTGTATTGGCGTAGATAAGTATTTTCAACATATTTTAGACCGATGACCACTGAATTTACAAATAATTTTAATTGTAAGTACCTATCTAATATCTATAGTACCTATATTGTATGTAGGTATGTCCTTTATGTAGTTACTTATTTTACTATCATATCATTGGCTTATAATTTTTTTTGACAATCTATAAACTTAAAGTAATTGATGTATTTAATTGGTAACATTATCAAAAGTAAACACAAAACCATCTGTCAGTTGAGGAAAAATATTGTCGAATATTATAGGTAAGTAGGTATATATTTGAAGTGCTTATACGGTTTACCTGTTATCAATTAGATGTACGTTCAATCGACAGATAAGAAATAATATAACTGTATGTGTATGGATAGGGTTTCCAGATTTATTTTTTAAAAATACGGGTGATTTTAAAACATACCTGTATAGTAGTATATACAGTGACGTATTTACGGGGGGGGGATCAAGCTAACCAAGGGGATCGATTTCCCCCGTAGGGGTGTATTCAGGGTGATTCTTTTATCAAACAACACTCATTATTTCAAAAAGTGTAAATATTTTTTAACATGGTTTCAAGTAATTTACAAGACAACTTTTTTACTAAAAAATTATATTTTTTAATATTTTTTATCCTTATGATTTTTTAAGTTTTTTACTTTTTTGAATGACAACATGTAGTTTTAATTTTATATTCCAAAACTTCATATTTTTCTAAGAATTTTGATACATAAAAATCGAATTTAGGACTATTAGTTTATGAGTTATAACTTGTAAGTATTTAAAGTTTAGATGAGCAGAGTGGAGTGGTACGGGGTTACCCCGCAAAATGTTTGTCCACTACTCCACTCATCTAAACTTTAAATACTTATAACTCATAAACTAATAGTCCTAAAAAATATTATTCAAAATTAAAAATAAATTTGGAAACTACTAAAAAAATGGTAAGGCAAAAAGTAACATGAATTGCGTCCGGGATTCAAAAAGGTTCAATTACCTGACTTGGTACGCAATTCGTGTGCACCGGGTATAAATGGTATATGGTATATTATGTATGATATAGGTACTATAAAGGTATAAAATAAATAAAACAATCTTATAAGCTTAAAAATTCAAAAAACTAAGCTAAAAATGTCTTTTCCTAAGTATTTTTGTAATTATTATTTAATATCATTTAAATAATTCTTCTAAGTATTTATTTTTCAAAAATTATTATTTTATAATAACTTAAATCTGTTACCATTTATAATTTTTTACAGTTTGTGTGGAGAAATATGCCATCTATAAATAATTTACTTATTATAGTATTTTTGGTTGCATTATTCAGGTATTCAAGTATTCAGGTAAGGTACACTTCTTTTAGTACGTACATTTAAAACCTATTATAATGCACAGAAAACCAATTTATATGGGCGGGACTCTTTCCGCCCAAAAATGACCTTTAGCTTTTCGCCCATGTCGCTTTTCGCCCAAATATTTTAAAACTACTTTCCCTTTTCGCCCAAGAATATTATAGCACTTTTTGATCACATTTTTAAAATACACAATTTGGGAAACACTTACTTGAAGCCATTTAGCATTACAAAGAGAGTTATATAATTTGTAATAATTAAATGCCATTGATTTATGAAGTCATACTGATTTATTGATCCTGTTTTATATTGATGTATTTTGGCTAATTTTTTCGTTGTCTATACATAATTTTTTTTGCCTTTGGGACAAGTTTGTAAATGGACACTGTTTATTGCATTTAACGCACTCTGCACCGGAGTTTGTCGATTGCGTCCCGGACGCAGGTAAACGATTTATTTCCTACCTTTTCTATGTTCCAATTGCGTCCTATTGTATAGTAGGTAAGCGTAAATTGACATGATAAATCTAATATATTTGTCACATATTATGCTGTGCAGATATATTTATATATGAATTGGTTTTTACTTGATGAGCTTAAGAACATTTTTCTTAATGGTTGGTTATCGACAAAGGTGGGCAAGTTAATGAAAATAATTAACTCAAGTTAAGTTAAGTTAAGAGGACACAAGATCGATAAGTTAAAAGTTAACAGTTAACAAATTATAAATTTAACTCGATAAGTTAAAAGTTAATATAGAAAAAAAAATTAACTTAACTCAGTTTAAAAAAAGTTGATCTATTTTTTTAAAATTATTATGTTAATCAAATAAAGAGTGAATGTGTCTTCCTATTTTCTAATTTATAAATTATAAAAACAATTTGATTGAACTTTTATCATAATGTACACTGTACACCCTTTTACTTTTCTATTATTTATTAATTTAAACTATGCTCATCTCAAATTAATAATTTAACAAATACATTTTTTTATATCGTATAGCAATTGAATGTCATAATACGTGAAGTTGATTATGATAAAGTACGATTACGATTTACAAACAACGTAAGGGACTAGTCGATGCAAGCGCACTATAATTCATAATATTGTCTACAAGTATAGACTGGCATAATATTATCATGTATATATTATACACAACTATAACTATATACTTTAAACGATAATTTAGTTTTCAAGTTATTTTTAGAATTTTCTTTCCAATTTAAGTTTTATTTTTATTTTTATACTGATAATATCAGATAATATTTCGTTTGTAATATTAATAGTAATAGTAATATTTACGTATAAACGAAAAATTTAAAAATGTTTTTAACTTATTGGTTTTTTTTTTAAATCAACTGAGAAAAGCTAAGTTATTTCAACTGTAAATTAAACTAGTTAAGTTCATAAGTTGATTATAAAACAAACTAACTAGATAAGTTAAAAAGTTAAAAAAAATTAACTTTTTAACTAGTTAATACCCACCTTTGGTTATCGATTTGCGATTTAGTACGTCTGCAAGTGCCCGAGTCGAAAGATATTTTTGTGCTATAGCATATGATATATAATATCGTATATAATGAATAATATTTTAAGTGAAAAAAATAAAATCTTTTATTCAGCCCTTAAATGAACAACTCAAAAAATTTACTGATTATTTAATTGATAATTATATTGAAACAAATTCACATTTTCCACCTGAAATATGGGCTGAAATGAGCAGTAGTATGCAGCGTACAACAAACGCGTGTGAAAGCTTTCATGCAAAATTCAACTATTTTTTCTATACATCACATCCGAATATTCATCAATTTTTAAATATTTTAAAACAATGTCAAACAGATACATACATAAAAATAACGTTTATATATTATATTATATTTTGTACTTTATTTTTATAGATTTTTGTACAATTATTATTTTATAACACTGACGATGACTGACTAGAAATGTATTTTTGAGTTATTTAATAATTACAAAATAATAACTAATTATGACTATTCATTTCTCAATCCTAGAACTAAGAATGTATTAGTAAGTTATATCCAGTAAGAAAAAAGGTAAAAAAAAATAATTTACCTCGGACGCAATCGACACACTGAAAAGGTATAAAAGGTTGAAACGGGAGTCAATCGGACGACGCCCCTCTGCACTGTAACAGTTGTTTAGTGATCAAATGTTATTAAGACATCAAGTAATAGTAATATTGTAATAGTATTATTACAATCATTACTATCTTATGTTTATAAAATAACTGCGAACCACCGCGATATTATCTTTATAAGATATTAAACAGACCATTGTAGACATATTATACTGGGCATTAATAATTTTAAGTAAGTGTTTCCTAAATTGTGTATTTTAAAAATATGATCAAAAAGTGCTATAATATTCTTGGGCGAAAAGGGAAAGTAGTTATAAAATATTTGGGCAAAAAGCGACATGGGCGAAAAGCGAAAGGTCATTTCTGGGCGAACGGGGTCTTGCCCATTTATATACTCTATAAATATTGGATTATGAACGGAGCAATGAATGTACTGCCCTGCTACCAAGAAGTGCAGTAACTCCAAAATTGTGAAAAGTGAGGTTATATAATATTCTTATTAATTGAAATATATCGTTTTTATTTACTAAGGTAAAATGTAGTAAAAACCACTATAAGCCCCTTGAAACTCGATTTTTATTTCAATGATATTCTAGAATTCAGGTAAAATAATAAGCAAAAATGCAGTAAGACTATATTATACTAAGAAGAAAAACTGCAAGTACCTACATGTATTTACTGCATTATTTCTAAGGAATCGGATTCCTAAAAGCTTTATCTGCTCTTACTGCATGGGACTGGGGCGAGAACAGTTTTCGGATTTTAGTAACAACTGACATAACCGAAGTTATGTCGAGTTATCCCCCGAGTACACCGCTTGTACACATTCCGGTCGCAAATTTTCTCGGCAGTTTGGTAGTACATTAATACAAATGTAGGTAGACATTAGCCCGAAGGCTGGTTTTTATATTGTGAATACATTGTAAAATATTAAAAATGTACTTATAGAAAAAAATAAATAAAAATGCCTCTAAATAACCTCCAGAGATTGATTATCCTAAAGTAAAATTAAATATTTTTATAAATTAATTAAAATATTTTTTTTTATTAATTTTTTCTTCTATTACTTACTCATTTGTCTTTTTTATTAGGTATTTTAACTATGGTGCTTTGTTAATATTGTGTATAAAATCAATTTAGTTGTTTTTATTTGATAATGCACAGTTCAAACTTTTTTTTTTAGGTCAGAATTTATTTATTTTAGAATATAGAGAATTCAGGCTATTTATATAATATAATTATACATTTATATTTACCACATAATTGAATAGAACAAATTTAGCTTTGTAATTAAGTTATATTTTGATTTGAAATTATAATAAATAAAATTGTATAAATAGTTTACTTTATTAAACACATACAAATAATATGTATCAATCATAATGCTCTTTTAGAGGTACTTAGGTGGCAAAGAAAATTATGCAAATTTTTTAATCTATCTCTGTCTCAAATTTAATCGTAATCGGTTGAACGGTTTGGGAATGCATAAAGGACAGACAGACATTCATTTTTATAGAAAAAATTATTATTATTATTTTTTTTATTTATTTTTTTTTATTTGTATATAGATTATAGATACTTGATAGGTATATAAATATAATTATGATTTTTTTATTTGGGTATTTGGGTGTACTTGGGTCAGTAGGTAGTAGTCTATTTGAGCTTTTATTAACAGTTTAAACTCGTCCCGTATACCTATTGTATATTTGTATGTATAGGTATATTACTAATTCCTTTTTGTACATAATATATGAATTAATAAATGAAAGAAAAAATAAACAAATAAATGAACGTATAAATATCATACAATAAATGAACATTTTACGTCTCCTCTATATTACTCTATGGGTTATACTTCATAATATAGGTAGTATTTTAAGAATGATTAATCATAACCTAACAACTGACAAAGATGATACTATCACACTGTTTGGTGGTTGATAACAAAACAAGACGAGTCGTCGAGACATGATATTATATGATATAACAAAACAATATGAAGTCGTCGAGACATGATATTATATGATATTTTAGTTTAAATTTCTTGTACTTGGGTAATTAATTAATTTTATAAATATAATTAATAGGCTTTTTTTTACTGGGAAAAGATTATTAACTTAATAAACTTTATATTTTAGTTTGACTTAATTTTTCAGTAGAAGGCTGCTGCAGAGTGCACATAATATAAAAGTTAAGAATCATAGGAATGGATTTACTGCGTTTGGGTTATTTAAAAAAGAAAAAGGCAGTAACTCCTCTAATATGTTTAAAAGTGGTGAAAAACATACAAAAAATGAATAAAGTACAAAAAAAAAAACAATTTGAATATCTGTTAAAAATCATTTATAAAAAAAAATCATTAAAAAGTAATAACTTCTGGGTCAAAAATTAAAAAAACTTTTAAACACGATTTCCCAACATTTCACTTTTTGGAGTTTCTGCACTTCTTGGTAGCAGGCAATGTATTGGTTGTACAATAATGTGCAAATTTTATTTTTAATTTTGTTTAAATTTTGATAAAACTTCGCCTAAACAAAGATTACCTAGGTTTTTACCTAAGTGATGTACTAACATTTAAGATATATAGATAAGCCGTCTTACGAGACTTATTTTTATAATTCCAAAAATATTTAGGATCACTGATCAATGATTTTTGAATAAGGACAAGATTATCTGAATATAATTTTTTTTAATACTTTGCATCGGTTTTGAATATTAGAAAAGATTAAGTATGTAGGTCTAATGGGTTTTAGAGGTCGTGTACTTTTTGTGAGCAATGATCCTTTTTTTTTTTAGAGATTTACTGAGATTAGCTGGTAACTACTTAGGGTATTTATATTTTTTATTATTATATTTTGCTACATGCATATTATTTATAATATCCGATACAATACGATTCAACTCGAAAGTAGAAAAAAATAATACCATTAGAATTTAGATTAATATAATTTAAGCCAGATATAATTTGATAGGTCCCAATAAAGTTAATTAGCCCGTAATTACACATTTTAAAATTAAAAATAAAATTAGTACTGTAAGTATCATTATTTAACAGTGATATCTTATTGTTTCAGTGACTGCAGTGGCGCTGAAGTTCATGTTTATGTATGGCAACTGCTATACATATAAACATTTGGCTGATGAGGTGGGTCCATAGGATCCATGGTATAGTTGTGTGGGGTGGGTGGTTGTCGGAGGTTCTTGCCATACTTTTAATTTTGTTCTTCGGCGCCACTGAGTGACTGGTGAGCCAATGAGCTTTGAGTGGACTGTAATTGTTTGGTTGAGCTCGCAAGGTAGTAGGTGTTGGTCCCTGTATAATCACGAGTACACCAGATGCTTCTCCCAATACTGGCGCCCAAGACAAACCTTCGGAACAAAGCCACGTCCATCCGCACAAGTCGGCCGCCCAGTACAGCTCTTATTCTGAATAGAGTATAGATTAATAGTTGCTGATGAATTTTCAGATACAGAGTCCATTACATTGAATATAATGAGGTTATTTAATAAAATGTTGTCAATTGGATACTTTTAATTTATCAAAAGCAGCTAGCTGAGTTGGTGAATAATATTGTTCTAATTTGATAATTGTTTCACGTACCTAATAAATTATAAATCAATTTCCGTGGTAAAAAAAAAATAGTATTCTCTTAGTTTTCAAGAGATCAAATACAAATGTATTAAGTGGTTTTTTAAACCCATTAATAGTTTGTTCAAGATAAGTTAATTTAGAATTTTTTTTTAACCCAGAGCGCATTTACCTCCATATTAATATCTGATATTAGTCTCCAAATTTATCTTTAGTGATGGTTTTAGTGTTTGAACCCACCAATGTTTTTTTCCTGGTGTATCGGCTTTGAATGTTTGTAGATTGTTCATAACGTCTTCTTCTAATGACAATACTAATGGTAGGTGTTAGGTTTTGGAGTGATTCGTAAAATATGCTAGGATTGTATATAGATAGGAATCAACCAATTGTAGACATTCAGTTTTTAGAAGAGCAACTATTGGAACTAAGTAAAGCAATAACAAGGGTTTAATGACCTAAATTATCAAAATTAGATTTCCTGAAATGTCATGACAGGCCTAGGGCGTCGTGTCCTATCGACAGGATAGCGACAGTTGATGACACATAATTACAGCAAAGTTCTATACGATTAAAAACTCGATCGTTGGAAAAGCACAAAGATAAGCAAACAACGACAACGTTTTACGTCGTTCATGATTAAAGGTTCAGACAGTAAAGTATTTTACACTTATTACTGCTATAAGTGATAAATATATTGCTATTTAATTTTTTGATTTACTATACATCAATATCAGCTGTGCGTATTAAGTAATTACAAAATAATTCATGTAAAATAACTAATAATGTTTCAAAAATATTTTTCAATTTACACTGTTTTATTATCCATATAATTTACATTTTAATTTTTAGGCTGAAACATACCCCGAAGTAAATTTACTTAAAAATGTGGTAGTATGCGAAAAATATTATAAAAACTGCGCACCATTGGTTATTTGCAATAGCAGTTCTAAGTATAGAACTATTAATGGTTCGTGCAATAACTTACAACATCCATTATGGGGTTCATCCAAAACTCCCTATATTAGACTAGGTTCAGCTTATTACGAGGATGGTAAGTAGTCAATATTGTTATCATTTAAAAATTAATTAATTATTACTTTTTTTATTTTAAGTTAATTGATAACCGGATGATATTATAAAAAGTATAAATACCTATTATATAGTTATATTAAAATAATTATCTTATCATGATCTTTTGTTAATGAATTCTGCAGTTCTCCACGATATTATGTTATAAGTTATAACAAATATAACAAATAGAGCAGAATATTGACTAGAATATAAATTTGATCTTATTACTGCAAGCAAGAATTGTCAATGTCAATAAGTGTTTAACTGTTTAACATGTCTTATTATAACCTTAGTATTTTATTAAAGGTATTAGAGGCACCTATATAATTAAACGAGTATACTCTTTAGTTTTTATTGACTAGATAATTTAATAATTATTAATTGGTACGCAGTATGCATGTTGTCAACAGACTGTTATTAAACTTAAATAAAGTTATTTAGTTAGTTTTTTTTTTTGTTTTTTTAACTTATTGCTTAACTTTTTTTTATTAATTGAATTAGCAAAAGGACAAATTCTAGTGTCATTCTATGCCCAGATAAATAATTAATAATGTATACATTTATTTGCATAGTTGACAATATTCATACATTAAAATTATGTCAACAGGTAACTTTACTATTCGATTACAACATGAGGATGGCAAAGAATTGCCTGGAGCTCGCAAATTGCAGTGGAAATTGTTTTGGCCTAAATTATCGGAAGTTGATACTCCTGACATTAGAAATTATCATGTCAATCAAATCGGCCAGTTCGTTACACATGATATTAGTTTAATGCCGACCAATTTTGCTGGTAAAACACTATACAAATTAAATATTGTTTAAATACGTTTATTTATTTGGCATTGGACTGGTTGATGATAGTTTTCGAAAAACCCCCATTGATAATTTAATGATCATATTTCTTATGTTGTGACTCATAAGTATGTTGCTGGGGTTGTTGCCTTTTTGCCATCTAATACTTTTAAATTATGGTGGATCATTTATTAATATCTTATTGTTCCTTTCATCCCAGTCTTCGATATTCTCGCCATCCTTATTGTTCGCTGTACATAGTGTATACCCACATCACATAATGATTGTTGAAACCTTATATTAAAATTCTAGTATTCCTTTTCCAGTAATTCTATGATTTTCCAAATACGAATGGTATACAGTGCATACAATTGAGACAAGTGCAAAATAGATAGTATTTAAGTTTGCATAATATTACATGCAAAATTGTATGCATTACATTACATAGCAAAATAACGAGATAGAGAATAAGAATATAAAAACTTATACCTACAGGATAAGATAAGGTTAAATGGTGAAAGGTGGATCAGAATTAGCGTTCGACATTCATTGCCTAAACTGCTCATCGGCGAAATAATTTTTGGTAACGTGGGGCTTAAAAAAGTAGCAGAATATTGGGTTGCACGTCGAGTGCGTAGCACGCTTCGCCAAAAATGACCCTCCACGTTTCACCTAGGTACCCGTTTCGCCTAGACTAGTTTAGACTAATTTAAAATTAAGTTGCCAATGGTTATAATATTTTAAAATTTGAGTATCATTTAGCGTTATCCAGAGAACATCACAAGGCGATACTCTTTGTTCTCCAAAATTTTTTTTCTGAAACGAATATTTATAATTTATTTTCTGAATAAAAATGTATTATTAAAAAATCAAATTTACCCCACAGTATTTATAAAAAAAACTATATATACAATAAAATTAATAATGATTTTAATCGTTCAAAATATATTTATTAATACCTACACGGCTACACTTTATTTTTAAAATTTTTACACATACTTTTAATTCATAGCAAATAATTACATTTGATCAGTACCCCGTTATTTGTTTCTGATTGTGTAAAAACTTTTAATTATATTTGCATCTTTTGATGTCCTTGATATTTCCACGCTATTGATTTTTATATACCTATCTGTTTGGAGAAAATGTCTCACAACATTTAGGTAACTAACTTAATATAGATGCAGAATTGGAATATAAATGGTCATTGAAGAACGAATGAAGCGACTCCCATGCATTCGTCGTAATTAGCACCATTTTTTCTTGGCGTTTGCTAAAATATAATATTTGACTGAACTATTGCAAACTTAATTTAAAATTGATCTAAACTAGTCTGGGCGAAACGGGAATCATATAAAAACACAATTTGGGTGAAAGGGGTACCTGGGCAAAACGGGAAGGGTTATTTTTGGACTAAACGGGTCCCACCCCACGTTGAGGTACCTTAAAGCATAATTATGAATGAAGTGTATTAAAATCGATAATACCCTTCGACAGCCTATTAATAAACTGGATACACGCAGTAAGCCTATATTCGGCAAATATGAAAGTGGCAAAAGGGTTATAATCGTTAGGCTCACAAATAACATGGTGAGAATTGCTCATGTACTTGAAAAATTTAAGCTGAACTCGTATAAGCTAGCTAGAACCATCAGATGAATAGGGATCCCAAAAAACAGCCCCATATTCAAGTATGAGTCTGATAACAGCATAAAATAACAACTTAATGGTAATGATAAAACGAAAGTCTTTTGCTAGCCTAAAGATAAAACGAATACAGTCTTAAACGCCTTATAGCACACGTAATCAATATAGAGATTAGGGACTAAGGTCGAGGTTACTACTTAGTTCAATGTCAAAATCCATTACGTAATCCATAGCACGAGGAATGATAGTCGAACCGAATAATCTAATAGGAAACGACACCTAGAAAATGTCATAGTTTTGCAATTGGCGTGTTTAAGAGATTTAAGGTACTAACCCATTTCAAGACGACATTGTGTCGCATATTTTATTGTTAAAAAAAAAACAATTAAAGAATAAAATGTATTCAAATATTGTAATACAATTGTTCTATTTTTTTGCAAATTTGTTAATGATGGAGTCATTGTCAATATGTTTTACAATATCCTTTTCAATATTAAGTATTGCAAATAGTGTTGAAACGATTTTGAAGCATTGATGTTCTTAGCCAAGTTTTTAAGCTGTTATTGATAACAATACATTCGTCCACTAATTAAATAAAACCCATGGTCGGCCATAAATAATAAAGACGTTAAAATTGTGGTTAGACTTAAGATAATACCACGGTTGTAGATATTTATTAGGCGTTTTTAGACGATAAAGTCCTATCATAGAACAGTCCGACCTATCTGCCATCCAAGTAGTGTTACCACATATTGTAATCTAAATTTTTCTTATATTGATAAGTACTCAGATTTCATATGAAACACGACAAAACATTTTTTTTTTTTGGGGGGGGGGCTAAGTCCCCTCAAGCCCCCCCATTTCCGCCTATGAATGTAGCTTATGGCAGTCATCTACATAACATCGGCAAACCTTAGAATATGACAGTGAAGAAAAACGCGTTGAGTACTATTTACTTATAGGGAGAACAGTAGAGGTGACATATAACCTCCTTGAAGGATACCAAACGAAACGAACAAATTAGACTTAATGCTAAAAACTTTGACCCACTGATACCTATTATCGAGGTAAGACCTAGGAACAGAGGTTCACCAATACGCAATACCAGACGATTTTAGAATAAGAGATTGATGATCAACTGAATCAAATGCTTTGTTAAAGTCAGTATAAATTACATCTACCTGATACTGATACTGGAAAGAGTCATGAATGAAGTTGCTGAACATTTCTGAACAATATGCTAACATATATTAGAAGAACGCCTTTGCTACTCTATGAGTATACGATTAACTGAAGGTTGGATGGCGTTTAATATCAAGGACTCAAACATTTTTGAAACATGGGATAGGATAGAAATTGGACGATAATTAAAAACTGTAGATGGGCAACCATATTTGAGAACAGGCGTAACAGAACTTAACTTCAACATTTAAGGAAAAATGGCTTCATTAAGCAAACGCCTAAAAATAATTCGGATGCGATCATACATTACGAAGAGCGGATAGACAGTGAAAAGCGTCATCTACACTAAAGACCGATTATTTGATAAATACAAATCAGAGATCCAAGTTGATAAATATTGGAGCCCCGTATTGTTTAACAAGAAAGAAGCGTAATAATTAAATGTGGGTTGTATGGGTTGACTGGTACAACAGGTTCACAAGATTTTTTAATGACTAAACTATTATGAATAATACAAAAAAATGAGGTCCATAATAGAGAGTTTAAGTTACATATATTGTTAGCCTGAAAAAAACCATTTGTTGCAAATGCTTCAGAGATACAGGTGGCATTAGCTATTGAAGAAAATGAATAAGTTATTCCACTGTCATCATTAGCTCAAGAAATTGTAATCCTCGCCGATGATAAACGTGTAATTTTTATAGTAGGCTCTGAGTAGTAATGACTGAGGTAATATGAGCTTCATTTATGTGATTAAGTGAATGAGAAGGGATATAGACTCTGCCAATGACAAAATTATTACAGCTCATAGAGAACCGAACAAAGATTTGCTTAACATTTAACTGCTTTACAGTTATACCATACGCAGAGATATCTTTGCGAACGCCGATGCCAACCCTACCACCAATAGTACAATAACTAGTAGAGGTCCATCTATCATACCAACAAATATTTAACTAAAAAATATCTAGTTCTGAATCGAAATAATCATTGGTTAGCCAAGTTTCAGTTAATATAATGTAAATATAATTTGAAGTGGATACGTTACAGTTAAAGTTAGTTAGCTTCGTTCGGAGACCACGGCAGTTTTGGGAGAACACGGGCAGCGGTTTTACGAAGAAACTGCTATGAATGGTTGACTGAGCAAGTTCCGATGATCTCCTCAGTTTTTTGAGAAAGAGGCTGCAACTTTAGGTAGACCATTATCATAAACATTGTGAAAACCAGTTTCACCATATTTGGTTGTTTGATCCAGTTATATGTGACACGAGAGCTACAACTTTTGTTGCAGTTGAATTTTGTCACTTGTCCATCCAAGAAAACAGTAGTTTTGTAATTTTTATGTATCTTAATATTTGGTCTTCTGAGGCTTGTTCATCGGTGTGTTTCTTGTAGGCATAAAACATAATATTCCGATGTTTTACACAACCCCGATAGAATATTAATTTTCTTTTTTTAGTGCGAGACCTTCGATATTTATGGATATCACCATTATGGTTGGCCCTGAGAAGGGCCTTTTTGGCTGTTGACAGTGACTAGATACAATTATTTGAATAAATATACAAATACAATTAACTTTATAATTACTATAAAAAGTCGACAATTTCTTACTTATCTGGTTCATTTCTCATTTTAAAAGAATATTTTTTATATTTGTATAAAAAGTAAGGAATAAAGCACATAAAGTGCTATTCTAAAAAAATATAAAATGTTTTGGTTAGGTAAAGATTTAAGTTTCCCTAAACGTCTCAAATTTTTTCTACAGATTAGTACTTTACCAATTACCATTAGGTTAAATTTTAGTTAAACATTTTTTTATAGGTATTAACAGTACTGCGTGTTAAATTCAAATATAATATTTGAAGTTCATATATCAGGCCTATGTTATTTTTGATACTTAAATAACAATTGTTGCTTGAGTAAAGCACCTCAATCATTTATACTGTGTTGGTCATAATTTATTAACATTTTTTTCTTTCGTCACAATACAATATAATTATGAATAATTACGAATTATATTTATTTCAAATATATTTTAAATATATAGTTATATGTATATTATCATTTATATTAAAATATTATTAGTATTATTATTTAAATTACCTATAATATAATATATTTAGTAAATTGTTCATCGAACCTCTCTAGGCTATGTTTTTTAAATTCAACTAATTTTTATTTTTTTGATGTACATAATGAAGAGATCTTCCAGCAGGTACTTCGTTCAAGTACATTTTATCTAGGTGTTATTTAGTTTCAAAATAACATACTTACATGTAGTTGCCCGTTGGTATTAACTATTAAATAAAATTGATTCATAATATATACCTAATCATAATAATTAATCATGTTTTAGTGGCCCCTGCGGATTGTTGTGCAGTTCAGAATGAGGACAATGTCCCATTAATTTGCCAAGCAGTGATTAAGATAGACCCACTAGACCCGGGATATTCTGAAATCGACAAAACATGTCTCCCATTTAGACGAGCAATGACAGCTTCTTTTGATTTCAACTGTGAAATAACTCCTCAAATACCCGTGAGTTCTACCCGGTTTTTATAAGACCGGTCCAATTCGGTCCAAAATATTTTTTGATAAAAAAAGCCCGGTCTGGTTGAGTTCAAAATATTATGTGAAAAAAGCACAGGTCAAGGTGGAAACTAATTAAAACTAGGCAACTAAAACCGGTGATAGTATAGTACTCTACACTCTACAGTCTTAACAAACTGCTTAGTTAAACACAATGGATTTTCTTTAAATAATTCAAATTACTGTTTCTACTTTGTATTGGTAGTTGGTACTATGATACTATAGAAATAATAATCCCGCTAATAGACAAGAAGTACCCCTATCCCGCTAACAGTATGCTATATATTTTGGTAGTGTTGTTACTTGTTAATGACATATTTATTAATTATACATAAATAACTTAACTATACCCATTGCCCAGTATCCACGTCCCACGAATTACATAATATTCATGATTATTCCAACGTTGAACTGTGAACTTATCATTTTTATTTTAGATAACGATTATTTATCATACAAAAAAAAAAACAATGGAATGTCAAAGCGCGGCCAGAGTTAATATATACCTTTATAATTATACAATATTAATGATATACCAGTTCAAATTAAGCAGTAAACACTAAACACATCCATTAAAGTAATCTAAACTATTCGACACCTACATCAAAGCGATACCCACTGGCCCACCTTTTTTAAATTGTCTTTTTGTCTGTTATCACTTTTCGGAGCAGTAAAAATGCTTCAATTTTTAACTTCAATATATTTTTTGTTAAGAAAGTGAATCTTGTTGGTACTGTAATCAAAAGAAAAACAATTTTTTTCCAGGTTATTATAAAAAGTATCGAGAATTTTTACTTTTGACTCCCTAAATTACCAAAAAGATCCAATTTGTTTTCATAAATCAACCTCAATGTTGAAAATCAATGCGTTTTTACTGCTCCAAAAGGCGATGACCAGGGCTTGTGAGTTCATGCCCTAAAAAAAATGCCTAAATAAGCATGCATTTATGCACTCAAAATTCGCAAAATATTCATTGAAATATGCCTTATTAAGTTAAAAAATATGCATTTATATACACATAATATACACTAAATATCTAAAATTATGCACTTAAAAAGCATGCTTACTTAAAAAAATCATAATTTTTTTTTGAAAATTTCTATTTTTAATTTTATATATATTATTTTTAGACTGCAACACTGATAAACTGAATACGAGTATAATAGTAATTACTACTATATAGCTATTTAATTTTAATCATATTATGTTGCGACCGAATTCCCATACATTTTATGTAAATATATAATATATTAATATTATAATGAAAAATTATAAACGATCGGGTTTTCTTTCTCCGTAAAATGTTGATTCTTTCATAGTATTTCCATAAAAAAATGCATATTGATATAATAATATCAATAGGAATATCAAAATCATGTATGATATGTCCGATAAATTAGAAATATGCATAGATATGCCAAATAGGCAAAAAACCTCTAAATATGCAAAAACATGCAAAATGAGACTTCACATATTTAACCGTGGTACCTTGAAATGCATTTCCATGTCATCTAGCATTAAATACAACTCAGCAAGATTGATATGCAAATGCATGAACTTACGAGCTCTGGTGATGACAAACACAAAAAACCACATTATTGTAAAATCAATATATTTATCGCCCTCTCTAAGAATCTAAAATTTGGGAAATCGGGACGAAAATCGATTTTGTTACTTTATGATAATTTAAAAATGAATAACCGTAGATACTTGAAATGTTCACCAAATGTTTATAGGTATTAATATTAATATACATGTTAATATAACATTCAAAAAATGTTGAACAATTTTTAAAGCTATTTATGAAATTTAAAATTTGATTGTACGGACGGTTATTTATTTTGTGGGTATGCTATTACTCACGTATTACAGAGATATATTATTTAAATACGCACCGATTAGAAAGTTAAATTGTATCTGTTAGTTAAATTAATTGTAACTTTATTTATTTTTAACTTCACGGAGTTTTAAAAATATTATTTAAATTAGCATTTAACTTCACTTAATTTAAATTTTCTTATATTAACTTAACTTAACGATTTATACAAATTCGTTTACTTGCCTAGCCTTAAATTTCAGTTCTATACTACATAATATTATTATTATGTACTATTAATATTAAAATAATTATAATATCATACTTAAAGTACAAACTTTAATAATTCTTAAAAATCTAATAAGTTATCTAATTTCTCAGGTAAATCATGAAACTGCTTTTGTTGACGCATCTCAAGTTTATGGATCGACCGCAGCCGAAGCAGACTCTCTTCGATCTCACGAGTTTGGAAGATTAAAAACTGAGACGATTGATGGGCAAGAATTTGGTGCTCAAGTACAAAGAAACGGATCAACATTTTGCGGTGGTCGATTTAATGTGACTTATTGTTTTGACCGAGGTACTGTAAAAACTAAAAATATCACGAATATGAAAATCATTATGATATTTAAAAATGTGGTTTATAGGCGATCCTAGAAACAATCAGCATTTTGGTCTCATATTATACGAAGAGACGTTTTATAGGTTTCATAATATAATTGCTGGATTGTTACTCGATAAGAATCCAGATTGGTCAGATGAAATACTATACCAAGAAGCTCGAAGGTTCATAATCGCAGTTCTTCAGATTATAGTTTATCGAGATTACTTGCCGGTTTTACTTGGTAGATACCTACTTATTTTAGAAGTCACCTATTTAAGATATAAATTATTTTATGTAAATAAACTTATGTGAATACATATAGATTAAATAAGTAAGAATTATAAGAAGTAAAATATTCATTAATTAAAAATATAAAATATGTATTCATTTGAATTGAATATATACAAAATTAAATATTGTCATGTTCTTAGGTAAGGATTATTGTGAAAGAGTTGGGTTGACTCTTGCTAAAAATAATAAAACTGTGTATGATCCATCAATCATGCCTCAATTGGCCGTCGAATTTCCAGGAGGTTGTTTTCGAGTTCCACACAACGTCGTGCCTTCGATATATTAGTAATTTGTTAATGTGTTTAATTAAATAATCCTTTATACTAATAATGCAATTGATCAAGTTTTTTAGACGAAAAAAATAATATTTTAGAACAATTCAAGCTTAACGAGTACATGGGAACTCCTGATCCAATAGTCAATGGTTCCAAGTTTGAAGAGTTACTCAGAGGTATGTCATACATGCCAGGTCGTTGTCCATTAGCATCATATAATTTATTGGTAATATCGTTTTATAATAATATATTGAAATATTTTTGTCTACTAACTAACCGAAATTATTTAATTATTTTTAAGATATCAAGTCGTATGTTTCATAATTGGGTAAGTACTGTTTCAGACCAAGACTTAGGTAGTATAGACATTCAAAGAGGCCGCGATATTGGTTTACCTCCATATATCAAAGTCAGAGAAATTTGCGGTTTTCCAAAAATCACATCATTTTGTGATCTAGTTGGCGTATTATGTCCTACTGTGAGTGTTTTGTACAACTATTACATAATAACTCTTTTATTTTTAATCAAACAATAAAAAAATAAAGTTGTATTTGTTTATTATTATTACCTACGGTTATCTACATGTGTGTGTATTGTCTTACTGTATGTTCTATTGCCTAAGCCCGCAGTTCTTAAACTTGTTAAGGATAGGTACGCCGTACACGGACCCTTGATGAAAGACTTTTTCAAACCACTCCATGGACCCCTTTCCCAGTATATTTTCTTTCGAAGAACCTTTTTTTTTTTATTTATACATTTTTTACAAGAATAACATGAGGTTTCTTGTAAATAATTTTAATCAATCGTCCATGGTCGGAACCACCTATTAAATTTAAAACAGCATAATATAATATTATTATCATAAAATAAATTCAATTTCAACATTTTTAATAATTCTTAATTATTTTTAAATTATTATAGAAAACAAATTTGTAACCTCCTTATACAATTTCCACCCATGAAAATTTATCATCCAGGAAAGTTGTCTTTGTACACATTGTCTAAATTTTGTCACCTTTAACCTGCCACTTTTAACCTAACTGTAGCTTACCAGCTGTATAGTAGCTTTTATGTAAAATATATTTTTAGCTATTGGAATTTCTATAATGTTTAATTTGTCTATTTGAATTTGTTTTTAATGTTTGATACTGATTGATCATATTCAGGATATTGCTTTACTGCAAACGTATTATGCCAGTGTTGAAGATATAGATTTGCTAGTAGGAGCATTGTTTGAACCACTTGTCGATGATGCAATGGTTGGTGAAACTGCAAGGTGCATAATCGCTGATGGATTTTATCGTATTCGATATGCTGATCGTTTCTTTTGCGATGTACAATGTCAACCAGGAAGTTTTACTGAAGGTATATGTGATAATAAGTTATGGATTTTCTAGAATGGATTTAGAATGATAGTATTTTTTTATATGTATTTGTAATATTAGAACAATTTGATGTCTTATGGAGTCTCGATCTTACTCAAGTATTTTGTGCAACCACAAGGATCGATAAATTACCATGCAATATTTTTATACCAAATGGGTAGATATATTTTTTTTGATTAGTTGATTATATTAGATAAATTGTATTCATACTATCAATTACCTACTAAAATACATAATACTCGCGTGTTGTTATTTTTATAATATATCGATGCAGATAGCACATTTTAAAGTATTTTGCACGTCCATCTAATTTATTATACTTTTGTTTTAAGGCTTTCAGGAATGTACAATTGTGAGTCATTCAATTTGGACCTCGAAGCATGGAGAGAATGTTAATTAAAATGGCTAACTTAATATATATAATTATTTATTCAAATGGAAATTTTAAAGAATCAAGTATTAGTTTATATAATATACATGTAAGGTACAAAAACTATAATAAAAATCTAATTATTTAATGGGAGATATAAAATTGATTTAAATTTCAAAATTGTAGGTACAATACGTTTAAATTAAAAGTTATATATTTACAAAAAGTTATTATTGTAATACAACTATTTTATGTTTTAACTCATACATTTACACATAATATAATAAAATTACATAATTTTTAATTTGATGTTTTTTTTTTGTATCAACGTCTAGGTTACTAGATGATATTATAATTATATTATGAACATTATTTATGTACGAGTATAGGTATACCTATTGAATTATTTAATGGAAATTAATTTAATTTATACATTCGATTCTAATTTCTAGTGCATTGACGATTGACTGCTTTTGTTGAAGATGCGAGGATTTTTTGTAGAGTTTCTTAGTTTTTAACTCGGTGTTAGTGTTTTTGTACATTATACTGAAAATATAATTTCTATTTAAACTTTAATAATATATTTTAATTAAATAACGATTGTGACGAAATATTGTAATATAATATATAATGAATATGTAATAACTAATAACTAATACTAAAATTATGTTTTGATATTAAATATGAGATAATTATCATTAATGTTAACAATAGCTATCATCAATTAACATTAATGTTACGTATATTAAGAAAAAGCATAGAACTGTATGTTGATCCATAAACTTTTATCAAATATCATAATATAGGTAGTAATTTATAAAATTGTTCTTCGTCTTCGCTGTCGTCTGATAAGAGAAGATTTTGTAGTAATCGCAGTTTTACGAGACAGTTTTTTTGTTTTAGTTCCCAAGTTGTAGAATCGTGATCTATTGGAGACTTTGAGATTGGTGTGAGAATTTTTGAATTGAAATTTTTATTCAGTCTCAGAGGAGAGGTATTCTCGTGTCATTGTGAATTTGACTGTTATTTATGAACCTTGGGGCGTTTAGGCATATTCTCAAGAATTTATTTTGGAGGATCTGGATTTTGTTTATTTTTGTTGAAAAGTCTGAAGCCTATACTGGGCAGGTATAAGTGTTCGAATTATTGAGGTGTGTAGTAAGATGGATGATTTTATTTGGAGCGTTGATTTATAGTTAACTAAGAGATAGAGGGTTAAGCAAGAGCCTTGCGCAAGTTTATTGTTTTTCGTCCAAGAAAACTGCAAAGTACTTGACTGAGTAGAGATTTTTTATTACATTGTATAGCTTGGTTTCTATGAGAATGAGCTGAGTATCTATGTATCGTTTTAGGGTAAGTATTTTTGTTTCAATTTTTATTGATTAAGGTTAAGTTTTCATTTTTAGAACCAGGTAGTTACTGTGTTTAGGGATGCTTGGAGATTTCGAATTGAAGATTCCAGGGAGTTGTCTCGGCTTATAATTGTTCTATCGTCAGCATATATCGACAATCGAGAGTTTATCAGGGCGGTAGATGTCGAAGAGAGTTAGGCTTAGAACTGAGCTTTGAGGGGCTCCGGCTTGTATTTTGTAAGGTTGGGAGAAATTGATTCCTATTCTGACCCGGAAGTTTGATTTGATATGAAGTAAAAGATTGTTAAGTAGGTATTTAGAGAGCTAGTGAATTAAATTGTAGTTCTAGTCCATGGTGCCATATCTTGTCGAAGACTTACGTTAGTTATATGTTATTTAAATTAATTGCTGTTATTTTTCATTGTTTAGAGATTGATTATTTGTTATTAACTTTAAGATACAGCTTATGATAGTTTGGGTATTTTGTTAAAAATTATTACACCAGTATTGTTTATTACACCGAATGCGCCTAGGGTTAGGTAGACGCTATCCGTTAGAGGGTACGATAACTTTGGGAGGCCCGGTTAGGTTGGTGGTACTGGTACCCCTACTGGGCTACCCTGGTACTGGTTTGTGGCAGCTGAACAGGGAGATAATAAATTGCGTCAGGGAGTTATATAGAGGTGCTATAAGGGGTACCGATCGTTGTGTAGCGTTGCCCGTGGCTTAAATACCAACCGTTTAGCGTTTTATAAGAAGAAATATAAAACATATTTATAAATAATAACATAGTATTTAATTTTTTATAAATGATAATTATAATATCATAAATATAAGCAGGCAATTTAAAAAATGTTTTAATTTTTTTATTTATTAAATAATCCGATAGTTCTCCGGTCTCGATTATTTCAAACTACCACTACTCTACTGTATACATTTAAATAGATTATTTTATGAAGGTGGCAATAAAATGGTTCTTCCAATTTTTTTACTTCGTTACTCTAGAGTCTAGTACTTTATAATTCATTGCAGAAGTACCTGGCTGTTTTAATGTTTTTTTTTTTACAAAGGTGACATCAACACTTGTTAAATTTCACTGTCTACCTATCAATGTATAACTAGATCTAATTTTCTATTTAAAACCACCCTCATAGTTTATAATCAAAACATTTTTACTACCTAAAAGGTGATAAAAAAAAAAAATAATAATTATATAGAGATAATTATAAATTTAATAGACAATACTTTCATCGGTCCGCTCAAAATCTCAAACTAGATAGTTATTTGTCTTTTTTAAATACATTAAAATATTAACAAGCGTGAGTTCTTAACTCGATATAGGTTTTGGTTGATTCAGTTAGTACACAAAACGAATTGCAATAATGCAACCCTTATCATAAAAATAAAGTAGTTACCTCTAGATATTATTAAATAACTATATGTTATTACTTTATTAGTAAATCTATTTGATTATAAACTTATTGATATTATTTAACATGTAGCCAGAAATGAAAAACCTCATGATTTATGATGGAGATAGTCCTCATTCAAATAGCATCTATTATGACAAGTGCGCACCCAGAGTGACCTGCATTGAAAATGCTATATACAGGACAGTAAATGGCTCCTGCAATAACTTGAGGAACCCTCTGTGGGGGGCGTCCGATACTCCATACATCAGACTTTCTGAAGCTGCTTATAATGATGGTAAGTTTATATTATATTGTTCTCTTATTTATACTTTTAAGAACTGCTTCCCTTAGCACAAGCTTTGCTTATCGGGAGTGGGTGCTGCAATATTATACACATAAGAACAATAATTATGATACTATGATAACAATAATAAATTGCTGATGTTGCAATAAACTTATTATTAAGTTTGGACATTGGACAATTCTTAAAAATACTAATACATAATAATGATAATTAATATCTAAAACAAATAATTTCAATGGAGATGGCTGCTACTATATTTTCATGTGTTATCTTTATCGGTATTGGACATTTGGACGCCTGTTCTTTTAACTCTTGACTTAATGAAAAATACTTACCTACTACTATATGACGAATATGATATTGGTTTTACAATAATATTATGAGTTATAGTTTGTATATGTTTGTTAATTTTATCAATTATGATTAATGATTATTTCTAGCAGAAGGAGTGCTCCAAAAGTTTCAAGTAGCTCTATATATATATCGATCGACCATTTTATTTAGTAGGCACAATAAAGAGGACATTTTTTGTTATCTTTGTTAGTTGCTTACCCTTAAAGTAGGTAACTAAAAACTACCTACCTAAACATAGTGAGGTTTTGACATATCCATTTTAAACGAATTATATTTTAAATGCTTATAATCGTATAATTGTAATGGACGAAAGGAACAATGCGATGTATGTTTTTAGAATACTTGATGTGGGAATGGATCAGATTCAGAAACAAAATGATTTAATAGGTTCCATTAGAATAAACATACATAATATGTACTTCATTCATAGCACTATTATTTATTATTACAATTTTGTTATAATTTCAATGTATATACAATACAATTTTATTTTTATTTATTACAATTTTTTGTATAAGATATTTTAATTTCTTAATTTTTTGTTTTAGTTATAATAAATAGCAGATTTTATATTTCTTAACATTGTGAAATTTTTATTTTCACAGTGGCATATAAATATTAAGTCATATGTCTTATTTGAAGAATTTGAAGAAAATAAACTACTTTCACAATTATATTGGTATAACTAAATAATGTATAGCGTTATGCCATTATTTATTAATATTATGCTGGTACTAGATATTATTATGCTTTATCTACCAATTATCATTAGTTTGTTAATTTAACATAGGTAATACCTACCTTATATATTTATCCTACTATAAAATATTTTTAATAGCAGCTACCTAGCTTGTAGTAAAAACTACAAATAGTGCTCGGAAACTCGAGATGTTAAAATCAATGAAATATGCATGTAAGGATGCACATAAAAATCTAGAATATGTGAAATACATTTAACTAAATATGAAATAATAAATAAAAATAATACGTCGTTATGGCGTGGGTATCAGAAATAAATGCAGAACATGGTGTTATCAAAAAGTTTTATTAAAGTTACAATTTTTTTCTAGTTATCACAATATGAAAAAAACCCTATGCCCAATTGTTTTGTAGAAGTTACATAAGTAATAAAAGTGAAACATAATTGTTGTTTAGAAAATATTAAATGTGCAAACAATTATACAAAAATCAAGACATTTTTCTTAAATATAAATTTTAAATGTTTGTTTTTAAACCCATCATTATATCTTTTAATGGATTTTTAGTTTGGTCTGCTGAACATCGAGAATATGATGTATAAAAATATGTAACAACGTCCGAGAACAAATTATAAGCTTAATAATTGAACTATTTTATAAGTACAATTAAAATTTGTTTGAGTACAGGTAAATATATATATATATATATATTGTTATTTTGTTTATCTGCTTTATTAGGTGATCACGAAGTTCGAAAACAGGTTGATGGATCGCTGTTGCGAAACAGTCCTCGAAAACTACAGTTGTCATTATTTTTGAAAAAATCCCGCGATTTACTAGACTCTAACAATTATTATCTAAGTCAATTTGGTCAATGGACGACTTATGCCATCACTTTTCTGCCACCAGATTTTTCAGGTAAAAATTAATTTTGAACATTATAAACTATTTAATTTCTAATAACAATGTAAAACTTATTGGGGTAAACTAGAAGTATCTCTGCCACGTAGTAGGTTTTGAGTGTTTCTTGTCATTTAGTAGGTCATTGTAATTGATATGTTAAATTTGAAATCGTTATAAGTAATTGTATTTGAATAACGATTTTCAATGAAGATTCACTGCCAGCCCCTATTTTTGAGGATATTATATATTTAATTTATATTGGTTTAAAGAGTCTATACCTAAATGATTACTTGTTGTTTGTTTTAGTTCTTCTACTATTTTTTTTGATTTAAAAAACTGGTTAATATTGATCCTAAATTGTATGGTTATTTAAAACCGGTTAATTTTGTTATTTTTAAAATATATTTTTTTTATAACAATTTATAATATATAAGTATAGCATATTATAATATTTACTTGCTACTATTTTTAATTTGCCTATACAGTAAAAGTGGGTAATTTGGGGCATGAATGTCAATATATATATTTTAATACCATTGGCATATCTGTATGGTATGAATATTATTTATTAGTGTATGATCTTATTATTTGAAATAAAAAAATTTTAATTTTTTAATTTTAAATTAGGTGAAGTTCACTTAATTATGATAGGTAGGTACAATTTAAATTAATACGATTGTAATATTAATTATTATTCATAATTAAAAACTCGAGTACGAAAAATATTTCTGGTTAACTATTTTGTTTTTATTCTATAAAATACTTAAAAGTGGTTCAGTTTTTGTTTTCGTTCGTTTCTATTTTCCAATAAAACCAGTTAATAAAAAGCCCTGTTTTAACCGGTTTGAAGCCCTGATATTAACCTAACCTAATCTAACAATTTTTTGTGTTTCTTATTACCATAATAGTATAATACTTCTTTAGGACTGGAGTTTTAATAAGCAAGTATTTTGAGTATATAAATACTTTCAAACTGTTTTTAAGTAATTTTTCATTTTTAATTGATCGGATATCAAGTCTGATAATAGGCTTACCCCCAAGGCCCCAAATGCCTAAATGGTATGCAAGTATAATTTGCATTTAGTACTTTGCATTTTTAAATATATAATAACAAAATAAGTATTTCAACTATGTATTTTACATATATGTCAAAACGTATTTTAAATGCATTTATTTCTAACCTATATTCATAGATGTTTGAATATAATACCGCTATAAGGTGGTTATTAATGCACGCCACCCAACATTTTACCTATCTGTATAAACATTAAACGATTCCGTTGTCGTTGTGTACACACTACTACTACACTACCATAAGTACCTATCTAAATGTTGCATATTCATGCATTAGGCTTGTAGCTATGAAATGTGGAAACAATGACACACTGTCAGATCAGTGATCAAATAAAGTTTACAATATTTCCGACTTCAAGGTTACGCGTATATTATATTATTTTACTGTCTGGCTAGGTTGATTTACTTACGAATGTCAAAATACAAAATAAAATTTATTAGCAAATTTATTGTTGATAATGTGAATAGGACCAGATAAATGTTGTTCCGTTCCAATTTCTGAGATCAACAGTAATAGTCCATATCAATGTCAATTACCTATTGAGTTACCTCCGAATGACCCAGTTCATGGCCCTCATTGACAAACATGTATGGAATTTAGACGTGCAATGACAGCTGCTAATAATTTCAAATGTCCAATAACTCCTCAAATTCCAGTGAGTGCTAATTTTTAATTCTAGCCAATGTTAACTGAAAACTAACTATGGTGCTTATATTATCTAGGTGCTACACATTAAAACGTGAGGTTTTAGTTTTTTTGATTAAATATTGTTAATTTAATTTGCCCATGTTAATTAAATTATTATAATATTTATATATTTTGTATTTTAAATAGTGTGACTTATTAAGGTATTAAATAATATTTATTATTTATAAATTATAATACTCGTATATTAAATTATTCTAATCGCGTTTCGTCGAATCATAACCTATTTTGTCAGTACCTATCTATCTTTGTGTATGAAGTGTAATATTCTTGAAATTCTCGTCTTTATCGTTTTATAGTTCGAAACTCATCTGTACAACTTTCAATTCATTATTCTATGCTTCATATTGTTTTCTGAAAATATTTTGACGGAATACATAATGGACTGCAGATATACCTTTCGGCATTTCTCTACAATATTATAAGTATGTTTGATAATTCTTTCGTAGATGAATCAGGCGACATCGTTCATTGACTCGTCACAATTGTACGGACACAAATCAGTTAAGTCATTGATAACTGAAATCATAAATGAAAACGAGTATTGTCCTTTAATGAAAAGAAACGGATCATTATTATGCAATGGGCAGAATAACGTGGACGTTTGTTTTGAAGCTGGTCCAATAATTATAATTTTTATTTTATTCAAATTTCAAAATGGTTAATGATGACTATTGTTATTACTTATAAGCTTGACGTTATATTTTCGTTGTACCTTAATACAATGGTACGATATATCTAGTAAAATAAATTTAACTCATAATTATTAGTAGACACTAGATATATTGCTTTATATTTTGTTTAAAATGTACAACATATTAAAAATGTACTTATACGTAAATTGTGTTATTATATAATATATAGATACACCTGCTATAGCCTATAGGTGTTGAATCCTTGTTTCGCTTCCGTTAACTTCGGCACAACCATTATTTAATCAGAAACTATTTTAATTTTTAAAGTATCATTTCGTTTGAGAATACTTTTTTTCATCAAAGTCATTGATCTAGTATGTTTAAAATTGTACCATAACTTAGCGTGGACATCAGTTTTCTTACAAATTATTTTCCGTTTTTAAAATTTTTTTATTTTTATTAAAAACCAAATTACAGTTCTTTTAATGTCTTAACGTACAAACTGTGTTTAAGTTTAAATCAATTGATGAGACAACATGAAACATTTGAAAAAAAAATAATTAAATATTGTATTCCTGCGTGTTTATAAAAATAAAACATAAACATTTTTTTGTAGGAGATCCAAGAATAAATCAACACTTTGGGATCACATCGTATACTATTTTGTTTACTCGGTTTCATAATGTCGTGGCTGATATGTTACAACAATTAAATCCTCAATGGTCTGATGAAGTGTTATATCAAGAAGCTCGAAAGTTCATTGGTGCCCTAAACCAGATAATTGTTTATCGGGATTACTTGCCTATTTTACTGGGTATTTACATTTGTGAAATTTACTTAGATACCTAATTATTGTTTAAAAGAGATTATAAGATATAAGGAGTAAATCCTACATAAAAAAATGACTTTGACTACAAAAACTAAGTATTGAGCTTTTAATTAACTTCAATAACCTCGAGTCCCAACTCAGCCTCAATCCAGTGCTATTTTATATTCTAAATTTAAAAAAATGACAAATCGAAAAAAAAACAACCAGAAAAAGATTTTGTTTTAAAATCAGATATTTATTAAGTGATCACTGTTAATAAAATTGTAATATTTTCGATTTGAGATATTGTATATTTAAAACTATTATTATTCTTTAATAATATGTTTTGGTGGAATTTCTTTAACTATTATAGCTTTTATTAATTAATTATATAACAAAATCGAACACTAATATAGTAATATATGTTAGAAACGATTAAGTGTATAACCAATAAATAAAATGTTTTTATTTTTTACTTATTGCTATTTAAATTCTAAAATTCCAATAAATTAACGTTCCTTATGTATAATATACACAGGTGAATCATTCACAAGGCGCATTGGTTTGGATCTCAGTGAGACTAGAAGGATAGAATACAATCCGTTACTCATGCCACAATTGTCTATAGAATTTTCTGGCGGTGCTTTCAGAGTGCCACATAATACGGTGGCTTCGTTCTACAAGTGAACTATTCCTATTTATGATAAAATATTATTATTATGTATTGTTTTAGATTCTGAGCTGAGCGATGAATGTATTGATTTTACAATGTTGTGTGTTTTTATTTTTATTTTTTTTGTGTCTGTCATCACGTTTTAGTGCAGTAAAAGTGCTTCGATTTTCAACTTCGCCCCTAGCTTTCGATTGCAAATAGCATCTATTTGGTACTCTGGGGGGTCAAAAGTTGAAAATTCCCAGTAGTTTTTAAAAGAGTCAGGAAAAACCAATCAAAAATTAGGGAAAAACGGACATTTTTAAGCAAAACCACTTTTTGACAAAACCGATTTATTTATTTTGCTGTAACTCAAAAACTAAAAACTTTAGAAATATGAAATTTTCACCAAGCATTGCATAGGTATTATCTGCAAATGGTATAAATTTCAAAATATTTTGACGTTTTTTGAATTAATTATAGAAAGTTAAAATTGTTGATTCTTTTATGTTTTTTTCTAGAAATGTCGATTAATTTTTTTCGTAAGTTATTAAAAATTCAGTTTTAAAATTATTTACGATACAAAAGCACACTTTTTTTAATAAGCATTTAAAATTGAAATTTTGACCAAATTCATCAAAATCTCGAATGTTTGCAAATTATTTAGTGGTTAAAAATGTATAAAATGATAAGTTTTTATAATTAAGGATTGAACATTTAAAACAAGGTTTTTCTTAAATATTTAATAATGTGTAACCAAAAAATTTAAAAAATGTACTAAATAAATAATTTTGTATAGACATTTTAAGTTCAAATTTGGTTGAAATCAAATATTTAAATGAAGAATAACAATACAATTTAGTTCGTTGTAATTTAAAAATATTTTTTGAGGGTTCTTGAAAACTTTTGAAGTATACTATTATATTTTATTAAAATAACTTAATTAATTTTTCAAATGCAATGTTTTCTGCAAAAATGAATTCAACCTACCGTATTATTAATTTTTTATAGTAATAATATGAATTATTTTAATAGCAATAATATCTTAAAATAGGTACACTGAGTTACATACATAGGCTGATAGACGGTCTTCGCTCAGAATCGTTTTTCGTATACAATGATTTATATAATTGAATACAAATTTAACATTTCCATAAGTGACCCACTCGATACCTACTGTACAGCAAAGCGGTATCCACTTGCCGACCTTTTTATTAAGTTGTATTTAAAATTATTTTATTGACAGTTATATTGACAATGATTATGAGATAGTGGATTCAATCTTAACGAATGGATGTCGAAATCTGATCCTCTAGTAGAAGGTTCAAATCTTGATCAAATAGTCCGAGGCATAACGATAACACCAGGCCGTTATTATACCCCGTCGTATAACTATCTAGTAAGTATAACAACTATTTATAAATATTTCACATACCTATTAAGGTTTTATAAAGGTGTAATTGAATATATTGTATCACCAAGCTCACAGTGTTTGAAAGTATTTAAGTGAAAGTACATAGGTGCCTATTTAAATTATCTTGTTGATATCCAAAGCTATTTTGGACACTTTTGTAATTATGTATTTTAATTATATTTTTAAATTTAAATACTTATTGCAGGCGTTGAATATATTTATTTGTACCTGTTAAAAATACTTATATTTTTTTTTTACGAATGTATATTTCGAAAAATGACTGTATTTTATTTTATTTTTATATATTTTATGGGCTGAGCCCTTTTTTACATAGTAAGAGTACACAGTTTATACTTACATTTACAATAAATTAGTGTATAATGGCAAAAATAGTTTAAAATAAGAGAACAAATATAAAAATAAAATAAAAATTAGATATCAATATGATGTGAAATTATAGGAACCACATTGGAGTTTGGAATTAATCGCCTTAGTGGTTCGTTTGCTAAGGAATTAGTGGTACTATATGGGACGTAAAAAGGAGGAGTGGTTCAGGTTCAGTGCTACGGTACCTTTAAACAAATTACAGAGATAAGTGTTGATGAACCGACTTTACCATTCAATGACCCTTCAATGAATCTATACTCGCTTTGTATCTTCATTCACCTAAAGAAAAGGCCAAGTATAAATTAGCCATAGTACATAGTATATTGTATGGGGTGGACAAGGAATTTTCAATATATAACTTGCAAAACACAAAAACTTACGCTAAACTCGTTCCAGTTGCCTCGAATTTATTGTTAGTTGTTCGGGGATCCCAGATAACACAGCCATAATAGTAAGTCCTTATACAACCTCATAACAAAGTGTTTTCAATGCCTTACAGCATACTTGTTCAATGTATGAACTAGGATCAAGGTTATAGTTTAATTTGAAGCCAAGGCACGTGGCATAATCGGTTACTCGTGGTATATTTTTCTCGCTCAGACAATAAGAAAACAATAAAGGAGATTTATCCTATAAAAAGTAAGCAACTGACACTTTGAGAGATTGGGTGATAGTCCCAATAATTTCGACCATACAGAAAAAGACTCTTATACTCGCATATATAGTTTAAAGCAAAACAGAGAATACTATAGTGGCACAAAACTCTATGTATACACTGTTAATGAATAGGGAGAAAATAAGGGTCAGTTTGGACTTAATACCAAACACCTTAACCCATAATTAAGATAGGACCTAATCCAAGACAGAAGAGGGTAACTAAACCCAGACTCAATAAATATGAGTTTTATAATAAGCTCTTTATGGTTCACTGAATCGAAAGATTTGTTGAAGTCTGTGTAAATTACATCTACCGGTGACTGATGCTGAAATGAATCAAAAATAGGATTACAAAGTAGATTACTAGTGGTAGTATAACGTATTAAAGTGTAGGTATAGCAAATACTTAATAAAATAAAATATAGAACATTAATATACATATTTGTTAAAGTATTTGAGTTTCACTTAAAAACATTGACTAAACTAGACAAGTATTCATCAAATGCATTTTAAATACTTGAAAAAAAATGTATTTGTTTAGTACATTTTAAAAATATGCTTTACAATACCTACTACAAATACATATTAGTTTGAAGATTACATAAGTACATAGAAAATTGTAAAGAAAAGTGTACAATTATAGATCTCGTTAAATTCATACATTCGATCAATGTTATTCATTATAATTATAATTTTTTCTTTATTTGTTATATACTGTTAATTGTTGAGATGCAATAATAGCTAAGTATGTAAAAATCTTTCAAAAAATCATATTTATTATACAGTCAATTCTTAAGCCATTATACAATAATTCACACTATTCATGAATTAGTATTCCGTTTTTCATATTTTTGATATTTTATATTAGAATAGTTAAGTTGGAATGCCTATTTTTTAAAAATTATCGGCATAAGCTGCTATGACTCAGTTATTTTTGTACTTCGATGGACAGAGATAAATATTTTAACATATTGTTATTATAGATATCTAATTTCAAATTCCTTATGTCAACCCCGGGTGTGAATGATTTGCTCGCAGTGGACATTCAGAGAGGGCGCGATGTCGGCATACCACAATATATTAAGACGAGACAACGGTGTGGTTTACCAGAAATATGTTCATTTGAAGATTTATTAAATTTTCTACCATATGACGTAAGTTGATAGTTTCTTTTCTCAAAAATTATGTTGAATTTAATAATAATTATGATGTTAGTCAGTTAGTTAGAAAATAAAAACATGTAAAATAAAAATAAAATAAATAATTACTAACATTAAAATTACCTCCAACTACTATTATTAAAGCATTATTTTAACACTGTGAGGTATTTTATGATGATTTACATAGTTAGTTAATATGTTATCAAATACTCGATCTTTACTAAACTTTAAATTTGTATTGAATTGTAATACAATTATTAATTGCAATTCGTGGTTATAGGATGTTGAAACACTGAAAGAACAGTACGCAACCGTTCATGACATCGACCTACTCGTGGGAGCTTTACTCGAACCACCAGTTGATGGCGGAACAGTTGGTTCGACTGCACAGTGCATTTTAGCTGATGTATTTTACCGTATTCAATACGGTGATCGTTTCTTTTTCGATGTGAGAGGTCAACCGGGAAGCTATTCTCTATGTATGTACCTGATTCAGTTATTCGTATTTTTATAGGTTTATTATTTATAATTGATGAATATCAATAATATAACTATATTGTTGTTTATGATACTAGCACAATTGCGAGCTTTGTTAAACATGGACCTCGGTCACGTATTATGTGCCACAACCAAATTGGACGAAGTACCAGTGGATATTTTTAAGACATCAAAGTAAATATATATTTTTAGTAGTATGTGCTGTGTACATTAAAAACAATATTCAATATTTCATAATTTAGTATTAACTCTATTCCTTTATATTTGTTCTCTTGTACCTATCTGTTTTGATCTTTTAATCCAGTTTTTAGTGCTCTTATTTTGAATACCTATCACTTGAGTTAATTAATATTTATTATTATTTATTTGTTTTATAACTATTTGAACTGACATGGGGGAAAATATAGGGACATTTTACAGAATTGAATTTAAAATCTTTTACTTTTAAAATATATAATATGGCCTTATAGATTACTGAATAATAAATACAATAAAACGTTAATAACTCGAATCAGTCAAAGACAAAAAAAAAATTTGAGTTGTAGAAAAAATTGTAGTTTATACTTAGTTGCAAGAGCCAAGACATTTCTACAACTTATCGAAAATTTAAAACTTGACTTATATACGTTATCTAAGTTCTACTGTGTATACTAATATTTAGGTAGCTACAAGTAGTACACTGATTGTTAATTATTGTATGTTACAGATTTTCACAAATGGTGAAATGCAAAGATCATTTATTAAAGCTGGATCTTAGTGCTTGGAGAGAATCTTCATAGTTAGATGAATACATTAATTATCCTTTAAAATAATACATGCAAGACGTTAATCGTATGATATTTAGTTATAATTTATAATTTAAAATTATAATTAAATGAAATAAACACTAACCCGTGAAATATATTTTACAATTAAAATAATTTAAGTACCTGTTCAAGCCCGGATTAATACCTTTAGGACTCTAGGGTTGCAGGCCTCCACGAAAATATAAAATACGGTTCTGTTTGAGGCGTGAATCTAAACTACTAATTATTGTCGTACAGTTGTGTACAATTATGTATATTTTGATAATATTTAATAAAAGATTTAAAAAATAATAATTTGTATGCATTTATTAATTTGAAAATTCTTTAAGAGGATGGGGTGGTAAATATAAAAGTATGATTACATCGTGGCGCTTTATTAATCCCCATAATTTATAAATAATTTAAGCAGCATCATAAAGATATTATTAAATGTTTAATTAATTTATAAACTTATATAATATGTCTGTTTAATGTTTATTATGTATATATTTATTAATTAGATAATATTATATAGTCTCACGGTGGTGTTTGTCTGATACAGCCGTATATTTCTGCGTTCTGTATCTAACAACGTTTTTGACTCGAGTGCTTTCTTTTTTGAAATAATATTACACAATACACATCATTGTATACATAATGTCCTTCTAAATACCGTGGCCTATATTAAGGCCTTAAGTACTCAACTCAAACAGCGTAAGTGCCCAAAATTTGAATATTTTAATTAGTATAACTGATCTACGCTATAAGCTACCGTGCCGTGTTCCAAACCGCACACACCATATGTACAGAAACATGTATCTAGGTGTCAGTTGTCAGTACCTCGGAAGGACGTCAAGTGACAGTCAACTATTTTAATTTTGATGTCCAACTATCGCCATAATAAAAAATAAAATATTTGTAAAAGATTAAATTTAAATTCTCCTAACTTACACTCCGACTCCCCGGCATCTCCCGATATTTAACAACAGAAGAGAAAATTATTCAGAACAATCAGAACTATTAACTGTCATGAAATATTTGCCCAAATTGGAAATAACAAAGTAAAGTCTGGAAGATTCTTCTGACAACAGGTAGTTCTGAATACTCAAACAAACCTCCTCCTTCTATTTATATAAAAGAGTTCTTGATTTTCACTACACTTATTAAACTCGTCGATGCTGAAAATTTCATTTGAAAATCAACAATAGATTGCCAAAAAATTCAAACAATAAACTCCGAATCTTATAGACCAGGAGGTGGTCAACATGAATGTGTTGCGAGCCACATGGATAAATACAATGATATCAAGAGCCAACGATTTTATAAATACAATTTATAATTAAAAAAAAAAAAAATTAATTCATAATAATAATAAGTAAATTTTGGTTTTTGTTAATAAGAAGCGAGCCGCAAGTTGGCCACCTCTGATATAGAAAAACAATCCGTCTTAAAGAAAACAAGGTGTTGTTAAATATCACAACTATCAGCTAATAGAAGACAACCCAATACGGCAATACACGTATTGATTCACTCAGTTTAATTAATAAAAAAAATCACTAGTATTTTGCTCGCCAATACATTTTTACTTATTCTATAATTTAACGAAATGGCCTAAAAAATTACAAATAAATGAATAACCAACAATTTTACAAACTAAACGAGTTGACATTACTATTATTACTGAAACATACTTCACAAAAATTCTCATTTTCTTATGATTGGCTACAATAAATTAATTTATAATAACCATCCTAACAATTTCGCACAACGGAGGTGTTGCCATATTTATAAAATCATATCTTGAGTTTCGAGTACTTCCGGGATTTTGTTAAGACACTTTCGATCATATGGAATAATTCTAAAATTAAATTTTACACCGTTTACTATTGTAGTTAAAACATCTCAATATAAAATAACTACCTAGCCAACAATTTAAATATTATTTCAAAACAATTCACAACAACTACATAACTATATAAACTATCTTTAACTCTAAAGGCCTTGTTTTATTCAACTTATTCTTATGCTTTATTATCTGATTGAAGTAAAAAAGTATACGATTAGTTGCTGTCACATAGTCGGCCATACATTCACCATTCACCATACATTCACCATTCGCCATTCATTCACTATTCATCCGCAGTTGTGTAGTTTGTCTGTCTGTTAAACGTGCTATAGAGTATAGGGTCTCCGTGGCTGCTCACCTCACTAATGACAGGCTGCACCCCTCGCTACCATTACCATCACAACCGATAAGCCTGCAGTTCCAAAACGGCCCTCCAGTTCACTCATTTGGCGTGTGGCATCCACTCGTAGCCCGTCCAACATTTCCTCGCTTCCATAAGAGTCTATCCCGAGCCCGCCACAAAAACCCACCCTCTGCCAAACAACATCAGTTCCCAGATTTTTAACGGACCTGCTGAAGTCTTACCCCCATTGCGGCCAGTTGCTGCATCTGACAATCTTCGGGTCAGTGACAAACCACAGTAGGAACTCGGCCGCATTCAAAGCAACGAAAGCCACCTGTTATCGGGTAATGGCGGCTATTGTCGCCGCCGAAAAGTTAAGACGCCGGGCAAACAACCATCGTAACACACCCGCGAACATAAACCGTGACATACCTATTATGTGCCACGATTAGTTTGGATTACAAGCGAGCGAGTTAGTTTTTAACTAAAACACACTACATTGGAGTGTTATCATAGAGATGAGATTTTTTCCAATTCGCCGTTCCGTTATATTTTTACTATTATTATCAACACTATTTTCTTATGCGAAAATTACAATAGTAATTCTGTATAATATATTTACTAATAAATATATGTATTAACTTTACTCAATGACCAATTATGACATTTCAAAATATTCAAATTAATTTTAAGCTATTTCTTATCTATACAACGAAACTATTCACACCGGCCTATCATAATTTGGTTTTGACTAAACACTTAATGCAATATTTTTGAATTATCGTACAGTAATACTAATTGTAAAATAAATTACTTTAATGGCAATTAAAAAATGTATATCATGATATAAAATATACCTGGCGATACATACTGGCTGACAGACCTTTACCACTCAGAAGTTTTTCGTATGCTATGAATCTATGATAGACCATTGAATTCAAATTTACACATCCATTAAAGTGACCCACTCAAAACCTGCTGAACAGTAGAGTGGTGCCCACTTGCCCACCTTGTGTTAAATTTTTTTGTAAATAACAATGCACTTTCCAAATCATTAATTTAAAATTACTGCTTATTAATGTGTTTTTTGTTAAATAGCTATTAAAAATTTTACTGTTAGAAACCCGTACTTCTATGATATATTCGCATATACATTATCAATTGGTTCTTAATATAACGTATTAAAAAATAAAGTAATACGAGTAATTTAGTAATTTTATCCCAAAAAGTATCTTAAATTACCATCCAATTACTTTACAAGTAATTTTGTCACAGTAACTTGTAATTGAAGTTACTTTCCATCACTGTATATATATATTATATATTAATTTTTTATTCAAAGATGAATTACGTACTTTACATTTTTAGTTGTATCAACAATGCTGATTATATTAAACAATTAAAACTGCAAGGTTTGGTGGTAAAAATAAAGCGGTATCTATAAATTATATTTTTATCCTTGCAGTAGAGGAGTTATTATAGTTGTTCTTTCAATTTTCTCCTTACTCTGCAGTGCCTACGAATTCATCACAGAGGTAATTATTGTTTACCAAAGAGTTGACATTAACTAAAAACACTTGTTAAATGTAATTGTAGGTATGCTTATAATACACACAAGTATGATCGACATGTGCAAAATATTTGTTTGACCATATGTTGATATTGTTTGTCAATAATTATAAATTATAATATACAATTATGAACCATCGAGGTATGATAATTGTTATTTTAAGAGTATATTACAACTAGAGAGTCCTAAAGCAGAAGTAAAGTGCATTATTTTTATATTCAACTCTTTGTATATTAATCTAGAATCTAGATTTTATAATATTAATTTTGTATATTTTTGTATTAATTGAAAACTCTGGGTTTATGTAAGTATTTTTTTTTCCTTAAAAATATGATGTATAAACTGTTAAAAAATAATTTTGAGTGAAGCTTATTTTATTTTTGTGTTTATAGATTTTTTTTAAACTGTTTTGTTTAATATATTTTGATATTTTTCTCGAAACAAAAGTTGTATGTTTAAATTTGTATTGTATAATAAAAGTACCAACTAACGTGTATAAGATTAAAAAAATTTCGTCACACTAACACTGGAAAGAATTTTCTAGTAACAGACTATACAAATCGTAATATAATATAAGCACAAATCTACAAGTTATAGGTCTGTAGCTATACGTCTTAAAATTAACATTTCGATGAATAGGACTATCTAATTATAGTGGCACAAGTAGGAAAACATTTTAGATGAACTTAGCGTGGAGAAACATTAAAATATTTTATTTTGTCGTTTATCGACAGTAATAAAAATATTAAAATTACATAAGTACATTATATTATGATAATTATTGACTGTTATTGGTTACAAAACAAAATTGTTAATCGTTATATTATGTTATTGATAATTGATATATCTTTATATTAAATTTTTGTATAAAGAGCGTTTACACAATGAATGTTTTAGGCATTTCGACTGAAAAAACTTCGAGAACAAATGTTGTTAAAATGAATATTTCTTTAGATGTTTGTTCCTACTTTCAAATACTGCATGGGGCACCCATTTGGTTATTATTAATTTATAAATAAAAACTAGTACCCAAATTATCCACAATGTGTATATATGTGTTTGAGTATGTGGTTAGTGGGGGGGGAGGGGGGGGGGTGTAGATTATGTGCAATTAATTGTACGCATTAGTTACCAACAAATTGTATATCAAAAAAATTAAGTCATTACTTTGTCATAATTAAATCACAAGGTCGTAAAAATTCAATTTTGTTTAGATTTTTTACTTATTATGATTACTATATGGATTGTGCAAATGTTTAATAAGTAAATTTTCTATATTCCTAAGTTTTAAATTCGTCTGTACAAGGATGTTGTATTTGTTTGTGTGGTTATGTGTCATAACAGTGTTGGGAACTTCATCAAGTACTCGAGTAAGTAACAATTAATAAGTAAGTACCTACTTAATTAATAAATAGATTTAAGTTAATACTATATTTGAAAAAAAAGGGCTTAATATATCTATACTCTATGACCAGTGTTGAAATAATTATGAAAAACTAATAGAAGTGAGAAATATAAAACTCTTCTGTGATCTATCCCTCTAAATATATATTTACATGTAAAGTTAGACAAAATAACAGCTAATCTTTAAAACTACTGAACCGATTTCAATACAATTTGTATCAGTAGATTCGTTGGGACTCGGGGAGTGTCATGGGTTTCCACTAGTCCTTTTTAATGTAGAAATCGACTTTCTAAGTTGGCTCACAAAGTCACACATTTGTTTGTCTTTAAAATGAGAAAAAAATTTAGTTTTTGATTATTTCCGGTAATCATTGGAAAAAAAGTAACTTATTGATATTTAATTTGATTTCCAAGGGCAAGAAAGTCCCCTTTTAAAAATGTTATTCTGTTAGTTAATTATTCTTGAGGTTAGAATTCAAACCGATTTTCTCATGTAGTTATTACACTTAAACCGAATGCACCAAGCATCATAATTCAATACATTCTACTATTGTTCTGAAAAATATTGCTATCATTTTTATCAGTGTCTTTACATTATACATCACTTATTTTGATCTGGAGTTTGACATTAAATCATTGCATCTTACTGCAACCCTAATAATAACAATAACGTATAGATAATATTATTATATAATAATTACGATATTAGAAAATGTATTTGATTATTTTAACATTTTGATATCCAACTTTTAGATTAGGAATCCTGTGCTTTTTTACGGAGACGGACCTTATTCAAACACTATATATTATAACCGGTGTGCACGTACAGTGACCTGCAAACAAAATGCTATTTACAGGACAGCAAACGGCGTATGTAATAACTTAGAAAACCCTTTGTGGGGGTCGTCCGAAACTCCATACATACGACTTTCTGAAGCTGCTTATAATGATGGTGAGTGTGGACAGTGGACAGTTTTTTCAAAATACTAAATCATAATAATGAACAATATCAAAAAATAATGTTATTAATAGAGGTGGCTTCTATTATTTGCAGGTGGATATGTTAATATAATATATATATAATATATTATATTGATACTGAATTACTGGAACTACAATTTTTATTCTTAGCTAAATTACAAAAATATATTGTAATAGTGGTTCTACAATTATATGAGTTATAAATATGTTTGAATTGATAGTTTAATAAGATTAAAAAAAACTAAATTTTTTAGTAATGGTACTTTAGCTTATTTTTCACCTTTAACCATTCTAGTTAAATCTTGTTGGTGAGATGACTTATTTATCACACCCCTAGATTCAAAGAAAACGGAAAAAGTAAATTTTGGTTATCGTCCGAATCGTTTTTACCTTCGCTCAACCACTCTATCGAATATGATCAGCCTTGCTAAATGATAGGCGATGTGACAACGGACAATAGTCAATAGGCTTTATCAATTTTAAGCCGGATTTACATGACTTGGTGCTAGGCTAGCCACTTGTGGCTCTAGTAGGCTTGGTATCATAGACCGGCCGTGGGAATCGTGAGAGCTCGTCAAAGCTCGGAGGCGATGTTTTAGGATCGAGTCAAAGGTGCCGCCGTCCAGCTCGTCCACGCGTTCCTACAATCCTACTCGTCTACTGCCGATAAAATTACAACTAGATTTATTTTGTTTGTTTTTTTTAACTTTGGACTCAGCACCCGTTGATGCCGGTATGGCTGCATGCCTGCGTATATTTTTAGTATCAGAGGCGAGGAAAGTGAATACCTCAGTACAACCATTACGCGAACTCGTGGTTTATATTAATTTGCGATCGTGTGTGTGTATGTGTTTCGTGTAGAAAATGATCCATTACACATACAAGCACGTGAGGTGACTTCGGCCGTTGCCTCAGTAGCGAAATAATTACGTATACATTGCCACCGGCTGTATACTCGAATATAAATGCAATAATATAAAATACATGTTTGATTAGAGATTGCTGTTGATACACTTTACGTTATTATTATTTCCTGCTCTTCTTGTCGCTTTATTTTACTATTCAGTGATAGTTTATACTTAAATATTTTCAAAAAGTAGAATTAAAAAAAAAAACTATGTTTAAAAGTATTATTATTGAGGATTATTACCCTACAATTTTAGGTGAGGCTCTCCCTTGCCCTGTCTCCAAAGCCACCTCTGCTTTATTTTTTTGATTAAACCTCTTTAGTTATTTTATTGGTACCTATAGCGAATTTTACATGTGGTTAAAAACCTCTGTCAAATAAACCTTTTGCTTAGTGGAATTAAATCATAGGTCTTGTCTCAAGATCTACAAGAATAACTAAATAATGTTAAGCGTTATACCATACTATAGATATATGCTATATATGCCTAAGTTAACATCTTTTAATGAAGGAAAAATAGCGTTTGAAGTTTTTTCAGTCGGGTAGCATAATGGTAGAGCTCAGTAAGCGTGAGATCTGGGTTTGATTCCAGATCCAGCAGCTTGATTTTTGACGTTATTTTCCGGCGAGAATTTTAAAAACACCTAAATCTACCAATTATAATTGATTTGATAATTAAAATACTACTTACTTAATATGTTGATTCTAACAAAAAACATTTTAAATAACACCCAGTACCTCTTAAAAGTTATGTGTATCTCAATTTATTAATAATATTAGTATGATTTAAATTTGCTTTAATGTACATAATGTATATGTTATTATTATTTTATTTATATATGTTCATTAGGTAATTATGAAGTTCGTAAACAAAAGGACGGTTCTCTGTTGCCTAGACTTCGTCAATTACAATTAGTATTATTTTTGCGAAGATCCGTGGATTTACAAGACACTAACAATTATCATCTAAGTCAATTTGGCCAATGGGCCAATCATGATATCAGTCTTATGGCACCCGATACAACAGGTAAAATTAGAATAAGTTCCAAGTGCATAATTTCAGTAAAAAAACTGGAGGTACTAAAGCCTCTTTTTTTCAGTTAGTCTTATCATTGATCTTTGATTACACGTTTAGCGACTTCGTCAATAAAATCCCACAATATGACGTACTCGCATTTCAACATTTGTAAAATACTGTTTTTATAAACATATTTAAAATCATTTATACTATAAAATCTTTATATTATTAAACATAATATTACATTATATTCATACACGTTTGACATGCTACCCAACGTTAGCTATTTGTAAATATTTTAAACGATTCCGTTATGTACACACTATAGTATAAGTACCTACTTAAATGTTGTATATTCACGCATTAGACTCGTACCTATGAAATGTGGAAACAATGCCTCAGTGTCAGATCAGTGATTAATTTTAATTTACAATATATCAGAATTCGTGGTAATACGTATATTTTACTGTTTAACTAGGTTATACTTACGTGTGTCTAAATTTTAAAATAAAAGTTAAGTTATTAAAGAGTTATTGTTGATAATGTGAATAGGGCCAGAAAGATGTTGTTCCATTCCGATCGATGAGATCGACAGTAATAGCCCATACCAATGTCAATTAGCTATTGAAATACCTACGGATGACCCAATTCTTAGGCGTTATAAACAAACATGTATGGAATTTAAGCGTACAATGACGGCTGCTAATAATTTTAACTGTCCTGTAACTCCTCAAACTCCAGTGAGTGTTAATTATTAATATTTTATTTATTTAATTTTATTTTATTGACGCTAAATAAGAAATGAACTCAAAACACAGGGTCACTGTTGTAAATATATACATAACATATAATTTAACTTACAACATTTCGGCCCATGAAGGCTTACTTAATACCCACCGACTAGCTTTTTTAAATTGTTAATAATACTTGGTGATTTAAAGTACCTAAGAATAAGTGATGTAGATAAAATATTAATGATATTATTACAGTTTATGATTTTATGAACACATTTTAAATTTAAGATAATCTAATGAGTAATGGGTAATGCAGTCTATATATGTCTATACAGTCTTCAGGTATCTGGCATTTTAGTGACTTTGATACTCCTTCATGGACAACTTTGTGCCCATCAGATTTTAGCATTTCTCTTTTTATCTGATGATACCTTTTTTCAACTTTATTATATGATCTGCTTGTATAAGCTATGGTGTAATTTTCTGATCTAATTTAGCTTCAATACAATCTGGCCAAGCATCTACACAATTCGCACGGTTATTTTATTGTGTCATACAATTAGATTGCTAACAATATTAGTGTACCCCTTTAAAATTGGCTTTTTCAATTTTTCAAATGTGACTTGTTAAAATTTACCCCAATTTGATTTCTATCTGATCGGATTAAATCTAGAAGTAATTTTGTCATCATCGTTGGAGTAAAACTTCCATAATATGTTATTATTCCCAGAACACTCCTGAGGTCTGATTGGTTTGACGATGATTTGAGTACTATGAAGTCTATAGTTTTCTAATGATAATATTAGGTTATGTAAGTATATTTGACAATTATTTCGCAGATGAATCAAGCGACTTCATTCATTGACGCGTCACAATTGTACGGACATACACCAGACAAGGCTGCATCAATTAGATTGTTTAGTGGTGGAAGATTGAAAACAAATATCATAAATGGACAAGAGTTTTGTCCTATTAAAAAAAGAAATGGATCATTATTATGTGATGAGCGGGATAACGTGGGCGTTTGTTTTGAAGCTGGTAATATATTTATCGTCTGTTTTTTAGCTAACAATTTTTTTCCCTTTAAAATAAAGATTAAATACATACGATTTTTCACTATGCAATGAACAAATTGTGTATATAATTAAATCTATTGATTAGACAACATGAATAATTTAAATAAAAATAAATCATATATATTATTGTTTACAATATATTGTTCTCATTTATTTGTAGGAGACGACAGGTTAAATCAACACTTTGGGCTCACAGCTTATACAACAATGTTTACCAGGTTTCATAACGTTGTGGCTGAGAAGTTACAAAAAATAAATCCTCATTGGTCTGATGAAGTATTGTATCAGGAAGCTAGAAAGTTAGTTGCCGCACTAAACCAGATAATTGTTTATCGGGATTATCTACCCATTCTACTTGGTATTTATTTTTTTGAAAATAGCTTAATTGTTTAAAGGAGTTACAAACGATATGATATTTAAATGTTTAATATAGTATATTTATTGTATATTATTCTATTAGAAGTTATTTGGAGTGAATTCTACTCAAACAAATTATTTTGACTTAAAAACTAGAGGTATTGAGCTTTTAATTAATCAATTAATTTCACTAACCTCGACTAAAGTCCAATCCAGTGTTTTTAATATTTTAGTTTTGTGAAATACAGATCATCGATACCAGAAAATGATTTTGTTTTAAGCTCAGCTGATTGTTTACTGTTAAGTATAGTACCTACTGAATATACAATTGTAATATTTCCAATTTAAGATTTTGCTTATTTAAAATTATTTATTTGTCAATAATATGTTTCATAGGTTTACTTTAACTATGTAGCTTTGATAAATTACTTTAAAAAATATCTAACAATAATTAATTGATTAAAAGTAATATATAGATGTATAACTAATGAAAATTGTGTAATTATTTTTACTTATTGCGACTTAAAAATTAAAACTATTGTTCCTTATGTATGCACAGGTAAATCATTCACAAGATGCGCTGGTTTAGGTATTAGGAAGAGTAGAAGGACACGATACAACCCTTCAATCATGCCGCAATTGACCACGGAATTTGCAGGCGGTGCTTTCCGAGTGCCACATAATACACTGCCTACGTCATACGAGTAAACCTTACCTTTTTGATTAATATTTACGGTGAAATATGATTATAGTTTATTATTTTTATATTGAAAGTTACATGAATAAAAATTATAAGATAGTGGATTCAGTTAAGCTTAACGAATGGATGTCGAAACCAGATCCCTTAGTAAGCGGCAATACATTTGAACAAATAGTCAGAGGCATGAATGAATCACCAGGCCGTAAATTTTCACCTTCGTTCAACTTTTATGTAAGTACTATTTGTGAATATTTTTCTTTTGCATACTTATGAAAAATATAAATTAAGTAAGTACCTACCAACTACTATAATATATTATATTAAAATTAAAATTGTCATTATAAATCGATATTAGTATGATAATATAATAACATTAGGTATAAAATAAAATAAATATCGTATATAAAATATATTATTCATATAGATTTGGCATTATTAATTTGTTTTATCATATTTGTTTTAATGGGCAACTAAGTGCACGGGATCAGCTAGTAAGTCATAAAAACAAGTTGTTCTTATAGCCATTTTAAAGATATCGAAAATATATTATAATCACAATTTTATGTTATAGGTTTTTTTAAAAATATTTTTTAAACCATTGATTGCAACTACAGATTGTAGTTGAATGGTTACACAGTTTAGATATAGACCTCGATAAATCTACATTTTATCATTAACTTGATAATATTATAAAATCATCATTCATAAAACTATTTTTCAATAACAAGCACTACTTATCTATACATATAAGTACATCTATATTTTTTAACGTTCGGGATAAACTACGACCCAAGTTATTTTATAGTTCAACCTGTAGAGAAAAAACATTTATATTTTCTAAGATTAACATTTTTTTTTTGCATCATAAATATTTCAACATGTTTAGATATCAAATTTCATGTTCCGCACTCACATAACTGGTAACCAAGATTTACTGTCAGTGGATATTCAAAGAGGGCGGGATGTCGGTATACCGCCCTATGTTAAGATGAGAAAATTGTGTGGTTTCCCAGAAGTCTACTCATTTAATGATTTATTAAATGTTTTATCGAGTTACGTAAGTCGATTTTTTCTCTTCTCAAATTTATGTCGGATCATCATATAATATGATGTTTTAAATATATTTGATTTCAAAAATAATAATATGGCGACCAAATAATTTAAAAATGTTTGATGAAAAATAAACTTATAATATTTGATATAGAACATTTTGATAGGGTTTTAATTATATTTAATTTCAAAAGTATGGTGAAATATTTTAAAGATAATTTAACCATATTTTCAACTAAATATTTGATAGGAAACCTTTTTCAAATATTTTGTGTATATTAATATTTTTAATTTGCTATAAGTGGGTAATGTACTAATGTATAATGTTTTTCATCAGAAAGTTCGAAAATATGAATATTAAAATTTGATTCTCGTCTAGTATTTTAAACAAATAGTTTCTATTATTAATTATAAACCTTATTAAATCAACTAAAACTGTAGATTGAAACAACATTTTTTTTCATTTTACTTAAATTGTTTTTAAACTTTGCGATGTAAGATGTAAGATTTACATAGTAAGTCAATGTGCTATCATGTACAATGATATTAACCAAACTTTAAATTTGTATTGAATCGTAATACAATTATTAATCGCAATTCGTGGTTATAGGATGTTGAAACACTGAAAGAACAGTACGCAACCGTTCATGACATCGACCTACTCGTGGGAGCTTTACTCGAACCACCAGTTGATGGCGGAACGGTAGGTCCGACTGCACAGTGCATTTTAGCTGATGTATTTTACCGTATTCGATACAGCGATCGTTTCTTTTTCGATGTGAGAGGTCAACCGGGAAGCTGTTCTCTATGTATGTACCTGATATAGTTATTGGTATTTTTATAGGTTTATGATTTATAATTGATGAATATCAATAATATAACTATATTGTTGTTTATTATATTAGCACAATTGAGAGCTTTGTTAAACATGGACCTCGGTCACGTATTATGTGCCACAACCAAATTGGACGAAGTACCAGTGGATATTTTTAAGACATCAAAGTAAATATATATTTTTAATAATTGTATGTGCCTATTATGTGCGTATATGTACACCTAAAGCAAGAAATATTTTCTGTCATGGTCCTTTTTGTACCTACTTTTTTCTTATCGCCCACACCGCAACGGTCGCTGACTCTTATTTTAAAGAGGCTTTTTCTTTTAGCCCGTACAAAATTAAAACCGTTACGTTATTTTTCAAAGTAAAACAAAACACTCGCAAACAAACGCGATCATAATGGTGGTGTATTATTCTATAAATCTTTGTTTCCTTTTGAATAACTCATAAGTTATCTTTCTCAACGGAGTGTTGTTTATTACTGGACAACTGTGTAAGTGTCACATTTTTTCCTCGAGCAACTTGTCAATTCAATATTACGCCGTTTATATTTAAATATTGTATTCTTGTTTACGTTCATTATAACTCTTCAACTAGATTTCAGTGTTAGCATTTTAAATACCACTGAACACAAACGTAGCTAGGATTTTTATTTTTATTTTTTTGATTGGGGGTTAAGGAATTATCAAAATTGTATAATTTTCACTATTCAAAATTAGAACATTTTATAGTAATAAATCGTTTATTACAATTTGTGTGTTATAAAAATTAAAAATTGTGATATACCTATATATAGTACATCGAATAGTTTCCGAATTTTCAATTTATAGGGTTTCAATCTCCTTGGTAAGTGTGATTTTACTAGGACCTTGTGCTATCAGCCATATATGTATATTCGTGGTTATCATTTATGTATCTTATAGCATTATGTACCTAGATGCTTTAAAAATCATTTCTTATTATTAGACATTCCCCCTGGCGGCCTGGCCCACACGAAAAGATTCGATAATACTTCGTTGATGCCTTGATGGTATACGTTTTATGATTATTTAATTTGATCACTTGTTTGTATTTTTATGTAATTAATTGATTGTTAATAATTATTGTATGTTACAGATATTCACCATTAATTAAATGCAAAAATCATTTATTAAAATTGGATCTTAGGGCATGGAGAGAATATCCATAGTTTGTTCGTTATATAAATTTGATACGTCAAATATTGTATAGGAATATATATTCAACGATTTAGATAATTGATTGAAGTACTTATCTCTTGTCGGATTTAAGCATTATAATTGATATAATATGTTGTTGTAAAATTATTTTTATATTTTTAATTTAATATATTTATTATTTAAGTATTGTCAGCTATATCAACTTATATTTATGATTTAATATAAAATAACTGAAATCATAAATCGAACTGATGGCGGGTTTGGGACTTAGTACAAATACAATTTTACCTTACAAATCTTTAGTTATTCAAAAGTGTAAAAATAACAAAAATACATAGTCACAACATGGAAACATGGAAATTATTTTGTAATTAAAGTATTAAAGGTATTTATAAGCATTTTTTTTTTAAAATTATGATAAAAATGTTTATATGAAGTTAATGATATATTGAATTTAAATTTTTATGAAATTGGATATTTAAACAGAAAATAATGATTTTTGTTGAAAATGACCTACTCAATTAATATTATGTATAATTGACACCTACCAATCAGCAGAGCGACTATTCGAGTTTTTTTTTTTTTGACACGAAGTAGGTGATTACTAATATTAGCATTAGCATTTATTTTTCTGAAATAGTTTATAAAATATAAAAGTAATAGAATAAATGAATTGACTAGGGATAAATCGGGAATTGTTAATGAATATTATTTCATATTTTAATATTCATGTTCTCTACGTTTTAAATATTATTTTTACGTCTTGTTTTTATAAGCTACCTATGCACATTATTGATAAGTAAATTACTGGAGTTTCAGTCTTGGCTACATGTTGAATTGAGTGATTGGGATTTTAGAGTATAGATTAATAAACCATTTATTCTTTTAAGCTTTGTAAAAATAATTGATTTAAATAATGTAACTTGATAAGTAAAAAATTGTATTTATTTTGTTACAATATCTGCACATCAATATGTTTTTTGCCTACATGATTTTTAGTAGGATTTAATTATAAGGTTTGAATTTTAAACGTAGAAATATTAAAAACAGAAATACCATGGGAAGTGTAATTAAATAAGCTCGTCATCAGTATTTTTTCCAATATTTCAATATATAACCAACCATCGTAATAATATAGTAATATATTATTTACACTTTAAACAATGAATAATTTTAGTTACTTAGTAAAAACTAAAAACTATTGAGCGCAACTCTATCAATGATAATAAATATTTCATAATAACAGAACAATTTATTATTTCAATATACTCGTATTTAAATTCCTATTATTAAAAAGGTGTAGCACATTTTATGCTTGTGTCATTCTACTCCTAACCTTTTAATATAGGTACAGTATTTAGTTTACAGTATAAACATTAAACACTTTATGTAGCAGTTGCACATGTACCGATTAGGATGGCTTGTTTTGTCATAATATCGTATTTTATGTATTTTGTAAGACTAGGGCAGAATTATTGTTGCACTTAATTGCATAGAATTTTTAAAAAAACTGTTTTAGCCAAAAAAGTTAAACACGAGTATGCCAGGATTACTCAGGAAATACCAATAAAGGTCGGTCATTGGCTATTGCGGCAATCGTTGAAATTGGATAATATCTATAAATATTATAATATTAAGACTATAGAAATTGTTATATTATAAAATGGTTTAACACAGCCGACGATTACACAATTTCGCTCATAACATTACCTACACGTTTTTTTCTGTATCGAAATAATTAATCACGTTTTCACTATTAACATTGTTAACCGTTTTCAGCGTTTTAAGTACTTAATCTTACTTGGCCTAATAACGTCTCAATGTTATACGTACTTACCTACATATTTAGCCACTGGTTAGTTTCAGAACAAGTTGTTTATTAATATTCATTTTTTAATGAAACCCCAATGGCATTAAGAAAAAAAATATGTAAAAACAAAACAGTTTATGTGTGTTGGCAACACGGTTATCAATATCTAACGCATAATAAAAAAAAGTCTAGATATATTAATATTTATTTTACGGATTACTGTGGTCGTTATTCAGTAAAATAAATTTGATTGGTAGTAGCAGGCGATACATTATTGTATAATATATAGAATAAAGGTTTACGCCAAATAACGCTTAAATTCTCTTGAAGTTTTTGTATTATTTTTATACACATTGTACACGTGTCATCAGCTGTAGAGGTGGTATTGTGTTCTATGCCTACAGGTTAGGCCTCAGTAGTACTGATCATATTTTAACATGTTTTTATCTAGCCCACGAAATAGGTATAATATACTCTCGTATATGATATTTACCTAATATTGTTATAGCTTTTGGGTTAATCATTTCCTAACCGATGTAGGTATATAATAATATTATTGTTACGGGTCAGCGATCACCACGGAGCACCACGATAATACGCACACGCTCAATACATAATATTATGCAGTAAATTATCGTGGAGTTTAAAATATTATGGAAACAAACAGGATTTGTTGCCCGAAGAGTTGATATTTTAAAAACTCACATGTACCATGGCCCGCGCGTGGGTTATTAGGCTTTAGAACCCGCGTGCTTATTTGGTATAATATTATTGCTCACGCAATCTAGTTTTAGCGGTATCACAGATGTATATCGTATATTATACAGTGTCTTGATCTTTGACCATGTTCCAGATATTATCAAACGTTACCTATATTATTCCGTTTAATATCGTAAACGGTCGTAATTATTATTATTATTATTATTATTGGCAGATACCCATTATTTAAAAGTGAAAATCGATCATCCGAAGCGATCAAACGTTATTATTAAGACACTGCAAAGTCGTTATTTTTAAATCATTCCACTCATGGTTAAGTGTACGGAGCGCGGAGTGTGCATTAAGTGTTAGTCCTTAGGCATAGGCTCAACTACCCGGGTGTATGCTCTAATCAAGCACTCCCTGGTCCCTGTTATAAAACACCAAAAATAATGTGAGAATTGGTATCAATTTTCATGCAAGATTTTTTTTATTTTATGTTTTTATATATAAAAAAAAAATCAAAAAGAAACAAACTTAAACAAGTTGAAGTTACAATTCCAATAAGTATGTAACAAATTAAAAATGAATTGAGTACAATAGTATGTTAAATATCGGCTTACTGACTTGTTCATTTTAAATATTGAAAGGCATATTACAGATTCCATAAAACCAAAATCAGTGTGAGAATTATTGAAATAGGTATACATAATTTTAGCACCCCCTACAATTTTATAGGGGCCTATGCCCTAAGGTGTAAATAAATAAAAAATGACCAAAAAAATGGCAAAAAATGTCCTAAAAAAATGACCTAAAAAAATTACAAATATTAGTTTTTTATTAATAAAAATACATTTTTTTAAAATATTTTACTCTATTTTACTATAAACTTTACTTTACTACATAAAAATGACAAAAATGTCCTTAAAATAGGAAAATAAAAAAATTAAAAATATTTGTTTTATAAATTTATCAATGCTTACAAATTATTTAAAAATCAAAATCATTGCATTGTACAATTAGAGCGTATTTTATGTTATCGAAAGTAAATGAACGACGATTATCTGTTAATAAATTTTTATATTTGGAAAAACTTCTCTCCACGTCTACTGAAGTGATTGGGGCAAACCTGAAATGGACCAAATCATCAGCACTGAAATCATCCGGAAAACACTCACTTGAAGCTTCTTCATCATTTAAAATTTTAGAAATTGTTGACATCGTTTGAAATCCAGTATTTTTGGCAAGTACCGCTTTAAATTTGTTTTTTATTTCTTTCCAATTCTATTAACTGCTGCTGATTCAATTTTAATTAAAATATCTTGTACAATTTGTATTGAATCATAAAGCCTGAGTCCTGAAGTTTCTAACTTGGTAATAGAATCGGCCAGAGTTCCAAAGTTTGCGTTAATGTAAATTAAATTATGTTTTACATTATCATCGCTTATAAGATCCTGTGCTTTTTCAACTGACGTAGAATCATCTTTGTTTAGTCCCATAATAATAGTTTTCAAAATTTCAAAATGTTCACAAAAATAAGTAGCAGCTTTTAACCATGTACCCCATCTTGTCAATACCGGTTGTGGTGGTAGAGGAATATTAGGTGCCATTTCCTTGAAATATTGAACACGTGATGGACATTTCAAAAATATTTTTTTGATGTTCGATATTAACTGATCTACTTTTGGGAAGTGTTTTCGAATCTCTTCCGCAACCCTATGTAATCCATGGGCCAAACAACTTACGTGTTCCATTTTAGAGTACAGGATTTTTAGACCTCTGCCAGCTTTCATCATATAGGGAGTGGCATCACTTAAGAACAACAAAATATTGTCATGCTTTATTTCTTGGGGCCATAAAATATGTAGAGATGTATCTAATAATTTGGCGATGGAGGTATGGTTAGCTTTTTCTAAAATTTCTGAATTGAGCAAAAATATTTTCCCCGGGCCTCCGACTTCCAATGTACCGACAATCACGTTAGCCACATACCGTCCTACCGAATCCGTAGTTTCGTCTATAGAAACCCATAGCTTTTGGTTTTCGCAATAACTTCTTATTTTGTTAATACAGTCTTCGTAACATTGAACAACATAGGTTTTCCTTAGCGTTGATTCGTCAGGAATACTTTTGTGCGTGTATTTTTCCAAAAATGCACGGAATAATTCATTTGATATTTTGTGTAGGGGAATATTGGCTGATAAAAGAGCTTGACATAAATCGTAATTAAAAGTAGATTTTTTTGACGACGTAGTAAGAAAATTTTGACTTTGTTTTAAATGTTTGCGCTCTATACCATTTTTATGTTTTATACGGGAAATGTGTTGTTCAATAGTAAATTTTTTTTCTGAGGCCACCTTTACTTCACATACTTTACAATAAAGAACTGTGCCATCGAAAGAAAAAATATCGTCGCCGAATTCCGACACAAATGCACGCAGACGAGCACTAACCGACGTTTTAATTTTCGGCATTTCGAAAATATTACGAAAAATAATAAATGTTGGTATAATATTATTCACTTTTACACGACAACGACGCGACGACTGTAATCGGCGAGATAAAATCGGATACTAATCGAATATTAGGAAAAAATAATAAAATGTAGGTATAATATTATTCACTACAATACGACAACGACAATAATGTAATTGTCGAGATAAAATTGGATAGGTACTAATCTTAGTCTGTGGTTTAAGTTATCGGCATAATGGTTGACAAGAAACGATAAGAAATGAACTAGTGTGAAATCAGTAAAAATAACTAAAAATGTTGGAAAATGACCTATAAATCTCAAAAAATGACTTAAAAAGTAATAAACACCAAAAAATGCAAAAAAATGCAAAATAAAAATTAGTTATTTAGATTCACATGCTTATGAAACAGATTTGTGGCCAGGAGAGCATCGTCTAAAAAGTTCCAAAAAAAAATGTAAAATGCATCAACTTCCGAGCCCTACTAATAACCAATAATGTTGCTTAATGAAATTATATTTCGAACTACCCAGGTTTTACCTTTATAATAACCTCTACACAATTGTATATTTATACCATCTCAATTTTACAGCAAGGTATTTGTCAAACACTTTAGTCAGTTTAGTAGATTAAACGAGTGGTACCTATTAAATTATCTTTGTTTTGAAATATAGCGGTATTCAATTTCAGACTTTAAAATTAATGTTGTCAACATTTAACCGTGTAGTAACAAATAACAATTATTTATTACTTATAATATAGGTACCTACATGTATTTACTAATAAAAACTCTTTTCGAGTTAAAAAAAAAAACTATCAACTTCCATAAATAGTTTTACAGTAGTTGTGACTTATAATAATATATGTGTACTGAGCCATAAATATTTTTAATGGACAATATATTATTGGATCGTTACGATAATACTACCTTCCGATATACACGCATAATACACGTCACACGTGTAAACCCGAACAACGAAAAGCAATAATATTCTGCCGGCTACGGCACAGTATATAATAATATTATAATGTAACATTACGCCTACATAAAGGCAATATCTAAATAACAATATGTATAAAGCACGTGCTGTTCCTATTTTATTGTCCGTAATATTATAACGAAACGGCGTGAAAGGAATGAGGATTATGCAGACTAAGTATTCTATCCAGGTAACCGTATAATAACCGCACGTATACCAGCGTACCTAGTACCTACCCATGAGCCACGACTGGGAATAATAATAATTTATACAGCTTTTTCTTTACATCAAGTGGTGCAATATCAGTTTAAACACACCTATTATAAACAACAATATAAATTCAAGTTTAGGTATATAACTTCTTATTATAATAATAATAATATATTTATAAAGTGCAAAGGCTAAAAATATTACCTATACATTTTTTTATAACATACAAATATAACAGCCAAACATCAGTCTGGCGCGGTTTTTAAGGAGCTTTACGTGTCGGCGGTCGTCGAGGCGTTCTGCCGATATTACTGACCACAATAGTTTACGGGTCGAGTGGTTGAAATTTATTTAAAAATATTATCGAGCTCCAAATTGTCAGTGTCTTAACAATCGTGTAGATTTTGGGTTTTTTTTTTCAATAATTTCATAAATGTGTACCTACTATAACAACACGTGTTATATTTGAAAAACTAATTAATATTTATGATACGGTCACTGCAGGCCACCTTTTTCAGTTTTGCACTGCACATTTGACATTTCGGATTTAGCCATTACGCAAAGTGTGTCATACTGCACACGACTTCAGTCCCCGAATCACGATTACCAGCGAGGCGCGACTATATGGACGCATTTCGATCGCTGCTCTATGCAGATACACCAAACTACCCGAGCGGTATCCGATAACAACACTATCGTATTATTTCAATGCACATTATTTTCAAAATCGATATTGCACGGTTTTTCCTCGGTTCGTATGGTTACACATATCATTATACAACTGGATTTTCAAAAAGAAATCGTGCCGGTTCAAGGGGATACCTAAAGAGTTCGATATGGGCAATTTTCCAAGTGCGTATGTCCGTCTGTGCATGTATGTCATTTGAATGTGTGTTATAGTAAGTATGAACATGATTCATTGTACTGTGGCATATTATGTATACAGATGGTAGGTAATGGTTTTCGTTAAAAATCATGTGTATGTTTTGCCCATCGTACTAGACCTACTTAAATTAGCTGTAAGGTTTACTTGAAATCGATTATTTCTGTTTATTTATTTGCTCACGATCGCTGTTTAAAATTGCATAACCCCCTCTGCACACTCCACAACAACCCAGCGTTCTATGAAGTTCTCCATCTCATTACCAATTTCCCCAAAATGTCATCACAATGCGCCCACCTTTCCTCCAACATCCCTTTCAATATTTAAAATATATTCTTCACCCAACAAACAAATACAACTTCATAATGAATTTAAATATGTTTTTAGATTTCTTACCACATTACTAACGTCGAGGATACGACAGGCAAAAGATCTAGGTAAATTTTCGAAAAAAGTCGATATCGAAATCTTAAATTTTAACGACGCGCAAGGTTAAAAAGAGTCGATATTAAAAGGGAAAACTATAGTGCCTTTTATTTTAACGCTTTCGCGATATTATCAAAATATCGTTGCGTCGAAAATCCAAAGTATCCATCAAACGAATATAATAATAATAATAATAATAATAATAATTTATTATGAGCGTTTTTGCAGCGCTGTTGTTCGCGTGGGCGTTCAATCCACCCGGAGCAAGCAGACACCGATTGCCGGGCGCATCGTGTGTCGTCGTCGTCGTCGTCGTCACAGGTATCGTAATTCGTATAAACCGATGGTTTTTACCGCGGTTCAGGGTCGGAGAGACCGCGTTTCTTATACCAAGGCCGGCCGAGTTCCGTCACGATTTCCACGTACGGCCTGGAGAGCGGTGCTGCCACTGCATCACGAACACACACACTAACACATATTATATGCTATATATATTTACAGGGTGATCCATTGCACCAGTGTCATACACGACCACACTTATTTTCTGAGTAAAACGTTGTGTTTTCAAAAAAACATTTTGTTTCATAGTTTGAAGTAGGCCCATTGCAATTTATACTACTACATTTTTTTTTAAAAAAAATATTATTTTTTACTATTATTTACTATTGTATTATCGTACCTATAGGCTATAGTGTTATTTTCTTAATGTTTTTAATGATAAACTTTATTTTTAATTTCAGAAATACAAATATTAAATGTCGAATAAATAATTGTTTTTTTTTTTTATTGATAATCATTTGAAGTTTAGATGAGCCGCGGAGTATAAAACGGAGATGCGTGCTGGGTACTTCAAAACTGAAAAATAGTTTAAGTCTTTGTGTAAATGTATACCTACCTAGCTAGTGTTATAAATTGTTCAAAATATGCGGAAACGCAAAAAATGACTAGGAATATCGGTGTAACCAGTTACACGAATCACCCCATACACAATAACAACGATGATGTTCCGTTGTGCAAACCGATGAGCTTAAAATCAAAATATATTATATTATACAATAATAATAATAATATCTCGTGTCGTTTTTCCATCGTCACTGGCGCTATTTTTATGCTCTCAATGCCGTCGGCGCCGAAGACCGCGATCATATTATATCGGCGTCATAATCATCATCATCTGCGGGATCGATCTCGACTAGGGTGGGCGCAGTGCCAACTCAACTCGAGCCGACTATATAATATGCGCCATATTATGGATAAGTACCCGTGCGATATTGAGGCAACTGTAAGTATAATAGGTATTACGCGTTAAATGTTTTTTTTTCACACAGTCGTTTTTTTATACTTTTGATCAATTTCCAAATTTTTAAGGTTACCTATATGGTTTTATACGAGCGAATAACCGGGCGACCAAAATATTTCATCGAGACGGATTGTGCGTACCCCAATATTCAGGGTTCGGAAAGATTCCCTACAAATAAATATCTTAATATACTAAGATGCAAAGTTATAATAGGTACCTTATCTATTGTAAGACGTATAAGGTTTATAATACATTAATTTTAGACATAGATTTGAATAGGAAGGTAGAGTGTTATCTAGACATATACATACAAGACTCAAGACTCTCTAAAAAAAAAACTTTTCAATATTTTTTAAAAGGTACAATTTAAAACAAAAAACTGGAAATCATCCATTTTTTCAACATTTTCAAATAACAATTAGTACTAGTATAGTAATAATAATAACATACACTCACAAATAACACCTAAGTTTCTACGAATCTGCTTTATTAAATACAAAAATGCATAGCACCCATAGTCTTATGGAGGCTATACAATATGAATAGGAAATCCTTAACAATACAATTTTCCAAAAATGTTAACTACGAACTCGTATTATATTATAAACAGTTGACAATAATTTGATAGGTAGTTGTGTAACTACCTATCAAATTTTATGAATTACTAAATATTGTATTTTAATTTGTTTATTAAAATGTCAATACCGGTAATCAATCAAATATTTAATATTTTGGTTTTTAAATTATTCAGATAATTAAAATCTTGATTACCATTTAAAACATTAAATTTTTTTTTAACTAAAATTTATTTTTTATTAAATGACCTTTAAAAGTAATTCTATTAAACTATTGGTGCTTAAAAAAAATATCTAGGTACAAGTTACAATTTTTATCTTTGATACGTATCTTGATCTCTTCGATCGCCCAACCATGCGTATATAATACAATTGTGTACATCAATAGCGATCCTCTTAATATGTTTATCTCGTGTGGTAATAGATTTTATATGCACTTATTATATTATTATCTACGTAATAATATTTATTCATCCATCGAAGATTGATTATAATTATATGTCGGTGATACCTATTTCTACAATCTAGTATTTGAAAAAACTAATAATATTGTTTTCGTTCTATCGATGTTCATAATATTATGTGATCTAACCGTTGTCAATTGATGTCTTAACATTTATAACATTGCAGTTTATTATAGTCATCATTAGACACGGAGACAAATCTTCTGCAGAAGTCAAGAATGATATAAATATTATTACACATAATATGAAATAGTATAGTATGTTGTTAGTTAATTACGTTCTTATGATTGCAATCGATTGTAACTCGTATACCAGCCCGAGCCCTTATTTAAATAGGTAGGTACTTACTTATTGCTTACGGCGAGTACTTTAATCAATCTACGTTTTACATATCTAGGAAGATATTCTGTTAATAATATTTTTTAATAAAATATAATTCAATGATAAGTAATACTTACTAGTTACTCACTAGATATAAGTATATTAACCTAACTAAAGTGTTCACGACGTTCGAGTACGTTTGTTAATTATTTTACTAAAATATTATAACTACATTTCAGAGAAATTTCGATTGGACGATTTGGATGAAACGTACATTTTAGTCTGTTGAATATCGTGGGGGATCTAGGTATATCTAATATATGGTAAGTATGATTAATGCATGATGAAGACTATCAATCAATAAATTGTATGGTTGAAAGCCGGATTCGTCATTAATTTGCCTAATAATATGGAGAACTATAATGTACGCGTAAGACGTGTGTTTTACCATTTTAAACACCCCTAAATTGTGTTTTTAATATTTGAATACGTTTTCATTTATATGTTGTATGATCATATTATGTATACAATATGGAAATATGTAACTTAAAGTATATAATTATTTTAATAACAACTTTTTAATAAATATTTTTATTTTTTTAAATTAATCAACGTGATCGTTAAAATAATTTACTTTTAAAGTTTTAACATACAATCGACAAACAGTTGATAAGTTTAATATTTCGACTATTTGTAAAAATTATACGTGGAGTGGTTAAAATATACATAATATTATAAAGTTTTTAATTTTGAATACGTATTAGATTAAATGTTGACTATACTCATTTCGTATTATCATACCATACACGAACCAGTAAAAATTTCCCAATATCCCATTGCCGGTAATTCACACGATTGCATATTTTATCGTAACATGAATAATATAATTGTATGTACATAATTTGTACATATAAAAATAATATATTATTTATGTATTATTATTGTGTATTTTTAATCACTTTAGCTTACAGTAATAAATCATTAAATTTAGTTGTTCTCTTCAAACAACAATGATTATACCTGTGGCATAATGCTATTTAATTCCTGTCCCCGAACCAAATTCATAATATTATGTTGATGTTGTGTAATACCTTATAAATGACATTCTTTTTTTTTTTTTAAATTTTATTTTAAAAAAATACCAGTTTTTAAAATATAGTGGCTTCACAAGATGAATTGCTCCAATTATAAATGTACAGGGTGTTACATGGCTAAAAAAACAGCATTAGTCGAAACCACAGCAATTCACTACTCATAACTTAACTCTCGCTCAGATCATCTCATTCCAGGACCACCATCTTAAACATGTCTCAACTGCGAGTCTTCCTCCTCAAGTGATTTATCATATTACATAGTACTAACAATACCACTGTATTCTTTTTAACAAATTATGTGCTTAAGGTACATGACTAACAGATTGTAAATATTCGATGAATCAATGTTTTAAAAAAAATGATATACACGTATAATATGAGCATCAATAGCAGCTTTGTTTTCTAAGACACAAAGGGTTCCGAGAATTTTTTTCAATTTTAAACTGTATTTTCCATCGTCTCTGCGTGCTCCATGTTTATTATTGGTAAACATTCCAAGTAATATTACAGTGGAATAAAAAATGTATGATGCATATACCTACAACTGTTGTATGTTACATCCTGTATACTCGTTAAAATAGTATTTATGCCCATCAATGGGAATAGGTAACTACATAATATATAACAGGATATCAAAACAGGATTTTGAAGTATGGTTAATAATCAGTGCAACAGGTACCTGCTGAATATCGTTACATGTTATTATGTCATTTACAAAACATTTAAGAATGTGTACAATTTTACGAATTTAATGCAATTTACCGTTGAGTACATTTTTTTGAAAAAAAAAAAAAATTGTTTTAAGTTTGTGGCTTGTAACGTAGATAATATAATGCGTATCAATATCAGCTGTGTAACAGATGATGACGATTATTATTGGCGCGAGAATAAATAAAAGAGAAAGTCAACGAGTTTTAATCCACAAGAACAGTTGGTTGTACGTTGAACTTGACAAATAACGTTGGTTCCCGAATTATGGGGGGGAGACCATGACCGCTATGACATTACTAGTAATATGAGAACATTAAGAACATTAAAAAAGGTAGATTCCATCGACATTACCACGTGTGTAAGTATAGTTTTATTATGTTTTTTTTTTTAAAAATCTTATGTTTTGTCTAGATGAATTAAAATATAAATATGCAAATATGTTAACTCGTAATCAACCATAACAATATAATATACCTTTAAGACTCGTAAATTGTTTTTTTTTTCAAAGTCATAATATATTTATTAGACAAGTGTATCTTGAAGTTAGGTATTAATTCTATCAAAATAAATTTTTTACGAGTTTCATGAAAAATGAATGCTAATTTATTCAACTATTTAACACGATTGTATTATTTTACCTATAGGTATGTGGTTCTATATTACTAATTGTATAATATATTACAAAGTGGCTATGGACTATGTTAATTATCCATACGCACCTAGGTAATTAAGAAAACCAAAAATATTTAAATACATATTATTTGTGTTTTATTCATCCTTAAACTTTTAATCGATTCATATCATTTGTTCAAATATTTATTTAACCTCTATAATTATATGATAAATACCAATTAATTTTGATTTTATACCGCATTGATTCATAATTAAAATGTAGCTAATATAAAAATAATCTTATTAGATTATTCTATACTATTGTATAGAAGTATATAGTTTTTTATTTTTATGTTAAAAACAAAACATAAAAACGAATAAAAGCTTAAATAAATTTGTTAAAAAAATGGATAATATGCATTGACTATCGATCCAGTATACGATTATTCATTGTTTATAATATACTAATCCCATGACTATATGCTTCAGTGCCAAGAATGTTTAAGATTAATACACTACTATAAAATCTATAGTATAGATGATACACCTGGATAACCTGGTAAAATTAATTTTAATTTATCAGGCCTCGACTTTCGTCAGTGCCTAAAATAATCTCCTAGAAATAATCCCCTTGCCATGACGATGTGGATGCCTAATGAAGATCTATCATTTTCTCATTAGTGGTACCCATTTATACTATACACATTTAGGTGTTTTCATTTGTTTTTACAATATATTATTATTGCAATTATTATATTGGGTATTTTATATGTAACTCGCTATTATATTATAATATCATATTAATTGTTATTATTACTATTGCAACAAATTATTAAAAATATTGTAATTACCAATTTATTAAACCACTGCAATTGGGCATCGGCTAGGTTAACTTTATAAACGAATGAATAAATAAAATATATATATTGTGTATTACTTTCCTAGATCCTGTAATTGATCGACTGAAACATCAAGATGTTTATTATCCGGTAAACACTTTAATAATGGAAATTATATGGTCATTTATGCGTATTAACTAACGTAACACAATATTGTGGACTTATTAACTTGTCGATTATCGACTGTAAATGACTTTCATTTCCACTGTTTATTTTTAATTGTAACACACTTTTTCAAATACTTTAAATTGTATTTTTAAACATTGATATTTACATTAAAACTGTACTACAATATACTTACTTAGTAATTTCAATTTTACAACCTATTATTATATTATGATGTTATTATCAACATATTATTATACATGAGTATACAGTAAAGGGTACTACAATATAATTATTTTTCTTATAAAAAAATAACTCGTAAGAAATGGTTTTACCTAACCAGGAACTATATATTTAATTAAATAACTTCCGATTTGTGTGTGGTACATATTATATAAGATGCAATTATCATGAATATCTTATAAAGAACTTATCCCGGTTAACTTTCTTAAACAACTAATACTGACTGAAATATTTATTTTAAAATTTAAAATTTAATGAATAAGTTCTTCATTTTTATTAGATACTAAAATACTTCAAAAAGTTGTTTTATTTGAATGATAACTATATAACTGTTATTTGCTTAGTTAAAGTTAGAACAAAATACCAAATGCATAATTATTATGTATCAATAAGTACGGTTTATTTTATTCATTCGTATACCTCGAATCTAATGAAATGAAACATTCATCAATATTTTAAATTGCCTCATCTACAATTTGTGATTTAGGTTTTATTTAATTTTGTAACTAACACTACAAACATAAAGTGCCTACTATTCGAATGGTTAAAAAAAAACTACATCATTTGTACAAAATTTAACTTTCTGATTGATTCCATAAAAAAGGTACACAATTCCAAAAAAAAATAAAACTGTCGATTAAGAGAAATATGAGCTAAGTGAATAAAAAATGTTTTGAACGTTAGAGAGGCCTGTTTGGAAAGTAATGAGAACGATTTTCTCGTGTAATTGCCACTGATATAAGCACCCAAACAACTTGCATTTTGTACTTCTAACAATTGACTGAAATACCGTTTCAGAGCCACGAAAACATATTTTAAACTCAAAACACTTATACGTACATGAACTATATCAAAAACAGGATCGTTTTAGACATTATCAAACTAAACAGAAAGCGCGCGTGTATCTAATAATATGAAAAATATTCTCACTTCTAATATTGATCATGGATATAATACTTTAGAGAGCTGTCTAATTTAAACGCACAACTAATGCATTCCACTTTTGTTATGTATAGGTTCTAAAAATATAATATAGAATTTTGAGGCTATTGTATACAAAAAATAATTTGTTTAAATGCTTTAAGACTATAATATTGATTATTATTCATTTTTACATTTTTATTTTATCTATATATATATATGTAAATAAGTGTACATTTTGAATAAATTTTATAGCTCAAGATCCACCGAACCGATTTCGATAAAAATTTTAGGGCATATTAAGATTGATATGTAGATAGTTTTTGTGAAGTTTGTACGCTGTGTGATATGTGGTTCCGGAGTTATGGCCTCTTAGGTTAGTACGATGTTTCGCGCACGCTGAATTCCTCCTAAACGGCTGGACCGATTTGAATGCATTTTTTTGTATAAGTTTGAGTGACGCCCTGGATGGTTTAGATTCACAAAGTGGCGAGGTGAGGGGGGTGATGTAAGGTGCTCACACGGGGATTTTGTGATTTACGATGGAAATAATTGTTTATAAATGGTTGCTATTGGTAACCATGGTTGCTATGTACTGTTTATTTATAGGGTTGTCAATGGTTACATATTTTATCTATACTATACTTAATATTATAAAGAGGAAAGATTTGATTGTTTGTTTGTATTGAATAGGCTCCGAAACTACTGAACCTATTTAAATTAAATTTGGTACATAGATAGTTTAGACACTGAGAAAGGATATAGGCTACTTTAATACTAAAAACGGGCTGTAAAGGGTTGAAATAGGTTATGTTATTTATTTTGCCCTCAACGTAACATCATTATTAATTTTTTTTAATGGGCAACGAAGTGCACTTGATCAGCTAAATATGAAAAAAAAATACACACGGGCGAAGCCGGCTAATTCAGCTAGTAATAATATATATAAAAATACTAACGCAGTTAAAATTGCATCAATTATTTTAAGTTTCTTGTTTTAAAGTATATTTTTTTCTGACATGATAGACAAACCAATAAATAAATAAATACTCAACTAAAAAAAAACTTGTCTCCTAATTGAAATGGACAAAAGGTAGCACCGTAGCTGGACACCATAGCGCTGAAGTTGTACGGAATTGAATAATACATTGATACATAATAATATATTCTAACAAGGAAAATGTTATGATAGTTTAAATTTTTAATGCACAGTTTAGCAATAAGTATATCTCAGAAATGCATTACAAAAATTAAATTTTACTTGTAGGTACATTAAAAATAGTTACATCAACATTGAAATTTATTTATGACTGGAGGGTAAACTGCAATGTATGTATAAGTACGCATAAACATATTATGGATTAAACTAAAATAATTTTTTTTGAATTACATGAATACATAATATGCGGTTATAATTAAATATTTAAATAGATAAAGATAAATATTGTGTTTTATTTCATGAAAATTGAATACGCAGACAAACAACTACCAATATTATGTATTCATATCTTAAAAAGTATACGATTATCTATAAGTTAATTTATACCACGCCTTTCTTTTTGTTTAACTGCAACAATAGTTCACCATAAAAATAAAGGAACTTTAAGAAAATATAACAAAAGAAGAGTATAAAATATAAAAAATAAAGATAATAATATAAATGTTAAAAATTAATATAATTTTTAAAATAATAGATATAGTCCTTTAAAGGATAAAATAAATCGAATGTATATAATATGAGTGTGTTATCTGTGTGTCTTATAAAGATATACATTATTGTGGTTGATAGATTCATATTATTATACATGTACGTTACTGTAACTTGTATTTGAGGTTTTATATTAAACCATTATTACTAAGACGTCTTTTTGCGAATTTTTAAACGTGAAAATTTATATTTTCTAGGAAATGTAAATAAATAATAACGATTTTGTATTAGATTATGTGTATTTTTAGTGGGTAATCAAATATATTGAAGGTAAATTATATGATACTGTACAAGTAATAAAAATCGTGTTTTACATTATTGAGGAATAGTAGTCTTAAGTACTGGTTTGCTTACTTATATAGTTATATTAATAATAATTATACAGTTAATATTATAATTTATATTTGATTCGGTACGTGAGAACTATTGAAAAACTAAATACTGACATTACATACTTATAATTATTCGTTTATTAAAAACACAAGACTAATTATTGCGAGCGTTATCATCAAAGTATATCGTCTACTGTATGTTCAGTGTTTATGAGACTAACAACAATCTTAAAACATTTCAAGAAAAAATGTACTTATACCTGTTAATTAAAATATTTTTAATTGGGATAATATTATTTTATGATGGATATGCTTGTCGATTTTATTATTCAAAAACGTATAATTTAAGCACAAACTCACTTATATATATTTATGATGTATACATATCTTTACACTATTAATATTTATGATTTGCTTGTATAATTTAATAGTTTATTACAGAAAAATATGTCTGACCAATGCAGTTTTAATTAGTCTAGTGGCTGATAAATTACTGATGATGTTGTTCAATACTAAGCTACGCAAGTTAGTAAGCATACACGATTACACATATATATATATTGAATTTATAGGTCAAATATATTATACTCAATAATCTTATTTCATTTACAATGTCGGGTTTGTTTACATTATTAAACATGATCCATTCGATGGCATGTATATTTTGAAATGCAAATCAAAGATGACTGTACTATATATTCGCATCTCAGATGTCTTAAATAAATGTACTTTCTAGGAAAAACAATTATAATTATGCAAGTGTAGTATCGCTGGGTGACCTCGAGTTTTCGTGAGATTTGTAACTTCTAGAACAGCTTCAACGATTATCGCTGAAAGTATTAAGTATTACCAGGTGCTTACATGTACGCCGCGAATGTGTATATTATCAAATGTATATCAGTAAATTAAATTTCAATTAATAATTATTTCTGTATTGTATAATAATATGTTATACCAGAAGAGCAAAGTTTTCAAGACATGAAATTCATAGCATTGATAATCCTATGTATATTATTCAAGTATACCTGAGTGGATGATATAAGCCAATCAGAAATCGCACGTGTTTAATAACGATTTCAATGATGTTTTTTTATTGTAAAGGCACAGATGCCTTTTTTCACAGCTCAAATTTGAATACAATTATTATCAAAAATAATTAAGCTGAATTTTTCAGTTTTGATGTGTATGATCAAAAAAATGCAGTTTGGTTGATTACCATATAATTTGTTTTGGGTTTGCAATGGAGATTGTATAATACAAAATAAAAGGGATCGAGAAATTACACATGCAAATGTCGTGTATGGGTACTGTAATATCTTCAAATTCACCATGTATTTTTTTCATTATCTTATCATGTTGTTCTCTATGGGAATCTGCAGTGGCCAGTTGAGAGGGGGGGGGATTTATAGATATTTATTTACCTTCGGATTTTATACAAACTACTCGTGATATGACATGATAAAAACGAATGAATTATACTTTTTAAGAGATGTATACACTCCGTCGGAGGTGGTATAACCATGTATAATGTTTACTAATATATGGCGGCACGTATTAATATTATTATACATTCGACTATTTAGGTGAGTAAAATATGCATAAAATATTACGATTTTCACGATAATAATATTATAATATTGTAACGGATCCGAGCAGGGTGGGTGTATTGCATATATTATGTGCAACACGCATGCACTTAAATAATATTATTATGCATCACGTACCTATGTATAACGCAGGTACCCATATAATACTGCAATACCGTGTACATAGGACCTATATAATATATCTATGTAAGTGCGCTGATGAGGTCGTTCACGAGAGTGCAACAACGTGTCTCGTCCGCGCACTGATCTACCGCGATGATAATTATTAGGTGTTTTGAAGTCATCTATTCAATTGAATGATTGCATCTAATGCGCGTAATAATTATAATATTTGATATGGAAAAATGCATGATCGAATCTCGCGAACAACACGAAACCGTCAGAACTTAACCGTGCAGTGTGCAGGCATGTGTGTGTACGCGTGTATGTATATATGTATACATTTATCGACGCGACTACTTACCGCGGTAATTAGTTCCTGAAAAGAGATCCATCGACTGGTGCGCGTATTAAACTTCTTCATTATATTCATCATAATATTACCGTGCCGATAATGCGATACCCTTGAAAGCGTATTTTATTTTAAATATTATACTTATACGCGGCTGGTTTGAACTTGTCCCGAGTATGACATTATAATATACATAAAGGTTACACACATATTATTATTATGTGAATCAGCACGTCGTCATAAACGGATACAAAATGAATTGCCCGGTCACTGGATGCCAAATTAGGAGTCCGTCAATAATAATTCACTCACGATCGAAGTATTAAAAAAAATATATATATACATGCGAGTATATACCCGTCAATATTGCGTATACCGTCGTCATAATATTATTATCACGCACGTTTTGATATTATAATATTAATATGACGATATTTAACTTTATTTTACCATATATCCATTTGAAGACGAATCGTGTCGTACACATATTATATTGTATAAATACACGCTTTTTCTAGGTTAATTTGGTATGGATCAATAAAGCAAAGTGTTAAATCAAGAGTAATTATCATTTTTCACAAATATTGTTTTTTTAATCATCCCATCACTAATCCAATATGGGTACAATATTATATTGGTCGAGTGTTATTTTTTTTTATAATTTCATACCTGCCCACAAGAGTGAGTTGACGTCATCGACCGTATAGTATAATAGTGAACGCGTATAAAACACAACGATGGTGGAATGCCATCGAATTCAACAAAATATATTATAGATACCTCGTATGATGGATACGAACATTAATTTTAATAGTTATCACGAGTTGTTTGAAAATACGAGACATTTTTGCAATTAGTTTTACCGGAATGCGCAGTAGACGGCCAGAAAAGTTGGTACGCTGGTTTCGGGGTTATGCATGTAAATAAAATAAAATGTTTCGCAAACAAAATATTAGAAAATTGAACACATCGGCGAGCTAACGCTGACGAAATAACAATATCATGTTCCGCGATAGTTTCTGCGTGTTAGCGGATGTTTTATCCGAAAATGATTTGAACGCAAGAAGAATAATGTCGTCGGTGTATCTTATTTTAAAATATATTATATTATTATTATACACTTTAGTCGTAATACAATTTGGCCAGGGCTAAATTTGGATGACTCCGACCGGTTACAACAGTCCGTTTCACAATGTTGCGTTGTTCGGGCTCAACACGTAATATTATACACCTCCTCGTGATCATATAGATCTGACACATATTAAACAAGCAAAATAATATTAACATTATTATTATTTCCCGGACTAAAAGGAGCACATGACATTAGTTCGACTGTATCGTGTTTCCAACAAGGAAAGTTTTTATTAAATACAACCGCGCGGCTCCAGGTAGTCTCCGGGACTGACATACGTTTTTCGAAAACGTTTTAAAATCGTATTAAATAATACCGTGGTAACGTACAATTAATGTATACATAATATATTTGCGTATATTATAGTGTCTAATCTTATACAATAGGCGCTTTAAAGTCGCACACACACATGACGTCATAATAAGTTATGTGCCTATTTAAACCACATGGTTTCATAAGCTCAACGTCGCATCGATGCTATTTATTTAAACTACCCCGTCATTTATACGCGTACACAATAGGTAATAATGTCAATAACTTTGGAAAACGTGTAAGCGACGGTGAAACGATTTACATCACCGCCGTGTCTTAACCGCTCCTATATTATATATTATATATATAATATGATAACGGTATGAAATAACTTTATAGGCAGATATAGCAATACCTATCGGCATGGCATTAAATCGATATATATTTTTTTTTTCATACAGTTTTTAGTGACAACACTCATCTTTTGACATAATATTAGATTTGGTACCTACCTACATTTTCCATTCGAAAACCAGTTATTTCAGGTGTAAAAGTATTAGTCGACTCGGTTCAGGAGAATTTTTACAGTCGAACTTCTCTGAAATATTACTTCAAACAATACTTAGTAATATTATATTATGCCCTTGAGAATGTATTTACATAAAAACAATTTCGATCAATGTCAAATGTACATATATAATTTTTTCCATTGAATTTAACTTTTGTCACTACCTATATAAACATTAAAAGTCGGACGAGCAGTAAAACCGTGTTTGGAAATACGTATAAAAAATAATCAAGTTTAGGAAATTAGTGAAATAAAAACCAAAACGAGTTAGATTTTTTATTAGATTTATTTACTGCCGGTGTATGCGTTTTTATGGATATTGAACACACATTTTTAGATGTATATAAACACCGCGGAGGCACTTTCTTTTTTTCGTAAATTTGAAGCCGCTCATTGTGTTACTCGGATATATTGTGGTTGGCGATAAAGCGCCGAGTCGCGTATTAATCATAACTTATTAGACATTTAAAGTCAAAATTTTCTATTTGTTTTTCGCACTCTGTGCTCCGGCTAACAATAATGTAATATATTACGATAAATGTGTATAGGTGTTGATTTACACGCGAGAGACATCGCTAAATATTGCATCGGTATTGGTATAGGACGTGAAACACTTTTTTTTTTCTTAGAAAGCAACCGTGACTCGGTTAAATTTTAATTGGTATCTTATTATTGAAAAAACACCTATCGTAAATCATCAGCATAATATACGCGTATTGCTATAAATCAACGGTAATAATATTATTCCTGGACCCATTTTGACATAACCAGACCATTACGCAACGTTCTGCGCGTTACAGTATTATGATAATTAAAAATAAAAATCTTTTAAATTATTATCCACAGCTTCGTCTGTGTAATACAATATTATAATAATATGATATGCGCGAGCGTGAACACACATTTTAATCGGGTCTTTCCGACGATTCGTTTCTTGTATTATAGGTAGGTATCACAGTCGTATTCTGTTCGGTGGACCTCTTTAACAATATTTTTTCCCAATCGCCTTTCACACGAATCCAGATCGTTCTCTTGTCATTTACTTGGTTTATGTAAAAGAGAACGTTTTGTCCATTGTGCACAACTCTTGAGCTTTTCGTCGTGTCTCCGATCGTGTATAATATTATACGACACACGTATTTCGTTATACATATGCTTATCGCTGTTCTCTATATTATGATTTGTAAATCTTGTGCAACGGTAATAATATAATTGTTTTACGAAGAGCGTTGTTGCATTTCTGTTGTTTACTCAGTCTTTTATTTCAAATATTATAGTTTGCAACGATTAGATGACTCGACGTGCTTATTTAACATGCCTACGTCCTAGATACCAGAGACAAAATATCACTGTCTTACAATTTGACAGCAACTTGGATATGAATATAGTACCTAATTACACGCCACCCTCGTTTGCATCATACACGTAATTGGGAGTTATTCGGAATCTAAGTTAATTATACCACACACAGCTGTTATTCAGTTTAATATAATCTATTTTCAAGCTATTATTACAATAATAATTACTAATATTGTCGTCTCTCAGTATGAGTGTTGATTAGTTGAATACCATCAACTACATATTATGATAATAATTATTTGAAATCTGCGATTCGTCTACAACTTACAATCGCTTTTTAATTTTAAATTTTGAATTCATACAATTTTTAATTTCAACTAGTGCTATTAGAAGTAAGTCTCATAATATAAAATATATGTACTTATTGTACCTACATAGTGCTTCTATCGTCCATAGGTCGATGAGGTTGGCTGATCTCTTTATTATAACGATCCAGCCGACCTAGCCATCTAGGACATTTCTGCGGGGCCATTTCGGCGTGAAGTACATTTCAAGCTATAATCGCTAAAATATATGAAAATGTTGAATTATTAAATAACTTTTAGTGATATAATAAGTTGTCGTATTAAATTTATTTTCTAGGACATATACTAATATGCACTGCGTGCGTAGTTACCTACCTATAATTATTGTTAAAACAAAAACAAAATAGTGATGCACGATCTCTGTCAGAACTCAAAATATTAAACAAATTATTTAATAAAATATCAATAATTATTATTTATGAACAAAAACGGTTTGAAATACTATTAAAACAGTCAGTTGGGGAGTATATTACACAAACCAACCAATGTGGATATGTTTTAAGATAAGTTGGATACTAAGTTGTTGCTCTATAAATAATTACTGTAAATTAGTAGATGATCAGGTTAGGTTAGGTCTTAATGTATTTACATTTGTTGATATTAAATCGAAACAGTTAACACTTACATAGTTACATATTATATAATAGGTACCAAACACATGGTATATTATGATAAGTCAAAATAGATTTTACCTCATAGAAACGAAATAAATAATATTTAAATACAAATCCACCATTGTGCTGAATTTTGTTTTGTTAAAAAATGTTCATTAGTTGACATATAGCCATATAGAAGTCTTAGTATATCCATATATTTTATTTTTTCAAGTTTATGAGATATTTTCTAAGTAATAAGTACTTGAATGTTGTTCATTCCTTAATATAAAATATACGAACTGGTCAACATGTTAAAGAGTTATTTATATATTTGTTATTAAAATAATATTTTATCTACTTTATTATTTTTATATTATGATTATAATAAATTGTGTTTAATTCAAGAAGACTGTATAATAATAATAATGACATACCTACATAACTTCTCGAGACATAAGAATGAACCTTTTCAAAGTTTTTAATAACATAATGTACGCATATTAACCACATAATATTGTATACATTGAACTATTTAAGAATACAAAAATTCTCTATAATATGTTATATATATTATATTAATATGCTATTTTTTTTTATTGATTTTATAACTTAGGGTGCGTAGGCCACTAGTTACAAAATGTTTTCATTTTTACATTTAATAGTAATATTAATCCCGAAAATTGTACTTTACATTATAGTCATTGAAGTATATTAATTTTATATACCATGTAGGTATAATTTTTCTCACACGTCACATCTACATAAATGCATATTAATTGAGTCGTATTTAGATAATATATAAAAAAAATGGTTAGGCAATAATATATTAACACCTATACATATATAATATGATACGTAAACGTAATGAACGTCACGTGAAATTAAAAATGTAGTTACCAAAGTTGTGTTGTAAATACTCGTATCTAATAATAATAATATGGTCTACTTACGAAAACGCCGACCACCGTTCTCACGATTATACCGCGGTGTAGGTATATAACAACAATATTGGGCGAACAAATCGATAGACATCAAAAGCGAGCGGTGGTTAATGCGATGCAAAGGTAATCAAATATGCTGAGCACGTATGCACGTAATGGACAATGACGATATGTACAATAATTCTTCATTTTATATTATTCCGACGACGACGACGACGACGATGTGTGTTTCATTTAGGTATATACCGTCGGAAAATTGGTATCGGATTTATATAATATTATAATATAGTCGCGAAGAAAACATAGTAGTAGTTTGGCGCGACGATGACGCGAGTGTGAGTATTCGTGTGTGTATATTTATTATTCCGCTTAAAAGATACTATATATATATATATATATATATACCTGATAATATTATGTCATTCGTCCGACGACGATCCCCAGTGGAGGCTTTGTGTGCTTATATAGTGTGCTGTATATTCCAACTAAGTGATGAAACTATGTATTATACATACCTAGTATTAAACTAGGATCTAAAATGATTATGTAATATTGGTGAACCCTGGGTTGCTTTACTTTCATCCCATGTCCACGAAAATATCACCACGAAACGTTAACAAAATTATTACAAGCCTCGACCATTTGAAAAAAAAAAGTGTTATTTTTGAGATATTCTCGATTATTAAAATGTATGCAAGATTTTATACTGTCTATACAATTCAGTTTATTATGACAATATCGATTAACAACCAGCTAGTATAATATGTCACGATTTGTAAAGTGAAATGAAACGTTATCACCTATAAGCGAAAATTAAAAAAAAACTCTTTTTGGGTGTGTTCCATTGGGGCGCTTAGAAATTGAGCCCACACTGAGCATGTAGTAAAAATACTATAGTAAATTGCGCCCGGTATTTTTCAAGTACGAAATTCTATGTAGTATATTGTACCCAAAAGATTTATTATTTTAATGACTGCGATGCCCGAAGATGATCGACTTAGACAATTTTCTTACTATATTTTAAACACGTATATTTTATTTGCTGACTTTCCTGAAAGTTTCCTACGAAATCCGAATATTTGGGCATCAGCTTCCGCGACATTAACTCGGACAACTATTGGCTGTGAATCTTTCCACGGCAATTTTAATAAAAGCTTTTATACACCTCATCCTCTTATTTATAGTTTTATGGATAAGATATTAGAGTTACAATGTGAAATTTCTATAAAAATTAATGTTTTAAATGAACCTTATAAATTTCAAAACACCAAATCAAAAAAAAAAAATCTAGTTTAATATGTTGAACTTTAAACATTTTAACGAATTATTAATGTTAATAGACTAATATCAATAACTAATATTTTCAAATCATCATAGCCCCAATGTCTTGCTAACCCATTATCATAGACCTATTAGTGTATAGAAGTACCTATTCTTAGTAAACAAAGTTATGTCACTCAAAAACCAATAATTAGCATTTTTAAATAGGTACAAAAAAATTGTAAAATGAATAACGCAATAAATAATTTACAGGAAAAGAGTTTCTCATTTTAAAAACAAAAGTTTATATTATGACGCTCTTTGAGTAATACAAAATAAGTCTAAAAAATTTAAAAATATGCGGTATTTAAAAAATTCTAAAAAATCAGATTTGAGAATTTTTTGAATTGCTTTACAGAAGAAAAAAAGAGGGTGAGCATGCTCGGTGAATCACTCTGTATATGCATGCAGCGCAGTGGTCGCAGTTAATTCACCTATGCGCGTTATTATTAGACAAGGCGAAAAAAACCATATTGTCGATCAAAACCCACGAACACTGGTGCGGGAAAAAAAAAACGCTTGCTCGTGAACGATATTATTAGTTATCTGATCGTGAGGTCTGTAAAAAAAAAAAATTATAATAATCGTATAATGCTTATAAAATATAATATTATTACTACAAAAAAAAAAAAAAAAAATCGAGACAATTATTACGACGGCGGCGACCTACTTAAACGGCACAAGTTCGTTGATTGGCGGCGACCTCTCAGGGACGTTCGGTGCACCGTCTAGCGTGCGGACGGACGGAGGGCGCCACTGATGCAACCACGGTTTTCGGATGAAATGCGATCTGCATTTTGTTCTTGTTCGAATCGCCGAATCGAGTCTATACCTATAAGCAGTCCAATATACATTAGGTATATTATAATGTTATTATGTTATATTAAAAATATGTGACGGATTTCATATTACACGAGTATTTATGCGACACACCTTTTTATATCCACTATAGTTGCACGTTGTTCTCGGGCGCACATATCGAATGAAAAAATTAATAAATCGATACACAATAATATAATGATATTATTATAATATGTAATATTATTTAGGCGTTGGGTGTGCGGCGCGTGTTTGCGCGATCTCTTTCTGTCGTCTGCTGCCCTCGTGCCGTCTAGCACACAAAATATATACATACGTAATATTATTACGGTCTTACAGTGGCGCCACCGCGTGCAACACGACAACGTTCGATTTTTTTTTCATTTTGTGAACCAAATATTTTTATTGTATTCTCAACGACGCGCGACGTAGTCACTGCTGTTATCACTTCGAACTAAAAATAATTATGTCAGACAAATTTTACCCTCTGACTTCCGTCGTCATAAAAACCTAACCTTTTTTTTTTATATTAATTATTACGACTACACCGACAAATGACAACCCGTGTGATTGTTTTAATTACATACCTACCTATATAATATTTATATAATTTAATTACCCGTGTATAATGCAATAATAATTATTATGTGGGTTTTTTGAACAAAACAATATTATCACTTCGGCTTATTATGTTAAATCGTATTGTTTATAATTGGTAAAATATTGGGTAATAATATAATGATATACAGGGTGATATGGAACACTACTTCACGTCATGTTGAACATGCTCACGGGTTCACGAAGAAAAATAGAAAATGTTTATGAAGCGATCGATAATAATAGCATAATTTTAATGAACAAACTAAAATAAAATCTACTAATAAACTCCAAAATATAAAAAAATAAACATTTCATTATTATTTGATGTATACATACATTTCAACAGTTTATACATTTGCTACTCTTTTTACTAGAAAACGTTTAAGTCTAATATTTACATCTGATTTCAAAATGATAGATTTGGTCGAATTATAACACAGAAAAATGTTCGTTAATAATATTATTGATTTTATAATATATTATAAAATCAATGATAATATCTTAAACAATTATTGTGATCGTTTTAATTACGTCTTATGGTATTCTATTTTACACATTTTAAAACTAATAATCACATGAATGATAACAACATAACAGTATTACTATTATTTCTAACCATTTATTATTAAAAACTTTAAATAAAATACAAGAAATGATCTTTGGTGCGATAATACGTTATATGATGATCACTTTTTACATATTATTATGTAATCAAAAAATCAACATTAATATTAGGCTTCATTAATAGGAACTGTAAGGACTTCAGGGACCCTAATGTATTAAAAGTAGTGTTGGTCAATGATATCGATATCATATGTATTTTCTTAATAATTTCGATATCGATATCTAAAAGTAATTATCGAAAATATCGCGATATTGGAACAATAAAGTTGACGGATTTTATAAACATCACTTTTATTACTTTTATCTACTAGAATACTAGATGATAAATTATGGCATATTGCGAATACAAATTCCGAAACATTGGTGGAAAATCTGTAAGCTGAAAAATACATATTTTTATTATTTCTATACCTTATTTTCTACATTTACATTTATATTTTACATACTTTTAAGTTAATACTCAATAATTAGTAATTAATATACATATAATTATAAATATATGCAAATCGATATTAATATTTTTTCGATATCGCGATACGATATCGATAATTTAAAATACAAACGTGGGCCAACACTAATTAAAAGCACCTTATAGTCTAGATCTAAGCTTGAATATAATTCTGTAGTTTGGTCCTCTTACTTAAAAACTCATGTACAAAGTTTAGAGAATGTTAAAAATAGTTTTCGACGTTTTATGGTTTTAAAATTTAATATTTCACGTGTACCTCACACCAACTATTGTTGGATATACTTAATCTTCTAAGCTTCAAAGCTTATCAAATAGAAAGAAGTTGAATGCTTGATACTTTTACGTTTAAACTTTTAATGATTTCTTTGTCTCTCAGTTTAGAAATAGGTCCCCTAACAAATTTTATACCAATTCACGTATAACATATTATTATGTATTGGCTGCTCATATCAACAGAATGATGTCCTTTACTATAATGATGTATCAATAGATTTTTAAACTATAATTCTCGTTCTATTGAACTATTCAATATTGATGTAAGACAAGTTTTTTTAACTTAACTTTTATTGTAATTGTATTATTATTTTATATTATGAAATCATTATACTAATGTTATTGGTTTTTATAATTTGTACTCTTCTGTACAAAACTTTAAAATTTCCAGTAATTGGGTTTTAAAAACCATTAAATAAATAAATAAAAGATCGAATGTATCGATAATTTTGAAACGTGAGTACCCAACGATCGTCGATCAGTTCCGTGTTCTAAATGCACAAAATGTATGGATACGCTAAGTACTCTTGTCCCCGACACTATCTTAAGCGCAAATTATATTGAAAAATAAAATATATTATATTAATACGAACGAAAATTCGAAAATCAAACACGAGTCTTTTAATTTCCGCGTTTCGCAGTTTCTACACATAAATCAAAACACAAAAAACCTTGATGCGATGATATGCACCACGCTGACTCGGTCATAATGTAATATTCGTATATACACCTGTATTGACGCTGTTGGCTGGTTTATATATAATAATAATATTATTTAACAAGTAGCCGTTGTAATGATATACTATTAATGCTACTACAACAGGTCGCATGTATATAGTAGTATAAAAGGTCATTCCATAGGTTTCAACGAAAATATAATACGTTTGATAGGTATCATATTTGGACATTATTTTGTTTCTATTCATGTTTTTGGATTATCAAAAAATGTATAAAATTATGCGTAAAATGATTTCATGGCTATAGTGTTATGGAAATATTAAACCGTTACATTTTGTCTTCTGAACACATAGAAATTTAACTTCTTCAAAAATGCCTAGATAGCTACTTAGTTTTGTGTTGTATACTTGTCCTTGTAACATAAAAATCTGAAATGTTTATTTTCAAATATTATCTATGTGACCTGTACAAATTTACACAACCGTTGTAATATGATGTTTATATGTTAAAAGTACTTGAAATCCGTTATATTGTCCATCTTATCATATATTATGCATTATTTATTGGTCATTACAACATTTTTCATTAAGGTTTTCAGAAGTCGTTTAAAAGCAAAATAGATGCTAGAACATAAATATCATTAAAATGGTTTTAATGACATTTTATGGTTACCCTTGGTCTATTTTCGACACAAAGTTCTTTTTTAAGCATTATATTTGTATACATTTTGATTTTAGCCATATGTCTTAAATTGTTCTGAAGAAATAAATAATAATAAATCAATATGATATAGGTACCTATGCATTATACACACACACACATATATATTAGAATAATTTTGTTTTATTCGATTGGTTTAAAGTTTAAACAAAGGAGCACTCATGACCATATTAAAAAACTTACGATTTTTTTCATGCTTATTACTGTATTACTACACTTATCTATTTATGCTAGATTGCTAGATATAATCAGATTGAATTTAAATTATTTATATTTGAAAGTGTATAAAGTTGTATCGCAGATATAGCAAATCGTGTTTGTCATTTGTGTCTTGTGTGTATACAAAATACATGTACATATGCATACATTTGTGTATAGATAAATAGTTTTAATGATATTTATGTATGATGATCTATAGTGACCTACAATAATAAACATTTTAATGATACAATTACTGATGTCTTTAAAAATGTAGAAATACTATTGCATTACATTGTACTACTAATAATACAGTTTGTCAGTTCACACAAAAACATTAAAATGTCAAGTCATTTGGATTTTTTCTTTCCTCAAGGTCTTTAATTTATACTATCTTCATAATGTAAGTTTGAACGGAATCCAAATCCAGATCTCCATCTGTACCCGTAAGTAACACACATAAATGTCCCTCACATATACATCTGATTTATTATCAGAGCATACCTTATATTTTATTAAAACATTTGCTACCATAGTTTTTTATTACCAGAATTTTACTCGTATAGCTGTAATGCTGTATGTTAGATATTATGTTAGCATAAAATATAAAAAAAAACTTTTAGATAATAATTTGTTAACAATTTTTGTTTTTTCAGTGAGTGTATCGAATAAATTATGGGAAAACAATGAAGAGTTTGGGAAAAAATGAGTCTCAGTATACCTACCTTTCTGCTTACTACACTACGCGTTATTTAATATAATATATTTTATAATATATTTGTGCACGTTATAATAATGATTGAACAAATAAATGGCAGTTAACACATAGATTAGAACATGATAATAGTGTCCCGTAAAACATCTTTATATACCTACATTTGATATTAAAGTATTCATATATTTCAAACATATTTAATTTATAAAAATATCATCAATTTTTGATTTTAAGCAGTTCTTTATTTTATAAAAGAAAATGATTTTCAAAAAACTTGAATGTGCATACATTTTTGACGATTAATTCATTTTAAACACTTATAGATAAATAGAAAAACAAGAAAAATATAATATGGGCCATTCTTCTATAGCCAAACCAAAGTGTGGAGAAAACTACATAATGATGAGCTCCAAAGACAGTTTTAGAGGTCCGATATTTTTAAAGAGATCTAAGAGAAGACTAATGTGGTGGGCCATGCTAAACAAGGATGTCTAGTTAAGAAGCGGGTTATTGAAGAAGACCCTGAAGGGAAAATACCGTTAGGGAGACAAAGTTTAAGACGTGAACACTGTGTGAAGAAGGGCGTTTAAACGATTAGACCAGAAATCAGTTGGACAGAAGCTGCGGAAGACAGGAGCAGGGGGCAAGATTTGTTTCTAGAGGTATGGTCTTAAATACCGAAACCAAGATAGAAGAACATAGATTAAATAGACACCCGGGGTAAAAGAAGAACATGTAAGTAAATAGGTATGTGTGAGGATGAGTAAGTACTAGATAAATAGTAAATATTTAAAGTTTGGATCGAGGGAATAGAAATAGAGTGGGCATAACTGCTTATTTATATTTGTATGTAAATATAGTTTAGGTAGCGTACTATATACTATTATCCTACACAATAGGTAATTACCTGAAAATCAACCACAAACTTAAAAAAAAAATGCAATTTTTCTATTGGTATTCATATTTTATTTGAATTTGGTCATAGTGTGGTATTATACAATATACTTTAACAGTTTATAATGCATAGTATGTACATTAAAATTAAAATCTGGTGTTTTATCCACAACATTGAACATGCTTGTAATTTCAAAGCAACGTATTAATATTATACTCATTTTAAGTTTTAGTGTTAAATGTATTTTTTTAATGCTATTGCTAATTTATGTTGAGATAATATTCATGAATCGACTATATTAATACTATATAACTGTAACATATATTTTAATGCAGGTATCTAATGTTTACAACATAAACGATTATTACGATATAGGGAACTCATATTTTTTTTATGAAAGTCATACAATTATATTGAAACGATTATAAATATATTTAATTCGTGGAAAACTGTTTATATAATACTAATATTATAAACTATTATAGTAAAGTATATTATAATTGTAATTGGAATGAACAGATAATCGCACCTAACATTTACAACTTGCACATCTTTTCTTGTATTTATCGTTATAACACTCTAATGGTACACATTATATTATAGCTTTCATCAATATTAATTTATCAAACCATTTCGACTCACGATACGGCGTTTTTACGAGGATCACAATTATTATATATTGTGTGTATAGCTATTATAAGATCATATAAAAATATTGAACAGTTCATTTGGTTTTTAAATTGATTGATTATATCGTTTATTGTGTTATTATTTGTAGCAAAGTACCTACAGGAATGCCTTACATTGATATTTAATTATATCTGTTACTAAAAAAAGTCCAAACTTATGTCTAAGGTTTATATTCAACAATCGACTAGCCGAAGTGTTTATGGTATAATATAACATATAGATCAAACAAAGCTTGACAGAGTTTTTTTGATCATTGAGCACAAACATTAACTTGTTCTAAGATTTTAATAACAATATTATTTTAAATAAGGGAGAGATATGCAGATACCTACGTTTTATAAAAATCCAATTAGTTTTTGAAATGACCAAATTAAACCTGGTTCTTGGCCTCATATGTATGTCATAATAATATGGGAGTTGGACTAATTATGTCAAAAAGAGCACAAAAAATGTAAATCATGTGGGTTATTTGTTCCTTCAGTTTTGAAAGGAAATATGGAGACCATTATTATATGACCCAACGACTTAAAAATATTAAAACAGGCGCTACCTATTATAATTTTTTTTTACCGGGTCAAGGATCAATCAAAATATTTAATTTTAACATTGACTTTTGCAAGTAAACAAGGTGTTGTTTAATTCAAATCCCCATAGTCATTGACCGAATACGCGTAGTACATTAGGTGAAATCGTATGGCTGGTTTTTTTTTACATTACATATATAATTTTTTGATAATAAAAGAACTTGATAAGTTAGTACCGTAAATTTGAATTAACTACATAGTACATCCATTAAACTGGAAACTTCTAAGTGTATTAGAACATATCGTGCAGACGCACGGTAATAATATGTATTACTCACATCAAGGCAGGATTACCCACTCATTAGGCACTATTGGTCTTTAGGCAGAGTGCTGTACTGTTGTAGGGCTTACGACTATCGATATCAGCTGTGCTCGGTCTAACTTGCTTGCTTCCGAACAAAAAAAAATTATTAAATAATATACAGAAATTTGAATATAAATTAAAACGTCACACATATAAATAAAACCTATCATCATACAAATAGTAGTCAATATTTTAATTTTATAATTTTATATTTTCAAGTTCTATATAGACAGGATATTAATCTGAACCATGTGAAGTAGATAAATTTAAACAAAGTTTTATTTCTCAAAAAATACACTTTCAGGGTTTTTTTTTAAAGATTACATTGTATTTTATCTAAAGACACGTTTCGTATACTATTCTTAGGTGCAATTTAATTAAAAAAACACCCGAAAAGTGATTTATAATTTGTCTCTACAGGCTAAAGAATTTTAAATACAGATATTCAGTGGCTCCCAAGACATGTTTTTTAGGTGTAGCGAGTAGCGAAATAATCCCCCGCCCCCCCAAAAAAAACAACTCAAAATTGAATTGTCTTTTTTTGTTATATAAATTACTAATGTTAGAGAATATTAATATACCAAGGAATAGATAACAACAGAGTGGGAAGTGGTTTAGGCTGTTTAAAAAAGTGACTAAGTGACTGAGTTTAATCATAAAAATGACCTATATAAGTATTTTTTCTAACAACTTACTGATATTAAATATTTTACTATGAATATTGATCTCGTCTTATTTTCAAAGTGTAGCGACTGCTACATCTTGTTATAGGTTTGGGTGTCACTGCCGGTATTATAGGTAATATTTGTAATTTGTGTTACTTCATTGTGGTCGTTAGCCTGAGAACTTAATATTATACGATGTAATACAGCTAACAAAGATGTGACAACCATATACGACCGTTAGACTTGCTTTATAGTAATAATAGGTACAGTCAACCGGCTGGACCACGCTGCTGTATAAAACACAGAAATGTAAATGATAGTAAATATTAATAATATATTTTAAATTAGATTGATTACTTGTCTTAATTTTTTCATTGAAAACTGATGATGTATTATATATAATATATATACACCAAACATAATATAATACTCTAATATATTAGTTAAAATAAAATATAACATATTTTTCAATAATATATTAAATATATCTATTATCTATATAGACATTGAAAGATATGAACCTGTCTTGGTGTTATATTAACTATATAAGATAGGTACTTTTTTCCCAATAATAAATAAATAGGTTTAATAGTTAAACAATTTTTTTTTTTTTGAGGGGTAATTATATACTATATAGAGCAATTTTAAAATCCCTATATTTTAAGGATATGGAAGTCTTGGAAATTTAGTACCTCAAAATTGATTACAGGGCCTGTGAATTTCTTAATCCAGTCCTGATTCGTATCTTTACGAATATGACCAACTGAATTATTTCACTATTTCCTATTGTTCTCATACTATTATTACTATTTGTTTACCCAACAATGCGTTCGTCATTTAATTTCGTCACTTTAAATTTATAATATTATAAGTATTATGGTATTATACCATTCGTAATTTTAATGTTATAATAATCACTTTCACAATGATCTGATATTCTTATGAAACGCTTTAGTATACTATTTTTTGTGTTTAAGTTAATGCCTATTGTAATTTGTAATTTATTACACGTGTAGTTTATATTAATTGACTATTTTTAATTGTTTTCTTTGTCTCTTAAGATGAAAAGTCATAAATGATTGATTTGTGAGTATATGCGAGACAAATGAATAACTCTTTACAGTTGCATAATACTAATATTTGTAAGGATTTTACATGAAAGTAATAAAGAAATATATTATGCCTTTCAATTCATCGAGTATTTCATTAAAAGGTTAAATATAATGAAACCAACATGATCAATAAAGGGGATAGTTGGACATTTTATTGGTAGAAGAGTAATAAAACAGTATTGATTGTGAGTTGAAAAGACTTTATGGGATTTGAGATAATCAGAAAAGAATGCACATTGGTATAATAGATGGCCCAACCATAGTGATGCAGCCATGGCGGGGGGCTTCAGTTATTGAGTCAGGGCACAAGAAGAAAAAATATTATTATAATTATGTATTTAAAAAAAATGTATTAAACAATACGCAAATTTACAACTGTAGTTGTATGCATTTTTAAGACCTTTACAATTATTATTTAAAAAACTGTTTCATTTAATTGTTATAACTTCGTGTATTATAAATTATTAAATCTTATTCATCATAATAATTGATAATAGGAGTGTCATTCGGTAAGTAGGTGGTATGGATAAATCGTAAATATTGATTTCACAAGACGCATCAATGGAATTAAAACTGATTTGTTAATACATAATGCGTATTTCAAAATATTATACTAAACCAACACGGATTTATTTCACATAAACGTAACATTGTATATTAAAAATGAACTGACAAATATTTTAGAAAGCGAGGTTGGAAGTCATCGTGTTTTTGTTTTTAATGATTATTATAAATTGATAACTATAACAGGCTTACAACGAATTGTTCCCTATAGCCGTCAGCTGCGGACCTGCGTGTGAGTGTATGGGAGGTTGCAGATATCAGTCGTTTGGTATATTTCTAACCACTAGAAAACAGCTGGCACTAACCAAGAATCGTTATTCGTTACCATCATCTTGTAAAATATAAAATATGATTATAACATGTAGTAGTTATTATTAGTCTTGACTTTTATTACGCCAGGTGTCTACCGTTCAAAATCGCCAAAGGTTTCCATTTTTCAAAAATACAACTTTAAGATGTGCAAAAGTTTTAATATGATAAGATGAATTTTTTTGAACTCTTCTTTTTGTTATTGAAAACCGACCAGAACTCCGGTACTCGGGTAAAAAATGCCTCTTAGGTGCGTGTGTATATCACCATAACACAATATAATATAATACGATTGCAGCACTTGCACAAACGATCGAATGTCATATTCGCATGTCGTATTATAATTTATAATATATTATTTTCATTGCCATCCCCGCAACTTCGATCATTTGTATTTGTAAACATGATTATTATTATTATTGTACACAACGGTGACCGATATTACGACGCGCTACTTGTTTACGTCAGGGAATTCTTCGGGTGTCCGAGAGTGGAGACCTTCCTCCGGCCAGGGGTAACCGGTTTTCCCCTATATATATATATATATACATACATATATAACATTATAATATGTATCGATTATGGTCCAAAAAGAAAGCTTTCACCTCGGACATTACACATTGTTTAGAAAGTCGTAATCGGCGCATTGTTATCACATATATGATATTACGCAATGTCGTCTTAATTTTTTTTTTTTTTTTACTCCCCGGTTTTACACCGAAAATAAAGTCGTGCACGTTTTTTGAACGGTTTCTGATGAAACTCTATATAATATAATATATGTAGACACGAAACTCGTCTAATTTTCTCGCCACGCCTGAAACCGTTTAAGCGCTCACACGCCATATTAAATTCAAACATATAAAACCGTTTATTCAATTGAAAAACATTTAGACTAAGTACACGAAAAAATAAGAATGGCTACGTAAATAGCCAGCTATTATATAATCAATTTAAGGTTTATTATAGTAATTTTGAGTTGTGAACATCGTAAATTGATTTTTAAAAAAAAATAAACAAATAGATTACAAGATAATAAAAAGGCGATGAAAACGATTGCGCAGTATAAAGTCAATAATAAATAATAATAGTTTAGAAGGAATCGCATACGAAGTCACGAGTCATGAAGTGTGACGATTTAATAACGGGTGATGGATAAATCCATTTACTGATGGACGTGTATAAAGTTCGTGAATTCTGACAGTAAATCAATATAATCATGGCTTAACAAAGAACATATTTTATAGTTAATATAGGCCTTCCATATTACCTTTATAAGCAATATGTAAGAAAATACTTATCTCAACTCACAACAATGATTCGTGTGATACGTTGATCTGGATTATACATATCAATATATTATATTAAACCTCAAAAGAGTTTGTGATAAAATATACCTATATTTTAAATCAAAAAACATTACACATGTAATTTTTCCAATTAATAAAAGTATTTTCCGATTTTGTTTTTGCGAAAAAATTATACGAAAATGAAAAATTATAAAACGATATGATACCGTTAAATGTAATGTACTTTGCACGTGAATTTCTATATTAAATCATTATAATGCACACTTTGTTACATTGAATGCATTAATATAATATATTATTGTATACATTTTTTACATTTTCATAAATATTATAATGTAATATGTGATTATGCGAATTTATTAATGTATTATACATCCAAGTGCAATGTAGTTAGGTACGAGCTCTTTTATACAAACGTCATTTAACAACTGTTTCCTAGTTTTATTTTTTAAATGACGTTTGAATATGCGCGTTCATCGGAATTAGCTATCATAGGATGTATAATGCACTGATGACTTTTTCTAATCATTTCAAAAACGATTTCTGTATTTAACTGGAATATTATTTGATATCATGAACGCACAAGCTGCGCGTTATTTCAAATGATCGTAATCGAAATGTAAAACGACACAATATCAACGTGTTTTCTAGTGTCCATTTAAAGCATTCAAGGCAAAACGGTGGTTTTCACTTTACAGTATACTCACACCACAAATACCAGGCAAATATAGGCTATACCTGGCTACGTGCACGGTTCGCACGTGGAATCTTCGATACGCATACTACACGGCACACGCACACACGCACACACACATATATTTTATGTATACGGTGTGATCCGTTTAAAGTTTGAAGTGTTTATAAAACTTTGTTTCTACAATTCTAATTCGTCTTATCCTATAGTGACCTTTACAGATTTATAATTAATATTTTAATGTAAATCTATATTTTTAAATATATTTATGTACCCATCTATAATATAATATTGTAACGTACATTAAATAAATACATTAAACCTTTTTTCAATAAATTATCATTTTAAGTTTAAACGAGCTAATTAGTGAGTGTCATCGATGGATGGTTTCTCACATCTCGTGAGTCATGTAAATATATATGTTTGTGTTAGTTCTCTATTTTTCGTAGACGTCTTAACGTAATATGTATATGTATATCTACCCTCTACCACATGTACTTATTGTGCCTCTTAGGTATAGATTGTATATTTCGAATAAAGTAAAAAAAAACAAAAAAAGTTTAAACGAGCAGGGTGAAATGGCATATTTAATTAATGGATAAGACGCAAAATTAGAAATGTATACTATACTATATTTATAATAAGGTATTTTTAATAAAAAAAAAAAAACATTTGCACAATACCTATTTAATATTGATATACATCAGCATTTAATAAAAAAAATATAGGTTTTCAAATTGGATACCTATAAAATCATTATAATATGAAAATTAGAACTTAAGTTATAACAAAAATTAGTGAATTACAATAATACTTAAAAACCATACATTAACTTATTTATTTCAAAATCACAAAACCGAAGATCAGAAAACTAAAGTAGCCAAAGTAGCCATTTAAACGGATCGTCAGCTATTGCACCTATATACTTATATATAATATATATACACACACAATACATAATATATTATTATATTACATACAGAACAAACTCCACGTTTTCATACAGAACACGTATTTCGTATTCATGGCGATTGTTATAAATGTACCCGGGCTCGTCTTTTTTCGGCCATCGTGAATTATTTTCATTTTGCGTACATGCTTCGTATATAATGGAGCAGACTACGCTCGCATTCTTCGGGCATCCGTCCGTCAGTCCGTCCGCTGTTGACAATGAGACGTTTTTAAACATTCAAATCATACGCGCGAGCTCGGTCACCTGTAAAAAAATAAATATAATTTATAGCTGGTTCACCGTAGTATTATTATTATCAAGTCCTCGCCGTTATGAAAACGGTCTTGACGGCGGCGCTGAGGTCGTACTTATATTATACGTCGCGAGAGACTGCTGATGACGCGGTGTCCCAAGGTTTGTTAACTTGACACTATTATAATAATATGTAGATGACCGTTTTCGGACGCGAGCCACTGCATGGACGAGAATCGATTAGATTGAGGACAAATCATAATTCATAATAATAATACAATTTAAGATATTTTAGTGTCGCCTCCGGGGCGCGGGCCCGCAGTACAGACTGCGCCAGCAGAGATCCTATTAACAGCAATGTCCATACTATAGCATTAGTGTACGCAACTCACGTAGCCTTATATTTTATTATATATAAATTCAATAATAATAATAATAATAATAATAATAATATGTAACGCGTTTTCGCCGGCCACCGTGAATGCCAACGCGATGAGTCGGTTCCTGATGGACTTAACGCATATATTATGCATAGGTACATTAATGTTCACGAGCAAGGCGAAAACATCATCATGACCGGTAAGCCGTGAGGTTATATAATTATAACATACGCGTATATGTACTCGATTTTATATTGATGAGCTTGCGCAGGAGGCTTTGCGTACCCGCGGGGTGTGCGCGGTTATTACCATATTATATCTAACATCATAGATTTTTCTACAGGTACCTATATACTTCCGGAGGCGGAAATTCGCGGTGATTTTGTTCGACTGTAACACATATAGGTACCGTGCAGCATGAACACTATCGTCGACGACGTCTAAGAAGGTTATCAAAAACACGAATAATTTCACTGGGTAATAAATTCGATTGTTTATACGGTTTTAATTATAGTATAGGTACGTGCGAAATCACAGATTACCATATTTTACGAGTGTTGCATGCCTAGTGAATCCTAATCGAAACGTTTGCGTCTGAAATATTGACAACTTATTCGTAGATGTTGTGTCTGCGCGTCTGATTAAAATATAATACATAGGTACATATTAGAAGAATATAATTTATAATGTTGTACATTGTATATTTATTTTTATGAAAAATTGTTTAAACAAAATAATGTATTACTATATTTTAATATAGCAAGAACTTAATTTGCAGGTACGTCATATTCCATAGCTATAATATTAATTATATAATATTATATGACGGAGTAAAAATGGTTTCAACAAAATTGTTTAAATTGTTGTGTGTCTATGTGAAACGTATAACAACCATCTTATATGCTTTAAGATCAAATACAATCGCATTTAAGACTTAGAATAAAAGCGATAGCAATAGATTACCTGGCAAATTTATACAAATCACCGGTAGGTAATATTTTTGATGTACACCGTGCGTCTGATATCACGTTGTGCGTAATTCGAAATCGGAAAATGTAAACAACGATATAAAGAATTTCTACTGGTCCATTTGAAAATCGCCCGTAGGTAATATTTTTGATGTAGGTACACCATATGTCTGATATCACGTTGTGCTTAATTCGAAATCGAAATTGGAAAATGTAAACACCGATATAAAAAATTTCTACTGGTCCATTTGATAAATGATGAAGTAGGTATTATTGGTTAGGTGTGGCTAACAAAAAATTATAAACGTCGTTATGACTAACATTTTATATTCTGAGCAGAACGATTAATGTATTGATTTTTCAATGATGTATGTTTTTTGTTTTTGGTATGTACCTATACACGATAGGTAGCTGAGATAATGCTTCAATTTTCAACTTCAGTATCTTTTCAGATCTAAAAGTGAATCTAGTTGGTACTTTTAAGAGGAAAAAAAGAAAATTTCAAAAAGTTTTCAAAAGCCCGAGAAAAACAAAAAAAATTAAGGAAAAAACTAGAATTTTAACGCAAAACAAGTTTTTAACAAAATAGTTTTGGTGTCACTAAAAAAAAAAAAAAATGATTATTTGTTTGTTTGTTTATCATACCAATATACCATAGTCAGTGTATTTCGATCCAAACAACATAATGGAGACTTGAGTTTAGAGGAAAAAAAACCAATAGGTTCACTATTTTACGTTACGATCTCATTATCTCTATACGACGACTGTTCAGTAAACGGTATAATGTCAATCTTAACAAATAATAATTGTCATTCGTTTTCTCGAATTGAATTATCATTACAAACGTACCAATATTTTGTATAATTTTGTTTGCAATCGGTTTTCAACGGAATATTTATAATTGACTAAATAGTTGCGTGCGCTCGTTATATAGTATATTAAAAAGTAGGTATTGTTGGTATTAGACATTTCAAATAATATTATGAAAATGGGTCGAACGCCATATTTTATGTGATTCTTACATTACATTGATCGTCTTTGTAGAGTACGATCCACGGTTGATAATATAATATTTTATTCTGCAGTTAATTAACAATAACGCGTGTTGAGGTATTCGGTGGGGCGTGATTAGAATATTTTTTCAAATGGTATATACATTATACTGCATGATTCGCGCCCATCCAAAAGTAATATTATTCATTCCAAAAACCTCACGAGAAACCGTTGTAAAGTGTTATACGGATATGAGTTATGCGTTTTAAAATCAACCGGCACGTGTATAATAATGACGGCAACTGCAGGTTGTTTAAGTCGTCAGGGCGAGACTCCGCCGAACAAGTATATACGGCAGCAATCCCATTCCTCACCTGTCCCTCTAATGTCGCCCGAAGGTATCGGGCCCGTATCGTTTAAAACAGGGCGTTCTATATATTATTATTCGTCGTATATGTACGGAGAATATTCCGATTTTCTACCGAGACGGGAGAAATTTTGATCAGCGCTGGCTGCGATATGTGGTCTATATAATATACGTTTCGAGTTACCGGAGCAGCAGGCACTGCGGCTGACGGAGAACGCTGACAAGCAACAATCAACCAAACAGATCTACATAATATTATATAGGTTCGAGTCAACCGTGGAGATATTATGTATAATAGGTACATCTGTGCGTAGATTTATCAATACTGAATGGCGTGAAAAGTGATCGGCAAGTCGCAGTCCCAGGTCACACACACACACACACACACACATATACTGTGAAATCTCCCCTATAACGGACACTCTTAACTAGCAGACTCTTTTTTTTGGGGGGGGGGGGGGTATAAACTACTAAATTTCTACAAACTGAACCCTCTAAATAGTGGACAAAATGTCAGTGACCGAGAGTGTCCTGTATTTAGAGGTTTCACTTATTTATTATATAATAGGTGACCATGCCGAGATTGCCATTTGAAAATTAAAAATCAGCGAGCATAATATTATTTCCACCAAAAAATAGTGACAGTACGGCAGTCAATAAGAGCAGTATATTATAACGTAGAGCATATTAATAATATTATAATATTATGTTAAATTTTCCACAAACAAAATTGTGCAAAACGCCGATACTTTTTGCAAGATCTAAAGCGGTTGATACTGCTATAATAATCACCCTGTATATAATATTATAATATATTATACTACTGCAGTGTCCAGTAGCGCGCCATTTGTTAAGTCGTGTTTACATCGAAAATAAAAGCTTAGGGAACATTCCGGTTTTTGTTGAGTTATAGGTATACGTTTGTTTATCTGTACCACGTTAAATATTCATAACTGCATATCAGCCAACGAACCTGTTCCAATATCGGATTACTATACTACTTATTACACCCACTCAGAGTGAAATGGAAATGCTTTTGTACCGTTTACCGAGTGGCTATTTTTATAGATTGGCATAAGTCGACTAATTGCACATACAATGGAAACTTACCCAACTTATAGTTCACCCACTCAATCTGAGTTATAAACAACAGTTATGAAATGTTGGTGCATATTAAATTTATCGAATCGTTTATGCCTTGAAATTATGAGTGGAATATTTTTTTATGTATAATATAATATATAATATTACATATATACGATTATTTGCTCATAAGTAAATTAAATAAATAGTGTGTAACGCGCATATTATTATCAATGTATTATTCACAACTATTTTGTTTACTATCCACAGAGTTTTTACTCACTCGTTATGATTTTGGATTTAAAGTGCAATAATATGACATACGGAATAAAATGCATTTATTTATGGTTTATATGAATTAATTAATGGTTAAATACTGTATTCTTTTAATAGGTTTTTGTTATTTTTACATGCACAGCATTTTTCGTATTATAATATATGACGTAGTTATACCAGTCCTCATCTAATGATATTATTATTAAACACATACCATATTAAATTATTACTGATAACCTTGAAAATATCACTTTATTTTTCTTGATAAAACTTTATACGTTATTAACGATAGAAACAAAAGCCAAAATATCAAAAAGAAATCGATAAAACACAAGTCTATAATTTTGTTTAGTCAATAATTAATTTAACTATTAAAACAGAATAATAATAGTAATAACACATCGGGAGCAAAGTAATACAAAATATAATTTAATCGTAGGTACATAATAATATCTAGATGCTCATTTTATGGCCATCAACTAATGTAATTGGTCCAAGTATAATAATGGTGAGGGAAAATGTCCGCGTGAGGTCTTCGTTTATATTAATATTCAATGGTGGAGAAGTTCTTCCGAACAATAGCATCTCAAACAAAAGTTAATATTCATTATAATAATTGCAATTATTGTATGTACGTTTATTGCATATAATTATATAATATAGATGCATACTTGACATTGAATTTTTTTTTTTTCGTTGAATTTTGAGTGTCTGAATTATGTTTATGAATGTTGTACACTTGTACCTATAAATGCAATTTACGTACATTTAAATTAGTTATGGAGTATTAAAGCTTACACAGACGTTAAATTGCAAAGATTTAAATTGTAAACTCTCGTCATAGTAATTATGTGGTAGGTAATCAATGTACGTAAATTAATGTTATAAATAAATATATCATATTATTATTATCTTCATACCATAAGTCTATATAAGTATGAAGGGCAGAATGAAATAAGAATCAAGTTACAAACCGTACTTACCTATACGGTTTTTATTTAATATTTATTTAAAATTTTAAAAATACCTTTAAAAGGAAAATAAATATCAAAATGTTACGACGTCTTAAATTTTTGATTTAAAAATAAACATTTTAGTTTAAGTCTAATTAAAAAGTTAGAATAAATATTTCATACTTTTCTAAGTAAATGTTTATTTTTATTTACCATTACTACGTTTTATAACTATTATTTATTTTAGTAAATGGCTAATAAAATATAATATTGAATACCGTGAAAGATAACTTCAACAAAATTACGAAATATTAATTGAAAACATGAATATTATGATTTTTAAATTTATTATACATCAAATAAGTCACATAATAGTTACTTAATATACAGTTTGATAATACCTAATTATATACCTATATATTAACTTCATATGTTTTAAATCAATGTAACTTACAACCACTTCCATAAATTTGATTAATTCAATATAGTAGAATGTAGTTTAATAATATAATATTATATGAATATAATTAGTTTATAATTCTCAGAGGTTTTTTTTTTATAAAATTATTGAAACTTGTATATCAATCGAACCTAAGTAAAAAAAAGGATTACGTGTAGCTTGAAAAAAAATGAAGACCTGAGGGCAACAACAAGACTTCTCCAATTTATACAATTTTTCAGGAATCACTTTAAACCGTTTTAAAAATTAAATAATAATTTTAAAAATCCACGAAAAAATATATTAAGATCCAACGTCAGTACGTATAAGTAGTAGGATTTGTCTGGTTGTTGCACTAAACGACGCAGTTCTCTTTTCTTGATAATGTGCAATTAAAAACTGATTTCTTGTTGTTGCCCTCAGGTCTTCAATTACTAAACACTAGTGGATTTTATTATAATACAAATAACGATTATTGAAACAATAAAATAATCAGTACCTTTTACAAATTAATATAGTTCTCTATTAATATCTATTAAAGCGCCCTCGATAAGCCCATGTTAGGAGATCAATGAATTCTTATCAACTATAACTTTATATGAACAAAAAATAATTTTAAATATTTACTTAAAATTTGCTATTGAATTATTAATTTATATTCAGTTAAACTTATTATTTATAAATTTATAATACACATTAAGATTTGAGTGCTAAAATAAATTCAATAATCGGTTTAAGAGAACTCACTGAATGTGTTGTCTCCGTCTTATAAATGCCTACATACCCCATACCAAATTTTAGATCAGCAAAACCAATTTTGTATTTTTAGCTTTAATTGGACTAATAGACCTATTATTAAACTCAAAGGTAACCTTAATAATGTTCATGATCTGTGTCTATAAGTTAGTTTCTAACGATATTTAAACTTTTCAGCAATTTATGAGTAGGTATTTAAAATATTGTTATATAAAAATGTTTAAAAATTAAAAGTTAAAAGATTAAAAATCAACGTACAAACAAGTACATATAAATTTGATACTAGATAAATTCACTCCCATATCAAACAACTGACAGTACAAAGTCGGTGTTGCTAAACGTACACATTTTTTGTTATGTTCTTTGTATTAGTTTATTATACAACACACACACTTGCGGATGTGTCTTCTTCTTAATATCGTGAGTAAATAATTGCAAGACTTTTTTTATACCCATAAAACCAAAAAGGAAAAAACAAACACACAATTTCCTTCCATAAAATATAATATCGATTAAAATAAATTTTCATTAGATCACGTTTTAGTAATTAAATACTTAAATAATATTATATTAATAATAAGTCAGATATAAATTAAACAACCTGTATTCAATTTGAAGGATAAACAAACATATGTACATGCGTTTGCAACACAACGATGGTAATATGCAATTCAATAAAATATAAATCTCATACTTTGTGTATATGATAATGAGCATAGAAATGTTGTATAAAATCATCTATTGTTGTATTGCATAGGTACTATATTTTATTCGTTTAATACGTGTAAATGTGTAATTGATATGACCCGACAGTCTTTAAATTGAATTACCCAATGTAATATAATTTGACCCTGTTAATCACTTTTGTGTTTTAATTGATTGATATTGCTTATTTATTACTTGTTGGATGTTATTGAGTTACATTTAAGTGTAACGCGTACAACACTACAATGAAAACTAGATATTTAAAACATAAAATGTATCGCCATCCATCGTATCTTACAAACATCATAATTACAATTAAGCCGGTGCAGGTATTATCTAAGAAACTAAGTACCAATATAATATTGATTTTATGTTGTTGAAAAAACTCAAGTGGTTGTTGCCTGTTCGAAAATAATTTTATTAATTTCCTATAATTATGTAAATCGTTATCATGATAAGACCTAAGTACACTTATAGGTAACTGAGGCTATTTACGACCAATATAAAATTATGCAAACAAATTAAATACCCTGGAAAAAAATTGTATTGTAGACATTTTTAATACCTTCTGGTACTTCTGTTTAATACGCCACTGCATGATGACAATAGGATTTTAATGAGGTATGCCATTAAAGTATTGTACAACTAATATAGTATTTTCGTTAATAGTATAATATTTAAGTATTAATCAATCATTTGTCATCACTCACCACTCGTCAATTGCCATAAAATGATTTTCTCTTTGAACTATGATGCGTATATTTATGAGAAATTTGACTTTATTCACCTTTCTACGACCTACACAACCTTTTGTTACGATGCAAATTCTCGTAGTCTCGTATCATAACCGTATATAATGTACACGATGGACACGAAATACAATATAATATTATTATATTAATTTTATGAGTAATATGTACCTGTAGGCTGTAATAGGCATCATGTATAAGAAATAAAAATAATAAATTGTATTAGGTGTTTGTGTTAGTTATTAATTATTATATTCGTCGAAGATATACTAGATAGGAGTTATACTATAATCAGAAACAATTTTAACTGATAAACACCAATAATGCAGACTGAAGTTTTTATACAGTAAGTAGTATAATAGATAATTCATTTCTATGCAAGGATCGAACTTATGTATTAATAACAGTGATAGTGAGGTAAAGTTTGTTAAAGGTAAAGACTAAACGTGTATTATTATAATTTATGAAATACAATATATTATAGGTATAATATGAGTTTCACATTTTTTTTTTAAGGAAATTAGTAATTTTATTTGTAGTTTTTATTTCTTCATTGTTAATGTTCTTCTTGGGTCAGTGTTATGAGTAGACATTTAAATGAATTAATCATTTGACGTTGATTGCAATTTTCTATGCTTTATTTTTATAGTATTTATAGTTATTTTGAAAAGTTTTCTGTGTTGTTTTCCTGATATTACGCAAAACAGTTTTAAGTATCTTTCGATAACCGACTAACGCGCTAGTTCTGTACAATATTAGCTAATTATTTTTTTGTTATGAACTAATTAAACATATTTAATTAATTAATTGCAAGAAGATATGACGTTCGCTACGTAGAATATTTATATTATGTTATATAGTTAGTTAAGCTAACTGTAAAACGTAACATAAATATTTTATTTTTTTTTATAAAAGATACAAAACAGAAAAAAGTGGTTGATCATCATAACAAATATCCATCAGATAATAATATATAGAACATAAATTTAAATAGTACAGTATCACCATGATTGAGTTCATAAATATAGTTATTATTTGTTATTGTATAAATTGGACAGGGAAAATAATTAATCTTCTATTAATCTTAAAATAGGTACGAGTATGTTAAATGTATAATATACAATTAGCACAATGTTTAAAGGCAGGTTTTCACGGCACGTGGCTTCGCAAATTTGGCTCGGCGCGCTTGTTGTACCGAGAATATACACTATGCTCGGCCTATTTTAAAGTGTTTACCGCGTCATTTGAACGTGGCAGCTGTTTATCACGAGTACCTAGGTAAACTATTATAAAGGCAGGGTACACCCCGAGGAGTGAAACATGTTTCCTCGTACACGTGGGTATAAAATATATATGATAAAACGAGAAATATAATAATTACTTAATAGTTACTTAATATACAGTTTGATAATACCTAATTATATACCTATATATTAACTTCATATGTTTTAAATCAATGTAACTTACAACCACTTCCATAAATTTGATTAATTCAATATAGTAGAATGTAGTTTAATAATATAATATTATATGAATATAATTAGTTTATAATTCTCAGAGGTTTTTTTTTTATAAAATTATTGAAACTTGTATATCAATCGAACCTAAGTAAAAAAAAGGATTACGTGTAGCTTGAAAAAAAATGAAGACCTGAGGGCAACAACAAGACTTCTCCAATTTATACAATTTTTCAGGAATCACTTTAAACCGTTTTAAAAATTAAATAATAATTTTAAAAATCCACGAAAAAATATATTAAGATCCAACGTCAGTACGTATAAGTAGTAGGATTTGTCTGGTTGTTGCACTAAACGACGCAGTTCTCTTTTCTTGATAATGTGCAATTAAAAACTGATTTCTTGTTGTTGCCCTCAGGTCTTCAATTACTAAACACTAGTGGATTTTATTATAATACAAATAACGATTATTGAAACAATAAAATAATCAGTACCTTTTACAAATTAATATAGTTCTCTATTAATATCTATTAAAGCGCCCTCGATAAGCCCATGTTAGGAGATCAATGAATTCTTATCAACTATAACTTTATATGAACAAAAAATAATTTTAAATATTTACTTAAAATTTGCTATTGAATTATTAATTTATATTCAGTTAAACTTATTATTTATAAATTTATAATACACATTAAGATTTGAGTGCTAAAATAAATTCAATAATCGGTTTAAGAGAACTCACTGAATGTGTTGTCTCCGTCTTATAAATGCCTACATACCCCATACCAAATTTTAGATCAGCAAAACCAATTTTGTATTTTTAGCTTTAATTGGACTAATAGACCTATTATTAAACTCAAAGGTAACCTTAATAATGTTCATGATCTGTGTCTATAAGTTAGTTTCTAACGATATTTAAACTTTTCAGCAATTTATGAGTAGGTATTTAAAATATTGTTATATAAAAATGTTTAAAAATTAAAAGTTAAAAGATTAAAAATCAACGTACAAACAAGTACATATAAATTTGATACTAGATAAATTCACTCCCATATCAAACAACTGACAGTACAAAGTCGGTGTTGCTAAACGTACACATTTTTTGTTATGTTCTTTGTATTAGTTTATTATACAACACACACACTTGCGGATGTGTCTTCTTCTTAATATCGTGAGTAAATAATTGCAAGACTTTTTTTATACCCATAAAACCAAAAAGGAAAAAACAAACACACAATTTCCTTCCATAAAATATAATATCGATTAAAATAAATTTTCATTAGATCACGTTTTAGTAATTAAATACTTAAATAATATTATATTAATAATAAGTCAGATATAAATTAAACAACCTGTATTCAATTTGAAGGATAAACAAACATATGTACATGCGTTTGCAACACAACGATGGTAATATGCAATTCAATAAAATATAAATCTCATACTTTGTGTATATGATAATGAGCATAGAAATGTTGTATAAAATCATCTATTGTTGTATTGCATAGGTACTATATTTTATTCGTTTAATACGTGTAAATGTGTAATTGATATGACCCGACAGTCTTTAAATTGAATTACCCAATGTAATATAATTTGACCCTGTTAATCACTTTTGTGTTTTAATTGATTGATATTGCTTATTTATTACTTGTTGGATGTTATTGAGTTACATTTAAGTGTAACGCGTACAACACTACAATGAAAACTAGATATTTAAAACATAAAATGTATCGCCATCCATCGTATCTTACAAACATCATAATTACAATTAAGCCGGTGCAGGTATTATCTAAGAAACTAAGTACCAATATAATATTGATTTTATGTTGTTGAAAAAACTCAAGTGGTTGTTGCCTGTTCGAAAATAATTTTATTAATTTCCTATAATTATGTAAATCGTTATCATGATAAGACCTAAGTACACTTATAGGTAACTGAGGCTATTTACGACCAATATAAAATTATGCAAACAAATTAAATACCCTGGAAAAAAATTGTATTGTAGACATTTTTAATACCTTCTGGTACTTCTGTTTAATACGCCACTGCATGATGACAATAGGATTTTAATGAGGTATGCCATTAAAGTATTGTACAACTAATATAGTATTTTCGTTAATAGTATAATATTTAAGTATTAATCAATCATTTGTCATCACTCACCACTCGTCAATTGCCATAAAATGATTTTCTCTTTGAACTATGATGCGTATATTTATGAGAAATTTGACTTTATTCACCTTTCTACGACCTACACAACCTTTTGTTACGATGCAAATTCTCGTAGTCTCGTATCATAACCGTATATAATGTACACGATGGACACGAAATACAATATAATATTATTATATTAATTTTATGAGTAATATGTACCTGTAGGCTGTAATAGGCATCATGTATAAGAAATAAAAATAATAAATTGTATTAGGTGTTTGTGTTAGTTATTAATTATTATATTCGTCGAAGATATACTAGATAGGAGTTATACTATAATCAGAAACAATTTTAACTGATAAACACCAATAATGCAGACTGAAGTTTTTATACAGTAAGTAGTATAATAGATAATTCATTTCTATGCAAGGATCGAACTTATGTATTAATAACAGTGATAGTGAGGTAAAGTTTGTTAAAGGTAAAGACTAAACGTGTATTATTATAATTTATGAAATACAATATATTATAGGTATAATATGAGTTTCACATTTTTTTTTTAAGGAAATTAGTAATTTTATTTGTAGTTTTTATTTCTTCATTGTTAATGTTCTTCTTGGGTCAGTGTTATGAGTAGACATTTAAATGAATTAATCATTTGACGTTGATTGCAATTTTCTATGCTTTATTTTTATAGTATTTATAGTTATTTTGAAAAGTTTTCTGTGTTGTTTTCCTGATATTACGCAAAACAGTTTTAAGTATCTTTCGATAACCGACTAACGCGCTAGTTCTGTACAATATTAGCTAATTATTTTTTTGTTATGAACTAATTAAACATATTTAATTAATTAATTGCAAGAAGATATGACGTTCGCTACGTAGAATATTTATATTATGTTATATAGTTAGTTAAGCTAACTGTAAAACGTAACATAAATATTTTATTTTTTTTTATAAAAGATACAAAACAGAAAAAAGTGGTTGATCATCATAACAAATATCCATCAGATAATAATATATAGAACATAAATTTAAATAGTACAGTATCACCATGATTGAGTTCATAAATATAGATAGTGTAGATAGTTTCAGGAATAGTTACAAGAATGGTACACATTTTTTTACAAACAAATTTGAAAAAAAATGGGTAAGAAAATGACAGTTTTTTGAAAAACATTTTTTTTTTTTTTTGAAGGTTAAAATAATTTTGAAAAGAATAATATAATCTCTTATTCTATATGCTAAAAGTAATTTTAAAGTTCTCCAATTAATTGCTTGTAATAATTTATTATTATTTTATCTAAAAACACGTATTTCTTAAACTAAAATTAGTTTTTACTATATCGTCATTATGTGCTACGTCCTTGTGGGATACAATAATATATTAAATAATTACACCTATAGCCTATCATTAAAGTCTCCGGAAGATGATGAATAGTTACAATTTCTAGTACTCTAGTTTCAAATATATTTACCAAAAGTTTGATAGTATAATATACAATAATATTATCGTTACTGTAAGTTTTTAATATTTTATCTTGATTATAAGTATATAACTATATAACTATTAAAATAAAAATATTATAATTTGTTAATAGTCAAAGATTACAATGACTTATTTCGGTGTAGGACGTACAGCTTTGTAGCAATACCAATTTTTGACATAGTCATGTCTCCAGTTCCCCTGAAAAAATTATTTCAAAATATTCCACAATCAATATTTAGTATGTAAAAATTATTTACAAGGCTTTGCAAAGTTTTGGACTTAATTGTTAAGCTAGATTTGATCCGTTAGTTTGCAAAATCCGTTCTCTTAATTCACACGTGTTCCCGCCAATCGCAACATTTGTAAAAGGCAAATCATAAACTAATCATTAATTCACACCTCCAGGAATATGATTTTCTAAGATAAATAGTAAGTACCTCCGGTAAAAATGTCTATTATTTATACCTTTCCCTACATATATTATACATACCGGGGGTATACATTTCCTAGGTTATTCGTTATAATACCCCCCATGGAGGTATTATTCTTTTAGGATATTAATTGTACCCCGGTATATAATAAGGTGAAGGGGGGGGGGGCTTTTAAATATCCTAGGAAATTTTCGCCGGGGCTACTATTAACCTAGGAAAATTATGCAAACGGGTACAAATCAAATGTTTTCCGAAAATTTTTTTTTAAATTCCAATAGTGGCGGGGAGGGTCTGGGGCCTGGATCCTAATTAAATTATTTTTGTGTAGCCTATTTCCGTAAATAATATATTTCTACACAATATATTGTTATTGCAGATTGTTGAGTTAAATTTTTAAATTTTAAATTCAAATCGTAAATGATAGATATTATATATTACACGTGCCGTTAAGGTAATTCGATTTGTTGACTATATTATAGTTGATTTAATTAGGTATTATTTGTTATTGTATAAATTGGACAGGGAAAATAATTAATCTTCTATTAATCTTAAAATAGGTACGAGTATGTTAAATGTATAATATACAATTAGCACAATGTTTAAAGGCAGGTTTTCACGGCACGTGGCTTCGCAAATTTGGCTCGGCGCGCTTGTTGTACCGAGAATATACACTATGCTCGGCCTATTTTAAAGTGTTTACCGCGTCATTTGAACGTGGCAGCTGTTTATCACGAGTACCTAGGTAAACTATTATAAAGGCAGGGTACACCCCGAGGAGTGAAACATGTTTCCTCGTACACGTGGGTATAAAATATATATGATAAAACGAGAAATATAATAATATGCATACGTCATAATAACATTCGTTACTCATTAGTCAATATATTATGATGATATATCCGAAGATTTCCTCGTATTCTATTTTATTGTTTTGCGTACTCTGTTATATACGTCATAATATATTGGTATAATAATAATAATAATAATATATTATGTATAATTTACAAATACTTGAAAATATACGAGGAATATTCGGACAAACACGAGAGGTCCGAAAGTCACAGCGATTTGATGCAGACGAAACGCCTCGCCGAACAAAAAAAATAATGTACAGGTATAATAAACGCGGTATCCTCGGCACCGTGCGGCTCCGCTGGCCGGTCGGAGTTACGCAATTGCGAACGGGCCGAGCACACACGCCACACACACAAGCGCCTCCTCTTCGCACGGCGGCGGCGGCGGCTGCGGCTACGGCGGCACATCGAAAGTGACCGTCGGTTCACTCTCACTATCGTTGTTGCGCTCCCAAGTCGTACACACACGCGCGCACGAATCAGATATATTGTATGCAGGTACTTCACGCGCACGCAATTCGTTATTATTACTGTCCATCCGATAACGAAGTGTACGTCGTCGTACATTTTTCCAAAACTAAAAAATAATAGTACAATACTGTTTACAGTTTTTCTTTGCTCGTCTCTCTTTTTTTACCCTTTTCAAAATCTTTTGCCGGTGGATAAGACAAAGTATCAGACGGAAGTCATGAAGTACGCGGTGCTTCTTCTGTGCACCGCCGCCGCCGTCTACACACCCGCCTCTTCGGTAAGTTCACCTCAGTTTATTATTGTGCACTGCGGTGCATTTTTTTAATGTTATTTTAAACCCATCGTCGTATTGAACATATTTTGTACCTCTCGTGATTATGTATGGTTTGGTTAATAAGTTAGCTTGAGACGGGTTCGTTATTGCGGGACGGATTCTATAGGTATTGAGTTTGAATTACCAGGGTAAACACTTATATATTATACAACATTATAATGGTAATGTTTTGATAATAACAGTTTAATATTTTTCGATATTTTATGACACAATACAGACAATACTATTATTATATTTGTTAATTTTACTTACAACATAGTATACTATGTAATATCCAGTCTCGGTTAGACTATAAAAAAAATGAAATAAGGAGTTTTGGGGTAGCTACTATACGTTACTTTACGTTGGTGCTTAATTTTGTAGGAACGCTTGAAATATTCACGTGATTTCTGATGAAAATTTAAATATCATGTATAGTTATTTAAAACTAAAATAAACATCAATTTTTAGAACTAACGAGTTGGACGCATTTATTTCTTAAAAAGAAAATTTTACTATAAAACTACAATGTATTAGTATTTATTCAATATTCATCGAATCGAACTTTTGCAAGATAGGTATACTGTATCAAATCCGTGGAGTGCGATGTGCTAGAATATCAGTTTTGCTCAATTTGGATTACAATATATACTCAATAGTCAATAGGTTCATTTATAATTGTATTAAGCCATTTAAGACACAGACAAGTAAAAGTTGCATATTATTATCTTAGATAATAATAATATATAACTGAATAGCTGACATAATTAATATATAAATTTGCTTTTAATAAACCTCTTTTATACCATTTTGTACTGTAGGTTCCTATATAATTGGCAGTCAACATTTTAATATTCAATATTTTTGATTCAATTAATTCTTTCTATATTATAATATTTTTAAACTATCTGTAAAATTTACAATATTACCATACGTATAAAATACAAATTATAATAATATTACAAACATTTTCTTTAAAAATATTTCATTTCAAATATTAGACATTATTATTTAAGATTGTGTTAAAATATTTGCATGTATAGTTAGAATAGTTAATATTTAAAAGTAAAAATCAGTAGACAGGTATTGAGGTATAGCTTGTAAATGGACAAATGTTTATAATAATTTATTAGTTTTAGGACCGTTATATTATAAAAAATATTATCATAATATACGCGTCACGTCGATCGAATCGTTTTATTTTTGTTTGTCAAATACATACGCGAAATAAAATCTTACAGCCTCAAACAAAACAAAAACCGGTCGTCAAAATCGTGTTTCAGAAAAGATGATAATTAGTTTTAAGTATTTCAATTTAAGAGTCATGGAGTGCTCCGACACTGCAACATGTCAGTGCACTTCTCGGTTTGACTATAATAATTAAAATCCATATAAAACTAGTCAAGCACCTAGATATTAAACTGCTTTGGTAATCGAATTTTTCGAAAAATATTCTGCTTTGCAGTATGTAATCATCACTTTTTATGTCATCGTTTAAAAAAGTAAAAACCTAAAAAAAAAAAATGATAACTGTATTGAATTGAAAAGAAAAACTTTTTGTTAAAAATATTGTGTTGTAATGATTTTTGATAAAATAAAAATATTTTCAAAAACAAAAATTCACCTATAAAACGATTGTTTTCAAAGTGTCACTCTGTATGATGATAATATTGTGAGGTACCTATATATACCATATTATGTATATTATATTATTATATATATTGCATACTATAGTAAACGCGAGTGCGCGTGTGCACTCTTCAAACGCGGACGCGAACTCATTAATCACGGCGTCGTAATTATATTATTGTTATTGCTATTGGTGTGTGTGCATTATATTCATATATATATATATATTATGCGTATATAAATCGCGACGCGGAAGATATTAGAACCCATAAATCGCGGGTGAGGATGACTAGGTGTTATACTATTATATATTAAAGACTCCATGAGGACGAGCACACCGAACGGGTTACTCATCCGACGCGTACACAATAATAATATTTACAAACGAACATCGGACGGACAAGGGCAAACGGCAGCGGCGCGACATTGGGAGCAGCGCCGCGACGTGAAAGGGAGCAGCGGCGGCGGCGAATATTACGCACTAGCGCGAGTGCCGCCGAGCGTTTTCAGTACGACATGTTTCGATAAAACGTAGTTGTGTACAACGACATCGATCGCAATATTATAGTAATATAATATGATATAACCATGTATTTTAATAGAATGTTATTGTACATTTTAGGTAGGTAAGTACCCTCGAATGAGTTAATTGGGGTTTCCCCGGTGTTTGAGTCCGGCGGAGTAAGTCTTCCAAAAATCTAAATAGAGGTACCGCACATGTATACAAAACAAATGTTTCTTTGTTTCTTTTTCCTCTATGACATCTCAGAGACTATACCGGTCCGTTTTCAATAAAAATTATAGATACCTATTATATCAAAAGATTTTTTGAATTTCGGTGTTATGTCTTATTTTTCAACCCCCATAACAGGTTGCTATATATAGCGTGGCAAACAGAATATTTTTTTATTAATTTAAATGGTTGCCATTGGCTACAGTTTATAATTGATATTACAATTATTATAATTATTGTTAGACATGGCATATAAAAATTGAAAAATATAAGATAACAAATTGTTTTACATAAAAATTATTTACGGGCAAAACAAGGTTTTGAACGAAACAAAAACGATTTAATTTCGAATAACGAACTCAACGCGTATGGAGGAGCAATAAAAAATATATGTTGATAGTTAGCTAACACTTAAATAAAATTAGATAAGTTAAATAGGTAGTGGTACAATAATTTCTTTAAAAACCGTACACTTGCGGAGTCTGGTATTCTGCAGCAGCTATAGTAATAATAGTGTATAATGATAATAATATCGTCGTCGCTGTCATCGGGGGGCGGCGTTTCTGTCTATTTGAGACGTTTTTTCGTTGTACATATACGCCGACGGCCGCGACGGTTATCGCAGCGTGTTTTTCGTCGCGTTCTCCGCGTTCCGGCGGCTGCGGCGGTACAATGACGACCGCGACCTTGAACTTGCCATCCCAGCGCCCGAACGCGCCGCGGTCCAGCAGCGCCTCCACCGCGGGCCGTCACGACCGCCGACGACCAAATGGCGTTTTTTATATTTTTTTATAACACACACAGGTATTAATGTATTATTATTATTATTATGATGATTATAATAATAAACGACGGCCGCAGACGTAGCCCGTAATCATTACCATACGTATTATAATATAATAATATACACACGAATACAGCGCGTGTGATAAGTCTATTATCGCGATAAACAAATACATTTTGTATTGTGCTCACCGTTTTACGATTATTTTTTTTTTCCCACTGTCTGTTTGGACGGACATCACGAGACGTCATCGTTAATATCGTGCGAAACGTCCTCAAGTACAACTGTATAGTGCGTCGTTCGAGATGATCTAATGAACTATTGAATGAATTATTTATGCTTGAAATGACGTACGATATAATATACTAAAGTATTGCACGGCGTGATCTATTTGGCTAGCTACAAAATTGTTTTCTAAATAATTTTTTATGTTTTTGAGTAAAAACACTGGGCCATATTTGGAGCGGACCACCGAGATATTCTCGGTAGTTCTTTGTGTCAATCCGAGCCTGAAGCTACCCCATATATTTTTATAAAAGCATTTAATTTTTTTATAATATGCTTTGTAATACTGATTTTTGCGATTTTAAACGGCTACCTATATTATATGTTATATTATATAATCAGAAGCCCAAAAAATTTTTTTATGTTGATTTATATCGAACACTGAATAAATAAGCATTTAAACATTTAAAGTATAGAGATTAACGTAGAACCACGTTTGAGAAACTTTTGCGATGTATTTCTTCACGATACACCCTTGATAAACTTCAATTATTCAGCTCATCTATGTCAATATAAGACGTAGACAAGTATGTTGGTCTGATTAAAAAATTAAAAATATTAGTTAATAGTTGTCGTTAAAATGATAATTTAATAAATACCACTGTAATACAACAAATAATTATAATTTTTTGTAAAAATGTACTTTTAGTTTTGTAAATACTTCAAATATTGTACCCACATTTTTTTTTAAACACATACATTTTATTAGATAATTAGTGCAGCTTAAATGGACCATATGTCTTATATTATACAGGATGATTCATCAAACATGCTCACCCCCATTTTCCCTTTAATAATAAATTTATTCAAATTCTGATTCTTAAAATTATTTAATTCTGAACATAAAGTTAAATAGCTCAAAAACTACTCGTACTAATTTTGATTCTATTAACATTTTCAGAAAATATATTCAATAAATAATTTACAGTAGAAAAGGGGGGTTCTCATTTAAAAAAATCTTAAGTTTGTAACTCCATATGACATTCCTCAAGTAGTACCAAAAAATCTCAAGAATTTAAAAATATAATTTTTTAGTATATTATTTAAGAATTCTAAAAATCAGATTTTAAATAATTGAATTGTTGAAGATAAAAAGTGGGTTAACCTGCTTGGTGAATCACCCTGTTTAGTATACAAATATATTAATTATACTTATAAAGTCGAGTCCGCGTGATGATAACTTAATGCGATAGTGATCACAAGAGTCTTTATCGTTATCATGATACACTATCACTCCAGTGTGTGTAGTTAAGATAAGTGATGATTAAAATTAATATTGAGTGCACTAAGGTTCATCGCAGTATGACCGTATTATTACCACACATTACCTACAGGCTACAAGTTCCTATTCGTCATAATATACTAGTGTTCCTACTCGTATACTACCTGTCTACCTACATGTTATTTCATTATTATTATATATATATATAGCCATATATGTAATATAGCAAGAAATCCGTTCATTTTCAAACGCGAATGTACACAAAAGTCATAAATGGCAGGACTACAATGCATATTGTACAGGTATTGATTATTGAACGGCACGCTTAGATTGACGAAAAAAACTTATGCTAATTTCTTACGCATATTTTTTTAAATATAAGTAAAAATCCATGTACCTATTGTACATTTTGAATATTGTGACATTGAGACATAATATTGTATACATCGCGCGTGGACGATTCTTTTACAAAACGCTAAAAATATATCACGTTCATTACATAATATGAAGGCTTTTAAAAGTTTATCTGTCGTGTTTTAGTTCTTTTCAGATTCAAATTTATTTATTGTTTTTAATCTATAATAAGATGTGCGCCGCACGAGACTGAGCCTTTTTAGTCTTTTGATGATTTCATAGTAACGCACAAAAGGAGTAATATACAATATACATTAATAAAATAAAGTGATTTAAACGCAATATACATACTTAACTTTTGTTTTCGAAATAAATAACAACGAAGCGTATTTACGAAAACATTAAAACGCATTAAACAACGATCAATGTAACATTTTTTTCTCGTATTTTCAAGTTATATGAATTGTGAAATAAATTTCATCAGATAAGGTTTTGACGATCCAGTCTATTATATTATATTATAGCGTATGTTTGAAGGAAAATCGTTTTATTGCTCTAAACATGATCTTATACAAATACCATCTTGGCAATCCGGAAACATAATGTGATATAAATAATATATTATGTTATTGCTTTGCTATTTACTCGGCGCGTTTACACAAGTTTTTTTTTTTTTGCTGTCGCACATACTTTTAAATCGAGACAACCATTCGCGAAGACCAGTCACGACTTCATAATTTTACAAAAGAAATGACACCAACGCACCTATATAATGATCTCGTACAGTCCGCCGCGGCGTGTGACGAAACAATATTAATAGCAAAACTACTGATCAGCTTTAGTGTGGACATTCCTGGCCGCGCAGATAGTCTTAACCCAGACGGTCTTGACCTAAAACCGCGTGTTCTTTATTGTATTTATTTTCAAATCGTATTAGTTACATCTGTTATTATTATAACGCTTATAGGTATATTATGTATAGGCACATCTAAAAGTGTAATTCGATGTTTTATGTTTGTTAATTTCAAATTTCGTTTTATTCGATTTTCGTTGTGATAGATGGCCATTATCACTCAATCACTGTCGTCCGTCAGTAAATCGATTTGCCGATAACTTTTTTAATCTGATCGTATAATGAAACTGCGATATTAATATTATTTATTATATATATTTATTGAATATTATTATTTTCGAATTAAAAATGTACATGTTTTTCAAAATAAATTCATCAGATGACGAAACTGAAATTGAATTTGATTTAGATGGTGTTTTTGATGCCAAGGTTTTCAAAATATCTATCAATGAGTAAACCCCTGTTTGCTGTCGTTGACCCACGCCATATTATTTTTATTAAATAATTAAATGCTTCGTTTAAAATACATCATATTATTATTATTATGTTAGTGTAAAGTTTACTGTTTAGTAGGTACTTAATTTTTTTTAATAATACGATACGTTATAATAATATGTGTATCGGATGTAGCCACCGCTTGCCGAAAATGCGGGGGCCATTAGATCACCGACCTTGGTCACGAGTGGACCATAAACGATGTAACACAGAGATACGAATGTTCCAAGGAATTTATTCAACTAAAATTTTAGAATGTTGGAAAATAAGTGTACCTAGTCAATGACTTCTGTGTACGTTGGTATATTATGTATTTTGTTTTATTTTAATGCCGCTATTGTATTATTATCAATTATAATATTTATTATGCGGGGGCAATTAGTTTTTAACAAGGAGTTTAATTGCTCGGACACATTAACTGCATGTTTTGACGTGTTGTGGCACAAACAGCGGTTTGTTGTGAAACGTGCATCTATATTATAATAATGTAATAATATATATTACATTACTATTAACGCTATGTGTTTAGCTTGGTTTTAATGGATCGTCGATTTTGCATGGAAAAAAACATCACTCGTAATTTATTGCCAATAACTTTTTATTCGAAAACTCAATCATCATCACCTACGTTCGGTTAATAAAATGGTTAGTGTGCATATTTTGTTTCCAAGAAAATATGAAAACGATTACGACACAAATAAATTACATTTAAAACGTTCGGATTAGTTGCGATTGTGAAATGAGCGTGGACGTACGTGGACGTATATCATGTACATCGTTCATCATGTATGCGCCTACAATATCGAGGTTTGAAATACGATCTTAGTAATCATCATCTAACAAATTCATTACGATATTGTTTGCGACTTGACAGTCAGCAGATATTAAATAGGCGTATACAATAACAACGGTGCCATTGAAATACCTGAGCCTATTGTCTTTATACCGCATTTGCATGATATTAATATAATTTACACATACGTTCCATCTTTCACATGTCCGCCAGGCGCGAGACGTGAGATACGACGATAATATTATTATTATAATGTCGTCGATAATTATTATTATTGTCGTTTCGTACGCAAACGTTTTAAAATATCAACGAGCGATTGCATCTCGGACGTATACGGCAGACACACAGTGAGTCGTCGGTTATTATATTGGCACAGGTGTCCGGAAATAAAATATTGTTATAACGGTTCGTGTGCAGTATACAGAGATTAATGCAAATTTTTATATGATATTATGATAATATAATATATGCACCACTGCGGGGACAACGCAGACGACGACGTAGTGATAAATGCAAATCGTATAGACGAAATAACGTACTATACAAGATAAAAAAAAAAGCCCATAAATGGTCGTGGTGCAGCGGATTTACGAGATTTTTTTTTTTTTTTGGTTATTCATAAAAAAGACAGTTGTACGGATTTTAGGTCAAGACCATTTACGTTGCACAGATTAGGTAATTATCGTATTACAATAATTCCGCCATTTGTTTACCAAAGTGCCGTAATATGCATGTGCGTACGTCTTTTAACCTGCAAAGAGTCCAATGTCAACCGGGTTCGCTGAAGCAATTTTCCTTTTGGTAACATAATAATTATTATTGTTTGGTAGACGCACGTTCAGCGCCGAGTATAATATTCTTATTCAGATCTGTTTTAGTCCAATTAAAATCGCGTTATAATTTAAACGTACCGTCCTATATCTGCCTGCAGAGGAGATAATAGCGCGGAGTTGACGTTCGGACGAGGAAAACAGTTTTTTTTTCTTCAACGATATATCATAATAATAATAGTATACGATGTTATAGTAGGTAGGTAATATTCGCCTATTTATTATTGTAGTCTATACCTATGACAATCGGAAAGGAATTCAGCACTATAGCTATATAGCTATATTTTACAACAACAACAATAATAATATAGTCTTTTAACCGACGGTTTTTCTCTCGACGCTGTCGTTTTTCAAACGTATACTAAGTAGGGTATAAATTATATTATCATCAAACATCTTTCATTAATTAGCAGATGATATATCATCGGAGACCATGCGGTTATGGAGCGACCGCGTCGGAAACCTCTCACACGATCTATATATATACATACACACACGCATAATGCACACACTATAAACACTACAATACATAATAATAATAATAATAATAATATATTATAATATATACCGCGAGTGTCTTTATTGATGCACGTCTCAACTCGCGTTATTCTATGGATCTCAAACGAAACGTACCTATATATCACGATTCTATCTACCTATATTATATACCTACATAATATAACTATTTTTTTTTCTATTATTTCTTCGCTCGTTTGGGCGGCCGTAGATAATAATAATAATAATAATAATGATGATGATAATAATAATAATAATAATATTATATTATTGCGGCGGTGTTGAGGTAGGTAACCGTATAGGGGTCACGCGTTGCTGTCGTATTACGCTATTACGCGCTATATATATTATATTATGATGCAGTGCGTCGCAGATAGACCGTATATAGGTGTACGATACATTAAACCGTATATTATGTGTGTTATATGGTCACGAATACTCGCAGACGATTATTTATAATATCATACTGTCATCGAGTCTGCGAAAATACGCCGGAAACCGTTGTTGTGTTGTTTTGTTTCGGCCGACTGCAACTTGCAGCAGTTTATCATACAATAATATGCAGAATCGTGTTATCGTTTCGTTGTATTATAATATTACGTGACCAGAAGGGTGCGAAGAAAAAGACGAGCTTGCGTCCTGCACAATATCAATTTATAATTCTTAACTATTACATTTTAGACCAAAGTTCGAGAGACGTAACTGTTGGATTTTTAAATTTCTCATATTTTTGTTTTTTAAATTTCTAATAGTAAAACCATAAATTACGTAGGAACAATAATTATTCTCACAGCTTGTTATTTATTTAACTAGCTATAACTTGCGCCATGTAGTAAAACTGCTTATATTGTATTAAAAAAAAACTAACAAAACAAAATAAGTATGTCAAATAATGGATTTTTTCGAAATAACAACAAGTTATTTTCTGTCGAGCCATTTTGGCGCTATTTCAGGGCTATTGTCATCAATAAAATATATTCTTATAATATAATTAATATATATATTATTTAATGTCTGCGGACATATTTTATTGCATTATTAATAATATAATAATACGATTACGGCGGACCCGAACGAGAGACGTGGACACGTCCGTTGGGGGTTGGGCGCGGCCGTTTCGGAAAGTCGCGCGCCAGAGCGACGACGGTCCATTGTCTGCGGCGATGCAGTGTCGGCAGCGTGTGTGTGTATATCAATAACGGACTCGGGTATTTTCGTGTACTGTACACGAAACGCGTGCGGCGAATGCAAATCGACTTTCTACCGTTTTGTCATCATAACATGCGACGGCCGTGTGTGGGCATATTATAATATTATAGGTACGCGTGTGCATATAATATAATATACGATCTTGACATTGCGGCGCGCGGACGACCGCAGAGATTCCCGCGCGAAAGCGATCGACCTGCCGCCGCCGCCGCCGCCGACGTTTCACCCGCGCGGTGCCTATATTATAATAATATTTTAATGATACAAATTATTATAATGACAATAATTATTAGGTACCCGTGTAGGGGGGGTACTTATATATTATTTTAATACGCATAATTGCATTATTGTTAAACGCGCGTTATTGTAGAACCCAATCATCCGTATAATATGATACCTAATAATATCGTCAATTCGTATTATTTTATAGCTGCGTATGATATGGAAGTTTATATAATATTATTTTAGTATATTATATATAGGCTCTTGTGCCCATCACACTAGTAGAGTACCTTAAGTTCCTAGTCTGCATATTATGAATAATATACCTACCTATATTTATTTTTATACAATTAAAATATATCACCATATTGTGACATCGCATTATTAATGTCCGTGAATTCCCCCCCACCACTAAATAATGTATCGAGTCGATCATCCCAAACCAATGTCCATATTTTTCAATTTTCTTGCAAATATTTGCAAGAAAAGTCTTCTATTTTTCAACCTAATATTTTTGCTGCAATTCAAGTTTAATAGATCATAGAAAAGGGTTAACTAACTTCGGACAATGCAAACATCGGCTCCAAATCGGTGGCTGTATATATTTGAAAAAAATGTTTGCAACTTATTTGTCACTACTTGATGACTTGGGAGGGTCAACTTCACGGACATGTATTATGATTATATTTATCATTAAAATGCACCGCGTACGGCGAACGGTACTATTCCGAAAACAGGTATACTTAGCAGGTACTCGTCATAATAGTCTTTATGTATATAAAAGGTAGTAATAACCTTTCATTGAAAATAAAATCGTTTCCGTGATAAAAAAAAAAAAAAAAAATTACTTTAACATTTTATTTTACTGCATCATTGGATTCAGTAGTGAACTGCACATCACGTATATATATATATGTGTGTATTGCACTATTGCCGCTGCTGCTGCAGGTACGTGGTTCCGACACTAATACGTTTAGTGTACGTGTGTATTGTAGATATTATTATAAGCACCGTTGGATTGCATGTAGTAATTTGCATTGCAGTACTAAAATTTTAAAACGTAAATTTACCAAAGCGATTTCTCCGATGATAGACGTAATAACGTGGTCATAAAATAGTTTAAAAAACGAAAATTGAACGAGAATGAAAACTGTTTGTACGTATACGTTTTGTGTGTAATTTAAATATCCGGGAAAGTGTTACGATTTAAAAACTGACGCCACATTTTTTATTCTATACGCACGATAATTAATGAAACAAAGTATTCAAAAGTTTTTATTACATTTGTAGATTTCCTTGTGATGTTAAGAATAAGTTACTAAAATTAATATTACGTATAAAGCACGATTCTTAGTCCTATGATATGATATTATATTCATCAATTTGTTCCATCGTTCTGTGCATATTTACAATTATTTATTAATTTATTTCACACGTGACACGAGTTATATTAATGAAATTTTGATCTACTATACATTTTATGGAAATAGGAATCGTTGTTTAAAATCTTCTAGTCACGAACACCCTTGAATTGAGATTGTAGTGTTTGAATTAGACAATACAAATTATAGTTTAAAAAAAAAAAAACTAAATTGTTAGTGTTCATGTGAATGAAGGTATACCTATATATTCTTTGTTGAAAGGTTTTGATTAAAAGCTTAATTTAAACAAATATTTTATCATTCAAATTAAATTCAATCAAAAGTTGTTTAATGGGAATTTATGTTTATTGTTTTAAAAATTAGTTTACATAATTTATAGCTATTTGATATTCTATACCAATCGTATTTGGTGCTTCGCAAATGCCAATTTCAGTAAGAGAAATTTTGAACTCGTATCAGCCGATTTAATAATACTTTGCACTCGACGTTTTCTCGTGTGGTTTTTCTTCCGCAAACAATTTCACATTAAATCATAATAAATTACGAAATAGTACACAGTCATCAATACATTTCAAATACGTGTGATACATACGAAATATATCGAGTAAAATGATGGTATTGGTTTTAAAATATTATCTCATGAATCGAAATATGTTTTACGTGATTAAAGAATTTCATTACGAACAATCAAATACAATAATTAGAGAAACGTGGACAAAAAAATTTTAATCAGAAATACGTTCAGCGGATCGTCAATTTTATTATTATTAATATTTGGTAATGGTTTTAATAAAAAATAATATGCAAGACACGTCGATAAGACATCACGTCCAAAACGGTCATCAACATTATATAAGAGTGAGAATAAAACAATAAACGTCGTTGGTCACAACAATAGTGTACGTACATGAAGGCATTTATGACGTTAGCGAGTCTAAGAGGTTTACACTTAAGGTTTAGCTTTACTGCGAACGTTAGCGCGCTTCTCCGCCGATTTCTCTCGATTATAAAATACAATACTATTATTATAATATGGGTACAGCCGTATACAACAGGCGTGTGCCGTTATGCCTACACCGTTGATTTTACAATCATATTTTATTCTCGTATAGGTCACATTAAACATAATATATCATCGAGTTGCTCATAATAAATAAATGTATAATAGAGACGATAACATTTTGTCTTTCGTTATAGTTTAATCCTATTATAATTTCGTTTTCTCCTTTTAACTATACACACGCTTGCTAGCTAATAATATGCCCACTCAATATTTTTACACGATAATATGCACAGGAAATCATAAAGTACATAAAAAAAATATTTTTGGGCTGTAGTCACCACACCACCCACCTACCCGCCACCTAGCACCTAAAGTGTCCTATATCGGCTATATTGTTTAAAAAGCTTGACTGACTTTAATAATATTATATTCTATGATATAGTAATAACCATATTATAGTAATTGTAACCAGCTGATGATACCGCCTCGCTTTCGTGGATGACATAATATATACAACATTGTATGCTAGGAAATATAATGCTATTTTAATACCGTATGACGCGGTCGAGTTGTAGAAATTCGAATTTGTAGAAAAAATTCCGCCTCTAAAAGTTCTAAAAGACGGTTCAATGGTTGCCGCCGAGTCTGTCGTACGGGTGACTCGCAGGTGCATCCGTATGTGATCGCTTGTACACCCACCCCCAAAAAATCTCAAAAAAAGCTCTCGTGGTCATAACTTGCAGGGATTTACCTAGGTATACCAACTGTACGCATTACGTCATAACAATATTATGTCGCCCTCGCCTCATTTGCATTCCCATCGTTACGGATAGCGAAAGTGCATGCCGTGACGTACACCCACCCCCCAAAAACTCTCAAAAAAGCTCTCGTGGTCGTAACTTTCAGGGATATACCTAGGTATATAGGTATACCAACTGTACGCATTACGTCATAACAATATTATGTCGCCCTCGCCCCATTTGCATTCCCATCGTTACGGATAGCGAAAGTGCATGCCGTGACGTAGATGGTCTTATATAGATATTAAATTGTTTGTAATATTTTAATACACGTTTGTTTTGTATCGGTATTAATAACGCACACTCAAGATTTTATATCGATTGATTTTGTTTTATTTATTGTTTCAGACCGATACGAACGGCCGGACCAAGAGGCAAAGTTTCATAGATTTTTTGCCATGGAATTCAAGGATCGGTAAGTTCAGAAAAATACGAACAAAACTATATTATTAATTTATGAACGGCGCGTAATTAAAAGATGAGTGATATTATTAAGAGGAGGAGTATGTAATATGTATCTTATTTTTTCCATTCGGGTTGAACAATTGTTCCGGGTTCCTATTGTTTATTTGCGGTCCGAAGATTATTCTGACCGCGGAACCGCATTGTACCGTAATAATTATTATATTTAATCTTTGAAAGTTATGAAATGTTCTATACGAGAAGATTAATAATATAATATTAGTCACCTTAGCCAAAAATAAAAAGTAAAAAATAAAAATAACAGCATTCTATAAGGAACAGGACGTGTGTATACCTGTTTTTTATATGTATCTACATAATATATTATAAGTAATTTATAATAATATGTAGAAAAGGATTAATAAATTATAAGAATGTCCAGAGACAACCAGCTGCCGATTGGTTTAAATTCGTTATTGACGTTACTTGGAAAGTTTAAATAGAAAATTAAAATTAACATTAGAGAAATACATAAAATGTAAGGTTTCTATCGAATCGTAAGCGTGTCAAACAATTTAATGAGACATCGGGGTTACATATTAATAAAAGTATCTATAATATTGCAGTTGACACATACAGTTTGCATTTGAAACAGAATAAAATATTATTGCAAAATAAAACATTACCGTTCCATTATTTAAAAATTATTTTTTAAAATATTGTTTGTGCTTAGTTTTAATTTAACAAACAATTTAAAGCAATTATTTTAAGAATATTTTTACAAAAAAATGCCATATGCTTTAAAAATATGCACTTTAAAGTCCTATCGACAAATATTGATTTTTACAAGCATTGATTATGTGATCAATGTTTGATCAATGTCATTATGAAGTTGAGGTCATTCTATAGGTAAATTATTATTTTGTGATATATCATATCTGTATATATATTATTATATTCTTCAGGATGTACGAATCGTGGTGTCTGAAGCATCTAATATTATTGATACTTAATATTATTATACCATAATTCTAATGAATAGTATATGATAGGCGTATACGGTATAGGTACCACTTCATTTTTAAGACAGGTATATAATACGACTCATGTAACCTTAACATACAGCTGTATTGGATTGAAAATTTGAGATTTATGCAGGTAAATTATCCACATGGTGATAAATAATACAGACGATTTTTGAAGCGACTAATCAACTAATTATTATTATTATGCAAATCGTCGTGTTTACGCATTTAGCGTACGCTCAAACAGAATCGAATAATGTAAACACTCAAATACCCACGACTAGTTCATTAATGGATCCTCAAGCATAGTTATTTGGAGGACATACTAAAGTTATAAAATAAAAAATCGTGGTCCCAAATGTTCTATAGTTATTTATTTCCGTAGTTTATTAATCATTTAGCGCACGGTTGCATTATACAAATTTTAAGCCGAGAAAGTAAATTAGAATATTATTTAGGTATGTGTATATGAAATGAGCGACGCAAATTCTGATGTAGAACCTTCGTTTCAGTAGTTTTTTCTTCTTAAAGACTCATCCGGTGATCTAACGCGAGATATTAACACATGATCATAATATATTTTCATACTTCCTAGCTCGCAAGCAACGAACCAAACAAATTTAATTACCCGACCTTCGTGTCGAAGATATAGCTGTTATTCGTTGTACGAGATATGCGATTTTTCATATTCATAGATTGAAGTACATTAATGATTTAAGTCTTAAACATTTTAATACATTTCTGAAATTTAACTTCAATACAATATTAATATTTTGTTGTTTATTAATGAGATCATTAAAATACCTACCTATAGCATTGTTTACCGTTTAGTATGCGATTTGTAATTTATAATTTCAAACAACCATTTAGTAAGTTATAATTAGGAATTTTATTTTACTATTTTTATAATTACATAAATATTGAATTAGCGAGCATGATTTTTTTGCTAAGATTTAGTTTTTTTCTATTATTGATACGATATTATTTTTTAGTGTATATTAAACTGATTAGTTGAACATTTGATACAAATTATTTTACTTAAATTTAAAAAATGTTGACTAATTTTTGTGCCAGTGCCAAAAAAAGAAATATTATTGTGAAATTGTTATTATTTATTAATTTCTATTAGAGAAATTTGAATAAAATACCAATGACTATTGAACATTCATATATAAACTATAATGTTATATAAGACTAGAAGTTATTTACTAACAGTTTTGATTAATGAATTTCGGTCGATCATAAAAACAAAACAGACAAATACATAAAGCACTATTATTAATAATTGCAAACGTTTATTACGAACGTTATGTATATTATTGTATATATTAAATACTATACATACACCGAGAAGCATTTATTTGTAATTTTTGCAACTGTTCATCAAAAAAGAAAATCTCGAAACCTCAATTCATCGCAAAGTCACTTTCATTGAGAATCGAAACTAAAACATCATGCGCTGCCACTATATTATTATTATTATGTAAATAGGTATTATAGTTTTATATACAGAGCGTTTACGGGTGGAATCATAATAATTATTTTATTTTCGATAAGATTACCGACGGACGCCGAAAGCACTTTGTGTAGGCCGTGACGATATTATGCCGGCGATGTCCGTCCGGTAAAATTTCACCCGAGACGGACCTAAATTATTATTTCAGACACGTCTCGTACAACGGTTTAATATCCAGATATATCTTCCATCGACCGACCGCGAAACGGCTGCTGCAAGCAACCACTTCTTAGAGCTCGATCGACGATTCGATAATGTAATCAGATATCAAACAAATCATACTAATTCATCAACAAAATACGATTTTTTCCTTCTGATATATTATAATATCAATATAACTGCACAAAACCACGAACATAAATTCATAGCACATTCGCTCCATTCCTTCCTCCGCCCATCAAGCACCAACCCGCAAAGATAAACGCCAAATGTCGTCCGTGATCACTGCAAGACCGGCTCGGCGGGTTGCAAAATATAAAAATGTATTATTATAATATTATCAAAATAACGCCCGTGGCGAAATAATTGCGACCAGTGCGCCCTGTATGCTCGGAGTATAAGTCGGTCGCGTAATAATAAAATATTTTTTTCGATGCACGACGAATGATCTGAGCACGAGCACGAGACGACGAGTGTGAAACGGCCGCGGCTGTTGTGATCGTAGTACCGCGAGCGCGTTATCTGCAACTCGAGACAATAACAACAATAATAATAATATAAATATCATTCAAATATTATTTTTCTACCGAGCCCGTTTTCGATTTCACGAATCGGAAACGTTTTTCCGATGTCCGGATGTTATAGGTATTGTCTGTTTGGGCGACGACGGTGGTACCCCGAGGTCATACGTGTGCCCGCGTCTCGAACAATAGATGGCCTCATCGCGTTTCCTTCGTCTCACTGATGTGTATGCGTTTGTTTTTTTTTTTTACCGGTTAGCAGCACGCCGACGTCGACTTTTCACGTGCCGCGCACATAGCGTATCGCGTTTAATACGCACAAGGTGTACGTGGACGATATAATATGACGTATTTCGTTGAGATTCGCGGGCTTTGTCGAATTCTCCAGTTACGCCTCATTTAGGTCATATATATATATACATAATATAATATCAATGTAAGCTGTGTTCGTATTTCGAACAGTGTTCCCCGTTCACAACAACAATATTATAATGCGAAGTATATTACTATAGGCAATATCCCGTCGTGGCACACGTGCACGGCGTTATTTTCGTTCGTCCGTCGTCCGTCCCTTTCGGTCGGTCGTCTATTTCGGTTTTTCTTTTTTTTTCAATCACTCCGAACGACCTTTACGCCGTCGCCGCCGTGGACTTTCACTCGAACCGTTTTCCAGTACACGTTGTTATATTCGGCGGCGGCGTCGACGGCGGTGACTCGCGTGATCGTTATCAGGTTTTCAAACAGTTCAAAGGTGCGCCACGCACGACAAAAATCACTTATTGTCGGCGCCCACTAAATTTGTTTTTTTTCGCTCATCGATTGCGACGACGGAGTGCCCCGTTTCACGATATTCGTCAAGGACAACGTGAAAACGGTTCTCAACGATACTTGCCCCGATGGTGGTTTTAATTTTGTTGATTCTATCGCGACATGTCTCAACGTGTATCATATTACCTACCTATGCAAAGTGAAATCTAGACGGCGATACTGCTAAAAAACACCTGCTAGTTCGAGGAACCCAAAGTTGGACACATCGCATCAACACGGCCTGTGTCTATACGTCATATAGTTGCTCACTCACAACGAGCGCGATGATTTGATTTTGGATTTTTCCGCTAACGATTTCTAGCAGTGCGGAAAAACCTCCAAGAGTGTCATGTAGCCTGCTACCATTTATGTAGTCTCTCTACCAGTAACTGAAATTCGAGTGTCTGCCTAACCGATAAATAATTAAGGTAGTTCAAATGAACTACAGAACCTGTTATTCTAAATAACTGTCTGCAAAAAAATACGTCCCAATATAATGTAGCTATAATGTATATAAACGAGTTCGAATAATATTTAGTATTTACATAAACTTTAGGTTTTAAAGGCTTGTTGACGAAAACTATCAGCTGATATCGTTAATACATTCCATGTGTAAAAATAGTTGCCGATAAGTTAAAGGTTTTTTACTATAAAAATTGGGGTATTATTTCCAAATCAACTCAATTCATAAAAGTTCATTCAAATTTATCAGTTTCTTGAAAAAAATATTAAATTAGGTATGTTATTAAACCATTTTATGTTAAAAACTTTAAAACAAAAACTGTTCTTATACATTTACAATCACGATTGCTTCGGCTTTCCGCTAGATAGCGGACTATTTAACATATTATTAATCGTTACGGAAAATTAATTTATTATTATTACGCGGTTGACTTACATATTGTAGGTTACATACGCAATTTAAATACAAATAACATAGGCGGTATTTAAATTATTGAAAAGCACGCACTACTCTCAGTTTAGGCTACAGTTTTTTTATCATGAAATGTACTCAGGTCACTTATTTTTTTAAATTTAATAAGAAAAACTAGAAATTGTCTTATACATGTATATATTGCAATTATTTCCTGGGTATTTACACTTAATGTGTTATTAAATTGATTATACCTACATGTAAGGTATATAGTGAATATTTTGCAGTAGTAATTGTTTTTTTATTCCAAAAATGTATTTCATATCAATCTAAAAAAAATTATTTACTGTTACAAGAAAGGTTTTTGAATTATTTGATATTAATAATCTTACCAATAATAACTTTATTCAAATTTCTTAATTTTCAATTTAAATTCGGTATTAATAAATTTGACAGTATAGTGGTTTTTTTTTATAAATATAAGGTCAGATAAATAATTACAAATCTAAACTTTCAAGTAGTATAATAGGTCCTCGAGTATCCGGCCTTTTCAAATTTCTTTGCTTTGTACCTACATTTTAGACGACTGTCATAATATTATACCTACCTATTACCTTAGCTAGTAGATACTAAAACAATAAGCTTATTTAAGATACAACGAAATATGAAGCACAATTATCTTTGTAGTTATTTTTATCAATGTGGTTTTAACATTTTAATAAAATGTAGTATTTACCTACATTCATTCGCAAAATCGTATTAATGTTGTCATCATCAATCTATATTTCTATTGGATCATTGATTTCAATTGAAACAAGCAAATACAGATAGGTAACTTATCTTATACATTATCTATTGCAATTTGTCGATACTTCAGTTCCTAAACACAATATTGTTCCTAATACTAGCTGATAAAATTAGAAAATTAAAAGAAAAAACTACCTACGTTGGTATAATGTACGCGACAGACTGCGCGTCGATGTTTCACACTCACAAAAGTACATAATTCTAGCGATTTATCAAAATGTATAGGTTAGGGAGGGGATTTATATGGGGGATTTTAATCAGGTGCAGCATTTGTCTCGTTTCCAATAATTACCGAATCGGTTAATACTCTGTAATGTATTCGGATTAGACATTTTTTCGCAATACTGCTCTCTGCGTATCCGTCAAAATTTCCACCTCAATACGTTTGAGAAAAAAAAGAAAAGAAAAGATAAATAATAAAATATGATTCAGGACAAGGTCACTCGTGAAACTGCAGTTTAATCGACATTTGATTATACCATCCATCCTCGTGTCTAATCCGACGGTGCCGTTTCGCCGCGCACCGTGTTTCAGACGAAACGAACAAAAAAACAAATTAAATAAATAATAATAATAATAATAATAATATGACATTGTGCCTACACGACTGCTGCAGTGTTTGCGCGACCTATCTGTACGTCTGTGTTTTCATGATTGTGTTCTCCGCAGGTACAGCCGACTCTCAAGTCTCCGGCGGCACGATGGTCACGGGCGCCCAGAGTGTGGCCCAACAAAACGTGGCCGACGTCTGCCTGACCAGCATACCTTGCAACCCTCGGGCTCGTTACAGGAGCTTCGACGGTAGTTGCAACAACCTACAACAGCCCGGATGGGGCTCGGTCAACACGGCGTTGGTCAGGTTGTTACCGGCTGCTTACCAAGACGGTGAGTAAACGACATCTGCACCCATCATGAATTAATATTGTATTAGGTATATTCATTTGGGAGCATAATAATAATATTATCATATGGATATAATATTATATTATGTTACAATTATTAATTATTATGCGAATACGTCTTGTACATTGTACACCGAATCAGCGGTGCAACCAAGGGGGGTGTTTTGGGTGTCTGCACACACCCCCGTTGAAACTTATCTATCCAACCATGTTTATAAACCTTTTCCACTGGCGGACACCCTCCTTGCAAAAGTCCAAGTTGCGCCACTGCATACTGAATACTTAATTATCACGATTTCAATATCGTTCGACTACACCCGAAATATGTTATTTTTCTCGGTCGTTTTAAAATATAGCATATTGAGCATATTGAAATTTGGAATCAACAGTTATTATTTTGCCGCTTCTATATTTACCTTTATAACCGTATTTAATTAACTTTCTATTATAACGCTTGTTTCACTTCTTACATATTAAACGGTAGGTAATCAAACCGATTTTGAATTCATAACTTTTCGTGGTACTATGATAGCTACCAATCTATAACGGTGCACACTGCATACATTATATAGATGTACGTCCGAGCATTTAGATGACATAACTAGTAATATTATATTATTACGTACCTATATTAATTATAAAAACACGTTTTAGACAATATTTATATAGATCTGAACGGGTCTGCTCTTATTTTCATGTACAGTAATAATTATAGACCGAATCAGTTTCGCCAAGGTTATGTACCTACTTATGTAAGTATGTATCTATATCAAAAATATAAATCGATACACTGGTAAATAGTGCGCTGTAATTACTTTAAAACGGTATTTCAATATAAGGTGTTCATTTAGCGATTACTGCGCGTCAAAAAATCATTTCATATACGTTTTATTATTATCAAACGATTTAGTTCAACCGAAACAAGGTGAACCTCTTCAACGTTAAAATTTTAGTTTTTGTAAGTTACTGCAAAAGCAATACTCACAATATTATTTCTCCAGTAAATTTACTATATTTTTTGCAAACTCCTATTGACAAGTGAAATATAGCTGATTACCTACCTATTTGATTTACACGTTACTGCGGCAATATGTTGTGAAGGTATTACATTATCATAGTATATTATGTACTGTGCTGGTGTGTATAATATTATATGCTATACTTACACAGTTATACGTACATAATATATTTCACTGTAAAATCCTTAAGCTTTTATATCCTCTACTACATATTTCACGTTTTCGGTAATTAACGACCCCACGAGCCTTTTTCCACGTTGTATAATACGTCACGTGTAGGATCGTCGTCGAAGGGACGTAACCATGGTTACTTCCCGAGTTCGAATGGTTCTTAGTGTGTACACAGCATTTCTATACTGTATTATTATATAGATTATGCGCTACTATAGAATATTCGAAAAGTACAAACATTTATAGACTTTGAGGGTATCAATTTTGGCTCAACTTTTGTGTTTTGTATGTAAATCTTATTAACTTGATTACTATTCTACACTATTGTGTACTTAGTGCCTACCACGGGGTTCCAATATTCATATACCAAAACGTTAAATTAGGAGCTATTACAATACAATCGTTATTAAAACGTGTCTATAATTTTATTCATTTTAGAAACGACGTTATATTGTAGCTATGTTATTTAACCACACCAATTAATTAACAATTACCCAAATATTATGGTTTCTGACCAGCGTAACAAATTATGGAATACTATTATGTTGAACGCGAGTATACTTGACGTAATTAAATGAAGAAATTGTGACTTAGAAACTAGTTTTATTTTAGCTATAATCGCCTCAGGACATCTTGAAATCCAATGCACTTAGCATCGATGACTATACATTCGTGTTTTCACATAGGCTCATATGCAGAAAACATTTTTACTTTCTTTTCGAAACCGGTATCCTATATAGTTCCAAAATGTGCCGGATATTCGTCGAAACTTTTGGTTTTGTTCATTATATCCGGAAGCCCGGGAGCAAATACGTTTACAACCTATATACAACTTATATTGGTCGAAGATATCGAAACGAATTAAAACGTGCATTATTCCACGTACAAAGAGCTTACTGACATTTTATTAGGATCGAAAACAGAGTTTTAAAATTTAAACTGCATGGTCGGGTGTCTGAAAATATCATAATCTATTACCTATAATTTATATTGTGTATTGGACGCGTGCCTTTTATTAGTCCGCGGGTACGGGTTCTGTCGAATGATAACTATAATATATTTAACTATCGTGCCCCTTGTAATGGACGACGTACTTAAATATAACTTAGGCGCATGCATCCGTATACACGATCACGATAATTATTACAACTGTTGTGTGTTTGCTTTAGGTGAGAGCAGACCGAGATTGACCTCATTCGGACGGGTACTTCCCAGTGCTAGGCTGATCCGTACGACGCTGTTCCCGGAGAGGAACGTGCCTGACATACGATTCACGCTCGCCGTTATGCAGTGGGCGCAAGTCGTTGCACATGACGTCACCCTACTCACAGAGAAATCCGGTAAGTCGATGCGAAAATATTATAATACGTAGCAAATTGCTGGCACCTATTATACCTATAGCTGGTACATAGGGTGTGTTTATGTTAACCGTCTGAAAAACGCTTAACGAATGTAAACGAGCAAACAATCATTATTTTGTGTTTGTTCTTAAGGCTGACGTTATCCGACCATAAAATATGTCTTGTAAGTTATAATATTAAAGCTTTACAACCTTTTTGAATTTAATTATATACCTCTTGGTGATGTTGACTTTTATTAAGCTAATTATTGCGATAGTCGTGAAAATTGATTACGTGCAAAAGATTTCAGTCAGCTGTACAATGTTCGGAATTATTTTAAATCCAAATAAATAAAAATCACACGTATTCCACGATGAATATAATTAGTGTCTACTGGTGTTCCGGCAAAGAAAAAATAGCATAAAAAATATTATGCCACACCCGTTACCGGGTGAACTGTCTAAGTCATAATGAGCTAGGTATTTTTTAAGTATTCTAAAAGAAAGTAAAAATCGAGTGGTAAAGAATAGAAAATATAACATAAACATTGGATATACCGTATGCGTGTTGATAATATACGATTTAAGTATTTATATACGTGTACATGTTCTGCAGTAGACAATAATTTATGTTTGAATTTAAAAAAAAATAAGTTATTAATCATATCCGATTTATAAACATAAAGTTTGATGGATAATCCTAATATTATGTTTATTTTTAATTGTATTGTATTATAGGTATTTTACAGACGTCTTATTCTATGAGTGAATTACCGTAATAATATTGTATTTTATTTAAAGTGTCGCGAAATCATCATTATATAATATAAGTCCATAACGAGCAACGAAAGTACAGCACTGGTTTTAAATGAGAGTATAAGTAGTGTAGGGTGAGTATAGTTTAGGTATATTGAGTACAGATGTTGTTCTTAGCTATGTACTGAGTACAGATTTATTACTTTTTTTTTTAAGTAAAACATTCTTAAAATAATTCTCGGAAAGCCATGAATAATCGAGTTGAAATTTAATATGTGATGCCACGCCTCATATAACTTACCTAAGTGGCTTATACAGAACCACTCTACGGCCAACATAAAGTGCATACTCTTCATGTTATAGAAGTACATCTTCGTCAAGTTATTTGAGTTAATCTCTATGTCTGCAAGAATCATTAGCAGACGTACTGCTCAATAGAGTATTTATCGTTTTATATTGATCATTTTGTGCAAAGCCATAATAATAAAAAAAATTACTCAGACGAACCGAAAAAATACAATTTTTATATTTCTATACATATTTATTTTATTTATAAAATACTAATTTATGTTAGAAATATTTTTTTTACAAAGGCTCTGTTTTGTTTTTAATTACAAACATGTACTATATTGTATGTATGCATAGGACCCAGTTGCTGTTTTTTTGTAAATTGAGGTAATTCTTTTATGTTTTAAAGGACATTGCATAATTAGGACAACGATAATATCAATTGTATCATATATGTAGCCATGTAGGTACTGTACACACAATAGACTTACACACGTAACTACGTAGGTACCTTAAAGTACAAACTGTATAAAAATAAATATATATATAAATTATAAACTGTATACCACGCACAAGTTCATGCAATGAGTCTAAAAACCGAGTTGTATTCGTTTGAACCTTTGAACAACAATCGTGAGGATAAAAATTGAATATTAAGTCCGTGAAAAATTCGTTTACCACTCCACCGACGAATATATCCAAACGTGAAATTACATTTTCAATAAGACAAAATGTATAATAATATAATAGCAATGGCGTTATTGTGTAAACGAAATTTTTCCGACACAACTGCAACAATTACTGCGACACGACTAATGAGCCATCTCGCGGGGATTTCGTGCAGGGCGCCCTGCAATACGTCCTATTTATCACGGGCGTACAACGTGAGTCTTACTCGTATGGGATTGGTGCACGTGACGAGGTCGTGGACTTGACACAGTTTCGGTCACGGCTGTAATAATATGGAGGTATGCGCACCACTATCATAGTAATCGTATACTTAAGGGGACCGAAAGCGGAGATTTGCCGCCTCTGTCTATAATAAATTATTGCACGCGTGATTACTATTATTGTTATTAATATAATATTCGCTCACGTACAGAGGTATAAATATTTCCAACCGCGAACGATCGAACGGTGCTGCGATAACAATAGTTATATTATTCTTACAACATAATTTAATTCAGCCAATTTTAAAAAATCGAAAACACGAGGAAGACGAGATTTCAGTTTCAGTGTAGACTTAATTACGAATTCAAATAATATGTTTACAGAATCCTTAGATCGATCATCGTGGTTCGTTGAAAATAGGACCAGACTGGTCGTCTAGATGCTATAATTCTTATACATTGCAGCGTACATGTCAACTTACTGTGGAAACTGCATGCAATCCACTTAAGAAGTGTGAGGACGTTCTACCAATATGATATCTCCATCTTAAAAAGTGGAAAAATAGTTTTTGTTATTTTTCTTTCTATCGAAAAGCGTATAGTAAGTGCAAATACAAAATGGTCTTCTTATAAATAAGCAGCGGCTGTGGTTATAATAATACCTATAAATTATCATACAACGTTCATCTTATTATTTTTATTATGCGTCAATCGCGCAATAATGAATAGTTATTATTGGTCGCCAGATGATCACTCGTCGCGACAACTATACTCGCGCCGGACGACGAGGAACGCTCGGGGAAACGCGTGCACATAATATAATATTATTATTATCATGCCGAACAGTCGTCGACGCGAGTGATGACGACGGCAGACGCACAGAACACGATATAGATAAATAAAATTACAATAAATTAATGCAATACACTGTCGTTGTAATAGTTGTCCGGCGACGACGTCTTCCTCGTACACTGCAACATTGCGGACACGACGAGTGTGTTATTATAAACGCATCGAGCATGGTGTTTAGCGTATAATGAGACGTGTCAAAACAAATAATATTATATGCCGACGAGGTCTGCGGGACGCGTGAGTGCGTGCGCAATAATTTTATACCATATTATCGTTATTAATATATTATTTCGTTTTTTTCGGTCGTGCGATCGAAAGCGTCTTTAATTAATCGGACGCCGCCGCGATCCGAGGCCGCCGCGGAGTGCGCGAGCCTACACCCCGTGCAGAAGCTGCATTCCGGTCTTCCCCGTTTTGGACAGGCAACCGCAGCCGCTTTCGAGGTCGCCATCCGCGCTCGTTTTCCCCGTAAGACGATAATGATATTATTATAATATTATGTTATTATTATTATTATTATTATCATCGTCATCATCATCATCGTCGTCGCCGTCGCCGTCGTCGTAATAACATAACATTATATAATATGTATACGTATATACTATATAATAATATATATATCCAGGAGGATTTAAAATTTATGATACAGCCATTTCGTCACATTAATATTCAAAATATAGAAAAATGTATATCATGAAAGTTTTACGATTAAGAAAATATATCTAAAATGATCTGAACACTTCATAATTTCTTACAATATATTAGTGGTGTTTAAGGCGGTCAAGTTTAGAAATTCAAGTGGAACCTATACTATTTTTGCAAACATAATATGGAGTAATTTTTTTAATACGTATGCTTAAACAACATTAATTAATGCGCAACTCTATGCTTGAGAGATATTTAAAGTTCTTATAAATGTCTAAAGTCGACCGCCCAAAACCCTCCTATAATACTGTAAACAATTATAAAATGTACAAATCATTTTAGATGTTTCTAAATCAAAAAAACTTTCGTATCATACATTTTTCTCTATTTTGAATCAATAAAGTAGGTGTAACATTTTGAATCACCATGTATGTATATGAACGCACAACTAGAATTTGTTTTTTTTTATCGTAATATTATTAGGCGCACTCCATACGGCGATCTCTGACGATTTGGACATCAACATTATCTACATAATATATAACGCATTAAATTATTGGTGTCCAACATTCTGTCTAAATTTTATATTATATTATATTAGCTTCAGTGTTTACAATAGTGTATTTAGAAAAGATGCTTGAGAAAAAAAGAAACAACTTTTCTACTGTAAGAGAGTAACAGACAAAACGATCGTTTCGATATAGCCTAATCCATTTATTTCAAAGTTTTTTTTTACCCAAAAGTCAAGATCAATATTTAAATTCAAACCAAGCAGTTTTAGTTTCTAAGAGGAGAGATGAATGTATTGTATGACTAATTTTACCGTTTATTGATTTTACATTTCTTTTTTTTTTTATACAATCTATGATTAATTATACAAGATCTTAGTTTTAAATTAATATTTTATACAGACTATAGCAGAGTGTGGAGTATAGGTACTACGCACATTATCAATAGGAAATTTATATTATATATACAGCAATCACACGAACTATGTAGAATTGGTAAGTAGGTATCTATTTTAACAGACATTTGAGGAAGAAAATATTGCTATTTTTAAACACCGTTTTTTTGTTGGCAAAATATGATTACGCATTTTTAATTAATTGCATACTAGAGCCCGGGTTCTAGATCAACTATTTGCTTTTGATCTAAGTGAGGAAGACTCGTCGCCGCAATACTACACATTGTGACCTTTAGCTAGCGAGTGCAATATACTGATATACTAAACCGTTAACCACCATATGGTTGACATTCAATGAAATACTCATGAAAAACATCTAGCATGTTGACGAAAAAAAGTCAGGTACAATATGTATAAGATATGTACAATTTTTAGATAGCTTTTACTCTCGGGAATCAGTTTTTTGAACTTAAAACGGGGACAATATATAAAATAAAATATATATTATTATATAAATAATATGGGTATACTGTTGTTATTATTATCGCCATAGGCTGCACACTATACCTATATTATAATGGTTCGCGAAAAAAAAAGGATGCGGTTAATTTTATCACGACGCGTGTGTTCGGTGGCCTTATCGAACCACACGAATTGTTACGTTCTTTATTCTGTAGCAGTGATTTACATGCGCAGGCGTATGTTATAATAATAATAATAATAACGTAATAATATTATCATAATACCTATTACCGGCGCACTGCAAAGTTCAGAACGAATTTGTTCATTATGCAGAATAATATCATCCTCGAAAAAACAATTTTAAAAATTGTTAACGTTAAAAAAATAATAATAATAAAAATTGTGTCAGTGCAGTGCAGATAAGACCATGATAATAATACTATTATTAGCATAATATGGAGTAAGGACAGTCATTTCACCTACTATTTGAACTATAACTGTGTTGAACAAAGTTTATAACGGTTTAGTGTTTTTAAGAGTTCGTCTAAAAATTGCAGGAAATCAATTCAGTTGAACAAACATTCTTGATGAAAAAAAAATGCACTTAATAATTATTAAATAGAATGATTGAAGGGTATGCGATGATGTATGTGTCACCGGATGCACTTTATTTGGCGGTTTTTTTTCTGCGACTGCAGCCAAATATAATCCATAACTTTTTCAATAACCAATTTTGAATGAATACCGGTATATTGTAAATCAAATCGTACATCAATGAACATAAATAATATAATAATTACTCACGTCACATTTAGTTATTGTTTTACTCACTCGTGTTATCTAAATGATTTACAAATGTATGTAAGAGTATATACTTATATTATATATGCATGTGAAGATTATATGGTCTTCGATCTTTTTAGGCAGCGGTCCACTTATTATTTTTAAAAAAACTTGAGGACTATATTCGTAATAAAACTTTGAATTAAATAATTGATAGTGTATTAAAAAATATATTCTATGCTTAAAATGTGATCGCCGTCCACGGGTTTAAGACTTTAAAATATAATATACTGTACAATTGTATTGTATCATTAACAATGATCAAGTAATATTATAATATACCAAGAAAAATATAATACACTAATATATTATAGTATTATACCTATTCTAGAAACCATTGTCTGCTTTGAAGTATACAATGTTAAAATATGTTATAATATATGATATTAGGTATTTTGGTTGTAGGAACTACTTAAATGAATTAAAACTGTGTGGAACAATTTTATTTCATGACAAAGTTCACGTTGAATTCATTAAAACGATTTAAATGATACGTATACAATTATGCAGATGCACGAATCCCTTAATACTTGAAGATAATATTCTCTAAGGTACAATGTCCAATTTTTTATTATCTCTATATTATAGTGGAGTATTTTAGAAACTCGACAAAACGATTACAATATTTTCAACGGAAATGACAGTGTTCTTTTTCTATAATGATTGTGGCTATAATGGATTTTCGTTTTATTTCATACTTTCAACACAAAGAATAGACGGAAAATCTTAGTAAACGTTAAAAAATATAATAATGTTATGTCTGATAAAATCTTAAATTGAAAAAAATGTCTTTTGGCCATTCATTATGTGAAGCACTTTACTCCATTTTCGCGCCATAACTCTATTTCTCGTGGTGATAAATATAATCTCGACAATTTAACATTTTCAAGAGGTTAAATGGTGATTTTCTTACAATCTTAAGTATATCATTCTTATCATTTAAGTACTTAATATATTTTAAACTGAATTAAATTCGATAAAAATAAACAAGTGCCTATACCTATTTCCAATATATTATTATGTATTTGTTTACAGTACTTTACACACAATAAACGTAAAAATAGTTAAAAACTCACTAGAATGGAATTTATATCATTCAATATTTTATAAAAACAGTTGTTAAAATCTAATTAGTATTTTAATATTATGCACTTGATTTAATAAGTACTTCCGTAATGAATCTAATATGGCTTAGTCAGTTTACACGTGATATTATTTTTTTCAATCAACTGCACACAAGTACACAACACACTTAACATTATAATTCCTGTCCGTATGGGTTATCTTAATCCGTTCCTATTTTTATGAGTTTTAAATAATTATAAATGGGCATTTATCAATAATATTGTATAAACTATAAAGACGTTGTCTATATATGTTGATACATTATTATTTTGCGAAATAATAATGTATCTTCTATCGTTTTGCAAAACGATGTGCTAATTGTATAGCTCTGTATTAATAATTTAACAATATTGTTATCCTAAAAAATAAACATTTAGTCTGTTTCGAAACGTTCACAATTAATATCAACAAAATAAATTATTTTACTCGGTTTATACGGCTGTCGTCTACGGCGACGACCAGTTAATCGTCCTAACATAATATTAATATGATTGACGCTATGCGTACGACATGTTTCGCATTTATTACGATTAAAATATATTATATCATGTGATATTCCAGAACTACTGTGTACAACAGGCATATTTAATAATGAATTAATAACCGCATTATGTGTAGGTAGGCGTTAAGTCGGATTACGTCATTATATAGGTACTGTCCAGTGGCTTTCGCCCGGTGCAGCTTATACAACGACGCGATTATAATTATAGTGTAGGTGTATTATATCAATATCGAATTTAATTCATTATTTTATTCGTGTAAGCATAGACATAATAATATTATAGCAATACACGCGATGATTGAACACGGCCGTTCGGAACGGGATTTAGTAGGTAACAGTAGTTTTTTTCTCGAATATCGTTCAGCCCTCCGGCGAGTGGTTGTCGGGCGCCAACACGGCCCGGATAAAATCACCGACATAATAATAATAATAATAATAATAATAATAATATTATCAAACCCGAAAATATTAGTTGGAGCAATGGCTCCGAGTTCAAATATGAACTCAATGGCAATAGACAATAAACCATTTATTGCGACGTGTATTATACGATATGAATATAATACAATATTATATTGATTATTAAATATAAACGATTCGAGTGTATAGGTACGCCAACCAACTGCGTCGAACTGCCGACCTATTCACACGGAGTATCATACCTAATAAAATATAAAATTGTCGTTGGGGGTATTGTTTACTCCTTTTACTATAGCAGCTATCGCCTATAGTTACGTAAATATTATCACCTTTATATGAAACACCTATCAGCAATACATATATTACAGTGATAAAATGATAATATCGCCAACCGACGATTTAGCATTATAAAAACATCATACGTCATTTATATAATTATTAGAACGTGCACTAAGCGTACGATTAACTGTATTATGCTTTATTTACATTTTACCATCGCAGTGCGTTCGTCTAGACTAACAATCATATTGTTCAACGTGTAGTTTACTGCATACCGTACCTATAGGTACCTGCCGTTGTGGACATAATGTCTTGTGGATTGTCTCTTTTATGATAAATCTCGATGACAATAATTATTGCAGCGTGAATAAATACGAACAAAATGTGTTCAATGCATATTTTGATCGATTATATTATTACAAGTGGTATGCGATTTAAATTTGACGGTTAATTTACGGCGGTCTCTCGCCATCGAGCGTCGTATACTGCAGGTAAAAGTGTAAGAATAAAAATCTTATCACGGTTTTGAATTAATTTTCACGCCAAGCGTTTATTCCTACGCAGTCAAGAAAACGTAATGAGCTGACAGGACGCGATTGTTAAGAAAATAACAATCACTAAATTTTCGAATATTACTGTTTTCATAAGTTCTGCGGGATTTCAGTAGGTATACTGTCATTATTGTGTGGTCATCATTGTCGTTGTGTTATTCGCAGTCACGACGACGACGACGTCCGAATAAACGTTCATTCTCGTCCAGCAATCGACGGCGAACTCACTGATTTTTTACGTAACTCCAAATGCTCGAGCCGCCTGTACATACGAGCATAACTGCTGCAGCGGTATCTATATATATATATATATATATATATGTATGTATAATATTATAATATATTGCTATTATTATATTATGGTCTCGCTCGTGATCGTTTTCGCTAACGATGTGATGTCGTTTTCACCTATTGCCGTGTACACAATATAATATATTATTATAAACGAGTCGGACGCTCGGACGGCGTAGAATTTTTAATAAAACATAAATATTATTTTTTTTTTCACTGTGCATCTGCAGTACCGGACGGAAGAAGAAAGCACATGCCATTGTAACGAATGCGAACGTTTGAGTAGGCCTCCTACTAGTATATAATATGGAGACACATGCCTATATAGAATTATTTAACAATAATTATAATAACAATAAATTGGTAGCCGTCATATTATTAGACGCCGAGTGTACGCGTTTTCTCTCGATACGTCTCCCCAGCGCGTTAACCGCACCCCCTCCCACAATTCAGTGCAGCTCGGCTCTGACTTTGAAAATCGCTCGTGTGCAGGTACTCGATGGGAACGCGTTATATAATCGGTAATGTGTATAATATACGTGTGAGCTCGGAAAACGCCCATCGTTTTGTGTCGAGTCACACGGCCGGAAACGGCAAATCAGTCCCGGTTGACGGCCTCATCACGCTGTACGTCTCGTCGGGATTAGAAATCCGCTGTCGCCCAGCACGTTCGGCGAATTTGAGTTGTAATGTGAGCACGTTTATAGGTAGTTTTCCCGACCCACAGGGTTCTATAAAATATATAAGACGCAGATGTGGTGAATATTTTCGAGGTCCCAAAAATGATTAAATAAAAACAAATTAAAAGGCATCACCGATTCAGGCACGCGGATCAACAATATATTATTATAATTAATATGAGCCTCGTATAAAATGTATAATATTATACTCGCGTATCTCTCTCGCGGGGGTGGTTGTAAGTCCCACCGTCGCGTCATGGCGTAATCGCACCGGATGTATTGACTCAGATGACGAGTCTCGAATTGTATTTTGCATTTTTCGCAAATGTTATTTATATAATATTATATGATTTATCTACCACTCGGTTACAGTTGTTTATATGATGTCAAGTTATAAAATATGCATTACACGGAATGCAAAGGCTCAGTGCAATTGTTTAATGTTTTCAATTTTCGGGTATTCTTATTTAAGTATATGCGCGATTTTCATTTCGTATAACTAAAATTTAATTTAACGAATTTAACTATAATTTCGTGTTTAGACGATGTATTTTTCCATTAAAACCTGTTTTTGTGAGTAGGACAATAATAATAGTATATAGTAGGTACGTCGTCGCGCGTCTCTACGACAACATTATGGTGACCTTCCCCGTTTACCCGTTATATTATGCGTGTTACAATTACTTATGTTTTTTAGGACTAGATAATGTGTTTGTATTGAGTAGGTACTATAATAATATATATAATAGATGATAAAATATAATATTATGTAAGTATAAAAATCATATCATGACCGGTGGAGTTATATATACATATATAAACATATAATTTATGGGTGCAAACTACAATGGCACACTCTTCGGGCAGCAGCAAACGTACATAATTATTAAAACGTTTAATATTTTCCGATTTGCAGAGATGAATAAAAATTTGAGATTTATCTATGGGGTTTTTTTAATGAAGTACCTCTTATGTCCTGTCTGAAACGATTAGTGATAAAGTGAAAACCACTCAAACTACCTTGATGGCAATAGCTATGCACCTAACGCTTCTTCTTTTATTTCAAAATAACTGTTTTATCTATCGCATACCATCGTCAATTCAAGTGAGTCATCCGAATATTCATAATACATTACCATTTGGCTCATTGTTGACGTTGGTGAAGAAAAATAGTGATTAATTATTATTTATTTGGGAAATAACTTAATGGCATTTGTTAAATACCAAATCGAATCCAATTAAAATTATCTAGAAACACTTAAAAATGTTAATTCTATATCATGTCACTTTAGAGTCTATTAAATTTGTTAAATGTTATATTATTTACATGCTGCAATAAAAAATAATACAAATTGCATAAAAATGTTCAAAATAAACATTTAATGCTACATTGTTTATTGAAAATCAATATTTATTTTTCTGAACTTTTGATGGACGAGCATTTTTATTTGAAAATATTGTATATAACTATTTTAAAAATTGTGTTTTTTTATGGAGTCATTAAATCTATAAAAAAATTGTATCCAGTCTACCATTTGATGATTCCTATTTCCTTATAATATATAGGAACACCATACATATATACACCATGTATACAGCGATTTTCGATTATTGATCCTAAGTTTTATATAACGAGCAACGATCATGTAATGGTTTTTTTTTTATTTTCCTTACCTGTAATAATAACTTTAAAAAAAGTTATAAACAATTGTATACAACAAAAACACATTGACATATTTATATAATATGATTTAGGTAGTAGGTAATTGAAATATTCTCTCATTGGAGAAAAAATAAATCATTTTTAAAATGTATTTATTGAAATAATGTATATAGATTATACAAGTATAATATTAATGTTATGAAAAATATATGAACATTAAATGATACATTACTAATTAATAGTATTATATTAAATTATTAGGACTTGAAATATATTTTCTATTGGACGACATAATTAAAATGTTTTAATGACATAAATCATTAATATTATTATTTTAAAAAAAACATTGGAAATATTCCAAACAAGCAATGCCACAAGCTAATTATAATAACATATTATGTAAAATAGAAAAATTATTGAATGGTTTTCACTGTATAATTTTATTTTTTATTTTCTCAATGTAGAAACATATATTGTATTACGTTGTAAATATGAATGTAATAATTGTTGCTAGTCATACATGTAATAGTCACGAAATGTTTCCTTCCTATTATTGTTGATTTGGAAAGTTAAAAATTAAAATAGATAAATTATAATTCATGTCACCGTATGTCCAATATGTACATAATATTGCGTGCCTTGAGGGTTAATTCTTTTCAAATCAGATACTCTTTTTTATTAAACATTCTTATATTACTAGCACGAGTGAATATAATAATCTATATAAGTTTCCAGAAATGAGGTGGACTCGAACGTATAGATTTAATATCTTCAGTGAAACTTCCGTATTATAATGAACTTCAATTGTACGTAATATTTTTGAAAACCGAACCAAATTAAAACCAAGTTTATTTAATTCTATCTAACAAATTCCTCTATGACAAGAATTTTTTTGATGCCGAGACTTTGTAGGTAATATGGACGTTTCGCCGTATAATATATATAATTAAAAAGAGATTATTGGTGTAGAATACATTTTAACTCACCCAAGTTAATTAAAAAAAAAAATCAAACTACTTATTTTTCATAAGATATTTTCTGAAACCTATGCATTTTTAACTAACTTGACGTTATGTTTCATTTTTCAGCTCCCGATTGTTGTGCCAGCAACGGTAAACTGTTGCCCATCGAAACTCTACATCCAAATTGTTTCCCCATCCCCGTGCCCGCCAATGATCATTTCTATTCCAGGTTCGGTACAGCGTGTCTACCGGCCAAAAGAACTGTATCATCGGACGATTTTGGGTGCACCTTAAAACCACAGCAAAAGGTTTGTCGACTCGTTTACTGTTAATCATTTTATTTGTATTTCCAGTAGTAATTAAACCCCTTAATACTCATCGATTTACCTCATTCGAAGTATTTATTAAAAATATAACCGTTTTAGTTAGATATCATTCATTAAAATATCGATCGTTCATAGAAAATATTTAGAACTTCACATCTGTATAAACCATAAGGTTAAATTCATAATAATTGTTTACGGGTTAACTAACTCAGAGGTAATAGAAATCAAATAAATTGACAAACATTGCAAAGGAGTTCTTAATTAAATTTGATAATTAAATATTTTAACCGAGGTATCCAGTAACTTTGAATTTAAGTTAGTTATTTAATAACAATCGAATGAATACAAATATAGTAATATTAATAAACTATACTTAAGAAATCCATACATTTTTAGTTTTGAATAATATTTGTTCGACTTCGAGTTTTGTTTCTTTCCAACAATCAGACTTCTTTCAAACTTTATTTGTGAACTCGTACACAAACTATTTAATTTATTATAATAAATTATTATTATGCCAATTATTTCAATCGAGAAACCGTAAAAGTTGAACTGTATGTAACTGTTTGATCTAGAACACAATTCGAAATATAATATATAGTTGTCGATCACAGCATAATAATTATTCATATTACGCAAAGGCAAAAAAAAAAAAACAAAAATAGGTAATTTAATTTAAAAAACAAGAACAGTATTTTGGAGGACACTAATTTGACTATTTAATAATATATGCGTATACGCTACAGTTTACGGATAATCGCGTGCGTGGAAAGTGCTCATCGATGGATTGATTAATATTGATTTTTTTTTTTACTAACCACCCGTAGGTGATAGCGACGACCCATTTCCTGGATGCTTCACTCGTGTATGGGGCGACGGGTCAGACGGCCGGAAACCTGAGGTCGTTCAGGGCGGGCAGGATGAGGGCACAGATCACAAGAGACGGCCGAATGTTCATGCCAAACGTCAACACTCCCACGCAATCCTGTAACGTTGCCACGAACACAGAAGTCTGCTACAGAGCGGGTAATAGAGATAAATTCCAAATTTACGTAAAAAAAAAAATGCGTCTCTTACAATATGATTGCACTAAGATTCGTTAAAAACTTAATCTCCGGAATCGATGATATTTTGTATTATAAAATTGAAATCCTTAATCGATTTTATCACACTCGACTCGACTGAAACGATTACCTGAATATGAATTATTAACTGACTTTTTAAACCGTGGTAACATTGGTTGGCGGCGACCGTGTGTTTTTAAAGCAAAATAATATTTATTCTTTATGGTTCCCATTAATTTGTGTGTTGGTTTGGCCGAGTAATCGGGTCAAGTCTTACAGCAGCAGTTACGGCTGCGATGGCATCGTATTTGTTTATGTTGTTCGTAGGCAATTTGTAGCCAATTAAATATGACATAAATTCACATAGACTATAAACACAATAGTTAAATCCCACACACAAGGTGGTTAAGTTTAAATGGCTGGATTACAATGTGCAGGTACCTCGTGTATTTTTCATACGTTTTAAGAATTTAATTTTCTTTATCCTCAAATCACGATGGTAAAATAAAATTACATCGCAGTCTCACTGCAGCATGCGCGACAGCTGCCACTTTTGATGTGCCACTATCTCATAATTGCCCCAAAAATCTGAACTTTTATGTTTTAAATTTGAACGTACAGAAATAGTCTTGTAAAGCTACAGGTATACGGATAAAAGTATTACGATACCTACTTTTTTTGTATTTAAATATACGTTTATTCATTATTGCAATACGTATTCTGAATAATATGTTTCACATTTTTTATCCGTGTGAAAATACTTTAGTCTTGACCAGACTAATGATAATAATTTAATATTAAATTATAAATTGTTATTATGATTAAAACGAATTAACGATTTGTGCGAAAAACAACTACTAGTATTTGCAACAAAAATCCGCCAAACAAAACTTTGTTCCCTAATATTAAACACTATGAGCTACACGCAGTGTCTCGAGTGCACGTTAAGGATAATAATAATAATAATATTGTTCAGCCTTGGCAAATTTCAGAAGTGTTGAATGAATATTTTAAAATGTTCTTATTATTCTGTCGGACTCGATTAGGCGACGGCCGAGTGAATCAACATCCCGACATGGCCGTGTCGCAGGTGGCCCTTTTGCGGTTGCACAACTTCCTGGCCACAGAGTTCGCGCAGCTCAACCCGCAATGGACTGACGAGATTCTGTACCAAGAAGCCAGAAAATTTGTCATCGCCATCATCCAGCACATCACGTACAACGAGTTCCTGCCAATTTTATTAGGTAATTTAATTAATTCGCAAAATATACCAATGATGTCGCCATTAATTGGGCGGAGGCGGCGTGTTTCGTTCGCTGCAGGGACAAAACAATATTATACATTATAGGTACCTTCTAATGTCCAAAATTAAATTAAACTGTACTGTTATAAAAATGCATTTATATTCAATTGCATTTTATATTGCAATTTACATAATATAATTTAAAAATTCAAGTTAAATTGGTAGTAGTATAGTACGTACTGTATATAAATAATATACAGTCCAAACACTGTTTATTATAATTATATGACTAAGATAAATTATACCCCAACGTCTTACTATAAAAACACTACAAGTAAACATAATAATATATAGTTTCGGTTCATTACTTGTGTTATTATTTTTTTTATCATAATTTATGCTTTGAAAGCTTTATCTCATTAGTGTTAGATTTATTTACATTCATATAATTTATATCCATACAATTGTATGCAAAAGCGAAAATTAAAAAAACAACAACAAATTAACGTTATAATAAAAGTACAAAATTACATAAACTGTATTGATTATCTATTATACTAAACGTATGATATGGGCATCGATGACTACTAAAAATAATCTTAATAATAGTAATAGCAACAATAATGGTAATAACGATGATAATAATAATATATTATGTTACTCGTTTTTTTTATAAGTAGTAGAAACTATACTTTTAATAAGTTACTGTATATTTATTATATTATACTAATGATAAAAAATACAACAAAAAGTAAATAAAATTAAATCATCTTTGATTGTATTACATAGTAGACAGTATATATATATTTTTATAACTAATAAGTGTTAATATATATTTTCATAGTTATGTTTAAATGTCATATGCCATTGGAATATTAAATACAGTTCATAGTTGATAACTGCATTAATTAAATTGGATTTTATCATGATTCAAAATTATATTTCTTCAAAACTTTTCTTGTAAAATAGTTCATGCAACAAAGATGCGTCATTATTATATTATGTATCCCTAAAATACCAAAATACTAAGATTTAAATCCTTTGACATGAGAAATATAACTTTTTGAATACATGTGTAAATATATAAAATAGTTCAAACCCGACATTATAAAATATTAATCCTTTCTTTATGACAAGATTCACCGCATATGATATTGTGCTTTATATTAAAAGAATACCATAATATACAATATACGCATATTGATAGTTTTATACAAATATAAAACATAAGAAAACTAAACTATTATCAATTTAATACATAACTTACCCATAGAAGAAACAACAAAAAAAAATTAGGAAAATAATAACTGTATAAAATTAGTTGTTTGTCATCTGGTGGGTAACAATAGTCGCGTTATTTACAGGTGAAAATTATGTTCGCGAAAACGGCATATCCACACTAAAACAAGGTTACAGTAATTTGTACAATTCAAACATTAATCCGTCCACACTGGCTAGCTTTGCCGGTGGAGCATTTAGATCATTGCACAGTCTGGTGCCGTCCGTTTTTAAGTGAGTGACATAAATTACTCGAATACAAAATAGCAAAGTATCTAATTGTTTTTGTTTTTAATTGTTCAGCTTGGTGAATGAAGATCGCGAAAATGGCGGAGCACCAACACGTTTCAGTGAATTTATGAACAAGCCTGGAATAATACAAAGACCTGGTAACTATGATATGTTCCTGAGAGGTATAGCGACACAACCTCAACAAGCACAAGACATATTTTTCAGCGAAGAAGTAAGTACCTAAATAACGTAATGATTTATTACTTTTTTTTTATTCTGGGTTTATCATAAAATAAAAGTTATACTTGCGCCGAAAATACCACAACATTTTTAGTTGAGCTAAGACGGAATTTATTAATAAATAATTTATTAAATTAATAGCTTATCAGCTATCACGCTCATTAATATATTAAACTATAAGTGTGTAATAGTATATGTTCACGCGTGTTATAAAAAATCATTACATTGATTTTGTCAAATTAAAAACGTAGTCGACCAACACGGAGAAAATATTTAATTATATACCTACCCAAAAAATTTGTAGGTACCGATTTTACCTCACTTAATTATTGATTATACCCAGAGTCCGGATTCTTATTGTTTTGTATATTTTCTTCATTGAATGTAATTCAGCGTATGATGGGAATAAAAACGAAGACGATAATAATTATCAAGCACAGATTTCACAGGGAAAAGTTATCTTGTATACTTAAAAACAATTCAGGGGCTGGGAAATATTTAGTTTCTTTTGCTCAATCAATATCTTTTAATATTTGATGAATTGTGAGAAAAAAAATACTTATTTATTTGAATTTTAAATTAATATTTAACAGTTTAATTTTAAGGTACCTATACAATTTTTTTTAATAATTTGCTGTTAAATTGGTAATAAAATAAATAATAAAATTGTGTTAAATTGGTCATAATAATTGTGCATTCAATAATTTTGATACACAAGCAACAGGTATGCCGTGACATTATTAGTGTGTCATTTCATTAAAATATTTTAAGTTAGCATATTTAAGCATATATTTTGATGTTCATTGATTATTTTTTTCATAAAAACATATTTTCCTCATTGTTAAGAGAATTAAGGATAATGGTTGTAGGCATTTTTAGAGAATATTAAAATCAAATTTTGACTTATTTTAATATACAAATCCTGATCTTAATAAAACGTATAATATAGTTCTTATATACATTACAACTATTCACTAAATTATGGTATTTTATTCATTCAATCAAAACGGTAAAATAAGTATATTATTATCTATGCATATAATATGCATACTTTGTTTATAATTTATAATTTAATTAAGATAAGCTATATAATTTTGTTTACGATTTAATTCAACGACTTACGAGTTTTAATTATCAACATTAAATTTATATTTTCGTCAACGACATTTTATATTATTACGATTGATTATTTTGTTTACGACTAAGTTAAATAATCGCAATAAACTAAACGTCAATTGAAAATATTAAAACACATATTGCTGAATCGAATATTTAAATATTGGCTTCTTATCTTTAGATTACCGATTTGCTGTTCAGAGCGAATGGACCTCTGGGCCAGGATTTGGTAGCGAAAGATATTCAACGTGGTCGGGACATGGGAATACCGTCTTATAATCACTTTAGGACGCTGTGCGGATTACCGAAGGCTACGTCGTTCGATGATATCAGAGACGTCATGGACGAAGAGGTAATTTTCTCAACAACAATTAATCAAGGACTGTTTTGACCGTAGAAATATTTAATTTCCAGAGAATTGAACGATTAGCTAAAATCTATCCAACAGTCGACGACATCGATTACCTGGTCGGCGGTATGCTCGAAAGAATTATTCCGGGAACATTAACCACTCCCTCCTTTAGATGCGTCCTCGGGGAAGGATTCTTCCGTTACAAAGCAGGCGATCGATTCTTCTACGAGTACGATATATCGCCCGGAGCTTATTCACCGGGTAAGCATTAAACGTTTTTCGCCGAGTACTGCTGCAGTCGTCAAGCATTGGTATATACAGGGCGGTTCCCCAAACACGTTCATTGCTCATTCCAATTTTAGTGTTCAACTATACATATTTTATCAATGTTAAAATATTTTGAATTTCCGAGTTATTACTTAAAGACCATATCAAAATACAAGTAATATCAAGTCATTTTTGCAGATTTTAAAATTTAGATAGATAATTAATATCGTTGGCTATAATAATTTTAAAATAATTATCATATCTCCAAATTATATCTTCTAAACCTATTATTAAGCATATTTTCAGATTTTTAAGGAAAAACAAAAATATAATTTAAATAAATGCATAGTTAAAGGACACATAGGGATGAGCATGGTTGATGAATAGTGTAATGTAGGTAGCGATAATACGCACATTATTTATTTACTGTCATTACTGCATACCAACAACCCCAAAATGAGTGTCTCCTACGAAATCGTTTTAAACGTTAATGTCATGGTTTCAGATCAACTGTCCGTCATCAGAAGGTTCTCGTTGTCCACTCTTATATGTCTGACCGGCGATAACATACAAACGATGCAAAGAAACGCATTCCTGCAAATCAACCCCGGGTAAGTTGGAGTAATATATTATATGCACCAAAACTAATATAATATTATGTAATTTGCACCATCACGGGTAATCAAAAATGTTAGCCAAAATAAAGATATTATGCAACTCGCACCACTCGTAAATATTGTTGTAGGCGATATGTGAAATTGTATTTTCGCGAAAATTACAATAATCGACAAGATTAATCGATATTTACTTAGTCTGCCTCTTATTTACACGCCCACCATTCGCGACAGCAACGCAAGTTTGTGATGTCGAATAGCAAATACACAATGTGTTTGTGTGTCATATTATGTGAACCTAGGCCGAGAACATGGCACGTTCTATATTTAAGCGTCAGTTCCAAACTTCCTTATAATACAACGACGGAGTGTAATATCTAAAGTAACTATATCCGAAAAGCAAAAGTGTCCAATACTAAATTATTTAACTCGGATAGTTTTTTACAATATTAGTAAGTTACTTGATTTTTGTGGAAATTATTATACACTTGTTGATCCGCACTAGTAGATAAATTGGTATGATTGATTGAGCTCTCCCACGCCGAGACATCGATTTCAATTTTTGATTCCGTTGTGCAAATTTAAATCTCAGGTGCCTACCACTAATCTATATAGGTGGTGCGAGTTAAAATTACATCTCACCAATAATTCTAGTGAGTCATTTTTTTTACTTTGGGCTAATTTTTGTGCAAATTACATACAATTGTTGTTGTATAATAGCGATCACGTAGTGACGAAAACGGTTTTAAATGTTTTTTTGTTCTCAATGCATATTTATTTTCATTTGGTTTTATTTCCGTTACAGGAACGCGTTGATCCCGTGCAGACAGATCTTGACAGAACTAGATTTGGCGCCGTGGAGATTCCAAAGTTAACCTCGTACAGCCCTCGTTAACAAGCTTGGAGAAAGAGGAGAAAAAAAATTGACGTTGCGTTTGTGATATAAATATTGTGTGTATAATAGTACCAGAAGTTAGTCTTAAGTATTCAATCTTGAAACTTTTTATGTTTAGTCGGATAAGTATAAATTATTATTATTTACATCGTTACCAAGATTTTAAACACAAATCGTCCGAAAGTCAGAAAATGTATAAACGAAAACAGAATTAAATAGTGCCAATGATTTTTTTTTATTATTTATATTATATAGGCTGTTTTTTATTCAGAAACGCATAAAAAACAATAATATTACCTATCTCGCCATCAGTTTTACTGATCATTTGATAGGTAATATTATTGTACTTACCGTAAACTTTTCACGTGTTCTTGAATTTTTAAAATGTAATGATTTTTGTGTACCACCTTATTCTTGATACAATGAAGTGTGTTGAACATATTATTATCTAAACTATTAAACGTGCCATGGCAAAATAAATCGAAAGAAAAAATATTTTGTAAGCATAATATAAACATCTATATTTTTAAAAACGTCAAGTCGACATATTTTTATAATGGATTTTATTCACGGTGTCCTTCACTCCGTTTGTGAAATAATTATAACTAATGCTTCTTATGAATATAAATGTGTTTATTCCTAAAATATTAGTTTTGTATTTAATTTATTTAGAAAAATGTATATTTACTTTGTATCGTAAGTTAATGTGTCGATAATTATCTTATTAATTGTATGTACTTGTATAAAATAATGTATTGACTTTTGTTTGTATTAAAAAAAAAATATTATATAATATTATGATTCTGTATAAATTGTTTGGGTTTTTTTTTCGTTTTATTTCATTACAAAAATCCATCTTTTTCTAGCGTCCGTTTGATTTTTGCAACTTTCTCGTCGCTGATTGGCGGTAATGGAGATCGACATAAACCTCCTTTGTAGCCCAACAGTTCCATCGCAGCTTTTAGACCGGACGGTCCACATTCTTGCATCAGCTGCAAAAAAAAAAAACACCGTCAAAAGCGAGCGTCAGTGGCGCCAAGTAAGCACTTAAGGTGGTGCATTTGAACCACCTAAAACTGTGGGTGGGTAAGTTAACATATTTACCTAGATAGTTAATACTATTACTTACAATAGTAAGTATAAAGTAGGTACTAGGAGTTAGGACACTAGGTAGTGAGCGGTTTTGTGTCGTTCAGTGTTGTGGGTGGGTGGGTGGGTAGGCTTTGGTGAGAATTGAACCACCTATTTTTAGTGAACTCGGCGCCACTGGCGAGCGCCACGTCGGTTTATTCACAAAGCATACCTACCTACACAATATTATTGCGATCAATATCAATAAGCCTATTGACCGCGATAAATCTGAGTTGTGGTAAAAAGTACATTTTAGGAATAGTAATATATGTAAGTATACCGCGTATGATATCGCAGGTGATATACCGCGGTAATAGTTTAAAATATATCTAAATAATAATGTCTCGTTGTCACATCACATAACAAAATCAATTTCTAAATTGATATCTTCGCCACAGATGTTGCACAACGGCCGTCGTTTAAAATAATATAATATATTTCATTAATATTATACGAAACAATATGGTTTGGATTTCTATAGTGTAATGTTATTTCCATTACACGTGCGTGCTCGAAACGATAAATGAAGAAAATTGGGGAAAACCGCGATAGAATGTTCCTTCTAATGGTTGTTTAAGATATAGAAGTATACCTAGCCAATAACAAATGCGTAGTAATTTTCAAAACGTCATCTAAATACGAACGGGCGAGTATACGTTTTCGAGTAAATCGAAAACGAAACACCTTCTATGTGGCTGCAACGACGCGATACTGTACTATATAATATAGGTAACATCATTAGAGGGTCGTACGCATATTATACGTTATCGTCGTGCTCTATCCTCAATCGTCGCAGGACGAACGGTCCGCCAAGTCAGAGTCTGTGCTCCGAATAATAATAATAATAATTTTGCACACCGTTTGCGCGTGAATATGATATTATTTTCGAAATATTCGGAAACAGAAAATCACCACCACCGCGCCCAACCGAGACACATATCGTGTACAGTTTTTGATCGATTATACGTGTGAATTACGTGCACACACTCGTTTCGTCGCGTATTACGAATCGGTCAAACAATACTCGGCTCACCAGCAAATCGATGTTGACGAGTTTCCTCTGCAATTCCAAAGCCTCCTGCCACTGACCCGCCACCGCCAGTTCGTGCATCCTACACAGCGGTTCTCCGAGTACGGCGGCCAGTCCGTTTATTCCGCCCGAGCATCCTTGGAGTAAAAAACAAAAAAAATAAAACTCAAAGAAGTTAAGGGGACGACAACGCAGACACTGTAACGATATAAAAAACCGTTGGATTTACCGACTAGCATGGCGGCCAGTAAATAACTCGCCGAGCCGGCCACGATTTGGAATCTCTGGTCTCGTGTTTCGGTGACCATCGCTGCTAGTTTTCCCATCTACGAAAGAAACGCCGAAAATCAAAAAAAAAAAAAACAACAAAAGGTAGATGCGCTCATAACGTTTTTTTACAATATTATAATTATATTCTCATTTCCGTTTATTCGAATAGTGCGCGACTTACGTCTTTATCCTTGACGCCGACGATGTTCGGGTGTAAGGACATTTTTTTCAGTATTTCGACGCTGAGGTCGATACCAGTGACGGGCACCATGTTGTACACTATGACCGGCGCAGGACACGAGTCGGCCACCGATACGAAATGCTCGTATAGAGACTCCTCCTGAAAAGTTTTGTATTATAATTACAGATCTTACAGATCTCGAAGAGCAAAAAGACAATGTAAAAATCGAGCATCATACAATTTTTCTAGTTCCTATTAGTAGTGGAACGAACGGAGAATAATATTTTCATACAAAAATAATTGCCGCAGAGAACAATCTCGATGAAATATTTTTTGCATCAAACAATTTATTACGGTCTTCAATTATCTTAATTTTTGTTTTTTTGCAAAATCATCGAATATGTATGTTTGTGACTATCGGTAAAACGGTTCAAAATTGTCATCATGCTTAATGTATTAATAATACAATTATTTATTGTTGAATAAAATAAAATTGTATAATTATGTATATAGTTATATTTGCTTGAAATATAATTTAAACCTAAATCCATGGATTGTGTGTAAAAAAAGGAAATCACCAAAATACATTCTACTTAAATATAATTACCGTAGTTTATTGTATACTACCCACAAGTCATCCATAAATAAACATCGCGCGAGAGTAAACGACCATTTTTGGTTTGTGGTAAATAATTTTATATCATAATATAATACCAATGTACCTTTGTATAATATATAGAATTATTGGTTTAAAACGATTTATTCTATGATACGAAGTCGAACGAAAATTATACAAATGTCTAGGTCTTACCTACTTTCCTTAACATTTTATAATATTGCCATGGAAGGAGAAAAATTATCACGACTGTTATTGTTTATTAATATTAATAATAATATATTGTACCTACTCTTATTATTATTTTTTTTTAATATAAACGTAGGTTGTAGGGACATGCATTTTATGCACAGGATGTTTCAACATGTTTGTCTTCGTCCGCCCTCTCGTCCACTTATATAGATATGCTGTGTCCCACACTTGTCTCTTGCCTAAACTTTAACGCTCACAATATGACTACATAGAAACATCGTTATGGAAATTAGGGATTCAACTTTTAATATATTCAATATACAATCAACTCTACAAAACTGGAGCTCTAACTTTTAAGAATCACGGTAAGGCAAACTATGAATTTTAATGATCGTAGTTTATCTATCATATTATACGTAGTACACGTTTTCAAAAATCGTATTCAAAATATATTCAATATAAAAATGTTATGAACAGGAACAAACACGGTAAAACACCCTGTATATAGGTTCAGTTTTAAGTTTTTTTATTTCACGTGAACCTTTTTAATTGCTGGTCATTCTACAGTATTTTAATTTAGGGGTATATATATATTTTTTTAATAACTTCGGACAAATTAAACCTATTAGGTAGGTATATGATATTAATAATTACAAAATGCAAAATTAAAAAAAAAAACAAAAAAGTTTTATAGCGTAATATGTATATGTTACCTACCGTCATTCTGGTTTTGAAGTAGAAAGGACTCATCACCAAAACGCCATCTGCCCCAACTTCAGCCGCTGCTTTACTTAGGTCACATGTCAATTTAGTTGCTATATAATTAATACAATAATTTAAACTTATTAAACATTTCATTCATTATTCTTATCAAAAACATGATTGAGCTGTAAACCACTTGTTTGATTTTATTTTGAACATTTTTATTAATATATATAGTGAAATACTCAAGTGTGCATAATATTACATATACATTTTTTTCCTAACCTTTTCAGTTCGACAAAACCAACTACAAAATATTGTATTATTAATTGTTATTTATATTTTCATCTTACATTCACAAGTTGTCCCAGCAATCAGCAATCTGTCTTTTCCAATCATAGATCGAATTTTGGAAACCATTTCTATTTTTTCTTCGGCTTTTAAATATGGTCCTTCACCATTGGACCCACCCACACAATATCCTGCAAAAATAACATTATAGGTACTTATAGTTTTTACACGACCGAAAATTCCATACAAATATTCAATACAATTTTTTTTCTCAAACAGTGCAAATAACTACAATAAACTCATTAATTTTTGAAACAAAAAATCTCCATGTTCAATTAATTTTTTAGAGGTTAAATGAATAGAGTGCTTTTAACATAATTACAAATTAAATTTTAAATCCATCATAATAGTATAATGCATTATTAATTTATTATTAAATAAGTTTTGCATTTTGTTGTTGTTGTAAACAGAACTTTAAATTAAACTTTTATCCCTCCTATTGATGGATTAGAATCAAGTTGGATGTACGAAATAGTACGAAAAGAAAATAGTTTCTGTATAATGTTTTACAAGTAAGTTGATAAATAAAGGAAGTATGGCCAAATATCATAAATACGTAAAACATTTATTTTTCAGTTACATTTTATACCATTTGTTGGGTGTTAAAAAAAATTAAACCATACCTGTTGTGGTAATGAATTTTATATTTTTATAAAAATTTAATTTTATGTGAAATGATAATAATATAATATAAAACATAATATTTTTTATAACACAACAATAATATTGTATTGATCGATGGGCTTAGAAAACATTGCATTAGGAACTGACAAAAAACCGTAATTGTTTCCTTCAAGCTTTACACGAGTTACTCATTATACAATTTTGAATCCTTGTAACTCTCATGAAAAAATAAGTTGATCACGAACATTTTAATTACATTTTTATTCGATATAATTGACTATGAATTACCTACACATCACTACATATTATATTCTATTACATAGTATGTAGGTATATGAATTTCATGCGTATAAGGTTTCTGTGTTAATTGTATGTTTAATTCGCACTATCTAGTATTCCATAGTTTTATTCGATAATTTTACTTCAAAATATGTTGAGGATAAAAAAAGTAAGACCACAAATCTGATCGAAAACCATAGTAAAACGTTGAACGTAAATAAGCTTTAAAAAATGAAGCTATATAGAACAAATGATTTTTAATCCGTGCGCATAAAATGTACTTTTGATATGCTGTTAATTTGTATTCCATTAAACCTCAACGGCTCTATATTATACACTTGCAAAACGTATCAAAACATTTTATATTTACAATTTACTTCACTATAATCTTAACGGAACTAAGTTCTTCATAAATGTATGTTAGGTAATAATAATAATACTATGATTGGTATAATTATTCGTCATATTTAATTGTTATGAGTAAAAAAATAACACACGAGGACGATAATACACAAGTATAAGTACCTACACTCATATTGTCCGGTAAAATATTTAATGACAGACTTAACGATAGGTTATAAGATATATTTAATTAATGACTAATGATATTACTGTACCTTAAACTGTCGATCGACAAGAAAACGTTTACCTATAATATATTAGTTTATTTTCTAGATATTAAAAATGTGTGTGTTATTATCTATAATAACAATAATATAATAGAAAACGTTTTATGTCACGCACTGGCCTCGTGTTACGAATCAAATTTATATTTTTATTATTTTTTAGTATTTGATTTGTTGCTTTTAAAGTATTAAAATCGGTCTATACGCAATACTCGTTAGGTAGGTAATACGCCAGTGACCAACAGCCGAGTGTGCAAAAGGTTATTTTTTTATTTTATAATCCATCATTTTCCCTCGCGTTGTGCGCTGTTTTTTATTTCAAATTTTCAGCTCGTCTGTGTATATACGTCTATATGTCTATGCATAGTAATATTAATAATATTACGAGCACGAGCGCTCGTTTAATACAGCGGAATTAACATTAAAATATATTGTTATCGTCGACGTATCGTTCGTCGCAGCGGCGCTTTTCGTCGAGTTTTCCCGCCAAAATATATACATGACAATAACTAGTCCAATCATGTCAAACCGTTTCCCGCGACCGTGCCACGTAATTTATATGTATATTACATATACCAGATCATTCTATCTGCGACAAAACGAACGACTTATTATAATATTATTATTATTATTATTATTTATTATCAAACGAAACGAGCTTAAACGAGAACCCGATTTTCTCCGGTTTCTTTTATCGTTATTATGTCATCATCATCATCATCATCATTATCATCGCATAACTATTGTTATAATTATTTTATTATTATTGTCGTTCGTTTATTTTGTATCGTTATAAAGACTGCTGCAGGACGTTTATCGAGCCGAAATCTTGAGCGTTATTGAGTACGACACAAACATATTATCGTACACACTAAAATCGTCATTCTTTGTTAAAATATCTAATTCCTTCCAAATTTGAAATAAAAATATCCATAAAAATCAGTGTTTGTATATTTTTTTTAAATATTTTGATTACTACAGTAAACACTTTTATTATATGAGAAATTTTGATTTAATTTTTCAATCTTTAGCTATGAAGATTAAACATTTAATTAAAATAATTTGCAAATGTTCGTGATTCTAATAAGTTTTTGTAACTTTATAGGCTTATTAAATACACAGGTATATTAAACAAAGGCGTTGTTGGCTAATTTTCAGACATTTTTTGAGAAACTCTATTTATTTTATATTATTATAGGTTAAGTAGGTACTTCTCGTTTAGAATCGCGACAACGATATGATTAAACTGTTTCCACACTACTTCCTGCTATTATCACAGACTTATCCACAAGGTGTTATCACTTGTCACAACTTGTACAATAAACTTTCCATCGAATAAATACCCTAAACAAAAATATATAGCAACTATAGGTACTCCCTCAGTAATTGTGATGTCTTATAAGAATCGTTCGAATCAACTAATCATTAAAAATGTTTCGTTGCAGCTTGAAAGATCCGTCAGTGAATAGATACTGATTCTACATGTGAATGATTTTCGAATATAACAATATTTCATAATCACTTATACCACGATTATTTGTGTTCTGTAAGATACGTATAAGGTTATCTGTTAGATTCCACCCACTGCATCGGGTGAGGAGGTGGACGTCATAATAATAATATAGTCATATAATTATTGTCAGCAACAATATAATTCGTTTGAAAAGAAAAAAACTGGAATTTTCTTTTTATCCCGGTGCCCCCCCCCCCTCCTCTGGTCATCACAACGATCACCACGCACACCTTACCTTCAATTCTCACAACAATAAAATTATCGTAATGTCTCATAGGAAACGTGAATTTCGATTTTAAATGATTTCACTCAAAATATACTCTTAGACTTGTTGACGGCATCGTTAATAATAATAATAATAATATAGATAAGCGCGTGGAACCGGGCGAGTTACCTCTGAACGGTATTTTTTCCCATCTCTCAAAATTGAACGCCAGCGCTCCGTAGTCGACGTCGCCGTTTGCCAGGTACGGTGTGGGTATGGGCACGAACACTCCTCCGAGATCGAAATTCGCCGCCACGGACGAGCCACCGCTGTACCGACGCAACGCCGCCGCCGGCCTGAGCGCGTTGGATAGCAGTCGCAGACTACACATTTCAGTTTTCTGTAGACGACGTGTGGCCACTCGGACTAGAACTCGGCACTCGAAGAATCGGTTTCGGAATAGGACTGAGGCCGCTGCTCGGATGGCACTGACAGTAGCACATTGTGGGCATAATATTATGTCTTGATCCGTCATTTATTATTATTATTATTATTATTATAAGGTTACTGCGATTGCCACCACGAAGCCCCAAAGGTAAAAAAAATAAAAATACGATATTACCAGGCCGTATCGCGTTCGGTGGTCAGAGGCATTAGATCCCATCGTAACGCAATCGGTATCATCGCGTGTCGCGTAGACGACTACAGAGGTTCTCAAATTATAATTTTCACTTTCGTAAACAGAGATTTAGTCCCGCGCTTTTCTTCAACGGTCTATTTTATATTATTTTACATAGATCAGACACCCGAGTCGACCAATGAAACGGTTACTACCGTTTATTTGATTTAACACGTATTCTACATCTTGAGCTGTAGGTACCTACACTGGTATTATTGTTCTCGTCTATCTGATTTTTTTTTAATAAGCTATTTAACTTTACTGTGTACAATGTAAACTTCAAGTTTAAATTTATGAAACAAATATATACACATACAGTTAGCAAACACAAAGTCAAAACTCAAGTAAACTGATTTAATAGTTGAGTTAGTTTTGAAAAACAATAAGTTTTATGACATATCCTTACATTTTAATATAAGTATAAAGTTGCGACCGAATAATCGTCAAAGCATTAACCACGTCTTTAGCAGACCCACAGTCATAATTTCAGAAATAGTCGAGGTAACACTATGTAATATAATATACATTATATCATTTTTTAAATGTACCAATTATTATAGGTGGGTGTACCTATATAATGTGTATAATAATTTGTACAAGCGTATAATATCATCCATCTTATGTGGCATTGGTCAAAACTAGACAATGCAAAAAATAGATTGGACGCGTTTTGACGATCGCCCAAAAATGATTTAAATTCTGAATATCATATAAAAGTGTGCACATCCTGGCGGGTGTCGCGACACACGGATTGGGAACCACTACATGCATATCCTCACGCTTTAATGGATATCGTGTATACTGTATAATATGATATTTTAATAAACTATATAATATACCTATAGTGGAAAATACTGATGCCATTCAAAAGCCAGCGACATTATAACATTATAATATATCATTATGTAATTTCATGACGGTCTGACGCACTAATGCACTATACAACTATATATTATAACGTAAAGCTTCGTTCATGATGCAAACTATATACATGCTTATTACACAACCATAATCTTATTTTGTGATTTTAAATTACAATATAATATGTGTATTTTTTTCCTTTATTTTAATACACAGATTGTACGGTTCATCCGAAAGTACTTTTAGAGTATTAGCCAAGTCGACAGCTTAACGAAAGATGCCACCCATCGGTGTTCCACAAATATAATTAAAATATACAGTTAAAAGTCAACTGTAATAGGCACTGTTTGCGTGTACAGTATCTATTTATACTCGAATTAAACGCAACAATGCAATAAATGCATCAACTGAACAACCCTCATCGTCATAATGATCTATACTATTATACAAAATTTTAGAATTCTTTAATTTAAATCCTCGACTAATAGTTAATAAAAAAGGACGTAACTAGAAAAAACACAATACATTTTACTATTTTAACCATGCCAACGAACTTCGTGTAATTATAAGTATCATTCCTTATTAAAAAATCCAATTAAAGTGCGGTGGGGAAGGATGAGTGTTTGACGAATCCAATTTTTGTCCTTTGTACAAACTATTAAAATATTATAATATACACATTTTAATTTCATGTTATCATTTTCTTATACCAATTTAAATTCCGTTAAGTTACACTCGCATGTCCTTCTGTAAATCTACGATTGTGTCTCGTAGAAATTTTTAATAATTTATTGTTCTCCGGCAATGGTACAGTGATAATCATTGTGAATGCATTTGAACTGGTGAAATCTCCACGCCGCGGAGTACGGTATAATTTGATAACATTATAATATTTTGTGCAAACACAATAACAAGCAAATAATAAACACCGAACTAATGCATACCATTATTGTAATGCAATGTCAACGCTCAACGTCCAATAACGAGGTGACGAAAAACGATAGTTATGCCAAAATCAAATGTATTTATAATGTGATTCAATAGAAAATTATGCAAAATAATCCATGTCAAATTTATATGATAATCGCATACTATATATTAATATAATCGGACTGTTGTCTTTTTCAGTGAATCAAAACTTCTATGTTACATTGCAGGCCACATCTTCATAGGTGGAAATTGAGGAGGGGTTTGAAGGGATTGAGCCTCCCTAAAAGTTTTGAGTACGAGTATAAGACTCCCTAGATCTTATTAAATTATTATAAAGTTCCTAAATTTAATATCTAATGATTACCATAATAATTGTAAAATGTTTTTTTAATATCTTAAAATGATCATCTTGAAATGAATCATTCTCAATAATTATTGTAATTTGTTACATTGGACCTTTATCTAAAATGCATTATGTTCATAATATATCAGGGGTGGACAAACCACGGCTCAAGTCATAGACTCATGCGGTTTATGTCTGATCGTAAGATGCAAAACATATTTACAAATACAATAATGGGTATCGTTGGTTAAAAGGCCAATTCGTGTAACACTCAATAATGAAATTTTTCAGGCGCTAAAATAAAAAAAAATGTATGGTAAGGTTAACTAAAAAATTTAATTTTTGTTTTTTAGACACTATTTATAAAGCAATGTCATATTTACCAAACTAAATTCAAAATGATATATATTTTTGTTATTCCGGAGTAAATTACCTAGTTTAGGGTGACCATACGTCCTGTTTTATACAGGATTGTCCTTTATTTCGGATTTGTGTCCTGTTGTCCTGACAAACTTCTCTCAGGCAGCGTTTTATCCCGTAATTTCAAGTCTGTCCCATATTAACCCGTTTTTTGCAGTACTATTACTGTTAATTTATAATTTTTGAAATTCATTTTATAAAAAAAATTATAAAATTGTAATATATTTTTGTATGACATTATTGAATAGAATAATAATATAAAATCTATATTTTTCAGTTGTATTTTTGAATTTTTGTTTTTACCATAACTATTGCTGTATCACATTGTTGTCGGCAACGTAAACTGTACGATTAAAAATTAACAAAAAAAATATATAAAAAATATTATGGATAATATTTTCTTCCTGTATTTTATTTTTTTAAATATGGTCACCCTAACCTAGTTGGTTACACTACTTATCCAATAATAGTACAAACCATCTTGATAAGTTTAGACTATGGTGGATACTATAATTGATTTAAAATAATTATATAGTTTCAATTAGGTACTATAACCCTCAATAGAATATCTTAAAATAATTGGATTGAATACAACAAGGGGTATTTAATTTAACTTGACTGTTGTTTATAATGATAACAATATTATAATAAAAATTAAAAACAGTACTTACTTAATAGGAATTATAAAACAAATATAAAACAAATTACGATTAGGTACCCTTACTAATAGTTTAGACTTTTTACTGGGTATAGGTAACAAGTATATTATTAAAAAATGTTTAACAACCGCTATGATATTAAAGGTGTATCTTTAATATTCAACTGGTTCTGTCTCTTCGTTGCAGTCTTCTTCATCAGTCTATTGTAGTGTATCTTCTACTATTTCATTTATTCTTAACAACATATAATATACTCTTGATGGTATACCTGTTAGGTATGACACGCACTGTTACAAAGTTTCAATAGTTCATTGTGTTTTTTCATTGATATTGGAAGTTTTCTTTCTTAATGCTAGTTAAAGTTATGAATTATTTATTATTTGATTTCTTTTGGATCCCCTTTGATCCGTTCTTTTGTTCGAGTAACTGTAACAGTTATTTTTAGAATATGGTTCATAAAAAAAATAATAAGGAAAAAGTAGAAGAATTTTTTTATTTAATAAGTTGCAGATTGTAATTCACTACTTACATTTTGCTGATCGTTTTATGTTTGTTTGTATCCCGTCTTTGTTGAAATTATTCGGCGAAATAAGGTTTATCATCTTCTAGTCAATTACGTTTTTATGTTCATATTGAAACAATGTACACAATTACCTACAAAAAACTGGAACCAAAACTATAGCTATGTCTTTTAGCGAAATAGTTACGCTGTGGCAATTTAGCATGGAAATTAAATTATTGTTTTAAAATAAAATGTTCAATGATAAGGTTTGTTTAGATTCAATTTGTTTTAAAAAGTATTAACTCAATTATTATTTTTATCTATATCAGTGTTTTCAACAAACAATAACAAAATTATGTAATGATTGTTTAAATAATACAACTATAAATATTACCGTATTCATTTAAATAAAACGTAGTGGTAAATAATTCGTAAGTACAATTTTATAATGGGTTACTCTATTTGACCTGTATGATTGTAACCACTCAAAATACTGTACAGGGATACGCTGTAAACTTATACTAATTGGCCTGTTGGAAAATAAATTGTTTGAAAATATTGATTATTACGTCGTGGCTGCATCAATTGACACTATTTTACCAATGTGGTCTGACTGAAAAAAAGTTAAGTAAAGTTGAATTTAGACGGGAATTAGTCATTTGAGGGTTACAATATTCGGATATTATGTGTATTTCCTCTATAATAATTATCCATTTCATTCATAACCTCAAATTCAAAAAAAGTGAGTATTATAATAATAATAATTGGCCTATTAACCGACGGTATTCTCGGAGACAAAATCATCCCATACAAAATTTAATCTAACAATATTGTAATTTTTTATATTGTTTCACATTCTACACGGCATATTATTGTTATTCCTACATTGCCCTACATTATCTTATTTACGATAGCTGCAGAGATCCTTTTTTCCTCTTTCTGGGTCTCTAATTTCAACGTTTTTCATCATATTGTGCGTCTCGTGGCTACCTATGTTATTTACGATCATATTATTATACTAAGAATTTCTCTAGTTTTGCCAAAAAAACAAATAAAAATTATTCCGTCAGGGTTTAAAATCTTACATTCGTAATAATGGATTGAAAATGTATCACTGAACAGTTAACTAAATAAATACCTTTTAGTGTAATAGGATAAGCATAATTAATGCGTAGTATTACTTTATCACCAAATTCATAGAATAATGGGACGAGTAAACCAGTTATAGAAACCATTAGATCATTGGGCAATTAAAATGTATGCAACAATCGCGACTATGGCGGAAATTCGGATGTGCGTGCGGTGAAGTGGGACGATAATAATATTAGTATGAGAGTAACAACGCACTTAATACAGATTATTGTTCATCAAAATCTCGAGTGTCCTACAAGGAGTTTCAAAAATATCTTTCAGTAGTTGATTTAATATTAAAAACGAAACGTCGTCTACTTTACAAAGTTGAAGTGTTTATTACTCTATATTTGACGTTATCTTGAGTAAACTTAATAGATTTTATCGATTACGTTTAGTTTACTCATTGTGGATTCATTGTTCGCAGGACTTTAAATACGAGACTGTGGATCCGAAACGCATTCACTCGCAACCGCAGTCCCGTCGATCATCGTCGTGTTCTCAATCGAAAGTCGAGAGACAATTAATAAGACACGAGATGAATTCTTTCGGTTTCATCGCGCTGGTGACATTGTCGGTGGTGCTGTCGAGCTCGGCCTATACTACTACAGGGCCTTGTCGCCGATCACGCTGTGCACGAAGAGCGACTTCTCGTGGTGCACCAACGTGACGTACCCCAACGGTTGCGTCAACATGGACACGGTGTTCATGAACAGCACTGGGAACAACAGCAGCAACGGCAAAGGAGACGGTTCCGTGACCGCGTTCAAGACCGTCGAGTCGGTGATAGTGACCGACGTCGACAGCAACGAGGACAAGTGCATCGTGCTGTATGAAACGTACAACTGCCAAGGCGCAAACACGGTGCTCAACGGCACCAAACACCCGTCGGCCGTGCTCAGCGAACTCGGCTTCTCCAACCGAGCCCAGTCCTACAGACAGTGCACCGACCGAGTGCTTTCCTGGCTTCGGGACAACAACCAAAACCACTAGGATAACGGTATAACGCGGCAAAGTCTGCTCCGACAAGTTAAAAAATAGCAAAAAAACGGACACTTTTGTCTCGATTAAGATAAGAGGTATAATAATATTTGGCTATGACTTATCATCAGATGCTGTATTAAAAATTAATATTAGCTATTACATATTTTATATTTTTATGTAACTAAATATAAATTGCAAATTATAATGAGTATTTATCTAAAAATGTTTACTTTATTTTATGTGATATGAATTTCATTTAAATATCCATCTGATGTTTATAAAAATGTACGATAGAGCATCGAGATAACTGCGTAATAGGAGTATAATTATAAGTGTGTAACTTTTTACTCGCAAATGAGTACTTCAGTGACTACACAGTTCACAGACTAGTTTAAATACTTTCGCAGTCTGCTGAAGATTTGAGTGATTATTATTTTTTGGTATGCGTCTTGAATATTCTTGTGCACATAGATTCACTTTTTGTTCTCTTTAAAATAAAAGTGTGGTGGCTTATTTATGATTAATATTTTTTCCACAACCCGTAGAAATGACCACGATTCATACCGTTGGTGAGTTAGTATATTTGATACCAGTGGCGTCATTTAGATTTTAGACCATGCAAGGTATACATTTACGTATTTGAAATGATTGTTATTTACCGATTAGGCAAACTTTTTAAATTGATTGGCTTGAAAATGCATACATTTTTGACAGGGTTAAGGCCTGCCTAAAAATATGTGAGTTAAAAAAAAATTGAAGTTATGCCACTGTATGATATTATAATTCAGTAATAAACAGTTTTAATCCAATTACTTTATTATACAGTAGAGATGACTTTTATTTTATTACAGAGACTTATTGTTTTTTTGCATTTTGCATGATTTTTTAGTGATTGTAGAATATAATTCTGTATAAGATATAAATTTGTTTTGTAAAATGGTGAAATTAAATACAAAGTTGTATTTTGCGTATTTTTGAATAATTTTAATTATATATTTTACAAAAAGGCTAATTCGATCAATTTAACTATTTTTAACAACAAAATTGTATTATATTACCGCATATAATTATAATTATTTTTAGTTTCATAATTTTAATATACAAACATTTCAAACAGCTCTTTCTGGAAAAATATAATTAAATTATTTTAATATTATTTTACATTTTAAAATAATCAAAACGCTGAAATTCACATAAAAATATCAATATAAATATTAAATATTTTACAAATAGGTTTTTATTTAAGAATATCTATATTAGGGTATTGGCGTTTACTATTATCAGCGTGTAGCAGCCTTTTGATAGTTGGATAATGGCAGGACGCTCTTTGATCAGTTCTAAACGCTAAATTTAATCATTTTTCGTACTTGATTGTCTAACTAATGTTCATTACCTAATCCTACAGGCTACAATATTCATCATCGGGACATCGCGTGTTTATTCGATTATTGTTGAACAAGTTCTGATCGTTATAGCGCTAAATTTAAGTTATCTATGTACATGGTCTGCAACAGAACTATATTAAATCGTTTAATTGTCAAACGATTGTAATCAAAATAATATCAATATTAGGTATATCATTGATGTCTGTTACGATTAGAGCTAGTAGTGTGTAGAATTGACTCATTGTGGTGTACGATATGTCAAATATTGATATTCATCATATTTGAAAATAAGTTTAATTTCGATTTTAATGATACGAACTACAGAAAAATCGGGTAAATTGAACATTCTTAAATTCAATTTCAACTTTTTTATGTATCTCAAAAACAGCTTAAAATCCAAAGTTTTTGTGAAAAATCCAATTTAAAGACCAATTTTGATATTCATTATATTTGAAAATTTGAATAAAAAAACGCTTATAAAAAGACGCTCATGAGTATATTCGTGAATAAATATGTTATGCCAATTAAAAAAAAGACGCTTATAAAAAAACGCTTATTAAGGTTGACGGTCATCACGGTCATCACGCTCATCACGCTCATCACGCTCAAAACGCTCAAGAGCTCAAGTATCTCAAAAACAGCTTCGAATCCATTATTTTTCTGAAAAATTTAAATTAATGACTAATTTTGATATTCATTTTATTTGAAAATTTGAATAAAAAAAGGCTTATAAAAAGACGCTCATGAGTATATTTGTGAATAAATATGTATTGCCGAGCGCAGAAAAGACGCTAATAAAAAAACGTTTACAAAAAGACGCTCATGAGTATATTTGTCAATATTATATATGTAATGCCGAGCAAAAAAAAACGCTTATAAAAAGACGCTCATTAAAAGACGCTCATGAGTATTTTCGTGAATAAATATGTATTGCCGAGCGAAGAAAAGACGCTAATAAAAAAACGTTTACAAAAAGACGAACATTAAAAGACGCTCATGAGTATATTCATCAATAAATATGTAATGTCAAATAAAAAAAAGAGGCTTGTAAAAAAACGCTTATTAAGGTTGACGGAAATCATGCTCATCACGCTCAAGAACTCAAGTATCTCAAAAACAGCTTCAAATCCAATAATTTTCTGAATAATTCAAATTAATGACTAATACATATGTGTTGGTTTACCTGGTTTTGATTACTGGTTTGTTGGTATTTTTCGGTAAATACCGTGTATACGATAAGACGTGCCCTTTAAAATAATTATTATTTCGGTAGTTACATTTTAATCAAAACTTACCAATTGATGCCGTGTATGGTGTATCGTTTACTACATTATAATTATTATATATTATATAATCACATAGTATAAGTAAGCATTGAAGTAACATACAATATGATAGCAATATGATATATCAATGTGTCAATAATTAAACTGGAATAAATATATTTAAATTGTTTTTTCCACACAACACGAAACGACGTGGTTCTATCTCATTATTACAGTTTACGATTATTTATAATATGACTATGCGATAACAACGTTTTATAATTATCTCAAGGAAGCGCTTATTAGGACACAATATACGGATAAATACATAACCTAAGTCGCGTACGGAGTCACCAGCAGGCGTAATAGGACGGTTGTTCATTCAGTATACAAAGAGTATTATTGAACGACGGCGTGAAAAAGACATCACTCGTCGCATTTAGTGATACTAAAGCTCAGCCCCTGGGTATCTCCCCAGGTGACAAGACTTGACTGGTCGTTTTGGAGTATCGAAAAATCGTCATTGGGTAAATACGAAGAAAGATCTTCATGTCGATATTAAATATTTTTAAACAAATGAAATGTTAAAAAAAATCAATACAAAAAACAGATGAAAATATTATTATTATATTGAAATGTAATCGTTAATTGTTTACTTAAAAATTAACTGTCCAGCGTGTTGTGTTGACAAAAATGCCCATCATTTACCAGTTATAACGTCACATATACATAACTAAATAATATTTCACTGGGTACACTAGTATAATAATGCAAATGTTCATCCTCCAAAGAAGATGCTAAAGATTTGCTAAAAAAATAAAGCTATTGTGAATAAAAATTATAATAGTAACAAATTAATTATATAAATATTACCATTAAATACTTACCCAAATAACGTCTGCATTTTGATGATGGTGGCAAACTATTTTCATCAGTGTGACATCAACCTCCTCCACTTTTCTTATAAGCTTTTCCTTAATAATATTACACTGACATCTAAATAGGTGAAATAAGATTTAGCCCAATCATTGAACGTTTTTTTAATAAAATACATCTATAAATCTTAAAACTTGGTAAAAATGTTAATTTCTGTCTCATGATCGACCTAAAAAAAATAGTGAACCCTTTCGAGGTTCGGAAGTATTTTCCATCTTGGTTTTTTGTGCAAATTTAACGTTGTTCTCGATTATTATAAAAAATATTATTTTTATAGCGATAATAATTTATAGCTCTTTATAAAAAAAACACGGGTAGGTAATAAAATGTTTGGCAAATATATTCTTTTATTTATTTTTTCTGCGAGTTGAATGATTAATCAAGTTAATTCAACCTCACTTCTTAATATTGAGCTATATATCTATAGTTGGCGCGCCGCACGGTATTCTGTTTTCTGCAGAACGCATTACGTATTTAAACTTAAAATATGTATATAAATATATTTTTGTAACTTGTGCATACTATACATAGTAATTTAAAAGGTTCAACATAGTTTTTAATGATATTGTCTTACCATAGACCGGATTTACGGTTAAATAAGACTCTATCCATAATTAATTAACAAACGGGTTTAAATAATAATTGTATAATTAATAATAAAATAATTTTAATGTACATTTAATAAAACACAGTAAATAAAATATATTAAAATAGATTCATGGTTTTTCAACATAAGTAGCACATTATCATATTATATTAAGAATATGTACGACATTTATAATTCAATTTCTGTGTTTTGGTAAATTGCGGTAGTTGGGTAGTTCGTCTTAAAAGTAATCAAAGCAGTTTGAATCTTTAGCCGAATCAAATTATTTAATTATTGCGTGTTGACAATTAGTGTATAAAAGACCGTAGCACGTCTTGCACTCAACAGAACACTTCAACCTCTGTTTTCGACATTCACATGTCTGTCCACTGCAGTTCTTGAAGCATACACATGGCAATTTTTCAAAAATTTAGTTATATAATTCTTTGAAAATATTGGTTGCATTCCATCGGTAGCTTGTTTTTCCACCCCATCCAGAAGTTTTTTTATTATCAGTCATCCGCATCACGTTTCGATGAAAATACTTATTATAATATACTATTCTTAACTAATAATTGTTTTTTCTGAATATTTGAGCAGATAGGTATTAATTTCAAATTTCAATTAGCTTAGTGATTAAATATTTCCTGTTTAAAATGTTTTAGGGTAAGCACCTAATTATTATTTTACTTTTTTTATGGTAAAATTGTTCAGTTTGTAATACTTTGTAAGTTGTCTTGTTGGAATTAATAATTGAGAGCGAAACGATCGGCTATAGTAAATATAGGTGTAATGAGCACGAAAGCTCACTCCCCCCACCCACCCAAGTAATTACACCAAATTTAAGCTAATGCACGTCTGGAAAGAATATAATTATATTCCAATTTGATTAATAAAAAAAAACACAAAATCGATTAAACTGAAAAACAATCAACTAGTTCATTTAACATCAAAATAAACAAATCAATCATCGAGATGTGATCGTCCTCAATAATTGTTGCAATTTGTTACATAATTCGATATTTAAAATGAATTATGTATAGTGCATGCACAAAACCACAATATTATAGCACCTAAGCGTGTCTTTAGTTTTGAAAAAAACTCAAGTATCTAAAAATATCGGAAATTGGGTACCGCTCTGTTGTACAGTTTGTAGGTGTCGAGTGGGTCACTTTCATGGATGTGTTAAATTTGTATTCAATAATATAAATCATTGTATAAGGAAAAAAAATTCTGCCAAAATACATAATTAAGTGTATCTTAAAATATTATTGCTATTAAAATATTATTTTACTATTAATAATACAGTAGGTTGAACTAATTTTTGCAGAAAACATTGAAAAATTAATAGTGTATAAAATATAATCATATACTTTAAAAGTTTCAAGCATCCACGAAAATATTTTTACAATGAAATAACATTGTTATTCTTCATTTAATTATCTAATTTGGTCCAAATTTGAACTTAAAATGTCTATAAAAATCAACGAATATACATATTCTTATGATTTTTTAGTTACACTCTTAAATACTAAATACCAAAAACCTTGTTTTAAATGTTCAATCCTTAGCTATAAAAACTGATCATTTTATACATTTTTAACTACTAAATAATTTGCAAGCATTCGACATTTTGATGAATCAACATTTGAACTTTAAATGCTTATAAAAAAATTGTGCATTTGTATCTTAAATATTTTTAAAATTGAATTTAGAACAACATACGAAAAACCTTGTTTTTAATTTCCAATCCTTAGCAAAAAAAAACTGAACATTTCATATATTTGTAACTACAAAACAATTTGCAAATGTTCGATGATTAATTTTTGTCAAAATTTGAAGTTTAAATGCTTAAAAAAACTAATTATGCTAGTGTATTTTTATTAATTTTGAATCTGACATTATAACAACTTATGAAAAATCTTGTATTCAATTTACAAACAATTTGAACAAATTAATTTTTTTTTATCAATATTTTCAGAAATAAAATTTAAAAAACCAAAAATTCCTTTTCCTATAACTAGCCCAAAATAATTAAAAAAAATTTTAGTGTATATAAAATGATAATCTAAACATTTGGTGAAAATTTCAAATGTCTACGAATATTCATTTTTTAATTACGTCAAAATAAGAAAATCGTTTACGGAGAAAACGGGTGAATATCAAATTTCTAATTTCAAACGCTCGTAAAAAAATAGTTTGACTTTGCGATAAACATTTTCATTTTTAGAAAGGTAGGAAAACTTATAGAAAATCTTGTGTTGAATTTTAAAATCTTAGATTTAAATAGAAATTTTTTTATGAATTTCCTTATAAAAAAATTGCATATTTTCGTGATTTTTACGTATTTTGTCGAAATTTTAACTTAAGACACTTATAAAAAAATTTTAGTGACTTACTCTCAACTTTTTTTTTTAATTTGCATTTAAAAAAAAGTATGAAGAATCTTGTATTAATTTTTCAGGGTTTTTTCACCAATTGTAAAATTTTTTTTCGACAATAATGAAAAAAAAACCAAAAATTGATTATTCCCATAAATAGCATAAAAAATTAAAAATATATTGAAAATTGTAATGTGTATGGAAATTGCTCGTATAAACATTTTGTGAACATTTCATATACCTACTGTTATCAATTGAGTTGAAAACTATTGGGAATTTTTTACTTTTGACACCCGAAACTACCAACTAGATTCACATTCCTACCAGAAAAAATTCCAATCTGAACACTTTTATTACTTAAAACGTGATGACAGTCAGAAAAAAAAATATACACATCATTGTAAAATTAATATATTTCTCGCTCAGAATCTAAAATTCAAGTACCTAAAAAAATTCATAAAAAATTTTTTTAAGATTTAAATTATGACCTACGTAATAATAGATCGAACGTTTCTGACTGAGTCGTAAAAACCAAACTAATACCTTTTAGTGTAATAGGATAAGTATAATCGCGTAGTTTTACATTAACTCGGCATTTATCGAATGGGACGAGTTATAGTAATCATTAGATCACTGGGCAATTAAAGTGTATACAACAACCACGACCATAGTGGGAATTCAGATGTGTGTGAAGTGGGATGATAATAATATTAGTATGGAAGTAATAACGCACTTACAGATTATTGTTCAGTGGAATTTCGAGTGTCCGTTTAAGAAATTTCGAGTGTCTGTTTAAAGAATTTCGAAAATCACTTTTGGTAATTTAATGAATATTAAAACAAAAATTATGTCCACTTTACTAAGTTGGAGTGTTCACCACTATCTATTCAACGTTATCTATCAAACATTAGTGCTAACATTACTCTGAAGATTCGATTAGGATTATTTTTTCTTTGTGGGTTCACCGTCCACGGGAAGACTTTAAATACAGAGCTGCGGACTCAAAACGTATTCACTTGCAACCGCAGTACCGTCGATCATCGTTTTGTCATACGACATCGTTTTGCTTTAGTACCTATTTTTCTGTCTTAAACGAAAGCCGAAACATATAAAACACGAAATGAATTCATTCGGTTTCATCACGCTGGTGGCATTGTCAGTGGTGGTGTCTTGCTCGGGCTACTACAGGACCTTGTCGCCGATTACGCTGTGCATGAAGAGCGACTATTCGTGGTGCACCAACGTGACGTACCCCAACGGTTGTGTCAACATGGATACGGTGTTCATGAACAGTACTGGGAACAACAACAACAACAACAACAATAACGGAAACAACAACGGCACAGGAAACAACAGCGGCGGAACCGGTTCCGTGACCGCACTCAAGACCATCGAGTCGGTGATAGTGGCCGACGTCGAGAGCACCGAGAACAAGTGCGTCGTGCTGTTCGACACGTTCAACTGCCAGGGCCATTACATTGTGCTCAACGGCACCAAACACCCGTCGACCGTGCTCAGCGACTTTGGGTTCTCCAACCGGGCAGAGTCCTACAGACAGTGCACCGACCGAGTGCTTTCCTGGCTCCGGGACAACAGCGAAAACCAGTAGGTTAAAGGGTATGACAGCGACGTCGGCTCCAACAAGCTAAAAAAAAATCAAGAGGCATAACAATATTATAGAAACACATTTTACTATGACTAATTAATGTAGGATGACTTATTATCAGATATATTATTAAAAATTAATATTAGCTATTTCATTTATGTAACTTAATAAAGCATACGTCATTATTATAAAGAATTTTAATCTAAAAATGTCTTCTATATTTTATTTGATATGTATTTTGCTTGAATATTCATCTAATGTATGTACAAAAGAGCATTCGAGACATATCGTTTGACTCACGAATCAGTTCTTTAGTGGATCCGCAGACGAGTTTAAAGATATTATGTATCTAAATCCAATACAGTTTTAGTCCAATATTAAGTCCAATATAAGTTACTTTATTACACAGTAGAGATGACTTTTATTTTATTGTAGTTACATGCGTATACGTAACATTAATATGGTAGCTAGATGATATCTTATTGTGTCAACAGTTGAATTTGAATAAGTTTAAATTGTGTTTTTCATTATAAGGTCTACACAAATATGCCAATACGATAACAACGACACATAATAATAATTATGGTATAATGGTATAATATTTATTTTTTATTTTTTTAAACGCATATAATATATTATTTTATTAAACTTGTACTGTAATTTTAAGTATTAAGTACCTACCTACCAAATACTTAATACGGTACACATATAATAATATAGTTAATACCATATACGAGACTATAGTAGTCTTGTAGTTATTTAGGTTTACCTATAATATGGCTATATTGAAACAAAATATAGAGCCAAAGATGTCTGTTTGTAAGTTATAACGTCACATCCATAGCTAAACATTCTTTCACCGGCACACTAAAGTACCCTGAATACATAAATATTATTTGTAGGATAAAATATAAATACAATTAGGAACTCTGATTTATACATTTTCCACCAAGCCATTGTTCAAAATCCAATTCAACTTTAGTAATTTGTATATAATTTTTGGTTTCCACGCCGTTACAAATTTCCATACTTCGAAGAAGAAGAATAAATTATTTGATGCTAAAGATTCGCTAAAAAATAAATCTACAGTGAATAAACATTGTAATATCTTTATATTTATGTTTTGTTAAATGCCGGTGACTCACTAGTTTACCGAAAATACCTCTAAATCTAGAGTTGGGAGTCAAGGAAATATATTTTATAAATAATATTTTTACCTTTTTCATTATATATTATGACGAGTAGTGTTCAGATTAAACGAATTGGTAATGATTTTACTGTCAAAGACGTAAATATTATGTGATTAACGCTAATAATGATAGATTTCCCGATCAAATTAGACTGTATATACGATATTTAGATATTAACTAGTAAATACCTAACAATTATAATGCTCATTAATTTCAGGAAATTATGAATTTAGCAATATTTCCTGAGTAATGACAAAAATATTTTGGTATTTTCAGGTATAGTTTATAAAAATATTAATTTAATTTGAATTTAACGAATAATCGTACAGTATTAAGTAGGTAAATGGATAGCTTTCCGACGAATACATCTATACAAAGTGATTTTTTAAGCATGCTCACCCCAATCATATGCTTTTACTCAAATTCTGATTTTTTTTTGTACTACTTGAAGATAGTATCCTGGCGGTGATACAAACTTTTATTTTTTTAAATGTGAACCACCATTTTTTAACTGTCAATTATTAAGTGTTTGTATTAAACTTACTATTTTACTAACTAATTATTATTAATATTGTGTTGTTACAGGATCATATAAAATATGTCCTAAATCTAATATCTAATTGGAACAAACAGTTTTAAGAATTCTAAAATAACATGGTCTTCAAGTGATTTAAAAATTGAAGAATTTAAGACAGGTATTTAAATTTTTAATATTTAAAAATTAAAAAAAAATCACATTGTATTAGTAGCATGTGTACAATATAAATCACAATAATAGTTAACTTATTTATTATAATATTTTTGTGATCTGCAGTGACATTTTAAATATTTCCAACTCAATTTAAATACCTTGTTAAACGAAATTATCTACATTGTCTACCAGTTGTAGACATTTCGATAATTTTCTAGTTGAAGTTGTAAAATATGAATTACAAAATATTTTATTTGTACAATATTGCCTATATTGTCTGTTAATGCCTATTTCTTAGGCATTGAAGATATTATCTATAGGTACTAAGGTTTGGCATTAATAATACTGGCTAGCCATTATTACGTTATTACTAATTAAATTACATCATTGACCGTAACATATACATTATCCATTTTTCGTACTTTATCCGTAATATATAATAAATTAATTAATATAGCCATATATCTATTATTAATCTATATAATTAATAGCTAAATGTAAATATTGTATTTACAATATAACAACTAGTCAAAGGTTAGATTAAGTAAGTTGGTGATATCCTTAAAAATAATATATGAAACCATGCAGGGCTCTACAATAATTTGAATACAGATAATATTATAACTACTCTGTAGATATACATATTTAATTCTATAACAACTGAATCCCATACTTTTTACTTTGTATAACATAAAGTTGACACTGAGCTATTTTAAGACCGGACGTTTGTAACAGATTTTTGCGTTTTTTGGGCGTTTTGATAAGTTCATTATCGATACGTTTGAATCGATGCATTTTGTTATTCAGATAGCCTACTTTTACTGCTTTGCTGTTTTGGAAACATGGACGCATTATTCAAGACGTGATTGAAACCCTGTAAGAAGGGCGAGTGGGTAGATGTAGTAGTAGTGGTGGGGGTGGTTTTAGTGTGCATATATATATATTGTATACATAATATATATTATATTGGTGAAAATGTTTAATATATTATAGTATGAACAAGGAAATATTATGGTAGTAAAAGTAAATCGCTTGTACCTCGGTATAATAATGGCCCATATCGTTCGTCAACTCTTTTTAAGTTTCGTAACCGATAACACTGAGTTCCGGTGGTTTTACGATAAAGAACAATAGAACGACTCTAGTTTTTTACGACGAGTTCTTAGATACTCGTTATGGCTGGTGATATAATTGTCTTTTTCTTTATGTATATAGGTATATAGTAGTTATAGTCAGAGTTATACCGTGTATTAATCGTGTCTTTACGGTTTGTGTAATATCTGTAGCACCGTTCACCAACGATTCATAAAATATTTATTTTATAAATATTCTACTCGTGTTTAATACATAATATTATTATATAATTTAAACCATCGCATCGGAGTGAGCATTTCCGATTAAAATGATGGGACGAGCTTTGGTGAAATATTCGACTAATAGTGACGAATGTGCTGCAAAACCGTCCAACTCTTTTAAAAAATTAGGAAAAATTATATAAAAATAATTGAAATAATAATTATTGTTAATTTTTATTTTTTAATGCTTATAGTAATCATGATAATATACTTTTGGGTGTGCGGGTAAGGTGTATAATAGTCAGTTAAATTTGTATTCAATACCAAACCATTGTATGTGTTATAAACTTATTCCAAGAGTAATAATTATAAGGTATAAATTAGTTACTACTAAACCACGAGATCTATTTAAAGTACGTCTTGTAGATAAAATATCCCGAGCGGACCCGATATTTTTGGTGAAAACCAAATTTAAAAAATCAAAATATTCAAAACTATATCGATACTAAAAAAATAATTTAACTCAATTTATTAACACATTTTATCATATTATGTTAACAATATTATTAAAATAGGAACACGGCCGACGTGGCATTTATGAATACATAATACTATACATTTATAGTTATATCTTAAACTTATTTTTATATTTTTCACTAGTAAAGCAGGCCTTGTAGAGGTTTCATACGTAACTGTCCGTTGTCGGTCTTTACTCGGTATAACATATTTTATTCATACCGGGTTAGTCATTATGATATAATATAATTATACGTTTGTAAATTATTACCTACCATTCGTGTAGTCACATAAAACGTCTAAATTGTGTAAATGTGTAAATATCGAAATAATAAATATATATATTTATATTTTATTTTAGCTTTTGGCTAGTAGCCGTGAAAGATTGAAAATGGAAAATATTTTATGAACAAATAGCTGCAAGTTTATAGGGCATCTCAAATCAATGGTGCAGTAAGCAGTTAAATATATTTGTAATTTTTTTAAGTTTGATCGTGATATAAAATTGACATTTTTAGTATTTACATTAATTTTATTGATTTTAAACGTTCATTTTTATGTAATTTTGATGGAATCGTACCACGCGGATAGGCTGATGTCACAGTCAAATAAAACAATTAATTTCTATTAATATAGACATAATATAGTACCTCTATTGTTATGGACGTATATTTTAGGTAAATGTTATTAATTCAATTAAAACTCGTCGGTGCACCCATATGGACACATAATCCCAGCCATAATTGAATTTTTTCCTCATGTTTTTGGATGAATTTATGAATAGGCTTTCAGTTTGCTCTATACGCATATTTTTTCAATAGTCCATTGGTTATTTACTATTGTTACGTGATAATGAATTTTTAAAGAATTAACGTAAGCAACTTAGTGAATCAACTGCATAAATAAGACTAAAATAATTGACCATTTTTGAGTTTATTTTCACATTTTCACTTTCAACATTTTCATTTTATACAACATGATATATATATACCAAAATTATTACGTTTTTGATGTTATCTGATGTATAATAGTACTGGTTGTAATTTCATGCAAATTAATGGTCAATTGTTTCCATGACAACATTATAAAAGCGTCACTTTTCAATATCACGATATAAACTCATTCAAATGAGTTCCTTAACCACGTTTTTAACTTCATTGTCGCGAAAAACATTTAAAAATGTAAATAATATGCTTTAACAATTTTTATTATTTAGTCTTTCAAATAAAGAAACTCTTGTGAATTAACAATTAATTCTAAGTAAATACTTATCTAATAAATAATAACTGTGCAAATAATTTCTTAACTATAATTATTGTAACAATCACCCTAATAATATTCCCCTGTGCTCGCGCTCATACAATACGCTGTCGGTCATATTTATTTTGTTTTGACCTATTATTCGATATCGCACGCACACAATATGTGCACTCAAACAAACACGGACGGTGCTATATGAAGTAGTGAGTAGGTTTGGTACCTATATGTATGTCATACTTGAAAACGATATACATAAATAAAATTTAAATAAAAAACAATAAGGTTCCTATTATAATATGCGGGCACCCGTTCTACATCGAACGTGAGTTTAGAACTCACATCTGATAAGTATTTATTGTGGAAAACTTTTATCACGCGCGCGCGCCAAAAAGTTGTAGTCGATATAAAGAGAAGGGAATAAAGAGTCCAATAACATCCCGAGTATTTCATTAGATACGGTCCTCCGAAATTATCTACGGCGCCCAAATGTCTAACGAGCGGTTTTATTCGTTTTCCTTTATACACGCAGTACATCACATCCGACATTTGGGAAAACACAACTTTCGATCATTATTATTATTACTATACGCGTGTTCTGAACACACATAAAATACGTCTTGATATTTTCCTATTTGTATTATTTTTGTCTTCAATATGTTCTAAAAAAATATAATATATTTTGGTGCTGTAATATATATATATTATAAGGTTGGCCACTGATCGAAAATAATGAAAACGAGAAAGCAATGGAAAAACTGTACGACACAATCAGATACACACTAGTATACCTAATACAATTAATAGTAAAGTTTATTATTTACATTTTATCTAACTTATGAATACTTTTCTAGTTTAGATTGACCGTCGGAGGATTGACAACGTTCGTAAAAAATTATTACTTTATTAATAACCGCATCGATCGAATTATTGCCATATAAATATATAATATTATTATATACCTATAACCTATATCATTTCATATTTAATAATATTGGTCTATTCGGTCTGGTGACCATACTATACATATTGTACATAATATTATTACCTATTTTTATTATTATTCATAGGCACAATAAAATACACGATATAGACATTAGAAAAACACTTGTTCGCAATTTTTTTATTTTGAAAAACTAAAAAATGCTTGAAAGTGTAAAACCTAAAATCATAGGTTTTATTATAAATTAAACTTTTTACTGATGTAAATTGTCATCTAAACTTATTCGTAAATTATATTTTTATGTTCAAGTCTTAACCTTAATATTGAAATGTATTATTTGATAGTTACATGTTGAATTAATAGTTATAATAGCAGTAATATCGTAGATACATGTAATCATTTTCGAAACAATTTTTTTTCTACAGATAAAATCTGTGACAATCTAACTATTAGTTCTATAGAATTTTAGAATAATATAAATTATATCACTTATCAACCTTTTTATATTTAAACATGATTAATTTAGAGGAAAACTTTTGGAAAACGAGAAACCAGTCTTATATTTATATATGTTTGCGATAATCGCTAATTATCTTTCCGATACGGGCCATTACAGATTGTTCGTGCTTTAGCAATTATTATTAGGAGATATCTCCATGATCGTTGTTTATATTTTTATAATGTATTGTAAGTGCACCTAAATTTAATATGTATATAAGTATGTAAAATCTAAATAAAACCATGATAAATTTATATTGATGGGACTGCCAAGGCTTTAAATGTCATAAAAAAATATTTAAGAAAAATACCCTTTAGATCTTAAGTATAGTTAAAAAGTCTGAATATCTGAATTAAAAATTAGGATGCATACAACTTAATTTAAGTAAAAAAAATGGTTTTATCGGGCTTAGAAAATAACACTATATAAATATTATATACGATGACGAATATACTTGGGGGAGGTGCAGGTTTGACTTGGGTGTGATTTTTTTATGGGTATATTTAGGTTTTTTTTTAAACTAATTTTGTTTGAAAACTTATTTTTTATAGATCCCATTATTATGCACCCCTCTCAGCTAAAAATCATTAATAATACCGTGTTCTTGTGTTCTCATTTGTGTGTGTATGTATGTATGTATGTGTGTGTGTGTGTGTGGGAGGTCAAATTAGGATCAGATCTTAAAATACGAGAATGCATTAAGGAGTACAGAATACCTGCTCATAATATTTGGGTTTTAATAAATGTTTAATACGTATTTTTGTTTTTATCGTTATTAAAATAAATCTACAGTAGTAGCTGGTAAGTGGTAAGTACATGTTATAGAATTCACAATAAACAAATGCTCGTACAAAACAGATACCCGAATTAAAAATAAAATATCACAAGTCAGGAAATACGCACTGGACGAGCTTATCTAATATTATAACGAGTTTTTGTAGGGTTGTGTACGTAATTAGCGAATTTAAAATCAAACATAACCAATAACTAATTAAAATTATGTTATCGAATACAATTATTATTTAATTAATTTCAAACATTGACGAATTTCTTAGACTTATCTCATAAAATGTTTTGTTAGTTAGTGAAAATGTACTCTCAGACTGCTGATACCTTTTTTTTTTTAGGAAACTCGACCCGTCAGTAGCAGGTAACGAAAAGGTTGATTGCAAACTCAGCCCAGCACCAACAGGTAATTAAAATGCCGATTGTTATCTCGGCCCCGAATATTTTTCAAAGGACTTTTATGTACAAGTACAAATATATACAATTTAAAGCATCCACAAATATATTAAATGCAACAAATTACAAGAAGTACAAACAAACCCGGTAAACCGTATGTATATAACCTTAAGTATATATACATAAAAGAAGTCTAAATGATCCATTTCCATATCAAAACTATAAAACTTGAAATAAAAGTGTTTGGAAATATAAAATAACAAAATATTATGGCAATCGCCAATAACAATGACATTTATGATTCACTATTTTATCAAAAAAAATATTTTATTTTAGATTAAAAATAAAACAAATTTACAATAATAATGTATAAATAATAATAAAAAACAAAATAACAATTTTACATTCATGGGCAGATTTATATTTATAACTTCGATAAATACGATTTTTATATCTGCTTGTTTGCTTATATTTATAATTTATAATTAAATTAAATTAAAATTAAAAATATTTTAGATGAATGATGAGAATTACCCTTTCTGGTACGTAATTGATTCTCAAACATAAAAATAGGATACCAATCTAATTAAAAAAATATACAATTTAATATGTTTTATATGCGTATAAACATACCTAATAGGATATGCATTATGCACAGCTGTTGGTTTGTACAATTTCAGTACAACTGTATAATACAGTATAATATATACATATTAAAAATATGTACACAATTTAATATAATAACTTTGTAAGATAAAAAAATATAGTAACATTATAGTATATTTTTGAAAGAAAATCAACTGCTTTTATATACTATTGCAAGTTATAAGTCTGGTTAAAACCATTGTAATGAAACTAAGTACTAATCATATAGGAATACATAATACATATGATGTGTACAACAAAAATATTAAAATTGACCAAAAGTATAAAGGTATATACAATTTTGAATGTCTGCGAACTCAAAGTACCCTTTCTCTGGAACATCGAACTTGAACTATCCCCAGTTTCCACCTCCAAAAAAAAAATAACTATGTTAATATATTTTGAAAGTCAAAATAACTCTCAAGGGACCGCAGCTAGCAGCTGTTTTTAGTTTGGCACGTGAAGAAGCCTCAAACCCTAATCAGTGAATCCTGATAGTGAAGTCCCTAGGGATTGGTTCCGAGTCAATAGTTATCCCCTATCGATCGGAGCAATTTCGAAAATACACCATGTCAACCTAGTCTAACGCCTTTTAAATCTTCAGCTAAGGTTTATCATATGAAAAAAAATACAAAATACGTAAATGGGAGTGTAATACTGTAATGGGCAATGGCAAACAGAATAAACTAATATACATATTATTATATGGATATGTAATATGTATGGTCGTTGACCGTAACGACTGTGTAAATGCCATTATTGTTACCAAATGCATTATAATAATATATATTTGATTATTTACTTCTTAGTTTCCGATCTATACTCGGTGGTATCATCGTTTACAAATTTTATTTCGTCCTGATGATTGTAACATTTTTGCCATAAACGTTAAATATTTCATTGCCATTTCCGTCAAAAGACGTTTTCGCCAAAATATTAGTAATCCCTGTATTGAACGTACAAAAATGATGTAATGAACATTTCAGAATAGTTTTAAGAAAAATACCTCTATACAAAGCAATAATAATAATTATTATATGTACAAAATAAATAAGATTGTAAACTGTAATTCAAATTTTCATATGATATTATATTTTGATGCATACCGTGGATTTTATTTGAAAGGTTCGTCTTGATCAAAAAGGTCAAAATCGGGTGATAGCCAACTTGCGTTCCAGTAGATTACCTTTTTATTTCAGTTGAGCCCGGAAATTCGAAACTAAAAAATTGATTATTTGAATGCACTTTGTCAGTATACGAATATACGATACATCAATCTTCTTGCACTTGCATAGTACTAACTGGTATGCTACTAATGTACAAAGAAATATAGAAAAATGCTGTTCACTATATTTTAACTAAATATTGCAAACTAATCTATCGAATTCTGTTACCAGAACAGCATCTTAAGTTGTTATATAATAATAATTTGTTTTTGTTGATGTTACAATAATCTACTAACACATATTTAAATATTAAGAAACTAAAGTAAAATTCAATATAGTATTTAATAAATAAGAATCATTTTTGTTTAATAATAATTAATAACTATATATTTTTATTGAATATCGACAATATCGAGTGATAGGATAATATCGATAATAACGATATTATAACGATATTATAACCGGTTATTAATGTTACTGGGTGGGGACAAGTATTTTAACGTTATTTAATTTTATCAAGCGCAATCGAGGTCTTTCTAAACAGGCGCAAACACAGTCCACCCAACTTGCGTCCTCGAATGACTACCTGTAACTACCTGTAAGATATACCTTTTTATGGGACGCAAGTAACAATTAGCAGTATAATATGCAGCTACATAATATTTATGATGCTTGTTTTTTTTTTTTAATTAATTATTTTCTTGCGGTTCACTGACCTTTGCCCATAACTCATAATAATATGTAATATACTTAATAATATTAAACAATTAAGACACACCATCATCGACAAAAGGCAAGCTCATAACGGACTAAATAGCGTAAGTAGTTGCCACTAGAGTATTTTTATTATGCGATTTGTTTTACAGTTGGTACTTACCATTTATTTTATGAACATTAACGAATCATACAATGATCTGCAGTATGCTTTATACTCATAGATTGTACGTACATTTATAAAATTGCCAATTTACAGTAAAATATAATATCGTTGATTATGATATTATTACGACATAGGCGTGCGCAGACTTAAATCACAGATGCAGCATTATATAGAATAAAGAGGCCTATTTTTTACCATCGGCGAAATACATTTTGAATAGCTAAATATATTAGTTGACAATTATATGGCACACAGATAAGTTAAGTTATTATTACTTCTGAAGTGGCTATACAAATATAATTTGTGAATTTGATTAGGTAACAGGTAGGTACCATTTTTTTGAAAACTTGTTAAAAACTTAAGTTAGTTTGTTCTAATTTGTACTAGTGTACTGATTATCTAATGAAAAATTGGTTCAGATCCATTTTATCTATTTTTAATGAACGGCTGATCGGCCGTCGGCTGTGACTAACTTACATACTATAACTTGCACTCCCGCGGCCCACAGGCCAATCAATCAGCCCAAAAAATGTCGAAGATGCAATGCAAATTTCGCTGTACCCGTGCTCACGCCTATGACTTGACTTATAATTATTATATGATTGCATGACATAATGTAATCACTAATTAGTTATTACATTTTTGTATTTTATGCTATTATAACATATTATTATTATTATTTTTGTGTATAATATAGTTATGATAGTATTATATTTATATATTTTATACGTTATGCTTTCCAAATAATATTTGTAAATCATCTTTTTACAAAAATATACTTTGGTATTACAAGATTAACAGAACATGAATCTTTTTCGTTTTTGATGGAAACAGACCGTTTATAAAAAAAAAACAGGCGAAAAAAGACATTGTTCAATGTTAGCAGATAATATTGCTGTTCAGTTTGCGTTGCTTTTTTTAAATTTATTGCAGCAGTTTTTATACTTACAACCTATTACAGTATTACACAGTATTACAGTAATGTATGTATCATCAATAATCCATTATTCAGTTTATTCTAAAGGAAATCTGGTGATAATTCCCGACATTTTTTTTACAGAATAAAACATTTTATTGTCTCTAAATTGGATTACCAAAAAAGTGTCTTTGTATTGAATCATTCGTAAAGACGTATCATAAAATAAAGTTAACTCACAACAAAACATCTAATTTTCACTAGACTGCACATTGCATTTTCTCTATATTTGGTTCTATTATTTGTTCAAGCAATTTATCCTGATTTTTGACGATGCTCGAGTATAAAAATTCTTATATAGTATTGATAAAGATGACTGCACTTTTAGTACAACACTTATCGATCAAGTCGAAATCTAAACTGCTAAATTAGTATTAACAATAGAAAAATGAAATATTTTGATTAGCACGCAGGCCTGAAAACCTATGTTTAATATCTAATAGTAAATTTGTAAGTATGTTGTTTGTACCCCAATTGAAAAGTACCGAAAATATAGTAACAATTTTTTTTTATATGCTTTATTAAAGTTATAATTTTTACAAAACTCATAAAAGTAGTGAGTAATTGTAAATTATTATGTAGTTGAAATGTCATAAAATGTTTTTAGGCTTCAAAATGTAATATAAGATTCTTCATATATTTTTCCTCTGAAAATTTAAAAAAAAGTTTAGCGTAAAGCCACATTTTTTTTATAAGAAATTAAAGTTTAAATGTTGACAAAATTGGATATTTCGCACACGTAAAATAACAATTTATCGTTAAACCATTTTTTTGAGCACGAATTAATTTTAGATTCTGAGTGGAGGGATGAAATTTCACAATGATGCGTATGGTTTTTTCTTTTTTTGTGTATGTATACTATACACGATATGTAGTCGACAAAATTATTTAATTTTCAACTCTGGGAGTGGTTTTTGATTGAAAATGTTGTCAAGTTGTTACACCTTATAGAGGTCATAGCACACCTCCTTCGAGGTTCATAGCAACAAAGATTCATAGCGCCGGTGTGCTGCGGTCAAGCATTGTCTGGGTAACTACCCAGGTTTTTAGAAGATTAGGACCGAGATTTCTTCCTATATAAACACGTGTCCTGAACCATCCGCAACCTAAATGCTAGTTGCCAATTCTCAAGACCAAGAAAAAAAAAAAATTGTATACAAAAATAATATGTTTATAATTAATATCAAAAATCACAAAAAATATGTTAATATAAAAAAGAAAAAAGTTTTTAGCGCAAAGAATACTTGCGATGTCGTGCGCTTGAAGGTGCTGTGGGTGCTGACTGTAGAAGACGTCTTTTGTGACGGGCCGTTAGAGTCTCAGCGACCTTGAGCGCGTGACACCCACGACGTCCGTCGTGCCACTACCGGTGGCCGCAGAACCTGCTATTATTAGTATTTATTACTATTGCTATTATTTATTTTTCATAAATATATATTATAAATTATATTACATTAGTGCATTATTGTCATACATTTTTATAATATAAGCGTTTGAAGTTCAATTTCTGACGAAGTTCAATAAATTCACGAAACCGTACAAACTATTTTGTAGTAAAAAATGTATACAATTTTTAATAGCTAAGGCATAAACATATAAAACAAGATTCCTCAAAAGTATTTCTTTTTATGCACCATTTTTTTTTTATAGACAATTTAAGTTTAAATTAAAAATAACGATTTAAGTTGTTTAGTTGCTTAGTCGTTATTCAAAAATATTAACCGTATAGACTTGAAGATTTTCGTTTCTGCATACCTATAATATTATTTACTGTAGATAATTTTCAAATAATGTAGATTAATTTTATGCTATCAATATTTAAATCTGCCAATTAAATTTTTGTAGACATCGGTACAATGCAGATTGTAGACTATAATAATACTATCTAATTTCCAAAGGGCGATGATAAACAGATAAAATAAGGTTAGATCAAACGAAATACATTGAAGCAATCTGAATATCAAATATTGAGACAGTCCATTTTCGATTAGGTTATTATTTTATGTAAATGTATAATACAAATTCACAAAAGCAAATAACGTTAGGTATAATTAGAAAATAGAGGTATTGTAATAAGTTGTAAATTGCAACAGGGTTTAATAATTCAACATTTCTCAATTTTTTTTCTAATGTATATAATATATGAGCTGCGATACATCTATATAGCTTCTTGAGATGTTCTGTACATGTAAATATTTAAAACTTCTAAATTAATAATAAATTGATTCTATATACTACGCGAAAGAAAAGAAATCGCAAGTTAAATAATTAAATGACATTTTTGGTCTAACACTTAACCGTACATTTTTTAGTCTTCATTGGCATGACTAAGTATTTGTATTTCAAACGATATATTGTATACTTTCTACGCAATGTTTTCCATTTGCATTTATGACAGACTTATAGTGTTAAAAATAAGCTTTAGATTTGTGTCTCTTAAATTTGGCAAATGTTCGCGCTTCATTTATTTTCTCTATATCACTTTGTTCGTTGATTTGGTGGATGGAAATGCAGACGTTTTACATCGTTTGATAAGAAAATATTCGAAATGTACTCGAGACTTCTATGCATGCAACTTCGATTGAACCCATTGGTGACCTAGGAACTATTTTTCACGTAGGTGGGATATATTTTTAGGCATAAAATATAATAAAGAGCATAACCACTTATCACTATTATGCTCACTTCATTTATTTGTCTGTAATCGAAAATGAATAGGTCCTACATATATATTATTTATGTTGATATAATAACAAGTAAATAATTATACCTATATATATATACCTATATATATAGTACCTACTCAACCAAAATATTTTATAATTCAACTAAAATAAATATGTAATATTTGTATTGAAACAAAATTATATTATTACCTACGTGATATAGTAACAAATATGTAAAGCAAATAGGTAGCAAAAAATGTTAAGAACGATTAAATACTTAACTTTTTGTTAGAAATACAATTTAATCATACACCAAGATGCATTTTCTCAACACTCATTGTCAATTCAGACGATGTGTCAGCGCACCATTGTTTGTATATTGTATTTTTTTTTACAATATTTGAATTTTAAATCGAGATATGAGAATTTTTGAATAACCTACTCATCATAACTAATATAAAAAAGAAAATCGTAAAAACCTAACGTACTGAAACAGATAATGGTTTTAACTTTAAGTTTGATAATTGATCAGTTCACTCTAATACTAAAGCTTACAATACGTTAATACCTACACCTTTGGTTCTGCTGAACTCAAATTGTGGCCAACTGTCAAGGAGAGACAACAAATAGTGTACTGTCATTCTCTTCACAACAAATATCTGAATAAAGTCATTACTCATTAATAATGTTAAAAGAATGTAGTCCAATTAATTTAACTTTTTAATATTACAATCATTTTTGTATTCAACATTTTTCTATGTGTTGATTTTCTTTCTGATGTTCTTGAAACAAATGGCTGAGCAATTAGTTAAAAATCAAAATTGAAGATAGCGGTATTAAACTGTGTTAATTTATGTTAAAAATTAATAATTAATAATCGTAACTGGTAACGACAACGGTGACAGCCGATAAGGGTTAACCCGTACGGCACTATTCGTCTATATCGTAGTCTCATATAGTCTAATAATTTAACAACAGGTACTGCATAATAATTTAGAACGTTCTAGTAACCCGCAATCAGGACTGGTTGAATTTCCTAATGATTTTCGATATTACTAAACTATATAATAATAATGAGCAAGCAATCGATAGGTCTAAATGTAAAAAATGTGCAAAAAAGATAATATCATGGTTTAATTATACTGTACAAGTTGTAATTTTAGTAGGGGGGTGGGGCTTTATGATGATATCAATGTGGTCAAAATTATTCTCTGACTTCATATCCGACGCCAATGCAACCCATAAAGAATATAAATAATTCAAAATTAAATTAAATATCAGAGATGTTTTAAAAATGTATTTTAAAAGTAATTTTGTTTTTTGACTTCTTAGAAAATTAAAATTTCTACGAACGTTGTAGTAATAATATTACCGACTAAAAATATAAGTCTGTCTAAATTAGTTTTGATAGTTTATAATGATCGATTGAAAACATTTCTTTCTATATGCATGAAAAACTTTGCTTACATTGAAAATTTATTTGCTATTATTTGCTAACTATTTGGAAGTTTTATTATATGGAATCATTGGGTAAAATATTAACTCGGTTATGTGAGTGGGCTAAATGCTCGGATGTAAATATTTATTATGTATATTATACAAACATAAAGTCAATATTAAACTACGACTTCTGAAATATTATGGTGTTTTGTGTAGGGGTTCGTTATTAAAATGTATAGGTACACGCAGATGGAAAATATGAAGAACATTATTAATGCTATTATTTCATTTTATTTTTGGAAACATTATTCCGAGATTTAATTAATTTAAAACATTCAATTTCCATCTAAATTAATCTTTTTTAAGAAAAAATAACAGAGCAAATTAAACAACTCGTTTATGGACGGTGTAACGTGCCAAATATAACGTCGGATATTTTATGATGTTATTTGTTTTATGTAAGATTTGTTATTATTTCCATGGTGATGAGTTTTTGATAAAACTACGCCTATCTTTTAAAATGGAAATTATTTTTACCATGATTTAACACGGAAAACGTGACCACGAATAGATGGCTGTATAATTTATTTAAAATTATCCATCCTTTAAGATTTAATTGTTTATTTTGGTAAATTTTTAGTTTTTATACTTGTTATTATTAATATTTTTTTCGATTTTATTATTGTAGAAACATGACGGGCAGAGAGGAAAATCGGATGTACCTTCTTATGCTTACGATTCAGCGATAAAGAATAAAACCATTTAAGATTATAAATCCAAATCAGTTTCTACGAGGTTATAGTCTTATTATTTTATACAACGAACAAAATTGTCCCATTAACCGATAACCAACGAGATGATTCGATTTAATTTGCATTAATTGTTCACAACGGTCAGGGAACGTTTTTAATAGGAGTTCCGTGTAGGCAATATATGCGGAAGTTTAAATGCTTGCTGTGTGGGCAGTACAATAATATGATCGTTGGTCATTGGTGTGCATGCAATCGAACAAGCAGCTGTAACACTCTCGCAACTGATCTCATAAACATCGTAAACGTTTATTACTTCATCGCTCTGTACATGAATATATCAGTGAAAACTGATCGGCTAGACAGTCGCAACGCATATCGTATAGTATGCGTATGTGTAAGTCGTATTATGTGAAGTACATATTATTTAAATATTATAGTACCAAAACGGGTGTTATGATTTTTCTTACTGTGTAAATTCGATTGATAAACAAATTTTCATACAACTAATTATTGCAAACGTATTTGTTTTTTTAAAAACTTTAATTTTTTCTATTTACGAGCCCGCCCCAAAACCACTAGTGTAACTATTATTAGTTAGTCTTCAGGTTTAGTCATGACTCATGAATCATGATCGATAACAAGTAGGTACGAACATTTAAATAAACTATGGTCTTGTATAAATGGAGTAATTTTTTTAGACTTAAATATAACATTGTTTACGTAAATAGATTTTAATCGTTTTTGACTAAGATTCAACACTCAGAAACAAGATTATTTATTTATATATTTTATGAATTAATAAGAACCTTACATCTTGAACACTGAACTATTGAAGTAACTACCTATATACATAAGATATTAGAATGTATTGAACTGTATAAAAAGAGTTGCAGATATCCTCAACTATAGCAATGCACTGTTTTACTGTTGATAATTAAAAATAAACTAAATTATCCGAATTTTTCATAATTTAATTAAAACTTTTAACAGTTTATAGTTATATATAATGATACATGTATACACGACTGACTGACTTTAATATAAACATTGTTCATAAAAAAACAATACAGTGGTTTCGCTTTGCTTAACATTGGTCGATATAATATATTTTTGTTTCCGCAATTGTGGGTTGATAATGGCACTTTATTCATTAAAATATCTTCTTGAATTTCGAGACTACTTCTGAAAAGAAAAAACACATTGTTGATAATCAATTTATTTTTGGGTCAAATATAATATGATATTTATCAATAGAAATAAATTTATATCGTCGTGTTCATTGCTCGACATGACGTCTCAGCAGTAAATTTTTCTGGAGATATTTGATTTGGACCAGTTTTTTGAGCTCATATTATTTTTTTTAGATATCGTAGGAGGAATTTGAATCGAGTAACATAATATTATTGTATAAATGATTTACTTTGAATGTATTATAAAGTGAAAATAGGTGTAACTATATAGGGAATTTAAAGCAATGGTTGACCTTTGATTAACTTTGTATAATATTATACTATCACGTATTTTAATCTGGATTCATCGGATCCGAGTTTAATTGATGTATAATAATAATGTACCTGTAATAGAATAGTGATCAAATTATAATTATATTAGGTGGGTGGTAATTAGGTTAGGACGAGGTCAACTCCCAATTCACGTTATCGGAGCAAAGTAAAGTAAAGCTATTAGATATTTCCATTGCACTATTCACTGGATTATTCAACAAACATGGTCTCGTGGAAACATGCTCACTGCCTGCCCCATTTTTTCCTTAAGTAATTTATTTATTCAAATTCTGATTATAAAAATTGTTAAGTAATTATACTTAAAGAATAAGGACCGTATTTTAAAATAATTTTTTATTGTCATTTAAGTAATGCCATGTGGTGGTACTAGCTTATTTTTATGAACAAAGAACCACACTTTTTTGCTGTATATCTATATTGTTAAGCAGAAGGTTTAATTGAAAATAATATTTTATACTGATGCATCCGCAAATCGAAATTCAAACGAGTTGTCACCGAGTTATAAAACTTTATATACCTACTAACGGTATTATGATAGTACCTACTATGATGACTTGCAAATTATATTGATTTAATAACATTTTATAATTTATTATAAAATTGTCCCAATAGTATGTATACTAAATACTAAACTATATATTTCATATATTATTATATATTTTATGTGAAACCATTATATGCTTAGTACTTAAAGATCAATACCTATAGGCACTCAGAATATCGTTCAAATTTCGATTTAGATAACTTCAATATTTTCTCGTAAGATCGTCTGTTTCGCAATACGATTACAGTACAGAAGGGGGAGGGGGGGGGGGGTTCTAATTTAAAAATTATGTTTGTTCCGTCACAGCTCTCTACTCAGTTGGTAAAAAAAATCCAAGTTACAAGAAACATTATTATATTGCATAGTCTCAACAAGGGTACTTATTACTTATCGTATAGGACTTTCAAAATCCGCAGAATTCGAATAAATGCATATATGTATAGTCGACGTATAAAACGGGGTAGCAGAGAACGTTTGGTGACTTCATAAGTACCGCGGGTAATATACACGGCAAGGGCAATGGCAGTGCCACGTCGTATAGCCCGCAGTGGCGATAATAATAATATTACATTCCACCCTGCCGCGAAGGCGATTCTCTTCGGACGTTGGCTCGCACCCCGCAGTGGCGACGACGACGACGACGACGACGACGACTACGACGGCGGCGGCGGGAGGGGCTGAGGAGGTGCGCACGTACAGGGGCGAGGGTAGACATTCGGGGCACAGGGGTGGTGGAATACGAGAGGGAGGGGAGGGGGCGCTAAAAGGGGCGGCGGCGGCGGCTATGGCGGCGTATTGCTGGCGCCGACTGCCACCGACCGTCTGGCGGCGGCGGCACGCTTGGGCCACACGGTCGTCGCCGACGCCGACGACGCGCCGAGACGGTTCTCTGTTGTTGCGTTGTGCTCGCGCCGTACACTCTGTTGCTTAGTGCACGGGACGACGACGGCGGCGACGGCCGACGCGAACGGGCACGACGCTTTTAATGATGATGGTATATCAGTTCGTGGTGGTCCGCTACTGCGCCGCGACCGTATCGGCGGTCGCCACCTGGTGATAGCCGGACGACGCCGAGAGGAGCACAAGACGCGTGGATATCGAGGATAACGACGATATACCGGCACCGTGTTATATATATATATATATATTATATATACAGACACGCCGGAAGTCCGGTCTCGTCTCGCTGCCGCGTCTCACCGGAAACGCGCGATCTTCTAGCAGTCACGACGGCCACCGCCGTCACCCCAGAACACAGGTAGGCGCGATACAGATAATGTATAATGCAAATAGACTATATTTAGTAATACCTATAATAATGGACGAGATCATGTGACTCGCTGAGGCTATATTATTATGCTCGTGACTTGTATCATATTATAAATAGGTACCTATTATTTTTTTGGAGACAACCAATTCGATAATTTTATTTCAGATGAGCATTACGCAAAGCACTTCATTTTTTGTTCATTTTTTATTATATTTTGTTGTCATTGTGTTTGTAGTGCAATTTTTTATTTTACAACAATTAATACAATAATAATCTCATCGTTATATCATTATACATCTAGAATATATTAATTCATAAACTAAAACAAAATATTTATAAACAAAAAAAATCATTTTTGTTGTTGTTTTAATAGCGTTTATTCGTTAACTCGTCTTTATGTAGTAGTATTAGCCACAAAATACTCATTAGTCAAATGTCCATGAAATGTTCCTAAAATACATATTATCTATTTAAAAATACTAATTATTTATTATTTTGATTTATTTTTAAAAACGTTCAGTGCATGTTTAAGCGGTCGTATTAATTGTGCCAACAGAAAATCATATTACAGCTTATATTATTACAGACATTTATCAGCTACAAGTAGCTGCAAGGTACCATATGATTAACTCGAAATGCCGGTCAGACTCTCTAGGAAAATCTCGTTTACACAGGCAACGTATAATATTGTCTCCACGTATCGGCACTTTTTGCACGACCTAGTCGTCAAAATTCATATATAGTTGGTCTTCGTTCATTCCTCGATTACGTCGATGGGACTGTCGTGATACTCAGACTCTTCTACAATATTTTCGTGGTGGAGCGTAATATTTCGGTTTTCGGTGATCTTGTCGTGAAACTACTATACGCAGCGTAGGTAGGTAAAAATAATATAAAACTACCCATGATGTGCGACCAATGGCACGGCCGAATTACGTGATCCGAAAGCCGAATTTCGCCCCTAATAAGCACTTTTTTCCCACCCTGTTCGCACGTATAAATATTTATTTTCTTCTATCGTTATCCCGAATTATTCAAATTTGACATGTTGGTCGTGTTCTCGAAAAACTCCAATTCTATACACATATCTTGCGCTTAGAATATATATATTTTATTTTTATCTTAGAGCGTCACGCGCCTATTCTATAAACTATGTTTTAAAATGATTTTCCAAATTCGAAATATGATTTATTTAAACACAACAAATTTAAATAAAATCACACTGTCGTAAGACCTTGCAGTTATTATTATCGAAATGTCCACTTCGTCATATCTGCTGTCAAATGTAGATCGTTACTGCAGAACATAAGTATAGAACATTTCACTATGACGCGACGTACCTATTACCTACAACAAATATTACGTGTTTTCAAAATAAGTTTTTAGTATTTGTTTGTACGAATATTTCAAATTTTACTTCTACCGAACAGGTATTTTATTTTCAATATATAGGCGCTGGTAGCTTAGAATTCTTTTTTTTTTAATATCATCGGAAATAATATATACTTATTGAAACCTATTATTGATTTTTATTTATTATTTATTTAAAAGTTTCTAGTGTAGGTAATATATTACACAAAAAAATGTCGACTATAGCCGCTTTGAAATTAATGATGAGAATATTATTATATTTCAACAAATTTAGATGTAGATATAAGATAAAAATATGTACTATAATTCAAAATATGTACTTCTAAAATTATTATATTCTGTCAACTTTATCGATAAGGTTTTTGGCATTTTTATGCAATGTATTTTTATTTCCAACTGCCGATAGTTGCATGTAATATACAGCTAATAATAATTTTAAGTTTGAAACAATGAATAAAGAAATGTCTTAAAAAACCTTTTCAATTTTTTTTCATAAACTTATAAAAACATATTATCCCATTGTATCTTTAAAATAGTTTAGCACCTTTATACAAGAATAGAAAAAAAAATGCTTAGTTATTCTCGCATGCACGCAGCATAATATAATATCTCGATCATTTAGTATTTACAATACGAGTAGTTATACGTTTATTACGTTTACTGCAGAAGATATTTATTCTGTGGAACATAATACATTTTAATGATGGTGTGCTAGGATACAATAAAATAGAGTACTATAAACTAAATCGTATTTAACATAAAAGTTCTTGCGCCATAAACAAAAAAAAAATCAATGCAATATATAAATTATTTCTTCACGTTGTCCAAACATTAAATTAAAACATCATAATATTATTATATACTTTATTTTCTAAAACAAAAAAAGAATTTTAAAAAAAAATTAATTAAAAAAAATTAATTCATATTTGTTTGGTTATATTATAAAAAAATAAATAAATGAATAAATATTGTGAAAAATATGTTTTTTTTTACGATTGATTTTATAATTTTTTTTCTACCACTTGTTTTATCTTTTCATATATGTTTTTTTTTAAATCTTAATACAATATATAAATACATATGCATTATAATACGTTTGTGTGATCAAAATTTATATTTATTATATGCTATTATTCCTCTATAGATTAAAAAAATCTTCTAAAAAATGTTAATACATCTTGATCAACACAATATTTATATATTATAATTTGTATACATCTCGGTATTTTCTATCTTAAAATAGTATTCTTTTATATTTTAATTTCATTCTGTATTTTAAAATAACTCATTTGATTATAAAATTATAATATTTTACTACTATTCACTTAACACGGAATTCGGTGCTAAAAATGCTCCTAAATTTTTAATAACATTATATAATGTTTAATCGTAAATATTTTGTACCAAGGTTTTTGTTGCAATGTGCCTGTGAAAGTTCAAGGATGAACAAAGTACTGATAGTAGTCATTATATTATAATGGCTGTAGTATGTTCTCCCAGTAAATATATGAACAACTTTCTGTTTTAATACAATAAAGTAAATAAGTATTCACAAAATTCATTATAATATTTTTAAAAGATCTCGTTGAATATCGTAGAAAAAAAAGAGTTATGTATATAATATATAATTTTAAAATAGTATTTTTTTAAAGCAGATATCAGCACAATATTATGGTACCTATATAAATATATAATATAAACTTACCTGTACTTTTCGAACTATTAAATAATTCGTATAATTTAAATACAACCGTATAAGTCATTATTAACAATGCATTATGTTTGGCATTCATCATCTCCCTTGTAACTTATTAGAATAAAATATCTTGATGATATTTATGATGTGTCAAAGAATTTAATTTAGGTTTTTAGGTTACAAAATATAAAACATTTATTTAAACATTAAATGGCATGGTTTGCTGTAGTATCATACTATCATGTACCTACTGGCTATATTCATGTGCAATGTGCATGTCTTGTGCAGTTTTTATTACGCAGAAGTCAGGATATCATAAACTATGTCACTTAATAAAATTAAATGTACAAACATGAGTGAAAATTCAAACATAAAAATTTACCTATGGTATTTTAGAAATCATAGTATTTTTTATTTTGAAATCAAAATGTTCTAATTCAACAATTTAGGCTCCTCCATCCTTGTCACTCAGATAAACGTGTACTTATTAGTTATTAAAAAATAATTTGTTTGTACTTACATACATTTTAAAATTACAGATGCTCTTGGCGCATCTAGATGGGGTCTCAAGAGAGCTTAGCCACAGTTCAATAACAGTAATATCGACATTCGGTAATATTTAGATTTTGATATTTTTAATAAGTTCACACCAATATTTTTGAATTTGATTCAAGTCTGTATTGATAGTTCTCATTAAAGACCTTAATTCCTTATAACTTGTATAATTTGCTTTAATTAAAAATATACGACACGAATAATTATGTACACACAATATACATATTATATGCGTGATTTTGGTAACTTGTTTAATATTTATATTATGTTACATTATACGGCTCCAATGCTTCACCACCTTTATCATTTTCGTTAGCTGGTTCTAAGTCTGCTATCTCGCATCTGGATAGAAAATTGTTGCAGGCTAGCAGCCATTGTCTGAATCTTTCCGCATTCGTAAACAAAGTCTTCCCTCTATGCTATTATTCATCATTTTCTCAAGTTCTCCTTCGTCTGTCTAACTGTCATTTGCAGGCGGTTTAGAGCACTCCAGACTGTCCATTTATTACCGATCCACAGTGGTAATTTCTTTGTGACGTATCGCTGGCTTTCTTTATTCCATAATATTACCATCGATTATAAATACTAATATAATATATAATCAATGATATTACTCTTACTTCCGGACTGCTGTTCTTTATTTTCCAAGTACTGAAGTACTATATATGATACTCTTTCTTAATTTTAATTGAAAGATAAAAATTATTCACCCTTTGATTTCGATAGCGATTCATCTGCGTATGTGGTAATGGTGAAATACACATGCCAAGGAATATAATAATTGCTCTACTTTTGTAGGTTTTAGGCATCTTGTCGTTATATGCATACGGTTGCGTTTAGCGTGATTTCTATATTTGTTTTTTGTGCACTTGTTTACCCTATAGACCGGATATTCAGCCTCCGAGAAGCAAAGGGCTAGTTCTGAGATTCTTTTACTGTTTCGTGGTGAGAACCCTTATCTTACTAATTTACTGAGTAAAGTATTTTCTGATGCACATTTTTAAATTTACGGAAAAACTGTGCTCTTTGAAGGTGAATGACCTATCAATAACGTAATGCCTATAAATATTTGGCATGCGGTGTTTGTGTTCTAACTTGAATCCTTCCATGTGACGTCCAGTTTTCTAGTCACTTGTCAGTTTCTCAGGTAGAATAACGCACATATCAAGGTCTTTGCTGGGTTGTGTATGACCATTTATGGATAAATAACTAAATTATATTAATGCTTAGGTATTTTCTTTCCATGTAATATAATACTATCAGTTCCTGGAAATACTGGTTATGGATTTTCTCGGGGAGCCGGGCGATGTCTTTATTGAATTTTAACACGAAGACTATAATAATAGTTGATTTCTGGCGGTATTCCCATATCCACATTAAATTAACAATATTTTTTAAATTATTAACTTCACATAAATCGTAAAAATTATATTATTGGAAAATAAATTAAACTAAGTATATTGTTAATTTCAAATAGTGTTAGACAACAATACTTACAGGAATGTTATTTTTAAAAAAAATTGTGCAATGCATACATTATGCATTTCTAAATTGAGTATTTTCACATTAAGATAAAGTATGAGTATCTAAACTGAAATTGCAACATTGATTTTAATTTGCGACATCATTTCACATTAATTATATTTCTCTATGTTTTATAGTAACGAAATAAAATGTATTATCTTTTACCAGATATTATATCCGTTCAATTGATGATAGCCATTCAATTTATTATTTAATATTGCTGTCTTATTTGATATTTCGGTTAAAATCGTAGTATTAATAATTTCATTGGCATTTATGTAAATTATTTGAACGCATTTCATACCTACGTAATTCAGTATATTGTATTATATATTAACCATCACATTTTAGAAGAAATTATTTATGGTTTAAAGTTTGTACATCGTATCATGAAAATCGATCGGTTCTTTTTCTATACAGACTATAACTTTACTGTGTTGGCTTAGTTTTTGTTCATCTTGTAGATTTTGTACTCAAACACAAACACTAAACGTAATACGTGTAGGCGATGTATATATGCTCGGAGATTCGTGTTATTGCTTACTTGTTGATCGTATATATATATCGTTTAATTATTTTAGTTTGCGAAACGTGAATTGAATAATACATAATATAATATGTACACACCTATTATGTATATGCGATTAAAGACGACCAAAAAGTCGATGTCAAAAAACTTGACGAGACAACACGGGTCTGGTGTACATGCAAAACACACGCACGGTTTAACATGGGAATCATCTCACGGTGCATGGACAATTCAGATTGTATACCTATTACGCAGGTACTGTGGGTATAACCTCCCTATTGACCACCTCTTGGGATTTATTGTTATGTTGTCGGGCTCTAGTTGATGTAGATTTGGAATTCGAATACGGTACGGCGAAGACTAGTGCGAGCGGAAGGAAACGGAGAAATCGGCAGACCCATATATTTCTTTACAAGCGTATACGCGGCGGAAACGTCGACTTGTAAATCGTGTTTATACGTTAAAAATGTATATTAAATTACTCGATTAATTTTAGTAACCAGATCGAGATTCGAGATTCGACGGTGAGCGATAGAGAGAGAGAGAGAGAGAGAGAAAGAAAGAGTGAGAAAGAGAGCAACTGCAGTCACCGAATAAATCGTATAGTTAAATAATCCAGTTGACATTTATTATGCATTGGTATATTGGATATTTCCCAACATCCCATCTCAGGTCGTAATAATTAGAAAACAGACGGATTATTATTGTTGACACTTAATTTTCTTCAGAGCATAATGAAAAATTGAACAATTTTATTTGGAACAATCGCTTTATTGGTAATTAATAAAGTTAAATGTATGTATTTTGTTTAACTATTTTGCAGCTAGCGTCAAGCCATTAAATTAAATTATAAAGTCATAAAATAACACGAACGTTTTTGAAACGAAATAACATAATATTAATCAAATTTAAAACGTATTATAAATAAGCAATATTAATAAATAAAACATTATTATATAATACATATTTTAAATTATTACATATTATGTATTAAAAAAAAAATACTGTTAATAATATTATGAATTCCAATTATTTTTTGTAGAGATGCATGCAATGATAAAAATGGCAAAATACAATTGTACAATTTCGAAACCTATTTTGAAATGTTTAAACTCCTGATAATCAATTTTCCTAATTTTAAAATATTTTTTTTTAATTGTAACGATTTATTTCCGATGTTGATCTATTTCACGGATTTCATCGAGTTCATCTTTAAAGTACGATGGTACGTTTATTATATTAAAATAAATAAGACCACTAAAAATAATTTTCAAATATTCCAGAAATTATTATTTTTTCAAATACGGTTATTTTTAGTAGAATTTTGTTCAACGTATTGGAGAGGTTAGGTACAGGCAAACTCTTGACTCTTGGAGGTAATATTATTATGAAATTGCACGCATATACAAAACGTAAATGATATCTATGGTGTATCCTAGACGCCTATAAATACGATCTACATAGAATAAGGTACCTACATATTATTATTATTATTATTATTATTATTATTATACGGTATTATGCGCGCTTCCGGTCTCTTGTTGCTTGCCGGCGCGCGTTCGTTTATTCGTCGAATTGAATGAATATAAAACGGAGAGAGTGAGAGAGAACCGAGAAAAAAATACATAATAGTCAATCCGAATCGTTTGAAACACGTGTATAGAATATATTGGTAACCATCCGTGGGTACACCTGCTGTAACGCGGCGAGCAACGACGGCCGCCGTAAATTTTTTTCATATTTTTATACACGTTCACGTATTGTATTATTATATTCTATTATTATACTTTGCCGTCTCGGTGCGTGCGCGGGGAAATATTTCGGCCGTGCACGAGTGTCTGTAAAAGGCTCCACCTGACGCAGCAGTAGTCCGACGCGAATAATAGTTAACCCCCACACTCTGCGCCGTATGATACGCAACGTCACACACACACACACACAAACGCTCACCCTAACCACATGGTATTGTATATTATACCGTAGGATATATTTTTGCACGAGACACAATACTCGGTCACCACTTTACCGCACCCCCCCCCCTCCCCCCGACCGCGGCTCTTTCTGCCTGGCCCAAAAACTTCGGTAATGTGGAATTTTACGCTCAGCGATTCAAGTCCGCGTTTTATTTGCACTTTTTCCCCGTCCGGGATTCTTCGTGCCTCGCACCGGTTGCCGTGGAGGTAGTTACCTGTACGTATTAAAATAACGCTTCGAATGCATTTCCGTATTTATTTTTACGACCGAGCAATCAAAACGTTTCACATAAACGAATTGCACACACATTTGTGAGAGAAAAAAGCGTATTATTCACGAAATAAATATAGAACGTTAGGGTAGGTACTACGTGTACGCTATATTATTACAATGTCATCAATGCCGCAGTCGGAAAATTATCGAATTCAACGTTCTGTTGTAATATTATAATAACAATATTATGTTAATGATTGATACAAATTCAAAGCGCATAATACCGTATTGCCTATGGTAAAAAATCATGGAAATTGTATCAGGGAACTATAATAACTAAATTTGTTGAACTACGATTCATATTCAAATATTTTTATTGTATATGATTATTATGCCCCTGAAATGTATGTACTTTTTTTCAGCACGTACTTGACTGATATCCGAGCTGAATTTATTGCCACTAGGAAGTAGGAAAAAAACGAATTTCACAAAATAATTAAATATTTATTTGTGACACTCCAGATTTTTTTTTACATAGAGCTTGATTTCTCTTGAGATTTGTTTTTTAAAATAGAATGCGTGGATCAAAACACTTAAAATATTGATGTAACCAAGTTTTTATTATTGTTTGGCAAATAATTGCAATTATGAAGCTGAAAAATTGCAATTATATATTTACGAATAGGAAGGTATTCATCATGATTGTTTAATAAATGAAAAATACTTGTTCAAAAGATATAAGTGGCAACATTTACCATAAATATTTTAAAAATAATAATAATTCCACATAGTTAGGGTTGTATAGTACTTATATGCTACTATTTAGCACTTTATGATACTTTGACCACATTGTCTGAACTTTTATTATCAAGTCATCGTGATTTCATAAAAAATATTATCTAACTAGGTTATTATTACTAAAGAAAATAATTGGTAAAAATTTAAAGTTGTATTTTTTTTAAAAACTTAATTACGGTATAATAATATGATATGAAAATATTTGAGAAACTATTTATCACTTCACAAGTTCAAATGGTATTACTTTGATGTTTATTTCTCGGAAAATACTAGTTGGCAATAATTATAAAAGTGGTCAACATTTGTCATTTTGTATTCCTCTATTATGTTTTAATTTGAACATTAAAAAAAAAATGGTTATTTTCCCGGTCATTTAAAAACATTTTAAAATATTGAGTCTTAACCGGTTTGAACGATCTCTATTGTATTCTACAATAATTTCTAGTTAAAATGATCACCTAGTTACTACATATAATATGCACAATGCACATACTATTATTGAATTTAAAATATAATATTATATGTTTAAACAACATTGGCGAAAAGTATTCAGACAGTATACGCTAGCTCATATTATCTATTTTATGCAAAAGTGTTAGATTTCATAATTTTTTTAAAGCTAATTATATTATAGACCTTACGACTTTCGTCGAGAAACTTTCACTCTATATCGCTAAAAATTGTACTAATTAAATTAAACAAATTTTCATTTGATATAATTAAAAAAATAATTAATATTTTTAGCAATTTCTTAATATCTATTATCTTATTAAAATTACTGCTATATAACCATCCTTACATCACAGGATTCACACTCCATTTAATTATAGTATCATTTTTTATATTTATTTTAGATCTTCCTTTTTGCTCTAAATTCATTTCTATTTAAGTTTGTTTAGCAGTGTTTGGAGAATAAATTTCAAATTATTCCTTTACTTATGCAATTTTACTAAAAGGATTGCGTGATGATGTTGACTGTCAGAATAAAAATTAGGTCAAATAGTATGAAAAAGTCGACAGCAAATAGTTATACTATTACTATTGTCCGTTAAAAAAAAATATTTTATACTAATATAATAATATACAAACACATATTAAATTATTTGACATCAAAAATAAATACCTATAGGATCAACTATCAAAATGAAAAACAAATATTTATTCAAGAATAGGACATATAGTTGTTGACAGAAGTTCACTAATCCATAAAGATATTATGTTTTAATTCGCTTACAAACACGTGAATGAATTTCATACTCTAAATGGAAGACTATAATAACATTTCTATATTTAAAATAATCACGTGAAAAAGCAACAAGTTTGATTCAGTATTCAATTACTTTTTTTTTGTTAAATTTCACATATTATCCAAACTGTGGATATTTAAAATTATATTACGTATCGACTATCATATTATCATAACAGAGTAGGTAATGTTTTCATGTCCTTCGCGTGTTCTAATTAAAACTACATTTTGCATTACCTACAAAATATGTTAACTGGTTAATATTATTTAATCGAGAGAAACACGGAGAACTACACACTTGTAATCGTAAGTACTCTTTTGTAATTATTTATACACATAGACACTTTAATATGCTTTATTAGGTATGAATAAAATACTAGCTATAAGGAACATTTATAAATTATATTGGAATAAGTTATTTATCGGTAGGTACCATACAACTTTGATTAGTTACACGGACGCTGGAAAGGTCGATCGTAAAATGGAATTTGTGGTGTACATAGAATGCAAAACTGACTATTTGTAACAGACACTTTGCCATCGGTTCTAGGCATTATCTTTACGTAGATTCCCGTATTGAATTTTTAACGTATGTGGTTTTCTACGAAACGAAATTTTACGACCTCAGATCATATAACTATAAAGTATACCCGAATTAAACCATTCAAATACGATTTAAGTTCTGGCTTCACCATAATATACCACATAGCCAACCGAACAGTATGAACCACAAGATAAGGATATTATCATGTTATAAACATTTTTAGTTTGACCCATGAATATTGAATATGATTATTACGTCTATTATGATCAATAATTGGCTGTAAGTGAGCAAACATTAAAAACTTAATTAACGTCTATAAAAAATACTCTAAAGAGGTCAAGTCTTAATGATATTAATTCCATACAAATAAAAAGTTATTATACTTTGTAGTTAGGTATGTATTAAAAAAAAAAAAAAATTAATTATTTTGCTTAACGTCAATAGAAAACGATCACGTTCATTAAAATAGTATTATTCATCAATGATGAATATTATGATGATGTTGACCACTTTAAATAATATTTAAACCGTAGCTAATATTAAAAAAACTGAATAATATATCATTACTTGCATATTATTAGCATGCTTGATAAATCGCCCTGCATTTGATAAAGGTATGAATTAATGATAGGCTTTATAGCCATTTAGAGCGTCAAATATAAAATAAACTACATACTCTATTGGTCATGAGTTCATGACCATGTCAGATCATATCGTGCTTAACGATTAATTTAAAGTTTTATTTGTATTCTATTGAATGTATTACCTAAACTTAAAATCAAATTATTGACTAAATTAACAATTCGAGTATATGAATTAGGTTATTAGTGATTGAAAGGAAAAACTTATTAAAAATATTATTACACAATGTTACCTAAAAAGTTTACTAACAACGAGCTCATTACTTTTTACCGCAGAGACGCATCGTGCAACAATATAATATCGGCGTAATGTTATTGATGTTCAGGTATAATTATTTTGGGCTGTAAAATAATTTCTTTCGATAAAATTATTTTATCTAGTAACCAGATTTATCCGGAAAAAACAAACATTTTATTTTCGGGCTTTCGGCCAAATTAAATTACAGCTAAGTGATATTTTTCGTAAAATAGAGCGGTACCTAATAGCTTTGGGTCGGTAATATTTACGTGCTCCAAATAAATTCTTAACATCACTTCCAGTATAAATTGTATCGGTTAAAAATTCGACTTGAGTCAAAAATTTCTTCCGAGTGACTATAGCTGAATCATGTTATGATTTGATGAGTGTGTTCAGAAGAAAATATTTATCGCAATATTTACAGTGTGGTTACTTGTACGAAAGCATATCTTAGAGCCTATAGAGGTATTTCTGTAGGAATTTGAGTAATACTGCATGATGATAGTTCGATTCAATCTTATATTTGGTTCAGGGGCAAATGGTGGGGAGGCTAGCCTCCAAGACATATGAATGCTTACTACTGGATACTACCATTGATTAAAATTACTGTATTTGTAATATTAATTTGTATAGTATTTGTGTTGTCCTCCACTTAGATCAGTGATCTGGGTCCTTGCCTTTTCTGGGTGTTCAATCTGGTAGTGATCTTACCAAGCAGACACATTTCCGATGCAACGGACATCGTCTCACATATTATACTGAAGTGGCTAGGTAATAGGTATAATACAGTATTCAGACAACATGTATATTATACGTCACCATCATTATAAAATGCATACTTCTTATTAAAAGAATATTCAGTGTTCACGGTATAAATAATTTAGATTTTCTTACTTATGTAACTAGATATGTTTAGTCGTTTTGCAATATTCAGTATTAAGTAGTCTGAGCCTCAGAGGATTTAATGTAAAATAACAGTTTAAGATTATGTACAAAAACAAAATCAATAAACCATAAAAAACCAATGTTATTTCTAGAAGTGTAGTAAAAAATTAATTGTCAAATATCACTTTCATAAAACCATTTACGATATGAAAATACAGCAAATATTGGTGACCACGAACGAACTTACAGTAGTAAATTAATTGCATATTGGTATACTAATTTACATAATATTATATTGTTCAAATTCTAAAAATATACCAAAGTACGGAAAATTGTCATTTACAATTTAGCCTCACTGCAAAATAAACTCAACTTATCTATTTTCCTTAGTAAAAAACCACCCAACAATATTGTAAAACCGTAATTTGTTTTAAGTCATAGTTCGAACTTGTATATAATTTTAAAGTAGGCTTATTACCATAATATCGTTAAAGCCTCAACAAATAATAATAAAAATAAAAATTTTATAATGTTCATGCTTTTGTTAACATCAAAACTTTGAATTGTAAATTGTAAATAGGTAAAGCACAAAAATGTTCAACATAAGATGATAATATATCACGTCTATTAAATAATAAAATAAATAATCTGTGAAATTTTAAAGTTTCTGGGATTGTTAAAAAGTTGTAAAATAATGCATAAGTTTGCCTTCCCGAGGGGAATCGAGTAGTAGCTAAGACATGCACGCATAGTCGTGGTTTTTCGCAGTTTTGTGGAAAACTACTTTAGAATTCCAAATATGACCTCTGTAAAGTACCATATGTGTCCAATCTCTAATCTATATAGTGCGGTGCTATGTGAAACTTAAAAATTATTATGTACCCACAAAGTAAAAAAAAAAAAATACCCCTACACATAATTTTTTTATTTACAATAAAACCGATAAAAAATAAATATAATTTACAAACTCTATAAAAATGTTTATTTCATTGGTTATCATCCTAATATGTTCTTTTTTTTATATTTACATATTTTGTTAATATTTTAAAATTTATTGAACATAATATTTGCCACCCTCATGCGCAATATTGGAACGATTTTCAATATATTCAAGATATGGCCCATTACGTAAAACGAAATCAGTATAATAAAATCTACACACCTGCGGCGAAGCATATATCCACTGAAAAAGGTCTATTCGTGATACAAAAGCACATAAATAAATATTATATGTATTATAGGTAAAAAATATGAAGACGATTAATGGTCGTTTTAATTGGTTTACATTGTGATATTTAAATTATTATAATTATAAAAATATCACAGTACTTTACGCTTTATGTTATATATTTTCAATTATTTTTAGGCAACTTTAAAATAGTGTATGGTGAAATTTGTATGATTAATTATGTGCCTTGTATATTATTATGGTAAAATAATGTGGTGTTTTCACTGAGTAAATGAAGAGAAAAACTAAAACTTACTGTTAAATTTAATTATCTAACTAGCTCAGCTTTATATACATTAAATAGAGGATTATTTTATATTGTTATTTATTCGAAATAATGTAGGTACTGTGTAGTTAAGTAGTTATATATGTATTTTAACAACTAAAAACAATTTACTTAATTGGTTTTTAGGAAACGATGGTGTTTTAATTGTATTAATTTAACATAGTTTGTACGGAGCAAAAGTGAATATTTAATATTATTACGTACCTATATTCTATGATACATTAATAATAATATATATTATGTGTGTGCAACACAATATGCTGGAGAATAAATTAATAATAAAAAACCATTCCGTAACGAACAATGCGTAATATTCTGATTTACAAATTTTGAGCAATGGTGTAGAAAATTTCACATAAAAAACTCACCTCATTGACCACACCGAACCACTTTATTTTATACACTACGAATACCTCCGCGCCAAATATAAATTCACAAAGTTGGGCGCCACTGATAACTGCCACTGCCGTAACAAGTAAGTAAAACGTATACACGGCGTTAACCCGAAATTCTCGACAAAAGGTTTGAACTACATTTTTTTTTTACTCGGTAAAACGTTTTTTTATTCACGTCTAGTTTATTATTTGTTTTAAAGTTGGGTTTAATGCGTTAAAAAATTCCATCAACTTCCGTGCACAAACACTCTGCCGCGGCGTACGCATATGGTGTCGCGTGTTGGTTCACCATTCGTTCTCGTAAAACGCCGTTTTAATACATTGTATTCTATAATTTCGTTTTATTTTAAGATCAGTGGGCCTCAATTAGAGTCCCGCAAACTGTCATTAACGTTTATGTTTATGTATATGACATCGACTGAATACATTTAAATTAACTGTAACGTACGAAAATACAACGTCCCTATCCATACCACCGCTAACCTTGGATCACCACTCCATCAATCTGGACGTTCCGTAATGGAGTGTCTCAAAACAATAGATTACTAACTAAAAGTTATTCAAAGTGACAAAGTCTCGTAATTAGTGTTATAATAATATTATGAAATCAAATGTATCATTATATTTCTCCAACAACTCCAACAGTCTAACAATGATAGCAGTTGTTTGACTACTTTCTTCATATCACTATGTGGTCTGTCAAATAGATAAGGCGATTAAATAGTCACATAGGGTCGAAAGCATGCAACAATTAGGTCAAATCGCACGAAACGTACACTACACGAATAATAATATCATATTTAGGGTAACTATTGTACTCGCTAAATCTACTTATCTAGGAATCATAAATAATATCATAGTCGAGCATAATATGTTTTGTTGTAAAACGTACGCGAAATCGAATAAATCATTTTTTTTTTTTTTTTAATGGTTAGTCTTGCAAGAATATTAGACACGATATTTATCACGAAACGCGACATGCGAGAAAAACTGTTTTTTAATTTGATAAATTATCGTGTGTAAAATTACTTGTGGGAAATCCTATGCGTGTGAAATTGTAATCCTGGAGTGATTATTAAAACAATTTTTTATAATTTCATTCGGCTCGTGGCTTCACGATAGTATACAACAAAATGTTGCCAACACGAAAATAAAGAGAGCTGTTTGTTATTTTCATTTAATTTTCAGGAATTTTCATTTCTATTAAAAACGTCAAGCAATCTTTTTATGCATTTACGCCAATGTAACGAATGAACGAAAGTTCCACGACTGTATTTTTGTAAATATTAATCTACGCGTTTATTTTGTTACGTAAAAAATCGGATAATATATTATAGATAGTTGAAAATATACGGTAATGCTCAAATATAATGAAGTTGGAGATTTTGTAACTCTATAGATATACTTTAAGATATATGATTGCAATTTATTGTCACCTATAAATATTGAAATGCTTTACTTTATATATTTAAAATGTTTGACTACAAAATGATCAGTATGTGCATAAGAAACATCGATGTTTCAAAGTGCAAATACAAAAAAATAACAATAACTATACTTTGTCTTGTTTTGTACATACATTCAAGTTGATACAATATGTTCATTTATCAAAAAATTAAAACTATATTAAAAGTATGAAAAACTCACTGAAAATTGACGGACGGTTACATAACGTGACTATCCCACCGAGGTTTGACTAGGATTTTACAAGCGACAAACCTATACATAATATAATATTAAACACGTTATAATAGGAATGTCAAAAACAATAAACGAAACGACTACCAAAATAGTTCATATTATTCTAAAAATAGTAGTCACTCGTCGAACCAAAGTTGTGCATGGATTTTACGGGTATATGTAATGTGAACGTACGCAATAAATATTCTAAATGAAGCCGACGACTGTCGTACAAGACGTGTATGGGTGCGTATTACTACGATGTGGGTATTACTTTGATGTGGCTGCAGTCCTCGGGAAACGGGTGACCAGTCTGGCCGGACTGGTATAAACGCCACGACGATCGCAAATAAACGTAAAAAAACTCGTTTCGCCGAATTTCGTCGTGCTGCACACACAATTATTATTAATACGCGCTGCCGGACGACGCGAAAACGGTTTGACCTAACGAGTCCACTGGCGAAGATGAAAAGGCCGAAGACACTGCGTGTTGGCGTGTTTTCGTGTCAGCAAATATCGCGGTCACCAGTAGTCTGTAAGCATACCGAGTACAATGTGAAGTACGGTCGCTGAATTATACCGCGGTTGAGGTAACAGCCATTAATATATTATTACGATTTACTACGCGGGTGACTACGGCGTATTATACTCTGCGTAGTTAGGCAGTAGAAAATTGTGATCGTCAACAACTATAAAGATTGTCGAAACTGCGTGAGATATAAATATTGGATATTATAATCTCTGTAATATCAATTAAAATTAAGATCTAGCAGCCAAGTATTGATATTTTAAAATACCGATATTTAAACAAAAACAAGAAATAATATAGAGTAATCAATAAAATATTAGTTGATTTTTAAATTTTTAACTGTTCGAAAAAAACCCCAAGGCTATAAATTAACTTGTACGTCAGTATGAGAAGATCTAAAATTAAGGTTTGACATTGCTTTTTGAAAATTAAAAAAACGTGTATGACGTGTGATGTTTTAATATTGTATGTATTATTTTTTTTACATATAGTTATAATTTGTCTCAAAACAGTGAAGATATGTCTACATGTTTAATAACAATTTGTTACAATACAATTTGGATTTTTATTTCCTTCATGAAATTAAGTTTTTCTTTGATGTCTGTTTTTTTCGGAGATAGGGATTGTTAGAGGAACTCACGAATGTTGTTTGATTCTGGCAGCTTGTAATAACTATTGTATAAAATATTATCGTAAATACTGGTAGTTTAAACATCGATATTTGATATTAAACTATCCATATAATTTGGACATCTCAATCGCTATCAGATTTCTCCGCGTCTGCTGTTCCGTCCGATTCTCAACAGTTTCCGATCTAATCGCTTTTGCGTAATCGTTCGAGATGAAATTCCTGCGAAAGGGTTTTTGCATTCGTGTATTTGATAAGATCATAATTTTCCGACGAACCATGTCACCCCTTTTCAAAGGATTACGAGCTGAGTGTAGCGCTTCAAGTTAAGACGCACATAAGTCACTTGTGTTTATTACTCAAAGCCTCAAAGGTTCCTCGTACTTTTAGGACGTATCCATGGCCGTTATTGAAAATCGATCTTAATTGCGCATAATACATTCTACTATGTTAAGTGTGATTTATAAGGTTTTGTAAAACCCAAATAAGAGACTATTATTTTAATAACATATTATTACACACACAATCTAAAGATATTTCAATTTTTGTATAACTGAGTTAAAGTTTTCACCAGTATAGGTATATTTATATTTATTAATTAAATAAAGTAAAACAAAATTCTGAGTAAAACGAAAAGATAGAGTGAGTTTGATTCGTATCAAAAACATACCAACATTAAACAAATACTTCCAAAGTTTAAAAAATGTACTTACTATCAAATAAAATATTATGATACATAAAATATATAATGGTAAACTATTTACATAATATTGTATTTGTCATAACTTTAGGCTAAATTAGCGATAAGTAAAATACAATAAATTATTTAGAAATTTATATCTTAAGTATAACAACTAGGGCGAGCTTGACGCAACTATATATCGCAAATTGAATAAAAAATTCACTATAAATTCTTAAAAATTCATCGAAAAATCAAAACTCAAAAATTATAAAAGTCTATTTAATTTTTTTTTTATTGAAAATAAAGCTGTATTTATAATTGTTTTAATTAAGTTACAACAACTTATAATTCCAAAAATAAAATGGAATCAGAAATTGTGTCCAAAAAGTTTAAATTGACAGACATTTTTAAAAACATTTTTTTTTACAACAATTAAAAGGTAAAAATGTAAGATAAAACTTTCACATTTGAAACTGCTGGCACCTTAATACCTTATTCAAACTTTGTGTTAAAAAGCTATGTTTTAATTAGCAAAAATTATGCATTTGTCTATTATTTTAAAGCCCTAATAATAAAATAATATGTCATATAGATATGTATTATAGAAACGAGAGTTCTTCTTATGTGTGCCAACAACAGTTTTGGTATATCATAGTCAACGTTATAATAGTTATAGTTGAGTGTAAAACTCAACTTCGTTGACAGAATTCAAAATATTTTCTTTAATACTACTAAAATATTATTAGGTAGGTCGTAGGAACTAACACGTTTTTCAAAGTTATCATTATAATTATTTTATTGTTTTATATTTTTCAAACGATACAAATACAAGTTTTAGTTAATTAATTTATGATCTAGATCTAACCTCTAACATAAGGACTACAATAAATTATGACTTACGTCATTAAAAAACAATTCGTAATGAATATGATAAAAAAACAAAACATTTTTTGAAGTATTTAGATATAGATTTGATACCACGAATAATTATTAACTAATTATAGTTTACAAATAAAAGTTTGTTGATTTAAAAATATTATAAAAACTATTATGTATCATGCAATGTACAATAAACGTATACATATAATTTATATAAAACATTCTCTGAATATAATATTATGTTAAACATATTATATAAGATAGAGGGATATAATATTTGTATTTTCATTAAGAATATTGAAAGTAGCAGACAATAGAATCTTTATTAATTGAATAATGTAAAAAACACTAGTGTTGAGAGTTGAGATATTTCTTTAATGTGTAAAAGTATAACTTCATTCTGTATAAAAACCAAAAATATAATTATTTATAAGTTATTATTAAAAAATTGGTAGCAAAAATGTGAAATTTGTAAGTAAATAATATAAATAATACGGGATACAAATATATTTTAGAGATTAGAAATACTAACCTAACGTTATAAGTCTCTCCCCAACGTCGGTTAATGACCTCGTAAAAAAATTCAAATTGTATATAAGTTTACGCACGAAATACTCAAAAAAGTATAAAAAAAAAAAAAAAACAGTACCTATTTTGAGCCACTTCGAGCTCTGTACATATCATATAATATACAACACGATTTGATTCATGATATGGCGTAGACAATTCGGAAATGTTTTACAGCACAAAACGAGTGAGGCCGTGCACTGCGTACTCTCAAATGCTTAACATTCAAGTATAGGCTTGTCACTACTCGTACTTTAGTCACTGTACTGTGCTGTTAAAATATATATTTTCTGGCGGGTACTCGAAATTGTTATCCGTGCACAGTGTATACGTATATAATAATAATAATATAATAAAATATGCTAATTTCAGTTAGCAATCCAACCGAGGTCTCATTAATTTCTTCTTTAAAATACTACGCAAACCGTATTTTTTTTTTACGTGATTTACATATAATTTTGTTACACGGCAAAAGCCTGTAGTCTGGAAGTTGTGGCACAAATGGGTTAGGCGAAACGAGAGTGAGGTACGTGTGAAACGTGTAATAGTAATATAATAATATAATTATTATAATATTAGAACGCTCGTAATGCCGAAATAAGATGGTAGTCCGTGATAACGTGTTGTTATTAGTTCGTTAGACTCAATAATGCGTATATATGCCTGAATCACGTTGCCGTTAATATTATCAACGTGCGATTCTAAAAAACATAAAAATATGTTATGCATGATACTTTAATACTCATCACGTCGTCATGAAAATATAAGCACCGTGCGAAATTATCGTTTAAAATAAACATTAAAATCGGTGAAATTTATTTTTGTATTTATTTTTTTGCATGAAATCGTGTTTAGGGAGTTTTTCGTACCACGAGTGCTCTAAATGCCATCGCTGCTGACCTCGATGGTCAGTCTTATCAGTTGGAAATGTTTCATTTCGAAAAGAATTATTCGACGTCATATTTTAATGCGAATTCGGAATCAGTAAAAAAGTAGTATCGTACAGCTATTGCGTACGTTTCGTCGTTATATTGGTGCACTTTCGTCAGTATCAATAAGTAAAAGTATAACTGATACTTCTGATGAAAATCGTAAAAATACCGTAAGGGTTCTTCGCATTGCCTTTGATAAGAAAGTTACGTACCTACAACACGTCTTACACCGAACCAATTATGAGCGTGTCTACTGATATAATGAAAAAAATATTTTTATTACGTCATATAAAAGCTTTGACTCTAATACATTAACATATTATTATTGCATAGTGTCTTTATTTCTTGTTTCATTTCAGAAGTAACATCATTTTTATCTTTAACTCATTACGGAGGTGAACAAAAATATCCAAACAATTTCTTTAAAGATTTCATGTTGACCCTCTTAAAAATTATCCGGCACAAAGTATATAACTTGCCAGGGGCTTTTAGGAAATTGGCTTTTGCTTTCGTCTACGTATCTACTACGTGTTTTACTCTCTTCATTCATTCTGTTTGTACACGATCAATTACCAATACAAATAAAAACGTACACACACACCAGAGTACATAATGTATGTTTATCGTTTTATTGAAATTCCGCAAGCTTCTTTATGTTACTCAATTAACGTAAATGTTGTAAATTATTTTTCAATTTATGATAGCCTTATTTTAATCACCAGTACAGCGACTGACTATTAAACTATTCACATGCTACTTGCGATCGTATCGATCCATCTGTACGCAGTCATTATATTTATTTATTTTACAAAAGTACTTCTCTTTATCCTCGCATCACACGTACCTTCCAATCAATCTATTGTTGTTAATATCAATCGAGTAACCAAACACATTCGCGTGTTTATTAACCACCCAACTGTTTCCAGATTGTTTTTTCATCAACTATAGGATGATATGTCCACCTTTTACCAAACACAACCCCCTTGATGACCATAAAAATGCTGCTAAAGTTTTTATTATTATTTGACGTAGGTAGTAAAGCGCATTTTTTCCCGATTACGTCATATTAAATTTGGACAAAAATTAAATGTCAAAAAGTTAAAACGATTTCGGTGGGGTATACACGCACAAACTGTAGGTACCTATATGAAATATATACCGTAAATCATATATATATATATATTTTTTATGTCAGTACGCCAACTGCATCGTATCCCTAACCGTTTTCGTTTTCCGAACCACAAAGTACCTTATACATATAGTATGTTACGCACGACGACTTGTTCAAAAAATACGACCGAGACATAGTTTTACTATATTGCTATAATGGTAGGTATACCATTAATAATGATAATAATCCAGTTGACCAGACTTAAGTTGACAGAATACATATCATTATTATATAAGAAATAGAGTGCGTGTAAGGTATATTATAAAACATTTATGATTTATATACACAAATTATTTATTATACAAAAATACATTCATGTATTAAAATAATTATAATAATTTTAAAATTTATATAAACTCTTTACACCGTGGTTTATAGCTTAGACTCGTGGTTATGTGGCTAATGACATTATTATTGTTTATATTTTATTATATCAAATCATAATGCACTATTATTTTGGGTAATTATTTAATTTTAGAGTTTTGTTTAGTGATTCTATACAGTTGTTGATCGGCATACTAGTATCACGTATGGTCCATCATTATCGGGTTTATCATCATTATATTATTTTATTATTATAATGATCTGACTAAAATACATGTAGTTTAGGTTCATTTTGGGTAACCAAATTAGTATAAATTACTGATGAGTAAATTATTGTAATAATTAATAAGGATTACGAAATGAAATCTCTCGGGGATTCGTGATCTATGACCATCACTTCCCCCAATCATAATTTATTATGATATTACATCGCTGTGCTTTATAAAAACGAAGACTTGTAAGGGAGTAGACTGAAAGGTCTATTTGTATAAAATGTACGTAGGTGTTAAATACAATTTGTCGTAGAAATTAATAGAATCAACTGCAAATATTTTCGTATTCACTCATCTAAGCACATGTTGTTTAGCTACCGGTGAATCGTGGTCATAAATATTATTAACTACAAGAATCTCACCAAGTTTGATGATTGGATTAAATTGATTTATTATACATCTATATATATAGATATAAGCTGTGTGTTTGTTTGTTAGCTAGAGACTCAAACACTAATGACACGTTTTCAATAAAAGTTATATTAATAGATTCCTTGAGATTTGGAGGGTTTATAGCGTATTTTTCAACCACTATAGGTAACTGAAAAGTAGCACACAAATAAATTTACTATTCGGGTTACGAAAAAAAATGTTTTTGTTTATTTCATAAGGGTACTATTGGTTTCATATTATTATATCACTATAATGATTATGAGTGGAAAAATTGCATAATATACAATTTTTTTACAATTATATTATCTTTAAAATAAACAAATCTTTGGCGGGACAGCTGTATAGTATATTATATGTGTATAATTTATGCCTACGAATTTGGTTTTTGTTATATAAAATTGTAATAATAGTAAATTGTTCAGAAAGCCTATTATCACAAGGGTTATGGGGATTATATCCTCGATTTGTAATATATGGTTTTACTAAAATATGCAATCAATAATATTACAATGCATATTATAATATTATTATCACACACGCTTTTGATTAAACTAATGTGATTGTATACCTTGTATACATTTTTTCCATGGTATAGTGAGTACAATAACTAATACGATTTAACCACGAAAAAATGTAATTAAAATGTAATTTTTGTATAAAAAAATTAATTTTTTATTTAGTCACAATACTGATCATGGTCACTGGATGTTAGATACCTAACTAAATCATTATTATATTATAAATTAAATCCTGCCACAACCATAGATATAATTTTAAATTTCTGAAATATAGTATCATCGTATTCATGTGTCATTATATGTTATAATATTACCTATAATACCAGAAACTAGTGAAAAATCGATTCAAAATGTACTACATGTATTATAAAACGCTGGTATATAACTTCTGTATTAATAGTTGAAGCTCGGACTATGAGAATTCACTCACTATTTCATCAACGTACGTGTACGGTGAATAATATACACGTCTAGGTACGGTGTTATTATTATTAAATAAGTATTACTCTCTTTTTGATCCTCTCGCCAATGTACTGCTAGAGCCCGAATTCATATTAAAAGTTTATACATACTTTGTACAGTATAATATTCAGTTAATTCCTGTTATATTCACTAGCAAAATGTTTCTATTATTATTTCGATTAACTCATGAGTTTTGGCGGGTTTTTGATTTATATCGTTCGATTCAGCAGTCTATGTGTCCAACAACAATAAATTCCGACAACGTCGACGATAATAATTGTATTATTATTTTCCGAAATCGCCAGTGCGTTAAAACGAGAGGAAGTCATGATTTCGTGTTTGTCGCAGGACCGTGCCTGAGCGTAAAACATAATATCGCTGTTCGATTTTAGCCGTCGTCATATTTTATTCGATCGACAGCCATTACAGTATATAATAATGTACCTATCGATCGCCGCAGTTAAAAATATGTATGATCGGCATACACGGCAGCGCAGGCGGTCGTCTATTTTTCGGCATAATAATATGATGACGTTATACGATAATAATAATATTATACAACATTGTATTAAAACGGACGATTCTAATTTCTGTTTGTTTTCGGTTTTTTTTTTTTTTTGTCTTACGTATACAGGTGCGACCAGCGTGTGCGCGTTGGGATGTGACGACGGGTGGACGAGAGCATCGCGCGCGTGATTGGCCGCAGCTGGGTGTGCTATGCTAGCCGCCCGCGACGTTCTGCTCCTGTTGGTGGTGGCCGGTTCGTTTCTCGTCTCGTCGGTCCTCGCGCTACCCCAAGACAAAGGTACATAATATTATAATATATTAATAATAGTAGTAATAACAATAATATTGATGTGACATAATATTCGGGATGATCCTTTCGAATCGATCGACACGCTGATTTTTCGTATTTTGCAAAAAAAAAACTATTTTATATTACAATATTAGAACAAGACTACATTTTCGACAACAAGACATTTCAAAAGAATGTTTTCTTAGGCTAGAATGTAAAAAGCCGTAATAACCTACAGTATAGTTTAGTATTGACTGCAGTTCTAAATTTACGGATTTAAGTTAAGAAATATAATATATTGATGCAAAAACAATATTAATATCAGTTATCGTACTAAATTTGTTTCAACGAAGCTAGCTGCATTTTTTACTTTGCATTCAACATAAAAAAAGGTCGGCAAATAGGTACAAGCTCAGCTGTACAGTCGGAACCTGCCCTGTCAGGTGGGCTGTACTGGGCCTCTGTAGTGGTTTTGTTAAATTTGAATTCAATGATATAAAACCATTGTATACTAAAAATGATTCTGAAGGGAAAGCGATCGGTCATCTTACATTTCTAAGTATATTTTTCGATATTATTGCTGTTAAATTAGGTCATTTTACTATTAATAATACAATACGTGAAACAATTTTTGCTGAAAACATTGCATTTGAAAATGTCATTGTGTATATAAATATAATAATAGGTACTATACCTATACTTTAAAAGTTTCAATTACCCACAAATAATAATATTATTTTTAAATTACAACGAAAAAACTAACATCGTTATTCTTCGTTTAAATATTTAATTTCAACCAAAATTGAACCTAAAATGTGTTTTAAAAAACAACCATGTTAGTATATTTTTTAGATTTTTTTAATTACACTATAAACTATTTACGAGAAACATTGTTTTGTATTTTCAATCCTTACCTATACAAATTGAACATTTTATACATTTTTAAATACAAAATAATTTGTAAATGTTTTAAATTTTGATAAATGTTATCAAAATTTGAAGTTAAAATATTTATTAAAAAAAATTGTGTTTATGTATCTTTAATATTTTTCAACTATAATTATAACAACTTTTGAAAAATCTTGTATAACATTTTCAAGGTTTTTGACCTGACAAAACATTTTTATCGATATTTGTAGAAAAAAAACTAAAAAACAATCAAACATTTCTTATGCCTATAAATATAGCTCATAAAGAATCAAAATATTTTGAAAATTTGAAAATTGTATTGTGTATAGAAAGTGCTATTTTAAACATTCTTTGAAGATGTTATATTTACAGTTATTACGTTCTGTGTTAAACCAAAAAACAAAAACGACTTTGTCAAAAATTGGCTTAGCTTAAACATTTTATTTTCCAACGCTTTTAAAAACAATTGTGAACTTTAAAAAATTAGCTCTTGAATGCACCAATTAGATTTACTTTTCCATTAAATAGTTGCTGAAGTTGAAGCATTATTTCAATAACTTTTCATTTACACAGACACAAAACAAAAAAACACATCACAATAAAATCAATACGTTTATTGCCCCTCTCAAAATCTAAAAAAATCGAAGGTTCTACGGTTATTCATTAATTAATTAAAACAAAAAAAAAACAAAAATCAATTTTGTTAAAACGATTATTTTGGAATTAGCAAATTTATCGACAAGATCGAGTTTTTTACCACAAACTACCGTCAAAGTTGAAGATTAAAAACATTTCTTCTTCACCAAATCTTGATTACGAACACGAATAAAAATTAAATAAAAGATAAACACACATCATGAGCCATACATCAACCGATACATCCATCGGTCCGCTCAAAATTAAAAACTACACCAAATTTACTGTAATAAATAAAGTGGTTGTAAATAATTAAAAAATCAATAAATATTAATAATCGTATAAAAACATAAAACATCTTAAATAATATCTATCGGTTAAAATAAACGAGACTAATCGAATAATAATCGAACAATAGGTATAATGTTAATTTTTAATATCAAATAAAATATTCATAACTTAACTTATTTTTTATTGTGAAGTGCGTATAAATAGGTAGGTAAATTAAACTACTGACCGTATAAAACGCCTTTTTAACTGAATAAAAAAATACATTGATATTTAAAATTCCAAAATCATATTCATACTGTTATTACAGCGGTCATTTAAAAAAAAAACGAGGTCAACTTGTATATTTATTCCTTTTTTGCTGTGGTTTTTTTCTGTTTATAATTAACCTTTTATGACGAGTAATTGGCATTTAATATTTGCCACTTTTACATTTCTACACAATATTTTCAAACATTAAATAAAGGAAAGAAAACAATGTGTTATTGTAGTTATGAATATTATATCAACATAATATTAAGTTTAATATGACAAATAGTCGAATAATCTAGTTTGTTAGGTATCCTATTTCTAGTCTGAAATAATAGACGAATCACTGTGTATGCTATCAATAAATAATATAAGTCCACGACACTTCTGTTTTTGTTTATTAACAACGAACAATTTGTTCAATACTCAGCTACGCACGCGTGTATCAATATTGCATATACAAGGCGCCGTCACTGGGTCTAATAATATTATTTATTTATTTTAATACTGTTATTATATTATTTTATAATTCTCATCTCGTAAGCATGATATTATGTTATATCATCAAATATAATAAAACAGGCGATGGTCGGATGGATATGTTACCACCTCGATACTATTCAATTTCGAATATTGGTATTCATTACTTAGACATCGGTGTAAGTGTTATTAAAATATTATGTTTTACACATTTTGACAAGATAACTATTGATTTTATTATCACGCGTTAGATAATATTTTCCCGTTCCAATGTCTCCAATAATTGTTATCCAATATCAATTCGATAATTGACTGTTTATGTCCACCAGAAAGGTTTACCGTTTGCGTAATAGCAAGAACCGCTTTAACGGTTTGTTTGCCTATACTATACGAAAATGTTGCACAACTACGACCATTTCGACAAACACAAACGATATATTTGCATTCAGTGAAACTATACACAGAATAAATTATAATGTTTGCCTAAAGAACTCGTCGTGTAATGACAATAGAAATAATAATATAATACGTATTACTATTGCGAGACTGACTGTCAAACACTCGCGACAAGTTAAAAATCTGTTTTTGGACGCTTTGCTTTTAATTTTCACTCGTGAATTTCACGTATTTCGCGCAAATAAAATATGAAACACGATGAATATTTTTCTATTAAATGGTCTCTATACCATAATGGCGTACTCTCCTCTCACCTGCGTCGGAGAAATTTAAATGTTAGTCGTTGTCGTTATTATCGATCGTCATTAATAACTACTAATTAGGTAGGTAGATTAAATACGCTATCGAATCGACGGTGCGTTACGTTATTATTACTACCATTGTTTCAATTATAGCGCTACTATTACCCATATAATATATATATATATAAATACACACACACACACCCACGCGAGTAGTAACTATACTAAGTACTAATATAATCCCGCCGTACACGTCTTCCGAGGACGGAAACGACCGTTTTAATTTATCGAAGAGCCGTCGTCTGACGGATAATATTAACGATGCCAATATCAGTTATATTGTTGTTCCGGACGCTTTCTGCGATAACTATTATTAAACCTATAGAAAACATCCCATCCGCGGCGTATAATATTTAAACTTCATATTATTATATAACACATACACACAAATATAAATTTGATGTGCGAAATTCCGTCGAATACACCGCCACCATCTCGTCCCGACACACTCGTGAACATACGCGTAACATTTATTATTACGATGTACACACGCATTGTGTGTATAATAATAATAATAATAATAATATTATGTATTTTATCCGTTTCGACGGACGACCCGTGGGATTACTCTGCACCGTCAATCGTCGACGATATTAACATTGATCGAGTGATCCAAAATTAAAACAACAAAAGTTGTTCCGATGACGTCTTCATAGTATGACGGTTCGAGGCGGTTACCGAGGTAAATAAACGCAGAACACTATAATAATATTACGTTACTCATATTGTCTCATCGTCTGTCGACCGAATAATAATATTATAATATTCCGTTTGATAAAATATATCTTTCAAACACCGAGCGTTTATCGTATATCTCATCCGAATATAAGGACGCGCGACCGATTGGAAAAACAAAATCTTGCGGCAGAACACCCAGCACGTTCACACCTATAAATCATCGAACAAATCTATAGTTTACGATAACCTCTCGATGCGATTTCTGTTTCTCGAACAGATGCAAACGCAATAACAGCGCACTAGGAGTGTCGTAGTATCTCTTGATTTATGGCGTAAACCCCCTTGTTGAAAAAAAAAACACTGTCAGACGACGGACAACCGCGACCAATCGAATTTTCCAATAAATATTCGACGAAACAAAAAAATACTATTTTAGCAGTTTCCCGAATATACGTTTTGAATAATAATGATCGAGCAATATTTTGATTTTTGCGAACGATTCATATTATGCACCGTTAAAATCAGAAAATATCGAAGGTGTCGTAATGTTTTATTACGACAGCGTTCAAGTGAATGTCGTATAATAAACGTAGGTATGAAAATAAAATATATTATTTCATCCCTTATTATATAAGCACCGTCAGAGTTAAAACCGTGTTATTATAATATACGCAGTGGATAATTTGATATTATTTACATATATATATATATATATATATATATGCAGTGTAACTAAAAAGGAATGCGTTATTGATTCCCATGCATAAAACGGGGTCACCTTTGTGCAATTATACACACGTCACGGTTTTTATGGTGGCGTGCGAAGAATACATCAAACTTAAATATTTCCCTCGAAACGTGAATCATGCGGGTCGGCCGATAAACTATGCATATACCATAGGTAATGAAGAACTCGTTACAATAGCAAAAATAATATATACTGAAAGGTATATGTGTCCGTCACAAACAACGACTAAATATCGTTCTCAAAACTGCAATACTTACTATTATTATCATTATAATGATAATAATAGTAAGTATTGGTTACTATAGAACAAAACGAAAACATGATTGAAGACTGCACAGTGCTCGTTATTATTACTATAGAATTTTGATAACCATCGAAATTGAGTATATGAGACTATAAAAATATAATAAATAAATAATACAATTGCCGAGATTCATTATTTTACTCGATGTGCAACACGTCACGGCGTCACGCTGATGATTTTATGTATAATACTTCATTTACTGTAAGCCTTTGTCTTTTCGTTGACATATAATCAAATATTTAATTTTAATTTACTATCGTACGGGACAAGCCCCAAAAACATAAAAATAGAAATAGTGCATAATAATAAATTCTGAACTACTAAATTATATAGTGAATACAAATATTTTTCATCAACTAGGCTATTTAGAGCAGAAACTATGGGTTCTCATCGGTGATTCACATTGAACGAATCATAAGAGCATTTTATTTTAGGTACCATAACTTGAAGTAAAAAAAGGGATTAAGAATGGAATACGAGAACGTATGTTACAATAGTTGGTACGTGAAAGTTAGCTGTTTACAGGATCAAAGAACAGTCGAATTAGTTGTTAAAAGGGTTTAAAGAAGTCTTATCGTTCCACTTTGTCTTCGGTTGGTGAGGGTAAGTCAAGAGCGAGAGAAAGACGCACAGAGAGTATAGTCACGAGTTATTAAGTAGTTATTAGGCAGTAGAAATTAATTGAGAATGTAATGGACCAAATAAATTCCTAGCACTTGAAGCGTCCCAGAGAAAGGAAAACCATGGATACCATATTCCATTATGGGACGAACAAGGGTGCAGGACTGTGATTTCAGAGTAGTGGCAAGATGAAACTCGTGTGAAATTTGTTGAATAAGCGCCCATTTTCTCAGAATAGTTTCCCTCATAGTGCGAAATAAAATAACACACAGAAGTGTAAACAATTAAGTGTAGCTTAATAATATGTAACTAGGTACTAATTACATTAAAATATTTTACGTCATAAGATTACCTACAATATGCAATTGCGCGCGCTGAAGAGAGAAAAACGAGACTAGAATTATAATATAATCTTGTTTGGTTTTTTATTATTTTACAAATGTTTACAAAATAACACTCAGCACGAAATGGATTCACTGATTTTAATGCATTCGATTAAAACTTATCAGTATTTATTTATCAATTTCTTATTAGTAATCTATAATAATGGCGTTCATTAAAAACTGATTGATATTATAATGACCTTATTGGTTTTTCTTATATCGATTTAAATTAATTTTTTTTTGTATCCGATAAATTGTAACCTCTATTTCAACAGACTCACTCCATCGCTCCATAATATCATGTAATTAAACATAAAAACAATTAGTATGTTAATATTTCAAAGGTTTTTTTTTTTTGTTTAAAAAAAATAATATTGTGAATAATTATTGTCTGTTGATATGTGAAAACGGGTTTATTACTGCGTTCGTTGAATACGAAATTTCTGAAAACATAACGATTTTCCGTGGATGGTAGACCGTAACAATTGTTTATTTTGTTCCAAAGAAGTACACTGCGTAAAGTAAAAAACAATATTGTATAATTATTATAATGAAAACAACCAAGTGTATTATACAGAAACACACTGTTAAGAGAGACAAAATTAAAGAATCGCCTATTATACCAAACGTTGAAATATTAAAATCATAACGCGTTTCGCACTGGTTGGTAGATTTTTACTGTGTATACGAAATTCTATTTCGAATAACAAACTCACCGTTGCGTCAGTAATAAATTGTCGTTGCCGACTACTTAATGATATTAAAAAATACACGTCCAATATCGTAAAACCACCGAAATCGTTCATTTTACTCCGATAATAATATAAGGAGGACACTAATTTGCGGTGCGAGTTATTCGATACAGACTAGAGTGAGTTTCGGAAAATATAACAATTATCGTAGCCGAGGAAGCTGAAAGAGTTCTCTGTCGAAAAAAAAAAAAACGTACAATCTTTATTAATATGTTGTTCCGATAGTAATAGCCACACCCACGGCACACGTACGTTGTTACAATGCACGTATAGCTTATGGCCAATTGAGCCGATAAAAATCCCTATTTTTGACCATTGAATTCGCCGAGAAGCTTTATCGTTATTGTTTTCGGCCGCCCGGAACCTTTTACTGTGTATCCGGCAGCACTCGTAAAACTCGACCTTGTCCCGATTTACTTCCGGGGACGAGCGGAAACAAATAAAAATTTAAAAATAAAATACAAGTCGTATAAACAATCAATTATTTTTTTTTTTAAACGCAGTACTTATTTTGTTAGGTATTGTTTGACATTTCACTAGGTGCTGTCATGTGCTACCTATAATGTTTTTTATGCCATTATTACGTCTACGTCTGCATATTTTATTGTTTAGTTTAATAGACCTAACCTATTTAGATTGAACAAGTCGTTTTAATCGTTCAAAATATCTCTTTGTAAAACATATTTGATGTACTCATTACCTATTAACATTATATAGTAAGAAATACATTTCCAATTACGGATGTATAAGATCCTTTTTTTATTATTATTTTACCATTAATGAAATTTATAATTAAAATTTTTCAGAGTTTAAATTACAGCACCGAAATACCTATTAATTGTTAATAGACAATATTCACAATAAATACAATGTTTTTAAACATCGCAAATTGTTTAGTTTTTTATTTTTCGAATTAATTTTATATGGACTTAAATAGTCTACAAGTTGAATAAATTGTTCAATAAGAAAATTGCACCAATATATTGAATTAGATGTACCTACGTAAGTATGTTTCAGTTTAATAATGAATGACGACGTGTAGTTATACAAATTTGGAACGTGTATCTTATTGAAATATTGTACCTATATTATATTATTATTATGAAAAATAGATCCAACTTGATCGATTCGGTAGGTATGAATTTACTATTTAGTATCATAGTTTTTCCGTGGTCTTATTGGTGGACTGGGGTGGTTTAGGTGGTGGAGGGGGGGGGGGGGGGTGAATCGATTTCAAACTTTGCTGTCGTATTGTTATAATATATACCTGGAGGTCGTCGTCGTCGTCGTCGAAACGTGCGTTGTTTTTACATAATTTTATTTTTCTCTCGACGCCCGACGATTCAATCGCTCCGGGTCCGGACGTTTTTCCGGTAGATTCGAACTCCAGGACGGACTACGCACATAATATATTATAATATTATTGTACCGAGACGACAGACAACGAGGAGAGCACAGCATCGGAATCTCGGGGCTCGTGCGGCGTAATATATAATACATATATACATGTGTTATTATGGTATGTATATTATACATTTACACAATACACACACACACACAAACGTATATACATATATCGTGTACAATATCTGCTTAGATGATGCAATTCCTAACATTGTCGCCCCACAGCTACCACAACGCTATATTATATACATTTACAGACCATATATAATATACGCCACAGTGTGTGTATAATGTATATATATGTGCATGTATACTCACACATATAAGTATGTATATGTACATTCGTTTGGTATTTATTACGAGACCAGTCAAATGACTTGGCCATAAAAGTTGCCACTACGTTGTGGTATAAAAACAACTCGCATGCGCTGGTTATATGTCGCCAGACCGACCATTGATCTTCACCTCCCCACCACCAATCATTAATGTAAAAAAAAAAAAAAAAATTGGAATGCGTGCCAAATAATTCCCGAGTTTACTGATAAAAAGCACGCGAACTTAATAAATTCGTTTTTTCCGTTTCGATTCTATCGATATATATATATACATCTATACCAAAAATGAAATTCCGACTTCATACTTACCTAATATATTTTATACACATTGATTGCTATTACTATCTTATTAATAATACGTCACGACTATTATTATTATTATTATTATTATCATCGGTTAATGATAGCAAGTCTCACACTATCTTACTTACGTTACGTTGTAATTAGGTCCATATAATAGTATGTTATTGATTTTTTTATTTTATAGTTTACTTTAAGATACTTTAACACAAATATATAAGTATATGATAATAACATAACAGGCAAACACTCCAATGCGAAAATAACCCGAGACATTTTTAATACTGATTTTTAGGTCTCTTTCTCATTCATTTCAAACTATTGTTATTCCTATTGTATTGTATTGTACTGATAATTTATTTGGATATGAAATTAAAAATGATTGAAACATAACGAGGGTCGTTCTAGATTTTCAACAAAAATGTATATGTTTGGTTTATAAATTGAATATTATATTCGTAAAATGGGCGTGTTCAAGATCAAAGGATAAATGTTTGAATTATTATGGTAGTTAGGTAGCTTAATTATTTCAGTTCATACACAAACAACATACAAGTATAATAATTTATAGACTAAGAGCCACTAAAAAATTGTCATTACAAACACAATTATTAAACCACAGAGTACAATAAACAGACTATACTCAAAGGTACTTGTAATAAAAAAAAAAACAATTTTAAGAATATTATATATGTTATGGTTGAAAAAAAGTGCATAAATTCAAACAAAATGCCATACATTTATTTATGCCTAAGCTACGTTATATGCTGCATACGTAAGTCTGCAATCATTTGCAGTCGGATTGCCTACGCCCTACGTAGCTAAGTTTCACTTATACTGTTCCTCATTTTATGGTCCGCAATACACCACAGGTGGGTTGTCTACCTGATATGCTGCTTATACATATTGTCCGCGATTCGAGGCAGTCGGATTTCCTACCAAGCTGACCGAGTTGAACATAAATCGATTTTTACTTGAAGTGATTGACTTGCTCAAACTCAGCGTTCGACTTTACACTTTTTACTTGCAAAAAAGCGTCGGACATGTGACGGAACATAGCACTCAACCCACGGTAGACTTAGCCTGTGATGATTGACTTGCTAAACACTCTAGCATTCGACTTTATTGCTTTTTAGTTTTTACATACAAAAAAGAACCGGACAGATGTCGGGGGACCGTATCCAGCCCGTTCAAATATTAATTTACACAGGTCCTGGGGGATAGCTAGATGCTCAAAATCGACTTTCAAAAACATTCCCGCATTTGAAACGCCAAAGCTTCGGGCCACAAAATCAGTGCTACCAACATCACAGATGTTCTCCTCATCACCTATGCCTTATCATCAAACTGCAATCCTTATCACTTTCTCAAACTTTTGAAAAACCGTAGACTCGCGATACAAAAAAGAAGGTCCAATATAGTTTTCACGACATAGTCTTTAACTTTAATATTTATTATCAGTGACTGATAAACCATTTCATACAAAAAATGTTTAGAAACAAAGTCAGCTTATCATGTTAATATATAATCATTTGTGGAAAATTAATTGATGTCATTACTGTTATTCGTTTTGAAATAACTGTGTTTGGACTTTTTCCCGTATCTAATTATTGACAAAAAACAATATTTTATAAAATTGCGTTATATATATATAAAAATAAATACATAGTTAATAAAAGGTAAAAGAATAAAATAGATTGAATTAATAAATTACATAATATAAAGTTAAATTTACCTCATACATCATAATAATTAAAAGTTAATGTTATGTGTATATTTATGAGGTTAAGTTATATATTTTAATTTATAAGATAAGTTTCCGACAAGAATTGATTGAGGTTTGCGACAATGTTCGTGGGCTTAGTATTTCATCTAGGTTTCGGTTATGATCGGCCTCTTTATATTCTTCTTAAACATGTAATATATGCCCAACAGTCCACACAGTGGCGAATGATCGACTGCCATTTGAAGTTAAACGCGAAAATTTGCACCTTCTGCGTGATTATTTGTTCGATCTTCTTTGTCAAGTACCTACGCGTTCATGAAAGTTCCAATGCATAGGAAAATAACGTGGAATTCGAAAAAGATTTCTCAAAACCATATCGATGTAATTTTCTTTAAACCGTTTAGAAAGACGGAACATATTTTCTTCGGGCAGTTCATGACAGCCATGACAGTGTTAATAAAATCGAATAATAATGATCACGAATAACATAAAGACGTATAATTTGTATTAATATTATAAATATATTACTTTTTAAAATTTCAACCTCGAATTTTCTTTTTTTCCTATTTTTGAACAGGCTCTTCTGTTTCCTATACAAACAAAATATAACGTCTGTCACATACTTCATACGTGTTTCTCGAGAACAATAATATATAAATAATATAATACGCATTACTTTCTACGGAAATCAATTGCTTTTGCAAGTTTTCTACGTTTGTGCTCAACGCGTCGTATGAACTTTTGATCATATCTTCGTTTGACGTGATGCACTTAAGGTTCACCGCCGTACGCATCATAAACAATATTGCTCGTCGTCCAACAAATTACGAACCCTTTCAGCCAATTTCTGTATTCCAGACACCCGAAGTTCGTCCGGAGTCTGGTCACGGGCCGCAGGTTGTGATAAGTGTGTTAAAATACCATCTTCAAACTCACGCAACTGAAATGGAAATAAAAATAATAATTTATGAATCGGACGATAAGACATATTAACTTATACCTAAACTACCTACTGGGTCATGTACTCTATATTATAAAAATGATGGACGAAGACATATTATTTTTCAATCAAAACATAACACGTGACATTATCTAACTACCTATAAACGGCAATATTTTTATTACCATCCATTGCCGTCAATCCATTTTCTAATACCACAATTTAACTCCTCCATTTTGCGAATTTCGTCCTTACATTTGTCAACATTACATGCGGTGAAATCTTCTCGCACTAGATGCAGTTGAAAGAACTCTGTATCGAATCGTCTATGATCTCCTCGGACATAACTGACCGATATCCAGGGTACGAACTTATTACACGTGCGATAAAATTTCATCAGATTGTAAATATTAATTTAATATTATTATATTAGTAACATTAGTTATAAGCTTTTAATCAATTACGTTGGACATCGATATTACACCAATTAATATTCCGATAATAAGACACATATTCAGGTTATTAATTATTTACAATACACATATACGCATTTAGTATACTAAGTCAGCTTATAGACTGTTAATGACAAAATGATTTGCAAATTTTCATACATTTGACAAATTTCGTGTAAATGTAAACTTTAAATTCTTATAATACATACAATCATGCCGATGTATCTTTAATATTGTTCAAATTGTTATAATAACAACTTTTGAGTAAACTTATATTAAATTTACAAGCTTTTTAACCCAGCGACCAATTTCTTATCAACAATCGTCATTTATAGAAAAAAAGTATAAAGCTTAAAAAGATTCAAAATGTTTTGAAAATTCTATCACGTACGGTATATTAAAATATAATATATTAACATTAATTAAAAATATAAACTTTCTAAGGTACTTTATTTTTGAGTTACACTAAAAAAAATAAAATCGATTTAGTCAAAAACTATAGTTTTTAATAGTAACATTAATATTAGTATTTAAAAAGACTTTATTCAAAAATTTGATAAACGAATTCTTTATACAACACTGGTCGCGGCGAATGAAAATTACGGAAATGACTTGAGCTTTACGAAGCATAATATTATAATAATTAATAATTATCATATTTTGTAACAGGCTGAAACCACAAGCCATTTCCAAATAATTGTTGTATATGTTTTAATTTTTTTGTTATTAAAGCATATTATTTTGAATTACATTAATATCAGACTAATTTTATGCAAATTGACTAAAATTAATACCAAAAATAACGTGAAATTAATTAATATATAAATGTAAATTGTGGCATTTAATTAAAAAGTATTATGTGTTATAATGTGAATTACGGAGTCTGAATATTTTTTCTTTAACAAAATCTCATTTAGTTTGTTGTATTTTTACTGAACTTAATTTTTATGTAGGTTTTTTGAACCACTTAATTTGTGTTTTCGTTTTTATTAAAATGATTACACGTATAAAGAAAATGAAACAATGAATATTTTTTTGTGTGGTGTACCACGGCGCCATTACCGAATAATTAGAGAAAATATTTCTTTGAAACTTTTATACATCATGTAAGTTTGGAAATACATATTATTTTTATTTTAATTAGTCCTAAATGCTTCTCTTATTTTTATTATAAATATGTCCTTCTTTCAGATTATTTTTAGGGCATAATGATTTAACAAACACGTGACAACGGTTTAAATTATAAACAGGGCCGAATAAAATGTTAAAAAATCTCTAGAACTATATGGATAAAAGTTTGTTATTTATTAGAAAGCAATAATCTAATAAACATTATATTTTATTCAATTGTTATGTTATTAAATAAATTAAATTTCTATAGACAAAATATAAATATAACTGGAGGAAAAAAATACGTTTTTGAAGATTTGGAGTAATAATTTAGTATTTTAAAAAAAGTAAAATGTTTTCAAATAATAAAACATGGAATGCATTTTATAAAAACCCATTTACCCATTTAATAACAACAACATTTAATAACTCATATGATTTTTTTTACAAACAAGTAACCCGTAAATTAGCAACCCTAACAGTTGGTCAAAACTAGTAGGAACATTCTGAGAAATTCTTAATTTTCTTAAATGATTTAATTTTCCAACCAAAAATTGGTTCTTATGACATTTTTTGAAGAGATATAGAACATTTTAACAATAGATACAACTCCGACAAACACACACAACTATAATGCTAATATAGCTAAGATACTATAAATACGATAAATCTTAAACTTGGACAACGGTTTTGAAATAATGTTTTTACATTTTTAGTTAAAGTTTCAAGCACGACCTTGACCTATTTAAATTTAAGTTAAATCGATTGTATCATAAATCGGTATTTTACATAAGGTTATAGTTTTAAATTATTGAAATAATATGAAACAAATCAAAATTGATGAATAAAATCGAAAAAGTACCAAATTAAAATGTTTTAAACGTTCCAGCTTTTAAAAAACACGAGCTAGGTCTCCTATAAATACAATATTATTTAATTAAATAACTTAAATTAACAACAAGAACTTCACAACCCAATATCAAAATAACTAAACTACAGTTATATAATACTCTTCCTCTAAATAATACCAATTTTAAAAATAATAACAATAAGATAAAAGAAAAAAGTTTGTGCGTTTAAAAGTTTAAGACTTATGATCACCGCAATCACCTTTCCAAAGAAAGAACCAATTGTCAATATGGCACGTGTTATAAAACAAAATAGTACATTGATTATTTTGAAATAATATTATTTTCATTCAGTATCCACAAGAAATACCTCCTATTAATAGGTAATCTAAAATATTATTTCCTCCAACCATAGGTTATAGAATTTCAATTCAAATGTTATCAATAATCTAGTGAAACCTCCATATAATGAACTTCCATTTAACAAAACATTGTTGAGAATCAACGCTTATTAGAATTTAAATTCATTATATGTTTAACGAGTTTCTCTAAATTATGAATTTTTTTTGATACCGATGAGAAAAATATTTTCGTAACTACGAGTGTACCTAACCTGGATCTCAAATCACAACAGCTGAGTTTTGAAAATTGTACGGTCTCGTGAATGATAAATAGCCAAAATAGAATTTTAAAATCATAATGTATTTGTATAGCATTGTAATATACAAATGATTCTCATTACTTATTTTTTAATGTCTTAAATATTTTAATTATGTTCTGGGATAAATGGGTATATTTCACTATGAAACATTTATATAACTTTACCAAAAATAATTGTTAGTAATGAAATTAGTTGAAATAACTAGATTTCATCTTACTTAAAACCTTTCATAATTTTTGGTCATAGAAATATACCTTTAAAGATCTTATAAGCCATACTATAGTTTAAAAGATAGGCTTTATTTGTTTTTGTAGAAAAAAAAATCCAAGAATTCGAAACGTTTTGCTTTGATCATCTTGACACACGATAGCCAATAAAAAAAACGTTTAATAATACTTCAACCATTATAAATATATGGAATTTTCTAAATTATTATAAACGATATACAATCATGATCACAGGAATCCTGTATAGGCAATTTAGTAACAATAATTGTGTCGTGGGTTGAACAATATGAAAAGTAGATCAATATTGATCCGAAACGCATTACAATAAAAATAAATTTATTCTATCAACATTTGTTATATTTTCGAACAAGGAATATTTAATTTTTTCTATTTTCACAACCACCAGTTTTCGATTAACAGCAACAAAAGAGTTTTTCAAACCAATTTATTTTCCAAACACTCAAAGGTCCATTTTTTAAACAATTTTCAGCTATTTCTACTGTTTATGCAACAAATAATAACACTTATAATTAGCATACCTTTTGGACGCTAACTATGATTAAACGTTATTTTCAAATGTGTGAATTTAAAAAATATTCATAAATTGTATGGAAATAGGTTTAAAATTAAAATTGTCTATAATTACTTCAGATTTTATTTAGATACTATTAATTTTGTTAATCTATTAAGTATATTCTACGAAATTATAAAGATACGAAGAAATGTATTACAATATACATTTTAATAATATCTCGATGTCATTAGGTTTAGTACGGTATCCAACAGTTGTATTATATCAAATCATAATAATCTGCGTATTGAAATGTTACACACAAAACCGAAATCGCAAAATAAAATATTGGAAGTGTATTGTTCATTTTATGCAGACACTCGAAATAACACACATAGAAAATAGGACGCATACCAATAATCTTTGACGCCACAAGTATTTACTGAATTATAATATAAAGGTTACGATTGAAACGAAAAATATACCAATTGTAGCTTCATAGTTTCTTACTTATGTATTTCTATTTCTTAATCATAGTCAATATGGTCAATATTTTTAATTTTCACTTTTAACGAGTACTTGATAAAATGTTGATATTATTTATACATTTTAAACAATTTTGATTTATAATAATTGGAGGTTCCAATAATTTTTATCTCTAGGTAAGACACCTATTCTCATCTGGAAATAAAAATATTTTATTTCATCAAATGTGTTCGATAAACAGTTTTAATTCAATTATTTTATATTTGATTTTCTGCTGTATTATATTTAACCATAATTAACTGTCACTTAAAAGTTTTTTTTATTTATTACAAAAAAAATAATATTTATGACAAAGGGACTCGACAATTTAAAACACAGTACAATGTGTGGATATGTGTGTGTGTGTACGGAAGAGCAGAGGTATGCAAACATGTTTGCTTATTTAAATATTAACTTTATTTCAGTTCAGTTGTGACCATTAGATAATGAAACAACGCACGCCGGTTTTATGTTTTTTTTTTCTTAAGTTTTTTCCATTTTTTTTAACAGCTTTATCAATACAGTGATAAAGTGACAGTTATTCAACCAACTTTCATGTGCAAAAATGAGTATAGACAGCTCACATTTGGTAACTAAGTTAGTATAATATTACTGTCATTGATAATTAAACTTAATTAGTACAGCATGCGACCCAGATAAAGTCATCACATTATCGCTCTTAGTTCACGATAAACTCAAATCCATACTATATAAAAATGTCGTATACAAAGTGCATCAAAAGTCACTCCCATTTCACCATCGAAATTCGAAAGAAATTATCGGTTTATCACTCATTTGGGTTCTAAATGTCTCATTTCACCACATAAACAAAAAAACTTGTGTCTCAAAAAATTACTTCTCTATGTTTTCAAATGATCTAGAGGCACTCAAAAACCCTGATACCCATCCAACAACAGGGCCAACATAGTGGAACATAGTATATGGTTTATACTGATCATAACACACAAACAAAACCCACGATATTATTGATATTTTTTCATACATACCCTATCCAACCACATCAACTCTGACAGCTAATTCGTCTTATCTCTCATCTGATCACTTCTTTTACTTTTACTATACTGTCAAATTTATCTCTTAAAAAAGACACGCAACTTTCACTCTAGGTAAAACCGACTGGGAAAAATTCTCTCTATTGAAAACCACATATCTTTGAATGTTTCTCCGAAAACTACCTCTTAATTTTCAATTCTGTAATTCTATTTTTCTAAATTCCTCTCACTTGAAAACACTCTATATTAATTTTAGTTCAAAATGCGTACAACCCACCTGACTCTCTTCCCTCTATCCATCTGCATCTTACATCAGCTTCTCGAAAATCCAAGAAAAAAATAATACTAAGAAGAATCAATCAAATACTTTCATTCAATAAATAATTTCGAACTCAATTTACAGCAGTGTTGTACAACATTGGCGCTATTCTTTCATGGCGTTTTCTCTACATTGTAAGTATATAATAATTATATATATATATATACAATATACATAATACATGATATATTCATTTATAATATACGAATCGCGAATGGTTCAGAGACACACTGCAGCCCTCTGACGGCCACATGCATTAGTAACTGTGCGTTAGGCAATCTAGTATAGGTTTTGTGATTCATTATTGATGGCGAATTTAATATTCAGTTCAAGAGGAAGTGCAGTAAAAATGAACGCGATAAAAACAGGAGCCACCGTCCGGAAATGGTAATAATTGAACCGATCTAATCCGTAATATTACTATCTATTATGTAGCAAGGGTTAGAATCGAAATGAAAATAACCGGTATTGGTACTGTTTGTTACTAAAATGTAAGTACTATAGAATCGAAACCGAGACACTTTAATTCAAATAAATTTACTGATTATTTTTGGTTTTTGTACTGATGACAAATTCTGATAACACATAATTATTTAAATACTTGTTGTTGATAGAAAAATTTAGCTATTTGGTATAATTTTTCACCACTTGAATTTACAAGAAATAAATTATTTAAAATGTTCAAATTGGAATGAAAAAATGTAACAATTTTTTACAAACTAACACTAGATAAAAGTATTTTCATAATTTGAATAAAATTATATTTTTATACCTAAAAATGTTCAAGTCCATACCTAAAAAATACTATTCAAAACTGAGAACCTATTTGAATACCAATTCAAACCTAATCAAAACCGAAATCTCAAATACTATTTCTATGAAACTAAAATCGAAACCAAAACCTATAAATATTATTTTTATACAACCGAAACTCTAACCAGAACCGACGTTGCCTAAAGTCTTTGGACATGGTAAGAAGTATTGTGATGAGTTAAAAGATTACTCAAAAATTGATGCGACTGTTCATACTATGATGCCAATTTTCAGTGTTTTTTCGTCATCTATGGTACCCCACCACATACGCCTTTTTATTATTTTAATATGCAGGTACCTAGGTTAGGTTAGGTACCACCTAGGTTCAAAAATTGTCCTACCGTGATAATTTGTTTGAAGTGATCTTTAGTTTGCGAACTATGAAATCGAATCGAATCGAATCGAATATAAAAACAAATCGTCGCCGTCGCTGTTTATATATTATATTATATCCAACAGTGTAATTTTGGTGAACTTTTTACGTTAGTTTAGTTTTAGTTATTCATTTTGAGATCATAATAGTTATTAGTTATTACTAATATATTCATATTTTCTACAATAGTTGTTGTAAGCAATTATAGACAAAAACTAATTTGGTTTTTGAATTAAAAATTCCTATATTTACTCGAAAATTGGTAGAATTAAAATTAACACATCTAATAAAGAAATAAATTTAAGTGCTAATATGAAATAATTTATTAAAATATATCAAGAAAGACACGAAATAAGTGAACGTAGTTTAAAATATTATACATATATTCTTCAAGGTTTTTGTATAAATCAAAGAAAATGGATTTTATTATTATTATTTTATTTTATGCATTTCTTTTACCAAATTATTTATCATGAAATATTTAAAACAAAATAAAAAGTTTATATAACAGTGTATACAATTTACAATACATTTAAACGTGCTTTTATTTTAAAAACTAGTTATGTTTTAATACTTAAGAATAATATTAATCAACAGTCAAATGAACATTGAATTCATTAAAAATGGTGTTCGTGTTAGAGTATCACGCAATGTTGAATGAATAATACATGCATTATATTTTTTTAATTATTCTTATCTCAGAAATACGTAGGGATTTTTTTTCTAAATTATTGACATAATAAGGAAGTGCATTTGGTTTCTATGTATTATCAGTAATCGTTCCGGCAAAGGAAATCATATTATAAAGTGATATGATTTCCGCAACAATTATAAATTATAAGTTTATAACAATATGACGTGGATTTACTCATTGTTATTAAACTAAATTATCCCTTAGGGCTTAGGCACTTCAATTCAGAGAGTAAACATTTTTCCAATACATTAATATGTTTACTCCGATGACTGCGAAACTTACGTTTACAAATATTTATCAATCTACAAATCAAGTAGTTTTGGTTTTTAAAATGAATTACCTACTATTAATAATTAGTAACAATCAGAATTAATGTGTGCGTTTTTAAAAATTGTATTATACCTAGAAAATTAAGGTCTGAATATTTGTACGTTATCTACTATAATATACTGATAAGTAAAATAAACTGTTGTTGATTAATCATTTCTTAAGCTAAATAAAGAGCTAATTATTTATGAAGATGTTTACATTGTTTACTGTTGTATCGTGTTCTATTTAATTTGTAACTCTTTAAATGACGTCAAAGTAATCGATATTAAATATCAGGTATTAGGTATTATATTTATATTATCAGGTACTAGATGCGACTTGGGACCGAAAACTAGGGGCGAAGTTGAAAATCTGAGCATTTTTACTGCTCCAAAACGCGAACAACACAAAAAATAAAAAAACAACATTCTAAAATCAATGCATTCATCGTTCCACTCAGAATCTAAAATTATTATTTTAAAGTTACATGTTTACATAATATATTATTGCGTGTATAATGCATAGAGTAATAATATAATGACAACAATAAACGTGGATATTATATTATAATAAATTAATAACATAATAACAAAAACAAAAATATAAAAAAACATGGAGTTTGAGCGTTTCCAATTTTTCCTATAAACTTTCAAAATAATCCCGGATTGGTGAATGGACTTAATTTGCATTTTGTAAATGTGAGATTTTTAGGATATATTTTACTGTACAGCTTAAACGGAAAGTCCTTAATTTATTATTTTTATAAAAATTAAAAATTGTCGATTCCCTTAAGAGACATTTTGTTTCACAAAACTTCTATTTTGATATGCCACAAGGTTTTTGAGATTTTCCCACGACTGGCGTCACGCCGGCGGCGGTGTTTGAAAATCTCAAAAATCGTGTGACATTTTATCAAGACAGTGTTTCGGAGGACGGAAATATTCTTATTGTGTATTTAATACTGCGTTACATTTACACTTAAATAAAATGGCTATATCGTTAAGTGCAACCATTAAAAATTGAGCGTTCGTATGACGCGAGATAAGTTTTCGATTCCACTCGCTGACTAATGTAATCCATTTTCAATGTTTTCAACCCAGAAACACCCAGGGACATCCGGAAACACCCTGTATATACCCAACGACCGATGACGTACAAACGACCATACAGACGGCGCTCTTTTTCCCTGACCTTTTCGGTTAATTATCAAACTACGCGAAACTCTAAATTCCACGCGGCGTTCGTAACGTTCTTAAATCTCAGTTCCGACGGTGAATTTTAATGAAGCAATATTATCAAGGAGCAGAACTCGGGCTGCAGATCGCAATGGACGAATGGTTAAAAAGAAAAAATGCGTATCGTGTGATCATATTTAATAGGTTCATCTGCTGATGTTTCCGCAGTCGTCCGCTCGTCCAAAATAACGCATAGCGGTTGTACTATTATATAGTTGAAAGTGTGTCGTTTACCTTTTGAACGGTCGACTAAATTCACAAAATGATTGTAAATATGTTGCCTTTTAGAGTCATTACCACAATACATTATTGTGCTCGTATTTGCTTAGCGATAGACACGAATACAACAAGCCCCTTTGACGCCGAAAAACTTTTATGAAAATTCTTATAAATTATTCGTCACACATTTTTGTCGTCACTGCGGCTACAGCAATATAGCTTTTATTTTACAATAATAATATTTTTTATCGTTTGGCGTTTGCTACGATGCCAAAGGATAATACTACCTATTGTGGCGTCTTAGCGCCTCCGTGCAAAATATTATGCACGTTATTGGAAGAGTAGTTACGATGCCAAAAAAATGCAATTAATGCAATGTTTGAGCAACTTGAGGAGCGAAAAAACAATGATTAAAGTTTATAAGAGTTATCATCTAAAATATTATGAAGTACAACAGTTTCAATAACATTAAAATGTACAATTATTTACAATACTCATCATGCGGTTGGAATGGTGGACATTATAATATTATGGTCTATGATATTAAGTCTTGTCGTGTTAGGATTTCAAATGAATATAAATATGTTATGCCTGGAATTGTGATCCAAAAAACGAAATAGGATGCCCCATAGTTCATTTGTACAACATAGATACCATTTATTTGAGCAAAAAGTTTTCTCGAAGTTTTATAACGAAACTGTCAGGTAAAAACTTAAATTATTATTATACTTCTCATCAAGTTTTTACGCGTTGTTTGTTTATATAAAAACATTAAACACACAACATAGATATGTTATTAAAAAAAAAAAAACAATCACTTTGAAAAACTAACGATTTTAGTTGACTGTTTATGTAAATATTGCGTGTAAAAATCAAAGTTTCTAACAATATGTACGTATACAATGTATATAACAAGATGACTGATGTGCTGGCAGTTATTTTGACAGGTGGAAAAGAATGGCTAACTCGTGTTTGTATAATTTCGATGTTAATAACATAAATTTTGGACGCAATGATTAAAATATAAAAAACTAAATAGCTATAGGTAGTTAATATGAATATAGTATTATTGCACAGTAAATAGTTTCAGAATTAAGATCAGTAAAACATAAAATCTTTATGGTGTAAGTAATTGTTTTTCTGTTAAATTGTGGTCGTACGTGGTGTATATCTTATAATAGGTCTATATAATATTATGTATACAGTTGTATATATTATATGAATATTCAAAGTTTAACGACGACTACAATAATGAGTGATCTCATGCGCATTTTGCATAACTGTAAAAATAATATTTTTAAAAAATCAATAATTATATCTTTACGCAAATAATAACAGTCTGGGGCGTAGTGTATATTATAATAATATCATACATTATATTAATATACATCGCCAATTATAAACGGAATCGATCATTTTTATAACCTCTAAACTATTTCGATTCAGTGTCGCTTTCTAGTATATAATATTGTTGTCGTTGAAGTATAGTAGCTAGCAGCAGATTCGTATCGACAGCAGTCATAATCACGCGCTGACCCAATCCCGAACCAATTGTCATATTATTATTTTAATAGCGTCATGGCAGAACATCGAGCAAAAGTCGAAAACGGAAAATATAATAATATAAACGTACTATATACGTCTTGTATGATGCAATCCAACTGTTTTCCTAATGACTAGTTTTATTTGTACGCGCGTTTAAGTGTAAAGCGCTGTTTCTAAAGTAAAACTTTGGCGCCAGACAGTATCAATACCGAAAGATTCGTGCCAACTAACACGGAGACGAAAACGAACGCTTTCGAGCCGCAGTAAAATATTATATCGTGCGTATGATAATATATTATACTGATTTAAATACGACCATCGTTTTATTTATTTCACCCTTATATAAATTGTGTATGGATAATTTTTTTTTTTTTTTTTTGTTTAAAGACGGTCCCAGTGAATGAATTGTAAATATCCTCGAGAAAAAAATATATGTACTCGTCGACATACTAAATTATACATACGTACATTTCATAAAAACGGTAAACTTAAAAAAAAAACGTGTTCGTTATAACTGCGTGGAATCGTCAACGCGATGCACAATAAAATTATATCATACATTAGTGCAATAGTACGCAGCATCGTTCAATATTGTAATTTACAAAAACTGAGAGGATTATAATATAGTACGTAACAACGTAATAACCACAGTGCATTTTATTATTAAAATTATTAACGTACAATATTTTAATGACTCTGAGATCTGCGCGACCACTCGAAAATGAGTGCTCATCGTCGTAAGTCGATTTTTGCATAATCATTACGGTGTATTATATAGTATGTACCTACCATACATTTTTCCGGCATGATAATATATAGTATTTTATACAATATTATATTTGTGCATATTACATTTCAAACTTCGGTGTTTTATAAGTAGGTACATATTTAAAGTGAGGTATTTATTTTCCGTGTTTAACGTTTATGGCATCCAGTATAAATTAAATTTAAAATTCATAGGTGCGGACATTATTATTATAGTTCATTGGAATGCTTTCAAAACTTTAATTGTTATATAACCGTAGCACGTATACTATTTTCATTTATTTATTGAGATTCCAACACAACATTCTTGTACCCTGACAATTAAACAAAAGAACAATAAAACAACATTTAAGATTTAACAATATTAATATTACTAATACAAGTTAAGTATAGACGTCGAAGGAATACAACGAAAATAAAACATTACGTGAATTATAAAATGTTTACTATAATAACCGCAAGTTAAAACTGAATAATATTATTTAGCAAGGAATGAATTTAGAACACTGGCAAAGAATTAAATTATTGAACTGATAAAATAATAACAGATTATTATAATTAACACAAATAAAATATTTATTAAGATGAGTTATTGGTACCGTTGTCTCTAGTTACTTTCACGTGTGATCAGATGATCAGATTCCTTAATTAGAGGTCTAATCTGGAGTCATGTTAATATGCTGTCTGAAGTCTGGAACAAGTAGCACTTCTTACTACGTTAACCTTCAAGTTTCGAAAGTACACTTACTCCGTTTTAAACATCTCATTATCTGATGCTCGTTTGATAATAATATGTTTGAAATATATCTGTTAGTACGTACACTGTTATGATCGTTATTAAGAAATGTGAAGTGATGTACAGTAAAATAATGTACCACTGTCATGATGGAATACTATCAATCGGGTTATTATACGAGACAACGTTTTAGAAAATAAAAAAATACGAAAATTGGCAAAAAATGTTGCGTCTATTGTTTAAAACAACAACAATAATAGCATCACGCACAAATACACGTTGGCAGCGGTGTATGTGTCGGTGGTTTTTTTTTAAATATTTCTTAAAGGAACAAAACCACAAACGCATAAAAGGACGACATGTCTTTATAAATGAATACAAACACAAACACATACACACACACACACATACTCACACAGTGGTTTTCATTTACATACATCTTTCACACGTCTTTTTCTTCCGAAGCTGCGACAAACACCATTTTGACGTTTTTTTTCGCTCTATTTTTTATTCTGGTCTTCCATTATTTGTTTCGCTGGATTTTTGGATTTTACGCTCTCGGGCATAGGGTCGGCGCGCGCAATCGCTCGTCCCGCGGGGCAAGCCACTACAGCGACGAGGAAAGCCACGTGTTTCGATCTCGTTTTAGCAAAACATAGCAACATGCCTCAGAGTACACATAAATACGATATCTATAAACGAGTAGAAAGCTGGAAGATCCAACGGCGATTTTACATTAAAAAAAAAAATCGGATATAAAAATGTGTTTCGTATAATAATATGGTCTATTCGCAATACGCAGTAACTTATACGCACTCGTACTATACAGGATATCTGACAGCCGATTTAACATACTTAAATGTAATTTCTGTATACAATGTTCCTCCTGACATAGAGCCCATAGGCCATAATATAATACTGTAGAGTGCCAACCGTAAATATAACCGCGTGAACGATTCGTTGTAAATACATTTTACCCGACTTTTGCTATTTCCGAGAACTATCCAGTCCCGTGGTCAGCAGCTTATAACGTATCAAGGACTGGCCACATTTTAACACGCACGTATTGTATATTATGTTTTTGCGCAGCTAAGAAAATATCAAGTTATAATATTATGTTAGAAACGCTTAAAGTTGACCTAACCTACTATTTTATACAGTTGTTGGCTCGGATTTTATACTTCAAAATATAAAATTTATTTCAGGTCTATGTCTGTACGTTATTTTTATTGTGCAATTTTAAATATTGTTTAAACACATAACGGTAAAATAATATGTATCATAATCACTTATGATTTTACTTTATGATTTCTCATGAATTTCGAATATATAATATAATAGAAATGTATTATTTATTTTATTATACGGCTATCCAGTAAATGTCTGAGCCAATCTGCAAAAATCCCTCACACTTGACCCCTATGTAATCGGGATTTTACAATATACAAATTATTATAAATTTGTAACACGGCGTAACGTATAGGCAAAAGTGATACAGTACGGCGCTGAACAACGTCATCATTGTAAACTATTTAATTTATCTTTTTATATCTTCATTATCATCTTCATTCAACGTTTATTTTTTTTCTGTTTTCGAGGTTGATCGCTTACCCATGTTATACTAACTATAATCAAGCATATCAAATATCGTTAGTCATATGTATGTATTATATTAAAGTTACGTTTAAAGTTGAGATTTTGGAAAAATAGGTTATTTTCACAATAAAACGATGTCTATATTTTATCTATTTTTTAAATGTAATTAAAATGTTAAAACTAACAATTTCATTTTTAAGCTCAAACAATTTTAATTTAACTACAACACATAAACCTCAAAACCTTGGATTTTCTTTTAAACAGTAAAAGTGAATTGAATGTACTATTTTGCGTTGCGATACTTGATACTACATGTTTTTACAGTACTGGAATAATATCCTAATACATTGCTCGGCATTTTAATATATAAACTACATTTTACAATTTGTATATAAAAAAAAAACAATTTTAAACAAAAAACCAATACTCAACTTAAATTGAATTTGTTCGGCTAGAGTAAATATCTGAACTTTATAACGTTTCGTTGTTACACAATAAACCTATTACGGATTATGTTAAGTGGACTTTTACAATTAATCTGATAGCAATTACTCAATAAGACATTATTTGCTACTGTCTGTAAAAAAAGTTAAGGAAGTTTTATATATTTTAATATAAGTAATAAAAATAATACTATGTTATGTATTATATTTACGGAACAATCCAATTGGAAAACACACGAGAATGTATTTTGTATTATATTAAGAGTATTATATTTTGTATAGTAATATTAAGATTCAAAGTGTTGTTATAACTATTCGGTTACAAATTCCTATTTGGAAACAAACAAATGAATACAATTTCTTTATATTAAATCAATAACTATCAGACATTACACATTTATACAGGGTAGCCTCCATGTCTTACGACATTCCCATGATGCAAAAATACAATGGAAAACATAGTTAGCCACTTTATACATTGAGAATAATACAAACGATTAGAATATATTTTACGAAACACAACTCTTAAGTGATAAATGTTTACTGTAGGCCATGTAGTAAATTATTACTAGTATTATGTGTATAGTATATCTATTTATATACGTTTTATATTTTTTTTATTAAACGTGACTTCAATGAAAACAAATTCATATTTATGTAATCAAAATTAAACCCAAACACAGTAATCATATATATATTTTATTTTGTGTAGTAAAAAAAATGTCTAGATATCTTAAACTCGTATAATTATTATAGGCGAAAAAATACTAGACTGAGCTTTTCTTGAGATTTCAAATCGGATAAAAAAAATGTTATCACAAAAAGTTGTGCACGTAAAAATAAGTAAAAATTGTAATTTTTAATAGTTGGTTTGAAAAAACATAATTATAATACTTTGAATACTCACATTAAAATTACAAACTTATTACAACACTACTATATGTATAGGTATAGTGCCTATTTTAACATAAAAATCACAAGTAATAAAAAAATAACATTTAATTATATATTTGAGTAACTTAGAAATCATCGAAGTATAAAAAAAAATATTATATTTTCTCAATACTCCGTATTTTGTTATAACGACTAAACATCGCATGCAAACTCTCACGTCTCGTTGAATTCTCAATTTCTCTCGTAGTTATCAGTATGATACTTATACAATAACAGCCGTTTGCCAATCGGATTTGGTCGAACGGATTTTTAACGGTCAATTAATTTAGCTAATAGCATCAACTGCGGTGTATGTAGCACCATGTATTGTAATTTATTTAGTAATAATAGTGGTCTGTCGTATATATTATTATTTCAGTCACAGAGAGAAAATTTGGTGACAAATGCGAATCCAACGACGACTGTCATTTCAACGGGTCAATATGTAGAATTGACCGGAGCAACAAAAAGTGTCTGTGTCAACCCGAATTTGAGGCCACCAACCACATAGACAAATGCGGACACAGTACGTACCTATAATATAATATTAAGTTATGCATTTATATTGATTTCCATTGTTTGTTTTTTTTTTTTGTTTTACTAACTTTACTGCAATGTTACACTTGCGTATTATTATACATTTTATAATCGTTTACCTACCCAGACATGCGTGCTAGAACCCATTTTACGCAGGGAGGGCGGGATATAATGCGGGTACGACAGAAAAAAATAAAAATAAATCAAGTTTTTCCCTTTTCAGTAGACTTCATCAAGTCACTGCGGTGCAACACTATATAATAAACTTCTGCCAAGTGTCGACGCACAGCTCGGTCAATGGAAATTTACTGTTCATATTGGTCGTGCAAAGCTAGTGAAAACCACTCTGAAATAGGAAAAAAAACTTAGCGTTTAGTTACATTATAATATGCCAGCCATTCGTGAAGAAACGTCGGTTTTTTATTTTTTAATCGAAACCTTAAAGAAATTAATTTAATTTTTATTATCTTCACAAGTTGTGTTTTTTCTAAATCTAAAGATGGGATGATTCCAAGAGAAATATAAATTGTTTATTATTTGTATATTATATTGACACAGCTTGATTATATACATAATATCAAATAACTATTATTTATATCACGAATATAATATAACTGAAAATATTTTAAAGTCGTTGATTTCTGTTAATAGAAATAAGTCTTTTTTTGTGTGTTTTCTTGGAAATTATTTTATATATTTAAAAAAAACTAACTGTTAGGCGTAAAATTTGTGTGGACGCAATTCAATGAGATTTTTAACTATCACATAAAGTATTTACAGCGAAGAACAACACACATCGTTGAATAATCACAAACCAATTAAAAGCTTTTTTTTTTTAACTATAAAACAAAATAACCAACAAATATTTTTTTCAAATACATATATAATGTTAATTTTCTTTTTTGAGCCATAATAACCACTGTATTAACACTGTTACACTCGCACGATAAACGATTAAGCGAACAGACGGCATAGAACTAAAACTAAAACTGCTATCTAATGTATGGAGTTATCAAGGTTTAAATTACAATTAATATGTAGTTGACTATAATGGTCGGGTTTTACGAAAAAAATCGCCTTGATAAACTATTTTTAGTACTAAATTTGGATAAGAAAATTCGAGATATCGAAAACTTGTCAAATTAATTTTCGAGTTAACAAGATTATTTAAACATTAAGTGTTATTGTTATATGAAAGGGGAGTTTAATTATTTGAGACATCGAAAATTTCGAGTTATCAAGGTTCGAGTTACCGAGAGTCGACTGTAATACATTTTTTTTTGAATCACAAACCATTAATTTAACGTCATTAATATCATAAGAAACATCAACTACCTTGTGAAAATCGTGAAAATTAGTAACTGATATAATAAAATATTATATACTATTATTGAACTTAAACATTATTCGAGAAGATAGGTACAGAATTACATTTCGATATTCCATATTTATATTCCACGAGCTTTTTCCATCCGAGATTAAAGCCTTCACAAATCTAATCTTCTCATGTTTCATGCTTTTCAAAACTTATCACTAAGCTTTTTTCCATTTGCTTCGAAATTCACTGTAGAATATTGTATACATTTTTGCCTATTTAAATATTTTTCAATTTCGAACACTATAGTTTTCATATTTTAAGAATATTGACAAAATATGATGATATATACAATTTAGGAGTTGAGTCCATTATTAGTTATTAAATAGTAAAAAATAAATGTTCCATTTTCGTATTTACAACATGATACAATAACATCATAAGTTGAAATAGGATCTAAAAATAATCGTGTTCAAAATGATTTAAACTATAAATCATATTAACTTTCTTCATTATTATATACAACTCAGAGAAATTTCTCGTGAAACAAAATATGTTTGTTATTTATTAACAACGGTTTTTTTTATTTATGTCCTATTGAAATTAAAAAAAAATAATATTTATGGCAGAGGCGTATATGTATACGTATTAAACGTATTATAATAATATGTACCAATTTATTTCTTAAAAATAGTTTTCGCTTGCATTTAAAACAAATGAACAGTCAATAAGGTTTTAGAAAAATGATTGCATACTGCTGAATTTTTTTCTCGATTTTTTTTATTATTTAATATGCCTGTTTATTATTCAGACCTGGAAAGGGACGTGATCCGAATATTTTTTTTTTTTGGTAACATAAAATCCACGCCAAGTAATTTACTGTTTAAAAAAACTTCGTATATATACCCGAAGTTTTAAGTTTTATTTATATGTATATAATATGTATGAATATAAATAAACTGCACTTAAACGATCCCCCCTTTTATAGGCACATAAAAAACCTACAAGAACCTGACTCTGTTACTAAAAATGTAAGTGACGACTTAATGGGATGCAGTACTCCCTCCAGTTTCTGATTTTTTTACATACGTCCTCGTGTACAATACAAGTAGAGGTACACATATAATAGTGTTTTCCATCCCGACTTCACGGTTGAGACATTATTATACCACTAACACCTTTTTAACGTTCGCCTTCAAATCGAAACGTTTCGATCACAACTCAAATGGTTTTAAGTTTTTATTACTCTTACTTATAAATAACATTAACGATCCACTACTTTGACTGACGACCTTTATAGCTGGTTGTTATAATAATATTATATACCTTATATAAATTGAGAATAACGACCCAAGGCCACTGGTAATTTATAAACATATATTTATAATATTTCGATTTTTTTTTTTATCAAGACATTCAAAGATACATTTTTATTTCAGCCTTTGAAGTACTATTTACGTTCTAGGTAAATCAATTTCTAAGTGCAAGTTAAAACACAAGAGTTAATACAAGACTAGACGTTCATAAAATATATTATCTTATTTAATTTAAATATATCGCAAGCACTTGCACATCGTTGTAATTTAATTTTTTCTTTAAATTTTAATTAAAATGCTTCTATATGGGTCTGAGAAAACTATTAACTATACTTAACGTGTAAAAAAAACTCTGAACGTTTATCGAAAACTTAATACTGTAACGGTTTGTTGAGTAGCGTCGATTTGACGATTAAAACAAAAACGTACAAATGCATACCATAAAAATATGTTTAATACTCTCTAAACACTTATAAAAATAATAATTTTTGTTTTTTTTATAATCATTAAACGATAAAAACTCACCCACATATCTTATAATTTATTAAGTTTGATTTCATTATTTGTAAGTTTTAAATAATAATAAAAATAAAAATATATCAATAAAATTCTAGATTAAATCTAGTTAATAATTAAAAGTAAAAATTGATTACAAACCAGCGATCAGTACTAAATTGAATAGAAATGAAATCAATGCTAAAAGTTTTAATAATAAATTCTTATATATATAGTAAGATGACTCGCAAAATGTCTCTTTTCTAAAAAGTAATTTGTAGAAACAATTCGAATTGAGGTCAAGATTTAAAAAGCTTTTAGGAACTCCGTTTGTCAATCATCGTTTCAAATCTATTTAAACACCCTTGATTCGACGAAAACTCAAAAAGGTTAAAGCCAATAAATGTCTTTACTATAATAATGACTTAAAACATTCTTCAAGAGCAGGAAGCTTAATAAAAAAATAAACAAAACATTTTGAATTTCAAGGACGAAATTGTTGATGCAAAAATTAGTGCCCAACGCATTTAACTTTGTCTTATACAAAATAATAATATTTAATAAACTAAAAAATAATTTTAATCTAGTGCGACATATTGTGTCCATTGTCCAACAATACCTACGAGTCCACGTGAAAAACAAATCGTGTGCGCTGTGCCAAATACGAACATTGCGTAATTTTTGAAATCACATTATCGACTTCCGGAACTCCTGTCGAAAACCCTTCGTCCGATTTCTCCCCAGCACCGTCTTGCCCCCTGTTTAAATCTCCGCCACGATAATTATTACGGACTTGTGGGTAATTTCGTGTTTATCTGATCGACACCGATCGCGTGACGTTGTTGCGGTTTCTTCGTGGCATGCACTTATATGTATATTGTATTTTATGTACCTACGTTATAAACCGTGGTATAATTTTCAAAAGTGGATATCTGCATTTGCGTTTGTGACGATATTATATTATATAGCTACTTCGTACGTCGTACCTTCGAAAACCACACCGACAAAAATCAATTTGACTGTTAAATACCGCAGCCGAGCGTACGACTCAAGTCTGAAATGCAACATCAAAAACACCAGTACAATTACATAATATTTGAGCATCTATTCGGAGTTTTTTATTCAAAGTATTAAGACGTAATAATTTTTAATTAAATACACCAGATAGCAAAATATAATTTGTTTAAAATTAAAGGTGCATACTTCGGAGTTATAAACATAGCCCAGAGACAATGAGAGGATTTAAATAGTAAATTTTAAAATTCTTAATTTTGAGAGAGAAATGGAACTAACTAACTTTGCTTTAATTCCTTAACAATTTTTTTTACACAGAAAAAACGCATGAATAAATTCATATAGGTCATTTGAAACCTTATTTAGATGAATATTTTTGTTTAATCTGGAACAATTAATCAAAACTATGGAATAAATGTATAGTATGCAACGTCTATTATAAATATCTGCTAATGTCTGTTACCATGATACAGGTTAATTATTTTATTTTAAAAATAATTTATTTTCTAATCAGATCAATAAAGTATGGGTTTTTTTATTTAAAATATATTGGTTTAAACAAATGATTGAATGTTTTGACTAAAAAGTTCGTTATACGTCATCGATATATTATGACGTTATAGTATACAAAAAAAAAACGTTTTTGTTAATGAAACAAACTCGAATTTTTAATAACATAAGCTTACAAAGTCGCTATCTAAATATAAGTAAATATGTATTTACTTTTATCCTTGGTTATTATCTATCTTCCAAGTTTCCCGTCGTTTTTTTATTCGGTTGGAACAAACACAACTGCAGATTATGCTATATAATATAATAACACAGAAATACAATATATTTATTCTGTTGTTCAACATGTATTTATTTAGTTTGAAACTTTTTCAATTATATTTGTATATGCTATTTTTATCCAAATGAGAATAAATAAACTTTATTTACATATTTTCGTCTGTCAAAAATTGATCAAAATGTAATTGTTTAACTTCGTATCACTATAAAGATAAAAATTAATAGGTATTTTCAGGTTTTTTACCATAAAAAAAATATATCAAAACCAAACCATTTTTCTCTCAGTTTTACGTAAAAAAATGCATGTTGATTATACATATATTAATCAGCTTTTGCCGTTTTTTTATAAAGAAATGTTCTACCGATCAGATTAATTATATGTACTTAAAAATAATGACCACTTACATAAAGATAAATTCGTAAATATTATAATATTATACTATTGCAATTTTGATTGTGGAAAATATATAACACAGACTAGTATTTTTGAAATGTATTGTCCCGTTTTCATATGTTTAGGATTAGTAATTTTATTACAATATTTAAATTTATGCACTTACTCCAAAATCAGCCATAATGTATTTTCGCCTTACGACAGTACTTAAATACAACATTTAAAATAGGTAGAAAATCATTAAGTGAAGAACAAAAAAGAAAAATTATGTGTGGGTTTCAGGGGCAGAGCCTTTAGAATTAATTAAATATAAATATTTTTTCAAAGGATGTCCTTTTAAATCCATATACTTATAATAAATTAACTGGAGTTATCTGCAGGTTAACATAATTTATTGTTAAAGTAAAATGTCACGAAAACGTCTGGATGACGTTTGTTCATTGTATCTGTTTAGATCTAGGCAGCATTAGTCAAAACACTGTTGTTATCCGATGATTAAGGCTTATAAATATTACATTTACATCTATTATTTAAAATGAAGATATTTCTGTTAGGTTATGTTATGAGTTCATCGGATTAGTCAATTTAATAGGATTAAGATTATGTACTATACTAATATATTGACGTGATAAATAATATTGGACAGTGAAAAAAACTGTTCAGTGAATTTAATCACACCCTAGAGTTATAAATTCAACAATTGTCCGCGATTAATATTCTTATCGGGAACAATTTAAATATATTTAAAATTATTATAATATCATATTGCCGCATAATGTTATACAGTTGGAATACAATAACGTCGTTATCTGTGAAAAAAGACACAGAACTTAGTTCAGACACTTTAAGCCTTATGTCAAAAAAAAAAAATAATAATAATAAATTCGCGTATGTCAATTAACTGTATTATATGAACTTGCAGGGTTCGTAGTATTACACTTATGGAATGTAAATTTGCCACAATTTGACAGGTGTAAGCATAACAAATCGGTGTGTGGCTTCCTCTTTTAAAACATGACAATCTATAAGCATTATATTTACGTGCTGTTATATTTTGATTTATTATGCGAAACGAAAGGGTCGGTTTATATAGTATATTTAACAAACGTAGGTGTTACACTTTTTCCATTATTTATTCTAGAAATTGTATTATTTTTCATTTTAGGAAATTTTTGATCTTGATAAATATTTTTATGAGCATTGATAAAAACACATTTCTCCCTCATAACGCTGTAAGTATGAAATACTCGTACCTGCTGAAAAGCAAATTCAATTTGAGTTTATTTTTTTTTATTTTCATACTTATTATGTTTTTTTTTTTTAACATAATTATTATATGAATTATAATCATACACCATTTATATAATTTTGTATAATGTACTTTAAATTCGAAGTCGAAAATCAGATCATAATATACTCTAATCACGTACACGATAATATGATGCACTCGTCATATTATTTATTTCTAAACTCATAACAAAAAAGCATTATGCCTCATAAAACGCAATTAAGAGTGAAAATTAAGGTAAATTATAAATAAGCGCATTGCGCATAATATTATTTAAGTATACCTACCACCGTTTCCTAACAATATTATAAATTATAATATAATAAGATGCCATCCATATATTGATACCGAAGTAATTTTTTTAACAGTAAATACTTACAATTTCAAAAAGTATTTATGTATATGAAAAGTAATTTAAAGTCATCATAAAACCAAATATTTTAAAGAAAATTAAAGTTTTACTATTTTTGAATGAGAGCATACGTTTTCAGTTTCATGTCACAAAGCACAATTTTTTCGAAGAATTCCAATTTATAAAACTCAATTTCGAAAAAGTATTTATTACTTTATAAGTATTTATGTTTAGGGTTAATGAGTGCTTACTGTTAATAGAATTGCTCTCTCTATATAAATATACATATATATTATATTATATGTACCATGTATACTGTACAGCTCAGCTATCAATGCTATTATTTATCGAATTATTATAACATCGAAAAACTAATAAGTAGAAATGTAAATACTAAAATAACTAAAATATTATTAAAATATTATAACTTCTATAGAAATGTCATACTTCAAACGAAATTATTAATGTATTTCTGTAACACACACACCGTATAGTGATATACAAATAAAATAATAATATGTTATGTGAAAGAAAAAAAACGAATACTCTTCGTACGTATTATAAGTATAATATAATATAATGACTCTTTTGTACGTATTATTATAGTGCGTTTTGTATAAAAAAAAAATAAAAAATTACAATAAAAAGCTACCGGTGGGGTTCTAGTTGGATCAATGGTGCCTATACTGTACGCCCGCGACAAAGGTTATGGCACCGTAAAGGGGTAAGACTCACGCAATCTGGCTGCAGAGGTCACGTTTTCGGGTAGACGACCTCGAGATCCAAATGCGAAACAATAAACAGCCAAGAAACTCTTGTCAGACACTCGTCGAGCACTCTACACGGCTAATCACTCGGACGTATATAATATGTATCCCAAACTGTTGAAACTAACAACGTAATATAACCGTTGGGAAAATACAATTAGTTCGATTTTGAGTCACGTGTTATGCTTCTATCGACAGAATAGGTCGATAAATTGCGCGCCGACTGAGAATTCGGTTCTATTTAATATCCCTAAATGACATGCTCGCCGTCAGCACTCGCGTTTCGCGATATAATGATAACTACTTATATTTATTAAACTTAACTTAAATTGCATAACATCGACATTTACTAATTGAACCGATACCACCCATCGACGAAAAGAAAATAGTCCAGAGACTTTTTAACATAATCATTAATATTCATACTCAATATTATAAAAAAAAAAAATCAATTCTTGAACTCATATAATATGATATTATTACATATATGTAGTATGACTAGTATGTATATATTATACTTGCAGAGTAATATCAAAGGATATTTTCTCTGTGTGCGAACCGCATGTAAATTATTTTTCTTCTCAGATCAAATTTACTTGTTGTATTACTTAATATAAATTATAAATAAAAATGATTTGATAAAAATACAACTAATTTGTAATCGAAATTCACACGCATAAACTTTTGAAAATATCCATAAATATAATATTATTTGATGAGCCATGACGTATAATGCCTTTAAAACAATCAACTACTCGAATCGTCTGTATAAACAATATTATTGTGTCTAAACTCTAAAGTAAAATGTATATATTTACCCGTATAATAATATAATAATGCCTTTAATATTGGTAAAATCAATAACGATATTATGATTGTATTGCAAGCGTTTTTATAAACGAAACTTAACCTTCAGAAAACATAACGAAACAACCACTTTTCGTAATATGACAAAGATTGATCAGATCGTATAATAAATTACATCGTCAAACATGAAACACGATAGCCGCTATAGTATATTTTTTTTCTGTCGAAGATAACATATTATTATTATATGTATTTTATCTTAAACTGATTATAGAGAAGACTTGCAGATGTAAATAACAATAAAACAAATTGTATAAAACAACATAATATTAGATTATTTATAAACTTATAAGCGATTTGTTTAAATAGCGCATGTAACAAAACTTTTGTACAAAAACGTAAGACTTATACGACCGGTGGCTTTTAGGGAATTGTCTTTTCGGACATTTTCAGTGTGCCCGTCATATCGTCATAATATTAAGCTGCGTCGTCTCGCTGTTATTTTTTCCGTCGTGCAATAAGACACAAATCAGCGTTCGAAACGGTATTGTATCCGTACAAAAACGATTTTGTAATATTAACTACTTAAAAAATGCCCGTTTAAACGAAACAGGAAAAAAAACACCCAAGTATAGCCTATGGGTACGATTTGTTCGAGATTTTTAAAAGATTAAAAAAAAAAAAAAAACGAAATAAACGAAATAAACGACCCGGGTACTGTTGCTGCGGCGCGTATACCGCCGGGACGAGTGTTTCTCGTTGTTGTTTCCGTGGCGGCGATAAATCGTTGAATTCGATAAACAATTATTCCGAACTATCGGTTCGCCCGAAATAATAATAGAGTGGTCGTCGAGATATTGGCCGAAAACGCCGCGTACGTCGGCCCATTCGTCGTCGGCGGTTTTTTCGTTTCGTTTTTTTCACCGTGTTTTCGGACCGTGTTGTTGAGTTTCCAATCTACGTATAAAAGAGCCGACGGAACGGTTCGCGATTTTTATTAACGAAAAGCGTTGTCCGACGAACGAAACGGCACGTGCAGTCGTCGTAAAACTCTATCGTACATTATATAGCTCCCTCGCCACATACCTACGCTTTATCGGAATTTAAAACGGTGGCGCAATACTGTAACAATATAAAATATAGACACGATGCTATTATTATTTAGCCGATCGCAGTCGCCTTTTTCGTAAATGAAGAGCTTGCAGCGAAAACCCGGCAAGTCCGGTTGTTTTGTGTTTTTTTTTTTTTTTTTGAAACTTTGCAGGACGAACACTATCATAATATGGTTCGAATATTTTTTTGTTGAAAAAATATATTATTATTTAAATTTTGAATTCTATAGAATACGTCATTTAAGAAATGTATGGCAACTGTATTTCGGTGTTATAGAAATGTAATAAACTTGATACGACATGCTGACCTTATCCTAGTTTATCCCCACAATTATCATTATTTTGTTCTTAGTGAAAAAATGAATTATATTATTATAAATAGAACAAAACTATGTTCGACATTAACCGAGTTGTGGATCGGTGTATGCATACTACTTACTACTAAGTACTTATATTTACTAATTATGTTAAATTAACTTTACTTTCTCATAATATATAACGGAGTAATGTGGTTAGTGCGCCTAATTTTTTCTTTGTTTTATTCCGCGGAAAAGTACGTTTTTAAAAACTGTTGTCAAGTCTGAATTTTTCAGAAAGCCCTTACAATGTTATATACCTACTTCGCTCTTGCGTTAAAACATTTTATATGCCAATAACGATAATAATATTATGTAAACCGGTAAAATCGACGTTATTATTATACGCCTACTCGTGGCATAAATCATATTATAATATTATAAGGCACATCGATCATCAAAACTAACGGCGGATACTCAGTGCCGGCCGCCTGTCCCAAACGTAATAGGTGTGTAGGAACCTACACATTTTTGTCACATCGAAAACGCGATTCACACGTTTGGCCGACTTAAATATATAAGGGATGATTATTTATCATTATACAGCCATTTTTTCGGCCAATGTTATGAATTTTTGAAAGAATTTATCGTTACATATTTTAAAGTTCTTACAACTGTGCACAACAATTTTGAAACACAGGTCTACCCAGCAAAATATTGGCCCACTACTCCGCTCACTACAATAATCTGCAATACATTGAATACTTACAATACTAAAAAAATCCACAGAAAAATATTCTGTTTCAATATAGGAAATTAAAAATGTACGTAATTGTCATTTAAAAGTAAACAAAATATAAAAAAAATAAATACATATAGAAAAAAGACATTTTTGTAAATTATTTGATATTGACTTTCAACGACTCTCGATAATATAACAGAAAATATTCCCAAAAACTCGTTAATTTACCGGTGAAATCACTGTGTAGGGATAATAATATAATAATCGTCTTTTGCGGAACTTTACGCGCGCAAGTCGTCGTCGTCGGGAGATCGGCAGATGTGGCGTCATAGAAATATGTATCCATCGATCGCGACTCCCGCATTAGACTCAGATGACGAAAATTAAACATCGACGGTTCGTGACCATATTCCAGCTCGGTGTTCACTCGAGCGTGTTCGAATTACGCGTAATATAAAATACAATATGATACTTACTCAACTAATACGCATAATTTTAATATTATAACTATCGTCGGTATAAGTAGTCTTGCGCACGTTTTTGGACCATCTCACCACCGCGACAACGATCAAACAACAGCTATTAATGCATTAATAGGCAGTCTATATTTTAATGTAGAAATGCAAAACTCGCAGGTCGGGTAACTAGATTTCTAGGAGCAAAAAAAATTAGCAAAATGCGATAGTAAGTTGTAAAATAGTTTGAAAATAGTAAGTCTCGAACAGAATCGTTAGCGCCGGCAGACCAAAGCTTTTTGACCAAACCGTGCAGGCGGTTTGCTCGTCACGATAATACACGCCAAGACGGAATGCGTTTTGGAATTGACCGACTGGGAAAACTGGGCGCCGAGCAATTACGTCGATACGTCTAGCGAAACGCGAACTTTACCAATATCGTGAAATGTCGGCGGCAGAAAAGTATAATCATAGCCGTCGAATATGGCGTACAATCGGTCCAGCGTCTGTTGAACAGCGTTATATTTTGCTCTGTCTGCAGCAATGCACACGCGGTCATCACCGGCGATGACTGAACTTTTGACCTGAGGCGGCCTATGAATAACGATTTTCAAAAATCTAAAACTAGAAACGTTTGGCGTTTCCGACGGACGGACGAAAAAGCACGGATCACGTCAAACTTTGGATATCCGTTGTTCGTACGCTGCAGGTTCGGCTTCGGATATATTACACTGCAGTGGGTACGAACCCGATTATTAAATCGATTGTGTGCAATTTTATTAGGGGAACTAATTGTATTAACGGCGACGAGACTCGTCTTAATAATAATAATAATATGGTCGGTCAAAATATGAACTGCAGCAATAATAAATGCTATTGTAAGAATAATGAACAACGTGAAAAATAAAAAATGTATTCGTCCAAAATTCATCTTTTAACCACTCGATAAAAATATGATTTACATGTAGGTACCTACACAAATGTCATAAAATATGTTTTCAAAAGTGCATTATGTTATTATGATAATAAAATATTACGTCAATAAACACTAAATGTAATATTTTTTATTAAAATGGAATTTTCGCGGTGAACTGCGTCCAACTACCAATACATAACTTGACGTTATAGGATTGACCGTTCCGATCTCCCTGCCCACTGCAGCAGGCACCACAACATTTTCCATTCGAACGCACAGAAAGTGCGAATGGTAGGATAAAATAAAAATATTACAATATAAAATAATGAATGGTAGTAGTAATAATAATAATATGTTCGGTGAGCGTATACAGTGTGTAAATCGTTTGGTTTGTTACACGATTCGGTCGCGTTTGTATACACGTGGTGCACTCGTAGTACTATATTATGGCAATTTTAACCTCCGATATAAATATAATTATACAGTCGTGAAACTGTCGAAAATTGCAGATATAAATAATGAACGATTTTCCGACGGTTTCGCGCAGTATAAATTGAATTTAAGTGCCCGTGTAAAAAAGGGTATTATTTTTCGCCAATTCGGCTGAAATTCTGCTGCTGGCATGAACGATTCAAAAATCATCAAATTATTTAATAACGATGACTCAATTATTCAGCATAAAATATATAAACTGTGACTCGTACATTCAAGTATTATTCAACAAATAATCCAATCCTTATAATATTATTCAGTCGTTAATAAAACGGGTCGCAAAAGGTTTAACTTGAACTCAGATAAGTGGGATATCCTTTAAATAATCCCCTCGAAATCCAATCGGCCTATATTGAAAAGGTTACAAAATAGTCGTTTAAGTGTATTTTTCCAACGTTTTCTTTTTTCGTTGTCCACTTGGCCAAACGGAAGAAATGCGTGCTATATATGTGCATCTAAGTACGCCTATACACAGATCAAGACATACGGAATTGGTTTCCTGGTCAAAATAAAGTGTAACAATAATATCAGTAACTGATAAAAATTACCAATCATTGCAATATATATAATTTGTATATTATACAACCGAATTGGTTCCCATACGTAATATTTTTGTTATCTAATGACTTTGATTTTCCACCAAAAGTCTAGGCAGAATTTTCATCTTCTTCAGAACGTACTACAAATTGTCGCAAATCATTTAACGGAAAACTTAATTCAGAATTGTATTCCACTCGCCTAGACGTTTTTGTAGTAATTTAAAAATATATCCAATACATCTAAATCAAAGAAGCACACCCTAATTAAAATAGTCACTGTTGAAAATATAAAATTAATCAATTGATGAACAAATAAAAAAAATCGAATGACTCCAAATTTGGAATTAACAATTCGTAAAAAATATATGTTTTAAATGTATGAAATACAGAGTTTTATTATATTTTATTTTAATTAACCTTGACTTATTTTAAATTGGGTCAAACCATTATATTTTATTATATACCTATTTTATTATTAGAAGTATAAATTAAAAATATACATACATATTACCTATAGCTTATTGCGCTTATAACATATAACTCATAAGTTAAACTTACATATAAACTAACTAGCAACACGTTTAACCATAATAATATCCTAAGCCTGTGTGAAATGGAAATATTATGATGTGTTTATAAACAGTTGATAAAATTTAATTCAAATTATGAAACATTTGAAAAATAATAAAACTCGAAATAAATTTAAAAAAATATATTAAAATTAAAACAACACGCTCTGCACAACAGGTTAATAGGCTCACTTCTAATATACTAAGGCATACTCGTAAGTCGTAACTGAGTAAGTGAATAAGTATTTTTCTATGTACTTATCTCGAACAACAATGATCGCTGAACATGTGGTTAAGTGCTTACATTCTTAGAACTCACCAAAGTTTAGGTTCTCTCTGAAGATTTGTATATGTTTATCAGTATGTTATAATCTACTCTGGTATTTGTTTTCAATTTATTATTATATGGCCGTGTCGGTTTTTTCTTATTCTGCGTCCAATGACCCGTGCAATAAAAAAGACTCGATATACCAACCGATTTAAATTTTTTTACGAAAATATTTCTTTATTTTGTCCAACGTCACAATAAAACAATAGTATGATACGATAAGAAATCTAATACAGCGTATTTCAGTTTTATATGAAGTTTACTGTTAAAAACTGTGATCCTACTTTTTTAAAATGTATTCACTCTCATTGTCATATTTTTATTTTTTCTCTTGAATTTGATTTAAAAATGTAAAAACTCGAAAATATATTATAACAATTAATTATGAGTTATTGAAAATAAATCAAAAACGATGGGACAATCAATCCCGCGCAAACTTCATAACAAATTTAAATAAGTTTTCAGATTTTTTTTTATCGCATTGTTTGTTTATATATGCACGTCGGACCAAATATGAATGCTTTTTATTTAAAAATATTACTTGTTGACCACAGATCGGTGATATGTGCGTGCATCACGTGCGGCAGTGCCGTCTCTTTTACAGTAACACACACTAATAATCAATATTGCTAGGCATACGCAATATTCACACGACACGCAATCTAGACAATTGCCCGTATATAAATATATTTATTTTTTAGAGTTGTCTCTTTATCTTTACTGTTGTTCACAATGTTTATTTACTGTTATTACAAATTTACAAAATTACCCAAGTCCACATAATATAATTTAAATAATATTATACAATTAGTAAGTAAATTATAAGCTATACATTAATTATTATGTATTTGTTTAAATTCAACTAGGAAACCTGATTAAAAAAAATATAAAGATCTATAAAATAATTATAGGATTGAACTCCTTATTAAAGACGGCAAATATATCAAATTTCGGTAGCCAGATTTTATTATGGAAGAAAAAAATATAAAAATGTTTTTCCGTGTTCAAGAATTAACTATAAGCTCATAAAATATAAAAACTATGTATGCTTAAATGTTAGTGAATAACATTATTTTTTAATGTACATACCTACAATGTAGGTCCTACACACTTCAGTATATTTAGGACTATAATATATATTGAACTACACATTATTTTGGTTGCTATAGTTAAAAATGTATTTAAATACATTATTGATATTTTGCTACTCATACGAATGAAAGGGTTTAGTTGACGTACCACCCTTTAAACCTATGAGTATTATTTAAAATGTTCAAATATAAACATATAATAGTCGTTTTGTTTTTATTAAAAATCAGCACTCGAAATGTTTCAGACGTAGCGATTAACAAACCGTGTTTTTTCAACGAGCAATGTGAGAACCTAGTATTCCAAACAGAGTGCAGAGATGATGTTTGCGCTTGCCGATTCGAGAGGACTCCGGTGTTCCAAACGGATGGAACAGTCCAATGTATTGGTAGGTATAAAACATACTTTTTTAATATCCAACCAATATAATATTATAAATATTATAGTATCAAAAAAATACAATACATATTAATCATGATTCGTGATAACAAATGAGCAAAAAGACTTTGTTTAACTAATTTTTTTCATTTTTTCTGTCTATTTTGATAAAAACGTTTTCATAAAATTGTAACTTTATAATATTAAATATAAGATTATAAGATATTTCATTACACGTTTAAATATATAATTTGATAACTTCTTCAGGTTATAACATTTTTTTTAATAAACTCGCCATTAATATGTACATTATTTAAAAATATAAATTTACGCTACAAGAATAAAATTTTTGATATACAAATTATTTCTTAACATATTTAAAATACATAAGCAAAATACCTAACCTAAGTCGATCGATAATTTTTGTATTTAACGTTAGTAAAAATTGCTCAATATCGTTATTTATTACACATAAATTAAATTTTTAAATACGTTCAAACTGCACGTACCTACTACTTTAATAATTTATTTATTTTTACTTCGATTGAGAACGACACATTAATATACGATCTCGTAATTTGTTTTTATAAAAAAAAATGCATAATACTTATTGTTTTCATAACAAAATATATTATTTTTAATTACCTACGTATTGTTAAACCTACTCGTTTTTTTTTAAATTTTATTTTTAGCAAAGAACGATTCCAACTCTGAACCTTATACTGATCCAGCAATGCTGTGCGTGTTGGCTGGGATGTTTTTGATGTTCATAATTATATGCGTAGTACTGAGATTGTTCAGCAAGTAAGATTTTTGTATTTATACTTTCGTAAATCAAAGTTCCTCGTTCGAACTAGACACACTAATGAATGATGATTAATCTATACGTTAATATAATACGACCGTTATGTGCCAACAATAAAGTATCTTTAAATTATAGTCAGTGATCACCAATCGTGAACAATTGACCCGCTATATAAAATATTGTGATAATCATTAATATTGAACGATAACATACTATTATAAAAATGGACACGGCACGTGTCACAGTGGAGGAGTTACAGGTGTTTAAAACGTTATTGTCTTGCGCGACTCATTCGAAGTTATTCCTAATTGAATATAATATTATGTAATCACTAAAATCCAAGTCGAACAAAAGTTTTTGAAACCAATTACATAGCAACGATAAAATGTTTTAAAAATGTTTCCATACACATTTTCTACCACTAAGTTTAAACTATGTATTCGAAAACGTAACTTAGCTGTAAGGGTAATAGTCGTATTTTACCATGATGAGAAATTCGACCTATAATATTAGTTGTTGTCAGAGTTTTGTGGACAATAAATACCAAACTTTTAATATTTATTGTATAATCAAACTACGCAGTATATAAATACTTTAAGTCTCCATCCCATCCACATGTTTTCTAATAAATAATAATATTAGAGCCAGTATCATCTGTTTTCTTAGTACTATGTCCAACAATGAAGCTTTCTAAAAAGAAAATAATGTCGTTATCAAATTTGATACAGGAATACAGAATTAAACACTGTTTTGGGTGACTTTAAAGTAATAATAAAATCATTGCAATTGTTGAAATCATTTAATTACAAAAATAGTCAATACTTTGATGCAAAACTAATAATTGTTTGAATTTTGATTTTGATTTGTGGACATGTTCTGTTATTTTGATTTCTTAGAAAATAAAAAACACTAGTTCAAAGTATTTGAAGTCCGTCATAACTTCTTGTATACATCCGTAGATAGCACATGAGCTTTTCGTGCTTTTTATTGGTTCAAAAATGGTTCAAATGAAATAAAAAAACACACACACACCTACATCACTCTGTATCTAACCATATTATAACCATGCTCATCCCGAGTCCCGTTTATAATCTAAAATAAAGTAGCTGTTTAAAAATAAGAACGATATTATAATATTTCCTCATTCGTAAAAATGTTTGAAAACAATTTCAAATTGAACCAACACAATGATATATTATTACATAGCAACAACAATATTATACGTTGGTACTATGCCACGCTATAATATAATATTATCGTACGAAATAAATTAAAAACAACAATAACGGTCGTCGTCGGAGTGGAAACTACGAGAAAACAGCCAGAGACTGTTTGTGGATTTTAATTTTTCCGTTTGTACAGGGCACGTTGGAGAGAAAACCGTACGATATTCAACACGCCAAACCCGAGATTGATGAACGTGTCGCTACTGAGAGACAACAAACCGCCGCCAGGAGCAGCCGGCGAACGTAGAGGTAGCAAATCCAGTACAAAGACCCATTCCCCTTCGAGACAACCAAGCATGGCCTCGTTGAAGCCCCATTCGCCTTCTTTAGGTTAGAAACCTCTATCTCTATCTATATAAAGCTTCTTCGTCTACTCCGTGGAGATCATTTATGTACGAGACACTAAGCCATACGATCTTTAAATCTCGAACACTTATTACCTACCTACCTACCTACTTACTTATACGAATCGTCCGACCTGCACTTTTGCGGAAATCGTTTTGTTTTGGCGTGCGAACGAAATATCTTCGAAACGAAATCTCTTTATCGCGATGACATGGTCTTACGAAAAAAAAAAAAAATCAATTAAACGTCGTGTTCGTAATTAATAATATTATAATAGATGCGTACCTACATTATGCACGAATATCGTTATGGGTACGGTTTCTAAATATTCTTATTCATATGATTATATTATTATGTGATTATGTCCAATCCACAGTCGTTTCGTAATCGTTTTCTACAGTCGTCTTTAATTATTATTAACACATATACGATGTGCGGCCTTTATAATGAGTCGTGGTTTTCGACTATGTCATCTCAATAAAATGGCATCTTAAACAGTCGAAGAGTTTCTAAAAAAAAATGCGTTCCGTCAATATTGACCTTTTTAATTATAATTAACCGTACCTATAATAATACCACGCTATAATACATAATATGACCATGTAGGTCGTACACCGTTTTCGGAATTTCGGTTCATGTGTTATTGACTTTGAACAAACAAAACAAACTTAATACGCTGTAGACTGTTATTGGCCTGACATAATACGCGCGTAGCCGATAAAAGCTCTCATTGGCCATGTTTATTTACCGACAATCGGGTTCAGCCGTGATTAACCTTAAAAGATGATTTTTCACAGATTTTTTTTCTAGACACGTTTCGTCTAGAGATATTTTCACGAAGGTATTTATTTTGACCGATCGCCAAACAATACGATTACACGAGTTGTCGAACATTCAATGTTTGGTGTAACGTCATCGTGACAGTATAATGACAGTATTAACCATCAGACGTTTCATTGTTCGTCTTACAATATAATAATATTATTTTATTATATTTGCTTCGAATTAACATCGAAAAATATCTACACGCTTCCGTGACGTTTCGAGGCCGATTTTAAAGATGACACGATGAAAATCAAAATGTGCATTAACGTTGATCTTGGGTGCACTAACGAGCAAATGTGCCACTTTTTTGTATAACGCAATAATTACAATTATTTTAAGGTGACTGACATTTTACCCCAATATTATATATTATTGTTTCACCGATTTTGATTTAATAAGCGTTTTTCAGTCGCTCACCTACATTTTCAACTATAATAGCATATATCGTTACCTACGTCACATCATAGATTATTTTTCGGGACTCGTCGTCGGGAATTCACTCGGCATAAAATTATTACTACGATCGGTTTTTATTTTATGCGACTCTCCGCCACGATTTGTGTGAAACATGGCTAAATATCACAGTGCTTTTATAAGACGTATTTGTATTATGTATTTTTAATTTTTCGTTTTTTAAACACGTCCAATAGTCATCGTTTTCGTACACTGTAATTTAGAGGTATTATATTATTGTTACTATTATTGTTATTGTTGTTGTTGTTATTATTATTATTATTATTACTATTATTATTATTATTATTATTATTATTATTATTATTATTATTATTATTATTATTATTATTAATAATAACAGCACACGTGAATAGTATTACACCGATAATTACAACTAATACATTTTAATCATTGAGTATAATATATAGTAATATCTATACACAATGATATAGCATTGGTAACGTCAAAATAAGTTTTATTCTAACTAGATATTATTTTATATTCTATAATATTACGTTTATAATGTTATCCTACTTCTTATAGATTAAATCGCTACAGTAGGTATCGGAGTCGCGATGCCTATTATACATGGGTACGTGCATTCCTGCATAATTTTTCTTGATTTTAATTTATCTATTAACTTACTTACTAGTTTTTGGAACTTTAGAAAATATCGATATTAAAATACAGTTTATTATATTCTATTCAACATGTAAACCGAGTCTTGTGCTTGTTAGTTGGACACGTAGTCATACATTTTGTGTTTTATAAATTGTTTATATTTTGAAGTATCATTATGATATGCTGCAGATGACTACTAAATATTAGAAGTGTATTTTAGGTTATGTTGACTTTAATAACAGTTCTTACAGAAATTCAATTAGAGGTTAAGTAAAACAAACAGTTTGTACATATTAGTACAGTACTAATAATAATTTGAAGCCCGACCATTTTTTTTAAACAACTGTTACAACTTACCCCATATTCATTTAAAAAGATTCGTTACTCGGCTGCATTCGTAGGTCATTTGAAGTCACCTCAGACCAAAATCAATGATTATTTTTCCAAAACTTAAATTATTAATTGTTTATTTATTATTATTGTACATGTAAAAATGAATTTGAATATTTTTTTTTAATGAGATGTAAAATCTTTGAAATTCGATATGCAATCAAATACAGCGATTAAACGATTTAAACGGTTTATTACAATAATATAAATCAATGTTAGTATAGATTTTTACGAATAACTCAAAATTCAACGTTAGCACAGTTATATATCATGCATTCGCGACACTTTTCATGAGTCATAGCATAACGTGTTTTAATATTTCTCAGACTCAGCTCAGCTCTAGACTCGGTTTAAACGTAAACAGATCTCAAATATTTATATTTTCCATTTTATCATTTCTCTAAATAGTTAATGTTATTGTTGTATAGTATTAAAACAGTAGGACGTACTGCATGAATCCTGTACACCCGTTTATTCTACCGTAGAACACCGGATATCCGGGATTCAGTTATATTGAATTCGACTTGTGTTTCAATCATCGTTCTCGACACACATTTCATCTATTATATAATATCATGTACGCCACCTACCGAGTGGGGAATAATGTGTAACAAAGAATAAACAAAATGTTTTTTTTTTCCTATTGAAAAATGTTAAGGTCGCGGAGTTCGGGGCAACAACAACGGCGCCAACGCGGAAACCGTAAAGTCTCCGACCACTAAAAGTCCCGTGGCACTTCTGGCGGAGCCAAAAACATCTGTGGCTGTGGACATACAGCCAGCTGTGTGAATAATCGTCCAAACGACATATTAATACACTTGCATCGCGTCACCGTGTATTAATGCTTATGAAACAGGTGTCTGGACATCGCAGACAATGATTTTATTTTTAAACAAAGTTATTCTTCTTCTTTCTACTTTATCCGCAAATGGGCTTGATTGCTTTTGGGACCACGGCTAATGGTTTATTAATTTTTCAATAATATTCAAACCTTATATGACGTATCTATAAACGTATAATATTATTATATTAAATTATTATGATTTTTAAACATCTCATTAAAAAAATGATATATATTATTTATTATATACTCGTATATCGATAAATCGCAACGACTGCGTGCTATATTTTTTAAATTATTTTAATACTTGGAACTCACGATGCTTAGAATAATATATAGGTCGAAGCACTTGGCAATATTAGCCGAGAGCTATTCTTCACACAGTAAAAATGTTTTACAACATGAATTTGTATTACTTAAATATTTAAAATATAATAATAATTTATCGTACTTATTATAATAATAATTCTGCTATGAACTCTGCATTCATATAAGTATAATATATATATACATTATACATATAAAAATTATTATACACAATATAAATATATATTTAATTCTTAGATTCACGAAATTTTAAAATATTCGTAACTATATAATTAATCGGTAATCCACATTTTTTTTAATAAATATAATATCATTATATAATTACTTACATATACGACGTATCATCCATCAATTAACAATGTATAGATTTTTTTTTTAATTTCGTTTAAGTAATCTAAGTATTGTAAATGTAAATTTAAAAACTTTTTAAATTAATATTATATTACATTATATTATTATACATTTAGTGGTAATTTCGTCAAACGTAGCGTAATCGTTATAATATTAATATTAATGAATAATAATATAAGTATGACAAGAATTTTTTTATTCTTTAGATTGTAAGTTAATATTATACATAAAAAATAATAATATTTAAACGATAATAGTGTTAGGATGTATTACATGTATTTATTTCTATAAATTCATTTCAGAAAGGCGATATGGACTCACCATTATTTTTAACCGTTTACAGGGGTCTAAGGTGGATCTCGAGACTCGAGAAAACAGAGGGAAGGTTTTCTCGAGTTCAAAAACGCCTTAGAACTTGTAAGCGTAAATTTTAAATAAAAATAACGGTTTTTTCTTACCGCTTTTCGTCATTGTAATTATTTCCATCAATAGATATTAATTATATTATATCTTTAGAATAAAATGGTAGAAGTTAAAAAATATTCAAACTACATATTTTATTTGTCCTTAAGATTTTATCCTAATTTTTTAATTAACAATACTTGTTTGCAATAAACTGCTCAATAAATTTAGACTTTTCAAAAGAGCAGCTTGCTTTTATAAATGTAATATTTTGTTCACGTAACATTTTTTGTCCCTTTGTGATAAATACTAAAACTTTCTATTTAGTTACTTTACATGTCAAATTAATCATAAACAACCATGTATATTGTTTCTTTAAACTCAAATTTCTTTAAACTCAAATTTGTTTAGACTAAGATTAAAAGCACTTTCACAATTTTGTTTTTTACATTGTATTTAAAATTAATTTATAATACCTATTATACCTACTAGTGATATTTTTGTAATATTTTTACCACTATTCATTTCCTTTAAATTATAATCATTTTTCCTGTTATTATTCTCCTCCTCTAACCAATAAAACAAGTATATCAAAACGCATTTGTTTATTTTTATTTACACATTCCAACCGTCAACTATCAGATATAGAGGGAAAAAAATAACGCATTCGATAATTTACTTAAATTTAGAAGTAGTCAACAACTAATGTAAGAACATGAAATATTCCAAACATTTCATTGTTAAATTAAGTATCACTTATATTTTATCAACTAATCTGCTGAGATATGTTAATAAAAATTGAATACCTCTATTGTACCTGAGTGTAAACAATTTAAATTACACTTTGTTTAACACTATGAGATATAATAATTTTTTTAGTACCTATAGTTATCCATCTAAATTATACTTTCAGAAAGCTGACCAGGTTGACAGTAAGCATAATATTTAGAAATAGTTTAACTACCTAGACATAAATGTTTACTAAAAATAATTTAATAACATTTTATGAGATAACATATTTGCTTATAAACATGGTTTCGTGCTTTTAAAATTTAAAAATGTTGTTGATTTTCCAAGGAAACGTAGAACAAAAATGTTATTCCAATAGCATATTTTAACATTTTGTAAAATCGTTTGCCAAATTTTACGGCACACTGATGGTTGATAATCACTGGGTACTCGAATGGTTATATAGGTATAAAAGAAGTCCTACTGGTTAACAGGTTTTTAGAACTACTGAGATCGACATAATATGCAGTACTATCGTATTCATAATATGCTTATATTTCGAGCGAAAGTCTTACAAGTTCCCCTCACTATTTTTTTTTTTTTTGAAAGAAGATAATGGGTTACATTGAACACATGTTCGTTGTATACTATGAGACATGCGTTTATAGTTATTGTAACTAAACGTTTATTTCATCTTTTTTTTGGTTCGGATAAGATCATAATATGTATTCTTGTATTTATTTGCATTCCTTTGATTACGATAATCAGTGTAATTTTTTGTACTAGGTACTACCCATTTTAACAATCATAAATTAATAAATTAAGATATAAAAAATTAAATACATATCAGTTGTACTAAAAAAATAAATTTAAAAAACTTGATTTTACTTTAAATCTAAAATAATGTTTCCAAAATTCGAAGAATCAGAGCTAATAAAGAAAGAATTTAGCAGATTGAAAGGTAAGTCATTTTAATGAAACAAACATTACTTTTATAATTATTATTCATATACTTTGCCAAACTTAAATTTTTGTTTACTGATCATTAAGTTATTATTTCAAAGATATATTCCCATAGTTTTAAAAAAAATACCAATTTAATTAAAGTTTAAATTTACAAAAAAATAACGAGTGTTGCTTTTTTGCATTGGTTAATGAAGTCTTAACTTTTAACTTTTTCATCAGAAAGTTGTTCGAAACAATATTTATAGTGATTAAACACAACGTTCGCAGAATACTAATATCTAATTATAACTTATTTTCTTTTTAAAATTAAATATTTAAATTCACATGGAAAAAAAATATATTTTAACAATTTGACTGTATAGAACTACTGATTGATCAAAATTGGTTTTAAAATTACTAGTCAGTAGTCGACATAGTACAATTCTAATTTAAATATAATTCCTTTATTTTACCTAACAATATACATTAGTATTATTTTTTTTTTTTCATTAATACACATTTTAATAATATGATATACAACCAATATAAATAAAAATATATAAATCACAAAGACAACTATAATAGTCAATAGAGTTGCAGTCTTATATCAAAACCAATCACTGTTCGTTTGAGACAATTATTGTAAATTGGTTCGTATTAATCATGAGGCGCAATCAAACTTGACCTTGAAATATTACAAGAAATATTGGGTGATCCATTTGACGTAAGGCAATCATTATTTCAAAAACTGTTAAAATTTTAGAAAAATATTTTTATATAATTTTGAATTGTTAAAAACATATTTTTATAAAAAAAAAATAAATAATTTTACCATTTTGTATTGTCATTTTTTAATTTTAACTTTTTTTAATAGAAACACGCAATTTGAATTCCTTATTTCGAAGAAAAATATTTTTTGGAACACTTTGATGATGTATACATTCGAATTTTGGACAAGTAGTTATAATGAGTTATAATAGTACACCCCGCCATACTGGCCAACGCCATAAAATGTTGGTCCACTATTCATCTCAACTTTAAATAACTATACTTATAACTATAATAAGCTCCTTATCTGAAATTTGATTTTTATAGATCGAGAAACTCCAAATACTATTCTACTTAGGAATATGAAATTAAAAAATTTTGAAATCATTCGAAAGCAACAAACTTACAAAGCTATTGAAAAAAATAAATATTGATTAGTAACAACTTAAAATTATGTAAAAAAAATGTTTATTAAGAGAACGTTAGTGTTTCCTGAAATAAAGAGTATCTATTACGTTAAATGTACCACCTCGTGTACCTTCTACCCAACATATTAAAATACACTCATGATTGAATTATATTATTATCACATTATTAATGTCTTAATCTCATTTGAGTAAAGTAGAAATTTCGATACTTGAATAAACTATAATAGTATACTCAGTGTATGTGTGTGTGTGTGTGGGTGGGTGTGAAATAAAAGAGATACTAACTAACTTAAAAAAAGAAATGTTTAAGAACAACTCACTTAACCATGAAATTGTTTATGAAATGTATTAATTATATTTTATGTTCATTTTTCCCAAATTAAAACACACTTAAATCGATTTTCTGATGAAATTAACTTCATGTATTTCACCTAAATATATTTTATATGTGTTCATATTTTCCCGGGTGAATTCGGGTTATAGGTACAGCTAGAACACTATTAATAATAATATTTATTATATTTCATCGTAAACATTACAATATAAATGATAATATTTACAATGACGGATCTCCTCAAAAGCTGATGGCTGTGCGCAAGAGGAGAGTTTCCAAATTAAATATAATATTATACAATAATTAGTTAAGGTTGTCAATACTACTAACCTATGTATTCTATCAAGCTTTTTCATATTACACTACTGTCATCTGATGTTGTTTTCAAGGAATTTGTTATCTCGACCACGCGGGTTCAGCACTGTACGCTGACAGTCAAATAAACAACGTGATGAAAGATTTGAGAATGCACCTGTACGGAAATCCTCATTCAACCGGTGATCCGTCGGCGGCTTGTGAAAGGCTCATAAATATTATTCGATTTAAGTACGTAAATTACTAAGAATATAATCGAGCAGATTTACGTTTACATAAAATAATATACCTAATCTTATCTGCGGAAATAAAATGAAAATGCAACTAAAAATATAAGCAACCGACGACTTGCGTTCAACCAGCCGTGATTTGGTGTTCTTATAATATACGTATATGATAATATAGCGAGTTTACCGTACAAAAACTATTTTATACATTTTTCATGTATGCGATATCATCTGTAAACGAACTGTAGGAGATCGGTAGGCAGGTGTTATAAAATACGAACGTCGTAAACCGATATAGTAGCATTATAATATAATACACTATTAAAGTTATTGGGAACCGAAGATCATAACTTACTTACTTTACGCGTTATATTATATTAAGGAACTTCGAGACTTCAACAACATTTTCACTTCTCAGCTGAGATAGCACCTACCTATATGAGTTAATAAATTATTTTCAGAATAATCTGATGTCAACGTTTAAATGACAAAAGGAGTATTGTTCGGTAACGATGCCATTTATTATTATACAAGAATTACAAGTCATCAGTCGTACGAATTTCAGTTGGCGACATAAGCAACTTGTGGAGCTGACAAAATGGTGTACAACGCACTTGAGACAATTAATGATAGCGAGACAAAGCGGTTGGAGTGTAGTTTGCATTTCGTAAAATACGTTTTTTGACAACTAAGCGGCATACATTACTTTGCTTACACATGGCTGCACACTTTCCTAAAAAACTTTTACTTAATCCGTTTAAATAATTATTTTAAATCCGTATGAACGTAGGTAATTGTACAGTCATTTACTGATACAACGTATATGATATATATATATATAATGTTTAATAGAATTAGTTTAAAAACGCGTTTATCCTTAGTTGGTTGTAAATGATAAGGTACAATTCATATTATATCATATTATTATGTTCCACGTTTTTAGCTTTTAAGCTTAAACTGAGTACATTTTTGTAGAGTCAACTGTTAAAATAGGTTCATAAGATATAATAAATAAGTATACATTACAAAATATATTACAATAAAAAAATAATATTATTATTAAATTATGTTACATAATTTTACACAACATGGCACTATCCTGGCATTTGGCACTAAAAACATCATTATGTCAAAGTTCAAAAAAGTGAAAGATCATTTATTTTGATATTATAATTTCAAATACGAATGTCATAAAAATGATTTTTAAAATACCTGATTATTGACATGATATATTCTCTCTACCTAATTGAATAAATGAGCAATATTCTCCTATTTCCATTTGTATAATATTTTGTTTTCATAACTTTGTAATGTGATAGTAGTATAGCCAAATAGGTAGTACTTCGTTTTGATACTATTAAATTATATATTCAGTAAAATTAAATTGTTCTGAATACGTCAATACGTCATATTTAAAAATTTAAATTGAGTGTTTATTTTAATTATAACTTTTAAGTACATATTTCAGTATTTCATAATTAATGTTTCCATCATTTTCTGTGGAAATCCAAGTTTTTAATTACATTTAATGTACCTACAGAGCTGTTAATAATTTAGGCGTTCAGCGATCTGAAAATGTAATTTCAGTAAGACATAATTATGTGATACAAATTTAACAAATAATAATTTTGTTTTAATTAGAAATGCATAATTAGTTGTGAATTGTTATACTTAAACCCATTATTTGTTCTTATTTATTAAAAATTGTAAAAAATATTTTTATATTTAAAATTGACTTTTACGAAGTAGCATAATATGTATTATAATAACTGTATTTTTATTAAATAATATACTTTCTAGTTAATACTCAACAGTAATAAAATAATATAAAATGTACAACTTATTAAACCAAGGTAGGAAATTTTTCGGTTCAAACGGTGAAATTGTTTTTTAATTTTTAATTTCTTTATTGTTTTTTAATTTTTAATTTTGTTTTATTATTTTACTGGATAATATAAATGTAATTAATGCATATCAGAAACAAAAATAGATATATTGAAGTCCAAATTTTTACATAATGTACAATGTAGACCAATTCAACTTACAACCTGTAATATTGGTAGTTGCAGGTGTAAAAAAGAGTAAGAACGTTGGCCATGTAAAAGTGTGTTCGGTTGCGTATTGCATATTTTCATTATCATTTGAACGTTATTAAATGTACTAACTAATAACTCACTAAGTAGCTATGCGCCTAGCCTAGTTTATATTTTACAATTTTTATTGTTATACCTAGTTTAAGTTTTACTTTTTGAATGACATCATACATTTTCAATTTGATATTCTATAAAGCAAAATATATTTTTGAAAATTTCAATGTACGAGTATATAAAAATCGAATTTTGAGCGAGTGGTAACTTAGTTATAAGTATTTAAAATATTTATGATCAGAGAGGAGTGTACCCTACAAAATGTTGGTCCGTTTCTTCGTTCGTCAAAAAGTACATAATATGTTCTTATTGAGTTATAACAGCTATAACTAACTAACTACCTACTCATTTAAAATCCAATAAATAACAATAATATGATTAATTTCAAGTTGAATAGTGTTACAACTGTTAATATAATTATGTTTTAAAAAATGGAGTATAAAAAAATTATAGAGTATCTACCTAGGTATTATTTTGTTTGAAATACTTGTTGTAATAATAAAATGGATTTCGAGTTTATCAATAAAAGGAATTGTTTGGATATCGCAGAGGAAGGGGGGGAGCTACTTCACAAATTCAGGTTGATTATAATAATGTCTGTCAGCCCATTTTCAATACCTAATACCTAGCTGCCATATTCGTTGCCACTGTTATAGACGTTAAGATTTAAATGTAAAATAATATAATTATATATTATGTATCTTTTATATTACCTATATTATAATCGTTCAGCCACGCGTTATTTATGGTATGGTTGTTTTTGTCCTGTTCTCGTCTAGGATCCTCAAACACTTCAACACTGGACCCGAAAAGTACAGCGTGGTATTCACGTCGGGTGCCACCGGAGCGTTGAAGACCGTAGCCGAATGTTTCGCGTGGGACGACGAAGACGACGACGACCGACCGAAAGACGGTGAGATCGTGACCTATTATAATACCTTTCTTATATTATATTGAAATTAAATGGCCATCGATCAACAATGATGCAGATATTATATAATATAATTAGGTAGTGATACTACATTTTGACTTAAACAATCTACAAAATATTTACTAGTCATACGCACTAAAAATCAAAAATATACTCGACAAAAAAAGAATTTTTCAATTGGATTTACATGCTCATTTATAATATTATACAGTAGGCTTTTTTAATAAATTTTGATTAATTTTCTTATAATAATTACGAGCTTAGAAGTAAAAGGTATATTGTTGTTCAACTCATGATCAATGTCAAATTATTATAATCTCAAATTGAATAAATTTTTGATTTCCCAATTTTTTAGGTCAGCATAATAGTAATATTAAAAAGGTCGGCAAGTGGACAGTCTGCTGTATAGTAGGTGTCGAGTAGGTCACTTTCATGGATGTGTTCAATTTGTATTCAATGATATAAATCATTGTATACGAAAAACGATTCTGAGTGAAGACTGTCAGCCTACATAACTAAGGATATTTTAAGATATTATTGCTATTAAAATAATTAATTTTATTTCTATTAATAATATAGTAGGTTCAATTCATTTTTGCAGAAAACGTTGCATTTGTAAAATTAATAAGCTATATAAAATATAATAATATACTTTAAAAGTTTCAAGAATCCTCAAAAAATATTTTCAAATTACAACGAAATAAATAACAACGTTATTCTTCATTTAAATATCTACCTATAATTTCGTCCAAATTTGAACTTAAAATGTCTATAAAAAATTATTTTTTAAATATATTTTTTTGATTTTTTTAGTTACACTATTAAATACATTCAATAAACCTTGTTTAAAATTTCCAATCCTTAGCTATAAAAACTGAACATTTTATAAATTTTTAGCTACAAAACAATTTGTAAATATTCGATTATAAATTTCGGTCAAAATTTGAAGTTTAAATGTTTATAAAAAAAAATTGTGCTTATGTATTTTTATTATTTTTGAACCACTATTTTAACGACATATGAAGAATATAAAAAAAAATGTCGTTGTTTCAACTTTTTTGAAAATTTGATACAACGACATTTTTTTTATCGATATTTAAAGAAAAAAAATTTGAAAAAACCAAACATTTCTTAGGCCTACAATTAGTTTAAAAATTGTTAAAACATTCTTACAATTTTTTAGTGTATATAAAATGGCAATCTCAACATTTGGTGAAATTTTCAAATGTTTACGGTAATTCCTTTTTTGAATACGCGAATGTGGCCGGCTGATTTAATTCGATTTAATATACACGTGAATTTGACGCATCGCGCTGACGACTGAATATATCAATATAATTTATATTACGCTGAAGGAACAAGACATCTTTCTCTCTCATACTCTCTCTCGTCATAGTGCAAATTTCTACGTTAAATTCCAAATCATAATATATTACGTAATAATAACGTTAATATAATTTTATTCGCCTATAATATAAAATGTCACGCGATGGTAGATATACAGAAACCCCCCTATCAGTCATCCAAAATTACGTTTAAATACATAAATCTATACATTAAAATATAATATGTACTTACATTTAAAATATGATAACAACGTTAAATTTACATTTAAAAAAAATTTTTCGTTTGCACTGAGCTCAACTTATAAAGAAGATTTATTGCAATACATAGGTACAAAAAAACTAAACATAATATGATCATTAGTGATGTGAATTTGCAAACCGATTAATTTTATTTTGAATTCAAAATAAATAAGGAAACAAATTTGATTCAAGACATTAAAATAATACGAAATTGTTTGCATATATTATAGACATTAATGCATATTATATTTTTATTGAATGTTTAGGGAAATAAATATGGATTTGTTGTAACTTATTCATACTAATATAAACAATAAACATATTGTATTTTATATGATAAGTTTATTCGATCAAACAATTTTGTTTTTATTATATTATAGATATAAGTGGTAGGTAGGAAAAGGTAGGACCAATACATTTTAGATGTTATTTTACGCGTGTTATTTATTGAAACTTTTAAAAAAGTTAAACGAAATAGTGAATTTATTTTATTGTGTTTATTTTGCATAATTTCACATATTTTAGAATGTTTGGTACCTACATATAATTCCATATTTTTGAGTGCATTGAACTCACAGTCCAGTGAAAAATCACCGTTTTAACCTTCGCATGTCCAATTTACTGTCGCAGTTAAAATATAGAGGCGATCAAACTCATTGACCGTCATAGTGGTAATCGTTTTTCTATATACAATTAAAATTATTTTTACATTGCGGTCGGCGGGACTATAGCATTATCGAAATGATAAACTGAATCGCTATCAATAATATTGTTTTATGAATAACATTTGCTTGTTTTCGTTAACATAACTCTTTAACTTAATGTTCAAAACTTTCGAATTCGGAGTTGCGATGTGTGCGTTTTACTCAGCTGTCAATACTGTACAGATGCAGTTTGCCGATCGAGGGGCAGCACCTTCGCGTATACCGAAGACAATCACACGTCAGTGTTGGGCATGAGAGAGTTGGCCCCGAAGGCAAATCTGCTGTGTCTAACTCGAAACGAAGCTCACGAGGCTTTGGACGAGATGCCGTCTCTGTCTGCAAGAGAAGATCCTTTGGTGAGATCCAGGAATTCGCTGTTCGCTTTTCCCGCTCAATCCAACTTTTCCGGTACGAAATATCCTTTGGAGTGGATCGAAACGTGCCGGAATGGAGCGATTGACCAGCACACTGGAAATCGTGTCAAGTCCAGGTAACCAAAATATAATATTAACATATTATTACTTGTGATGTGTTTTGCATATTGTACCTATTACTGGTGGAATTCAGTCGACGTGGTAAAAAAATAAAATACATTAATCATTGTGACGATTTATTTGAGGATTAAATTCTAGGACATGTGGAATAATGTTAAATATTATTATGTCGTTTAAAAAACTACTGTTCTACACTTCGCTCAATACATTTGTATTAATCAAAACCAATTTACAATAGTCTATAACTATACACAATTTATTACAAAATCAAATAAACACTTAAGCAGACATAGTTTAACTTATACATATTATTGCTTTAACGAGTTTAACATAATTCATGTGGTGTACACTGTATACTATTAACTATACACATTTAAAGCATTAATATTCTTTTAATTGTAATGTTTAATTTACCAAATTTCACAATATAATGCAGTGAAAACTATGATAATCTTAAATATATTGGATTGACGGATTGTACATTTGTACTTTATGTAACGTACGTAATACAAAGTAGAAAACAAAAATACAATTATACTTGATAAACAATTTGAATATAATATTTGAATTCAGGATTTTCATTATTTTTAATATAGTTAACTGTTAAATTAATTTACAACTTGAAATTGTTGTCTACACCATTTAAAAATCACGACTTTTCACTTTTCATTTTTATGGTCTGATCATCTGTGTATAGTATAATATTGACTTCTGTCTCGACATAACAATATAACATATTACTATATTGAATAAAAATAGTATTTATAATCAATTATATTTGATACACATCTATATTTATTGATAATTCGTGTTATGTAAATGCCGATAATCGCTTAAGACGATTTAATATAACCTTTGTGTAGATGGTTCACAGTTCTGGACGCCTCCTCTTACGTGCCCACTAACCATCTCGATTTGGAAAAATACACACCTGACTTTGTCGCAGTGTCGTTTTACAAAATGTTCGGTTATCCAACTGGTCTAGGAGCGCTGCTGGTCTGTAATAAATCAGCCGTGGAGGTACTACGTCGGAAAAAATATTTTGGTGGTGGCACGGTTGAAGTGGTCCTTGCACATAATCGTCATCACGTGTTAAAAAGAAATTTCCATGAAAAGTAAGATCCTATACTGTATTAAAACTAATTTGAAAGTAATGTGTCTACTATGTCATACAAAAGATTACTCGACTAATTCTTAGCCAATCGTTGTGTTTAAATAAGTACTAATGACAATTAAATTATTTTAAAAACAATTTGAGATCGTTTTAAATGTGTTCATTGCCCGTGCGTTAAACATTGGAATTATAATCATTTGCAATCGTGATTGATCCTTCGGTATTTTTTTTTCATTCCTTGCATATAACTGCACGTTTTGATAAACTGTACTATATTTATACACATCAGGGTTGGGATGTATTTTAAACAAATTGTTTTAAACAAGTGGTTTTGTTTGAAACAATTCATACATAAAAGTATAAAACATGTTGTAATTCTTTCCATGAAATATACATTTTGTGTGTAGATCACAGTATAATGACCGCCCGTACCCACAACCCACGCCAAAACTATTTTGCATATATTTTATAATGTAGGTAGGTATACCTATATAATATTACACTTGAAACAATAAAACATTCTACCGTTGTAATACTTTAAAAATTGTTTTTATTAATTGTTTAAAACATTACAAAAAAACATTTTTAAAAAAAGTTTGTTTTGCATTATTTAAAAAAAAAAACTTTTTTCCAACCCCGATGTATACGAGTATAACACGCGCTGACCGTCATCTGCATCTGCTGCAGGTTCGAAGACGGTACGGTGGACTTCTTGTCGGTGATCGCGGTCGGCCACGGACTCGATACATTACGCACGCTGGCCGGACCTATGAGGGTGGTGGCCGAGCGGACGTTCGGACTGGCCGCGTACCTGTACGGCCGGATGTCTGGGGCGCGTCACGGAAATGGATTTCCGGTGTTCCGGGCGTACACTGACACGGAGTACCGGTGCGAAAGCACGCAGGGTGGCGTCGTCAACTTCAACGTGCTGTGGGCCAACGGCGATTACGTCGGCTACAACGAGGTCAGTGATGAAAACACAGTGACATTTATGCGTAGACCTCAATGCCGGGTTGCATGAAAATATTGATTGATTTAATGGTTCGATAAAAATTTAATGGACCAATCGTGGGACACTAAATCATGTTTAAGGGACCATTGGCTCACTATTGATTCGTTAAATGTTTAGTGACTGTTTATACTCTATGCAACCCGACTTAAGAGTATAAGGTCCCTAGAGTAAAATGTCTATGAATTTATGGAGATTATGCAGCGCGATCTGTCGCTGTCGATTTTCCTTTTTATTTGCGCGCGGGGGGAAGAATAAAATCTCCACTCCGCGTTGGAAATCCGACAAATATTACGTTTAATCGGTGGCGGACTGGCGGGACGGGTACAGGTGGCCTAGAAATTTTATATAGTCGGGCCTTGAGCTATATTTATTATTTTTAATACTTTAATTGGAATGCCATACCGTACTCACCCGGACCCTTCAGAACCTCAGACCACCCCTTCGTTTAATGGTGATTATTAATTCGATAAACGGTATATTATTATTCTAATAACGATACATAATATACGTAATATGTATGTTTTACGATGACGAAATTCTGTCTCCATAATATATAGTCTATATAGATACATCAGACTTCTATAAGCGATCGAGTTTAAAACGTCATGAATTTTTCATATGATTTCTATTATTACATTTCTCTACGTAATACGTATAGGATATTTTTTTTAAACAATATAAAATTGCGTGACTTATATATTTCATCAACTGTGATTCCGATTAGTCTCACATATTTTAATAACTTACAGAATGCACCAAAAGACATTCTCAGATTTCAAACACCTATATATTTATTGTAAAAATTGTCTTACAGAACTGTGGTGAATTTATTAAGTTAGTAATACACAGATGTGGACTGGATAGTAGAACTTTTCTCCATGTGTGTTATTGAGAATATCGAAGGTCAACTATTCATTAATGTAGCTTTGATCCGGACGGCCTAAAAAAGTCATAAATAAAAATATATTGTATAAGAATATATTTTTTTAAACTTAATACAATTGCTAATATTTTGTAATTTACCGCAGCACTGTAGGTACCTAGTACCTACATACATTTTACTGTAAATACATGTATTTAAGATCCGGAGACTTTTATTGCGCGCTGTACCTATTTATAATACTTAGCAGCTGGTATCTATTAAAATGTAAAACGATAATACATCCTCCACTAATTATTATAAATTATCAACAATGCATTAATTAAACTGTAGATAAATAAAAAGATAATGAAAAGATAAAAATATAAAATTAATATGTTTACTCTGTATGTTAGTATAATGTAATTTTATTATTACGATTTCATTTTCCAAACCATATATTTTATAGGTAACCTATATGCAATACTATAAAACTTAAATCTGAAATACAAATCATAATTTTTATATTTAATAATATTACAATAATTATAATTGAGATTACTAATTAAAAATAGAACGAAATTTCTTTAGTTATGTTCATTCTACGTTTTAGCATATAGGCTATAGACTCTTAATATAGGTAAATCAATTTTAAATGACGTTTCTGTGGACTGGATTCATTTTTAAACCTCTATCCAGATAAAGAAAAAAAACAAGGAACATTGTTCTCAACAAAATGCAACAAAATGTTTCCAATAAAAATTAAAAACACATGTGACCAGACCAGAACACACGAGATTTATTTGACTTTTTACTTCACGTTCCTTGAATTTGAACAAAATGCTTTAAAACATAAAAAAAATGTGAGCAATGATATGTAAATGAAAGTGTTTGTAAATAAATGATTTTAAAACTATAAAAAAAAAATTATTTAAATGTATAAAATTATTACAAGGTATTTCATTAATAAATGTAAAAACGATCTCTCTGTACACAGAAATATTTTTCAATTGCTTCAATCCCACTTATTATTACAAGATAAGAATAATTGCGCAGTGTTCCTACAAAACGTGAGTTGTTTGAAATAAGTAGTGAATAATAGACGCTCGATACAAAATACTATAATTCAAACGTCTATACATTTCAGTATTGGTAAGTTTAACACAATCTATAACAAAATACACTTTGCTTAAATTTCTAATATTTTTGTTTTTAATTATTACTTAATGTTTAAAATGTTAAATGTCTTAATGTAACAGCGTAGATTTTTATTGATTGTTAATTTGTTTTTATTTGAGTTATCGTTAGCAAAATCATTACAATTATATTATATTAGTATTAAATGTAATTTTATTTGTATGAGTATGCTATTAGTTTAAATATTTACAAGAAGTTTTTTGTCTTCTTAAGTCCATAAAACTGTTAAATATTTCTCAGTATCATCAAATAACAAGTACTTACCTAAGTTATAAACATAAAAGTTTATTTTAATTAAAACGTCATGTTTACAACATCCAAATTACATACTTTAAGTAAATAAACCGCAAATACTGGAGTTTTACTGTAACTAATTAAAAATTAGTAATTTTATATTCATTTAGGGACGATCAATAATCCCTACCTATTATTTTTTAATACACATGATAATATTTCAGACAATAATACTAATAAAGTAATAACATATTATGTAGGTACCTATAGTCTAAATTATAGGCTTTGTTTGAAATAAAAACATAACCGTTTTATAATATTAATGTAAAATCAATTTAACAAATAAAACCATAAAAAAACTACAAGTTAAACTGAAAATAATATCTTTAACAATTTTCCGATATACTATTCACAATTATCATTTATGTCACAAATATTGATTGAGTAAATGAGTGTAAGTGGATTATTACTTTATAATATAATACACCATAATATTATTATACGTATAATAACGATTTGGCCTATACCTAGACTTAGATTGGTTAAGTGTTGATTGTTGATTATAGTGTTCTTATATTAGTAAATAAGTTAAGTAATTATATTGACATTGTTGAAATATGCAATATTTTGGGATTAAGTTAACATTAAGTATAAACATTGCTAATTTTATATATTAGCATTTATAATTTATAATGACTTTAATAAGTGTTGATGGTGTACAAAATATACAAAGTGTAATTATGTATTTTTAAATCGTATTTAATCCAATATATATAATGTACTTACATACAATGTCGGAGCATTTGAAACTCGATAAGTTTGGTGGGGTCCAGGAAATTAATTTTCTTAATACGACTCTTGATACGGAGATAACCCACTTAACGCCACTTATTAATCAATATACTAATTTATTTTTTAATGGAGTAGTTAAATACATTTTTTCTATTAAGATCAATTTTTGATTGTTTAATAATATTAATAATACAATAAATTATAAACACTTAAAAAAATACCAAGGCCCACCTATTCCTATGGAGGGGGAGCCTCCCCCGGGGGGGCACCCTATGCGTTTGATACCTATACATATTCACCATGGTATATTTGTATATCGTGTGTTTTGTTGTTAGGTATATCATAAAATATATTATCATACAAACCACTTTTCTTTTAAGGTAAAAAACGTAGCTAGTATCCACGGTATAGTACTCCGAGTAGGTTGTTTTTGCAACCCCGGGGCGTGTCAGGCGCATTTGGGTCATACAGACGAGGAGTTAAGACGAAACCAAGAGGTGATGTGAGTATCTACCAACCGAGTTGAAGCAATAGTATATTACCGCTGGACAATATTATTACATAAATATTATCTGATTATCATTACTATACTGTTGCACCTATTTCCATTATTATTACAGAGGTCACGTTTGTGGAGATCACATTGATCTTATTGACGGCCGGCCGACAGGATCAGTTCGGGTATCGTTTGGCTACCAGTCGAGCGAATCGGACGCTGATACACTTTATAATACGCTTGTCGAACAGTTTTGGCAGAAAACTCCAGTCACACCCGTCGACCGGCAACTACAGGAAACAGTCGACGAGTAATGGCTATAGCCTATATTGTTAATTAATTGGAATTAATTCGAACACGCTACTTGATAGTTCAGACAAATTTTGGTATTCTGCAGAATACCACGGTACTTGATAGTATTTCATATTTTAATCGTCCATCGCAGGAGAGATCCGTCTTCATCTAAATGTCCGAAATTGCTTTTTGATTATCCAATACATGTTTTTTTATAAGATGTGGGGACTTAGTCACTTAGGTAGTTTTCTAAATTCTTACACGGTTTAAAACTTTTGAAGTGCGCCGATGGCCAGCTTTCCTCTTCCTCAAAAACAATACTTAAATAAACGTCATACGTATCACTTACTTAGGTCAAATACCTATAATACATTGTAAAATAATTCGATTTTGTTTTGTGTTTATCGAACTGTACAGGTACAATACGATGGATTTGCACGTGTCAAGGATTTTTGTTTATCCGATCAAGTCTTGCGGAGCATACGAAACGAAGGAATGGCAATTGGAACCATACGGGTTTCAATACGACCGAAACTGGGCGGTGGTCAGTGAGACGGGAGTGTGTATGACGCAAATGGAAGAGCCGAAACTCTGTCTGGTGCGGCCTTATATAGATTTGCAAAAAGGAACCATGACCCTCGTGTACGCCGGTAAATCTAACACTTTGATACTTACATAGTCCGGGCAACCTATACGCATAAAATGTTTTACTATAATATTTAAAATCTATGATACAGCGAAATTACAATAAATTATTATACTTTTTTCATTTTATATTTTGTCATCTTAAACGAATGAATGCATCTGGCACTGCAGCACCTTGATAAATAATAATAGAAATAATGAGAAATGAATATATTTTATTAATGATATAGTAATAGCTCACATATTGTATTAAATTAAATATTTATATAAGACTATAAACGTGTAAAGGCTGCATTCCCGTGTCCCTAGTATTAATAGCGTGGTCAACACGTCACCACAATATTATACCAAACAGTTGAAAATATTCAACTTATTTTCCACGCAGCTATATTATACGGACGTACGGTTGCATTTTAATGCAGACAACTGCACTGTCTAGACGGGGCATAGTGGCAATGTGGTGTAATGGAATGCCACCTTAAAATACCTATTACCTAGGTACCCAACATAACCCATATTTCATTACAATTCACAAAATTGTTATTTGTTACAATTACTAACACATTAACACGTCATGCAATATCTAGTATCTACATCCACAATCGATAGTATTCGGATTCGATCACGACATTTCAAAAATAACCTAATCAGTCCAATAATAATGACATCGCAATGTTTATTGCCAGTGAAAAAAAATAAATTTTGTTTTTGACATACCTAATGTAAACACGACTAACACGATTAAATATAAATAGTTGGCCAACATAGTTAAAACCATTACAGACAAGATAGACATGAACGCATAATTGTATTTTTACAAATATAGGTACTTACCTACGTGTACATAATACGCACTGCAAGTGCATAACCTTCACTAATACCCAGTTCACGGAATCTCATATTGGTCGTCCAAATTATCAACATACGTATGTAATAATAAAATTATCAATCAGGATAACTAATAAGTATAACATGCTGCGCCAGATCAGACACGTACCGGTGTGATCATACCAATCTATTTTGTCACTGTTAAAACAGAATATAATTTATGTTTGTACATCACAAATAGATTGATGTACCACGCGAGTCATCGTGAATACAGCATTTGATTAACTGATCATATTACACAGTCACGATAATTGCTAGGCCCAGGCACCCAGCCACCCAGGGAGGTTTTTTTTTTAATATAGGAGCATAGGTATACAGGTATACTTTTATTAGGTCATTAGGATAACGTATAGGTAATCGTCATCTCCGTCATCTCGACTCGGTATTGAAAAGTTCAAATCTTTTCAAAAATGTATCATAACGTGAACAATTTTACAATCACACTATAGTCTTCCTTACCTGCCGAAAAATTGTGTTAAATTATTGTAATAATTCGTTGCAAAAAAAAAAACTTTAAGTACTTAATTTACTATCCCAACATACAGAGATCTTTATATTTCAAAAATAAAAAGTACAGATTTAACTATACTATGGCGAGTATTCAAAAAACGTTGAATGTAAAAATAATTCTATGTTTGAAATGGATAGTATTTGGATTTAAACCCCGAGGTGTATTGTACTTTAGTGTTTTAGAATTTTGAAAGAATTAAACCATCGGTATCGAAACAAATAATAAATTGTCTATCAACATTTTACTTAAAAAAATAAATTATGTTTCTACTTCTATTCCAGACAACAAAGACGAAGTTCCGATGGAAGTTTCACTGGATACGAAACACAGTGACATCAAGAAAACGGGTAAAATATGTTGGGGTGGATTCCTGGAAGGAATCGACTGTGGTGATGACGTAGCCGAATGGCTCAGTTGGAACCTCGACAGGCCCGGGTTAAGACTCGTCAGGTGCACCGGCCGCAATTCACCATCACAACACAAATACGGTAAAATATTAATTCACACGATTTCTATGTAAAATGAAATATTATGTTGTCTAAAGATTGATAAGGCAACGTAATATCAAAATATAAAAAAAAACAGAATTATTCATCATTAAAGGAACGATTGGGGGTGAGCATGTTTGGTGAATCACCCCATATACTGTATACATAAACCTACGTCTATTACCAAATTATTATTATACAGACAATTATGAAAATTATATAGTTATCTTAAAAACTCCATCATCGTTCCATCAATTATTACCAAATAGATATAACAGTATGGTCAACACAATGAAATTATTGTAAAATCAACTTTTTCGTTTTTGATTATTTCCCAGAGTTATTTACGCCGTTATGTAGGTTATCCAGCAATAATAGTCTACACGTTGTATACGAATCGTGGTAAAAAAGTCCGGATAAAAATGGTCCTACAATAGGAAATATAGTCAATTAATTTATAATGTCTAAAATAATACAATTAAATACAATTATAGTACCTGTATACTATTTAGCTATTATAAATTATAATAATAGTAATTATCTTTTTAAAATTTCCACAAACTAATATTGTTCTCTATTATCCCAAGGCTAGATACACCTTTTTCTTAAGTATGATAGATGTTATGGTTGATAACAAAAATATATGTACAAGCTTTTTATATACTACATACTAAAATACTAAAAACAGCTTTAGAACTGTACAAGAATAAGTATATCAAAACATTTTTCACTCAACATTTTTTCCGAGACTTTTTTTCTGATTACCCTATATACACGTGACTGGAGATAAAATGTATTAATCGTGTAATGATACATTAAAGAAACATAGGATAATAATAATATAATATAATATAATAAGCATTGTTATAAAGTTTACTATACTACCATGAATTTAATTTTAATTTTATGGACTTCAGGAAAGTTAGACCCAAAGGTATTGGGTGCTAACCAGTGCCAGTATCTTTTGAGCACACAATCAACGCTCAAGTGGTTACAGCACGAAATGGAAAACGATATAACTGATATAGTAAATTCATAAAATACATTTAATTAATTAGTTATTATTGTAAATATTTATTAGTTTTTAATTACTAATGACCATAATATATTGCATCAAATTAGGATGAAGATAATTTGTTATTTCGATTCCGAGGTAACTTTTTGATTTCTGGCAACAATCTACCAGCCCATGCCGAATTAACTTGGGAAGTATTGGACATTGGAGGCGTCAAATTCCAAGTACGACGCAAATTCATCTACCTATATTATATTAATTATTTTTACTCGCAATGTGCAGGTAACATAAGTGTCACATTTTTCCACAGTATGATTCGGCTTGCGAAAGATGCAAAATGGTGAATATCGATCAAGATACATCGGAGAGCATTTATAAGCCACTGTCCATATTGGGCCAACACAAGTGGCAAAACAAAAGCATTTTCGGAATCTATGTCAATCGTGAAGATACACAAAAATGTAAAATACAAGTGGGCCAAAAATGCACTGTCATCAATAAAAAAGAATGATTTGTTAGGATATAATATAATTTTTGTTTGAACTTATTGAATGAATAAACTTATTACACGATAAACTTGTATGTCATAATAAGGGAATATAAAAACACTTTTCGCGAAACGAGCATTTAATCTTTTATCTATGCGTATTGCAAATTATGATTATAATAATCTAGGTTAGATCATGTAACATTCTATCCTATTTAGCCATCTATAATACTGAGTATAAGGTCTATAATATTAGGTATGCCGTATTGGTAATATGCAAATTATTATGACTAAGAACCCTAACCACTTCACTACAAAATGGGTTTAATTAACCTATGCACACACGCAGGCACGAATCCAGAGCACATAGGCCCCCCTGGATCCGTCAGTGCGACGCATTTCCATCGCCCCCATTAGTCATCAACAACAAACTTCACCTAACAGCACACTGAATGTAATCTCCAAAATATTTTTAAAAAATATCTAAACAATTTTATGAATCTTTTTTTAGAAAAGCCAAAATTATCAATTTATAATTTTATATTATACCGATTTTCAACCAGTTTTTTCTTTTTTAATGGTCAATATGTAGGTACATAATAATTGAATACACTAATATTATATTATTATGCGCTCTACTTGAAGTGGGCTGTTGCGCGTTTTGAGTAAAATATTTAAATGAGATGTTAATAAAATTCGTCAAAAAATATTAAAACCTTTTTCATAAGTTGTTAAAATGAATACATGAGTGGGTAGTGGCTAGTGGGTATCACTCCAATACATTGAAATGTGCGAATAAAAAATTGATAAATCAACAACTCTGACGTCTGCACAATTCGAGTTTTTGAAAGAACTCTGAGGAGTTTCGACTGTTTGGTGGCTGCCATTCGGAGGTCGTAAAATTTACCAACGACCGTGATTTTCCCGACGACAGACGAACGGCCTAATGCAGTGAACCCGTCGTGCGGGCTAGGGACCTGATAAATGGTTGCGACGAAGTTCGAATAAATCACTTCCAGAATAATAACAACGATGGAATTGTAGCACACTAGCGCTGCTGCCGAACAATTTCAGTGTCTGACAAACGTACAGAACTGCACCGTATTATGATTTATGAACGCAATAATATGCTCGTTGAAATTGAGATCTCCACCCGTTAACAGGGATGGGCAAGATACTCAAAAATCAGTATCGAGATAGTAGATACTAGATACCTGGATTTGGAGTATCGAGATACTAGATTCTCGATACTTGGCTCTAGAGTATCGCGATACTAGATACTCGATACTTGGCTTTGGACTATCGCGATACTCGATACTCGATACTCAATACATTTTAATAAAATTAGTCACTGGATTTTTAAAAATTATGTTTATTATTGTGTTATACGATTACATAACAATTAAATAATAATAATTCTACATTAAAAATTATATTTACTTGGTATTGTCGTATTGAATTATATAAATAATAAAAATAATTTTAGTATAATAAAAATTTAATTTCAATAGTATACATTAAAAAAATTTCAAAAGTAATAGTAACATAACATCATTCATTTATATAGTTAATTTATCTTTGTTTCCTTTTAAAAATACAAGTTTTTCAAACGTTATATCGGATAATTTATTTCTGGTAGGATTATTAATAAATCCTGCCATGGAAAACATTCGTTCTACGGGTGCTGAGGAGCATAAGCTGGTATTAAATCTAATAAAGTTTTTTTATAATTGGATAATTGTTTAGAATATTTAACGATTTAGCCTTACCATTAAAAAAAGTAACTACTTCCAGATCAGCTTTTTTAATGGTTTTAGCTTCTGGTTGCGATGAATAAACAATAAAATTGTCGTCATCTTCATCGCTAGAATTTGAGTTATTAGTAATATCATTATTAAAAATATTTTCTGCAGCATTTATACATAGGTTTTGAATTCTATTTTTTTCGTGGTCATATTCATTAGAGATCCATCTTAATTTATAACATGGATGAAAACAAGTTGCTAAAATAGCTTCATTTATACTGGGAGATAATTCAAAAAAATCGCTAAATCGTTTTATTAAATAATTAACCAATGGTGTTATCATATTAGCTAAATGGCGAAAATTTTTTTCTTTTAACATTTCTAGTCTAGTTTTAAGTGAATATAATGTGGGTAAAAGCTGACCGTAATAACATTGATTCTCACTCTGCAAAAAGTCTAAGGCACCAGCAATAGGCTTTAATAACGCAGCTAATTCCTCTAAATATTCAAAATCTATATCTTTGAAACTATACTTAACATTTAATTCTTTTAACACTAAATTTAATTTATCTTTGTATTTCAAAAGCTGTGTAATACCGTCATAAAGAGAGTTCCACCGAGTAGGACATGGATATTTCAGTGAACAATTTAATATAGTATGGATGATTTCTGAAGATTTTGGTCTTCGTGACAAATTCCAGAGTGTTGTACATTTACCCATAACAGAATTGTTGATTCTAAATGCTGGAGTCCCTTTTAGAATTTTGTTAAAATCTGTAGTCGCAATAAGACTCAATGTGTGACTTGCACAGCGTAAATGATGAGGCAAAAAAATTTCAGTTTCTTGTGTCATGGTGTCATCTACATCGATACTTTCAAATGTAGCCATATCGTCATCAGTACTTTCTTCTTCGTCTGCATTTTCTCTATCATCTACAAATTCAAAACAATTTAATTAAAACAAAAACCATAGGTACATCATGTATATATTTATATATTTTTTCATACCATTGAATTCTAAATCATCAATTTGGAAATTCCAATCTATTTCACAACCAAAATCTTTAAATGCTTTTACAAAATTTGAACCGTTGTCGGTAACAGTTGAAATCAGCTGTTCTCTTTCAATTGAAAACTCGCATATTATTTCATGTAGCAATTCAGCAATTTTGTCATATGTGTGAGAGCCACGAAATCGCCTGCAGGCTAATACACAACTTAAACGAGTTAATGTGTTTTCATCAATCTAAAATATATTATAAATATCACAGTAAATGTATTAGTTTATATACTAAAATAAAAATAAAATGTACCCAATGTGCTGTGACTCCCATAAATAATTTGTGTTTTGTTGACCAAATATCAGCTGTTGTACATACACTAGGTCTTGGATCAGATTCAAAAACATTTTTTAATTTTTCACAAATAAATGTGTAATTTTCTAGAATGCGACGGCTTAATGTTCTTCTCGAAAATATTTTTAAAGTACCATCAATATCTATTAAATTATTAGAAAGAAACAAAAAGTTATGAGTTATAGGATTAATTTTCTGGACTGGTAAACATAATATATATGAATATATGGGTAACCGGACATTTTCTCCCCAATATATTTTTGATGCGACATTTTCATAAAAATAATAAATTATAATTGTAAATGCAATTTTATATAGGTATTTACATAAAATATAATTAACATAATATTAAAAATGGTACCGTGAAAAAATAACTATACAAATACTAAAATACAATATGTCAATGCTTAATATACTAACCTTTAATCATCTTTATAAAATGTTCGTCTTCAACCGTTGATAATGGCTTCATGCTACAAACGACATAATTTACAATATTTGTATCAAACGTTTTTTGTTTAGACTCGTTTTTTTGATGATCGCTAAAATACAAATTTAATTTCTGTTGTTTATGCATGTTTGGGTTTGAATCATTTAATTTTCTTTTTGTACCACGACGTTCGTTAACAGTAGATTTAATATAATTCTCAAATTCTTCTAGAACATTACTGTGAATTCTCTGAAATATAAAATAACATTATAATAATTAATAAATACTAATAAAGTAATAAATAAATAATAAATAATAAATATTAATAATTAATAAATTTACCTTGATATGAAGGCGAAAATTAGAAGTGGATCTTAATGTGCCGCAATATTCTTTTTTGTCATCATTGCAGAGAACACATTCTGCTTTGATATTTTCATTTTCCATTGTCGGTAGTTTTTTTATTTTGAAATATTTTCTATCCAAAATGAGTGGAATAAACAAATTATTTGTAATTTCAGACATATTAATATTATATTACATACAATCTGAGTCAGTATAATAAAGGCAAACGATCGTCACATAGTGACTCACAGTCTGCAGAACACCAGGTGTGTAGCCGGCAGTGTTTGTGTAAAAATCTAATCTACTAATTTTATCGTGTTCATTACCTACCTTATCGCGAAAGGTGTAGGTACTATTACATAGTAGAAAAATAAGGTACAGTCTTACAGACGTAAAGTCCAATTCAAAGTACGCGTGTAACATAATATTATATTTTATATACAACCATTACACCACTAACTTTTCAAAAGTGGTTTCTGACGAGTAAAAATAATCGTAAACAATTAATTTTTCAAAGTATCGCATTAATGTATCAAGTATCTTTCGATTAAATTAATTCATGAAATACTCGATACATTGACTAAAAATGTATCGCGATACAAGATACTCGATACTTCACATAATTGTATCGAGATACAAGATACAAGATACAAATGTATCTAAGATACGTATCTTAGATACTTGTATCGAAGATACTGCCCAACCCTGCCCGTTAAGGACACCGACATTTGCCATTTTGTTAAGTATGTTGGACGCATCCACGCTCATTCTGTTGTCGCCCCTATAACAACCTCAGTGCGTTATTTTCCGCGTTGATCCTTTAGACTTGTACGAACGTTTGCAAAATCGTGTAAGTGCAAAATAGAGCGGCTTGCCGAATCATGTTTGCGTGAGGCGCGCCCCCTGTAGGTAAATTATAATAATTAATAATTGACGGCGTGTATTGAATTTATTTTATACGGTTTATTACTATTATCAGCCATACTATTTTTTAAATACATTTCATACAATGTTGTCATATTATGTTGTAACCTAAACATTTATATAATAACTACTGAAGAGAGTAGGTGGTGTCAAAATGTCAAATGATGCGTAATTTACAAAATATGTGTAAAAAATGTTGGAATTGATTACATCTTTTTCATTAGAATTTTAAATTCAGCCACTCGCAATACAATAACTTTTCCTGTTATGACATTTTATTGATCATATGGATAAATAGTGTTTTATTGTATAGGAACAAGGTAGTTATTTTGTTTATGCAATAAAAATATATATATATATAAATATGTATCTAAAACACGTATTATAATTCAATACAAAAATGTAGACACATAAGTAGATGAAGAAAAATTATAAACAGTACAACAAAAGATTTGTTTTGCTTTTTTTTTCGCAAATCAGAATGAAGCACCACAATTTTGTCTAGTTAAATTAGCAATTGTTTTGTTTTCGTACAACAAAATATAAAATACTAAAATCCTAAAACAATCCATAGAAAAATTACTAATATTATTTTTCGGTAAAAAATAATAATAATAATAATAATAATAATAATAATAATATTAAACATATAAATGTACAAGTAATTTTGTTCATAGTCCTATACTTTGGATTTAAGAACAATATAATTGATTTTATAAATATAAAAATTATGGACTAATAATATTGTTTATTTGCAATTTAAACTAATAACAAATTAAAATAAATAATTTAAAGTATAAAATAATTATATATTTATATTGAATAATTATAATTTATCAGTTAACATAAAATAATAAATGTGAGCTTTCAAAACACAAAGAATATACATATTAATGTTTTCTAAGTGACAATTGTATATATTATTAAAGATTTGTTCATAAATTTCTGTTTCACAGCTCAACCCCATTTGGGAACACTGGGCATCATAGGAAACAATATTAAATGTGTAAAATGGCCTCTAGTGTTTTGATAAAAAAAAATAATAATAAATCTTATAGTGCACAAGCACATTAATAAAAGGTAAAAAACTACATGAAAGTTATTAAAAATACATTAGTGTCGAGGATTAATATTTTTCTATATATTTACCACACTTGGTAATCAAGTCTTTTTGTTTTGAAGCAATAATATTATTAGATGTATAAACATATAATATAATAAAATTATATAGATATAAATTTGTATACATAAAATAACTTGGTAATAAATCGTAAGCTGTTACATTGTAGATGGTCTCCAGATAGTTTGGTCCGTTTAAATATACTTATCGGCCATTAATGTTAATCATTTTGTTTTATCATTAATTACAAATTTATGTTACTCTAATTATAGTTGATTTACCAATTGGCCATACCAGGTTTGTTGAGTGTCATGAAATATATCTGACAACATGACCCACCTTTAGCTGATGAAAAGAATACCTGAAAAAAGAAAAGATTTTAAATATTAGTTTGAATAATTTTATAGAATCATCTTAATCAAATTAATTTGTTCATCAAATTTAAAATGGAAGAATTATTTAATAATAAAAATGTATTTTTTTTTGGACTTCCACTTTATATTCCACCTGCGGGCCATTTCATAGCTAAATCCGTCCCTAAATTGAACATTAAATGACACTACATTATCCGTGTATTTCATTAAACTATTAATAATTTACCATAGTGTAATTCATCCATTGACTTGTTTCTTTCCCATAACCAAACAAAACAATTTAGAATGTATTTTTTTAAACTACAACAAAAAAGCCTAACCGAACCACAAGCAACAATAACCAACATAATTTTAAGATGATTTGAAAACTTTCTAAAATATCCTATCCAAAAAAAGAACAAGCCTTAATTATTGATAACATCCAGCAGCAAGATTATATTTTCACTATAGCAGAAATAACCAAAACCAGAAAATATTATTTTTGTTTCCAGAATCTAAAAATCTGCATCTTCCTGTCCAGTGTCAAACTAGTTAAAAATGTACTTAACCAACCTAATCAAATCAAAATCAACACCACTCCATTCAAAATAAGAAAATATTTTAATCCCGACAAAAGTATAATAATATCAAATGTATGCCCGACATTTCCTCATAATGTAATCAAAAAGGAACTTACAAATATCGGAGTAATACCAACCATCCAAATTGTTTACCACAGAGCAGGTATTCAGAAATAAAGATTCACTCACATACTAAGTTTTAGATGTCAAATATATATAACAGCCGAAGATATCAACAAAATTCCAAGTTCACTACTTATAAAACATGAGATTATTAATCATGGAATTTTCTTTGACTCTTTAACACCATACAGGTACAAAAGAACAAGTCATACCTTAACCAAACTGTACCAAAAACCTAGACAAATTACAAAATACACATGAAACATACCCAAAAAGCCAAATCGACAATAAAGAAATAATGCAAAAAGAGAAGCCTTCTCCTAATCCACATCCAACTCTAACAAATTAATGACTGTTGATAAAAAATATGGCAATAACAAACGAGCAACTGAAATATCACAAACGCAAGGCAAGGCAAGGACGCTTTAGTCCAAATATATAACAAAAATTAACATAAAAGTAATACCTACATTTTAAAAAAAAATCAGAATCATATTAACTAATCTAGAAATATATTTTTAAAATAAAATTTGTAATTAAAAAAAAGTATATAGGGTTTACGCTAGTAACCTGTTGTTGAAGCGAATAGATCAAAAAAAAAAAAATGTTAACGTATTTTGTATATTCAAAATCAAATAGGTACAGTCGTTGCCAGATAAATTGGCACGGAAGGCGGCACGATAACGGAAAACCAGGGGTTCTTTGTACTAGGATGTTATTACCAAATATATTAACAAAACCAACAATAGTCACAAAACATTTTAAACTAATTTTAAATTAATAATTTATAAACAAATATTTTGAAAAAGTAGTGACTGTAGTATAGTAAAAAACTACAAACTAAATTATTTATATTATAACTTCAAAAGAATTTTAAGAAATGTTATTTAATATTGAAATTTTATGAATTAATATCAAAAATAAATATATTCATAACATGCAACATACCAAAAATAAACAGTTATGAAAAAAAATAAATAATGGACAATATAATACATTTGACAAAATTAACATACCTTATCATTACGTTCACAAAGAAACTTCAACCTCTGTGCTTTCTTGTGCATGAATACACCATCCAAATGACCAGTTTCTACACTTCGTATTTCGATTGCTTTGTTGCCCCAACCCATTATTTGGCCAGTGCCAATATATGCAACCGAAGTAGGCATCTCCCCCCATTGTAATAATATATTCTTTGACGTCTGTAAATGTCCATAGTTAAAAAAATAAAAATAAACAAAGATTATAAATATTAAATAGTTACCTTTCCATAAGTATTTACATAGACACCCTCGTTGTCAAAACATAACAACAATTGTAACCCATTAGAGTTTGGTAACACAACAATACAATGTGGCGCAATAGCTCCTTGAGTCTAGTAATTGTAACAATAAAAACATTAATAAAGCGTATGGTTTATATTATTTGAGAAAAACACTTACATGTTTAGGTAAATATACATCATACACAGAAGCGGAGTCAAGATCTACAGCATGGAATCCATCAGCTGAACCATATATCACCTTAAGTCGTGCCCCTTCTTCAATTGTCAAATCTACTAGTAGAGGTCGATGAACAAGGTCTCCAAAGGACTAAAGAACATTTTTATAGAATTATCAAAGTATAAAAATTAATACACACAGTAACAGTAATATTATACCTTAAAAGCCATAAATTTGTGATATGGTTTAGGAGCCCATGCATAGATCTCAATGCTGTCTTTGAGTGCTATCACTAAGAATTTTATACGTTCATATTTAACAATGCAGAAGTGTACAGCACCTTGTAAATCACCAACATTTATCCAACCATTCCTACGTTCTACTTGCTGCACACATAACAAAGAAAAAAATAATATAAATTACAAATGTACATAGATGGAATAAAAACAATAACTTAAGTTATGATGTAAATGTAATATATAACTCACCCCATCTGTTCTAAGAATTTTAGATTTCAGCCAAGATAAATAATAGACTCTAACACGATTTTTCTTGCCAGAAACAGTTACTAATATATTTTGACCTTCCAGTACTTCCATTTGTTGGAATCGTCTTCTAGAAATAAGTTGGTACACTTTGCCTTGACCACTTCTGTCTAACAACATAAGTCCAGTTTCTGTGCCAATCAACAGGTTAACTCCTAAGAACAAAAAATATTTTAAATATTTTCAAAATAAAATATCTTAAATATACATTGATCATCTACATACCCCATAACGCTGCACAGAGAATTTCAGAATTGAAACGTTTCTTGTATTTACGTATCTCTGGTGTTTCAGATGCTAAATCATGAACAGTTGGTGTAACATTAACGTTAACGTGTGACTCACGACGACCGGGCCCTTGTGAACTTGTACTAGTACCAGTACCACCAGCCCCAAAACCGAATGTCAGGAATGAACGTTGTTTCTGTAGTAAGGAATAAGTTTTAGATATTGCGTTTTGATACTGAAACAAATAACAAAATACCTTTAGAAATTGTATTTAGATCAATGAATACCAAATAATAAATGAAGTGTCTTCTAATACCAACAGCCACTTTTGTAAGCATTATATTTACATTTTACATACATCATGTTAATAGCTGTTGATAATAAAAGCATCAAGTTTATAATTACACTTACTTTTAACAAATTTGGACATGATGTTTGAGTTAATGTTGTTAATGGACATAAAACAAAATCAAATAAGATTAAATATTATTTTAAAACAATACTAACTGCACAGTTAAAAAATTAAATGACAATATTTAAAATAAATATAAAATTAAAATTGACATGTTGTCTAGTAATTTGATTATTTACCTCTTCACTGTTGCTTTTATCAAGTCTTTGACTTGGAGTACCAGGACTAGATGAAGCCTAGAAAAATAAAATAAAGAAACAATGTTAAAAATAAGTATAATACACATTTTATGTTCAACAAAACCTGAGATAGCAGATCTGGTAGAACCGAACTTGTCCTTGAACTTGATCCACCTGATATGTCATGTCTATGAAAATCACTACGGCGTTCATCGCGGTTCTACAAGTTCAAATGTATAATTCATTATTTCTATACACATTCATTTCATATAAGACATACATTTTTGTAATTTTGCATTAGTTAGGTTATTCAGCGTGTATTAGTTGTGAACAATTTTTAGCGTATATTATGCTCAACCAATGTGAGCTAGTTATTCCCATAAAATATTAATATTTATACCAACAATTAAAACATACATATTTTTAAATACTTACCTTATTTACTCTAAATGTAAAAATATAAGTTATTTATAAATATCTGTATGAAACTGCTTTGCCATTATAATCCTCACTCTTTGTTGTATTTACATTTAAACATTTTGTTCTACAACTATCATCAACATAAACCTAGGTACCTATCTATTTAAAAAATGCTAATATGTACACAAATCATGCAACACAAACAACATTTTATTACATGCACACAACACGAACGCATTTTTGTATTAAATATAGCATACACCATTCAATTTTTTTTTTTTTATATGATCAAAATTTTATACCAAGATTATGGGAAAAAACCAATTCCAATTTCATTTTTGCGCATTCCAAAATATATACGCTATAAGTATTGATTTTTATGTGCATTTTTTTTTTATTTTCAGAAAATTATTTAGGGATGTGCAATGATATAAGCATTAAATTAAATGTAATTGTTTTGAATTCGATTTTAGTCAAAAAATGTATGAATTAATTCTCATAATTATTGTCAATTAAATTATTCCAAATAAAGTACCTAAGAGGAATTCAAAATTATAAAATATGTCAATGAGTATTTAACTCAAATTATGAATTAAATTATAAATTACTTTATAAATTCCTTTATTTTATAAGTTGAACTTTATTCTAACAAGTAGAAACTTATTTGAAAATAAGATTTTGATAGAACCTTTGACTGATTGTAATATCACATTGATAAATGATAATTAATATTTTTCATATTATGTAAAATCGAACATTAAAACAACATTTCACAATGAGCATTAAGTTAGATTTGATTTTTTTTATATCGAAGAGCACATCACTAACAGTCAGTTAGTATTTATTTGTACCGAAAATATTGACCAGGATAAATTGGTTTAAAGTCATGCAATTTTCACAAATACCACTGACCACTCACCAGTCATATCACCATAAAGTACAAGATTAAAATCTTCTAACACGTTATTAGACTCTTTGGACATGATGATCAACAGTGATATCAATGAAATTAATAAATGACATAAACCTAATCATCCTCTATATATATATGAGGTGTCTATACACTAAGTACCTATTATCCTTAGTAGTGATTGAGACACCTAATATGTGTATTATTAGCGACAACGCGTATTAAAGTAAAACACATGACATGAAATATAAACCTTTACTTTTCTATCTCTAACCTGATTAGTTTCATTGGTAAATCCATTATCTTGACCAATAATCTTCTTGCTACTATTAGCACTTCCTCGTGAAAACCTGGGATCATTCTCTAAATGTCTGTTTTCTAACAATGGTCTGATAAATCTTTGACGATTGGTTTGCAATACTATATCACCATCAGTTCTTTCTCGCCTTGGCCTAGTTGGTTTCCACGGTTTTTTTAATGAATCAGTTCGTTCTAAAGATTTTTTACTAACATCTGAACTTCTTCTCTGTTGAATATCAGAACGTCTTCCATCCAAAAACATAGCAGAATGACGAGCTGATGGTACGAAAAAATCTGTATTCTCTCGTCTGAACATATTGGGTATAAATTTAGAAGGGCCAGATGATTCTGAACCATTACGATTATGTTGTGGCATACGTCTAGGTACCGACGATACCTGTTCTTTGGCTTTTTGTTGAGAATTTTTTTCTGCTATATTATTTGATTTATGAAAAAATCGAGCAAAATCCCAGTCCTTCAGCAATTTTTGTTCATCAATATCTACTTTCCCATCACTTGTACTTGGTTTTTGTTGCGGCAACTGGTGTAGGAATTTTTTAAAATATTAAAACAAAATAATATAATAGAAACCTAATCGTCCACAGTGTTAATCTTGATCATAGCACTCCAATAAAAGCTATTCAATTCATTTGAATAAAAGGTAATACAAATAATAATATATTCGTCCTTCCATAGAACCAATTTTATAAAATAACATTTAAACCTAAATTTTAAAATGATGTATGAAAAATATGATTTTGGAACTTCTTTTGAATTAACTTAGATGATATTTTAATAGACACAAAGAGTACTAAACGTCTTGTGTAAATAATTGTTGTTTTATGTAGCAACCTATACATCATAAGTAAAAAATACCATGCAAATATAACTAAGCAACAATTCAAAAAAAATTCCAAACAAAAATCCAATTACATGTCATGAAACACAAGAATATCTCAGAGACAGATTTTTAATTTACTTAAAGAAAATAAATATTTTGGTTATGTTAAATTTTAAAAACATTAACAACTAATAATTAATAATTTTTATAGTAAGATTATATTCATAAGAACCTAATTTTATTATTCCTGAATTATAATTTGAAGTAGTATTTAAAATGTACTTCAAAACACTACATTTAAGTTTATGAGTTTTCAATATGTAAATAACTCCCGACATGAATAAATCATTAGTTGAATGTAATTCTTTAGTAATTTATATAGATTTACAATGAAATAAAATATTAATAATAACAACAATAAAAACTGTAGATTTCTAATGTTTATTAAATAAAAAAAAAATGTATTCAATTAGAATAAAATGTGTTGATATTAATGTTTATTTTCAAATCTTTTAAGAAAAACTTTTGAAAAATCATACTTTTCTGATTTGTTACATAATCATAGCAAACAATGAATTTATACTGTAAATGTATTGTTTAGAAAGTAAAATAATCTAGAATGCAATGAAATGTTGATAATAAAAACCCTACACCATTAAGCTGAATCCACATATTTTTAACTTTTAAGATTTATCCATATAGAATGAATATTTTGATAAAGAAGTGACATTTTATTAATATTGTTTGATCGAAAAACATGATAGCTTAAGAATGATTCCATACATTACAAACCATATTATATACTTGAATGCATAAAATACTGTATCAAATAGATTGCCTCTCATAGTTAGTTAATCTAATAGCAATAATCTAAGAACGTACAGTGGATAAATAACTAAAAATAAAAATGACTAATGTTAAATGTGGACTCAGCTTTAGAATGTATTGTTATAAATTTATTAAGATTAGATAAGACAATTTAGAAAAGCATTATATAAGTTACTATAAGTTTTTTGATCAATACATTTGTATACCTTTATATACCTTTGGAAAAACTTGGAAGTTAACAGAATAATATTTTACAATTGGGAAATAGACATTTACATGGACCAAATTCTACCACCAAAAAAAAAAAAAAACTAATTGTTTTACTACTTTTAAAAAATACACACTAAGTATACAAAGATACTTCTCTTTAAGCCAAATTACTATTAGTAATTAATTAAGCAATTGAGCTAACTTCAAATTTTTAAATCAATCCTAGTAATATATTTTTATAAAAAATACTTATATAAAATAATGCACTTTAATGGGACATTTTATAAAATAAAAACTAATGATAATAACATTTAAGCAGTCAATGCATTTAAATTAAACAAATTTCAAAAATGTTAATTAAAAATTATTAAATATAATAAACAGATAATGAATAATATAAAATCTCATTATCTAATAATATTACAAGTAACTGCCCAAAGAACCTTAATGGCAAAACCATTTAAATAACATATTTTTCTTTTTCATGCTAAAAAAAAATGTCAGAATGTCCCATTCTAAGCTTATATTTTTCGACAAAAAAGTTTTTGATATTGCACACTATTTAATGTTTACCAATTTGTGATAAGTGTAATGTGGTGTGCATTAGCCTATAAAGCAAATTAAAACACTTACCCTTCTTAATACCAATGTTCTATCTCCACTTTCTTCTTCGTCTGGAGTAGGTGGGAGAGGACGATTAGGCGCACCACCAGGTCCCATAACAGTAGTAGAACTTGATGATGATCCTAAATATCAAAACAAAATCACTTAATAATAAGTCTAAAACAATTTCAGTGACTGAATTATATTTAAAAATATATATCATAATTTAATCATAATATTATTGCATAGTAATCAAAATTGAATAATTAAAAATATGATAGCATTCATTTATAATCTCTATGATAGTTTAAGAAACAAACTGATATATCGCTTTAAAAGATAAATTATATATTAAATAGTACAATACCTTCTAAATGCACAATTCCATTAGGATTTATATCAGCAGGCCTAAACAGTAAAATAAAATAATTAACGATATGTTTATTTAAATTATATAAGCAACTTACAGTGGTTTAGGTGGATCACTAGCAAGTAATGTTCCATCATTTGGCTTTCTTCTGGGTGGTGCACGGCGAGCATCATGTCTATGAGCTGTGTCATCTTCATCATCATCATCGTCATCTTCATCTTCATCAGAAGAGTCAGACTCAATTATTCCTTGTGGTATAACTTTTCCACCGCCATTTTGGTGTACCTGTGACACAGAAACATCCGTCTGTCTTGCTGAACCGCCTATTTCATTTAACTGAGCAGCCAAAACATCAAAGACCTATATTGTTTGCTCTCAAGTTAAAGTTAAACTATTTATCAAATAAGCTTACCATAGGTTGGAATACGTTGGAATTTCGCTGTGGTTGTTGCTGTTGTGGATGGAAATGTCTATCATCACGTGGTGGTGGTGGAAGAGGTCTAGAAGGTGGGTGGGGATCTGGAACAACTAATCAATAATTGCATTTAAGAAATAACTAATAAGAAAACAATCAAAATCTGTTATTATTATACCGATTAGTCTGTGAGGTATTATAGGTGGGCGAGCAGGAGGACCTGGTTCTGGTATTTCTTCTCTTTCTTTAGCATGTTTATCTTTACCATGAGGAGTTAAAGTTCGCCCCTCCTGAATTTGTTGGAAGTTTCTCCTCAATGTATTATCACCCGGAGCTTGGATTATAGATGAATGTTGTTCACCTGCAATATTATGGTCGTCATCTTCTTCATTTTCTGATCCACTATAACGATAATCTTCTCTCTCAGCTGAAAACCAATATTATTAGAATATAATATTATATATTATTACAAAATATAACTTAAAATACTTACATTTTTCTTGCTTTCGTTTTTTACACCTATCGATATGATCTTTAAGTTGAATACGAACTTGTCTCTCTGTTGGTTGGTCCCTAATATATGGGTGTTTTAAAAGCTGGTCTGTATATGGCCTCTGATGATAATCTTTAACCAGCACTGTTTCTATGAAACCTAAACATAATAAATACCATATTATTATTTTAATTCAGCTAAAATAACAGAATGATAATTTTCTAAAAAACTTAACATACCATGAAACTTTTTAGCCCATTTTTTTGACTTCAATCGGGGTGGAGAGTTTCGAGGGATTAAGAATAAAGCCCTCATTGGATGAAGATCACACAAAGGTGGTTGAGATTCAGCCATTTCTAATGCAGTAATACCTACAAAAAAAACAAAAACTTGTTAACATATGAATTATTGAAAAATGTAATTTTAATTTCCCTACCTAAACTCCACAGATCACTTCTATTATCGTATGTAGCATCTGGATTTTCTTCACAAGCAATAACTTCTGGAGCCATCCAGTATGGAGTACCGATAAAAGTATTACGTCGCCCAATCGTCCGATCTAATTGAGCACTGACACCAAAATCAACAAGTTTCACTTCAGCATTATCGGTCAACAAAACATTTTGACCCTTGATATCACGATGTATGACTTTGTTTGAATGCAAATAGCTGAGACCACGTAATATTTCCCGGCATATGTAAGCAATCCATTCTTCTTTAAGTGATTGCCCTTTGGTAGATTTAACTAAATCTGTGACAGATCCAGCACCACAGTATTCCATCACAAGCCATAGTTGATCATCTTTGCCCGGTGGACTTTTTTTAATAAATGCACCATAATATGTAGCAATATTACGATGATTGGAATACTATAAAATATGAACCATTATCAGTCAAGTACTTATAACTTATTACACAGTTTATTTTAAATAAGAAATTACTTTTTTCAGAACATTGATTTCCAATTTAATTTCTTCCTCTTCTTCCTTTTGAAAAAAAAAAAAAATTACAAATTTAAAACTATATTTATTTTGAAATATCAAGAATTTAATGAATTTAAAAAAATAAAACCGTTTTTTTTTAATTTGAAACACTAAAATGGTTTTACACATATACAGTATACATACTTCAGTAACATCCATAACTTTAATTGCTGCCAATTGTCCAGTTTTGGTATGTCGCCCCTAAAAAAATAATTTAAAATGTAAAATTAGGTACCTGTTTATTTATCTTCCTAATTTAACTTAAGTTCAAAATTAGTAATTTTTAATAGACCATTAAAATCAGTTTAACTACCTAAACAATAAATCAATATGTTGAAATTATATCTTAAACTAATAATTATTATTTCTTTTGTTTCCTAAAAATGTATAGTTCTAATTACGGTTTATATAGGTAACAATTGTTTGTAATATTATGAAGTCACACAAGTGGTAATACTAGTTAATATGATAAAACACATAACACTAATTTTAAATAAAGTATCTCAAGTATGTATAAAATATACTTATTCTACCTACCTACCTATCAAAAATTGTGAATTAAAACTAAAACTTAATATTATTAGTTTATTCTACTAATGTCTCAAATCATATTTATAAAAATTTAAATTATACGTTAAGATTTTATGTCTTTAAAAATGCCTAAATGTCTTTATACATATTTCATAATTTTATGAATACCCAAGATAATTTGTTATGATTTATCTATGTTGATTAATTTATACACAATTTATTTTAATTTTTAAATGTATTATATTATACCCAATAATATTAAGTATTTTATGTTCCAAAGGAGTTAAAAATATTTTACAGCAAGTACCACTATGTATATTGAAAATTAAAATTACTGCTGCATAACACATGTGATGAATCACTTAATTAAATAACATAGGCTCTTCATATAATTGGTGTGATAATAAAAGAGTTATTAAGATGACCTTTATTCAAACAAGGTTCATAAAACTCTCTGATGTTGATTTTTAAACAAATAAAATGAAACATAACATTAGATGCAACAGTTTTTGATTGAATAAAATACATAATTTTGAATATATAAACAAAGACATTTTAAGACCATAATACACTGTTAATTGTATCAATAAAATGACATTTAGATTTTAATTGAAAAAAAAGTATAAAATGTTCTATAGTTATAACAAATAATGAACCAATTACAATTTAACAAAGTGGGCAAATGATGACATTACTCGCTATAGAACAATAAAGTTTCGTGTAACAACAGTAGGTAGAATTAATTAATGTTGGTGGACTTTGAAGGGCCAACAATCAATTATACCTAAAATGGCACACCTTCATCTAATATCTGCGACATAGTTTCTTCAAGGCTACCATTATGCATGGTTACTCGCATGGTTATTATATATGAAACCAAACATTACAATTGATGTACTATGAGTGGGTTATAAAGAAACATAATCAAACCTATCGTCTTTACTCGAAAGTGCAATCACTGTAATAGGAACTCAATTGCAGGAAAATAAAAGCAATATTTACAGGTAGGCAAGTTTGTTGGTGACTATCGGGTGGGGAAAGAGAATAAATCAAACAACAATCTGTATTCAAAATTGGAGTTCAATTACGGGCTTCCGGCTAATCCGAAATTAAGCCAGGGTCTCGCAGACACTGTACCAAACGACAGATCAAGATAAAGATAGATAAATCGACAGATATCACTTACCTTGTACACTTGTCCATAGGTGCCATTGCCGACAACTTCAATAAGCTCAAATATGCCAGCCGGGTCCTGGAACAAGACAGAATATATTTAATTTTTTTTAAGGTGATGCGTTTCGCGTTTGTCGCGAATGGTGAATTGGTGGCTGGCTATTGGTGACAGTGGGACAGGGGCGTGGGGTGACGGATGGAAGCTCACCTTTAACGCGTTGAGATCGATGTCGTCCAGCGAACAGTTGACACTCGGTGCTAGGTTGTGAGCCATGTTCAACATGGGCGCGGACAGAGCCGTTGTTGACTGGATCGGAGAGATCGGACTCTGCGGCGACTGCGGTGGTCGCGCTGTGCGGTCCGTCAACGACGATTTCTACCCGTGAGGCCTCCTCCGCTCCGCGCGAGGCTATTACGCGGTGTTAGTCAGCCGTCCGCCGATGTGCATCGCAGTGGGTAGTCGACACTTCGACAGTCGTTGTCGACGTGCTAAAACGGTACACGCGACATGCCGACGGGTTGGCTGGAGTTGTTCGTCGTCGTCGTAGGCCGTAGCTCGTAATCGTATTAGTGTAGTACTACTATTATTATTATTATTATTATTATTATTATTATTTACTATTATTCTTATATACTACTGGTTGGCGTCGACTGTACATCGGAGGGGCAAAATAATAATAATAATAAAACGACCGAGAAGGCGAGAACGAAAAAAAAAATAATAAAAATAACGAAAACAATAACAATTGGGAAACTCCACACCTTTCCCAGAATCACGGATCTCAATTATGGTGACGTCATCAGCTGGACAGGAGGCACTGTGTCGCTGTTATCGGCGAGAATTTCGAATTTTGATTTTGGTCAAATTGACGGACATTGATAGCGGCCGCTGTTGCAAACCATAGATAATATGTGATAAGTGATAACCACCGCTGATAAATAATAATTGATAACTCCCTCACAACTCTCAAACGGACCAAGATATTATATATATATATAATTTATAGATTTTAGATATATTAGTCTTATAACTTATAAGTTATAAGGGTCTAAGAATCTAAGATATATCTTTGATCATGTCCAAACTCTAACTTTTAAAATTTAAGTAGTAAGTACTTAGTAGAGATAATATAGTCATATAGATTGTAGATTTCAGACATTATGAACATTAACATGATGTATTAATGTTTATGCCTTTATGGAGCTTATCCTTTAATCCTTATAGTAATTTTTTTCTATGGTAATAAATAAATATATTTTAAATTTTATAAATTTATAATATATATTATATTTGTTTAATTGTTGTCCTTTTTTTTCGTGTTCATTTTTTCCTTGGTCTTTTTACCGATTACCTGCTAATAATAGTCAGTATCGAAGCCCGTAAGTATATGATATCCTCCAGGAATCTAAGATATATTTTTGACTTATAGTGTTGACCGCTGGCCGTCAATTTTATCTTAACGGGCTGGGAACAATTTCTGTCTGAAAATTATTTTATTCAACAACAATATAATAGTCAATGATACTAGTCACGCTACCTACTACAGTTATTATTTGTAACTTTTTTAAATTATTGTGGTTTATTTGTACAGCATTCTTTAATATTAATAATAGTATTTAAATATTCAACAACTTTTTTATTACCTATTTAACAATTTTTGGGAGAGAATACAACCAATACCGGCCTACTCCATCCCCGCCAACCACTGGATACGCAACTGGTTATGATAAATGATAATATATATTATATAATATACATCGGATACCCGCTATTTTTTTGTAGCAAACATCACTAACAACAGTCAACAGTACACTAATTATAAAAAAATTTAGTTTGATAACTCATTAATGGCGATCAAAGATAATATACAATATAAGTAGGAGGTACCTAGTACCTACCCGTATTTTTATATTATATTTTTTACATTGTGCAATCGATAATTTTATTTTATAATTATTATCATACTGGACTCTATGACATAGAGATTCTAAATAGTTATATAATATGATTTAAATATAATTATATAGGCAGGTCGTACTATTTTTTTTTTATAACCATTGGCGTCAAGGGAGGGGGACATATATTTTTATGTGGTGGCAAAGGTATCGTTTTGCTACTCCATACATTGTTTTATGGTTGCAGGGGTATCGTTTTGCTACCACAAAATAAATTAAATACGATATTTATTAAAGTTTTTGATATTTAAAATGTACCTACACTATATTCTAAGACCAGTAGGATACAAAATAATATATTCTGTGATAGTGCGTTAATTATTTATTGATTTATAATGATACAACTTTTTATAAAGAACTTTTTTTTGTTACTCCAGAATTTCGACTCTAGTGATGCCTGGTGCCCCCTAGGTACTTAACTATATAATAAGTGGCGTGATACATGTAGAAATAAACTATACGCGTCTATAGGTACCTATAATAATTATAAATTATAAATTATAATTACCTATCATTGATTGTTATAATTTATAATAATAATAGTATAATCAATGGTTTTGCGTATTATACAATTTTAATACGCTTATTCATATGAAAGGTTGTTTGTATTATAATGTATTGAACAATAATATAAATGATAAATACATTAATAATTATTAATCAATACGCTTTTGGTGAAAACCGTCGAGTTCTTCCCATTATATCTTGGCGCATGGACTCAAAAAATAGTAACTTCTTCTCTTCGTCTACTTTGATTTTCATTTCATTGCATTTCTAAACAGGTCATATAACACGACATATAATATTAATATATTATCATGTACCTACTAGTAAAAATTACAATGTTAAAATTAAAAAGGTGAGCAAGTGGGTACCTATCGCTCTGCATCAGTCTGCAATACGGTAGGGGTCGAGTTAGTGATTAGAAATTTGAATTCAATGATTTACCATATGTTTTTTTGATATTGCTATTATTTATTAAAGTAGTTATTAATTTTATTAATTAATATTTAATTGATATGCATTTTGTAACATTGAAACTTAAAATGCTTATAAAAAAAAATAGCGCATGCGTACTTTTAATATTTTTGAACTATTGTATAAAAAATTATATGGAAACTATTGTATTAAACTTAAAATTTTTTTGACTGAGTGAACATTATTTATGGAAAATATAATTTAAAAAATAAAAATAATAAAAAACGAAAATTTCTCATGCCTATCAATACCTCAAAAAGAGTCAATATTTTGAAAATGTTATAGTGTCTAGGAAATCCTAGTATATAAACATTCGGTAAATAAATCATGTATATCTATTTATACGCCATTATACGGTAATTTTATTTTGAGTTGCACCAAAAAAACAAAATCGATTTTTTCAAAAACTAGTTTTGTGTAAACATTTTCGTTTATTTTTATTTTTTGAGATATTTTTGAAAACAACTGGGCATTTTCAATTTTGACTTCTCAAATGCACCAACAATATCGATTTCCCAAGAAATTATACTGAATTTGAAAATCGAAGTTTAACTTCGACTACTAATCGTGTAAACAGACAAAAAAATTACTAGTTTAGAGCTACAATATCCTACCATATTTTCATAGAATATTCCATTGTATAAACTACTACTATTTATGGCTGTTTTCGGTGTTTCGATATCATTATAATAATATCCAGGTTCTGTGTTTCTAGATTCCAAATTGATTTTTTTCTGCAAAGTTTCTTTTTTTTTTAATTTGTTGTTGATTTCAGAACTATGATCATTATTTGTATAATGATACATATTTTGTTGGCACGTTTCATTCTTATAAATTGGAATATTTTCTACAGGCTCTATTGCAGTTATTGAAAACTCTGTAGTAGTGGCGTTTAGTGGAATGCTATTTCCAGTGTCATTGAGCAAAGTATGCAAAGTATATTCTAAGTACTCAAATATCTGATTGAAAATACTAGTGCAAAATTGATGAACGTCTTCTATCATCATTAAATCATTAAACAATTTCAAAATTATTTAAGTTCAAAATAATAATTTGCAACGAATTTTATTATGCAACTTAATCTTTTTTTAGTAATTATTACATTTTTCATAATTAGTTGTTGAAAAAAATGACGAATTTTCTATTTTATAAATCATAATTATTGTCGCATAGTAACAATAATAACAATTATATAATAAAATATATATGTATCTATGTATAGATAGGATTTAGTAAAATCTAATAGAAAAGCACTGGCGGTAACAATTGTTCTGTATTTATCATAATATTAGCCCGAATAATAAAATATTATAAGCCCGAATTACCCAAAGTACTATTATAATGTTTAGCAATTTAAAAAATGCATTATCTAACTCACTTTTTATTAAATAAATTTAAATACCACCCCTAAATGGCTAAATGTAAATGTAAATGAATAATTTTATTATATTAATGTGTTACCTAATTAAGATCATCATTGCCATATTGCGCATAATAATAATTATTCCATAAATAATTAGTAAACAAAATAAAAATAAAATCAGGTTACCCATATATGTTATAGCCACGATATATTTAAATTTTAATCGTATATTGCGACATCCGCAATTATAAAATTATGTAGTAGGTAATAGATAATAGGAATACGTTTTTGTAAACAATTTTTATTTATTATCTTATACATAAGACCAGAATCCAGTAAAAAGTAAACTAAATTTGTGTTCGGTATAGGTACATTGGTACATAGGTAGGTACTTGTTCATATTTTTTTGTTCTTTTTCGTGAGAGGTAGCCAGGTAGGTACACTTTAACTGTCTAAACCGATTTCCTCATGCAGTTATTACTTACATTTACATCGCTGTTTAATAAAATTGAAAATTTAGTTTTTTAAATTCAAAAGTAGGTTTATGGCGTTTATCGGCTATTAAACACGTTATAAAAATAACGAAAGTTATAGCTATCGTTCAATAATTTGTATATAGTATGTGAAGCTGGGTTGTACTGAAGTCTGAAATTCTGAATCTTTGAATGTACTCAGTACTGGTGGAGTACTGGACCCAACTCTACATTTTCCCGGTAGTTCATGCGGTTTGTGTATCATGAATGATACCAATGATACCACGATTACAATACATTTACAACGGCCAATCAGATTACGATAAAGGTACACGACGCGACAATTCTGTGGATAAATATGCGACAAGTCACAGTGTTCGGAGCTGGATATGCGCATGCGAGTTGAGGAGTATGCGCATATCGAACACCGAACAATGTGACTTGTCGCTAATATAAGCAACATACGTTTGTATCGATATAATACGCTATTGCTCCGTCCATAAATTGTATAATATTATGATCTAAGTACAAGACGAATGGCGAATCTGTGGAATGTGCAACACGGTTATAATATAATTTTATAAAGAACTTTATAATAATGATGAATAATGATTACTGATTAGCAAATAGCAATACATTTTTGGAACCCCTTCATTTTCTTATCAAATATTGCTTCCGGAGCGTACGTTCTGTCGGTCCCGTGACTGCCACTGCTCTCTAATAGTAATAACAAATTGTAGTGTAAAATTATTAGTCTAGTCGACCCGTGACATCGAATTTTAAAGAAAATGTCCGTTACCATCTTGCGCTGGGATATCGATAAATTATAATATCGTTTGATCTCATACTTCAGTATTGAGTATATGCACCACGCCAAGATGTACTTAACATTCCCATCGATTAAGTTGTAATATTATTAGTATTACTATTATTATTAAGTCGTGATTTCTGGTGGTAAAACGCCGGCCGAAGATTTTAATCAAGCCATCGTACACGTAAGTAATTTTTTTTTAAGTATAGGGATAAGTGCTTAATGGTGTTCAAAACGAAGTGCCATATACGATCGACTACCATTTTCGAAGAGTTAGACTTCTGTTTGTGTGTGTGTGTATTTTGTTTTGTTTGTTATTACAAATGCATAATACGAAATCATTTGTTATTTACAGTCTTGTGTTTTAATGTTATGATTAACATTTTCGAGATTAATAGACAGTATAAGCAGCTTATTCTTTTGGTCTGATTAAATACTGTTCTTGTTTCATTTATCTAGGTTTTAAAGACAATTCAAAGATACAGGTTCTCGAAGTATCCAGTATTCTTATAGTTTTTTAGATTACATTTTTTGTTTTTCAAATTGGTGTTTACTCAACATTTTTAAAATTAAATGTCTTAAATTTAATGAATAAGTACAACTTTATGTATGTTTTTTTAATACCTAATTATTTTATAATCAATGTAATTTATCTGTAATTTCAACTTAAAGTTTTTAATTGTTATTTCCAAATAACAAAAGTGTTCGATATAATTGCAAATTCTTGTGACAATTTTCAATCAATATTCTGTTTACCATGATATGAATATTTGTCCTAAAAGTTTTTTACATTTTTACCTAAAAATAATGACTTATAGTACCTTAAAATAAATTGATACCCTACTCTATTTTGAATATAAAACTTAAATGAAGTAATTATTAACTTTTTTCTCATAGATTCCAATAATAATGAGTTCCACCATGTTATATAAGCCATTGCTGTTTGGCATGTCCAGCGAAAAACAAGAATCTTTTTTAAAGATGACTATCTTGACAACTGCAGCAGTCCTATGTAAGTATAATATTAATTAGTTTCATTAGTTTTTATTTTGAATCTTTGAATAATTTAATGCAATAAAACTATTTTTAGCTTTTGCAACGAGACTTTTTTCTGTACTTCGATTTGAAAGTGTTATTCATGAATTTGATCCTTATTTTAACTATCGTACAACACAATATCTTGCAGAAGAAGGATTTTATAAGTTTCATAATTGGTTCGATGATCGGGCATGGTATCCACTTGGTAGAATTATTGGAGGTAATGTTTAAAGAATAAATATAATTATACAAAAAAAAATCAAAACAATATATTATTTACGAAAAAAATTTTTTAGGTACAATTTACCCAGGCTTGATGATTACGTCAACCGTCATATACAATACTCTTCATTTTATCAATTTAACTTTGGAAATTCGAAACATTTGTGTATTTTTAGCACCTTTGTTTTCTAGTTTTACTACCATAATTACATTCCTCTTGACTAAAGAGTTAAAAGATACTCGTGCCGGACTTATTGCAGCTGCTATGATAGCAATTGTTCCAGGGTATATATCTCGTTCGGTTGCTGGATCGTATGATAATGAAGGTAAATTATTAACATTAAGTGTTATAATTTAAACATGATAAATGTATTTGTTTTCAGCCATTGCTATTTTTTGTATGCTTTTGACTTATTATGCATGGATCAAATCTGTGAAAACGGGAAGTATCTTATGGTCTGCATTTACTGCACTTGCATATTTTTACATGGTAAGGGAAACATTTTAATTTAAATTGCAATTCAAATTTATAAACAATATGTAACAATAAATTATTATTTTTTAAGTATACAAATTTATTTATATAGTTTACAAGTTTTAAATAATCTATGCTAGGAACTTAACAATGTCTAATGGCTACTTTTAATTTTACTTTTTTGACAAAATTGTGTTTATATTCTAGGTATCATCTTGGGGCGGATATGTGTTCTTAATCAATTTAATACCAATGCATGTGTTTGTTTTGATGGTTACTGGACGTTTTTCGCATAGAATTTATGTAGCGTATAGCACAGTATACTGTATTGGTACCATATTGTCAATGCAAATATCATTTGTTGGGTTCCAGCCAGTCCAAACTTCTGAACACATGATGGTATGAATAATATTTATTAAAACTTTTTGAATTTTTTAATACAGCTTCTTATTTATTAAGGCTTTAGGTGTATTTGGATTGTGTCAATTACTAGGTGGGATAAATTACATGCGAACAAAGATTGTTGGAGATGATTTTCAGACATTGTTCCAGTTTATTATATATTTAATCGGAGGCACTGTAATTGCTTTTGGTACTTTACTTACAATAACTGGTAAAAACAAATAAATATAATTTTAAAATTGTTCGTCCAATTTCATGATATAAATTTTAAAGGAAAAATTGCTCCATGGACTGGCCGTTTTTACACATTGTTGGATCCATCTTATGCTAAAAATCACATACCGATCATTGCATCTGTTTCTGAACATCAACCTACATCTTGGTCTTCGTTTTATTTTGACTTGCACATACAGGTGTTCCTGTTTCCTGTTGGATTATATTTTTGTTTCTCAAAACTTACTGATGCTAATATTTTTGTGATACTTTATGGAGTTACCAGCATTTACTTTGCTGTTAGTATAATTTAATTTTTTTTTTTTTTTTATAAAATTAATTTTAAACCGTTTTGATATTATTCTAGGGTGTAATGGTACGTTTAATGTTAGTTCTTGCACCAGTAATGTGTATTTTATCTGGTATTGGTGCTTCTTCTATGTTATCAACTTATATGACACAATACCTTGAGGGTTCATCAAAAGTACCTGAAAAAAAAGCAAAGAAAAATGAAAGTAGTAAATCAATGAAAAGCGAAGTAAGTTGATTGTTAAAATACTAAATTAGATTATGTATGAAATAATTTATTTTTATTTTTAACATTTAGATTGCTACTGCATTTGTAACAATGTTAACCTTTATGCTGATTTCTTACGTGTTTCATTGTACATGGGTTACTTCTGAAGCATATAGTTCACCAAGTATTGTGTTGTCAGCTCGCTCACATGATGGTTCTCAAGTTATTTTTGATGATTTCAGAGAAGCATATTACTGGTTACGAATGAATACAGCTGAAGTAATTTAAAATAATATTTATTTGCTTACATTTTTAAAATTATTTACTCTTTATTTTAAGGATGCTCGTGTAATGTCATGGTGGGATTATGGTTATCAAATTACAGCTATGGCTAATAGAACAATTTTAGTGGATAATAATACTTGGAATAACACCCATATTTCTAGAGTTGGTCAAGCCATGTCATCTGGTGAAGATGAAGCTTATGAGATAATGAGGGAACTAGATGTTGATTATGTGCTAGTCATTTTTGGTGGAGTTGTGGGTTATTCTTCAGATGGTAAATCAAAGAATTCTACTTAGTATTTTATTTCTAAAATGTAATTTGTATATATTTTTTCATAGATATAAACAAATTTTTATGGATGGTACGTATTGGAGGATCAACAGAAAAAGGTAGACACATTAAAGAGTCTGACTATTACTCACCCAGTGGAGAATTCCGTGTGGATAAAGAAGGTTCAAAGAAATTGAAAAACTCGTTGATGTATAAGATGTGTTACTATAGATTTGGTCAAGTATTTTCCGAAGGAGGTAATTAAATGTTTTCAACAATAAATTATTATATGAGTATTAAAATTATATATTTTTTAAGGAATTCGGTTTTTCATATTTATACCAATAAGTGATGAAAATAAACCTATTAATTTAAATTTTAAATTGTAACGTTTAATTAGTGTCTTTCTAAGAATATATTATACTACATACAATATTAGAAAAATAATTAAAAGTATTACTAAAGCAAATAAAGATTTTAAAGCAAAAAATAATTTAAATTAAAAATAACCAAGTTTCTACTTATTTTACTACAAATTCAAATTTAGATTTTCGAAACTTAGTAAATTTGTCTTCCATTACTGATGATTTTTTTTTTGGTCTATGTACAATCTTTTATAAACCAGTTTATTATAAATGTATGATTTCCTCTCTGAATGATACATTATAATTTACAATAATTATTATTATTATAGGTAAGCCAGCTGGTTATGATCGTGTTCGTAATGCAGAGATTGGTGTAAAAAATGTAACATTACACGTAGTTGACGAAGCATATACAACTGAACATTGGCTTGTTCGTATATACAGGGTAAAGGACTACGATAATCGAGGAGGTAAAATGAAGCCAAACAAAGTATCAACTTACTATGAACAATGATAACATTTATATGAAACAATTATACGAACAAAATATTTTAATTTTAAATGAAAACCTTGTGTTCTTTTTACAATTTTTTTTATATTATGTTGGTTATACAATACTATGTTTATTCATTTTTTTTTTTTTTTTTTTTTTTAAATGTGTATTTTAATTGCTCATCTTTTGTGCTTAAAATTTACAAAATACATCAAAATATTTATTAAAATGTGCAATGTTTTTTCCAAAGTAATAGATGATTTTTTTTTTCTATTCCGATTATATTATTATTATTAACTCATTATTATACCTATAATATAATAAAACATATTGTATGCATTTCATTTAATATGAAACATTTTATTCTATTGGTAAATGTTCAACTATGTATTCAATATAATATTATTAATATTAATGATCATGTCTGATGTTATGATTTAAAGACATATACTTAATGCATATAATATTTTTCTTGAATAAATACATTTTCATTTAAAAAAATAGTGTTGATGTAGTAAAATTATTTAGTTATAAAACATTTTCTTTTTTGCACACAATAACAATTTATTATGGAGTTGGGTGTTGGATGAAAGTGAATTTCAACAATTGACACAACTCATGTTACCATGATAGATAGATATAAATTTGATACATTTTATGATCAAAAGGTATGCAAGAAGTATACAAGTAAAGTGTATAATAACCTCAAAAAGAAGCAGTAGTCAGACTAAAACATAGATGATGCTTGGGAACTATAAATGATCCGTCATTGAAATGGCAAAAAACTGGAATCAAAGCCCTGGTTCTTTAAAATATGAGAAGAAGCAATAAAAGGGACCCAGAGAATAAAACTAACAAGGTAGAATTAAATGGCTGGTAGACATAGAAAAGAAAGTTTTTTTGTAAAGAATTAGGTTCAGTCTGAGAAAAGCAGACATTTTTTAAGAAAATATGTACCACGGTGATTAATACTCTAGCAGTTTCACTTGGTGGTTGACCAAGTTTCACAGTCAAATGATGGGATCAGTCCTAAGTATAGCCTGTATACAGGTAAGGGAACCTACCAGTACAGTGAAACCCACTTTTTTTTTAAAGCAGCGCTCGATGTGAGCAAAACAGTGTCGTAAACTCATAATTCGAGCGTCTGAAATCATTCGACATAGTGGTATCACTATTATGGAGTTCTATTATGTAACCTACAACCAATAACCTATGTATGGTTAAATGTAAAATGACTCAAGTTTTTATAAATGTTATCTACTGATCGTAAGTCCACTGATCTATAAAAGTTTAAAGTAGTCTGCATAGTCTTTATTTTATACGCTAAAAGCACTACAATAATTCAAAAATGTTCAGTGATATTAGTCTAGTGTCTACTAGTTTGTCTTATGAAATTAATAATTAAAATAAAATCTGTAAAAATTAACTTATTTACAAATATTGGATCCTGGCCTATTTTATGTATTGGCCAATAAAATAATTAGATATTTACAGATTGTCATAAAAAACATTGTTTTTTAAAAAATTAACTGTATAAAAAATAATTTTTGAATTACCTATTGAAAAAAAAAATTGAATTTTATGCCATTCAATTGGAATTTTTATATATATTACTGTAAAAAAAACCTCATTTAAATGTATTGATTTTCCATGGTATACGGAACTTTTGGGACATAAACAAAATAATTGTTCTTTTTTTTTGTTCTTATTTTTTCCTTGTTTTTTTTCTTAGTATTTTTTTTAGGGGTTCTATTTAAAAACGATAGTAATGGTAAGTTCAACTTAAAAAAAAGCACAAACGTTATTCGCAATTTTTTTAACTCTCTTCAGTACAGGGGGTTAATCTTTTTTTTTAAAAATGTGAAAATTTATTGTATACATGGTTTTGTCATAAGTTGATATTGGTGTAAATTTAAAAAAAAATACTTCGATCATGTACTATTTACTTAATAGTATTTAGTAGTATTTACTATTAACTATTAATAGTAAAAATTTTATTAACGTTAATCATAGATTAAGTCTTAATCACTGTTTAATCATAGACGGTACAACTGGCCCTAAGTACGTCATGATGATTATCAAAGACACTACAATACCGTCTATCTATTATGACGAAGGTAACTAAACTAAATAGTAAATGGTTGTTGAATTTTTTTTAAATTAATTACAACGTTGTTGTTTCATAGAACAAATGTATTCAATTATTGTTCCCTACATTATCTTTTTTATCTGGCAGACAACGTCGGATGACCATAGATCATAGCACGGATCACGGCCTGCGGCTGTGAATAGTAAAATCCGTGGATTATAAATATGTACAATCAATTAAATCTGTGCCTTGAATACTGAATATTTATGTATAACTGTTTTATAAATCTATAAATAATATGCGGATGCCAGAGAACATGGCACTTGTCCCCATACTATGGGGCCCATCGTGAAGACTAGAAATATCTCTAAAGATTAGAGGTACCCGTACCTCTAAAGACTAGAGATATCTCTAGTTTTCATGGGGCCCATACATAATTTAGGATAGTATGGTTGCCCATCGACTTGTGATAAGAAAGCCAACACAGTGAAACCCACTTTTTTTATTAAAGCAGCGCAATTTGTGGGGGGGGGGGTGACTAGGAGAGGGTCTTAGTCCCCATAGTTTTGTTTGAGCCTCATTTTCTTTTGATTCTGTGCGGAGCGAGGAATGTATTGAATTATTGAATTTACCAAGATGTGTGTTTTGTGCGTGCGTGTCACATCACCCTTTGGGGCATGCTTCGATTTTTTACATCACCGTCTTTTCCGGTAATCGTAGCCCGTAGGTGCTTACTTATCTGTCCAAGTGGTAATTCAATATAAGTTTAAAATAGAAAGATAAAATAAATAAAAATGATAAGATAATAAGCGACGTTCATTTTATTCACTGTTTATAGAATTTTGGATTTTAGAATGAACAATTTAATTTTAGTGCGGGCCGCACTAAAGTTACTAAAGAGCCGCGTAGTGGGGACCGCTGCTATAGTTGGTAGTTTGGTACATTGGGGAGTCATAAAATTCTAAGAGGTCTATTTCCCCAGCCTCCCTAATTCAATTTCGCCAACTTTTTTTCTATTTAGCCATCGTTTGTATAACCACACTGTAAAGGTTTATATAAATGTATTGTATAAATCAGTTGGAGTGGGGTGGGGTAGGTCATAAATAATTTGTTCGCTTCCATATGATTTAAACTTTGCTACGCCACTGATGTCGGATATTGATAGTTTCAATATATTATCTCTGTGGATTTTTCATTTTGACTTAAAAATATAAAACCTATCATCTATGTCAATTGGCTATCGTTGCAACCACGGTTCAAAATATACCTAATCTCTACCGTATATCTTTAACCGTGGTTGCAACGGACGTAGACGGTTTTATTTATTATTTATTAATAACGATTCTAAAATTTCAATGAACAAAAAATGATTGAGTTCAGTTTTATTTTTTATAAATCACATTAATTTCAAAGCAGTTTTTTGCACGTCAGCGATGTGAGTACGACACTGGTTTCGCCGGAATAATCGATGTTTATAGTTTACGTAAAATAATTGTTTTCGTATTCTTTTCAGCATAATTCATTCACGTGAGCAACATAGACGTCGTCGTCGTTTCACCGCGCCCAGGCCGTAGAATAATAATTAATATAATATCTAAATGAATAGATTTAAACATACCCGTGGAAGTTCTTATGTCTCGTAAAAACAACAATTAATATTTTTGAACATACAAATATTTTTACTATTTTTCAATCGATCAACATTGAACATTCAATATTTTTATAAATTATTCATAACATTTTAATTATTTTTCTATTATCAGTATTACCTATTATATTTTAAATTATAATATAGTACATTTAATATATTTTCACCAAAACATAGAGCAGGGCCGCTATTAAAAATTATGCACCCCGCCGAGCTCAAAATTCATGTAGCCCATTTTCAATACATTTTTTTTTTATATCATAGTATGTATCTACAAAGTACAGAGGTACCTAATCAAACATTTTTTTCAAAAATTCTAAATCTTATAGGAGGTCTCTCATAAATTGCTATTAATGTAATTTAAAAAAAAAGTACGAGCATTCACAATACCTTTTTATGAGCGCCTAAAGTTAAAATTTTTAAACAATTCGTCAAAAATTGGAAAATTTGCAAATTATGAAAATTTTTCCCCAATGTGTGCCATCCCCAGGCAATTGCCTACCGGTGCCCCCCCCTTAAAACCCAATACTGAGGTAATCGTATAATGGTGTAGGTAAATAGATTCGTGGAAATAATAGTATCATTCGGACACGACATCGCGGATCGTTTGATTATAAAAGGTATGTTAACAGTATATTTTATTGTTATTTATTTATTATAATATACGAAAAACTAGTGTTACTTATGTTAGGCAGGGGTGTGGGTCTTATATTTTTTCTTCTCTTTTCTATACCACCGTTAAGTTTCTTTTTAATATTGTAAATCGATCAGGAGATCGATTATAACTGTAGGTATAACGCTATTCCGGCTATTAATTAGTTTATGATAAAAACTAGGAAATTTGTCAGGTCCGATATTCATTTGGTAATATTTAAACATTTTCTCCGATTATCAAATACGATGACCTGTACGATAGACTGAGATAAATGAAAGATAATAGAAAGTGTATGATATAGTGTGAAGATAGTTAAGACAAGAGATCTAGAATTTTTCGGAATGTTTGGTGTATGAAAGGGAATGATTCAAAAGAGATGTAAGATTAGGTTATAGTGGCTTGGCGAAGCGGGTCACCGCCACTGAATTTCAGGAGGGGGGGGGGTAGATGGGAAATTATAATAATGGGTAATTATTTATAGTATTTTAGTGTTTACTATGACATGTAATTAAAAATATGTAATTATCGAGTGTTGGTGGTTGGTTAGTATAATATAGAGTCTACATATTACTTCATCATGCTTTAATTAATGTAATTTCGACATAAAAGGCACATGGATTTCATAATATACCTGTAGAATTATAGGTAGGTACGAAGAATTTTTTACCTGCCATCCGCCAGGTCCTTGCCTCTCCTTGGTACAATATAGTGTATTAATATTTATTACATAATATAATTTTAATGATAACTGTAAAATTATATTTACATTGATGATAATATTATTGTATGTAAAATGGTGGTATTAAGCTAGTATTAGATTTAATGACAATACTAAGTACAACAAATGGTTAGGTTCAGTGACCCCAAGCCCCAGAAATAAGTAGTATTTAACATAAAAAAATAATAATAATAATTAAAATTCAGAATAGTTATATTTCTTCCTATTATTTTAGCTGCTGGTCAGGTCCAATTTCATGAAACCTTTTTTAAAAATAATTATTGATTTTAACCAGAAAAATGGACACACAACACATGTGTACCTAAATTGCCTATTCATAACGCCGTGTTGTGGTTATTGCATAGTTGAACATTTGAAATACGTTAACACTATGATGTAAATATTATTAACGAAATCTTTTATTTAATTCATAAAAATAAAATGTTCGATATGTTTATGATTACACCACAATATTATAACAAGAACATAAAAATCCAATTTTGAACGAATTACGAATAAACATATTATAGTTAACTATATTATATAGTTAAATAGCTACCTAATAAGTGCCAACTCCTATTTAAAGTTTAGATGTGTTGTGGCTCGAGTACTGAGGTTACCCAGGACATTTTTTATTCTCTCATTAAAATTTTAAATACTTATGAATTATTGATTTATTTATTTACTTTATCATATAGGCTAATGCGGAATTAAATTTGTATGTCCCAAAATTCTCTTCGGTATATTAAATTTAAAAATCATGTTGTCACTTAAAAACACAATTAACTTAAAAACTTAAAATTATAAAAAAAAACATAAAAATATAATATTATTTTCAAAAATGAGGTTTTGAAATGACTTTAAATTATTAAAAAAAAATATATGTTCAAGAATGTTTTACCTGTAAACCTGTTAAAACTTGTATACGTAATGTATACCTATCTATTATACTGATGTCTCACACAATCAAAGTATTCATATAGGTACTGCAGAGTATCCTTTTTTCACATGCATTCCAGTCGGTGGCACTAGGTAGGTAATCTGTTACGGATTTTATGGAGTACCCGAGTACTTAGTCACGATGACTCACATGACATAATTATTGCATTCTCATATACTTACAACACGTTAATTGATTAATGATTGCCATTTTTGTTAAATTTCTCCATCGTTTCTTAGACGGATGCAAGCCGATAAGTATTTGTAATTTACAAAAACCATTTGTATAACTTTTAGAAGATAAATAATTTAAATGTATGATGTTGTATGTATAATGATAATATTTAAATATACATAACTAGCTGTACCACACGGTGTTGCCCGAAACCAAAGATTAAGTTAAGATTAACCTCGAGTAATTTACATGCAACTAAGCAACTTAGGTAGGCAATCCGACTGCGTCGAGCAGTATATTATCAGGTAGACAATGCAACTGCGGTGGAGAGAGATACGTAAAATAAGTGAAATCAGAATTAGAAACATGAAAAAAAAAAAAATGAAAAACATCACGATGGTGGCCCGTGCGCCAAATAGATTTGTTTTATAAATGTATTTGTAACAATCCATATTTCTACTTATTATAATAGTAATAACATGATAACTTTGGTTACCTTTGGGCAATTCTATAAACAAACAGCGATTATAAAGAGTTTTTACATAATTTTTCAATATAGGTAGGTGTACATATTATTATCCCCTTCAAGAATATTATTTTTGAGACAAAAAGTAGCCTATGGAATGCATAAAGGACATACAGATAAACATTATATTGGGTACATAAATGTCTAAATAATTTGCCAATAAAACGAATAAAAAACGTTATAATGAAGTTTAAAATTAAAGAAATCGTAATAACAATGTACCGACTATGTTAAATAATAAAAAAAATTTTTTAATGAATAATAAGAAACTACCTAATTCAGAATGTCCACCTTTACTGATAAAATAACATTATAAATGTATAACATTTATAATTATAAATAATAATTTATGTTTCCCTGAAACACGTGCACCAAACGTTATCAGCCGACTACTATTATTATCGAAGATTTGAGGCATATTACATTTACCACATCTGCCCGATTAACCAAAAGTAAATATATTTTATACACAAATAAAATAAAAATGTCTATAAATTATTTCTACTATTACTATTATAATGTGTAAGTTGTAATCAATAGCGACCATTAATAAACAAAAATAATTTTCAATTTCCACCGTGAATTTCAAAATCCTTGTGTGAGCACTTCTTTAAAATTCAAATTTTGGAAAATCCTTTCTTAGTGCACGGTAAAATTATAATAATTATTAAATTATCTAATAATTTAAAATCGATAGTTCTTATAGGTTCGACTCAACGTTGATTATGAATCCGTCACTCAGGACACTATAGTTTATTTATATAGATAATTCTCGAAAAACGAATGAAATTTAAAAAAACTTTGTGTATAAACTTTGAATCTGATGGTGTAAGTGTATAAACACTAAACAATACATTAATTTTTTTAAATACAACATACATTTTACTTCATATTTTGAAGCAGAATATTTTTCTGCGCATTTCTATACTTCCCCACTCCCAATTATATAACAAGTTAATGTTTGTTACTTAACTGTATTTTAAGGTTCTGATCCGATTTCTATACATCTTATGGTAATGATAAAAAAATAGTAAAAATATTGTTTAATATGAATAATAATGACTTCAAATTATATTTAAAAAAAAAAATTTTAAAAACATACATTTACCAAGAAACTTGACTATGTATTATAATTAATAATCACTTTGTTTAATATAAGTTATATACTTTGACACCAAATGATCAATTTGCAGGCCAAAGTTGAATGTTTGAAAAAGAAAACTGTAAAACGTGTTAATTTATATTATATTATAAGAAATAAAAAATCAAGAATTAAAAGCTACTATTCGATCGATTTTGGTTAAAATATCGCTAGAAACCCCTTAAAATTTAATTTACAAAAGATTTATTTTTTTTAATAATCAAAATCAAAAAATGTATATAGAAAAAAGAAGTGTTTCAACGAAAAAGCTATCTCGCAAGGAGGTGTTTAAATGTAACACACGTGCTAATTCGTCACGATTTCAAGTATAAAATATAAACATGTAATATACAATAAGTTGAAAGTAGAGTCTATATATTTTATATGTGTTTATATGATGATTGGCCAATGACCATTGGCAAGTTTAGTTGTTTATAAATTTATGATGTAGATTATAAACTTTAACAAACAAATACAAAAAAAAAACATAAAAAGAATAAAAGTAAAAGTAAAGGAGACTGAAAAAATATTTTAATGTTAAAGTGGATTTTGTGTAAATCCCGAAAATTCTAAGGTTGTTGAAAGCGGATTGTTATTTCGTTCATTTAGACCAATAAGCGAAAGAAAAAATATATACTTCCAGAAGTCTAATTTTAATTTTGAAAAACACAGAGTATAGTGGTTGCACTCTCCGGTGTGCACTTAAAAAACGAGCGTTCTGTTTAATATAAAATGTAGTTGTAGCTACCACTTAAATATGGGGGACCAAAATAGAATTCCAAGAGACTATTATTTGGTTTGATGATTTAAAAAAATCCCCAAAGATCCAAACAAACAATATTATTAAACAAGGAAAAATACACTTATGAATAATAGGTACTCTCTTCGAGTTTGTTCGATTTCTAGGTTTATCTCGTTATAAAGGATATTATTATTGTATGATTAAAATTTAAAATAGGTAAATAATGTTTTAAATAAATATATATGTAATGGCACAATGATGACTGATTAAAAATTTAAAATATGATTTTAGATTTATTCTTAATAATAATAAGCCATTTCTAAAAGTTTTTTTGCTCTAGATGTCATCTTGTCTACGTTTTATTTATGACGTTTTAGCACAGAATAGATTTAATCATAGACAAGTATACTAATACTATGGATTATACATGGATTTAATTGTTTTAGCAACGATACATTTTAAATTGTTAACATAAATTTAACAGAATGATGTTGTAAACTGATAATATGGAGATACGCCGGTTTCTATGGAAATTATATTATTTCTTTATCGGAGTTACGACTAATGCGTATCAATTATCACCGGTTTCATGGAAGAAAACACACTTAAATATTATCATTATGATACCAATCGAAGCACATTTTTTTTCTATTGAATGATATGAAAAAATGAAATTTGAATTTTTGGGAGTTACGCCGTTTGCTAAATAGGCTGACGATATGTTTCATGCTAACTACTGTTTCTACTACTACTATTATTATTACTACTACTTAATGGATTTCAAATGATATAAATGTTTACAGTTGCATAATATTATAATTTAGAATAATTAAAAACATAACATTTCTTCAAAAGTCTATGGCTGTGCTTGAGAACAGAGAATATAATCAGTGTTAATATGGGTAACTTATTATAACTTATAAGCTTATATAAAACATAATAGGTAATAATGTATATACATTATGCTGAATATGATCATAATATAAGTTAACTATTATAACCAACGTTAGTAAAATATTTTTTTCAAATTTTAAAACTATTGAAAAAAAACTAATTATTAAAAAAAAATATTGTAAACATATTTCATTTTATATTTCAAATAAAATATTTTTAAATCATTTTTTTTAAAGTTTATCCAATCACCAATTCTTAGCAATGAATATGCCAACAAATTTTATTCAAACAATATTCTATACAATTTACTCTATTAAATATTTCAATGCGTTATACACTTCCATAAACTATTTGCATTTTATTGTCATTATACAGCTACAGTTATGAACAATAATGTTGAGACTATCTAAATTCTCATTGACATTCCTAATTAGTAATTAGCTATTTGGAACTCATTGCTTCATTTTTTTTAAAAATGTATACTAAAAATGTACATTCGGAAGACTCACCTCCGCACACTAGGTACTTTAATTTTTTTTTGACAATAATATTAATTTTTAGAATATAAATCCCCTCAGCATCGCCTCCCACCTTCAAATTACGCTACTGAACTAGCATCAATAGAATATGATGTGTATTGTGTATGCACGTGTATTATACGGACCACTCCGTATACTAATAATATACAGGGTGACTCACCAAGTATGTTCTCAACCAAATTTTCTCCTTTAATTATGCTTAACATTTTGATTTTTAAGTATACCAGGTTTTTGAATAGTCATATTTTTTTGTACCATTTAAGAAATGTCCTGTCACGAATCAATTTTTTTTCAAACCAAAAATACCATTTATAATTGTAAATTGTTAAGGTCATTAAGTTTTTGGATATTTTTATGTATTTAAATCAAAATTTGAACGAGTAGATAAGAATATAGAGTATGATAATAATCTTTTAGTTATGGGGAGTGTGATGATTTGAAAATTATAGACATTTATAATAATCTATTAACATTTTCCGATCATGATGAGTAGGTACTTCACTAAATATTAAATCTAATTTATATTCCACGTATAAGACTATTTTTATGATTTATGGACTGTTAGAACTCAAGGTTTTACAACTCAAACTTAAAGTGAGTATAGTTCTAGTATTAATTTCGATGAATATCTACTCGTAAATATTTTTCCAATTCATTATTTGTCTAGCAGTATTTAAACAGTCAAAAGAGGTTGATCTCATGTTATGAAAACCATAGGAAACTTCTTAAATAATATATATAGAAAAAAATCAAAGTATTTGAGCATAATATTGTACCCATTATGGTCTTGAAGAGTACTTATGTAGGTACTTGAAAGTTGTTCCAAAAATCAAAACATAACGAAGTCGAAAAATGATATATAATTCATCGGTCGAGGATAAAAGTGACGAGGAGGGGGTGCTTCGGAACATGCTCGTTGAATCACCCTGTACGCAATAACAATATATGTACGTATATGTATACCAACGGCTATATACGTACGGACGCGATTCGTATATATACGCAGCGCACACATTATTATATACGTCGCGCGCGCTCGCGCAAACTGCTACCCCTCTTGGACTCGCGGTGGAGAAGGTGTGCGACGGACTGAGGGGGTCCGTGTAGACGAGGGGGTGGTTGAGGCGTTGTACTGCGGGGTTCCTAAAACACCCCTATACGGCGGCATGGCGTACACGGGACAGCTGCGGTACATAGGTGTGACCCGGTTTCGCGCGCGGACGACGGAGCCCGAGGCGGGCGGCGGCGCGCCCATTGCGCCTGTGTGTCCTAGTTGGCGCGCTGCGGCGACGGCGGCACGAAAATCGTACGCCGTGGCACACGACGCGAGTCAGACGCCCGAACGCCATGCCCGCCGCCGCCGCTGCCGTCGCCGTCGTCGTGTCAGCGCCGCCGCCGCCGCCGTCGTGGTCGCCGCGAACGAACGACAAATGAAAATCGCGTACAACCGCAGTCGTAGGTGAATCTTTCCAGAGATTCTGCTCGACCCGCGACCCGTCTTATCGTAATCAAGTGCAGTCGTCGTGACGTTGTACACGGTGTTTTTGTATACATTAAATGCGATAGCAATAATAATATACTAGGAATACACAATCATCATAAATTATAACACACATCCTCTCCCACGTGCACAGGTAATAAGGCATACGCATATTTTATTATATAGTATAGTATTACAAAAACCGGAAGCTTATATATATGAATAAATACCAAATATCTAGATATCATACATCGATGGTTTAGCACACACACACATTATAATATCTATATTTTAAGTCACGAGTATGGAATTATTCAGAAATATCATTACCTAGGTAATACAGTTAATAGGATTTAAATGGATTTATTTGTTGGAAATTTAAATTTTGATCACAATTTTATGAAGTATAAATAATATACTTAGCTACGAGCGTGTATTCAAAAATAAAGACTTTTTAATACTTAATTTATTCAATGGACTTGAAAATATGTCTTGCAAAATTGGGGAGTATTATTATATGTGTACATTAAGCGGCATTAATGTGTTGTATAAAAATATGAAATACCTTAATATTATAAATACATACGCGCTACAAGAAGTATAGTGATTATTTTTTAAATATAGCAATTATTGTGTCTTAATTGTTATAATAATAATAAGTAATATAATAAACTATGTAATTACTGGTTAAGATCCGAAATTCCTCTAGTACTTGGAGCCTAATAATGACTGATGTGCTGTGGGTAAATACTCGATGGGTATGTAATTATTTTGGGTATTTATTTGATTGTTATCCAAGAGTTGTGTTACCTATAGGTATCCGAAATGTAGATGAATAAATATATATATATATTTAATTTGTCTTACTATATTTACAAGTATTAAATATTTGCTACGTAAGCTGAACAACTATAGGTATCTCGTATAATGCGTTTAGTATTGGGAATCAAAATAATTCTTACATATTTATTTGGTTCAAAGCTTCATTTTCATGATTTCTTACTTTTAATCAGATCATTTATAATTTATTTTTATCATTTTATAATCTAATAAAAATAAAATAATATAAAATGTAAAATACCATAAGCGTTAAAAATTCCTAACGCATTGAATAATTTGGATATATTTTTATATTGAATATTATATAATTTCATACATTTTATAAAATTAAAAAAATATATACATATTATTTAAAGGTTTCAAACATTTAAATTAAAAAAAAATATCAAATTTAATCATCACAAACTTTAATACTAGTTTGACTTACGTACAAATTTCGATTGACTGTAAAATTAGCCTCTCATTTCGTTAAAATATGAATAATATTTTATTAGACTAAACGTCCCATTATATTGTACAACGATGTGTGCACTCATGTAAATACGAAAGTTGACTGCAGTGTGATAATAATAATAATACAATATAGGTAATAATAAAGGTGCATTTTATTGTTTTTTTGATAATTAATGGGTGATTCGTGTGATCACTTATATCTTAAAACATAGTCTTAAAAAAAAATGTCCACCTAATATCACCGTTTTTTTATTTTTGCTAAAAATGCAATAATAATTTTTAATAATGAACTTCAAAGTGCAGATCCTTTTGAACAAGTTTTAAAAATATACGATTAATTTCGTGATTCCAAATCGTAATAATTTCTAACAATCAACTATGGCAAAAAACATAAGGTAAATTGGAAAACCTATTTGAAAAAATTATTAATTATTTTATTTGAAAAAAAAAGTCTGACCTCTGTCATCTAAGAAAACACTGGTGTAAGGACCTTTTAAATTACCATTTGTTAATTTACTTTGTTGAGGGTTCTATCGTTGGACAGTCTCACTCCTCGTGTTATTTATGTCAAAAAATATATTATATACAGTCAGAAAATCTGTTATTACATAATATTATCTTACAGATTTTCTTTATTTGTATATTATATAGTGTCTTAACACAAAAAAATTACAAAAATACAAAATACACCAAAGAAAAATATCTAGAAATAACTAATAAGATGCCAGATACAATTATTAAATGTCAAGAGATACAAGATACAAATACTTCAAAGATACTGCTCGTTCTTGCTTGTAAGTCATAACTTATAAGTGTACCTACCTAATCTATTGATCATTCCAATCCTTTTATGTAACAGTTATAATGACTGATAACGATAATTCTTCTATTTTACAATTATAGATATATAATATATTTACACATCTTCGTTACCCAATGTATTTTTTTAGCACTTTTTAAATGATAATAGTAAATTACCTGAAAGGAATAAGCTGTAGGCAATATTGTTTCTTTATTCCAATTACTTATAAGTCATAGGATATTTCAGATTTCAGATATGTTACCTGCGTATTATAATTATAATTATAATATATGTATATATTTTATATATGCGTTTTTTCTAGTCCAAGTGATTCTCTATATACAAAATGTTTTGAAATTAAATAATATACTTAGGAATAGCTACAGGAACTATATAAAATGTAATATATGCATAGAAAAATGATGATTTAAACTGAAAATAAACACAGAGTTTGATGATACAAACGTTAAACTAACACAAACAAGTTACACAGTAAATATCTATTGGCAATTCGCCAACTATGAAAGTTGAACTTTTGCACAAGTCACAAACTTCATATAAAAAACCAAAGAGTTGGCCTGCTATATAGTGGGCTTCGATTGTACTTCGTCATTGAGTATAGGTCACTGACCACTGCAATGATGTGTTGAATTTGAATTTAATGATAATACCTATATCAATGCACATGAAAAACGATGTGTTAGCCTCTTTTCTATAAATATTTCATATTTATTTATATAACTATATGTAATTAATTTTTCTATAAGACGTATATGTTGAACAACATTTTTACAATAACATCTATATAGTACGAATTTGAATGTCTTTGTTAAAGTCTTAAGATTAATATTTTTGGAATGACAACAAAATAACAGAAATTATTCGAGGTGATAAAGTTATTTTACATTCAAAATTTGAACTTCAATCTCCCATAAAAATTAATGGGACTACGCTAAACTTTGAGATTTTAATCAGAATGATGATAAAGAATGTATTGTTGAATTGATGTATTCATTTTAAAATTATGTTTTTTTTTAATAATTTTGAATTTGTAACTAAAAAAAAACTGATCTAACATTTTGCGGGATACCTCGAAGCCGGTATACTCAATACTCAGCTCTCCATAAGTTGAAATATCAATTGGTTATAAATAATTAACTAGGTATCTACTTTTTTTAAATTTAATTTATATTCATCAAAATTCTCAGATGTTAAGATTCTCTGCTTTCTCCATATGGAATTTGTCAGAATCTTGAATACCTAATGTTTACTATATGCAAATAATCAACTAGTATATTAATATGTTTTTGTTTGTGAAGACTAAACACAACATATCATTATTATTTTGTATTGATTTTGTGAAAATCGGGCTTACATTGTTGAGAATATAACGGCTGAAAATTAAACAAGTGATTATTGAACGTTCGCTGAATAAATAGTTGAGGTATGCGTTTACACTAAATACCTACCTACTTATGACCTACCGTAAATCGTAATAGTTAAAAAAGATTACATTTTGTACTAATATAACGTATTTGTGAAATAATATGTTTGCTTATCCGCATAGATAAGGTGTAGGACGTAGGTTTAGGTTTTATATTTGGCACAATCTCGTGATGGCTAAGCCTGGAGGGGAACTAAGAATATTTATTGAATATCAAGTAACGAAAAATGAATTCTTCGATAAGGCGTATTAACAATTGGCTAAGAACGAGTCTGCTGACAGGCCGTTTCTCATATTTGGCTGGATTTGTAAACTTGTTAACCCTTATGTTATCAATTTATTAAAGAATGACTTTATATTGTAAATACAAAGCTTAAAAGACGGACAAACAAAATTTAAATTTGGTGATTAAAAAATATATAATAATATGTTGTATAAATATTATTTCAAAATTATAATTATAATATTATAAGCCAGTTAAAAACATATAAACTAGTATAATGGAGAGTGGGGAATAATTTTATAAAGATTAATATGAGGGTTACATATTTTCTAAAAATGAGGACCTATTTGCACCTATATGAGAATCTATTTTAAAACAATAACCACGTGATATATTATACAATATAATATTGTTATAATATATGGATCCCGAGGTTTAAACAAAGGGTATACCTACGGTCTACGGTGGTTATAAACAAAGATTTATGTAGGAGGTTTGTGATGATTAATTAACCAAAAAGCGGTATATACCTTTACTCTTGATATACAGTAATAATAATAATAAATATCTATAGTTATATAATCGTTGTATATTGATTAGCTATCTAAATTACGTGTTATACGCAGTTAAATATCTAATTTTACCGTATATATATAAATATAATTGTATAATCATACTAGATATTACACGAGACAGTATTGGATTATTATGGGGTTTAAAAAAGGTATGGGAAGAAAAAAATAATTACTGGTTAGTTTATACAGTATTATATTTTTATCAACCCAAGAAAATAAATAATTCAATTATTTCATAAGACATGCATGAATGCGTTATGCGTCGATAAAGATAAAATTGTTTTTGTATTCATACCAAAAAAAATTTAACAAAATAGTATTTTTTTTAAATATTTTTTTTTTACAGAGAAAAATAAAAATATTTCTAAGTAGGAGGTACCTGTATATTTGTTACGGAATCATCTTTGTATAATTTATATATATATATTGTTATATAGATTTAACCCCGACTATAATATACACAAATAATTGAGTAACAGATCAAAGAATAGGATATTTATAATATAATATTATGTAAGATAAACAGGGCGGTGTCCCGTGAGGATTTACCCATTGCGATATCTTCTGAAATATGGAGATAATATCATAAATTGGTCTTTTGCATAAGACTCACAGGGACAAGGAATACAAATATTTAATATTTTAATTTAATTTAACGTTTTAGTAAAAAAGTTTAAAAAATAACTTTTTACTTAATTATTTTCAAAAAAATTGAAGGTAGATTTTGTAGAGTTTATTTTTCTGAAAACCGTTTCAACATTTTATTTTTATTATCTCATGATTTTTAATAATTTTTAGATTTGAGAGTAATATTTTGTAGAACAACAATAATTATTAATGATTAAATAAGTCTAATTAGAAAACGAAACAAGATTAAATCAAAACATTAAATTATGGACTATGATATTCAACAATACACAATTTTTGTCGAAACTAAAAAATAATTAAAAAGCATTAATTTAATAACAATAAAATGTTGAAACGTCAAAATGTTTAAAAAAAATAACTCTACATCAGGGGTCACCAATTAATATTTTTGAAGGGCCACATTAGGAATCTGAAATTTTTTCGCGGGCCATTAAAATTCTAAGTACATATTTTCAACATATAATAGGTCATAGGACAATAGCTATTATTCTAAAATTTATCAAATTATTGCCCAATTTATCAACAGTTGTCGGTAAAAACCAATAAAATTTAACAAAAATAATAATTTACAACAATAACACATAGAATATTGTCGTAATATGTGTTTTTATTTTTTGTCTGCGGGCCGTATGCGGGCCGGATAAAATTTGTTCGTGGGCCGCCATTTGGTGACCCATGCTCTACATAATGGGTATCTTAAAAATTTTTTTTAAACTCTTTTACCAAAACAATCAATCAAATTAAAATAAGAAATATTTGTAGTCTTTGTTCTTGTGAAACTTATAAAAAAAAACCAAAATTATGATATCTCAATTATTTCAGGAGATAACGCGATGGGTAAATCTTCACAGGACACCCTGTAATGAAGATGTGTGCAGAATTTCACACAGAGTTGGATATTATACTATTATAAACATTAATCACACATGTACATCATACATGTAAATATTAGTTTTTGATAGCGAAGAAAAGCATATCAAATGACGAGGGTTTAATTTATAAATATTATAAGTTTTCTTTTAACAATGTCCGAAACACATTCTTTAAAGCATAATAATATTGTACATAATAATATCAACAATAATAACAATAATATTATTGAACGATTCAACTGCGAATTCAACTGATTCGAGTGATTCCACCTCGTTCAATAATAAATTACCTCCGAGATAATTTAAAACGAGTCACTGTGTTTAGGGGACGATCGGTATACGTCATATAAATCTAACGCACTACCGTTGTACTCGTCACCAGTCGGATTGTTCCACACTTTACGATATTATAATGCTAATAATACGAAGCCTACCCCAACCCGTGATCCACGAACAGAGTACGTCTACTATGAATATTATATTATATTGTTATACGTATATATAACAGCTCACCAGCAACACAGTGTAGCGTATAAACTGGCATCGCTGTACGCGTGTAATCGAATTAAGTGCCACCTAAATCACCGCTCGAATCGCCTTTGACCGTCACGATAACTGTTTTATTCACAACGGTATATTATATGCAAATACGCGACGCACGCACGTCGATGATAATACTGGCGCGGAAAAAAGCCCCACGGCCGTTAGCGAACGAATAATAATAATAATAATAAATTAAAACAAAACAATATGATATATTATTGTAGATGTTTCAATGACAATTTTGTTTCCCTCGGTATGATATAATATAATATACAAGCGCATTTCGTGTTTAGCATATATTTTTTAATATTGCGCTTATTTCAAAACACATTATCTTTGTATATTACTATGTATACTTATTATAAACCTACTAATTAACATTTTTTTATAAAGGTTATTATATGCGCATGTAGGCATAGAACAATATTGTTTAGTACCTATATATTTTGTTTTTAAGCCACCTATACATTTAGTGTGCTATGAACTGTGCCGTTTATAGATTAAAACGATTATATTTTTAAACAACTTTTATAAAAACATTTATGTAATTAACTTTGTTCGGTTTTAATTAGATCATTCAGTACAATTCAATTTTGATGTTCAACAATATTTTTTATGGGGAAAAATATTATAGTTGTATATTTTTAACTTCCTTGAAAGTATTGAAATTGTTTTGTTACATACCTTCGAAAACTGGTAAAATTAAATTTCGTTCTCAAGCGTGTTTTTTATTATGTTTACAATTTATTAGTATACTATTAATATAATTTTATTTTGAAATGATTATTGTGTATTGAAAAAAATTGAGGTTTGTTGTCACATAAGATTAATATATTTCAATTTTACAATAACTTAATCAGTGGAACCGTAACCTATATTATTGTAGGTTACTAGGTTAGGTATACAATAACCGTTGAAGGATATAGCAACTTTTGTAGGCAAGAAGATTTTCTCTGTGCGAGTTTGTTTTTATTTTCTTATAAGGATTTTTTGTAAAACTTTTGCCAATACATATTATTTACTATATCAGGGTAAGTTATTTTATTCTTATGTAGAATGCAATATATTTTTACATATTAAACGACTTGGTGTTATTGCGTATAACGAAATGAGGTTACATAATTTAGGTACCTGGTACCTACATTACGTTTATATTATAATTTATAGTAGATAGGTTATTCCATATTTAATTTTTCTGTTTGGTTTATCCTAGAAAAATTGATCACTACTCTTGTTCGAAAATCAATGCATTTATTAAGTGATGTTTGACGAACATGAATTATGTCAAAATATACTATAGAGCATGCGGGTGGGATAAAATAGAATGTTGGATAGTAATAGCAACACGGAGGTAGCGCAGAGGCATTTTATCCATGTCAATCTGCGTGGGATGGTTACACGCAAGTTGTCCTAAAGCGACGAGAATAAGAGGGCGTGAGAAATAAATTGTCAAGGAGTGTGAGACGCACAGTCGAACAAATCAATCTTCATAATTTTAAAGAAATGAACAATAGCAATGATACCAAATGAAAAACATAAAAACATTCGATTTTCCAATAATATATCGTGATCTATATAAGGTACCTGGTGCCAATGTCATTTTGTACACAAAAATACACTCTACAGGCATAATGATCCTGTTCTGTAGAATCAACCAAATTTGGCCATTTTTTTAAACTAATAGAATTATTATGATTAATATTTAGAATATTCTAAAGGCCGCATTGAACTCCGTTTTTCAATATTTTAATCTCAAACTTTAAAATCTGTCTTTAAAAATAAGACAATTTTAAGCTTTTTTTACAAATTAATTTATACCATTATTTGAAATAAAATAAAAAAATTAAGTTTATTGCTGCCTATTTCTTATTTTAAATTGTATAGAATTTACTATATTATCTATATTAATTTTACTTGTAACCAAGAACTTCTATTTTTATTTTCTCATTTAAATCATAATTCCTTTATTTTCGATAGCACTAATCGTAGGAGGAACCCACGATTTCTCAAGTTTTCCTCACCCCGATTAGATTTGGTAACAATATTAACAAGTATATCTGTTTATAATTTAAATTTATGAATGTTGCTACATATGTAAATGAGGTATTTATTATAAACATTATAATATATAACAAGCCCAAAAGAAGAAAGAGCTTAAAGTTATTTAGCCCTTCTTTGATCTACGCATCTAAGTTACGACTTACAGACATTTTTGCAACTGGTGTCCATCTATCATGACTGTGATCATAAAACTCGACTGATTTTAAACATTGCCTTGAAAATTCATCAAATTAGAATTCAATATTACAAATGTAAAATTTAAATTTACCACGTGCTATAAAAGATTATTGAGTATCTACTCCAACACCAACATGTTATTAACTTATTTTAGTCGACACATACTAAATACCATTTACCATTCTATAACACTGTAACCAAAAGTCTGCATTATTTAATCACGGGCTCCATCATGTACACACAACTTGAAATTTATTATTTATTTATTTATTTATAATATAAAATTAATTAATATACTCGTATAACTCGGGTATACTGGTTTCACTCTGAGATTTTGCAAATAATAATAAATTTAATAATATTAAAATATAATAATTTATCTCTTTAATAAAACTAATATGAGTATAAGAATTATGTGGTTTTCACTTTCATTTTATACGATGTTCATTTTCTAGAAAACCTCTTTGGTATATCGTAAACTGTATATTATGATAATTTGATTAAAGTCATTAAACATTCTGAAAGACATTTTCTAAGAAAACAATTTATACCTAATACCTACAGTGTAGATCCTACACCTAATAATTAATATAAACCAATTATTTTTAATTTTATACAGTTCACAATAAGCAATATAATATGATATTCTAATAGTATTTTAGTGCTTTTTGAATAATATATTGTATTTTATAGAAAACTTTTTATATTACACTTAAGTTTACCGACTCATATAGTGAGTCCGTTTCTTACGTGGTTTCTTAATTTTTTTTCCACATCAGAAATCAACTTTAACTTGGTAGATAATTAATTTGTTAACATTAGTTCATTTTTAAGAATTTTGTTAAGTTCCCGGATCAAAACTTTTAAAACTTGGAAAACAACTAAAGTTTATAGGTACTTACTACATTACAGATCAATTTATATAGTAAAAATTTGGTTTTCCTAAAATATATTTATTCATGGGTTCCTTAAGTTTTTGAAAACAGTAACACGTGCTGCAGTATAACATTTAGTATGATGATTTCTAAGTAAAATGTAGTTTAAAGAAAAGTCAAATAACGACCCTTCATCATCATGACTCTGGCACGTGACATGTCACTTGTGACTTTTTATTCGGATATTCTCAACGAGAAACAGGAATTTCGAACAACATGACGTCCAAACGAATACCTCAAGTACCTATATAAATGTATTATGATTTATGACTATTATGTATTATTGATATAAACACATTTGATCGTTAATCATCGTTCGTCTGCAACCATTGCATTCATAAAATCATTTTTTTTTACATGTTACTGTTTGAATTTTTCTACGGCTCCCCACTATTATTATGTACGAGAACGTAGATACACAAAATTATGAACTCTCTCTAAAAAGGAGGAACATACTCTTATTTTTATTAATTTAAAACCTATTTAATTATTACATTTATCTAATAATAGTCTAAAATATAATTTATAATTTATTACATTTTTTATAATGAGGAAGCACAGGTAGAAATTGTTATATTTCTTATAATTCAAAATGTTTTTTTTTTATGATAAGTAAATAATAAATTGCATTGTAATAGTATGATTAAGACATTACTTACTTATATAAAATAAACAAATAAAAATAAAAACATAATATTTGGTAGCAAAAAAATAATGTGCAAATTTGCCATCGCACTGGAAAATCTATTTATTATTAATTACCTTTGTTAATCCTGACACAATTTTCATTAAATATATACGTAAGTAGCCAAGTATATGCCTAATATCAGTATATAAGTTTAATAATATATAAACAAGTGCACTTGAAAATTAGCCATATGGCTTCCAGGATGTATGGATTTAAGATTTTTCACAGAAGAATCAAAATATGATAAGGATCATAATCTGACTATTAATATTGTCAGAAACTGTAGTTTGCAGGAGTCTATATCATACAAACATAATTTTTATTAAAACCTGTTAATCTCTGACCATGTGTAATATTTTACAAATTCAACTCCAAAACTCACTCTTGAGATAAACTTTAATGTGAAATTGGTACCTAACTAATAAATAAATAATTAAAATACATTTAAATTATAAATTAGCCTTAACATATTCCGGGATATATTTAAATTATTTTATTATTGGGGAGATAACAGTTGATATTATAGATCGTATACTGTGCTTAGAGGTGGATGAGCCGTCTGATGATAGATTCAAGAGCAATTAAACCTAGAATACAAAGGAAAGAAATTGCAGAATATATATAGACAGTGGCAGTTATTTAAGAGGGTGATGATTGTATTGCTCCACTTGATTTCTGTTTTATTTTTATGTTAGTTTACATTTTATTTACTATAAATTATAATTCATGTTTGTATTTTATACAATAAATATATGTTTTTGCTCTTATTAGCTTCAATGGTTTGGCCAAATGTAAAGTAAATTTTTTTCTTTGTTTTAATTCATGGGTTAAATACATAAATATTCTTCCTTATCTATAATGTAATAATATTAGTTAATAGTTAATAATCCAACCAATACTGTTTCTTAATAATGCATTTTTTTTAATGTATCTTCATTAATATTTAAGTGTTAAGCAATAAAGTTATATAATTAAAATAAAGTAAAATTTCAGTTCACATTAATTGTTTGAGGATATTTCAATATAATGGTTATAATTTAAAAAAATATTAACTTAAATACAATAGAAAATTAATAAATCATACTATTATAATATTATATGTGTGTAAGACCTATTGGTATAATATTACATAGCATAGAGAAAAATTATTATAAATAATAAGTATTTTTGTGTTTTTTTATCTTGGTTACTATTGAACAATTTATGAGGAACCTATTATAATAAAATTTATATTCGTAGTTTTTAAAATTGAAAATTGTATACAATTTTAAATACAGAATAAATTTCAAATTTTAGTAATTTAACGAATTTTGTCAAAATATGAACTTTAAACGCGTATACAAAAAATGTAGACCCTATCCTTGTTAAATATCGACGGAGTTGATTTCTAGACAAAAAAAAAACAAAAATCACCATTGTAGAATTAATATACATTCATTGCACTGCACAGATTCTAAAATTAAAAAAATTAAAGGCTCAAATAGTTAAATAATTGTAGCATAGTATTTTATCTTTACACTAGAATTATTAATAATGATAAATATGAGCGAGTAAGCTGTGGGAAATAAAATGAAACAAAATTCGGAAAACGGGTTTGTCGGCTAAAATAATGTCACCTAAAATATTTACCGGCTAAAATACTGCGTCAGCTAAAATACGGTTCTATATATAAGTTCTAATATACTTGTCCAACTTATTATTTTTTGGCTTCTTATGCGTTTCTCAATAATATGACTAGGCAAAGGCAACGGTCCGTACATAAGTATTATGTTTGGGATATAAAAAAAAAATTCTAAGCCCTTACTCGAAAGACTTTACTTGCTATGTTTATCCTATGGTATTGGAGTAGATTATCTTTAAACAAAACCTTTAGGTTACACGTTTTTTCAATAGGTGACTAAAATCTACACATTTCCAAAGGTATTAAATACCTACTATTTTACCGAAACTAAACAATTACATAATATATATGTATACAAAGAAGGTGGCAAGTGGATGTCTATAAATAGCTCAAAAAAAGTCAAAACATATTGAAAATTGTATTTGTGTATAGAAATTGATTATATAATATAAACATTTTGTAAAATTTTCATGTATTTATGGTCATTATTTCTTCTGTTACACCAAAAATAAAAATCAATTTTATAGAAAATTGGCTTCGCGTAAAAATTCACGTTTTTTCCTTAATTTTATTTTGTTTTTCCCGACGTGTTTAAAAACTGTTGAGATTTTTACTTTTTACCCCCCAAAATACTAACTAGATTCACTTTCCTATCAGGAAAGATGCTGATGATGGAAATTGGAACCCCTTTACTGCCCTTAAACGTGGTGACAGATACGAAAAAAAAACACACATCATTGTAGAATCAATACATTAATCGCTTCGCTCAGAATCTAAAATGACTCTATAGAATAATTACTAAACACTTGTAACCATCCATTTTGTGTGTACTTTTGACTTAAGTTGTTTTAAGTTAAATACATTTTTTTATTTACTAATTATATTAAAGACATTTATAAAACTTATTAATTTATGTTGCAAAACACTTCTCATTCCGTCTCCTGTGTGTGCACAAAATAAATTTTAACTCTCCTGATAATAATTGTTAAGTCTTTATTTTCAACATAAAAGTTGAAAATAATTCGTCATAGTAAACACATTTGTATAAAATTATACAAATAACAAATAAAATGCACTGCAAAAAATGAAATTGTTCACAATAAAATTACACTATCACCAATATACAAACTATAAGCTATAATTAAAATTAATCTCTTAAAATTCTTGAAAGAATTTCTACCTGTTTCTAAAAGCATATTGGTTTATGAATGATATAATTGGTTTTATGCAATGGTACAAAATCCCATTTTCTAACTTCATAGATTAAAACTTAATTAAAAAAGGGTTTACTCAAAGCTACATCGGTGTCTCTCTTGCCTCTTTTCTTCGAGCCAACTATTATACCACTATCAATTATGCGTTGGATAAAAATGAAAAAAACTAGAGTGCTTATAATGCCAAGTCTTTGTTGACAAATTTAAAATTTTCCTAATTTCTGATTAACTGCGAATCGGATAATATTTATTAATATAGTTGTGGTAATTTATCGACCAAGAACAGATCTTAAATTACGGAATAAGAACTCTACAATTCCTAAATATTAGTCAATGTTAGAATACCGTTTAAACATTAAAATATAATTATTGTGTAACTAATACTTATCATGATATTATATATTGAAATATTAAGAATTTGAAGAATTATATATTATTTAATTAAAACAAATATACGTATACTCCAGCGTAGAGTGTTTCCAAACCAATATATTATATTATGTGCATTATAGCTCAGGCCTGATTCACCTGATGTGTGATTGTGATATTTTGATAATAATGTTCTCCATCGATTTTTTTACTTATAGAATAAAAATGAATGTTTTTTAAAAGGTTTTTTGTTGCACCTATTTATTTCTCTTGCCGAACGAAGGTACCAGATGGCTTACGTTTTCATTTTTCAAACGATTTGAAATAGTATGCTGTACAAACCCCTAATGCGAATTTAATGGACACTAAGGTGCTCTAATGAAAAAGGGGTAGTTTCTATACAGTATCAAGTATTTTGTGTAGTTACTAAACAGCTGTTGATGATGAAAAATCAAATATTTATGACGAACATACAAAGTGCCTGATGTATTGACATTGCCCGTAATTGATAAAAATGAAATAAACACTTACCGTTGTTTTTGTTTTAAAAAATTATGTTTAAATAGATTTTTAATGTATTGATTCATGGCACGTTTTAAGAGCAATTGAATCATCTAAACGGAATACCTGATTTTGGGACTTATTTTATATTATTATTATTATTATACTGTATGAATATTTCATTTACTTACATCGAAATTGCCTTAACTTTTTTTTTCTACAAATGTTTAAAAAAATTAAACTTTAATAATATTGAAACTAGAAATTTCAAGATTATCGTATTAAACATTCGTAACATTTTATCAGCTGTTGATATGTAACTATTTAACATTATCTGCATAAATATAAAATATTGAATTCTGTATGTATTTTCAGAACCTATACTAAAATAAAATATATTTAATTTATTATATTTATAAGTTTCAGGAAAAAATGCGATTGTGCAATTTCATGCTGTGACCTTTGATATGGTCACCGAAAAATGAAGACATTGGCCGGCGCCATAATACTATGCATCATGCTCGTCATAATTTCCGGTAAGTAATATAAATATTACCCTATTGACTAAAACTTATAAGTGGTTGTCAAAAATAATATTTTTGTTTGATTAATAGTGAAAAATTATACAATAAAAATACTAAATATTAGACGCTAAATAAATTAGTACTCACCAATGATTTATACAAATAGACAATAGTTATTTAGTCTATAAAAAATTAGGTACACTAATCATTCAAGTTATGTAGTTGAATAACTGTTAATTTTAAAGATAAGTTTTAAATTATGAATAAGCTAGTCATTCAATTATTCAGTTATTCAGTTATTGATTGCTTATTTTATAATGATTTATAGTAATATAACATGAAAATACTAAATAATGAAATTAGATAACTTACATTATATGTTGTTCGTGGAATAATTAATGTAGTTTCTTATTTTTATTTATTTAAAACTTCTATAGAATATATTTTATTGATTTTATTGTTAGTGATTAACATAATTTGTTTATTAAATTTGAAACGTTAGGTTTTAACAAATACGAGTACATAATATTCGTGAATTATACTCAGAAATATTACAATTTAAAAACCAACGGCACATCTGGCTACTCAATATATAGGTATTAGGTACAGTTACTACAGCTTATGATTTCGTATAATATTAATAATTAATTTAATAAATACTTACCATTATACATATATAATTATTGTTATTATTATCTTTTTAAATCCATGTGTGTTAGTTATTTGTATTAATTATTTAAATTGTAAATTCATAATGTGAAACTGTTGTTTAGGGCTCTGCCCGTTAATAAATAAATATAAATATAATATAAGTACCTTGGTAGGTACATCTTTAGATTCTGTAATTGTCCATCTGAATAGAAAGCATGTGTGATTTGTATATCAATAAATAATACTACCCTGTTTAAAAAATGGCAGAATAATAAACAAAAAGATTCTTATTAAAAAAAATAAAGTGATATAATGATATATTATATTAGATTATGTATTATACTTATACCCATTGTCCCATTATGTTGACAAACTTTATCAATATTGATTAATATGTAATCCTATTAATCGAAATATATTTTTACGTATTTTATACTATAATATACTATAGTTAATACAGATTGTAATGGCAACGTTCTTACTTTGAAATACGTTATACATATATTTTTGAGATTTAAAAGTATATAATATTATATATTGAAATTTTACCCTTATTATAGTATAAGTAGGTATTTAATAATATTAATCTAAAATTTAAATAACCACAGAACCACGATTAAATGTATCATTTTTCGTTAGACTAGTACGTATACATACTATATGATTTGTATCGTAAAAGAACTTTTCAGTTTTCTTATTAAAATATTTGGTTATTGTGGAGTAATAGCACCAACTATAAAATATAATGAAACTATAGTAATGTCATTCCGCATATTTAATTTACAGACGAAATACATGACCTATTTATTCTTTGAATTTTTATTTAAAAATATAAATGTGCAGAACACTACGTTTTAAATAAATTAATCATTATCTAATATTACCTCCTAAAAACTAACCTAATCAGTTAATTAATCAAACAACAATAAAAAAACATAGATATTTTTTTTTTTATTTAAACTTTGTAATTACAATTAGTTTCAAAAATGATTTAATATAATATAGTAGTTATATACAAGAAAATAAAAAATAGTAACAATATACAATTAAATTAAAAAGCCAGTATGGTTAAAGAAAGATAATATATTTAATATGATAATTTTTGTTTATTTGAGAAAATGTTTATAATATCGAAAGGGATATTTGAGGTGATCAAAAGGGACAGTAGGTGGTCACGATTTGTTGATAGGCTGGGACAGATGAATAGTAAGTTTCTGATATCACAGACCATTGGATAATTGTGCAGTGTGCAGAGAGGGGAATCGTTTAGTGATAGTTTAAAAGAATGAGAAGGAAGTCTTGTGTGGCCAAATCGGAGACGGGAGAACGATAATACATTTCCTAGAAAAATTGAGATTGTGTCCCGCAAACAGAATTGATAAATATCTACAGGGTAATTAGTGATAAAGTGTACCCTGTTTTTTGGGACACACGCGGTATACTATCGTCCGAGTGTTTTCCCCGTCGTTGACCACGGTCGCGCATACGCGCAGCATTTTAATGTCCGACTCGACGAGTAACACGTACGTTGCAGAATTACCGTCAAACGTTATCTGCGATTTGGACATTACGTACTCGACCATTTCGCATTGCTTATAGATATGATATAGCCGTATATTTGAAAACCGTGAAGGTAGAGCAACGGCACAAACGTCTCGATGCACGAAAAGCGCGCGCGATTCGTGAAAAAAATTGAATCCCGTTTAGTAGTTCAACAGTGCCGGGTTCATTTTATCGACAATGAAAGCCAACTCGCGCACATGCTTACCGCGAATCAATAGGTCCGTGAAAGTGTTGTTTGTGCATATCTTGTGGCCGTTTAAAAAGACATACTGAAACGTGGCGAAATTGTCCGACGTTATACATTTCTACAGCGACGAGCACGTATAACCCATTAGAGTTTTCCAGTATGTGATCCGGCACGAGCGTAGTCACCGGCCGGTCGTAGATTATCCACGATATCAACAACGATGTTAATTTGGATTTCCTAAAATTCTATAGTGATGCGAGAAACTCGATAGATTGTCGTTTTTTATGCCGTCGGGTGGGCGGTTCCCGGTCAGGGTAACGCAGACCGAACATACATAATATAGGGGATTTTATCGAACCGTCCCGTTCAAGTGTATATTCGTTTTACGACTAATGGGGTTTCGAACTACAAATATTTAACGTTGATATTCGATGCACCATTTCAATACTACATTTTGGTGTAGTAGTTTCTTTACCACGCGGTCAACGATAATATGATACCCACAGGTAACTCGCTGTATCAGGTGACACGGATACGTTACCAGTAACCGGGATAAGTATACACCGTGTAATTGACACCATTGATACAATATACAAAAAGTGTTACGTGTATGTAGTAAGTAGGTACTCATTCACCTGTCTCCGTATAATATGTACACACTGCATGTCCAAAACATAATATATTATATCAATTATAACTAACGAATTTTTTTATGTAAAAGCTAATAATTAAAAATGACCAGTTAAAATTCTTCAATATTCATATTACATTGTTATTAATTTATTTACTATGTTATTTTTTTATATTGAGTATAGTATTTAAAATGATATTTATTCAAATCTGTCACCAATATTGAGTTCAAATTCCACAATTATTTCAGAAATCGAATTATTATAAGCTTGCCTTTTGTAGATTCTAAACGAAACAAGAATTATGTTACTTTTACAACGAAGTCTTTTGTTTGATTATTTGTTTTTCTTGTGACTTTCGTTTAAGGTGTAGAATTTTATTTTTGAATTTTTCTATGTAGTACAATTTATCGTTTGGAAATCATGTTTGCAAAATAGTCGACATTGAAAAGATAATTCGGTATCCTCAGTTGCTTCCTTAAATACAATGGAAAAGTCACGATAACCGTCAACGAATATAATGTTAAAGGAATGAATGTCAGGGAGCACTATAAATGTAAAGCACGACTGTATCTTGAATGTGCAGTCCGCCATTAATTAACATTTGTACCTACCTAATACTGCTGTGTAAATTTTTTGTTTTATTTTTAATCAAGAGGATGTCTACCTAACATTTGTTGTCTCCGTTTAAGACATGTGTACAATAGAAAACACGTTCTTCGTATTTCTCATTTTGTGACTGGGTGTCTAGGTTGGAACTTAGATAACAATACATAATATTATAATATCAAAAATATATTAATAAAGAAAACAATATGTACTGGAAGTTTAATAAAGTATTTTTTTATAACTATCATTTCTAAGAATAATAAGTAATAAATGTTCAAATTTTATATTTGTTAAAACTTATTTCCTACTTTCAAATATACTATAGAAATCCGAGTAGTTATACATACTAGGTCATATTTTTTTTTATAGAGCTTGGGTTTATTATATTTTATGTATATTATGGTAACTTCTTAACTAGTATTCTAAGTATTTCTCAAAATTGTATAATTGTTAAACTTGTAATAGCATCTGGTATGCTGACACATTTTAATATATTAAATAAAAAAAAAAATAAAAAGTATTTCTTACTATAATTTTTATTGGATGATTATTAATTTAATAATTTATAATTACCACTGTCTCTGTATATTACATAATGTATACTCTCTGTATATTATATTATTTCCTTTTAAACGCATTTATTTAAAAAGTATTGTAATTTATAAAACCGTAATAATGATTAAAAATTTAAATATTAAAAAAGCAGTATAGGTACGTCAAATAGTATACACTATAATACTTATATGAAGTATAAATTGGGTTTCTGTTATGTGTTAAATATAGTAGCATTAGTGCATTACATATTAAGCTTTTATATTATCTAACATTAAAGTTTAAAACAGGTTAAGCTAAATATTTTTAAATTTTAATAGCTTAATAAATGTTTATTTCTTTTAATTTTTTTAACTGGGTAGATAAATATATTATATTATTAGAAATTTAAAATCATATCGTTTCGTAAAATTAAAAACAAAAGTATTGGAATACCTTCTATAATAATTATGTAAATAAATCATGTTGAATACATTTAACAGTGTAATTCAATCCTCAGCCGCAAAGACTTTTTTTTTTGCTCTTCTGAATGTATGAAGTTGTATTTCATAATTTAAAAATAGTCGTAATAGGCATGCATTCGGTAACTTTAGATCGATAAATGACTATAATATACAATATGCTTCATAAGGTATATACTATATACACTATTCTGGTCGCAATCTTGTGAGTACTTAAAAATTATAATCTGTGGCAAGCGCATTTCTTGAATAATAGCAATCTTTTTTTATTGGCTCACCATATTCATCTGAATGTATAAATTAGAACCACTGACTAAAAATGGTGGGATCATTCTGATTCCTATGATTATCATTAATGATTTATAGCAAATACCTACCTATTATATAGGTACCTATTATTAGTTTTCATCAGTATTTGTATAAATGATTCAATGTTTAAAATAACAACTTTTTGTAATTGTTGTCTGTATTTTGTCTCGTTTGTGAGTTTAAATTTATCTAATTATTTAAATGAGTTTGCTTATATCAGTGGTGGCCCAATACTATGTTATACAATTTTTGTTTATTGGCTTTGAACATCAATTTATTATTGTCTTAGGGTGTTCAATGAATCCGGATGCAAAAAGGCTGTACGACGACCTTTTATCAAATTACAACAAACTCGTAAGGCCTGTGCTCAACAACACTGATCCGCTACCAGTACGGATTAAGCTCAAACTATCACAGCTCATCGATATTGTAAGTTACAATAATAGTATAACAATATTTAGGAGTTATAAAAACAAAAAATGTTACGCTACAATTCACAACAAAATAAAAAAAAACTAAAATTAAAGGAACAAATTTATAGTTAATAAAAAAATAAATCATATTATGATGGCATATTTTATTTTTTTTTTATTAAAAACACTAAGATACAAAAATATATGTAAAGGAGAATATCTAGAAAATAAAACTAATGTATTAAAAGCACAATACAACAATTTGTTAGAAATACAGCAACAATAAAAGATACCGAAGAAAAATCAAAATTGTATTTTTGACCACAATAGTAGACTATGATTTATTTGACAGAAAAAGATGGAATGAAATATTATAATAAAGGCTTGGACGAAAACAAATTTATAGAACTTAATAAAAATAGATAATTATTAAAAAACAATAATTTCTATTTATTGTTAGTTTAAGACGTCGTTTAGATTTTATTTCTGTCAACTAATAAACTAAATGTATTTAAGCCTTTTAAAAAGTTTTAAATAAATAGAATAATAATTTATATTAAGTCATAATTTCCAATCAATTGCATATTTTAGTACATCTTAAGTCTTAAAAGATAAAGATAATTTCTAATAAGAAAATTTGATATAAAAGATAGATAGGAGATATATAATAGAAAGATGTTATTAAAATGTGAACTGTGGTTAAAACAGTTGACATGACTGCATAACAACACGCTAAATGCTATCAGAATACATTGTTATAGAGTAGATGATTTAAAAATAATGGACTAAATTAGTTGACTATGCTATGAGAGATAAGCAAAACTGAAAAATGTGTGTATCTTGGATTTACAATGATAAAATTGTTTTTTTTAGTTAATTTATATCTAGTTAAAAGTTTATCTCTTTAATTAGTATTGTATATTATCATTTTGTATATATTTATCAACATATTATAAGAAGGAGTGCTCCAAAAGTTTTTCAAACTTACACAAATCGATTAGAAATTGTAGCATCTAGCTGGTATGTAATTGGGTAAATGGTAGTTTTTTTTCTCAGTAATTTCTCCAATTATAATGTTTGAAAATAAATCGATAAAATGCATAAAAAAGAGAAATTTATAGTGTATGCGATTTTGTTATGATTGAAAAATACTAATTTTAGAAACTTTTTATAAAAGTAATAAAAATATTATATTTGAAACTGAAGTACCAATTTACTGTATGTGAAAAAAAATGTATTTTCATATCGTGAGTTATAAATTTAAATACAACAACAAGCATACATACGTCAAGCTGTTACTAAACTTTCATGTGTGGCAGAGATTTTCAAGGTGCGATTGCTAGAAAAAGTGTGATAAAAAAAACAGGTGTCGTCAATCAAATATACCATAATGTATATATGCTGCTCCATACACTCAGTGAATATAAACAAATATTACATTTTCTTAAATTATTTAAATAAATATCAGTGATCTGTTTTAATAATGTTTAGATAAATATTTCAAGCGAAATACATTCTTTTAATTAGTAAATGTAAAATGCAATTTAGTATAAAACTTAGTTTTAATTTGTGATAACTACATCAATATCCTGTTATGGATCAAACAGTGTTTACTGACATGGTTTGTAAATCCTAGATTGTATAAAACGTTTTTAGTAAAAGCTTGAATCAAATTTTATAATGCTTTTCAACATTTACTGAGTACGATTAGTAAGTCCTAGCATTAACTAGTAAAACCTAGCTTTACTTAGTGATTTCGTGCTTTGTCGGTAATATATTATAGGTAGATACATGCAGTCCCTTTATACAAATCCATTATTTTTATGAAATACCAAAAAACGTTTTAATCAAGTACCTTTGGTACCTATATTAGGCCAAAATATTAAATAACGCAACACACGTGTTACTAGTTGGTCATTACTCATTGAAATCATTAGGTGCCTTTAAAAACGTTTATGATTAATACTACCACTTATGGGTAGTAGGTATATTTGTGGTGTTTTTTTACTCTGTAAGACCCAATAAACTCGCTAAAAATATAAGCTTTTGAGAAGTTTCTATAAAAAATAGTTTTTAAATAGATATTTTACATTTAAATCTATTCATCCCTTGCTTGAAACTTTTAACTCGACTGCATTTTTATGAAACTATATTTTGGACTTAAGTTTATACAGTGTATTAGAAAATTGCTTCATATAAATTATCAAATACCAATCGAGTTACATACGACAAAATTTTGCCAAAAATCGATAACGCTTTTACTACTGTTAAAATGTTTATAAACAAATAAAATAACGAAACTATCAACAATGTAAAACTATTGTCTATTACGTCCTCATCTCTGGTAAGAATATTATTTTAAATAAATAATACATTATTTTTAGCAATATTAATGATGAATAGAAACATTTAAAAATATTTTCCTCGCTTCTCTCGGAGCTTGAAAAATGCATTTATTTTGATTAAATAAAATAAATACTTTAAAAATGGTAAGGTAATAAATGTATCGCATCTAAACAAATAATAATATGATGTTTCGTAAATACTTTCGACTATAATCAATAATTGAAAAGTCTCAATCATTAAATGGATTAATAAACATTTATTAACAACAAGGTAACGACATTTTGAACTTACTACTAGTTAGTAGTTACTAGATACGATATTTTACTATGCAATCTAAAATAAGAACGAAAAGATAAACATTTTCCAAAAGATGTACTTGAATATTCAAAAATTTTTTAATGCCATAAACATAGTAATTAGTAGGTATGAAATAGTATTAAAATCAATTGACAAAAAAAATTAATAAAAAAATTTCAATACTTACTAATATAATATTATTCTAGATATGACTATTTAGAGAGAAAAATAAGGATCAGGCATAAAAATAATCAAACATTTGTTTCTCAATATTTTAATGTGAATAGTTTGATGTTCGGTTGGTTTACATTGTTTGTTAATAACATGTCTATAGTACTTTACTGTACCTTTTATTGTTAAGTACTAAATGTTTATCGAAACTGTTCCGCAACTTTGAGTAGGTAGCTGAGATAATAATGTGCAGTGAATAAAATAAGTTTGGGTATCACTGATTTAGATATAAGGTATATTTAATACTAAAAAAAAATATGGTTATAAAATATATAACTTTGCTTGATATTGTTTAATGTGAATAAAAAAAGTTTTGAATGTTTCATGAATATAGCCCACAATTTTTTCGACATTTTAACCCACATTTTTCAATAAATAATTGATACCAATAAATTTATGTATTTGAAGGGAAAATTATTTTATCTATTCAAAGTTCCGAGAAAAACAAAAATATTGTTTTAGTATATCTAAAAAATAATAAATATATTGTATTAAAGTTACACATATTTTTGAAGATTTAATGTATTTGTTTAAAAAAATCAAGATTAATTATCATTAATAATTGTATTCATTTTTATTTATCTTAAAATATGTATGTTAAGACTAATTCATATTAATTCAATTATTTTAATTTAGCCAATTAAGGTATTATTATTGTGGATTTAAATTTATATTGAAGTATCGGATTGTAGTTTGTAAAGCAATTAAATGGAGAAATATAAAAAAAAAACATTGCACCTTTGCCTGGATTATTTGTCTCAATAGTTCTTCTATTTTTTTTGATAAAAATATAAAAACATAATTTTATAAGTTGTATATTTACATTTAAAACGCACAACCATAAAAACACTTAAAAGGCATAATAATATTGTAATAATTGAATTATTAAGATAATTTTTTTAGGAATTGAAAACTAGTATTTTTTTTTTAAATCTATTGTACCCAGATCACTTTAATTACTGAAAAGAGAATATTATATAGATCGGCTTCTTTGATACTGACAACACTTTTCTTGAAACAAAGACGTCATAAACTCAAAACATAATATAGACATATTAATTTAATTTAATTTTTTTTATTTGGTTTAAAATATATTAATGTAAAATATATTAGTGCACCTCTTGTTTAAATTTCAAATTATTTTTTAGATATTTAAATAATAAATGTCCTTTGATAAATAATTAAAAATATTCAAAGTCTGGTTTGAATTATTTAGGAATGAATTTGTGCTACTTGGATATATTTAATAAATTATGGTAATATTCATGACGCCATAGTGATATTTAGAATTTTGGAGACTCGAATAATCATTATTAAACTTATTTAATCTACGATCCATGGGTATCAAAATTCTTTAACATTCTCTATATATTTAATATTTTTAATATAAAATCTAAAAATTAATAAATTAAAACTAATGAATCAAACTTATTAAACTTTGATAATGAATAAACTAATTACATTACATTTTGTATCTAAATCATTTTTGTACATTGGAAATTCATGATCAACCAATATAAACACTCTTAAAGTTTTCATATTTTCAGTTATAATAAGAAACTGAAATTAGTTATTACATTATCATAGGCAAACTTTTAAGTTGTCAATTCTTCAATAATATTTTCTATTATTAGCCATTAGGTAATTTATTATATAATACCTATGACGTATTGCCTTTGAATTCTAAAAGACCATATTATACAATATTAGCTTTTCATAATTTTTTCCTTTAGAAGATGTTTTACATTTTGTTATTGCTTTTTCTTGATGCTGTAAAAATATTTCGTCATACTGTACAGATATCAACATTAACAGATAGTGGAAACAGAAAGTTAACTAACAATATTTTTTAGATTGCTGATAATAATAATATAGCTGTAATTAAACGATTCATAACAATTTTTCAAAGAATAAATAAATAAAATATTAATATTATTTTTTAATTTTAATTAAACATTTTTAACGCTAATTTTACCTAAATATTTTGTCACTCCCGGACATGTACCTCACTAAATACGTTGCTATTTAATATAAACTGTAATATTCAATATAAAATATTAAATACCATTTAATAAATATGATATGGAATGAATAAATATAATATTTATTTTGAAACAAATCTTTTTTTACCACTCGTTTATTGTTTGTAAAGAATAAGGATTAGTACCTAAATAGTAAATATTAGTTAAACGCTCTGTAATATAATGTTAAGATTAAAACTTGTTTCAGAATACAATAAAACCCTAAGAATAGAATATCATTAGATGTAAAAATCAAACAAAAAAAGGTAGGCAAGTTTGTACCGCTATGCAGTACATTAGATGTCATGTACTCGTGTGGGTCAAATTTTCAAAAATGACTTTTTAAAAGTATCAAATAGATTCACTTTCCAACCAGAAAAAAATCTAATGGAGAAAATCAAAGCATTTTTTCTAAAAGAAAAAATTGTTTACAGACAGAAAAATAAACAACACCTCATATCATTGTAAAATCAATACATTCATCGCTCCACTCAGAATCTAAAATGGTTTGTCATATTTATACCTTAAAGAACTTTACTCACTATAATTTTATTTTATAGTTGCAATAATATTTTTTCAATATTGTGTTTGAACATTAAATATTTGTGAATTTGTATTTTTCTTAATTTTTAAAGTAACTATTAAGCTTGCTCTGGTGAACTGGTGAGAAGCTGCGCTTGTTGCTAATTGTTCCCAGATGGGTGACCGCCTGGAAACACCACTTGCGTATTTCTTTTATTCGAATCGTGACATCACCTCAATGTTTAAATATAATATGAATCAAGGTCAAAATATGAATAAAAAAAATTGTTATCAGTACCTTTGTCCCAGATGTATTAATATTTTAATGAACCTCCGATCCGAGTATTTTTTTCTAATAAATAATGATAAAAATACAATTTTAAAATAATGTAAACGTATTAAATATGTTACTTGATAATGTACTTTCATCAATTTTTTTAATCCTAAACATAAAGAAACATATATTTTAATCAAGTTTAAAAATGGTTTTATATGTGACAGTCATCAACGTTATATTTTTTCAAATTTTGATTCTTATTAAACTACTATAACGATGAATATTCAATGTAATAATATATTAATGGCCTTTAATTTTTTTTACAATAATTGTATTTTCCTGTGAATATTTTTTTGCTCAGAAGAAGATGTAGAACTTGTTACAAAGGTCGTAAACTAAATCTAATTGGTATTCTAATAAGGTCATTATTGATTTTCACATATGTTTTTATTAACGTATATAAAAATTAAAAACGTGTAAAAATATTAACAGACTGTATTAGTCAAGTTCCGTTTGGAATCGTGTTTCAAGTGTGATGATATTAAACATCGCTTGAATACAACTTCAATATTATTACACGTCGTCATTATCATGTTCCGAGTAAGGCGAAGTGAGACGATTGCTCAAGCAAAGCCTATATGTCTTCACACGCTTATCATCTTAGGCTATTGTTTTCTATGATTATTGATAAATCATTCATACATTTAGTAGGTATATTATTTTTATAATTTCATGAAATAAACTGCTGAATAGTCACAAGTTACAAAACGTTTATAGTCAAATATTTTGTTTAAGCAATGTAGTGCATACTATAATATAAAATGTTATAATGATAATAATAATAATGTGTACTTTGAATTGAATATTATTCTGCTATAAGCAAAGTTATCTGATTTGACTGACATGATATACCTATATGGCTATATATGTAACAAATACGCAGTAATAGCTTTTATATAGAATATAAGTTGCTCTTCAAGTTTCAATTTAGAAGACATCTTATATTTTGACATCATGATTACATTATGTAAGCAGTTCCTGTTGAAAAATGAAAAAGACTTCCGCGTACTTTCGATTTTTCGTAGAACCCGTTGAAAGGAAACTGCATATTCTGTTGGCTGTAACGAAGATAAGTCGACAATGGGCCACGTAATCGATATTTTCATTTTATATACTTACACACATTATTATATATGCATTACGACAACACGCTAAGTACTAACATGTAATAAACCTGACAATGAAATTACTGTCAAGTGACACGCAATCGCAATCTCAAAATAATATCTTTAAAAATTAAATCATACCGAACTACAATATAAATATTAGAATTGTAAATGCATTCGATAGTTATTGCTCGTTAGGCTATCATGGTGTATTGTTAAACTTGATCTGCATTTTTAAAAAAATATTTTATCTAAAGCTATTGTAATTTTATGTTTAATATTATAATATACTATAGATATTTTAGCTATTTTTTTAGTCTCAAAAGACAATAATTATCAGTTATATATAAAAATACATCAAAATGTATTGATGTTTATTAACTTAGTATACAATCGATTTGCATAGCAATTGGCAGAGCAAGGTAAACAATTAAGCGAGTGTTTTGTTTCGAGTACCTTTATTTAACAAAACTGTCTCAAAAAATTCTAAGAACCACATCATAAATATTAAAAACTGTGTGAACATAATACGATTGTTTTAATAAATATAAATATATTGGTACTACATGTTTATATGTTTGACAGCGATTTGTTTAATATAAAATCATAATACATTTGATTATTTTGTTTTAATAATAAATTGTTAAATAATAATATTTTATATTATATATAGCAGTACAAATTATGTTATCAAAAGTTATACTTTAAGTTTTGTTTGAACAAAATTATTAATATTTGTGTTTAGTCTACATTCAATATTTGAATGCTGCTGAAACACGAATAACTTAGACAGTTCCTTTTAGGTGTTAATTTATTATTTAATTTAATATATTTACCTTTCTGTTACAGAATCTAAAAAACCAAATTATGACGACAAACTTGTGGGTGGAACAGGTGAGAATAAAAAAGTCAATCTTACAATAGAAAACAATTTAAAAAAATCAATAAAACCGAAAGGATTTTATTTTATTATTATGTTTAATCCTGAATGTATTGCATTTAAAAGCAGTATTTTTTATTTATAAATGTTTGAAATCGCTTTATTTATACGAACTTAAAGTCTTGAGTAAGTATGACTTTACTACATTTGAATACAAGATTTTTTGAGGTGTCGTATTTATACAACTACAAGTAAGTAGGTGCATTCAATATGTTCGGAAAAATCTACTTAAGGTTATTTTTATGAGCACTTGACATTTTAAGATCGTTTTATGAACGCTATATTAAACCAGGCTTCGTCCAAATTCGTTTTTTGAGTGCAATAATTCATCGTTGCTTTTAAATTTAAAAACACGCATTTTCGAGGACCACATAATCCCTTTACCAGACGTGTTTCTTAAAGTTATAACTTATAAAATTGACGTGAATTTAAATTCATTAATTTTATAATTAGCTGTTACATTAATAATATTTACTTCGTTGAAGTTTGTAAATATCATTATTTTACAATGAGTAATGATACGACGAGGTCAATCTCGCATCATACCGTAATCTCAATATAATATTATGTATATTAATAAACTATAGGCAGTTTGCTTTATACAATTGTTTTTTATAAATTTAAATTACATTTTAACAGATTATACAGAGCTCAATGACCACTGACCAATGTACAATTACTATATTATGTCTTGTACAAATGTTTACTGTTTTTCTTTTTTAAATATATAGGAACTACACTTGGCCCACTTTTTAATGTATATTAATTATATGACTTAACCAAATGTTTATATTATTTTTCAAGTATTGGTATGACTATAAGTTGACGTGGAATCCTGCTGAATACGGTGGTGTCGAAGGGTTACACGTACCGTCTGAACACGTCTGGAGGCCAGATATTGTACTTTATAACAAGTAATTGTTTCTGCAACAGCATTAACTGAATCGCATGATTATGTTTTTGATTAACTCTGGATATTATATTTGTTCAAAGTGCTGACGGCAATTTCGAAGTAACATTGGCCACTAAGGCTATGCTTCACTATAGTGGTCGGGTTGAGTGGAAACCTCCAGCTATTTACAAGTCTTCCTGCGAAATAGATGTAGAATTTTTCCCATTTGATGAACAGACGTGTGTGATGAAATTTGGCTCGTGGACATACGATGGTTTCCAGGTAATAAACCGTACAGTTATTTTATTTTTACCGTAAATAAATGAAAATAAGAAACTCTAAGCAGTCCAACAGACACGTACATTTTTCCCCAGTGATTTTAAAAGTGATTATAAGGTTATAATGCTCTACTTGAACTCGATATTATGTAAAATATATGATAATTAATACGTTATTAAATTGTATATAGTCTCTTAAAATCGTACTCAATTTGTGGATGAGAATTATTATACATTAATACATGATTGAGTTGAAAATACTAATTAGATACCTACTTTTAGGCATTCAATATTTTTAAAACTATAAACAGTAATGCTTTACGTATCTAGACTTTATTGTTAAAAAGTTGCATTTTATTTAGAATTTCTTTGATTTGGGAAAACTTTTTAGTCACGTGATAAAATCGGACGATGGTCACGGACAAATAAAAGTGTCGGGTATTTTCCCCTTACAATATGTAGTTATTTTTATAGCCGTCATCTACCCTATGTATGGTGTGGACGTGTGGTTTTACGCAATTCCCGGAAAACTTGATTGCCTCTAAAGTTTAGCCCTTCCAAATACCAGTGTTGAGAATGTTAAGACGGTAAAGAGGTACGCGGAAAGTTCGTTAATTACCTACTTACGTAGCGCAGATGTTTTGATCATAAAGTTCTTGTTCCATATCGCCGGCACGTGCTTGTAACGTTTAATCACTCGTCTTTAAATCAATAGAACATAATTTGAACGAAACTTATAAATTTATTGTTTCGCGGTCACCGAGAACACGACAATTTTGGATTTCCACAGGAATATAATTCACTATTCCCCACATTTGTTTATTGAAAATGCATTCTGAATATAATAATATAATAATAATATGGGACCAATCATTTTACTGTTTTGTACCTACGTCCTACATGACATTTTTTAATCGTTCCTTCTAAAATTAAGTAATCCTTGTGTTTGTTTAGTCGTTTTAATAAAGCAAACGTTAAAAAATGGAAAAATGTATTAGACACTATGAACAGTATAAATAATACCCAATAAAAATTATAATTTCCTGTTTACTTTAAGTGATTTTCAGAGGTTCTAATAAAGATCTACTTAATTAGTAATAATTGCAAATACTATATTTTATGTAATATGTCTGTAAGAATATACCGTGTAACGTTAATATGTAGATAATAAATCAAGAATGAATTCTCATTATTTTTCTGAAGATTAATATTTTTGAAAGTTTTCGAAACGTACAATATAATGATGATTTATTCAAAAACATATTATATGATATATTTCAAACAATTGTTAGTTAATCATATAATTAAGTTACAAAGTAGCGGCAACTCATTGTTTCGAGGTTCATTTGATAAGATTTTATTATATTGGATAAGAGTAGTATAATCGTAACTAATCCAATAGTCAAAAGTTTGAATAAGTTTAATATTTAACAGTTAAATAATAATTATTTCAACAATTTGTAATTTGTAATTTATGAATGAAGATTAAGATTAGTTATTTCAATACCAGTAGTACCTACAATGTGCATAATATACTAGTAATATTATTTTCATTTTGTACACAAGAATTTTGGTCGTATGGATAACATTTGATATTATTGGGCATAATTCATTTGTGGAGGATTTTGGTGTATTAGCACCCTTTGGAAACTTAGGTAAATTCATATTATGTATATTTATTTCTTTGACTCCTACTATTTTCACCTTACTAATAGCACTACATAACTCACAAATCTAGTCGAGCCACTTCCACATAGTTTTATACATTTAGTACAAAATTGTAATTAGGATAAATATTAAGACGATTATATTGTATGAATAAAAAAAAAATACTCAGATATTTATTTTGTATAAGTTCATTCTTTAAAATATAATTTTATTAGTTCTTAAATAAAAAAAAAGTATAGACTTCCTTATTCTATTCCCGATAAGTGATCACTCTCTGGGAATCGCGATGTATTAAATTAAATTAAAAAATAATTAATTAAATGAGGTATTACCTATGGGAAACCGCACGCCAGTCACACTTCTTATAATTAAATTACTTATCATTATTATAATTATGTATTGTACACATTTTATAAAAAAAAAAAATATACGTAATATAATAAATATTTAAATAATTAAATACCTACCCAATTAAACTTAAGGAAGGTTAGGTATAGATAGATTAATCGAGCCAAACTCTATTCTAATTTATCAAACAATTTAAAAAACATTTTTCCAAAAGCAACATTAAACATAATATATTATTATAAATTAATCTCTCGATGGTACATAACTCGGACGTCAGTTAAAGTTGACAACAATCTGCTAATGGCATATTTTAAACTACTAATGCACAGCGTAGTTTGGATTTAGTTCTGTTTTGTTGAAATTTACTTCCGAAAATTATATATAGCTAAATGCAGGTATATTATTTGTTTAAAAATAATGTTTGATAATTTATTGAACTGCATTACGGTTTGATATTCTCATAAGTTCCTACTATTACATCATTAAATTATTTGTTTTATAAACTTCATGCTTATACCAAGACATTTAACTGTTTGAAAATAGTACAAAAATTAAAAATGCATAAGCACTTTAAGAAGTAGGAATATGAATCTATCACACTAGTGTAGGATAATTAATGTATTTTAAGATTATTAGGTTTATACCATCTTATAATATCAAACACTTAAAACCTCTACAGTTATCATTACTAATTAGTAAAATTAAAAATAATTTAATTTATTCTACGTTTTCTATTCGAATTAGTAAAATAATATACCGATTAACACTTAACAGAACCACTAAAACAAAAAACTCCAAAAAAGTGAAAACCTAACAAATAAACTGTTGAATATGAAAATGTTTTAACTTTTAATTCCCATTTAGTTATCTATCTCACTTATTATTTCTAACCCCTGTAATGTACACACATTTTTCATAAAACTTTTCTGTGGAAAAATTGAAAGGTGCCCAAATATTATTTGTCCACTTCAAAACGAGGAAAAAGCACTTAGTTTTATTGCTTTTCTTTTCATTTTCCTGCTCGTGTGGCCTAGTCGCTTAGATATTTGACCATAGAAAACTTAATATTATACTAACAAGTTCAATAAGTCAAAGGGTATTGTTTTAGTGTTTTCAAACAAAAGTTACAATACGAATTAAATCCTAGAAGGGGTTTCCTTTATGGTGTGCCGATAATTTTCAAACTTTGTGTGCAACTGACGTCCAATCGATTGTGTAAGCCTAATCACATATTTTAGTATAATATATACATACTACAACCAGGGTTTAATAAAATAAAAATAATAATACATGCTACATAGTCAATAGTATTTATTTGAATAGATTTTATTTTCATATTTTAGCTTACCCACATTTAGGGTTTGATAAAATAATGATCTTTTTTTTCGAAACCTTATATTTCTACAAAGGCACTTACCTAAATTTTCAATTTTTCAGATAGTATTAAACAATTATGTTAGATACTAAAAAAAAAGCATTGTCCCATTTAACAGTATGAACCATTCTGTTTTTTTTTTCAAAAGGCTTAAACATCATTAATAAATAATTGCTATTGTATATTTTTAATATATAGCCATGGGATTGTAGAAATTCATGCTTTGTTTACAACTCATACAGTGAACCACCAAGTAAAATATTAACTGAAATCCTTTTATGCGATAAAAGTTTAATTTTCTAGTTGACATAAAAATGTTTATTTTTATTATTAATATTATAAAACGTTCTTTGGTAATATTTTTTATTTATATGTATAGCATTTTCTAATTTATATAGTTATCATATTTTTGTGGCTCAACAATTGAATAATATATAACGCAATATATTTTACATTGGCTAAGGTTTTGCAATCTCTCTAATCTGGAAATGTTAAAAGGAACAAAATAAAAATACAATTAACAGAGATTGATTGGAAAATATTGGAAAGGGATTTTAAAGATGAATTACAGACACTGTGGTTCTAAAAATCACAGAAAATAGCAATTTTAAGTGTGTCTCGAAGGGTTTTTATTTTATTTTATATATTTTCATATCATACAATATTAATTAGTTGTACTTATATTTTATTTCAATAGCTTTTTGACTCATTTTCACGTTCGTACTATATCCCTAGTGTAAAAACCGAAAGAAAAATATATTTTAAAAATAAAATATTATGTATATATTATTATAGTATTAGTATTGCCATATTATGATCTCTTGCGTTTTTCTTGCTCTGGCTTTAGTTTTTTAGTTACTTTCAGTGACGTTGCAATCTAAAAAATTGCTGGAATCTATAATTTTAACCTCACGCCCGTCTATCATAGTACTCATCACTCTTAAAAATTACTTATGGGCGAACAAAAAAAAAAGGGAATTAAAGGCTACTGCCTCTCAATATACCATTCACCACCCCACTGCTTTACTACATTTATGTAGTATGCTTATCGTTATCTTATAATATCACTATATAATCAAATTACTCATTATCGTCGCAAATTATCAGTTTGTTATTACCGTTAACGCCACAATGTTAATATTGTGCAAAATCTATTATTATAATTTATAATAATAATAAAAAAACATTTTTTTTAACAACACTTAGACACCTCTATTGGTTATTTTTGAATGAACAAACATAATGTTATATAAGCTTAGAAGATTGGACGATTTTCGAATCCGATTGCTTATATTTATATCGAGTGAAAATGTAAAATACAATTATTATTACCTATGTTCAAAAAAAAGACGAGTTTAAAAACATTCTATTTAAGCAAATCACTGTTTTTTAACTTTTAGTTATTATAGGTACTTATTTTTAATTACTTTTTTACATTTAAATGCGTATCATTTATTTGTTAGAATAGTGTAAAGGTAAACACATATTAATAATCGTTATATACGCCTGTGCTATCGATATTTTATTTATATAATTTACTACCACAGATTTAATTAATACATACCAAATTACTAACGATTAAATTATGTATGATTAATAATTAGTAATTGCATGATGAAATTATCGAATAATTTAATGACCTCGTACTGAAAGGCTTGCATACCGATAGAAATTAATACCTGTGGTTGGGATTATTTGCTATGCGTTAGGGACTAACGGTAGAGCGCACACAGTATGTATTTTGGTGAGGGTTATGTGAAATACTTTGTATTAGCTGTTATAAAGGCTGCCATAATTTTGGTTATAAATTTTAACGCAGCCCATGCTAGAAAGAGAGAAAACGAACGGTTCGATAAAAGGGCTGTTTCTCCCCCGTCCGTCCTTCCGTCTTGTTTCACCCCTCTGCACTATTCATTTTCCCCTACAGCACCTTCTACCAGGATATCCTTTTGAATCCCACTTCTAACCAAGGTACACATGCACGTAGAGAGTTTCTATACATCCGATGCGTTTAAAGTAGACAAAAATAAACAAATCGAACACTTTCGCAATCGTTTTATTTCCTGGTTTTTATCCTATTTTTATCTTTGTTTCTTTGGATTTCCTCCAAAAAGGATTAATAATTTTTATCCGCGTACACTTTACCACCACCGATGCAGCATCACTGCCACCACTAGTACCACGTATTTAGCAGTTTCCTACTTCAAAATCGATTATGTAATAACGGGAAGAAATATCCATTTAGGCTTATAGAGTTATAAAATGTTTGGAAGATTGGTTCAATTCCATGGGTCGATTCCAAACATGAAATAACTACGTATAATACGTAACTCAACCGATTTGAGTTATTATTTGTCTTATTAAGGTGACCTAACCTATATATATATTTATATCCCTTCGTCAGTTGCGCGATATACTTTATAACCTCGGTTGTCGCGTGGATTACAAATGTATAATAATATTATGTATTAGTAAAATGAAGGTATCTAATGAGTAATGAGTAATGATTAAATTATTTAATTTAGGTAGGTACCTATCTTATTATATAATAATAATTCAAGAATGTCTAACTCTGACGTGGGTAATACTAAAAAGCGACACCGTTTTTCGGGATCGGAGTCTAGAAAAAGACGTGCTGTGGCAGAAGCTGAAATTGCCAAACAATCCGGCTTAATGCTTAAATTTTTTTTAATTTAAATTAGTAGGGATTTACTTGTCTATAAATAATATATCAATCTAATCAATTGTTAACTTTATACAAATAAATATAATGAACTCAGAATTAACTATATTTTAGTAATGTTTATGTGAAAAAATATTTGATATAGTATTTACATGTAAAGGGGCGGCAAAACTTAAGTTTTCCTAGGTGTGTAAAATTGCTTGAGCCGGGCCTGTACGTATTAATCAATAGGTGCTCATATTTTAATTAGTTAGAAAACACTGTAATAATTTGTACGTAACATTCAAAAAGATAAGACTAATGCATAAGCTTGTTGAAATAAAATGTTTCTTTAAAAAAAATTCAGTACGCTTTTAATAAATTAAAGATACGATGAATGATGACAAGTAGTATACACATACATTTAATGTATTATAATTACATTTAAATTTACTAAAAATAATAATTCTGCTATGCCAACTTTTCAAAATTTAAATGGATGACACTGTAAGTGACATTTAATCAGAACAACATGACAAAATGTTTACCATAAAAAAGTAAATGTTTTTTCCGTATGTTTGGTATCGTAAAAACGGTAATAAACTAAATTTAATAAAGCCCATATGATATGCAGTAAAATATATTATCTTCGTAAAACGTATATAGGTAATATAAATAGATTGAATTGTTTTATTAGTTCAATGGACTTCAAATTTAAAAAACGAAACATTTTAAATTTATATTAAAAAAAAAGTTTCCGGATTTTTAGTTGTGGTCTTAATAAAATGTAAGGACAATTTAGGCATTTTCTTTTTAGTACACATTATATATTCAAAGAGGAAATGGGATATATTATAAACATACCGATTTGCGTGATTTTTCTAAGTAACATTTTTTTGGGTTAGTAAAAGTGCTTCTAAAGTTTCAAATAGCTCTTGTATCGATTGGCAATTTACCACAGAGTGGTAATTCTTTTTTTTATATAAATGTTCAATATTTTTTGAGATGTTTTGAAAAAACTTGGAAAAAACAATCCTGTAAGTGTTTTTATAAGTTGTATTTAATCAGTTAGGTAAAAATGTAAATCATAATACATAGGCTTATAACAAATAACTATAGACACAAATACACGATAAACCTTCATTTATCGATAACAATTAATTACATAGACAACATCACGGTCGTCACTTCGGAATAAACAAAAATGTGTAAACAAAATTTTATAACAATTATAAGTATTAAATCTTAAAATCGGAACGTGGGCTTATATTTAACTAATACAATTCCTCAAAATAAAGTAAAGATTTTTATGTTTCCTAACAATCATCAGTTATTTTTTGCCTTTGTGTCGACAGGCGATCACAGCGTTCGAATGCCTAAAATAAAAAAATTAATTTTACATAAATAATAATTATGTCAGTGAAATTACTAAATGACAAGTTTAATATTTGTTTTAAAAAGTTTATGGTACCCAATTTATTATGGGTATAAAAATGTATAGCTTGATGCACTCATTGATATTAATATTTTATCAAATTTTTTTAATCATATTCCTAAATAAAGTATATTTTATAAAATTATACTTTCTTTCAAACTATACGGCCAAAATAAAAATGATAAAAATATTTTTATACATGATAAAAATGTATTATATTCAAAGAATAAAAGTATCTAAACGTCATAAAAAAAAGTTTATAATGATTCGTTTTTTACAAGTAATGCGCATTTGCATCACTAAAACAAAAATTAAGAACAAGCGTAGTAGTACTGAAAAATTAAAGCATATATTTAAAATATATAGATCAGAACAATGAGTTGTATTCAAAAAACAGGAACAATGTAGGTATAAAATCTATCTTTTACAGAATTGTTTTACATCCTCGTGAATAACTTAAACCATTATAAAATGTAATTTAACTATTTTATTATATACATTTGTACATTTAAAATACCTAGTTTCATTGGTGTTATAGAAATATTATTTGTTTAAATTATAAAGATTAAAGAACAATAATTAGATGCTATAACTGTTACAGTAACACATTTTGTTGATTTATAAAACAATAGTTCATTTTTTGTGTAATAGAAATACGTTTCAGTCCCACTGGTATTTATATCGAATGTATAAATATTAAATATGTAAGAATACATTTGCACTTACGAAATTTAATTAGGACCAGGACATGTGATAATAAAAATTATATTTTTGTCTTTAACTATAAATTGTATATTATTTTTCTTTCTGGTCGTTCGATAAATATTATATTTATGAATCGTGGAACATTTTATACTAAATAACTAAATGAATGTTATATAATAATAGATAACTGGTAACATTTTCCATTAATTTGTAATTATCATTTATTTATCACTTCCGGAAATAAATTTTAATGTTAATTTTATCCGAAAATATCTCGTTGCGGAACACTAGATAGGTACTGACAGTACCGTATGTCTCGAAGAAGGACGGAGGAAGATTCGTCGTTGCGAGGGTAATCGTCGCTTATCGATATCGTTGGTTGGACAATTTATTAATCGCTTGTTTGTGTTTCTGATTCTCCACACGGCCTTCCAGTAGCTCGTTTAAGCACGCATGCGTGCACACACACTACATATTTTTAGTTATTATTTTACAAACCGTATATAAATACCTAAAAAATATGCTAAAACACCTTAAAAAAAATACATTTATGGCATAAAAACACATAAAATTTCATAACAATTTTTGAAAAAAATTTAATATAAAAAATAATTAATAAACATAGAAAAATATAATATTTAAAACTTATTTTAAAAATTGAATATGATGTAATAACGGTGACAATATTTGGGTCGTTTTATTGTTATGTTATTGCCAATGTTATTGTCTTTGCTTTGTGTTTCGTATTCTGTTGGCTTTCTCTGAAAATTTACAAATTTGAAATTGTAAGGAAATAGTTTGTTAGTTATATATTATTTATTTGGTTAAAATGGTATTGGTCTGGATGTATAAAATAATCTCGGTGCTGTAATATTGGTCTTTATTGGCTAATATTTCTTATGTTTTCGAATTGTGAGGTTAAAATTTTGTTTTTTAATATTAGAGTTAATTTTGATATTTCTTCATGGAAGTAAAGAACATCTGATGAATTCTGCATTGCAATATATATTATATCTAGCGTATATAAAATATAAATAATATACAACTAGGCATTACTATAAATTCGATACCTATAGTATTATGGTAATGTTTATATAAATATAAATGAATAATTGTTTTTTAATATTATATAGTTAATTGGATAGAATAGCATGTATTAGCGTTACCTGAACCGACTTAGGTTAACTCAACATTTAATTAACTTGATATAAGTATGTTTTTTACACAATGAGTCAATAATTCGATTATGATCACATGGCGTTATGGATAGGCTTTTTAGCTACATCACAGTAATCATCTTGTGTTCGTTTTGTCGTACCTTTGTTAATCATAAATCATATTTTATTAAAGTACATAAAATAAGTACGATAATCGAGTGAATACATATAAGTTAGTTGACATTTGTTTAAATCATATAAATGCATATACAGGGTGATTACCCCTTTTATCTTCGATAATTCAAAATCTGATTTTCAGAATTTTTTAATATACTTAAGACTAAATTATGAATACTTGAGATTTGTGTACCATTTAATGATGTGTCTTGTAGTGACACAAATTTCAGTTTTTTTTTCTATAAGAACCCCCTTTTGTATTTTAAACTATTCAGTGGATAATTTTTTAGATAACTTTGATGTATCTATATCAAAATTCGAACCGTTGTTTCACACTTAGTTCGCCGACTATAATATTGTAAAATCAATTAAAAAGCAAGAAATATTTATCTTGTTTTATTGAATATCTAATCTAACTCTTTTCGAGAATATAAACTAATAAATATTTCCTAATATATTTTACGTGGTGTGCACACTATAATAGCATATTATCTATTATCCCAAATACATTATCATGCTGTGCCTATGTTACTGAAAGCTCAAAATATAAGCGAGGTACACACAAAACCTGTGTATTGGAATACGTTTTTGCAAACAATAGTATTATTATATATATGTAATTGTATATTATGAATTTGATTTACATTGGGCCTATACATCACATATTTATACCTATTATATATTCTGACAAAAAGTACTTTTGTAAAAGGTATTTTACTACACGTTTTTATTTTTTTTACCATTTTTAAGAGAAGATCAATTGATCAACCAAGTAATTGATACGCTTAGTTCAAAACATTATACATATTACAAACGCTCTGCATACTAATTTGGAAAATAAAAATTTGTAATAAAATATCTTTTACCGAATAAAATGCATTAATTGAGTAAATTATTCAACTAGATCCGTAATATTAAAATAAATATAAAAACACACATCATTGTAAAATCAATACGTTCTTCTCTGAATCTAAAATAATTGTAGAATATAGCATATTTTTTTTCTAACGTTTATATGATTTTCAAGAGTTTGTTTAAGGCACTGGCTGAATAAATGTTATCGCTGTCACTGCGAATTAAAATCATTTTAGAAATTATTGGAAATAATTTGATTTTGCGTTGCACACCATCTGTACCGATGATTCTGTCGCAGCAGTATAATTATATCACGGATTGTTTGCGTTATATTAACTCGCATCGATCGAGTTTGGTCACTATATAATTCGTTTCAACAATAACACTAACATAACATATTATTACAAAATTATATTAAAAAAATTAAATTAAAACCATGATTGGAGTATAATAACTAAATGTACTGACAGAAAACAACTACTGTGATATAAATTATAAAAGTAACTATGTACCTATATTGTTTATGCGGCTTATAACGGAAATAAGCACAATTTATCATATATTATTTTCTTCTACCAGAACTTTTCAAAGCTTTTTTTTTATTTTTCAATAGCCCGTGGCATTTTGTTCATCTCGTCTTTTCTATATTTTTCTCTGCTGGATGTATTTTTTCTTTTTTTTTAATATATTGTCTCGGTGTCTCTTGGACCTGCCGTCATCAATATTCATGAGAACCGGGTCATTCTCCCCTTGTCAACTTAAACGTCGGCCTTCATTGCAAACGTATTCATTCGCTCATTGATCTTGTCTAAAACGTTTTTTTTTTATCCTTTTGGCCACCGCCCCTCTGAATATTAAAACTTAAAACGTACATCTGTCTATATACTTATGGCACAAGAGCTGCACTTGTCTTCTGTCCTGGTTTAAATTTGCGGCATCGCACTCGTAATAAAATAATAAATCGAACCCACGGCGGCAGCGTGGCGTCGACACGTCGGATATGGTATAATATCGAACTCGTCGTGATAATAATATGTGTACCTACTAAAATAAGTATTTTTAAAAGGGTATACGTAAAATGGGACGGTTAAATAACGATTTATCGATATAATGGCGAGTCCGCGGTGAAGTCTGTCCGAGTGTGTGCCGGCGAAGTATGCGTATTACCAACAAAATATATAAGAGGTGTCAAGTGAAAAATGTATACCCCCTCCCCCACCCCCCTCTTAAAATACTGAGTTTTTGTTCCGCGCTACGCGAATGCGGAAGGCTACGCGAAAAGCCTTATACGTACCTAACGCGAGCCGGTCGCGTCCATTTATTATATTTCAAATTTGTCGGCTTACAATATTATTATTATTCTGCAATGTTTAAAATAATTCACTATGAGTGTGTCATGGTACGCAATTAATTTACTGTTATTTATGGTTACTGTTATGTATTTTTGTTTTCAATAAAAACTATTCATTCTGAAATAACCACTAAGTAAATATAAAATCGAGATTCGTTCCGGAATTTCATCTAGTGTTTGTAAATATCTGACAAAAGAGGCTAACGCATTAATAAATCACATCTTAACATTAAAAACAGTCCACCGGACAGTATGCTTCTCTTCCGTTTAAACGGTTTGATAAAATCACAAAACCATAAAAACCCGTTGGTTATATTAATGTTACCTCAAAACCTTGAAGTGAGACAATTGAATTGATGACGTAGTACCGTATAATTGAAACGAGTAAGATTTTGAGAAAAATATTTATTACGTACAATATACATTCAAGAATTCATTATTATTACTATTATTATAATAACTGTACGAGAAAATAAAGGCGAAAAAACGACCGTCGCACAAACAATGGTTACAATCACACGCTGTGGAGATCAGAAGGGTGACCGACGGTAGCGATGTACAGGGCCGCCGCCCAGCAGCACGACGTGGAAAACAGCACGATGGTCGCGTAAAAACTGAAATTCGGAGCGTCCGCAGTCGTCCAATCGCAGTCCAACTGACGGTAGCCCCGGCCGCCAGCGCTACCGCCGCCGTCCGCTTCTTTCAGACGCCTGGCCACGAGCGTAGCGCCCCACAGGGCCGGATACCATTGGTCTGTGACCTGAGCCGTGACCAGCGGCAGAACGGCCACGTCCAGCCACTGGCGCAGGGCTAACCTTCGGGCGCCCATGTCGGCCTCCGCGGCCGTCGCGAGGTGGTCGAACAGCGTCTGATGACAGCCGGCATCTCGGACGCCGTACAGCACCGGCCGCCCCTGCCGCCACGGCACCACCAGCGAGTGCGGTCGCGTGTCGTTGTCGAAAAACGGCACGGCCTCGGTGTACGCGCCGTCGAGGTCCGCGGCGCCGCCGGCTGTCGTGTTCGGCGGCCGCCACCGCCGCAGCAAACCGTATTGGGCCGCGTCCACGCCGACGCAACGTTCCGCCGACCCGTCTATGTCCCTGGGCCTAATCGTCGGCCGCGACGACTGTTCGCCGGACGGCCGCTTCGCTGGCGCCACGTCCTCGCCGGACCACTGACCGCTCACTATCGGTCTCGCCCAACCTCGGCCGTCCGTGCCTAAAACGTACCTGTGGGAAGTGCCACGAACGATAATTATTTTGCTATAATCATAATGATAATATTAACATAATAATAATCATTTACAAATAGAGATACGCAGCTAGAAGGATAATAGGTACCTGACTATTATCAGTGTGGTGTACGCAGGATTTTTCAATGGGGCCGGGGGGACTTGAAAATTAATAATTCCTCACAGTTGTCACAAGATAATGTTTGAAAAATTAAGTAGATGCTTTCTTAGCAGTTATGATGGCCGTTCACGAAAATTTACAAATTATTGTTTAGCTAAAAAATTATAAAAGGTTTAATTTATATAGCTTAAGATTAAAAATTTAAAACAAGGTTTCTTATAGTTTATGTTGTACCTAACTGAAAAATTTAAAAAATGTATAAACACAGTTCTTCTAATGGATATTTTAAGTTCAAATTTGGACAAAATGAGATATTTAAACGAAGAATAATAATTTTAGTTGGGTATTTTTTTATTTTAAGATAATATTCGTTCGCAAAAATTATTTAACCTACTGTATAATATTACTAATAGTAAAATAAATCACTTTAATCACAATAATATCATAATTCATAAGATATACTTAGTAATATAGACTGACAGACGGTCTTCGGTCAGAATTGTGTTTCTTATGGTATGCAATGGTTTTAAATCATAGAATTCAAATTTAATACAGTGAATATGTACTCGACACCTACTGTACAGCAGGCTGGAACTCACTGGCCCATTCTTTATTTATGTTGTCTTTAGCTAACTCAAAGACGTATATGAATATAAGTCCTTCCTTAATAGTGTACCGAACTGCAGTTGGAAATTGATAAATATAAGACCAAAAACATAATGATGTTTGCAATGGAGGAAGGGGGGCTTGGAGGCAATGGAGGGTTTCAGCCTTTTAGTCCCCCTCTCTGCGTACGCAACTGCCTATTATGATAATTCGTAGGTGTACTAACTAATATTTAATTTCGTGATGTATTTTCGAGCACATTTTTCATTTTTCAACCTTTTTGTTAGCACTTGATTTGAAACGATTTAAATAAGTAATAAGATAAAACTGTTTAGCATATTTGTAGTGGTCCCAACTGGTCGGATTGGATGTAATCCAGTGAGTTGAAGGGACATGGGGTCCTAGTCATAATAGTCGTTACGAAATTAGATGTAAATAGTACGGAACGCGTTACGGAAAAAAAAAGAAAAAGAAGTACCCTAATTTAAGCAGTCGGCCGGAGGTTCGGGTTCGTTATATATACGCCACCCGGTCAGCTGCAGTACCTAACCTATAACGACATGGTCACTCTGCTGCAAGTAATTCTGAATAAATATTTAAATATAAGTAATACATTTTTTCTAAAAACCAACTTAAGACGACTACGAAAAAAACACTAACTTGATGTTTTTCTCGATGTCGTGTAACCGTTTAGCAGTCGAGTATGCGACCCGGCCCTCGTAGTACTGCTCTCTGATGCGTGGCAACAGCTTGGCCTGTAGGTACCCTCCCAAAGCGTCCACGACGGCGATCATTGCTCGTTTTCTGGCCACCAACGATACGATTTTCTTCGCCTCCCCTTTGATCAGACTGAAGTATTCGAGGAACCTTTCGCCATCGCCGTCACTGATGTTCGCTCCGGGAACCAGCGACCCGACCGTCATCCGGCACTTGAGTTCGATCCGATCGGCAAACGACCATTTCTTCCGGTCAATGTCCGAGGGCTTGTACAGAACGGTGCCGTGCGTGTCCCCACTTCCGGTGTCACCTTTGACCAGCAGCAACGTGATGAGCATCAGAAACAAGCACTCTTTGACCATCCAATATCGTCCGTGACTTACATGACAACCACTCGACATAGCATAAAGTGGCAACCAAGGTGGATTGATATCAATCCACCTTGGTGGCAAATACATAATATATGAAAATATAAATTAATAAATACAACAGATGTATAGCTGTATCAAATATTGATATCTTTGAAAAATAAATCACAAATATCTAGCAGAGAACTACATTACCAGTTGTGCTTTTTCAAAACGTTCAAATATATTTAAAAAACATACAATCAATTATTACCACGGAAACTAAATTAATAGACAAACGGTTAATAGCTCAAGTCACTAAGAAGTTTTTTTATCCGCAAATATATTATTATATTGCAAAATATAATATTGTAACAGTAAAACACGTACCACGTATATGGTTCGAGTACACAGTGACTTCGTGTGAGATAAGTACCTATTTACGCGTGTATCTGATTGAATTTTGTTTTTGGTATAGGAAGTATAGATTTCTTACAAGTATTCCCGTTTTGTCCGAGTCCGAGTCTGGTCTTGGTATGATTCGTTGCTATGGATTAACGAAAACATCAATATTTATGCAAACTCAATACATAATAGGCTTGCCTATTGAGTACTTATACTTATACTAATACTTCTACATTCAATATAGCTAAATCTACGATTGATGATATACCCTATCATATTTGGTTGTATCATTCTGTAAGATATGATTTAATTAAAAGAAAAATCGTTATTGGGGGTAGTAATTTAGGGAAACAGGAGGCCTTTATGCCAAACTCTGTCAAAAAGCTGAGATAATACGTTTAAAAATTCACCAGTACAATAGTGGTTATTTTCGAGTGAAGTAGAGATGGCATCAACTACCCAGTAAACCTGATGTATCGTGCTATGCTTAGCACTAAAACCAAATTGAGTTGTTGGAAGTATATAGCTTTTTTTGTAAGCACCTAGAAATTGCAACCATAATATAAAATAAAATTCTAAAGATTTCTTACAAAAAAAATTATTTTTATGGTTTTTACTATTTTGAATGACAGTTTATATTTTTAATTTCATATTGTTTACGTTCATATATTTTTGTGAATTTTGAACGAAAAGTTGAATAGTTATAATAGTACTAATAAATGATTTAATGAGTGGAGAAGTGGACCAACATTTTTCTGTACCTGTTTCTCTGTGCCACTCCACTCCGCTCATCTAATTAATCAATTACACTTTTGAAATGTTCATAAAAATATTCTCTTTCATAATATTTCATAAATGCATAAATGTATGCTACTATTTAAAAAAGTGAAAAACTTATGCAACCATAACGATAAAAATAGTCAAAATTATTTTTTTTCAAAATAATGTTTTGTAATTATTTTAAAAAAAATATTTCTAGAAACGTTAATAATTTTCAATAAAAATTAGTGTTTCACCTTTAAAAAATTCACCTTGTTTATAATATAACATCTATATAATATTGGAAATCAAAAATTGTGTTCAACTTTGTGTTTTGTTTAAACCAAGTGCATAATAGTATATAATTTTATTATATCATATTCACTTTTAGGTGGATTTGAGACACGCAAATGAAGTCAGCGGTTCACGAGTTGTAGACGTCGGTGTTGATTTATCCGAATTTTACGCTTCCGTCGAATGGGATATTTTAGAGGTTCCAGCAATAAGGTTAGTCTTTTGAATATTACATAAATATTATATCCAAATGATATGTTCATTAGTCATAAGCATAGTTATATCATAACTATGTTATATTATTATCATTTGTTTTGCATATTATCCTCACTATACATAACTGGGAATAGAATTATTGGCGGGCTCGGATGTTTGTCACCGTTTTAAAGTTGTATTACTTCTATGCATTACATATTATTTTCCAAAAGTTCAACAGTTCGATTACATTGTAACATTTTTTTACACCGTATTTTTTGTAAAATAAAAGTCTCAACAGAGTTTGATATTGTATGTTTGATGGTGTGAATTCAAGTACCTGCGTTTTTTTTAGATCAATCATTATTTGTTATAATTCACAACATTCTTTCTTCTACAAATTTTTTTTTTAAAAAAGCGTCTTATAATGGGTTGATAAAACTGTAGCCAGTATTGCTAAACAAAATTCAGTGAAAACGTTATTAAAAATGTTTTTTATTATTGTTGTGTATATAATTAATCTTTTAACTGGGAAAAAAATCCCAACTATTCAAAAGTATTATATTACGTTAGATATTAGATTATGAAAATGAAATCAAAAATAATGATAAAACAACAAACATAAAATATGAAAAATACTTTCCATACATAAAAGTACATTAAAGAAACGTTATACCTAAATAAATAGTTTCTTTATATACAAGTAGATGACTAAAAATGTTCGATTCTTAATTTTTTGATTTTGGCAACACACGGTGTTAGAATAAAATATATTTTGACTATCTATGTGACAAATATTTTCATACTTAGCGTTATAATTTCTCTATTGATTTTCTAAGTTTCTGCGCATATTTTGGAAATGCATACCTATATAAAATATTTTTATATAACATCATTTTTATATTATAATACGTTTCGAGTTTATTTTTCTGTTACTTACCCCATCATATAATATTAGGTATGTAGTTTGAACACTGAAACGATATTATATTTTACCTAAACATTAAACCTAATAAACATTTTGATGACAACACATGGTTATTGATAAATAATAAAATTAATTTGGTGTAAGACACTTAAAATAAAATAGGTGTAGATTCAAACTAATGTTTTGATCTCAACATTTATTGTCCACAATATCTCTTATAATAGAATTCTCTTTTCGTTAACTATGAGCAGGTGTATTATATTTTTTTACATTACAGAAACGAGAAGTATTATACTTGTTGCGAAGAACCATACTTAGACATCACATTTAATATCACAATGCGGAGGAAAACGCTATTTTACACGGTGAATTTAATCATACCATGTATGGGGATATCGTTTCTCACGATACTTGTGTTTTACCTTCCATCAGATAGTAACGAAAAAGTAAGTGACTACCTATTGGAAATATGTATGGCGTATAAAACATGCATAACGCAAATTATGAACTGACATAAATAATAATAATATCACAAAATGTTATTTTATTTTAGGTTAGTTTAAGTATTTCAATTCTTCTTTCGCTGACTGTGTTCTTTTTGCTGCTAGCCGAGATTATTCCACCTACTTCACTAGTCGTGCCACTTTTGGGCAAATTTGTGCTATTTACAATGATACTTGACACTCTAAGGTGAGCTTATTATCGATACTGCGCATAAGCACGTCAACTACATAACATGTTTTCTCAAGGCTTGTCCATTAATTTTTCAGTATATGTGTGACAGTCGTTGTGTTGAATATACATTTCCGATCTCCCACTACACACGTAATGTCACCTTGGGTCCGCCGAGTATTCATTCACATTCTTCCAAGAATGTTAATTATGAGAAGACCTCACTACCAGATGGAAAGGAAAAGGTAATCGTGTGTTATAATGTGTGCGTCCATGGTTCCAATAATAATAATGATGTATTGATTTAGTCTGATGGGAACTTGCCATCGTATTATGGTGAGGACGTGCAACGGGCTTGAGCTTAGAGATCAAGATTCAGCTGATCGTTTGTTGCACAGCAACGATGTATTTCCTGCCAGGTATAGTTTAGTTCAAAGAGTACTTTAGTCTCTAATTGTTTCGTTATCAGTTGACCCTTATGTATATATCCAAAGGGACTTGGAAAGCGGTGTAATTGGCTGTTGCGAGATTCACGGTCCAATAATAGCATTACCCAGCCCATCTGAGCTAAATCAAAATGGGCCAGTTCCTAAGGGTCGAAAACATTGGCATGATTGTCCAGAACTTCATAAAGCCATCGAAGGGGCAGCGTTTATAGCTGATTACATAAAAAAAGAAGAAGAAGAGAAAAAGGTAAATATATGTAATCATGTTTGAATGACAGTTAATTAAGCTTGATCGTTTCAACTTGAATATTATACATAAAAACGATTTTTTTAGATTAAAGAAGATTGGAAATATGTAGCGATGGTACTGGATAGGTTGTTTTTGTGGATATTTACACTGGCCGTGACCATGGGATCTGCAGGGATAATTCTACAGGCACCCACACTGTATGACAATCGGTTACCAATCAATGTCCGGTTGTCAGAAATACTTGCCCATACACCAACAGTGAAACAGAATTATAATAACATTATGTAAAGAAGATAATTGCTCAATATGGTCATCATTGGACAAGTCAGTGACATACAACACTGGTCCGGAAGGAGCGAACGGTAGAGTTCTACTACTACCACCAATACAACTGGGCTATAACATATATATATATATATAAGCATTATAGTTAATAAAATGCGGGAGAAGGGACCAACAAATCGAGGACTGCTGGTCATAATATGTACAATAGTGTCAATTCTGATATTAGATACTATTTTCATGTTCTCAAAATTAGCTAATCAAATAGATAGATATTTTTAGATAATTTGTTTATAAATCAAATATTTATGAGCAGTATATATATTTATTAAAAAAAAAAACATAAAATAGGGCCTGAATTGGTTATAAGAGAAATATTAATTTTCTCAACTATAATTTGTCTTGTAAAAAGAAACATATAATTTATGTTATTATTTATTATAATACAAAAAAGTAATAACACTTAATAGTTATGTATATAGAATTATGTTAACTTGTGAAAAATAAATGAATATATTTGATGACGTTTAAATATGATGAGTTTAATTTGATTCATATAATACTGATCAGAGACTTTCATATTGTGACACAACTACAGAAAAGAAGTATCTACGTCATATTCTAAAAGAAGATTCAGATAAAAATATGTTGTTTAATTTTTTTCACCGAAGTGCGGGAGAAAACTCAAATACTGTATAGTTGTTTATACAAATCAAACTGTGCTCAGGCCTACTCGTCACATTATTAATTATTATAACATGTGGTTTACAATTTTATGATAAAACTTCGAAGTCCATTCAGTGTTTATCTTAACGGTCTCAATTATCTGATTGATAGTCAAATCAGCTCCTTTTAAATAACATGACGATTTATTAATAAATGATTGGATCTGTAACAAAAAAAAATATTAGAATAACATTTGTGGTTTTTAAAAAAATTAACTTGTTTAGTTTATTACCTCATCTAATTCTTCCTTAGTTTTCATTTGAGACCCTATAAGTTTTACGTATCTACCTACATGATCGCGTTGAGGTTTGTAGCTAAAAATATAAAAAAAAAATTTTTATTATTAATAAAATTTTAACAAAACATTATAATAAATATGAAAAAAAAAAAATTATAATTATAATAACTTTGAATTTAATTTGTCCATACTACATAACATTTAACGATAACTCACTATTCAGATATATCCGCAATTCTACGATACAAAAAGTCTTTTGCTACATAAAATCCAATGTCACTGCTTGCTACAGAATAGAATACTGTGGCAGCGTCTTGCTTGCGAATAATAGAATTATCAAAAGACCAGTCCAAATATCTAAATCAAAAACAATGGTAAACTGTGTTGACTGTATAAATGTCTTACGAATATAATTGATATTGATACCTGTTCAGCAACCAAGTTTCTGAACTACATCCTAATGCTAAAAGAAATTTTTCTTTTTCAGTCCCCAAATTGGAACGCTGATAACGTTCCCATAAAAATTCCCATTCATCTACACCGCCGTATTTTATCGCTTGACAGTAAATAACGAGTTTCAGTTCCTTAGGCAAACTAATATATTTGGATTACAGTTTTTATTTAGTTCAAGTAAGTACACATCGATAAAACTTACATATTATTATTATCTGGGTCCGCAATTTTCATCCACTTGCTAAACAAGTTCAGAGATTGTTCGGTGCAGTCCTTTATTCTGTGACGACAGGCCTCAGCAATCACGAGATTTTTAAAACGAATTTCTTCAAAACCATTGACCTCGACAGTCATGTCTCGGAATTCGCTGTACACAGACGACAGCATACGTTGCATATAGTTCTAAAACCACGTTTCATTAAACAATACCAATACTATACCGGTAGGTATAACAGGTAAATATTTAAAATATTAAACAAAAATTTCAAAGTTCAAGACTTTGAACCGTTGAATATTTGTAAATGAATCTTGTATATTTTTGATTCTTACATTAAGCTACCTATTAATTTACATTAATTATGTACTATTCATGAATAAATAAATTATCTATTGCTAAATTTTACGTTTATAATTAATAATAAAACAAGAAATGATATTTTACTAACTTGAAACACTCCTTGATTCGGCGTTCTTTTCATTAATTTATTTATCGGGCTCAAACCACCCAAAGCAGCCAACCACGGTGCATACTCTTTTTCATGTTTTAGATATTTTAACAGTTGGAACGTGATTCCGTAGTCCATATCACCGACCTGAGAAAAGCTAAACGAATCATCGATCAACTGTACTCGGTTCAACGTGTGAATAGTTTTGTATTTGTTTGGATCGTTCAACGTAGAAACAATACCCATCCAGTTTCGTGTGTCGTACAAAACTCTAAATAAACCTAACAAAAATATATAAAATTAGTTAATAGATTATAATTTACGAAACGTTTAAAACGATTTTATTAAATAATAGTCCACGAAAGACCTACCAGCCATCTGCATGTTATAGATGACCCACTCGTTATCTTTAGCCAATGGCGTGGTGAGGTTGTTGTTTTCGCAATTCAACCACGATTTTGCTTTTGTCTGGTTAAAGTCGGCCTCTTTGGAAGTAGTTGAAGTGAGTGGTATCCACCAACAGCTTTTATTGTCCGTACCGTTTGATTTGATCGTCAAGAAACGTTCCTGCCGTACGTATAATAAAATAATACATTTTAAAAAAATAAATGAATTTTTTCAAAGTTTGTGACGCCATTGTTTACGGGTGTACCTGTGACAATGTAACCGTATCCGCGGAATAATCACGGATAACTTTCAAAACGGGATAACCGGTTTGCAATGTCCACGTGTCCATTATTTGTTTCACGGTGAGATTTTTGTCCAAACTTCCTTGGTGGTGTGCTTCCTCTGTCAATGAATTCCACAAATCATCCTGTTCAGCGTTTGAAAACTTGTGTTTGTGTATGTAATTTCTAATGCCTTGTTTGAACGTCTCCTCACCAAGGAACGTGTTCATCATTTGCAACAAAAATGAACCCTTCGTGTACGATATCGTGTCAAAAATTTGTTCTATTTCACGGGGATTTCTGACAGTTGCCGACACGGGGTGGGACGACTGAAGCGAGTCAACATCCAAAATATCTAAAAAGTTTTGAACGGTTTCGACTTGGAAAGAGTTCCATTTGGGATACAACTGTAGTATAAAATAAAATAATGTGATAATATAATAATGGGTTTACAAAATAAATTATAAATTAGACCGTCCGACAGTAATGAAACTTACGAAATCTACTCCACGAGCTGCTACGTAAGTGGCAAATCCTTCATTCAACCAAATGTCGGACCACCATTTCATGGTAACCAGATTACCAAACCATTGGTGAGCGAGTTCGTGAGCAATAACTTCGGTTACCTCACGTGTGTCTTCAATTGTAGCTACATCCAAATCAATTAATACCGCGGTCTCTCTAAATGAAATTTCCTTATATTTTTCAATAATATTATAAAAAAAATAAACTGGATTTTACAATGATGAGTCTAATTTGTACCTATATTATTTATAAAATATATGTCCATTCACACTTTTTTTGTAAATTGGAATCACCAATATTTGTATACTATAATGTGTCTTACTGTCTTCCATTTATTAATAGATTATTTCAAATTATGATTTTTGAAATTTTTATAATAAAGTATTAAAATATTTTCTGCCTGGTGCATATAATATAATATATCATTTCTTACAATAATGGGTTTCTAATCATGGACTAAACGACGCACATAAATGCGGTTCACCCTCAAAATATACCTCATTAAAAATGTCTCCGTTACATATATCCTACGATGAAAATATCCCCGTTACAAATATCCCAGTTCAAAATATCCCCAGCCATATTATTCCTTATTTTATATTAATATTTTTTTTTTTATTATTAATTCTTTTAAAAATATTACATCGTGACGGACGGTACGAGAAGAATGATGATATTAAACGTTATATTACCGCTCAACATTTCGAAAAAACTTTTCAAAAACATCCTTGACATAATCGTCGTTTTAAAATCAAAGCTTTCTCTAAAGCCAGAAAGTACATTATTTATGTAACAAAATTAATGTATCCTAAAATTAAACTAGAAATACGATCAGGGCCGGCCCTAGTGATTTTTTACACTCAGGCAAAACTTAATTTTGCCGCCCCTTTTATCATATAATAATGTCAAAAAATTCCGCCTGTTTAACACAAGTGTCCTTAATGCCACCGTAGGCTTGTGCCTACGACGCGTACGCCTTAAGCCACCCCTGAATACGATTAACAGACATTGTACATTTTGGTAAAAAAACATCATGGTAATATAGTATAATATTATATAATATCGATAACTATGAAACTAACAATGTATTTTATTATAATAATATATTGTGTTGGTATTTTCAAATGTTCATTTTACGTACCTATAGGTGACGAGACCCCAATTTTCCATAGCACCGGCAGAAAAATCAGGTATGGCCACCATGTCTTGTTTGGACAGTGGAAATTTCTCATCGAAATAATCTTCGTAGTATTTCAAGATCAACGGTCCCGCGTTTTTGGCAAGATCGGTTTGATCGGCTGCGTCCTTCCTGGCTATTATACGGAACTTCACTTCATCATCTCGACTGTCTGCTTCAAAGTAAGCGAAATCTGACACCATGTATGCTACTAAATAAGTAGACATCGGTACAGATTCTTCAAATTCGTCGATAACATAATCTGGTTCTAAAGGACTGAAACGTGAAATTTCCACATTTAAAAAAATATCATACAAAGTTATTCAATAAAATATTTTATAATATTAACGATCAACCTCAACAGTACATAATTCCGTATCAGTTAAACTTACATTAGCGTTTTTTGAATAAATCTCATATTACTAATCGAAGTCAATCCTTTTTTATGACCCAATCTTATTTTGAAGGTTGCTTTAAACGCAGGCTCGTCAAAACAGGGGAAAGCTCTTCGTGCATTCGCTGGTTCGAATTGTGTAACCGCTAGCCATCTGCGATATAATATTATATTTTGACCGTGTGAGAGAATAAAATGAGATCACAAAAAAAAAAAAAAATGTTTTTTTTTTATGTGTGCTGTGCTTTATATTAATACAATAATAACGCACCTCGTTTGATTGTTTTCCTTGTCCACGTAACTACTTTTATAGTAACCTACTAAATCGTCGGTGATGTTTCCCATGAATGGTATAGTCAGTACGTATTCGTCGCCGGGTTTAAAGTTTTCGGTTGACTTGACGTACATAAGTTCTTTCTTCGGATCAAACGAAACACTATCCACCGGGATGACATTTTCACCTCTGTTAGCCACCACGACACTACTAGTATCGATGTTCAAACTGTTCGAATGCAGTACTATGGTGTCGGTAGTGTCTACGCAGGTAATCTAAATACAATAAATTTAAGTGCAGTTATTATAAATTAATGTTATTTTTTTAGTTTTAGTAAGACGGCGTTGTTGGAAATAATGATGACAGTAAGAAATTTCAATTTAGACATTTTCAAAAAAAAATTACATTATTTTCTAATTTATTCAAATAAATTTCAATAAATCGTACATTATTTAACCAATGTATGATATTTCATTAAATGTTTTTAAAAATGTTAATATTTGTAAATGTTTTCCATAAAAAATGTACACATGTTTTGCTTTAATTTTAAAATGTCATACATTTTTTGGCACTTTATCTTTTTTGAAAATGTAACGTAATTATTATTGGTTGTGATTTAAGTCACGCTGATGCAAACTCACTCGAATATCGACTTCTCCTTCAAACAAGAATTTATCATCCAAGTGAGTGGTCACGTCCAGTCGATAGCTGACAGGCTTGAAATTAGTAGGCAATCTGAATTCGGATGTTTCTTTCGAATTAACAACCGATCCCACGAGGGCCAAAGCGATAATAAATATCATTTTAAAGTCCACAAACTCCATTCTTTACAAACTTAAAACATGCATAAACATAATAGGTATTATACACGAATATATTTTTATATATTGTTTAAATATTAAACGTTTTAAAATATTTTGTCATAAAACTGATGAGGAGCTAGTGTGAGAAACTGAGAACTGCGTAGACTGCAACGAACATTATAATATATCATACAAATTGTTTACGATATTACTTTTGTAATGATATAATTTTTACCATAATGGTTTTAAATAATAGGTTATAGATAATAAATAAGTGATAAAATCCATGTATTATATGGACTAGTATTGAGTTTAATGTCTGCCAATTAACTTAATTACATATATTTAATTAATTAATTGTATAACTATTGAGTTTACGAGTGTTCGATGAAATAATTTCAGTGTTATTTGAATGACACAATCGGTCAGGCTATTTGCTTATCTCGAACATACGCAGTTATTAAATTAGTACCTACACATTTTATACTATTGTTGTACAAAATCTATACAAGTGATGCGATTCTTATAAAAAGCACTGCCATCTGCAGATATTCAACAGAATCATTTGTTAAAAAATATATACTATAAAATAATATAATATCTTCTTTTAAATTAATATCGGATTGCTATGGGTAGTAGGGTATATTTTACATTAATCTCTATTACACTCTCTGTACCAAAAGTTGCAGGAAAAGTACCTATACAATATTGTCATCACGATGTATTAAATTATTATTATTATATTATTAAGTCGTACTTTTAAATATTCCAGCATCCTCCGTCAAAAAAGTCCTTTATAATTTCAAATCCCACGTACTTGGAATTGATGTATACTATATTATTTTACCTATAATATGTTATTTAAATTATTCTTCCAGGTCTGGGTTAAAATAATATATTATGGAGATTAATTATTCACTTTAGTACAATATACAACACTACACATCGTTACGACTAATAATTACGCCTTAAATGAGAAGCTGCATGTTTCGGTTTGATGGCGATCTGGTGACGATTGAATCACTATACTAAAATTAGTATCTATGTCGTACCTATATCAATAAATATTTATAAGTTTTTTTATTTAATTTATTACATTTTCGATGCGGTTTTAATTGAATGTATAATATACATTGTATATAGTGAAATATTAAACACAAGATTGAATCCTTTTAAAATTTAAATAGCAATATAGGTACAAATGTATACATTGTTATTAAAATTATTATTTAATATGTGCGTTATATAATTATAAAATTAAAAATTATGCTATTCAATTTACGATTTTTCCTTTACTCATACTTGATTTTACCATACGTATGTAGACCACCCTGGGCATAACCTTTATTCGAGGCGTCACAGAATTCACAAAGATGTATTGCGGTGGCCGAGACAATATCAATGTGTCTAGGCAACGTGGATTGGGAAGCAGCAGAATGATCTTCGTAGAATAATGTAATCTCCAGGAATTTTAGCCAACAGACCATGTCCAATGTCCTAACTTAATATACTCAGTCATAAATCCACATCATACAAAACAGGATTTAAAACTTATCTGCGTTCTAAATTTAGGAATCGCTTTTGGGCTATATTCCTTGTTCCTTCAGGTTAGGGTTTCAATAGTAATAATAAGATACAAAAATTGGTTTGAGTAATAATAATATAGTCTTTTTCACATATTCTGAATGTAAAATAAAACAAGTACGGTCTACCGTTTACATATTCATTATAATATTTTCCTAACGGACCGGCCTCAGAAATATATGTATAAATATATATATAATATATGTATAATAATAATAATAATAATTAGCACAAAATAATGATAATACTTTTACAATATATTAACGGATATAGGTATAAATTATACAATAACAATTAACGATATCCGACCGCATACACATTTGACGGGGACGTTGTTCCGGCGCTCGTCCGACGTCGACCATTGACCAATATTGAATATTCGACTATATTATACGCCGACTTCGTAACACAATTATACGATTGTTTGGGCAATTGTTTGGGCGCACATGCCATGCGGAATGGTCATATACGCGCACCAACTACAAATATAAATATATTACAATTGCATGTCAATAATAATTAATCCTTTTGACAAACGCTGCGCACTGGGTATATGCTATATATTCAAAAAATAATACGGAAGATCGGAATATATATGCGCGATCCGGCCGTGTGTGTTACGCACAGGCGCACCGACAGAACTAGCTTTTAGTGCATAATATCAATACGAGTGTAGGGCGGCAGCTGCGGATTTAAATATCCGTCGCAAGGTCGCCTTTATCTGTATATTCGTAGGTATTAAGCATATCGGCATATCTCGATTCGAACAAGGTATAATAGCAATTGATGATCAGGACGATAATGGATTTTTCAATCATAAAACAAAAATGAATTGTTATTTTCAGTAGGTAGGTACATTATACTGAAATCGATGGGTACCTATTTTTTACTGCATAACAGGGATGCGTCAAGGGCTTAAAACAAACTATATTTAACTATACTATTTTTTTTAATTTTACAGCCATTTTCTAAGTACAATTTTTTTTCTCGATTTGAATTATATTATTCCAACACAATAGTTTTATATATTTTGTCATTACTATTGTCAAGTTTTTTTTTATTTCGAAACGACAATATACAATTACATAAGTATTTTATATTAAATACAAAATACAAATTGCTGTTTAATAAAAGTAGCGAATGAAATAATGGTAAAAAAAAATTATTACTATCAAACATATCTTGACGTTATTTATTAATGAAAATCATATATTTTCATAACATAATTCTTGTCACATAATCAAGCCGTGAATAAATATCGAACCTAGAAATGTTGTAATCTTATCTTATTTATTATTTTAGATATTTAACCGATTGTTTATAATGAGCGATCGGTTTTATTTATTGCTTCTAGCAGATCCCGTGTGCTTCGTTACCCATTAAAAAAATTAATAATGCTAACTCTATATTAATAATATGTTTTGTTTCATAATATAACGGTTAAAATACACATAGTAATATCGTTACAAAAATATTCAATTTAGTCCCACCCGGCGTTGCCTGAGCCAAAGATTAAGTTAAGTATAACCGCAAGTTATTTACACGCAAATAAGCTAGCTAGGTAGGTAATCAGACTGCGTCGGATCGCTGAAAATATGAGAGCAGTAGGTTTATTATCGGAAGTGACCGAATTGATCCCCATTTGGCCGAATTGGTTCCCGTTTAAAAAAAGCCATTTTATTAAATTGAGCCGAATTGTTTCCCGTTTAAAAAAGGAATTTTATTAGGTTGAGCTGAATTAGTTCCCGTTTGTGCCATATTATCGGGTAGGACTTCACGAAATCAGAATATTGTCATATAAAAAACTTATTCAGAGGCATAGCCACAGGCATATTCGTTTTAAGATACACTTAAAAAAATGTTACCGGTATAGAAAAAAGAATGAGACTGCAGTCTAATTTCCAGATTCTTAATAACAAATAATTATACAAAATATTAAATTTTCACTAGATAGGTATTGGTTATTTATAGAGGTCGCAATTGCATAGCTTTTTAAAGAATTAAATAGGATATCAATTTATCTTAGGTTTAAAGAATGAAAGAAATACACATCGACTGCTGGTAAAGTTATCCAGCACCTGGATCAGTTATTTTTCACAAATTTCAACTTTAAACCGTACAGTATTATGTACTTTATTTTGTACAATTATGTACAACTCTCAAATCAGTGGCTGCTCATGGAGTTCATAGAAGGCGCCAAGGCGGAGCATAAAATTCAAATATTTCCCCCCTCTCTATTATTATAATTGACCACCCCTGACTCTGAGTTAAATTAAAAACTCTAGTCTTGGATTATGTACTAAATTATTTTCTGTTTTTATGGTTTAATTCTATAATCTAAAACATATATGTTAATACTTTTTTTTTTTTTAATTATTTCTTATATACCTATTTTTATTATTTGAATGCCATTCTCTACCTAAGCACAGAACTATTTATTTTATTTTTACTTATTTACAATGATCACAATTTTGAAAAAACAGAAATATATTAGGTGGTAGGTACCGTTGAGGACAATTTTACAAAAGTGGAATTAGATTTTGGGGGGGAGGGTTTGATGGTTGTAATTTTGGTTGTACAAAATAAAGTATATAATACTGTACGATTTAAAGTTGAAATTTGTGAAAAATAACTGATCCGGGTGGTGGGGTAAAGTGGGGTGGTGGGGTAACAGCACCCGTAAGAAGAAATTAGATTTTTGGGGTATTTGAGGGTTGTACAGAATGTAATTTTGGTTGTACAATTACATGCAATACTGCTTGATTACAATTTATGATTTTGGAAGAACGGGTGCTGGGGTACCGCACCTACTTTTCATTAGGTATATTGGCTATTTTTATAGAGATCGCAATTGCATAGCTCTTTAAAGAATTAAATAGGATATCAATTTATCTTAGGTTTAAATAATGAAAGAAAAATATACAGTATGCGTTTGTACGTATGATCACTTCAAAATAATAGAAATTATTCAACTATAATAATGAATATTAAAATATGTGCACATAATAATATTTGATGATAAACTTAATCAATCGAATAACAAAGAATAGTAACGTATGTACTATAACTTATAAGTCTATAAATGAGAAAATATAAATTAATAAATACAACCGATTTATCAATGTTGATCTTTAAACAATAATAATAAAAATCTAGCAGCTCAAATACTACAAATACCATTCGTAAGCGATCAATTTCAGGGAATATACAGTGTCAAACGAGTGCCATCGCAAAATCTCACGATAAGAAAATAATAATTGCAAACAAAACTCGTTCACGACGTGATTCTAATTGGTTTGGTCTCGTAATGAATATAAGTCGTTACGTTGCTAGTTCAATAATAATTATTATCGATGTTTTATTTTTATCTGAAATATGAATATTTACTTGAGGGACTGAGTGTCGGATCCGACCTATAAGGGCCAAGGGGTGGTGAACCATTTTCAAGTCAAGTGTCAACATTTAAAATCAAAATGTTTTAAATATTAAGCTTGCGTGCCAAAAAAATGGTAGTTTACTAAGAAAAAAAAACAATAAGCAATTATTATGCACATTACGTATAGTAACTTTTTAGGCAAAAAAAATAATTCCCCTAAATGGGGAAACCCCTAAACTAGTAGTAAATAGTGAATATTCAGTAACTTAGTAAATAGTCAATTAATTTCAAATATCTAAAATAATACAGTTTAATACAATTATAAATACAATTATAGTACCTATATAGTTATTATAATGATGCCTATTATCATTTTAAAATAGCCACAAACTAATATTGTTCTCTATTATCCAAAGGCTTGATAACAAATATATAATATGTACAAGCATTTTATACACTACATACTAAAATAGTAAATATTAAACACAGCTTTAGAACTGAATAAGAATAAGTATATCGGTATATTTTTCACTAAACTTTTTTCTGGAACTTTTTTTCCTAGCGTAGCACTTTTTTTACCGGGACTTTACAGTTTACAGGACTATATTAAAATATTAATGATATACATTATATAAACGAGTCTTCTGTCGAAAATATATATTTTTACGATTTTATTAGTCGTCAAGTCTGTAATCAATATTGATTTATATTTCGAAAATACGAAAAAAAAACATTTCATTTTTATGATTAAAAAAAAAGTAATATTATCCTTAAAGTGATTTTATGACTTAAACTTAAATCATTAGGATCTTATATTTGTACAACTGTAATATTATTATGTAACCTTTATAAAATCATAGGCTATAATAATTCCACATTAAGAATCTATAAAATTACCTAGGTATAACTTTATAAATTATAATACATACCTACATCCTACAGTATAGCCTGTAGGTATTTAGTATTTACGCATTAAAAATAAATTAATTCGTATTCGCCAAAAAAAAATTATTTGAACATTTAATTTTATAAAAATTAATTGTGCCTTCTACTGCTGACGTATATATCATTAATTTCTTAGTCATATAATATATGTATATCTTTCAATATTTCAAATTCAGTAAAAATATCATTATTAAAACAACTATTTTAAAATTAAAATTGTACGGAAAATATTTCACTCCAATAATCCAAATTTAGTTTATGGTTGCGACACATTGACGCATATTACACGCTTATCGTAATTTAATATTATAATATTATTATGACGACGAGTCGCCGGGGCATACGACACTACGACAGAAGCAGCGACACATCGATCATTATATTCGTCTCTGCATTTTCCCAGATTGAAATGCGATGTTCATTTCTGCGTTACAACGATATTAAAATGAATTATCATCGCGCGAGTGAAATGGTCACATCAGTTTTAACTCGATTATAATTTCTTGAGCCAGCTGTCAACTATTAACATATAATATTCCCATTTCCCACCGACTGCCAAGTATCACTGCAGCAATATTCCAATCAAATGTTTTAATCGAAAATAATAACGCAATTTTTAATTGCTACAGCGTACCTATAACCCAATAATTCATTGATTAAATATTACAAGTATGTTTAATCTATGCACAATTATTATCATGTTAAATTATTATTGTTCGGCCGTCACCCATCAACATGCGCTTTCTACTTTGCACTGACATCATTTAGTAACGCAATTTTTGCGTTATTCATTAATGGTAGAAAATAAAACGAAATTTCCAAAACCGTTTGGTTAAATCGTGTATATTTCTATGACATCTTAGGTTACAAATAATATTCATTTTAAGTGGATTTGAAACACGCACATGAAGATTGACTTCATTATATTGGGTTATTGGGTTATGGAAATCGTTGTTGTTTTCCCGAATTTTCCGCGTCCGTCGAATGGCCAATGGGATATTTAAAATATAACCTTTAAAAGGTTCATGCATAAGTTAGCCTTTAAAAACCTTATTTCTTAAGTTTCTGAAAACTCAGAAATGCGTACCCGTATAATATTATTTTAAAACATCATATTTATAATGCGTTTTGCGTTTACCTTTCTGTTACATACCTCATATTTTATGTTGTTTGAACACTTTGAAACAATATTGTACCTATATATAAATGGATATTTTGAGGCCAGCGCATAATTACTAATCAATAGTATGATTTTTTCTTGGCAGAGGCCACTATTAATAAAGTAGGTATATGTTCAATCTAGTGTTTTGATTGTAGAAGTTTTTGTCAACGTCAACGCTGATAATCAAATTGTCTTCATAGTCTTTTCGTTGACTATGGACAGATGTATTATACTTATTTTACATTACAGAAAAAATAAATATTATACTGGCCGCAAAAAACTATACTTAGAAATTACATTTAATATCTCGATGCATAGAACAACTCTATCTTACCCGATGGATTCGATCATACATTACATTATAGGATTATCGTTTCTCATGATATTTGTGTTTTCCCTTCCATCAGATAGTAACGAAAAAGTAATAAGTGACTATTGGAAATACGTATGTAAGACGTGCACAACACAATTTATGAACGAACATTAATAATAATAGTGCAGTGAAAACCTCCCCTAACGAACATCTCTAAATAACGGATGTTTTTTTGGGGAACAAACTATACATTTTCTACAAACTGAATCCTCTGAATAGCGGATATCTACGAATAACAGACACAATATCTGTGACAGAGAGTGTCAGGTATTTAGAGGTTTCACTGTATTACGAAATTAAATTTTAGGTTAGAATATTTTATGTATTTTAATTCTTCTTTCACTAACCTTATTATTTCTGCAGTTATTTAAAATGAAACTGGACACTCTTAAATGAGCGCATATCATCGATACTACTCATTTTATCACGTAAACTACGTAATATTTTATTTCAAGGCTTGTCATTGATTTTTCAGTACATGTGTGACAGTCGTTGTGTTGAATATACATTCTTCACATACCGATCTTGCACTACACACGTAATGTCACCTTGGGTCCGCCAAGTATTCAGTAGAATGTTAATTATGGGAGAACCTCACTACCAAAAGAAAGAGGTAATAGTGTAACTATATATTGTGCAACTATGGATCCAATAAAAATAATAATTTAATGTTAAAACTATATAACGATTTAGTCTGATGGAAACTTGTCATAATACTATGGTGAGAACGTGTAAGTGTGGAACGGGCTTAGGTTTGGAAATCAAGATTAAGCTGATTAGTTTCTGCACAGCAATGATGTACAATGTACTTCCAGCCAGGTACCTAAAGTTTAGTCAAAAGAGTTCTCTTCACTAATTGTATTCATTATCAGCTGATGGATTTATTCTTAGCAGTGATGCATGATCTAGCTGTTCTTATCGGGGCGATCTATTTAAGTACACGCCACGATTGCGGAAGGTACACCCGTTAATTTGTTACCTAACTACTTAAATTTATATAGTTACGATATTTTTAGATAATTTGTTTATAAAACAAATATTTGTAAATTATATATATATTATAAATAAATATAACATAAATAGGACCTGTTTTAGGACCTGAAATAGTTGTAAAAGAAATATTAATTTTCTCAACTATAATTTGGCTTGTAAAAAAGAAACATATAATTCATATTATTATTTATTATTATACCTATACAAAAAAGTTATAACACTTTGTAGTTATATATAGGTACATACAATTATGTTAAGTTGTAAAATATAAATAAATAGGTACATTTGATGAAATTAAAATATTATAGTATATAGTTAAATTAAATTCAGATTTCCAATAAATTATCCTGATCTAAAACGTTCATCTTGTGACACAACTCACAGTAAAGTAGTTAAGTAGTGTTTACGTCATATTATGAAAAATTATATAGCTAAAAAATATGTATAATTTAATTTTTCATGCATAGATGTATATATTTATATGATGTGTAACTTTTTTCGTCGAAACTGTGCAGTTTTTAATTCAAATAAAAACTGCGTTAGGGATACTCATAACGTTACTCATAATTATTATACCATGTGATTTACAATTTTATGATAAAACTTCGAAGTCCATTCAGTGTTTATCTTAACAGTCTCAATTGTCTGATTTATAGTCAAATCAGCTCCTTTTAAATAACCTGACGATTTATTAATAAATGATTGGATCTGTAACAAACAAAAAATATTAAAATAAAATTTGGTGTTTTTAAAAAAAATTAACTTGTTTTGTTTATTACCTCATCTAATTCTTCCTTAGTTTTCATTTGAGCTCCTATAAGTTTTACGTATCTACCTACACGATCGCCTCGAGGTTGGTAGCTAAAAATATGAAAAAAAAAATTATAATTATGAACTTTAAATTTAATTTAAAAATACTACATAACATTTAACGATAACTCACTATTCAGATATATCCGCAATTCTACGATACAAAAAGTCTTTTGCTACATAAAATCCAATGTCACTGCTTGCTACAGAATAGAATACTGTGGCAGCGTCTTGCTTGCGAATAATAGAATTATCAAGTGACCAATCCAAATATCTAAATCAAAAACAATGGTAAGCTGTATTGACTGTATAAATGTCTTACGAATATAATTGATATTGATACCTGTTCAGCAACCAAGTTTCTGAACTACATCCTAGTGCTGAAAGAAATTTTGCTTTTTCAGACCCCACGTTGGAACGCTGATAACGTTCCCATAAAAAGTCCCATTCGTCGACACCGCCATATTTAATCGCTTGACAGTAAATAACGGGTTTCAGTTCTCTAGGCAATCTAAAATATTTGGATTACAGTTTTTATTTAGTTCAAGTAAGTAAACATCGATAAAACTTACATATTATTATTGTCTGGGTCCTCAATGTTCATCCACTTACTAAACAAATTCAGAGATTGCTCTGTGCAGTCCTTTATTCTGTGACGGCAGGCCTCAGCAGTCACAAGATTTTTAAAACGAATTTCTTCAAAACCATTGAGTTCGACGGTCATATCACGGAATTCGTTGTACACTGTCGACAGCATACGTTGCATGTAGCTCTAAATGAACATTCCATAGAGCAATATTAATACCACTGGTAGGTACAACAGGTACATATTCAAAATAATATACATATGAATAATTTAAAAAGTTTGGAGCCTTATCAGATGAATATCCGTAGAATTTGTTTATATTTTTTTACTCTTTCGTTAAGTTACTAGTTTATATTATCATGCTATTATACTAACTTGGAACACTCCTTGGTTCGGCGTCCTTTTCATTAATTTATTTATCGGGCTCAAACCGCCCAAAGCAGCCAACCACGGTGCATACTCTTTTTCGTGTTTTAGATATTTTAACAGTTGGAACGTGATTCCATAGTCCATATCACCGACCTGAGAAAAGCTAAACGAATCGTCGATCAACTGTACTCGGTTCAACGTGTGAATAGTTTTGTATTTGTTTGGATCGTTCAACGTAGAAACAATACCCATCCAGTTTCGTGTGTCGTACAAAACTCTAAATAAACCTAACAAAAATATATAAAATTAGTTAATAGATTATAATTTACGAAACGTTTAAAACGATTTTATTAAATAATAGTCCACGAAAGACCTACCAGCCATCTGCATGTTATAGATGACCCACTCGTTATCTTTAGCCAATGGCGTGGTGAGGTTGTTGTTTTCGCAATTCAACCACGATTTTGCTTTTGTCTGGTTAAAGTCGGCCTCTTTGGAAGTAGTTGAAGTGAGTGGTATCCACCAACAGCTTTTATTGTCCGTACCGTTTGATTTGATCGTCAAGAAACGTTCCTGCCGTACGTATAATAAAATAATACATTTTAAAAAAATAAATGAATTTCTTCAAAGTTTGTGACGCCATTGTTTACGGGTGTACCTGTGACAATGTAACCGTATCCGCGGAATAATCACGGATAACTTTCAAAACGGGATAACCGGTTTGCAATGTCCACGTGTCCATTATTTGTTTCACGGTGAGACTTTTGTCTAAACTTCCTTGGCGGTGAGCTTCCTCCGTCAATGAATTCCACAAATCATCCTGTTCGGCGTTGGAAAACTTGTGTTTGTCTATGTAATTTCTAACGCCTTGTTTGAACGTCTCCTCACCAAGGAACGTGTTCATCATGTGCAACAAAAATGAACCCTTTGTGTACGATATCGTGTCGAAAATCTGTGCGATTTCATCAGGATGTCCGACTTCTACCGACACAGGGTGTGACGATTGAAGCGAATCAAGATCTAATACGCGTAAAAAGTTTTGAACGGTTTCAACTTGGAAAGAGTTCCATTCGGGGTACAACTATAGCATGAAATAAAAATAACATAATAATATGATCATGCTTTTCAGCTACTTTTCAGAAACTTACAAAATCTACTCCACGAGCTGCTACGTAAGTGGCAAATCCTTCATTCAACCAAAGGTCGGTCCACCATTTCATGGTAACAAGATTACCGAACCATTGGTGAGCAAGTTCGTGAGCGATAACTTCGGCTACTCTATGAACGTTATCAATTGTAGCTACATCTGGATCAATTAACAATGCGGTCTCTCTAAATGAAGATTTAACATTGTTTTAGTTTCCATATTAGTAGCAAAAATAACTTTTGTTTTTACAATAAATAGTAAAATTTGTAATTAACTTATGTCCATTAACACTTTTTGGGTTAATTGGAATTACCCAATGTTGTTTACTGTGTGTCTTACTGTCTTTGTCATCGTCAATAATTTTTTGTCGTTAATATTTTTCAATTTTGATTTATTACAATAATTGTATTACAATATATTTGAGTTATGACTTGAAAGTATTTTTGGTTTCCCTACGTCTTACAATTGAAAATCTGATATTGTCAATTTTGTGTCATTGGTGTATTTTGTGTGATAGAGGGTAGTCAAACAATATGAGGGATGGTTTCAAACTTTCAATTATATATGGTTATTTATAAAATGCGAAAAAAACTCTCGGCTTTAGTTACGTTTAAACTTAAAATGTTTTGACAACGAGTGACTAGGAATATAAATTAATAATGATAATTCAATTTATAAATAGAATGCTCAATTTACAAATTTTATTCTGAGAAAATAAACATGGTTATTATTTATTCTAAATGTAATAACCCTTTACATTTTATTATTATATTTACAGTTAACAGTTAAAGATACTATAATTTAAATAGCTTTAATCTAACTAACCAAATTACCACAAACGGTTGATAATTGAGTGAATAGATTATTGGCAGGACTCTTCATGCATTTGCATATCAATCTTGCTAAGTTGTACTTAATGCTAGATGACATATAAATCCCTTTGAAGGTAACACAATTAAATATGTGAAGTTTTACTTTGCATATTTTTGCCTATTTGGCATATTTATGCGTTTTACTAATTTAGAGGGCATATTCTTCATAATTTTGATATTCCTATTAATATTATATATTAATGTGATTTTTTTTTATAAAAATACTATGAAAAAAAAATGTTATGAAAAATAAGGTAATTTATAATGTTTTACAATATAAAATTAATTGGAGTGGTTGCGACATAATACAAATTAAAATAAAACAATAATAAAATTATAAATATAACATAATTTTTAAAAATATAAATTAAGAATTTCTTGTTATTTTAAAAATTCATTTTTCTTTTCTTTTTATCTGCATATTTTTAGTGCATATAGATGCATATTTCCAAAATTTTTAAAGCATATTTTGACAATTTTTAGAGCATAATTGCACGCTTCTTCTGGCATTTTTAGGGCATGAACTTACGAGTTTTGATTATTGGCATATCACCGGAATATTAAAATGATGCATATTATACCCTATACTAAGAAAAATGGATTTTGTGTCGTGGATGATAATGAGTCATTATTTTCACATTAGTCGCTTTATTTAAATATAATTTATTTATTATAGGTATTTTATTATAATAAATAAATTGTATTTAAATAAAGTTTGGCAACGTATTTTGTGTAAATATATAATTTAATTAAGTTTTTACAGTGTTTAAGCAACTAGTGGTGAGAGGGTGTAGTACACCTCATGTCAGTGAGTTTTTTACAAATACATACCCCTCCTCCATAGACAAAATTCTTCACAACATTGTCTAATGTATACAGTTCATTAATAAAAGTACTTTTGAAGTTGAATTACTCATTTCATATAGGTAGTTTTAAATATTTAAACAAGTTTTCAAGTTGTTGAAAAGAGATGGGAGTTGGGAGGGCGAGTATATTATATGAGAACAAACATAATGAAACACTCTGTATAGTCTTAACATATTTTAAATAATTATACACAGATGAAGTACTTCAAAAAGTAAATTTTGAAATTCTACAGTTATTTAAATTATATTATGAGTATATTTACGAGTAACAACAATATTTAATCTTACATCTTGACTATGCTAATTGTTCATTAATTATTGTTTGTTATACGCCTATCTAAATTCTACATGGACGAATTTCATTGAACTTCTTTACATATTGAATAAAAATCATTTATAAAAGTTACATATTATACTTCAAGCATATTTACCCAATTTTTTGAGTAAAAATGATTATACATTGTGATATTATTGATTTAAGAATCGTTATACTTATAGTAATCTACAATCGATTGGAAACATTAAATGTACTTGATGGGATGTATCCCAAAAATAAACTAGTAATACAGACTTTGTACATTTTAGTGAAATAACAAAATATAATATCATATAATTTTGATAGCTATCGATGTACTTTAATATAATAATAAATTGTGTTTGTATTTTTAAATGTTTATTTTACGTACCTATATGTGACGAGACCCCAATTTTCCATAGCACCGGCAGAAAAATCAGGTATGGCCACCATGTCTTGTTTGGACAGTGGAAATTTCTCATCAAAATAATCTTCGTAGTATTTCAAGACCAACGGTCCCGCGTTTTTGGCAAGTTCTGTTTGATCGGCTGCATCCTTCCTGGCTATTATACGGAACTTCACTTCATCATCTCGACTGTCGGCTTCAATGTATGCGAAATCTGACACCATGTATGCTACTAAATAAGTAGACATCGGTACAGATTCTTCAAATTCGTCGAAAACATAATCTGGTTTTGAAGGGCTGAAACATGACATTTTCACATTTTAAAAAATATAGTACGCAATTATTAAATTATATTATAATATTAAGATCAATCGTATTTAATATACTTAATAATTCTGTACCAATTAAACTTACATGGGCGTTTCTTTCATAATTTTCATATTACTAATCGAAGTCAATCCTTTTTTATGACCCAATCTGATCTTGAAGGTTGCTTTAAACGCAGGCTCATCAAAACATGGGAAAGCTCTTCGTGCGTCTGCTGGTTCGAATTGTGTTACCGCTAGCCATCTGCGACATAATATATGTGAGAGGATAAAACGAGATCACGAAAAATGTTTTGTCTTATCCCATGTGCTCTGCACTTTATTAATATAATATTAACGCACCTCGTTTGATTGTTTTCCTTGTCCACGTAACTACTTTTATAGTAACCTACTAGATCATCGGTGATGTTTCCCAAGAATGGTATGGTCAGTACGTATTCATCGCCGGGCTTAAAGTTTTCGGTTGACTTGACGTACATACGTTCTTTCTTCGGATCAAACGAAACACTATCCACCGGGATGACATTTTCACCACTGTTGGCCACCACGACACTCTTAGTATCGATATTCAAACTGTTCGAATGCAGTACTATGGTGTCGGTGGCTTCCACACAGGTCATCTAAATACATGAGGTTTATGTGTTGTTATTATAAATTATTTGTATTGTTTTAAGTTGTAGTAAAATAAATGTAAGACGTCGTTGTTGGCAATGCTACTAAGAAATTTCAAATCAGACATTTCCAAAAAAAATTATTTATTTTTCTAAAATATTCAAATAAATTGCATTAGATCATACATTAATACATTATTTTGACCAGTTTAGAATGGTATTAGACATTTTTAAAAATTTAGAAAAGTTTTCTTTCAAAAATGTTCATGTTTTGTTTTTATTTTAAAATGTTATTTCTATAAACTTTCATTTCTCTGAAAATGTAACATAATAATTATAAGTTGTGACTTGTGTCACGCTGATGCGTACTCACTTGAATATCGACTACTCCTTCAAACATAAATTTATCATCCAAATGCGTGGTCACGTCCAGTCGATAGCTGACGGGCTTAAAATTAGTTGGCAATTTGAATTCGGAAGTTTCTTTTGAATTAACAACCGATCCCATTAGGGACAAAGCAATGATAAATATCATTTTAAAGACCATAAATTCCATTCTAAACAAATTTTAAACACCAAAAACATAAATAGGTAAGTCAATATAATAATTATACAAGAATATATATTTTTTAATTCTTACATTTTTAGAACTTAAAACATTAAAGTAAGTACCTAATGAAGAACTCTACAGACCATAATGAATATCAATAGTTTTGTTATCATACGATTGTTACTATAATTGTTTTAAATAATATAGAAACATATTATACAATGTAATGATTATCTATACCACTAATGTTATTTATTATTTTTATTTGTTGCAATATGTTTTTGATTGTATTAACAGTAAAATTGTTTATATTTATACTTGTATAATAGACATGGAATTTTTTTATTTTAAATGCGATATGTATGGAATATAATAATTGTTGGAATTCAGATAATTTAGTTACAACTTTATTAAATTGGTTGCTTTTGCTCATAAAATTACGATAACTATGTATAAATTATATGACAATAATAATCATTAATACTTTTATTTTGATATAATATGTATATTGTATGATGTATAAACCTACTTCAATCTTTTTCAATATTTCCATATTGGCTTTAAATTTTAATCAAGTTTTCAAAATTAAAATTCCGTTTTTCATAATATGATAATTTTTACTTACTAAATTCAATTTTTCTTTTGGTTTTGAAAAGTCAAAAAATTAATATGAACATTATTGTTTAATAATTATTTTTATAAAAATAAAAAAATTAAATTATACTTTTTAATTAAAATCTAAGAAAAATTATTTAAAATTATTCAATTTATTGTTCATTAAAGTATTGCTTTTGATGCTTGGTCTAATCAAAAGATTTTGAATTTTTGATATTTATGAAAATAAAAATATATTTCTATATTTTTTGATGTTTTGATGTATTCAATTGGTTCAAACGGAGTTTTTGACATAAATTATAAATAAACTGAAGGACAGTTCTTCAAAATTAAAATTAATTTTAAGTTTTTAACTCAGAATGTATTTTCATACATATTTTTACTACATTTATCAAACATTCTCAAAGTGTATTAAACCGTAGATTATAATAACTATCGTAAATCAACAAACATGTTATTTAAATAATAGGATTGAATAAAATAATTATTTGGCCAGGTACTAAAGAAGGTTAAAAAATAGGTTTCGTTTTTTTTGCGAAAAAGTTGTTATGAAATTTCTTACATAAAAATTGGCAAGTAGTCAAATAACTTAATTTTAACCTTGTAATATAATAATATAATAAATAATGATTAAGTTTTTTTAACATAATTGTATAACATTTATATAAACATTAGACAATGATGCTTATTAAACTACTTAAATTATTAAATATATATAAATAATAAATCATATATTATGTATATATTGTACGTATTTTTAACTTTAATGTGAAAACTATATTTAAATTTAATATTTTTATGATGATAATTCGGCATATTTAAACACTTCTTAATATATCTTAATCGTAAGACATTAAAAATGTATTTATTCTTAAAGTTCGTCACAGATAATCCAGCTTAGAGTTGAAAAACTTAAATAAGCACTGTTGTTTTAAATATATGAAAGAAAATCTCTTTCGGAAATCTTAATAAATCAGGAAAAAACTTCGTTTTTCATTTCTCATCTTATAAAATATATGACCCCCTGCAATAATTCCGAATACTGAAAAAAATGTTGGAATTTAAAATGTTTTTGATTCTTGATTTAACTATGATAAAATTACGATGTATTACGATATATTATTAATCGATGTATTATACATTTTAATTACAATAAATTTATGACATATTCATTGTATTTTTTTCTGAATGAAACTTCGCTTTTTATAATATTTGTTGTCATTATTTTGTTTACCGAAACTTTTAATTCCAAATCATAATATTATATAATTATTCTATTTATTTTAAAATCTAAGTAATTTGTAATAATTTTGTACATAATTAAAAATTGTAAATTACTAAAGAGATAATTTCTCTAAAATTCTTGATGTGTATTAACCTTAATCAGAATTAATGGTTTATTAATTAGAATATAATTATTCAAAATATGGATTGAAGCCAGTCACAGGAGAAGAGAAAGTTTGTAGAAAAATAAATAAAAAAATATCTTCCATAGATTTTCTATCCTTGAAACTATACTATTATTTATTAAAATGTATAGGTATTCGATGAATCAAATAAAAATTGTATGTAAGTATTCTGTGTCACTGTACAATCATAATCTCAGAATCATAATAATCACTTTAAAAGTTAAAAAGCTAAAAATCATTATCAATTGTTATCATTTAAAAACTGAAAATCGATACTGCTGTTTGAGAAAATATAATTAACAAGAATTAATACTTATGGAAATTGCTGACAAGTGCAGAAGTGCAGATTTAAAAAAAATTATCTATTTAAGAATACACTATAAAATAATATTATATCGTCTTCTGAACGAAAATCGGATTTCTATAGGGTACTTTAAAATCAAAATTATTGGTCACCAATAAAAAAATCAAAATTTGGTAACGGTCCTAGCGAACCTTATATAGTGAATATGTAGCGGAGAATATTGTGTTCAGTAAGATATTGAAAATATTTTTGGATAGCATAATATAGTAGGTATAGGTATGCAGACAGAGATACAAGCATAGCTACTACTACGGGTTTGAGAAAATGATTCCGTAAAAAAGTCAACTCCGTCGATTTTGACTTTAATGAACCTTGCGCGTTCGATGAAAGTATGAAAATATTTCAAATAATATATTATATTATAATATAATTTTGAGAACTGCCCTATCATAAATATTATGTTGGTTAATATTTCTTTTAAATGTTTATTGGAATAGTCAAAACAGCATTATGCAACACTTATGTGAGTTATAAATAGAAATACGAATTATCTATAAAAAAAAATATTATTATTATTTTTATTATTTACTATTTATTTTACTGTACAAACTCGGAATAAATCTTAATATATGTCAAAATAACTGCCAAGTGTAATTAACTAATCTATAAATGTTGTACATTTTGCAGTTATCTCTATTACACTAGGTATGTAAGTATTGACAATTGCAGGAAAAGTACCTATACAATATTGCCATCACAATGTAATGAACTATTATTGTTGTTATTTTGTCGGATTTCTAAACATCCACAGGCATCCGCCGTCAAAAACGTTTAGCATAATTTCAAATCCTACACGCCAGCAGAATACATAAACTAAATAGTATTAATATGGTTTTTATTCATCTCTCCAGGTCGGAGTTTTATTAATATATTGTGGAGATATTATCTACTTAAGTACAATACATAACACTATAAATCGTTATGACTTGCGCCTTACCTGAGCGATTGCATGTTTCGGTTTGACGGTGATCTGGTGACGATCGAACCACTACTGAAATTAGCGCCTACGCCGTCTAACAGGTTAAGTACACACACAAGCGCGCAGGTTATCGACGGTAAAAATATTATTACTAAACCGGTGTGCGTGTGGAGGTCATGGACGTTATATTATTATTATATTATATATTATATTGTATTGGCTAACCGTCTGTGTACAGTTATACGACGAGGACGAGACGGAATAACCACCACAGATGGTACTGATTTTCTTTTTTAAATATTTATTTTAATTGTTTTTGGGTAGCAGTTTTGAGTATGTGTATAGAAGACAATGAATGACTGTTGTAGTGTTTGTCCCAAAAAAACGAAATATAAGCAAAAAAAAGTCGACTGGGTACGACCATAATATTTACCAATAATTTAACCTCTTGTTTTAAACATTTTAATAATAATAAAGAGCTAATAAAAACATCGAAATTATTTCTTCTCTATGGAATTTAATTATTTATTATTATATTTTATTACTAACTGTAATATATTATATTATAAGCTCATACAATCGTAATATTATATTTATATAATTATTAACTAATATTATAGATTTTCATAATACGGTAGGTACTATTTCAATTCAATTCTATAAAATTGTGTCAATTATTAGCTTATAACATTTTGAACTGGTCAATTGGAGTAATCACACCAAGCACTTAACTAATTACAGTCTTGTAAAATATAGGAACTTAACTTAAGTATTAAAGTGTACAGATACAGTACTTACTGTGGAAAATATTGTAAATTCATATTTGAGTACTTCAAAAGTAGATATTTGAATAGTTTTACTCAAGTAATTTACAAGACTACCTAAATGTGCGCATGACAAACATCTTAAGTCGGGTCGTGGGCCGTGGCGACCTTATAATAGGTATATCATCACCACGCGAGTGTTCTATACAGACCTATATGATTTGTATTTTTGAATTTTCTTAACTGTAAACTGCGATTACTGACGACCATCATATTTTATTATAATAACATATTATATAAAAGAAAATTTTAAATTTCACTAGATGTGCAACATATTATTAGGTATAGTTATGCAATTTTACGATATTAAATTAGGCGTAAACTTATCTCGCCAAATAATTCTACGACTTAACAGCAACACATTGTCCATAATTATAGTAAAATTATGATAGTGATTAACAATTAAAATGTATGATGTAGGAATAATACTAGGAATAAAAGTTATAAAACTTTTACTAATCTGCAGTAATATCACCATGATATTTATATTAATTTATCAAATAAAGTCATACAATTAAATAAAAGGAGATGATTTCAGGATCCGGATACGACTTGTGCACCGCCGGATTATAAGGAGCGTTTAAAATTAAAACTGAATATTTTAAAAACAATCAGTTGACAGTGTTGACACAGTAAATTAAAAAAAAAAATTATGTTTAGCTTTAATTCCAATAATAATACATTATAAGTATACCGATAAAAACGAATTATTGATTACCGTCGGAGGAGAAGGGACGATTACGAAAATATGTCAAACTGTTGGCTGCTAAATTATGTTTTAGTCGTCGTCACTCCTCATATTATTATACTTTTATTAAACCAAAAACCAATTAAAAAAGCCCCTCTCGTACAGGCAACGACGACAATGACGTACGTACTGATATTATTACTATCATTATTATAATAATAACGCGTGTTTAATGTTTATATTATGTTATTATAATTATTATAATACGAGGCACTCAATTATCGATTATACGCGCGTATTATATCATGCACGTGCGTCGTTTTTATGTCGAAAATACAAACAAATTTATACATCGATTACTTAAACGTAATGTTTCTCCACGTACAAGCAGCGTGTTATAGGTAATAAAATTCCTTTGCTCATTTATACGTTCAAGTTTGTGATGTCTTATAAATGTCGCGTGTACGGTGAAAGAAGTTGTAGCGAAGCATCATATTATAATATATTATTGTAAACTATGCTGACGTGCGTCGTTTCGTCTGTTTTTTCATCAAAATATTCACATGTACAGGGCTGAAAAGAACATGAAAATCGAGATCCCTGCTAAGAAGAAACAGAGAACTACAGAGGTCTGTATCTGTCGCCATTTACGTGACTTTCTAAAGTTTCTTTTGGTTTCTGAGAGATGTCCCTAGAAGAGTCCTTAATCACATAACCTTGGCTTGTTTGTTTGTTGTTAGTTTGTGATAATACGGCAACTATCGGGTTGATGTCTCTCGAGTGTCTCAAAGGAGTCACACTGAATATCTCTGAATAACATGTCTTCTACTGGAAAAAAACTTTTTTATGTACTCTTTACATTCATTCATTACCCAAAGTTCCATTATGCTTCTTTAAATAAATACAGATTTTCAAATATGTGGTATTCTTTTCGAATCACGTGTATTATCTATATGTATAAACGAGAGTGTCCTGAGTGACTGATTCATAATCAACGGAGAGCCGAACCTATTAGAGTTATCAATTTGAAATTTTGATGGTAGATTAATATTATAATTTCACCGTGCACTAAGAAAGGATTTTCCAAAACTCACATTTTAAAGAGGCCCTCACACAAGGATTTTGAAATTCACGATGGAAATAGAAAATTATATTTGCTTATTTGTTGCAGTTGGTTACAACTTACAGATTATTATAGAAATAGTAGAAATAAATTATAGAAATTAGTAAGTTAAAATATAATTGCCATTGGTTAATTGGGCAGATATGGGATATATTATATAAGTATAATCTCTGTTTATTAATGGTTACATATTTTATAACTATAATAAATTTATAAAAAAAAAACAAATCTTTGGCACAGGCCACCGTTGCAATGTTTTTCGGATGCCTAATATTTTTATTTCACTTACTTACGCACCTCGCGGGATTCTCAATCTACCGCAGGTGGGTTATCTACCTGATAATATATACTGCTCGCATATTTTTCAGTTTCCGACGCAGTGTGATCTTGTGCATGCTAGTTGCATGTAAATCACTCGAGGACCAGTTGAAGTTATTCTTAACTTAATCTTTGGTTCGGGCCACGCCGGGCGGGGCAGCTAGTATACTCGTATTATATAATATAGTTCAGAAATAAAAACCAACGGTGTTTTCAATGTGAGGATTCAAATTATTTTATAATATATACTGTAATACAATGTCAAAGAGGGTTCAAGTATAAAAAACGATTAACTGCTCAATGTTTATATTTATTTATTAAAATGTGTCTTAAATTGTATTAATCAAATTGTATAAATATGTAATTATTCATCACCTGTTTTGCATACCTATCCCGTAGCTGGTATTACGTACATACTATAATAAGACGTACCTATTTGACATTAACTATAGTTCAATATAAGTATCTACTTATTTAAAAACTCGTTTATTAAAAAATCCATTTTGGAGGTACTTATTGTAGTTATTATTATTATTAACGTCTCTAACTTTCAAATAAATTTGCCTCAAGGCAACACTTTTCATTAAAAAAAAAAAAATATTTTTTAAACAAATGTAAGTATACAATTATAGTGATATTAAATATACAATTAATTTTTTATTGCTAAATACGTACTTACCTAAATTAAGTGTGTTGTTGAGGTTGTACGTGTTTTTTTTCATCTATCAGTATAATTGTTCCATTTCGTAAAAGTTAGTAGGTATACTATAAATTCATTAGTTTATGTACAAACATATTTAGTGAAATTATGAGTAAGTAGTTGCTATCAAATTTATCAGATGTATAATTCGAAATAATAAACACAAAAAATCTTTTTATATACATATACATAAATAATGAGCAGTATCATACAATTGTATATTTGTATACATTTGTTATTCAAATATTGTTCATTATATTCATTATTAAAGCAAAAATAGTATAACATAATTTGCAATAGTTCTGTAACTCATACAATATTTTACCTGGTAAAGTAATACGTACATTAAATTCAAGCAGTAAGTATTGAAGTGACAATCAATACGATGATACGTTTTTAAATTTTTAAATCAACATTTATTTTAGAGTGCATTATAGGTACTGCAATTGATTTTCTAGCCCTTGAGGTGCCTCTTTCTGTTACTACGCAACATCTAAACTTTGGAAAAATTAATTTAGTACCTTTTATACTTAAATAATATTATATTGTTTATATTTAATACATCATTATAGCCTATAGGTAACAGGCAACAAATATTATATAGAATAATGACTATTACATAATGGTTATTGACTTATTGTTAAATAAATGATCTAAATAAAGAGTGCATGTTATCGTTACAACAATTAATAAGCTTAAAAATCTATAATATGTAAAATTACATAATATACCTAGCTGGTAATAGTTTTCGATCGTCTTTTTGAATACACTGTAATACTTAAGTATAACAAACAAATTTGTTTATGTAAGGACATATAATACGTTTTATCTTTAAATAGTTTAAACTCTAAGGTACCTATAGTACTTAGTAACATTACATATATGTATGCAATATATATATATATATATTTCTTATTTTAGTATTTTTTAAGCTATAATTAATAATTCTGGTTATATCATTATTATTAAATTCATTTCACACACAGTTATTGTTTAATTTTTGTTCGTAACAGAGTGTAAAAATAAAAATTATACTAAAAAATACGTTTATACATTTTTCATTTTATTTTCTACTGCAAAATTATTATTATAATATTGAATATTAAATCAGTATAGTTTTTTTATAGTACGAGCGTTTGCTGTTTAATCGAGTGAAAATTAAAAGTTATACTAACACATTTATGTAAATATTATTTAGATTAAATATTTTATAATAATTTATAACAATATGTGAAAATGCATATAAAAACATTGCACTTCAGGACATCAAACTAAAAATAAGCACTTCAAATCACAGAAAAACGTGTTGAGAAAACTTGGGAGGCATCAAAGGTTTAAAACAAACTATTCTTTATAGTAGTCAACAAAGTGATTTTTTTATCACTTTGAAGTTGTTTTCCGATAAATTAATTTGTTTTTAACTTTATTTGAAACTATTTCAACAAAATTGTTTTCTTATTTTAGATTCCGGTTTTCAACTTCAATAGCTTTTCAAAATATTTTGAAGCTTTAGGCATTAGACCTTAGGCTTAGCTTAGGCATTCGATTTTTTGATTTTTTTTAATAATTTTTTTTTTATAAATATTGATGAACAAATGTTATGAGTAAAAAAGCTTGAAAATGTAATACAAGGTGGTTCCTCGTGACTTTTATTTCAGCTATTTAATAATATTAAAGATACATAAGCAAGATTATTTTTTTCGTAAGCATTTGAGGTTCAAAATTGTACAGAGAAAATGACTGTACAGCAGCTATAAAAGAATCATCTTGTATAGGTACAATATTATGGTCTATGACTATACGTCAATACGTCACTACACACTATACACATTACACATATTATAAATAAACTTGAAGCGGCGCATCTCGTACAGCGAATGTAATAATATTATTATATTACGTAGTAAAAATATTGTTCTCCTCGCGGAGTACACGCCAGTCTGTTGTAACGTAATAGTTATTAATTATCTTGACCTGCCATACTGCTGAGTTTTAGAAAACGTGCATGACAAGTTTACCGCAACTATTGGACATATCGTATTTATTTATCGGTCATCGTATTATTCGTTTGATTTCGGTCGTTTGCGTGAAATTATAAATCGTCGTATTATTTTTGCTATTTTTTTTTTTAGATTCTGACCGAGCGATGAATGTATTGATTTCACAATGATGGGTGTGTGTGTGTGTGTTTTTTGTGACTGTCATCACCTTTTAGATTGCAGTAAGAATGCTCAGGTTTTTAACTTTGAGGGTAGTTTAAACGGTAATAACTAGTTTAATGTATTATTATTTTTATAGGTACCTCGGTACCTGTGTATAAAATATTTGATTAGGAAATTCGAAACTTATGAAATTTTAAATTTGCCAACGGTGTAATTTTATCGAAACTCCGTGACGTCCATTTGACAACCCGCTATAGTTTCTAAATGCAGTCCCAAACAATATCAAACGATATGTCAAAATAGTCGACGAATGACTTGGTACAAAGTGTGAAAATTTAGTTTTACAGCAATTTAACATACCTTACAAATTATTAAAATATTTAAAAATACAATTTATTATAATAGTATATAGGTATTAGGTTAGGTAATTGATTTGCTTTTAAACTTTAAAACTTAATTATACAGGTTGTATATACATATTTCTTTTTCTAGATTAAAAAATATTTTATAGATATTTAATTTAGAATTCGAACAGAGATACAGATTTTTGTAGAAATTATATTTATTTAAAAGTAAAATTATTTGAAAGATTTTTTTTGCTTTTTTAATTAAATTCAGTAATGATACTCGACATTGACAATATAGACAGATATATTAATTATATTACATTTTTTTCCCTAACTGGATTATAGACATTTTATTATAACAAAAATAAAATATTATTATAGAAAAATTTATCTCTCGTAATGTATTTATATAAAAGCTTGTTTCAGCTGAAAAATTATGTCTGGAAAATACAAATAAGATTATATACAGTATACCTATCCACTATAAAACATTCAATTGGAAAAAATAAAAATAGGATTTAAAAGTTTAAAACCCTTCTTCACCGGCTCGCGTGATCGTAATGTATAGTTAATCTTTATTTAATTCGAGTTACTCCATTAGTACTCGTAGGTATAATACTATAATGTTTATACATATTTTGTCGAAACGATAAATATTAAAATATGTAGGTAAAAGCGTTAAATTGTTTTCAGCCGAACAGAACAACATGCAACGTATAGTTTGTCGATGTTATAATATTATGTTCATTCTAGTAAACTAATACAATATTGTATAATTGAATAAAATGGACGTTATTATTATAAATTATCATCAGAGAAGCGCCGGAGGAGAAATTTGATCGACCGGCGACCGCGCACAATATCGGTTCGTTGGGTCGGCTGCAGCTGCGCGCGTCCTTCACGGTCATACGAACTCAACGGTCCTGACACAATAACCAATAACGTTGTGTATCATAATGTATATTAATGCAATTATTTAAATTCGTCCATGGCAATTAAACATTTTCCCCGTGACCGAAATATAATAATAGATTGTCACGCGGCATGCAATTAATCTCTGACCGTCGTAATGATTGAAGTCCGATTGTAATGATGTTATACATATTATTATTTATTATTATTATTATTATTATTATTCTGCGTTCGCCACGTGTATACAGAGTGCTCGAGAAACACTGGCCGGCGGGGTTTGATTTCAAAGCACCCTCAGCCCCTCCAAGTAGTCAAATACCCAAAAACGGACAATACTTAACAATACAATGTAAAAAAGACAGGTTTTGTTTTGAAGAACAGAAGTTTATATCACTCAGGACATTCCTGATATGATAAAAAATCTAAGTATTCAAAAATATAGCCTACTTGAAAAATCCAAAAATCAGAATTTGAATAAATGCATTAATAAAGGAAAATAGGGGAGATGAGTAAGCTTAGTGTATCACTCTGTATATGGAACATATACTGTAGTTAATACGTTAAAGTACTTTAGTGGTTAGGTTGCAATTAAATATTACATGTATGTCAAATAAACTATACTCAAGAAATATTTATTGGTTTATTGTTATTTGAAACCTTTGTTTCGTAGCTATAGAAAGCTAATGTGATCAACCAAAAAAAAAAATTTAATTGATTTTCAATTTTAACCACATTTATTTATGGTATTTGCATAAACACGATTAAATAATCTATAAGCTTTAAGTATTATTCTTAAAATGAACTGAAAAAAGCTAGCAACATTATTTTAATGGTCACTTAAACTAGTCAATAAGAAATTTAATTAGAAAATAAACTAACTATAGTAAGTAGTTAATAATCAAAAAGTTTAAAAGTGTATACAAAAAATGACTTTTTAATTACCTATCTGTAAATAGGGAGGTAATACCAGCTTTTAAAATACAGAAGATAAAAATAAAATCATATATTATATATTTGAATGATTATAGTTTTGTATAGCGTATTAGAATAATGGAAAACGAAATAATGGACTGCGATAATGAGTTAAAATTTTAAAAACATATCACTAGATTTAGATACCTAGCTACAATAAACGTGATGTTATTATAGTAAATATGTCACTGCAATGATTTGTCACATCAACGCGATAAACCGGCATTCAGCGACGACGAACAATTATAAATTTCATTTATTTGTAACTTATAAATAACTTAAATGAATTTATTATTTTAAAAATATTTGACATGAATTGATAATATTAATACTCATAATACTAAGCTTATAAAAATAAAATTCCTGTTTGTTTTTTAGATTCTGTGCATTGGTTATTGCAATATTGGTCTTAAATAATATAAAGCGTTTTGAAAAAAAAAAAATTTTAAGTCAAAACTCAAAACTCTGAAAACACTTTTTCTAGTACAAAAAAAATGATCTAATCATACCTTTTGAGGGAGTCGAGAACGTTGGGTAAAAAATAGGATCTTGAAAAAAATGATTAAGAAAAACAAAATCAAATTGATCAAAAATAGATTTTGAGTAATTTTTTTTTTTAGAAAATAAAATAAATCTTTTAAGGTCAGATACCTTATGAGTAATGATTATAGAACAACAGCCATCAAACAATTGATAGTGATTTTGTGACAAAATAGGCACAGAGGCAAAATATTAAAATAATGAGAAAAGAGGGAAGTACCTAAAGAGTAGTTAGAGAAAGCGGACGAGTTAGATTAAAAGCTTAGGTAATAAATGTTGATATAAATGTATTTTTGTAGCTTTTTTTTAGGGTTGGCTTTTTTTAGCTTTTGTATTATAATTTTTAATTGTTTGCGTATAATATTATAAAGCGATTTGTATTGTCACTAGGAAGTTCCCTGTCAATGCTGCAGCTGTGAATTCTAATGTTTATAGGTAGGCATAAAATATCTGCAGACATCGTTGTGTACCAATATTTGAAAACGGGACGGAAATCGAGGTGAACGAATTGATGCACGGCGGATTATGTTCTAAAACGTATAGAACCAGAGAGATAATAATTATAATCAGACTGAAGGACGGACCACCGACCGATTTCAAACAGAAACTTCGACGGCACTAGGTATGATACTAAATAGCATTACAATAATATACATTTATACTGTAAATTATAAATTAACGTTACGCTATATATCCGCGACGTTTATTATTACAAAAAAAACCTTCCGCATTGTTCCGTCTAAAAAAAGATTAAGTAAAAATAAAATCACTATACACTATAAGTTGTGATATCATATTATTTATTGCGTTAAGTAAACCGAAAATATTATGTAGGTACTCAATACTGTGATTATTTACTTAGCAAGTATATTTTTACAGAGATATATAAATTGTGTTCACCTACCTATCTATACATTTTTTAATTTTTAAGTAAGAATGCTCTCACTAGATAAATATTATGTATTGAATACAAACTATTTTTGGTATCTACCTGATATTTTGTGTTTTTTAGTACAATATTGTAATACCTACTATTGTATTAATATCATTAATATGTATTAGGTGTCTACCTAATATTTTGTGCTTGTTTAGTACAATATTAATACAATAGTAGGGTATTACAATATTAAATCACAACATTATAGGGCTAAAACCTAAAAGATATTTTGTCTTACATGGAATACAATGCGTGGAGGGTTTTTGTTGTAATTCTCACTAATTTTTGTTTTATATTTTAATTTTTTTCCATAATATATTATACCGCGCTCAATAAGCCACGTGTATCTACGAATATTTTAGTTATTGTAAAAAGGATAATATATACAATATATATATCAATATATGATATTTTGATTCATATTTGAAATAAATAAGTTCGGTACCTATAGTTCGTTAGTTGATGAACTGTGTACAAAACAACGAAATGTACACTGTTAAATGAGTAAACTGCTTTTAGATGATAATCCAATATTTCTCTGTCGCTGTCTTTATTTTTATTTCGCTAACGCCACGCGATCATGTACACTATTCTATTATACATACTTTTAGCTTTAAATTCGTAAAAGAAAAACTTTTTACGACAAGTTGATTTTCTCTAATAGCACTTTATCGTGTTAAAAACATATGAACTTGACTCTTTAGTCTTTAGAAATTCAAAGTACGTGTGACGATGACGGTGCAAACAAATTAAGACTAATTGCTTAAAAAGAAAGGAAGATCTAAATGAAACTTTTGAAAAGGTTCAAAGTCTTTTAAGATATGCTGACAATCCTCCTAAGTAATTGTTAGAGATGTTATAGGGTTGTTATACGAGTTGTATACGAGTACATGTACATAATTTATAAAATAAAAGCTAATGGTATACCATGTACATATTGATGTGGCTTAAGGATGTATTTTTGTGTAACTACTAATTTGGCTTAGAACTAATTGACCAAAAGGTCACTTTCCACAATTTGCTAAATAAAGGAAATCTTAAGTCTTCTATCCATAATACTGTAAGGCTCAACAGTTGAACCATAAATTAATTTAATATTTTTTTTTTCAAAATATTTATTTAATAACTACTCTAATATACTTTGGTAGTACAACTAACCCTGTAAAATTAAACATCAGAAAGTCGAGAAATGGCTGTGCTTTTCTGAAATTTCTGATCAAATCATTTATTTAATCTAGAAAATGGTAAAAGTAATTTTGAAGCTTTTTACTATGCAGCATATTATTATGTATTTGTTGGTTTCAGTAGCAATATTATTTGAAATGTCATCACTTATAATTAATTCGTGAAATTGAATTGGTGATTCGTTGTAAATAATATCAAAAATATCTGGATTAATGCAAGTAACTGAAGTTTGAAATACCTACTAGAATTTAAACAATGCTGTCAAAAACATCATCATCTACCCTCCACTGACGGTAGTGTCGGACTACGAACAATATACGCGTACTACTACCATTAGACGAATCACTTACATTGAACACAATATCTAAATAAAAATAACAAAAAGCTGGAATTTTTTTCCAATATAATTAACATGATAAGTATAATATAATATGTTTACCGGGCATTTCGTCATTGAAAATACTAATTCAGGATAATTCATCGTTTAATACATAGTTAATCATAAATCAACTATACATTTCAATAGTTACTCATTAGAAACATAACTACTTACACAAGTTAAAAAAAATAACCATGACCTAAGAGAAATTGTGTTTAGATTTCTTTGATTTAGTAGATAGTAGTCAGTAGTTATAGAATAATACAGCATTACAGCATTATACCTATTAAACTTCATAACAGTTTAAATAGATATTTAATTATATAGATAAAAATGTAATTTCAATATTATAATAGAGGTACCTATGATGTATAACTCACTAGTATATAGACATATTTTCAATATTATTTTCTCCCCTATCAGGAACAATGCATAATAATCATCATCCGTGTCAACGATCGAAAAACAGTCAAATAACGAGTTCTATAACAATTCGTTGATATGTTGTGAATTCATTTTTACTTATGCACCTGTAGTACATTTTAAATTGCGTTCACTTTTACTCGAAAATCCATAGCCCGTCGTTGTTTTCTTTAAACCATGTTAAACTGATTAAACTACTAGTTTTGGAATGAAAATAATAAGTCAATTCATATAATTAATAAATAACAACATAAATGTATAAAATCAATTATTGTGATGATTTGTATTTTTTTAATTGAGTTTAGTGGGAGTATGAAATCTAGAACTTTCAAAAATATAGGAGCCCCATATTTCACATATCTCATTGAAAAACAAACATATAAAAAATGTAAATTTTTTTTATATAGGTACTAATATTTCTTCTGATCAGTTGTATTGCAAAAAATCTATACCAAGTTATCTATCACTGACTGTCTGACTATAATATTATATTGATTTCAGTGATGACTTTAGTTTTTATCATTTTTGACATTGATTTAATATGATATTTATAGTAGTTACTGCAGTCTACAGTATAGCGTGTTATATTTATATTAATATAAACATTACAGTTAATTTTATTTTCTACATAGCATCATTCACTTTCCATTATAAAACGTTGTACTTGAATGTTTTTTTATTGATACAATTAGCATTCCATAATCCATTATATTACGGTGATTTCATTCTAAAAAAATAGAAAAGTAAAAACTAAAAGGCTCAGAAAAATTCTTCATTCCAATTAATCTATCTAGTATCTACACGTATAAATGATACCAAATAATGATGATAATGTGCTATTCTATATAGTTGCTAGTTTCAACTTTCAATTGCTTTTTTACAATTTAGAGAATCGAGAGTAAAAATGAAAGAAGAAAAGTATTAAAAACGTATCATCAACACATAAATCCATGTACAAGCACATCATATTAGTATACATACTATGGCCATAAAGATCAGGCCCAATTCTATTTTTATAAGAGTGACTACCATTTTTTTATTATCTGTATTAAATATAAATTATAATAGGTACATTTGTACATGATATTAAACTTTATTGATATAATTATAAATTACCTACTAACATATTAAATGTAATAGTATGTTTGAATAATATGAGTTCAATGGGTTATTTATTACGATTCACAAAATATTTTACTATTGTAGGAAGATATTTGTAATCCTAATAAATTATAATAAATTATATTATATCTTTAAATTTTAAATATTAAATTCAAATAAACAATGTATTTTAATTAGTTATAATTGTTGGTATATAATTTAATAGTTAACTCTATCTCAGGAAATCAAATTATTGTAGTATATTTGATATTATTATTAAAGCTCTAATTTAGCATTTTAGTCATGTAGGATATAGCATCTAAATTTAGTGCCAAGTTAAACCGCCAATTATTTATTCACGACTGTTAACTTAGGCACATTTATTAATTACTGAATGCCCCTAGTATGTCTCAAACCTTAATCTACACAACACTCTACATTTTTATACTGTCACTTAAAAAACTAGCGTATCACTATTTCAATTTATAAAAAATTCTGTTATCTCCCAAATGTACTCCTTAACCATTGCAAGAAATCCAATCGGAAAATAAATTGGCCAATAAGCATTAAGACATTTCCCCTCGTGTATTTTCATACCCCTTTTTTTGGGCTTACCCCTATAATAATTACAAAATATACAAAAATATAACAATACATTTTCAAAAATCAAAATAAACAAATTTCAATATTTATTAATGTTAATGTAAACCATAATACTTACTTTCTTAAAGAGGTATAAATATTCCTTAAAAAAAAGGAACCTGATACTTAATTGGTTATACTCAAATAAACTATTTTTAAATAATATATATTGTTTAAGAATATAGGTACATTTTAATCAGATATCTATTTATTAACACTATCATAAATCCATAGGTAATTGAATTAACCTATTATTGGATATAGTCCATTTACCATAGAACTTATAACCGCTGTTTATAAAAATATAAAACCTTCATTATTCATAATTCTTTTTTAAAAAGTATTCATCATGTTGTTTTTCAGTTTGAAAATATTTCGTACGTTTTTAGTCGTATAAACTTTAATACACTATACACAATGATTCACCAAGCGTGTTTACCTCTATTTTTTCATTTAACAATGAAATTATTTAAATTCTGATTTTTAGAATTTTTAACTAACTTAAAAACCATTTTTTCAAATTATTGAATTTTTTTGTACTTTTTATGGAGCGTTCTTGTAGTGATACAAACTTTTGTTTTTCAAATGAGAACCCCTCCCCCCCCCTCTTTAAAAACTGTTTTGGGTTTTAAACTGTTAATTTTTAGGTGGATATTTTTTTTGAAATTTTTGACAAAATAGGGGTGAGCACGCTTGTTGAATAACTTTGTATACATATTATATTGATCACCGGTATTGTACTATTCACGATACATCATAGAAGTAGATAGGGATAGGTATTTTCTACAGTTACAAATTGATTTTTTTTTTCATAAGAAATAATACATGTAATGAGCCTTCGTCAACGGCATACTATAATATGATTTTCATATTAACTACCAATCTAATATATAGTTGTAAATAATTATATTATATAGATATCTATAAAAACTTGCCATATGGTCATCTTATAAGTATAATCTCTAAAGAAAGCTATGTTTTAATTGATTAATAGAAAAAAATGCGAATGTAATTCATCTTTACATTTAAACCGGTTATATTTCACTCTTTCATAAAATATACCTCATAGCTCATAGGAAGGGTTGAACTTCGTGAATATAACACGCGTGTGTTGTGCATCACATAACAGAGTATGGTTAGTGTCACTGTCAATAATTTAGTTGGTGATACCAAATTATTGGTTTAAGCTTGACAAATGGAAATACATGCAATGGAACGAAACTTTATAGTATTGACAACTGTACTACAGGTAATTAGATTGTTTATTTTATTTTTTATAATAACAAAAGGCACAAACCCAACATTTTAAATTTTAAATTCTAAAAATTGCATAAAATAATATTGACATTAAAAATCATGTGGGTAAACCTATTTAATATACACATCACTTTATCTAATCTGTTTTTAGTTTTGATTTTTATTTACAACTACTTCCGATTGAAAATGTATGTATTTATATTTTATACAACTAAGAAAGGGATAATGTGACAACTCATATAAACAAAACATTTTAAACAACGCATCTATGCGTAATACAAATCATGAAATAATTTAAATTTTAGTGATCAATCATTATATAATATGTAGGTGCGTACTTAAATATTGTCATGACTCGTGAGCGATAATGACAACGACTTTAGATAAATAACATAGATATTAATGATTACAAAATAAAAATAAAATTTCAAATATTATGATCTGCGATTTAACAATAAAATTAAATCTACCTATTTTTATCCAACCTACCTGATACCATACATGATACTATTGATACTAATATTATACATTTTATCTTATCTGCAGGCGGTAATGTTAACGTCGGTCAATTTGGCCGAAACTCCTAATTACCGTCAATTCAAAGCTCGCGACACAGCTTTGGGCCCTCGCAAAGGTCAGCTGCAAGGCCAGGCACAGGTGTCCACGGATAGAACATTTATAGGGACGAGGCAACTCAAACCCCAAAAAAGTGAATTTTATCGCCGACCGTCATCGACCGTCATCGCTTCCGTCCAACGACGTCAACAACAACACGGCGCTCAGTTGTCATATATGGACTGGACGCCGATTGTACAGCCCAGGGAACCTCTGCAAAGAGATGACCAGCAACAACAGGTACGTCAACCGGACCCTATCGTTACGTTCGTAACGCTACCGCCGCCGCCGACAACGCACTACAACGATGAGCTACGTCCGAAAAACCACGTTCAGCATTTCGACGACGAAAGTGATGATTTCCGGAATGGTAATCATTACCAATACGTAAACGCTAGTGAATTATCCGAAGGGGACAACAGCAAGCAGCTTAATGTGACGCGAATCACTAATGCGTACGAAGCAGTTGACGATTACCGTAAAAACTGGAACTTTGGCTTTCACAACGAATTTCTGGAGAAGAACAAGACCCATCGTCAAAACAGCTACAAGAATGGAGTAAACCCAGCCAAAGAACAAAATAAACAACCTTCCCAAGGGTACTACACGAACGATGATAAAAATAACGACCGACTGCCTCAAAGTTACGATTCAAATATCGAGCATTACCCCCGTCGAAATGCTCAATATCTCGTGAACACTGATGTGCTGCTGCAGTTGAATGACACAAATAATAAACATAATGGTCAGATTGCCGACGTAAAATCCAACGACCAAAAATACAAGGAAAGTCAACATTTGTATTTACTAGATGGCGAATCAAAAAGTGAAGTCTTTCGCAATATTCAGAGTAACATCACCGCGGCCGCGGATCTGATTGAAATCGATCAGTATGATAATAATGATATGTACAACACGAACGCTGTCGAAGTGGCGAACGAACAACGTCTAAATTACAATGACCATGTTGACGATGGGAACCATGACTTTTACCGCAACGATAACTATTACTTGCAATACGTAAACGTGAACGGGGTAGTCGACGAGCGAGGAAATAGTACGCACCGTGATGCAATAGTTGACACAGACTCAAAAGCCCAAAAACACGAAGACGGTAGGAAGTATGTAAATTCGATGTTCGACGCATCCAAGAACAAAGGGCAGGTCAGAGACAATCAGTATGTAAACGTGAATGTAACGAAGGCTGCAGAATTAGAGGCGGACAGCGTAGTAATACATAAACGGCGAGGACACAACGACGAGCGCGGGGAAATCGAACACCGACGCCGTCGAAAACCATCAGTCATCGGCGGTGCCAAAGTAAATCCAACGATTTCGACGACGGCCTCGCCTCGACAACTACGACGCAAAGTGCAATCGTCGGCTCAGACTCGCCGACCAGCGACCGACGACGACGATAATGACGACAAGACAATTAGTCGCCAGACATTGTACGATGGTCGAAACGGTTACGAACAAAAATATGTAAGTGTATACTGTATAATATATAATGTGTATATAAGTGCAGGGTGGAAAATAAGGATTGTTTAGCATATGATTGTATATGGAATAATAGGTACAATACATTGGGCATTTTTTTTTTTTGAATTTACTCAAAGTTGATGTTTTATATGCAAGACTGTTTCAATCATTTTAGCACTATATATGATTGACCATAAATGTGTTCAATGGTGATTGGTGATATTAAATTGTAAAAAAAAATGTAGACCAATCGCATGATTGTATCTGAACTAATGATTTTAAGTTAGGATAATAATTGAAAATATTCTATAAAATTATTATTTTGAGCTTTTGAAAACTGGTTTAAATTGTTTCATTTTCTATGAATTTAAATGCCGTTTGTGTCTAGCCGTGTATAGGACTTTTATATTTTATATGCATTACGGAGTTTGATAAGTACCTATACCTACAATCATTATTCATAAGTGTTCAGGTAACAATTGAAATCCCTGTTAAAAATTCGAGAAAATAGTAAAAAGAAATTAAAGTTAAATATTCAATTTTGCAAACTTCAAATTTTAGTAGGTACGAATACAATTAAATGATTGGTCGAAAAATTCTACCCTAAAATCATGTATATATTATATCTCACTATTTTTGCAAATTTGACATCACATGCGACTCATGCGGGCACCATAAATCATAATGGTTCTAGAATAGTAATGCTATCAATACACAAAATATAATTTTGTGCCTGATTTTGTAGTGGTGGTAAATTTTACTTATCATCAAAACTTATTCAATAATAAATAAAAATAAAAAGTCAATTTTGAGTAAAAAAAATATCTTTGTTAAACAAAGTGTACACGCCGTGTGTTAGTCTTTAAAAAAAAATTGAAAATCGTATGATATTTGAACTCATCACAGGGTAAACTTAAGTATGTGAAGTTATAGTCCCTCCACACCTCACTAACCTAATTCCATGAAAATAGTTGTAACCTCAATTTTTAGTTTATAAATTATTTGTAAGTAACCAACATTTTGGAATTTATAACATTATAAATTGAAACGAATAAGAACAACTAGCTAGGTACCTATAACTTGAAAAATACGAGGTTAATAGTTCTAAAAATATAAAACGTGTTTAATTGGGTTTTCTATAGAATCGCAACGATCGTGGACGTATCACGACACCGAGTGACCTTAAACAACCATCGGTGACGGCCACTTCACGAGCGCCTGTCATAGAGGACGTGGTGGACGGCAATGACGATGACAGCGCAGCCGAAGAACAACTGGAACAGGCTGATCAAGGCGGTTACGGTTACGCGTACACCGTATTGGACGAGAGCGTAGGCATGGATTTTGGCCAATGGGAACGTCGCGAGCCCGGCAGTACCGGTACCGTGACCGGACTATACCGAGTCCGGTTACCGGACGGCCGGACGCAGACCGTCGAATACACAGTCGGCTCGGCCACCGGTTACAGGGCGTCCGTTACTTACGAAGGCGTCCAACGTCATCCGGTTGCGGCGCCACCGCCACTGGCCGAACGATACGACTCGACGGGCGCCGAAACGCAGTCAACTGACTAAAAATATTACTATTATTAATATTTATTATTATTATTTATTTATATTTTGTAACTATGGTTTTTAATTACTAAGCAAATGTATATAATTACACTATTTATATTTTTAAGACACGATGATTTTCTTATCGTATCAATGAATCTCTAAACGTGACTCTGGTTCAGTCGTGCGACGAAAAAATATGCGCATTGTGGGACTTAAATGTTTGGGACTTGGGTACATGATTTGGTCCATTACATGGACCTACCTAGGTTGGAGCAACTTGTATTTTGTTATGTGTTCAGATTAATAGATGGAAGAAAAATATTTATACTTCCAGAGTTCCAGCAGGTCGATTTCAATTTTAAATTAGTTTTCTAGGTTTGCTCGGAAATTAATTTTTATTTTTTCATTCCACGACCGTCTAAAAAAAAGTGAAGATAAGTATGTTTTGAGAAAATAAATAAACTGACTAAGTATTATAGTCATTATTAGGGCTCGAATTTCGAAGCAATATGGCTCACTAAACCATAATATTATCTATAATATACCAACTCTATTTCCATAAATCTATACTCTGTTCAGGTTAAGAGTGCCCAGTCGCTCGGACGAAAACTAGTACTGTTCGCGCATGGATCTTGCTACGGGCCACGGGGAGCGCTGTGGTGTACAATGCCGACCAATCACAGACCGTCTGATATCGCCTGGGGGGTCTAACAGTTGTCGGCGGCTCAGTGTGCATGCGCGAGTTTGGGCACTCTTAACCTGAACAGAGTTTATTTCCGATCAAATCTATAAAATAATTATGTAGGTGTGCAATGTGCTTACATTTTATATTTAATTCCAATATCACGATTCACGGACTTGAGTCTGGATTGGCGTGAGCTGTAGCCACTGTTCGGCAAAAGTCGTTAATTTAATAAAAAAAATGTTATTGTTTTATTACTTGGGTCATAGAGTAAGTCTTAAACCTAAAATCTTAATCTTAATGGTTACAGCAGCGTCATCTAACGGTATTACATTGAACTATTCAACGTGAACGCCGTTTACTTTTATCGCTAGGCAGCACTGCCGTCTATGATTTTTATATAATATGTTTTTATTATTATTATATTTTTGATTTTATTTCATAAGACATACATGAATATAATTTTAATTTGCAAGACACCTACCCGCCACTGAAAACCAGTCGGTAGTCATGAGTCATGACCCTATGGCAAACTGTTCATTGGCGCACATAGGCACATGGGCTTGCACAAATGTGTAGGAAACTGAAAAATGAAAACTATTTTGAGGGGAGTAGGTACAAGACGTGTACCTACATAACCAATTAATACTATTGTCGGTCACATTATAATGTTATTGGGAAAGTACATTGTTTAGGAGTTGGTATTCTTACCAATAATTTTCTCATTTTTTATCAATATTTTTAAGTAGAAATCCTTTAAATTGACAATAAAATAATGACAAATATAAATATTTCTGATACTTACACTAGTCAATACAGTTCTACGGATTTTTAAGATTCATCATTGCATGTTAAGACTTACAACTACAAAAAAAAAAAACAAAATGTAATAAATACATTGACTGTTTGAATAAATATTTAATCAAACCAAAACAATTACTATAGAAAATAAAATAAATACTTAATTAATAAGTAACTCATTAAGTTTTATAGAAAATAATATAATATGAGAGCTTTGTTACTTTACCCTTTTTTTGCATTTTTTTTTTTATGTTTCCGTAGTTAGGTATACTGAAGACGACAGTGAAGTTAGAATTAGGCGGTCAGACTTGGTTTCGAAGTTATGGCTTTTGGAAGTTTATTTTTTATCACGATAATGGTGTCTATTATAGAGTCAGTGCATGGGTAAGTGCGCTACCCTAACCTACGGACAGTTTGATATGAATCTCAGCCTGAGCCTAACCTTAAACCTATAACCTCGGCGAAAACCGTACGCGTATTTATCGCGGCGAACGTTGTTAAAGTGATAACAATTTTATCACACAACTTACAGCACTGTAGTACAATAATTATTGGTACGAAGAACCGCCGTGGGTTGAATAAAATCAACCGCCAATGATTCACCGAAACGTTTCATTTGAACTTCGCAGTTCGTACTGGTGAAATTGAATATGAATTTTCCCGATGTTGATATATACATCATTTTTCAATCGATCCATAGACTATAAGGCAGTAAGGCATAGTGTATGACCGTCGACAATCCCAACTACTAAAAATGTCCGGTGGTTCTAAATCTGTAGACAGCGAAGAGCAAAAACCACTGCTTCGTCGCACCTGTCCGACGGTATGGTCTACTGCCACTAAGGCGATTCTAAAAAATACAATTCAGAACGTTTTGGTCGTCGATGCGCCCTTATGACCACAATGCTGGTCTATTCGTTTTCAATAAAATTACAAAAATATAATTTATAATGTCTATACCTACCCTGTTACAAATTATTTGTGTCAATATTGTGCTTAAATTTCTATACTCAAGTCTCAGTAAATAAATTTTTGTTTTTATTGTAGACAAAAGCAGTGGCATTTGCCATACGCACAAATGTGGCATACGATGGCAGTATGGCTGATGACTGTCCAATGCCAGGTTGTGTAATATCATTTAGCACTCAAGATTTCTTACATGTCAAGGTACCTACTTTTAATTTATTATGTTATTAGTTACCTTTTTAATATTTTCTATTATTTAATACAATATTATGATTAATGAAATTTAAGATGATAAAACAAATACATAAACATTACCGTATGATTGATTTATGGATAACTTTGTCTTTATGGGATGAAGTAATTTGCTGTTTAATAGACTTTTGGAATACAAATTATTGTCTTCTTGGTAAATTATATTGAAATGTTGAATAATAACAATAACTACCTATACATGGTACCTATGTAGTTGTTGTTATAAAGTAATAATAATAAAAGTATTAATGTTTTAAATATTTAAAACAAGACATAGGTATTAGGTAGTATTATATATAATAAAACATATTTATGAAATTAATAATATTTTGTCTATCTATTTATTATAACCATTTTTTAGGGACTGTAGGTACATTTCAACAACTTAAACAATTTATTATTATTACCTAGGTACGCATAAAATGAAATCGTTTTTAAAGATGGAAAATATTCATACTTAATATTCATTGATATTTCATAAATCTTATTTATATATTGTACAAAATAGCTACTACCTATTTAATTTTATTAATTTGGGTCATATTTAGTTGTTTGTTAATTAAATAATTTATTTTTCTAATAAACCAATGACATTTTTACAAATAAAGATTTAATCTGCTTATACACTTGGAGATCTATGTATACAATTTTATAAAAGCTTATATGTGTATTGTGTACTTATACAATATACATAGGTACCTATACTTTATATGAATTTTCTGACAAAGTATGAAGTCTATCAGTATAAAAAAATATAATAAGTTACTGAATTCATGTTTTATTAGCATAACATATTTGATTTTTGAATTTAGGTAGGTATCTACTATCTAGGTACTTTCCAATCAAAATGTCATTATCTTTGTATTGTAATATTTTCAACTATAAACATTTTTCCCCTTATTTTTCTAGTCATATAAAATTAACTATTAAATATTAAGTATTAATTATAATTTATTAGTATGAATTATAATACTTATTTGAAATATTTTTTTCTTAAGAAAAACAACAGAGCAGCAGCGTTTTAATACACAAAAGTATAACCTTATGGTCCTTATGAATTAAAGTTTGAAATTTACTTAAACAATTTTGAAGAAAGGTGACTTTTAAATATTTTTATTAAGTAGTTTAGAAATAATAATACTTTCAGTATTATAACACTTTTACTTTTATTACATTTTTATTCTTGGAATATGTAAGACTGGCAGGGAATTAATGAACCCTGATAGATTTGCTAGTCTGAATTTAGATAGTTAGATCATAGGTATAGCACATTACTTATACAGTACTATAGTTTAGTCTATTTAATTATATATATATCTATAAATCAAACACTCATTAATGCAAATATATTGGATGCTTAGCACCAGGTAAGTACTTAACATTAATAACAACTTCAGTTTTCATTATATAGGTACCTACTTACTTTAAGGATATATTGAATGAATAATAATATAATTTTATAAAATTATTAATTTATAAATACAACATTTAATTATAAATCAATAATGTCTTATTTAATTTTAAAACTGAAAGAAACAGAATCATTACTTTTTTAGTTTTTAGTTTTTACAAAACAGCCAAATAATTAATTTAAAACAGACGTGTTTTCACATTTATTTTTTGTTTTTTGTTTTGGTATATTTCTAATTTTTCTTAAAAAATATTCCTATAATGACATTTTAAAAATAACTTTAAATTGTGTATATTCAATTTATGGAGTACCTACTCACCTATATCTGTATGTAAATAGTGTGTATAAACAATCTAAAAACAGTGTTGGGTAATAACGTAACGAGAGTACTCTAACAATAGTTTGTAATGGGTTACGTAATCTCAACAGAATTATTTCTCTGTAACAAAAATGTAATAAAATTATTTTTTGTTAAGTAATTTCTTAAACTTCACAATTTAATGTTGTTTAAAGTATAGAGAATTTAATATATATATATGTTTAATAATTAAAAAATAATAATACTATAAATACTTATTTAAAATTTAAACTTATCACAATTCAGTTTTCAATGTTTGGGACAACTTGCATTGTATTTTATTTAGTTGACTTTTATCAAAATAGATTTTTTTTTATAAATCTTGTTCTTCAAATTATAGATACCTAAAAAAAAACTTTTTCCGCTTACGTAGGTTGTCGATTGACATGATATCAGAGTAATTAATAGAAATAGGTACCTGTGTACACATTTTTTTTTTTTTTTTTGAACGTGAATGTAACTAAATTACTTTTTATTATCTGTTTTAAGTTATTTCATTACAAATTTTTTTGAGGAAGAAGTAAAGTAATTTAATTAATTTTTAAAAGTAATTTATCCAATATTGCTAAAAAAAAAAAAAGTTATAGTGAAGAAAATAGATATTTTTGAAAAATATGCTTGATTTGTATAATTAGACTTATTTCATATTTGTGTGTTAGAAATTGAACTCCTGCTATCCCTTTTTTTAGGACTTAGAATAATTCAACTATTTTTTACCATAAATATACACTTGCCTTTAATAGTTTTATTCTTTATGACTACATCTAATGCTTTTTGTTATTTAAGTAGTAAAAACACATAAAAGTAGTAAACAGGCATTTCAATAGTTGTATGATAATCAAACATAATTTTTATTTTTTAATCATTACAGGAAAAGTATGATATCGACTGGTGGATAGGTCGTCTAGTGAAAGAGGGCTCTGTTCTGGGTTACATACCATCCCCTAACAAACTTGAAAATATGCGTATTAACCAATTATTAAGCTCAACCAAAAATTCGATGTCTTCAAATTTTGGTAATTTTTTAACCATTACCTTATTTACTGTTAAGTTTTTAATAGTACAGAGGATTTTGTTTGCATGTGCTTATTTTGTAAATAAGCTAAATATTTATTTTTAGTTATCCTGTCAACAATAAATTGTCTATAATATTTCTGGTCAAAAATTTATATAAAGCTATTTTTTGTTTTTATGTGTTTCTCTATTTTTATTTATTTAATTTTAGTTTAACTTTACACCTTGTAAAAAATTTTGTATGATGCACATTGCAATTTCCGTTGATACAAAACGGAAATATTTTGTAAGTATTGTGAATAATTAAGTATTAATTATTTATATAAAAAAACAACTTAACAACATCAGTGTTGTTGTCGGGGTGGGGGGGTCAAAGGAGCCATGCTCTTTACCCCTATCAGCTTTTTATTTTCATCAACATTTTAACAATACCTATGATAATAATTGATATTTAATTAATATAATATGCTTTGTTAAGCACGTGGAGTCAAAAATATATATTTGTGTATGGATGGACTGTGGAGTAATGTATAGGTCATTTATGGAAAATGACGATAAAAATTGTTTACATTTTTTACGGTTTTTTTACTCAACCCTCCACAACTCCTAACATATGAAAATGAGAACACTATTTAAAATTTTTGACGTCCATGTTTAATATCTATATGAACTAAAGTTTATTGTAATATTTGTATATTTGTAAACATTTTTGATTTGTTGAATGTGTAGATTTTTCATGGAACTTACAAATTGTTTTGTGATCTGTTGGCAATATAAGCATCAGTCTTCTGTGCTAATTCTAAATTATAATTTATTGTCATGTGCTGGGATAACTGCTAAGCATAAGTGATTTTCATTTAATTCTGACTGTGGGTAACATGACAATTTATCTGATATAATATGATTAAGTTTCCTTGATCTGTATATTAGTTCAAAATACAGAATTTTGTTGTCAACTGGTATAAGCTCCATATTCCCAAGGATATATTACAGTGTTGTATGGGATAAAACATTTTCTCAAAACTCAAAAGTGTGACACATAAACCGTTTTTAGCAATGCGTCAATAGTTAGACTATATCACTGATAGTTACTGGTATCAGATATTTTTTGATGTTAAAGCATAATCAAATTCTGCATGAAATTTATTTTCATTTATTTTTATAATCACCATTTTTAATACCATGAATGACCTTTATTCCTTAACTCAACTTTTAGTAGTGTTTTGTCCAATGTTGATTTATTCCTGTTAAAATTACTTTTATCTTTACTATTAATTTTTTTTTAACTTACTATCATGGCTCATATACCCCTTGGTATTACACTCAAAATAAATGTTCCTTTTTGTTTGTAAACGATTAATTGGTTTTGATGGTGATTTTGAAAACGAAGGCTCTTAATTGTATCAATATTGTTGAATAGGTGCTTGTGATGGATTTGCGCGAGTGTAGTCCAAAGACGTTGCATGACCTATACGTTTTTGTTCTGAACTACAAAGGTCTGTTGCCAGTAAACTACCTAAGTATTGTCAGTAATACCTTCCAATATGAGAGACAGTGGTGGTCAAATGGGTGAGGGGGATAGATATACCCCTTATGACCTTTTTTTTTTAAATATTTATAACAATTACATTTATATACCTATATTGTACTATATATTACTATAATGTTAGTTAAGGCGCCCAGTGCCAATGCCATTTTGTCTTCAAAAACACACTTTACGGGAATAATGATCCTGACTCGTAGAATCCGTAATTAATATTTTTAACTGATAGAGGAAAATATTCTACAGCCCGCATCGATCTTAGTCTTATAATATTTTAATTTCAAGTCTTTAAAAAAAAGACAATTTTAAGCTTTTTTTACAAATTATTTTTCATCATTATTTAAAATAAAGTAAAAAATCTGAGGTCGATGAGGGCTGTACAATATTGTTCTGTATCAATTAAAAAAAAATTATCTGAAAATATTCAATTATTCAATTGACAATGAATTATCCATATTACCGTAAAGTCATTTACGTCAGTCGAAATGGACAACTATGAACTAATAATTCGTAATATTTTGTTATGTATATGACGAGTGCGTTCGCGTCGTTCATATTATGCGGGTAGTAACTAGTAGAGGGTTCCTCACACGAATAACCATTTACACTACAACACATTGAGAAGATCGTGCGACGCCGAAACAATATGTGAATAAGGTTGCCAATAATTTGCTCCTTAGTAAATAGCCGGCACCGGGGGCCTTAATTAAATGTTTTTTTTCTCGAAATAAAATATATTTAACTGGTAAATTTCCTCAGAATATGTTCATATGATTATATTTGTATACATTGTATCACCACTCACCGTGTATAGGCGTATTATAGCGTACTGCGTACCTATATTATTATCTAGATTCTAGACTCATTCTAGGAACAAGATTGTTATCATTATTAATATTTATTATTTAGTTGCTTATACAAAATTTACAGAAATTACCACTCTTGATGATCGTGAATATTCAATAACATTCAACACCCTCTTCACGTGACCAGCACATCGGCCGAAACATATTAATAGCTATTAGTTAGCTATGCCATTAGTTGGCCAATTCAACGATTATTATAAAATTTGTCATAATCTTTTATTTATTTTGTCTCAATAGCTTAGCCACTATGGCTGTTCATCGTGGGGTTATAAATATAATCTCCAACAAAGTACTGGACTAATTGGCGAAAAAAAAAACAAAAAAATAGATTTAAATAATATAATACAAATATTGTTAATATTATATTGTTATAAATAAAATACTAATTTACCTTAATTTAAAAAATTGATGTTAGGCATAATTATAAACTATTTTGAATGATTAAGTAGTGCATGTTAAAAAATCAACCACATCCCCCCCCCCCCTCAAAACATGACAAAATTATTTGACCGCCACTGTGAGAGACTGGGTCAGATTGTTGTAACTTAAAAAGCGCGTTCTTAATTTATTATAGTTTCCTAAATATGTGTTTTACTGTTGGTTTATTTGTGCGTAAAATGAATTCCCCTTGAGTTTTTATAAAATCGGCAAAACACATTTTACATTTAAATTATCCAGATATTTTTTCTCTCCATTCTGACCAAGTCTCCGCATGGACCATACTATAGGTTAGGTATATTTACTATTTATAGGTATTCAAATCATTATTTTTGTTTTTAGTGAAGTCTATTAAACATATTTAAATTAATTTCTTAATTGATTATTTTATGTTTTTGTTTAATAACTTCAGATGGTAATCCTACTGCAGGAGGTGGTCGTATATCTGCTCTAACTATTCCACCAGTAAAAGATAAACGAAATATATTTTTTAAGAAACAAGATATTTCATTGCCACCTTACGACGTTGTTCCTTCGATGAGACCAATTGTGATGGTCGGACCATCTTTAAAGGGATACGAAGTAACTGATATGATGCAAAAAGCATTATTTGACTTTATGAAACACCATTTTATAGGAAGGTAACATTATATTATAGGTTACTATAATTTTTTATCAATTTTGCAATAAATAATTCACATTCATTGCTTATTAGTAGGACCTTGTTTTAAATGCTCTAGAATCTGCCCAATAAATGTTCTAAAAATATCAAAAAATGCCCTAAAAAAATAATTTTTACCTTAATAATATCCTAAAAATGACCCAAATTTTCTTTAAAATTTCTTAAGCAAGTATTAACGAAATAAATGCGATTCCGATGTAACACCTATTGCCGTCAATCGCACTGTACCACGTAAAAAAATATGTACCTAGTTGATGTTACTATTATTATAATCTATAATATTTCTTTCTATATTTTTTAGTTATATATAGGAGTATAGGACACCTATAATATAGTAGTGACAACTAAAACATTACAGTAACTTTTTAGTAGTAAATACTACATTTTTATCTAATCCACCTAACATTTATAGTTGCTTCTGCTATACAATTTAGTTAAGAATAATTAATTTTTAAAGAATAATAAGAATAATAATATGAAATAGATTTAGCATTTGAAAAGCATCGCCCCAAAAAATAATGCATTTTGCATTCAAATCCTGGTTCTACTTATTGGTCATATACTTATTATATTTAAACAATTCACATGTTCACTACTATCACGCGACATTAAAATTATCACTTTAATTCATTGTTTTACTCATTTTCACCCATATTTTTTTCCAGAGTCATTATAACCCGCGTAGTAGCTGATATATCATTGGCTAAAAAATCTCTCATTAATAACCTGTCGAATAGAACTACCGCTGGAAATAAACCTGGTTCGCGATCGAATACATTAGCTTACGTGCAACAGGAAGTTGAACGGATTTTTGAACTCGCTCAAACATTACAGGTAGTTACATTATTGCTCTTATGATCAATAAAATAATTGAATTCTAATAAATACTTCTTTGATATGTTTCATTGTTTTTAAAGATTGTTGTTTTGGATTGTGATACTATCAATCATCCATCGCAATTAGCAAAAACTTCTTTGGCACCAAACATCGTATACATAAAAGTCCCACCACAAGTAAGTGTCTTTTATACAACCTTTATTAGAATGAATTTTTTTTAAAAAGTAAACATAAAAATTATAAGAACTGTTGTTCATTATATAATGTATAAATATATAATTGATTATCACAATAGGCCGAAAACGTAATGTTACACAAATTATTTTGTATACAACAGTAATAAATTCGGACACTGGTTACAAGGAGTAGGTAATCAATAAATTTATATTTATTATTTTAGTGCTTCGGTTCGTAAATTGAACAGATAATTATTAACCAATAGTAATAAAAATGTCAATAGAACAATTTTAACCACTTAGACGTGGAAGCCGGAATGAGATGCCATTATTATGTGAAAGTTGGATGGCGAAAAATAACTGATAAAAAGATTGAACTAAGACCGCTGTGGCCTTGAGGAACACCAGTGTAAGGTGGAACGTGAACGTATAAAGTGCTGAAAGGAGAAATAAAATGTAAATCTCTTTGAAGGAAAGATGCCAGATTTGGGGATTTTATATTTGAATAACATAATAAAATCTTTTTGAGTTATTCCAAAAATGTTAGACAAAATGTTTACAGACAGAAAAAAAAATAATAAATGAATAACATACATCATTATAAAATTAATAGAACCTCGTAAAAAACATAGATACAACTAAAAAAGAAACAATTAGTATGAGTGGACATTTTTTTAACATAAGTACTGTCGTATACTCAATTAACATAGAACACTATTTATTACAATTTGTCCAGCGCCTAGCGGTGATCGCATCAAGCGATCACCGCTGAAGAGTGTCCTTCCTTATACATTTCTATCTCTTATATATATATTACTATTTAACCTAGTTCTACGTTGCTACATCTGCTGAAACTTACTGACTAAGACCTAAGCATTTTTTGAAAATAATATTATTTTATACTTAGTAGTTAGTTAACATAATAATATGGAATTCAAATACATCTATATCTATACTACTATATAAATTGAAGTCGCTTGTTTTTGTTTGGGGTAAACTCCGAAACTACTTATTCAATCGTCGTGCAACTTTTTTTAAATTAAAGAGGACATCACAGAGAAGGTTTAAGGTAAAAATTTAGTCCGATTAAGTTAATGAATAGTTAGTTATTATTAATTAAAATAAACGTGTAAATTGTATACCTATATATATTATTGTACATATTGTGCGGCAACGTGTTTCCAGCTACCTGCAACCTGACCTTTTTGTTCGTCAAATGGTACTGTGTTTGATTTCGGTGTTGTTCCGAGAATTTTATCGCACGTACACCAACAACATGTATACTAAATATTCATATTAATCTATATCTATTACTATACTATATAAAATGAAGTCGATTTTTTTTGTTCTGGATAAACAATAAACTCCGAAACTACTTATTGGATCGTCGTGCAGTTAATGAGGACATCACAGAGAAGGTTTTTGGCATACATTTAGTCCGATAGTTAATAAAAAAACGTATTATTAATTAAAATAAACGTGTAAATTGTACCTATCTATATATATCTATACTAATATATACAATTTAAGGGGTTTTCTACGACCACGCTAACCAAGAAAACTACTGAACCGATTTGGCTGAACATTTTTACCTGAAGGTTTTAGTACCACTTTTGATAATAAAAAATAAGTTGAAAATTCTTGAAAAATTAAAAAACCTACCTAATTTTTGGGGCCTCACTACGATGTCCGCAAGAACAGAACTTTTTATGTTCCCATTTTGTGACAACAATATTCATCTTTTTTCCATTTTTTTTTTTTACTGAGATGTTCCAAATATCTTCCCGAGTGTCATCACTTCGATCAATTCTTATTTTTTTTGTCTGGAGGGGATGTGGAGGGGGTGTATTGTATTTAAATGTTCCAATTTTCTGACGACGCTATTGAACTTTTTTACAATTTTTTTTCACAGATTTGCTCCAAATACTTTCTTGAATGTCACAACATCGCCCGATTCTTAATTTTCTGATGGAAGGGTGGGAGAGCGGGGTTTTTATTTGTATGTTACCGTTTTGTGACGACACTATTTAACATTTTTCCAATTTTTTTTCACAGAGTTGTTCCAAATACCCTCCCGAGTATCACCACAATGCTCGATTTTTAATTTTTTTTGTCTGGAGGGAGTGTATAGTGTATTGTATTTAAATATTTAAATTTTCTGAAGACGCTATTGAACTTTTTTATAGTTTTTTTTCACAGAGATTTACCAATAATTACTTTCTTGAATGTCACAACATCACCCGATTCTTAATTTTTTTTTGTCAACAGATTAATTAGCATTTATTTTGTATTTGTATTCATTTTTAATAAAAATATATTTATCATTAATACCGCTTAAAAAACATTTCAATACGTTTTCATTAACCGTTTTTTGTATATATTTACTTGCCGATCAAATTAAACGATAAAATTTGTATGAAAAATTCTACATATCATCGTTCGAATGCAAAATAAACAACCAATCACGGGCGAAGCCGTGACGCGTCGGCTAGTTCGGTGTTTCCGAGTTGCGTGCAAAAATCATTACTTAGGTCGAATTACATGCGGGGTTTTTTCGTGACATAGTCGAATTGCGTGCATGTATTTTTCGCGACAGAGTCGAATTGCGTGCGTGGTACATACTACATAGGTATATCAGTCAAAAAATCAGTTGAATGTGTGCTATAATAATACATATAAATCAAGTTAAAAAATAATAATACATAAGTCAAAAAATCAGTCAAAAAAAAAATTATTGTATATATGACAGACCTAAGTGTGCACAGAATTTTAAAAAAAATTGAATTAAATAAAAGAAATATATAAAAAACATTGTGTGCTATAATAATACATATAAATCAAGTCAAAAAATCAGTCGAAAAAAATTGTATATATAATAAATTTAACTGGCAAGATTTTGTAAGCTAATTTTTCTACAAACTCCAAACGTGTTATAATTTTATCTTCATATTGCCTCATATATAATGATATCACTGATATAATCTTCCTTTTCTACTGCCTTACGTCGTTTTTGCGTCAGATTTGAACTACGCATTTTGACATAATGTTTGTCGTTTGTCGTCTCGCTGTCGTTTCTGGATGCTAACTGACAATCGAAAATTACAAATAATTCAATGTTACAATGTTTCTTATCACATTACAGTCATTTACTCATATTTAATCGCTATTTACCGGAGAAAACCCAAGACACAGTATATTGAATTTACTAGTTATATTTATAATAGTACTTTTAGTTTTTACAGCATACGTGCAGGCGTGCAGCAGCCGTGTAGGTCGACAAAAACTGGTCGTCTGCTCAAAGTTTTAAGCACGCAATTCGGGCCTGTCCCGAAAAATACTCGCACGCAACTCCACTCTGTCACAAAAAAACTGCGCACGCAATTCGGTTGTTGACTAAAAGTGCTCATTTTTTTGGCACGCAATTCGGATGCAGCCGGCTAGTTATAATATATTATAATAATTTGTACTTTTTTTGTGTATGTAGATACTACAGCGGTTAATTAAAACTCGAGGTAAGTCACAATATCAACATCTCAAAGTTCAAATGGTGGCGTCTGAAAAGTTGGCTCAATGTCCAACAGATATGTTTGACCTAATATTGGACGAAAATCGGTTAGAAGAAGCGTGCGAACACATTGCTGAGTACTTGGAGTCTTATTGGCGATCGACACATCCACACGAGAACCTGGACTCAAGCAAACAGCAACTACTTACGAGACCAATCAAAAGATCGCCGAATATAGATCTATCCGTGTTCATATCGAAGACGAATGATTGCCCTGTGTCGGGTAAGTTACAACTGTTGTACTCATTGCCCATTGGTTATTGGTATTGAGAATAAACTTATTTACTGGTCAATTCATTATACGGCAGATAAAATAATTAACAATAATGTATAATTTATACTATACCTCAGTGTCGGCACCAAAGGCGGGCCATGGCCCGCCTTAGAAACCCCTGGCCCGCCCGTTGGCCCGCCTAAAAATTTTGATTAAATTTAATAGTTGAAATTATAATTGTTACGTAAATAGAACATATCCCTGTAATTTCGTGGTCGGGTTTTCCTAAATCACACACACTTCACACACAGCTATATATGGATATAATATAGATTGCTTACTTTTTATATTTGGTGCGGTTGTTCGCGGAAACGGCTAGGACGGGATTACGACAATATTATTGTATAAATCTAATTTTAGATAATTCTGAAATATGACTGTTAGTCATAACTCATAAGTAGGGCTAGGAAAATGAAGCACTAAAAACCTTCAATAAAGGAATTAAAAAATTGCCAATAATGCTACAAAAAAAGCATTTTAACCAGGAAAATGCAACTAAAAAAGACTTGAACATTTTCAAGTTTAGCTGAAATATATTTTTAATATCAAAAAATAATTTATTAAACACATTTTTATATGTTCACACAAATTAATTCTAAGAACAACTAAGCACAATTTATAAATATTGAAAAAAATAAACTAAAAACTGTTTTATTAAATTTTAGGTACCTGTTTATTCTATAAATATTCAATAAGACAATAAGATATTTTAATATCTCACAATCATATATCGACAATACTCCGTAGTCCGTACACTAGCACTCGAATATAAACCCCTATAGAAATTCCTATAATTATTAAATGCTAAATAATATTATTGTAAATTTAGACATAGTAAACAAGTCAATAAATATCGTTCTCATTGTGTCTGGACTCCAGATAGTCAATGTATTCCGTAACCTCTACTCCCCACTCCATAATCATTTTGACAAAATCTTAGAATCTATTTTCAGAAATATTTTCCGATAAGGCGATAATATTTCACTACGAAATTACGAAATATATATACAAATAACACAATTAAAATTAATTAATAATTAATAATTTAGAAAAATATGTACGTAAATGTTCTATAAATGTTAAATATGCGTATAATTAACAAAAACTAATTAAAAAGCGAATAAATTGACAAAAAAGTACCAAAAAAGCATTTATTTACAAATATCATAAGAAAAAGCAAAAAAAGTAAAAACAAAACTGCATATTTGAACTCTGTGATGAATGAAACGAATTTTGTTTTTGATTAGCTATGTCCTGGAGTACTATGAAAGAAAATGCAAATGCTACAAAATCCTAGCCCTACATAAGGAATATATTACAATCATCGTTAGTCGTTACCTACACTCCGAAGTCCAATCAGTCTGTAATGTGGGCATGTAACAGCTAGAGACTAGTGAACAGTAACTATTAGAATGACCTTTATTGTCGTCGCTGCACAATTTTTGGTTATTTAGTCGCGTACTCTCCTATTAATTATTATTATCTTAATCTTTTATTCTCGTTATTCATAAAATATTAGTATCATAAATAAATAACCCAACTCACCAAAACTCCTGGTCATTGAGACTGTAACTCAACCACCATTTTTCAAGGGGGAGGGGGAGGTCAAATACCTTAAGAGATTAAATAAACAATTTTTATTACAAAGGTACTGTACTTATATATTATGTAGAGTCAAAGGTGGGTATTCCAAAAAAGGACTCTCCAGCCCCTGTCAACCCCCCCCCGTTTATTCAACTACCATACAACCATATGTCCAAACAACTGTGCCTGCCCAAATATATGTGGGCCTCTCTTTGGCCCGCCCTGGGAAAAATTCCTGGCACCTCCACTGCTATACCTACCTATTTAATTGAATACTGTGCATAAACGATTAGCACAAATCCCTACTAATTTATTCAAGCAAAAATATTAGTTATCAAGTGAAGTGAATACCTAACCTTTAATTCGGAACGATACGACTTTAAGTTGGGCAATAATTGTGATATCCAATAAGTATTCTATATTATGAACACTAATTTTGGTTCATTTAATAAAACAAAATTGTTGTCATCTTCAAAATTAAAAACATTTGACTAATCTCGCTACTGTCTACGCTCCCTAATTCAACCACGTCATAAATCATAATATAATTATATAAACAATGCAGGCCAGAATAGGCTCTTTAATAGTCGTAACGGACGGTTTTCGTCCATTATGTTTGTTAATTTTTTGTTTACAGAATATAAACCAATGGCTCGTAGACCATCTCGCACGCATAGTGAGTATGACGATTATGAACCCCACGACAAGGAAAGAACAGAGAATATGTCACTTTCAGCCAGCACGTATAAGACACATAATCGAAATCAACAGCAACAGCGTTATCATTATGTAGTCCAGCATGACCATCTGCGTCCTCGTTACCATTCTCAGCTACAACATCCACTTGAAGATCGGTATAGCTACGATGGTCTGTTGCATCAAAATCGTATCCTGGAGCTGCATTATCCCGAACAGCAGCAGTATCGCTATGAATACCAGCAGCGTCAGGATCAACGTTATCCTCATCAGCTTCAGCTTCAGCAGGAAAATCACGATGAACATGAACAGAAGCCGCATCAACGTAGTCAGCAGCGTCGTGAGCGACACGTGTCGTTCGATTGGTCTCATCTACACCGCGATAACAAGTAGGCAGCCGCATCCGACACGATTATGATTGTCTGCAAGCCATCGATATGGTTTTTTCAAATGGAAAGACCATCAGTACCGAACACGGTCGATTTCTTTCATTAGCATCTGATCATATCTGGCTATAATCAATTTTTTAGTTACCAACCCCATTCAGCATCCTAAACATTACTCACCCATTTTCAAACGCTTTTTATATCCACAATACCTATAATATACCTATGCTATTAGTGGTCATGTAGTGGCTTATTCTTCCTATATTTTTTTCAATTATTAAACTTAAAGCCAGAACTTCCTTGTACTATATTTTTCATAAGCACAAACAGATCTTTTAATGATACAGCTTCTATCTTACTTTCTTTTCTTCTGGACATAACTGAATATAATATTTACGACACATATATGTGATGTGTCAGGAGGATAATTATTGTAAGATACTGATCATTTGTTTTCATAGTCAGTTTTTTTTTTATTAGGTTATGGGATTAATTCTAAAGGCCATCTGTGTTATACAATATCCCTAATGAGTTTAAAAATCTCAATATTAATTTTTTTGGGATCGTTTTTTAAAAGTTCTGCTCGAATTTGGTTAAATTTCTGCTGTATTTTTCGTCTCTAGGTTTTTTTAAAGCTTAATCAAATTCTTTTTTTATAACTGTATTTTATCGTATCATCATCTACTCATTGTTCTTGTCCTGATTCTCTCCTGTTGAGTTCTAGTCCAACATTCTCCATTTCTCCCACCCTGTAAGTTACCTTTTACATCAGGCAGGAACAACTGTTGGTAAATTCTAACCCCGACCAATAAAGTATGAATAGTATGATGGTTAGGTTAGGTCGGGTCTAAACTTATAATAATAGTAAATTAAAGATGTTTTTTCTCATGTTTTTTTGTCCCAATCATAATACATTTTTTCGTAATGTAACAGATACCATGTAAGCCTCCCCTATTCATCTATTCTTATTCGTATTATTATATTATTATGTACAGTGTACACCACAGTAGTCATCTCTGTATGATAATCTGTGTACATAAATACATAATTTAATTGATTAAAAATACTATATGTTATGCATTTATAATCAATGATAATATGTATTCTGTATTATATATAATATTATAAGTTAAAAGCACTAAGTAGTGTATTCAACTAAATATTTCGAACACATAGCCTTGAATTTGATTCTTGTTTTTTTACTGCGTAATGGACTTATTATTATTTATTATACTAATTTTTGACGATTTAAAATGTCCAACCTTTTTTCCAATTTTTGACATTAAATTAAACTATTATTTTCTAGTCATAATTCGTAAATTATAAATAAATTTAAATAATATTATATTATAAAATAGTTGATGTAGCGAGTGTGCGATAATATGCGTCTGCAGTTTGTTACCAAACACTGCAATCTCGCCGATTCATAATTCTGTACCTATATAATACATTTTACTCGTACAAACCAACCTAACGGTTGAAGACACTTTAAAAAATAAATTATAAACGTTACCATGGCACTGTGCCTTTAATATTTTAAATCATTAACTATTTATGTATTAAATAAAATAAATAATTAAAAGTAATTCATAAAAATGATCCAGGTTAATTTAATTTTTGATTACATCACATCAATATTAACAAGTAATAAATTCTTCAATTATTGTTTATAAATTATATTTTCTGTATTTTTAATGTCTTAACTATAGGACAACCTTTCGAGTTCGATCACAAAAAAAGTATGTATATTAATGTGTTAAATGAACTTAGATCATTAGAAAAATACCATAAATCGATTTTGGATATTAAAGAACAAATAATTAAAGCAGATAAAGTATACAAATATTTAGGAGCTGATAAAAAAATATCAGGTAGTAAAATTAACAAACATAAATCAATTTTAGTACCTATGTGTAATTTATTCTATAGTGTTAATTAGTGTTGGAAATTAATTTTTAGATAGTTTTATATATTACAAAGAGTCATTAAACTCTCAACCAGTAAATTCAATGGAACTAAAATTTAAAAAAAACAAAGCAATGATTGAATCAAAACAAAAATTATTAAATATATTAAACACAACATATTTATTTCAGAGGTATTATTATTGCATTAATACATTTATACATTCTGTCAGATTTTTAATCTTAAATTCGTTATAGACTGTTGCAGAGAAAAATCAAAGGAGAAATTGAACAAGCTCGATTTATGTTTCAAGAAGTTCATAATGCGTTAGATACATCATTAAATGTACAAAATCAATTACATTCACAAAATACCATAAATCATACAAAAGTATACCAAAAGTTTCTATGATTTATTAATTTATTATTATTAATTTGATCAAATTTCACTACACTGAGTCCCATATAATAGAGTAACACTATAGGCGACGTGTTTTTTTTGCACGTCGGAAGTAATGGGCCGGTATGGCTAACGTCACATTCTTTTTATTCCAACAGCCGTCTATTTGGCTTGCATTTTGCTAAGATTAACACAGTAATCAAATTTTTCGTCCGCGGCCTATCATTAAAAACTATGATGAAAGTTGACGAAAACCGATTTAATCGAGAGTTGTGCCTGAGCAAACCGGACGAAAATCGGTCGTCGCTTGATGTTACTCTTATCAGTCTTATATAAGATATGCAGTACCTATAAAGTTAGATATTATTTACTACTAAACGATTAACAATATGATCATCTGATTGAATTTATAAATTCTAAATCGAATAACCATTTATTGAATAATTTTTTATTAAGTGATTATCCATAAATTGGTATTATGGTTTCAATTATTCAATTTTATTAAACTGTTCGTTGACTGTTAAAATAAGACTACTCTCATATTCATCAGTTTAAACACAAAACCAAATGCCTCAATTTACCTAATAAACTTCGTATATTTAAATTAATAAAACTTAATTTTAAAAATCAATTACATTACGTTGGATTTTTTTTCATATTATGTAGATGAGCATACTTAAATTTTGTTTAAACTATAAACAATAATCTGAATAATCTAATAATATCCATTATCGAATAAATAAAATGGCGTCAACAATAATCACATTGTATATAAAAATTAGAAACGAAAGTAGTGTGAAAGTACAATAATAAATCGGGTACCATAATACATAATATTTCTTATTTAACTATGTTCTTGTTCGTTACTACCTATTTGTACTTATCCATTTATTATTAATATTTAATTACCAGATTTTGGAAATATTGGTACAAATCAATTCAATTGAAAGTCAATTAGAAAACCGAGTTAATGATTTTAAATTAAGCGTTAACGAACTAAATACAAGTATTAACGAAGTTTCAAAAGAAATTCTTTTAGATTTTGAATTTAAAAATAGTGAAAAGTATAATAAGGATGTAATCAATCCAGAATTTAGTTTTTTCAATATGTATAAAGAACTAAGGAAAATGATCGATTCTCTTAAACAAACGAACGCATTGAAATTATTAAATTCATTTACACATAGCAAGTGAGTGTTTTTCTTAATATAAATTTAATTTTAAATAAACAGACAAAAATAAAAATCATTTATTTATCATTCAACTTTGGAATGCCAACTAATAACTTATTAATACTGATGTTCTTCATAGTTTTATAATTTACATTAAAATGTTGACTTAAGGTTTTATATTCCAGAAGTTTATTATACAACGTTAATTGGGCTGATTTTTTGATATCTCATAATCTTGCGAATGAAACATTTCTTATCGATTTACAACAGGTAATAATTTGATTCTTAATTTACTATTGGTTTAAATATTAAGTATACAATTAGAAAAATAGAAATTTGACTTTTGGTAGAATCTATGAAATATTTTTCAACTTTAATTAAATATTTGATAATTGTTAAACCATATAATCATTTTTCAAATATATTTGCGTATAATATGGTGTGGTTTTTATTATAAATATTTTAAAAAAATATGTGTGGTGTAGGTTCATATAGTACGTGCCTTGTAATGTAGATTCTATTAGTATTTTATATTATAATTGAAACAAATGTAGGCATTAAACAATTTAAATTTTGTTAAGTTATTCTGCAACATTTTTATGACTATTATTTGTTAATATGAAATATATTTAAATTTTTTCATAAAAACATTTAACAAATTTAGGTATTTATGTATATTAACAGTATGTTTATACATTTTCTTTAGAACTGCAATACATTGACCTCTTTAAATACATTAATGAACAATATACATTTTATGGAACAAAAGATTATTGCAAGTATGATTTCCATAAATATATTATAAACTGATATACATATAGTTATACTAATACCTACCTACCTATATCGGTCTTAATTCATAAATCATAATAGTATAGTTTACTTGTTTATCTATTTAACTAACTTGTGTGTAAAGATGTTTAGTCAAGTAAAGTGGCCGTTTGTGCAATTTTCGGAGCCCGTAAATTTAATAGGCATATTAGACATTATAATATTAAACGTTAAATTATCATAATATATAGGTGTGTACGACATTTAAAACATAGCTTAATATATTTTCCCATGTCCATTTGACCAGAGGAATCTATCCAAAAATGAATTGAATAATGTATTATTTTAATAATACAATTGATAATTATTAATCTACACTCGAAAAATACCTTCAACGAAAATAATTTACTTCTAAATAAAACTGTACTTTAAAGGAAAAATGAGAGCCCAGTTGTTTCCATAGTGTTTCCAGGCGTAGGGGGCCTCATGTAATAATACATAATAATGGTGACTGGGCCACATTAGTTATAGCCACAATACAACAGTTGCCAACAATGTTCAATTTAAATTTACGGAATTAAAAACGCTTTTGGCCAATTGCTCACTTATATAATATGCATATTATAACATAATATTGTATAAAACAGAAATTGTATTTACCAAACCATCAGTTGTACTTAAAATTTGAATTCAATTGTTTTTTTAAAATTATTTTGTACTCTAATAACTATTTGTTCAAAAACATTTTACTGTAAACACCAATTTACCAATTCACCAATTTTAAACAGGTTTTCTCTTTATTATACTTAACAAATGTTACCAGAAAAAAATAAATCATGTTTTAATTGTTAATTATACAATTTTTTAATAAAATATTTTACTTATAAAAATGCATAATACAATGGAGATTTTCAGTATAATGTTTCACTAAAATGTATAATTATATTTAACCATATTTTAAACATAAAAATATTTAACAATTTAAGTATAGGATTCACTGACGGAAGGGTATACATTTTTAGTAGGTATATCAAGAGCATATCAAGGTCTCTATCAATGTACAAACTATTCCTATTACAACTATTAATGATTTGCTTGAATTATTTGTCAATTCCATTTGATATTTATTTGTTGTTATGAATAATAGATATAGCGATTGCCTAAAATCTGTTTTGAACCATTGACGTAGATATCCTTGACTATATAGCCTACGTTTTTATTCGACATAGCCAAAAACCTCTTTTACTCAGTTATGAACTTATAGATTTAATATCTATGTTATAGTTATCGGCTGTCTGTCATAATCTATAAACATTTGGATTAACAGGTTTCAATACACATTTTTTCGTCTTCCAAAATTATTTTACTATAGGTAATTGTTTGTACAATATTATCATCCTTTTTAATGGATTCCAAAACATCATTTTTGACTGTTCAAGAGTCCCAATAATAAATTGAATTATAGAAACAAGAAAAATGTTTAAGAAGGCACATGAATATTCGTGGGAGGGAGATAAACCCCCGTCCAAGTGTACCCCTTTATTATATTATTAAGAATTTTATATGTATAAGTATATTATCTATAAATTGTTATTTAATAATGTTTAACTTTAAATTATAAGGATGAAATATGAGATTGTACCAACTGTAATACGACAATATACCATATACATAGAATATATATATATACTGTATGGTCTGTATGTTTAAGTATTATAGTTGTATAGAAATGTTTGAAATAGGTTAACATTGGACAGAGATACACAATATTATTATAAAGTACAAGAATATTATTATTAACAATTATGTATGTTAACATTATGAATTTTTATCTTCTCAGTTCTCATTTCTCTATAGTGTTAATTTTAAATGTTCGTAAAAGGTAAAAACCACAAATTATTATCGTCAATTGTTTTTATTTTAAATTATAAGGTAAAAGCATCAAATGAATATGTTTATTCTTATTTAAATGTTAAATTATAAGGAAAAAACAACAAATAATTTAACATTATTATTTAAGATTCAAATTTAAAAGTAAAAACAATAAATTGTACCATTTGAATTTTAAAATCACGTTACTCTTCATATATGTATATCAAAGTTGTATTAATCGTTAAAGTTTTAATAGGTAGGTAGTAGATACAAGGTACGTAACTAATAACTTAATGTATTGTTAATAATAAATAGTTTTAGTTAATAGTTATTAAATGGTTATAATTATATATGTTTTGTTTTAATTTATTAATTGTTATTTAAAGCTTAATTCATTATAAAATAAAAAAACAATTTGTAGATTTGAAAAATACTATTTGGTTTATTAATAATGTCCGAACAAAACGAAATGTAAACACACAAGTTCTAAAAACATTAAATGACGAATTGTTTGAATCAAAGAAGAGAAATAAGCTCATGATGGACAGTTATCAAAAATGTGATAATTTAGAAGTTGAATGTATTAAAAACATTGAGTAAGTATATAATATTAAGTTATTGTTATATAATGTATGTTGTACAATATTGTACACCTATTTGTATTTAGTTAAAATATCGGGTTGGGTACCTACATGAATACCTATGAATTTTTAGAGATAAGCTCCCCAGACTAAATGATAGTTAAGTTGACATTATCTGACGACAGAAAAATATTTTCTAATTCAAAATGTCTACATAGTGTGATTCACCAAGCATGTGTTTTTTTTTATTTGTGTCTGTGTGACTATGTAAACTAAAAGTAGTAGAAAATATTGAGGAAGATTCTAAAATCAAATTGGATCTTGCTTTGTCTTTTGAGAGGTAAAAATTCAAAATTCTCAGTATCTTTCAAAAACATTGGGAAAACGTTAATTTTTATGCAAAACCAGTTTTTGACAAAATCGATAGGTATTGATTTATTAGTGTGACTCAAAAATATTTAACCGTATATACTTGAAAATTTCACCAATTGTTTTTATGATCATTTTCCACAAACAAGAACATTTTCAAAATATTTCGACTCTTTTGAGCTATTCATAGATATTTAAAATTTTCAACTAACTTTAGTTTTTTTCTACATACATCAATTTTTTTGTTTGGTCAAAAAACTTGAAAATATAATTCATGGTTCCTTATACGTTTTTATAATAGCAGCTTAAAAAATATTACAGATTTATAGCCACAATTTTTTTATAAGCATTTAAAGTTAACATTTTGACAAAATTTATCAGTCATACAATTTGCAAATTATTTTATAGTTAAAAATGTGTTAAATGTATAATTTGTATAACTGAGGATTAAAAATTTTAAACAAGGTTACTCGTTACTCGTGTGTAGTCCATAATGGAACTAAAAAATCTAAAAATAAAAATAATTATCTATTTTAAGTTCAAATTTGGACAAAGAAAACGGTTTTATTTATTATGTTGTAATTTTAAAATATTATTTGTGGGTACTTGAAACTTTTAAAGTACTAAGTAGGTATATTATTATATATTTTATACACACAATGACATTTAATTCAAATGCAATGTTTTCAACCTACTGTATTATTAGTGACATAAATTACTTTAAATTAAAATAAATGTCTATAACGCAAGTCTAAAGTTCAACTACTTATTGGTGGTCAATGGCCAATACCTATTACCTATACCTACCAGCTACCATATATTACAATAATATGTATTCTAAACAGTATAGTCTCGAATTGTTTGTACTTACTGCATTTTATGTACCTACCTATAAATTAAATAGTTGAATGGAATTCACATTGACCATAGGATTCTGGGCAGAGTACCATGAAATTAACATTTTCACATTGCCTAAATTTAGATTATTGATCGGACAATTTGAAAAATGACCGAACTTTCTTATTTCCCTATAATAAGATATAATATGTACCTACACATTTGAACGTCATTATTACGTGTGTTTAATAGATATATTATATATTATACATTTATACGTATGTATGAGTGTATGGCGCACACATTTGTCCTATTATCATTCTAATCGACTTTTGTAACTAAATATGTGATTTATAACTATATAGTTGACTAAGTGGAAACCATATCAAGTATATTGTTGAATTTATTTTTGTTTAACTATAGAAATTAATTATATTATAAATAAGATGAATTGACAGACTTATCAATATCTCAATATTTAATTTTTATTTTATTACTTATCATCGAAATATTGTATCAATACAGCTATCTAGAAAACACAATTCACAAGTCTAACAATCAATTGTCTGTAAGAACTAAAAATATCGAAAAGTTATACAACAATTTACAGTCCTTAGATTCATTAATTCAGACAACTTATCTAAAGTACACAACTCAACTGATGAGCGATTTGTATTTAGAAGAATTACGTGGTGACAGACAATCGAGTAAGGTAAAATCAGAACAAAATAGATTTATTAATAAATTATTTTAATCGTATAACCTAGGTTACCTAACCAGCTCATTTTTACAGAAATTATAAATGGAACAAATCTTATTTAGGGCCCAAGTAAATTTTTCAATTTTTTTTTTCGAAAACATGAATTTTAATGAGTTAAGAATGATAGTGCAATCAGAATTTTTTGGTCGAATTTAGTTTCGAAGTTATAGCTAGATTTCATTAATAGTTGAGAAGTTCATCACTCTGAACAAAATGACTCTTTTTCTGCTAAAAATATTAACTGTACCTACCTAATGACGAAAAACTATTCTGTGCTATACTTCTATATAGATTATAGGCAGTACCTAATCTTGTGTTAAACATTTTGAAATTATTAAAGTTAAATTAATGTACAAAATACATAAATCAAACAACGTGGTTGTCTAACAAAAAATAATTAGGAACTGAAAAAAACTGTCATTTTTGACAGTTTTTTGGTAGGTATTCCCGGGAATTCTAGATAAGGTCTGGTTGAGGAATTCTCAGGGACGGAAATATTCCTTCCTGAGAATTTCGAGAAATGCCAACCCTAAATAGGTATAGCCTATACTTTTTCTAATACCTATTTCACAGTGATATCTATGCTAAATCCTTAACACTCTGTGAGGTTGGAGTTATAAAAATATAAATGTAGGCATTTATATAAATCCACCTTGCACTCCACACGCACTATTATTGTTTAATATGTATTTGCCAATTATTTAGAGTACACAGATATTAAAAATACATAATATAAATCAATATTCTCTTTCTCTGTACCTAGTACCTACGTAGCAAGTTATTTATGACTTTTTAACATCTTTTTTTCGGGGTGGGGGGGGGTCTAGACACCCCCCCCCCCCCCCCGTAGATACGCCACTGAGGGTACATACTCAGTTTATCCGTAATCTGTTAGATATTTGTTGTTCTTCTTATTCATACAATCATACCCTAATTAAATATTTAAACGGCAGGTGACGTTATTGTACGAAAAGCTAAAAACAACTCAGGATAGACATAGCGAATTACTAACAAAGCGTAAAGAAATAATAGTGGATGAAATTAAAAGAAAAAAATCGATTGCTGCAACAATAGTTAAAAAAAAATCCAATTATGTTATTGGGTCAAGAAATGTAATTGCGTCTTACGAAAATAACATTAAAACATATAAGTCATTTAAACTACAGTTTGAGGACATAAATGTATCAATCGAAAATGCTATTAATGGTAAATAAACTTGAACTAGGTATCTAATACCTATCTACTTAAGTTAAAAATAATAATTGAAGTTTAAAAACTCCGATACAATATTTTATAAATATTTTAACAATTCATTGAATAATTAAAAATATTTTAACCTGACATGAAGTATATTAATTGTATTAAAAATATTATATGAGATAGTGGCTGGCGTGCGATGATATTTGAAGCTATATTGGTAAAGCGTAAGTCCAAAAAAACTCGTTACAATCGTTACATATGTGAATTATAATCTAAAAAAAACTTAAACTAACTACCGGGAATAAAAAAAATTAACAATTGCTAAAACTTTGAAAAACAATGTTAAGTTAGCCACGCGATGCTCGTCTTATTACGTTTCATGTAGATATTGTTGAATCAGAATAAAAAGTTTTTGTTTTGAATTTTTTTCATTTTTAAAATTATTTTAGGGTTTTACGGATTTTTAAGACATAAAAGTCGAGATAACGAGTGACGACGGAAAATAAATTGAGAAAAATCCTTTTTTTCTGATTAAAAGTCCACTTAGAAGATTTGAAATTGTGCAGTCCTGCGAACATTATTATTAAATGCAATCCAAAAATATTTTTTTGTTCAAAATTTGTTTAATATAAAAAAATAAGTTCCTTTTTTTTATTTTTATAGGTGCAATATTTTAAATTTTTAGGGCATAAAACCATTTTTTTTTTAATGTTATAACTAATACTATTACTTTAACCATACCCGAAAATAGTCTACATTTTTTAGGAATACTCAAGCCCCCCCCCCCCCTACCTCAATAACATGCTTAGTACCAAAGAAGATAACGATTAGTACTTTAGTTACTAGCTTTTGAACTGAGTAGGTTTTGAATTGGGGAGACCCGAGCCCCCACTATTTGCGCCGATGCTAATAACATTTTTATATTGCGTATTTGTGCTTAAAAATCGGTATCAGAATATCCGTTTCTAAAAGTATATTATTTTATAATTGCTCAATGCAGCCTTCCGCCTTCCAATCACGATTTAAGTTAATATCTTATACTATCTTATAGAATCTTTATAGTTTATAGTATCTTATTTATAAATATAGTTACCTATAAACTATCTTAAATCGTGCTTCCAATTGCTGTGTAATACGATGGTGACCACCCTGCGTGTTCCGCGGCCTACAACACCTGGCCATGCCTACTGTAATGATACAGGCCGGGCAATCAGAATCCCGAGTGCTTCTGTCAGTGTATTGTGTTGTGTATTATTAATATGAATATAACACAAATGTAAATTATAGTCTTTTATTGTCAAACATATAAACCGTAATGACGTACATTAAAATTGTCTACTCGCTAATGACCGATGGACAATCCCCACCGATCGTAATATGATACTTATGATTATTATTAATATAAACACTATTCGTTTAGTATACAATATAAATGCTGAATATGCAACATCTCTTTCCTTAAAAAAAAATGTATATAAAGTGTTTTTTTATAGTGCTTAATTACTATGTTAGTATTTTTTTTTTCTTTATACGAGTATTTATTATATATTATGTACTAAATGATTTAATTTTGCACTAGTGATAACCACTTGGAGAATACCGCTGAGGCGGTTTTCTAGATCTAACTGGTTTAGGTGTTTTAATTACTATTACAGGATCGGGATATTGATTTTCACCTACTGTTTTAGTATTTATAGAATTTTCATTTGGTTGTACAGAGGGAGTTAGTGAAATAGAATTATTCTGTGCTAATACAGGTTTCGAAATTAAAATTTGTTTAACTTTGTTGAATGCTTGGTCGCATACTGGTGTCCAATTCCATTTATTTTCGTTATGCAAAAGCATGTACAATGGTTTTAAAATATTTGCAGCGTTTGGAATAAATTTTATGTAATATGTAATTAGACCTAAAAATGATTTTAGCAACGTTTTATTTTCAGGGATAACGGCGTTTTTTTATAACACCTGTGTGTTTTGTTAATGTGTGTAAACCGTTTTCATCTAGTCGGTGTCCCAAATATTCAATTGATTTTTGTAAAAATTTGCACTTTTTAAGTTTTACTCTTAAACCTGCATTTGACAAAACATTTAGTAATTTGCTTAAGTGAGCATTGTGCTCTGTGATAGTAGAACCTGCAACGATAATGTCATCTTGAAATATACCTATGCCCTCCAGACCTGCTGTAGAAATTTCCATAGCTTTTTGGAACTCCCCTGCTGACGATTTTATTCCAAAAGGGTTACGGGTGTAGCTAAATAAACCTTTATGTGTGTTAATAGTGGTATATTTGCGATCAGATTCTTCAATGACCATTTGCTGATATGCGTCTTTTAGATCTATTTTCGAAAAATATTTTGAACCACTAATATTTGCATACAAATGTTTTATTTTTGGAAATGGGTATTCGGTCCCTTCTAATACCGGATTTATTGTAATCTTAAAGTCACCACAAATTCTAACCGTGCCGTCTGGTTTTAAAATTGGTACTATTGGAGTTGCCCATTCACTGTGGTCGACGGGAACTAAAATTTTATACTTTCAACTAAACGCTCTATTTCGGTTTCAACTTTGCCTTTTAATGCTAACGGAATAGACCTAGGTTTGTAAAATTTCGGTACCGCCCCGGCTTTGATATTTAATGAAATTTCGTATTTGTTAAAAGTACCTACTTCATCTTTAAAAACATTGTTATATTTACTTATAATACTATCAACAGTTAAGTTATTTTCAATATTGAACAAAGTAAAACATTCTATATTTTTTATATCATTACGACCTATTAGTGGCGGACCACCATTTTCAATTACATAAAGACACATGGTAAATTTTTTGTTTTGGTACTCTGCGTCGACAACAATTTTTCCCATCGGTTTAATGTCATTTCCAACGTAATCAGATAGCGAAATGTCGTTTTTTTTAATTCGATGTGACTAAGCAGTTGACGATATAATCTTTTTGAAATTACGCTGTGTTGTGAACCTGTGTCAATTTCGAAGTTAACATTATTATTTTCTACGATTAAATTTACTATAAACGGTTTCACAGCGCTATTTTGAAAATTTTGATCGATTATAGAAAAAAAAAGTAATAGAAAGATCGTATTCAATTGTTTCGTCATCATCACAGTTGTTGGCTAAAAATTTATTTTGTGTTTTATTATTTTTCGTTTCTTTCTTACCCTTTATACATACAGTTGACAAATGACCCTTTTCACCGCAATTGTTGCATTGGTAGTCCTTGTATCTGCAATTTTTTTGAAGATGATTGGAACGGCCACAAGTCCCGCATTTGATTTCTTGTTCCTTGGATGTGTTGAAACCCTGCTTGGCTTGACCATGTCCATAATTTTTCTTCTGGTACTTTAAATCTGCGCATTCTTCTTCCTTCCAACCACTTTTGTCATTCATTGCTGCTTCGTTGGCTGTTCCAATTTCGATTAGATTTGAATACGTTACTCCAACTTTTGAGGCATCTTCTTCTAACAGACGATCTTGGATTGGTCCTGAGTTCATACCGACAACAAATATATCCCGGATAACCGTTGTTAGTTCCGACGAAAAATCACATTTTGAAGCAAGATTCTTAACGCGTGCACCCCATTGGCACACAGATTCGTCCTGTCTTTGTTTAGCTTGATAAAAGTTATACCTAGCCGAAAATTAGGACTTGATTGGTTTGAAATACTTGTTTAGACTTTTCATTAGAGTATCATACTCAACATCGTTAGGTGTGCTCGGAACACATAGACTAAAAAGCACCTTATGAATTTCCTCACTGACTGATGACAGTAATATTGCTCTTTTCTGAATATTGTTTTCGATTGAATTAGCCAAAAAAAAATTTGTCAATTTTGACTCGAAAATTGTAATATCCATACCTGTTTCAAAAGTTCCTGGTGACCCAATAACTTGATTGAAATTCATTATAGAATCAGTCTTCGGAGTTGTCATTTTGTATTAGTATGAATACACTTGACACTTGAAACTTCTAAAGCAATGGTGATTACGATTGAAAATACTGTTTTCTTCGTCGCCAATTTGTTGTGTATTATGAATATGAATATAACACAAACGTAAATTATAGTCTTTTATTGTCAAACATATAAACCGTAATGACGTACATTAAAATTGTCTACTCGCTAATGAACGATGGACAATTCCCACCGATCGTAATATGATACTTATGATTATTATTAATATAAACACTATTCGTTTAGTATACAATATAAATGCTGAATATGCAACATATTGCATAGGCAGCTAAATAACAAAACAATTAAATTTCATAATTTATTTATTCTAATTTTTAATATACCTGATACAGATAATGTTATAATTAGATAATGTTTAATGTTATGATAACGTTATGTTGCGTATATTATATCTAAAATAAAAAACCTATATTACAATACGAAATATTGCCAATGACATAAAATTTAATTAATTTGTTGTTCTTACTTTTAAGTGGATATCATGCGGTGCATTATAATGCTTATTAAAATATCACCATAAGTGTAGAAACATAGGCGGAAATGGGGGAGGGCTTGGGGGGACTTAGTCTCCCCAAATATTGTAATAGCCCCCCCCCCCCAAAAATGTTGTCGTCTTTATGTGTAAATATATGATATATATATTTACTAATTGTTTATTTTAGTTTAGCCCCCCCAGAAATTCTAATGGATTTCCGCCTATGTGTAGAAATACCTATAATACCTACTTATAATTTTTAAACGAATAATAAATGTATTATAATTTTCTATTTAAGATTTACTTCATCAAAATGTTTATGGAAAATTAGAACAGTTAAAAAATGAAGAAATAGAACTTACCAGCTCTATTGTACGTTATTTTTTATTATATCCACCTATTTTTACAATATTAAATTAGGTATTTAAATTATAATAAATTGTTATTTACAATTTTTCTTTTCTTGTATACCTACCTATGGGATTTAAAATATCTTAATATAATCCTATATTTATGTATTTATTTTTTTATTTAATACATATTTGGATTTTAGAATTTGTATGATAAAGAGATCGACGAATTAAATAAAGAAGTCAATATTATAGAAACTAAATCGAAACGTGATGAATTAAATATTAAGTTTCAAATAGATAATTTGAGTGGAAAACTTCAACAAATAACCAGTGCTAATGCAAGCCTAGAAATGAAACTGAATAAAAATAAAATATAATAATATCTATTGGATCTCAGATGTGTTTTTTGTATACGATGAATTATAATTTACAATTACAATTTGTTTGATTTAAAATTTAAAATGATGTTGATGAATCCAAAGCGAGGAAACAGTTCAATAAAAACTTTTGGTCACCACAAGTCTCATGCCTCAATTTAATCTACCACTTGAACCTAAATTTGAACTCATCATAAAACTACATTTACCTACTACTGTTGACTATTTTTTACTTTTTTTGAATAATAACATTGGTATAAGTTTAGTTTCATATTCCGAAGCAGAATAGTTTTCTGAGGATTTTGATCTATAATACCTAATCAAATATCGAACGATATTAAATAATTGTATAGTTTAGTAGTTCATGTTTAGATCTATTGGGTACCTATTTGGATCTTGGGTGCATAAAATACAAGTACCTAGATAATATAGGTACCGACATTTTGCGACGTACCACTTACTGTCCTCGCCATTCCACTCATCAAACTTTAAATATTCATAAGTGGCATTAACCGATTATATTTATTGTCGTGTTTCAAAATTCATATGCTCAAAAAAATATTCTTCTTGGGAATATCAAATTAAAATGTACAGGGTTTAAGAGTCCAGTGGCGTGGCGAACGTGGTATTCGAGTTCAGTAATTTGAATTCAATGAGACAATGATATATAATCATTGAATAAGATATAAGAAAAACGATTCTGAGTGAAGACGGAATCTGTCAGCCTACACATTACTAAGTAATATCATATTATAATATTACTTCTATTAAAGTAATTTATTTTACTATTAATAAATAATAATACAGTATGGGTTGAATTAATTTTTGCAGAAAACATTGCTTTTGAAATTTGAAAATGTTATTGAGTATACAAAATATAATAATATACCTACTTTTAAAGTTTCAAGCACACATGGATAATATATTTGAATTACAACGAAATAACTAACAGTTATTCTTTATTTAAATATTTAATTCCGTAATAATTTGATCTTAAAATGTCTATAAAAATCAACCATATATAAATAGATTTTTTAGATTTTTTGGTTAGAATAATTTCTATTTACGAGAAACCTTGTTTTACATTTTCAATCATTAGTTATAAAAATTGAACATTTTATAAATTAAGTGCAAAATAATTTGCACAATTTCGAGATTTTGATGAATTTTCTCAACATTTTAACTTTAAATGCTTATAAAAAAAACTATGCCTATATGTATTTTGTAAATTTTTGAATTGCTATTAGAATAATAAGAAACCTTTAATTAAATTATAGAACCTTTTGATGCAACCATTATTTTTAAATCAACATTGTCTTATGTTTACAATTAGCTCAAAAAGAGTTTTATGAAGATTTTATTTATAGATCGTTTAAATGGTTTATGTGCATTATGATCGTTCATCGTGAAAGGGTGAACTTAAACAAGGATAGTTTTATTCAAGATGTCGTTAATATTTTTAGAATGAAACAAAGAAATTTGCAGTTCTTATTAGGTAATTATCAATATAAAATAAAACATTTGATTATATAGGTATATTTTTTTTCTATACTTATTGAAATGTATTTTAATTAACTATTACATGCCAATAAAAATATTAATTAGGTATAGAAATAAATAACAATAACATATATTATAATATGATAGCATATTTATATGTTGAAATAACATTAAATCTTTATTTAGCTTACATATGATGAGAATTTTTTTATTTTGCCCCCTTCCTCCGCTCTATAGTGAATTACGGCCGCCCATGATAGTAGGTACCTACCTATTTTTAGTAATTACAAATATAACAGGAATACCTTTTTATTGGGTTATTGGTTCTACGAAGGTGCGGGTGAAATATTAAACTAACCCCTAAAAAATTCCAAGTTCGCCACGCCACTGGATTGGGCGTAATACTCTATAATATGTGTCATCGTATTCCCAGCCACCGCCCCTCCCCGATGAGCTATAATATTTATAACTAATCGAAAAACGTTTTCTACATATGATGATAGTTGTTATATTATACCGTAATACCAAATCCAATAAATAATAATCCTTTTTTGTTGTAAATACTACGTTTATGTTTATTCCGTTGTTTTTACGCAGGTCATTAACCTTAACGGCAACTAGAGAATATTGTATAAAACCGGTTTTTTTATATAATTATTATTACACTGCATTACATAGTGTGCCTGAATACACTGCACAATGTAGTGTTAGTGAACTAACGTCTAACAGATTTGTTCTAAAACATATTTTATTAAGAATTTTCGGAAATTAACGGTGGTCTATGCCATATTCACCATGACTATGGAATCCCATTTAAAAATATGAAGATCAATTAGTTAAATAAAAATATCACGTTTTGGACAAAATATGAGTTACATTTATTTTATTATATAAGAAAACTAATGGTAATTAAATATTGAATTAGCAATTCATTTAATCAGAATCCTTGATTGTTAACAATGTTTCCATTCCTTTGAACACGAGTGATACAGAACTATGACTGCAAATCTTAGTATTCCAGTGAAGAACCTATTTAAAGTTAACCATGCTTCAAAGTTGAACAATTTTTTTATATACAAATCATAAGTATCAACAATTTATTTGTAAAATTGTAAATAAAGTAATTATGGATAGTTGAATAATTTGATTTTTTATTAACATTTTACAATATTTTATTATCAATTCTTTAATTGGAATTATAAAACACATTAATAAATTACCAGTAATGTGTGTTAACCAATTTACTATTTTCTTACAAGTTACATATCTTCAATTTTGATACTTAAATGTTAAGTCTCACAAATAAATTAAAACCATTTGAATTATAAATTAGATTATGTACAGTAAAACTTCAACTCAAAAGTTTTTTTTTTGAAAAGTTAAGTTCTGTTGTCGCAGAGTAAAGTTGTGACTATTGAGTATACAGAATATTAAATATTTCAATATTTATATTTTAAATTGTCAAATTTCTACTGTAAATTATATAAAACATATTTTGAAGTTTGGAAAAATAACATATTTACAAATATTTCAAAATTCATTTTAATAAATTCAGTAACTTATATTAACAAATATTAACAGTTTGGGGAGACATAAATTTAATAAAACTTTATGATTTTAATAACATAATAATAATTATAAATGAAAAAGGAATTTGTTAATAAATAAATCATGATAAGACAATAAAAAAAAAATTGTAAACATGCCTCATTTGATTTACACAAAAACATTAATAATTTAAATAAATAATAAAATGTGAATTTCCTTATTTTTTTTAATAAGGATCACTAAAATATAAATTAACTGTTATAAATATAAGCATAAATATATATATTTATAATATATACATAATATACTTGTTTATTGAAAATATTGTGCTACAAAACAGAAAAATTGTTACCATAATTGATAATAATATGTTGGTATAATTATCCCAAATAATTTGTTTAGAACTAAAATAAAATATATCTCGTATTTATAAGGTATCCAATGACCTACTGTAACATCTTACAACAAATGTAAGCTATTTATTTATGTACAAAAAAAATCATATGACATGACAATGTGTAAATAGTCTGTTTTATACTGACACTTTGGTCTGAGGTTTTCCTTCCATGTTTAGACAGGTAAGGACAGTCGTTTTCCTTTTAAAACTGTAAAATAAAATAGTAATAATTTAAAAATAATAGAACATAATAAGATTTATATAAATAAGAAATATGAATACATTGTAGTTATATTTACCTTTGGTTATATAGAGATAAAAGAAGTCACAATATAAGATGGTTTGCACAATTCCAGCAATAATTACAATCATATCAAGAAAATCTTCAGTATAATAACGGTAAATCCAATTCAATATATACAGTGCTCTGTAAGAGCCCAGTGCAAACAAATAGTGAGAAGTTATAGTCTCAGCTTCGCCCGTTCTAGATACCATAAACAATTGTGGCATAATTGCTACTGCTTCCAAATAAATACTGTATGTCCACAAAATCTAAATAAAATAACATTTGTAATTTGTATGCACAGATTGTATTGATATTAAAAAACTAACCTCCATCACAGTGTAAACATGAACAATGACAAATGATAACACCAACGATGGAATGATTAAGTACAAAATTCTGAAAAAAAAATGTATATCTTTTAGGTATATTATGTACAAAAATAATGAGCTTATTTCAATTAACCATATTAAATACCTAAAGCTATCATGGTTATGGTCGTATGTTGGCTTAAATTTGTAGAACATTAAGTATAATGTCCCATATGACGCTGATAAGAACACTATTTTCATAAAACTGTTATATAGAGATACAAAACTTGTAAACAAATCTAGATATCTAGTCGTATAAACGATTGCAAAGAGTATTTGAGATTTTCCCGAAATACCTGTAATAAAAATAAAAAATCATTAATACATTGGGTGGTATTTTTTTAAAACTAAAAATACCTAAATAAATTTTATTTGTAAAAATAAAAGTCAATAGATAGGTAGGTATTTATTTAGACACTGGTCATCGTTAATGGTTCTGTCTTGTCATAAAATTAAATAGAATACTATTCAATAACATTTAATACTTGTTCAAGTCATTTAAACAATGCACATAAAATGTTTCTAAAAAAATTACAACAAGGGTGGTTTGATAAAATGCATTATTCATAATCATATTTTAAATATAATGTCTGATGTACTTATCTATAATAAATAATATTAACATAATATATAATTCATATACATAAATTAAAAAATAAAATAAAATGTAGGTACCTATGTTAAATGAAATAGAAAAAAACAGAAATATAGGTTGTAGGTAGATAATTGAATGTCAATGAAAATTTCAACAAGTAGGTATCAAAATACCTTTATAGAGGCACTCGAGTAATAACTGATGCAAATATTAATTGTATGTTCTATGTCTATATATTAAATTTATATTTTTTTTGTTATAAGACTATCGAAGACAATACACAAAACTCATTTGTATCATCCCTCGGGTCTTATAGATAGTACAGGTACCATTTATGTTGGTCATTGGAGGCTGCAAACTGGGACACAGACTCCATACCCGCATGCTGCACACCCAGACTCATGCGCGTCACTAGTCAGGGAGGCTTCATATTATTGGTCTACTAGAAATGAGTTACAAACACAAACCGGTATGAAAATAATATAGGTACACTGAGATCTAGTCATTGATATTATGGTGCAAAGATCTCGCTGTATTTAATTTGTTCACTGGTTTGTGTTGATGAATTTTCAATTGATCACAGTGGATGGGCGACCAGTGTCTAAGTATCGACAAATAACATTATCGTGAGTTATTACCGGCGCAAGATCGGGTCTTCCATATCTTGACGAGCAACAGCAGGATGGCCAGCAGATGTGACAGGTCACCGCTAAGTCTGAATATGTTCATCTCGGTTCTTTGCTGACGGCGGTGGGCACCGTCTCCAAAAGCGCAAACGGTGACGAATCGTTTAAGGTCCGCACGAGTGTATAGGTAGTGTGTTCACTACCCCTCGTCGTTGGTGGTCTCAGACGCCGTCTCAGAACGGTCGGCTACTTCTCGGAAAACACGATTCTTGGACGTGTACGAACGGTTGATTGCGGAAAGGGGCGGTAAATTTGTAAGATATCTCTTTTGATAAACGAAGAAAACGTTAATAACGTGTACCGTAAACGTATTTAAAATTGTAAAACTGTGACGAGTATTAAAATAATAATAATAATAATAATCGACGAAGTATATGTGCTGAAATGCAGTACGCGACGAGATAACACGGTGGCGGCTATGGCGGAATGACGTGGCCGGCGTTTTTTTTCATAGTTAATTGATACCGAAGAATCCTAGAATGTATGATCAGTATGATGTACCCACTGAACGGCTAACACATAATACCTATGTATACTGTATATCATCATCATATTGTTGTGCGGTACGAACGTGTGAACGTCGTCGTGCGCCGACGCACCTTAGTTGCCTGCGTGCCGGCAAATGGTCCACTGCAGCCAGCTACACAGTGTCATTTTTGCGTAAATCCCGATGGCGGACCACACTGTGTTTCGTTGCAGCGCGACTGCGCTATCATGACTAAATGAACAAATTAAATCAACGTGATAACAGATAAACAGAACGATAATCGTAATTCATAAATCATAATTCATAATCCATAGGGCCTAGTGCGCTGAGGCAGCCAGTGAGGCTTCTATCACAGTCCACAGACATCTGGCTTCTGGAATAATATAAGTATTATTACATTAAGGAATAGAGCTTACCAGTTACCAGTTTTAAATTACTACTTAGTAGTTAGTAGTTACAAAGTAATGTACATTAGACTAGCTTTAAATAATAGTTATACAGTCTACAGAAGTTAAAACTTTAAGGCTTATTCAGACTTTCTTTGCGATACAAGTACACAGATTTTACTTTTTAGTCTTGCAATTAAAATAAAACTGTCGTATTCGTTAAAACGATGAAAATCGAATCGGACTTTTTGCCTGAAAAACAATGTATTGTTATCGATATTGGAACCAAGTACACAAAGTGAGTGTTAATTGATTCGGAATTCAATCAGAATCTTTGTATTTAAGATGGACTAACATGACGAACATTCTATTATAAACATAACATAACTCATATTATTGTAACTGAAATTTTAAATATACATTTATATCTCACTCTAAAACAAATGCATTTTACTAGCCCCCCTCACAGTTTAATTTTTTTTTTTATGACTTATTTTTTATTCTTGTCTTAAGATGGTATAAAAGTTTTTTTTGGAAACTTAGAAGTTATAGCCATTTTAAATTTGCAGTTGTATGGTAAACAGTTTGTAGTGTGTGTGTCGTGCTCAACCTATATAATACTGCTGTTTTACTACTGTTTTAGTGATAGGTGCTTGAAATTTCAACTTTGTGAACTAACCTATAGGGGGAAAATTAAAGTATAACATGTAGATGTTCCCTGCACCTACCTAAAAAGTGCATTTAAGCCCATACTAATATTAATTGTATATAATACTTCACTAAACCTACTTAAGTATCTATTCCATGAACTTTGCCATTTTTCAGATTTGGATTTGCTACTGAACATTCACCTAGATGTATTATACCTACTTGTTGTGAAATAGATGGTACATCTATTCCTGACATATATAAATGTAAAGATGTACAAACACTTACGTTAGCTTTAACGAATTTCATACATATGTTATTTTACAAGTAAAATATATATACATTTTTTAATAATATTTGTCCATCATAAACCAAGCAAGATAAAATTATTTTTCTTTTCTAGATATGCGCTAGTGGCACCTAAAGATAAAAAAGTAATAATTGTTGAATCATTATTATCACCAACAAAATTTAAAGAAATACTTGCTAAAGTGTTGTTCATTACTTTTGAAGTAAGTTACTATAATTTATAACAGAATGACATAATACAATATGATATTTGAATGCAGGTTACATCTCTATGCTTTGTCCCATCACATTGTGCATCCTTATTCACTCTTGGAATTTCCACCGGTCTAGTACTTGATGTAGGATACAAAGAAGCTATTCTTATACCAGTATGTGAAGGAGTACCCGTTCTACGTCTATGGCAAGCAATGTCATTGGCAGGACAAGTGGTAGAAAATCAAATCAAAACTCGAATTGATATAGGTCAATTATCTTCTGATGAATCGGTAGACAGTATTGCTGAAGATATTAAAGGTATCGGATAAATATTATTTTTATTTATTTTATAATATTTTGTATTAATCTATATTTTTTTTCAGCTAGAAGCTGTTTTGTGACTACATTAAAACGTAGCAAAATTCTAGCCACGGGTCAAAGTGTTGAACCAAAAACTTCTGATGTTGAGTATCATATAAATGGAGAAAGATCCATAACAATATCCGGAGATGTTAGAGAAACAGTCCATGACGTATTATTTGAAGAAAATATTGATGAAATGTCTATCACTACCATGATACTTGAAACTATAGTCAATGTTTGTAAATTATATTTTTATCTTATTACAAGTTTGTCCTATAATATAATGTAATTAATTTTAATTGCAGAGTAATGTGGATATGCGATTAAAGCTTGCCGAGAATATTGTTCTAATAGGTGGCACAGTAATGGCCAAAGGTTTCATGTCAAGATTAAAAGAAGAACTCGTAGAAAAGCTTAAGTCTTCCAAGTATAACAATTTAAAAATCACAAAGTTCAAATTTCATGTAGCACCTGCTTATGAAAATTACATTGCGTGGCTTGGAGGTAAATAAATAAATATGTTTTAAACAATTAATCATTATACTATGATTCTTTTTAATAGGATCAATATTTGGAAGTACAAATAATTTGAACATACTTTCACAAACAAGGGAAAATTATATAAATGAAAATTATGTTCCAGACTGGCCCACAACTTTCACGAGGAAAAAAATTGAATAAATCATAATAACTGCACATTTTTTTGTATTTATAAATATATATTTTATTTTATTTTTGTTATAAATTTAAGTTTTTTTATAATAAATGTTAAAAACATTAAATACTTAAAAAGAAATTAGATTGTTTAATCACTGTATAGCAATCAGACACTAAAATTTAAAAATAGTTATCCTGAACATTTATGAAAGGACACCATACTGTGCCAACATTGGACATTTATTAGTCTTTCATTATTTAATTCTAAATCAGTGAAAATAATTATTATAATACATTAGTTTTTTGATTAAATATAAAAAATATAAAAATAATCCAAAAAGCATAAAAGCTTTTTCAATGTTAAAAACTGAGTCTAAAATATAGCATTCAGGTTTTACGGTCAGCCATATTTACCACACAATGAGGATTGCAAAATTTTATAGCCTCTTTATTCTCAGAGATCAGTTCTTTAACAGCCAAATTCAATTTGTTCTTTGCAAAACTAGTTATTTTCAGACCCTTGAAAATTTATAAAATTAATTATATTATATCCAAAATTGAAATATTTATAAAGTCTTCTACAAATCAGGTATTAAACTCTAGAAATAAAATAATAAATTTCTCCATAATTCTGTACCTGCACAATAGTCCATTGTTTTTTATAAATAGTTACTGGCATAGAGTAAATTATATTTTTTGGCACACCATATGAACCATCAGATATAACTCCCATTGAAACCCAGGTCCCATTAGAAGTTCCAAACCACCAGTCATGCATGTGATCAACAGCCGCTTTCGCAGTAGACATAGCTGACAACTTCTTTGTCGCGTGAACGACAGCTGCTTCCCGAGTTTGAATAGTCTAAAAATAAAATTAATTATTTTAATTAAAGACTAGTATTTTATAATAAACTGTTGCAATAAAATTATTTTATTTTCATTAAATACGATTATTTTAGTAGAGTTATACATATTTTCATGGTCAGCTACTAGTTTCAATCAGATCTTTTTTGTTTTAATTTATTTTATAAAACAATTGATATAATAATATAGATACTAACAAGATAACATTGTTTATAATTTTATAAACAATAAGCGCTTATATGCTGAGCCTTAATAATATATTTTATTACTAATATTATAATTAAAATATTTGTTTAAAATTTTAAATAAAATAATTAATACACATTTACCCAAATTTAATCTTTTTTTACCTTAATAAAATCATCTTCACGGAACTTTGTATCCTTTAAAGTATCATACATACTTTTTGAGCTGTCGCGTGTTTGTACTGATGCATTAAAAACCTCTGGGATTATAGTTGTTGATTGATTACCCCAAATTGTAACATTTTTAATATTGCTTACACATAGTCCAAGATATATAGCAATAGCAGATTGGGCTCTGAAATAGTGCAATGTTTATTTTAAATAAAAAATTGTACGATAATTATTTAATGTAATAATAACACAAGTTATATACCGGTTTTGATCAAGCCTTGTCATTGCAGTAAAGTTCTTCTTGGGTATGGAAGGAGCATGTAAAGCACATATTAAAGCATTAGTGTTGGCTGGAGTTCCAACCACCAAAACTTTAACATCTTTATTTGCATATTTATCTAAAGCTTCACCTAGTAATTTGAATATCTTCACAGTATTAGACCTTATTTTTTCTTTACTTTTCTTTTTTGGCATTGCACTTAACAAGAAAGCAGCATCGACATTTTTAAATGCTACTTCTAATTTTGTTGTTTTCTCATAACCTATATAATATCATAAAAAAATGTTTAATAAGTACATTTCTATTTCAATATTTAAATTTTGTTGAAATTTATCAAACCTTTAACTAAAGGTAAAGCTAGATCATCAATTTCCATGCATACACCTTCAAGAACTTCCATTGCAGAAGTACTATCTATAAGATGTAAGATTACTTGTTGTTTAGTTCCAAATACTTCGCCATTGGCAATCTTGAATATCAAATTGTAGGCAAGTTGACTAGCAGCATATGTTACAACTACTCGGATTGGTCCAATTTTAGCCTAATAACAAACAAATGTAACCATTACAAAACTAATGAAGTAGTGTGTCAATGAATGCCTCCTTCTATCATGTCATCAAACCTGGTACATAAGATTATCAAATTTGTTTATTGTATTATTTTGAATACAGATTATAAATGTTTCTATTTTTCTAATTAAAAAAAAAAAAAAAAAAACCATAACAAAATTAATGTTTATGAAATCCTTTTAAATTGAGAGAGTTTAATTTATTTAATATTTAAATCATAATAGACAACAGGTAAATATTTATGATGTCAATGTCAATGAAATATTCTAAGTAAATATTAATTATTACTTTTTTTTTGCCCTGTTTGAACCGACAGCAGAGGAGACAAAAATAATTTGTATGTAGAGATGTGTATTGTATAAGTAATAATTATTTAGATAAGTATGTTCAAAGATTAAACTAATGAAGATTTTAATTAATAGAAAAAAATAATGCATTGTTTGAATAAAAATAAAATTTAGGCTTTTCTTAAAAAAAAAAAACTTAATAATACATATTTTTAATTTTAGTATGAATGAATGCTTAAATATTAATATTAGGTATACTTTAGGTTGTGTGGTGATTATCAAGTAACCAGTAAATGTGATCATGGATTCCATAGTTCCAGCAACAACAACAATCGGGTCATAAAAACCTTCTTTAGTATAACGGTAATACCAATTCAGTAAATACAATGTTTTGTAACAAAACAGAGCAAATAAATAGTGCGAAATTATAGATTCATCTTTGCTTGATCTTGGCCGCATAACCAATTGCGGTATAATTGCTACTGATTCCAAAAAAATACTGAACGTCCATAAAATCTAGAATTTAAAATAACATTGTAATTTTTTTCACATATATTATTATTTATATTTATACATCAAGACACTAACCTCCATTATAGTATATACATGTGAAGTCAAAAATGATAGTGCCAATGCTGGTACAATTAAGTAAAAGATTCTAAAAACAAATATTTTAGATAATTTTGTGTAGATATAAGAATAAATTGGTAGTAATAAAACATTAAATCAGTAGTTTACCATAGGGACCTTGTGAACTTTTTTAATTTGGACTTTAGTGTGTTTCAATCTTTTAAAAATAATAGATTGCTGTCAGTTACTAAATAATGTACAGTAAAATTAATTTCAATTTTCAATTTTGAAGTTTGAATATAATTATACTGTACAAATAATGTCATTGAACAAGTGCCTTCCTAATTTGATATTTACTAAAATTTAAATTTTGAGCAACTTTCCAGGTACTTATACATTTTAGTTCTACAACTACTAAAGCCCTTAACTCTGTATCAGGTGCTGCTGAATTTAATAATTTAACTAATGGTTTTCATCTATTTTTCTTGTATAAACTCAATGAATCATATTAAGGTAACTAATAATTTATAAACTGATTGTGTGTGTGTGTGCACATTCGTTACAAATTGAGCTAGAGGTACTTATGGTGTATTTTGTGAAAATTAATTTCGATTTATGTCTTGAGGGAGGAAATTACATTTTTTATACAGCTATATGAAGAAAAGAAAATGTTTGTCAAGAGTTACCTCTCAGATAGGCAATAGCATTTGAAGTTATGTCACTGACAAGTGACAGGCCATAATCTGTAATCAATATAAATACACATAGCGAAACAGATATAATATATATGTCATAGACCGTATGGAAAATCAATTTTTATGGTTTTTTGGTCAAGACCGGGAACCCCCCCCCTCCCTTCCTTCCCCTCTGGTTATATGGTATTTTTCATTTTATTTATTACTTATTAATTTATTACTTGTACAGTTGTTAACTATTGTATTACTAGTTTTATTTTATATTACTAAAAAAAGAAAAAAATATGTAAAATAAAGTTTTTGGTATGTAAAAGTTGGAAGTTATGTTTTAGTCAATATTCTCAAAGTAGATCGTGGACTATAGACACTCAAAATATAATATTGGCAAAGTTGTAGACAAAAATAATAATGTACCTATAATACTATAATATACCTAATAGTTCAGTTTACATGTTACATATAACCCTTAAAATGGTTACTACCATAAAATGATTGTAGTTCTTAAAAGGCCTGACTTCTGTTAGTCTGTATGCAATGAGCCTGAAAAACAGCAGGCTACCTGGAAAAATAATAAATAGCTCAAAAAAGAGCTACTCCATTGCAAAAGCCTAGTCTTTTCGCAAAAAAAACTAATTTTCCATATGGCCTATGACATATATATATGAAAACATGATGCAGGTATAAGCAATGAAGTTATTAAGTTAAACGTGATTGTGAATCTTTGATACATCAAACAGAAAATGAAATCTACGTAAAGTCTTCAAACATAAGTCCCTGTCTTGGCATGGAATTCATAAGTAGATTATTTTTCCTAACTAGAAAAATCAAAACCAATGTGAAAACAGTATTTGGGCCTTAAACTTATTTTATGAATTAAATATACTTATTTACATAACATGATCATATTTGCGATCGTATGTTGTGTTGAGTGAATAAAATATCAAGTATAGTGTTCCATATGATGATGATAAGAACACAAATTTCATAAGGCTGTTGTATACAGACAAAAATACTGTGAATAAATCGATATATCTTGTTGTGAAAACAATTGCAAAAAGTATTATAGATTTTCCCGAAATACCTGTAACAATACATAATATTATGATTAGTAGGTAATATTTATCTTTTTCAAGTGAGCATGTAATTAATGAATAATGAATAATAATAAACTTTTAAAACAATGAACTACCCAGTACTACCACAAACTTACTAGCATTGTAGTTTTTTCTTATGTGTAACAAATTGAAAGCAGAAATGAACAAATATGTTGGGAAGTAAGCAACCCTAAAATAATTGGTTCAATGATTGAACTTCAATCTATTACCTAAACCTTTCTAGAATCGTCAAAATCAGTACAGTATTTTTTGTTTCTATACGTCTCAGCCATATTTCCGATTGTTTAGTGTTTACACTACTTTTATAATAACTAATTTCTTTCGTAATCTAAATTCCAATTCACAATTGTTTATTAACTACATTCTACATATCCGTTCTTATTACCTAATGTTATTGATACTTAATCATAACAGTTTTAAGTCTATGGCGGACAAAGAAAGAAACATACATTTTTATATAATATAACTTATAAGATACATAGATACATTGAAGATGAAACTTCCTTCATGTATTTACTATTTAACCACAAACAATTTTAGAAAAACAATTGATCAACACCACTGGGCTTTAAGATAATAAAATAATAGTTTATGATTAGAAAAAACTGATATTTCATCAGTATGAATTTAAAAATGTCCTATTTTCATTAAAAAACATTACCTTACACAAATGTCCATTAATTATTTAATTACTTTAAACCGACCTAAAATTGAAAAGGGTTTAATACCTCTATATTAACATTAAAAAACATAACTATTATACAAAGATGCATCTTATTCTATATAAGCACATCACTAACACATCTTAACTTAAAACGCCAAAATCTACCATAAGACAACAAAGACAATTTAAATCTTAGTCTTTATTCATAAGTCGTAAAACTCTGAGTCTAATCTAGCTATCTGCAGTGGTGGCAGTATATAGGACTATTTGAAGCAAATGCTTCATGTCTCTAATGGGTAGGTGGGTGGCTGGGTCAGTGTGTATGTATCATCCAATTATTGTAAGACCTCAAGTCCTCAACAACAATTAATATCATGGCATGTATTATAAATAGGGCCTGGAACTTGATGCATTTGCATCTTTTTATCTAATACTTGTATTCGAGGCCCATCTTTATAGAAATTTGACTTGTGCCATGCAGAATTCAATGGTACAAATTTTATTTTGCATTTTTTCGGTAATTCTCAGTTGTAAGGTCATTTTTTTAACAATTTTAGTGCAATTTATCCATTTTTCCACTTTTGTAGGTATATTTGCATTTTTCTTGCTAAAAAAACATGTTTTGTTCCATATTATTTTGATAAAATTAAATATTTAAAAAAACTAACATATATTGTATAGGTAGCTGAATCCTTTAATTATTTACGTATTAAAATTATTTTGTATTTTTGTTTCAAATTTTAAAAGGTCCAAACGTGCGTTATTTTGAAGTTAGAAACCTACAGGGGATTATTGTTATTTCGATTTGATTGGTTTACCCAGAATAGATTTATAGACTGTAATTAGACTTTACTATCGGACAATCAACAATCTTTTTTATTTTAAAATATTAAAGACACTTTAATAGTTCAGTGTAACAAATGTATTGTTTAAAAGTATTTAAACAATATTACACATTTGTTATTAGTATATAACTTTAATTTAAATTGTTTAAGTAATAAAAACATAATATTTAATGTATACAAAAATGTGTGTAATTTAAATTCATATTAATAAAATAATAAATAAATTATTAAAAAATATAACTAATACAAATATTTATGAATTATGTATTTTGACACGAGTTAAATATTAAAAATTGTAAATTTTTAAAAAAATCATTTTAAGACTTTTAGTGCATTTTTTAAAGATTTTTAGGTCATCAACTTCCGGACCCTAATTATAAATTATAATTAATATAATATGTAACCTTAATTAGAGTTAGCATTCTGCGACTCACATAGGTATAATCAATGGGATGGAGGTAAAAATATTTAAAGTATACATTTTGCTTCAAAGACTCAAAAAGTTTACACCACCACTAAGTTGAAGTATAGGTTGAAGTAATATTCACTACTTAGTTATAATAGTGTTTCACTAAGCATGCTCACCCCCAATTTTTCATTTTAAAATAATTTTTTTTAAATTCTGATTTTTTGAATTTAAAAGTAGGTAAGTTATAATATAATAATATTAAAATATATTATACAAGTATAATTATAGTAACAATATAGTCTCTTATTTTTCATAAATTATCAAAGTGTGTTCCTACATTAGAAGATTGGTAATGATTAACATTTTACACTAATACATATATTCTACACGGCATGTAGAATAAAATATATAAATATATATAGTGTATAATAGTTCAATAATCTAATATTATACTCTGAGGGACAGATGCAACAGTAGACACTCTATAGGTTAGACGAGTCCCTTTCAGGCATGTAGCCAAGGGGGGGGGGGTCTTGATAGACTGGGCCCCCCAAAAATGTACTCTGCACAAAGCCAGACGCCCCAAATTTAAAATATAATTATTTTTACAAAATATCAAAAACGCGCAAGGCCTTATGCAAATCAAAATAAATCTATTGTGATTACTATTAGGTAATACAATTATTATTACGATTGCATTTAAATTTGACAACCTATACTCTAGTAAAACTCTAGGTCCTAAAGCCTAGAAGGCCAATAAGCTGGTACCCGAGTCCATGGGCGCCAGGTTTTCCAATTTTCATGGGGTGCCTAAAATCCTAAATTATTTAACTTGTACCTAATCAAAAAAAAAAAAAAAATCAACAAAGATTGTTAAATTAAACAAATTAGTTCTTTGTTTATTGACTTTATTTTTCTATATTTTTACAGCGTAAGACAAATAAATTATAACTTATATACAAATAGGTAAGCAAAAATTTCTAAGTTTCTAATAATGAATTAAAATAGCTTAACAAATTTCAAAGGTATTTTGTCTCACTTTGGTGGTCTTTATAAATTTGTTAGTAATATTTTCAATATTTATTTCTTCTTGTTTATGTACATTTAATAATGCTACATCATTAAGCCGTGTTTGCGTCATTGTTGACCTTAAAAATGTTTTTAAACGCCGAAGAGCAGAAAAAGAACGCTCAGCAGTACACAACGAAACTGGTACGGTTAACATAATTTTAATTAATTTTACAATTTCTGGTACCAAATCTTGTAAGTACACTTCTTGTTTTAAAAAATCAATTGCGTCCGACACTGATGATATATTACAATTTTTTGCTTTAGCGACATCTAACATAATATTGCGATGCAATTCTAATTTTGTCCCATCGAAATCAGAGCCATAGTATTCAATTTTATTATAATATATGTGTTAATTTTTTGAGGATCTACGATAAAGTTTTCTACTGTGGTAAGATGTTCAAGTATGTTGCTTTGAAACCGGTTATGCAGAGCAGATAACGTGGTATCAACACATTCAAAATTAGTGCTTTATACTGCTCTTTAGCTGACATAAAGTAATGTTCCTGTCCCCCTTCGATCAAACGTTTTGGAGTTTTTCTTCGTTTAGATTGCTTGACTTCACCTAAGCCTAGCTCTTCAGATTTATTAATTATAACTTCCCATAATTGGTCAAATCCGAATTTTCGTATTTCTTTTATAGAAATTATGATAGCTTGAATTTTTAATTTTGCATCTTGAAAATGCAAAGATTATTTTTGCAGTTCCGAATTTAAAACTTCTATTCTCTCAAACCCAAAACATATATTATTTGAAAATTATTATTTCTACATGTATTATAAATGTATAATATTAAGGTATTAAATATTTATATGTTTTATTTAGTTCATGGGGTGCTGAGCACCCCATGAAATTAACCATGGGGTGCTCGAGCACCGCAGCACCCCAATAGTTGGCGCCCATGCCCGAGTCTGAGTTCTATGTTCTGTACTTGAGCCGTTATCTTATAATTTATCATTAAACAATAATTAAGACTAAGTAAAATATTAACCATAAGGAATTATCAGAAATTTAATAACCAATGATCGTTTGGTTAATTCAATTTCTAAAGTTATATTTTTGACATCACAAAAAACAGGAAAACTATTTTTTATTATTTTAAATATTTTTATATTGCACTCTTTAATATTAATTAAATTATGTTTATAATACTGTTTAATATTAAATTTTCTAATTTTTTTTTTTTTTATTAGCTTTTAGTTATAGGTACTATTACAGCTTAACAATTATATAAAAAAATGTTACTTATACGTGTACTTTTTTTTTTTAATAAATGTAGCATTACATTATATAATAAAAATTATATTTAATTTAAAAATCATTCATCACTTTTATTTTTGATGAGTATTTAAATGATTTTTTTCTTTATGGAAACTAAAAGTTTAATAATTAAATCAGCTTATGTTCTAAATAGTCTTATTTTTCAAGGCATGTAGGTTTTCCAATATTGAAAATGTAGACAGCTTGTTTTTTCTTAATTAATAGATTAATAGATTTAATTTAATAGATAGATTAATTAAATAGATACTACCACCTTAGGGAAAGTGTGAGGGAGGACACCCCCCCCCCAACGTTTTTCACTGGAAACAAATTATGAGAAACAATACAAGGACCCACAATTATTGCCCCCCCTTAATATACATTTTCTGACATGCACCCGAGAATTGGCCATTGGCAGATGAGGAACAATGTTTCATTGTGATTTGTATTATGATATAGTCATGGAGGGACGAAAAAATGTACAGAATACAAAAATGTTTACAGTGAAGTGGCAAAGGACGATGGACTTAGTCTCGCTTTTGTACCACCACAGCAGCAAGAAGTCAATAATGAAAATTGAAAATAACATCGACTACTGTTGTATGATAACACGGGTAACAAACTATTTTTCTATGATAACACCGACGGTGGTATAGTTATAAATAATAATAATAATACGACGAATTGATTAGATACACGATGTAACATGAAATAAGATAAATCTTCTCTACAATCTACATCGTAATTTGATATTACCGGAACAAGATTTGGTTCTCCACATCATGAACGGCAGCATTAGGATGGCAAACAAGTGAATCATGTCGCCGCAAATTCTAAACGCGTTCATGTCTGCTTTTGACTGTTACCGTTTCGAAATGACAACGGGCTAGGAGACCCGAAGAGACCGCGGACGGTGGAGGTTGAGGTTGACCGAGAACGACGACGACGACGTCGGAAATGTCGTATTACCGACTACTACGGAGGTCGGAGCTACAGATTTATCAATAGAAATATGCTATGCAGTAACAGACAAATCGAACTGCGTCAGTGCATTGTGCATTGTGCATTACCGCCACAACAAGAATGACGCGCGAGATAACATCACTCATCAGCTCGAGTAGTGACGACTACCACTGCTGCCGGCACCCGGCGTCGGATAGGCAAAGTATCGGCCCACCGAGTTTTAGGATTTCTAAGCTACAACATTTGACGTTTATTTTTGACTACAGACTACTGTACGGTTTAATAACAAATTCTATTCAATTTTATTCTCTGCTGATGTTTTTCTAATTTCTCATTATCATATATATGAAGATAAAATTACGACCAAACACTCATGTTCGGCCTGAATTTTTTTGGTAGCTCGCCGGTCCAAATCTTCACCTGGCGGTACTGCGGTAGCAGGCGTGGACACAAAGGTTAAAGGGTGGTGGGAGGGGAGGGGTGGCCATAGAAGCGACTCCTCCCCACCAAACCTCGAAAAAAACCAGTGTAAATTATAGTACTCGATACTTTAATTTCAATAGGACAATAACAAGACTCACAAAAGAACACCATAAAAATTATTAATTTACTTTACTTTTCTTTTGATTAACAGTTTACACAAAGTAGCGAATAAAATGAAAGATACACATGGGTCGAATTCGGGGAGCTTGTGGGGCCTGAGTCCCTAAAAAAGTTTTAAGTACGGGTCTTAGCCCCCTAGCCCTTACAATTATTATAAAGTGCCTATATGTCTAATAATTGTCATAAGTATTTATTTTGTAAATGTATTTTCATATACGCGATTCAGCGCATCCACCCGCGTCACCCCACCATCGAAACAGGTTGCCCAACGACAGAGTGCCTAACGACAGGGTGCCACGTGGGAATGCTCAAAAGAATCGATTTTCGTTGGTCCGCTACGAGTTCTCTAGCTGGGCAGAATATAGGAACGATCATAAATTGAAAATTAACCTACAACAGTTTTTATCAGCTGTCCACGTCAGGCTGTCCCGGTTTCGCCGTTTCAAAGGAAATATTTAATATAAGTTCTAATTCAATTAATTTAATAATTTTTGTTTAGAATACCAAAATTTAAAATGTTTAAGAGTAGGCACTTAATTGTTGTTGTATATTTTTATGGTTAATGGGTCCAGAGCTGATTTTTAAAATTGTCTACAGTACAATACAATTTAAAAATTATATTTTAGTTACCAGTAGGTACTTTCCACGTTAATTATAATACCTTTCTACTAATCTTCTGCCCGATATCTATTTATAAAGGGTTAATATGGTGTATTTTACTATCAAAAATTCCTTCATGAGAAAAAGTGCCAGGCCTTGTAGAATTGTGGAATTTTGATAACTATTATTTTTATCTGACGGAAGAATTTTCCATCAGAAAATTCCGATTTTTTATTGAATTTCAAATAATGATTTAAATAAAGTTTAAAATTGTCTTATTTTTGAAGTCATGTTATAAAGTTATATAAAGCATAATATAATTTAAGTATTAAGTATTATGAAGCAGCGGGACGGGCGCCTTAAAATGTTTAGTGTGTAAAACGTTGAAATTTGTCGAGTTACAGGAATTAATAATTGTGAGCAATGCGAGTGAATCTAGATCCTATAGGTGACGGCCGACAGGTTTTATGAGCATTTTAACATTAGCTCCCCCCTCCCAATAATTTCACCAAATGTCCGCTTATGAAGACACACTAAATATTCTGTCAGAATGCTGAGACATAGTCAGGAATCACTAGTAAATTGACAGTGCGGCTGAATAATTTCATAATGAAAAAAGTGCATAGTGCATGATATTATCTATAGTGGCTCGTGCAGTCTGCTATATTATTTATTTCGTGGTAAATAACACAACACTTATACGGCATAATATGGTCGTTGTCTCGTAGGCGGGAGTATAAGTTATTTTTACCCATAGGCGTGTTGCGCATTATACTAATATGAATAACAGCACAATCATATTTTTTTATAGTTTTAATTTATAACGCATTCATATAATCCATGTACCTACTTGCAGTCTTTTTTAATGTGACTGGAACGGCCACAAACCCTATTTTTTACCTCTGATTTCTTGGAGAGTCGCTTGGCTTGACCAAGTCAATATACCATTTGTTTTTTGTGATACTACAGAATTTCAGTTCTGCGATTTATTTTTTTTACCAACCACTTTTATTGTTGCAATTTTATTTAGACTTGAATATGTTATTTCAACTTTTGACGCATCTTCCTCTAAGCCTCTAAGCGAAGCGCCATACTGCGGTAATTTCGCCATTAAGTCCTAGTGATTTTAACCGTTTTTTTTATGGCGCAGTCGATTTAAATATAGCTGTTTAGAGGGTAACGTGAGAACCACAGCGGTAAAACCACTCGGCCTCATTACTCTACGCTTCTACAGTCTACATTGACAGGTGTGCTATGAATCAATAAACTGAATTGAGCTTCATGAATTCACTGACTAATGATAATAATATGGCTCTTTTTCAAATATTGTTTTCGATTGAATTCGTCAAGAAAATGTTTTTCAGTTTTGATTCAAAAATTGAAATATTCATACTTATTTTGAACATTCCTGGTGACCCGATACTTGATTAAAGTTAATTTTAGGATTTTACATTTTGTACTCGTATGAATGCATCCACAGATATGTACAATAAACTAGATAGCCAATTGCTATATAATAATATTGTATTTAGTTCAAGCAGACGGCAGACATTTTATTTGAGATCACAGATATGTACAGTATATATATATAATATAATAGCTGTCCCGCTCAGCGTTGCCTGGGCCAAATATTAAGTTAAGATTAACCTCAGGTGATTTACATGCATCTAAACCACTTAGGTAGGCAATCCACTGCATCGGATCGCGGGCAATATGTAAGCAGTAAATTATCAAGTAGGCAATCCGTTCAAGATATATTATCTAAATGGCCTTGCCATATCTCGCGTCCGGAGCTTGGTGACCTTTACACACGATAAGCTTGTTGATATCCAACGGCGACCCTTCCCCCTTGTCAATGAGTAATCGCCGACCCTGTATCACTGCCGTTTTTGGCATTTCCAGCACCGGTTTTGGTACGACCGTCGTGTCGTGGTTTTGTGAGTTTGTGCGCTGTGTACGTCGCGTGTGCCACTAGGCAAATTGTTTACTATTACGTTGGTGAGCTGTGGGAGGCTACCGTTCTGTCGGCGTACGCAAGCTCGGGTCACTTCCGTATCCGGTGTATCGTCCTAGCCGAGACTCTGCGAGTACTGTTCACCGCGCACGTCGCAAGTTACCATACAGCCATATTCTGTATTCTGTGCCATCCGATCGAAGTGCTTTGTTAGCTTCGGCACCATTCGCGACCTTGAGAGAAAATCAAATACAGCTACGAGGTAACGGCGAAAGGGCTATTTGTGTATTTGTCTATTTCCACAATTTGAAGTCCTGAGGTTAGTAACCTGGCAATTATTACTGTAAAGTTGGTGCAGTACAGCAGGTGAAGGTGGTCACCCTGCGCTTCTAGCAGCGACCGCGGTATAATCAAATACATATTGTGGAGACCCGCACCCGCACAACGCGCACGACAGCTGCCTCATTGGTCGTCGTGGTCCAGCTGTATTTTTACTATTACTATTATAAACTGTATGTTGTAACTAATTGTAACCATTATAAAAAAAATTTTAAAAAAAAATGTACAGTATTAAAATTAATAGATAGATGGCGCCACCGGTAAGACCGAAGATATTGAAATTTTCCAACTTTTGCATAATTTTCTTGATTTTTCTTTAAATAAGAACCTTCTCCTGGCGATTACGAACAACTTAAATATAATTAGGTGGCGATGCGTTGAACGGTGTGGATTTGTATGCTTGACAAATCGGAACTTACTTTTATAGTATAGAATACAATTTATAACTAATAGCAACCCTATAAATAAACAAAGATGATTATACATAAATCTCACTGAAAAAAGCATTTTCAGTTTTTCCAAAATAGATAGATAAATGGCGCCACTGGTAAGACATAGGCTACTCAAATTTTCTAATTTTCTGTGCAAATTTCTTAATTTTTCTTTCAGTATAAACTTTCCCCTTGCAATTAGGAACAACAGAAAAAAAAATTGAGCCGAATCGGTCCAGCCGTTTTAAATTTATGAATTACTATATATTTTTCACATCATTTTTATATAATATATAGATAATTATATATATAATACACATATCTATGACCTCGAAGGAAGAAAATGGAAGATAATAATTTCATCAGTTAGCAATCTAGTTTATTTTACATATCTCCGAATGCATCACTTTAAAACAGTGGTTCCCAATCTCTTCTATTCACGTCCCCTTTGTAGATTTTCAAAAATCTCTCACTACCGTCTAATAAATTGAAAAAAATTATCATCTTTTTTTTATACTTTAAAAATAAATTATACAATATTTTGTAAACCCTAAAAACTATTGCAAAATAAAAAAAAAATTTAATAGACACAAATTTAACTTCATTATGATGGCTTGCGCCTCTCTAGCAATGTGTACCCCCCCCCCCCTCAAGGTTAAGAAACACTACTCTAAAGTTTAAACTTTTAATGCTATAACAACAATTATGACTTAAATAATGAAAAATAAATACATTTTCTAACATTAGGCGATTCATTAACAATTATTTTACTCGTTGCAAATGTATAGTACATTATTAAAATAAGAATAATAAAAAGTATTTTAAGGTGTGATTCCTATATGTACGCGTCAAGAGACGCGCGGATAACAGGTGCGTTACCCTGGCGACCCAGCACCCAAACTTTCAAAACTATACGTGTTAACCCTGCAGTATTAAGAAGGTATGTACTTTATTTTGTACACTCCTCGAAACTCAATTTCATTTTACGGACAGGGGCGCATCCAGAAGAAGGGGACGATTAGGACGATCGCCCCTCCATTCACAAAAAAATAGTTTTGTACGTGCATAGGTCTAAAGTAGGGGCGGCAACCTTTTTTATAAAAAGTAAGTGTACATTTTTCACGGTCCACAATTTGAATATACCTTATATTTTTATAAAAAAAAAAAAAATTTAAAGTCATATGAAATGTGGTTTATTTAAGTTCATAATATAACTCTAGGTATGGTACCTTTTAAAAATTGTAAATGTTTTTCAATTATATTTCCCAGATGCCAACTGAAACTAATTAATGGCTAAAAATGTCTGCAGATTACAAGGAAAAATGGAACTTCCCACACTGTTTAGGTGCTTTATATGGGAAGCACATACTAATACAAACTCCTTTCAACTCTGGAAGTGAGTTTTTTAATTATAAAGGCCACTTTCGCATAGTTCTGATGGCACTTGTTGATGCGAATTATTCATTCGTTTATAAAGTGGTGGTTGTCAAGGCCGTATCCGTTGGTGGAGTCTCAAAAATACTGACTTATGGATACGTTTAGAAAATAAATCACTTAATTTACCCGAACCAATAAGCTTACCTGGTAGGAATAATCCTGTACTCTATTTTTTATAGTGGCCGACAATGCATTTTCTCCGAGTGAAAATTTAATAAAACAATACCCTAGACATCAAACAAAAGGAAGTAAAGAGAAGATTTTCAATCATCTGTTAAGCAGAGCACGACGAGTATCAGAAAATGTATTTGGTACAAAGAGTTCTATTTTTATGGTACTTAGAAACCCCATATAATTAAGTCCTGAAAAAGCGTTACTCTTGCATGTGCTTACTTACATAATTTTCAAAAAACTGTTATACTCCACAAGGAAGTGTTGACATTGATAATAGATCTGGATAAATTACACCAGTAACCTAACCATATGCATAAAAACAATTTAATAAAAAAAAGAGATATTTAATATTTAAAAAACTAAATGTTATATTGAAATTCTGATACTTGAATCATCTTATACACATAAAACCACACATTAATAAGTAATTTGAATTTCAAAAATAAAATGTTTAAGTTGGTAAATAGTTGTGTGAAGCGAGGAACTTTTACACGTATAAGATAGGCAATTACGATGAACCGGGCCTAATGACGTCACGCGGCTATTCGAGATTTCTTAATATCTCTTAAAGTAATAATTTTGTTTCAATTGGATTTTTACCAAATTATTGCATATAGCCATAGCTAAAATAATTTAACATGTAAAGAAATTTTGTTTTGTGTTGTGTGTTCCTTTAATCCAGGGCCGCGCAAACTAGGTGTGCGAGGTGTGCGAAAAACAAGGGCGGCAAAAAGTGGTAATATTCCAGGGGCGGCATTGCGGCAAATTTTAATATCTAAGTTTTTGGGAATGAATTTTGACACTGAGGGGTTTAGTAGGTATCGTATGGTTCTATCGTCAATCAATATTTTTTTTACATGCAATTCGTAATAAATATACAACATAATACAATATAACAAATAAATACAATAATTTATAATAGGATATAGTAACTAGCGACATTGTGTACAATACTACAATGGCTTCAAAAGAGTGGCTGTAATGCTGTATCGAATTATTTAAACAACTTAAAAATAAATCTGTTAAATTTCGTCAGTCCACGGAACCTAACCTTACCGATAATATCCTTAATGAATCTGATATAAGTGGTCCTGAGTTATACGAAGAAATTAAATCATTAAGAATTCATCTAAAATTAGATTACGATTCTCATGATGTTTTAAATTATATTCATACAAATGGCTTATCATCATTTTTCCCTAACATGTGTATTGCTCTACGCATTTATTTAACAATGCCTGTTAGTGGCTACAGGAGAAAGATCTTTTTCAAAGTTAAAGATAGTCAAAAACTACCTTAGATCAATCATGAAACAAGATCTATTATGTCAACTAATCTGTCAATTATTTCAATTGAACATCAATTATGTCAAAGTGTGGATACAAAATCATTAATTGAAAAGTTTTCAGCTGTAAAAGCTAGAAAAGTTAATTTTGTTTAAGTTCAAAAATTATACATTTATATAATAAGCTATTTTGTAACACTATAATATATTCTATGTAATTATAAAATACTATATAATAATGATATGTATTATGTATACTGTGTTCTTTTTTTTTGTTAACAGTAGAAGTTTAATTCTTTTCATCTTGAATTTAATGTTTTGTTCTTATAATTATTTTAAAGTTCATATTACTGGATTATTGTGTATATATCCAGTCTATAGGTTTATAAGTAAAGAAAAAAAAATTGATTTTTATCAAATTTATTTCATTGAGGTAAAGTTGTCTAATATTTTAAAATAATATATTATGTTTTTATGTTTAAATTTAATTAATTTATTGGAAGACAGCTAATAACATTTGATGTAGGTACTTACATGCTACAATCCTCATAAATATGCAAATACAATTTTTGTTCAGTCAAGGTATGATATTGAGTGATCAAGTGAGTTGTGGGAGGGGGGGCGGCAATTTTTTGTAGAACAAAGGCAGCTGAATAGGTCAGAGCGGGCCTGTTTTAATCTTTTAACCTAATAATATTGAGAATTTTCATAGTGATTTTACACGTACAATTTTACATTTTACTTGTAGTCTTGTAATTGTATTTGTTGAGGATGTTGTGTCACTTATGTAGTTGACTGTGGTGATGGTGAATTCAATGCTGTTGGATGAAATGTAGATAAAAGTGATGATGATTGCATAAGCATAGTTATACTTGTGTATTGATCCATTTCCGCTTTACATAAAACGTTATCTTTATTCTATCTGATTTTTCAGTAGACATACGCTCATGTGATTTTTTATTTTACGTAGTCTAAATTCAACGGGTTCCCCATAAACTTTTAATCCATCCCTTGGTTTCTGATTTTGTAGTTTTGAGTAATAATACGTCATAATAGAATAATCTTCTAAGACCGTGTTCCAGACTTTAATACTAATGCCTTTTTTCTTTACTGTATTGTGTAAGAAAATACTCCATTTTTTTCTCACCTCTTGGCTCTTGTTCTCCAAACTTCAGGTCGTTGACAATTTTTATAAATGCATCTAATTGTTTTATTTTTATGATCCGATGATTTTGTGTCCCATAATTTTTTTTAATTTTCATATGGCTTGATTAAATAAATAATATTTTCTTTCGTCCTCTTATTACAGAAGGAAAAAAAATTTAAAAAAATAAAAGACACCAGCTTCCAGCTAACAAATTTTATATTATTTTAAACATGTAAAATAAAAGATACGTATTTCGACAGAATTCACGCAAAGACTGATTCATTATAATATGGCCAGCAATGCCAGCTATCGGTTTTCTTAGTCTTATCTAAATGTATATAAATAGTAGTTGAGCACTTCATATAAACAACTGATATTATTTCGATTATGTTTAATATTAGAAATTAGTATAGAAGATTTGAGCTTGTTTTTTAAATGTCCAGGTCTTTTAATAGCATATTAATAAAATAATAATATATTATACTTGCGTACACTCGTGACAGTTAATCAAACGTTTTTAGATATACGGGTTTCCTATACATAGTTCACACGTGTCGCGAGAGTTATTAATTTGTTTTTCAAATATTTATTACTGTTTTTTATATATTAATTAAAAATAATACCAGAGGTGGTTTCAACCAAACTTCAAGAATGGGGCATCAAATAATACCTCAAATTAAAAAAATACTACGTACATAGTAAATAAACAGTTATTTTTATGAAATAGTTTTGTTTCTCAAAAAATGTATATCATAATGTTAGAATGATAAGCAAACAATTTTGTTTGGGACATTGACGAACAAAATTGTTTGGGAAAACGTCTATGCCGACCAAACGTTCGACAAACATGTTTATGTTATATTTCGCATATTTTTTAACATGATTATTAATTTAAGTAAAGTTGATTTTTTTTATTTAACCACAATAATACGTTCTTAACATTTACGGATAAAGAAGAAAAACAATAATATATTGTCTATCGATTGAATGTGTATGTTACATCGTCAAAGACAATAGTTGGAAATAAACGTCAAATAGAACAAGAATAAGTCGCCAGTTTCAAAATTAACTAAAAATGCAGGTCGCGGGAACAATTTGATAAAAAAATAGCATTATGTCAGAAATTTTGCATTTAGCACAGCGGTTCAAGGGGTCGACGGTTGGTGAAAAAATTGGCTTTTAGACCAAAAAGCTAGACAAAACTGAAGGAATTTGTTTTGACAGATTTTAATTTTTAATATCCCGAATATTGTTAGTGTCATGAATTCATGATGAATAATAGAAGTTGAAAATATCATATTTTTATTCGTGAATATCACAGTTGAAATAGATAATTAACATAGATATTTAACATCACCCCTATTGAAACCTAGTAAACTGATTAATTAATTAAAATCAGTTTTAAAAATTGAAAACCGTCAATCCAAATTCCTCCAGTTTTATCTGGCTTTTTGGTCTAAATGTCACTTTTTTAAATTGAAAAAAGTTTATCATAATTTAATATCATCGTCGATGCGTAAGTAACCATTGACGACGAATATAAATAAGTAATAACGACCGACCGATCGGTCGGTATAATTAGGGCCTACCTAACAGTTAGGTTTCACGAAATACACGAATGAAATTTCATGATACGAATAATGTATTTATTATTATACTAGCTGTCCCACCCGGCGTTGACCGTCCCAAATAAATTGAGTAAAAGTTAAGAGGACGTTATACCCGCATGTGTTGTCTCCGTCTTACAAGTGGTAACATATCAAATTTTACGGTCAGCAGATCACGCAAAGCTCCGTGAATTTACCTCTTACAAAAATTAAAGGTAACATTATTATTGAGGGCTTCTCATTGGCTTTTTATTATATTTTAATTTTAAAGCGAGTTATGAGTATTTTAAAATTGTAAATTGTTTGTCGTATATTTGCATTTTAACTACCTTTGATTATAATGTGCCTAATTGAAATAAACACAATTTTTTTTTTTTTTGAGTAAAAATGTAAATGTATTTATCATAGTTTAGAATATTGATGCGCATTTGATGTACGATAATTTGGTGCAGGTAAACAGGCAATGCGCAAATTATATACGGCCGTTCACTCTACCTACACCCACCTTCTTCAAACGATTTATGTAAATTACATTAAAATGAAAAATTTGAAGAAAAAAACAGAAAAAATCGTACTGTCCCATATTAAATTATTTGATTTTTTTTTTAGATTGGTATCAACAAAGAAAAGTTTAATTCTGAATAAAAAAAATTAAAAATGGAAAAGCGTCCTCAACAACTATTCTGCCCTCCGTTCATGGCCAGAGACAATGTCCCCCAACCTCCTTTTCCATACTGAACAATTGGCTGTGCCGGGTCTTCTGCTGCAATTTTATGTTGAGCAAGGCGGCCGCTATAGACCATGGGTTTGCATGTAAGCTAACCATTATAAAATTAAAAGACATACTAGTCGCAGAATTGAAGTGAGGTTAAGAGAACATTTCTGTTTATTAGTTACATTTACAATTTTACTTAATATTTAAAATAACTAATTTACATTCTTCTATTCTAGAGAAATGGAAAAAACAGGTGTTATCTATGCAAGTATTGCAAAAAAAAAATGCGCAGTAAAGTGGTCTGGCTTAAATGACCATGAGACACCCGATTACAATACTGTCAATTGACAAGCTGAAAAATGTAATACTAATCATTGACATATAAGTATTCGTTTTATTCTAGTTAATAAACTATAATATATAATATAATAATAATATTAGTTATAGTTATATTATACTCTTATTGACTACTTAAGTTGTTTGTTATTGTACTTAAGTGATATTTTTGTGGGAGTATTAAAGTATTAACAACATGTTCAACCCACTACCTATTAAATCTTAATTCATTATTTCTACCATAAGATGGGCTTGCTGCTGTTTAGTGCAGTTCAAGAAATCTATCCCTTATTATCTACAATTGAAGAAATTGCAGAAGCTACTTAACAGTCTGATGTTTGAGCAAAAGGGTTGGGTATTCTCCGTCACGTGAAAACGTTTGAATTTATTTGTGCAATGTTGGATCATATATGCCTATCCTTTCATCAGTATTAAAAACTAGAAAAGTGCTTTTCTACAGAAATCAGACATAAACTTATAAACTGCTGACTGCAGTAATACCCATTAAGTCATTAAAAAAATGACTTGTTTCTATAAGAATAACAGAAATTGTTTCCAAGGATATTTATAAAACAAAATGTTCAAATGTGTCAAAATTATGAGATTGAAATTATTCTGTCGTTGAAAAAGAGAAAAGTGTACACCAAAATTTGCTGTTCTAATATTATACCTACTGTATATTATGTCTTCAAAATGAGAAAAATTAAGGTTTCTGTATACTTTTCAACATTGAGCCAAGTGATTAGTGGAATTAATATTAGAAATCAATTAATTTTGTATTTATTCAATCAAGAAACAATGAATATGATTCAAAGTATTGGAAATGTATTGGTTTTAAATATAAACAGAAATGGCATCTCAGTCCTGTCTATAGCATTTGCTCTAAATTCTGATATGTTGGAAGCAGAAATTAACCAGTAGCATTGGTACAGCTAACCTACAGCAAGACATAATTTTGTCCATCCACCCCTCCAACACTCAAAATGTAATGGTTTTTTTATTATATTAATTGTTATTATTGGTAAGTATTAATAACTTACCGAGGAATAGGTATCATCAAGGTTGGAAGTGGTTTAAGCCAAGGCTTCAAAACTTTTTTATAACATAATGATTATAACTAGGGCCTGGATTTGTATCCAAACATTTTTGTTAAATATGCACATATATATTATGCACTCAAAAATTCTAAAATATGCAAAAAAAATGTATTGTATATAAAATCAAAATTTAAAAAAAAATTTAAAAATATAGCATTAAGTGAAAAAAAATACAATTTAAATATAATTTTTTTAAATGTGTATAAAGCATAAAAATGTGTATTAATTATTGAACATGATGTAACAAAAATGCTTTTAAATTATCAAATTGAAAACTTCTACGATTGTCGCGTAGCATCACCTTGTATTTCGAAAAACTTCTTTCCACGTCTGCTGACACAATGGGTGCGTAGTATTTGAAACAAGAAATATCTTCTGGTGACAACTCTGCAAGGTCTTTATCATCGTTTCTTATTTCTCCGCTTATAATTTCAGAAATTTTATTTATTTGTGATAATTCGGGATTTTTTGATAATACTTCCGATAATTTAACTTTAGCAAATTCAATACCACTCCTTCTCTCAATTTATTTTCTACATTTTGAACCAATTCTAGACTTTTTCCAAGGTTGACACTTGATTTTTCTAGACACGTGATGGTGTCTGTTATGCATTGGAAATTTGATAGAATTATCGAAAGTTCATTTTTGATCGAGTTATCATTAAATAATTGTTGTGCATTTTGAATAGACTTTGCATCACTTGGGTTAAATGTGTCGATAACTTCTTTGACTTTGTCAAAGTTTTTACCATAATAAAATGCGGCATCAAGCCACTTTCCTCATCGGGTAATAATAGGTTGTGGGGGTAAACTTAAGTTTGGACATTTTTCTACCATAAAGGGATATCATTTGCTACCATAAACGTCGTTAAATCATGTTAGCTTAATCGCATGTCCCAGAAACCAGATTATGATATATATATATTTATCTATAAGATAATGTCTATAATACGTCTACACGTCTGTCACAGAATTTCCTTTAATAAAATATTTTGTTTTATTTGGTTGAATTATATTTGTCAGGAACGTCGGCAATCGGCAAAATCGGCATGTATATCAAACTTTGAGTAAAATTTAAAATATTTTATTAAGTATTTTTTATTAAATATGCACATTTTATGTAATTACCCCGAAATATGTAATTATTATGCATTTTGATGTAAATATGCAAAAATATGCAAAAAAAAATTAACAGTAGAATCTACGTTTTACGAAACGTCAAGATATTTAATCAGAATTATTATACGTCAAATGTAGAAGAATATGCATTTGCATAAAAATCCGGGCCCTAATTATAATGTTTAACTTTACAAAAAAGTAAAAACGATTGAAATCGATAACGGATAACATATTGGTAAACGATAAACGATTGAAATCGGTTAACGGATAATGTATTAGTAAAAGATTAACGGTTGGAACGGATAACGCATGACATATCGGTAAACAATAAATAATTGAAATGATTAACAGACAATAGAACAGAAACGACAAACAATTAAAACAAATATTGAATAACGTAACAAAAATTGAAAGTTGAAATAATGGTCAATGACTTATAACAATGAATTCAAATTTAACACATCCATGAGTGATCTACCCGACACTTACTGTACAGCAGAGCGATAACCACTTGTTTCTTAAATATAATGGTGTTTTAATAATTTTTTTATGATGTTTTTTTACCTTTTAGTAGTATATTTTAATTGGTTATATTCCATTACAATACAAACAAAGAAATAAAAATGTGTGTATACAAATATTTAATTATACTATTAATCTTTGGTTAGTACTGATATTTTTTAGTAGGCGGATATAAAGTCTGCACTCTGCACACACCTATGATTTAAAGGTATTGTTCAGTTGTAAGGTAAATATAGTGTTGAACATGGTATTCCAGTAAATAATTGTTGACTAATTTATAACTCAATGCCAAAGATAAAAAATTATAAATGTATTTAAACTAAGTATTTATAAATAAATGTTTTTGTTAATTCTTTTAGTGTTTGGTTACCTAACCACATTGATGTTTACTGCATATTAATTAAATCTTTACTTTTCATTAGTAACATTAATTATCTTTCCTAAATATTTACTGTATAATCAATTTAGTAATTATAAATTATCATTTATTTTACTTATTAATATTTATACTTCAATATTCGGTAGTACTAACTAAAAATAATTTGTGCATAGTATCATACACTTGGAAAATTATTCTAAAGAATTAGTTTCCAAATTTTTACTAAGTAAAAAATTAAACAAACAAATTATATCCGGGCACCTTGTATATTTTTTTTTGTTATAATAAAAATAAAAATCCATTACCATAATTGTTAAAAATACTATGATACATACTAAATACATTTAGAGGTAGTAACATATAAATTAATTAAAGAATACATACATTTTTGGGAATGAATGTAGCATTGTAAGATCTTTAAGTATGATCAATTAATGACAATTTTGAGATTGGGATAACCCCCAAACCTCGTGTTTAATCACTAGTAAAAAAAAAATCGTGCCCGGGATACAGCAGCAGATTTAGAGCTTACAGTTGGTTGGGGGTAACACATGTCAAGCATTACAAACAGCCATAGCCTCTTCTTTTTCTTCGAGAAGTTCTTTAGCTGTCAAATCCAATTTGTTCTTTGCAAAGTCAGTTATTTTCAAACCCTATACAATGTGAATAATTAAATAAATAAGTCAAATTCAAAATAGTAATAAATTTCTTTTATAGTTATACCTGGACAATTTTCCATTGCTTATTTGAAATGGATACTGGCAAAGAATAAATCAAATCTTTTGGCACACCATATGAACCATCGGAGATAACTCCCATTGAAACCCAAGAACCGTTAGAAGTTCCAGACCACCAGTCACGCATGTGATCAACAGCTGCTTTAGCAGCAGACATAGCTGACGACATCTTTCTAGCTTGAATCACAGCAGCTCCTCTGGTTTGAATAGTCTAAAATTAAATTAATTATAATGGTTGGTATTTACTATTTAATATTTTAATGTTACTAATGTCTTATACAGTTATATTTATATATATTTTTAAATATAGGTGGGTCATTCAAATTGTACTCAGGAATCTAGCAAATTTGTATGGCTACTATAGTTTCATAATTGGATATTTCGACGCATTTTAAAACTATATTCAGTTCAACATAATTTCTTACCTTAATAAATTCGCCTTCAAGCCATTGTGAATCGTTTATGCTATCATACACACTTTTTGAGCTGTCAGATGATTTAACTGTTGCATTAAAAACATCTGGGAATTGAGTTGATGAATGATTACCCCAGATTGTAACATTCTTGACATTGCTTACACATAGTCCAAGACGTTTAGCAATAGCTGATTGGGCTCTATATTTTTTTTTTAAATAAGTATGTTATTTAAGTTATAAATGTATAACTATTAATTATTTAAATTATACCTGTTTTGATCAAGTCTAGTCATAGCAGTGAAGTTTTCTTTAGGTATGGAAGGAGCATAAAAAGAGCATATTAAAGCATTAGTGTTTGCTGGATTTCCAACAACTAACACTTTAACGTCTTTCTTAGCATATTTGTTCAAAGCTTCACCTTGAACTTTGAATATCTTCACATTAGCTGACAGCAAGTCTTTTCTTTCCATACCTTCCCTTCTTGGCATTGCACCCACCAAGAAAGCAGCATCAACATCTTTAAATGCTACTTCTGGATCAGTTGTTTTTACATAACCTAAATATAAGATTGAATTATTAGCAACATTAAATTCTATAGCATTAGGTATATTTAAAAAGTATCTAACCTTTGACCAGGGGCAGAGCAAGATCATCAATTTCCATGCAAACTCCTTCAAGAACTCCCATTGCAGGTGGGATATCTAAGAGGTGTAAAATGACTGGTTGTTTCGTTCCAAATACATCTCCATTGGCAATCATAGATATCAATGAATATGCAATCTGACCAGCAGCGCCAGTTACCACTACACGAATTGGTTCACCTTCAGCCTAATAAAAGTAAGCTCAATATTACCATACAGTTATATTGTAAAATATTATTAACAAGTATTATAAGGTTATTTTTGTTTCAAAAAATTTCTCTGTGCTTTTAAAAAAAATATGGAACAATGGGAGTACCTATTTACTAAGCTATTTAAACAAAACTAGTTTTTGACAAAATAAATCTTGTTTGAAAATAAATAACATTAGATATGTATAGACATTTACAGCAAATATTTAAATTAGCATTTTCTAGACGGAATAATTTTAAAAATATTTTGAATTATTTTGTAGTATTTATTAATATTTTAAATGTTTGCTTAATAAAATGTTTGTTTTTGAGTAAAAACTTGAAAATGTACTATAATGTTTTTCATAAGTTTTTCTTACTGCACATAAAATTGTTTAAAAATATTTAGAAACAATATTTTTTAAGTATTCAAAAGTTTCTTCAAAGTTATGTTAATTTACATATTAATTTATAGTTTAAAAATAAAAATATGTAACAATTTTAATTTTAAAATCGCGGGCTTGCAAATTTAGTATGAGGTTTTTCATAAGTTATTCTTACAAACAAAATTAGATGTTCAAATGACTTAAAATAATTTTTGTTATAGTTCAAAAAATAATAACTTGAAATAATTGATTAATACAATTTTCAAAATATTTAAAATCATTTTAGCTTTTTATTCCACACTGTTCCATATTGTACCTCAATATTGACGTTTGAGTTCAAAACAATAATATAATATGATATTATGATTATTACTCATAAAATATATTTAATGTTTTTGGCAAAAATTGGTTTTACCTACTGTATAATGAAAAAATAAATTTGGTGTTTATTTTGATCAATTAAAAAAAATTGCATAATTTCAAGTTTGTTGTAATATTGTCTATTTTAATTTGTTCTAGAACATGGGCGTTATCATAGTGGGGGGGATATGGGGGGATAGATCCCCCTACCCAAGTCCTTTTTTATCTTTTCCCTTAGGCAGCCATAGATGCTTTACGTTTATGTAGACAGTCAATTTTTCCAAATATCAATCAATTATTAAAAATACTATGTACTATACCAGCATCTACATCCGCTCTCGAGAATCATTTTCATGTATGAAAAGATTTAAAACCTATTTAAGAAATTCAATGACTGAAGTAAGGAGTACATATTTTATTAATATGGTAACTTCATATATTATATTTTAAATAATTTGATTTCATTCTTAGAATCGTCTGAACGGCTTAACATTGTTGGCCGTTCGTAGAGAAATCCAAATTGATGCCAAAGAAGTTCTTGATGTGATGGCTCAAACATCAAGAAAACTAGAAATAATTTTGTAAATTTAATATTTCAATTAAAAATTTAATGTTGTTATAATTTAATGTATGTTGTTTTTAAATAAAAGAAAGGGGATGGGGGGTTCGCCCCCACGGCTCAACTTTTTTTCATATCCCCCCCCTCCCAGTTACCTTACTGCCAACTCTAGAATTAGTAACCTTGTAAAATTTTCAACTATAAATTTAAATTAATTGTTATTAAAATATAGTACCTACTTAATATATATTTTATATGATAAAAAATGTTTATGTAAAATATGAGAAGTTAAACATAGAATTAACTTAACTACATAATCCAGATAACATTATATTAGTAAATAATTTTTTTTTATTCGAGCATATTCTCTAAGGCCTAAGAGTAGGTACTTATTTAAAACATGAAATTTATAAATATAGCAAATATATTTAATTAAATAGGTGTTAAATAAAGTTTCCAAGTCCCTCTGTTTTATAATTATTTTTCATTCTAACCTATCTCTTATGCTTATTATACTGAAATATAGATTGTTTAACTCAAATAAACAATAAAAAAAAAAAAAAAAAGCATGTATTAGCTTTAAAAAATTGTTTCATAATTTTATTTATTCCAAATTAATATTCGTAACCTTATTTAAAATATTCATATAACTGTACATTTGTTTTAATAAAACAATATATTATAATTCATCGAAAAACAAAAATCATACTATTATAATTATATTCTATGTTATAATATATATTACAATCGGGAATATGTTAAATTATTATTTTATTTTAAACTAAATTGCATAGTATGTACTCATTTATTACATTTTTTATTCAAACCACATGAAAAATAAACGTCTTAGTCAAACTTAAAATAGGTATTTAAAAAAAAATTGATATCTTTATATAACATACAAAGGTTAATGATTCAATAGTATTTTTTAACCTGTGTTGATTATTATAACTGTTTAAAAAAATTTAAACTTTAGTAGATAACTAAAATGTAGGTAACATTTTTTAATTTAACGAGTTTTTAATTCAAATATCTGACGTTTCTGTATATTTGAAATTTTAAACTATGAAAGACATTTCAACACTACATGTCAAAAGTAGGTACCTACTATTTATTTTTTTTGGCCCCACATATACATCTTGATACATTTATTTTATCTATGCAATGTTTCTTGAGAGAATGTGGTTTTTCACAAGCCAATATGTGTTGTACGTTGTACCCCATTGAAACCACCAAAATACCCGAGCTTGGCTCTAGTTATATGTTTGAAGTAACCACAGTCTCGCTGAAAACTGCATATACCTACTTTATTTAACACCAGTCCCTAAATATTATATATTTAATAAAATTGTATTTGAATGATTCCATGCGTAGTGAAGAAGGTGAGTTATTGCAACAATGGGACTGAAATATGCCAAGAATAAGAATGATTACATAGTTAAATAGACATTTTAAATGATGCTATAAATCTTTTTAATCAAAACAATTACATAATATTTTAATGTAAGATAATTATATAATATGTTCTAACTACCAATAAACATTTCATAATGCACAAATTTATAATAATTTGAATAATTCTGACAAGGAGTTGTATAACATAGAACCAGCAGGCCAAATTAAATTAATTTTTTAAATGATTGTATTTTATGATGAATTAAAGAGGTTTTTATTTATTGAATTTGCCTTTACTTTCTTCGGTTTAGTATGAACATTGAATTTTTATGGACCCTAAAAATGTAATTCATAATTTAGGTGTCCAAAAATATTAATATTTAATTAATGACCACTAATCCCTATATAATACGGTTCTTGACATAAATGCGCTCAAAACAAATTGTTTTTCCAAGGAGTGCAGGTCGGTATAATATACTGAAAAATATTGTAATAGAATACCTATGTCTAATCGGATTGATTATGGCATGATTTTCAACCTAAGTTTTTTTTTTAGCTACGCTCGGAATACAAAGTCGTTTTAGAATCTAGATGGTTGCAGGGCAGGATGTTAACAGTCTCGATCAGTGTCTAGCTAAGCGACTAGTTGGCCGGTTGTCTACCTATACACCCCGCAACATCGGCACACACGTCTCCACACAGGCGTAGACGTCTTGAAGGACATAAAGGTCACGGGTATAACGGTTATTGTTGTGAGAGCAGGAATCGTTGACGTCATTCGAGGAAAGATGGTTTTTGAATTCTACCTTCCTTTGAAAAAAGAACGGACGCCTATACTCACCATCGTCGAAGTTGTCGTTCGGGGTGCGTCCTCGTGAAGTTTCGTCAACGGGTAAACCAACTCGAATGTCGGCTGTCTCTACTTGGGAATGGCGTTCGATTGACTGCCGGTGCGGTCACGAAATGTGATCTCGGATTCTCGTCTGTTGGATGTGCCGGTGGAAGAGGAGAGTAAGAACTACGAGATGACCTCGGCGGGAAACGCGTCGACCGCAATGTAATTATACCTAATAGGTATAAACTATAAGAATTAAAAACGGCGATAATCAGATAATCGGAGCGAGTAGACGTCTTGCGTGCATGGGGTCAGCGAAGAAAAAAAAATTGTTATTTGTTCATTTGTTATTCCAATATCCAATTATTACTGTAACGAGCCGTTATCAAACGGTGCGCGCGCACACATGCGGTGCACACTGCACACACGTCACACGGTCGCCGCGAATCGAGATTATTTCAATCCAACATATTATTATTATTTTATGAAACACCGACATTCAACAGTATTTTATTGATATCGATATACATATTATCGAAATTTAAAATTAATTAAAGACTTGTAGCAAGGATATAAAAATAAAATTGTCTTACTGCCACTGTCTAGTAGCCACTCGCTCAGTATAATTTAGGTACTCTTTTTTTACTTTTTACTTTTTACTTTTAGTAGGTACTTACTCTCGGAATAATATTTTTTTTTTTTTTTTATAGTACTATACGTCTATACTTACATGACACAAAGTAGATAAAACAACTCCGTTCTTCTGTACCTTGTGTTTCCTACTTTACTATCTAGTATTTTCAAATGATAATATCACAGAATGAATGGACTATTATGCTATGACAATTTACTGTCTTTGAAATATCAGTGTTAAATCCAGGTATACTTTAGGGGGGTGGGGAATGCTCTCCTGACAAATACAACTGTCAACAAAATGTATTTATTAAATGTACAATACTCGTTGCGATTACTTTTTTCTGGCCGTAGCCATTTTCCTCCAAAAACGAGATACCGTTTTCCTCCACTGTCCATTTTCCACCAATAAATAAAATAATAAAATCATTATTCGTTATGTATCAGTGGATTTATTAACTAGAAGACAAAACACAACTGGTTTATAATGTCCGTTTTTAAAGCTATGTGTTATAAACATTTAGTTAAAATATTTGGCACTGTATGTAAATGTACAATCGCAATAAATATTTTCAGATTCACATAAAAATGTTAAGTTTTTATAACAAGAAAATATTAACACATTTTTATTATCATCATTAACGAGTAAAAATTGTTCTTCGGAAGTAGTCTTAATGCCCATATTGTTGATTGCTAAATGTACCTTTTCAATATTTTTCAGCAGGTTCGGCAGCAAAGATTGAAGGGCTGCATAAATATTTTTCCTGATTTTATGAATAATCAAAGTTACAATATTAAGTTATTGACTGTTATAAACTGCGAGTGCTGTCAGAAATTTGGACTAGCGTTTTTCCCTAGCCGATAAGAACGCGACCAGAATTTAATCAACAGATACGCTCAAAATGTGTTCCTACTTCCTAGCCATACTCGATTTTTATAATACAGAACGCAACACTACAGCACTGGCTAAAAAATTGGAGGAAAATAGACATAATTTTAGTCGAAAATAATGTGGAGGAAAATAGAAACCAACATTTTTTTTTTTTGGAGGAAAATGGACAATAGAGGAAAACAGTATCTCGTTTTTGGAGGAAAATGGACCACCCGTTTTTCTAAATGTAAAATATCCTAATTGTAATAACTAGGTAGTAGGTACCTACCTAATAAATAATAATATAAATCACAATACTAAAATGTGCGACCGCTGACCAACAAAGAAAAAGTGAGCTATCCCCTCCCATAAAAATTGTCTGGATTCAACACTGAGTAGTATCCACGATTAGCTAACTAAATATATTGCTATTTATACTTAGTTTGTTAGTCAATTATGACATCACGTATACATTAATATAGATATTAATCAGTAAATCAGTCATCGAAAACCGTGCGTAAAACAAAATTGGGCAAATCCCTAGCTGGACCAGTCATAAGAATTTTCGTATAGATAAAATAAACGTAGATATAGTCGTATACGGTATACTGTTATAGAGTATAGACATGATAAATCAAATTAACAAAGTTAGTTTTATAATAATATATCTAAGTAGAACCTAGCTAAAGTTAGTTTCACTTAGATACTTATATAATGTACCGTATATAAGTGTATAACCATCTAAGTATTAAGCACAGGCCACAGATTATATGACAATTTAATATAATCTGTGTATTAAGTATACGTCTTGTAATATTGTTTATCAACAATTTGGTTGAAAAGGTTTGTTTTCAATTTGTTATCACTAATCGCCGCGTGGCGCGTGTAAGCAATGAAAAGTGAAGAGTGCTGCAAGCCTGACAACCGTGCCGAAATCTCACGAGTTTTTGGTCAACACGAGACGTAAAAACGTAAACACTTATTATAATCGTTTGTCATGTAAATATAGGTATACGTCTGACGTTTTGACCGTGTACGAACTTACGAAGAAATATTAGATATCTCGTAGGTATGTGATATGTTGGTATACTTAATAGTTAATACAATAATACCCATGCGTTTTACACACGTGTATAGCCAATTGGCTATTGTCTAAAGAAAATATTATGTTTTATTTTCGAAAAACAAACCAACACAGACCACAGGCTGATTAGAATTTTTGCTGTCTGTTTTTAAGTTTTTTTAATTTTTTTTTTAAATTTAAATATGAGACCTAAATCTTGCCCCCCCTCCCCCCCATCAATGAATATAATTTTGCAAATTTAACATTTTTAATTATATATATCTGATGGAGCTAATTCAAAACATAATGGTTTATTAAGCTGCGGTAATAACATATTGTATATTTTAGTATGCAGTGCCTTCATATTTTTTTTCAATTTAGATTATAGATAGATAATTGAACAATTCCCAGTCAAGTGCCACTAATGGCGGTGGTTTCTTACTCCAAAATTCAATAAAAAATTTCTATTTGATTTTGTTCTATCACCACATACTCTTACTGTGCTAAATTTAGTACAGACTGTGTATATCTTATAAATAATTAAAAAAAAATTTTTTTTTTTACAATTTAAGTATAATTAACAAACATTTACTATTTATTCATTACCTATAAGGTTATAACTTATAACCGTAGACGTTCTAATTTGTTAGAACGTCTATGGTTGTAATATTTAGGTACCTACCTATATATGATATTTTTAATGTTGAATCAATTCATTATTTACCATAGCTAATGCCTGAGGTAGATTATAAATGACGTATAAGCGCATTAATCAAACATAACTATTAAAAAATAAGCAATGTAAATAAAAAATCTACACAATTACATAATAGATTTCAGATGTATGTAACAGTACTTTATACTTATAAGTGCTGGTACAAATATAACAGTAATAAATAGTATTGTTAGCCAACAGTTTATACCTATGGCAGGTTATAGGTACGACTGTACGAGTAGGTACCATTTTTATTTTGTAGCAAGTATTGTGAGCATTTTAAAGTAGGTACATTTACTGTAAATGTTAAAATACATAAAATATACATAGGCACATATTATAACAATAACATTCATGAAGTGATAGGTAGGTACTAGTCATAGATACCCTATCATAAGTTTAAAGTTCAAACAAATTGTATTATTACGATATATTACGGTACAGTTATCATAGGCGCACATATTTCAGTGTTAAACTTTGTGTGACAAATATTTACCTCGAGCTCTCAAGGCGACTCGTAGAAGGCTTTACTCCCCATACCCACCGACTTCCCCAGACAAACAACCTAAATAGTTCGGATAATCGAATCATACATTTCTGCAGTAGGTTTGTGTTATTTATGTTACGCGTCTTAGTAAATATTAAATATACTGAACAAATTGTCACATAAACCACAACCACAGAAACAAAGACAAATATGTTGGAAAATAATAATAATATTAGTATCTGCTGTCTACAGACAACCAAACTAATATGGGGAAAATTACAAACCAAATATGGAGTTTCCACAGTTGACAGTGTGAAACAATTATCAAGTCACTATTTCTTTGTATATATTGCTAATCCGTGTATTATTTTGATCAATGATATTACCTACCTATTTAGTTATGACTTATGACTTTTGAGTACTTAAAAATATCAAAAAATGATTTTATGTCCTAAAAATTGAAAATGATCAACTCTATAAAATGCACTTAGTTTTTTTTCCTTAAACAAATTTTGAACCAATAAATATTTTGTATTAGATTTAAAAAAAGTTAAGCTGGACTGCACAATTTCAAGTCTTCTTTAACTTTGAATGCTTATAAAAAACAAGTGTGCATTTGTATCTTAGATATTTTTAAAAATACATTTAGAACAACTTACGAAAAACCTTGTTGTGAATTTTCAATCCTTATTTATAAAAACTGAACATTTTATAAACTGTTAACTATAAAACAATTTGCAAATGTTCAATGATGAATTTCGGTCAAAATTTGAAGTTTAAATGCTTATAAAAAAAAATTGCCCTTATGTTTTTTATTATTTTTGATCAACTACTTTAACAATTTATGAAGAATCTTGTATTAAATGTTCAAGAAATTTGACCCAACGAAAATTTTTTTATCGATAGTTAAAGAAAAAAAGTTTGAAAAAACCAAAAATTTCTCATTAGCTCAAAAATTATCAAAATATTTTTTTATTTTTTTGGTGTTTAGAAATTGGTAATCTGGACATTTGGTGAAATGTTCAAATGTCTACGGTAATTATTTTTTGAATTACATCAATGTTTAATTTTTTTTAATTTCTAATTCCTCATAAAAAATTAGTTTGACTTTCCGGTAAATAATTTTTTTTCCCGAAAGGTAGAAAAACTTATAGAGATCTTTGGGTTGAATTTTCAAATTTTAGATTTAAATAGAATTTTTTTAAGAATTTCATAAAAAGATGCTGATGAAGATAATCGGAACACTTTTACTGCACTTAAACGTGGTGACAGATACAAAATAAATAAAAAAACACACATCATTGTAAAATCAATACATTCCTCGCTCTACTCAGAATCTAAAAGGGGAAAGTAGGTAACGGCTCTGCTGTACTGCAGTAGGTGTCGAGTCTACCTCGTAATTTAGGAGTAAGTCACTGTAATGTATGTATTCAATTTGAATCTAAAGATAAATCATTGAATACGAAAAACGATTCTGAGAGTAAAAAGTCTTTCAGTCTATATTACTAAGTATATCTTATGACATAATTGCTATAAAAGTCATTTAGTTAGCCTATATTATTATGACAGACTTAATGAATAAATTAAAGTATTTCATAATATAGTCTGCGATATCACAAAGAATATTTTATGATATATTTATATTGATATTAATGTAATTTATTTTACTATTAGTAAAACAGTTGGTTAAATTAACTTTTGCCGAAAACATAGCATTTGAAAATCTCATAGTGTATAGACAATATAATATTATACTTTAAGGGGATTGGATACCGACTGTTTTTAAGGTGTTTAGTTAGGCAATTTTAATAGTTATTGCGTAGCAAGTAATGTGTCTGTGTGTATGTGTACGTAGTAAACGATCATTAGTGCGAGTGACTTCCTTGTGTCCTCCACATATTACGCACGCACATGTACATGTAATTTTGTCATTAGATCAAAATATTTAAAACCAATTTGTGAACGGGAAATAGCTGTACGTATAAAAAAAATTTAAATAAATCCAGTAGTTTGGGATCAGAGCACTTTTTAAGCTTTTTTTATGCACTTTTAAGCCAATTCTTAACCATATTATAAACATTTAAAATTTTAAAATTCAATTAGTTTTTTATATTAATACATACTATAGTACATTTTTTCCTATAGTAAATGCATATAATATTTTTCATAATGTAATGGCATGCTTCAAAAAAAAAAAAGGTAATTTTTGACATGTAGCATCAGACAAATTTGCCACCCCTGACCTATGGTATCAAAAAGTATGGTCATTCCATTTTATTCAGTTCAGTAGTTCAGTGCTCTTCAATTATTAATAGAGTTAATATTTAAACAAATATTCAATTTAACAAGCAATTTATAAAAATGTACGTAATTAATTGGACTTTTGTTATGCAACACAAGAACAAATAAACTTTAATCACACCGACTACGTTTAAGTTGTCAGTCCAAAGTCTGAATAAAGCGAGAGGAAAATATTTTGCATTCGTAATTTTTTTTTCACGCGGGAACTGAAGTACAAGTGTATTTTTTTGTGATGGACCTTATGTATGCATACTCTATAACCAAGTGTGATTTTTACCTGCTATAGCTCGTGTGGGAAGTGGGAACTTTAAAATAAGGGATACTTTGGAGTTTGGATTAGAAGTACTTAAATTTAAGACCCTCAATTTCACATGTTTGTTTAAATTATATATACATATACCTACTTCAATGTCTAAATAGGTTACAGACTTACAGTAAATAATGGATATCAGTTATTTTCATCAAATCTTAGTTAGACAATATCCACTACATTTTTTAATTTGTTGTGTATATACTCGTAATATAATATTTTTAGTTTTAAATGATTAATTTTGAGATTTAATACTGTTGTAGATATTACATTGCCCATATTAGACACAAAAATGGTGCAAATCAAAAGGCATTGCACATGAAACTAAATAACTTTCTAGTAAAAATAAATCTTAACGCCTTACCACTACATCACCTCCATAGCATGTATTCATATCTAAAATATATTTAATTATAAAATAATAATATTAATTATTATGATCCTATGTTTAATATTTCGTATTCATACATTATAGTATATTATAGTATTACACTATTATAGTACATTATGTTATACTCAAAATTATATTGTATATAATATTATACATTTTATACAATACCTAAGTAGTATAATACTATTTTAGATTGTATATAGGAATTATTACTATCAGAATACAGTAGGTAGTAAAACTGTTCAAATCTAGTATAGTAAAACTATTAGAATCTAGTAGTAAAACTATTTAAACCTAGTAAAACTGTTCAAATTTATTAGTAAAACTCTTCAACTCTAGTAGCAAAGCTATTCAAATGAAGTACCTTTTACTATTCAACTCAAGTAGTAAAAATATTAAAATATATGTAGTCGTAGTAATCAAAACTATAGTAATTAACTATAGCAATTTATTTAGAACAGTTTGTTCGAAATGACAGAGAAATTTCAGTAGTTTTTATAATAGTAATTTTTACAAAGACGCACTCAGCGCTCAAACGGAGATATTCAGATGCCTACACTTATAGTGAAATATTATGCCGAGCTCCGTATCTAATCCGCCGAAAGTGGATTTGCCCACCCTTGTTCGATTTATACACCAGTGGTGACTGATAACTAGATACTCTACACGCAACTTTAAACTTTTCACATTTTGGTTTGCACTAGAAATACCAGACAATCGCCAAATCACTTACTCAGATCCGATTTACACCGGTGATAACTGATAACTAGACTATCAAACTCAGCTTTAAACAACTTTTCAACATTCAAAAAAATACACCAGACAAGCACCAGACTGATGTACTTACATATTATAAAACCGAAATATTATGTAAATAATAGTTATATACTTATATACAAAAGACAATACCCATTAGCTACAGCATACAAGTACAAAAAAATATAGGTATATTCTGTATATAGCCAGATAGGCATAATAATATAAGTAGACTCTCAACTCTAAAACAATTTTGAAATGTCGGAGGTGCCACAGACCCACGTTTCTCTTCCCAGACCAACAACTTTTTGAACTGGGCCTCAGCCATCTCTGCTGCAGTGTTGCGTATTATTATGTCTACTTAAATTGTAACTATAACTTGATTATTAGGTCCTCGGGGACCAATGTCTTTTGTGAAATTTAAAATGACTGTACTTATTGTTTTTATTTTAAATAATCGATGGCGGCGTCGCGGAAGCGTTGCGAAAGCAGTTCCCGCGGCGTCATTGGTGAAAATTGAAAAAAAACTACTTGTAATATAAATATATATATGTGTTTTGGACTTAAGTTTATCGTATTTGTTTCAAAACATTTTGAATTTAATATTAGGTAAGAGCCAAGCGTGCAAGCATGTACGATGTCTGAATGTACTTTGTACAGACAGGATTGTGTAGCTAATTCAAATTGTAATGACTTTATTATTCGATATTATAAAAAAAGTATATGTTATATTATATTATACACATGGGTCATATATATAATAATGTAATTTGTTATAGGTATTCTATTGTTCAAACTATTTTATAAATTGCCAATACATATTCTAATTTATTATGCCTTATATTCTTATATAATAATAATATGTTTTATTTAATATTAAGTATTTAAATGATTTACATCGTTTAATCGACAAATTGGATAGCTTGTAAATCGTAATATCATAACAATAAATAACAGTGTTTATTTTGAGGATTTTTGATGTTCGTTTCCTGAACACACAGTTATTGAAATATGATTTACAATTTTGCTTACATAAGCGTAATTCTTGATTTATTTTTCGTGTATTATAATGAATATTACGTTACAGCATTATTATTTATTAGTTTTTGAACACTCCGGTATATTGTACGTAAAGTGTAAACAATTTAAATTTAAGGGTTCATATTTTACAATGAATTTATATTCTTTAAATACCAATCTATTTTGCAATATCTATATTATGTTTAATTTAATTTTACTGTTACAAACTTAATAATATCCAATATTTGTATAACTTTTAAAGAAGCAACGGTAGACAGTTTTATACTTTAAAATGGATTAAACCCATAACATACTAACAAATTTGAATAACTTTTAATATTTTTAAAACTAAAAGTTACCTATCTTTTAAATTTGTTTTTTTTCTTTTTATTAAAGAGATTTTGTTTTAGATAAAACACAATTTTTTAAATAATGTAGTGAACATTATCTTTTTTTACTTATGTGATTTTCACTTCAAATCGAAAATCAAAGTTTCTGAACTTGTGTTTCGGAGTTTGCGAATAATACATTTTTTTTTCTTAAGATTTATAATATCTTTTTAATGAATATTTTTTATTTTGAAATAATAACCAAGTCAGCAGTGTAATAGTAATATAAATATTGTTTTTTTTTTAACATACCTTTAGTTATTTTTGTTGATATAATGTAAACAAAAATCATTATTTATTTTTATTTGAAAAAAAATAGTCTGAGAACATAATTTTAGTCTATTGATAATAACTTATAAGCTTAATATTGCTCAGAAGTAATTTTAAAAAATTAAAAATTGGAAACTGGTTTAATGTCTTTGCCTTAGGGTAATCAGATCGTGGCTTGACTAATATAGCCATTGCCCAACCAGAATATCTGTACCTATTTCTGTACTTTTTTCATTAGATATTAATGAATGTAACAAATTTAAATTTGCTTTAAATTATGTAATAAATATACTCAAGTTAATTACAAAAGATTTATTAAAAATGTTCATAAAGTACAAAATATTTTTGGGATAATATATATTATATTCTGACAAAAACTTTACAATAGCAAAATAATTCTGACAGTTAATTTATTCATAGGTCATGACGTCATGTATACCTACCATCAATTTTCTCAATGCACCTACCCAAATTATAATTTATTTGGTACATATTTTTCTAGACATAAAAATGAGTTAAAATTAATATAAAATTAATTTATTATACACTGTACATATTTTCTATTTTAATAAATAATAATAGTAAAAACACAAGTCAAATCTCATGTTAAATTAATAAGTAACACATTCTTCATAATAATGAATGAACATAATATGGTAACGATGAAATTGTTGCCGATGTTTGATTTTTGGATTGAGCAAATGAGTGTGCACGTAGAAAATAATCAAAAATATATTTTTCTAAACATAATTATGTATTAATAACAACAATGAAAAAACTAAGTAATAAATGCCCTATTAATTTTAAGTTTTGTCAGAAACAAAAGATCATGTATTTATATTATTTACAGATTAATATTATACTAAATTGGTTATCAACATTAAATTCTTGGTCCAGTCATGGATACTATTGCGATACTAATAATTAAGTCTATTTATCATTAGATATTTGGCTTTCTTTTATGATTGAATACAAAATTAATTTAATCTCATAAAAATGTATTGGTATATAGTATTATATATAATCAGAATTATAAAATATAAGAGCACCTTAATGCATCATTGATTTAATTTAAATCAATAGTTTGTTTATTCTTCAATGAATAAATAAAATAACCACATCACGGTTGGCTCAATCATATTATTCAATCCAAATTTCAATTCAATTGTGATTTATTTCAATTAAATTTAAATATGAGATGAAAAACTTTCAATATTTAATTCTGCCCTAAAACCAAGGCATATAATATTATGTACCTATTGATAAATTATGTTTGATTATTTTCGTTTATCTTATTTTATACTATATAAAAAAATGTCTTCATCTATAAAATTCGTATCACAGTCCAATTTGAGAATTTGTTTGTTCTGATGTCTACACGGACATTAAACATTTGTGCACTTTTTCGTTATCTATATCACAGTTTAGATTACACAATAGTTTATTATTAGCATATCACTCGCGTCTCTTGTACGAAAAGGTGATGGTAGAAGTTTCCAAATTTCAAAATCATTATAGGTACGTTAAAATAAAATAAGTAGTCTTTTGTTCACGGTAGAAGCTGCTGTGCGTCCACGTCAGTTTCCTGCACGGTGTTGCTTATCCGATGGTACGATTCGCGGACAATCAGTAACCGATGTTGGCCATTGACCAGCATACTGCTGCCCCGCCGGAGGATACTTTGTCTGCCACGTTCGATGTTTTCACGTGTAAATACAATTTGGTGATATGTGCGGACGAACACCGCGACCAGTACTAATGCGCCGCCGAGGATCAGTCCGTAAGTGAACAACGGCACAGCTGTGTCTACGAACGTAGTGGCCATGTATATCCACCTGTGAATGTTTTCCGGCAAGTCACTCACGCCCTAATAAATGATAATAAATTATAAATATAATAATTGTAATCAAACAAGTCTGGCTATATTTTGTGGGTACTGAGAGGAAATATAATTCGAGTGTTATTCATTTTGGTTTACCTCTTCGAGCCACATGATCGGAAACGTGATGCTTCTGAAGTTGGACGTCGGGTAGATATTGGATTGCTCAACTTTTAAATTGAGCTGAACTTTCACACGGGCTTCTAATGGTACTCCCAGTCTCTGTAAATCACATAATACAACGTTATATAATTCATAATAAAGATTTGTATCGAAAACCAGACGATGTTTAAAATATTCTTAAATAGGCAATACAGTTTTAATTTATAAATATTATGGTACTTACGGGTTGAATTTTTAAAAATGTTTCATGCTTTTCTTGATCTGGTGAAAGACCCTCTACATCTTCTAAAAGTTTTGGATCAGCTTTGTAGAAATGAGGAAAAGATAAGTAAACTGGAGCATCTATAAATATCAACAATTAAACCATTTCTTACTAAAAAATTTCTACATTATTTATTAAAATTACTATTTTAAGTTATTATTTATTTAATATGTATATTCTGTGGTTTCACTTACTAAATTGACAAGGCCCGATGTACTGCAATCCTTTGACCGTGCAGTCAGTGTTGTCTTCGCAGAAACATGCATTATCAGGATTTTTATCAACAGTTTCTAGAAGGTTGTCGTCAGGTGTATAGTATCCTGCTGTAATACCATCTTTGATCACATCTTTTCGGTACCTAAGTGCCCATACTCGGCATAAATCTTTGTCATACACGTGTACTAAATCAGACTTTGTAAATTCTCTTGGAGGGAAAAACGAACCTAGAATAAAATGTTTAAACTTATTTATAGACATATAAAAAATACACAATGATGTTTTTTTTATTATAAAATTAAAACACTGATATAGGTACCCCCAAATAATTCCTCAATAAATACTAAATAGTTGTTCATTTAATAAGGCGAAACAAATGTTTTTAATCGTTTGTAGTGGTGTTTTGACTATTAAAATATTAAAATGATATATTTTTGTATAATTCCATGTTATTTAAATTAGATATTATTTTATGGTATAAATAAATGTTTATTATTATTATTGATACATTCGAACTCACGATGCTGAAGTTAGCTAATTTAATTAAAGAAAAATTAAGCTGGGTATTGACGATAATTGATTTTATATTCATTATATATTCAATTAACACACTCATAATTTTAGCATAGATACGGAAATTTTTAGCTTGACACGACTACTACAATACTACCTATTGAGAAATTCCATAAAACTGTCTACAATCATCCAACCATTGTATTTCCAATCTTGCTTATTTCATGATGTGCAATAGACTTCACGGTGTGGTAACGTATTACCAGACAATCCACCTCATCGTTGTCTCAAAAAAATTGACCACGTGATAATCTCCAATATAAAAAATTTAAACTAAACAAAATTAAAATTCTGAGTTTGTATATTTAAAGTAATCCTTCAACCTCCTTGATAATGTCTTGTTAATTATTTAACGAAAAATTAGCTTATTTTATATAAAATACAGATAATAAATATATTATATTTTAAATAAAAAAAAAAAATTATAAAAATATGATAAGTACATGCAATATTGCTGAAATGATTAATTTTGACTTACATTATTAAAAAATATGTTATAGAAAATATCACTTTTAATATAAGTAGGTACCTACATGGTCTAGTTTTAGACGCATACATACATGATATTTTCATCGAATTTTTGGATAGTAAATTACCTACTAAAAAGTTATGTAAATAATAATATATTTTATATAGTAATGTATAATATTATAGTATGTACATTATACATTGTGTATTTTTGTTTATAATACAACATATAGGTATCTAGATTATAACACCTTATATTGTACCAATATAAACTTAAACAATTGGAAAAAAAGTTCACACAGTAGTCAATAGCCTTCCGCACCTTCATAACTATCCGGTACGCACTGTTATGTATTTTTCACATCTAATACAGTTTAAGCATACATAATCTTAAAATTAATAAATACAAATCTTGAAAATATGTTACGATTTCCGTCTTTGTTTGTGTGTATGAAATATGTAATTATGATAAATCGACAGCTTCCTACGATACATATGATTTCGCGCTGAATATTTTTATTTTACTATTAGCAATTAATTGTTTCAGATAAGTTTGTTTAATGAGCTCAAATTACGTTTAAATGATACAATCGTGCTCAAATCTCAATCGTATTTTTTCTTGTAATGAGTCCAGCGTTTATTAATATGAACATATTTTACTAACATATTATGTATTCCTATTCTTTATCTAAATTCTAATTTACATTATCTTGATAAATCGTTTTTAACTATCCTAACAGTACTTATATAGGAACCTACCACCTACGTATTCATAATCAGCTAAAAATCAACTTTTATCTGCTATCATGAAATAAATCTACAATCTACATCTATAGTTTAACAAATAACTAATTTACAGAAACAATGCATATTGTATATTTACCTTCAGATGCTTTAATAGAATTACAAGATCCCTTCCAAAATGGTAACTCTTCCATTCCATTTACACGATCGAGAAGTCCAAAGTTCTCCATTCCGTTATGACCGGTGTATATTGTGGAAACTTCATCTAGTGTTCCATTTCGCTAAAATTGTATTCATCTAATTATTAAGTCTTCAAAATATATTAATAGAAACAAAATAAAACACAAACATACCATTAAGAAAAGTCCCATTTTTTTGGGCGGTCTTTTCCCTTTTGGATAATATGTGTTTGCTAGTGAAGTTAATGGATCGTCATAACCAAAAACTAGTTGTTGTGGGGTAACATGTTTAAACGGGGTTAAACCAGAAAACCTTAAAATTGCTGAAAGTGAACTTCTTAATATTGATGGTAAACTATTTGCTTGTGTAGTCAATGTCTATAATTATAAAATAATTACTTATGAATATCAAATTAGTTACGTTTATAAATCATCAAAAACTTACTAATAAGGGAATATTTGGTACAGTTAATTTGATTTCATCATTTGAAATAACTGAAAGATGTGGCATGAATTCTAAAATTTTTTTGTGTTGGTACGTCACCGTACCGTTGTTATTAAAATGAATGTTAACTTTTTCCATATTTTCTCTGAAATCGATTAATTATAATTATTTTCAATTATATAAATTAGTATGAACAAAATTTAATAAAATTAACTACCTAGCAAATTGAACAACGTTCATCGTTTAATAATTATCAATAAGTAATAGAGTAATAACATCAACTACCTATAATGCGGGTTATAAATTATAATGATTGAATCAGGTTTATAAATATTTTTTTGATTTTTAGATTATTCAAAGTGGTATACTGCTTCATGCTTTACTCTTAACAAATAATAATGACTAATTAATTATTTTTATTATAATTTTTATTTTTATTAGTTTTCTTAAAATTATTTTTTAAATAACATCCAATCGTTTGTTATGTTTTGACTATGGCATTTGTATAAAGCCTATTGATTTCTTATGGACGAATGACTATAATAAAATATTATGTATTATAATAATCGGTCATTTAACAACATGATCTTTAAAGATGTTGAGATTGTCAATTTATTTTCTAAACTTGAATCATTGATGAAACTATGAAAGCTATAATCGGTTTATAAATTATTAATACCTGTAAGAGATTCTCAATACTAGACTACCTGGGGTGATTTTTACGAATGACATAATGATGAAAGGACATACATACTTATTCAATTGTTATGTCCTTCTAATCATTCTATTTTAAGTGTTGAAGGTAATATTTTGAAATTGCAAATACAAAAATAATAACGGATTAAAAAATTATATTCTGTTTCTTTGTATATGTAGAAAATACAGGAACTGGATTTAAGCTTAATAAATAATATGTAGTGCGCACTCAAATGTTATTGTTTAATAAATTGCAAGAATCTGTCGGATTGGTTTCAATAATACTACCTAACCTACATTTCGGACTCGACAATCGAATTATAGGAAATGGTATTATTGGTGATGGCTTACGTGATGAAAAAAACTGTTATGGAATATACTATTGCACGATAATTATAGTAAAAAAAAAACCAAATAAATTTGGTAATATTACGCATTTTTTTAATACTTCGTAATGAGCTATATTATGCATTCCTGTATAAGATAAATTGTGTCAAAGTACACAAAAAAAAATAGGAAACTTAATTAAAAATTCTACGGGTAATAATTTCACAGATTGCCGAAATTAAATAATCATATGTTATATAATAAGAATACCTACATATTGATTTTACGCATTTAGGTAATAATAATAATATAATACTCATCATAAGAAAATAATAATAATTTATTTAAAACATAGTTTAATGTTAACGTTTGAATGGACCTTATTACGTCACGTTTAATTCATTGTGCAGCCTCTGCGGCCACTATCTAGATCATACTCATACAGTATTACAGCTGCAGTGTAATAATCTTAAACATATATAGGAAAGGTTCTGACCACTTTCTCCCAGACACTTGCTTCATAGGTATCTACTGTTGTTATCCGTCGTTCCACATTGCCATTTTTAGCTAATCATCATTGATGTCATTGTTATTCTAACGTTTAAGTTAATGTTAAACAAATTTAATTTTCAAATATTATACCTATATGTGAGTATATTATTTACTTTAAACATTTAAGGCACACTACACATGATCTATATAACTATGTGTAATATTAAATAATTAAAATCTGTATGATAATTGTTAAACATTCGATTAAAATTAATAAAATGTTTACTGTAAACAAAAATGATATTTAATATTTAGGTTAAATAGGTAGAATATTATATCATGATCATTTATTTTAGCAATAAATTCCTCATTTTAATCATTACTATTAAATTAATATTTGATTGCTAATAAATCTATATAATAATATGTTTATATCAATTTGCAATCCCCTTAGGTATTGATGTACTAATACATATATTATTACTAAAAACAACTAAATTCCTGAGGCTCGGGTCAAGGACGGTAAGCGTCTTATGTAGACGTGATACGTGAAGTTCCCCAAGAAAAATAAAGCAGTTTTATTACAACACGTGGTGGGGTCTTTCCAATTTTACTTTTACTAAAGACGTTACATCCAGGGTCATATATATGTTATCGAATTTCAAATAAATGAAAAGCCTATAGCATGTGACCAATACATTTTGTGATATCAGTGGAACCTAAAACACAATACGCTTACAAGTATTGTATACAATTTAATATTTGATGTGAATTTTTAAAATTTTTTTTTCAATGAAATTGTAGCAAATAAAAATACAATTAATCAACATTTTAAAATAAATTAATGAGTGTTGTGGATTTTAGATAAATAATACATTTTCTTTAGTTTGACTATTAAGGCTAATATTGCTGTTACATTTTTATTCAATGTAAAGTTGAATACATAAGTATCTAAGCCGTAGTGTTAGGTATAATAATGTTTAAAATGTATAAAAATATTTATTTTGTTTTAGTAATATTTGTGTTATAATCACGGCATGGGTATAAATAATTGATATTAATTTTATTATTTTAGGATGACATTTCATGAACATTTTAGTTAGTAACTATAATTTACACGTATTGGTGTCTTACTATTTATTATGTAAATAGGTAATAGCTATATAATAAGTAGGTATTGGCAATGTTCGTGAACTATTTACTTGCGTATAATCAAACTAAAATAATTTACTATCTATTTAAAGGTTTCATTAATATTGCATTCTATAGAAGTGCAAATAATATTATTTTATGTATTAGCAATTAGCATATATTATAACAGATTAACACACACCATAGAAGTATAGAATCAAATAATATTTTTCATTAAATGTATGTACCTACCTATATAGCTATATTTAATACGATTCATAATTAAATTTGTTAAGTTAAATTCACGTTCGTTAAAAAAAAACCGCTTCAACTATTGTATAAGTATGTATGTTTTGATTTTAGAGTATTGAAAACTTAACTTTATTTATAACAGTTTAATATCCAACGTAATTTAAAAATATAGGTACTTAATGAAGATCTAGTGTACCTATAGCCTATAGGAGCAAAATTGTATAATATGAATAATATAATGATGATATAACTGCATAATATAATGCATTATGTAAATAAATTATTACGTGCCTACAATCTACATAAATGACAAATAAAACCCACCGTGTTTATATGTCATGCAACACAATATTATGAATTACACGTTTTTTGTATTTGACATTTAGGTAAAGGGGTTTGTTTCATAGAAATGTGTAAGGACTAGGACTACTATATGATTTGTGCAATTCAGCACAAGGGCGTACAGATGAGATGCTTGTTGATATATCATCAGTTTTATCAAAACGGTATCTTTAACAAATAGAAGATTCACGAGATGATAGTTTTCTCAAGGATTCCACATTAATTATGAAAATTGTAGGTTAGATTTGGATATAATAGTCAGTTCTTAAACTATTATTATGCTTATGTTTTGCACAGACAACTGCAGTTTTTAGGGGAAATTTACCGTACTAAATTAATTGGTTAACTAATTTTGCCATATACGATATACCAGGTGATCTATACGACGTAAGACACTCATTATTTTAAAAAGTATTAACATTTTTGAAAATATTTTTTTTCATGTTTTCAAGTTGTTATGTATATAATAATATATTTTTTATCCTTATATTTTTTTAAGTTTTTTACTTTTTTGAATGACAACATACAGTTTAAATTTTGTTTCAAAAGCAGAATATTTTTCTTAGTATTTCGATACATACAAATCGAATTTAGGACTTGTAGTTTATGAGTTATATGTATTTAAAAATTAGTTGAGCGAAGTGGAGTAGTACGTCGAGTAGTAAAATGTTGGTCCACTACTCCGCTCATCTAAACTTTAAATAATTATAACTCATAAGCTACTCATACTATCTCTATTTGTATGTATCAAAATACTAAGAAAAATATTCTGCTTTATAAAATTAAAACTGTATGTTATAATTCAAAAAAGTAAAAACTTAAAAAATATAAAAATTATGTATTTTTTTTAAATTGTGTTTTGTAACAACTTAAAACCATGTAAAAAAATATTTTTGAAAAATGTTAATACTTTTTGAAAAAGTAAGTGTCTTGTGTTAAATGGATCATCTGGTAGGTACATAATACGACTGCGAATCGTGTTTTTAATAATTATTGAAATACTTAGATACTTAATTAATTTTAAATTATCGATCGTTATGTTTATAATTAATAATATTATCTTCAAGACCAAAAGTAATAACAATTATAGTATTTAATGTATTGTGTAATTAGGTCTTCTAAAGCTAGTTTTAAAAAAAACCACTTTGTGGATATTTATTTTATTAATTTTCTTCATCGATATTTTCTAGCAAGGTGAACGTCACATTTTGTATTATTATTACTTAAAATGGATGAAGTAAAACTATAAGAATTAAATTTAATAGTTGTTGATATTATATTTAAAAAGCGATGATTATTTTGTCTACCTACCTATCTATTCTAGATACTAACTATCAGATATTAAAAGACTCGTTAAAACTTAAAATGTTGATCTACTATATTGTCTATTTATGACTTTAGTTTCATAATGTTGCATAATAATTTAGGGTTATTGTTAAATATAAATATTATACTTGAAATGCACGTAACAAATAAGTACTACACGTTAAATGCTTACGTTTTTATTATGTATCTAAATATTACATAGGCGTATAACTAACCTATAGCATACCTACAAACGTGTTTATATAGATATTAAATTACCAGATGTATTAAACTGCGAAGATCAGTGTTGACTATTGAGTTAAAATAACAATAATAATTATATCTTTATTTAAATTAATCCAAACAAATATATGTTAAGATAAATAAATTACCTACACTAGGTAATATGATCAAATTGAAAGTTTGAAAATTAATAAAATTGATTCTACAGTAAAAATTAAAAAAGTTATGAATACGAAATAAAGCATAGTTGTGAGTCTTACATTCGATAAAAATAATATAAGAGATAAAGTGTAGTATTACACTGAACATAGCTTATCTAGACACAAGATACTACACTATAGTAGGTACTATACTTCAATATTATGATTACTTCAAGTTTGAAGAAATATGGACTGGGGTATGGGTTTTGAATTGCTTGTAGGTTTTTAATTTTTGTGCGTTCATAGGTAAGGGTATTATGTTTTTCTGATTGTAAAAGTTACTGTAAATATATTTTGTTTTATTAAAAAGAAAAAAAATAAACCAACTAAGAACTATTGAATTAAATAAAACATAAAATAATTATAGGGATACAAATACAAGTAATCAGAATTATTTAAACAGTTTGGTTAAATTATCATAGGTGGTATTTTAATTATTTTATTTTATAGTATACCTACTATTTACCTACCTATAGTATTTAATTTAACACCATCACTTATAAAATATATAGGTAACTCGTAATAATTGTAAAATAATAAATATTGTAAATATCATAATATGAATATACAAACCAGCTAATTTCACGTAGTTAAAACGATTATAAAACCATTTTAATCATTATTATACCTATATAAGTAGTTATTCTTACTAAATAGTATATTTTACTCAACTAATAAATGTCAGTAATTTGTTTTCCGTAATTACTTGATCAGTTAAGTTATTCACTAACAAATCAAAAATCGGAAATTATTATCCATTTAATTCGCTTGTATTATCAACTTAAGATTTTTTTTAAATTGTATTAGCAATCCATTTTAAATAATAATAAAAAAAATATTTTTATACTTAAAATGGCATAGACAAACAAAATGTTTAGTTTATTTTATTGAATAAAAAACTTTGTATGGATGAAAACTTACCTATAAACAAATGGACCAATTTCTTGAAGTTTTGGCTTCTCGCCATTATGTAAGAAGCCATCGGGATTGGTGACATTGAATATGAATACTTTAGTCAGTCTTAATACGCCGGGTTTTTGCCAGTAGTGATAACTTAAAGTGCCATTCCATAATTTTAAGTTCTAAAATAAAATTATTATAAATTATTGAAATTAAAAATAAAAGTTAAATATTAAACATTTTAGTTGTGCCAAAATATAAATAATGAAATCGGGAAAATCGGGAAAACAATATAAGTAAAAATAAACTGATTGGGATTGACAAATGTCAAGACAAGTAAATTGAATATTGTAAATAGATCTGTATTTTTCTTATAATATTGAAAATGTAAAATAAGTATTATTTTTTCTATAAATGTATTTCAATTTAAGAAATATACATACGTAACTAAATTTCTAAATTTTCTATGAATTAAATTAGACATTTTTATTGTATAATACTATTATGAAATATTGAAGGTGTTAGTTAAAGAAGGTATATGAAGTAGAAGGCCAATGAAATCGTTGTTTTTATTTATAGATGTCCAAAGAATCATAAACACCTAACCAAAACTAAATAAATACATAACTAATCTTTTTAAATCAAATATTGTTTGATATTTAATTAAACATGAATAAACTTCAAAATTTTTTAACCGTATTTTACAATAGTTTTTTTGAAAATTAAAACAATGGATTAGTTTTTTTTGTATATTGTGTCATGGACAATGGTTTTATTGAATGTTTTCTAAATTTGCCGTATCAAGAAGATTATACAATACCTAATACATAATATATACCATAATAATTAGCGTCAAATTCATAAGTATCATCGATAGTTGTGATATTTAAAAATTGACATATCCTCGTAATCCTATAAGCTACATTGAACATTATGCAAATCTGAGATTAAATTATCAACGTGGTGATATGTATTTAAAGTATCATTTTTGAATAGAAAGTTCAGTACGTATTTTTTCTTTACACATTTATATTGGTAATTAGTATTAATTGTTATGTGATATTTGTAATGAACAAATATTTGAATTTGGACATTCTCTTCAATTTCAATTGTTTAATTTTTAATGATTTTTATTGTGTTAGAAGCACCTGTAGTGTTGTTTCTAATATTCTTATATGATTGCTATTGTGAAAAATACCTTTAAAATTATATAATGAACCCATGGAACCGAAGAGAGTATGAGTCCAGCTATTAACGCTACAACGCCAAATATGATGACCGCTAGTCGACCTGAAACAAATTTAAATTACATTTTTATATTTTATAAATATATTATTAATTCTAATGTAAATGTAATTCCAACCTAACTATGAGACAAACTATTCTGAAACGAGTGGTTTTAAATGTAGATTTTTAAATTTTTAATTATTTCAGGCTAGGTAGATTTTTTTATACAAACGTACGTTTGATTCTATACAAATGATAAAAAGTTGGCCAATTCATTTTTTGTTTTACTTTATCAATAATAACTGGTTTTGTTTTCAAATAATTAAATATATATTATATTAACCTTAGCCTTTAGGACTTATTGGTACCATAATACCATATGATTATACAACTTATTTCCTACCTATATCAAATGTTAATGTATTACCTTCGTCGCGTTTATGAGTTAAATTATATCCAAACGATAGTGAGTGGGATTTATTTGTGTTTTCATACTTTTTAGTAATTTACTGTAGAAAACTAATTTTCAATTTATTAATTGAATACTACACAAACATTTTATTCATAAAAATATTTTTGTCATTTTTATCAATGTGGTAAATTGTTTAATTTGTATTAAATATAATATATTGTTTAAGTTCACTTTTATGGTTCCCCAGCACTCGTTAGCAAACTTAACAATTACTAGTTGAGAAAAAGAAATAACATCAATATAAATGGCGTACTAGTATCAGTAAGTAACAAACATTTAGTCAAATTTCAATTGTATACCTACCAAATCAATAATTAATTTTAGACCAAATTATTTATAACAAAATGTTATCTTAATTCATATATTTTTGATTGAATGTATTATTAATATAAAATTGTATTATAATTATATATTATTAATGTAATGTGCATACATTATTATTTATTGTAATTTAATAACTACATTAACTATAGGTATCTAAAAAAAAATAATCGACCCTATTGACCTTAATAATATTTAATGAAAACATTAAAAAAAAATGTGTAATTAGTAATTACAATTGAATTCAATCAAATAATTATTAATTATTTCAAAATATTGTTGTTATTATTATTTTATATTTTTACTAACTATCATTGTATCATATTTGTGATATAGTCAACTTAAAACCACATATAATATATTTCGACATACATTCATTGTATAACTTCCATGGTTCGGCGAAGATTATAATATTTCGCGGTCATGATTAATGAACACATGTACCACAAACAAGGTGTATAAATAATTATTAATTCATATAATTATACAATAAGTGACAAGATAAAATGAACATATTTCGAAATTTTGAAATTATTGTTGTTAAATATTCAGTAGTTAATCTAAATGCTTACAAAAAGCTTAAAAGTATCGCCACTGATATGATTTCTTTTATCATTGCACGAACGTTTTTTCATATTATGATTGTTATATTTTATTATAGGCACATGGCTGTTATACAATCATTATTGCGATTTCCCGTTATTCAGTGTAGGTACTTAACTATATATTTTTCATTTGAAAAACTGGAAAACACAATAGCTCTACATTTATAGTTTTCATATTATTATCAAATTAATTTTTCTTAAATTGTATCTATTGTGGTTAAAATGATTATTTCTCTAAAGTAGCCAATAGGCTATTACAGTTATGATGGTTCAAATGCAAATTAATATTATTTTTTATTTACAATACATCTTTTACGTATTTTTGGACATGACGTTTGAATGTGTTAATGTATTTCTTCGAGTTAAAGAAATAATAGTAGTCGGTAGGTTTTTTCTATTTTCATAAAGGTCCAGCACACCCATTAAAAAAAAATTCAAGGAACTGCAGTTGGTAACTTAAATAGGTACTTTATTATTCATGTTATGATACTTGAAATCTTAAAACTCACTAGTTGGATGCTCATTGCGTAGGTTTATGTTTCGGTCTAATAAGTACGTTTAATAACAGCACCAATGTCCGATGTCACAAGGTATTCTCAATTCCTCGTGATATCGTAATATGCATTAAGTATGCTATGAATAATCATACAGCGTACCAAATATAATAGGCTAAACTCCGAGTTACACAAGTGACAAGTATATATACATTATACATAATATATAAAATACTCGAATATATTTCTCTGTTTTATTTTATCTGCAGATATTATAAATCACCGTCTTATGATGTAAATTTAGAGAATAAATGTCGATCGATATCGATGAATATTCAATTCCATCAAAGTGTGTCAATCCTGAATTTGTATAATCATAATGCAAGCATAATTACACTAAATTTTATTACTTTCTCCTACCTAACTTTGAATACTCGTTTTAAATTCGGTTGGCCAGCAGTTATCTTACGTTTCCCGGTCAATAGTTCTTACGCAATATCACAATGAAGTGTTCAAAACTTCCTCCAGCTAACAGTCATTATACTGTACACTGCAGTCGGCAATGCTATGTAGCCATGTAGGCATGTAGCACACTGCACACAGATGGCTATGTAATAGGGCAGAGTTGATAAACCGGGTCCAGCTGATTGGCTTGTTCTGTTGACGAACGCTCGCAGTACTCTCGATTTTTATTTCCCGGTGACCTACTAAACGTATTATCTCATCGTAAACAAGTAATTCTAGAAGTTTGTCGAACTCTTTCAAAAATCTAGTAAAATGTTACCGAGGTGTAGACACTACCGGCCAACGTAAAATTAATTAAGAAAAAACTCTTCACCGCAAACCCGAGTGTTTAAACAATAATGAAATGAGTTTCAATAGTTATAAGAATAATAAAAATCACACTAATAAAATATATTATAATATATTATGACGTAAAACTAGGCGTATTTTGAAATGTATTATGGACGTAAGAATATTCTACGGTCTAGTGCACTAGAATTATTTAAGAGTGATTCGTGGTGACGGTTGCTATTGAGGTAATAGCTCTCTCTCGGTTACCTATGTCTATTGATTTTGTGGTCATTTTTTTCGTCTTGGGTAATAATCTTTAATTAAAAATGTATGTGTTTCTTGAATTTTCTTTCTGTTTTAACGACTCGACACGTTTTTCATACATTTTTATTTGGCAAACGTTTTATATAGTTATAACTAATAATTAAGATAAACCAAAAAAAAACGGTAAAATATTGGAAATTATTAATGTTTGAATAAAATTATGTAATTAAAAAAACCTAATTTGAAGGTTTAATATAATCCTTACTGGGAGTATTTAATTTGTTATGCATATTACATATTTATTTGCAAATTAATACATTTTTTTTTAATGTTTATGCAATATTTAAAAATTATTTAGTCAAAAATGACATACATAGAAAAAAAACTTATTTCAACGTGGTATATTGCAATATATTTTAAATAAAACGAATTATATAGGTATACATATTATGTAAAATTGAAATAATTGTATTGAATAATAATTTTTAATATATTCCGTACATTCAAAAATGTAAATATTATAATAGAGGTAACTTATTTATGATGTTTTAAGTAAAGTGGTAGGTTTAGGTTAAATAAGGACATGACACATTTTAAATAGTCTTATAATATAGTGTCACCATCCAAATGTTAGTAATATCACAGTCAGTAGATATGTCAAAAGAATGATTAAAAGCATTTACTTAGGTCACCTAGCTAGCAAGAATAATGCAGTACTCCGTATTGCAATAGATATAAATATATAATGTAGGTATTAAAAAGAAAAGTTAACTAAAATTTATAATACCTTTGGTCAATTTTTATAAAATTATAACTATAATACTGCAACGATGATAATAATATTAAAATATTATATTTATTATTATATTATCATAAAATATTATAATAATATTGATGCTCTAGTTACAATATATTAACGCGTTTTTATTTCTTCCTCTTCACTCAATAATTGGTTTGTTATCTTAAATAACTAAACGTTATTTGTACCCATGCCGAGAAAAACCAATCGGTACTCACTGTTGCTGATCCTCCTTTGCTGGGAGACGAGCAAGTTGATAGGTAACCCATTCCGTCTGCTGGTTCGTCGATTCGATTGTCGTTCATTACTAAACGGGTCGTTTATGTTGAAAGTCGGTATTTGCTGGAAGCTGGATGACATCCGGGGTGTCACGCCAAACAAACGATTTTTGGCCGACTGGTATGGTAACTTGATCGGGGTTAAGCCCATTTTCGTTGCTTATTAACAACGGCGGGAATCGTTGATTACGTTCAAAACGAGTGATATATTCGTACGGCAATCTCGCATCCCATTCGCCGTGCACTCGGGCAGCCACCTCAAGTGTGTCCGATACTGTAATCGAGAAAAACGGATAACAATATTAACGGGTGGATACATTATTTATGTTTATATTTGCCCCATAAATTTGGAGGTGATTATCAACGCATAATGGATTAAGAGTGAAAAAAAAAAATTGTATCTGGGTCATCAATTTCGGAATAATTTTGCTGACGACATCAACTCTCAAACCCACGTGCTGTATGGTCAGTTTTATAATATGTGTTATAATTTCGACAGTTGTTAATAATACAAGTGCACGTCGAAATGACCAAGTTGTGTGTGTTTTTTTTATTTCGGGTGGGTATATTACAGTTGCAGTACAATGAAGATAATAACGATAAAATATCCTTCCTGATGCAAAAATATTGTTCGCCCGCTCGCTTATTGGAACACAATATTTCGACACATCGTATATTATTTTTAAACCCGCGTGTACGGACATCGGTAACGATTGGCTCGCGTGAACGTAAACAGATCATTTCTCTGCAGAGCGTACGCGGCGACGCATGTACCTACCTACACCTACCTGCCTGCCGGCCTATAATGCAATATACAATATTTATAGGTACACTTTTACAGTCTTGCGCTCGGGCTGTAGCGTTATGAAAATAATAATTGACTCTCACGGAAAAAAAAAACACACCGATGCGAATAATATTCTGTTTGTATAACACGACGTGTCGTATTCGCCTATACGGAAGTATAGAACGCTTTTCGTGATGTAAGTAACAGCGACGCATCGCGCACGGGTTCCAAACGTATATAATATGCGTGTACATATTATATTATTATCACTTGGAAACGACTAGTTTCGATGCGGATTTATCCAGTTTTTACGCAGAAACCACTACTAATATAATATCGTGACAGAACAATGAACGCGTAGGTGTCGACCACATATTTTGCACCTATATTGTTGTGTACGATTGTTGAGTGGGTAGCCTATACCTGTATTATAGGTTGAGCTGATTTTGTTGATTCGATTTAATTGAACCTTTTTTTCGACAGGCACAAAATTACATTTGAAATATTATAGTATGTATTTAAACGTTCAAATGTTTGGACGACGATTTTACGTAATATAATAATTAACATAATAATATCATTATTATGATATTCCAAAGTTCCAATTTCCGAGAACGATTTAAAGACAACTATATGACGATATCAAGCGTATAACTAACATAATATTAGGTACCTATTATATTCCGACGTTCCAATTCCGAGAAGAATTATTATTATAAGTCTGTTTTGCACGTATGAATTATTTACATTATGGTTAATTCATTTTAAATACCTACTGTTTATACGGAAATTGATTTACAAAACGAAACAATATAATTTCTTCATTGTGACCTTTTTAATTTGCCATTTATACATGCATTTTTGATGATCATTTTATTTAATGTAATTCACAATCACTACCAACGATCATTAACATTAAACTAATGAACATTTAATTTTATACAAACTCAAATACCAAGTTCAGATTTAAAAAATGTAAGCCGAAGTCGGACACTCATAATTATTGATTAAACTGAAGTACTATCAATACAATATCTTACTATAGGTGACTTGTACGTCTTACAGATTATTAGAATCCACTAGTAATAATAAAAAACTATTTATTTTTATTTCCAATCATTAAACTAACAACGAAATATGGGTTTTCTTAGCTTACACGGGTCATAAAAACGACCTCAAGAAAATATTATTATTGTATTGATTAAACTTATAGTATAATTATTTTACTTTATTCATTACTAGTTTACTTAGCTCCCTGCTTGCTTAACTCACCAACCACAATTTTTATCCCAAAACTGTAATTTTTATAATTTTTAATTAATTCAATTTTTTTTTTTAGTTGCCATAGAAATTATAAATAATGTATTATATTTACTAAAAATAAAAATTGCAGTATTTTTTCTTTATATAATAAAAAAAATTTTAATTATTTAAATTTCTCCATTTAAAAAAATTGTTACTTTTAGTATATAATATTATTTTTTTATCTTTCTAATAATGTTTATTTGTTACATATGTTTATTTTTTTCCAATAACCTAATTACCTATAGTACAAATATAATTAAAGTCAAATAATTTTTTTTTTTTAAATGATCTTAACGTCACTTTGATGTTACATATAAGTTAATAGATTTTGTATTAGTTTTCAAACAAAATGTGAATATAAGCTGAATCTATTTTTGCTAAATAATAAATATTGAACTCTTATATACTTCTGCCAATACTCATCGTATTTCTTTGGTATTTCAAGTTATGACTGTGACATAATATATAAACTATTGATGGTGTATCGTAGTTTAAACAATACATCAAATCAAGTTATTTCAGCGTTATCCAAATAATAAGAAATAAGTAATTACTACTTAACAGTTATAATGATACAGCGAGTTACGTTTCGTGTTTAAGAAATACGCATTAAAATGTCATGTACGATAATTGTTTTTATGAAATGTTATGAGTTTGAAAAACTTAAACACCAATAGCATTTCTCCTCAATGCTTACCGTAATTTAGTGTTTATTATTAATTCTGATAATTATTTTTAATTTAGCATGTTGGTGTTAACTTTTAATTATGAGAAATAACAATCACCGTGTAATTAAACATTAAAAATATGGTAAGCGAATTATATAATTTTCAGTTCAATCGTTATAATATGATTTAAAACAATTTACCAATTGGATGCACAGTATTATGACAGTGTACATGTATTTTATTATTATATTGTATTTATTTATTTCCACTGTGATCAAAATACGTTTTGTATAAGTTATATAATCAAAATACGCATCGGAAAAACAATTTGAATAGATGTGTCTAAATATTAAAAAGATTGAACAGTGTTTTTTATTAACTTATAAAACGTACCTAAAATATGAGTTAAATTAGGTGGTATATTATTTAGTAATTTATAGGTATAGTTATAAAAGTGTCACCATTTCATTTAATACTCCTATTCTAATTGATTCCAGATAGTTTTAGTAGTTTTTATAACATGTAAAAACTACAGGTGTACTTTTAACAAATAGTTGACAACATATTATTAAAAATTGTTTCTTTTCCGATACCCCCAAACCTGACCAGTGAATTTTGTCTGAATATTTCTCATGCCTGTTGCCTGTACATTTTTATTAATGGATTAAACTAATTAAATCATACAATAGTGTAAGTGTATGTTTATTGTTTACCTATAGTGTATACATATTACATTATTACACAGATATATTATATAATATTAAAGAACATAATATTTAAAAAGATTGAACAAAGAAAACTAACATCAGTTCTAATGTTTTGTTGAGACAACGCCTATTCATTAACAATACATAATATATTTGAAGTTTGTGTATTGGTTTGTTTGATATTTAATGTAGTTTTTAGTAGTTATAAGAGAAATATAAATTGCAAAGAAATGTATTGAATATCAAAGCGCGTACACGTAAAAACTGAATGTCATGGACGATATAATACTTGTAAATGCTTTATATAGAAATTGATAAATATATTTATTTTATGGTATTATTTCAAGCTAATATTATACTATATTATAGTTTTTAACCTCGACCATGATGTAGTATGTTCAATGTTTATAAAAAAAAGTCACTGCTCCAGATAAAATACGCAAAAACACACAACGAAGCTTCGGAATAATATTGTCAATTAGATATTGATATAATGAAAACAAATCCTATTTAAAAGTATTATACATGTACACTATCTATCACCATTACCATCATTATCTCGTATTTTTGTTCTGTCTACACGCATGTGCCATTGACAAACGTTTTCGATTAAAATAGGCCTATAATACAACAAACACGCGTATTGACAGTCTTTAAAATATTATGGAATTTCACGTGAATAATATGTCTTAGCTGTATTATGATGTCTAACCCGTTTCATTGGAATTATTGCAAATTCGGGTCACGGTCAAACTATATTTCTACTAAATATAAGTACTAGCTACCACAAAGTTTCTCCTATGGCGTGTTTTTAAATTCGCCCAACTATCCAAAAAGTTGTGCGTCACCGAACAAAATGCCAAGACATCCCTTAAGGTCCAGCTCTTAACCTTGATATATTATTATTCATTAGCACTTCCTGTTTAGTTAAGGAAATATCCGGTTATAGTTTATAGTTTAATAATTTTATTATGTTCGTTAAATGATTACATTTTTTTTTTCAATGACTCTAAGAACGTATGTCGCCATTTACTTCCTATTAGTGTTTCAAGATCATCATGGGGCCAGCAGACGAGTTGATAATTATAAAATATGTTCGCTTGTCATAACTAGTAACTAGGTACTTATTTATTGTCATGTACTCATGTGTTAACAGTATTACATATAATATATAAATTATATACATTATTTACCAGCGGCAAATATACTCGAAAGAACTATTAAATTTATTAGTGTACACGATGGTGGAATGATAATGTATATCTATCTACATTACTTTACAATATAACTTACTTATTGGCTAGAAATGGGTTGTAATGAACATTAGAAAAACAATAAGTTCTCTAAAACTATATTTCAAATAGTCGAACATAGTAGTCGAAATAAATCGTTCTACTTAAATTCATACATTTTGTAATCTAATAAATATTTTATAGCTCAATAAACAAATAAGGCAAGAAACTTAAACACTAAGTTTTTTATAACATTTTATACTTATGAAAAAAAAAATTATTTTTAAATTTAAAGAAATCCAACACATTATAAAATAATTAATGTAATACTAATCAAAATAAATTATATTAAAGAAAACTATAATTATTTTTAGGAAAATAAACAATGAAAAAATTATTAAAGTTTATAAAAATAATAATTATCATATTCCTTTAAAAAAATATTTTGATCTATTCCTATCCAAAAACGCGAATAATCAAATTATTATCGTGACTTACGTGTATAGAAATTATACATAGGTATAGGCATCCAAATAAAATCCAATAGTTATCCAAAACGAAAATTGTGTTCAACACTTTATTGTATTTTATTTTATTCACTTTTATAAATTTATTTTAATTCACACTAATAAAAAAACGTAAACAATTAAAAATAAATAATAATAAGTAATGTAAAAAAAAAAATTTAGCACTGTCGCGCACTTTTTATAAAAGTGTATCAGTTTCGCCGGACGACTACTGACTGGATGTAATTTATCAGATTTGTTTTGTTATAAATCAGTTGAGCAGGTTCGATGATTCATGAACATTTTTCATCTCTTGAATAATTCGCGTACTTCCTTATGGGGTTTTTTTTATATATACATTATTTTGGAATAGTATTAATGTCGGTGTATGAAACTGGTTGACCTTAGAAGGGTGTTGATGGTATAGCAGACATTTGCGTAGAATTATCGGGAAAATACACGATACCAATGTTATATATTATATTGTAAATAATATGCTAAACAATAATGTTGTACGTCATCGATGGTCATAATTATTACTTTTCGGTTTAGTTAACGAACAACATTTCGGAATCCCGACGATGTGAAATACGCACGAGTATTAATTATCATTAAGTGCCCGTAGGTAAGATAGGTACTTACGTCCAATAATATAGTTTTCGAGTTGCAAATATTACCTATGGGGGTACACGCGCACCATCGTCGTCGTAGGTGTAGCCACGGGACTTGTATTATACAGTTCTATATGCCTCTAAAATCCGTCACAAATTATCGTCATGTTTGATTATCATTATTACATTATTATCTGGACGGTTGCCGTAATACCACGATCGCGGTATATACGTACAGTGCACATTTCATAACGGCTATCCGCGCCAACGGTCTGACGTGTGAATAGGCGACGCCGAAAATCGTCAGGTTTTCTAAACAATGTTTTATATATATATATATATGTATATCTATGCCGTACGTACCATAATTTGTTTTCACAAATTTTTGTTTTTATTGTCTATACTAACAACTATAACAAGGCTATACGGTTGAACTTGATTGCGTAGGTATACCTATGTGCTCGTTCTTATATTGTATATATTATTATACATACGTTTATCGTGTCCTATTCCTGTGTGTGTGTGTGTGTGTGTGTGTGTGTGTGTGTGTATATAAATATCTCATACAAACGATTCCGCAGTGTGTATTTTATGCTATTATAGATATACCTAGGTACAACGGAGTAAGTAAATGTGTATATTTTTTTATGTTTTAATATTATAATAATATAGACACAAATGTATATACAGTATTGTAATAGGTGATATTGTTTTATGTAAACACGCAAACATCGATTATTCTTATTATTCAATAATATACCTGTTTAATAAATATAGAATTTTAATTCCTTGTGCGCAGTGTTATTAGTGCAGCGAGAATATTATATATTATTGATTTTAAATATCGTCATATTATACCTGTGTATGATGACACAGTTATTATGGATTTTCGAGTCGAGTTTAGATTATTTTCGTTACGATTTGAAATCATAATATCCTTATCATCCGTATCGCATTTGTGTCTCGTGTCGCAGTCACTCGCAGAGAAGTTCGTTCACTTAAAGAATCAGTTTAACTCGTCAAGAAGTCGCGCGTATGCGTGTTTACCTACGTTAAACTGGTTAGGTGCGCTGTATTCGTTTTTATTAGCCAACGTCCAGCGTAGTGCTGCTGCTCAGTGGCTTATCCGTATTCATCATTTTGACGGTGTTTAATTGTACGGACAGAAGAGGGACACCTTTGTCGAGTCAACTCGAGCTATCAATTCAAAGTCTATTGTGTACCTTTTGTACGAATGAATAATGCGCATGAATTTATATAACATTATATTATACCCTATACTAGGCACCTATACCAATATCATTCCATCATTATTAACAAACAGACACTGCAAAATATAAAAGTTTCGACTAAAACATCAAAGTCTTCAGAAAATCGACTCTTGATATCGATCAATCGATGCTCGCGTCATGTGGTATGCACGATTTTATCAGATAATATTGTATATTTTGCTCTACGGCTGATTAAACGTAGTCAATAAAAGCGTACATCGAAATATATTGTAAGGTTATCATTACGTGTACCTAATAATCAATAAGAGTTTTACAATTTTTTTTTTTTATGAAATGAGATTATGACAGTATAAATACACGTCTATGATTATAACAATGTTTGCAATAGGTTTTATTGCTATTGAGCTTAACCGAGTTATGACGTTAATAAAAGCGTTTGTTGATTTCCAAGGGTATTGAAATTATATTATTGTACGTCATCGATTTGAAAAATAAATAAACATCTTCGCAGTCTAAAAAGTAATGCAATAATGCTTGTGCACATTTCAAATTACAAATAGCAAATAGACAAATCAATGAAATTAATTTTATAAAAATAAAACTGTTATTAAAGTTAGATAGTATTTAATATTTATAAACTGATCTTGGACTATTTATTTTTTGTATTTCAATGGAGAACAATTATCATTATTATACATAATACTATCCGTTATATAGGTTAGCCATACAGACACGTACATACAAAAAAAAAGATTGTTAAATACGTAATTGTACAGTTCAATGAACGAAATCGTAATTTATCATGTGCAAATTTATTCGTATAATTTAACATCACATTTTAAAGACGTCGCGGGAAGGTCAATTTTTGTTTATTGATTACGATCGAGAAATTATATTACCATGCTAAATACTGTCTACGTCAGGGCGAAGCAATTGCGGTTTTACAAAAAATGTACATGTCAACAAATCGTCATTGTTCATACATAATAAAATAAACCGCAGGGTTATCATGCTCTAAAAGAAAATTACGCGAGAATGATACTTGTGCCTTGTGTTCTATTTTCATGAAAACATTTGAGGCCGTACAGGTACTTAATTATGATGTGTTTATATACATCGTCACAACTCACAACAGTCATAACGTAATTATTGAGCCGTCATCATATTATTATCATATCATATCATATCATATTTGTATATAATATATCATGTATTGCACGAAATAGGAAGTACATAAGACAATTCCGGCCATAACGCATTGAATATGCAAATTTACTAGGAAATTATTTTGATGTATTCGCATTAAATAATTTAAGCGTTTAAATGACAAAACTGGTTACAAGGTTTATGTACAAAAAAATATATATAACATTATAATACTATTATATTAATAATGATAATCTTTTATTTTAGCCTTCTGTTTTTGTTTAGGATCTACACTTGAATAGCAATGTTTCTTGTTATTACTTATTTCTTTACTTTAAATTTAACTAGAAACGGTGTTCGTTTTATATCGCAATAAATGTACACGTTTTATTATGGTTCATAAAGTTATACTTACTACGAAAACATTTTAATCTGGAAAAATTCGAGAATGCATTTCTGAAAAACCTACATTTTACCCGAATCGCGGAAAATAATAAAAAAAAAACTGAAGTAATAAAATACATTTTGCAATGACAAACATATATTTTAACCGAGCCCATTTTAAAAATAATTTTTGAATGCCATTTATTTGTACTTATGAGTTATTATATTATGTGTTTCAAATTGAATGTCTCAACACACGCCTGTGCAGTATATTATCCTGCTCCGAGGTGAACGAAACAAAACGAGTTCCCAGCATCCGATCTCTGTATCCTGTGATATTATTTTTCGTTTTGTTTTATTTAATGGTGTTAATGGAATAAAAACATGCATTTTAATTGTTTTACAATTTTATATAGATAAAATGCTCATAGTATATCATTAATATTCATTATTGAACAATTACTTACATCGCCCAAAACAATTATTATTAAAAAATGTATGTTATTAATACAAAAAAACAAGATTTGATTAACCTTCAGTGTGATCGAGTTAATGATATTTAATATGATTTTGTACAATATATATTATTATCTTAAGCGTGGCTGTAAGAGACAATTATTTTGAGATTTAAGTACAAGTACATTTACTTTTTCAAACTTTAATGTGTCAATTATAAGATCATTAATGTCTCTTAATGGTTCTTGCTATACCAAAGGTTATTTATATTTGTGCTTTAAGGATTTAAACAAACTGTTCGATCGTTTTATCTAAGTATAGAAAGAAGGTAGTTATGATGAAATTTGCTATAGTTGCATAAGTTTCATACAGAATGAAGAATATAATATATGATTATAACCATTAAAACATGTTCACCGCATAGGCCATAGGATACAATATTTAATATACTCATTTATCAATTACAACTGTGATCAATTATTTCTTCGTTAATGCTGGTAAATTTTGAATTATGTTATACATATTTAAACGGAATCTTAGACAATATCATAATATAAAGTATTATTTAAAATATTGAGATACTATAATGATTTGGGAATTTTTTTATCATTTTATTTAAATACATTTAATATCGACATTTTTTTAAGTAAAACATAAATTAATAAGAGATCCAATAAGTGTTTAAATATGCATGTACACTAGACATTTACAAAATAATACTCGTTAAGTATTTTGTTATGGATTTTTTTTTCTTAATTATTATTTTATGTACACTGTACTTACAACAGTGAACAGTTTTTGGCTTGTTAATTTTGATCGTAATGCTAGTTTAAATACATTTTGAATAATAGTTTTATGTTTTGTTTAAGTATCTACAACGACCCTTGAACGGTGTATCAGCTACGTGTGTATATAAATAACGATCATATTATATTTTTTTATCTAGTACCTACATCATACACTACGATGTATCAATTAATAATAAATTAGGTACCTACATACTGTTAGATACTATTGTGTACATAATTTTCATCATTGCCGTGGTCATTGCTTATTCTTCTTATACGATTGTAAACATTATTAAAAAATACTATTATCGAAGAGAAAATCATTAGTTATCTTAGTAAAGTGTTATATGACTCAATGCCATTTTTATGGAAAAACGGTATTTTTACTGACTACTCATAATTCACGTAGATAACAAATCTTGTGTCTTAATAATTAATCACAGAAGTGCCCAAGTGTGCTCATTGTATTCATTTCAAATTATTTAATTACAATTAAATCAATGTGCTATCATATATATCGGTTGACCTCGATATATTATGACTGTCTGGGTATAATTGAAGTATTTAAAAAAAACCTATCTGAAGATATTTACCAAGGACTAAAAATAATTGTTTAGGATAAAACATTATATCCAAAAAATATTGATGATTATTCTTTACAATACACAATCTTTGAAATAATTGTTGTATAATAGTATAGTAGATATGCCAAAGAGTAAATTATAATAATAAATTGAAGAGCAAAAAATAAGATACTGGTTTTTAGATGACGTGGGATTCTTACAGTGAATGATTTACAAGATTTTTATAACAAAACTAAGTAATTGATTTTAGTCAATGGTAATCATTACACTTCATACAGTTAACATTTAAAAAAAAAAACTATACGTTCATTAAAACAATTTTTTTTTAGCTGCTATCTAGAATTGTACAGTGTTATCGCTCTTTGTAAAAACAATCATCGTAAAATTGTCAAAATTCTTTAAGAATTCAATTTTATTTCAATGAAAATAATATGAGCAATAATCGTATACGCCACGTGTCTAATACAATGCACATAATAATCCATGCGCTTACAAAAAAAAAAAAAAAAACAGATCCCCCCGAGCAAATGTTATGCTAGCAATAATATTATTATTAGATGTTAAATGTAAATACTATTATTCTATGTAAACATTTGCATTTTTACTTTTTAAATTCAAACTATGCTAATAGGTCAAGAAATCATTATATAACTTTTAAATAGTTTTATTGTACCTTATGTAATTTCTTATATACTTTTTTATATCATAGTAAATTTAAATTTCAGTGTACTGACATCAATATTTAACTATCATATATTTTATAAGAGTATTTTTATGAGTTTAAGTTTATTCTTTTTTATTTTAATGTAATACCTAATAGTTTAATACGTGTTAAAAAATTCTTTCAGTACAACAATAACATTTCTTAAAGTGCTAGACGTTAGTTATCTATTTAGATTTATAACTATTTAATCGAATTTTGTTTAGGTATAGCATATATATTTCCGTATCATTAAACAAATATTTAGATATGATAAGGAATAACAGTGATATTGAATATTTAATTATGAATTAATATTAATATTTCATGGCATTTCTTTTCAAAGTCAAAAATATTTAAAATTATCTTCATAAAAATTGTTATGCTAAAATACAAGTACTTTAAGTATGATGTCAGTAAAAATGTATTATTCGTTGTTTACACCAATCTATGATTTAATTATTACATAGGCACTAGGCAGGTACCTACTATTAGGTATAATTTTAAAAGCGGGAAGAATAATATAATATAATGATGTTTATATTCACGAATGCTTTTATATTGCCTATATAAGGTGCCTTTATATCATCATTAATAATTATGTCAACAAATTAATCTGCCAAAAAAAAAAAAATGTATTATTTTTAAACTTAATATGTGTATTTTATTTATTTGGCATTGTATAAAACAATTATAGGTTTACAATTTTCTTATAAACAAATTTTAATATATTTTCACTCACTTTATATTTGTTATACGACCATGTCGATATCATGATATTAGAATTGGCATTAGAATCACATAATAAACAACACAATTAAAAAAAAAAAATGTATGAAATAACACTAAAATTAAATTTACGAAAAATTAGTTATTTGATTTTATAGCAAAAAACCATGCGTTATTATACAAAATTATCGACGTGTTTTTTCGAAAAGGAATCGACGCGTGCAGTTTTTAACTAGCCGAAATAAATAAATTTTCGTAAGGTGTATTGACTGACTAACCGGCGTCGGGTAAACTAACGTATTTCGTGATAACGCGATATGTAATACATAATAGTAAACAAAATGTTACTCAGGAGTGCGAAGTGGTGGGTACGGTTTCCACGCTGTTCCCACTCTCTTACGGCCACATAATATCGTATCGTTTTTATTAGTAGCTCACGAGAAATGCAAACATTTAAACTGCACATGTTATGATACAAACTCCTTTCTCTCTTATTCCGAATTCGTTTTCCATCCCTAAATAGGCTAAGTATGAAATGCATTGTAAAGATTAGATAATATAATATTATTTTGATCGACAAATCAGTTGTTGAGCAATGGCCAACGAGTAGGATTTTAGCCAAGTATAATATTTAATACGTAAAAACTAATAAATTTAATTCAAGTATACCTTTTTGATGCAAACGAGTTTTGAAAAAAAAAAATGTTGGATAACAGTTTTAATGATATGAATGATATGACACCATATAATAGTTTAATATATAATATAATTAAATAACAGTTTTTAACTTATTTTGTACCTACGCTAACAGTTGCAGTTAATTATTATACTGTATCTTACCTATAAACTAATTAACTGTAGAGTCTCACTCAAAATATTAATATTTGATTCTTATAACAGTTTAGACTAGTGTTAACGAAGACAATTTTATTTTATTACCTCTTCTGTTGTTTTGACACAATTTCATTTATAATAATATCATATTTTAGCTTATCCGATTATCAATTATGCATTTAGTTTAAAATATTATACATATCATATTTAAGAAGTACAAAATAAAAACACAAATACATAATATAGATTTTAAGTAATATGATTTATTACACATGCTCGTATTTTTAAAAAATATTTCAATAATTTTATCCCTCAAGTTTCTCAATTATATTTTCAACAAAAATAAATAATTTACTTATTAGTATTCTGTAGTTCAAATTATGTTTAAAAAAAACCACATTGATCTAGTTTAAATATTAGGTATATGTTTCAGTGTTTGTGAAAATGATAATTAATAAGAGGTTATATGTATTCACATGTGACATTATATTATGTTATTTTATAATATAATTTAGGTTACCTATCAGATCAGAGTTGCAACAAGGAGTTACGTCATTAAAATATTGAATGTAATAATTGTATAAATTAAAACGCGTACCTAGCTTAAACATATGTCAATAGGTACCTTAAAATTGTATCAAGACACTTGAGCAGGTAGGTACCCATAAAATTATACAACAAGATACTTCTAAATATCTAATGAGTGAGTACTGAGTACATTTAAAAAAGAAAAATTAAACGAAAAATTAATCAGGGGTACAACATACCTATTACCTACTCACAATATAATAATATTTACGACTGAAATAAAAAATGATATATTGAGTGATGATTTCCGTACTTGTGGGAGTGCTTATAAATGATTATCGTTTAATTTTATTGGACGGAAAACCACTTTGAACTCAAATACTGTATCAAATACAATTAAATTTAAACATAGTAAGTAATCATATGTTTAATAAAGTAGCGTTTAATTTACGAAACAAATTATTATTCATGAGAATAAATGACAGGAACTAGTATTAAATTATAGTATACCACATAAATGAGCTATTATTAATAGAAATATTTAGAATAAAATCTAGTAATTATTTATTTTGGTAGATGATTATTCCATGTCATACAGTAAACATTTCCCAAGGTTTTATTTTCAGATTATATAACAAATGACTAGAATAATGATTTCGTGAATAAATGTATTGGATTTTAAATACTCCAATTAAAAATTGTAATATTAAAATTCGTTAGGGACAACATAAATCAATAATAACTTTAAACTTACATTTTACGAAATTATTTATATAAGATTAAATTCGAATCAGGTAAATTTAAATATTAGATTTAACGTTTTTAAACTGACTGATATGCAATACAAACAATATTTTAAATTGTTAATCACTTATTTGACAGTTCTGAAGACAAGATTTATTTCCAATTCCAGATGGATCTTGTACATAATATTATGATTTTATAACATTTCTTAAAAACGGTTTTAATGATTTTGTAATATTATAACCATTTTAGATCTAACAGATTCCTGTAGTTCCGCTAAAAATATTTAAAAAACATGTGGATTAGTTATAATATGATAAGTCAATTAAAATATAGAATGCACTGATCGATCGAAGGACGTTTGCCAACCATACAAAGTGTCGTGTATTAATAAAAACTATACGTTTCACAATCTGTTGTTTACATTTATGAAGTAATTTTCTTTGAACAATATATATGAAAATAGTTATGAATATATAAATATTAATTTTTTCGGTTACTTACCAGCTATTATGAAATATACATATTATCTATTTGTAGTTTTTGATCATAGCATGCACATAGAAATGTGTCTACTATAATAACACCATCAATAAATATAATTATTAGAACTAACATTTTAAAAATAAACTTTTAATGTATTTGATAAAATTAGCATATTATATTCAACGTTTTTATTTTAAACTATGTTAAAAGCAACAGGTTTTTATTATTAAAAAATAAATATTTAGTTTAGTAAAAATTATTATGGATTATCATGCAACTTAATTTAAAACACCGATAACTTGTATAATGCACTATATAATGTATACGTTTTTATGAATTATATATATTATATTTTTTTATTAATTATAATTTATGAAAAAATTATTGTTCATATTAAATGTAGGTATGTTTTTTTTATATATTATGCGGTATGTTATAAAAAAAATTAGCGAAAATTATACTTTGAAAATGTTATAAGTTCCTGGTTTCTCTCTTTCATTTATAAGTCTGACATAAAGTGATATAAGTTAAAATGATTTCCATAACGAATTAATCTGGTACATTATTAAAACGATAAAAAAACACCAAAACTACGCCGGACGAGACAATCTAATTATGGCAATCTACTCTGTGTTATCAGTGGAAAATATCTATCAGATACGTACTATCAATACATTTATCTGCATACACGACGTATTTAATTGCAGTATGTGAATAAAACAATATTGGCAGTAAGCACATTAATTATTATTGGTTCCTCTAAAAGTATGGACCAAAATGGCAAAATATATCGTGAGATAATTTTTTTTCAGTAAAATCAACAATTTTAATATAGCTAGGGGTTTGGTACGTATTTGTAATTGCGTGGAAGATGTGTCGACCTTAATATGGAATTAAATTAATATCATTCATTACATAGATTTAGAAAAAAAAATTTGTGAAAACACTCTGCAAGTTGTTGAGTGTACCTCGTCGTCACTGAGTGTGTCGCACTCTAATGGATGTGTTAAATTAATTGAACTCAATGATAAATCATTGCATGCGAATAAATTAAGATTCATCTGTCTTTCTGCCTATACAAATATTATATTATTATTATATATATTATTATTTATTTATTTATTCGCGTACAGTCGATTGAACTAATTTTTTCGCAAACAAATTGGACATATTTTTTATATGGTTATTATTATAATATTATTTCGTATATTACTAGGTAGTTGTTATTAACGTATAAGTCAATACAAATGGTACCTATTATAAAACGGTGTACCAAAATATGACAATTAATAGTATACAATATGAATTTTAGTGGTGGAAAGTATTAAATCCCTGCGAATAATATTCTTAAATTAGGTACAACAAAATAAGTAAAACTGTTATATTTCACCGACAATTTTAAATAAGAATTAGAAATTCCAACTTAAAATGTCTATAAAAGATATTGTAAATTTGTGTTTAAGAGATTTTTTAGGGTTTTATGAGAAAAATGTACGAGAAACCTCGATAAACTTTCCTTGTAAATTGGAAAGCCTTAGATATTAAAATTAAACATTTTATACAATTTAAACTACAAAATAATTTGCAAATTTTCGTGATTTCGACAAATATTTTGTCAACACTTAAATGTTTCTAGAAAAATAGTGCTACCTAATGTGGTTTTGATATTTAAATTTTTGTAAGATCGACTTATGTGGGATCTTGTCTTGCATTTTCAAGCTTATTGACCAAGCATAACATTTTTATCAACATTTATAGAATCAATTTTAAGAAACAAATTTAAAATGCCTATTAATAACTTAAAGTTAGTCTATATATTTTGAAAATGTCATTGCATACAGAAACTGATAGTCGCAAGAATAAAATGTTTCAAGTTTTTACAATTAATATTTTTTGAATTAAATCCAAATGACGAAAATCGATTTGAGGCATAATCAATATTTTACTTGTAAAATGTGAATATCCAATATCAAAATTTGAACCTTAACCGCTCATTAAAAATGTATGTGCTTTATCGCTATGCTTTGATTTTTATTTATATATATTTCTTATCAATAACCAATACCTATGAGGAACTATGCATTCAAACATCACATTCGAAAAGAAGGTATTGGATATTTATTCTTTTCTACCCCAAGTTTCAACCAGATCAGATTTGCTACCTAAAACCACTCTCAAAATTGAAGATTAAAGCATTTTTTTTCTACTTCTTAAAAAGTGTCTTTAAACACGATAAATACAGTGAAACAACAAAAAACTGCACAAAATTATTATAATGATGTTCATCGTCTCTGCTCAGACGTTAGAATCTAAAATTAGTAAACATAATTAAGCAAATAATATAATTTATAAATAAAAAAATTACAATATTTAGAAAATAGTCATAATATTGTTCAATATTTCTATGATCACCTGCTTCAGAAACTTAATTAATATACTATCTATGTTACTAATGTGGTAAAAATAAATCACATTCCTGCACGTAACGCGACCAGACGACTTTTGTTTTAAATGTCATTGTACTTATTAGACGAAAACCTCGTTAATTTAAAACAGTTCAATATCATTCATGGTGTCTGCAGCGTTACTCACGTTGTATGTGAAAAGTTTCAGACGTGGTATGAGTACTTAAATATTACAAAGTTTTGAAATAATTTGCCTTCTTTCCAAGGGTTTACACCAGAATCATTTATTCGGGTTTTGGGTGTCGGTTACTGGATGTTTCGAGTGTTCGGACACCGGAATGAAATAATTTAAACAAACATTTGGGTGTTTAGGATCAGAAGTACAATATCCATGTGTAACTGTGTAAGTTATTAGGGCCTGGAGGTTCGATGTTTGGGCGATTTTTTTGGTTGAAGTGTAATAAAGCACAAATTATCGTTCAACCTTTTTGCGCGCTTTAGGATTACGATTACTATAAGTATACTAACTATGGAACTATTCGTCAATTGGCACTGAGCGTACAAGGTTACTCCGTTTCGTAACCCTTCAACTATGATGACTTTGCCACTATTTTCGATTATTGCTCGTGTGTTATTTATGTGCCGTCCAACGCGTTAATCATGATACTGTATATAAACGCAATTGCAATTCGGGTACTTGGGATAGCATATTATAAGCCACTCCTGCGTTAGTGAATGACCCTTTTTTAAAAAAATTTTGTCGCGTATTACAGAAAGCGAAAGCGTATCCGTTTTTTTTCTTCATTTATATTTCTCCTTATACGTATTCTATTCTCCGTTCGTAGAAAAACTGGTCTGATGCAACCTCACGCCACCATTCTGAATCCTTCCTAGTCGGTCAGACGAGCAAATTACATTACAGCTTCACTTTAATTTAAGGCCCCGGGATACGCGTTACGCAACTAAGTAGGTCTCTTCGGGAAAAAACCGGTTGGCCATTGTAGCAGGGAAGAGCACACTCGGTCAAACGCGTGGTCTGTATAGTTATCAACAATAATAATAATAAAAAACGAATGGAAAAATAATAATAATTTTTTTTTTATGTCCGCATACTCTCGACTTCTATCGCAGTATCGCAGTACTGTACATGAAGGTATATATCGAGTTCAAACAGGTTACATCGTTACTTGCCGGTTATTTCCCTATCATCGCCGAGGCACCCTATTACGTCACAAGAGGTCCTTGATCTTTGCCGCAATTATCGTTGTAAGAGGTAGATACGTCGAACCTTTAAGCATATAAGTTGCGTTGATTATGAGATTTACCGTCAAATTTTAACAAAATATTAAATAAGCAGCTACTTTGTTTTTTGATTTTAATCTCTATGACTCTTGCATGCGAAGAACTATGGCGTTATAATTAATACAATTTCATTAACTATTAGTTATCACTGAAAAAATTAAACTACCAAATTATTTTTTTAAGAACAATCTATTGATATTAAGTTTCTGTAAAAATGTAAAAAATAGTCGAATTTAATTATAAGTAATTTGAAAAATTTGACAAAGAAAAATTGTTTCTTCAACAATATTTATTGACCTACAAAATACTTTTACTCCAGTCTAATGATTATGTGTTGATAGTTTTATTTGCACTATTTGAAATTGCCCATTCAAAATAATAATAATATATTCTATATACTTGCAACAACAATAATATAGGTATTAAATATTTTATATAATGCCACTATAGTATTATACATCATATTAATATATTATAAACTTGTAGGTACTCGAACAAAATTAATGATTGAATATAATGTAATAATGTACATATAATAATTAATAAGTATATAATAGTAATTTAATGTAATGTAAATTCAAGGAATTTTTTATGTAAATAATGTAACGCTGGCTAATAACCACACAGTCGATGCTTTAAAACCAATTAAAAAATTTAAATACTATGTAATAATTACAATATATATGCAAGAAAAACGTAAAATTCAATATAGATTGGTGGCTGTGAAACAAATCAGATCTGCATCTCACTAATTTTGATTTTTGAATAAAACTGATCAGTCAATATGTAAAACCATACATCTAGGATTACTATACGTCGCAATATGTGTTAAGTCATAACTGTTGATCATATTATGTTTTATGTTTATAAAAAATATAAATAACGGCACGGTTTGATATGAATATAGACGTAAATAGGTATGTAGGACGTAGGTATAATAGGCGCTGTGTATTTTAAAAATAACTTCCTTAGGTAAATGAAAAAAATACATTTCGTAATTTGGGTGCTTAATGAACTTTCCCTTTTTGTCCTATTCGTAATAAGTTCAGCACGGAAAACAAAGTGTATTTCTCCCGTAGAAATTATGTAATATAGTACACATTAATCGTATCGTATAGGTAATATTAAAAAATCCATTTAAAGTTGTATTAGTAGTATAGTAATAATATAATAAAAGTAAATTGATGTTTATGTTTTGCATGCAACAATCACCAATATTATTAACATCTATTAAAATTGAATAGTAGTAGGTACGTCTTAGTAACGCATAGATTGTGAAAACAGTTTTGAAATTAATAGGTAATAGTATAACCTGTATATAATATTATATACCTACGACAAAGATGATTTTTAAATACTAGGTACCATTGATTATAATATATGGAATTTATTGATTTATTTGTATTTGCAATCAATAGAAATACTATTATTTTGCTTACTACTTATTTTTATCTTGTATGGACAACGGACATAATCATCGTCGTATTCATACTACAAACGCAGAGTTAAATCATACTTTATATGTAGTTTATTATGATTTCATCGATTTATATTATTTTATACAAAAGGTATTAAGCTATATATTTTTATACTTTTAATATTTTATAGAATAAAATATAGGTTATTCACTAAGTACATTTTATTAACCCAAGCTATTATTATGCCATACAATAATCTAGATATTATACAATTATCCGTGCATAAAAGAATTGTTTTAATTCGAAAATATTAAGTTTATTCATTTAAAATAAATCAAAGAACTAAATATTTGTAGAATCAAGTAATAATTAAGAAATTATAAGATTAATGGTTACTAGTAATAATAATACCTACTTTTAACAATTTAAAGTAATCAAAGAATAATATTTTTCACCATTTTTTTATTATTATCTTTTTAGGTTTTTATTTTTTCGAAAAACAGCATACATCTATAATGTCATATGACTATATTTATGTATTAAACGAATTTAATCGAGTTTCATCACCAGACTGTACAAGTTTTAAAGTTTTTTTGAAGCAAAATAATTAATTGTATTATAAATTATAATATTACATAACATTAAATTATTTTCAGAAATAATTAGTCACATTGTGTTTCCGTCCTTGTAAAACTGAAAACCTGTACAGTCATAGTATTTTTGCCATTATCATAGAAACGAACGAAGAAGGAACCACAATTAGTTGAAAAGTCTAAACTATATTAATATTTTTTTATCGGGTGGTGTATTCGTACCGTCCTCTTGGGCCCCGGATGTCACCGTTTGTGGGGATATTTGAGTACCTAATAAAATAATTAATTACAAACTAAAAAAAATGTTGGTTATCTATGATTAAAATATATCACTATATACAATTATTTCTAGAAAAACTGAATTGACGTAACAAAAATTAAGTCATTGATTTTTGGTAAATTAGAAAAATATACGTTTTGTTTTATCTACTTAGTATTTTATTAAATACGCATGATTTCACAAATCGTTAAATTAAAGTTACCTATACAACAATAACCCGCAATAAAGATATTGTGAACGACACACGAATACACAAGCGTTCGGGCACTGCATATTATGATCAATGGAGACAATTACCGGACAGACATAAACGTTCAGAACAATGTCCAAGTCACTAATCACTACCCCTAACAACCGTACATGGATTACAACACGTCATATTATTAAGTTATATGGATAAAATATGAACAAAATTAATTAATTTTGTAAGTCATTAGTCAAAGTTAAAAAAAAAAACAATCGTCAGCCGGCGATATTATACCATTATGGTGTAGTGTGTTGTGGTTGTATGTGTTGCCATGGTGCAAACATTATACGTTTGTGTGGTATGTTTATTATGATACGGACATTATTATAGCAAAATATGGAAAATTTGCTCGAAATTCGTCTTCAGCTATATTGCAGACTAACAGTTAACGCCAATAAGAACATTTTAACAACGGACTTATAATACCTACTTATTTAACTATCGGTTTATGTGATACTGCTTTACTGTACATTTTATATCGCTGAACCACAGACCGTACGCTGCATCAACGACTAAACGCCAAGTCCACCGAATAAAAATCAATTTCGCTGTATCTTATAATAACGACCTCTAAAAATTTGTAATAACGGTCATTAGAAAATCATGACCTACGTACGCCTACTCTATTATGTATAAAGATTCTTTATTAGGTATCGTGGTAAGACGCGGTTTTACTGATATTATAATATTATATTCATAATAACAGACGATATTTGCAGGGGATTTACTTAAATATTATAATGAACACTAGTCACTAGCTGATGCTACGGTACAACGTATTACCGAACAAAAAAAGTGTGTTTTTATGAAAATTAATTTTAAACATTTAAACGTTTAGGTTTCATAACACAAACGCGCCGTATGATCGTAAAAATATATTACGTTTTTGGTTAGCACAATGCATATTATTATTATTATTATATTTTAACCTATAATATGATTATATAGGTAGTGATCAGGAGAAAGGTGATTGATAATCAGTGATGCAAATTACATAATTTACTAAACTGATAAAAGTGAAATAAAGTGATCCGCCAAAAATGAGTGTAGGTACTATGACGGAATCAAAAATCGTAATCGTGCTCGTAAGAATTAAGGAGTATGTTATGGACACGAGCTTGCTTCGTGTTTTGCATATGTCCATTTCCGTGATCACAGATAACAGATTAATATGGATGCTTTTGTGTATGTTGTTTTGCCTATACGATTGGTTGGTCCGGTGTAGACGAGATGGGTTTTTAAACTCACTAATTTATTATTGTCCGATTGAACTGTTTTAATTTTTATCCCACCGCATTGACGGTAAAGTGTTCAATTTTGGTCGTCTGGACCAGGGCATGACAGATAAAAAACAACTATAGGTTTTTAATACGTTTTTATTAACGGTTTACAAATACGTATTGTTATTGTTGTATGAAAAAAAAACTACCATCAAATAATGTAAATTATTGTAATGACCGGACCAATGACTAAAATATATATTATTATAACAAGAAAACATTGTTAAAAACGTATTTATTTCAACATTATGTCATTTTATAATGTAATTACCCGTGTGTTTTGTTTTTGTTGAAAACTTGAAAACAACAATACATACGTCACATTTGCATAGTCTCGCCTAAAGAATACCATACCAATTACTAGTACGACTTGCATAGAAATTATAATAATTATTGTTCTTTTTCCTTTCCGTATCATTTTTTTCCATCCAATTGTTAATAATTAGTTGATATTAATAGAATCAAATATAAAGCCTAAAAAATCCCTTTAAAATGCATCAAAAGGGGGAAAAAATTATAACTTATCGTATTTCACGATATCATTATAAACTACGTACCTAAATCAGTTTTTATTTCAGTTATTACTGTTAGAAAATTGATAAATTATAGTAGTAATTGATGGATGACAAGGGCAAGTACAATTATTATAGGTATTATATTTAAATTAAAAATTATGCCCGTCGTCTATTAATATAAATAAGGAACGTGATCCTGTATATTTTATTCACAAACATGTCACAATATAGTATAAAAGCTAATATTGTTTTTATGTAATTTAAATAATAATTGTAAACTACGATCGGATTTTTAAATTATTTTGGATGCTTACACCGTTTATTCATTGATACGTATAACCAAAGTATTATTATAGCTGTTGACTTATCGTATAAATTGTACCATAGTTCTAAATGACTTAACAGCATTACACGAGCGTATTACTCGTCTACGATATCCATCCCATAACAAACAGGAGGAATCCAGCACAGTGTATGATTTATAAAATAATTTCACGGTTCGGTAGTCGTGATAAAGACCGCCAGAAAGACGGAATAATTTTGTGGTGATTTTCAGTTAGGTATTCAATCATACGGAAATAGTCACATTATTGAACTGCAATGCGCACCAATTTTACCTTGGGCAATTAAGTTATAGTTATTCGTGATAGAGGACAATGGTGATAACCACTATAATAATGCTAAACAATTAATTGATATTGCGGAATAATTAAAAATGTCATGTTTAGGTAATTTTAAAACCAACGTAGGTACAAATGCGTCGAACAGGTACACCGTCACATAGATAATGATTTATTTACGTCATAATATGACATCGTAAACTAGTGTTTTTATTTGTACAAATCATAATAATCGGAAAAGAATACATTTGTTTTGTAATTATTTTAGCTAGTACTTTTACTGATTTATTGTTCTTATTTGTTATTTACATATAAATATATAATAATTATTATTAACGCCACACAATACGAGGATGTATGGACGCATTGATACCAATTATTAACAAAATTACATTCATAATATTGATGAAAACTTTATTGAAATACACAAAGTTTAATTGGGAACTTCACTTGGTGTTTCCCGATATACATTTTTCAAAAAATTACCGAAGAAGAAACATGTAAACCGGACGAGAGTGAAGTGATACAAGTGATATGGTTATATCTAATATCTATCCTAAAATAATGTGCATAACACTATATTTTACATTTTCATCACTGTCGAACACAATACCAACAGCCACTAGGTAATTACCATCAATCATCATGGTAAAAACTAAAAATTGTGTGTGACACACTACATTAGGAATTCATGATTTGCGCTCAATAATGTAGTGACATTTTTTAAAATTATATTTAATGCGTAAGCAACGTGTTTTTGTTGTGTATTCTTTTAAATACAGACAGATAACATTTGTTTGAGAACTTATTTTTTTAATTTGTCTCCTTTTATTATAAATCACCAAGCACATTAGTTATTTATACAATAAGGTAAATATTAATACCTATAAATATATAATATTTATAATATTATACACATGTTTTTTTGTTGTCAAAATGGCTTAAAATTATTTCTATGTAAAAAAACATAATTTGTTATAGATTATTTTTTCTTTAGTTCTATCGTAGTATTATAAATCATTGCAAAAGGACAAAATGAAATATCAAAATACTACATGTAAATTTGCTCTTCATTTTATCTTATTAAATGTACGCTTTATCATAACATTCTGAAGATTCCGCTCATTAATTTAACGACACTAACATTTTTTATTTTATCTCGTATTATGCACTAATTATTTTTTTTTATCTGAATTTGGTATATTATATTGTATTAAGCATATAGATAGGTAGTAGCTATACTGTATAATTTTGCGCGAATAAAGAACTTTGATAACTCATGATGCTTTAAAGTATTTCATTAGTATGATTACGAATTACTAAGTTAATTTTAAAAATGATTATTCTGTTATGTTATTTTCTTTACAATATTGTATTAGATTTAAAACATGAATAATAATTTATAATTTATTGTTACAAACTAAAATAATGCACATACCTTCATATTTGTGTGAAGTATATATTCATAACTCAAATTATATTAATCCTGCATCACGGATAAATGGAATTTAAAATAAAGTGTTTACAACACAATTTATGTGCAAATATACGTTGGTACATCATACATTGAAAATGAGTGACTTATAGTGAGATATGTACTGATATTTAAAAACTATGCAAAATTATTGCACATGGGAAATGATTCTATATAACCTCGATTTACACGTAATGATCGGTATTCATAAAAAATGTATTTGCTTGCATTTTTAACTACCACGATACTGTTTATTTCAATTTCCTCAAAAAATAACAATGTAATTGAAAAATAATAAATTCTACTGATTAGAAAACATTTTTGGGGCATTTATAACACGATTCCTAAGTGTTTTGTAGGGTACTAAATAAATTAATCAATATTAGGCAAGGACATCAGATTCTACAAAAATTTCTTCTACGAAATTCCCATAATTAACACGAAATTGTACTTAACTAAATTTTGTTTAGAATCAGTTTTATCAAATAAGAGAGTTGTGACATTCAGTTTTAAAATAATAATATATCACTATTGTGCATTGAAGTGATCGAAGTGAATAATCGACGACCAGACATAATTCATAAGCATTGTGGGGAATGTCTTGGTTTTAAAATGGCGTGCTTTTTTTTATGGAGATAAAAATGTTGGTCAAAAAGTTTCACAATGAATCTAACCAAAGTTTAAAGACTGGTTTATTTATCTAGTTTTTACATAATTTATATTATTTTTAAGAATTGTTTTGTAGTTTTCCATGAAATTGATTCAATTACCGAAAATAATTGTACCTATTATTAAAACCGTAATTATGCAGCATGTTTTAAAATTGTAATTTAATTTGTTGTTATTTTAATTTTTGGGAATAATGATAGAATATAGTTTTAATTACAGCCTGCTCAAAGTATTCAATTAGTGTTGAGTATATTTTTAAATTTGAATTCAGACTTTTATAAAAAGTATTAATTAATAACATCTACAACATATGTATTCTGTAAAAATGCTGTCAAATCTCAATTTCCACGGTTGACAATATGAAGATTGATGATAATGTACAATAGCTTCGTGAATTAAATTTGTATGTAAAATATTTTAAGTAAGCATTACTTCATTACATTTTATCTTATTTCAATATAAAATCAAAATGAGTTTACAAACTAAATATTTAAACAATACAAATTTTAAAATTTCAAACACTAAGCTTATTAAAACTTTGTTTAAACTTGTTTTCAGCTATATAGTATATTTTTAGCAGCATGTTATCTTTTTGAATGCCGAGTTTTTGAAAAAATAAATGAATGGGTTACAATATAGTATTTTTATAGAAAATATATACTCACTGAATACCAACTCTTAATCATCCAGCTACAATATATTTTATCCAAAAGTAGTTGTGGCCTTTGAAGAAGAAATCGTTTATTCAATATACTACACAATATAGGTTATATTGTATGTTTTTTAAAATCAAAATATTTTTCAACTATGCTTTATTAATATTAAAAATCACTGTGAATAAATACTGATTAAAAATCACTGGTAAACGTCTACACTTTAAAAAAGTGAAATACGTTAATCTTTCATCTCGCGAATGTTACTCAGTGTCGTATTAAATATGACTGAACCACGAGTCGCCAAGGGTTAGCGTAAAAAACCTATTAGAAATTTCAAGGTTTCAATGTCGAATAGGTGGAGCTCCGAGATAGAGCATCTATTCTAATATCAAACAAATCACCTCCTCATAGCAATAATAATATGCAAAGTCAAGTTCATTGCAAAACTCGAATAGATAATTCTACACACGAGGAGATAACATGAATGCATCAAAAAATGATTATATTAATTCGTATACTGTAACAATGTTATTGTCTCACTAAAAAAAGTAAATCACAAAAATTACAATTTTGACGTTAAACGGTGTAGATGTGATAAGAATAATGTATTCATGTAACATAACCAAGTAAACATAATATTATGATTTACATAGTTTATACAAAGAATGCTTATTTCACAGTGGACAGAATTTTAATGATTTTATTTATATTATACATATTGTTTTATACCTACCAACTACCTATAAATATTGGAAGAAATATGACTTTTTTGTATGTTTACCTACCGTTTCACTATTTAAACTATAAAATACAAGATTTTATTGACAAATTTATTGATTGATGACTGATTTATTTTTAATTTATTTTTAACTTTTAAACATGTTTCAATTTTCATTCCTTCAATTATACAAGTTGTTTTTAACCGAAATGTGAGCAAATTGTAGTTATTAAATTATAAAAAATTGGTAATCCAAAATTATGTATAAAACTACACATTATTTTTTGTTTTCGCTTGTTTGATAATCATAATATTTAAATATTATAGACGATTAAACAATCTACAGAAATGATACTATTCAGACATCTCACATAATACACAAATTCGTATAATCTTTGTAATTCATAATATGTGTTGACAAATTGATATTTTGTGTTACAATTATAACACATATTGTAAATTAGTATAAATATTATAAAATATTTATACGATATTTCAAAGATAACGTTCTCGTTTATATTGTACATACAATATACATTTGGAGCTTTAACTACACCCTGAGGGATTCTATCCCACGTGAAAAGGTTTTTACGGACACATTTATGCACGTGCAGCGTCCTCTTAAGTAGCATTTTTTGGGTTATCATTAGTGCAGCTAAATACACCTATAGTTAAATAATATTCAAATTTTGATTTTTAAATATTAATAGTATAAGTTTATCATTACCTATTTACATAGGTAATATTATATTGTTAATATAATTACTTTTTCGAATGCGTATTGAGTACAATTAATGACTTATAATTTTATTTACACCTCCACCTTATTTAATATTTTCTAGGTATTTGTGAAAATAATGTTTTTATTGATATTTTAAAACAATAATATCAAGTTGTTTAGTCTTGAGTCTATGGTTCTTTATACTTTTGACACTTTAGGCCTATTCTAAACACACGAACTATTTGCTTACTACTATTATAGCTACTATTAGCTACTTGGGCACCTATAAAGATATTGCATTTTCGGGTTTTTATTTAATCTTATTAAATTAAGGTATGAATAACATTTTGTTTGGATTATGAAATCAACTTTTAAGTACAGAAACATATAATATTATGCTGTTGTAATACATAGGTACACTATAGGCCATTTGAATATAGGTACGCACTAAAATAACGTTTTTATAATCAATGAAAATAAATGACTGATCGTACGTCGAATAAAATAATATATGACAATCATAGAAAAATTATACAACGTAATTTATGATCAACAAAGGTCATGGGCGAAAGGTCCGATGGATGCACCGCAAAATTCTTAACGAAACTAGTCACACATTTATATAGCTAAGGTATTGTCATTAATCATAATCTACTATTTATTTTTAAAGTTATTGTTTAGAGGTATGATATATCGTGGTTTGTACTATGTAAGTAGCATAATTACATATTCACGTGATTGTCAAAATTCGGACAAAAAATATATATACATAAACGTCATAATAATTATTACTTTAATGCGTATTATTATATTCTGTGTTCAAATAAATAGTTTTTTTTTTTAATCGTGTTTATAATATTATACAAAAACATACTACGAGAAATAGATATTTAAATTATTAGAGCTATAAAAAATAAAATGTATTTGCCTAAATTAAAACGACATGTAAAAAAAACCTTATATTTATTCCAAGAATACATTTTATTTCATCAGGTATACCCATTTAATTCTATGAATAATGTCATTATTATTAGGTATATGTTTATTGTTTAACTGTATCAGTAAGTTTAAAATATTTGTATGCAAAAGTGTAATATTTTTTAACAATAGAAGAGTTATTGTCTCTAGTATATATTTTTTAAGAACCGTGTTTTTATGATTTAAGAAAAGATAATTGTATAATATTTGTTTTACTACAATGAAAAATTCTCTATTTAATTATGTACATATTTGTGTTTAAAAAGATTATTGATTATAGTATATTACTTACCATAAAATAGATACATAAAATATATTTTTTTATTTTATTTTATTTACGACCAAATATTAAGTGATAAAAAATAAAATTATAGTAATATTGGGAATTATTATTGTATAATTTTAAGTATTAGTTTTAAAAAACAATGCGTACATAATTCCTAGCAAAATTATCTAATTTTGTCTTTGTATGATTGGTGAATCTAGGTAAACATGTCCATAATCAAAAATTTATGGGGGGAAATGTAAAATTGTGCAAAATTAAAAATATTATAAATATACAAATGAAATAGATTATTATACACTGCAGTGCTAAGCGAAAACATGATAACTCCATTTTTCGTAAAAATGATATTTTTGTACCTATAGGTAAAATTAGTGGTTCTACACCGATTTTTTATGTAAAAATAGCGTATTTCTTATTAAAACCCATCTTAAAATGAAATTTAAAATAAGAAAATATGCGTTAAGTCCAGTATATTTGATGTTTTCTAAGCGAAAACACGGTAAATCCAAATACTAAGCAAAAACTCGGTATATCACATGAAAACGAATGGAGTTACCGTGTTTTGGCTTATGTTCATACGTTAGAAAAAATCAAACGTTTAGCTTAAAAACGTTAAATAATATTATAATGTAATAATATAATACAACACTGTCTCGCTTGGAGTACCTACCTTATAATTATTTTCGTTATTATAATTTATAACTTATATTTTTTAAAGCGTCATCACACGTGCTAGCCGCTAGGTAAAAACTCAAGACCATTTCAATCCAACGACTTAATTTAATGATGAATTTAGCAAAAACACAGGCCACAAATCAAACAAACGAGCCCAATTTAATTGTAAGTTATATATTTTCAAACAGTTTGAACAATTACTAACCATTTATATTTAATTAATAACTTAAAATTATTGTCGTACAATTATGTACATTATATCCAAATTTAAAAGAAATAATAATTTATAATAACTATTGTTAGGTACTTTTTTTTAATTTTATATATTTTAGAATATGAGAGATACAGAAGATACATTAGAACATTATTTTAGTAAAATAATAGATTCAGTGGTTACAGTTGAAAGTATTGTAAACCCTATTTTAATTGACAGCTGCAACCAACATGAAGGTCCCAAGTCTTATACAAATTTTGAGGTAAGTCCATTATAAAATAAATAATTATTTCAAATGAATATATTATTTTTCCAGTTAATTTATGATTAAATTTTTCAAAAATTATGTATATATTCATTATACCCACTTAATACTTAGTTACTTTTGTATTCTGTAGAATCTTTGTGATGTTCAAGATATGCAATTTACACAGATTACACATACAAATAATATGAATATAGATTTGTTTAATGATATTCAAAACACTGCCACTTTTGTTGAAAACCTTGATATTAATACTTTAAAATAAAAGTCTCATTTATTATTTTGTAATAATTTTTTTATAATAAAGAATTTAAATTATTTGTTTGATAAAATTGGAGTTACACATTTCTTTGCATACAAACAATATTGTATGATCATAGACTTAAATATGGTATGTCCAAAAAAGTCTAAGCAATAACCCGGTAAGTCCTTTATTATGGAGTTATCAATTTTTCGCTTAGTACTCTGATATTGATTTTATGATAAGTCCATTTTCTCCTTAAAAAATGCAATAAAGTTAAAATTAAGTGTTCAACCAATTTACAAGATGTAAAATTAGATATATCTGTACAGCATTTATTTATATTAAAAAAAAAAAAATAATAATATTAGTTTATTTTTATTTTTTAAAAGTCAAATAATTAATACTATTACAAATTATACTTATTTCTACTTTAATATTACATTAAAAATAAAGTTTTGGTTTTCCAAAAAAAAAAAAAAAATCAATTAATTAATACATAAACACATAGGTATTAATGTATAAAAGTCAGTACTAACAATTTTAAAAAATGTTCCATACTTCTTTTGTTATTTTTATACTCCACGCAAATAAACATACATTTTTTTTTTGGATGTGTTGCAACTTCTCTTTGATCTAATTCAACTAATTCTAAAAATGTATTTATTTATTTATTATACTCCCTTTTTCCATTTCGATACTCTCGTTTTTTATACTGGATAATTTTAGTATTTTTAATTTTCGACAATTTTGGCAAACATTCCTCTTTTTGGACATTTTCACTACGGAAGTTCCGGACATTTTTACCGTGGATATTTTTGTAGACTTCGATGATAAGTACCTAATGAATACATTGTATAGTCCATATGATTTTTAACGCTTATTCATTAACAATATACACATTGTTTATGCATTAAAAAAAATGAATGATTGATAATAATCATACTATACTCTCGTGTCTGAAGCTAACAATAATTAAAGTTCTGAATCAGTTTTACTAAATTAACGTTCTACCGGCTATTTGTATTGTATTCATTTATATTAACTGTATGATGGGTATTGCCCGTATTTAATAAGCAATAATAAATATTAACACAAATAATGAGATAAAAAGGAAATCTTAAAATATCTTAACCTAATAATTCTATAGGCTTATATTGCTATTTCATGGGTTCTTAACTTTATAAAATACAAATTAACATAATTTAGTTTAAATGAATCATTTTATTTCATTTGTATGTTAATATATTATTTTAGTATACGTTACTACGTTCGAACTATAAGTGCATTAATATTAAACTCATATCAATTGTAATAGTACGTATTGCGATAAACATCAAACGTTTTTATATTATCGAAATATTATAATAATATATTTATATTATTATTATTATTACTACCGTAAAACTTTTTTACCTTGAAATCGACGATACCTCGAACTTTTTCCCCAGTCCCTAGATATTTCTATTTAAAGGATCCTAATTATTTAACTCGAATTCTTGGATGACTCGAACTTTTTGGCCGGTCTCTTGAATTACGAGTTAACCAAGTCTGACGGTATTATATAATTTAAATGTAATTAGCTACTTTAATATGATTAGGTATCAAAAAGTATTATTATTAATAAAGGTTTTACATTTTTAATCATGTTAATGATCATAATAATAAGTTAAATTAAAAATAATATTATAATTATTTTTTACCTTAACCTTTTAATTATCTAAAAGGTTAGTACGATATATATGTGTATATATTATGTTTTAATTCGTATTTAGTAATTATTTTCTAGAAAAGTATCAATAGTTTTGGAACTATTTTTTTTACATAATTTAAAGTCAATACAAAATACATTTTTCTTAAAAAATATATACCTACATTTTACCTTTTTGTATGGTTATTTTTTTTATTTTTTATTTTTAAATATTTTACATTTTTAAAATATAAATACATTGTTGATTTCATATTCTAAAACAGAATATTTTTCTGAAATTTTAAATTTACAAAATTTGAATTTCGAATTTTGAAATTAGTCATAAGCATTGAGTAATGTACCAACATTTTACGGAATATTTAACCCCTATGCTACGACTCTGCATCATTTAATAAAAACTTCAAATATCTATAAGTCAATAATTAAATACACTGCCACAGACTAATAATTATAACCATAAAAAATAGAAAAATAAATTTTTAATTAAAAAATGTTATTTTGTAATGACTTCAAACTGTGTAAAAAAAAATACTTTCAAAAGCGTTAATGTATTTCGATAAAATGAATGTTACTTTATATGAATCACTTTCAACTTTGTATATAGTAAGTCTACAATAGTGAATAACTAAAAACCCTCAATATCTCCACGAGGAGTTGTTTAGTTGTAACCATCATTTGTTCATCAAGACTCTTAAGAATACTCATTTTAATGCTTGTAATTATTTTATTTGTACCTGCCTACTTAGTCAAGCACATGAGCTGTATTAATTAGTATTAAACTTCTATTTTTAAATGGCAACCTTACCTAACTCATTTTACTCATTTTAGAATGAAAATATCAATTAAAAAAATTGATTCTTTTTTACTTAGTACTTCAGTATTCTGTTCTTTTTGGAACTTTCTGTACAATGTTATGTTATATGTTTGTAAACGGAGATAATACAATAATATGCATATGAAGAGTTTTCTTAATCGGCTTATTATTATACTAATCAGTTATACTTTTATTTAGTAGGTGAAAACAGTATACTTATGTTTCATGTAACTATATCTATCAATGAGAAACTGTATCTGTACTCTAAGCTGGTCATTTTTGACGCACCCATTAGTTATCTTAGGTTATGAAGGAAAATTGTTATTTTAAATATTTTGTAATTGATTACAGAGTTAACCATTTAATATACCAATTATAACTAAGAACATCGATGATCAACATGTATAAACCACTTATTAGTTAAATAAAGAATTCAATATTTAAACTAACGCTGAAAATTAAAAATTAATACAATCATGAAAACTTTAAATCAAAAATGTACTTTAAAAATAGTATCATAGTTTTTGACTTCCAAAAATTTGTTTGACGAAAAAGTAAAATTGAATTTAATGTCTTCTTCATCTCAATCAATGATATAAATTATAATACGTATAGATAGAAATGTGGTTTCTATAAATTAAGATGAAAAATGAATATTATAAACTAACTCATGAATATTAATAAATAATAAATATTGTTTATACTTTTATGGTACTTAGTCAGTAGTCACTGGGATTTACATTTACCTCCTTGGAGAAATAAATGTGTATTATACTGTTTAAAAACTTTAATGGAGAGAATGTTAATGGACAATAAAAATAGTTGTGTTGGTGGGATAAATAATTAGAAACGTGACTATTGAGTACCTACACGTTATGACGTATTTCATAAATTTATATTGTTTTAATATGATAACATATTTTTCTATTGTCAATAAAATATTTATACATATATAATATACTTAATATGATTTTGTACGAATATTTAGTAAAAACATTTTATTTATACTATTTAAATCCATTTTTTTGTATTATATACCTTTGAATAAAATTCAAAATAATTGTTTCAAATAGAGAATATATTTATAGTGATATATTTATCACAAGGATTTAACTTAGGAATAAAAAGCTTGATAAAAAATGAATGCATACAATTTATTTCAATTCTCAGGTAGACTAATATTATCCTCTAAGAAAAAGAACCTAATAACAATAATTAAATGTAAAGAACTTAATATCAATAACTCAACCGTTGGTAAGAACAAACATATTAATCCCCACTTAGTAATAAGAACATGGTTATTAAATATTAATAATTAGTTAATAGGGTGCGTACCAGGTACCGATAATCGATAAAAAAAAACCAAGAAAAAATAGAATAACAGAAAAAAACAAAAATTTAAAAATATAAAATATATTAATTTATTATCAAAGAAAAAAAAATTAATGAAATCAAATTATAATTACTGATTAGCGGCAACACTGCAAATATGTAAAAAAGCTAATAAGTCTAATTATTTACAGCAGGGGTGTCCAACCTTTTGGGAAGTCCGGGCCACATTAAGCAAGTAAAAGTTGTCGTGGGCCACATCATACATTTTTATAATAATACATTTTATTTTTTCGCCATCGCCATCGTTGTAATTACGATACACATTCACATACTATTTAATCAATATAATAGGTATGGGCACCAGCTTTTATATTAATAGGTTTTATTTTTAATAATTTTTTTTCTTATTTTATACACATCTATTATTAAGTAATTGATGGTTTTCACAGGGCCACATCAAAACCTATCATGGGCCGCATGTGGCCCGCGGGCCGCGGCTTGGACACCCCTGATTTGCAGTATTTATTCACATAAATGCTTCGTCATTCCAAAAAATATTGCAATCACTCATTATTTTGAAAAATGTTAACATAATATTATTATGTCATTAAAAAACGACATTTTTCAAAAGAAATATATTTTATCAAATAATAAAAGCATTACGAACAATTTAAACATGAAGAATAAAAGATATACTACAAAAGTCAATAAAAAAAAAAATTATTAAGTATACAGTTTTCTTAATATTATTCTAATTTTTGTTCTTTATTACATGTCATTTTTTCTTCGGTCTTTTTTTCCGGGATTCTCAGGTACCTGTTACCTAGTATATAAATTAAATTAACATTGATTATAAATACTATTTATGCATATTACATAATATTTTATAGCTTACTAATACACTATTTCTATCGCCTATTAGTAATTTATGAGTCTTAGATGAAAATATATAACCAATTATTAATTTAATATTGCCTAATGAAATCTAATAATATGTTTAAATAAATATCACTTTAAAACGACAAATAAACACGCACCCAATAAATAACTGACTGCTATCTGAGATAATGATAATGTACAATTAATATTTTTATGTACAAGATAATGGTGGAATGTTTACTAATTTTAATGCCAGTAAAATTATTATTAAAATAATAATTATTTTATGCAAAATCTTAAACGACGATACAAATAGTATAAGGATTCTCAAGCTATACCTACGCTACAGGTTACAACTTCGACCATGTATAATTATTATGCTGCGAGCGTTAAACACGGGCCCAATGAAGTCCAATTCATAACGACCGTTGTTGACGCTTTAATACTTAATACATCTAATTAGTAATTGAAACTATAATTTTGAAAGAGTGATAACGATGAGCCGTTTATATTCAAGACAATAATATTACAGGATCAAATTTAAGTATCGGAGCGCGCCGGGCAAGTTCCAATACAATGACAATGTGTCTATTTCCACGAACGGCTTCATCCGGTTTTCTAACCATCATATCACTACTTCCTCTTAAAATTGACTTTTCAAATTTAGATATTGTAAAAAATTGAGCCCTTAATATTAAGTCTTTTCAAGAGGGGAGACATTCAAAGTTTGAATATTTGTTACTGGCTGACTGACTGACTGGTCATCAAAATTATAAGTTACCTACTTCGCGTAGAAATGTTTAGGGAGGGTAATTCTAAATGCATAAAGTGACATTGAATCGATGGCCTCGACATATAACTAAAACTAGCTGTCGGATACTGCAGCATATTATTAAGATTATTATTATTGTTATTAAGTTCAAAAATGTTAAGTTAGTTGTTCTTACATCGATCAACAATCGCGAAACGCCGTCGAAAGATAGTATCGGTGTTTTTATAATAATAATAAATTAATAAATATCATATTACGGTAGTGTGCGGGCCAAATTCCAGAATATTATACCTACCTAGGTAGCAAAATTAATGAAAGATATCTAACAAAAAGGGCTAAATTCTCTCGATAGCGTTCAGACCTAACTAGTTAACTAACACAATTAACAAAAGTATCAATTCTGCATTATATATAAATATTAAATATATACTTTTATATATATATAATATAATATACCTAGAATCTAGATATACAATTTGTCTTGATTCACGTGCATTTCATAAATCCATAAACAACAATGATAGTCTATAAATATGATTTTTTTTTTTTAAATTAATTAAGTATTTAAAAATTACATATAGTATAATACATTTTTTATTTAGCTAACTTAATAGATTATGCTATAGTGATAGATAGATAAATAAAAAATTATATTTTATAATACCTCTATCATTAGATGATTATAATAATGTAAACAGATACAAATTAGAACCTAATCAAATCGAAAGAAAATCGACCTGTTATGTTAAAACATAGATTAAAACCAAAACTATTTACGCCGTTAATGATTATAATATGGCATTGAAATAACTATTGAGAATATAATTAGAATAATAATATTATTATTAATATTCTTTAATTTCCGGAATTGTATTAATTTTTTTATCAGCAACATTGTTAAGGTTAATACAAATTTAGTTCTATAATTTTGCCAGTAACCACTTAGGACTTAAGAGTTAAGAGAATAGACTGATACATAACACAATTAATTTATTATATACCTGTCAAAATATTCCACTCGTAAACACACACAATTTTTGATTCCACACTGCCCAACTAACTATCTAGCCAACGAACCACTTAATCGTATAATGAAGCTAGTAAATGGGTCTTCATCTCTTTCTAAAAATAATCTTTTCACACAATATGTTATTTATTATAAAACACTAATGTAAACCAATACAAGTGTAGATGTAGATTGTGCTCAATCCCGTTACTGTAAATAAAATAAAATAAATTAAATTAAACATGCTTAAGAAGAAGTAATTATGGCTAATGGAGATCTTTTCACCTACAACCTACTTAATTCAGTAATACTTATGCGGCTATGAGATATAATATAATTTATGATATAATATAATATATAATACATAATTTGTGATTGAAAAAAATTTTTGGATGTAAAAAGTCAGTAGAAAACATATTATAAAATTAAAGAAAACTTTATTTACTAGAATCGGGTAATCTACACATTCCCGGGCATTATGGTGCTACCATATTTTAAAGGACAATGTAGGAAAAATATTATACGTTGCAAGACTTGTTACCCAGATAATCTCGGACAATGTAAACTACAATGGTTTTTTCGTTATAATCACACTTGACAACCTGTAATGTATTTTTATTATGGTTTTCAAAACAAAACATAAAATTATTATTATTAAAATTAATAAAAAAAAATGATTAGGTATCATTATTTATTTTAACAGTTATATTATTGAAAAAGACCTTTTTCATGTCACCTTACTGACAGGTGACAGCCTAAATTGCCCGTAATATATATTAAATTTTCAGCATCTTATTATAAGCACAGACAAATATTTACGTATAAATGTTATAAGAAAAGCTACGATTTCCCTCTATATGAGAACATTATTTGCATACAATTTGATCGGCTGTAGCCAATTTGCACCAAAATTGACCCAACATATATAAAACATGTGTAATTTGCACCATTTTTTATAAAATGCGTTTGTAATTTGCACCAAAATAAGGGTATGTAATTTGCATCACCCTCAGGTAGTAAGAAATAGGAATTGTAATAATTTGCACCAAAATTAAAATCGATTATTTTTTCGATAGTATACAAAAAAATTTGGTCGATAGTACCAACTTACAATTTTCTATATCCTAAATATAACTGAAGCTTAGTTGTTATTTATAAAATAGTTGAGCGTATATTGTTGTAAGTTTATATAAAATCGTATAATTATGAATATAAAAAAATGTTGTCCAATTAAAATAATTATGTGTTAAATTAATAAAAAAAACAAATGTATGCAAAAAAAGTTGGTCAATTTGAATAATTATATGTGTAAAATTAATAAAAAGACAAATGTATACAAAAAAAGTTTGTCAATTAAAACAATTATATGTAAAATTAAAAAAAAAAACAAATTCATCTATATGTTTTATTTGATTTGACGGATTGTTTTGATACCATTTTATGTTTCGCAGTTAATTGTAGGTGGAATAATCTGTAAATAATAATTTATAGTTTGAAAAAAGTAAAGTTATGTAGGTACATAATATTAATTGCTGTTATACTTCACTGTTTTGATACTTACACGTTTTTTGTATTTGTATGCAACTAATGAAATGAATGAAGTTCTTGAAATCAATTTATTATTATACTGGTCCAAAGCAGCTTGAATTTGTTTCGTCCGTTGACATGTGTGAGATGTTATTCGCGGAGTTATATGTAAACTTGATAGTTTTATGTAAGTATCTGTTTGAAAATCTGTTAGAACTTTAATGAAACTGAAAATCTGTGGGTGTGGATGATAAAACTCCGCGTTAAATTTACTGTGAAAGGATTCACATGCATTCGTTTTGTGTGTCGACGACGATGATGCAACTGCCCAAATATACGGTGGAAATAATGAATTGTTGTCTATATAATTGTCAGTCAAATAGTCAGCAAACATTTGAAATTTAATATCGTGTGGTATTGTTGACATAAAGTCATCAACAAAACATGAGCCCACTTCATTGGTTATCGTATTCTAAAATATCTTCCCCGCGATTACTTTTAATTATCTTAACTTCCATATTTCAAGAAAAAAAATTAAATACTGCACTTCAAAAATGTTACGTTAAATTACGTATTACGACGAAATGGCAAGACTAAACGTATAGCTTAGTATATGATCAAAATAATAAACTGATGTACATTATATAAATATATATATAACGCGATATAACGCGATTACGACCGATAATAATTGGACGTAAAACGTCAAAATTTTACCAGATGAGGTGAAAAATCCCGAAAAATTATTATTGTCATTCGTGTTCATCTAGTCTTGACGTCGCGTCAACGAGAATATCGATTATTAAAACTATCAATACTAATGATACTATCGAAAAAATAATCGATTTTAATTTTGGTGCAAATTACAATTCCTATTTCTTACTACCTGAGGATGGTGCAAATTACATACCCTTATTTTGGTGCAAATTACAAACACTACTTTCGACTACCTGCAGTGGTGCAAATTACATATCTTTAATTTGGTGCAAATTACAAACTCCCATTTGATCATAGCTGGTATACACAAAATGCTTTTCAGTTTTTAAATAGCTTATCAATGGTGCCAGATCTGCATGAACTGATTTTTGTCACATCCCATTCACGAGAGACTCGATGGACAATTTTTAAATTATTTATTTTAAATATTACTAAAATCTTGAACAGTTGTTCTGTTGCAATTTGAGTAATAAACTAATAACTTATTATTGTTAAAGCGATACGTATTTTAAATATTAATTGCATTATTTCCGCATTGTAAAGTTCCTATATAATATACTCGCTCAGTTGTTCATGACCGGAATTATGTTCTTATCAAAAGTAATTTGAACATACGAGATAATCGTATTACAACTCTTAAATGAATTTAAATGAATATGAAGGATATTCTACTGATATCATTACTCGAGTTCAGTATACAGAGTGATTCCCCAAGCATGCTCACCCCCATTTTTCCCTTTAATACCTAATGAATTTAGTCAAATTCTGATTATTAGAATTTTTAAATAAAGTTTAAAGCCATCTTTTAATGACTATAGTATTATATTTGTTGTTTGTAATATTACCCTTTTAATGGCTTCATATTTGAAGGAAGTTAAAATATTTAATACAGCACCTATACATACCCCCTTCTAGATACCTATATTTTTTTTATCATTGAGAAAAATACAATTTGTTACTTGAATTAACATTTTTATATATAATTATAACATTAAAAAAAAGTTTAGACTAATTGTATGCTATTTACAGGCATTTGAAGTGTATTAAGTTTATTTTTATAAATATTGATAGTGATTGAAATTAAAGTAATTCATTTTACTACCTATTTATAATACAAATGATAGGTTGAATTAATTTTGCTGAAAACATTGTACTTGAAAATGTCATGTGTATAAAATATAATAGTATACTTTAAAAGTATTAAGTACCCACGAATAATATTTTAAAATCACAACGAAATAACTACCTAACATCGTTATTTTTCATTGAAGTATACAATTTCATCCATATTTGAACTGTCTATAAAAATCAACCATGTAAATATATTTTTTAGGTTTTTTTTTATTAAAGTAAAAACTATTTATAAGAAACCTTATTTTAAATTTTCAGCTCTAAGCATAAAAAATGAACATTTAATTCATTTTTAACTACAAAATAATTTTCAAATGTTCGAAATTTAGATGAATTTGGTCAAAATTTGAACTTTGTGTGATTACAAAAAAAGTGTGCCTATGTAATTCTAATATTTTTGAACTACTATCATGACAACTTTTGAGGAACGTTGTTTTACATTGTCAAGCTTTTTGACACAACAAACAATTTTTTATTGATAATAGAAAAAAAATTTAAAAAAACTGAAAATCTCTCATGTCTACAATTACTTCAAAAACTGTCAAAATAAATTTAAAATTGTATGATACTGTATAGAAATTGATAATCTCAAGTCTTTAGTTTTCACCAACAACAAATTATGAGAAATCTTGTAATAAACTTTCAAGTTTTTTGACAAAGCAAAAAAATTATTACCGACAAAAATACAAAATAAATAAACAGAACAGAACATTTTTTTTTGTTTAATTATACCTAGCTAAAAAAAAATCAAAATATAATGAAAATTGTTTGGTTTATACAAAATAGTAATATAATTAATATTTGGTGAAAGTTTCATGCATATACGATTATAATTTTTTGTGTTACACCAAAAAATAAAATCTATTTAGTCAAAAATTGCGTCTGCTTAAAAATTCCCTTAATTTATTTTTTCGTTTTTCCTGACGCGTTTGAAAATTATTTAGAATTTTAAGTACCTACTAGATTCACTTTCTTACCAGAAGAGATGCTGATGATGAAAATCGAATAACTTTTGCTACCCTAAAAGCTGTTAAGAGACACAAAAAAAAACCAATTAAAAAAATCCACTTAAACTGTAAAATAAATACATTCATTCCTCCTCGCAGAGTTTAAAATACATTAGCACAATTTTTTTTATAGATAATTGAAGTTCAAATTTGGACGAAATTAGATATTTAAGCAATATTACATAGGTAGTTATTTTATTTCAATTAAAAAATGTTATGTGTGGGGACTTGGAGCTTTTGCGAATATCATTATACATATTTTATTTACCTTCACAATGCTATTTTAAATATATTTAGATGCATTTTATGCTATGATTGACTATTTATACCACGAAGGCACCAACCTATACACACCGTTCTACGGTAAGTCGGTATTGATTGAATTAATATTAATATATTATGATTTAAATACCAACTGAATTACCGGCTTTTCTGTATTTATCATTGCATTATTTCAATTTAATATAAACATTATAGTGACTTCCTCAATTACGAGATGCATAGTACACTCAACACCTACTGTATAGTAGTCAGCAGAGCGGTTACCTATACTTTCCCACATTTTAAAATTTAGTCATGTATACATAACAATTATATTATGCTAACGGTGAAAAGTTTTAAGTGTTTGGGATAAATAGTTTTTGAATTACCTACAGACAAATGACAAATAAAATTAGAGCAAAAATAGTTATTTTTCATTGAAATATTCAATGTTGTCAAAATGTTATCTTTAAATTATTCATGTACAAGAAAATCATGTTGACTATGAATTTACTTGTAGAACGTTAACCTACTTGCCCACGTTTTGTAAATGCAATTTTTCAGGAATTTCTATTATTTAAATTCCGAAGAAGTAGTTAAGGTATAACATGTACATTGTACATTATTGTTGTATTAATTATTAATAAAGTATTCTTTTAATCTTTACTATGTCGTATAATACATGTATCATTTATTTAAGTCATTAACTAAACTAAAAATAAACAAAGTTATTATCATGCAATAGATAGTTAATGCAACATAAAATATAGTTAAATCTGCACAAAATATTTAACATTAACATAATATAATAATTGATGGTTTGTACTATCGTCTATACATGGTTATTCACCGTGTATGCTCACCACTTTTTTCTTTAATAATGCAGTTATTCAGAAACTGATTTTGAAATTTGCTATACCAATTAAGGTTGTCATATGGCAATACAAGATTCTCGACTTCAAAATATGAAAACCACTCATTTTTACTATTATAATTCAGTAGAGGAATTTTTTAAAAATGTTGATAAAATTAGAACGAAAAAAATGTAATTAGAGATTCAATAAAATAGGAAGAATTAATTATTTTTTATTAAGAAAATACAACAGAACAAGTTAAAATAAAATTTCATAATACATTATGATTAATTTACCCGTAAGTTACTAATAGACGTTAGTTACTTATCTTGTGGAGGGGCAAATGAGTTACTTGTTAAAAAGAACAAAATGATAAAATAAAAGTAAAAAAAAGACTGAAGATAATATAGCATTAATTACTTCAAGATTAATTTTTTCTAAGTAAAACTATGACTATAAAGTCTACAAATTAGGATTTTGTATGAAGTAGTTAGGAGCATATAATTTTTTTCCAATGTTATGAAAAATATTTTTTTTAGGTGTAAAGGCATAGAATTAAACATAGTTGGAACTAGATAGTTTATGAAATGTTTACTAAAACCTTTTTTAGTGTAAGATACGTTAATGTCATACGCCCTTATTTCAAGTGTATTAATAACTTCTTTGCTTTCTAATTTTTTAAACTAGTGCACTAGTGTAAAATGGGGCATGGAAAATTGCTTGAACCAAGACCTGACCGGAAGTACATTAAGTTCAACATAATTTTTATTGGAGAAGCCTATTAAATCTTTTTTATTTAAACATATTCTAACCAATAGATTTTGTTGCACTTTTAAAAGTCTCAACGTTTTATTAGCACAACCTCCCCAAATTAATAAACCATTCTGTCCATACTGTATAATTGATTTGTAAAATGCTCGATAAATAGTACGAATCATTTCAGTAGATGCAATTTTATTTAGTTTGTACATCTTAAAGACAATACATCTTGAACGCATACCTAAATTATTCATATGAATATTCCACCGTGCACTGTAAATGGCAATCTATAATTAAACTCAGATATTTTACTCTATTTACTCTTTCTATTTTCTGACAATGGGAAAATTAGTACTAACACCATTACAAAAATGCATTTTTATTTCATTGATTTCTATAAAGGGAAGACTTCTGATAGTAAAAGTGACAAAAACATTTTGTTTATATTAAGAGACAGTTTTTGTCATTTTTGTCATTCAACTCATCATACACTTCATTAAATCCTATTTCTGTACAGATTCCCACAAGTAACTAGAAAAAAGGAGGCATGTGTCATCTGCATACGTGACATTAAACCATCAATATTTAAGTTACATATATGATTTATATATAAAATAAACAAAATCGGCCATAAAACACTACATTGAGGTACACCATAATTATTTCGCTTTTCATTCCTGATTATACATTTATACCGTTTACAGTTACCATTTGTTTTCTGTTCTCTATAGATAGCTTTTAAACCATAGCAAACTTTCCTTTACTATGCCAAAACTTGGCAGTATTCATTGTGACCAACAGTATCAAATGCTATGTCTAAGAAAATCGCAATTACCTTCTCATTATTGTCAATTTTTTTTATAGATATATTCAGTAGTCAAATAAAGTGCTCCGATCATATTTTAACCGGATCTAAAGCAAAATTGATTTTTGGAAAAAATGCATTGAGAATATTGAGATAAGAATATGACGTATGTTTCATTATTTCAATTAATATAAAAATTATAGTAGATAAACTATATTAATCTATTGGCATTTTACAATTTGTGAAAATTGTCTGAATGATAAGTAATAAATCTAGGGTTTGGGGCTTATACACACAAATATTGTAGGAAATATGCATGCACATGAGCACTTAAAATATTCAAAATATACAGCTGAATTTTTTTTTACAGCAATTAAAAATTGATTCCATTACTTGAAAAAACATTTTCTCCAAACTCGGTTATGTATTAAATTAACATATATTTAAATTGTATGAATAACCATAGCGGGGCGCTTGGGAAAGTATTATGGTCTGCAGGTAGTACATTTTAATAATGAGCTGGAAACTTGTTTCTCTTCAAATCTTGATTTAGATACATCTAAATAAAAAAAAATTGCTGTTTTCATTTAAAAAAATTGAACATAATACCAAGAATTCAAAAATATATTTGAAAATTCCAAAAATTAGTTTTTGAATAACTACATTATCAACGAAATGAAAGGTTGAGCATGCTTGGTGTCTGGTGGATCACCCGGTAGAAGCAGTAAAAAGATTTGTGGTGCCAGTGATTAACCCTCCCCTAAATGTCACGAAAACCATCAAAAAATAAAGTACTACTATTATTTTTAATTTAACTGAGGCATCGAGTGCACTACGTTAACTTATATAATTTTTCCAATTTTCTTCTCCGAATTTTGAGTTTGTCACTGTTTATACGTCATTGACCAAATTATTGAAAATGTGTACCTATTATAATACATTTTATAATGATCAGTTATATTTATGAACCCTTCTTTAAATAATATAACAAGGTACAAACAATGAAATAAATACTCACATACTAAACTATGATTTTGTATAACTTATAATAAAATAATTTGGATAAATTATAACTGTCATGGCCCATAGGATATGCATGTAATATTAACAAATTACAAACACTATTATGGAAATAGTGTATAATATAAACATTATAACTATAGTTATAATTTATAGGTATCATTAATTTACTGACATAGCATTTTAGTTATTTTTAAGATTGTACAGTGTAGGTACATTAAATTTATTTATTGCATTAATATTATACATATTTTACTAACTCGTATTAATATACCTATATTTTTTAGTGAAAAAAATAACATGACGTAACATATTGTAAAAAAAGAAAATGGTTTCATGATAGCATTGAGTATATAGTATATACATTGTAAAAAATATATATAAAATATATACTCAATGATAATAATAGTTTGAAAAATACCTATACAAAAGCAATACCTTTATTGGTAGATATGTATTTTGTATTTTATGTTTTTTTTTTAAAAAATCGAGTATTTCAATGTTTATCTCATAAATATATGTATTAGAAATTAGAATCGACTAATAGTACCTTCAGAAGTTTTCTACAATACTAACGATAATAAAATAACAAAATTAATGTAGTTGAGCAAAAAATAGTAAGTCTTAGGCAAATATAGCTTAAATAAACATAATGTTGATTTATAATTTTATTCATTATATTATTATTTATATCATATAAGATTAATTAAGAAAAATAACATTTTTTTTTTTAACTACCGTATACAAATTAAAACGGGACTTATAAAAAAATGTAATCGATGTTGAAGTTTGTTGTTCGTATATATGATAGGTAGACCTATACAGTGTCTCACCTTGTTAGTATCCGTGAAATTTGATTTCAAGAAACATTAAGTGTTAAAATATATTGTTATTTTTGGTTTGCCTATACTGATTCTGATTTCTATTTGTGCTTCTAAAAAATCTGAAATTAATGCCAATTTGTACAAATTATCGATGTAATTATTTTAAGAGTTGAATTATTAATGTCCATCAAGTATTCAACTAGTTATGTGATGTATACAGATTAGGTAGGGGTGGTTAAAGGAGTACTCATGGCTTTGTGGCTATGTATAATAATTTATATTTGTACATAATTGGCGAGCACAAAGTACCACCTATACATGGGCAATCGCCGTTAGACACCCTCATCCTGTATAGTAATTTAACTCTTGTAATATAAATAAACATAAAATCTGCTGCTTATCGCAAATAGTAATAACAATAGAAATGTTATAACTTATCTTACATTGACCTAAAACCAATATTCGTACCCTATAGGTAATGCTGTTTGAAAAGGCAACAGTGTAGGTATATTATACTATTCAGTGTTCATGAACTCATTGATCCGTGTTCACGTGATAAGTAATATTTAACAAATTATAAGACTACATTTTCCGAGATCAACAAACAAGGTTTTTTATTCATACAATATCCGCACATACATTTCAAATTAAATATAAAAAAAATAATTACAATAAGTATACTTAGGTAGGTACTAACAAACTAAATAACGTGTGAAATAATGAATTTTACTATCTTCAATTTATTTATCCTTTTATCAATATGTATTATATTTATGGGTTTAGCCCATGATATAATTTAAATTGGTTATAAGACAATTTTAATGGAAATTTACGTCATCATTATTATAATATGATTGTGCTAATATGGTAGACAGTTTGGTTTGTATAATTGCTGCGAAGAGCACGTGTAGATTACCTTTTACAACTTTGTTGTCTTTTCAACTGTTCGTTTAGTGTGTACCCACTTATCTAGAAAATTAGAATCTGCTTGCAATATATTATGCATTTCCTTATGCTTTATAGTTTGTAGATTTATATACATTACGCGATGAATACCTTAGATGCACGTGGCCACTTTTGTTGCCGCGGCTATCAATAAAGTAATATTATAAAAGTATTAATATATATATTATATTATCAATGCGTTTATACACTTCTAGTGTAATCAGTTGCCTTACTTAATATTATTATGCTAATATGCTGTACATGCATTTAACAATCTGTAGTACCTTAGTACTATAATAGTGCATAGGTGCACCTATTGAGTTAGGAATTAAAATTTGAGTCTATTTAGAAAATTACATTTTTATGTTACCATTTAAGAAGTGGTACGAATAAATCCGGAGACGGATAAATGCATCTTTAGGCAATTGTGTGAAGGATTTGATTGTCGATTTGCATCATGACAGGTATAGAGCGTCTTGTTTGTAGAAATGAGAAACGAGAGAGAGAGAGAGAGACTAGTGATGTCTTGAGACGTTTATAAGTAAATTATTAAGCTGTTTCACTAATATTTTTCAAATAGACGACAAATTCAGTGTGATTCACCAAACATGATCAACACCATTTTTTCATTTGTTAATGAATTTATTCAAATTCCGATTTTTGGAATTTTTAAATATACCCCCAACTACATGAAAACCATATTTTGAAATTATTTAAATTTATTGTACTATTTAATGAGTGCCGTGTACTCTTGTGATAATACAAACTTATGTCTTTTAAAGAAAATCCTTCTTTTTTATTGCAAACATTTTGTAAACAATCTATGAACTATTTTTTTTTTAATTTTGATGTACACAATTTAAAATTTGAACAAGTAGTTTTTCAATCATTCAAATATTTTATTCAAAAAATAGTCCTTAAAAATGGTTTTACAAATAAAAATGCTGTTCCGGCAGCCTAACCCGGCATTGCCCATATTAAGCCTAATCTAACCAAACCCTTCAGCTACCTATTGGGATTAACAAAAAGCGCTATATATACCCTCAAATTCTCAAGGAGTTTATTAATATAACTTTTTATTGAAAACGACACAGTAATTTTTAAGTCTCTAGCTAACAAACAAACAACCATTTATTTATTATGTATGGATAAATATATAAATTACTAGCATTTTCAAAAACCATAGCCCCCATATTTTTCAAACTCATTATCATGTACTTAGTATATAAAGTTAAATAACTCAAAAACTACTCGTTTGAATTTCGATACGTCAATATTTTCAGAAAAATTATTCACCAAATATTTTAAAGTAAAAAAAACTGTCATCTAAAAAACAGAAATTTGTATATCTTGTGGTGAGTATTCTCGATGAATTACTATGCATAATAAATTAACTATTATCTAAAAATTACAATTTATAATAGTACAAAATATTGAAATTCGCATAATTTTTACTGTGATATTTAAGTTTAAAATTAATCATGCATAGTACATACCTATTATAATTTATTGTACCTCATCTAATATTCTAGTAAGGTACATAATATCTACTATATTAGACAAGTGAACCTCTATATATAGAAAAGCTACACGAGTATGGACGCAGCCAACTTTTGCATATTAAATTTGATCAAATTACATAACAGTAATAGTAGGTATTATTATGAATCTAATATTATTGCTAACTTCAGATTCATAAATTACGTATGATAACCAGGAAGTTAGAATGTTTGCGTTTATCGTGAAAATCTTGGCAGGTTAACTTAATTATTAAGTTGTATCGATATCAAATTGAAATTAGGTATAATACTATTAAGTTATAAAGATTAAAATCATGTTCAACATATTTTTTTTCCATTGACATTTTAAAATATACTATACCTAGGTATGTAACTTGTTTGATTTTTTGCATTAATAAAGGTAACATCGGTTTTGTGCTAGCTTAAAATCGTTAGTTAAAATGAAAACCTTCCTAATAGGTATATTATTTTTTTAATGATACATTTTTGCCATAATATACAAAGTTATATAATTGCCGACCCTTATTGACCAATATGCCACCTGCAGTTACAGACTTATGTTTTACAAATTTAACTGTATGCGATTAATGACTAAAGTTATGTAGTCTCTTGAGAAAATCCACACGTGCGTCAAACTATCGACTATCGATAGGTCATCATAATAAATAGATGCGATTTTTAGTTTCGTAAGGATATTAGAATATTAAGTACTATACGTCTATACGTACTACGTAGGAAAATATATTGTTTATAAATAACAGCTATAGTATTAGGACGACAGTTTAATATAATAAACTTGTTTTTTTAAATTTTTCAAAAACTATTTATTGATGGTCATACATAATACGATGTAGTAATATACTATATAACCAGTAATAACGTAATATACTGAATGTGTAATTTTGAATCAATATATCATATTACCTATATATTAAGTATTAATTAATTTTTTTTAATAATTATCTATACCTAACGACAGAGTATGTCAGTCAACGTGTTCCTACAATACAGGGTCTCCCAGGTCTATTTGACTAATGCAATAACTTTTTTTCTATTCAATATTTTTAAGTTTTTTTTTTTTGTAATGATTTGTAGAGCTCGCGCTATAATTTGTATATCTTATATTTTATTTTTTATTTTTTTACAACAAAAATAAATAATTTAAATTTTTTATTTAATATTTTCCTAATAATCCAAGATAGCTATTTCATAAATAAGTATTTAAAAACCATTTTGGAGTTTAAAACTTTTAATTTGGTTAAGTCATTAATTTTTAAACAATTTTCAAAGTGTGTTAAAATTCAAAACTATTTCTTGCTAATCACTGTTACTGCGGTAAAAGTTATTGCATTAGTCAAATAGAACTGGGACCTGTATGTTACCTAAGTATGTTGAGCATAATATTATTATAAAATCTTTATTTATAAACGTTTCGAAGCATTCCTGTTCTTTTTACTCAAACTATAAATCTGTTTTGAAATTTGTTGAATTATATTGTTTGTGTTTTTCGTCTTCACATTAAACACGAACCATTCGACGAAAATAGGTTTTAACGAGCTAACTATGTACTTACGGTACTGAATGTCATGAAAAATTTCTTAGTAAAGTGATCTAAGCGATTTATTAGCAGCGGTGAACTATTTATGATGGACTACAATGGATAGTTCTATCAGACATGGTGTGAACATAGCCATTAGGACACATGTTTTTACACAAAAATATGCGTACCTATTATTCGGTTTTATCACAACCTAATCCTCTAGTGACCTATATTGTAATGTTATGAAATATTTTTTAGATGGTAAATTAAACCGGAAAATAAATAAATTTTACGTAATATACAATGTCCTATATAAAATAAAATATTTTTAAAACATTTATTTTTAAGCATCAACCTCGAGGTTATTTGCGTTATTCTCGATGAATAACTTAATACCTTTATGATAACATAATATTTAAATAAGATACAAAATAAAGAACATAATATAATATTGGTACACGTTAATAGACATATGAGTAGTTGGTTTAAATATTACAATATGATTCCGGTAGATGAAGGAATTGAATATTATATAACATATTTCCATTTGTACTCGTAAAAGCGGTAATTCATATATTACATAGATTCACCATAAACTACACTCCCGCATACTCTCCAACACACCACTGTGTAATGTACTTATCGTACATAATGAGCGCATAATTTTTCCAGACCATACAATAATAATTTCTGTAGTCCAACTGTTAAATTATGCGAAAAATAAGTTTATTATAAGTGGTTTTTGGTTGAAACTTAAATTTGGAAGCACTATGGTCGCCATGGTAATTTAGTAATTTTACTAATTAGTAATAACGATAGGTAATGACGAAGCGATTGTCATGATTAAAATAAATAGTAGTTATTCGCCGGTCAATCACTTTATGACCTCATTATTTAAATGCCATTGTCCATGACAGTGAAGTGTGTATCACTTAGATTTGCCACGAGGAAACAGTGCCAAAAGAAAATACTCGACATGTTTTCCATATCCATTATTTAGAAATATGCAATTACATCCATTATATTAAACGGAAGTATATTATAATATTATTTTAGGTGGAGGAGTGAATAACAAAATATCGAAATGAATAAATATTATCATATTACATTTTAAAACGTGACATCAACTTGAGGCTGCTTATCACTTATCCCCCACAACCCATCAGACCGATGGTGAAATAAGATTTGCCGCAACCGATAGATATTGAATTGTTGAGTATCTACCTACGATTGAACAAAAATGAATATTTTTATAGGCATCTTGTAGAATTTAAATTCTGTATAGTAAATAAGTGACAAATGTATTCGTTTTAAAATGTTGTATTAAAAAAAAAAAAAAAACATGTACAATCTTTTTCTATGAACATTATTAATTGTATGTCCGTATTATAGTGATAGAAAGTTATATTCAAAAAACTTGAAGATCGGCTCCTCGTCAAAGATCTAGTATAACGTTCATGAAAAATAAGGATAATTGGATACAGACTTTGTCACACATCGATCATAGAAATCCGTTTTTTTTTAAATGTATTCTATTGATTTACGACTATATGTAAAATGTATATAATATGTATCTAATCATATATTATTAATATTTATGGTTATCACATTTAGGTCAAATGGTGATGTCTTTCTAACGAAAATGACTAATAGTTAAGCCTGGCCTCTAGCATCTATACCCATCATATATTTATATCTTAAACAAAAACGGCAATTCGGAAATAACAAGAATACCCCACCTCGACAACGATCGTATATTAGTATATAGTTATGAGGCCATCGAGCTGAAATCCTGTGCGTCAAATTAAATTGAAGACTAGCGACCTTTATAGACTGAGTCTTCACAGGCGGAATTGGCACACTGAACGAATACGTTTAAAACCACACGTCCACACGGCCAGCAAGTGTAACCACTAACCAGTGTGGTTTGTAATTAATAAATAGTTTAGCCCGCGGTATGGTTTAATATAATAAGCTTATGATCATACAGCCACACAGGTCGGACCATCGAGTTTTCCCGTTTTTCTGTGTTAGGTTCCTAATCAGGGTCGCCGTTTGGAGTGCAGGGTGAGTTTTTGCGACCCAATTTTTTCCTGTACCATGATCCGGGCTTACAAAATACAAGAAATTTGCGTGGTAGGTAAATAAATAGTCCAAAGTTGAATCATTAGTTGCATATAAAAGTATGGTCGTACAGAATATAGATGCCATATAACATATTGATTATAAGTAGGTATTAAGTGTATTAAGAATATAATTTATAATAGAATATGCTATAATCAATGGTAAGAGTATTCTTAAAATAGACTAACTATTGCTGGCAGTGTGCGGCGTCATTCCAATTTCCACATTTTAAGCAAATTTTTTTTTCTCATTAAAAATAGTTAAATCTTACTTCAGAACCAAAACAGACGACGAACGTTGAAGTGATCTGGTGGTACCTAAATAAGGTTCAGAAACAGGAAGCAAGTCAAATAGACTTAGGAAAGGCTGTTAATAAAATGTACTAAAATGAGAAGAGTAGGAATTATTTTCCACTTATTTGAATTTAACTTTCTATTACTTTTTTTTCTAGCTTTCGGCTTTAATCATTTACTAGTTATTGTATTGTTTACTAATTAATGTTTACCCATGCTACTAGTTTCTAGTTATTACTATTATAGTTGTTTGTACTAAATATATTTAAAAATACTACATCAAATATTTAACTATAAATTATAATTTTATACTTAAGTAACTCGGTGAAAAAATTATTTGGCCTGCCTAAACTTTTGGCACCCATATTTAAAACCATGGCGTCCCTGCACCTAATTCCTTATTGTGGGGAGACGGAGAAAAACGCGATGCAGGCCCAACGAGTATATTAAAATATATTTCAAATGTCGATAAAACATGTCAGTCACTCGTAAACAACAAAATCAACGAATCACTTGAGTACAATTATTCCGCGAATAATAATTTTATGGTGTGGTATTAATTTTCGTCCGACCGAGCTCGGAAAGAAATGAAGACTCTGTCGCTGTTGACCGGCGATGACCCGCACCTCCATTACTCTACAGCCGTGGATTATTTAGCGACTTTCCAGACACGCGTCACGGATATATAATATTATATATATTCCCTCGTGTACTTTTCTTAACCGGTTGTAAGTTCATCCATTGACGTCACGAAGAAACGGGTATATTATCATCTATAGTAGTTGTGCGGCGTTAATGGTCGGCTTATATCGTTGTTGTACACATTTCGGTTGGAGTAATAATGTGGTTCGCTGGATGGAGATCGTCCGAACCCGGAGATTCGTGCCGCCGTGGCCGTGAATAATAACTATTAAACAAATGTGATTCGATTATGCCCACGTCACGTACCTAATAAGAGGTTTGGAGAAAATTAGCGAATTTGTCAGATCACTGCTTGCGCCGTACACAAGTATAATAATAGAGGTATATAATACCCACACGGCTATAAGTAAAAAACAAAGCCAAAAACAACTCTGTAATATTCTAATATAGTGTACGTCTGCAAGAAAGTTCCGTGCATATGTAGTTATAAATTATTGCGCGTATATTGATGTAGGCATGTGTTTACAGTATGAGGCAGAAATAATACTAAGTCATTTAAAATGATTAGGCGGTACCTCGATGGCTTTACAGTAGTCTACAATATGATAAATGACAATAATTTAATAGATATAATACAGGTTATGTCGTTGAAAAACATTTCAGTTATATAATATATAATCAATTAGATTTTAAAATACACAACAAAACGGTTTTTGAATATTATTACTCAGTGTCGACCGTGCATATTCTAAAGGGCAGTTGTCCGGTAATTGTACAGGGGTGGCTGTTTGAGTTAGGTTATGATCAAACGAATTTAATATTAATTACTAGGCAGGTGTAACTAAATATAGTTAATATTAAAACTTCAATTACAGCATTTTACATAAAGTAATACATTTTTACTGTGCATGCGTTGTACATGTCACTTGGGTAGCTGTGAAAGCAGGTCCGTATTAACGCATAGGCACTATAGGCACTGCGTTAGGGCTTGCAAACATTTTTAAGCCTACAAAAATTTTTGGCCTAAAATATATTTTTTATTTTTATGATAAGTCTTAACATCGATCCGTACTAGTTAAGCACAACAAGTGTCTAGGGCCTGCGATAGTGTTGATCCGGGGCAAGGTGTTGCGTAAGAATCAAGGCGGTATGTGGTAGGTCATTAAAAAAATCGTGCCGTAGTGGTGGTTGGAGGTAGACGTAGACGTGCCGCTATATTATAGTGCTCGTATATATTATACTTGCTACTATCGCGGGCCGAGCCAAATTACCCGAAAAAATATTTCACACCACTGACTGCGGATACAATTCGTTTCTATATTACATAATACACCGCGTACGTGGTTATATTATTTACAACAATACGGATATTAGAATATTAGTCGAACGCGTACAGTGACCTCGTAATTCTGCCCCCACGCCGTATATACGAGGAGGCGGCGGCGGCGGCTGATCGTCTGCGTCTCCGCGGCCGCTAATACGTGTTCGAGCACACGTTCGACGCGAAATCGGCCGAGTAACCGCCCTCCGGGTGCTGCTGAATGGATACGATGACGCAGGTCGGTTGGACGCGTGAACCGACCCCTTTTGCGCGCCGTCGCAACCATAATATGATAATTACGATGACGATGATGATGATGATGACGACGACGACGACGACGATGATAATAATAATCTGTTTATCCGACGGCCGAGTGTTAATAATTATAATATCGTATCGTATAGCGAACGCGCTGCCGGTGTGTAGCAAACCTATATTATATACGAGCGTATAATCGATAAAAGGGCGTATATTCTGCGTGCATAGTTGCATACATTATCTTTTAAATCGTCGTCGTAGCCATATTATATAGTTAATTGTTGACTGTTGTTGTCGATCGCCGTAGTTTACGATTATCCGGGCGTTTATTTCGATCGCCGCGCCGTGCAGTCGCTGCGCGCGTGTTACCGCCGCGGCGGTTATTATCCGTATATTATTATTATTATATTATTGTACATGCGTATACCTTATATTATACGAGGTACCTATAATATTATACCATTGCGCCCGTGTGTATAATACTATTATGCTGACGTCAATAGAATTTCGTATTGTGTACTAGGTACCTACACCGCAGAATCCGGAAGACGTCGCTGCGGAGTATGCACATAGGTACACAGAGATGACGACCACGACGACGATCGGCTACGAGTTATAGTGGGCATAAAAAATATATTGCGTTCGTGACGCGTTGGTTTTCGCGCAGAAATAACGACGAATAATAATAATAAGGAGAATATTATTAGTAATACGCGAGGTGTGTATAATATAATAAACGGCCGCTTCGGACACACTATTACGATAGACAATAATGCGTATTCATTATAATGTACGTACCTATATATACAGTTGCGTTGTCGGAGACACTCATCGCAATACAACAGGTATACCGTCCTGTATAGTATTACCCATATGCCTATGCGATGATGATGATAATATTATTATTATTGTGTGTGCACAGCGCTTAGTGGGTAAAACCATTAATCGACGACGTCGCCGGCGAGGAGGGTATACTTGTGCAGCGTAATAATATTATTATTGTAATATTCGCGTGTGATGTTTGCGAATACAATTAGTGTGGTCGAATGTACACGTCTTGTGTTTCTCGCATATATTATAAATCCATCGCATCGCATATACATATAATATTATGAATACCGCGTGGAAATATATTAATATATATATTGTACATATTATATTGTGTGGTTAATGGGCTTGCGTTTCGGACAATGTCATTGCCAAACTCTTGAACCCGACCTTCCCGTCCGAAGGCTGTGCGAAACGTGTACGCGGACAACACAATATTATAATATTGTATGTATATGGAGAAAAAAAATCTCGATGAGTCTCGACTTCGAGTCTCTCGAGTCCGGCTATTCCGACGATCGGGACGAGTCCATATTTGTGGCTTAAATAAATGACTATTGATCGATAGCATCTCTTCGGCTCTACCTATTATTGTTTTCGCCGTTGCAGTATCCGCAATGGATCATTATTATAGGTATTTGGATGTTTAATGATGACGTACGAAAAATCATTTTCCATCAAGCAATAATGTTGATGAGTGTTGTAATATTACGTTACTATATGCAAACGGGTAACCTAATCACGTATTAAGGTACTCAAGCAATTTATTAGAGAGCAGCTCCATACTTGGATTGAGATAAAAAGGAGAAAAAAACAAAACAATCGAAAAAATGTTGATAAATTAAAATACTATTATTATTATTTCCAAACCGACCGCTAAAGCAGAGTGATGCACATTTTAAAATGGTTGAAATTTTAAGATCCATTAATCGTTGTTTATTGTTGTTCTACTGTAAGAAAAATGCATGACTTTCCATCTACTATTTTATGCCATAACGGTCTTCGGAGAGTCACACTTAATATTGTTTATTATTTTTTATCATTTCTTTAGTTATATATTATACTTACAACGCCGTTTTGACCGTATATCAATTTCCAAGGTAAAAAAAACTCTGAAACAATTCATATAGTGACCGAAATAATGCTTGCCTGAGCAGTTTGTTATGTCACAGACGACAGACTGAACATTTTGTGCCATTTCTACGATAAACAATGACCACATAGGTATAAAAATATATTTGAAAACACACTAATGCAGTAATTCACCATGAATCATGAAGATATGATTATTTTTATACGTATTGAAAGTCAAAATATATTTTAATATTTAAATATTATTCGACAAAACGTATAAATCTGTTTTAACTGATTTCTATGATTGTCTATTATTCACAGTGGTTCAAACTAAATCCCGATTACTTGTATTTTTTTCGTTTTAATTTTTTTGACTTCATGAATTTGCGCTTCTTATAAATAGTAAAAAATATTTAAAATAATAGAGTGCTTTTGGTCAGTCTATACTTTTTATCGTTTAATTTTTGAGAATTCGTCTAATAATTATATTACGAAGTAGTTCAAAACAAAGAAATAGCGATTAAGTAAAATTAAATACACTCTTAAATTAGGCAATGAGTGTAATTTCATTCATAGTCTAAAAAAATATTCGATTTAAAAAGAGTTAAAACTGAATCGCGGATCTTTGAAAGTAATAAAAAGTCACTTCAGTATTCAAAAATCAAAATATTAGAAGCAGATTTCAGGTTTATAAAAATGATGGTCCATAAAATTGTTTGCATCTTTTAACTGTACCTCACAGTATATTCCTGCAATGAAATATAAAAGCAAAACCGAAAATCGCCGCTTTCAAAAATAGTTTTAATAAGTACCTATTACCTAAAGCTCAGTTTGCTCGTTGAGTTCAACATTTACGTAACATGTGCTGGTTATTTTATATGATTTAAAACAAACTTAAGAAAATGTGGTTAGAACTATTCGGAATAAAAAATTAACTGCCAATATAGATTCATTAAGGTTATATTGTATTAATCATGTTGTTTTAAAAGACACTGTGTTAACCATTTTTTAAAAAACTGTATCAAGTGGAAAATTCAATACCTTGTTGACATACCAATAACTTATTGTCCGTTTATCTTAGCACCTGCCACACGTGTGGAAATTTGAAGGACACCAGATTGTGTATTTAATTTATTTGAATATTTGAATATTACACTTAAATATCGTTGTAGTACTAAAATTATGCTTTTGAGGATGTATTGGTGAACAGCGAAAATGGAGTATAAAAATATTGCCCCATGGAGCTAAATTAAAAAAGCAAAGAATTACAACATGTCATAATATAATGTTAATATTAGTTGCGTTCGGTCATAAATTCTGTGTTTTATTTTATTTTAATTCTATGGTTTTTATACGTATATAATTGGAGACATAGAGACATAAACAAATGTGTACTACAATAAAACAAATAATTTCATTGTTGTGAAATAGTTAATTTTTTGTTTTTATGATAGTATTATACACGACTAACCATTAAAAAATTAATCAATTAAGTTTGGATAATAATATATTTTTAATGTTGATAGATATGTATTTATTTGTGTTTTACATTTTTAGTTGGTTAAACCTTTTTTTGTCTTCGCTCTTCCGTATTATGCAGTCTATAAGGACCTTGCCTAAAAGAATATTTATTTGACAGAGAGGTTACTTGTGGTCAACGTACCATTTTACTATTTTCATATAATAATTATTATCGAGAGACAAAAATACTATACTTTATTATTATTATAGTTTATAAATAATATTGCGTATAACACAAATTAAAATTAAGTGCCTAATATATTAGAAGATTTAAATTTATTTTAAATATGAAAACATTTAAGATATAATGTACGAATTAATTGTTTTAAGTATATTAAAAGTATAATATTTAAATATTACTTGACGGTCATTAAAATATGCTTTTAAAATTAAAATAACAAAATGTCTAACCAAATTAACTTTAATTGTGTGCAAATTAAGTACAATTTATAAGTTTCAACCTTGACAATCGTTGTGGTTTAGTAAGTATTCTAACCATACAACGTAAGACACGATTTTACGTAATTTTCAGAATTGTCATGTCCTAAACGTATTGCAAATCCGAACAATTAACATAGCTATCTAATATTCTCAGTCAAAAGACATCAGTTTTCGAACTGAAACAACAACAATAACAATTTTGTTCATTAACTAAAAAAGGCATTTTCAATACTATTGGTATATGAATATGATGTAATATTATGTGGCAACTGGGTTTAATATTAGACATTAGTATATATTTATATATACCTACATTCATCATAATTATAAATAATGTTTGTATAATATCTTAAAAAGAAAATTTAAATTCTAATAAAAGATATTATGTTTAAGATCACCTCATATAATATGTATACGTCATATTTATAGGCTCGAATGTTATAATTATTAAGACTATATTATGGAATTTAAAATATTATGCTAAAATATACAATAAAAAAATATAAATATATACCGTGAATTTAATAATATTCTCAAACTATCATTAAGGTGAATGAAAAACATCTATTTTAATTTTAAAACAGATAGAATAAAGTCTCTTTGAATGTAAGTTAAATCATCTATAGTTTTTGTTAGTATTAATTTTTAAAATCAATAGAATTTTTATTTTATTTTTTCATCAAAGACAATATAACTAATTTTGAAATTGAATTAAAGGAGCGTATAATATGATGATTGATGAGGAATCTAGCTTTTTACACTATTTTCATTTAAATATTCCACAAAACATGAATTTTAGAGCGTGTTTGTGGTTCATTTTAATATGCATATTAAATTTATAATTATATATATTTATATTTAATACTAATATGCTTTATACTTAAAATAAGCAAAATATTCAAAATAAAATGTATGGACGAATATGAGGTGATTTGTGGATGTAAGGGACTAATCAAATTTGACTACTAATGAATATAAATCCTATCCCTAATTATAATGTATATGTGAAATTGGAAAGTGAAAATATGCATAAGACTATGAAAACGCATTCAATTTAAATGAGCAAAAGCTTTGGTTATAGACCTTATAGTAATTCGTATATAATGTACAACACTACAACGGTTAAAACGAGATATGCGCATATTAGTAATACCAGGATATATTTATCATACTACCAAACATTTTATTAAATTAATCTATATTCTAAAGTTATTTTTTTTTTAAAAATTGTTTTTACAATTTTTCCTTCTTTTTTTTATTTTTCCGTAGGTGCATAATATTATGGTATATAATATATGCATTGCATTCTATGCGTTTGCACTCTCTGCAGAATACCTAGTGGCTAGTGCCTACCTACCTACGCTTATTGATTTTATGATTTTTGCTTGGTTCTCATAAATGTCAAAAACAAATACTCATGTAGATTTATATTTAATTAGCTAATGGTTTTACCTAACGTTATAAACTTATATTATACTGTAGTCGTAGTCTACAGGTCTTGAATAGCTGATATTATTTACTCTAATGATTAAGTTTTTTTGTAAGGAATCCAAATTATGTCTTGATCATCATATTAGGTACAGATAATTTGTATACATGATAATTATATATTTACAAAGTTAATGTAAACGGTCGTTCTTAGGACATTTGAATTTGCCGTGTGAATATAATAATCAAAAACGACAACAACAAGCGGATTTAGAAATGGCTTTGGAATTTATTTCTTTATTATGATTCTATTTCCATTTAGATGTTATTATTATATCACGGTTGAATTTTTCACCAATATATGTCAGTTTTAAAAAAAGAATGGTAGATTACAATTTACAATAGAGTTTTACATGAGACTAATTCATATAACACTAAATACTACCGACATATACACTAGTTTGAGCCAATCCCCCCACCTTCTAAAATCGAATATAATATTATTATTTATTGTTAAATACGATATTGTAGATTTTATTGCACGTAAAATAACCTTGTTTTTCTTAAACAAAACCTGCTGGCTGCTTTACCTCTACTTATAAGTTATAATACTTGTATTTATAGTTAAGAGTTTCTAAAAACAATTTATTAAATGTTCATAGACAATTAATGAATAGGTAATAAAAACGAATTATTGAGACGCATTATAGAACATAATATAGGTAGTAGATATAAATAAATTATAGTAATTTATTTTGAAAACGCAAAGTTGTGACGATTTGTGCGTTACGCTAGAATTATAACTTAACTCTACTAAGAATCTAAGATACATTGGTACCTGTGTATACTGTTTGGGTATATTATAGTAAAATATAGTCTATAAAGTATAATTAATAATCCTTGAACATTACCATTTAAATAATATTTATTGTAATCGATATCAGTTAGTTTATAAACAACTAAAACAACGTAGTTTTTATGAATTAATATATTTTTATTTTGTTTAGTTTTATAAAATAATACTTAAACTGTAATACTCTATATTAACACATTGGCATACTAGTATGATTGATTTTGGTTTACCTTAATTACCTACCTTGTACATATTATAATAATATAGGTACTTTATTTATTATTAACCATTATTAAGTACCTATAGTTTTATGTTAACTGGTGATTTGCGTTTATATTCACTTGATTTTCTATGATATTCATAATTATATGAATTATAATATACAGATAAATAATGGTAAACATACCCAATAAAAATATATTTCTTTGAATAAGTTACAATTTACACATTAATTGTTACAATTTTCTTTAAGTAATATCTAATATTGTTTAGAAGTTTGTTGCGTTTTTAAAAACTTTTATTCAATTTGCATTTTGAATTTGATAATAAAAATATTTATGTGAATAAATAATAAATATTAAATGTTTCACTTAAATTAATAATCGTAAATTGTTTTTTAGTAATCATAAAGACGTCTTTGTAATAAATTAGTAACAACAGATGAAAAATCGCCATCTTTGACATATTGTGACGATCTAGTGAAAATTTAACATAAGCAAACGTGGGTAATATAGTTATAAATTGTACCTAATGAAGATTGTATATTAGTTATATTGTTATAATAATGACATTTTAAATATTTTGACACTTAGAACGGTAGTTAATCGTTACCTGCTTCAATTATTTAATATTATAATTTTTTTCAGCTTAAAATTCGTTAAAAATGTAAACCATTGATTTTCATTCTTTTGTCAAAGTTTTTAAAAACTTGTTTTCTGAATAGAGATGCTTCCTGTTTGTCTGGCCCGTGTCTGGTGTCTGTGTAGTTAGACAGTAATTCAGTAGGTACAGACAGACAAACCGACAAGTGAGCAGGAATTCCGAGAATAAACAAGGTTTAAGGCTTAACACGATTTACGAGTTAAACTCGGTTTAACATGACATTCGTAACAACATTTGTGTTGATAAAAAATTTGAATGGTTTTAAAAATTTGAATAGTTTTAAATAACAATGTAAATATGTAATATTGTTCTTAAAAAAAGTATAAATTACTATGTTTAATGTCGTGGCTCTTACCTATCTACTTGTCTACCTTAGTTTTTTTTTTCATTAAAAATTTCAATTATGAATTACGTAATAATATTTTATAATAATAAATTCTTAGAAGTTATCTAATAAATTGTAGAGAAAATTTGTACTTGAGTAGAATATTAAAATTTTTCACCAAATATTCATAGGAGCATTTAATCTAGACACGACATAATTTTCAAAATATTTTGGCTTTTTTGTACTATATAGTTATTATAAATTGTTTTTTTTAAAGGTTGATAAAAATGTTTATGCTTGGCTAGAAAGTCTGAAAATGTAATACAAAGGCCCACATAATTCGTTCGTCTAGTCCAGGGATGGCAAACCTTTTGAACACTGCGTGCCCAAAATTACCTTTTTTTTTTTTGGAGCGTGCCATGAAAAAAATTATATTTTGTTATATTATAATATAATAATATTGCTTTGTTAATTATTTATTTTGATGTGATTTTTGTTGTTGAACACTTGATGCCAATTTATTGATATTTGGTAATTATAAAATTCATTTCTGAAAATAGTGACTCGCATGAATAAGTTGAAGAAAAAATAGACAAAACAGCTAATGCTACTATTTTTAAAGTGGAATAATCTTTTGGAATTTCATTCCACATTTCCACACTTTCAAAATCTTGTCCCCTATGTTTACGACCGATTTGCCTATCGTCCTATCACAATAACATACTGAACGCAATATCATAAAGATAATATATAAGTATTATTATTTTATCTACAGATGAGAATAATCGTTAATGACCGATAAAAGCCGTATGCTCAAAATATTTTTACCTATTACCTATAAACTATAATACTATATATTATATATTATATAATAGTAAAAATTTTCGAGTGCCCACAAAATCTTTTTGCGTGCCATGGATTTGCCATCCCTGGTCTAGTCCATAGGTTCTCAAACTTATTTCATCCACCGCCCACTTTAAGAATCAAACATTTTCTAGCGCCCCCCCCCCAAATATTTTAATTTACCATCTGTTATGTCTTTTAAAGACAGATATTACAATTTATAATATATAAATATGCTATATCTTATTTCTGAGTTCTAACATAAATTTTAAATTAGTTTTTGGATAATAACAATTAAATTGCATACTTATTCATACTTAAAAGTAATAATATATACATTTTTTTTTATCAGCCCCCTAAACCCAACTCAACACCCCCAAAATTCCTTTGGGCATCCTACCGCCCCCCTGAAGGCCACCAATGCCCACAAGGGCGCGCTATCGCCCACTTTGAAAATTACTGGTCTAGTCATTTAAAAATTTGGAAATAAATAGTCACAGATTTTTAGTCTCTGTCTCCGTTTAGATTTATCATTGAATTCAAATTGAAAAATTGAATACGCCCATAATAGTGAATTATTCAATGATAATGTACACTCATAACCACTAGAATACAGCAGGCCCGCAGTGACTTCTTAGGTTTTTTTTTTATTTGGGTTACTAACTATTATTATTTTGGTATCCAATGAAATCAACTTTAGTCAAATATCATGAATTAAGTACAGTACAATATTGAACAATCTGAGCCTCAGGAAGTCAGAAACCTTCAAACAGTCAAACAACTCAAACTAATAATTTGCATTTTTCAGTATCTAGTCTGTATTATAGAATTATTATAGGATTTTAGAAAATTCTTGTTTGTTGATTATAAAGTCAAATAAATGAAATGTCATACTAATTTAAAAATTCTCCAGTCACCAGAGTAAAGAACACAAAATTAGTGCGTATTACCTCAATTACGTATTGGAATTATAATAATAATAATGATAATATTTATTGCAATAACAAGAGTATACATGATTAGTTAGTATGTAGGTTATTAAAGTTGCAAACTCATCTTATAAGCAAAAAGCTTGAATGCGGATGAGTTGAGTCTAATAAGTTATAACAAATAACGATGCATAATCATAAAGACAAAAAAATATATATATAACTAATTATTATTTTATACTAATTATTAATTATTATAGTCAGTGTCGACATTTATAAACAATGAAAAATTATAGATTATTGATTGAGTGGTTGTTTTCTTAAAATATTCTTTAATTTTAATAAAATTCTTACATAGTTATATATTCAGATTCATTTAATTGTATATTTTGTATTGTACTAAATATTGTATTGCACACAATAGTACAGTATCTTTAATAAACACGTCGCGTCATACCGTGGCGTACTTTAAAAATTCAGGCATTGGATATTTTCAGTGTTTACCTGCGGCATAATTCGAATGGATGCTTAATGGATAGTGTAGAAATAGAGAGATACAGAAGGCTCATTAAAAAAAGGTCAAGTCCATAAAAAATGCATAGCTATTAAGAATGTTAATGTCCACTGAAGTGTTTTGAAGACTTATTGAGGGGTGAGTGGTAACATAAGTAATCTAACTAAATGTATATAATATGATTATAAGTTTTGTGCAATGATAAATCGTACATATTTTTTAATACTTGATTATTTATTTATCACTCATATAATCAATAAGAATGTGATATAGTTCTAACTTATTATCTATATAGGTACTTAAATAAATTTACTTTTAATATTCCTAAAATATTTTAATATCATAAGTACATAATATTGTGTTGATCTATTAAAAAAAATATATTTATTTAGTTGGCAACGAAGGCAAAGAAGAAGAAGATGCATTTCATAGAGAAATATCATTTAAGTGACGTATATCAAAATATCATTGTATAAAATAGACTCAAGGTTTATTATAAAATATGATATTCGCTTCTCGACTTTGTCTTAATTTTAAATGAGTTGGCAAATAATCGAAGATAGGTATGCGTAAACATAAATTAAGAAAAGTTTAAAATTGTTTTTCTTCTAGAATTAAAATAGTCATCAATGGTAAGTTACCATACAAATATTATTAAATACATATGGCCTGTGTTTATTTTTGATAATCATAATCTTATATCAAGACTTTTTAGTTGTATTCGATTCACTAATAGAGGATAATTTTAGTAAAATTTGAATGTGGCATGTGAACCACATATTGTTGAGCCTTAGCGGTTTAAGTTTTCAGAAAAGAGTTCTATTTTTAATCTAACGAAGATCGGAATATGTAACAACATAATATGTTATAGGTACTTTTATCAGTGTCTTACATGTTGAAAATAGTAAAATCAAGTTCACAAAGACCAGTCAAAAATATTTACAAGTGATTTTAGAGCTTAAAAGCTATTAAAAAACAAAACCAGGGTAGTCGCTCTGTTATATTTTATAGGTGTCATTTATTGTGTATTTTGTTCGTGTAATGGATGTGTTAAGAGGATGTCAGGGCACCATTTGGTTTTTCTCACTGTCCCAGTGGCGCACAAAGAATTTTTTCCGGGAGGGGGGGGGGGGTTGTTCTATTCATAATGTACTTTAGAGATTAATATTGTATAACCCTATGCAAACATATGGTAAAACGTTGTACAAAAAATAGTACGAATTACCAACATATCTTACATATTAGTATAGTCTATATATATTAATTATAACTTTTTTATTTATTATTAACAGTTTATAAGGTTAATGAATACTAAATAAAAAAAAGTTAACTTGTTATAATAGAACAATGTATGCAATATAATATAATTTTATAAATGTATAATGCTAATCTCTTGTTTGATGTTTTTCTCGTCTCATTGACTATCTCCCCGTTATTGGCATGTCCCTGAATGTTTAACATTGATAAACCGTTAAGTCTGATTTGTCCAGTTGTATTACGTAGATCAGTAATGTATACGTCGTAATATAGAATTGTAGAAAACGAACGTTCTCCTGATGCTGTTGTAGCTGGTAAAGTGATGGAAATTTGAAGCAACTTTGAAATAACTGTATACATTTCTGAATAACATTGGAAGAATTAATCTGTTACAGTTATTTTAGATTGTTCAGATTGTTGTCTACGTTGTCGCTGATATTCAAAGCTATTGTGCCATAATTTTAATTTTTAACACAGCATAAATATTCATTTAATATGTTATCATTCTTTTCATCATTTAAGATATCTTTGTAATTTTCTAGCGGTAACTTAAATTTGTCTTCAATGTCTTTTGTAACTTTAAGATTAGACTTTGGTATTAAACAATCAAAACTCTTTAATATGGACAGGTGTTCCAAAAACCGATTATGTCATTGCTCTATAAAATTATCTAGAAATGGGATGAATACTCCTACTCGGTAATAACTTTCCGGGGTGTCAACGTCTACATTAGCTCTGTGTGTTTGCCGACCAGATATTCTGGGAACACAAACAGCAATTTCCAATGTATTGCAAATTTTTTCAACTGACTTAAATAATTCTTTATCACTATTTAAACGAAAAAGAAACCGCGATTAAAGCAGATAATAATATAATATTATCATATTATCACTGAGATAGATAAGAATATACTGGAGCGCGTACTTGGTAACAAAACGGGACACGCTATGCCCATCACTGACTGTATGGACATTTTACATAATAATAAATGTATGGTCCTATAACTGTTTTCGAATATGATTATATAGACTGGAAGTGGTGGGCTAAATCGTTAGTAAAACTTGGTTAGGTCAGGTTATAATTTAATGAAGGAAGACATTTCGGGGGGGTTATGACCTCCAAACCACGGTATAGAAGATAACAAGTAGGGAAAGCAAGCTTTATCACTGATTACAACTATTTTATCAGCAAACAGAGCTGGCAGACCGTAGTTTTGATAATTTCAAAATAAATAATTGGCGGGTACATTATTTAGTATAATATAATGTTATATTATTTAATATTTTACATATTATACACGGTCATGGTATAGAAAATAACTTATTTTCCATTCCCTTTAGTAAGATGTAAGTTAAAAATTCTATTTATAAATAATGTACATAATGTACGGCAGAATATATCTTAAATTTTGATCAATTGTTTGATATATTTAACTCATCAACATTTATGACTACAAAAGAATTAAATAAAGCTTTTACTAGCAGTGACTCCCAAATTAAATTTTTACTAGAAATGCAGCAATTTTTAAAAAAATTAAAATGTATAACCATTCAAAAAGAAAATTGAAAAATAATAGGTGAAAAGGATGTTACTAATAACATTAAATTTGTAAATTCATGGTTAATCAGTATTAGTTCTTTAATAGGTTTGTGGGAAATTTAAAAAAAAATATAACTTTAAATTTGTATACACAAGAAGAATAAGTCAAGATTGTTTAGAAAATATTTTTGGATCTGTGAGAAAACAATCTGGAGACTGCATAACACCTACACCAATTTAATTTACTAGAGCTTTTAAAAAGTTATTTACCTGTTGTTTTCTTGTCCATATAGTGGTGCAGAAAATTGTGCTGATGATTTTTCTATTATTTTAGCCCAATTAAAAGATGTAAACAATGTTAGTGTGAATAATGTTTTGAACAACAGTACTAGACCATCTAACACTGATATTTCTCTTTCACAGAATGATTTAGATTTTAGGGTAGGTTCATTATCTTTAGTCTGTAAAAATATAATAAAATATAAATGTGGTTTTTTAATAAAGAAGTGTCTGACTAAACATACTTGTGAAATGTGTGAAAATTATAGTATGGCCCATCAAGCGTTGGATGAAAATAACTTATACTGCTACTTTAAGGCATATCAAAATGACAAATCTCTATTTGGAAGTTTGAGGATGCCAAATGATGAATTTTTTATTTTTATTTGTAAACTTGAAATTTTATTTCAAGAAAATTTTTCTGACTTTTCCTTAAAAGACAAAATATTAAACTCTTTTATAGAACTTTTTAAAACCGAAAGCTTAAATCATCCATGTGAAAACTTTCCTATCATATATTTATTAAAACTTTTTACAAGAATATCAATTTATTATACAATTAAAACTATTAATCAAAATTTGAAAAATCCTACAAATAAAAGAAAACTAATAATATGGAAACATTAAGATTTTGTGTAGGTACATAAGCTATAATGTAACTATTATGTATTTTTTATTGTTATTATTTATTAAACTTAAATAATTAAAGAAACTTGAATAAATATATTAATGTAAAACTATTGAATTGTTTGTGGTTACCTCATTTACTGTCACTCCAGTCTTGAAAAAGATACTTTTAAATTGTATTTAAATACAAATACATCCATTCAGAAAATATTTAAATACTTTTCAAATACTTTTTTTATTGGCATATTGCTTAATCAATCTTATTTAAGCTGAAGTACCTATTAAATTTCATATAAATTATGAAAAAATCATAGCTAAAATCGGTAATATTGATAAAACGATAACAGATACGGTCTGCCAGCAAATATGATAAGATAAAAAAGTATGCATCCAGCGAGCAACGTAATTCGTATTAGCTTTCCCTACTTGTTATCTTCTATTCCGTGCTCCAAACCATCCTCCCGTGTGCGCCACTGCCCTGACCCACACGCAACATAGCAAATATGTGTTCACTAGAACTAACCTTGTGTTGTTAGCTACAGTATTAGAGTGCACTGACCTTTTATCAAACTTAGAGTTAAGGATGTTATCTGTGTTCTTACTTTGGGTTTTTTTACGATAATTCAGTTTTAAAGCGACTTATTATGAACATCTTTTAACTATAATATTTTACATTCTCATAACTCGCACACAAATTGAAATACTGTAAAAAAGCCGACGTAAGAAATTCAGATAGTCAGATATTGTTCTCAACTTTAAGTTTGATCATCGACGCACTCAGTTTTTCGGTCTTCTACGATTAATATTTTTGAAATAATACAAAAATAGCAAAACCGTTATTATTTGTTCGAATATCAAATGTCATCAAATTTGAGTTTCAATAACTCATAAAAAATGGATGTGGTTTTAAACTAAACGGGTTTTTTTAAATTACAATAATAAACATTGATTATGATTCTCGTATAATATGTTCAAGCCTTGGGTGTTAAAAATAAAAATTCTATGAATTTTCAACAACATATTAATTTGTACATGAATCTAAAATAAATTACATAATAGTATAGTTATGTATATTACTTCTATATATGGTTTTAGGTATATATGTATCTTCATTTATGGCGTAACATTGAACTAGGATAGGTAACTTTTTAACTTATATTATATTATTAACATTTTTTAAGAAAAAAATGCTCACTAAATGATAATTTTCAAAATTTTTGTAACAAATATAAAATTTGCTCTTAAATTACATTTCAATAATTTACGATAATAAAGATTTTTCGTGAATTTGTTGTTTCGGTTTTCTGCTTGACAGTACAACAGACCTTGATGTTACGGTGTTGAAGGGTTTACTGAGATCTTATAGACTATCAATTATATAAAATATATGATTGGAAATTCGTAGAGAAATATAATAAATGCATTAGAATGTTTATTTATATGACATTGACACGGTTATCTGTCTATTCACGTTGTGAGGGGATGAGTTGAATCCCCGACGATTATATTCGAAGGTTGGCCATTGGCAGTTAGTTGTAATGTAATATCTTAAAAAATATCTTACGATTATAAACAAAATCACTTCTATTATAGTTATGTTTTTTTTTTTTGACTGGAACTTCCTAGTCGTTTCAAATTTCTAACGATGATGAATACTTAATAACTGATAGGTGGTTTATTTATCACTATGAAACGCCTACATTGTGTAACAAATATTGTTAAATGTGTTTTTAAAAATATGTTGGATTGTTACGTAAGAAAAATATATAATGGTTGTAAGAATATCTAAATATATATAGTGAATTATGGCAGTTGGCTGATAGAGAATTGATTCCCAACAGGGGTGCCACTATGTTATAGTCAATAAAAACATGTTTATACATACATGCTCTACAATTTTTAAAACAATAAACATATTATGTTTGGTTATAACTTACAACTATAATAAGTGTATTAAACAAAAAGCGCGTTTTCGCGGAGGTACCGAGAGCGAACGGTTAACTAAAAATCGTTGTGGCGATAATTTTTTATCAATACGACTGTTTATTAAAATATTTGCTCTCATCGCTAACCAAAATTTTCAACGGTTTAGTTGGTTTGTTACCCTTGGTAGTACATTTTTGTTTTAGCGATGAACTCACTAATATGTGGTATCTATCTGCAGTTGTGTAAACAGACAACAAAATAGTTTGCTTTCGTTACTTCCGCCAAAACACGTATAATATTGCTTAAAATCTAGATTCATCTTATATTTTACAATTTTCTAAATGAAATGTTGCTAAAAAAAAAATTTTTAAATCTTATATTATATTATATTTTATTTTATTATCTTATATTATTGTAGGTTGACTCGGAATTTTTAGAAAATATGAAGTGTGCCGAGGTATTCCCCACATGGTTGAGAATCACTACGTTAGAGTGACACATTATCTTTGAAATCCTTACATGGAATAATAATTGTTAGGAGGTACTTATGATGATCGTATCTGAAAAAATTATTTTTATTTGTATGTAGTAAAGGTATGAATAATAGATAATTATAATAATAATGCATAGGTGTACACTAATTCTCAACTCTCCGATAGGTTTTTAATTTTAGATTTTGAGCAGTATTCAGAATTCTCATTTCCCAGCCCAAGTCGATCCTTCGGTTATTTTCTAAAATATATCCAATTTATAATTCTATCCTCTTAACTATATTTTAAGACTTTTACATCGGACCAGTCTACTTAATATTTCCTATACACTTTACACTTGTGTAATCTGGAATAACCATATCCGTACCGACAGAGAGACTATAGGTTTAGATTCTAATTTTCATGGCTACCTACTCAAGTCACCTATAATGCCTGTACCTAATACCACTCCATCATCACATATACTTATTGTTTTAATATGTACAGATTTTGTTTTTCAAAAAAGAAATTAATATTCTAACTTCTAAGCAGAACAATGTATGTTAACGTGTTAAAGATTACAATTATGTGTTTTTTTCTTTTGAAGTTATTTTTATATTGCGACTTTATAAATTTTATTTTATATTTTATTTAGTTACCTGGTAATTAGGTCATTGATTTTCTTAGTAATTTTCTAAAACATAGCAAAAAAACATCAAAATAATGTCGAAAATTGTAATAGTGATGTAATCAAGTACCAATTCAACTATTCAAGTCTCCAGTGTCAACAATATTTAGCTAAGACAAGCTTAGATCATAATTGTTTTTCAAATGTCGTGATTTTGTTTATCTTTATGGAAATTATTTTGACACCTAGTTAAAAACAGGTATAGAATATTCAAATACGTTTAATAGGTACTGACGTTTTTATAATATCGAATAAATTATAATTTTATACACATACATTAAACATACCATTAAACATTTGAACATAATATATAAATGTTCAATTTAAAATATGTTTATTAAATTCATTTAAAATCAATATTCATTCAACAAAATATGTGTGTGACGTGCTTAAATAATTATTCACATGTAATATTTAGTAGGATTGGTAAAAGTAGGTATTTATACTTTTTTTATATGTATTAAAAATAACATTAATATTATAACCCTTATTTTGTAATAAAACTTTAAACTAATAATAATAATAATAATAATAATAATAATAATAACCATAATATAGTACTTAAATGGAAATACAAATAATAATCATAATATAACGATTATAATAATAACAATAGTTTCTGGTAAATATCAAAACAAAATTAAATCTTATCGCTAAAACCTATTAAGTAAAAAAAGTTTTGTATTTTCACTTAAAGAACAAGTTTGGTATACATATAATATAGGAAATGGGATTTTCGGAGTACGGCTTTTATTAGTCCGATGATAGTAACTCTTGTTCCAAATTCGAGGGAGTTTTTGTACTATTACCCGATTCGAATCCGCCATCGTTGCTTGATGCATAGTCATTTTCGGCTTGATCGGGATCGTCAAAACTGAAACGAATACAATGAAAAATAATTATCGTACGTTATTTGTATTCACATTATAAAAATATTGTAAGCTATACAAAAAGTGATTCCCTGCTAATGCATTTCATATACAAGATGTATTGTCACTAAACAGATGTCCAAGTATATCATTTTTAAGTAATCACTTTTATTCTTCGTGTTGTTTAAAATATATAGATATTATATTATATTATATGCATAGTCTTTTCCAAAAATTTAAATTTAGATACAAAAATAATTTGTAAGAATCAGCTTTCAAAAAAAAAAAAATAATAATAAACAGTTACAGTGGAGGACAGACATAATAATAGGATTATTAACTAATTCTGAGACTGAGGAGGCCCTTCTTTTTTTACAAATATTATATAATACATATTATACAATAAATAAATATATATAACACTTTATTTTGTTCGAACATTTAATTAATTTTTTTTTTATTTTCGAACTATTCAAATTTAATTTAGCATGTTGAGAGCTGAATATTATTACGATCGCTATTACGAGGTAATTAAAATACACGATTTTCTTACGTAAATGGTTTTTGCTCGCCTCTCATTTCACATATGACGTTAGTCAATGCCATTATGTAGTTTTTTGCCAATGTCAATGTTTCCAACTTTGATAGTTTACGTCCCATTTTTACATGAGGTACCACTTCGCGCAATTTCTATAAAATAAAAGTACAATTGTTATGAATATATAAATATTATATTGACCACAATATGTCACTGACTGAAATTCGTCATATTATTAAAATTGATTATATTTCTTATGTAATCATATTTTCTGAAAATTTTAATATTAAGAAAAAACATTTTAACAGTCCATGGGATCATACTATATTCTAGCATTGAATAATTGGTGTTAAATATAAATTTTTTTTCAATAATTCGTAAGGTTAACACGACATAATACTTAGGGTGTTGGTTTAACTCCTTTGAACTATCGCATAGGCAATAAAAAATCATGCCTACACTTTTAGTAGTATAAAAATAATTTTATGAAATATCAAAAACACTACCATGTATGTAATTATAGTAATAAGTTATTACTAAACATACAATAACCTAATTAGACACCTATTGAACGAATGAATGATACATAATGGATTATATATTAATCGAGTCGATTGTATAGTTAGTAAAATGTAAACATAATTAATAGTGAAAACTTCGACCGCACGGCGCTTGCATGATTGCATAAATCGTCACTCGATGCAAAATATCACCGTTGATAATATGATGGTGTAATATTTTAACAGTGTCGTTCTTAGAAACATTTGGAGATCTAGTCAAAATGTCTGCCATCAACGATTTGAAAATCGATACATGGTCTGTACTTAAATATTGTCTGAGTCCCTGAAATTATTGGAAATTGATTGAAATTGGAGGCAATGACCCAGTTTGTTCTATTTAATTCAGCACGGTGAGTAATTAATTATACGTTTAACGTACACTTCTTAAGGACATAATATATATAGGCTACATAGTACACACCTGTAGATACTATATCTGTGGTTTTGAACTAAATATCTTCAAATTGTTCTAGAGAAGTCATTAACAGAATGCCGAATGGTTGAAGACTGTATACAGTTTATAAAATATTATATAATATTATAATAGGTAGTTATAGTTAGGGATTAAAAATTGCGTTACAACTAGTTAAGATCCGTTACATAGTGTATAAATAGTTAGCCTTAGGGTTATATTTAATAATAGTTAGTGGGTTTTAATATTAGCTAAATTATAAATTATAGTAATCCAGAATCGGCAAACGATTATTAGGTTCGGCAGTGTTCCAGTACCTATAATTGAATTTAAAAAAAATCGTTGTACCAACTTAGCATATTTTGGCATTATGTTGTAATTCATATATAATTATAATTAAAAAAAATACGTTTTTAATTACTTACTGGATGGGTAAATTTATCAAATTTTTGTTTACTTAAAAAAAGTTATAAAGTGATAACCTTACATTAAACATTTTTATATGAGGCTAATATAGTAATATTTATAACATACGAATATTAAATGTTTGATATAAAACTAAAGTTTTAGCTGAGGATGGTACAATTAATGTCAATTATTGTATCAATATAATACATGTATATTGTATAATTTAGATTTCAGATTCTATAAACTATGACTTTATAAACAGTCATGTATTTTCTGATTTTCATATCATATTGTCTTATATTTTTTAATATATTATCTAAAGGTAGTTAAAGCCAATAATCGTTAATCTTTTCATTGCTAAACTGATTTTAATACTGCAATAATATTATGTATTTGCCACTTAAAATTGACTTTTTTTTTTATATATGACATGGCTTTCAAAATATTGTAGGTATTTATTATCGTTATAAATTATTAGTTATACATTTATGAAAGAGTGGAGAAGAGATACTGAAGGTGTCTTTATGGCTACGTTTACTATATGTTACCAAAAATATCAACATTACCAGGTTTACGATAAATGCACATATATTTTTATTGGTGAAAAATTGACATCACTAATAATTAGGAATTATGCGCGTTATACTGTTATGAATACCTATACAAAATTCTTATGCAACAAACTCAAAGTAAGTACAATTCTTTGGTACCTTCCGTTTCGAGTCATGGTAGTTCTATCATTAAACTGTGTCATTACAGTACTATAACGTTCATTATTTTATCGTTGTGTGAAGCGGCGTATGCGTCTGTATCAGCTACAAACAAGTAAAGCTACACGCGTATTCGAATATTTGGTTAACGGTAGACAGCATAAATGGGTCACGCCGTTAGATAGTGAAAAATAATATAAATGCTTAATATACCCGTATGAAAGAAGAATACATAATATTATTCGATTTTCCATCACTTGCAGTTTGGTCGATGTTTTTTGAAACTTGTATCGCTATGTAACTTTAATCGCGGTTAGTGGTTACGCATAGTCGTAGACTTATAAATCCGTGAAATATATCAGAAACAAAATATTATACTCGGTATTTTTTCGCGCGAAATATTTAGTACAATGTTTTATTTTTCTACCAAGTTTCACGTGTAATCGATTTCACAGTGTACATGTATTAAATTATAACAATATAATATACGCCACCGGTCGGTATATATAGTGATAACCCGTGGTGTACTTACCTCGAAAGCGTCGTTTAACGAGTGCATGCGTAATCGTTCGCGCTCGTTGCTCTCTAGCCTTCGCATGTTTCGGTCTTTGGCCGACAACACCTCCACCGATTGCCTTTGCCGGATGCTCCTGCGACATTTTCTCGTTTTGGGCGCGATCGGTTCGTCACCGTCGTCCTCGTCTATACTCGCCCGTCGTTTTCGCTTGCCCGCCACAGGCCTTCGTGATTTCTCGTCAGAACTCCCCGAATCGCCTGTGGAACACACAAGTCCATAAGTGTTTATAGTTTATTTACATAACTTATGATATATTAAATAATTTAGTTTATATTTATAATACAATTACACATACCTACACTAAGAATATTATTAACTAAAACGATAGTGTTTAAAAAAAAAAGTACTTAAGTGCACCTGGGAGTTAAAGTAAGTGTGACATAAACTTTGAATCATAAAATAGTCTGAATAGAAGTAATTTAATGTTAATAAACTATTGATAAACCAACTTATTGAATGGACTTCTACATAGCTTACTTATATCAATACACATAATCTGCACACACTTCAATATTTGAATATTTGATATCTAAGATGGCATTGTGCAAAGGCGCAAATCAATCACACCGTTAAAGTGTCTTTCATGTGTACTTTTAGAAACGTGTATTTAAATAATGGTAGTTCTTCAAGTTAAATTAATAATTCTACAGCGGTAAAATTAACATATCATACTAAATAGCCTATTTATTATTTAATGTAATGGTAAGTGTCACAACCTGTTCAATTTAAAAATGTGTATCCACCTAATATTATTTTTTAATATTATCCTTTTCCAAAAGGAAGGGAATATTTTACAAAATAGAATCCAAATATTACTTTAAACAAATAATTTATCCGAAGTTTCACAATAATAATAATAAAAAGAAAATTAATTAAATGTTAATAAATAATATTGTACCTATCAATCTACTGTTAACTAGTTTTAATTGACATACTTTTAATATTATCGTCGTCGTCTTCGGATACATTATTGTTGTCTGGGTGATAAAACGAACCATCTTCTGTGCTAGGTGATCTTGAGTGATCAGTAGAAACGTCGAAAGATCGTCCACGAAGTTGAAGTCCGTCTAACATTTCTTCTTCTGATTGGAGATCACTAGTGCCCGGCATAGAAATTAAATATCTGAAACATGGTAGGTATAACGGGAATTAGAATTATTGATACATTATTAGATTAAAGTTTAAAACCATCTAAACGAATTAATGAAAAACATTTGGGTATACTCTTTTGAGTTAGCTATTGAGCATGTACCTAAAATGTATGCATTATGCTATTATTTATTAAGCAATAGTTTCATTATAATATCATCAAGATATTATATTATTATTCACATTAGGTAGTAGGCTGTAAATAGTTTATCTTTATCGCAATTTTTATTTAAAATATTCAGTGATTTAGACTTTTTTTTTCTATACAAATTATTATATATAAATAAAGTAAATACCATTGGCCACAAGTTTGAATTATGTTTACTTAAACTTTATATTATATATTTAACCTAATATATTACATATTAGGTACTTAATACAATACTTATTTAAAAATCAAATTTATGTTTAATCTGCCAAATTCCATTTATATTTATCTGAAAATCTGTATTTATATTAAACACAACATCACATTATATCCTAATAACGGTAGGTAATACCTATATTTGATACAACGTTTATAATTGTATGAATTAAGCTTGGAAATAAATGTAGGTATATCTAGGTATTCTGGGTATACAATATACATGTACTCGGATGTATTATATTGTACTTATTAATTATACGTGGGTAATGTATAAATTATTCAAACCATTGACGAAGGTAAACTAAAATTAATTCTTCAAAATAAATAATATATGTTTATAATATTTCTTAAAACATACAATTTTTCTAAAATGCAGTTAACTTTTATTGGAAGTTATTCTTTTAAAAGAAACTCATTTTTCCGCAGTGTAGATATTAATTAAACAGATCGTAAACAGATAGAAAAAAATGTAATAGTTATCGCTTATTTAGTATGTATATACAATTTTTAATTTCCCTTAGGTGTATATAATTATTTATTATATTTTAATTTAAAATTATGACAAATTAATAATCATAATGGGAAGAATGAGTCAGATATGTTGCTATTAATTTATTATTATAAAAATAGATTACATTGTACGATAAACTGCCTGCAGATTGGGCCTAATCCTACTAGATCAACCCTGGTTGACAATATCACGCATTTTGGAAACATCGATACCTATACGTCTTGTAGATCTAGTATAGATGAATTCTAAAATATTGTAATATGAATAGAGCTCAACCAATAAATACCAATAAACGAAGATTTACTTAGATTGGTTTAACAGTTTAGTGTCATAAAGGTATGCAAATTATATTATTAACGATTACAAATAATAATAATAATAATATTATCTGAAGAGGATTAAATCCGTTATTAAATCCGAGGCTCCAGATTACATTAATTATACATTCTACTATTCAAGGTTATATATATATATTTCTTTTGGCGTTGGTTAATTAATTTTTTTTTATTGAAAATTAATAATAGTAATTATATGAATATACCTAATAACACAGGTAAAACATTTAATTTAAAGTGTTCTGCACCTATATAATTACATGATATCGATGATACATTTTAAATAAAGTACTCGAGATATGGTTATTGCACGGACGCTTAAATCAAAATATTATTAAACTGAATATGTACTTATTACTTTATTAGGTAATTGTATAGTTTTAATAATTTTGGAAGTTCTAAAAATATACAATATATTCTGAATCATATGATCTGTACCTATATGAAACTAATTGTAGGCCACTGCCCTGTAGGTATAATAAATTAAACGTTTAAATACATTCATATATTATTTTAATTGTTTTATCGTTTAAACATAATAATTATTATTATATTTAAAAGTTTGTTGACTCGTTCTTCGAACTAGCTACGTAGTTAAATTCAAACATTTAAGATAGCTGATCTGTTGATAGCTTTCAATTTTTTTGATTTGTAATTCGTTTGTATGTATTATCTTGTTATTGGCGTTTTTAATATTAATATCTATATCAATCTCAAAAATAAAAGGTATTAAGCAAATGCTTTCTTATTGACATGTTAACGGTTAACCTGGTGTATTTGTGGTATCAATATTATGAATGGCAGAATATAATGCATGTCTTATCAACGACCGACAATTAAAAAAAAAATAAATAAAATATCCATCTTAACATAATATATTACGTATAAATTAGTTATTACAGACAAAATACTTTTACAAAAGATAAAAATATAATTTACAGTGGTTTTAATTCAGAGTAAAATAGGTGCCAACGAAAAATTAAATGTGTGTATCATTATAATATAAGTTTCAATTATAATTTTTATTGAAACTTCGTATCAAATATTAATTGTGTTTGGATAATCATGAATATTTCTACAATCTTATTAAAATAAGTATGTACACTCTTGGATATAATATTTGTTACAAGATCATTTTCTGAAAAGTGATGAACATTTTATTTAGAAAACAAGTCTTTGTTTGTACACTGCAGCATTATGCTACTTATAATATTGTATGAACTACTGATTTTTTTCAATTGATAACGAATGCTTTGATATGAAAATTGTTTTATTAATATTCCAAACACATCTATAATTCCATTATAAGTACGGTTATCAACGTCGGGCGTGCTGTGTATAAATAAAATCACTCAAACAGTGGATATTGATATAATATTATCTCCATTTGGACACATATTCATTAACTTACAATTAAAATATTGATAGCAACACAAGTTCATCGGTGTTTTATGTTAATGCAACAGGTCAAAATTAAGAAGTCACCCGAGATAGCCGTTATAGATAAGTGTTAAGTTTTAAATAGGTAATCAAAATTGTTTATGCAAATTTTATTTATATTTCTTTGTTTTTCAAAGACTTGTATTTGTATTTCATGTATTTTCATGTACTTATTATGATAATATTGTGCACTACTATTAGTATAAACTATCAAGTATTATGATCGAAACTATATAATTTAAAATGAAATATGCACTTATAAATTATTAGTGTAGGTATCTATGTATAACGTCGCTGTTTATAAAGTTTCGATAGACTATTATAATGTACACGTTGCGTTATAGTAACAGTTTACAATAAAATGTATGAGATGTGAAAGAGATTGAAAAATAAAAAAATATCTATTGCGGAAATGATTTTTTTTTTGCGATAGAACGTTTGATTATTACGGTTTAGAAACGGTCGGGAAATGATTCGACCGATTTTGAACGCTTTCCCTATAGAACCCATTCGAAGACGTCGAATCGACTAACCTAAAATCAAAGACCGACAGAAAATTGAGTTTTTTCTGTATAAACTAATGTTTACGTGTCGTTGAACACGTTTCTCAACGATTGAACTTGTTACAAAATTGCTTACCTGCAATAAGTAGTAATGACTAATGAAGAAAAAACGGCAACGCGTATTTCAATGAAATAAATTGGAATTTTTAATTATCGTGAACAAATTTAAAAATATCTTACCATACTTTCTAAACTCTAATTAATTATATATTATCGAATACATTACATTTTATAGGTGTAATACAAGCAAAAAAAATAAGTAATAAAGCGTGTATACATATCACAATATTTGACCGTACATGATGTTTTGCTTTCATACATTAAAGTACGAAAAAAATTACTCAAATATAGTTTTTATTTTTTTAATATCAATATTTTTAACACTCAAACCACTTGACATTTTGTTTTAAATATTTAAATTATATGATAAGTTTAAAAAGGGAATATATAACGATTAAGAATAATGTTTAAAAAAAGAATTGATATAATACCTAACTAAAATTTAATTAATAATTATTATAAAACAAAAATGCAGTCCATTATTTTTTTTTTAAAAAATAACTTGTTTATTTCCTAAAATGTAGGTAGGTTGTAGGTACCTAAGATACAACTATAAAAGCTAAGGTGGTTAATTTTAAATGAGAATATCTAAAACAATAAATCATAGGATTGAGTAGGTACCTACCAAAGTATTAGACTGACAAAAATGGGTAAAAATATCCACCAAAAACGTTTTTAATGAAAATCAATCATATTGTAGGTACACAAATACATTCCTCGGTTCGGTCAAAATTAATAAAATACATAATATGTATACATAATGTATTTATTATACTCCTATCATATTTTATTTTGAAATCCGAACTGGATGATATATTTTAAATCGTTTGTAGGTACTCTATTTTCTATTTGTATATGATTACCTATGTCTAATATATTAGATAATATTCAAACCACATGAGAACATGACATTAACGCTATAAAATATTGTTATTTTGATCACGAATGAAGTTTGTAGGTGGGTATTATAGTCATACTACATAATATATTACTATTCAAAGATAAAATACTAAAGACGCATTGTATGTTAATACAAATTTATCGCTGAATGAAGAAAACTGACCTTTTAAATTTACTACAAATAAAGTAATGGGAATTTTGATAGTAAGTTGTAATTGTTCAACAGACATTTTGCGGATAAAATGAAAAACAGACAAGTAAGGTACAAACCTTGTACATCAGAAAACAATGTTATATAACAAATAATAACAAATGATAACTTACTGTAAGTTAATACAAATATTACTACAGTAAAATATTGTATAGTTGTTGAAATATTTATGTAAATAAAAAATACCTCTAATTATTGGACTTAAATCAAATTTACTTTGTGTTATTACAATGTAAAGGTTTAAATGAACTTAAATAGTTATATTAACGTTAAGCATTCATAGGTAATAAAGTTTTCCGATCATAGGTTTAAACAAAATTCGAACTTTAAACTCAAAATAAATTTAATTAGTAGAATACCTTTTTGGTTTATTAAGAATAATTTAAGTTAACAAATCAATAGCTGTAAACCATTGATATGTGTAGACTTTATACAGTCCCACACCGAAATACCATATGTAAAAAACTGATTCTGCTAGAGCTAAATAAATACCTAACTCTTAAGAGTTTTTAGTATCTAAAATATTTTGAAGCAATCCAAATTTAAAAATAATTTTCTAGTAATATTATTTATATATTATACCTATTATATAATATTATGTTCAAGAAATTTTAGTCAATAAACCTCAAAAATTAAAGAGGTAGTTATGCGTATAAGTGTATAACACGTATACACTATATTTCGTACGTATTAAACTAATAACTATTGTACTTAATTAATATGTATTAATATTAGGTTGATCAATATTAGATACAAAAAAAAGCAAATAATTATGTAACCTACCTAATACCTATGATATATTTTAATTCATATAAGTTAATGTTAAATGGAAATCTATCAAATACCTACTATAAATAATTTGTATTATTTAAATATTATTCTAGCATTTAAATACCTACATAAAACTGTGGGTAAAGTGTAAACCACATGTTATGTTAATATCATACTCGACACATATAGTATGGGTACCGTTGTTCTAATACATCCTAAGGCCATATGACCTTGCTTGAATAAAACGAATAATAATAACGTATAAACATAATATTTACTAAATTGTTCATATGTTTATTAACATCTATATTATTATTTCATAGTATGATTTGTGGAAGGTTGCAAAATAACGAAAGACTATCAACTGGATTCTACAATAGTTCAAAACAAAATGATGTTTCACTCGTGTGATTAAACATTAAACAATATATATACCTTGCACGTAAGTAAACAAAATATAACAGATGCCTACTTTTTCGAGTTCGCCAAAAGGTAATAAAATTATACAACACAGTAAAAATAAACAGTAAAATGTATTTTTGAAAAAATACTTATAGGTACCTATTACTGCCTAGATGGCCTGTTTAATTCCCATACCTAGTCATTTTAATATTATGCTAACCTCCACTTTTCAACAAGTAACCACACCTAGACACACTGTATAATATAGGTACCTAGGTACTCCAATACCTTATATGTTACAAATAGGTATCGCATAATATGGTCACAGTATTATTAGGGAATATAATAAATAATAACTTTTAAACCTATAATTATTTAAATTTATGTTATAGGTTACATTTTCACTACTTTTCTACTTGTATAATTTATACTATACGATTCACGTGACCACGTGCCACGTGGTCTAATTAATCCGCGCATTCATCGACACGTGGGATTTAAACAAGATATTATACACAGATAATGTATAGGAACAACACGATCTCGTTTGGTTTAAAAGACCTATGGCCTTAGCCGTTTGGGTTCTGCAGTACCTACATATCGGGTCATTTGGATCCAATGACCACGACATAGATATAAGATAGGTACTTAGAAAATATACGACTTACCGTATTTAGTATGCGCCTACAATATAACACGGAATATTACGAGTATATATTATATTATATATACAAGGAAAGAAATTCACGAACGAGCACCACCATTTTTTCCCCTTTAATAATGCATATTTTATTCATACTCCGATTTTTTGATTTGTTACGCCATTTAAGGAGTACCATGTAGTGAAACTTATTTTTTTTGAAGTTCAAATGAGATTCACTATATTTTACTGTAATTTATCAAGCAGAAAATTCGTTTTAAAATGTTGATGAATTTAAGTTGAAATTCAAACCAGTAGTTTTTGAGTTATTAAACTTTGTGTACTAACGATAAAAATCTTTAATAGTAGGTTAAAAGTATATGGGACTCATTGTGATTTCGAAATCATAGTAGTTAATACATGTTTATTAAAAAATTGTAATTTGTAAACAATTTCTGCGTAGGTACATATAATAAATACTAGATTCAGTATTACATATATTTTATATTTTTTCTATAAAACCATTTCTAAGGATTATTATCCTTTTAGTATCTTTTTATGATTTTAATAACTCAAAATCTATACTATTTCAAATTCCAATTTATGTGCATCAGTTTTCGAAAAGATTAGCTGAGTAACAGTTTATTTACAGGGCCATTGTGTCAATGACAAAGTGTGGTTCTTATTTAAAAACTATAACTTATTGTATAATAATTCCACTAGATACTCTTTAAATGGTATAAACAATTTAAGTATATCAAAATATAGTCATTAGGTGCGTATTTTAAAATTCCAAAATGCAGTATCTGAATAAAATAAACGAGGGGAGGGATTACTAAACATGTTTGGTATCTATAATCATTGTTATAATACAATTATCATAATTTAATGATATAAACAATATAATATCGTTTTTGCCAAGAAGATTTTGCACAGAAATGTATTTTTTTATACTTTTTGAATACTGCACATAAAACGACATAGAATGAATGTACTAATATATTGAAATAATGATTATAAAAATGAATGGTAAATGGTTAGAAAATGTACCACGATTTTCCGAGTGGCTGTATATTATTATCATAACAATTTATATTATTATTATTATTATATTGTTTTACTATAGACTCAAGGTTGGCATATAGACGTATAAGCTATAATTTTTTATGTTGTGCATACCAACAAAACTTAACTAGTTATTAATTACTGCAATAGTGCAGTGTAATATTGAATGAACGTTTGAAGAATATATTTTTACGAGGCAAAGTTGTTACTTGAAAAAGTTAAAAGTTAATTGAATTATAGATATGTATTTTTCATATGTTCCAAAACTTCCAATCGTGGTTAACTGAATAAAAGGTAGATAACCGTGTTTCCGATATTGAGCGAATAACATTGATTTTATAGGTGCCTGATTAGGTTGAAAGGGTTTCTCGTCAGTGGTATAGATACTATACAGGGAATAGGGATAAAAATGAATTTCGGTAATAAATTTGTTTTCAAGATATTTGACGTTCGAGTGAAAATAAAAATAAAAACGATACAACATATAAGTAACTATGTGCTTATAACTTACACACGATTAAAAAAAAAAAAAAACGTTTTATCACATCGCCGCTATTAAAATATATTATATTATGTTTATCCGATGAGATAATATATATTATAGGTATGTATGGTACTGTGCTATTTTTATATACCTACATATTATAATACCAGTCACAATCGTAATAATATGGCAAGGTGTGACGTTTCCAGGAAATGTCGGACATATAATATATATTATTTATATAGCTGCGGTGGCGGTTCGAGCACCCCTTTTTCACTGGAGACTATAACTCTTGTCGCCAGCGTCGTAAATCCACTCGGTCTCCGAGAGAAACATGCAAATCCCACAGGACCGGTCGCGGTCGGGAGGATAAAACAGGTCGGCGGGCCTCGCAGCAGCAAAGTCTATCATATAATATAGGCTTATTCGTTCGAATACGTCATTATTATAAGAGCTGCCCACGAGCTATTATAATACCTCTTGAGTAGCCGACCGACGACGGTGCATATTATTATAGCGTTGCCTACGTAATGGTTTAATACGCGAGCTTTCCACTATTATTGCTACCTGCTATATTATACGCGCGTATACGACCCGCGGCCGAACCACCTCGGAGACGCGTTTCCAGTTCCACTATATAGTATATTGGGCCGCGTTATTATGATAATAGTCGTAGGCACCTATCGCGAAAACTTATCCCGAACCATCGCAGGAAATCCCGTACTCGCGTGCACGGAGTATAATATTATAATGCAACATAAATCATAATAATTTAACCGGTTTGTTTTCATATAGACCGGCGTATTGTCTGCCTCCCTAATCGACCGCCAGCAATCTTATATATGGATCATACGCTCGCGATCCGATCAACAGAAAATAGGTATGTGCGGCATCGAAATACATATATCTTATATCGAATCAATAAATCATTGTACACGATATACCGTTTTACAATATCGGTAATATACTACTTAAATGTTTATGTTATAATATTCAATATAGGTATACCTCGTGGTCGTCGATGTACTGCCTCAGTCGCTCTTCCGGTTCGGGTCACTAATAATATATGTATTGCTATTGTTGTTACTCGGAGGTACTACAAGCGATCGCGAATTATCGAAGGCGGACTCCTGTGCGACTATCGTATCCATGTGTGTAACCGATTCATAGAAATATGATACAACATTCGTTCTCCGGGCGCGACAACTTATAATATGCGCGTGTCCGTAAAGTGCACTGTTGTTATATTATTATTATTATTATTATTATATTATATCAATATACGCGACGTGCGATTTTCCGACTGAATATAAAATACAATACAGGAGTAATAGTAATAATAATAATAATAATAATATAGATAAACGAAACCGAACGGATGTAGCGACAAAACCGCACTCGTGCGCACTACTCAAACGCGCTCGCAAATGACTACGGGCAGACTTTTTAGTTTTCGGCATAATATTATTATTATTATTATCATCGTTGTCGCCGGTGGTGGAGGAGGAGGAGGAGGAGGCGGAGGAGGAATTAAATAAACTGCAGGCGACTATAATATACCGTGCGCCGATGGCTGTGCTCGCGGAGGTATATATAATGCGCGAGACCGCGCGCGTTTAACACTTTCTTCGGCCACCGCGTTTTCCCATTGTTATTATTGTTACTATCACTATATTTTTATCATTATATTTTGATGTATTACATTATATTTTTATATTGCTATGGCGGGGGCCTCTGTGGCAGTGGTTCGAAACGGATACGCCGAAATAAACAGCAACCGCCACCGTTTTCGCGATTGTCGAAACACAAAATGCTTTTCTATACAGCACTTATAATAATTATATAATATGCATATAAATTATCACAACAGGAGATTTGATAACATTTTAAGGAAGTTTACATTTAAATAGGCAAATAAATTCACACAACCTGCACCCCCGTATATCAATGTTTTGAATATTTTTGTTCCCCTATTCATAACCTCCTATAGACTATTGTGCAACTAACATTAATACATATAACATTGAAATGGTAGTTAATAATAAAATAATAAACGTAGTACAACCACATATAATTATTATTCTTTATACTACGTGGTACAACAGCAAAAAATCAAAAATATGATAAACTTTTCTATTTTTATTGAATACTTTTAATAAAATCAAAATAGTTGTGCTGAGTGACCTACTAACATAAAAAATTATAATTAGAATATTGTAAGATTCGCGCCGATCTTCGTCCAACTGCATGAATTATTTTCTCGTCCGTTCACAATGACATTATAACTAGAACTAAAATATCTAAATCGATTTATTGCTCAAAAAAAACAAAACATATTTTGAAAAATGTTTAAGTTAAAAAAACTTTTGATTAGATAAAAAGTTTTTATTTCCGGTAAGAGACGAGACAAACTAAAGAAAAATGACTAACCAAAAATAAGGACCAAAATATGTTTTAATTAAAAAATACTATTCAAATCATAAAGAATTGTTTCAATATTACACGTTTTTAAAATATTATTATAATTTATTAATATTTGTCAAACGTCAAATTCGTCAAATATTTTGGGAGGGTTAAGAATTATTTCAGTAAAAAATGAATGGTTGGAAAGAAAATCATTTATTATTTGTTATATTTAAATAATAAACACAACATTTATACCGATTTGTCTCTGATGGTTTTGCTAATTGTTAATGCTTGTTAATGCGTTCGTTTTTAAATCATTACAAAATATGTCATAACGCTGTTAATATGTTATATTTTTACGAAATAGCAATATTAATATATCACTTTCAGTATTGGCCTCGCGTGTACAGATATGACGGACGATTATTCTGGAATAAAGAATAATATGATATTTTAATATTATTAATATTATTAACATTGTGTTATATGATGTTACCAGAGAAGTGACTGTCGACTATATATCAGGTGGGTACAGGTAGACGGTCGATAATGAAAGTAAAAGTCTTTCGCTAGATTCGAAACTAAAATATAATGCGATCACGGCCCCTTCTTCTCGTTCAAAGTAAAAAACGTATACTATATACATGATGATAAGTGACATCAATGTTCAGGAGCCACGATTTTTATTGTACAAATCGTATCCGTGTCAATAGAAGTATATGGCCTGGATAAAAAAAGCGTGCACAGTGATCAGATCGCAACTTAACGTTAAGACTCTCATGTCTATTATGTTTAATGAGTCTAAATTTTATACGTACTCTCCTATACGTTCATAACGTGTGCGTATTATTTCCAAACAAAATGTACCCGTTTCAAATGATATGTATACAAACATGCAGTATAAAATATATTATGAAAATATACCAACTGAATAAGTTCACTGCGAGCGTGCGAGCAAAATATAATACAGGGTGTGAATGTTGTTCATTTATTTCATTAATTTTGTTCGTATACGAACTGCAAGGTCGACGCTCTTCGTTTTTTTTTTTTTAAACGCTAATAATACATTCAGATGTCTAAATGACTAAATCAGATCATTAAGTAGACTTGTTATTTACCTAAGTTAGATCAAAAGGTGATTAAAAGTTCTATGAAACCTCTCTCGGAATATAAATCAGGCAGACGGCAGTGTTTTTTCTTCTGAAATCGTTAATGTACCGGAATTGCACTATACAATTATTTCAGGGTCATCGTTTATTTCGATCAAAACAATGTTGAATCACAATAACAAAGTATTACAATATGCCAATATAATTATACGTATAATGTATACATGAATATATGTTGTACATATAATATATATATTATATTTTGCTTCTACTTTTTCGTTATTTTCTGACATCAGCTTGCTTCACTTCTCGGACAGAAGTAAAACTGCAAACTTGAAATTAAAAATCCAACTGCAACCCTTTACTTTAAATACTAGGTAGTTATTTAATCAACCACGAACTATTCATAGATATAATAGATAGGTTTATAGGTACTCATTGTTTATCATAATTGGCTTTTGTGACTATGTGAGATCAATTTTTCGAGATTAACTTTCTTCAGTTTAGTTAAACCTATATAATTGAAAATTAGTAATCACTAATTAAATAACAATGATTTTTACGGAACAAGAAATTTAACATAGTAACTTTTCTGTTCCTGTTCTAACCATAATATCAGGAGGGGATTGCTTTCGCGTTGGTTCTAGCCGGCCCCACTTCGTTTATTTTATAATGCTAAAATATACAATACATTGGTCTTTTTCACAGTTAAAAGACGTTGGTCTATTCAATTAAGCTAAAATAAAATATTTACTGGGGCAATTGATGCTAATATTAGTGAAATCGATGGGTTTCATAATACTATTCTTTAATTTTTTATTGCATTTACGTTACTACAAAAAAAAACATACAATTAACAGTGTAAGATTAATAATTAATAATTAATACAATTAATCCAACAAATCTTTTAAAACTGTTAACAATAATTGATTTAAATATTAATCAGCCTTTTTATTTCTTTAATATTTAACACTCAAAATCACTCATTTATTATGTAGTCCTTAGCATTAACTATTGGCAATTTTGTATATTATAATAATTATGTTATTGTAATTAGGCTAGGCACACGTCTAGTATGATCTATTATTGGTAGTGTGAATTTTTTTTCAGTAATAATCAATTACATTTCACTATAATATGTTATGTACATATGTATTTATAATATTAAATATTATTATTCGTCTACCCAAACCTAACAGGCAACAGCCATGTTTTACTTAGGTACAGAAAGTAAACCACAAATAAATGTACAAAACTTGGTCATTAAATATGCGTGGGCATATTATATACCTACAGCTGCGTTTAATAGCTATGATCAATTAGTATGTGTAACATGGTCATGTACTGTGAAGAGTCCACCAGGTGTACCTGTTTAGTGTAGCGTGGCATACAATTTGTTTAAATAGATAATACGTTGAAATATCATTATATTATATCGCTATATAGACTAAATGATTATTATGACCAAATTTATAAAATATAATGATTGCTTAATAATATCATAATGTATATTGTATATATTATTTTGTTTGTCTCGTCGATTTCGCTATAAAAATAAAAAGCGGCTAAATATTATAATTGTTTGACCTAATAAGTATATTATACGCATACGGTTAAATGTTATGTAACGTTTAAGTAGGTAGGTAGTTTACTTTTATGCATATATTATTTAACAAACTTCTGATAAATAGGTAAAAAATATTTTAACATTTATTTATCGTCGGTAAGTATAAATTACTAATTAGGTGACCTGATATCGTATTATCTACACAGGTTTTATTTAAACTATAGTGGTATTATACCTACCTACTTGGTAAAAATATCGTTTTAAAATAAATGTTCGCGTGATCGAGTGATCCGGATCCAGATCCGGAAGAAATTGTTTGATTTAACGGTCACATTCAAACGTTATAATCTCCACTGCTCTGCAGACATCACGCTGAGGTTTGGCGGGTAGCGTATACAAACGTTTCTACAGAATAATCATTTATACATTATAATATTGACTGTCTTTATTAAAGGCCTTGAGCTTAGGCACGACCGCGTGACACGAACGTTTATGCGTGCAACGTCGTAGTATATAATAGTTGCTATCTACTGTCGAACAAGTGAATATTTAATATGCACACAATACTATGCTGCGTGTAATCGGACTTGGGGGCATTTGTGCGCAGAGAACCCACTCGGACTTGTGTATGAAAACTTTCCGCACACGGCGGCTTAAGACCTATACACAACACGTACAATACATATTATTATTATATAATAATATTATTATGTCCAGCGATCTCCATATCGTATACTGTGTCGGTGACCCGCGAGCTCGGACGTCTTCGACAGTTCGAAATCGCTTGTACGCGCATCGCGCATCGAGCTATTTTACTATTTATATACTATTATCAGTGGCGCCCAACCCTATGACTAGGTGTAGCAGTCGCTACACCTTGAAAATAAGGGAATAACAATATTCAAAGAAAAATATTTGATAACAGAAAGTTCTTGGAAAAATATTCATATATGTCACTTTTTGGTCACTTTTATGATTGAATTCAGTCATCTAATCGTTTTCTTATAAATAGCTCAAACCACTTCCAACTCTGATGATACCTATTCCTTGGTAAATTAATATTAACAGTTAATGTAACCAAAAATAGACCATTCAATTTTGAGTTTTGGAAGGGTAGGGTGGGTAAAATTAATTCTTGCCACACCTGAAAAATATGTCTTGGGCGCCACTGACTTTTATTATAATTTACGTTATGATAATCGTTTCACTTACGCGCGGACGTCGGTCCACATTTTTCTCGCCACGCATAGTCATCTTTTCTCGTTTTCGACATTGGGTATACCGCATAATATTATAATATAATATACTTATTGGCCACGGCGGCGGCGTACTTGTCTACATACCACTTACGCCAGCCACATGATGTTGTCTTGGTCGCAAACAGCTATATCTTATATCGTATATTGAGTATAGGTACCGCGTGCGTACACGAGTCTCTTGTCACGTATACCGACCTATACGCGTGTATACTGCAGACACGTCCGGTGTAAATGTGCGACGGCGGGCGACATTCCCCGGTCAAAAGTCGTTAAACACAGTGTACATACTCGCATATGCATCACTATATATATGTTGCAATGATACAGCATCCTTTCTCTCGCGTCTACAAAATCTAACCCGGAAAATCTGGTTTTCCTCGCCGAACTGCACGAACAGATAGTAAGCACTACAATAGACTGTATTTTAGCATTAAACAAATCGCCGTCACTGTGACAGTGTTTGAAATTTGAATGCAAAGTACCGACACCATAAGTACCTATCGTCTGCGATGTGTTTTATACAAACTGCAGTTATAATACTTTAGTCCTTCGCGTCATCGTTATATTGTTTTTAAACATCATAATATTTATTTAGTGTTCTCTTAGATGAAAATAAATACTATTATTTTCGGTGCATTATCTTCTCAAATGGACTTATTTATATTAACATTAATAATAATCTGCGTAGATATTATTCGGCAATACCCATCTACTAGTTATTATTTATTTACAAAAATTATAGATAGTCACTTTTCTCTAAACAAATAATAATTACTATTAAAAAATCAATAATCATATTATGAAATAGTTATACGGCATAACTATCAAATTAAAGAATAAAACGAATTTAATTAAAATGATAAATTTCCTTATAATATTAGGAATAGGGCATGGCGGCAGGCGCCGTGTAACGGGATATACCCACGTATGTGTAATGGGTGGTATCACTGAAATCACTTAAAAGTTTTCACTATGTTGTAACAATAATAATATAACAGGATAATCAAAAAATAACCTTGACCTTAAAATATCCCCCCCCCCATGTGGCTCCGTATCATTAGAAATTAAAATAAATCTGCCTAATCTCATCATTATAATGTAACATAGGAAGGTAAGTAATTTGTATAATATGAACAGTAATGTAGAAAAAAATATTAATTCCAGAGGTTGAAACGTGTCATTATTAATGTACGTTCGACACGTAGGTATTCGGCGAAAAGTCCTTATGGACAATTGCTGAGGTCGACCTTGCCAAACCTTGAACGGCCCATGACCGTTATAAAATCATAATAATATATTATTGAATATCAATTCACGCGCCGCACAGACTTCATCGTCGTGGAAAATGTTTTTTTCCTCATAATTCAAGCCTCGGCAGCACAGCGCGTGAATAACGTCACAACTCCAGACTCCCACAAGCGCACGCAAACGTTTCCCTCCAACGTCCAAACCGTTTGTCTTACAATGGTACCCATAACCGCCGTGTATGTACAATGTGACTATACACGCATTGCTATGGGGGTTTTTTTTATATATACATGTTCCTTCTGTTCCGGCACGCGGTAAAAACCTGCAGGGTTACCGGTCACGATCCTATTGCGCGCGTCGACCGCGTTCGATCGCCATATAATATTATAATATAATATTATCGTCATCACACGCGTACACACAAGACGCCCGTCGCACACGTATGCATTAAAATAATCGCACAATGCGGTGGCCACTGGCCGCTCATAATATATATATATGTATATTATATTATATATGATGTTCGTGACGGATACGCCCTCGGGTCGAGCCGCCGCCGCCGCCCGCAGATGCGTCGCGGATTACGGCGGCGGCGGCGTCGGACTTGTCCCGAGTTAATTGGCCGGCTACACACACACCCGCGGACGACTTCATTACACCGGTGTAGGTGCACGGACTGCAGAGAGAGACGCAGACGGACGCACAGACTATAACGTGGTCGATACACTATATTATTATGGTGTTACTACTATTTTTTTTTTTTTTTTTTTTTATTATACTGACGGCGATACTACGCGAACCGCGCACGGACACGCAAAAATTATACAAAAAAACGGGAAACAATAGAAACCGGCGGACGACGATATTATTTTATTATTTGAATACGGTGACGGGATCTCACGCGCGCACTATAACAAGACGGAATAATATTAATATACATTTTATACTCAACCGCGGCGGAGTGCGCCGGAACAGCCCCCTCGGAAACCACGCGATCGGTCACGACGCGTGGCCACTGGCCGATGCACTGTACCTACATATATATATACGTCGTATGCGACGACAAACGAACTGTTTTTTTTTTATTCCAGTTCAAGCGTAAAGTCACTCTTTCGGATTGACTTGCAAATCGCATAACGTTTCATCAAGCTCTGTGGGTATTCTTGCAGCGGATCGGAAATCGTATACAAACACTTTGAGGAGTATAATATCGCAATATAATAATATTGAGTGGTGCAGCTGCAGCCATTATAGGTTCTGTGGTTTTTAAATGAATTCCGAAATCGTTCCTATATGCAATGATTTACCATTGCTAAAAGCATGAACCCAAACTTAGATATATCGCGACCAGTAAATAAAATGAAATAGAAACCTCGATTTAATATAGATTGCTTCATATAATTTTGAATTAGGTACCTAGGTAAATGTAAGATTCGTGTTTATTAATTATTATAAAATTAGAATGAAATCAATTATTTGAGTCTAAAAATCTAGTGAATAAACAATGGTATGAATATAATTTTATTCGCGTTATAATAGATAATTAATTGTTTAATTCAGAAATTACTAAAAATGTGCCTAGTAAACACAATTATATCACGAATATTATGCTCATTATACGCTTTTACCATAAAACTAAATTATATTAAAGTATTAAACCACAATTCTGCGCCGAGTTGAACGAATAATCAGACAAGCAATTAGCAATACAGACATACAGTGAGTTCTCAACACTCATTTGCTTCTTGTTTTAAAAAAAAAAGGGCGAAACGTATAGGCAATTTAGACACACTATTGTGCTATAAGAATAATATGTTAATTTATAATTTTTGATACATTATAACTAAACATTATTTTATTGTTTTACACATTTTTACCGATAGTATGCAGCTCTAATGGGACGAGCTTTCTTGGCGATTCATTTCATATACCTATGAACTGAAATACAAACATTTTTAGGTAATTTTAGCGCGTAAAAGCTTCACAAGGTTAAGAGAATATTTTATGCAAAATCATAATATGATTTAGGAATAAATTGAGGTTTAATTTGAACATTTCACAAAAATGTAATGGTTTATAAAAAAAGACAAAAATAATTATTGTGACCTGTCAGTTTTTACCCTTATTAAGACGAAAAGACGCGAATTATTTTTTGAACTCATAAGGCTGAATCTTAGATATGAAACTATGTGCTACAATAACAAATCACAAATATACCTAAACAATACACATCAGTACATCAACCAAGTATAGATTGTTACTTTTATTTGTTTTTTTATTATTTAATATATTTTTATGAAACATCAAATATTTCCAAAAAAAGAATATTTATGCATATAAAAGATTATTTTGATGAAATTATAGAGCAATAGAGCATAAAAACATCTTAATTTTAGGATTTTAAACGCATATAAATCTGATTTATACTAATAAACATTAAAATATACCTATTGATGTTGGACCTTTCAATAAGTCTACAACGCTAAATTCCAGTTAACAGAAATTAATGCATCAACTCACATAGATTATATTGATTATAGTTAATTAGGTTTGACTCACTGAAAGAAAGTTTTTGATTTTGTGCCAGTCGCTAGAGAAAGATGTAGGCACCATTTCGTTTAAATACATTTTATGGACTCTGTCTGTTTCTGATTTTCAATGTTTTTCATGAGTCCAAACTAATAATGGTTCAATGTTGAATAAAAGGGGAGATAAGGAAAACATTTTTATAACTGCAGTTAGGTTAACTTCAAACAATATTCGTACACATAAAAAAAAATAATGTCCACATATTATTTTTGAAGCTACATTAACTCGAATACGGTTGTTGTTTGAAATAAAAAAGAATACTTATTACTGTTTTAAAAAAGTTTCCAAGTATATACCTTAATATGAAATTATTATAAATATTAAATATTATTCTTGACATAAAAGATTATTTTAAAAATGTAGGTATTCATGTTTAAATAAAACTGAAATTTTTAATTGGCAAACATTTCAAGTGGTTTTTTTTATAGCAAAATAACAAAAACAGATTGCTAAAAACTAAAATGATTTTGATTTTTTTGGAGGGAGTCTTTGATTTTACTGTAAGTAACTTAATTGAACGAACCATTAATAAGTACGATGATATTTCTGATAGCTAGGTACAAAAAATTGTAATACAGAACTAACTATTGGAACTTGTTTCATCTATCCTATATTACTTGCGGTTACGATTAAAAAAAAAACACACATCATTGTAAAACCAATACATTTCTCATTCAGCTTGAATCTAAAACGATAAAAATAAATATCTAAAAAAGTAGTATTTTAAGTGATAAGTACATTTTTAATTGACATCTAAAATAATTTAATCAAAAATGGTCATAAATATTAAATACTTATTACACATTGAGTACGTTTGATTTACAATAAAATTGGATATCTTTATTTTAGATCTTAGATTTTTGAGAAAATATATTATTACATTGATGTACAAAAAAAAAACAAGAATTATACAATATTACAATCCATCAAAAACAAAACATTTTCAGCGTTTTTTTTACTAGTGTTGGAACACCGATTATGGTAAACTTACTCCAATATTTATTATGACATTGCATAGCACTTTGATTTTACTACAATAATATAAAAAATATTAATCTTTACAACTATCACAAGTTTAATATTTTATCTGTATATTTTTACAGTAATATTCTATCTAAAATAATGCGTACCAAGATCAGTTATTACTAAATGATTAGATTTATGCAGTGGTTAACTTAATTACAATATATACAATACGTCTTAGATCATATAGAAGTATTATCTAAGACCAAAGCAGTAAGTATGTCGTGTTAGATATAATTCACGCAGTTCATATTAGCCTTATAGTGGTTCATTAAGAATAAAATGTTCTTGTTATGAATATCAAGCCAGAATTATGTCAGAATAAATGAGCAGATATTGAATTATTATCAAAAACATGGTAGTTACTAGTTGATGAGTATTAATATTTAATGACGACAATACTATTTGAATAAAATTGAGAAAATTACAGAGTGGATTTAAATAATTATTTATCTTCAATACATTTTATTCAAATTAGGTACATTTGCGCATTATATTATGTCACTGACAATTACCCCTAACATTTAGTGTAATCCAAAGGCCAAGATAAACTGCAATGATTATACCTAGGGTTATATATAAACCCATTGTAGGACGTAGGTTACAAGATATATAAGATAAATTACTACAAGTCATTAAAAATGCATTCATGTCATATAACTCTAACTCAAAAATTATAATATCAATAGTATTAAATTGTGTAAGCAAAAAGTTCCAATAAAAAAAAAAGTAAGTGTAAAAATAATATAATATATTGAGTTAAACAATATTGTTATAATAGATTATTCGCACTAGCAAATTATTTTAAAATTATAAATAAATATAAACATATATTTAAGCATCAAAAATTATTTTATTAAATGTTAAAATCTTATATCATAGACAATTTATTGTTTTGAACAGTCAATTAATATATATTACTGTTTAAATTAAAGGACTTTTTGTAAGTCGCCATCATACAGTTAGCATTGTCCTCTAGCATCCTTGGGTCCTCCTGAATTCTTGTATGATTTACAAGCTGACCATTTTGGGGAAAACATTTTTTACATGGATCACAAAATGGCTTCTTATCTGCATGGACTCTCATATGTTTGATTAATGAACCGTTAACAGGAAATGATTTTAGACATACCTCACACGAAAATGATTTCTCTCCCGTGTGCGACTTCATGTGAGTAATTAGTTGCTGGTTTAGAGTAAATGATTTTAGACAGACCTCACATGAAAACGGTTTTTCTCCTGTGTGAGACCTCATGTGTACTTTCAAATTGCCATTTGTAGAGAAACATTTTAGACAGACTTCACAAGAAAATGGCTTCTCTCCAGTGTGAGACCTTTTGTGTGTAATTAGTTGCTGATTTAGAGTAAACGTTTTTAAGCAGACATCACAAGAAAATGGTTTCTCTCCTGTATGAGACCTCATGTGTATTTTTAAATTGCCATTTGTAGAGAAAGGTTTTAAACAAACCTCGCATGAAAAAGGCTTCTCTCCCGTGTGAGACCTCATGTGAGTAATGAGTTGCTGGTTTAAAGTAAATGATTTTGAGCAGATCTCACATGTATATGGTTTCTCTCCCGTACGAGAACTCATGTGTACATTTAAATTTGACATTAACCATGAAAAATTTAAATGGGCCTTACATGGAAATGGCTTCTTTCCAGTTTGAGACCTCATGCACTGTAAAAAAAAAAAATACATTATTTATAATGGCAAACTTAACTTGTAGATAATCAACAGATTTAACATTTTTAAACTGATGACATTTTACTAGGAATGATACAAATATTACTTAACTAATAAAACAAATGTTTAATTGATACATTTATTTTATAGGGTGGGGATGATTAACTGTAAATTTGATAAATATGAGTTACCAACTTAAAATACATATCAACATATTTTTTTAAATCAATATTCGAAAATTCTTTTAATTTCAACTTATCATCAACTTTTCAATACACCTATTATGTAAAACAACATTTAATATTTCTTTATAAAAACTGTTTATTAAGTAAACAATAGCAAATTAGTACCTATTTAGCCTTTTTTGAGTAATTTTTAAGTTAAGACATCCACATATTCAATTTGCTCCCATAAATGTTGTTATATTTGCTGTACCTACCTATGTTTTATATAAGTATTTGTTTGTTTATTTTTATTAATTTCAATAACTATTTATTGAATAAATGTTCTACGTTAGGAATATTTACTTACATAGGTTTGTTAAAATGGTAAACTTAATCTAAATCACATAAAATAATCAATTTATAGTTGCAAGGGAGTGTTGTACCTTAGGACTATTTTTCTTAAATGTCTGTTAATAGCTCTACCTAACTCTAATTGTAAATACTTCAAGACTAGAGTGAATATTTACAATATTGTAGGTATAATAAAACCATAAATGGTTTTTTTTTTCTAAACCCTAAATTAACTGACTTCTGAGATAGGTAATGTTTATATTTTATTTAAAATAAACATAAACTACCTAAGCAATTTAGAATATAGATTATATATAATAATTTTATCTTAGGTAGATGTTAACAAATATAGTTCAATCCTTTAAAACTAAATAAATAATGATTTGGTCCAAGGTACATGCATACCAATTTAAAAAGAATGAATTTTTTAATACAATTTTTTTTAACAACGCCATTAAATTCTAAACAATATTAGGGCCCCGTGCCAATTTTTAAAATTGTCTACAATTCTAAAAAATTTGAAAAAGTTATTTTATATTTTAGTTGCCACATTAATTATAACACTTTTCTACTAATCTACTACCCAATACCTATTTAAAGGGGGGGGGGATTATTACTGTAATATATCAACAAGAATAACTTCACAGGAAAAGCTCTCAAACCTTGTAGAATTGTAAGATTTTGATAAATTTTTTTATCTGAAAAAATACTTTTTACAGACAGCATTAAATTTCGATTTTTTGTTTTATTTTAAATAATGGTAGGTATAAAATAATTTTTAAAAAAAAGCTTAAAATTGTCTTTCTTTTGAAGACATTTAATTTAGTTTGTGATTAAAAAATTGAAAAACGGAGTTCAATGCAGCCTGAAGATTATTACTACTTATTAGTTAAAAAAAAAATATCAAATTTAGTTCATTCTACAGGACAGAACCATTATTTCAGTAGAGTGTATCTTTGTGTAAAAAATTACATTGGCACCGGGAGCCTTAATTTAAATAATACTGACCTCAAAAACTTATATAACATATTTAAATAGCCTACATAGGGTATCAATTTATTAATGTTATAAAGAAATATAATACTTTGTACTCGTTTGTACTTTATTATCCTTACCATAAAACAAAAAAAATTATCATTATTAATGATTTATTTTAATTAATCCAAATGATCAATCAAATACCTGCCTAAATTTTATTTATATTATTGGGAGATAAACAATTCAAAGTTAATCTATAACTAATAATTTGAATATGTAAAAAAATTTAAGTACCTAACAAATATTAGATTAAATAAAAAGGTAATGCTAGGCAGAAATTAAAAATGTATGAATAACAAAGATGAAGTGATAAAAATCAATAATTATTGGAATTATGTTTATTATTTAGGTGGTTAAAAATGTCTACAGGTATTTACAATTGACTTCATTAGGTACATAATGAGGTATTGATTAACTAGATACACTTAATTATGAAGTGTTTATTGAAATTGAATAGGTAAAAAGTTATAACTTATTACCAATAAACAATAGTTTAGGATATAAATACAAAATTGTGATTTTTAACCTGAACTTGAAGAATATTAATTAGATAAGAAATGAGAACGAATGTAAAATTGTGTCATATATTTGGTAAGATAAATTACTTCAATGATCACCAAAAAATTTAAGGCACTAATCAGATAATTTAATGTTTGAAATAAAAGATATTTTATCTTTATTACTTATCAACTGATATATTATACATGCATACTGACATTCAGTATTTTACTAATCTGAAATTACATTTTAATATTTGTATTAGGTATAGGATTATTCAATATGGTTTTAATTTACAACAATGCCTAACAAATATTAAGATTTAATTAGGTACATTATATATTTTTATATGGGTAAATACAGTATTAAATACTAAATTTAACCTAATTTCTAAATACTTGATAATTTGTATATTTAATACAAAAAGTAGATTTGATGCTTTAAAATGTAGAACATAGATTCCAAAACATTTCATAGATATGACTGTATAAGACGTTTATTTAAATTTTTAAACTGTTAAACAAAAAAATATATACTTCACGACCCACTAAAAATGTGTAAGTGACCCACTTTTGGGCTATGAGTCATGACCCACTATTAGTGAACTTTTGGGGTTAGTATTTATATTATATTATTTGAATATCAACATAATTCATATATATATAGGTATATATATACCTATATCATGAAAATGTATCAAGAATATTATTATTTACATTATTAAAATATACAAAGTCTAAACTTTAATTTAATTGTTTATAATTATTCAGGTTGGTAATATGTAGATGGGGACCACTAGATATTTGGATTATTTTTATTTACAGTTGTCAATTTGTCGTAATAACCGATCTACTTAAAATTTTTTTAATAATATAATTTAATTCTCCATGGTAAAATTTAAATTTTGGTTCATTACTTAAAGACACTGAACTAGTCAGCTCAGTATATAGATAGCCAGATAAGTAACATGTAGTTGAATCAAAAATAGATACTATATAGTATATACAGGACAACTACCTATCAACTATTTGTTAAAAGATAAATCAGGAATCATTTAGGCGAAAAATATCGTAGGTAATTACTGTATTGCAATTCGGAAATAACTTAAATCAAAAATAACTAGTTGATAAATATATGTCTTGTGAAGACACAAAAAAAAATGCATATGTTGATGTGGTTGCTGATACACATCAAAAACAGATTAATTAGAATGCCAATGGCTAAGTGAAATCTAAAGAGGAAAATAAAGAGCCTAAATTTACACAACCAATCCATACACAGCAAGAACCAACATAAGTGGACATGGCTCGATCGCTTTAAACTATTAGAGCGAAGGCGAGCATATGCACACTATGGAACATGGCAAAACTTTCCCAACAGATCTTGCTGTCGATTATAATATTATTATACTTATGTCCTAGGGTACGGGTCTAAGTCGACATCACTGCCTATAAGCAATTACAAAAAGATAGAGGGCAGGTACATTACAAATGGTGTCTAACCGTGTTTCACGAGAGGATCTGGTCCGTGCACCGGATGTCGGCCACTTGTTGTATCCGTGCCCCCGACGAGTGCAGTTTTTGTATAATGCAAACGATTGTCGCGGCAACGACGCCGTCCGCGGCGGCCCCGACGACGGATGCCACCGATGAAGACACCGCTGACAATGTGAACCACTTTGAAGTGTTCAGTGTCGATGGCCGGATCCGAAGAAACGACGTTGCGTGAGCGCGCGAACGATTAACGGACGATGGAGACGGCAGAATATGCTGAACGGACGCGGCGACAACGATATTCGATAAAAAGCAATAACAACGCTCGGGCTTTGTGCATAGACAACAACAACGCCGTCAACACCACCGCGACACAACCGTAATGGACACGACAGACAATGATAACCGTTATCGTGGAACTTAAACCATGTGATCCGCAACCCGTACAACGATAATAATAATAATAATGTTAATAACGCACTGTATTAATAATAATAATAATAATAGTAATAATAATATCGCGGATCGGTTTATAGGAGACGATATCGAAAAACTTCAATCGGAATGATTAATAAGAATATCATTATTACTATTATTAATCGATGGCTGGGCGACTGTGGCGCGGTGGGGAAGTGTGTTCGTTAGGCAACCGTCGTGAGCTGAACATCGCCGCGATTCCGGTCGAACGACATGGCGTCGCCGTGGCGGCGGTCCGTGACGTGTTAGCGTCCTTCCACTATCAGCCACCTATCACGGGACGAATAGTGCAATAATAATATCAGTTTCTCGTGCAGTGTGTACAATGTACGTTGTTGCACTTGGGAGAAAAATAAACGATCCGTGCAGCCCATTGGGCATAGTCATAATAGAATGTAATAAATTATAAATTTATAATACTTTAAATTATATAAATACTTATATATTTTAGTGTAAGAACCGAGGCAATTTTTAATTGTCTCGGGGCGCAGCCCGAATTGCTGTCTCGATGATTCGTGAACATATTCACAAATTCACAACGACATCGTTTGTTTTCGTGTCGATGGATGACGGTGTTCAGGCGTTCGATGTCACCTTAGAATCAATTTCAAATTTCGATTTCGGATCCATTTTAATATTGGGTGGGAAACCGTGGACCGATCAAATCTATCGAATCTTTTGAGTTATGTCCATAACATAAGAGTACAAAACCGAATGTCAGAGCATTATCGATTTTGCAATTTAACACGCGGCTTGTTTAAAAATGAGGGATTCAGCATTTCGGGCATTCATTATTCAGCAGGCTGCAATTTTAATTGTATTAATAGTTTCGGACGCTATCGAGTCTTTCGATAGTTTTTTCGATAGCGTTGTTCCAATATACTTTCACGGTACCTAATTTTGCAACACTGTAATACCCGCCAATGACGTCATTTTGTTTTTTATTTTTAGGGTGGGGGTGACAAGTAGACAACTCACTTTTTACCATAGTCTATATATGTAGCGTTGTCGCGTTGTAGACGTCTTTTAGTTGTAAACCTCATCGCTCATCCCAAATTTGAAATGTACTACACTCGTCCTGGCACCTGGCTTATATGTCGCGACGGAGTTGTCGTACGAGTAGACGACAGTCGGCAAATCGATACCTGTTAGGTAGGTAGCTGTTGTTCACTGTTCCGTCGTACAGTGCAACAATATCACACTGAAACGACGCCACTGGCCACTGGAGCAAACGTCGGGTGCAACAAGTATAAAATACGAAATTATTTTACGAATCGACGAGTCGAATTTGTAATTTTAACAAATGAACTAAAATCCTTTTTTTGCTTAAATATACGATATTGTCAACAGTTTGAACTTCAATCGCTCATAAAAAATGTATGTGGTTTTTTTTTAAGTTTTCAGTAAAACTTATGAGGAATTTAGTTAAAATTATCGTTTCCCACTATTTAGTTTTTTGTTATTCCGGATTATTTTGAAAAATGAATAGGTAATTAGGTATTGTATATTTACTTTTGATCTCCTCCCCCCCCTCCCCCCATTAAAAAAGTACCAAAAGGTGACAACTGTAAAGACTATAGTACAATAATTATAGTTAATACTTTAGGACTTAAAAGCTATATTTTAGTTGAGATTTGAAAAAGTAAAAAAAAAAAATTATGCATAGGAAGGTGTTTTATTTGTTTTAATATTGCATACATTTCATGACACATTGACACATAATATTATATTGCATATTTATTTATTATTTATGCTTTTTAAGTGCTAACAATCCTTTCTTCTTATGGTGGAATGCCTTCTGAGAAGTAATGACTATAACACTTTAAAAAATATTTGTGTATAAATAAAATATATTATTATTGGATATACAGTCAACACCTATTAAAAATATTCAGATGTAGTATTTGCTGCATATGCTGCCCCTGTATGAACTATGCTCCTGTAGTCCTGTGCACCTATAACACAATTCGCAATAGGTAACATATTATAATATATTTGTGAATTGAGAACTGAGCAATACATTATTAATATCTATTCTATACATAGTGTGTACCAATAGTCCCGTATCACTGTGATAAATCAATATATAATATTTAAATGTGGTTTTTATAGTAAGTGTGAAATTTCTAATTAAATAGCATAAGATTCAATTTTTTTTTTCAAAAATTGAAAAATTATTTTCATACAATTAAGTTTTTTAAACTTTTGAAATAGCCATTTTCTTGATCATATTTTTTAAAACCGTTTTCAAAAATATATATATTATGTTTTATTGAAAATCGACCAAGTTAAAGCAAATTAAGTTGTTGACATCGTATAAGAATAATAATTAGCAAAACGCATGAATCACATAATTTAATCAATTTCGATTGGAACGTAGATTTTCTTACGACAATCTGTGAATATCGAGTTATTAGTAGAAATTTGCAAACATGTATTTGCAACACAGTATTGATTTGTTACGGAGATACTAAAAATTATACACTTATACGGAACTTTGGGACACACTGTATAATATAACTAATTATTATTCAGGAATTATAAGATTTTTATATAAATTAAATAAATAAATTAAAATTAAATAATATTATAATTAAAAAAATATTTGAATAATGAAAAAAATATAGAATGCAGTTGGTAGTAATAGGTGAGTATAACTATGTCCTTTTAAGAAAAAATAAAGTTAAATCTGGAAAATATTCCTTATTGTTTGTAGGTACTTAAGCACCATATTTTCTATGGTAAACGGAAAACTGGTACGGTCATTTTAAACGCGGAATTTTTTGTACGATCCTCAACAATCCCAAAGTAAAAAAATAAAATACACCCATAAAAACTATGTAAGTTAGAAGTAATCACTAAATTCCATTACAAGACTATCAGTTACAGCGAGTAGGTAAACTGAATTCAACAAAAATAAAAATAGGTAATTCTATCTAGTCTAGATAGAGCACGACATTTTCTCTACATTTATGACATTTACAAAAGATCACTTTAAAATTAAAATTTTATCAACAAAATAAAAAAATTCCGTTGAGGATAGAATAGTTATTTCAACAATTATTTCAAATCATTTCAAATGTTGGAAATTAAGTGTACCTATCCAACAATATGAAGCGACGGTGTGGATTGAAAAAACATGCTTTGAATCAGATAAACACCTAATTTTAACACCTAAATGTCAAAAAAGAAAATACATCACAAGACAAACTATACACAATGGATGTGAGAGCAACTTAAATAAAGAAATTATAACAACGTTGTAATTTAATAAATAATATTTTTTTTTATTAATGTAGCAAAATGTATGAAATAGTTACTATTATTCACAAATTGTACATATTTATTGTATAATAAAATTTACAACTGTATATTGTCTTAAACAAATCAGTGCATTACCCACCATATTTGACCAACATATTTATTGTAATTAAAAAATTTCACAAAACCTCGAGTAACCATAATAGATAACTTTCATGTTACGTGGAACATTCTTACTTCTATCGATTTTTAAACCTAATCTCAGGGTAGGGGCATGTGCTATGTGGTAATTGGTTTAATGGATCATCCAAAGTGTGAAATTTTCATACTAAATTTGTAAATGTAATTAAAATAACAATATTGAGCATATTATTGTAAAATATTATTTTTATAATCTATGGTAATTATAGGTAAAAAAGAATTAAAAAGAATTTTTTTTTTAATTTCACGAAATATGAATCGAAGTATTTCGAATACTAATTGTAGTCATAGTATTATATACTATCTTATGATAATATTATTTTTATTTTTATGATAATAATTACGAAATTTCAACAAAATCTACAAACCTTAAAAGTACATTGAGCAATGTGATATTTGGTAGGTACCTATTATGTTTATCTCATCTTATATGTAAAACAAACTTGTGATCTAGTGACCAATTAAGTTAAGTATGCTCAATATTGTATAATGTTATGATTTTTACATGCAGCATGCCAGCATGGGTACGACAACTGGGATCATTCAATGTGATCATATTATACATAATATATATTGTTCGATGAATAGGAAACAATAAGTAATAACTAAGCCACAAAAATTTGTTTGATAAATTAATTTAATTTTTATTCACATTTTGGAAAAAATACAACAATACATTTGGAGTATGTATATTAAAAAGTTTTTTCATTAATTTCTTAAAGTTTTATAAATTATTATACAGGTTATTTCTTTACTAAATAGGTGCTCTTAACAAAGGCAATTGAACGTTGCATTATATAGATTTTGGTGGCTGGTCTGGCGGTTCGTTCATGGGTAGTAAGTAGCTCTGTACGGAGAAGCCAAGGTCTTGGCCACGTACGGGTAGGTGGAGTAAGCGGAGTAAGCGGAGACGTACGGTGAAGCAACTGCAGCATAGGGGGAGGCGACGTAAGGGGTGGCTGCGTACCGTGCGGACAAGTAAGGTGAAGCGGCCACGTAAGGCGATGCGGCAACGTAAGGCGATGCAGCGGCATATGGTGAGGCAACGTAAGGTGAGGCGGCAGCGTATGGGGCGGCCACATAAGGTGAGGCTGCCAGCGGGACGATCACGGTCCGTTTGCTCCGGTCGGTGGCTGATTGAGTCGATGACGGCGTCTTGGTTTCGGCGGCGGCAAAGCACACGACCATGGCGAGCAGAGCGAAAGATACCTGCAAGAATGTAATAAATGTATAACATAAATATATTGGTAATATGATAACGATTCGATAATTGTACATTATATACCCATCTTATACAGTGGATGTACCACGGTTAATGGTTATCTACCTATAATACTCGAGTAGATATAACCACGCGAGGGTTGTAATAGTATACATCGTCGATATCAAAAAGACGATTGCAAAGACCGTTTCAAATAAAATTTAAAAAAATTACACGTACGACGTGTTGATAATTCGACCAGTAAGGTTCTCTCTCTATATATTCTATTACATACAGAGTGTATCGATCTAATACAAATTCACATGAAATCATTGATCAATCATACATTGTTGATACTATGCCTTGCTTGTGTACTGTGTAGTATATAATATTATATACATATACCATGCCTACATACTACCGTCGTGGAATTTGTGTCAATAACTTAAATTTAAAAAAACGGCTTTAGACTTACTTGGAATTGCATGGTGATTTCGTTGGTAGGTTGAAGTGTCTGGTGAATATAACGGATGTGCAGATGTACAACTGAAGACGGACGAAAGACTGATACTAACCACTGATCGGAACGTCCGTTTTATACCGTCCACTTGGCCTAGAGACGCTCAATTACCATTTTGCACACAATATTCATATCCAATTACAAAACGGACATCGGTGCCAAAATATTAACAAACGATAATCATATAGTGTTACATAGTATAATTGAAATTATATCTTTTAAACTGTCACTCTCGTTTACAATGAGTTTTGCGCTCGCAGCATATTATATTGGCCGACTGCACTATTTCGAAATACCATTAAAATATAAGGTTTGTCTCCGTCTGTAGGCTACATATGAGTTAAAAATTTATTACACGTGGTTTTTTTTTTTTGTTTTTAATCTGAAAACTAATTCTTTTGGATTATATTTTATTCTTATTTATTACATTCAACGTTGTATTAGTTCTTATAATTGAGTTTATCGCTGTTTTCATAGTGCAGTTATAAAATGCAGTAAATCAAATACCAAAATCAATTATTTATAAATATTAGATACCCGCTATTGTTACCACCATTATTTTCAACAATATATTTCTCATATACAAATATTATTACAATATGATGATTCTCATCGTTGTTTTTATTTTACAATAGATAAGGATTTTATAATGAAGTTATGAGCTTCATAAACTATACAATTAATATCGTATTATCGTATATTACAACTGGTTTTATTTAATTGCATTTTGAAATTTGATTATACTAGATATAGTTTATTGCTATTGTAGTACCTATATGGTTTATAGCTAGTGCTACAAAGTACAAAATCTGCTACTTACAGTCAGGGTCTGATTGGGTAGTCTTGGCTCATCTGGAAATATTTTTCTACTGGCCAGTAATTTTCTATAGTGGCTCATATTGGCAAATTTTTAACATTAATAAATAATAATGACCTTATCACGTGTTGATGAAATAGGAAATAAAACATGACATTACCTTGTTTAATGTTATACTAACAGAGTATTCGAGTCCTACGAGCCCAACGTTTTAGCGGCCCTTCGAGATTATCTCGATTGCTCGATTAGCCTATTCGGGCCTGTATACAGTACGTCATATAACTATGTAAATATTATATCATCACAGATTACACTTATCATTATAATCGTAATTAGAAGCGAAGTCAGGAATTTTTAAAAGTAGGGGGGGGGGGTTGGAATGTTGGATGCTATGAAGTATGAACAATTAAATAGCAATATACTAAGTTCGTCAATACTTATATATTTCACATTTTGAAAACTAACCTTTTATATTAAATAATACTTATAGCGGTGTACCTATAATATGCTAATCTTAAAAACGTAATTATCTTCTTCTGAATTAAAAACAAGTATGGAGTTCGAACGTCAGTTTTTATTGTGTATACACATTACACAAGAAATAGGTACACATACATTTTTTCATTTCAATCGATTGGAAATGTCATTTGACGTATCCATTTTATAGAAAACAGGTTAAATTTATTAACACTTAATTCAAAGGAAATTTTTTTAAATCTTCAAAGTTAGCACCAGTTGTTTAACTAATTATATACAAAAAAATTTAAAAAAAAAAAAAATCAATTTTGAGTGTCATTAGTGGATGATTTTTCATGTCAAGCGTATCATGTTGTAAATTACTCTAACCATATAAACTTATTGTGCCCCTAAGGTATAGATTGTTTATCTCTAATAAAGAAAAAAAAACATCTTCAAAGTCGCAGAAGTTAACGAAAAGTGTGACGACTATACACATTTTATATAGTTATATATTGCCGTATAGATGTATAGCTTACATATATGTTCAATCTACGGTTGTTGAAGTGCAGTCTATATTATAAATTTACGAGTACATTGAAAACACTAAAAAAGAAAATATATAGAATTATAGAAATACGAGGCTAGTAAGAGTATTAAAATAAATAATATGGATATAGCGAACATCCCTACAGAAAATTATTATAAATATTTTGTTGGTTTATAAGAAAATTGATTCTTTTAGTCTATATAAAATCAAGTCATGTATATGTACAGGGGCGTGCCGAGGAGGTGGTTTTGGGGGTTCAAACCACCCCCAAATTGACTGGCTTATTTTTTTCAACTTCATGATATTTACAAAATAAAAAATAACATTAACATAATATTATGGGGAAATCCGATAATATAATAATTAATATAAAAATAATACAATATTTGACGATCTTTGGTTTTTATTCCCTTTAGTACATTTCTGCGTATTTTATATTCGAGGTACAACGGCAGGTTCTTATCGCTGTTTTTAGGGTTTTACGTTAAATTGAATGAAATCAGTTTTCACGTTGCCGTATGGGTCTTATAGATGACATAATAATAATTTTATTACAACGAAAGCAAATCATAAATATTTGTAATCTTTCACATAATTTCTGTAACTGACAATACCGAGTATCGACACAGTATTTTCAATTTAATTTTGTCGTTATCAACGGTAAAATAAACTTACTCTTACTTTGTGTACAAATGTACAATCTTTCATTTAGTTAGTGTTTACCACGATTGGTGATCTGTAAATCTGTTGTACTCTTACGTTTTATTATTTTGAAATTTATTTTTTTTATTAATACAGTATATCTACACTTAAATTTATTTGAATTATATTGTTCTAAGTATTGAAGTTTAACTTTAAAACTTTAAGGTTAAACTAAACCATCCCCAAAAAGAAATCCTGGGCACGCCCCTGTATATGTATATAGTTGGTATAATACCTATTATATCTGTAAAAAAATTATCAATGTACGATAATGGCTCACCCTTCTACCTCAGCGGGTAACCCTGGCATCACATATATATTATAACACTGTGGTCTCAGATAGTCAGATATCTGGACAATTTTTAGGGTACCCAATAATATGACGGAAGGTTTTTGATTTTTGAGTTTGCATTTTGTACGTTGAACTCGAATTTGTTTTCGAGTTCAGAATATTATCTGATCACGTACGTATTGTATTAAAATTTACGAAATGTATATGTACATTGAAAACGTCGTTAAATATTTCACGGGTCTGAAAACAATAATGATATTCATATCATAGAAGTGTATCGTATTTTACAGTCAAGGCCGGGCTAAATGGGTGCTATATAAGCTCGAGTAAAATTCAACATTTCATCTCCGCCGTTCGCGCACAAAATAACATGCAATTATTTATTTTAGTCGTACGATAATATTATTGTTGTTGTGCATATTGCATAACGTGCACTGCTGCACAGTATCGTGCAGCAGCGCACAGTCATATTTATATATTATATTATAATCGTTGAAATCGTATATTGTAACGTATATTGTATAAAGGTGCCCCTCGTGAGGTGCGTATTTGTATACCAATACACGGCCATATACCTACATAGGTAGGTACAGTTTCTCATCCGTTACGCACAAATCATAAATCGTACGAATAGCGAATATACCGCCGTTTTAATACTTAAAATATATTATCGCATATCATATATTGTATATTAAAATACTCACATTACCCGCGGCTACATCTCAAAACGCGAGCTGCGTCTTGCGCAACGGCCCGTGATCGTTGATGACCTTTATTTATAGTCCTTTTTGTGATTTAGCATGCCTTTATGCCTATATAGGTACTATATAATATAATACGATATACTAATATCGAAATACATATGTATAATATATATATATTTACATATTCGTATACATATACGTATTATGTCGAAATACACGTATAAAACATACTAATATTATGTACACACTATACATAATATATATATATATATAAATGTATATTGTATTTATAACATAATATGATATTATGTATGGCTACAAATTCGCCGCCCACCCGCCCGGGGTGGACCACCGCCGCCGTCTCAGCGCCGTTCTTTTGCTGCTACCCCGTTATTATTCCCACGTATATTTTATATATGTGTGCGGCAAAGTCATTTTTATCGGAGGGCTGCACGCGCAGGCATTGTGAATAAAGATGCGCGAATCGTAAAAAAGTTGGAAAAAAATACACCTCGCAGACGTGTATTATACGGTTTATATACCTGCGCACCGGCATTATAATATACGATCGAGCGATTGCCCAGAAATAAAAAAAACCACCTTAACCCCTCGCCAGACAAATGCATGCGCATATTTAGTCTCGAGCAGCGTTTTTAAGAAGTATATCGCCCCTCGACGTACATTCATTACCTATTATATCTGCAGTCCGTACAGTATTATTATATGTACCTATTGAAAAGCCGCAGTCCAACGAGTCTCATACTCTCGTATAATATAATACCTATCACGCATCACCTAGTAATAATAATAATAATAATAATAATAATAATAATAATATAGTATTGCGAGGCATTATCACTTGCAGAGAACTGAGATATTTAGGACGGTAAATGGGTCTGTCGTCTGCGTACTATAAACTTAATTATATAGTTAGAATAATTAAAAAATAAAAAACATACTAAAAATTTATCATCGGAATTAAAAACATTTCATAAGATAGCAGTTAAATAAGTTGACAAAAGATGACTACATTAAAAAAAAAAATCTTATGAATTCCTATACACTATACGTCTATACGGCTGTTATATATTGTTTTAGGTGTTTAAATTTTTTATCATTATTTTTGTCACATTTATTTCACCATTAATCAGAATAGATTTATACCTAAAATGAAGTAAGTAAATGTACACACAACGATTTTGTCTACGAAAACTGGGAAATATCTGAGATGCTTACCTTAGAAACGTATCGTGTTGGTTAAACTTATCGCTATACTACTCAAGTATTTTATACCGATGGGCATGAGTATTAGCAAAAACTTAAAATCGACGGAATTGTGGGCCGTGGCAAGGTTAGTTGTCAAATTTAACTCACGGAAATGAAACTATTATATTAATTTTATTTTGACGGATCAATGTATGAATTTAGATAACACTCGTCAATGAAAAAAAAACCCATCGAAATCGAACAGATATTGGCCCATAGAGCGTGCTTAGGTTCGGTGTAACGTGGTTTACCATAACGCATGGGTCCGGTCAAGGCCTGAACATATTAATATAAAACAGAAGACAATACCTATATTTTAATATGATCCGGAGCTAGCGTGATGCGAATCGATGATGTGGCACATTGCGCATATAATACCTACCTATATTATGTTTTGTTATTGTGTGTGTTGTTGATAATATTATGCAGTATTGCGCGGGCGACATCCACCGCACATCGAGGGCACGTGTTCGTTCTACGCATAGTCGGATTGAAATTCTCAGAATCGCTTTTTCGACATTAAAAAAAAATAAAAAATATATTTGAAAACAAAAGTTGTATTTTACGTGTTTTTATTATTCCTGTCGGTTCATTACTCGGGTTTACAAGTAAAACAATACATTTGATGAGTACATAGACAAGGGCCTTGCTATTGCGTGCGATTAGTGATGTTTCAAACTTTTAAGTTTTAACCATATACGCTTATGAGCTGTGCAAAATCGTTTTCTTAATATTTGTGATCTTTGAGGATATAATCATGATGAGCAACCGCTCGCACCTGCACTGTTTTGCGACGAGGTGAGCTATGCGTACCATTTTATTATAGTCTTTCTGATTTTTTCAAATTTTTAGACTCGCTCCTCACCCACAGGTTAATATTACCGCTGGGACCTATGTGTGTACAACCATTCCGAAACAATCAAATTTTATACATTCTACAAATGAATATGACATTAATGCAAGTATAAAATTATTTATAACCACAGGTAGGTATATCGATTATATAGGGTGTATTAATATTGTCCAGCAAAGGCAGCAATAAAATATTATAATATAATAACCGTTAGTGCAAAAATATTAACATATTCACAAAAATATAGCGTTTGGTCAAACGATTGATTATTTTATTAGATAATTTAAGGTCGAGAAAGTCAAAAATTATTTTGTGTGTAAATCATTAAATTGTTCATTGCCATATTATAATAAATATATAATAAAAGGGTTAATTCAACAATGCCATAATATGTACAACATCTCCATTTTTCCTTTAATAACGTATTTATTCAAATTATAATTTTTAGAATTTCTCATTATGTTTGGAAGTTAAGACTAAATTTTAATTATTTTAATTATTTATACCATTTAAAAAGTATTCATTCAAGATAAGTTCACTTAGCTCACAAACTAAGTTTCAAATGTGAACCAACAATCTTTTACTGTAAATATTGTTAAGTAGATGCGGTGTCTTTTGAAAATGTTTAAGCATAATAGGTCCTGAGTTATTAAACTTGGTGTACCTACTTTAAGGAACTTAGTCCTTTAATCCTTCATGGTTTTACATAATATAAATAAATTATTTTCAGAAAGGAAATATTTAGAATAATATGTGTATACTAAATAGTAAATACCTACTTATAATGAGTATTTTATAAATGTAAAATAAACGTAATATATTACCTTTAGTATAGGTACTTAAATACTACTTAGTGCTATTTTAAATTTCAATATTTATATAAATCTCATTTATTAAAAAAATTCTAAAATTCTAAAATCTAGAATTTCTGTGAACGCGCCTCGCGTATTTTAAGGTAAAAATGGGATGAGTCCAATTGGAACGTGAATCACCCTGTATAGAATACCGACTACAGTTTCTGGTCGCCCAAAGAGCATTTTAAACCGGCGGCGCCCGTATATGGTATGTCGTTTTCCGTCGCACATTATATTATAGGTGCTACTAATATAATACTGCGCTCGTAATCCGGCGAGGTCGGCCGTGCCGTTTGAACGATTATTATTATTATTCTATGCGCTTTGCCTTTGTCTTGCGGTCAGATTAACAATAAATGCGTGTAAACCGACCGTATAGTCGTCGCTTGCTCCCATTGTGGACCGTCGTATTATAACGCGCATGTTGTCACCACCGAGAATATTATCATTACGTTTGCAGCGACCAAGAATTTCAACATGATTATAATATATAAATAATAATGCCCCTGCAGGAGAACACGTATATTATATATATTAATAATATATATTATTATATACATGTGCGAGCGCATGGGTGTGTTTGTGAGTGTCTGTCTGTGTGTGTGTGTGTGTGTGTGTGTGCGCGCGTGTGTGTGTGTGAGGCGATGTGTAATATTATTCTGTTGCACGAAAATAAATGGCTCACTGTTGTCAATTTGAACAATTGTAATTTTTTTTTTCAAAACGAAGAAAAAAAATTTCTTTCTACAAACATTGCACTGTCTTATGGTTATTCATTCAAATATTAATTTTGATTTACAACAATATAAGAAAAGTCGTTTGTGGGGAAATCGTTATTATACGTGTGAAATGTGAATATCCCATTTCGTCATAATGGCTTTACGCTAAACTTTGATTTTTAATATTTCTTATGAAATACTTATGAGGAATTTTGCCAAAAATTGTCTAGTCTGATAGCATTCAAACATAAAAATTATGAATAATAAATAAATAAATATATAAATAAATATATGAATAATTTTAAGCTGCAAAATAATTTAACATTTAGACGACTTTTATCAAATTGTTAACTTCATATCATATCCCTCGTTATAATTGTGTGGATTTACGATCAATTTTTTTTAATTGATGTAAGAACAACTTACGAGAAACCTTGAATTAAATTTTCAAGGTTTTTGGTAAAGCATAACAATCTTTATCAACATTTATAGAAAACAAAACTAATAATTGCCAAATACTTCAATTGTCTATACATTTTGTCAACAATTTGTTTTAAATAAGTATATTTTTTTTCATAATTTTTTTGTGCTTTTCCCAATTATTAAAAAAAGTAAAGAAATTGTTTAGCTTTCCTCCTTCCCTCGAAGCACTAACTAGAACCGATTTTCATTTATCAATAACATGAATAATTTTTTCTACTAGGAAAAGTACATCTAATTAACCAAAATAATTTTTTTTAAATACGCACACACATTATTGAAAAACCAATACCTACATTAATCGCTTCGCTCAGAAACTAAAAATCATTCGGAACATTGCAAGACTATATTAACTTCTAATTAGAAACATAATTATAAGATGTTATAATTTTCACCTATATTTTAGGTACCTATACATATAGAATTATTTTTCAATATTATATGCACATTAAATAGACAAACTAATTAGGTCAGTATATTAAAACAATAAATCTCCAAAAATGTAACCGGTAAATACCTAAATAATTTCTTATTATAAATCGTATGGATAGTTTGTTTTTGTTAGAGACTTATTGAACATATTATTATTATATTTTATAATATAAATTAATATATTATATTCATAATATTATATGCATGATATGAACAATAATATTTTTTTTCGTACACACAATACCTACCATAATTATAGTTAATGATATACCTTCAGTTTTTAGAGGTGGTTTATTTTCAAGTTACATATTGTTCTTATCAATTCAATTAAGCGTTTTTTGAAACTGCACCCGTTGGCGTTAGTCCATACATATGCGTAGTCACCAGTCTGTCCATATTTGGTTAATATATACAATATACAAATATATAATTATGAGTGCTATTAAATTGAGCGAGTTTTGTATTATGATATATTGTTTATTATTCAAAAATACGCATAGTCATACACATCAGCCAAATAAGATAAATCATTTATAAAAAAATTATATATTATGAACGTATAAAATAAAAATCAACGATAAACATTAGCTGTACAACTTGTGAAATCAAAATATAATCATAGTTATTCTTTGCAGGCATTATATAAGCAAGAAATAATTATTTTCATGTGATTGACCCGTATAAAAACAAGTTAATGTTATAATATTGTTGGAATTACTTTAAGTACTCTTATTAATTCGTGGCTTTTATTTAATTTGTCGTTAAAAAAAAACAGAATTCGTCTAGAACATCTCTAACTGATGTTTACGGTGTAATAAAGTTACAAAATCCAAATATCCAATACAAATACTAATGGTATTTACAATTTTATACGTTACTACTATTGATTACAATTACCACAGTGTACTGCATCGGTTATTACTTGAATAGCAGCATAAACACGTATTTACTATATGATAAAATAATGCAATTGTATTTGCTGATAATTTGTAAGAAGGCATAATATAATATCAATCAATTAGCGCCATTGATTAAATTGTTAGGTACATTTTAAAATATTGTTTATACTTTTTGAGAAAAAACCGTTATAGGTATAAATATCGTTTTACAGCGGTACCTTTTTTACAGGAGCTGTATAGGAGATTCACGAAAATCGAATGCTGACAATTACACAAAACGCGCATTACACTGGCATTAATCGTTGTCTCCGTCTAACGAGTGCGCAATATGGCAAATTTACATTCAGCAGTTCACATTTAGCTTCGTCGGATTAAAAATTAGAGTGATTTAACCCACAACGAAACTTGATGATACGAAAACTATCAGTGTTAGTATGTCGGTATTGAATGATAATTCAGTTTTCAAGCGAGCTATATGAGCATTTTTAAACTACGCTATTTTATATATACGTGCAGCAAGCTAAAAAATTGATTTACCGTAGAAACCACCATACAAACACAGATAATGTTCTAACCAATAAGTTTCATAATAGTGCGATTCACTCTAATTTTTAAACTAACGAAGCTAAACGTTAATTAATGATCGTAAATTGTCTATGTTACTCATCATTTGTAAGGCGGAGACAACAAATTCGAAAGTAGCGTCCTCTTAAGCAGTACTTTGAAGTTATTTAAATTATATTTTTATAATATTAAATACTATAGGACCGACCACCCGAAACGGTCAGTAGCACTGCTATAGAAACTCGTCGGCGCGGCGTCGGCCGACCGTTGGACAGGACGCGGTGAACGTTTTTCCGGGTCGTTAAACCATTTCAAACGGCGGCGGCGGCGGCGGCGGTGGTGGTGGTATAGACAACTATAATATTATATAGAAATGTAGGAGATAGAAAAATAAAAGGTAAATACGTTGTAATATTATTATAGTTGGTACGCGAGGGAATAAAGGCAAGGGAATAAAATCTGTCATTAATATTTTTCCAATTATTATTATTATTGGCCATATCATTGGCCCCGGGGGCTATCACGATCGTTCCCGACAATTATTATTATTCTCTCGGCTATTTCCGATCTGGATCGTTCGATAGCGCAGTCAGACCGGTGGTGGTTGTGAAGTAGATACGCGTATTATATATTATATTTGTATATATTACAAAACGCGTTTTAAAAATAAAAAACATTTTTCCCTTTTTTTCATTGGCTGCTGCTGGGCCCGCTGCACGCGCGTATACCGCACATAGACATAGTATATATAATAGCTGTAACGACTTTTCTTCTTTTATTTTTTTTTTTATTTTCGTGTTTGCGACCTGCCACTAGATCTTAATTATGCTAAACAGTTCGCATTGTGCACACGAGTAAAAAGCCTCCGAGGCCGCGCGCCGACGAGCTGCGGAGAAGTATCCGCGGCCGCCTACTGCCGCCACCGCCGCCGTTTGACCCGGACTGTTGTCGCTGTCGCCGCCGAGGTAATTAAAAACCTCGCCCCGAGAGCCGCGTGCCCGCGTTGGATACTTGCACGACTGCAACAGGTGATACCTGGCTCTACAAGTGGGTGCAGGGATGATCGTTGCCGTTTGTATAGTAATTTTCGAAAGAGAGAAAAAATTAATAATATAATCATACGTATACAACCTATCGTCTAGTATATATATATATTATTACCATTGATAGTATAGCATACTATTACTTACCATTTATACCTAACCAATGATATTATACGCATATACAATTGCAATGCCTGCACGCCGTATTTTAAGATTAGTGCTTGAATAGCTATTATTGACTATAAATTTATTATACGTCTCACATCCCTCGTTCGCGTATATATAGGCACATATAATCATGATATAATATATAACGTTAATTTCGTAATCTATATTATAGGTATATTATATTATTATGTACGTGTAGGCCCGTTGTTAGGGTACAAGCAAGTTATGCGGTGCTTTTGGACGGCATACAATTTTAAAAAAATGATGGCGGAAAATGTCTATAACGACCTACCAGTGTTTGTGCCACGTGATGTTATGATAGAAGACAAGTCGCTGTTTGCTGGTCGTGAAAATGTAAAATATTGTCAATCCATGAATCCATAAATGTATATACCATATTTGTCAAACTGCAATGGTAAATGGTAAACATATCTTATAAAATAGATGTAGGCTGCAAAGCCTACTTATATAAACAATGTACACTATATAAGTCTATAAACTACTTTACGTAAAAGACATAGTATACGCAAATCTAGAATAGTTATATTAACCTGAACGTAATATAGTCGGATAACATAATCGTATTAAAATTTCAGCGTGGTTAGTGTGCGTCCTTATACATATAAGCACAACCTTTCTCTAATTTATTTATTGGTTTTTATTTCTATTAATATTGTGTTTTTATTTAGAAATCATAAAAACTATATTGAAAATATAAAGGTGATTAAAAAAAAATTATAAATGTTTGTACGATTAAAAAAAAATGTAGGTGAGATTAGTTTTGAATAATATTTACTGTTTATTGATAGCTTACAATAATATTATGATATGCGAAATGTATGGTTTCGTATTAATTTCCATCATAAAGAAGTTATTTGTGAGCATAGCGAGCGGTTTTTGTAGAGGTTTTCATGTGGTGTAAAAGTTTAGATTGCTTTAAGAAGTGATATATAATGTTATATGTCCAATGAGGCATCAATAATTATGCATTAATTATCCATAATTAGAATTAGCATAGCACGGGTTAATGTCTTTTTATTTTAGCTAATTTGCTTACTAATAATTTAGTAATTAGCTTGAAAAATTACCGAAAAATTGATTTTGACAATTTATTAGTTAAAACTATTTTATTTTAAGCTCACAATATGAAATTTTTTGATTTAATTAATAACAATATACAATTTTTTTTTTTATAATTTGTATTGTTCCAATTGATGCAAAAATAATATTAACTGCATTTAAGTGAAATATTATATAAATTATTATAATACAGCATAGTATCAATATAATAAACTATCAATTATTATATTAATATATTTTATTATTGTACAAATTATTACTAACGCGTTGTGTAAATTGTTTATTGCTATTATATATCAGAGGACAAAGCATATAAAACAAAAAAGATTCGGAGTGAGCCGAATTGAAATATTATTAATTGACTTGTAGTTTCGGTTTTACGACGGTATATGATTTAAAAAATATATATCTCTATTTTATATCAATATACCAGTTATAATATTAATTCTATATAAAGCCATATATTTTATTATTACTTATACATTATCATCTATAAGACACGTCGTAATAATGCAACAGTTCGCAATAACCGTTAAATGCAGCAATGTAACAATATATTATATTATTATTATTCTCGATGTCTGCAGTGCGTATAGCACTCACGTATCGGGTAAGTATATAATGTACAATAAACGTATATCATGTACCTATATATATGTGTATATATATATATATAAGTATATATACTCGTATACATTATATTATTATATATTATACCGCGACTCGAAACCGTTCTCACGTTCGTTACGCGACGTGCGAAGAAAATAAAAACCAATATCGTATGCCTATATACATTCAATGAATAGGCTCTTTAGAGAGAAAGAGACAGATGATATGCACCGATATAATATAACGTTGTACGCAAGACGTCGGTCCGGCGGCTAATAATACGCGTACCCCTATTGTGACGCGGACGGGGGAAAGAAAGAAAAAATCCCCCCGGCCGAATAACGAGCCGGAAAAAACATCGTCGTCGGCGGTGGCGGTGGCGGCGGGGGCTGTTATAACCCTACGACGGGATAGCGCATAGTACAATATAATAATATAATATAAAGGCGACGGGCAGACCGGAGAAAAAAAGCTCCCATTGAAACGGACCTTGCACGGTTACCGTCCAGACTTTCCCACACGTCCGGAAAAGTATATATGTCATATTGATGTGCGTTGTAAAAAAAGTTCTTATTCGAGCTCAACCACCCCTCTCTCTCTCTCTCTCTCTCTCTCGCCACTCGTAACCGTTAGCGGACATATTACTATAGTATACGCATTACCAGGGCCGGCGTTATACAATTTTGACGGGGGGGTGAGATCAAGAATTTGCTGACTGAAATTTAATTTATCCCGACTCATAATTTCTTTAAGACATCAACAATCACTTCTGCAACTGTATCCGGGGCCGACACAAGAAAAATCTGACGGAAGGGGAGGGGTGTCATACTAAAATTGCTGACTGCAAATATCTTTGCAGACTCGAAAAAAATTTAAAGCCGGAGTAATAACAACGAATGTAATTTTAAAATAATTTTTTAATGTAAATCAAATATTACATAAGTACATATTATTATACATGATTAGTCTAAAATTAAATCCAATATATATTAAGATGTATGTATATTATTATTTATCATTATATTTATTTATTTGATCAATTAGGTTTAGCCGTTTAGGTACCTATAGGAATATGATTTTTATTAAAATGTTAGTAAAGGTAAAAAGTAAATAATTAAATTAATAATTACACCAGGCACCAAGTTTTTATATTCTATACAATATTATAAAAATTTAAAATAATAACAATGTTTTTACAATAATTATTGTGGGTTATACATTTATTCGTCGAAGTGAAAATAATAATAATATAAACCTACTCACACATAGACGACAGAACGTATATTGTGATATGATTGGTGGTGTGCAGTACGCCAGTACTGCAGTAGAGAGTAGACACTACTACTGAGCCGAGGGAGCCCCCACACCCCCTAATAACCCCAATTTAAATCATATTAAAAATATTTATAAATAATCAATTTAAAAAAAAAATCCAAATACATATTAGGTAATATAATAGGTAATTAATAACTACTGTACGTATTATATTTTAGTTATAAATAATATAAAACTCAAAATGACAATAAAAGTAAATAAATGAATAGCTTAGTAATAATTTGTTAATATTAACTAACTTATAGATCTGCGGTTCTGAAATAATCCATAAGACCAATTATGATTGGTATCTCGCTCATTTTGATAAAAATGCAGAATAATGTAGAGTCCCGTGAGTTCCCCTTAAAAATAATAGTAGGGGTACTCTCACTCTGTGAAATTTCTGAAAAATGAGTTGGGGTACTCCGTCCCCCCGCGTCCACCCCCAAGTCGAGCACTGCGTATATCAGTATTTTAGTTTGATTCGATATTTTTTTTCGATACTTACTATCATATCGGTCCTTTTGTTTCGATATTTTACTCATATGAGTATTTTCATTCGATTCGATACCAAGTAAAAGTATCGATACTTTTCTTTCGATATCACGTTCCTAGACACCACGGATTAAGATATACCTTAAGAGTATATCTTAATTCTTAATTCGTGCTAGACACTAGACAGTAGTGTAGTACTGTAATGGATGGATGTACAGGATACGGGAAAATGTTTATCAGTTTATACTAACAGTTTTAAAAATAGATATGGGCTATTCCACGGCTATAGTAGGTATCTGTAGCCGTGGCTATTCTAGATGTACATATTTTATTTATATCAATAATCAATTTGCCATTTGCCAACTGATATCAGAACTATTTATATTTTATAATTGGAATGTTTTTAAAAGATATTACATTTTTATTTGTAAATACAACAAAAAGGTTATTTTATCTAAAAAATTCTGTATGCCGAAAGTGCCGACTTTCATTACGATTATTCGATGGCGGGGTGTCACGACCCCCAATACCCCACTTGCCTCCGGCCCTGCGCATTACGATATATATATAAAAGATACGTGTACATAATATAACACAATATAATAATACGGGCTTATGACGTATTATATTATATATACAATACTTGGTCGTTTACGTGTACTTATATACGTACTATAGTAGGTAGTACATATAGGTAGGTACGGTGAAGCCGATTCACCGTGCTCGTCCTAGTGCAGGGATGGCAAACCTTTTGAACACTGCGTGCCCAAAATTACCTTTTTTTTTTTTTAGAGCGTGCCATGAAAAAAATTATTACCTATAAACTATAATACTATATAGTATATAATATATATTATATAATAGTAAAAATTTTCGAGTGCCCACAAAATCTTTTCGCGTGCCATCTTGGGCACGCGTGCCATGGATTTGCCATCCCTGTCCTAGTGTATACACAACGTCCCTAAAACTACATGAATTACGCTTATAATATATCTGTATATGCATAACACGTCTTGCCTATAAACTTTCAAACTCATATAATTCCCGGTGAGAAGTATAGCACGCTATTCGACTTTTGAAATGTTTAAATCTATTTGTTCCAAAAATGTCCACTCTATTACAATTCATTTTTCCATTCTTAAAAATTTAGTGGTTATAATTAAACCACAAAATATTATAGATTATAGAACAATCACATCAGTGGCACTTTTACGCGGTGATATAGTTTTCAAAAGCCGTATTTTAATATATAATATCAATAAGAAAATATGGTTTATTTGTGGTCGAGGAACCACTGCAAACACGCCGATCAGATACCCCGAATGTATAATAATATAAATAGATCATCGCCCTACGATATGTTAGACCGACCATCGAGTTTGACGTTGCGACACGATACTTCTTGCCGTATAAAGAGCGTGCGGGTGCGTGGGTACACAAAGGGGTTGTGAAGGGGATAAAAATATATCTAAAAAATTAAAAACATAAATAAAAACCTCCAGACTTTTATTTTTTATTATTTTCCGAAGGGTGACGGTTGTAGGAATCGGTGGACAAGAGGGTGGTCCACGGTCGGCCAATCGGCGGGTGCGCTCGGTCCGACGACCCTCGTGGCGCTGCAGGGCGTGTACTGGGGCGACGGCCTTTTGACGGGGTGGGGAAACGTCAGGAAAAAAATGTCTGCTCACGATGAAAACCGAACGAGACTTTTGTGTACTTAACAGTATATACACACAAACACGCACACACGCATATACATATATTTGTGCTGTGGGTATTATACTTATATATATTACAACGAGCGCTTTTGTGAGGAAATGTTGCGAATCCGTTAAAACGGCCTATTATATATTATATATATATACACACCACCGTAGCATATTATATTGTATTATAGTAGTTAGATCGGCAAACACTGCAGCAATAACATAATACGCTCGTTCTCTGTATACATATAGTTTACTTATTTATTATACCTACGTACTATATAAATGCGCGTAACGGATATATAGAATTATAGACATGTTATATATATAATATTATAATGTATATGCATAATATGTACATATATACATAATATTGTATTATAATAAGTACGTTATGAAGATGCGATTGCGCAAACCGAGAAATGCGTTTGTTTGCGATTGTGTGCAGTGTATATATACCTAAACTCGTGTACCTAATGTGTGTTATACCTACGACTGGAAACTGTTACACACGGACAGATTTGGTATTGCGAAAACGGTTCCCGCCATTATTATCATCGTTATATTTTCTCAATTCGGATATCACTTATGGATATGAATAATAAATATCATAATACCTTACCACCACTGCACTGCACTTGTGACGAAACGAATACTAAAGGCTCGCACACGGCGGAGGACGCAAAAGACAAAGGGCCTAAAGGCGGCTTACTTAAAACCGTAACTTACTATCCATTAAGCTTAACGTATTTATATAAATTATGAAATGCGATGGTCTTTTTGCGAAATATAATAACATGTCTATATAGTAGGTACAATAAATAATAATATATACACAAGGGAGCTATCGTCCACGGTCCATACAATTTTCACAGGTCATAAGAAAGTTTGAAAAGATAAAAGATATAAAAATATATTATGCAAGCACTATTATTTGACAGTTTTAAAATAATTTAAAACATGTATTTATAAAAATTAAACGTTTTTATTGCGATTCATGGGTATGATCATTATTAATTAGTAATTATTGTTATTATACTTATTACCAATGAATAAAAACCAAACTATAAGAACAACAAAAAGCACGACACGCACTAACTGCTACTATACGTGTGCCCTTACTTTAATTTCTCCTATAGACAATATATATGACACCTCATTCTTAAAACTATTTATAATTTCCATTTCATATATTATTAATTTTATATTTAGGCAACAGTCCTTGCAGTCTATATCACGTACGTCATGTTAACATTATCGACACGTAGATAAGTGTACGAGCAGCAATTAATAGAGATGAACGAGTCAGGGTTGGTTGATCGGTTGACTTACCATCCGCGTGGACATAAATAAATATTTTATATTGGAAATTAAAAAAAATATATAACGTATTGAACCTATTGAAAAACGAACACTTCAGCTTTATAAACAAACAAATTAAAATTAATTTTAAACGGGTCAACTGATTCTCGTTCCTTAATCATCAAAGCACTTTAATAACTATCTGATGAATATACTATCTTTCATGACTCAATTATACCAACCAGAGCGGTCCAGATCATTCTTGTACTGAGCAGTGAACATTACATAAAAAAAAAAAAATAAAAAAATAATTCATGCCTAATATCTATAAATAAATAATAGGTAAAAAAAATATGATTTATTATAGAATTTATTATTGGTAATGTTTTGCACTCTTTTGTCGTCAAGCATTCAAGGTTAGCTCAAGTTTTATCGTCATAGTTCAATGTATACCTAGATATGAGAACATGATCGAATTTTAAAACGAACCGTCATCATTTTTATTAATAATTGTGTTACACAGTAAGCTACTAAAGATTAAAATAAATTGCATGTAAGTCAAGTTGTAGAATATTACATTATTCTCATAATGTTATAGATATTGAGGATAATAAATTTATAACATTCAGTTAAAATGTTGTAGGCGAGTATAATAATTCAAGTCGACCATTGATATTATTTTAACAGTTGCTTATTATTTTGCCTACTCTAAGTGCCGTGAACGCAACATAATAAAGTACTAAAGATATTTAATATTATTCCATTTATATGTTTTGTAACATTATCATCATTCACTCTTATAGCTTGTAGTTTGTACTAATTAAGTTAAAACTATAAAATTAAGATAGTATCATATTATATTTTACAAATATAGCCACACTTAAATGTGTATACCTATTCAATTCGAATATAGTTACAGAAATTAAAATAATCATTCAATGAAATTGACTTAATATTGGGTACATACTTGTATACCTATATTTATTCAAATTTGCTAATCATTAATACAATTTTCTGTTGGTTTTTATCAAGATTTTTTCATCGGATATGAATACGAAATAATTATTACATACTATTATACGTATAAAAGTAAAAATAAAAACAATGTACGGTTTGAGTAAAATGTGTAACTTGTGTCTACATGTATAAAACTTTAACTTGGTTCAGAATCGGCTACATTAAATGAAGCAGAGATTAGAGCGTATTTTGGGGAGTACTCAAAAATCATTGTTCAACACCGCTCATTCGTGAATAGAACATATTCATAAAATACATTGAATATAACCCTTTAGGTTTGTCCTAGCATAATATGTATATTAAACTAAACCTAAATAGTAACATAAATTCACAAATCAGATATATATAATTAAACAAACGTAAAATAATAATTATTAATTCAAACAATTTTAAATCACCTATGCGTTATCATTGATATGAACAGAGGAGATTCAGTACTTGCCAGAGTGTCGTCGTTTCAGCAATTTCGGACTGAGCACCTAAAAACTTACTAATTTTCTGACTGTATACATTAATGGTGAGAGAGTGGTAATAGCTTTTTAAGGTGGACACGGGGAATACAAATACTTAAATGTTGACTCGAGAGTTGTGATAAGTCTTAATACTATAAACTTAGGCAAACACCAGACCCATCCAGAGCATAGCACTTATGTCGGGTTGCATGAAAATATTGATTAATTTGATTAAATTGAAGAATTAAAATTAAAACTGATGAATAACATTGAATGGACCAATCATGGGCCACTAAATCATGTTTAAGGGACTATTCGGTCACTATATTGATTCGTTAAATGTTTTGTGACTGTTTATGCAACCCGACATTAGTATACAAGCTATAGTACTAACTATACTACTGAAGTAGTGTACCACTTCACACTTGTACCAGTATACTTTAGTGGTATTGTCGTTTCGATTTGAACTTCTATTGTTTCCTTCGTCATCATAATAAATATAGAATGTCGGGTAACGCTGGGGTTAAATCTTTAAACGTGTTGGAGTAGATATACTGTGATAAGATTATTTTTTCACACAGAAAATTCAACGTGAGACTTTCACGGTCTGCGAGTTTACATAAACAATTCGTCCAAAATATATACCCATCGACAGCTAAATTAGCAGTATCATTTATAATTGATCGATAAGTTTCTATGTGTTTTAAAACCGTTTGCCGTTCTATTATTATGTTTAATCTTTCATGAAAAATCTTATTCTACGCGAACGAAGTCACGGGTACACAAAACTATACAGACACACGCATCCAATATATTACATCGTCTAATATTTAGGTAAAGGTTTGTTGACGTTTCGTTGTAACAATCAGTTAAATTAAATTTTATTTTCACCATATATTCAAAATTGTATGTACAAACGATGAGTCACACAGGTATGCGCGTATTGCGTATTTGTTGGAAGATTTAATGTACTCGTATATTATGAGTAAATATATATGATATTATAATATTATTGTGAGACTTTTTACTAACATCGATACTAATTAAAACAAGTATTCGGAATTTAAAAAAAAATAATTATGATTTTAGAAGATCAGTAAGTTATTTATGAATTTAGGACTTTTCCGTTCATGTCTTTTCACCGCTATTAGTTGGGCATCATCCCTCCTATAATGAACGTTTCTCCTATTCATTGGTAAATACAAAGTATGACAAATATAATACAATTAGTACTCAAAAACCAAAATAATACAATTTTAGTACTTACCTGTTTATCAATTGTATTGCTACATAAATATTATGTCTTATTAATACAACTTGATATGCGTGTTTAATTGATCAAATAATAATGAATTAATAAATAAACAGATCACAGATGAATACATCTTATCATATATTGGCTTGTAAATAATAAAAAAAAAAATCATAATTATTGGAAAAACTTTCATATAATTTTATCGTTTTAGCCAGCTATCATATATTATCTTTCCTTAGTCTTACTGACATTTTCTGATTAGTACTTTAAAATTTAATCGTTTATTAAGTCTATTAATAAAAAAAAAAATTTAAAAAAAAACCAAATCCATTAAATTAAAACCTTTATGTTATAATATATTTCGTTAAAATAATATATCGTATACTACACAGTTATATATTTTATTATTTATCGATAAAATAATTTTTTTTCAGTTTGAAACTTATGCTATAGTACCTAAATGTTAACTGGGTTAGTGAGTTATTCATTTCTAAGATTTTTAAAACTCTTGTGTTGAAAATCATTAATGTTTAGTCATTAAACGTTTAATCCAGAAAAGCATTCTAGAATTTTCCAGGCCAACCCTGCAACTAATAATATACATTAAACAATATAAAACTAAGTTAAAATAAAAAAAAAATTTACATTTTCTCAGCGAGGGGAATTGAAATGTCTTTGTTTTGATACGGGAAAATCTCTTTGCTAGGAGGAAATGTCTATCAAATCGAAAAATCATTAGTTTTTATTAACGGAGGTTAAGGAGCCAATTACTGTTATTCATATAATATAACGACGAATACGATATAACCTAATCTAGGGCAATATTCATACGTCGATTCGATAAAATATCATTTCACGAATACCATTAGTTTTTAAAGTGTGATCGGTCAGATATCAAGATAATCTTTGACTACACATAATCATAAACCTCGTGGGCTCTGTCTATACACCGTTGTATATTTTATTCACCTGCAATAGAGAAATCTATCAGTTTTGTTTTAACTTATCAATCTCATATTCTCATTAGATTATAAAATTATTTAAGCGATTACATTGAATTACATTATAAATTTATAAACAACGACTGCGGTTACAGACGTTTTACGGTTTGCTGCAGGTATCTTTGCCATGTTTATTACTTATAGTAGACGTTTATCTGCGATTGTTATTTCACTGAACTGACATAACTTTAGTTAAGGACATAAAGTATATATGGTGGTTGGAGACTTGGAGTTCAGATTGCACGGCAAATATCAATCTCTCAATCAAAAAGTATTTATGTAAAAATCTATTCTTAATGGCTTTTCTAGCATCAAACGTTGTACGGATACTTTTATCTGCTTATCATGATTGTGCTGTTCTGTTAATCTACAACTACGATCTTTTTACAATTTCGGTGTAACCGAGTTGACGACAACTACTACAACACGAGTCGCAGGAAAATATATTAAAAACATATTATTACACTCACGCTCGATACAAGATGTAGTAAAACGACATCTTTCGAAAGCCCGCCAAATCGAAAATATAAACAAAACCGCACTTCGTCGTTATAGCCGCAGCGGACAAACATCTACATCGTTGATTCGTATTCGATTCGCGGCAGCGGCAGTCGTGTAGGTATAGAGGTATGTTCAGTCACAATAAAATTATATATTAATTATTATTAACAGCAGCTATATATATAGGCGAACGTATAATATATAGCACTGTATAGTAATGGCCATGACTATATCGTGTGAATTAATTTGTTATTCGAACTATGGATGCGGCCACCACCGTCACTTTTACCGATCAATATAATTTATTAACCATAGGTATATATTATTATACTGCAGCATGCGTTCAGCAAACATGTCCCTGTATTAAAATAACCAGAGCCTATACCTATATAGGTATATATGTTACTCTGCGCGTGAAACAATCAATAAAAAAATGATCGTTAACGGCGCTGTAAATTGTAGTGCACAATAATAATTTAAATAGGCATATTATACACATTACAGACGTACCGCGTTCGTTATTTTATTTAAGTATATAAATCTCGGAATCGTTACTCGGTTATATTATATAGGTAGTACCGCTTCTGCAGTTACGATCGAAACTCCGCATTCGTATATAGTTCTGTAAAATATACATTTGGACGGCATAAGAAAGAGAAGAAAAATTTTAATTTGCAATAGGCACTATACATTATAATGTTATATATTATTAATCTACGTCGTATTATAAATACCTACTTTATTGTACAGGGTGAACCGCAGTTTTTTTTTACGGATATTTAACGAGCAGGCGGGAAATCGACACGGCCCACCCTGTACACAGTGTGACGTACACACTATACACACGATTATGTCAAATCAATATTATTCGCCCCGAGATATATAGATACATAATATATAATAATATAAAATTCATAAAATAATAACAATAAATATACAGACCAATGACGTTATAGGTACACGATGCAGAATATTTTAAAACACGCATAACACATTAACACCATGAGATAGATCGATGATTTTTTTTTTCATTTTATATTATTAACTGCAGTTACGGTAATTATTAGCAATAATAATTACTATTTACATTTTTATTAGTATTTACATTATTTGTTTTTAATATCTATTAGTTGTTGAAATCAATTTGTTCTGTTAAGTACTATTTTGTTTGTTGCATGCTTTGATTTGTGGACCCAGGATTTCATGTAGTTAGTCGAGTATATATTATATTATTTTCTTTGTACTTCATATTGATAACGATTAGACATTCAGTTAATACAATAATATGGTTTATTGATAATTGCGTATTTGCGTTCTACAGGTTAAACATGTAGGAGATTCATTCTTCTTAGATATTTGACCATCAAGTAGTCATGTTTGTTTAGCTTTGAACGGCCAATTCTCAATATTTTTTTAAAGTTTTATAACTTCTATTGTAATAATGTATAGGCCAATCAGAAAAGTAGTTAGTGATTTTTGTATCTCAATATATCTCCTATATTATCTCTTGAGACCCACGACAGAATATACTATAATCGCTAGCAATACCAATGGAAAGAAAATTGATAAGTGGTTAACTCATAGCGCAGTTACACTATTCAGATTTTAGTATAAACGATAGTTATTAGTAAATATTAAATTTGTGAACTTATGGTTATACACGTACGATGTAGAAACTTTTATAAAGTTTTCGAGGACGAAATTCACTATAAAAAAATAAATATGTTTTGTTAAAGCATTGGCCTAAAATCGGGCGCGAGGAACTCAAAATTGTTCAGCATCCATTGGCTCATATAGATCCGAGATCTGACGTTTGAAAAGTATACTTAGACATACTCTATAGTTCAGTAATCGTTTATTATTAATAACTATCTACATTAGTGTTATTCGTTTATTCATTTTTTAATTAACTTCTGTCTTAAAAATCAATCTCTCAACTCGTTGCCTATATTCTTTAACCACTTTATCCACCGTCTTAAATTCTAACCCACGCTATATTATTACAGCGTTATTACCATATTATAATCTTCGCTCATTTTAGTTGCTGTGCTATACTGCTATTACTGTGCTGGGTTATCTACATTACTGCAAAAACTGGCCGAAATTGGCAAAACCCGTGTATATTTCATATCATACGACGTTCTAATGCAGATACGACGAAAGTCTATATGATTTTTAGAGACCAGGACAAGTTTTCAGCACGCTTTGACAACGGAATTATTATTATTATATTGCCGATCGAACAGAGCCCATTATCGTGTTTTCAGACGGTGGCACGATTCGCGCGTAAAACCGGACCGAAATATAAAAGAGCGCGTAGATCGGACGATCGATCAAGAGAGACACACACACACACATAGAGAGAGAGAGAGAGAGAGAGAGAGAAATTGCCCACGGTTCAAAACTAATACAACGACGAAAGAGAAAGACATTATATTGGTCCAGACGTCGCGGAGTGTAAACACCAAAGACACCGCGAAGAAGGCGAGATATATCTCTCACTATATAATATTATGTAGTGAGAGAGACGCGCACGCGGGCGGAGGGGCGGGCAAAATACACGTACTTAAACGATACGAGATAATATAAATGATATAATATTGTTATTAACACGTACACGGTTCACCTACACCTCGTTATACGGTTGTAACAAGCGACGCGGATTGTACCGATATATGCGATACACGCACACACATAAATGCATATTATATATAAATATTATATGCACACACACGCGCGTATTCGTGCACACACGAGTATCTATATATATATATGTGTATATATGTATAATGAATACATATATATATGTGTACACGTAGGTATAGGTACTTACGTGCGCAAGATTAATAGCGGTCGTGGTATGTGTTTATACCTATCCAACATCGTTCATAAATTCGTTGGCCGGTTTTTTATTTTTATTTTTTATATATATATGTGTATATTATATGACGTAGTAATAAAACACTCGGGTCTCGAACTATCGGCTATTCAATAATACCGAGCGAAAATTCACGTAGTATATTATATTATATTATATACGAGAAATATGATCCAGCTGCCAGGTTAGAAAATATATTATATTATTTTTATTATTAATGGCGAATATTATTTTATGCGCGCTGTGGTAAACGTGTGCATTACGACTGCAGTTTACATATTATAATATTATGCACTATAAACGCATATTGTACTATTAGATATTATTATACGAGTAATGTACCTACGTACGACCGTATAATATGTGGTAGTCGAGTGCTAATTTCACTGGGTACGAGCAATATCACGGTTGCGCATTTTTTACTCGGAAAACTAGGTTAGCGGTTTTCAAGTCTGGAAGACGGAATAAATAGCGCCAACTAACTCACTGGATGCATTAATATGCGCCCTGGAGATATCAAAGCTGCAAATAACAATTAATCCTTAGGCCACTATATACTGACTTTACTCAAATATTTGTTAACTATATATAAATTGCCATCTTAATTTGATCTATTGTCATGTAATTGTGCTGTGTGTTGTATTATATTGTATCTATATTATCACATACTCCTAATTTTGTACTTGTAATACTTTGTAAAATACAACAGTAAAATACATTCGATTAATTTTATTCCACTACAAAAATACTTCCCAATAAATAGTAAAACAAATTGGAAATCAGAAATGCAAACTATAAAAGTAGAATACATTTAAAACAAAACCACATAATACTTATTTTTGTGCGTGGGAGCAGAGTAGTCAGGATTATTTAAGTCCAATTCAGTACCTAGTACTTAATTTTGTCAGTTAATATTGATAAGTAATCAGTTGAATATTTTATTGTTTACCGCAGGTCCTAGGTAAATTATCAATAGTTTTTTATTATAACCAATTGACATAATAATATGTGTGAACAACTTTTATAAGAAACTCACATATTCTCATTAAATGTGTTGTTGCTACGGATGTCTCCGTTAAATTATCAACCTTCTCAAACACAATGGCATACATTACATTTTTGCTCCAGATCCATTAAAAATTGAAAAACAATAACTGGTCCCCAAGCCATATATAATATATACACAACAGTGATTATAGAGTCAAATAAATATAATAAACTTGAAAGTAGTTACTACCTAATAATTGATTTAAATCGTTTTAATTGTTGATATATAAAGTGGCGTATTTAGGATTTTGTCAAGGGGGGGGGGGGGTAGCATACATTTAATTTCCCTAAGGGGAGGGGGTAGTTCACTTACAATCGACATCACAATATTATAAATAAGTAACAAATAAGAGACCAAGGGGGGATCTACCCCCCCCCCCCCGTAAATACGCCACTGGTACATGTGTCTTACTACATTTTTTTAATATAATTATTAATTAGTCATATTTAATATTTATATGTATATTATACTAAAGCATTGCAATGTGTAATAAAAAAAAGCAAAATTAGTTTTTGAATTATTTAACTTTGTGTAAACATACTAAATATAATACGTTTGGAAGATATGGTTATTTTAATATTGTATTCTATTATTATTTATTATTAATATATCAACGTTAATAATTTGCAAAAATGGTCCAAGTATTAAAAATACTATGTACAATATTACATTTAAATACTACTTTATATTTTTTGTAAAAAACCATTTTTAAGGACTATTTTCCCTAGTTCAAACATTTTAAAAACTGAGAACTCTTTGTTCAAATTTTGATTTAAGTCCAAAAAACGTTCAAACAAATTATCAGTAAAAAGGGTGGGGGGAGGGAGTACTCATTTGAAAAACAAAAGTATACAGGATACTCCTTAAGTAGTACAAAAAATTACAAGAATTTAAAAGTATGGTCTTTAAGTATGTTTCAAAATTCCAAAAATCAGATTTTGAATAACTGCATTGTTAATGAAGAAAAGGGGGCGAACATGTTAAGTTAACATCCTGTAAAATCGTTCCTTCTTTAGTTAATAGATAATTTAAATAACAGTATCTATTTTATGTACATGCTAACCATTCCAGTATAGGTTGGTAGAATGACTAAAATATCAAATGTTTTTGGCCGACAGTAAGTAATAATAGAAACATTAATTATTTTATTACATTTAACAATTTCGCTTGTCTTCGTATTGAATTGTTGTGAAATACTTATACAACGTATGTAGACATGTAGTATGCGTATTCAGGTGCATAATATAAAAACCTCTGTGCCTTTAATCGGTGTCAATTATTTTGATAATACATGCGTACACATTATTATTGTGTGGTATTTTTAAGACCGTAGCAGTGTTATTATGGTAATTTTGTCACGCCTTTGCCGAGGATTCTATTATGAAAAAAAATATATATATATATAGAAACAAGATTAATGGTTTACATAAGTATATGCAATTAATACACTGTACAAATATGACCCCTTTTATTTACTTTGTTCTGTGTACAACGCAAACAGGTTAACAAATTCGCATTTTTCTTTATGCGCGGCCGCGTGTCTTTTATCCAGCCCTTTCTTCTTTACACAAATATCTCCCACTATTCCAATGTATGATATCAAACCCTCGTAACTCCAAGCCGATAATTGATGTTTATTAAATACTCTCGTACTCGCTGCAGCTATTTAGTGCTTATTTGCTGCGGGGCAAGTCCGACCGAGAAATGGTCGGAAAAGAAAACGGTGAAAAAAAATAATTACCGCACGAGTATGCGTGTACCAGCATAGACATTTTTTAATCGCGCGTGTATATTACAATCATTTCATATACGTCTTATAGATACTACGCGTACACAAACATATATATATATGTGTATATTGTTGTTGGAAATTTATTATTCTATCAAAAAACAATGTAGGTAGGTACCTCCGCCTACAGTGCAATAATTGACATATACGAAAACAGTGTTGGAATAACCATGCGTGGAGTAAGAAATTAGAACGTTCGTGTTTCCGCTTCGCCGGTTTCTACATGCACCTAATATAATATGGAATAGCGAATAATATTGTGTATAGGCGCATGTAAAATATTTAATACCATGTAGCCCCCGCGATCGGTCTTCGCCTGTACAGCTGGACCGCGAGATATACAAAAATTAATTATGACCATTATTTTTGTTGTACATCGTTCTGCAGTGATCGCGGTCCGAGGCGTAGAGGTTAATCACGGCCCGTCGCCGTTTTCGAGTGTGTACGTATTTTTTAAGGATATATCAAACCAGTCGATGCATATTACGTGTATATTATTTTTCGGTATGTCTTTTGATTACAAGTTACCGTATAGGTACGACTATATTATAAGCGCGCGGCGATCAGTGTTCGAGATGAAATATCGCCGCCGGATTGATTAAAAACATATTTATTTTAATTATAGTCGGCCGAACCATCACGCGGGTAAACAAAATCGAACTCGGGAAATTTAATCATTATACAACAACTACTTTTACCCTGCCCCGCAGCTTATCTCATGAGAAAACACACAATTCCAAGACGACGGAGACGTAATAATAATGAATTCACTCTACAGTCATGTATTTGGCGGTGTGGGTGAGTGGATTCCCGAAGATCAGCCTATAGAGGTTACCCGGAAACACCATATGCGGAGATTGGCTGAAAAGTCTCCCAACATTTTTTTTTTAAATCGTTAAATTTGGTCAATTGTTATATTTTAATCCACCGTGCATGGCTACTTTTCAAAAGTTGGTTAATTTTGTTTTATTTAGTTAATTATTGTTGTCATAGTTGGTTTTTTTCACATACTATGGGACTATTAAGGGGAAAGCAAATACCTAAAACGCATGGATTTCAAAAATTGGCATCTGTTAATGAGGTTATACTTGTACATCAATTCCCTCATAAACCCTTCTTTTTCCATTGGTATAAAACAAAAGGGGGAATCAATTCATACATAATACCTCTTAATAATTGCTCAGGAATCAATTCAACGGTCTCTATATGACTCTATTCAGGTAATTGGGTACCTGAAAATCAACTCGTACTCAGTAGCATGCCCGCATTTGCTATACTTTGTGATTAGACGATTCCTTATAAACTATAGCAAGGTTTTCTTATTCGGTGGAGTCTTATAATTAAAAAATCAATTTCCTGGCAGGTGTCACATAACAGAAATAGTCATTGACGTATTGAATATACACTATACAATTAAACACTTAACTAGTATTCATATTAATGTAAAATTATAAGAGCAATACATTTAAGAAGCTTTACGACATTTATTTATATCAAACCTGGGATATTAGTGATTTGCGTCTCGATTAAGCTCGAAATAATTCAGTTATGTATTAAAGAAATTAAATATTAAAAAATATTGTATAGTAACATCATATTGTAAATCAAATCAATTATGATCAAAATATATTTATTAGGTATAGAATTTGTTTTAAAACTGTATAACAGTAAATAAATAATATTCAATAGGGATTTGCAACTTCAGTGGCATAATATATTAATTATTAATCTGTTATTGAAATATAATTACAAATCACGAGTTATCTCAATGAGGCCCAGTAATCTGTAAAAAATATTTTTAATAAAAATAAAAATATACTATAGTATATTATAATATTGTTCCTGTGTGACAGTGAAAATAGGTAGGTATATGTATTGAAAACGAATAATATCTATACCAAAAGTCCAAAACAGATTTCTTAGTACATATATTCTTGAGTAACGTATTTTTTCTTTTAACATTATGGACATTAGTGGACCAGACACCAATTCATCGACGGCTAAAAATTAATCATAACTAATAATGTAATGTTGGAAAATAAAAACTTTATTGTTATTATAAAATATCAAACGAGTGAGTAGGTACCTTATAATATGCTCCACATCATTGTATAATTAGTAACTGAACCCATCACTTTTATCTGCATGTTAAGCAAAATAATTAAAATTCATGTAAAAACTTAGATTACGATTGAGTTGTAAAATGGCATGTATACATGGTAAGTAAAATAATTTTATATCTATGCGATAATATGAATTATTATGATATTGAATATTATATGTGTGTTAGTTTATTATTTATCCGAACTATACGGATAGTCACAAATCTTTAGAATATTGTTCTTCCTATACCTAACACGTACACAAACACAGTGTCGAAAATTATATTGATATCCACACGGAAGCAATGCCCGAAGGTGTATTGTCTAAAATCGTTATTAATGGTTAACAAGGCATATTATGGTACAAACTCGTTATACCTCACCAGTCACCAGTGGCGTGGCATGCATATTATAACCACTGCAAGCGCGTTGCATATATATTTCATTTGTAACTACAAATTATGATTCTTAGACCTTATAGGTAGGTATTTACTTATTTCAATTCAAAAACTAATTTATACTAAAAAAATTGAATTAAGTTAATATTATATAATTTAAGACTTACGTATACCTGCTGTAGTAAGTATAGTTATCTAATAAAGTAATAAGCCATTATAATGTCTTCGATACCTAAATGGCTAAAAAATATTGGTGAGGCCACTGGCCAGCCTGCAAGCCATTATGTGGAGGAATCAATGAATAATTCCCATGCCAAGAAACAGGTACCCATAATTGTATAAATGCCTGTATCTAATATCAAAAAGTTAACTTATGCCCCTTCTTATTTCGCGTAAACACGTTCATCGCCAAGGCCAAATTTCTAATGGTTTGTAAACAGACCTATATAAATAAATAAACAAAATAAAAATTCCGATAATAACTCTAACTGGGGGTAAAATTTTAAACCAAGACAGCTATTTGAACGTCACGATGGGTAAGAGTACCCGACGTCACTTATATTGTGTACGATTAGTAAAATTGAGATATATATTTAAAGATTTTAGAATTTAGAATCTGAGGTATAGAGCGATAAACAAATGCTTTTTCAGTTTCGTTTGTTATAAATTAGGTATTTTCTTGTCCTAGTAGAAGGAATACCAAGACAATGTCATTTAAATCTACAAAATTAATAATATAGACTATCAATATTAATTATACTTGATAGTATAGGTACCTATATACACTCTAGAAAGGACAATTTTATTTTTAAAACAGATTTTTTGAGCTATAATTGAATTTGGATGTGATTTTTGAAAAAAAAATTTTAGCGGTTTGGAAAAATAATTACATTTTTTTTTAAACGCCTGAACGGCCGACTTTGAGTCTAGTAAAAATATAAGTGAAACGTTCTCATTATTCTTTACTACACGTTATATACCTTGTGAGATGTGACACACTCATCTCGATTGAAGAAATAAGTTTAATTTATGTATACATACAATCACAATACTATGCCGGAGCATTAGACGTTTCATCATGTTTACCTACCAGTAGTCGGTCATTTAAAATAGCGACAGTATAGGTAATATTAACGAGTTGACTCCGGTCTAAAAACAGAATCCGACAACACAATATGCTATACACGTGCGCGTATATATTACAACCGTATAGTTGCATGAGATATATTATTATTATTATTATTATTATTGTTATATTAATAATTATAGCAGTTACAATACGCGTGCGTCTTCGAATAAACGAAAAAAGGGTGAATATAATTTGTAGCGTTTCGACACAGCTTTGACGGCCACCCGCCGGCGCACTGGCTCCGCGGCGGAGGAGACCGACAGGGGTGGCGGGTCGGCTACAATAAAGAGCGATGTCTCTCGGGTGCCGGGTCCCTAAATGCAGCTGAAATGCTTACGACAAGCGCACGCGCACACGCACAAAAACGCACTCGAAAAAATCATCTCTTCGCGGCGCGGTGGTGGCGGGCGTATCCCGTGAGAAACGTACGCGGGGAAAAAATGCAACTATATACGTATATAATATAATAGTAACCGCACTAACCTTATACCGGAACCAGTTGCACCCTTGGCGTGCGCACACACACACTCGCGCGCGGTATTTAAAACGTGCGGACTTGCACCGAGTGCAGTGATGGAAGTGGAGGTGCGCATATAATATATATGTATATATATTATGTAGTACGAGTACACTCACACGCGCACACGTATAATTATATCGGACAAACGGAAAGAGTGGTGAAAAAAAGAACGCCGTCTCTCTCTCTCCGTGTTTCGGAGCAATAAATCACCGGGTGTGCTTGTGCAGTAGTTGTGCGGGGTGTGCGCGTGCGTATACGCTTGCAGTACGCCGTGTAGGCAAGTTGTATGGTTGGCAACCGTCGAAAATGGACGACAAATCGTGATTTAACGGTCAACGTTAAGTTTTCAACGGTTTTTGAGATATTTCTAGAGTACAATATAATATTAATTATTATATGCTATATATACTGCATAAAAACGCATCATGACATATATATAGTGGCTATTACCCGAAGTTACTATTTACTAATTAGTAAGTCTAAGACTTAAAACACTGTATATAGGACCTATATTAACCGCTTGCAACATATTTTATTTTACTAATTTTTATATTCAAATTACTGCGAATTTATATTTTCTATTGGACTAGGGTCTATACATTTTTTTTATTCATCCATAAATCTTAATTTACATTTTACACGATTATATTATTTATATTATATTATATATCAATGTACCAATTGTCTCTATATGAATGTAATTATAGTTCCTATTAACATTATTAAATTATTTTTATAACCGACTTCAAGATATTGTTATTGCAGTATATTATTATGCAATGGTTCCATTGTATCAATGTATATTGTTATACATTGTCATATAATTAGTCTTAACAATTAGAATATGAGATGGAAATTACTTCAATTAACAATGAAAATATTGTACAGATTAAAGATTGAACATCAACATGATAGTCATTAATCACAATAATGAGAGATCAGAGATAATACACGTTCATCGAACTAATATAAATGATGGCGTGCTAATTTGATTTAGTAACGGAGCATAAGAAGAGAAAGAACGGGCTTAATATTAGGTGTGAATTTGGAATAAATTTGGGACTATTTTGATTAACGGATGTTACATAACCATAGAATGGATTGCAGTGACCCGAAGAGTGGTTTGGAAGATTTATTTTATATTTTATAAGAAAAACCGAATAGGGTTAGCAAAATCTCGCGTGCAATAACTTATTAGATGGTTAGGACCTATGAGTTTTTGAATTCTGGTCAACATTTGTAGTTTTCACTTTTCTGGATGGTTACCACTTACCATTGGTTTAGAAACAAAATCATTAATTATTTTTTTTGAATTCATATTATACAATATTATGTTTAAAATATTATTATCATATTCAGACGCGTGTAAAAGAATTATATTAAAAAAATGAGTTGTTATAACTCCGGTTTAGAAGCGTCTAGACGTTGTGTACAACATTTTATCGATAATGTTATAATATAGATGTAAAATATTAGTATTTACAGTAGTATGCGGAGGAAAAAGGAACAGCAGTTTACTGATCTGCCTCTGGTATAGTATATAATTTTCAAAATGCATTTCCAGTTTTTTTTTTATTCATGTGTAATATTCATGATATATAGTGCAGGCCATAAGGAATAATTCGATTATTTGATTATAGTTTTTAAAATATTATTAATATGTTTATGGTATTAATTATTGCGTAGGTAATACGATGTTATTATTGGGACCATATATCATAAAAGCACTCTCTGGGTATGTTCGTATACACTTATCTGCATCTGTGTGCCTATAAATCATAAGCTCACAGTAGGTAGGTAGAATAATAATTATCATAACGATATTATGTCAACGGTATATACGGGTATCGAACAACATTAAATCGAACACCACCGTAAATATTTTCAAACTAAAATGATAAAATTACATGTTAATACGGTGGTTAATTTTGCGTATTAATCAAATACATTTCAAGTCCTAAAAGTAATAATTTATAGTCTACTATAGAGTTTTAACGTTTTAAAGTAAGTATAGGTGCCTATATGTATAATAATATACAATTTTCTGTTAATCTAATAAAAATCAGACAATTTTTAAAACCATATACTTTAGTGGTCCCCGTAAAATATTATATCATAACTCATAAGTATTACTGTACTTGATACATATTTACTTAATTTCGATTAATGTATTTGGTACGTAAAATATTATCATTACATACCTACCTATGTGTATAATACATTTAACAATTACAAATTTAATAATATTTTGTAATAATTATGAAAAAATTATAAATAGTAAGCGATAAGAAATCGACATATTTAGTAAATATTATTATTCTCTAACTTGGTAGCTTTATAAAATCCATGAACTAATTTAAATAAATGCTGGTACAATTTACACACACCGCGTTCCATATTTATCTAAATCGCTAATCGAGTGTAAAAAAATCATTGTGGTGTATGTGCACACGTGTACATAGAACTGTTGAACACGAACACCTTCCTTATAGCTATTAAAATGCACCCAGTAGGCAAATTGTTGAAAAATAATAATACAATATTACCAGTCATTAGTCCGTCAAAACCGGGTTTTAAATTAAAATGAATTAATGGTTCAGTATTGGTTCAGGGTTCAGCTAATAATGTGTTATTTTATAATTTCTCGTGAGTTGATTAATTTAAAGATAGTTAGTAAAAGTTGTTTTTTTTTAAATCGATATTTTTTATTTGACTAAGGATAGATGAAATGCATTTATATAATACGTATAACGTACAATATAATATAATATATTGTACGTCGATTGTCAACCGAGTACGCGATGGTTTTTATTTAAAAAACGCAATGCTAACTAAGGTTGTTGTTTTTTTATGTTATACAATCTAATTTCGTGGAATATAAACATAATATATTATTATATTATGATACCTAACGCAGACGAAAATTATGGCTGGAACGGTAATCGTATTTTTTTATGTCTGCAGTATAATGCAAAAATCAAATTATGGAGTACACTGTGTACAGTGTACATAATATTAAAGTGTGTTAAACCGGTTTGTGAACTGATTTGAGTAAATAGTAAATATCCAAATTTTAGACATTCGGCAATCGATGTTTATTCAAAACCATTTATACAAGTAAAAGCACAACAATATACCTAATAAATCTATACAGACCAATGGCCAGAGTTGCCGCGGTCTTTTATGTTTAATAACAAAAAAAATCTTTGCACCTACGTATACATCTTAAACTCGACTATATCAAACGTTGACAATTGGTCATAAAAAGCAAAGTAATTGAAACATTTAATGTAAAATATGCTTTGATTGTGATTATAAGGATTTGTTGGTAAAACAAATCTCAAAAATAAATTCATAAAGTATACCTATACATATAATATATCACCTGTAACAATGTTTGAATTTAGACCCATTAAACGTATTTTGGTGTTTTTTCACCCCGATCAAATCGCTGACCGATTCAAACGCGCGCCCTCCCGTGTGCTGTTTGACCCTTCTCGTGTCAACAGAACCCTTTGACCTTTTAAAAGCAGCTAATTCTATCATTATTTCTATGTCCTAGCGGGGCACCGCTGCTGATAGTCCTGAACAAATTGAAGGCGGAGGAGGATTTCACATTACGCACGATCCCCGTGCATTTTGCTATCGTCTGAAAAGACCTTAGAAAAAAAAACAATATATCAGGACGATTGTGCACAAGAGGTATTGCCACAATAGGACCGCACATAAAATTAATACTACATTTTGCACGTCTCAGCTGGTCCTTCCGGCAGCTCCTCCGCCGGTTAGTCCCACGATACGGTTAGGTGGGGTAACTTTTTGAAATTATTTTTTTAAAAAATAACATAATGCAAGATTCTGTAACACCTTTTATGGAAAGGGTGGACAAAGTGAATAGATAACGACGAACAATACGAACAATAATCGAAGGGTTTAACGTAATACGGTTAAAATATTATTTTCGTCGTTACGCAATGTCTATAATGTTATATATTACAATATCATTCTATACATTTATAATACTTATATAATATATGTATATGAATATTATTGCCTAGCCGTTTTATTGGTTCTTATTTCCATAGTCGTATAATATATATGTTAAAGGCCAAGTAGGAAATCTGTCGTACCTTGTCACTGTGCACAATGTTCCATAATAAACATGACGTCGACGTGCCAAGTAAAAAAATATATATCTGTCATCTCTAGCTGTGCGTCGGTTAAACACAATGCCAAGTTGTCGATCAGGCAAAGCAAAACGCACATGAAGGTATTTAAATTTAACAAAATAGTATAATAGTATAATGTATAATAAACTTGATCTGTCCACTGTGGTCGGTGGCCGTACGATCAATGAGTGTGATAAAATCAAACGGCCGTTTCATTCAGCTGTTTTTATAAATCACACGTAAAATCGTATCGGTCGTAATATCGAGTGATTTGAAGTTTACTTGATCGACGATAATATGATAGGGGAAACTCAATAGTAGGTACATTGTATACGTTTAATAACCAAATCATCAATTTCCAACAACGGTTCGTAAACGAGAATTACAAATAACTTACCTAAAGGCTGTAAGCGGTTTGACATTATTATTTTTAACTATATTTTTTAGTTTGTCCGTAATACTAAAACAATATTAACAGTACTACAATGGCTACAGCAGTCTACATTAATAAACTTCGATTCAATGTCACAAATATTCGGACAACAAAATTTAAATTATCAAAGTTTTAGACTTTGATTCATTTAAAATTATATTATTTAATAGTATAAGCATAGTGCGTTATTTAATTAAATGGCCCAAATATTTGTACTTAGAACTTAAGTATTTTACATGTAAATAATTAATTAGTATTAAAGTAATAAAATATTTAAATGTATTATAATATTAAATATATAATTATATTGTTTAGTGTTTACAATTATACATTCCCTAAAACCTAATACAGTAATGCCCAAAAAGTACCTTAATAGACAATCCTAAATGTTATGGACTAAGTAATGAAATTACATTTTAGAAATAATTCAGTAAAATGTAACAGTTGTCAACATGTATTATTATTTTTAAATGTTTATAATTTATACCTAGTATTATTATTATTTTAATCTTTAGATGTCACTGGTTTATAGCTTATAATATTATTTATTATTAAGAGTATATGCATTATATTTCTTTGTAGGTATATAACTACCTTGGAATAATCACCAGTACTCAGAGTATGATATTAGTTATTGAGTTATACAATTTCTAAATTTAATAGTGATGACATGAACAACACATGATATTAAAAACAAATACACAGAACCTATGAAATGCATTATTTAATGATATACCCAGTGAAGTAATAATAATAGTCTCATCGGAGGATAATAAATGTTGTGTTAGTTTAATAATATATTGGTTCGTTATAATCAACAATATTAATATGGGCGGATAATTTAAAGTTAAACTAATATATTATTCATAAATATTTGATGTTTGTAGAAATCAAAAAATCGTGCATTTTAAAATAATTCACCTGTGTATCATATTTTAAAGTAAATAATAATTGCTACCCTCATTTTTTTCTAAATTAAAAGCCGTTGTCATAACTTTAAAACTTAAAAATTAGCAATTAATTTTATAATAAACAAGACTAGAGTGATTACGTGCTGTTTCACATTCCATTGGATTGTTTGGTAAAAATATTTTTTTATTTTATTTAATTTAACCTATACCTTATACTTACCAATATATACCTTATAACGTTATAACAAATTATTCACATACAATTTGAATATACATATATTCAATAAGATACACAATACACATTTAGGTTATATATTACTTATTAATTATTATAGTAGAATATCTATTATGGGGTTCGGAAAAAAAAATTATAAAGAGTAACATTGAATAACACAAGTCAAAAAAAAAAAACGAAATAAAAATCAAATTGATAAAAAAGCAAAGAGAAATAAAAAAAAATAAAAAAATTAAATGCAAAAAAATATAATATAAATTACCATTTTGATTAATTAAAAAAATATTTGTTTTAGGTACTACAAGTTTTAAATTACAGCAATACAATAATAATAAATATAATACAATTTATGAATATATAGTACTACACATACAACTAATATGATTATCGACATTTTACAAACATTTCATTGAAGTGAAATTCTTATATAAGTCTATTATTTCATTATAGTACCAGAATAGGTTTGATTAAATAATTAACTAATTCTATTCTCGCTAGCATAACACTTTTAATATAGTTCATTCCAGCAGGAACATACGGGTAAAAAACTAAAGAATTAATTTTCCTACAAAATAAATTAAAATTTCTATCTTTATCCCTATACAAATTTACAAGACCAAGGGATTGTATTTTGCTATAAGTGCTCTGTGTAAGGTGAAATTGAGTAAGTGAAGAGAAATTAAGTGACTGCATTAATATTATGATTGCATTTCACCTTACACAAAGCACTTATAGAAAAATACAATCCCTTGGACGGTTTATTGTTTTTTGATACAATAAAAATAATATTTAGAATTTTTTAAATGCTGTATAGCTTATCATATGAAATTCAAATAAAATGTGGCTTTTCATATTAGTTGTATGTATATTATATCAACATAAATGTATTATATTTATTATTACACAACCATTTTATATTTATTGTATTACTATAATTTAAACGTGAAATTAACAAATATTTTTTTAATTAGATATTTTATCTTTTATTTATGGATATTTTTTTTCCCATTTGCTTTTATTTCCAGTTGCTTTTTAGTTAATTTGTTTTGTTCTACTTCCTTTTTTTCTAAACTTATCTATTATATTTATTATTAATTATAATGTACATAAGATGTCTCACTTAGTTTAATAATCCTTAAAAACTTCCTTCATAAATACTTTAGAACTTACATAAATATAACTATGCATGCATAATTAATGGAAAAATGTTTGTTTAAATATTACCAAGTAATGTGGTATTAACTATAAGCTCTGATCAGAATCGCGTTTTTTAACTTTTGATATGATTTTTTTAACGATTTCGCACTAAAATGTATAACAAAGTAATGACAACAAACCTCTTTAATACTGTACTATAAGATGAATGAAGTTCGTAACAATACATCCCCTAACATCATGATCGACTACTGTTTTACAATTTTACTTTAAAAATATTAGTTATCATTAGGGCTCGGATTTATATGTATTTATTTAACCAAAGTATGTATTTATACAACAAAAATATGTACATAAATATGTGCTAAAAAATGTAAAATATGTATTGTCAAAAAAAATAATAATAATAATAATTAATAATAGAATGAAATGTAATAAAAAATTAATATTTATCTAACTATCTAATTATCTTGGTTACAATTAATAATCACATGCATTTTTAAATTTTCGAATTCGAAAGATCGCCGATTATGTCGTAAAATTGATTTATATCGACTGATGTTATTGGACAATATTGCATGTTGACTATGTCTGAAGGAGAAAGTTCTACATCCAATGAAGCTTCAGACGAAATACCAGTCAGAATACTTTTAATAGCTTCCATTTCTGCTAGACCGGAATTTTTTTGTAATACATTTTTAACTTGAGCGTCTACAATATCGCCAATTGGTCCTTGAACTTTTTCAAGTCTTTTTACCGCTTCCTCTACTACACTTAAACTTTCTACTAAAGTTAAGTCTCGAGTTTCTAATTTCTAATAATTAGCGGCATTCAACCAAGTGCCCCATCTAGTTACAATTGGTTGTGGAGGAAGGCTTTATTAGATCTGGGTACATATTTTTAAATATTTCGACACGGCTAGGAGCTTTTAGAAATATCTTTTTGACTGAAGATATTAACTCGTCAACTTTTGTAAATTTTGATCTTATAGTTTCTGCTATTCGGTGAAATGCGTGTGCTAAACACGTTAAGTGGATCATTTTTGGGAAAAAAGCATTTAATGCTTTACCGGATTTTACCATGTATGGCGCGGCATCAGATACAAATAATAATACATTCTCGTGCATAACTATATCGGGCCATAATATACTTATAGAATTATTAAAAAATCTTGCAACAGTTTGGTGGTTGCATTTATCTAATTGTTCACAGTTTAACAAAAAAGGCTGGGATTTACTGTCATTTAATTTTCCAATGAACAAATTGTCTAAATATGTAGGAAAAATGGAATTATTGAGAGATATGTAAAAACATGTACTTATGGCAAAATATGTAAAAATATGTAAAATAAAATATAGTTCGTTTCATTGGAAATCCCTTGAAACGAATTTATCACTTGCCTAAATTAATTTATCAAGTCACAGTAAAAATATGTATTTACATATAAATCCGAGCCCTAGTTATTATTAATTGATTTATGTTCAACAATAATAAATTAATTAAAAATGCGCAATTCATGTAATTTGATAGTTTTAATGGTATTATTTTTTTATTAATTTTATCTAAAAACAGGTATATAAGTACCTTTATGCGTACGTATTTGAATTACGTATGCATGTACTCACCTACTGCATAATATTTTACAAATACAGATTTGTGATTACAGACTTATAAATACTGCAAGTAATACGTATCATGAATATTAATAAAACATAAGGCATTAATACTATAATACCTATGTAATTACTAGTTTTACATAACAGTAGTTAAAAAAATATTTGAATTACCTACAACCTAATCCTACAGTAGCCTGAAGTCATTAACATAAATGCGCTCTTTTAATTTGTGTTTTAAACTTTAGTGCATATAAGATATAACAAAATACTTGCTATTGTAAATATAAAGTATAAAGTAAAGAAAAATGCACAAAAGTATAACACACATATTGGTTTGCATTTTTTTTTAACGTCTTGACAAGTTTATAATTTGTCAAAAGTACAAAATGTACTAAATACAATAAATTAATAAATAATAATAATATCAAATTAATTAAATTAATTACATTACATTATCATATTAATTTACTTGTACCAGTTGTACCTAATAGTATATCAGTTTAATTATTTAATCACATATGTGCAGTATATGTAAAAAGTGACGAGTCTTGTATAATAGCCGTGGGTGTTATGATATCTGAAAAACACTGAATACAGCTACATACTCTAAGCTCACCAAAGGGGTAGACTCCCTTAAATAATAAAACAATTAAAATTACATTTTTTCCTACCTAGATATTAAATAATAACTAATAATACCTATGTATTATTACAATTTAAATGCATGTTAACAAAAAAAAAAAAAGTACCTGATAGAAATACATTTTTAAACACATACACACACACCACACACACAAATCAGAAATCCTGGCGTGCCATGGGATTTTATTATAAACTATAGGTACAGCTGTATAGTGTGGTGCGATTACGTAAGTCTTGTGCGAAATATCCAACAAATATTAATATTACACCGCGATGTTAAATTGACAACGGCCAACTATATAGAGTATAATATGTACCTATATTATATTTATCGGAAAAACCTGCACCACGAGTTGTGCTCACATATATTATATAATGTAAAATACTCGAATATAGGTACTTATATTTACACTGCACAGCATATAATATGCAGTATGCACACATATATGCATATATTGTATCATAAATGTATAAAATATACCTAAAGACAGTGGCGGCGCGAGTGGGTTTTTGTGAGACAATTGTCTCACAGCTAAAAGGGGTCTTGGGTCTGTAAGTACCTATAGACCAGTGTTCTCAAACTCAAATTATCTACGGGCCATATATTTTTTCAAAAAAAGTTCGAGGGCCAAATTTTAAGTGTCCTCTTTTTACCCACTATTACTGCACTTACGCCGAAGTACAAATTATATTTATCTTTGTAGATTAGATTTACCGCATTTCAAATACTTTTTCGAGTCTAATGGATTTCTGAACGATTCATTTAAAATAAAACATTATGGACGTCAGATAATATTCTATGTACTTATGATGCCTAAAATAAAATTAACGTTTTACCAATTTTTTAGTATATTTTTGTTCAAAATGTATTTGTATTGCGGGCCACATGGAAAGGGTACGCGGGCCGTATGTTTGAGACCACTGCTATATAGACTATAGTGGCTAGTCAGTACACAAAAGTGTATTGTACAGTAGTCAGTGACACAAAATGACACCAAAATGATACGCAAATTAAATAGGTGGGTCGTGTGTACTGCAACTAACATTTTCTTGTCTCACTGTCGAAAAAGTTCGCGCCGCCACTGCCTAAAGAGCTGTAAAATTGCATATACGAGTATATATATTATATAATAATATACATGGATGATACTCGTCGGTGATCTAATAGGAACTCATTATCTTGAATTCCGATACTTAAGAGTTATGTCCAAGACGTTTTAAAGACGTTTTTTAAAACGCATTTAATAATACTATATACTTACATGTTAAAAGTGTCCAACCATATTATATTGTATATTTGTATACATCGGCATGCGCAGAAATTATTTACAGCCGTAAAATAATGTATATTGTAATTCGGGAAAGCAGAGCCCGGGTAAATCCTGCCAAATCAAAAATTGATTCCACAATACTCGTACTCTTTTCGCACCTATTATGAATATTATGGGCACTTAAAATATATATATTATTTAACATTTTTTATAAAATAAAAAAAACTATATTAATTAATAATCAAATTAAAGTTGTTATATGGAACGTATAGCTTGTGATTTTAATTTAAACGTCCATGTTACGGCATTGGATAATTATTTCAAGTTAATAATTTGTCAACAAAAAATTAGGTGAACCTTTTTGAATTTGAGTATTATAAAATCCGATTAGTAGTCAGCAGTTTTATCTTCATCACGGGTTGAACCGTGTATACTGTATATACACGATTACACGATTTCATATCTTAAATCGTGGTTATAGTGTTGTACATTTGTACCTAAATACAACATATAGATTAGTATGACTTATATCTATGTTCTATAGATTCTAGGTTTTCTGTGAATACCAGTTATAATTAATTATTTAACATCATTACTGAGGTGATATAACACATACTGTAGTGACGATTTATTATAGGTATAGCCACGTACATATATACTTGGAGAATTTGATCATTTTATCACTGAAATTGAATTTTAGAAGTATATATACCGTGTATTCGTATATGTTTACGGTATAATAATTTTTAAAATGAATTGCAGAAAATATGCCAGGGGGTAATTTCGTATATTTATAAATTTAACTATATTTAACTATAATTCAAACTAATTCAAAGTTTTTTAAAAAAAACTACATCATAGTTGTTTGCTTTGTGCCGATAAAATATTATCTTTTAGAATGTCACTATGGATCTTGAATGAAGCGATATTGGTTTTACAAGGTGAGTGAAACGTGACGAGTGTCTAACGCACCGCAATATATCCTATCCGGTTTGACAGTAATGTTGGTATGTTTTTATAATTACACATAGCCACATATAGGTATATAATAACTTGTATCAAAAGGTAGAAGAATACGTCATTTATTAAATGACGAATTAAAAGTCTTATTATGTCGTTTTATTTTATGACATTTGCAAAATATAGATTATTACGCCAAATTAATTATTACACCCGCTCGTCAAATCATATACACTCATATATTAACTATATTAAGGTTTTCTGCAGATTAGCTGAAAATTGAACAAGAATCACACGATTATACACCGATATTGAATAGACTATTGGTTTACTAAACGACTTAGCGGAAAGTCGAGTTATTTTGAACCTTGCATTTCTACGAAAGCTTATCAAAGAGCCAATCGACTGCCCTGAGAATCGGAGATACTTAGCCAAGTTATAGCAGACTCAAAACCAAAAAGTGCTATCCAATCATTTAAAATTGTTCAGGAGAGCAATTTCTAACTTAAAATTGAAGTATCTTCTGTCGTAATGACAGTCAAATCTAAAAATGAAATAAATTGTTCTTTTCTCACTAAGTCTTGAGTTTTTTATTTTTTTGCTCCAAGCAAAACTTACTATAGTATGAAAAAACGGTAATGTAAACAATTTTAGTAATGCACCAAAAGAAAGATTCTATCCGAAGAACTTTTTGATCGTTTATATATTATTTTCATTTAGTTAGAACTTTATTATGAATTAAATGTAGGTATGTTCTCTTAGAAATATAATTTTATTAAATATAAAAGGATGCGTGCCTTGTAATTAGCACAAAAATAATATGATTATGATTTATGGTACTACTATTAATTATTATGTTGATAAATGAAAAAATACTTTATAATAGATATTGTACTTATATTTATATCCTAACTTATTGCTATATTATATCGTTGACACTTGCCACAAAGATTATTAAATACTATATTTTGGAATCACGAATTAATTTTATCATGTACCATGATACAGACTATATTCGTTTTACAGTATATCAAACTTGAATAATGGGACTATACATGGTTGTTTTAGAGCATTGATAAGTAATGATAATTAAACTTACCTACTTACCTATATAATAGGTATACAGAAATGGATGTTTAAAAAAATATCAAATAAGCACCTTTTGGTGCTGTGTCCACGAACTACGAAATTAGTATTGTAACTCTAATATAATGCTTCCTGCAGTCCTGATGATTCATTCTTCATTCAAATTTGCACACCAATATAATAACTACCTATTATTTGCGCAACCGAACAATTTCTAGGATGATGCACATTGGGACCAAGGACCCATAATTCTTAATCAGTCATAATAATATAATAAGTAATTTTGTGCACATTTGTTATGTTAAATTTGTATTTGTTTATTGAATATTTTTAATAAGTTATCTGTACTTTTGAGCCGCAACTCGTTTTGTAATAAAATAAATAAAATACGATATTATTTTGGCCATACTCCGTATAGGTACTTTACTTCATATCTATTCGCTCATATATACACACACATCTACATCATATTTTCATACTAAACGCGACACACAGGCGCAAACACATTATTATAGGTAAATTATATATAAGTATATATAAAGCACGCGGCAGCTCTCGAAACCCGTTAGAGGGCGACTGGTACGGATTTATTGCCATTTTTTCTCTTCTTGCACACACACACACACACACACACACACACACACACACACACACACACATACATGCATATTTATAAATAAATATATATACGACATAATGTGCAGTATTCGTATATATATGTGCCCGTCGCGATATCCCCACCCCGAAATACCGCCCTTCTGCCCCGCCCCGCCGCAGCCGGATCCGTTTTTCCCGCGGCCGTGTGGTTTTGTACTCCGATCTTGTTGTGGTGGTGGGGAGGAGGGCGATACCGCCGGCTGCAATGCAGTTTAGCTGATATAACACACACACGCACACACACACATAAAGGTAAAAATAAGTATACAAATAATATATGTACATAAAATATAGTATATATATATGCGTGTAAGTATATAAGTTTATACGTACAGTTTGTCCGTCGGTCGTCGTGCACACACGGATGCAGACACTATCGGGGAAGGACGCCGGCCGGTCGTCGTGGTCGCCGCCGCCGTCGCCGCAGACGACGTCGACGTTCAGTCCGCTCCGGCATACGCGACGGTTCGCGTACTCTACGCGCGCGCACAACTCTCGCACACGGTGCCTTTATATTATTATGTACATTCTTAAGCTGCCTTGTCGTTGTATATTTTTTAATATATAATATATAATATTATTTATACACACATCTGCCGGCGAGCTCGGGACACGAGCAAAACCGAATACGCGCCCGCGACCGCCGCACGTCATTATAATAATATAATATATATGATATGAAATAATAATATATTAAGTATACCTGTATTATACAGCGCCGTCGACGTTTGTGCGACACGACATAAAATTATCATTATTTTACGATTTTTATCGAGTACATCATATAATATTATACTGCACAGTATTATTATATTATATATATAATATATACAATAGTATACGACGTCTTGACGAGCGCGTTCGAGTTTTATTTACGATTCTTTTTTTTTTTACGTCCGTCGTCGCCGCATAATGTCATGTCGTCGTCGTGACGCAATAATAAAAAACATATTTATTTTTTTATCATAATATTACTCCATAATATCGTTTTTCAAACGACTCTGGTCGGGCGTTCAAGTCTCCACTCTTGATGACGGGTCGTCACTGCTGCGCGCCTCGCAGAAGTCTACAGCCCGTATTATAATCGACGTAAGTATTTATGTATGTCTTATCAATAGTCTAATTACTAGTAGATAAATGTACCTATTTTAAAAAAATTAACAGGTTATTTATATGTATTAATGTATTATTGATGTGTAACAACTCTCAAATTATATTACTCGAGGAACAATATACGAATAGTATAATACCACATTATGAACAATATGGTACCTATACTTAGTATACTTAAAGTATTATTATCATATAGGTAATACTAAAAACTAGTCCTTAATTTGCGATCATAACACTGTAGACGCAGGGAAGTAAGACACAAATTTAGTATGAATACAATACATTTAGTATGAAAACAATAAATTTAGTATGAAAACAATGAAATACCGAAAATGTTATTATAAATTGTTCATGTTGGACGAATTAAATATCTCATTACACATTTACTATTTTAATAAATTCGATTTCGATTAGTCAACTTCATAAATTATATTGAAGTTTATTATTTAATTAAACCTATTTTATATATAATACTGCACATTATGCTGGCCAGGTCACACAACATGAAATTGTTTTAAAGTGTTGAATTATATTTTAGGTGTGATGACAAACATAAACGGTTCGCATTAATAAATCTATGGATACATAATTTATAGATAAATATTAATGAATATTTCATGCATAATCTGTAGTGTGGCTTTAATCAGTTATTGTTGTTCATATTGAATACCTAAGTAAAGGAAAAACATTTAAATTTTAAAATGTTATTGTTTGAATTTAGTTTTTATTTTCGTTAATCTGCCGGATAATCGTTTTTTAAACGACACATCATATACGTGTTATAATTTACATGATGTACTCTTCTGTAGATTTTTTTTTATTTGACTATTAACTTACAAATAATTTGTAGTTAAACCTTTAAGGCCTTAAAGGTCAGTGAAACATATAGTTTGTATTCCTATAGGTATACCTATATATACTGTATAAATTACCAGAATATAGCATCATAGAGCTGTACAAAATTAATTCGTATTAATTGTATCATTTAACCCTAATAACAAAAACATAAAATACAATATATGCTAGGATATAAAAACTACTACCTACATTTAAACATATTTATAAATACGTATTATAAAAATTACTAATTTTATTTTTTATGAATTTTATTGGTTAATACATTACAGTTTTAATGTTAGTTTTAATATTATTATTTATGGCTTCCGAAACTGAAGTTATTTATTGTATATTAGGTAATTATTATATTAGAGTTCAAGATTTTACATAAGTACCTATTTAATATATTTTTATTCAACCTTAATGGCTTATCTACAATTTACAAAACTTAATAGTGTATTTTACAATATGGTTTTTTTGGTATCTATGTAAAAAGAATACATGCGATCACTTTTCAGATTTCTTGTGAATGTTTTTAGAAATTTCATATTGTAATCATACAACTGTTTTTAATTAATTTTTTTTTATTCTCATTTTGTTTTTATATAATAATATATTTACGGAGGCATTGTTTAATTTCGTTGAAACTTCGCATGGATCAACTTTTTATACTGTACATATATCATATTATCGACATTTTATCACGACCGGCGATTTTTTTCGTTATTTATTTTGTATCCTTACATTCCATTATACTAATATATTATATAATTCATTTATTCGATGATAGATTGTGGCCAGCCATTTTAAGTGGACTGTTGTGTGTCTAACCATGACTTGACCATTTTCTGTTAACCCCAAAAACCAGGACGACATTTTTCTCTACTTACATAATATCTGACTGCGTTTGGCCAGCTAGTAATCATTTTCCATCGTGTGTTTGTCGTACAAAGAAACCGACCAAACAAGTTTCCATATAACAACTAAGCATTTGCCGAGTATATAAACGAATCAAATATAATATGTTTTCGGGTAGGGAAAAGAGTGCATGTACACATATAAATATGTTAATAATTAATAGATTCGAGTACGTCAACTCGATTTAAATCGGACGTTGTCAAAAAGCAAAGTACAAATCACTGAACATAATATTTTCTATAGTTGTATTTACTATTACCTATATTAGCGCCTATTATTACGAATTTAATGATGTAAGTTTCTATAACCGCTATAGTTTGTTTTTATTTTAATAAAACGAACTTTATTTTTCCAAAAATGTTGTGTACGATGTTTCTATGTGAAATATCACACGTGAACGTAAATTGTTCTTACACGATTTTTATACTCTCACAATATATTCGTAGAAATTTGAGTTAGTATTTTTAATTTTTATCAGAGTATACATTTTGTATATGTATATATTTTAAGCACTGAAAACATTATTTACTTGATTTGCAGTAGTCAGCATAACCTTTGAGTTTATCGGTCGACGTTTGTTTGGTTTGATTATTTTATCACTAATTTGCTTTTAAACATAAATTCAACTTTTGTATTTTTCAATTTATATGCCTCAAATATAACTTAATATATAAACACTTCAAGGGGTAACAAAAAAAATTGGTCTTTTAAGGTTTTTGACTTATTTGACTGCAAGTGAAAGAATAGCCGGATTGTTGTAATACAGCGCATATACTTAATAGGATTTCACCTTTTTTGAAACCTTTGATAAATATGATTTGAGATTCAAATTTCGCATAGATGGCACTATTGGATAATATTCCCAGCGATCTTCCTCTTAGAAATGTCGCTGTTAGGTACATTCGTAATAATTACTGCGACAAGAAATCTTAACGACTGCAGAGCGTCGATATAATATATAATATTATTACAATGTCATATACCTAATACCATTTATATAATATATTATTGTGTAGGCTTGCAGCTCGACTGTGATTGTAACGCTTATATTAGTGTCTGCCGATAAACCACCAACAGTGCCACTCTCCGCGTCCGCCTGACAAGTTTACAATAATAATATAAAATATTATATTAATACAATAAAATAATGTCAATGCGGATCCGCGCGGTGCCGTGTTGTATGGAATCGGTTTGACGCTAAGTGCATATAGTACAACATAATAATATAATATGATAAATTTGTGGTTTGTTTACGGTCGACGGGCAGGTCTTTTTTTCATCAAATATTAATCCTCGATTAAAACGCTCGTTTGATTCTGCTATATATGTTGATGCGAGGATTTCGTTTTTTGACATCGTTCTCTCTACATAATATTATATGCACTATAATATAATGTATGTATTATTTTATGAATATACACGCACACGATGATAAATACCTAGATAAATACCTAATGCGTACCTATGTTTATTTCACGAACCGCATTAAAACGGTCCGAACGGGTTCGAGATGCATTTAATCGTACATCAACAGCAGCAACAACAACAACAATAATAATAATTACCTTAACGAAACCGTCGGCCGATCAATTAAATCGGCTTCGTCCGCGGCTGGCAAGATTACCGCGGTATATAATATATAGTTGTATATATTATAATACCTATATACATGCGACTGGACAGCGTGCGGAAATCTCGGCAAACTTCGGGCTGCAGGAAGTTTTAAGCGCCATTAAACTTCTTATCGGCATCGGGAACAGCATAAATTTACGTCCCGTGTCCGGCGCGCGTATCTCGCAATAATTACTATCAAACACGCGGCGAGGGCCTTCTAATCGGCGTCGCTCGGTTTTGTCGTCATTATAATTAATTGAACGCCATGACGTGTGCGTTTAGGTATAAATTAAACACAATAAGTTTTCAGATTCCTTCCCGTTTAATCGGTTATCTCTTTTGCTTTTCTCGTCTTCTCACGTCCCATTTAGATTTTCCGTTCGAGAGACTATTCAGACTTGTACATTATAATATATAGCGCCATAGGTATATACATTATATTTTAAGATAATAATAACTAATAAGCATTTGCGGTCGCTATATACGATTCCCGGCGAAGGCAATTCGATTATCAAGTGCCTAGCTTAGGTAGTATAATTATTGTTGGACTAAAATAATGTATCTGCCTAATGATATTTTTAAACTCAGACACATTTATTTCATTTATACTGCAGGATGTCGATTTACTTAACGAGTTGGTATTTATATGAGAAATATCATACCTTCCTTAAATTAATTAAAAAACAAACTTTTGTGATATGTTATCTGTCTGTGGTTCGGGTTTTGTAATGTACCTAACGAATATATACAAATTCGTTTTAAATTCTGATTTTAGGGTTTTTGTGTTTTACTAAATTACTGTAAATATTTTATCGTAATAGTGTAATAATGTATGAACTCGATTTCATTCACGATTCAGATAAATATTGAATATTTAGCCAAAATATGAACAACTATTAAAATAATATTACAACTTAAAGTGATTAAAATGTATTAATTTTGTTAAAACTAGCTATACTTATGATATTTTTAAATACCCAGCAATAGTTATTAGTTACTTTATTATTTTAACAAATTTAAGTTAAATTTATTTCCAACAATTGAACTTTGTTAAGCTAAAAGTTAATTTTCCAATTATAAGTATTTGAATTATGCCTAATCTAAGGCATCTGGGGTAATTAGATAAAAATGATAAAATCAACATATATTATAGGCATAACACAAATTATAAATTTAAAACAATACATATTCGTACAAACACAATACTCAAATAATTGACGAATGAGATTCATGAAAAAGTTCACACGCTATAGGTAGTTTTATTGGTTAGAAACACATAGAGTGTAGATTATCAAGAATTAACATAAAAAAATAAAAAGTATAAAGTATATACCTATACAATAACTTCATAATATGTTTAATTTATTATACATATATAGGTATAAACACGAAAGCAATTTTAATTACTTAAGGTATTTCTTAGCGTGATAAGGTACAATCATGTTAAATTATAAACGCAGTGCCCGACCTATCTCAATTATTGCTTTTCTCCGGAGAAAAATTTTATTATGATATTAATTATTACATCGCACAAGTATCATGCTATATAATGTTATATATTGTCAACTGCCAAGACGCTGTCGTGTGCATCGCGTTATAAGAGTGTTGAAAATGAATCAAACGAAATTAAAAATAATTTATTTAAGTAATATTCTCAGCTATCGTGTATACATCATCATATAATTTTAACATGTAAGTGCGTTGTTCCTTATTCAATTTGTTCTGCTATCGAGTAAAACACTGCACCTTATATATACAATAATATGCATATTTGTATAATAAAATATAATATAATATAAAAAGATAAAAATTCGAACGCATATTTCATCCGTTGCGTGTTCGCTATTAAAACGTGTGTATGCAATAAAATAATACATAATATATGGTACATAATATATTTTTATTTTTTTGTTTTTGTCGTTTCAGATTAATTCGATCAACGCCACTCGCGAGTCGCGGAGAACGCCGAACGGTACGGTAAGTAATAGGTACCATTATAATTAGTTACGTTTATAATATCATTTTGTCTGCTTTATACACCTACTCGAATAATAATAATAATAATAATATAATCTTTTGAAATCTGCCCATTATTATTCAATAATTGTCATAGTATGGAAGAAAACCGTGCACTTACTTTTATATTATTAATTATTATTATTTTATGTTATGTAGGTAGGAATTTTTTTATTATATTATATTCACCGTACTCGCGAACTGCTTTCATACAGTAGAGTAAGAGCATATTAATAAGTAAAATAGCACTACTTTCCTGTGCTTATATAATATATGTATAGATATTTGATAGGCTCACGAGAGGAATTATTAATTCATTTGATCCGTGTACGATCGTTTTATGCTGTGGGGACGCCTATCCCAGTGGAGGTGATGGTGGTGGTTGTTGTTAACGGTCTCGTATCCTCGGCGGGTAGTACCTGACTATAATATAGCTACATAATAATAATATTATACCTACCTACATACGAGACATGCCTACATACCGTTTTAACGTATAACACAATAATTCATCAAGCGCGATACATATGAGTATTATATATAGTACGATCTCCGCCGCGCATGCATATTATATACACACCCGTCATTCACATATTACACGAAATACATTATAAGGAGCTAATGACTCCGGCGGAGCCGCGCACTGAAACGGAGGTATAATTATTATTATAACAGGTATAATATATAAAATGGTATACCGTCTAATTGATGAGCTACTGTGGAACGAGTTAATAAATTTATAATTTCCAGTTTATTATTACTTTTGTTACTTGACGTTTAAATTGCAAACGATCCCGTCTCGATACTACCTATGTATAATACTAATACTAATTGATAAATCAAAAGCAAGCGGTTTGTTATTACATATTATATTATTATAGTCGAGACTCGCGATCGCTTGTGTATTGTGCATACCGTATACATGGTATAACATAATATTATATAATAGATACAATTAGTATACGATGCAAACACGCCTATAGTAGATGGGTAGGGTATTCCATATAGCACACTACGGCATCTGCATTACTGAAATTGCAATCGTCTAGACCGCAAAATACGCATTCTATAAAATTACAAAATAAACTCTATAGCAGGCTGGTATCAAAACAATCGAATGTATTGCTTATCAATAATACGTTTAGATGACAACATTCTCAGTAAAGCTAAATAAATAGGTATAAGTAATACATTAAAAAATATATATATATTTTATATTTTTATAAATTGTGGTCTGTGGCAAAATTAGGTAAATACCGTTGAGAATATCTTATCGCCTCGTAGTGTATTATATATAGTAATGCGCATATTTGAGTTATTTTATATATATTTCGTGACAACAAATCCAACATATCGGTATAATATGTATTATATACCATATATACCGTACGGTGCGCAGTTCATTAGGGGGTAGGTACAAATATGATGACCTTTGTTATTTCTATGGCATAATATACAGCCGAGAAACTTTCCTTTAAACCAACTTAAACTTCTATGAGGTACGTTGAAAACAACTCGGTCGTCGAGATGCCCTATATACTTTGATAGATTACATTATTTCCGATGTACATTCTTTATTGACTTTTTCGTTGTCAATCGTACCATAATATCTACCCTTATTCCGTCGGACTTAAAACTAAAAAAAAAAAACCACAGATATTGTTTAGTCACTATTATTATAATATTATATAATATAGGAAGTATTGCAGATTTTCCCGACAAACTCATAATTTTTAATAAATATAATATTATTATCAACGAAATCTGCTTTATTTTAATCGATATATCTATCCGATAAAGTATATTTGTCAACAGTAGATATATTTTAGAAACATTTAAAACAATCATAGTAGTAGAAGCCGTCGACACGTGTGTGATCATTATACATATTACCCATTTGTGTATCAGCATATTATGCATAGATTATATTTTGAAACTATGGTATATGATGTTATCTACCTATACCCAAATGCGTTAAGCCAGATTCCCAGCTACGTCGTGTGTCATGTCAATCAAATAACATTCTGATTGGGCGCTACTTTTTTGATATCTTGTAATAACCAAGTTGTGATAGGTACCAAGAATTGACTACAGCTCAACTTTTAAATCATATGGTTAGCAGATGTAAGATATAACCATATAGTTACAATGCCCACGCACGACGTGACACACAACTACATAGCTGCGAATACGGCTTTAGTGTTCGTCGGCCAGCGGCGAGTATTAAAGTGTGTACTATACATATTATGTATGTAATGATTACACGCAACCAACAAAATACTGTTTTCCAAAATATAAGATCGAATACGACGCGGCCAGTTGGGCAAAGGTTCGAAGGTCGTTGAGCGTGTAACAACAACATTATGATATTATATAATAATGTTTTGGACAATTTGTGGGACAACAATCGAGCGAATACAATAAAAAATTAATAGTACACAATATAAAGGCGTAATCGTGTAGACTATAATATATAATGTAATATAATTGAAAACCGTTGTATACATGACATATAGGACTCCGCGTGGCTCGAATGTTAAGTATCGTTTGCCGTTGTCACCTTGAACTTGATTCTAATAATAGATCGTCTTAATTTCGGTGTACTTCAAATTTTTTCAACGCACGTTTAGTGCCAATGAGATTTAAGATGCTCATCCTGTAGGCGGTCGATGAAATAAATATAATATTAACTCCCAAAACGAAAACAAGGAATAATGAATTAATATTATATAAGATACGATACGATAAAATAAAATCGTTTTCATTATTACTATGGTAATTATTATTCGAAAATGTGGTCGATTTTAATTTTATGCGAGAGGGAGCTGCAGCAGTTCGCTGGTGCAGTGTAGGACCACTCCATTAATGAGCCTATTTCGGCCGACAAATTAAGTCTTAAATACGTCACTGCCGTCACTTTAAGCTAGAACATAATAAACACGAGAAAAACCACTCACGAAACGCGCCGCTCATTGAAATATACTCGACCGACTGTGATGTTATATTATGTTACTTTAAATGCATATACCTAATATATTATACACATCACCAAATGCGTTTGCGGCGTTATATTCTTATATAGATGATAATATTACGTAATATATTATAGTCAGCTCGCGCTAATTTAAATACAACAATGCGATCGTATAATAATAATAATATCTGTGCGTATTATAATATTTATATCCGCGTGCAGACTTTCCGTATAATGTGGTACGCGCGCAGAGTCGAATATATAATTGATGGTAGGATAATACGCGTCCGGGTCTGGTCGTGCACGTTACACGACCTGTGTTGGAACCATATTATATTATACGTGCACATCACACACTTAGGTATAATATTATTAATATATTATTATAATAAACGAATATACGGTATAAATTATAATATGTATATAATATCATTAATATCGTGTAGTTCATATTGTGACGTAGATGCCTGCTATATAGATATATTAGATATGTATATAATATTATTATCTATATTCTATAATAATAATAATATATTATAACATGTACCCAAAGGTACTAGGCAGATACTACACACTATAATATGCACTGCAGTCATGACTCATGACGATTGTGTAAAGTGCGATCCGTGGCCGATCTGTCGTCGCGCCTGCACGTGCTGTATATATGCGGGTTCGGGTTTCCCGTCGCCTATATTCTCATCCCGTCGTCGACCGCCCACGCCTCCACATCACCGGTCCACCGGACGCAACCACCTGTAATAATATTGTGTGGACTTTGTGCGAGAAGCGTGCGGCGGCGGTATATATACATATTATATAGTTTATTGGCGTTGTGGCGGTAGTTTGTATACACGCGCGTCGAGTTCACAAGTACTTTTGTACGTTTACACGCGCACGCCACACACACACACACACACTCGCACTAATACACTATATAAATATATATTTATGTATGTAATAAGTAAGCGAGCAGAGGTCTTGCCGCCGACCGTGTGGTCCACATAACTCTTTCTACTCCGTGTGCGTCTGTGTCTGTCCGTCGCGCCGCTCGAGATTAGTCGGCACGGGCAAATATATATTATATATAAATACCTATTATACAATATAATATGTGCACTATAGCTATTGGCATTGCTCAGATATCGTTGTGTGTATGTGTGTGTGTGTGTGTGTGTATGTGTAATCAACCCATGTTTATTATCTCGCTTTGCCGGTGTTGTGCGCCAGTGTACTGTGTTTGCGATTCGTCGGTACTATATTGATTGAACCGCGACCGATCGATTTTCATGTATCGTCGATTCGTATTCCGACCGCGATTTGAGCTTTTATATGTATCTGCAGACACGTAATTGTTTAAAGTTTAAACTGCACACTTGTTGATGCAGCAGTTAAAATACACCGCGGGTTACCGGAACATCGTTCATCAACACGCGACTGTTTGTCCGAAATCCGAAATTTTCAAAAAATACGTAACCAAAATCGAAGACGAAAAATGTTTGAATGATTTTAATCGTCAACGAAACTGTCACTATTTATAAATAAAAAAAAACTGTGTGTCCTAGAAACGTTTTTAATTTTTAAAACAATTATTTAATTTAAATCTGAAGGGTTCTATCATTGGATGGCCTCCCTTATCCTGTCATTCTGTCATTATATTATATTGTTTTGTTGTACATATTATCACATTTACTTATTGTGTTTTTGTTAATACAGATTGTAAATTTTCTAAATAAATAAAAAAATAAAATAAAAAAAACAATTATTATGCAACCTACTTACCTACGTCATCTTAAAACCGGAATTCATTTTCTAAAAATAAGTGTAAATTATACATGAGAGATAACTTCCGAATCTCGGACTTTGTTTATTTTCCCTTCGGATTCGAGTTATGAAAGGTTCACTGGGTATAAAATATGCTCATCGCGTGTTTTAATTACAAACTATAATTAAAACTAACATATTATTATTTTTTATTTCCACGCTAAAATGATTATCATTAGAATCGTACTTCATAATATTATATAATAATTAATAACAATGTGTAATTATAAATTGTATATTCATTAACTCTTGAGTTTCTTGACCTTTGAAAATGTATTATTGATATATAAGCAGATAATAATATATTACATCGCCTCACTTAACTCTATATAAATCAAAAGTAATATAGATTTTATGACTATAACTTTGTATGGTTTCAGTTTTCAGTGGTTATTCATCAGTGGTGGATTTGAGGAAGGGTGATCTACCCCACCCCCCCTCCTCATGGGACTTTGTTAGTTTTTTTAAATTTAATAATATCAGTAAATATTACAAAAGTTTTAGAAAATATAACAATAACAAACGTAAATATGGTTGGGCAGTCTTCGGTAAGGGAATTGAATTACGATCGCATGCTGCAGCGTATGCATGTACAATAGTATACGGCGTGCACAGATAAATCGAACGCATTAGTTTATGGTCATCGTATTTTATAGATACGTATCAGTGAACATGTAAACCGTCGTGACTGACGTTTATTTCATAACTTGACTAAATGTGTAATAACACATATATTATTATCTTACAACAATCGACTTGTATACTATATTATAGTGCACTATGTATAATATAATAATAACATATACAGCTATTTGTTAAAACGTTTATAGTTATCATTGCAGTTTGGACTTGGCCGATTTGAAACAGTAATGTCTTATGGGTAACGATATAATATAATATATGACTCTCTATAAATTATATTGGCTAACATTATTTTACTTTCCTATACGCATATTGTTCAGCAACGAAAACAAAACAAATAAATTCCGTTGCAAGAGGAAAGTACAAGATTGAAGATTTATATAATACGAGTAGGTACCCAAACACATTAGGTTCCGAGTTGCAGCGAAGACGTTACACACCTATTTTTATTATACTCAGCATCTTCTTCGGTGTATACCTATTAATGACCATAATATACAATAACACAACGTCGGTATGGTATACGTATAATATTATAAAATACGATTAGTTCAAATATGTTCGCAGTCCATGTACACATATAGGTTGTACATCACACGTTCGACGTACTCATATAATATAATAAACATTATTATATATACATGATATAATAATTATTCAATGTCTGCAACTAACGGACCTTCGACGAACTCTATGATGCAACTTGTGTGGACGGAAAAAGTCCGAATAACCGTATATAAAATAATATTATTGTGATCAATAATAACTCGCGAGAGCTTAAAAAAAATCGCCCAGTTCTGCAACTGCATAATATCATATGGGTATCAGCTATAGGTCATGCAGATAATAATATGATTATATTACACGCATATATAATATATTATTATGTATAACCGATGACGTTGTTCGAAAACTGGTCGTCGATGTAAAACTCAATACAGAATAACAGTGTATAATAATATACAGTAATACACACACACATATACACAATGGAACGATTCGACAGTCGATAATATTACAGCTGTGGAGAGCAGAAAGAGGAAATAATAATACCTATAATAGTATATGTATTTACGCTCGTGGGCTTGCGGGAAGGATATTGTTTTTATTAATTTATAGGCTCGCGGAATAACGAAAAATCAATTTCTACATAGATCGATATCGCCGTCTCGACCAACGAGCATAAAAATAATAATAACGTGAAAAATCGACAATGTTTTTGAAATCGGCCATAAGCACTCTTGGGCCCACGCGAAAATTCCACTCTCGCGAGTCTTTGAGCGGCGGCGGTGGCGTCGTCGTCAATACTATAGGTATAATCAGGCGGATGTCCATAATTAAAGACTGCATTTTTAATAACCTAAAAACCCTATTGGAAAATAAAAACACGATTAAGTACAGATTTTCCGACGAATGCATCAAGTCACTATAATATGGACGGTTAATATATATTATAATAAGGACTCGGAACTTTATGCTTTTGTATATTTTTAAAAATATGAATATTTAGAACCTAATTCGATACAAATATATGCTATACGATACCGGATATATATATTATATATATATGCATATTTTGTTACTTTTATTTGTATCATGAATACAAAATTAACCTATAGTAGTAAGTATATGTTATGGGTACGTGTGTATTATTCATGCCCGGTGGCAATGGTTACACAGCACATCCATTTTTGGTATTCAATTAGTAAATTACAGTAGCGAGTAATGACGTGGATATTTTTTAAAATAATAGATGAAGTATTTATCTTTGAAATTTCAAAATATATAGGTACCTACTGTCTACGATTTTGTCATAAATTAAATCAAAAATCTTGTATTTCCGCACATTCATTAGAATTAGTACTTTCGAATTAAGTGTACCTATACGCATATTTTAACTTACATTTAATAGGTCCGTATAAAATATCACTTGAATGGATAATTTTGTTTTATTCTTGTTACATATTCAATTGATTTTAATAGTCTTTTTTATACATATAATATTATACTATTTTAAAGTTATGAGCCCCGTTTGATAATTTATGTTGTACAATATACTACATAATATCAAACAATACGTATTACTACTGATATGATATACGTATACCTAATGTAAGTATCATAACGATATATAATTCTCGCCGACGATATCAGCTGTTATAATAATGTTATATTAATATCGTACGCATATAATACGTCTCATCTATAATAACAGTCTTCGGCATGTCCGATTATCATTCCACCGTAATGTAATATTATTTGTTAAGTATACAAAGGCACAGACGAGAGAGTCGCCGCACGACAGACACGTCGCCGTCTAAACTGTACGTGGCCCGCCGCCGCCGCCGCCACGCCGCCGACTCGGTCGACCGCGACTTATCCGGACGTCATCACGCGCGCGTTTCGTCCGGCTGTCCGTCTGCCGCAGCATACACTGCAACAGACGTCATCGGTACTCGGCAGCGGACTTTGTATAATCGCAATCGATGCCGATTTAAGCGTATCGGCAATTCGTATTTACGTATACACGACTCACACACAAATCGGCAACGATATAATATAGGTATAATATTATCATATTATGTTATATATTATTCGTTTAAGGGGTTTGGGGTTAAAACCGGGCAGAGAATTTGTCCGCGAAACCCTCCCGACCGTATATATTATATATATATACGTACGCGGTCAACCTATACCTACGGTATATATCGCCGCGAGACTGGAAAATACATCTACTCTTCGAAACCTGTCGATCGGCCCCGGCAATAGATTATTATTGACGCTTAAAACACATAAAGGTGTCTGTGCCTATATATAAATATGTATGTGTGTATGTATACGGGGCATATATGTACATATACGTTATATATACCACGACAAGCCGTTGCGCGCGTCCAAAACCTGTTTTTTTTTTATCATTATTATATTAGTCAAACACACGATATTTCGCTAAAAAATCCACTCGAGAATAGCGATATTTTGGTCTGCAGCGCGAAGTCTCGAGCGCTCGCACGCGCTCGCGTGTCCGACTATATAGCTCGCGCCACGTTCACACAAAGGCACTAAAAATACCTCATACTATCATAAGTTCGCTGTAATTTAATGTAAGTAGTATGCGCATCGTACGGTTATAGGTGTACGCAATAAGAAAATTAACTTTGAGACGACTTTATAGCATTGCAGGTTACGTATGAAATTTAAATCATTGTAAGTATACAGTTTATTATACGCATTCGATATTCCTAGTTCCGTGTTTGATGTTTTCATATCAACGACGTTTTTTTTTTCGGCTAAAAATGATGAAATGTACGATTCATCTATACTCCAAGCATACGTAAACTATATTATATATACTAACTCAGCGTGACTCAGTGCGGTCGTCAGTGGTCTCTCTCGAAATTTAATTTCAAAATGCCGCTGTATGATCAATGATCATTCGACGGTTCGTGTCGGTATATTCACGGTTCAGTTGTATATTTTGACGTTCAAATATTTAAATATGCATATTATAAGAATTTCAACACATTTCAAAAACCTAAACAAAAAAATACCGTGTTATATATTTAATGTATTCACCCATACTAATTATTTATTTTTAATAAATACTATTAAAAATTCTAGTCGTTAAATTTATTTGTAAAAAACTGTTATATGGTTATTTATTGTGTACGTTTAAAACAGCGAATTATTTTAAGACCTAAACATCAAATGTACACTCTTTAACAGAATATTAGTTTTATATATTATAATTTTAAAATCGCGTAGTCCGTAGAAGTAGAACCAATGCAAAGCACGACTGTGTAAATACGCGGATGCAAAAGCCACGTATAGGAAACCGAACAATAGGGAAATAATATTTTTACCCTCTCTTAATTGTTTTATTTCACCATTTTTTTCATATCATTATTATTGTTATGATTTTACACCAGTCTAGACTCGCCTCACGGTGGACCCGACGTGTTTTCTTTTCGCTATAACAAAAGTTATTGTTCAGTGAGCAATACAATGAACTAGTGTGTTATATTCCGGCCGAGGGGAATTTTCGAAGACCCCAAGGCAAAATAAACGTCGCAGCATAACCATTAACCAGCCGAGTGCAGTTCTCCCGTTACCCCGGTACACAGGCGAGGTAAAAATGCATTTAAGTGCATTATATATATGCATTGTGCATCGGCTGCGGGGCAATTGGACCAGGTGTAACTCGTGGGTTCTGCAATAATATAATATAATGGTGAAGTAGGTATGCCTATATAATGTCCATCAGATCACATAAAACGAAATGAATGCTTGGAAACAACGCTTGTGGTTTTTTTGTTTACTATTTTTTTTTAGTTACCTACTTAAATTAGTATTATCATTTAAATTAGGTGCGTTCGTACAGTAAGTTGTAAAATAATATTGATTAAATATAAAACCGTAAAAATCTCTATAATCTTCCAAAGCACAAACAAAAGTCGTGATTCGCAGCGTCTAGTCTATTGTAATACAACAATTTTAAAGTCGGTATACCAACACAAAATTTCCTATAAATACATTGTATTTAAAACATTATAATATCTAATATTTAAAAACAGTCGTATCTACTGTACTGTATACCATTTCTGTTGTACATATTATATTATGTATTTCAGATTGCAATACTCTTAAAGTATAGATATCAAATATTGGTTCACTACAGTTGCGTTAAAAACTAAAAGCTAGCAAACTAAATCGTTTCATTAAAATCATTATCTTTCTTACTTCACGCTTTAGGTGTATTATACTAATTTAATTGGAATTCAATAAGCTGCAAATTGAAAGTTCTGGCAAATATATAATAACATGGAAATCGTTTTCTAACTATATTTCAAAATTTAGCTTCGGGTGCGGGGCAATAACATAATAATATATGATGTTGTTAGTTATATATACTGGCATATAGATAGGTTAATAATAATAATATGTCGATAGATAGTAATGATTTAAATAATTTCTCACGACATTATTAAAGATATTTAAACGTTTTAACTGGACGAATGTTGAGAATTGACTGCACGCGAAGATGATTCTATAGGTGGAAATCGAATTAGGCAATGAAAATAATATACTATATCAATATTTATACACAACATTCATGCTGCATATTGTTAAGGTTAACTTTAATTACAGGTTATGTCGATCTAAACATTGGTAAAATGTTATGCAATCATGGTTCTAGGTGTTATACCTAGGTACTCTAAAAGGTGGACCTCGTGAATATAATATGTTGTGGATTTGTAGCTGCTATATTACAAAAATCAGCTAAAACTATTTTGTCTCATTCCTATATTATTGTGATATCGTCAATAATAATCATAATATATCTATTGAACAATAATACAATATAGAATCAATAAATACAATTTCCATAGATACACATAATATAATACTTACCTAAAAAGAAATTTAGCGTTTAATAATTGAGTTCACTTAAAATAATATGCTGTTCAAAAATATAATTTTTATTTCACCATTATGTATATCGCCGGTTAATCTTACTAAGTTATACCTTCGACCTAAAACTGTCGAAAGAGATATATTTTTAATTAAAACTCGGCCATTTCGAATGTCAACGGTGAAAAAGCTTAATTTTTAAAATTTTGATTTACAAAAATTATCATAATTATTGTTTAATATTCTGTAAAAGTGTTTTGCTGTTATATCCATAATACGCGAGTGACTACGTACCTATACATAACTCGAATAATTGACGCACACGACCGTATACTGTTTTAACAGGAAATTAGAACGTGTGAGTTTTTTATCTCAATTCACAATATAATATAATATAATAGAGCGCATGATATAAAGGTACACGCGCATTGCACACGAGTGAGAATAAAAAATATAATATTATAAAACTGCAATCAATCGAGGCAGGCGGATGTCCAGTAAATGTTTTTAATGAAAACCTTAAACGACAAGTCCTGCAGTGTCAACGGCCCGGTATTAGCTCGCGTGTGTGCATGTGTTGGAAATAATATCCGTAACGGTGTCCGCCTAAGGTGAGACGTCCGGCCAGGGATACCTATGTTATGTTATTATGTATATACGCGAGCGCGCGATAGCGGTCTGCAGCACTCGGCGGGCCCCCCTCGTAATTTAACCGCTCCGATCGGGCCACAAGGTCGTGCTCCAGACACTTTAATTGCCGGTGCACGGTGCCGTTCGATTTATTATGATACATATTATATTTTAACGCGCCGTGCGCAAAAATATTATTTAAAAGAAAATAACGACACCGATAATAATAGTAATAATAATAATAATAATAATAATAATAATAAAAACGATACGAAATTAATAAATTATAATATACTATAATTAATTCCGAAACCACGAAATGAAATTGTATAACGGGAGAAAACGGAGGCGGCGGTGGCGGTTGTATACATATTGCTATTGGAACACGACGTCGTACTGCAACGACTACGTCCGGTTATGATGGTGTATGGAAAAAAATAATAATACAAATATAATTATATAAAACATTCTTACCTAAATAAATCTACAGCGCTTATCAGCGTGAACACACTGGGACTCTGTGGCGCTTTTCGGTAAGACAAAAAACTAATACGGAAAATCGCGATATTATATTATTATTATCGCTGACATCGCTTTTTAATTGGAACATAAATGATCGGTGACGTATTTAGAAATTTTACGCCATTGGACATTTATTATACTTGGGGACTCTTCGATTCCGCCGATACACTCGATGCAGCATCGATTCACCCGCAGTACCTACAAGTAGTTTTAAAACAAAACGTATCGATTCGATCACTTACCAATTTTTATCTGTGGTCATCCTGCTGGTTACTCCTTAAACTTTATAAATTAGGTTATTATTTTTTTTTTTTTTTTACTTATTATAAAACATAAGATATTTTTTCTAGATTTTAATATTATGTTCTAAGGGACTACTATAATATTGCACATTTATGTTAAGGGAAGTTTATATTTTTCCCATATTCACTTTCCTCGTTCGACTAGTTGGCAATTTGTTCAGTACGAAAAACAAAAGCTTAATCTCGATGAGTTAGGTACTTCAATTTAAAACTTCAAACTGATGGAATCGATGTACTATATATGTTTATTCTCCTAACATAAAAAGGTCAAGTGAAATCGATGAAATATTGAAATCGTTTATAATTGTATGAATTGTTTATGCCACCCCAAAGGCCAAAACATCATAAATATTATACTTATTATTTCATTCACAATTTAGTGGGGTAGATATTCTTCAAAATGCCCTTGACATTGTTTACCTTGTAATATTTTATTCTTGTAGTAAATTAATAAACAAATCAAGCCGTGTACTAACAATGAGTACGAGCTTTATAAACTCAATTAATTATATTATACCTAGGTGTATTATGTTTATTCAATAAATATTATAAAATTAACAATAAAAATATGAAATATATTATTTATTAGTTTTTAACTTAAATAGTTAAATTTAAATTTATTTTACTGAAATATTTGGCCTCTCCTGGAAATATTATAGCCTTTTTTGCTGCCCTACAACACGTACGTCTCTGCTTATATAATATAATAATAAAAAAAAATGTTTAATTCGAAATGTTGTATGCCTAATTTTGTAAGCAATTGTTGGCTAATAAACTATGCATTTGAAGCCTTAATTAATAAAAGATATATATATATATATATATATAATAATATTATATTGCACTCGGCGAGAGGTGCAGATTTTCGAGTATCTATAGTCCTCCCGAAACGCGTGCTCTCTCGCGTGTGGTCTATACTTATACGTATAATAATAATAATATTATTATTATTATTATATGATGTACCGCGGACCCAGCGGGAATGACGACCGGGCGATACGGCGGCTGCGGCGTGTACACTGCAATATAATAATATTATAATAATAATATAATATATTATATTTTGTCGGCGATCTATCGGCGGCGGCGAAATCGTGATATCGTGAGCCTCGTCTGATATATACATAAACTGTCGTGATGACTGAACCTACATACAAAATATATACAGCCCGTTTATATTATAAAATGAGTTTTACGAATTTCGCATAATATAATATTATGCTGCAGTACACACACGCGACCTGCGCGCACCATAATGCTGCGTCCACGCAGCGGTTATTGTGAAATAATGAACGTCGTGTAGTTGCTGCACAACCTGGTGCATTTCGTATATTTATTATTGTTATTATAATTTATTTTTATTCTCCCCCCCCCCTCCTCTTCCACGCGGCGGCGGGGTGAGTCCGATGCATTGTGTGTGTGCGCTGGGCACGCTGAATTTTTTTTCGACGGACATTCGCGTACCCCGCGGGTTCCTCCATTGCGCGCGCATTACGAAACGAAAACGACGAACGCATATGGAAATTAAACAAAAACAGAGACGTTCGTAGCTTTTTTTTCTCTACTGGATACTTATTTTTATTTGCAGATCGGAATCCTGTTTTGTAAGCTTGAGTAGAATTGATGAGAAAATATACTAAGAATTTCCATCCTAATTTTTGTATGAAACTTATCTAAATACATTTTAAAATTTAAAGCTTAAACTTTTTTATTTTAGTTTTTTATTAGTTTTGAAAACTAATGTCGTACTCGTATACAGTTAATAAAAAAATTATTTTTTTATTGATCTAAACAATAAACATTGACGACAATGGCCATTAGTTGTTGCTGTTATAATAATTACAATTTTTTTTTCTAATGTATATTCTTAATTATAATATCTTAAATTAAATCAAACAATTCAGATTTTCTTAAAAAAAGTTCAAATTTGGTAGGTGGTGTCTGTGTCGGTTTGAGTGCTGCGTCTAGGGTGTTGGGGATGTTGAGTTTTTCGAGTTCCTCTGTGTACTGGCGGAATTCTGTGAGGATATGGTGACTGATAGACGATGTTCAGTACTGCATGTAGAGCCCATAGGTTTTTCATCCTTAGCCATGAGGTACCCATGTGTTAGCCGTGTGTGTCGGATGCGGATCTGTTTATTATTTTTTTTCTCTTCTTTTTGTGAGAGAGTTAGGCCAACTGAAGATGGAGTTTTTGATTTTCTTTAATTTGGTGTTTTGTTCGGGCCAGTGTGTTTGCCATTTGATTTTAATCAGTTCTTTAATTTGGTTTTTTTATGTCTGCAAAAGTAGTAGTATTTAATTTGAGAATATCTGTGTTTTCTACTGCTTTCTTAGCTTCTTGATCTGCCTTTTCGTTGCCTTCTATGTCACTATGCTCCGGAACCCAGATTAGTCGTATTTTGATTCCTGTATTACTTGCTTGGCTTATTTTTTGAAGTATAAGTTTTTCTATGTTATACGTATTTTGAGGCCCCCACGAGTATAGAAAACGAGTCTGGCCGAATTATATTGCTTTTACGGATGTTTCCGTGAAAATTTACATTATTAAGTTAAATAAACTTTATATTTTCATCAATTATCTCTGGTTTATAACTGCTACAAGTAACAGGGTAGTTTAGTTAGGGACGACTTTTAAATTGTTACATTGCTTTGTCCGCTTATAAATGAATCATAAAATAAAAAGTTAACTAGTTTATTTAGGTATATAACTTAAAAAATCTTTTACCTCCTTCGCTTGTATGGTTTAACAAGCACACTTATATATTATATATCCACAAAGATTTTCATCGAGTTGAAAAAAGTTGTCTTAAACAGGTTTTTTCCATAATATATTTGTTGTATCAGACGCAGACACATTAGTCATTAGCTCATTAAAATGCCGTTTAGTTCATTGAGAATAATATACTATACAAAATTACAAATATTTCTAATAATATTACATTGTTACTTTTATTAAAACATAATATTTTATTATTTAGTACACGATTCAGGTGTATATATTATTGTACGATCGAAATTAACACTTAACAGTTAATACTCGATAGACAATTTAAATTATGAATGTACCTGCTATATAGGTATAATACAAGTGCTCAACGAAGTTTTTTTCTAATATTTCGTCTGCAAGTGTCATATTATATTCCTAATTGGAATATTCCAAAGACAGCTGGTATAGTAGGCAATGTAGACATATTAGGTAATATATAGTACCTACATAATAATACTTTGATTTAAATATAAGAAAACGAAATGTACACATATATTGTTTAAAATAAGTATTTTAGTCTAATATCGGAGTATCAAACATTAACTAATTTCAAACGGTTAATGCGTAGGTAATTTTGAAGAAAAAAATTGGATCGGTATGTTGGCGAGCTTAGCTGCAAGCTGCTGCTGTAGTTCGAGCACATGATTTTGTTTGGATAAAACAAATCGAGTTTTTGCCAACAATAATTAGTTGTACACGTTATTCTATTTAGAGATAGTGAATCGACAGCCGTCCATATGCAAGCTGTTAAGAAGTTACCACCGTGGTATAAAGTGTTAAATAAGTTAAATTAGAATGTGCATATAGGTATTGGAGTGTATAGTAATTTATGATTATTGATGTGTAATCTATATAATAACACTACGACCGCATCAAAAGCGTCTACTAATGCATACCTATATAATATAATATACAGGTATTATAATATTATGTACCTACTCCGCGATACTATAATATTATACTGTACATATATATTATAAACATATGTATATAATATATTGTAGCTATACTTATCACATATAAACCTATACCTGTGTGGCTGTGTGCCCCGCGCGTAATTATCGTTTTATGTGTTGTTCGGGCCTTATCAAATTACGCGCGTGCTCTTGCAGCGCAGTGTGTATATAAAGTGTATTATATACTGTAAGGTATAATGTATAGGTACTCGTAAAACAACTCGGATTATCGCGGGAACTCGATCGCGCTAAAATAAAAAAACAAAAACTTACGATCAGAAAAAACGCTTGCAAAACATATAATATACCTGGGTATATAACGTAATAATAATACGCATAGCTGGTATAGAGGTAACTTCGATCAAGCCGCCGCCGCCTCCGCTAACGCGATACAATATGTAGATAACTTACAAACTCTGCTCAGATATATATTATACAGGTGCACCGTGCACAGCGCACACATCCTACACCATGTATACGCGATCGTTTTGTTTATTATCGTACGCGATTTGTGTGTGCATATTATAATATCGTATTAATACTTCAGTTGTATAAGCACGTGTGTGAGACGCGTATACAGCCGCTTCGGTAAATATACATAATATAATATTAAATTATATATGCCTCAAACACCATTTTGCGAATTTTTATTATGACATCATAGGTAGCGGTCGACCGTCCGGATTCGATTCCGTCGACGGACGCCGATGACGACAGTTAGGTAGTGAAAATAAAATGACGCGTGCTCGTTTCTCCGCGTCATGATAATAATAATACTAAAATCAAAACTCGAAATCACGGCGGTTCGGCGCGTGTACATTGATTACGAAAATTCAATTTTTATTCTAAGTTTATATTGTAAGACGTAGGTACTACGATCGGAGTGGTGTACCGACTTTACACAATTAAATAATTATAATATATTAATTATACGGGATGGGTTACCGTGTTTTTCTAGTTTCCTCGTAAGGTTAATCCGGGAAAACACATCTTGAAAGAGTATAGACAGTGTCTGAATAGTGGCCATATTTGTGAAGCCATCGCGTTTTCCATTTAAATATCATATAATATCCTCCTCCCTGCACTTTAAGTTTCCTTTAAAAATATCGCCCCTATTAAATACATCAGTTGTTTAATATAAAAATTATAGAAAATACGAAGTTACGTGGTAGATAGTGTACATCGTCTGATCATATCGCGAAAATTGCTCCATAATCATTCGAGTATATTCATTTATTTGTATTTTAAAATAGTATAAAAAATCGATTTATTTCGTAATGTTGAGTTTTATGTGTATAGTTTTAAGGACGACGTGTATTATAATTTTATCACAAATTGATTATACAAATACTCAGATATAAATGATACAACTGTCAGTTATATCAGTTATACATATTACATACCTAAATAAAAATTATTTATTTAATAATTTACCAACCATGTATTAATATTTTCTTTGGCGGATGCCAGCTATACCTAAATACGGTTCGAACTGCAATAGTCACAGAACACGCGTGCAGCTGCAGACGGGCAAGTCGTCGTGGTCGTCCGGACACTGCGAACATATATATATAATATAATATAATATAATATATATGTATGTATTACTTATGGAATAAAATATATAAAACGTATAAAATATAATATTATGTGTGTAAAATAACCGTGCAAAACAACGCATTCTTTTTTTAACGTTTTTCAAATTCAACGTGCACTGCAAATGCCAACGGGTTTTATCATATTGTGTCCACGTGAATATGTACAACCTAAATATATATATATATATATATAAATAAAATATTATACACGTCGTTAAAATCGCTTGATATTTCATTCCTACGTCGAGTAAAATAAACTTTAAAAAAAAAAGTGCTTTAATAGCCATTTAAGACGCTTACAGCGTATAATATTATTATAATGACTGGTACATTTTTAACGAAACATTCGACGTAGTACATTGTACCTATAATATATTATTTACCGTGTGCAAAACTATATTTGTATTTGGACACTTTGTAAGTGGAATTAGATGGGTTAACCAATATTTACCTAATCAATAATACCATGTGGGTTGTTAATCAAATAATTAGAATAATAATCTGATAAATGTTGTGTATTACCTATTATTATGCAGTCGTACTGATTCATATTTTTTAACTCTATTTTCTTTAATCCTAGTCGCGTAGTTTCCATATATATAATATATCTAAAAATAAAACGATTTTAGATTTAAAAGAAAATGAGAAAAACATAAATGAATGCACCCAAAACAGGCTTATATAGGCTAAACCATTATCAGGGTACAAATTTTTGATGAATTACATTGATTCCATACGTATTATTAATCCCCGTACGCGCATTACAGAATTATAAATCCAGACTGATCATTTATTTGAATAGTGTTTAAAGTTTTTATATTATTGCGGCTTAATTTGAACTATTATCTGCAAACAAGGCAATATATATTAACTGATAGAATGTGATTTAAGAATCTTTTAACGTTTTACGATTATGCAATTTGAATAATTTTTCGTTGATTTGGTAAACAAACAAAGTAGTATTATATCACATCAAAACAATTACTAAAAATTAAAGTCTAAAATATTGCATATAAAAGTAGCACGAGTATCGTATACAGGACCAATGACGTGGAGGAGTACCCGGACCTCGGGCGTTAATTTTTAGGAGGCATAGTTGATCATTAAACCACATATAATATATATAAGGTACTATACACATACCTATGATATTATATTATTCTTAAAAACTATATGCAATATCGGGCAAGTAGGAGGATGGATTAAAGAGGGAGGGGATAACATTTTATTCTCGCCTCGGGCGCGAAATCGTAATATTATAATAGTATATACGGTACAGAGTACCTACACTATAGGACTCTATTAATCATATTTTCATCGTAGTAGATCATTTTTTTTTTCATTTCATCCCGGATGCATAAATACTGTCGTCCTTGAGAAAAATCAATGCACAGTGTGGTGGTTCGGAGTCGTGCAATTATATACACGATGGCGACGACGACGACGACGACCGTGGTTATGTTAAGTAGGTATAATCTTTGGGAACAGTAGCAAACCGTTTTGTTCGGTTTCAGTATGCCAGTATGTAATACCTCTATGTTTTGGCATATATTATATGCTTGAATATTATATTGTTATTTCTTTATAATATAATTTAATGCGATCGACTATATAATATTATACCTTTCCGGCTTCTGTGAATCGATATTTAATTTCGCACACGCCCAGCACCCACATTATAATATGGATCATTTGTACTTTGTACAGTGTAACTTGTCGTATCGAATGTCTATAACAATATATCGTATGCCCATACAGTGAACACCTGCTAGATGTGATCTATATAGATTATATTATAAAGGTGTCTCGGTGAGATCAACAACTTCAACATTCTTCTGACACGTCATCATTGTTTTTCTACGATTGTAGCAAATAACCCGTTCTTAACAATAATAATTTATTGATAAATGAGAACCGTCCAATTTAAAACGGAAATCATTTACATACCTAGTACTGTACATAAAATATGATCAATTGGTCTTTTATAATATGCACCACATAATACCTACCACATTCTACAACTCTATATATCTAGTAACATTGATTGAAATTAAAAGTTTTTGTCTTGTGTAAATTTATGAGATTGAGTTATATTTGATTTATAAGATGTGTTTCCGACAAGAACTGTATGACATTTGCGACATTTGTTTCAGCAAGGTTTTTAGTTATAATAAACTTTTTCCTCTCCTTATCATATATTCTGCATTCCGTTAGGATATGTTTGGTTGTGAGAAAAACTCCACAGCATGTACAAATGGGCGAGTCTTCTTTCGGCAGTCTAGTTAAATAATATTGTCATTTGAGGGTTATTCATTTATTTTCATAGTAGTAGGTAACAGTATAGTTGTAGGTTGTAATGATTTATGGAGAACATAAAGTGATTGTTCACAAAAAACTATTATAATTTTTCTAAATCCTTGGTTAATAAATTATTGTTCAATTATAATGTTTTATAAAAATCACCATCGCTTGACCTCCAAATAGCAGTCTTATGTAAAAATAATTGAACTAAAACCAGCTGACTACATTAATGATTAGATTCTACAAGCAGTATGCGCTAAAAGCCACAACTGGTCAAAATAATTGATGTACCATAAATTATATAATATGGTAGTTTACAATAGGTACACGATTTTTAATTTACTTCTATTTTAACTCTATTCAATGATATTTATATCTTTGTGCATATTGCTGGTAACTTTTAAATATTTATGAGTTTGAATAAAAAAACAAATATCTTATCGCATACAATATTATAGTATGTTATATTCATATGTCACAAAAACAGGATGTCCAGTTTAAATTTACAAATTTCGGTAAATGTATTCAAATATAACGGTTATCTTTAAAATTCTTTCTGCGGAAAGACTCGAACCATTACGTTTATTTAAATTGAACGATGTGTAGGTATATATTCTATCAACGTTCATAATGGGTAGATTTGTTTTGAAGATTTGATGTCAATAAAAACAAGTGAGTAATACTCAATAAATAATATTATTTAATATGAAACATTGAAAATAATAGAGTTTGTTACATAATAATTTGCAAATAGGTAGGCAGCTATTACGTAACTAGATACAGACAGCTTGCAAACTGTGTGAAAGTTTCAAATTCCGTCAAATAATAAAATATTTCCTAATTATTACACTTCATAACATTCTTTTTAAAACCCGAATAGGTATTATAATTCAAAATGATTAATAACATAGAATATAATTACTGAGAATTATTATTGCCGTGTCGGTGAATAAATTGTACCTACTTGTGCGCGAGGAACGTCTTCACGGCTATTAGCGCCGGGCTGGTATGACTATTATCGAGTACCTACTTTAAAAAAAATAATTAAATGAAAAAGATTTCTTATTTTAATTAAAAATCGAAATATTTTTTCATTAAAAACCATACGTCCCATAATTCGCGCTTTGCTTCTCAGACTTCAGTCTGAATATCATACGGAACAATACGCGCCAAGACATTTACCTATAGCATATTATAGCACTCGTGGTTCATTCAATCCACTAAACTTGTTGGTTATTATAATATTATAGTTATTACTTATTACCTAATACCTATACATTAAGTACATATGTAACCATATAAAGTCGTACCTGTACTGCACGTGATTATAGTTACTCGGAAGTCATTAAACTAATATTGTTTAGTGGTACCTATATATAGGTAACGTACCTATACATACATAATTTATGAACAACTAGAATATAAAACGACTTGTAACTGTATTAAGTATACATAATATAGAATTAGTAGGTAGTTAATTCACTCCATAATCTGTCCGACATGGGTGGACGCGGACGCCACGTGCAGTATATAAACGAAACACTATACCTCGTGCGTACAATATTATATATATAGTCTTGCGTTCAACGTAACAGTGTTCATTCACTCGGAATATAATATATAAAAAAAATACGTACAATCGACCGATTCTCTTTGTACCGAAGTCCGAGCTATTAGATACCTCATACCTAATAATAATGATATTTACCTAGTCGTCCGGTCGAGTGGGTCGTAAATTTGTATGTACAAAGATGTTTTCATTAATTTATAAAAAAATAATTCGTATTTTGTAAATGCGTATACAAAGTGAATCTCTTAACAGTGATGAACGCTCATTATTTTTGGAAAATGTAAGATACATAGTATTATGCAATCTTAATATTTTTTCTTCGCCCTTAGTTCTTACGCTTGTCACTAAAACTATACCAGCTACTTTTAAACAACAACTAAATTTTAATTTCATAACTTAAAACACGTTAAAGTTACGTAACAAATCGATACATTCATATTATACTGTATAATGTATATATTTATTATAGTTGTTTTGTTTTTATAATTACTTCTTAGGACATAGACAAACTAAAATATTATCGTTATAACTACAATTAGCATCGGTAGTTTAATTTGATGAGTTATTTAGTGGTTGATTAGTTGTAACCTCGACCGTAGTATGGTGAACATAGTTAATAACTTGGAAAAGGGAAAAAGTATGGAAAGAAGAGAGGAGGCCAAAAACGAGGGACCAATGTGTAGTTCACTTATAAAAATGAAATCTATTATAATGTCTAATAACAAATTAAAGTCTAGGAACTGCCCTGATTGTGTCACACTGAACCGCAGTGTGACTGTGGATAAGCCAACACTATCCCATACCAACGGTCATCATAATAATATATTATATTAAGTATAGATAGAACAATATTCTTCGTTAATGCAGGTAACAATATTCTTCGTTACAGCCAGGTAAGGTATGCGTTTGACGTCTACAACTTGTACAACATAATATAGGCAATAATACGCATATCATTATTAAGTGCTTCGGTGTTCGTACATATTATACATAATAATAATAATAATAATATATACATATTATTGTAATTTGTAATATTGACGCCTCGGCTTCTACTGTATAGTTCTCATATCCGTATCGAGAAATCGAATCTCGTGCCCGCAATTAAAACAGCCATTCGGCGTATAAACGTCATAATATTATTATGTTGGATATTATATGCGCACATAATATTATAATAATAATTACAATAAAGTGTTTCATTATTACGTACGAAAATTCGATCGGCACCGCTCCGGCGGCCAGTACACTGCACAAACGTGAACAAATATGACAAAGTGTGATGAGGGGGATGGTGGTCGGCGAGTAGTTGTCGATATTATTGAGTTTGAATCGGATAAGACGATTGCGATCGTAACAATATTTTCACACCGTGTGAGAAACGTGCTCGATCACTAATCGCTTTCCAATAGCTATTTATAGCCGTCTAGGTATACATATCGAACAACCGGCGTGAAGACAGATTTATACAACTTACCCGCCCACGTACAATCGGTGTTTTTTTCTTATTGATCGGGTTTGCATTTGCAATCTGAATAAATAATCACGAAAACGTTTAATATTTGAAGTGCGTCTCTGTGTAATGTGTTAAACCTAACCTACCATGATAAAAATGATACAAGATATTCAAATATTATAATATGTAATATTAATTTTAACTGTTATTTTCGTTACCTATAAGCTGAGTAGATACCTATACACCTTATACGGTTGTTAAGTTATTTCGGATAGAAAATCCTGTTTTGGGAATATGAAATTAAAAATGTATGATGTCATTCAAAAAATTTAAAAGTTTAGTAAAAAGTTATAACAAATTTAGTTTAAACTTTTTTAAATAATGAGTGTAATGTACCTTTAATGGATCACATCGTATCTAAATATTTTATATAATTATATAGCTATGGGATACAAAGCGACTATGTGAATTGACTCGTAATAGGAAAATTATAATTATTTCACTATAGGAAGACGTATAAATAAAGCGTTAAATATAGATAATATATACGTAGTACCTGCGCTATGCCTAAATTATACAGTTAAGTAGTTTAATCCTGTTGGGTGATTAAATTCCGTTAATTTAGCATGTGCCGATAGTTTAATCGATCGAATAATGTATATTATATAATATATAATATAATATTATAAGCACGTATAGTTTTGATAGATATACTATTTAAACCTATTAAATCCTATTGAATGTGGTGAATTAACATTTATATAACAAAAATCTTAATCGAACATTTTTTTCTACTTAAAATTCAACGGACAACTTAAAATATTCATGGTTTTTTAGTTTTTTTTTCATCGAGTTTACTCAGTAGGTACCTAGTACATTCCATATATGTATGTGGTATGTCATACCAAGGGTACCAGAGGTGCCGCAGTACGAATATAGAGTAACGATCTCGTGTAAACTTTTTTGGATCACCGCAAATACAACAGGTGCAATATATATATAACTGGTTTATCGAACCGGATACAAAAAAATTAAATAAATAATAATTTGATTCGCTTTTCAGAGTAATTCCAAACGCAATATTATCACAACACTCGTTTCGTCGGGTCTAAGTAATCTCGCCGTGACTAAATTATTAATAAATGTGTATTGTAAATTATAATAATAAAATAAATTATCGACTCGTTTGCAGCTGGGAAAAATTTTTACCAAATTGTTTGAACGTACTCTTCTCGGGTGTATTACGATATTAAGCCAACGATAAAATATATATTAATATATAAGGTGCGTTTGCCATATAGGTACGAATTTATTTAGTACCTACTCCGAGAAATATTCTGCTTTGGAAAATGGAATTAAAAATGTATTTTGTCATAAAAAAAAAAAAGTAAAAACAATTACAATAGAAAATGCAACAAAAAAAAGGTTTTTTGGAACAATTTAAGATTATGTAAAAACATTATTTTAAAAAACGTTATAATTTTCGAAATAATGAGTGTTCTTCGAAAAAAAAAAACTCCCAATATAAAAACGCGTATGGCGGGTATTTAAGATGTGTGACGAACACGCGTTTCTTGTCCAAAATAATGTATACCGTTCGATTTTATAATTTATTTATTAATTATCTATGATTTAATATTATATCGTTATAGGAACATACACTACAGCGGTTAAAATTATATCGTGTATGAAATGTGTACTGTTATTGGTATTAATACCGTATATGGTTTATTTATATGCATATATAGGGATATAGAAGGACCGGCAAAAACTATAGGTTTACAATTATTAAATAATGACAAATTGTGCGCAGACCTGCGATGGTACCTAATGCGGTCGTCGATCGCATAAAAACGACTATATTATTATACACACGACGTTGCATACTATTATATAGTCATGCTTGCCCACGGTGGCGGCGGCGGCGGCGATTTATTTTAATAATATTACACGCAATCTCGTTGGAGGTGTTCCAATATGCATATACTACACCCGGGACACGCGTGTATCGTTCGAAATTGAAACGCTCCGTCGCGGCCATCGTCTCGCCATCGGTCGTTTTGTCGACCCGCGAACCCCGACGGAAACCGCGTGGCGTACGAGACGACGGGAGAATTTCCTGACGCAGAATAATATTATATTTCTATACCTGTTTATGTACCTATATTATATTATTATGGTATATGGGTAAATCTTTTTCTTTTTTTTTTTCATGAGAGGGGGCATGATAATATGTAGGTATAGTTTTAAAGAGAAAAGAAACCGACGACGGAATGAAAAGTGATCGTACCCACTCGGCGAACGGTGACCCGCAGACTAGACATATTTTAATACATCGATATTTTCAAATGAAATATATAGATACAGCTCCGGAATATGACATTAAAAACCACTGGTGTTGTCCCACTTGTCCAGATGTCGTCGGTGTACCGAGCAGACGCGTGAACAATCGTTTTCGGGTCGATTCGAATAATGTATAATCTAATAAATATTACGAATAAATACAACATCCCCACCCAACTTGTACGAAGCTCTAGGACCAAATTGCGAAAACACATCGAACACGTTAGCCTTCCTCAAAAAATCCGATTTATACACCAAAATTTAAAACCTACTGTTAATGAAAATTGTAACATAAATGTAAATAGTAATCACATATAATTAACACCTTATAAATATTGTAATTCTGACCAACCACTATGTAATTTAACACAAAAACTAATAACCTTTGTTGTTGATGTTTTTTTAAGTTCAATGAAAAAAAATATATATTACAAATATCCGCGGATTAAAGTGCGGTAACCACGGATATCGCGGAGAAGCGAATTCAGCGAAATGATCGAAGCAAAACACAAATTGAAACGAAAACGCTTTAATCGTATAATATTATTATACTTATGTAACATTAAACCTGTGCGCATTATGAAATAAGTAGTAAACATAATTAAACGAAAAAAATATAATAAAAAAATATGATTGCCTATTCTGTATTTTTATTTACCCGATTCGTATAGAACCGTAATGATTTGTTGTAATATTATGCTGCATAGTAATAGCTGATCCTGCACGGCGTTGACCGTGGCAAATTAAATGCTTGTGGTCAGTGTTGAGCCCAGATAACAAAAATAATATCTAGATAAGATAAAGATAATTTCGTAAACAATTATCTAGATTTAGATTCAGATGATCATTTTTACTTTTATCTAGATTAAGATAAAGATACATATTTTTTTATCTAGATATCATAATAGATATTTTTATTTTTTGTTTAAAATGCGCAAAAAATAAATAATATATTTCTTAATTATTTTAGACAAATTCTTTTAGTCTTTTATGTTTTAGTAATACTAATATATCGCTCCATTAAAAATAATAGGTACAGTTATTTATATAATATAGGTAACAGGTAAATACCTTCAAAAGTTTACACTTTACAGCTAATATGGAAGTACACATAAATACGTTCAAGGTTGAAGGTTCAACGTTGAGCGACGACTGCGAGTGAACGTTAGGCAATTGAACAAGAATAAAATATTATTGTTTACGAGATATACCAAATATTATTATGTTCTGGGCTATTTATGTTCGATATACCCTCCGAACACCGCTTCACCATCCAAAAATCAAGATAATATTATTATTATAACGTGAAGTTGTGAACGTCTATACGGACAGTGCCGAATTCCGAAAACTATTACTATACTATAATTTATAATATACTATTAACTATATAGAGTATAGAGTTGCAGTCATGCCTCATAATAGAATATTTCCATTACGAGTTCACGAAATAATGTGCGCTGCTGGACGAGGGTTTTACACTATTACGTAATAACAATATTATTTAGCTTTATATATAAATACTAAATAGACAAGAACGATATTATTTCATTGAAACCATTTCTAGTAATCAACATTACACGAGAAACGTAATAATAAATAACAAAGAACAAAATACATTCGTATGAATATTATACTACTATAATATTATTATTGTCAATAAAATTACTGCTAAGAAAAAAATAAATATATTCACGTTTATTTTCAGAAATAGTGTAATAATATTTTGTTTGATCAATGACCAGATAAAATAAAAAAATTGAAAGTACCAAACTACCAAGTACCAACAAATCAATCGAAACTAAAAATTATTTATTTATCTAGATATATTTATCTAGATAGGTATACAGTTTATCTTAGATGACAATCAGATACCTAATATTTTATTTATCTAGATGAGATAAAGATGCTGTAGTTTTATCTAGATACATTATCTAGATACATTTATCTAGATACGGCTCAACACTGCTTGTGGTTGATTTATGGCGTCTTCGGATAATATGTTAAATACGTAAACTACACTGACTTTTGTTGCACAGTAATTTGGGTGGTTTTGACCAAATGTAAAATACAGGTCTACAATTAATATATCCAATGATAAAAATTATTTCATTTTCTGTAATCAATAGAAGTATGAGCAAAAATTACTTATTTTTAAAATGTTTAATCAAGTTAAACACTATAATATGTATTATAAATAAATTCTTTATCTTACTATACGCCTTTCAAAATCAAAATCTCGCAAAATCCGTTTTTGTGTACTATTATAATATGGAAGTCTTTGTTATAATACTATGAAAATTTCAAATTATCATAGTTTTGGCCGTACATCGAATTTGAATCGAGAGTTTTCCGTATAATTATTGTTGTTGTATTACAGTACGGGGATCGATGGCTAAATGGCTTGCTGTGTCTGATACTCTGATGTACGTTTATAATAATATATACGCATAACTACGTTATGCGCTCATATTTTAAACACTCGTGACATAAGATATCGTTCGTTTTCGTCGAGATCTACGCCCGCTCGACTTGGACTTCGGAGTCGCGATTTCTTATACCAGGTATAATGGTTGTACACGAATAATTCTTGAGGTCGAAAAATTTAAAACGATTACCTACCCCGATACGCGTGCACAAAGTGCAGTAGACGACTCATAGTAATGACGGAGTACAGCTATAGTATAGGTATATTATGTACTATCGTTTTTGAGTTAATAATATTATGGCACTAGTGATGTTAACATCATGTCTGTAGTCCGCGTCCAGTGTTCATAATAATATTATATAATAATGAAAACGTATAAACTATCTAAGTATTAGATACCTATTATTTAATTACTGTTTGTTTGTAAGTATAATTTTGATCGGCTTTAAACTTGCATTTCCAACAACTTGCAAGTTGCGGTCCGAGCCTATAGTTATACCACGCCCGCCGCCGTGAAACAGTTTCAGAATGGAAACATCTACGAAACGATAATAATATAATGTCTATATGATAATTATTATAATACACTCATTGAACGTGTCTTGAGTCTCCCCTTTAATATTATTGTCTTAACGTGTACGCTTTTTTTTTTTACTTTGCAGGACATGCAGAATACGAAACGAACTCTGACGATATTAGGCGGTATTAACTAATATTAATAACGAACGTCACGATGCTTCCGACAGAGGACGAAGGAACGCCGAAGCAGGACACGCGCGCTACAATGCTTGTTTTGGTGTTAGGGATTTAGCGGACCAACGGTGGTCGACACACATAGATTAAAACAGTCCTACTGGCCTGCTAAGTCCCAAATACCAGCAAGCCCCTCGTCGAAGCTGCAGACGATGGACGAACGAGTTTTATTTTCATTTCGTGTATAATAGTACTTTTACATTTATTGGTATTATACGTATTAAGTGATCTAAAATTATAATATTTAACATTATTTAAGCTAGTTTACCTAGTTAAAAAAAACTTTTTAAATACCAGCTACAGAAAGCAAGGTATAGGTACCTACCTAATATATAATTAGTGTACCTATCCGATAGTAGAAAATCAAATCCGTATTCTATAGTTTCGGTTAAAACATCCCCAATTGGTCACAGTATTATACGTCATGAAAGCTGAAAATCATACATAATGTATTTCACTCTTAAAAGTAGGTAGGTAGTTAAAACTTTTTATTATTGTATAATGCACAATACCAATACATAATTAGGTACATAATAATATATTATATATTTTGACGGATTACCCTGGATTTCAGTTGGGTGGTGGAAGGGATGTGGAACGGGTTGGGGGAACACTTCCATTGTGTATAACCGTCTGCGGGGCTATTTTTATGATAAGGGTGTTATTATTGTCAATTGAACGTGTTTGTTAAATATTATAATATACTGATATATTATTAATGGCAAATCTTTTATAGGGGCCCTTTCATCCGTTTTTACCGCCTTTTTTCCAGATAAACCCTTTACACAGGTCGGCCATCGTGTATTTACAATTGGAGGGAAAAATCTGTACATATATTTTTACCCCGATTAATTATTTTTTAGACCCCTTACTTTTTTTTCAAACTGTACAATACGTCAACACCCGCGGTTTTTAATTTCATTTTCATGTTCCATATTTTTTTGAAAATCTCTTGTATCTACGTACAAAAATATTAATTTTGATACAGCAGTAGACACATAATATGTGATATAATAGTTTAATATTTTATACAACTACGGCAGCATCCTAATCGTTTAAAATTTATGTAAGGCTATAGTTTCAACGGATTCTAGTTTAGAATTCGGAGTTAAAAATATATTTTCCAACAACACATTTTTATTTTATGATTTCATGATTAATTTTATCGTAAACGTTCTAAATTGTATAAGCCACGCCTGTGACTACCCGTTCTTCTATAAACCGTTTTTGTCCGATTCGTATACTATTAGTTACTGGCCGCTGCAATTGACCTGTTCAGAAGACTCTACCCATACCCGCCTTAACGCCATAAATCATTCATCCGTTTATCGATGTATTATTCTTTCAGCAGGTTTTTTTACTCGGTTTTTTTTCACCTCATAGAAGACAACTGTTTTAATATTATTTATAATAAGGCACCAACACCGCACTATCGGAGAGTATTATAATATATAGGTACATAACTACTTTTGTTTTAAAATGATTTCAATTATTGTGTTCTAGTTGTTGATGATATACCTATATAGGTATATAATTATTATTACACTTACAAACAACATATTTTTACATTAAGGTCTTAGAAAAATGTATTTTTTTCAACAATGTATTTTAAGTCATCGTCAAACGTAATTGTGCTCTAATCGTGTTCATTTACACCATATTTTTATTGTAAATTGTATTAATTTTAAGTTTAGACGTGTATCCTTATTTAAGATTTTCCACTGGAGAACGGTGTAGGTATGACGTATGATGAGAGCATGTGGCTGGCGGCTGCTATAATATATTACGAAAAATGTCGTCAGACCTATGTAATAACTTGATGTATTAATTAGTTATTGTAATGCCATTTAAAAAACAACAGGACATTATGTAGGGTAGTTTGAAACGATTTGGTACTCAAACGGTTAACGTTGAAACCCTTTAAGATCCATGGCACATTTTTGAATTCTCCGAAATATTATGACGCACAATAGGTAAACAAAACATCTATGGAGTATTGATTTAAGCCCGCGTGTTGGGAACAAAACTAAAAGCTTATTACTTTGACGACGCGGCAAGTGCAAAATTTGTGAGTGTAGTCAGCTACCGCGGTATATACCCATACCTGACTACTTGTTTTTGATTGAGTACAAGGAGTACAACCCGATGTGGCGATGTGTATACATTTATAAAAATATTGATATAATAATGGTATATGGTAATATTACAGGAATGTAAGTAATATATAGGAGGTACCTCTATAGGCGCAGTTTTGTAAAGTTCTTGGCACTCGATTCGCATGGTCTGATCAATCACTCACTCCTATATAAGAAAACACATTATTTTAGTAGTACAAATCGAGCGAGCTGTTACTTTTTAATATCTAAGTATTGTATATATTATATAATATATTAGCATATTACGTTATACGTTTCTACAGCTTGGGAGCCGAACGCGGACTGCGCCTCGGGCATAAAATATTGTATAGACGTGACGCCTAAATAATATATATACTGTTTATACAGCTGCAGGGGGGATTCGGCGAGTATTCGATCATACAGCTCATCCTACTTTTACCACCCAATAATATAATATTGTGCAAATTCTGATTTTTAAGTTTACTTTAAGAACGTATTTTCAGATAGAGGTACTTGGATATTTATTACATGTTTCACTGCAGTACCATTCCGCAGGGTATATTATACCGTTTATCATATTAATCTTATACATTTTTGTTTCATTTGTAACGACGTATTTAATATTAACTAGCGTATTATTCAGACGTTATATGAGAGTGTAAAAATTGTAATATACCTATGTATTTTAACTTTTTAACTTTTTTGTCATATTATATGTGTATATGTGCGTTTCATTGTATTGACTCTCAAACACTTTTTGTATTACTGTTTGTAATATTATTAATGCAGGTACTATTAGAATTATTATATTTTATTGAGATTAACATGAAATTATATATAATATATGTAATTACATAATGTTTACATTATAAACTATATATAGTAACAATAGATTCTATACATTTCTAATGTGTGTGTAAATATTATTTTAATATTTATAACTACCTACCTAACTGTTATTTTATTTTATACATTTTTTTCACCTTTGTCAGCTTATTTTTTTCACAACGAATTTTTGTGTAAACATTATTCAAAATTGTTTGAGTGTTACGACGTATGTAATTATTCACCAACCATTAAAAACTAAGCCTTAGGTCCTTAAGGTACTACACCAGAAGACAACAGAGATTATATGGACTACGAAGACACCGATGAAACGTGCAGCTCCTCAAACCTTGGGGTTTCAATAGGCATTTACCCAATAATTTAACAAGAGGCAATGCCCTTAGAAATCCCATGCGTAGAGGAGCGATATATTTTCAGTCCAATGAAACTCCAAGTCCAAGTTCTAGTCCGGCATTATAAAAAGTATACGAATATCAATAATACTATAATAATTTATTGGCTACGATAAATGTATTGAGTAAGAATAACAGTGATAAGAGCTGTATTAAGCGAGTGACATGGGTGCGCAATTCCCGTGGTGGAAAATATGTAAATAAACCGTTTTTTTATAATTTGATCAAGAAATTGTTGTGACAATTTTGTCAATATTCAAACAAAGAAAAAATGTTCTTAAAAAAACTACCAAATTGTTTTATTTATTGTTACATTTAAAATGTATTTATTTGTTAGAATAAAAATATTATATAAATACGTCCAGGATTTAAAGAATTTCTCCCCATCTCAATTGTAAATGAAAAATTGTAATGTATATATTACGAAAAAAGTAGAAAATTGGGTATTTTATAAAATGACCTGACAGTAACCTAAATATAGTAGGCAATATAAAATATGCAGTTATATTTTGAGTTTTATTTAAATTTTAAATATATAACTTTAAATTAAAAAAACAAATGGTTATAATATACCTATATTTAAAAAATAAAATGCATAATATAATATAATTTAGTATATTAATTTTTAGTTAAGCATTTAAAAAAAAATTATCTTATATTTTATTATTATTTCTTGGAACATGGATTACTGCCATGACATTTTAATGTACAAAGTCGTCCAGCAGCTTTGCATTTGCATTTGTTTGTTTTGCATTTTTGTAAACATGAACATCGATCATATCCCTGACCACCCAAGTTTGATAATTTCCTTACCACTCCTCTTAACGGACTTAAAGTAAAATTTAATTGTGGCACGTCTTCAAATTTAATGAATATTCCTTGCATATTATACACTGGTAGTTAGGTTACATATTAGTTAATTTAGTAAACACAAAATACTATAGCATATTTTAATAATATAATATACTAACTGTCCCGCCCCACGTTGCCCGTGTCAAAGATTTTTTTATAAATATATAAGCTGTCCTCCTGTCCGGCGTTACCCATGCCAAAGAATTAAATTTTTTCATAAACATATTTGTAAAAAAATGTTTTTCTACTAATTATAATATTATGTAATCATTAAATTATAACCATTACATGGGTGGGCTCAAAATTTTTAAAATCTATGGCTCTGATGAAAAACAAAACAATTATTATAGATTTATCGCATATACCTATATACATTGATTTAATTATATATAAACTATAGTACTTTAATATGATTAACTTTTAACTTTCACCTATGTTTAACGGATAACAGGTCAATTTGGCGAAATCCATTTCAGCAAAAGACATTTCGGCGAATGGATACATCGGCTAAACCAAAGATTTGATTGAATGTTAAGAAAGTTTTAAAGTTTAAAACTTTTAATTCAATAATTTAGTCAATAATTACTTTGTAAAAATTTAAACGTCAGTATTGTATGGCAAACTTTTTAAATATGGTATTATGTCTTAATTTGAATAAATTTCCACCTTCGTTTTTATATTTTCTGTGGTTCTTTTCCATTTTAATTTCTGCTTATCTTCTTTGCCAGCTCCAACGTGTGCCACTTTTAATTTAGATAGCCCACCTGCCTTTGTAGACCTTCAAACATCTTGGTTTTGAAAGCCATTATGCCATCCTTCCAAACCATTATTAGTACAAGCTATAGTCCATGTATCGCAGTTTCGTAGAAATTCCACAATGTTGGTTGACATTTTGGCATTCGTCTTATCCGTCTCATCAGCATCCCTTTAAAATTAAAATTTTCAAAAATTATTAAAATATTTTACATTATATATATTTATAATATATAACCTACCGATAAAATTATCTTCAAAATAGCCTACTATACTGGCAAAATAGATTCGGGTTAATAGTCAACGAGTTCTTCAAATGCTTTGACTACATCCAGGGTTGGGCAGTATCTTCGATACAAGTATCTTAGAGACGTATCTTCGATACAATTGTATCTTGTATCTTGTATCTCGATACAATTATATGAAGTATCGAGTATCTTGTATCGCGTTACTTCAAAGCAAAGTATCTTGTATCTAGTATCTCGATACTGCTTTTTTAGTATCTTGCCCTTGGAAATTATTTTTCAGTACCGATAAATCATAAAATATAGTTATATAATATGTGATATATATATATCTGTGACATACGCACATTGAATTGGATTTTACGTCTGTACCTTATTAGAAATCCGTAATTTTACATTTATGTTATTACTAAAATTATTTTTATTATGTATTTATTTAATTTTTAATGTAGAATTATTATTGATATAATTATAATTATTATTTAATTGTTCTGTAATTGTATTGTGGTTATTATTGCATCATTGACGACAACGAGATTACGTAATGTCGTAATTGATTTGTTTTATTATTACTGAATAAATATCATTATCACTATTATCAATTTTTATTATTTTATTTGTCATATTTATCGAAGTGGTCATCCCCATAATAATAAACATATTTTTTTAAAAAACCAGTGACTAATTTTATAAAAATGTATTGAGTATTTAGTATCGAGTATCTAGTATCGCGATACTCCAAAGCCAAGTATCGAGTATCTAGTATCGCGATACTCTCAAGCCAAGTATCTAGTATCTTGTATCGCGATACTCCAAAGCAAAGTATCTTGTATCTCGATACTGCTTTTTGAGTATCTTGCCCAACCCTGACTACATCCTGTAATGGTACAAAAGTCAACTCTACCACCATTTTTGCATTAACTGCAAAGTCAACATCTGTTGAATATATATATTGTCTGTACACCTTCTTGTTGAATTTTACGCCACAGACATTGGGAGACGTTTAAAAACAGGCAGTTATTTTACATGGAGGATGTACAGATGTACAGATGTACTGCAGATGTATTAATAACTGCTAATTCCATATTTAACGCTATATTTAAATTTGTCGAATTTCGTGTTAACAATGTATTTAAACAGTAAAAACATCTAAATAATTTTTTTTTCTTTATTTGTAATACTTAATCTGTACCTAGGAAACACAAGTATATGTGGTACAGGATAAATACATATCTAAATAATAAAATATAAATATATCAATTTTTTTTTAAATTAAATTTGTATTAATTAATTACAAAATATTACTTAGTATAATAATGCTTCGGTCATACGTGTCATTAATATAACTCGCCACTAGAGAATTGTTACCTATTTCTGCGTGTAAGCTGTACAATTGCTTGAAAATAAGTGGTGTTGTTTTAAAAATACTAAGTACGTACCAACTGCATGCCACCGCGTTACACAGATGGTGCACGAAGTCCAGTCATTGATCCTGCAATAATAAATCTTTCGTCATCATGTACACCAGAATCATATGAATAATAAATTGTGATCCATCAGATAAATATTTCTACTGGTCCGGTATTATTAAATCTCTTATGCTGGTTGGACAAGGTGGATGCCATGTAGCACTTTCTTGTACCCGCCTAATAGAATTAAATATTATAATATAAGTTGTTGTTAATAAAAGTTTAAAAAAAAAATGCTTATGAAGTAAATCCACAAAAATAATTCTCAAAATAATTTTTTATGAGCATTTGACTTTAAAATTTTCATTTAAATTTAAATGACTCACCTTAACTTTTGTTTTATTGTGTTTAGTTTTGGAAGTTGAGCTAAGACAGCATCATTCAAATTTTAAATAACGTTATTATCGAAAATACAATTAAAGATTAAACACGTGACCGCGCAATCCCCACCCGATAGCGTATTAAATCACGAACAAACTCTGTGTTACGTCTAATATTTAAAGATTTGTGTTTAATGTATTTTCACCGATATATCAGTTCGCCGATATATCCATTTGCCAATATACCCATCCACCGATGTATCTATACTCGCCAGTATACGCGAATGCATAGGCGGATATCGGGGGGGGGGGCTATAGGGGACTAAGTCCCCCCAGAAGTTTAAAGTACAGGTCTTAGCCCCCCCTGGCCATCACAGTTTTAATGTGACTAAATATACAATAATCAGTATAATTGAAAAATGCATTTTTAAAATCTGGATTACAAAATAAATTATAAATAAATATTCTATGATAAATTAAATCAAATTAGTAAGATTTTACAAACTTATTGTCAATTGTCATAACTTGGAAAGATCGTAATTAATGTAATATTAATAATAACTAATAAGTAATAACTCCCGCATTGGTTGTTTATTAGCAGTCGTTCGCGTCGTGTCACGCGGCGTCCCGGTTTCGATGAAAATTACGTAATAATATGCTATTTTTAACTCTTTTTTTGTTAAGAAATAAATGTTCAAAGTAAGGCACATTATTGTTTTTGTACTGAATTATGGTTAAATTGTTTAGTATGTCAAACTTTGTAAATTGTCTTGTTGAAATAAATAATTGTGAGCGACTAGGACATTAGTGCCTATATAGGTGTAATCGGCTACAGCCTATTTGCGCCCCAAAGTGGTACATTTGCGTCCCGAGGGATATGGACAGATGCGCCCGAAAGATAAGGTACTACCTGCCGATTTATATCCCATATGCACTCATTTCGTATGCAACGTTGCCATTGTGATTCATATTATTATAGATTATATTTATCTTGATAAATACTTAAATTAGATTAGTAGATTATATTATAATCTACTAATTGTGCAGTTATTGTCATATTCATTAATATTTTTAATAATTTTAAAATTAAAACTTTATTACTTAGACAATTATTAGTACTTTAATAGGTAATTATAATTGTCTTTAATAATATAATTTAAATTTTATAATTTTTCAACATTTTGGGTTTAAAAAAATTAGTCAATATAACAATAACGAACATTGAATTTAGGAATTCTAAGTTAAACAACACTTAATTAATTCACACTAAGTTTAATTTACTGAAGTCATAATTCATCTCACATAAAATTATATAAATATTATAAATATTTCAAATTAAAAAAAAAAAATGTCGGAAAATATAATATATGGTTGAGTACATTTATAACGTAATAAGTAGTTTTGCTTGTATTCCAGAATACAATTTGGCAACGTCGCACGGGTTTAACACATTTTCATTAAAAATACTTCGGGCGCAAATGGGTTATGATTTCGGGCGCAAGTGGATTATAAAAAAGGTGTGATGGGCGCAAATGGTTTGCACCGGTGCAATCAAGGCCGTATCTGAGGGGGGGGGTCCAAGGGGTCCGGACACCCCCCAAAATTTCCTAAATAGTGTACAAATGTTTAACTAAATAAATATTTATTTTTCATACCAACATAAATATTACAGATTTTGGACCCCCCCCCGAAATTTTTTTCTGGATACGGCCTTGGGTGCAATGAGAAATATAATGCTCAGCTCCCCCAGTAATTTCACCAAATTTCCGCCTATGGCATTCGCCGAAAAAATGTCGCCGTAATCTCTTTTGCCGAAATGACTTTCGCCGAGATATCCTAGAACCATGTTAACGATATCAATTTTTTTCAAATCTATTAATACCGTTATAATATTATTTATATTTTAAATATATATTTACGGACTACTAATTCTGAGCACAAAATCCATCTGTATCTAATACAAATAAAAGTGGGACCGCCGTCGAAACATTATCGATAAAAGCCAATTGGATCAATATCTTTATAATAGTTGTTACATTGCATAATAAATGTAAAATGTAATATCAGTATATCATTTGTATATCTATATGGGCATATTATGGCCATATATCCACAGAGTATATAAGACAATCGAGTTTTTAGTACAAGCAATAATGTACAAACGAACGACTTGTGAGTTTTGAGTGCGTGTCGTGTAATAGGCAAGGTAATATGCGCGGTCCTCCACGAGATGGATAGAAAAATCACCTCTCGAGTCGTGATTATAATATATACTTATCTATATAGGTACAGGTCGAAGAACGATTTTAACGACACGACCACTATAATTCCCGTAGCATAATATTGTCTTTATCTGTGTGCGAGAATGATAATTTATTATATACTAACCATATTAATAGAATAATATGTAGGTATTTATACGTACTAACAATATGAATTTATTTATACGACCATAAAATATAATTTTATAATAAATTATTATTTATTATTATTGTAACATTGTTTATTATTATTATTTTTTCATCGTACGCGAGAGTCCAAACTATTTTAATTGGACCGGACCTGTCAAAACCTATGTGTGTGTGCGTGTGTGTGTATGTGTGTGTGTGTGTGGAAAAAATAATATTATGAATATTCGCCTCGACCGCCGCCGCTGCTGCGTATACCTACATTATAATATACTTCATCCGATTATATGATACACGTATTGACGTGTGTTCAAGTCGTGTGGTATTTCGCCACGGTGTCCACATCAGCTGTGTCCCGCCTGTGCGGAAAACGCGGCGATCGCAGCGTTAAAGTCACCGACAGTCGTCAACATACATCACACACACATATCTATCTGATGATGCAGAAATATCAGGACGGACAACGCCGGGCGGTCCGACGTCCGCGACCGGCAATGTCTGTCCCGGCAGTCGGCACTATTTCGTTTGTCCGAGCCAGACCGAGCCTATCGTATGTCAAGTTTATTCGATATGATATATTTTATTCAATATAATATGATACGTAATAATATATTATACGGCCTAACCTATGGCCGTTCAATTCGTTATATTTGAATATATAGGTACGACGCGTTTCGTCGTGCCCGCCGAAGGAGGCCATATTCGTCTCAAATTGGTTAGGTATCGGTAAAAAGCTCCGGGAGACCCGAAATCAACGATCGACGTCATCGGCTGATCCGTGACAGCATGATCACGCCTAGTATTAGGTACCTACCGCAGTAACGCTATATCATATAATATATTACAATTTAAAATTTAAAATGACGCGTGTCGTATAATATGAGCGACCTAGGTACCTATATATATATGTACATTTGGGATACATATACGTATCATATTAGGTTCAAAAAGCTAATATCAATTTCAGATATTGAAACCGAAGTTGTATTTCAATAAATAGAAAAAAAATGAATCTCCTAAATTTAGAAATCTATATAACATGTGAATATGACTTATTGTGAACACTTTTTGATGAAACAAAAAAAATTACTTCAATTATTATGTAATTTCAATAATGTAACTTATGTGTAAATTACTCTATTGCAGGCCTATAATATGTATGTATATTTCATGCACCTATATGTATTAATTATTATTATTCTATGACCTGGGCGCGGTGAAACGTTTGGGTTAGGTATTTCGAGTTCGCGTATTTTATAAGTACGCGGCGAGCTTGGAAATAAAATACGCGCTCACGACCCTTAGGTAGCATTAAATATGTATTTAAAGTAAAAAATTTTATTTGAATCCTTAAATAATACGAAAAGAAACTTACGTAGACTTTGACTCTTTTGGCAAATTCCGTAAACACAGCAGTGCACTACCGCCGCGCCGACGTGGAATAACGCTTTAGCTCATCTGAACTGCAAATATTGTGATTTATGACAAATTAAACTGTACTTAACAAAATTTGTTTTTTGTTCATGTCCACTCATTTAGCTTTGCATAATGAATTACCGAATCGTTAATCATCTTCGTTCTCTGCAACGATTTTGGCAATAGCCATACGAGATGATAGATATCACACTACGGCATTACGGCAATATGAAAATTTCACAGCTGATATAATATTATAATACAACTTTTAATATCAAAGAGGTCCGTGTTTACAATTTGTTCATTGAAATGTGAAATGACAATAACCAAAATAGTTAATAATTTAAAATTTAAATAATAATAATAATAATAATAATTTAAAATATTATTTTTTGGTCATTGGTTTAGTTATTGTTATTTAAATATTAGATGCACAAGCATATTTTTTTATGAATAAAATATAAAATTGCCTAACAATAATTTAAACAGACTTAATAATTTGTATTATTATAGGTACCTATCTATAATATATAAACCCATAAGCGGAAATCGGGGGGGGGACTAGAGGGGACTAAGTCCCCCCAGAAGTTTAAAGTACAGGTCTTAGCCCCCCCTGGCCATCACAATTTTAATGTGACTAAATAATATACAATAATTAGTTATATAATTGAAAAATGCATTTTTAAAATCTGGATTACAAAATAAATTATAAAAAAATATTCTATGATAAAAATTAAATTAAATTCGTAAGATTTTACAAACTTATTGTCAATTGTCATAACTTGGAAAGATCGTAATTAATGTAATATTAATAATAACAAACAAGTAATAACACCAGCATTGGTTGTTTCTGTTTAGAAATAAATGTTCAAAGTAAGGCAAATTATTGTTTCTGTACTGTATCATGGTTAAATTGTTTAGTATGTCAAACTTTGTAAATTGTCTTGTTGAAATAAATAATTGTGAGCGACTCTAGAACATTAGTGGCTACTGGTTGTATAGGTGCAATGAGAAATAAAATTCTCAGCCCCCCTCCCCCCCCCCAAGGTAATTTCACCAAATTTCCGCCCATGTATAGATCCATATTAACTGTACCTATATTGTATTTTAAATTTTGTATGGGAATTAGGAATACATCATACATGTGGATTGTTGGTCCTACTATGTAGGTATTAATGTATTATGTAGCCATGTAGGTAATGATGCCTAGGCGTAGAATGGGCTATAGCCTACCTGGAATTTCGTTTACAAACGACAAAACCATGATGTTAGTTATAATTTTAACAAAATGAATCGTAAAAACTAAAGACCTATGGGTACGGTTTTTTTGAACACCTATTAAAAATGTCTAGATAATATTATGTACTCCTATAATTTTCGAAATATTTTGACTAATCTTGTATTAGTTAGATTCATATGTTTTAGACCCTTGAGATTTTCGATTTTTTTAGTTTTCATCCGTACAATGTACATAGGTACTATGTTAATTGAATTCAACTTATGTCATTGTATAACCTGCAAGTTCTTGAATATTGTATACAACATTCTTCATACGTCGTACCATTGATAATAGATATTAAAATCAATGGTTGCACCTACCAACTGCAATTTATAAGCATCAAAAATATATGGACAGTTATATTGGTGATAAAATGTATTCAAATTTAAAAACACAACGCAAAATTATTTTGTAGTTAAAAATCAATTTTCAATACCTTATGATAAGTATTAGACATAAAGTTATTTATTTTTTAGACAAATAATTTTTTATAGATATTTTAAGTTCAATTTTAGACGAAATTACATATATTTTTATACAAAGGATAACAATGTTATTTATTTCGTTGTAATTTAAAAATATTTTTCGTGGGTGCTTGAAACTTTTAAAGTATTTTATTATATTTTATACACTCAATTAAATTTTTTAATGCAATGTATTCTGCAAAAATCAATTCAACCTACTGTGTTATTGTGTTAATAATGGTAGAAATAATTATCTTAATAGCAATAATATCATAAAATACACTTAGTTATGTAGGCTGAGAGGACTTCGCTCAGAAATCGTTTTTCGTACACAATGATTTTATATTATTGAATAGAAATTTAACACATCCATGAAAGGGACTCACTCGACACCTGCTGGCTACTGTACAGCAGAGCGGTATCCACTTTCTGACATTTTTTATTTTAAGTTTATGATGGTGCTATTATTAAACTACCTGAAGGCTGAGAGTGGAATATATAATTTGTTTATTATATAGTTTTATGATTTTATATTAAGTAGGTATAGAAAAGAATTTTAAATGGTATTACTTTTGAATTTTCAAAATACATATTATTATTATATTTTGAGTGGAGTTTGTGACAAATACATATTTTGTTTAAAACATTTTTAAATATTTGTGACTTAGTGTGATGGTCCATTTGTATTTTGTGCTATACCTATACTACTGTAATTTTAACACTTTTTTCACATAAGTCGGTATGTATTATTTAAAACAATAAAATTAAACAGAGTTTTATAACTACATAATATATAATAATATAGGTATGGGTATATATGGGTATCAAATAAAATATAAATTACTTACGTTACGGCGTTACGCTATTACATAGCCACTCCTCTTCTTAGTTTTTTTTTACAGAAGACAAGTATTGTATACTAGCTGTTTATATTATATTTTTAAAGCAAAATTTTTTTTATACCTAATGAATTAATTTTTGTTTAGATGGTAAATAATAAATAAATATTTATTTTGGAGTTTTACTACCTAAATAATTGTTAAATCCATATTAAATATAACTCAAATATTTAAATTAAATAAATCAAAAAAATATACAATTAAATATTTTTGTACAATTTAATATTTCATTTTTAATTAATTTATATATTATTTTGTAAGAATGATTAAAAGTATGTTTTTAAAAGTAAAGAAGGTTTAGGGTTTAAGGTTTAGGGTTTAGGAACGTCAGTGGTGTTGAGAAACCGATTTTTGGTACCAGGGTATCATAAGGTATTCGTTATGGGCGGGCAGAAAATTACAGAAATCCGTACGTTAGGTTACATATCGAAAACGCCGTGTGATCATGTTTTATAGAACATTTATTTTTGTATACCTGCATACGATAGAAGTTTGGATAGTTTGGTCTCCTCGTAATATCTAGTCTCCATGGTAAACATGTTGCACACGTTTTTGAATTTGGGGTTTTCAGTCTCCCATAAAATTAGTTTTCATCATAGGACCTTATACTAATAGACGGAGCATCCCACACCTCATTTTTTATTCTACATAATATTGTTTTATAATATTCGAACCACAGTCCTTTAATATATTATAATTAAGGCTGGGAAGTAGCAATTTAATACCCTAAAAATTCAAAATAATTTTAAAAAATATCTAGATTTTGTAATAAATGCCATAAAAAAGAAAAGTTTCTGAATTATTCTACTTTAAATACTAGGGATATAGTCTATTATGTACTTTGTAAATGCTTTGTTCCCATGTAGCTAAGCTTATTGGTAAAGACATAGCTACTGCTTGTAGCAGTTTGTACAGGTTGGGAAGTTTTTTTTTTTAATTATCGTAATTTATTCCATTTCCTGTTTATAAAATTCTGTTTCTACTTTCTAGCCACATAATCTCTAGCGAATTATGATAAATCCAATAATCCCTTAAAATTAATCACTGAATAATATACATAAAACTAAATACTAAAAATATACTTGATTATGATCAATGAAAATAGACTTTCTTCATATTATTAACCTATTACTTATACTGAAAAACATTATCAACAGCCATACCCATCAATAAACTATCGTTCGAAAACCCTTCTCTTTACTTAGTGTGTCTAGAATATCGTAGTAAGCGTTTATTCTATAAAAGACTTCAGCTGTCTACACTTCACCTCAAAATAGATTCTGCGGACTTATGCAGTTGATTTTGGTAAAAGTGTACTCGTTATTGCTACCGCATCATTTAAAATTATTTACAAACAAAATCAGAGAACAAAAATATATTGGAAAGTTCCAAAATTATGGCAATTAATGTAAAATAAGTATTACATTAATAAATATTCAACAATTTTTGGGCATCTTTGTAAAATTTTTTAGGGCTAAGCTCCCCCTGATCACCAACTATGCATATATTAAAACCGGAAAAGATTCAACAAGATTTCTTATGTGCAATGGTGGATCTAGGATTTTCTCAAGTGGAGGGTCAAAATATTTTTAAAACACAGTTATTAATTATTACAGTTCGACTTGGTTAACTCAAAAATTGAAGCAATGGCCAAAAAGTTTGAGTTAAATAAATGATCCTTTAAATGAAAATTCTAGAGATAGGGAAAAAAATTCATGGTATTAACGATTTTGAGTTAAAAAACTTTGAGTTAACTAAGTTTGACTATACTTAGAATAAAGAAATTTTATATTATTGATTAAAATGTACTATAAGTGTACATACTAAGTCTAAAAGTATTACTTTAAGTTGCTCATAAATTGTATGTCACAACTAAATTTAGCATGCTGAACACAGTTAATGGGCCATGGAGGGATAAGCCCACCTATCCCCCCCCCTTTATATCCGCTAATGCTAATGTGTATTTTCATTTAAATGTAGGTTCCTAGAGAACCTCACTCTTAGTATTCTACACATTTGTCAAATTTTAATCTTATCCTCAACATTTGAAACATAAGAACAATGTTGTTTAGACTTTTTTATTTATTAATTTATTATATATTAATAATTCTTATTTAAGCTTTTGAAAAGGGAATATTGATTATGCTGATATTTTAAGTTGTGAATCCTTTATCCTTTACTCCTACTCATTATTCATAGTACACAGTCAAAAATATATTCAACTAATTATATTTCAACTAACTAAGCCATCTATAAATCTATACTAGAATGATGAAAACTATTGACAAATGAAAAATTGATTTATTCATCTCGCACGCGTTTTGTAATCCATAGCTAGCTATGAAAACCCTGTATCCATACCAATGTGTATTTATAAACTTATTGTCATAGGCATGCACAGACTTTAATCACAGATGCAACATACAGAATAAAGTAGCCCATTTTTTTTTTCGGCCAAATACATTTTGAATAGCCAAAATTATCAATTGTATGATTCATAGGTAGGCTGTATTATTATTAAAAGAGTGCTTTAACTATAAAATTCAAAATTTTATCTAGGTAGGTATCAGTCCTGAACTACAGCCCTGGTTATTAAATTGTTTCGAATGATCGTAAATATTTTAAAATTATTTAACTAGGTTTCTGTATGAAATTAAAATAAAATAAAATACATAAAATAAAAATTTTAATATATGTTATTCTTACAACATATATTTACAGATAAATTGCATTATAATAATAATTAGGTATTGCTAATCCCACGAAGCAACTGGGAAAATAGTTTTTAATTCTGCCGCATCTGTATCTTTGTTTGTCTTTAAGGTTTGTGCATAACTTAAAGTACCTACACTATTATTTTTCAAATCCACATCAGTGATGTTTGACACAGATGAAGAGTCAGCATCTAAAAAAAATTAAAAAAATTAAAATACATTTAGTGCAATATTAATTTTATCTAAGTAAGTACGCGGGAAGATATTAAGATGACTGGTAGCATTTATATAAAAGCAGCATTAAAATTAATAAAAAGTAATACAAATTTAAAAGTAATGATTTGCTAAAAATGTTATTATATGCATTTCTTAAATGGGATGTTTTCCATTTAATACAATAAAAATTAAAATTATTAAATGAAAAAAATTACTATTGGTGTTTTAGGCACAATATGAAATGTAATTTTTTTAAGTAAAAATAAATGATCCATCTAAGTTAATGATTGAGAATAAATTTTAATGGTTTCTGTACTACTAATAATGTGACAACTTTTACAATTTTTTTAATATTTATATTTTTTACATAATATTTATGTTTGAATACAATTCCGGAATTAATTTAAAGTCCTTGATTTAAATTATAGATTATACCAACAACAAAAAAACAAAATTTGTATCGATAAAAACAGGTAACTTTTATTTAGATTTCACAAATTTACAGATAATGTAAATATTTGTCTGTATTGAAATTTTAATAAAATAATTTATACTTTTATGGAAAACTTTTCTACCATCAAAGATAAGCACTTTAATATAACAGAATAGAAAAGCAGACAAAAGTATAGCAAAAAATTAATATTGGTTAAGTTTAATAATTTGGTAATAATTAATAAATGTTACCTAATTCAGTAGATTCATCTCCTTCTAATATCGGACTAATAGTTCCTCCTTTTGAAACTCTTCGTCTATACATTTAAGAAAAAATGTATACTAACTATTTAACTAAATAAATGGCAAATAATTACCCTCTTGAAATACGTGGTACTTTTTCTGGTGTATGGCCATCATCAGATGAATCTTCAGCAATTGACGAATCAATGTTATCTTTAGGAGGTGATGACGAACAATTGCTAATCTTTCTCTTTGTTGCTGTTAATGCATTAGAAGTATATGTATCTTTGTAGTAAACGGACCAAGGTAACAACATAATGTTTTTATGAAGGGCTTGTAATTTTGGCAAAATTTTGTTCATTGCTTTTGCTTGAGATCCATCTCTCAATGCCACCCAAGCAGATGTATCATTTATATACTTAATAAATACATTAGCTATAACAATACAATAGATATTATCATATAATACATAAGTATTATCTTGAGTTTTATAAAGAATTATATAACTTACTAAAAGGACTAAATATGTTGGTGATATCAATAGTTTTCCATTCTGCCGGGAATGTAATATGATAAACGTGGCTCCTTTGAAGTTGAGCTAGAAAATAAGATTACTTCCGTTTTTCTATGCAAATCTTTGAGTCATACATTATTTTTTTCTCTAGTGAATTTGTTTTTTTTTTTGTATTTGAAAATAATTATTGTTTTATCTCTGAAACTTAATTGTTAGGTTTGTAAAGTAAGTCCCTACTCTGGGAATAACTCCTACATCCCTGATAAAATATAATATACTGAATTGTGTGATTTTCATTAATTCAAATAATTTATATTATATATTCTATAATTTTAAAAAGTTTCAATTTGAAATAATATATGTTGTACAATTATTTAAATTTTTGTGAAATTCCAAGTGTTTAACAAAATCAAATGCCCATTTCTAGTAGAAACATTTAACTTACGGCTATGGTGGAAGAAATTCGCTAATACAGTCCCCACACCACAGGTGTGGTACTACAAAATAAAAAAAAAGTAGAAACATTTATAAGCAACTGAAACTTACGTTCAGGACCATTTAAATTTAAACATGGATCTTCATTATACCGAATCATAAAGAGCCTAAAATATAGTAATACAATGATTAATATGGTAAAATAAAATAATATCAAATTTAAAATATTTCCTTACTTATTCTCATATTGCTTTAGGTATGAAGAATCTGTAGAAATGTGTTCTTTAATACCTTTCACTTTAGCTGAAATCAAATAAAATAGTTATGAACAAGGAGTTTAATCTTTAATAAGTACTATTAATGTATAGTCTTTAATTAGTAGAATGAATTATCTATTTAAAAGAGATTTCTGGGACCAGAATAAAGGTTTATTTTATTCAGTTCTAATATTAAAGTTAAGAAAAATCATCTCATACAAAAGTAATAAACAGTTTATTTTTATATATACAATTGAGAAAATATAACTACAGATAGGTATGTTATATTATCCATATTGTTAATAGGTTCTATATAGGCACATAAAAGTACCAAAGTCGTAAAGATTAAAAAGAGTCTTGAAACGGTTTAAAATAAAAATAATAAAATAAGGTACATCGTACATTAAGAGAACACTTTACCCTCTTTGTCTTTCTTACAAATGTACATGGAAAATTTGCTTTCAGACATAGGCACAAATAGCCTAAATGTGTAGGGGGAACTCATGACCCCCCACTTACCGCCTAATAATATGCTTAGTACCACAGAATAATCCAATAAGTACTAATTACTACCTTTTTAACCGGGGAGACGACTTGGCCCGATAATTGGGGGGGACTAAGTCCCTCCAATCCCTACTCCCTATTTACATCTATGTGTTCAGACAAACCAATTTTATGTTGTCAGCTTATAAAAGTGAATTGACCTATCATCAAACTTAAAGGTAAGAAAATGATCTGTAACCCACACATAAACCTGAAAAGTCTAAAAATAAAATTCATTCAAATATTAAAGCTAACAACACCAATTGGTTGTACTAACTGCAAATATGCTATGTTGTATATCTGCAAGACAGATACAATATATGTGAGTTTAGTGTGCGCTAACTCACCATATAAATTGCAAAGATTGACAAAAACAGTACTGGTCAAATATGCATCAAAACCAGCATCGTGCAACTTAGATATGTCCTCGGAGTAACCAACTTCAGGAACTTCTGGTTCTATAACACAGATCAAGATTTTATTAAAAAACAATTCAAATAAACTAAGGTACTAATTAATTACCTAAGTCTGTATAATTTTGACACTGTTCTGCTAGTGACTTTTTTAAATCATTCAGTACTGTTGAACCGAAGAATCCTTTGAGTGGTTCCGTACCACTTATATACTTTGTATCCAAGAAGCTTAACACAAATTAGTCTTACACAATGTTTTTTAATTTGAAAATATTATATTATTGGATAAAATTTGATATACCGATATGATATTGTTTTAACCATAGCTTGAAATTCACTATAGCTAGGTGGCAATGGTAAACAAAACTGATGAATCATATGACAAACATCTAATGTCATGTTGTGGCCAACAACAGGTTTATTCTTGAAACAAAAATGTATCTAATTAGTAAATAAAAATAATTACATTAAATAATATAGATTATATAACATGTACAGAAGCAATGATTTTCTTCAAGACTGCTGAAAAACCGACAGCTTTTTCTAATTCAATCTGTTCCCGTTCCATTCTCTCATGTGCCATTAACAATTTTGTTCTTCCCTTGAAAGCTACCATCACATTACCAATATCTTCTACCATTCTTGACTGTAAGCTTACTTTAGTATCTGAATACCTTTTATAAACTTCCTGAAAAATATAACTAACATTAAAAATGTATTCATATGAAATAACTAGTTTAATATCAAAACTTGGCTTAACACAAAAAAATAAACTAAATAATAAGTATGTTATTAAGTTGGTAAGGTTAAAAAGAATATCTCTAGTAGGTACTATAGTAACTATAGTCTATTCCACAAGAGATCATGCCGTGAGAAAACCAAATCGAGTCAACTCTGAGCATCCCCACCAAACGCGAAAACATTTTTTTGTGTTGTGTGATCCTTTAAGAGTGAATCATACTCAGCAGACGCGGATTCAGGGGGGGGCTTGGGTGCTCGAGCACCCCCTGTCGTCTAAACCACCAATACAATTAATTTGTATTATAAACTACATAATTTATGTTATTTAAGGTATAATCTATTTTTTTTAAAAGCACCCCCTGTTAAAATATTCTGGATCCGCGCCTGATACTCAGTGCCTCTAGTGCATGCAGACTGAGCCACCAACTACTATCAGTCACCCTAAACGTTGTTAGGCACTCTGTCATAGGTTGTAATCTTTGATGAATGATGTGGACCAACTTACACAGATGTTGTCAGCCTAATATAACATTTGCCATCTATAGGTGGGGATGAGCGGATAGTATCAAATTATGTCAGCCAAACGGCTTAATCTTATTGTGCTGTTTATTGTCACTTAGGTATGAATAATTAAATAATTGTTGTCTCAAATTAACGATTGAGAAGGTAGTATCTAAATATAATTGTTTAACAAAAATAAGTAATAATCTTAATGCATTATTATATTAAAATAAATTACCTAACTAACCTGATAGATAAGTTTACGGACAAAAGAATTGGTTTTCTCTGCTACGATGACTTCAGAACTCGTTTCACTTTCTAAAAGTTCTTTTACTTTTTCACTGTCAAAAATGTATTATTAAATTAATATAAGTAATATAACATATACAAATTATATGCATAATTTGTATGCTTTACTTGCTATTTTTGACAATTTTAAGATGATAGGGGGAATATTTTAATATTTTTTCATACATAATTGAATCATATTTTAAGGTTTTTAAGGACACACAAGTCAGTATTTGACTTGTTTTATAACTCTAAAATATCAAAAAAAATATTTACCAAGCAGTTTCTATTTCGGCTTTATGATTGTCTGGTATAGGTATATAGTCAGAGACTTTTGACGGTGTCTGAGATTGTAAACAATTTTGCTTATATCGATTAAGCAGTTCATTTTGCAATACTTGTTCATCAGGCACAGTAAGGAAAGGAATGCCTAAAATAATAAAAATTATTATTTTAATATATACTTAATAATATTTAACTATTGTAAATTACCATGTTTAAACAATTTATTAAAGTCAAAATTGTGATTGCTTAGAAATTCCATGCTGGAAGACTGACAGAGGAATCGGCAATCTGGAGCATATCGACTCATGGGTTTTGGAAATGTATAAAAATTATATGCCCTGTATGTAAATCTAATGAAACACAGAAAAATTATATTAAAATTCGATAAAATATTTATAACTTTCAGGTGATATTATACTTTTTCTTTTCAGTATTATATTTGACAGCACACAAACCAAATTGAACCATCAAAAAGTCCATGCAATTACTTCTGAGTTTCTGGTAGTACTGCGCAGCTGTATCAAATATGCTGACCATAGTACCATTGTGAAGACCGGTGAATTCTCCATCAATCGCAATGAAATCACACTCAGCGATGGCCTGTTCAATTTCCGGCAACAACTGATAGAAATCTAAACAAATTTAAACATCATTACATATTATCTAAATATAATTAACACAATTAAATGGGATCTACAGACATATAGTAAATGTTCTACTCACTCTCATTGACCACATCCATTTTTGACGCACTAAGTGTAGCACGTAGAATCAATTAAAATGCTTCTACCAATCAAATCAATGAATCATTAATGTCAATAAAAATTCAAAAATCTAAAAACGACTCCAGTAGCCTAGTATAAACTTGTCAGTTGTCACTTAGACAAAGATTGAAAGATTACAATAAATAACAAAAATTTTATACAATGCCGTTCAGAAATTATCAGTGATAACTTATCATCGATTAACGTCCTGAAAATATTTGGACTTCGTAGTTTATATAGACGTAAAAATGTAAAATAACAAAATATGTAAAATAATTTGCGATATTAGTTTTGAAAGTGTAGTATCGCAAATTCGCAACCACACTAATTACTTAATAGGTACTGATGTAGTAAATAGTAATGTACTAAATAGTAAATACTAATCAGTAATCAGTAATCATTATAATTCTGAAATTCTCTACAATGTAATATTGTTATCAAGGTGGATATATAGGTATCTATATAATCCACCTTGATTGTTATATTGTTATATCATTTTTGCCATTGCATGTCAGGCATGAACTGAGATATACAGGACTGGACCACGATTATAAAGAAGTTCTTTATAATCGTGGACTGGACACCATGAACTAAGATAATAATAATAATAGTAATATTATCTTAGTTTATGCCACGATTTAAGATACTTGGTTTATGCTGGACACAGAGCTTTATCAGCCGGTCAGACAATGTTACGCATTATAAAAAAAATTGTGCATTGTTAGTGCATTACTCCTTTAATCGGTACCTACGCTATCTGGTAACGAATTAGAAATTTGTATTTATTTAGCATACTAAATACACATACATACTTATGTTTTATAAATCAGGTTGCAAATGTATTCACATAGATTGCGCCAGCTCCGATTAAAGGAGAGATGTAACATTTACTGACCGTACCCCTCACACCCGCCCGCCATTCAGTGTCCAGTCTGTATATCTTAGTTCATGATGTTAGGTAACTTTCATCAAGATATTTTCTATGATCAAGATTCAATCGCGCGTTATCTGTAAAATATTAATTGTAATAATATTATTATTATTACCTAATGTCTTGTGCACGGATTTAGCCGCTTAAGTTACTGCACATGGTCAACGGTTGTGACTTGTGATAGCGATAAGCGATTGCCGAGTAACCAACCAGCGTCGGTTACCGTGACCGGTGGGCCGTGTGATGCTGTGAATCTGTGATTATAGTGATTACTGATTACTGTTCAGTGTTTTTATTCGTTTGTCGTTTGACCACAAATTAAATAAAACGGAATTACAATTCAAAAATTTTAAACGACAAAAACCAGGAACTTTTGAGTTTTGACTTTTAAGCGTCGTGGGTCGTGATTTCTATGGTTCCGAGTCTGCTTGGCAGACTTACTAGAGTACTAGACACTAGTAGTGGCTATGGAACCACAAACAGACGTCGTAGATACAAAGTTGATCGAAGGTACCTCAACCTGCCTACTCGTATGTTCTACAATAATATTGTAACCTACTTGACTAATGAAAATCAGTGCTATTCAAATTAATTTAGGAAACAAAACTAACTTATCTTATTTTTCTATAAAAATTGATTATTTTATTTTATAGTAAGTCATTGATTCTTTTATCAAACATTTTTTTTTGGAACCCAAAAGTTATAATAAATGAAAAATACTAGAGGTACTTATTGAATAACTAAAAATGTGTTACATATTAAGGTAGAATATAGGCACCCTATATAAATAATCTAAGACTTAGCCAGGTTGAATGAACATTAAATAAATCAATAGTGAGCCAATGGTCCCTGAAACATGATTTAGTGGCCAATGATAGGTCTACTTAATATAAATTAATCAATTTATATATACAACCGGGCAGAAATAGGCAGAAATTTGATTGAATCCTAGGGTGGGTTACAATCTTCCTACTCAAAATAAGCCAATTAATAACATAATATAGGTAAATAAATAAATTATTATTTTAATGTTGAGTTGGAGGTACATTTTTATTTTAAATTATGATTGAGTAGGGTTTTAACTGTGTTGTATAGCAAAAAATAATTACTTTGTGTATACATATACATACAGTCTAAGTATAAGACAAATAAAAATTCAATTGTAAATAAATAATATTACGATGGCTTGGTTAAGTGATATATGGTTGTAGGTGTTTATAGTGGTGGCTTCCTCCAATTGTGTGGTTTTGAATGATTGAAATATACCATGGTCCATGACTATTTCGTTATTTATTATAAAATTGTTTAAAAAAACAAAATAGTTGCTTTGCATAAACAATTAATCCCCCCCCCCTAACATCACAAATCATAATATTTGCAATAAATGCTCCCATATTTATGAGATTTGTTGGCAAAGGCCTTAAATCTGCAATGACACAAAACCAACAATTTGTTAATTTAGATCTATAAGTAATACATACCAATTGATAACCAATTATGAGCATGTTGAGTTCTGCTTAAAACTTTACAATTTTATTTTCTATCATTATTTATTTACTTAAGAAAAGATTCTTTAACATAAAATCGGACCATATTGATAAATTATGATTTATGAATATTAAAATATTAAATGTATTTAATATAAAAAGTATAAATAATTACCTAAATGATGCTTTATTTTCCTAATTTTAATTAATTTGTATTAATGTTTTTTTTTTTTTTTAAAGCACTTACCTAAAAAAGAAGTGCTTCTATTGTCATTATTATTATTTTTTATTCTTAGTTGTGAAACAGGCTCTTAAGAATGGCCCTATTTGGAACAACTTTGTATCAACAGTAGAAACCGAAATAAGAAAAATCGTTGAGGAAAAAGGAGTGATTAATATAACAGAAAAGAAATCTGAACAATCTGAAACAACTGAGTTGATTAACAAGCTCATATATGAATACATGCATTGGATGGGATATAAAATGACAAACTCAATGTTTAAGAAAGGTATATGTAAAAAAAAATTACCAACACTGATGGTAATATTATGTAATTAATGTTTATTTTATTATTTCAAGAATTGGGAACTGAGTTCCTGACAAATGGTTATCGGGAGCAGATGACTTCATTATTAGATCTTGAAGACAGTGATGAAACATTACAACTGTAAGTGTTACATATTGGCTCTTATAGTCTTACATTGGTCATTGTCCATTGAGTAATAAAAGTACCTATAACAATTAATATATAATATGTTCAATAATTTAAATTTTATTGGTTGCAGGCCTCTTTTAACAGTGTTGATAACAATGTTTAAGAATAAAGATGGAGACAATAAAGAACCTTTAGAAAATTGAGCCATAACCATTTGAACCAAATATTTTTGTTACATATTATACACCTCTGTAAATTATTGTAATCCTTAGTTATTCAAAACAATTTGATGTAAAGAATAATATTTACCAACTTGGGTTGTAACTTGTAACAAATATAACTTATCGTTTATTTATATATATATATATATATTATGTATATAAAAAAAAACCAAAAATCTTTTTATTGAGTAATAAACAATTCCAAACTGGGTCGCCATAGCAATTTGAGTGTGATCAATAGTACACCTCCTGGGCCCTGGTATAGTACCACAGATCCTGTAATATCATACCTCGGGCAAAGACTGTGAATGTATTGTAATTGTAAATGTATTAACCTACTTATAATTAATTGATTTGATTTGTATACAAAACAATTTAATATATCACTCATTGTTACAATACCGGGTGAAATGTCTCAAAGTTTTGACATTAACACAAAAACCGAAAACTACCATGGTAACGAGATAGTGACGGTCAAGTTCCGGACTGATGTGAACGAAACGCTGACGCAGGCGTTCGATCTGAATACCGATATCGGTACTCTCAGGTCGCACCTGCACCGGACGCTGAACACCGACCCGAACCGAATTGTCATCGAACGTGAAGAAACTGGGGGAGAAGTATCACAACGGCCTCATGACAAGCAGACACTCAAGGAGCTCGGGGCGACATCATTGGGCATTTTCGAACTGCACTTGCGGGGCGACGGCATACGGCTTCCCAAGCCACCAGCCTACTACTTGCCAGCGGTGGACGTCATCACAGTGAACGTGAACCACAGGCGACTCGTGGTGGAAATCGAACGGTGCGGCGCGGTGGACGGCCATAAGCGGTGGCTGGGCGGGTACCGGGACAAGCTTACCGGCAAGACGTACCATCATGCTGCCGCGCAGACCGACCCCAAGGCTGTCGCGATCGACGCGCCCGCTGTCCAACGGGCGGACGGCCGGACGCAGACTTGCATCAACAGAGCGGTTGGCCGGGCCACGAGCCGACCCGCGTGGACGCAGACCGATCGCGATGATTACTGTGTCAGCTTAGGGTACATGGATGGCAGGTGGGTGAGACCAAAGCGTTACCACAGTTACCAATCGTGGTTACGGGAAGATCACGTCCTGAGTAGTGTGCTCAAAATACAGCGGGCGTTCAGAAGGACTTTGGCGGCACGTGAGAGGCGACGTGTAGCAGCCGTGGCCGAAGCTGAAGCGAAAACGGATGACGAGCAACGGCGGCTGCTACAGCAGCGGCAGTCGCGCAGCATGACGTCGGGGCCGGATGGCGGTGCATCGGCTCTTGAATCCAAACAGCAACATTTCTATTCACTGTATACGATGATCGGAAAGTGGTGGAAGAAAGAGCGACAGCGGATCAAGGAGATCGAGGTGGAAAACTCGAGGAAAGCGGCGCAGATGAACCTGCTCAAGAAGGAAATCAAGTTCCTGCTGGAGGTGGAGAAACAACGGTCGGAGCTCAAGTACGAGCTGACCAAGCACGACGACGTGACGTTCCTGAATAAGACGTCTAAGCCGAAGATGTTCAAGAATAGAGCAGGCAAGCTGCTGACCGTGGACACGGTGGGCAACCAGAAGGCCCGGGCACTAAAGGAGATCTACGTGAAAATCGTAATTCCGTGCAACGGCGTGGACCGGGCTGAGGCGCTCGACGAGCTGCATGCCGCTGTGTCCGGGTCGTGTTACAAGTACAAGGAGCACTTGCTGGCGGCCGTGGCCATTGAAAAGGGCCTGGCCGATATGGGTGCAGACGCGGACAGCCTACGGTCAGCGCGGTCCCGGGTGGAGCAGATGTTCCGGCACTACATCCGGCAGCCGGACGTGAACCCGGAAGCGGACTCTTACTATCGGCCCACCGAGAAGCGCGTGCTTAACGTGTACACGTGCATCCGGTGCAAACGCAACCTGGCGGCCACCGACTTCTCGCTGGAGAGCCGCGTGAACCGGACCAACGTGTGCGCCAACTGCGAGTGGACCGAACAGGTGGGTCATAAGCGCATCGACATGGCCCCGTACCGGCGCATGTTGAAGGCGCTCCGGCACGACGAGATGCAGAAGGCCGCATACGGGTCCGAGTGTTTCCTGATGCAGCCCACCGAGGTGTACCGGCTGGTATCTGTCGTATGGCGTGAGAAGTCAGCCGTCGGCGAGTCAGGTCAGCTTAACGGTCTCCGGCTGGTTCGGTGGCGCTGTCACGAGCCCTGGTCGCCTTGGAACTGCGTGTTGCTGACTAGGGCCGAGGCGGAGGCCCATTGCCGGCTGGACGGTGACCCGGCCGACTGCTACGACGAGCAGTTCGTCCGGTCCGTCACCAACAAGCACTTGATGGCCCGACTTCAGTTCGGCAACCTGGTGCAAGCAGTCAACCACCGAACCGCCGACAAGGCGAAACCGCTGTCGAAACATTGGAAAACCGTCGCCGATCGATTCGACATCAAGACGCGTAAATAGACGTAACCCACCCACGCTCGGCTTTGATCCGCTGGATAAGTCCGTGCTGATGTAGGGCTGTAACATTTTTTAAGTAAAATGAAAATTTTGGAATTTTTTTCTTTGCTAACTCATGATTTAGGGACCAGAAGTTTTATCCAATTATCTAACACCATTATACAAATAGATAGGTAGATATGGAGCACATATGTAAATAGGTTTTTATAGAAATGTAATTCAAAAAAACACCTACAAACAGCTAATGGCCATAGTTGCCAGACTTACGTTCAATAAGAAAAAAAAAAAACAATTCATTGCACAATTTTACAAAGTTGTTTACAATTATCTTAAAATAATTAAATAGAAAATATAACTTATTAACATTTTTAAGTAGTTACATAGCTAATAGATTATTATATTTGTTATATTTCTGTTATAAATAAAATGATCACTAAGGTTATAGAGATATTATTATAGTTACCTATTTATTTTAGTGGTTTTTATAGGTCTATGGAATTATAAGTCGTCAATAGATAGTAAATACACCTACTACTTAGTAGTAATGTTCCATTGATTATAAATACTTAATTATTATTTAGTATTTTATTTAAACTTATATTCTCACAGTGAATTAAAAGCTTATTCTTACCTATTGGATCGTTACCATTAAGATTATAATATTATTATTGTTTCAACGAGTTATTTAAGAGCTCTTTTTTGGGCTAAATTGTCTTAAAAAGAGTCAACTATCAGGAAATTACAACAAATGTCATAGATACATCACTGTACTGCTTTATTGTAGATCACAAATAGACACATTACAATTTATATTTTCACAACTAATAACAAAAATCAAAAATTTAAGGTTTTTACATTGTAAAAGGATGAATTAGGGAATATAAAAATAAAACATCATTTTATAAAAAATTTATACATTTCTTCATTTTTGCAATAACAAAAAAACACAATAAAATTTGTTTTCTTACAAAACGTATAAGTCTTTTTTTCTTTTACCAATGTCACATTTTTATTGTTCTTGCACACTAGTCATTGGGAATCGATTAGTGTTTGGTTTATAACTAAGGCACTGATTTACATTACACATAATAATAATAATTTTTTTTTTGTTACCTTTGGACTAAAATCCAGTCTTAAGGTATTTTAAAAACAATTAACAGTTTAAAATTTATCATACAAGTCATTTGTTCCTTAAACTAGACACTTAATAAAAAATATAATAAATAAATAAAATATTGTTCAATCAGTCGATAAGTCTCAAGCTAGCCATAACTTTGCCCTTCCATAGCGGCAACATCTGATTGTCATCAGTGATTTCTTCTTGGATGCCGGTTGATGGAGATTCATCAAACTCAGTAGTAAAGAAATACCTGTTACAAGCATAAAATGTTATAGATTAGTTGTAAAAGGTTTTTTTTAAATAAATAAAAGTTGAAAAAAAATGTCTCAAATTATAAAAATTGTTACCTGTAATGTCCTTTCTTTGGCATACATTCAATAAACTGTTTTAATGTAATTGGATGTCCAGCTATTTTCTTCCTGAATGGGAATTCTTCATCGTTGAAATTGTACACAACAGTAGTAGTGGTTGGGGGTACTGTGATTGTACTAGACGTTGACGGTGTAGTTGATTCTTCTGCAGGTAGTCCACGGCCAGATGATGAAGAAGACGTCCTAAACATTATTAATATTGTTAAAATATAGAATATTAAAATCAATTTTTAATGTGAAATACTAAATAATCAATGTAATTTGTTTTACATTTATAACTATTATAAATGACAGCCTTTTTCGTTAAAAGTTATTAAAAAATAAATAGTTAACCTTTGTTTGTGATTCTTCTTCGTCATTTGGTCGTTGAGCCTACGCCCGGCTTCGATCAACTGGTTGTCTGTATTGGGGAAAGGTGGTGGTGGCATATTGGGGTCGGCAACAAATGGCTGTTTGGGCATGTGATTTGTCCAGGAGCCACTACTACCACAATCTACGTTACCGCAATCTAAAAAAAACCATAACATATTGTAAATACAATGGTTGTTGAAAAAAAAAAACCTAAAAAATTATTAACATACCGTGGGAAGAGGCTTTTACAGTCGTGGTATTAGCGGACGCGGTACACCAACTGAAAGCTGGACCTGAGTCAGCAAGTGCATCACCAGCACACATTGGGCTTTCTTGAAGCCATACCATACAACGGTTGGTCGATCTGCTAAAATAGGAAAAAAACAAATTAATTATTTTTTGTCAGTCAGTGAATCATGAATATACAATATGTCAATATCAATGCATACAGATTATTTAAAATTAAATTTTAAATCAAAATAAACTTACTCTTCTCTTGTCTTGTTGACATTGGTAGGCAATTGTGATTGTCCTGATACGACACTGATTCCACTGTCAGTCATTGTACGTCGGCTACCCCAAGTGTGACGCCCTAAACCTAATAATTAAATTGAATATATTAGTGATTTATAATTATCAATTATTAATTGTATTAAATTTCAATGTATGCATACTCGACACTCTAAGCTCTGGGTTTGGAACAAAATTTTGATAGTCTGGTATAGATCGACTCTTGGGCACATGGCGGCCCGGTTCAGAACTGTCTGCTGTAAAGTCAGTATAATTGCCACTATCATACCCAGATGCCCGATTATCCTGATAACAATATTTAAAAGTGTGTATATTATACTGTTATATTGTTTGACCAAGTGCAAAACAAACATACTTTGTCCCTGCGTTTGGACAGATTAGGATTAGCTGCTGCCAAATAAGTACTGGCAAATTGCTGAACAGGCCGATTGACTTTTCCTGACCCTTGTCGCCTGTGTAACGATTGTTCAGGTGATTTAGGAGGCGATTTAAAGTATTTTTGTACATGTTGATCTAAATGCATAATAAATGGAAGTGAGAAAAAAATTTAAAAAATAAGAGTATAAGGACAAACAAGGATGTATACTCTATCTCAAATAAGAGAAACCTCAAGTGGCGACCGATTGATTTTCATCTAATTATGTTGTTAACTTTAATTTCTAACCAGTTATGGCCAAAAAATTGATTTACCATGCCAGTCTTAGCAAAATGCAAACTAGGCAGATGGTTTGATAATAAAGTAACACTATCGAGAGAGCGGACTTGACTCGTGTTAGTCATGCCCATTAACGCCACCTTGCAACTTGAGGTTACTCTTATTTGAGACATAGTATAAGTAAACATTATATTAAAGATGTAGTAATAAAAAAATTACACAAGGTAGTTAATTGTTATGTTTAGTTAGTCCATAATTAATAGAATAGAATAGAACAATGTTTTGTTGATTTTTATGTTAGTACAATATTTTTGTAATTAGTACATTTCTTTATTATTACATGCAATGTTAACATTTGTTTCAATAAACACACCTAATATTTCATCGTCACTACCATCAGGTAGTTTTAAAGATGCTCTAAACATTTCGTCTAACATTTTAGGATCATCAATTTTGCCAGATTCGCTGTCGAATTTAAGCTGAAATTAGAATTAGAAAAAAATTTAAATAGTTAAATACAGTAAATAAAAGAATGTTATTCAGCACACAAACCTCTGAAAGATTTTTGATCATTTTATTATCCCATTTCTCTTCAATATCACGTTCTACTTTTATTTTTTCTAACTTTTCAGTGAGTATAGAAGCAAACATCTTTGGTTCCATTGCTGGTTTCTAAAAACATATTAGAGTAATTAAAAATATTGAAAAATCAATGATTATACAAAATCACTTACATTGCACTGTGGTTCTCTCATTGTGCGGGGGATGATTGTAGCAGTCATTGGACCTTCAACATTCCTACGAGCATATTTCTGCACTTCTTTCATTTCTAATTGAGCACTCTTTTTGGCTATTATTTTGGGATCGCGAATCTCAGCCAATTGCCTAATAAATTAATTTTAATTAATGATTTTGTTTTTGTTGACATTTTTGTACTTACATAATTTCTTGTTGTAAGGTAGAGGCGAAATTACAAAAAAAACTAAAACTTACCTTCTTAAACAATCTGTAGAAACAGACGCTTCGCTAAGACTAGCTAGATCACTGTCCTGAGCTGAAGTTGGATTGTAAGATACGTGTGTAGCTCTAGGTTTAGTGCCCCACCAGGATTGGTGATAAGGGGTACTGGGGTTTGGGTTGTAGATGCCCATTTTTGAAGTCTTTGCTCTACAATTGATTACCAAGCACAAAAAAAAAAACAATGCAAATACAATACAATAACCAACAATAAAATAAAATGCACAACTATAAATGATAAATTTAACAATAAGCTTAATTATATAATTATATCAATTATTAACTAACAAGCAAAACGTGTTTAAATGTTCTATTTTAAAAATTTGTGTGTAAAAAAAATGTATAGTATATAGTATATTTTTTCATCATTATGAAAGACAAGACTCATTTCTTGACTAATAAATTATAAAAACAAAATACTACACAAATGATGGTACAATAAGCATCTCTAATTTACATGCAATAATCATTAAATAATAAAATGTTACCTTTGTAAAAACTCTCCTTTTTCCAGATGAGAGCGTTGTTTTTGAGACATGTGCAAAAGGGACTGGGTTAATTTCATGGGGAAGTCTTTAGATTGCTTAAGTTCATGGCTAGACAATTCAGCATCTTCTTTAAGAGTCAACAAAGTTTGACTGCGATCTGGAGGTGCTTGATATCTTGAGGGCACTACTTTTTCTTCAGTGTCTGGTATATGGTTCACTACTTTACCATCGTAAAAACTTAAACAAATCAAAAATACATAAGTAAATTTTTAAGTATTTAAAAACTAATAATTAAATATTACTAAAAATTAAGCTTACTCAATGCCACAATCCAGTGACCGAATATAAGTGATGTAGGTATCAGATTGTAGGAATGCCGGGTACAATGTATCATTTAGAAATTTTTCTACTTGTACAAGGGCTTCGTCAAACAGATTTTTAGGAAGAGCTGTTTTGTTGGCAATTGATACTTTAACCCTCTGCATGACATACCTCCTACATTCTTCATCTACGCCTAAATCTGCTTTTAGGAACAGTTTTCTAAAACAAAAAACAAAAGGTATGTTACATTAATTTTGTATTATTAAATAAAAAATAGTTATTATTAAAACATCAAGTATTTACTTGTAAATAATAGAACGTAGTTTATCAGCTTTTTGGTCAGTATGACCATAGAGCCCTTGACACGCTAACCAAAACTCCAGCACCTTGCTACATTGTTGTCCTTGTCCAGACTCTTCTTCCAGCTTCAAGTTTTGCCGGAAAAGATTTACACCGTTAGGATCAGCCAACAAGCTATCTAAATTACGGGCCCATAACATGGGCCCAGAGTTTTGGCCATCATTTGGAGATAATGATCCCCGATCACCACTATCACCGTCAGCTGGTTCGTAGTCGTGGCGTGCACCGCATCCAGCTGAAAATATTAATTTTTTTTAATTAATACACATTTATTTATATTAATTAGAAAATAATTATTCAATTTTTACCATGTTCCTGAATGCTGCATGCACGGCATTTGGAACCAGCCATTAATAATTCGGTTTGAGTTTTGCGACATCTTACACATTTATTTTCTTAAAAATTAAAATATAAAAAAATATTAGTCAATTTTAAAAACATAATACATTTTATTTAGGTATATCTTCAAAACACAATAAACTCACCAAAATTGTTTTTGTATTTTTGACCTAAACATGCCTTGTCCTCAGACGATCGCTCAGACTCTTCTCCTGGTAAAACTTTTGGTCTGGCGGAATCAATTAGTATATTATTATTCATCATAACCGTGGGTATGGAGCTATTGGTGTCACGCTCCTTACTACCTCTGTTACAGGCATTTCGAAATAGATCTGGAACATAAAAATTAAATTGTTAATTATAAAATGTTTTTATTCTTTGTTTGCGTTATTATTGAACAAGGGTGAATGAAAACAAAATGGCTGCTCAGTAGTAGCTTAGCTGTTGTATCAAACAGTTTCATTATACACTCAATATAAAATCTCAATTACCTATTTTAAATGATATGTTATGCCAAAACAAAATAATAAAATGATTTTGATGAACGTTTCCTCAAGGCAAAATAATACTAAGGAAATACAAGCCTATAGGATATGATTACCAGTTGTCGACAAACATTAGTTATGATAAGCCAACTGAATAAAGGAAACAGGGAAAAATATGAAAGTAAAATTATCCTAAACAATACTTACCACAATTCATTCTGTATGGTTTTTTATTTATATTTTTAAGGTAAAAATAATAGTACTAAAAATATGATATGGGTAAGCTGCGCACAATAAAACCGGACTCAAGTAGTTGTCGATCGATGAAGCGGTGGTACGCAGAATCAACGCATATTACGGTACCGCCATATAAAAACCACCCGGATAATCGATAGCGTACACAGTTCCGATTGGAGAACGGGGAACAATAAGTCATAAAAATATGATATGTGCCAGAAGTAGGGTCTTTTTATTGTACAATAGGATTTTCTAAAATTATGATTTTTGGATCAATTCATATGTCTATCAATATCTAATAAGTGGCAGCAGGCTTCAACAGCTTCCCTTAACCTTAAATTCTTGAGATAGGTATATTTTTTTTTTATTGACAGGATCTTTTTGAAAAAATATGGAATTATTCCAAACAATGAGATATTATATTGGTATTTAATAGTAAACAAATGGTATACTTCAATACTTGTAAACAGCTGAAACTTACCACAAGGAACTGATTTTAACAATAAAAAATAATGTATTGATAATATAAAATATAAATATTTATTGTTAAAATCAGATATAGATATACCTAATAATTATTCAAATTTTTGTTATAAACAAAATAACATTTACTTATGTTAATAAATAGCTATATTAGTCAACATTTATTCAAATGGTAAGTGTTTAGAACGTTAAACATAATTATTGTAAAATTATCAATTTTTACAAGCAAACTAAATACTTATTTAGTTAGGTACCATTGAAAATGTATATAACCTATGCAAATCATTACTGTTATTGTGTACTCATTTTTATTATAATGTTTGTTTTTAAATTTAGGGAATCATTTTTAAACATTGAAGCAATGATAAATTGTATAGTTTATAATTATTCAAGACATATAATCAACTTTAATTTAAACAGTAAAAGTAATCATTATTAATTATTAATACATCAATTATAATTTTGTTATAACAACTTAGGAATTTAAGAAGAGAAATAAACTTTAGCCCTGTTGATATCTAAATATTAGTCTGAAGTAAAATTGCAAATCATGAATTAAAATAATAATGATAAATTATAAGTAATGCAACACAATAGGTTATTGTAAGATAAGATAAAAGTATTATTTTTAATAAAACTAAATCAGTTGCCTTAAACATATTAAGTAATTAAGTAGTTAGTATATTGTCGATATGTGCTTTTAATAAGAAAATAATAATTTCAAAAGTGAATTTCATGATAAAAAAATAACGGTCAATGTGAATTTATTATGAATTCAGCTGTAAAAGTTGAAGTAAAAAAGGCTTAATTATTATTGTGAAATAACTATTTTTGGTATCTAGACTCAAAACCGCATAAAACAACTCAGATTACGATATTTTCTTTGAATGGGCTTCCTCCCTAACTAATAAAATATTACAATACTAATATTCTATCTCTAGAAGGTCGTTTTTTTTTTTTTTCGGAAAACGAATAATAAAACCGACACACTATAAATTATAAACCGACCATCGGCATAAAGGGCGCACGGGTTGTTATAAATTTCTTCCAGTGAAGCAGTTACGATGATACAGAAGTATAACACCACTGTCCACTGAAATATTAACTATTAATACTACTACTACTACCGCTCCCAAGTAACTACCAAGTAGGTGGCGGTCAATATGCCAAGCGGCGATTACCCTATACCTATAATATGCACACTAAAGGACATTACCGGGGGTACGAGAGCAAAATATCAAAACAATATTTCGGACAGTCGAGTAAAATAATTGTTTAAAATGTAAGACTATATACAGCGATGTCGTCAAAGGAATAACACGCGTAGGACGAAGACACAAAAAGAAAAACGATCGCTACCCGCAGCCGATGATTTTCACCTAGGGCTGGGGAGGGGGGGGGAGCAGCAAGTGTAATAATAATAATAATAATAACACGCGACGTTCGATGAAACTTCGAGCGCACAAATAATATACATATTTTTATGATGCACGGCAGATATCGGCTACATATTGCTGTAAGTTTTCGGTTTTTTCTTTCGCGTATTCCGGATTCCCAAGGTCGGCGACGTCGAACGGGGAAGAGGAGGAGGGGGGGGGAGGGGCGACGAAAAAAATATAAAACGCAGCCGTCCGCGGCCCGAGATGAAAACATAATATATATCATACACCTATGCGTTGTATTACTATATATAATATTATATACGCGCGTCCCGACGAGATTTTTACAACAATTCACTCTACCGTGAAGCGTAACCGCCTCGGGGCACTCGGCCACATGTAATTATTGCACCGGTTGCCTTATACCGCCGCCGCCGCCGCCTCGGCCCCCGCACTCTGCCGCCGACCCGCCGGCGCAGAACCGGTCGGCCTCTTTGACGCCGGGCTGCGACGCCGACGCCGCGCCGCCAGTTCGTGTTCATTACAAAATTACACTCTCCCTTCACCCCGATTTTCGCTCGCCGCCACCGCCGCGACGCGGACGCACATAAAGTTATATTTTTTTCCTCTCTCCGTCTCTTCGATCGCGCGGGTCGGAGGTTTTTACGTTTTTTTATTTTATTTTTTATATATATTTTTATTATTAATTTATTACACTGCTACGTCGGGCAGGTGTGTTTTCTCCGCGCGCCGTTTGATTCTCGAAACTTTTTTACTCGTACATTTCCCAACCCCAACCCCACCCCGAGCCATTAGCTCCTTCTGTGCGTGCGTGTGTGCGCGCGTGGCCGACATATATTGTATACATAAATACGAATACATTATTCTATACACGAAACCGTATTAGGTATAGAAGAGGAATATAGGATTGATATATACCGCGATGGTGGTATAGTGTGCACGCGTGTATAGTATATTATACTATATAATATAATATTATATTATCGTACAAGATGCCGACGAAATGGAAATCGTGTGTAAAACCCACTGGGTTTACACGCACATGCCCACTAATGACAATATATTACGTTGCGTTATACTATAATAATAATAAAATTATAATATATACATTATAATACGTATATATTATGTATATCTGACCTTTTGTCCGAACGATAATCCATAATCGTATGTGATAAATCGGTAACGGATCGGAAGATTTGACGTTTTTTCTCTCTATAATACAAATCCATCTGTATATAATATAATATAATATATTGTATAATATAGATTAGTCTGCGAGAGCAGTAAACCGAAATTTTACTTGGACACAACAGTCAACAGTATATTATATCATTAGCGAGCACCAGATAGACGGTTAAATAAATAAAAAATAAAAAACATCAAAGGCCCCTGAGTAAATGGATTCCGGTTCGTTTGTATGTTTTTTTCTAGATACTTCTTTACTTATTTTATTAACCGTGAATCGAATTAGCGGTGATTCGAAAGTTAAAGACAAATCGCCGACCGAGATGAGATAAAAGATTTCTTTCGGGAAGTATATATACATTATATTATTATATTGAAAATTCTATAAACTCACTGGAAACGATGGTACGGATCGAACAAATTAAGATGCTGACCACTGGACCCTATATCATGCAATGTATATATATTATATTATATACTGTTTTTATTTACTTATTTTTTTAAGAAAGAAATACTCGATCGAATTAAAGAACCTATTCAAAAAGAAAATATAGGTATATATATATATATATATATATATAATATGGGTTTATATATATATATATATATATATATTATATGGGTTGCTTCTATTCTTTTCAAAAGGGATTGACATTTATACAAAAGATTCATACACTCACCTACATTTTATTTTTCGTACAGCGAATTCAATCTATCATTCTATACAATATTATATTGAACTATTATGATATGAAAAAGGCATTATTAGAATGTATTATTGTCATTGATTATACTAATTAGTACTTGAAAATATTTAAATATATTATATTATATTTATACTACTTGTATATTTGTTTTTATGTATTATGTAGGTACCTACTAAAATGTATAATGTATAAGTTAACAAATTTAATATTAAACAAACAGTCAATACAAAAAAAGGAGAATTAGGAATTTTTTTTTTTGTTTTAATATTTTAATTATTTTAATCAGATATTCACATATTATATAATAATAATATATAATAATGCATTATGCACAGTGGACCTATAATTCGATATAGATATTATTATAATATTATATTGTCACTTGTCAGGCTAATAGAATACCCAAGGATATTAAAAAAATCTAGGAAAATTATATTTTATTTCAAGTATGTAACATTATCTATAGACTATAATATATATTATATTATAATATATCATATATTTATTATCCGATTACACGCAATAAAATTGGTATTACATTTGGTATTATATATATTTTTCTTACCAAGCATGAAATATAATTTCATCGATATATAACGGAAAGAAAAAATATATATAAGCGACAAAGTCTCTTCTCGTGTGATGTTCATAGACTGGAAAATGCACTTCTATTCAATTCCCCGCCCAATGCTGCAATCGGCACTGAAGAAAGAGAAGTCTGAGCGAATATTGCATTGAAAACCGCAATGGGATGAAAACGAAATCGAATCATCCGGTTTGCGTCTAACGTATGCTTTCGGAAATTTAATTTTTTCCTTCCTCTACTCCACACTCTGCTCTAACAAAATTGTTTTACTTTTTTTTTTAAATGCGTATTTTACTCCAAAAAGTCCACGCGATTGTATGTTTTGATTTATTTTTTTCTTCATCTTATTTGCGCACACAGTTTTATATAATACCAATAAGCACAGTCTGTTGGCCACGAGGCATTCTTTTATATTATACAATAAGTTATTGGAGTTTTTTTCCTTTTGAACCTGCTACAAAACGCGAACCACAAAGTTATATTTTGAAATTTAATGAATATTCTAGCCTCTAGGTATATAAAGGTATTAAAGTATCTAGATATAATATTTTTAATAAAACAAACATATTATAATAAATAAAAAGTTAAAATAGAAAAGTTTGCAGTTTCCTAATTTATTGACAGAGTATAATACAATTAATAGCTTTTAAGTAACTATTATTAGTTACTACCGGATAATAACTATGCGATAAGTGATGAATCAGATTTAATATAAATAATACATATTTGTAAAGAAAAAACCTCTAGAAGTCGCTTTGCAGTAGTATAAGTATCGAGTGTGTTTAAATTTGAATCTAGTGATACCTAACTTATAGCTACGATGCAATTCCTTCAAAAAACGATTTTGAGAGAAGTTTGTGTGTCAGCCACTGTTTCTAAGGATTTTATAATTTTTTTATAATACTATATGTAGTAACAGTACTTGTGCAGTAGGTTGAACTAGTTGCTGCCGAAATATTGGATATTATATAATACAAAAATTATTATGATATTATATTATATTATTATTATTGTTTTTAATATATAAATACAGACGTGCAGACATATGAGTTATAGATACAGACGTAACGATGGGAATAGCTTATTGTAGTATAATTGAATATATTAGGTAAAATGATTTAATATTAGTATAATCGTTAGGGGAAAAATCGTTATTTTTCGTTTCAATATAAAATTTTGTTTAACTTAAAAACGACGCCTATGTAGTTAAGATATTTTGTAACTATCTACTGTCAAACAAAATTGATTTTGTCGAAAACAGGTGTTGCGTAAATATTTCCATTTTCCAAAATCTGTTAGTTGTGAGTTTTTCTAATAATTTTAAATAGTACTGGAAATCTTCTACTTTTGAACTCAAAAAGTATCAACTAGTTCCAATTTGATACCAGAAACCCCCTTTAAAGTTGAAGATTGAAGCATTTTTTCTGCTCCAAAGCAAAATGACATAAAACACACACATACATTATTGTAAAACAAATACATTAATCGTTCCTTTGAGAATATAAAATATCTATTTTTTTATAAATCGGTATCGATATATCTTTAGTGACATAAATATATTCATAACAAAGCTTATAAGTTTTAATAGTAAACAAAGTTACATAACAAATTAAAAAAAAAATGTTTTGATTATAATAAATTAACTTATATTATGTAGTAAATAGTAATAGTAATGTAGGTGCTATCATATTAAGTTGTACCTAATGGCTAATACTATTAATCTGCATACTTCTGTAAATTACAAGCATTTGTAAAACCATAAAAATAAGACGGTAAGCTTAGACAAAAATCTAAAAATCAAGAATGTCAAATTCATAGAATAACTTAGCCAAGTCTAAACTCTGATTTATAATTTATTATACATATATTTTTATACTTTTCTTCAAATTAGTGTCTTGTACTAGGCTATATATACTACTAGCAAAAGCTTCAGCAGTTTAATAAATTAAAATAAATATGTTCGGTTTTTTCAGGGTTTTATTTAAACTTTATTGTATATTATGTATAAAGTCCGGATTTGTATGCATTTACATATTTGTAATAAGTGTATGCAGTTCGATGGGAGTAAGAAATATGGACGATTTGTATAACAGATAATGCATAGAAAAAAGTTTATTTTGCATATAAATGCATATTTTAGGGATGACTGCATATTTAAAAATGTTTGCATATACAAGCATATTTTGTACAAAAGTTTATTAAATCAATTAATTCATTTCTATTTCGCCGTAGAAACCAGATTATTATTTATGAGTTCATTACGTATTGTTGGGAAAGAAATGTTGTTCTACGTATTTTATATTTTTGAATAGTTTGTGTTCAAATTAAATCTCGTTTATCGCAACGAGTTCATCGGCAACAATGCTGACTGGTTTTTTATTAATTCCCATTAAAATTATATTTTTAGTCTTATATTTTGTAAACACACCGCGTCGTGTTGTCAGACATAATTGCCAGTCATGCCAGTCAATACGACAATACCTAGACACCTATAGTGCACTAGCACTAGTGCTTATACAGTAATATTTATAGGTACATCATTTCGTGATCCGCGTTCCATACAATTGTAAATTTTAAAATTACGACAAGTCGAAGCAGTATTCAAACCGTATTAAAACAATAGATTGCACTTTATAATAAAACAGACCAAAAATTGTTTTTATAAAATTTCTTCATTTTGTATTTTTTTTTATAAATATTTAACAAAGAAATAGTATAAAGAAGACGGTATGGGATTCAATACATTTTTTTTTTTTAATATTCCTAATTAAAGTATTTGTTTTATTTGTTGAATATATTTAAATATTTACTGTTTATCTAATTAAGTTAAATAAAATTATTATTTATGGAAGAAATTAAAAAAAATATATAAGAGCATATTTTTGCATATTAATGAAAAAAATAAGAGCATATCAAGTGCATATTTAAACCTTTTTTGATGCATAAATGCATACTATTTTAGGCTTTTTAAGTGCATACAAATCCGGACTCTAATTATGTATATGATTATTAGTTATTACATAGTACAGGTACGATAATTAAATCTTAACTAAAAATATGAATAATTAGATTTTTGTAAACAAATAATAATAAGCAGGAAGTACTAATGTCTACTATTGTATATTGGTTATTTTGTGATCTTTCATGAAAAAGTCTTTGGACATTTCCTAAACATAAATAATAACAAAAGTTGAGTATAATATAATGTATTATACTAAACTATTACAATATTATATTATCTACGAACGAGTTCAACGTTCAATGTTACATCACCATTGACGAAGTGTCTAAATTGAGAAGAGGTTCTCTCCCAACAACTGAATGCGTCGTATAGAGTACTAGTCAGTCATCAACGGATCCGGTGACAAAACCGGTAGTGTCGTTATACGCAATCTCGTCACACAGACGACGAAATACACGTGCGTTTCCGACCGTCTAATTTCCATTTACTTCATCAAACAGTATACATCGGAGTATATAATGTATACGACGTCAGTCACAAGCCCCACCTGCGTATGAATGCGTGTGTGCGTTGTCCTTTTGTTCCCGGAGGCCAGGTCAAGATACACAGGCACAATTACAAATGTGTCACTAACAAGATATAGAGGACCATCTCAGAAAAAACTTATGGCAAGAGCGGTACAAGTGGGGGAGAGAAGAAAAAATACCTCGGTATATAGATTGTATTCCGACTTCTTCGGTTCGATTAGTCGTCCAAGATAATGGCGGTACAGACACAAAGCTCTCTTTGTCGGTAAAAGAGACTGTCTACAACGCGAAGGCACTTGAACGTTTTTTTTTATTGTTTATTTATTTTTTTTTACAGAAACGGCCGGATCCGATTAGAGGGGAAAAAATGTAGGAAATAAATCGTATATATATTTTTACAGCGTGTGTGTATGTTTGTTTGTGTATAAGCGATAGCATGCATATATATATATATATTTATTTACAGCGGACAGACTTAATAGAGCCCCGAGACGGGATGCCAATGACACAAACAACGGTATGGCGGTAGAAAACCGCTCCTCCGTAGGGTAATCTACCCCCCTGGGGTGGAATGGATTAGTACTTAAATCCAAACCCGTTTTGGAAAAGAATGTACGAGCGTAGGTATAACAAATGAATCGAAAAAAAACAGCTAAATGAAAATGCTTAACCAACAATAGTCACGCGGACAAGACAGGTACGATGATTCAAGAGCTGGTGTAAATATATGCTCATCACCACAATAAAGTTAATTATTATTACCACAGTAATATTGATATTTACAATAAAGATAAGGAAAATTAAAAAAACAAATATGTGCAAATTTATTTATAACGGGTAACTTTTTAAGTAAAAAACATAGTTGTGTACATGATGCTTGTGCGTAGAATACGTTTAACAATATACTATGATAAGTGCATTAATTTAATAAAATATAATTAAATTACAAGATCTATTTATTTAGGTTTTATTTAAATTTGTGACGATAAATTTTTATTATATACAGGAAGTTTATGTCAGATATACAACTAAATATTTCAGGTGGATAACCTTGCAATTTGGATTAAAATGGGGTTTTCAGGGGGTAAAATTTAGTACCAAATACATATTTTTTAAATAACAACTTACATTTTTTATTGACAATTTTTAAAAAAAAAATGTTTGTAGGTATTAAGTTTTTTTTCAATTACAAAATTTATTAAAACCACTATTCTTAACAAAATTGTAACCATGTTTATTATATACTAGAAATATCCATGATAATTATTGAGAAATTACTATTTGTACACACTACACAAAGAAGGAGTAAAATAAGTATAAATTATGTTAATTCTTGACATTTCATGAACTTAAATTAGCAGGTTTTTACAGGTTTACACTTGCAAGTATATGAAAGCATAACATTTAAGTAAATCACGAAAACAAGGAATAAATAAATAGCTAGATAAGTCGTGAAATTACACTTATTCTAACTTTGCACATTTTGTATTTAGAAATAGTTAAAACAAAATAGTCTATCGTCCGAATTTAATGAAAAAAATTGTGGTTACTATTTTAAAACAAGTAAATTGTATAGCGCACTTGTATCGAGAGGGCTTAAAATTTGATATTATCTCAAAATGTGTGTTTTGGTACTCCTTCTCCCCTACCACATTTCAACCCAAGGTCATAAAGTTGAAATATTTAGTGGTATCTTTTAAGCGTGAACACACTGTATATTTAGAATGCATTCTAGAAAGAGCTTTAACTACAATATCACAAATAAAAAAAGGTTATATTATGTTCTAAATTGAAACGATAGAACAAATAATAAAAGCAAATTTTAATATTTAAATCAATACCAATTCTAATTTCATATGTAGGTACCATATTTTATAATCGCTAAATTGTGTAAAGTAAAATGTCGTTAATTTCAGTTTAATTAAATGTTCTTATTGTGGTATTTTTATAATAAATTAATAATATATTTATTTAAATTATTGGTGTTCAGTTAAAATTGTTATTAAACTTAAAACTGCAAGTACAACATTTTAAATTGCATTCGTTGTTTTAAATCAAATAAATCAATTAAGTTTTACATTAATTTGATAAACACTCAGAATACCTAAATTATAAGTTAATTTTTTTACTAAAAAACTTAAACCAAATTAACCAACATTTTAAATAAGTTATCTACAGAATGTTCCATATTTGTATTATTTTACACGATTTAAATACCGTTCATTTTTATATTAAAATATTCAATTATAATTGCTTATTCGCTTAAAAATGTGTATAAGTATTGTTTATAAAATATAATATTTATTTGAAAAAAATTATATAATTATTCAAACATGTTTTTTAACCGTCTATAATAAAAATATGACAAATAGTAAAACGTTTGTAAAATATAGACTATAATAGTATGCGACTATATATGCATTAATTATTTGAAATAATATTTAAGTAGCCTTATAATAAGCAATACAACAGTTATTTAGAAATTATTAATTAATATATTTTAAATTATTAAAATGTCGAATTATTATAATATAATATTTTATTATAACGGTAAATACAATAATACTCTTAATCAAACTCTTTGTTTAATTTAAAACCAAAATTAATAAAAAATTATAAAAATAATACATACCACGAAAAACACGTAGTGCGATAGAGCATAATTTATAAACTTCTAACATTGTCATAATACGTAAACGAACAAACACAGCAAAATCGTATTTATTTAAGATTCACGTAGGGAGGGCAAAACCGTGTCGTCAACATGAGCGGGCGAGACAGAATGCTGAAAGTCATCGGTAAGGACTGCGACAAAGGGTCTTTTTCTTTCGCACTTTAAGTTCTCTCCACCCCCGGCGCAGCACTGTCACGACTGAAATTGATGCTCCTCCGACTCCACGCACAAAAGCTGAAGAGTTGTTTTACGAATCAGAAAACAACGATATTAAATAATATAAAGCCTTGGCGTGTCCTAGATTAAATATTACACAAAAGGATCAAAAAGGACTTGCGATCCTTTGACAGCCGCGCCGTATACTAGGAAGAACTGCAGCAACGCGTCGTGTTAAAGATTAATAAAAACTTGAAAACGAAAACGCGACAGAGTTTAATGAAAACGAAATGTCAACTCGGGAGGTGTAAAGAGGAAAAAAGAAGCATAGGAGTCAAAGGGAGTTCGGATGTCAAAGGGACTTTAGTTTTTGTGTTTGAAGATTCATTTTATTTTTTAACGCCGTATACACATGATAAATGATATAAATGAAAATAACTTCATTGTTTGAATCAAAATTGAAGCTCGACAAACGTCAAATACAAGTAATTTACAGAATAACTATGTAAAATTGTTATGTGTTTGTATGTAATGTTACTTAATATAAACAGAAATGTAATATTTCAGACAATACCTATTTTTATTAAATAAATAATATGTCACACTTAACTCAATATAATAAAAATCCAAATACAAATAGGGAACATTTTAGTATCTGCATTTTATAATTGGTACCAAATTAAATTACGCCAACCTTTGATCTATACTTTTATAAATACAGAATCGTAACACATTATTAGAGCCCAGTTCTTTAATTGTACAATATAACTTAAATGTTCATTCTGAAATATTATAGAATAAGGGATATTTTTTGCAGGGTATTATATCGATTTATTTCCTACATTCAAACTATTTACCCAATAAAGATTTATATTTATATATATATTATGATTCAACTACAACTAATGAATAAAAAATAATTCATTGATTTCATTGTATTTTTTATTTATTTTTTTGTTATGTACGATAATATGAATAATTATTATTAATAGTATATTAATATATATTAGTAATACACTAATACCTATATAAGTTAATAGTTATAATGATTAGTAGTAGTTTTAATTTTAGTTAAAAAGTACATTATTATACCTATAAGCATGTATTATAATATATACTCATAATTTATTTTAAAATAAAATAAGAGATTATAAACCACGTAAAACTAAAAAATATTCATTTGATCTATTCAAAATTAATTTAACTGCATAAATTTTAATTTAATGTATTATTCAAACACTGTCTTAACTTGCAGTATCTTTCCATACAGCCAAGACAATTTATTAAACAATATTTCTCTACACACTACCTATAGGCTTTTACACGCTGTTTATTTCGAACATTGGCATTTAAAAAAACGTAAGTTGACTGGACATATAATTTCCGATAAAGAATGGACAAAACGAAATATGTATAGGGATGCCAACCAGTATAGGTACGTATAGATGGTTATCGGCGTTTAAATTTTTTTTCGCTATGGACATCACGGACAGACCAGTTTTGTCGGTGCCGTCTATTTCTCTTTCATTTTATGTATCTGTGTAGTGTATGTAGTTTTTTTCCCCATTTTTCTCCTCTCGCAATAATAATCTGACAAGAATGCACACCAGGTATTATGTGCGTTAGATACGGTCCCACCCAGCCTGCCTTCCTTCCTTCACAAACAACATTTCTATACCCGGAGTTTACAACGTGTGTTTTCTTCTGTGTGCTCGTCTGGCCGATGGCGACGCCTTCCATCGATCTCTTTGCCGCCTAGGACAGACAATATTATTCTAACTGTAAAAATGTCCCTTCCTCCGATTGCTTATTCAGACGATAAAATCTAGATACCCACACAATATCATTAAACGTAATATGTACTGGATCGTGTACATGTGGCTGTGATGTGAAATACATTTTTTTTACAATAACGATTTATTCAACGATTTGTATAATAGATTATGTTATGATTGTTATGTAGTTCAATTGTTATGTATTACAATAATTAATGGATTTATAAAATTATCTAAATACCAGTATCACAAATGATTATTATTACTGATTATAATCTACAAAGATCTGAAGAATTTTAACTGTTTTAAATTATTTATATTTTTAAAAATGAAATACATTATTTGATTTAATGATGATAATTGATCATAGTTCAACTCCGGTTAAAACTTAAAAGTAATTTGTAAACAGTTTGAACATTGAAAATTGTAAATATTTATATTTATAAACAATATTATCAAAAAAGGAATACTATAATCGGATTACTGGACGCATATGTGTAATTGTATATATTCGGATGTAAACAAGAATGAGTTTTAATTAACCATTCTTTGAATAACAAATTCTTTTTTCCCTTCCAAAATTATGAAATAAAAATACAATAATAAATACAAAATCTGTAAGCAGCTGAATTACGTAAAATAATATATTATGGTTATTTTAAAAAATAATCTCACTTTTAACACGCGCCCAGAAAACGTGCGTTTAAAAATGGACTTCGTTGTTGACCTTAACCTATAAATTGCAGTGCCAAATTGTTCAGTTCATCGCCTGCTAAGATGTATGACGTATTAATATCTCTCCACTCCCTTTCTGATGTCAGTGTGCGGAATGGTGTTATGATCACGTAATAAAACATATTTTAAAATCGATAGTTATTGGGGATAAGAAGATCAGAAGATCGAACTAAATTAACATACGGTGCACAGTGCACTGGCCGCATGCTCGCATAAAGATTGGTCAGTATATAGAATACAGATACCGGAAATAGCATTATTCACACCGCGACACGTTACGAAACGAAAATACAATACTACAATAGGTACGTTCTGTGACCAAAGTTCGTGAACAAAATTATCTGATATTATAATGTACATAAATTTAACAATGCTAATATCAATATAATATGTGTTTAGGTACTGTACCATTGCAGTTTTGTCTTTATAGCAAACACTTTTACTTTTATTAAAACAAAAACCCTCCTTTTATAGATTCGCAACTAGTTCGATAATGATGATTCACATATACTAGGCGTATGTATAAGTAACAAATATTATAATTCGTAAAACGTTTGCATCGTCGAACAGCCACGTCAAAACGCTCGTACAGAGATCGAAAAAAAAATTAAGTGTTCCTACTTACACACAAGGAAAAAAAATAGTCACGGTCAGTAATTCGAACATTAGGCGCGGCTAACATTTAAGCTCGTAGTGTGTGTGTGTGACGTAGAACACGTTATTTTATTTATTTATTTATTGATCGGCGTCTTTTTTGCCCTATAAAAACTAGTGAGCAGTGGTGACGGCTAGTATTATGCAGATGGGTTAGTACTGCCGCCATCTCTCTTTTCTATTTCTCTGGGCCGACCACCCCACGATCGGCCCCCGTCGTTTGTCCGGTGCGATAAGAGACTCGTCGAACGTCACTATATTATATAGCGTCAACAAAACGAAATAAACAATAGGACGGACAGTGGACATTTGCATAATATTACGATTTGTAATACGTATAGGTATAATAATAATACGTATATTATACGCGCCCAGGCCACATAATGTATTATTACAAATAGATTAGGAGATATACCTCAAATGTACGTTTTGTCGAATTTTACAACGTCCAATAAAAAAGACGAGTCGAGTAGAAAATCAAAAATCCGTTACACGCGATCTAACAGCCGCCGCTTCCTCCTAATGGTTCGCCCCGCCACCACTCGTCCCGTCACGCTCACGTCTGCAAGCAGCGGCGCTATTTAAAAACGATTTTTAAAAAGGGGTAATTACACGCGAACGTGTGGCGCAATGGAAAGACGTCGCGCGCGCTCGCGTGGAGACGGAGGAGGACGCGTCGTAAAAGACGGCGGCGAGTCCGTCGACCGCGCCACCGCGGCACACCATCCACCACAGGCAGTGGCCCCGCCGTGGCTTATAATATTGTATTATATACGGCGAGAAGACGTACTGCAGTTCAGCAGGCCCGTCGTCGTACCCACCTCGCGACGGGTCCTCTGTAATTACGAGATAATGACGACGACGACTACGTTTGTGTATTGGGACTTATTAAAGCGAGAAAGAATATTACGTGGACGGACGGTGGTAGTGGCAGTGCGGCCCGCGGGGTTATATACGTATACGTGTCGGTCACAGATCAAAGCAATCGCCACACAATGGCCCGAGGGGCGAGAGCAAGCGGTTGAGTGGCGGTGGTAGTGGCGGACGAGAGAGAAACTGGCGCGCGAGAGAGACGGGGGACGCGTTGAATAGCTACGCGCAAACGGCCACCAGTAGAGATGCCACATGTTCGAACGGCGAGCGCAGTGCGTCTCAAATTTTCCAGTCTCCTCGGAGTAGAAAAAAAAATTGAAATTAATATCGTAGAAATATATTAATATGTATATCATAGTCGATATAATATAGAGCCGTTGCAGCAGGTATCGTTCCCGTGACGATATGCGATGTGTACGACGATTAAGACGGTCGTTTAATATTACAATTTTGAATTTACTATCAGTCTTATTGGGAGAGTGATGGGGGGTGTTGACTTGTAGTGTGCATCACGGTTAAAGGTATACATACCCTTTAGCCGTGGTGTGCATTTTGTTTTGAGTTTTAGATTAAGACACACATAATATAATAATATATATATATAAATATGGACATGCAACGACTTTGCATATTCGTTGATCGATACAATTAATTAGGTAATACAATATTTCCGACTCACACACACGGGGAACGCGTTGGAAGAAATCGAGTTTATAATATTTGAATGAAAAATATTATAGTAAAGCAGTCTCAATAGTCAACACTTGCCGCATTAAACTTATCCACATTCCAATACAAAAATAAAAATTAACCAAATCTGATGAAAAAATTTACATAATATATTATTATGTTACTATTTACTTATACACGCATTCTAGAGATCTTAACTAAAACGAAAAACGTTATAACTTTATAAGTATTAAAATATTACTCCTATTCATATCTAATTCGTATTCAAATGAACAAGATATACACGAATTTATAATGTTGAATCCATTACCAAGGCATTGTGAATAAAAATCACTTCATTGTAGGTTTTACACTCAAGCAAAGTTTAAGAGGCGTTTTCATAGGCCGTCCAAAAACAACTTTTAACGTTGAATACTGAATACTAAACAATTAAACAGATTTTTGAAAATAATATAATAATTAATTTAATAAATTGATTTTATTAAATATAATTATGTATTTATTTTTCTTTGATATTCCTTCTTTTTCAATATAAATATAAAGAGATGTCATATCAGACTGTAAAAAAACCAAACGCTATTCCTATTGTGATTACAATTTTTCCATTTATAATGCCTTCTTATTACCGTTATGTTTACAAAAGTTAATTGTAAACACTCAAAAATAAAAAAATAAAACCATGCTACTTAGTTGTTGCAAAACTGCCAAATTGTGTACTTGAGGGGAACCTTTCAAATATTAACAAAAAAAAAAAAAAACGTTTGAACTGGAGCCAATTTTTTTTTGTATAAAAATTGAATCCAATTCAACATCATTATATTTCACAAAAAAAAAAAAAACAAAACAAGAATGGACAAGGTTTCTAAAAATAAACATAAAACGAAGTCTTTTACCTTATTATGTCGTATCTATCAATTTCCGAACAAAAGTGTATGGGTCTTCAAAGTTTATCACTTTCGTTTGATGTGACGAAGGGCAAAGACTTTTAAATCAAGTACCGACCAACACGTAAGCTAGAATAAAAGAGGGAAAATGAAGAGGTTTCTAGACATCACAAAAACAGGTGACTGTACAATAAAATATCGAAACTTACAAAAAGCAACCACTTAAACTTTTTTAATAAATAACTCTACAAAAGACCTTTGACAACAAAGTTATTAATATTTTTCATTCCTTTATTTTTTAGGTTTTACAATATATAATTAATAATAATAAAAACGTGTGGCAGTGGAAATACTCAAGAGGAAAAGTTTCTTTTGATGTGAAGTAGCCCCAGATCAAAGGCAAAACAAGGTTTGATAAATTTGGAGAGACAATTCTTTTTTTCTCTCTTTGAAATCAAATCATGTGACCAATCACGTTTCACACACTGTTGCCTTTCAGTTTTCCAACTTTCTATGGATATCAACATAGTATTGTAAGCGGCTGTGTATTTTTTTGTATACCTAACACAAATTTTAAAAGAAATAATTTTTAACAGGGTTTCCTTTAAACAACTCATTTTTAACTAATTTAGATTTGACGTAATTGTCTTAAATCTTTAATAACTTAAAAATCCTAAATTAATAACAGTTGGTACTGTATTATATTTTTAGGTGTATAAAAAAATACTAGAATTTAAATATTTTAATCCAAGTTTAATTTGAGTTAATTGGTTATGATCTCCAAAATCTATATTATAAGATAATATTCAGGTTACTGTATATTTTTCTTTTGGTTTCAAATCTATTTTTGCGCTTACCTAATTGCTTAAAAAAATTATTATTACAAATTAATAGGTAACTAATAATTATAATAGGTATACTTTGTAATCAACTAATTACCTATGCAATTATTAAATTAAATTGTAAAAAAAAAAAATGTTATCTTAATGTTTGATTTGAGAATTAATTATTATATCAATTTCTTCATTTGGTATACAAAACAATTACGTATAAAAAATTACACTTGGATACTTTTTACATATTTATAAAATTATTTTTACTATAAGTAAATTCTTACATCATAAAATAATATAATTCTCATATGTAATTTTTGAGATATTTTGTTAGGTACTTACTTACCTAAAATGTGACCAAGTTAAGACAATGACTAATTAACATGGGATAAATCTTGTTTTAGACAGCCAACTGATTAATGTCCTAACTTGGCCATACTATAATGTGTTATTTGTACCTACCTTAGGACCTACTTGATCTTTACTTTTGTATACTTATTATTACATATTACTTAATCTCAGATTTGGGGCAAGATAAATGGATGAAAAAGAATTAGGGCGGTATTTTTTATTAAGGCATTCATAACGAAAATATGCATACTTCAATACTATGCATGGATTTTCTTAGGAAAACTTGGGTCAGATACGCACAGGAAAAGGTAGGTACAATAAATTTCTGCATAAACTGAAATTTAAAGAACCTAGAGTGTGCTGAGGTGAAGGTACTCAGTCGATGCAACACCAAATATTGAACTGTCAATTAACTAAATTTGGTGCTGCAATTAACCAATTTATGTATTTATATAATGTGTTTCACGTTGCTTTGCAAAATAAAAATATTATATTATTATTATTAATTAGGAGATATAATGGAGATCTGGAATACTTCATAAAAGTAACCCAGAAGACGCCTGATTAAAATCTTTGGATATCAATATAAAAAATATTGTTTACATTTTTCAAATTTTTATTAAATTGTGTTTAATATTAGAATGATTGAATTTAGTGCTATTTTTCATTTTATGTCATACAAATAGATAAAAATGACCTACCTCCTACCTAATATTTTCCATTTTATATGTACCTGCCCAATGTTTTAACCTGACCTACTGGAACCCAAATTATTAATGTCTTTATAAATAAAAATAAACGTGACAATTTTAAATATCTAGAGCAATAGTACAGTCTGGTACCGTCTACAGTTTGTATTGAAAATTATGTACTTTGTCTCTTATACTGGATGATGTAAACAGAAGACCGCACGGGGAATGGTGGACGCATGGACCAACACATATTTTTTTTTTGCACTGTGCTATGAATCGAACCAATAATTGTGCACATAATGGTCTTCAGTGTAATCATTTTGTCACTCTGATCCCAAACACATAACTCATGAATACAAAATAGGTAATAAAAAACAAAAAAATACAGAGGTTTTAAAAATAAAAATATGTTTTTATATTTTTAAGTAGTAGATATTTAAAGTTATCATGAATCATAATAAGAAGGTAATAAGACTACAAAATAATTATAACAATTAATATTAAAATTTTCTAGATAGTTACTATCCAATTTTATTCTTACTTAACGAGTTATTTAAATTGAACCTTTGACTCTATAATATTAATTATTTATTAAGTTTGTTTTGCAACAACACCATGGCAGGTTAGGATGTATCTAACTTATTACAATGCAAATGATAGAAGTAAATAGTATCTAATGGTAATGGTAATGGTAATTATCTCATGTTAAAAACAAAATAATATTAAGTAAGAATACCTACTTATTAATTACTTATAAAGGTAAAAATTCTAAAACAACTTTGCCAATTCCATAATATCAACATAAGTGTAAACATTTTAAATGAATACCTATACTTATTAAAATACACCAAAAAAATCTTATTTAGGTAGGTACCTAGGTATTCCCGTATTTAACTACAAAATAATGTTTTATCCATCTATGTAGGTAAAGTAGAAAGTTTTTAAACGATAATGTTGTAGCAGGAATGTATCAATGTACTTATCAACCAACGTATTCCAATGTACACAACACTATGATGAACATTAAACATGACTTAGATATTAATAGTTAATAGGCTTAGGTACCTCGATGGGTAAGTACTACAATTTTAAGGAATAAATAATATTCTTTGATGTTTATATTTCCATTTACTAGCATCATACTTTATTTATTTTCTATAGGTTAGGTTAACAATGATATTTTAATACATTTAATAAAGTAAGAACTTTAAATGTAACCTTAAAGATGCGAAGCCATGGAGATGAATAGACACAAATATAATTGTATAAATTAATGTGTGAAATCAACCATAGGTATTGTTCCTAGTACAAAATATATAGTATATTAAGGTATATTATAATATGTACCTAGTTCTAACTTCTATAATAATTGTAATAATTTCCAATCTTTTTATTGAAATTATTATTGTTATGCTAATTTGTTCTATGTGGAAATGAGTGTTATTGTGTTTGTGCAGCTACTAACTAGTTTGTAAACAGTTTGTGGTTTATACGACAAACCGATAAAGTTTAAAGCGTTGTGTGTGGACTTTTCAAAGGAAACAACAAATGTACAAAACACTTGGGCAAGATCAAAAGACCATACATAAAAAGGGTTTACTTTCACTATAACATTATCTTGGTAAATGGCATGATGCACACAACCTTAGCCGCTGAATGGCCAACAAATAGTCGAATGGACATTAAAGTAGCCACTGTTTGTACACATTGCAAGTGTTGATGTGCATCGATGGGGGGTAGGTATAATATAATCGGAACCCATTTAAATCGGATTAATTATTACGGAAGAACAGGTCGCAAAGGGAGCAGGGGCATTTGTATAAGTATGATATTCATTGTTAACAAATAAAATAAATGCATTGCGTGTGTTGTATAGTTTTTACACACACATAAATATAAATATATATATAGGTATACATATATATATATACATACATACATACATACATACATACATATGAAAAGGGCTTTGGGGAGACTTCAAAGGGATTTTAATATTATAAACACAACTGATGGGGGGCTGGGAGTCGGTAGCGTGTAGGGTGGTAGCGGTGGCGGCAGTGGTGCTGGCGGCGTGGCGCGGGAGGGTGTCGAGTTAAACGGCAAAACGCGCACCACCACATCAAAGCAGAATCGGAAAGCCTTTGACGAAGAACACTCACCTCCACTGTCAGACGGGCCTTTGATGTTGTACACGCGCAATCGTCGTTACGTTTATTGCCGCCGTGCCGCGTAGAAACGTGCCGGAAATCCGATGACACTCGTTGTGCGCGACGACGACGATACCGTCGCGGGACATGTTGCGCACGACCAACGATGTCACAGTACGAAAAACCGCACAAGACCGGCGGAGTTGGATGTAAAATAATATAATAATCAATTTATCAAATTTAAAATAAAAAAAAATAATTAAAAACCGATGAATTCGGCGGCGGCGGACCGGACCGGACTGGACGGACACTGACGAACGGACGGAATTCCTGATGATCACTGGCCTGGCCGCGGCTGTGTGCGTCGGAGTTTTTTCTTCTCTCTTTTTTTTTTCGATTTTTTCCTCTCTTTTATTTTTTCTTCTTTCCCCCATACACGACGACCGTGTGCGTTCGTATCGGGCTCGTGTGAGTGCGTGAGCGGCTAATGTGTGATGTGCCGCCGCCGCTTGCGTAGTAGTTTGTTACAGCGCTGGGAACGGGAAGGGTGATCGACCATGGTCGGGAGGGTGGTGGTGGTGGTGGTCGCTGATCGAGCGGCGCGCGCGGTACACCGTACACGCGGACGAGATTTTCGAACTCACCCGCCGCCGCCGCCGCCGACGACACCACTAACGCAAAGTGGCGGGGATGCCGGCGGCCCGCACCGCCACCTGTGGGACAACGACGAAACGTCCGCTGGCATTCCAACTATGGGACGACCGTTAGCGGTTTGAAAACGAACAAAAAAAATATCATATTATATCGTACCGGTCGGCACTCGGCATTATAATATTATATATTATGGTGTATACACATTATTTACCCTCCCGAACAATACCCGCACCGTTTCAAAACTGGTTTCGCGGCGAAAATTCGGGACGCCGGTGGTACACGAGTACACGACTGCGTAGTGCGTTTACGACCGAGTGTAAGCACGTTAAAATAATTTCGATGCACGGTGCCCTCCTCGAATCGTCGACCGTCGTTTGTCTGCAGTTCTGCTACCCCCTGTCGCTTTGCTGTATGCGCACATAACACGATGATGATAATATATATATTACTATTTACAGTCGTCATATTATTATTACATAAGTTTATATTGCAAGCAGCCGCCGATCGTCATCCTCACGTCAACGATTATAATATTATAGTCGTTATTTATTTTGTCTCTTTATTTCATCGTTACCGCCGCTGTCACCTAGGAGATTTCTATATTATAATACCTAATACATATATTAATAATAAATCAAAATATGTTTTATGTAGATATCTACCCATAATCCCATATCCCATATACCCATATCCCTATACTGCCTGTGTGTGGATAGGTTAGATTTTATTTCTATTTTCTTCCGAAACACTCGGCGGCCTCAATAACTATTGTATTATAATAATAGATTTTATAGATACCCACCGGCCCTAACGTATTCATTCGTGTAGATTGCCCGAGAAATGGACACACGTTACATACTTATATAACAACTGCAGTTCAGACGTTCATCATTGGCCATTGCGCTACACTATATTATAATAAATAATAATTAATAATATATTAATATTATAAACTATTATAGTATGTGTCCTGTACTCCTGTAGTCCTGTGTTAGTGTGGTACTGTGGTCTGTGTCCTGCGACAGACGAAAGTGTGACATAAGTCTATATGCGCAAATAGAAAGGGGAAATATCACCTGGTCACCAGGTCCTGGTGGCAATTAAGCCCCCCTCTAATCAACAAATATGTAAAATTTATTTCCGTTGTGCATGCAATATTAAAAAAAATTATAATAACTTGATCGTAATACACAGCAATACTTAAAGTTATAATTTGCCATTTGCGATGATGTGATAATATGTATAAGGTATAACTGATTTCAATAAAATTGATTTTCTTCTATAAATTATATAGATCGATAGCATCATATTTTTGCTGTTTCGTACTATAACATACCTATTATATAGACAAATAGACAATAATACAAAATGTAGACATAACACCATTTAATTTGCAAAAGTTATTTAAATAATGATGTGTCATTACCCATTAGTTTTAAATGATTAAACTATGCGTATAACAAATAACAAAAAAAACAATTTTTTTTACCATTTTTAATCAAAACACTATGATTTATGACACATCAATTTACAACAAAATCTAAGTATATGATATTGAATTTTACAATTTATAAAAGTGATATAACTGCATAAGGAAGCCAGATGATTTAATGAAGGAAATAATAGTGGTGATAACAGGAATAAAAAAAAGAAAGAATAAAAAAAAATTTAATATTGTGATTACCAATTAATCATTAATTAATAATTAAAAAGTGTATTTCATTATCTAGGAAATTTATTGTTGCTAAGGTGAAATAGGCCTTTTAACTTTTAACTACTGACGAAAAATATTGTGTCTATGTATTTTTATTATTTTTATCTTCTATTTTAACAATAATTTATGAGGAATCTTGTTTAAAATTTTCAATAAATTTTACACAAAATTTTTTTTATCAATACCTATTTCAAAAAAAAAAAAATTTGAAAAAACCAAAATTTTTTTAGGCTTAATTAGCACAAAAATTATCAAAATAATTTTTAATTATTTTGGTGTATAGAAAATAATAATTTAAATATTTGGTGACATTTTCAAATGTCTACGGTTATTCTTTTTTGAATTATGTTAAAATAAGAAAATCGTTCTCAGAGAAACGCTTTCCTTTCAAACGCTCATAAACAATTTGTTTGACTTTCTGGATTCCGATAACCTTTTTTTTTTAGAAAGGCAGAAATACTTATAGAGAATCTTGTGTCGAACTTTCAAATCTTAGATTTAAATAGAAATTTTTTTATAAATTTCTTAATCATCAAACAACTGTAAATATTCGTGATTTTTACGTATTTTTTCGAAATGTTATCTTTAGCCGCTTATTTAAAACTATTGTAGATTCAAGATAATTTTTTTTCATTGCCTAACAACATGTTATGAGGAAAATTGTACTACATTTATTGACGGACCAAAAACTTAAAACGGCAATAATAAATTATAAATAAACCGAAATTTATTATGTCTAAAAATAGCTAAAAAAAAAACCTAAAATATATTGAAAATTATATGGTATTTAGAAAATGCTTATATAAACATTTGATGGAGCCTGCGATGGATATCCTCCAAAATAATGACCCCTCTCTTAAGCTAATCTTATTCCAGTACATTTTAGAAAATTTCTCAAACAAAAGTTTAAATATACATGAATTGAGCAGTATAGTATTAGAATCAATGCACCTAGCCACCTAGGGTTCTCAAACTGGCTGAAAGAATAAGACCTTTATTGACTAATCTAAGTACTATCACATATTATAATGGTCAACTATGGTACAATGGTAATATATGGTCACACTCGAGACCAAAAAGTTAAGAAATAAATTAAGAAACAGAAAATTAAAATCTGGTGAATCCATTGGGGAGTTTTGGATAGATATAAACTTTTTGATAAATAAAACAAACAAAGCGATGCCTGAATCTGAAAAAAATTATTTTGATCTTAGGTGCATTATCACCTGACTATTATAAAGTGATTGGTATGTTAAAAAATAATAACTTGTTAAAATTATAAAATAATTTAAAACAGTCAGAGTATACAAAATCAAGAGCTCACGAGTTATAAAAAAAAAACTAAATTAGAAAATAATACTTGTATTATTTTCTCTTAGTGCTTCAGATAATAGATTGAGCTACATATTTAAAGGTGGCTTACTCAATATTAATAGTAATCAAATCATAACCTATTCATTCATTTCTGCTTGTAATTGGTTACACGTAAGAAAATAGTTAATTATTACTATTCGCCACAGGTAGATTTTTTACCTTGGTTTCAATTACCTCCAGGCATCGCCGGGTAATACGCGCAGCTATAATAAAAATAAAATATTACTTGTTCAAAATAAGGTTATTTTACTAGTTATCTACTATAAATATTATCAAATTAACTTTAAAAAAATATATTTTAAATTATTATAGGTAATAATTTAAATATTACTTTCTCACAAACGAAATAAATATCTTTACAAACCATTACAAGCGACTAACAAACACTTACAGTATGAAGAAAAATTTCAAATTACAAAATGTTATGCATTTTTCCAGCCCCTCATTAAAAATTTTATTTTGCGCCAATACGAATCTTTTACAAACGAAATAATTATCTTTACAAATCTTTACAAAGCGATTACAAACGAGGGCTAATGAAAAAAGTTGGAAAAATTGAATTAGGGGGGCTGGGGAAATGGACCTACTTATCAAGTACCTACAATTGTAATTATTATTTATAATAGGTACCTGGTACACACAACACACTAATACCTTATACCAACGATAATTTCTCTCTCTCAAAAGTATCATGAATTTCATGATCTTATTCGTATATGATGATTAATGGCGTACAATTTAAAATATTTCAGTAATTAAAAATGTTTACAATAAATCTGGCCAAAGTCAATATGAAATTCCAATTTTCAGCAAAAACGGAAGAAATACATTTATGATTTTCACAGACGGTAGTACACAAAGTATTAAATATTTTAACACAAGTATAAGATGTACAAGTGGGTAGGTACTTGTAATTTTATATGGGATTTTACGTTTGATATTGATACTATGTGAAATTGAATATCTATGTCATTGTTATTTACGAATGTTATGCATATACCATTTATATATCCGTATTATAATAATTTATAACAAGTATAATGAATTAAAATTAAAATGAATTTGGTGTTAAAATGTTTAATATTTAGTTCGAAGTATATTGTAGGTAATTGCTATGAAAATATATATAAAAAACATTTTAAGATAGTCAAATTATTTTAATATTCAAATACATATTTTCAAAAATCAGTTCACCAATGAATTTAGATCTTTTCAATATTATGCTTTTATGATGTATAGTATGTACATTATACTTTCATTCCATTAAAATTGTTAACACAAAACACAAATATATATTGTATACTATTAGTTAAAATTTTATAATATAAGCTTTTATAGAATATGATTATAGATATGTTTTGATAAAATCTCTAATAAGAATTAACTTTTTAAAAATATATTTTAATTTATAATATATTATTTTACTATCGACAAATATACCTTATTTGTCGATAGTAAAATATATTATTATGAGCAAAATATTTATTGCATATTGTACACAATTATTTAAATTGGTTTTAAAAATCCAATCCAAATCTTATCAAATTGGATTTTTAAAATTAAAAATCTATTAACTTGTAAAATAAATATTCAAAATCCAAAATACAAATTTTAAATTGTTTTAATTAAATATTATACATACAAATCGATAATATTATATAATAATTCTATAATAATTAAATAGTTCATTTGTTATATTTTTTAGTTTCCTACGTAAATATTATTTCAAATATGTTGAACGTTGATGTGCCTTAGAAAAAGTATAGTGATACAACATAACATACTCATACAGAAGTTAATAAGTCTATACCATTGGCATTATGTACTGGACAATGGCTATTGACTAAATTTTTATTTTTAGTGTTCACAAATAGCAACGTATACATCAAAATTAAGTTTATGCTTGGCTCTAATGTACATACATAAAAGTAAAATTTGTACTATATATTATTTTACCTATTTTTGGAATTTTTAATTATGTTTACATTGAGTCTAGTAACCTTTTGTTAATGTAAACAGTCCCTTTGAATCATTTGTTAAAACACAACTAAGGATCACGGAAGACGGAACCATATTATCAAGGTAATAATTATTGGAAAAAATGCAATAATAAACTTTTATTATTTTATATATGACAACATTTTGAACAAAAAGATAAAAAAAATAAATATCATACATTTGAACTATATACATAATCATAATTAAATTACTACTTACATTCAATATTAGCACTTTGATCTATAAGTATAAACATATAATATAAGCTATAATAACGGGTATAGAATATGGTTATACTAATACATTGGTATTTGTTAGTATAAAAAATACCTAATTAATTTTTACTTTTATAGATATTTTATAATATAATGGTACTTACAGCAAAAAAACAATTTTTATCATTTTTGGAAATTGTATTTCTTTAAATTTATTAAGTACTGATTTTAGTACTTCATCCTTTCTTTTATGTATCCTCTTAGTATGGCTATGCTAATACTGCATTGGTATTTATATTTTATAAATATTAAATATGTTAGTTTATTAAATAAAAATTTCCAAACGTCTAAGACATAATACTCTTATAAGTGGTAACCGGTAGGTATGACTGTATGGCTCAAAGATTATTTATGCTGCTATAGTTTTTCAGGTAACTATCGTCTTAGTATTTTTTTTATTTTTAAAACTTTAAAGAAGTGTATTTACTTTTAAGCCAAGTATTGAAGTATTAGAATTTAATTTTAAAAAAAAATTGTTTGAATCCAATTGTCTTTGTAAGTTAAAATAAGTGCCATAACGTTTGAATTAATAAAATTTAAAACAATTTATATGGTCAATTTGATTTAATGGTAATTATTGAATTTATAGTTATCCCATTATAAAAATATTTTAACTTATATACCTACATCCCTAGGTCATAAGTCATACTATACATAATATAGACACAATATATTATACTTATAGTAGATAGCAATTGGATTTTTAATATAGTTAAAAATTCTTTGCTATCAACTTGAGGTCATAATAATATTATATTACTCATTATTTTAATTTGAATACATCATTTTTTATAAATACAATAAGTTGGCAGAGTACACATTTTAATTTAAATATCTACATGTTTAATACCTACATACTTTATACAACACACATTTTTACATTTACATTTATAAGTAATACAAATAGAAATTATAAATAGAAAATTTAAAATCTTAAAAGCTTATTAATATTTATGATACAAAATGTTTTTGGTGAAAACTATTCTTTGAAACTATAAAATAAAAAACATTATTTTTACTTCTTAGTTCATTAGCAAATGTAAGTACTTATTTGTTTCATATCTTAATGCATCTGGTTAAACAAAAAAAAAATCGAAACTAGATGCTGTACTAACAGTCTTGACTAAGCGTTTTCTGATTTTCAAGTAGTATTTATAATAATATTTAAAGAGCAATTATTTTTAAAAAAAATTACTTACAATTAATATACATAATTTAAAAAAAAAACTTACTTATATTTATATTTATTTTATTCCTATTCAAGTATGGCATTATTTTTAATGAATCTTTAATTATTTAGTGAGTTTGTTTTGTGTTGATAATAAAACCTTCTTTATTTATTTGCTTTATATCACAAAAATTATTTGATTAATTTAAATAAGATTGTGAAACTATTTGAATAGTTGAATTTATAAAGTACAGAAAGAAATGCCGTAATTTCCTGGAGTTATTATGCAATTAATTATTAATAAAACGTAAATAATGGTTAACTAAAATTAATAATATTTTTTAATTAAATAATTATTGATTCATCAGGAAATTGAAAATTTTTTCTAAATGGCCTTCTTCTACTCTTTAACCTTCTAAATGGTCGAGGTCTTACTGTATGAGGAGGTGGTAATAAATCTACTTCTTCTAAAAACCTTGAGCCCCTCTCTGGAGGGATTAAAAATGATGGCACATCTGGTCTAGATGATAATATCACAGGGTCTGTGCTAAGTAAACTTTGTTCAACAAATCCTGAACACTGTGCAGCACAAACATCATCTCGTATCATTTTATCGATCCCAACTTCATTCATCAACCGACCACAGTCAGTTACTCTCAATGAAGCACAGTTAGACTATTAATAGATTAAACAAATTATAAATAACAATATTATGAATATATAAAATATAGTTAAAATCAATGAATATAAAATACTTACACCTTCAGATGTACAAATACAGCTAGTACAAGGTGAAGGCAAATGCGATTCACCAACTGCAACAATATGACCATTGATATTGCAACCTTGTTGATTATCTTTCCATAGAGTTAAGTCAATTGTTGGTAATACTGGACAAGGTAGACGTGGATTTCTTGAATTAAAATTTGAAATATGTTAAAATATATTTTATTTTTAAAGAATAAACTAAAAAAATATTTTGTGCTTGTTTTTTGACAAAATTATATGTATCAATTGTAGATACCTAGTTATCTAGATAATTTTTATTTAGTTCAAAATGTAGAGAAAACTCTAAGAAAGAATCTATTGTAGATGCTGAGAGCTACTAGTTAAAAAAATGTATGGTAAAACAAACGATGAAAAATAATTACACAAAGTAATTCAATATTTCCTTAAGTATTTATTTTATTGTTTATTAGATCATAGGTATCATACAAATTAAAAAATGAAATAGGAATAATATATTTAATTATACTTAAAATAATTTAAAATATTAATAATTATTTTTACTTACAGGTAATCATTTGATTGATCAAATGCTGCCTTTTGCAAATCACTGGGTACATCCATATTATCACATAATATTTTAGCTAATGTTGCTTTTCGGATTTCCGAAAGTTGAGCTTCAGAAAATCTAAACAATGGGTTATCAGATTCAAACCTGTGAAAAAAAAAATTTAAAGCATAAAACAAAAACAAATTTAATCTGAAAAAATTACCAAAAACGATCACACTGTTTTAAGTGTCTGAATTGTAAGCCTATAATGCATGCAAAAGTCGGCCCCACGAGGCCACCTTTCACTGGATATTCACTTAAGCCACCAGGAAATAAGTCAATATCGTCTGGACTGGCATATATCGTTTTGAATCTGACAATAACTTCTGGAGACAGTTCTCTCGTCAAATCTTCCCAAGTATTTGCACGTCGAAGACCACATCTTGCTCTAAATGAGTTGTATGATGGTACAGCATGGTCCCGTCCTATAAATTTCAATATAAAATTTAAATTAAAAATATTTTTGCATTGTTAATATTTTATACCTCTTTGAATATTTAAAGCGGGCAAATCTTGTCCAGAATGTGGTACTTTCACGTTTTCAAACAAATGATTAGTAATTTCACCAGTAATAAATTGATCTAAATTTTCCATAGGTGTACTAACTTGACCTCTTACTATCTCATCAACCATTTGGTCCTAAAATTAAATATTAAATACAAAAATAATAAATAAAATAAATAAATAAAAGTAATTTTTATGTAGGTACACAATTGAAACCTAAAACTAACCCTATAAATTACGTCAGGATTGAAAAATACATCTCTCAATAACAATGCTGGTTCCAGAGGATGATACGATGGTGACATTCTAGGAATATGAGGTCTTAATAAACTATGGCCTATTCGAAAAGCAGCTACAGCAAATTCAGTAAAAGGTCCCGGATGACAATCGGGAGAATAACCTTAACATTTTATAAATAATTATTAATAATTAATAGCATTGTTCTAGCGATATATTTTAGATGTATTTTTAATAAATATTATAAAAAAAATTACTTTTGTAATATCCAGCTGAAGAAAGTCTCAAGTCATATTTATCAACAGCATCCCAACCTAAGATACGTGGCAAGAATTCGTTGTATACAATTTGTTGATAAGTTGCTGTAAATATTTTTCTTGTATTTTGGTATATTTTTTCGTCATTCCAGTGTGGATTAAGTCTGTGTAAAACTTCGGCAATACGATTGTGTTCTCTCATAAAAATTGTGTGGAGCGCAGTCAGTCCAGGTTGTTCACTCACTCGACCATCGCCTGAAATATAGAAATATAATAATTCATAATTCATAAATGTAATATAATCACTTTACAAACCTCCTATAAAACAGTAGCCAGATGAAGATTTACATTCTGGATGTATAGAGGATTGAGGCATTAAATCCTTTCTCAAAGGTATATGATGTACTGTAACATTTAGCTTTCCAATATGAAATGCCCTGAGGTCTTTAGCCATACATGAATCTGAACCATAAACGCTGGACAGATCTAAGTACGCAGAATTTTGATTGATTTGATCTCTAGGACCCATACGTTGTTGGCCTGGTAGAGATCTCATAAACGGTAAACACATCCTAACACCAGTATTTGGGTTTACTTGTGGATAAAACGGATCACCCTCGGGTATTTGTATCGGCATGCACTCTGGGTGAACTGTTATAGGACTATCACATGATCGGCAGTCAGGTATAGAAGAGAAATATCCTAACAAGTTCCAATAGTATTTTTAAAATAATCATAATAATAGAACATTATAAGTGTATAAGTGACGTTTACCTTTATGAACTGGTGTAAATGTTATGTCATGATCTAAGATCTGAGCGAATTGCATAAGCATTAGCGTGTAACGGCCGTGTAAATGACTGATATCTGGATGAGACATAGCACTCACTAATCGAGCAGATGGTAATGGTACACCAGTCACGGATGTCACTCTTGGATGATTTATTCCTAAAGAAATGTATCGTTTATGCTTATCAATAATATATTATTTAATAAAATTAATTTGTTGAGGTTTACCATTTTCATAAGCAGAGGGCATTAAACGTTGAAAAGTCGTCAATGCTTTACCAATATTTGGGTTATTTAAATTATTACAATAGCCACTAAATGATCTATATGGGTTATGGACGTCACAAGGATGTGTTTCAATAGGACATTCGCCATCACTGAAATGTATTGGCGGAGCATAAAGTTCAGAAAATTGTAAGCTATCGAAAAAGTTATGTCCTAAAGAATTTAAGCTGAATAATGGATCATTACTAATATCCAAAACTTGACGACGACGACGTCTAAAACATATGCATACAAAATATGTATAATAATTTGATATTTCTAATAATAATAATTATATTAATATAAATAATAATATATATAAATAAATAACTAACCGCTTTTCTAGTGATTTCAATATTTCTTTTGAAGCATATTCGAATAATAGTGAGTTATTTGCCAATATTAATGATGATTTACTTGCTTTACTAAATGCAGCAGCTGTTCCAAGAGGAGACTTTGGGTCTACTCCTCCTTCTAAAAATAAAATATAAATAGTAAATAAATTTAAATTTAATAATATTTAACTATTAACATACGTTTTGACCATAAAAGAAATTCAGTTTGTTTTCTTCTGCTAACGTCATCTTCGGCCTTTCTCCACGCTTCTCTTACTAGATTTTGATTGTTGATCTGTTCAGAATTTTGTTCCGTTTTATTAACTGTTATTTGGTCGTTACCGATCACTGAATTATCTTTCCATTGGTAAATATCTAGTTTAGAATGTTGGTCACAATTTATTGGATGATTTCTGAAAGAAAATAATAAAAGTTAGGCATGTGTTAACGCTACAAAAACTACATAAAAAAATAAAGATATCTATATATTAAATTAAAAAAATTACAAATAATCATCTCGATCAATAAATGCTTTCGGTTGTATCATCGTTACGTCTTCAAAGTTTTCACAAATAATTCCAGCCAATGTGCTTTGTCTAATCTCTTGCAATTGACCTTTGCTATACGTAGAAGGGGGAAAATCGTTTTCATACCAAAACCGATCACTATTCTTGATTGAAGAAAACTGATTTGCAAGTAAACAAGAAAATGTCTGACCAAAAACAGCTCCCTTCAGTGGTGTTTCTAGTAAACCACCAGATAGCAAGTCTATATCACTGTAAGTTCTATTAAAAATATTCATACTATAAGTAAAATGTAATAATCAGATCACTATATAAAATATAGTTAAAAAATATTAAAAATAAATATTGATTTTTAATATACCTGTATAATGTTTTATTAATTTTATCTACGCCTTGATCATCAGATTGAAATGATCCACTTGAACATACATTTTTCCATATCTTATAACCAGGGATTTTCATTTGTCTACCCAAATTCAATAGTGCCTCGAGATCTATTAATTCATAATTGTATGTTAAAATAATTATTGTGTTCATCATAATTATTTAACATTATCATTCACTTTTTTTTGGCAAACTGTAGTTTTCGGTATCGCCTAAATTGTTTTGATTGTATTTATCGATTATAATTGATGGCAACATAGGTAAAACCGTTGCATATACGCTTTGCATAGTACCAGGTTGATTAGAACTTGAATATCCTGAGTAATATCCATGTTTTAGTGGATTTAGATTCCATTCATTCATCATTGCCTGCCAAAATTAAGTTCTCACAACACTTAAAATTGAATTAATAGACGATCGATTATAAAATTACTCACGTGTCCAATGACATTGGGAATAAATTCGTAATACGTGATGTGTTGCAATTGAGCAATTGTTATTCTCTTAGCTTCTTCAAAAAGCGTATTGTTTGACCATCCTGGATTGATATCCCTCAATTTTTTAACTAAACGATTATGTTCCGATATTAATAAATTATGAATTGTTGTCGAATAATCGGAGTTTTTGGGCGTAGAGCTAAAATAAAACTAATTAAAATATAAATGCATATTTTTGTTTATAATTTCTATAAACAAACCTAGAACATGGAGTCAATTTTAGGTTGCCCGATTCAGATTTAATGACTTTTGTGGTGGATGCTTCACAAGAAACACTATCATATATCGGAGATGCATCTAAGAAACTAGTCGCGGCGTTCAAAAAAACTGCATTGTCTATATATTTTATAATACAAATATTATACATTTTATATTACGATTATAAGATGACTATATTCACTACAATTCAATCTGTTTACCAGTTGTATTTTCCATGGCTAAATCCAACCTGATAAAATCGGCCCACATTCCCGACATGACAGTCAAATGTTTATTGCCAGCTATTGAAGACCTACTTAATATTTCTGCCACATCCGAAGCTTCAGGCCATTTAGTCGAATACGATTCATCTTAAAAATCACAAACAATAAAAATTGAGCACAGATTTTGTTTTAAACTAATAAACAATGACATTACTTTGAACTTCAGATGGAAATTGAAGAAACGGTGAGTTCCGTTTGCCCCAATTCGGTCGATGGACGTTATTGCATCGTCCGTCAGCGTTCCTGTACTTACTCACTGTGCATTTTTCATTAACGGAACAACTAACAGTTGTAATACATATAAGATATGCTCCCAGCATCAGGAACAACCTAATTAAATTAATTTTTTTTTTTTAGAAATCAACATTACGATTGCGTTGATTGTATATATGTGTAAAAACGAATAAGAAGTTGAACTACTGTGGATTCTAATATCACTTTCACTACAAAAAAATGTATTTAATGTGTTTTACTGTTAACTGATTTTTAAAGCAAAATGTAATATTTAGAGACAAATGAATGATATATATTGCGTACTTTTTATAACTATTATGCTACTGCAAGAATTTCAATTAACTAATTAATTTCAGTGTCATTGAGTGTATAATAGTATCGTGCTGAGACGTACGTATAGTGACAGCTGTCATATTGTGATGTAGCTGCCTGCCTAGGATACAGCAGTAATAGTAAATTATAGGTATAGACGTATAGTAAACGGATAGCTTATTCACATTTTTCAAGCTTTTAATTACTTGCATTTGTTCAGATATATAATTTTGTTTACTCTGTCTTATATTTGTTGTAGATGTATATTAGTAGACATAGTCTTGCATATTAGTATTATATTATTTAAATATTAGTCTATGTTCATACTTTTTCTAGGAATTAGGAAGTATATTGATAGACGTGTGTAATAAATGTGTCTCAAATTGTTTAAAAAACCTGTTATGATATAATTTATAGAACACTTGTCAAATATACTTAAAATGAACAGTAATGAACATTTTGCATCTCTAGCTTTTGCTGTTCAAAATGTAGATGAACCAATTAAGACATGTGTAAAAGTTATTTATTCTTCGGTTACAGATTAATTTTAAATTGTAGATTAAAATTATATCTATGTTTTTAATAATACCTATATATGAATAACTAATTTAAAATGAATAGTGTCTAATATTGTTTCTACATTTTATGAATTTGATTAATAATTATTAGACATACAAGTAAATTCAGTTTTTATATATCAGAATAAAGTATAGCACAATAATTGATTTCAACGACTGATGATCCCTTACAATCTATACGAAATACTATCACCCAACCTATAAATACGTCGATTCTTCTCCAATTCATCGAAGAGACGACCTGTTCCAGAAAATATAACGTACACACATAGTTTTTTTTCTTCTGTCACATAAAATTCAAATTAATAGAACTTCTTGAATCATAGGTAAAATCATTTTTATACAACGTGAATGTATTGTATTTGTTAGAAACTTAGAAATGCCAATAACCGTTAGAGCTGTGGCGTATGAATAAAACCGACAAAAAAATGTATTAAATATTTTTATAACTAAATAAATTCAATAAAGTTACGCTTTGTCCTTTTCTATGTGCAAGTTTACTTTATCTTTGAACGAAATAATTAGTTATCTTATAACATAAGATATAATACAATTATTTTTTATTTGGTTCATTTAATTTTATAACTGTTTAATTAAAATTAATCTAGATTTTATTTAAAGCAGTGTAACGCTGTCCCAACGGCATAATTTTAATCATTTTATAACTACAAAAACCAATTTTCTGCACTTAGTTTACAAGATAAGCAAATAATAAAAAATTTTACCGTTTCATGTATATTATGTATATTATTACAAGAAAGTTCGGGAAATTGGCCTGAACAGCGCCTATATTATACATATTATACATATACTAACTATATTATTATATTCTAATGTATTAATTATATCGGATGCGTGTTAAAAATATATATCATATAAAATATTAAAATTATTTTGTGTATTTTACAATTTTACATTTCCTAAACGAAAAATTTAAATCAAATAATGTTCATCGAATGTATTGTTTTTTGAACTCAAATTTGTGATAACAATATATATACAAACATTAAAATGTACACGAAGAAAATATATAAAAAAAATGTATTTATGATTTTAGAGATATAATGTAATTAGTGATAATTTAGTAATATTAATATTCCGAAATGTTATTCATCCCACATTACCAACTTCACCTAGAAAAATATGCACAAGTACCTCACCCAAATATTTACATAACATTTAACGTAACACATATAATGCATTGTAGAAAGTTTTGATTATTCATATTTCCTAAAGCTACTGACACATTTTAAGAAAAAACATGTTTATTTATCACGTGGTCTTACTCAAAGGAGTTATGAAATATTATATTTTAAAAAATATGATATTAATAATAGTGTGAAAAAATAAAAAATACATTCATTATAAAATTGCCAATTTCTATTATATAGGTAATAAACTTTATTACAAACTTGTTCATGTATAAACTAACTTGGTATCCTTAAGTAGTAAATATTTTTCAAAAAACTAAAAAATTATTATTTTGAAAATAATTTCAAATATACTAAGTAATATACTACTTTGTAATAAACTATAAATATTATCTACAATATGTTGATACTACAATTGATTAATATATTATAAAAACTAAAATGAAAAAAAATATATTTAAAATATGAATATAATATGTTGGTTTTTGATTTTTATAAAACACTTAAGTGATAAATATACACCATAATATTTTATTTAAATAAATAAAAATGTCAAATTCGTTCCTAGGTATAAAAATTAAAATATCATCCTGACGAACTTTATATTGTATAGGTACACGTGTAAATGATTTTCGTTTCAATAAAAAAATTAAAAAAAAATTAAAATCGTCTTAAACAATAGATACTGTTTGATTCCTATGATAGATAGCTTTGGTTAATTAATGCATTAATGTGTACAACATAAAAATACATTTAAGAAAAAGTGAATTCTTTATTTTATTTCTAAGGCATATGCATATTATTATAATATGGTCTTACCTCAACCGTAGCGTTTTCGGAACATCCATGTTTGTATATTTTCCTCTAGTCGATTTGGATTAATACACTTTTACTAATTATTATTTTATATATTATATTAAAAAATACAAAGTAAAAACAAAACGATTTGACTCAGTCAGTCAGACAATACGTGTGCACATCATTATATTCATTCGAATTAACCGCCGTTACGAGCGCTCACAAATCACAAACTAATACTATCACTCTTCACTATACGTACCGATTCGCAGACGAAGAACGCCCTTGTCCACCAACATGTCCTCCTACTTTTCACTGTTAAACCCAAGTGTAATACTACTTTCCCTATCGTTTGTTATTGGATAACAAAACGACGAAAAAAGGAGCGTGGATTAAACCGTATTTTTAATATTAATAATTATTATTCAATACGCGTCATACGCTGTGACAGAGGCACGTCACCAAATAACCGACAAATTTTTTGAAAAAAATATAAAATATAATATTAATCAGAAATATTGTGTTTAGTAACATGATGTTGTAAAATATAATATAGTATTATACAAAATGAGTCATTTTGTAATTATGGTTTTTTCCTCCGAATCTTCAGAAATTACGAAAACACATAGGTACCAATTACCTATTTGTATTTTATTAATTTATTATTGTATTGGTTACGATGATGTTAAAGTTAAATAATCAATTATCATTGTGGAAAAAAAGTATTTAAATAAACAATTTATTACTAAATTATTATTTATTATAATTTTTTATTGTCAATAATGTATTGTTATTTGGGCACCTCTAGCCAAAAGTAATTTTACTAATTTTTGGAATAAATAATTTTGACAACGTCTATTATGAAATCCTAATATTAACATTATTATTGGACAATACCACTAATCACTTATCAATGTAAAAATATTAAAGTTGTTTTTTTGTTTAAATAGTTTTTATTATTGAAACTAATATACAGTGGAACCTCGATAAGTCAAAATAAATGTCGTTCCCTTGCGAAAACTTAAGTAAATTATTGATTTTAGTAAGTCTATAACCTCGATAATTAAAAACAATTTATTTCCCTGGAATTTCGACCTATCGAAGTTCCACTGTAATTTTGATCTTACATATCCCTTATTTTTTCTCTTAGGTCTTAACTTTTAAGTACATTTACTATATGGATAGGTATCTACGTATATGACCTTACATATTATATAATATATATTATACATACATGTACATTGTAGCAATGTAGCTATTAGTTGCCAGAAACTTAAACTCTAAAAATAAATTAGTATATAAATTACTAAAATATGTATTTATCTACACACTCGATAAGTTTTTAAATACCTAGTAAAATATGTTATAGGTACTTAATACTATATTACTATACTATACTATGCTACCTATACTCATCTCGTAGGTACAGTTGTATAAGTATGTATAAATGTATCATATATTAATATCTATTCGATCTCAACACTCCTTAATTCGCATCGCTATAATCATTTTTCAAAAACAACCGTAAAAAAGGTTATTATAGTTATCGTACCTACTTAAATATAACACACTGTCATTAAATTATTGTAATAATAATTGCTCAACACAAATGGTTAAGCATTTGTTAAATGTTAGGACGCATCACTTTGATTTTGGTAGACAACACTTATACATTTATAATATTATTATCTATAATAGCGGTACCTATATCAATATGTTCGTCGAGAATATTGATACCCTAGCAACTAATCAAATATTAAACATACGACGATGGAATAAAATAATTAAAAATATTAAATTATAAGTTTTAACAAAATTATAGGCTTTGTAGACCTGTTTATTAAAAGTGGAAATAAGAAAAAAATATTTATTTACTAACGAGTGTAAAGTTATGAAATTTATCCATTATAGTATTATACCTCATGCCAATTATTTTCACCCTTAAAATAAGACTCAATGCAATAAGAAAATTTTAATATTTGCATATAAAAACCGAGAATCCACCTGTCAATGGACATCATATTCTTTAGTCAAATCAAATAATCTTTATATCAAATATTACAATTTATGATTTTATGAACTCTTAATGCAATATAATATAATGCACTTGATACTTTATGATTTGTTATAATAAGTAAAATAAGTAAATAAACGTTTTATATAATATCATGAAGAGATCTACACAATCCCAAAAATAATTGAATAAATTAGACTAGGTATTTAATAAATATATAATAAAACTAAATCAAATCTCTTTTTGAGTTTTAATAGTGATATACATATATAGAATAATATTTAAAAGTGAAAACGTTTTTTAATGTATGCCAAATTACATTAAAAAATAGTAAATATGACATATATACAACTCTGATAATTATAACTATTTTAACAGTACATAAATATAATATTATTTGACGAGGTTTGAGGTTTTATTTTTATTTTTGAAAAAATTACATGCAGGAGTAACCGTTTACGAACTAATTTACATAATATTTTCACGCTTTGAAGTTCGTTCACATAATATACTTAATCTAATAAAGTACATAACATAAACGCTGTTCTGTAGGGGGTGTAACGACGTTATTATTATAAGTTATAGTTCCTTAATGTTCACTTAGGTCACGACAATTGAGAATAGGAAAACCCATATAACACAGCAGTTAATCTCTGGATCACCCCGCGGGAAGGACATGTCCTTAGACTCACCTCACCCACCTCGTGCTCTCACCCCATTCAAACCAAAAAAAAAAAAAACGTTTTTATCTCGCGTGTCCGACGCGCTCTCGTCAAGTTATCGCATTCAAACAATTATCGGCGAGCGTTCAATTAATTAACACCGGCGACATAGGGTCAATTTAATAATAATATATTATTTATACGGACATTTTGCAGTTGTCTGCAGCAGGTTATGTGCACGCGCGCGCGATGCATAATAATTTATTAAATAATATATGCGTATAACTGTGCGGGGTTAATCGTAAATGAGCTGTTAATACCGACCGAGGAGCTTAATATGTATAATATAAATGTATATAATGATAATAATAAATCTATCAAAAACAAGTCCAAGCTGCAGAGAAAAAAACGCATTAACGTACATAATTATAGCGGGCGCACTATATTATAGTGTCAGTAGGTCACGAGTAGATTCGATATAAAGGCTAAACCTTTCCAAAACATATATACACACATACACAAACATAGAATACAATATATAATGTATGAACACTTCACGTAAACAATGTTTTGATTTTGATTTTGAAAATATCCAATTCATTTAACACTGTGTCGTATATTATACTCGTATTATATTATACGCAAAGGTTAAAGACCTAATGGACCGGCATCGGTTCAAGGAGCGTTAAAATAAATAAATAAAAGTACTGGTTGTGGGTGCCTAATTCTATTGTTCTAACGACTAATAGACGGGGAAGGCGGCGGTGGCGATTGTCATCCCGTACAAATCTATAAGTCCATAAATTTAATATTATTATTAATCCAATGCGTTATACATACATAATGTAATGTTTTATATTGTTGCACAACACGAGTACCTACCTACCTACCTATAATGTATTAATAATTTCGATTTTCGTGACCGCTCTTGACGGACGTCTGGACGTTATTCACTTATTCGTATAGTGCAGGGATAGGCTCACGCATATACCCGTAAAATGATCTTGAACGTGTTTAGTAAGTCACGGTCGTCGCATAATACTCGTGCGTAGTCCAAACACTCCAAACGCACTGCACATATTATATTGTTACAGTAATAACATTATAACATATCGTTAGAGCCCGCGATCAACGATATAGACGATATTTATAACATTATATAACACAGTTATTTATGAGTTAAGTAAATACACGTTTTTGTTATTTTGAACTTTGAATATTTTCAATAAATCGCTATTTTTAGAAACACATTTTTTTTATCCATACATATAAAAAAGGATAAACTTTTTAAGAACACGCATTTAAAAAAGTTTCTAAAAATGTAGTAGATTCGTTAGGGTGGTAGGTAATAGGTATATTTAAACAAAATATGGTTATCTGTAAGATATTGATGTACTCAAAAATAAAACCATCTATATGTATATAGTACATATTAAAGGTACAGCCATTGGCTTTGACAAAACTTCGAGGGGGGGGGGGCGACAATAGAACCATGGCAAAAAAATAAGCAAAGAGCTTAATAAGATTTTATGTTAATAATTGCCAATTATTATTATTTTTAATATTTACATATAAAAAGAATTTAATCACGACCAAAGGGATGGAAGCAATCACCCCATAGCCTTCCTTCAAAACTACCACCGAACTAGTATGCATTTTAATTATCAACTATTTACATTCGAAAAGCATATCAATACAATATGAAACGTCTGTGAGACGATTTGTTCAAGTTTAAATGTTCAATCCAAAGTGGATATTATACTATAATAATGTGTGAGAAACGTAAACGTAATATCTTATAAAATATCTGGTCGCATGAAACATTTGAAATTATTATACACATATAGGTAGTTGCCATTACGTATTTGATTAGATACAGAGTTTAAATATTTCACCAAACTTGCATCATCTAAAAGTAACAAAAAACAAGCTTCCGTAAATTGCTCATGGCTAAATCTAATATAATTTTATGAGTCACGTAAATGCGTAATACCAATAGGCAATAAATAACAATTAGCGTTTTAGAGTGCCCGAAAATGCGATCTCACTTTTATTTCTATACGTAATTTGCCGTTTTGGCTAAATTACTTTTGTTTAAAATTTAATATTTTTATATATAATATGCTCCTATAAAAAATATATAAATGAATACTGCTTAGTTCTCACTTTTAGTAGAAACTAAAATTAACTTACTATAATATACTCTGCCCAGCTAGAAAACAGGTCGATTCTCCGCATCCCCACGCGACACCCTGCCACCAAGATAGGTTTTACTATGGCAGGGTGTCGCGTACTCGCGTGGAATGAGCAAAAGAACCGAATTTCGTCAGGCCAAGGTATGTTCTATACCTGGACTGCAGAGTATAATAATTAACAATATATTACATCGAAGAGAAAAGTTAGTTTTTAAATTGTTCAGTCTTAAGTAAAATTATTGCTTTATTCAATGCACGCTTGCGTCTTAATAAATTATATCAATAATTCAATTAACTAACAGTGATTTGCTTTTCCACCCCCCCCCCTCAAAATAATTGATAGAATTATAACTTTTGTATCTACTGCTACACATAAGATGTCGCGAGGCGTGGGTGTTTATAGGTTAGGTATTGGGTATTGAGTTACTTATTTAGTTTTAAAACAAAATCAATAAACATATTCACGCGCAATACTTTGAGCTGATCTGCAACAGTGCAGTAACCAGCCAAATATAATTTTACTATACAGTTTACTACCGATTACCTATAAACAATATATACAATATAAACTTACTATATTATAGTAAATACCTACTGTCTTAATGTGATTGATTTATTAATCTATAAAAATTGTGAAGTGTGAACGAACGCAGGAACGCTCAATGTTAATGAAATAATTACGTGCGATAAAGCGAATTAAAATTTACTGATACATCATATTATATACATGTATGTTATTTTATTTGTTACGTTATTGTAATAGTTATTCTCGCGACATTATTTATGTCCCTGAGTCGGACAAGTTTTCTTATATGAGAACTATTTTGACATAGCATTCTAATAATATGCATAAAACATAGCCAACTTGGGTAGGCATACGCGTTACTTTTATCAAGCGACATTTTTTTGAAGTGTTTTATATTGACATTTACTCGAAATGTCCTTCAACCGAATAGTATTGGTTCACGATTTTTACGATACGACCGGTGCAGCCGCTACGAAACCTCTACTATATGGGCCCGTGGGCAAACGTAAATGAGCACCGACCACATATGCACCGATCATCGAAGAAAACATAAAATAAAAGATAACTGTTCATAGAGTTTGACCAATTAATCGCAAGACAATAATAAGTGACTTTAAAATTCTTCAATATAAGTATTTCGATAACCTAAGTTGGCTAATTAAATGCACTGTTATGTTCACTGTAATATGTCACTATGTCAGACGTCTGGTTTGCATAGAAGTCGTTTCAAAGATGAAAAGGACTAGGTAATACAAATATACAATATATTTAATAACAATGCATTTGCTATTAATTATCTAAAGTTTTTTTTTGCAACAATCTCTGAAATTGAATATAATAGAATTTTTTACATTATAATATGAACTACTAACATCTGGAAATGTTCTTTTAAAATTATTAATATGAAATTTAAAAATAACAAATACTAATATATTATAGAGAATGATATATTATAAAAGTGTAGAGAAAAACTAAGTACGAAAAACAAACATAATATATTACATAATCAATTCAAAATCTAAAACCTAAAAACTGCATTATTTCTTTAAAATAATTATATGTTATGTGTAGTTGTTGGTTGTTACATAAATACAATAGGCATACATAAGTACATGTAATTTGTGATGATTATATAGATGGTAAATATAACATAATATAAAGTTGTATATAATATATAGGTGCGACATGAGTAGTTAGTAAATATAATATGTTTATTATAATATTAATCATATATATAGTCTCATATATAAATGTAATTGTAAATCAAATAAAAATTACTTTAATGTACAATTTTAAATTAATATCAACTTTTCATTATTAGTACCAAATATACTATGCTAGTATTGTATTCTAAAAAACACTGTTTAAATAGCATATTGTGACTGTGTGAGTAGGTAATAAGTTCATAAACCGAAAATGAAATTACAAAATTGAAAAATATGTTGCAATGTGCCAATGTATACAATTTTTTTCGATAATAGATCAATACAATTAATTAAGTCTACGCATTAATGTTGAAATGTAAACATTTTTTTATTAGACATTATACCGGATTAAATAGTTTTTTTAGGCTAATAATCAACGTAAGCTGTTTAGTTGTAAAATGTTCAAAGCCGTTTCACGTAACATTTTTACTAGAATTTATAGTTGTACAAAATGCGCATAATAATACGTCGTATAATCCAAATAGGGAAATCCTCGGTTTATTCACCGTGAAATGTATACTCGGCGCTTTATCGTTCCGCAGTGTGCTTTTCTCTTCTTCGTGAATATTGTGTTTATTTTGCATGACAGTTAAATTTTGATCTAGATAACGCATAGACATTGTAAAGATGTATTATCATTAAATAGCTTTATATATAATATGTATAATACTATAATATTATAACAATAAATCAAAAAGTATCTAAAAAATGAAAAATGTGTGAACACTTTTGTAATTATTGAAAAAAGTTCTCATTTTAATATTCGTAGGTATACACTATACACATAGTATACATAATATGGATAATTTACAATACTAATAATATATACACAACATAATAGTATTATGATCGATAATACGGTTAAAGTTTATTTTATTATAAAACTTTAAATTAAACACGATTTACTATAAACGTTTAAGTGAACTGATTAATTATCATCATGTTATATTAATTAAGACATACTTACTGGGCCAGTACTGGCTACTAGACATGACGGTGACCTAAAATTTGTCTTTTCAAATTTAAAATATCTTAAATCATAGTTTTAATATTTTATTATTAAAATACAGTTGGCCAGAAAATAACAACGTGTCAACATATATTATTAATTATTATTATCCTGAAAAAAAAATAACACGGTATACCTAATACCTATGTAACTGATGTTTGAATAAAAAAGTGCTTGCATATAAATTACAAAATAAACAAATTTATCATTATTTATAGTAGCAGTTTTAATTAAAATAAGATAATATAGATTAAATAATAAAAATCAAATTCACGACTTCATTAATATGTTAAAACATGATTATAAAATAATAACAGCTATATGTATACATTATTTTTAATTGTGTAGCTATATAATTTAGTGTATTTAGATATAAATCATAGTATGTACTGTATTGAATTTATACACCTATAGGTACATATTGTAAAATAATAATATATAATTTTAAATTATCATTAATTATTTTATTTTTAGGATTAATTTATTAATTTAATTCTAAGGTACCTTTTCCTCCTGTGGTACCTACATTATATTATTATGTCATTTATTCATATTAAATGTCTTGTCTTTTTTTACGAAATAATTTCAAAATATTACACTTACTAACCTGTCACAGAGTAAGAGTAAGAGGGAAATCCACTTTCATAATCACGAGTGAAATGTATGCTTAAAATTTTAACTGTGTAAATTCATTTTTAATACCTATGTTATTTACTATTTATTTTTTAATACATAAATGATTAATTTTTATAATACGAAAATGAATGAAAAAAATATTTCCTAATTTTTAATGTTTCTGAGTACATTTAATATCAATTTCCTAATCGGTAATTCTTTCAACAATAAGAATACAATAAATATTTAGTAACTAAATTACATCTTAAAAATAAAAAGACATATTTATCTTAATTTTTATTTTGTAACCATTTAAATATTTTTAAAGTATAAAATGTATACATTGAGTCATTGAGTGTACTTCTACGGTGGCGGTGTAGGTACAAATTAAATATCATTCAATTTAAAATAAAAAAATAAAATACCCACGATGTAACAAAATTAGAATGCATAAACCATAGTACCTAATCGTTAAATAGTATTCTCAAAGTCCAAAGACCCTTAAATTTTAGTTTAATGCTGCACCTTTTTATAACGTTAAGCTGTACGTCAAACCGAGAATACGTATTTAATTCACGTATTTATCAACTATTTTCTTAGAGTAGGTACCTACTATAAATGCCCTCGAATAGGCTTTTACAAAAATGGTCACGTACATTTTTATATTTTCTTCTATTTCACTTTGTTGTGTGTGCTAAATTGAATTAAAAATAATGTAAGATTGTTTTGAAAAAAAAAATAATTCCCACATATTCTAATATATACACATACCTATTACTCCTACACATTTATATTCTTCAGTTGTTCGATCGAAAATTATAAATATTATTATTCTGTTGAATTATACTTGAATTTATTAAAATATTTATAAAATTAATAATCATTATGTATAATAGGTAGGTACATACTTTTATGTAGCCAGATTATTTATTATTTTTATTTGATTTGTGATTTCACAGTCTTGCTGTTATAGCGTAGACTTGGTTAAATAATAATTAATAAAAGTAAATGACACTAACAATAACCAATCAATTTACATACCTACCGATAAACCTAAACATAGAAAGACCAGCACACACAGAATTTAATGGTGATCATAATATATTATATATATTATAAAATATAATGGGATTCTCAAACATGTTTAAATTACAAACAATAGATGAAAATACCTAAAATTAATTATCTTATTAACCATTAAATGAATTAGAAATAAACATTAATATCACTATCGTAATAATGATTATACATTCTTCATACCTAAAAATGAAAAATCCTATTACTCTTTATTATCTCCGGCAATAGTTCTTATTGCATTCGGTAATTCTGCTGGTGTTGACTTATTTTCTTGTAATTAAAGCGATGTAAAATCAATATGTTTGATTCGATTATATTCCATAACTGTTATTTTTTTGTCTCTGTATGTTTAATTTATTCATTTATTTTAGCTTTAACTAAATAATTAATTTTCTTTGTATACTAAAAATTACCTACATGATTTTAATGACTATAAGTACTTGTACTCATATCTATACAAATGGAATTTATTTCCGTACAAAAGAAAAAATGTCATCCGAGTAAATTAGATTGGAACAATTTTAATAGGTATTTATATTATATTGTATTTTATAATATCTATATCAATACAGTTTTTATATTTTGTAAGTACTTACTATAACTAATCAAATGTTAGTGTGTATACACTACTATACAGTACAAGTAGGTACTTTGTTATATTATGATTTTCCTTAGTTTATACCTATTATATCAGTTGATTTTAAATTAAATATCAAATCTTGTTTCCGAGAAATGTTTGTAAAAATCCTTTACTTTCTATTATACACAGATGTTTCAGTGTTTGAATCGTGTTTTTAAGTTGAGTCTAACCAACAGTTAACACAATAATGAAATTAATTATGAAAGCATGTTTTTGAATACACATTTTGGGATTGCGCAATAATCAAATCGCACTGGCACGGGGACGGGGTCACCTGTCAATGTGTTGGATCAAGCATGACGATGACATGTTCCTTTAAAGTGGGGAAGAGCATGAAATATGAAAATATTATAAGAAAATTAAAATATAATATGTTATTAGGAAAATTTCATACTGGCCGTATTATTACGAGAAAGTTTAATTTATATAGATTATTATGTAAGTGATATGTTTATTATGTTAATAATGACCGCTTTAATATAATATAATATAAATTATAATAATCGAAGTAGTTCTACATTCAACTGATTTGAGCAGTGATTTCAATGAAAAGTTCGTCGACCGCAAAAAATTACCAATCGCAACCACCTATATAATAGGAGCATTTTACGTAGGGCAAAATGTTGTTTAAAACACTGAGTAGTCAAAGTGGGAACTATTACGAACGTGCCCCTCCAATTTTTTCCATTCGCATAATATTTACTCCTACTTATAGTTTTCAAATTTTGTGAGAATTAGTTGTTTTAATCATAAATCAATAATATTATATACTACTATGTATTCTAATCATATGCTTAGATGCATACAAATACTATGTGAATAGAATTTTTTTAAATTTAAATTCTTTAACTTACTGAAACTGTTGACACCTTCCAGTGGCATAATTGTGTGGTGCGAGAGGGGCAGTTGTCTCCTGAAATATTTGTGGAGCATAGGTATAATTTTGCCCACCCAGCTATATTATAACAGCAGTATACATTTTTAAATCTTCTAAAATAAAGAAAGAATGCAATACATTTAAAATACATTTATAAGTTAATATTGTATTTAAGTCCTTACATTTATTTCACGTTTCTCCTGTTGTTTAATACAGTGTTGACGTATAATTTTCAATGTTATTGCAAACAAAAATAACCCAATAATATTACAGGTGATGGTTATTGGTTACATTATTTTTTTCAAACAAGTTATTATAGAATACCTTTTTTTTAATGAACTCTTAGGTACCTACCAACTTAATAAGGACCTATAAGGTTTGTTTCCAAGTCAAACAACGAGATTTAAGACTTGTCTATAAACAAACAACTCGGCTATGCTTTCGATTTTGGTGGATAAATTATTTTGTCCCCCCCCCCTTTAGTTTTTTACTAAGTGTCTAAGTTACGCCACCGATTTGCCTTATATAAAATATTCACATACCTGTACGCTGACACACCAACTCCAATTTGAATAGGACATTTGGAAGTTTAGAACACTATGATACTATTAGTCTATAGGTAGGTTAGAATCGCTCGAACAAACTATGAGTTTATCAACAAAAAAACTCGTGGAGCCCGGAGTAGGTATGCATATAAACGCAGAAGTGCAGACGACGTAAACGAGTAACATTATTATTATTATTATGGAATTATTAACTAGTATTTTATAAAAAAAAATAATATGATAACCAGATAACGGCTAATGAGTTTAATCCATTTGGGATGGCGTTCTAGTATTGAGAGTGAAATTACGCCTTAGGCTGATGTAGGAAGATATATTATGGTCGATTGATCAGAGAAGTGGTGCGCATGTTGTATTATTGTATAATGAAGAAACACACACACACACACACACACACACACACACACACACACACACACACACACACACACACTAGTCCGCTTAGTTTTGACGTCGGTGGGCAGGAAACACAGACGTTTTCGTCATCACCGCCGTGCATGCTATATTATACATGTACGCGTTTTCACACATATATAGTAATAATAATAATAATATCGTACGCGCAGACAGCCGGAAATATACTGCATTGATGGGCGAACGACGTCGAGACTAATTTTTTAGCGACAGACGAAAAAATGATAAATTATTGTGTCGTTGCGACTTGACACACTACAAACTATCGGCTTTTTACTATTCTTCAGCTTTGTCCTATCATCTATATATATTATTACAGTCTTCCCGATTCGTATAATACGCGTATATACGTATATATGTATAATAGGCAGATACCTGCTATTATGTAACGACACTGGCCACTGCATAATATGGTAAAGCGTATTATCTAGCATAACTATTGTACAAAAAAATGTCTTATTAGCTACAACAATATACGGTTTCCGTTTTCGTTTTTTTCGTTTTTTTTGTGAAATCGCCGACTGCGATAATTAAAATATACATCTTGTCTTGTGCGTCTCCGAGAATAGGTATAAGGTGTATATAATATATGTTACTATATTAGTACAAATACGAGATAATAATAAGTTTAAACATATATTTTATACGACGTTGTTTTATGATGCAAGTCTTAACTGCTTTCCTATATTTTTTTATACACAATAAGGGTTTATAATAGTGTATTAAGAAATAGTAATGTAATTTTTTTTCATCTCTGATAATATTTTATGCGGTTTTTCTGTCTGCGAGCTGGCGATTTCAAGTTTGACCCTTACGATCCCGATTCGAACTGTAAACTACGGTTTTAAAAGAGTAAACAAAAATCTTATAAGTTTCAAATACTTTTTAAAAGTGATTGCATAAGGTATAGGTACCTACTAAAGGTGAACACATCCGCGCGCAGTACTACAGGTGCCAGGTACTCGATCAATAACACTCCAAACTGTTAAAAAATAACTTTTCTAACTGCATGATCGTCGAGACTCGAGAGTCACCAGTGCGTTATGTATTTATGTATATAAAAATAAATTATAAGCGAAAATTCAGCAATTTATAATAAATTAAATGGCGTACATATACTATAAGCATATTATGCACTATACGAATATTATATTACTATATTATATTTATGGGGATTGCGAGATGCTATTCATGATAAATTATGATAAATAGAAAGATTTGCCACAATTATTATTATATACGCTTATTCATTACGAAGGATAATCGTTTGCACATTAACTTTCTTCCAATATAATAATTACGTGTGTGATTTTTTTTTTTGCGTACAATTATTAAGTATTTACATAGTTTAAAGATTTTTTTTTTTATTAGTTTGAGAAAATTCGCTCAATCGATTTGTTTCCGTCGTTATTATTGAGTGTTGAGTCGGTCCACTAAAATTCTCGCAGGTATTAATTTGCATAGTACGTATTAGTGTGACGTGCAGAATGACATCTGATAAGCGTGATTAGAAATAATATTGCTCATCAATATTATAATAAAGAATACAATATTATTGAATAATTACATTTGGAATATTTAGAAAACTCGTGTTATGAAATAACTGTATAATGGCTAACGGGCATAAAGACATACGCGTGTACGCAATCACGCAGGAAACTATCCTCTTTATCTTCTTCGTATAAATTATATAGCCTATGCCCTATAGGTAATCCATTACAACGTTTTATTATAATTTTAATATACTTTTTGAAATCATAGGTCATATTATTATAATGGCACTACCATACTGTTTTTCAAATGGATAATATGTAGAATTACCTATCTATTTCAATGATTATAATAATTATACGGGTAAGTAGAATAATAGTGGTACATTAACCTATTTTTATTACCTATTTACCGTAGGTAGTACAGTAAGTACATGTATAAATAAAAAGTAAGTACTTTTTAGTAATTAGATATCCTGTTTTTTATATCCATATATTGTCATTTAAATTACCCATAATATAACATGTAACTTGGCTAATATAATAATTATATTATATTTTATTATTTGTATGGCGTGTAGCTTAATTGCACATGATTTTATATTTAGTTAATTGCTAAAACCCTAAAGGTGTTATATATAAGGTGTAATAATTAGTATTTAGTAACAATTATCGTTGACTGTATTATGTTTAATTTGTTTATTTAAAATAAATAATAATATATTAGATTCGCTTTATTTAGGTATACTAGAGTTTTTTTATTCGTATACTGCACGTTCAAAACTTCAAAAGTATAAATTAAAAGTGTTTGGCACGGTCATTATTTAACGCCTGTTTTATTTTATTTAACGAAATACTTAAACATTTTCCAAATTAAATTTGTATTTTTAATTAAGAGAATAATTTTTCAAGTTTTCGACTACGGATTACGGTTGTATAATAAAATATAGTGTTGTGGATACTCTTTTTAATAATCCAATGATCATTTAAAACCTTTGCATTCGAAATACTTTACACGTAAACCCGTATTTCAAAGTGTTCAGAAGCATTTTACTTATGACATGTATAATTTACACTTAAAATAAATTATCTTAATAACATTATAGGCACTGACTTCAGATGTATAATTATATTTATAATATGTTTGAGTGAAAAATATGAATCTTCTATTCATCAACATCAAAATAAAATGTATAATTTGTATTAATAATATCTAACGAGTAACGATAAATAAAATGCAGGAAAATGTAGATGTATATTAGATTAATTGCTTTAAAAATAACCTTTTAATATTTTTTGTGTATGATATATAATATAATAATTGATGTCATACTCTAAATAAATAATCTTTTTTTAAAAATAATTGTAATTTTAAATAATATTACCTGCCTATGCCTATTTATTGTTCTGTTCTGTTTTCAATACCTTTTTAGTAATAGTGTTTTGTATTAATATATATAAGTTATATCTACCCATTTAAACGTAAATTTGAGAAACAACTAACAAAGTAATAACTAATAAGTAATAACTTATTTTAAATATCGTTGAAGTACACCTTAAATATGTCTTACGCCAGGAAGATGTAATATGGTGCAACATCCAAATATTTAATTATCATTTGTATTTATTACCAAAATTATGCAGTTATCAAACAATTATCCTCACACGCATTATTTTTGGATGTGTCGTGTGTACTGTTTACGTATTTTGGACTACCTACCTAGCTATTACAAAACATCCAACTGGTTTACCATCAATTTAGAGTCTGTAACTTTGACATTTAATTAGAAACCTTGACAAATGCTGCACTATAAGAGTATCAACACCCCGTCCCCACCAGGTGACACTACCGACATTGCCGATATACCTACTATAATATTATAATAGTTTTATATTATGTAAAACATTTAATAAAAGTCAAGATCATCTGTTAAACGAGTATTTTGTCTGTCATCATTCTTTGTGTTTTTTTTTCGTTTCAGATCGTGATATTCTTCAAGATTATCATTTTGTGACGCGTATTAGTATATACGCATTATATTACAATAGTTTAAGTCCTTACAAAACAATAAGATGAACACTTGTATAAATATTATTATTCTATTCAGTTTATTAAAATATTTACTTGAATGATATTTAGATTTCTATTTTTTTTTTTTTTTTGACAGGTGAACAATAATTATTTAAATGATATGAAAAAAGGGATGACTCTTAAATATGAAAAATTTAAACTATAACATTAAATCGCATGTATGCCTTACACAGTATACATTAAGTATAATACATGCGGGTATATTAGAAATTCGGAGTGAGAATGTATTGGTAATTGGTTTTAAACTGTAGTTTTTTACAAAATTCGTCAAAAATTAATACAATTTTGAATTTTAATAGATAATAATATCTATATTATAAAGTTTGATAATTAATACAAAGTTCTTCATAATTTGTTATTATAGCAACCTAAAAATATCGAAAATACATATCTATGGTTTTTTTTTATAGACAATAGACATTTCAAGTTCAAACTCTTACGAAATAGATATTTAAAATTAAAATAACGATTTTAGTTATTTTGTTGTTATTTAAAAAAATGTGTTTGTAGGAACTTGAAACTTTTTTCAATTTTTTAAGTTTATCATTTTACTATAATCAATATATTATAATTCTCATTATAATATTAGGTATATAATATACTTACATAGGTACCTTTGTGGTTTTGTTTTTGGCAAAATGTAATACAACCTAAATAACTAATATAAAAATAAATTACTTATAGCTATATAAATATTTAATTAAATGCAATATCCTTATATATATAGGCTGACGGACGTCAGAAGTCAGAATCTTCAAGTCTCCGCTCAGAATCATCGCGTATTCATCGTTTACAATTATTTAGCATTAAATTAAAATAAATTGAACACTCAACACATCTATTACATGTGATACGAGACACTCTCAAGACTCGAGTATACAGCTGCAAAAAAACGTACAAAAGTGAAATTTTATTTATTTGAAAATGTGTACACGGGGATTTTGGAATAGGTACTGAAGTTATAGTGGTAAGTGTTCCAAGCCCCTCGCTGCAGTATTAGTGTATTAGGTACTATATATATATGTTTTTAATTTATTATGTTCGCGTCGTAAACAGGATATCAGCAGTTGAAAATATGAAAGTGGATATAAAATTCATATCATTGGATAACCAATATGATAGTTTCAAAACTTCCTCAAATGTACGAATGTAGGCGATGATTTATGATATTTGCAGTTTATTTTTATTACCTTTCTAGAGCAGTACACGATCATCGACTATAATGCTACATTACTATAATAATGCGTATTAGTATTTAGTTTACGAGAATTATTGATACGGCAATATAGGTGCACTCAATCATAATATTATATTAATACAAGTTTTGACTGAAGTCGATGAAATCGGATTGGCATTGCCTCAGTATCTTCATTATTTTTCATTATTTTCAAGTAAAGTAAAAGTGTATAATTCATCCTAATTCGGTCTGTTATAGTTATACGACCCTGTTATAGGATGTATCATAATATTATTATGTTCCACGGAACAAGTAAAAGTACATGTAAAAATGTAAAATGCTCGTGTGGTCGTGTTGCCGCGTGGTTGATTCGAACTGGACTCGCGCCAATAATAGTCATCTGCTTTGAAACATGTCTAATATACTATTACGGTATATCCCTATTCTCATTTTGTACGAACCAATAATACAGTACAGAATATAACAATTTATAATTTAAAATTAAATGATAATTTTCCCAAAACAGTCTCAAGTATAACAACAATATTAAATCGCACGCGCGTACTTATAATGCCAGTACATGAAAGTTACGAAATTATCACGTGTATGTATTCTATATGACTAGTCACACTAAAATAGTAAAAATCCATCAATTGTCCACTATTCGGGTGTTGTGGGCGAGTCCATATATATGCAGGTATGCAAGGGCAAATATTATTATATCGAGTGAAAGGAACAATAATGAGGCGCCACAACAAAAATAATCTAAATTTTGGGCTTTGTCCAAATTGTATGTTATATAGAACCGTAACAGATTTGCATGAACAGAAGACGACAATGACTCAATTACGATATCACACGCCTCCGTATAATAATAATATGCCGCGGTGTTTAAAACTGATGCGTACGTCGATGAATTCACTAAATATAATTATAAGGTACCAATAAAATGCATGAACTTTCTATGGCGTGCTCTCGATTGATGAGTATATCAAATACGTTTAGATTCGATTACAATTATAATATTGTTTCTTATAAACGAAACCTTTGGTCAAGTATCATGTTGAAAAACGAATTATTGAACTATAATATATACCAATATGACCGTCATTGCAGTTAGGTAATAGAGTTCCGCTCAGTAATATAAACGTAATAAACTACATAATAATATGTAATTTGACGACTTTAAGGCTCATTTGTATTTATGTCCATCGCCAATTGAATACAAATATATAAACACCGGTAGCCGGCAATAGATCCGATGCTGAGATAATTGAAAATTGATATCCACTGTGTTTATTTTATGTCGTAATCAATACGCGATAGCAATGACTAATACTATAGTGTATATATAGGTACTTACTAAATAGTAAAATATACTGCCTAATGAATTATTTTATGACGAAACACGACGAGTGCATTCTTGATGATTTAAATCGATACGATCGAATCGTTATGATTTATAAATAATAACAGCCAGCGTGATGCTCTTTATTATTGCGATCACGAAACGATCCCATGGTCGACGTGCTCCGTTGCTGTTTAAAAGTTCATTAACCAAAAGAAAGTGAAAATGGTACTCGCGTTGTCATTTGAATAAGTATGAAAATACGAGCGTTGTTATTAGAATGCAATCGGTCTTCTCCGTTTCGATTCCATTGTGTCGGGCACCAAGACGAGAACACAATGATTTACAAACACGCCAGTATAATATACGCCACCGCCGACACCGGTCACTGCAGTATAATATCAAATACCATAATAATTTAGAAAGTCAGATAAACTTATATCTTCTTCGGTGATAATTTCAATAAAAACGGGCAACGGTTATTAATCAAAATCCTATACGGACAGATTATTTACTTATTTTTATGTACTCTGTAGAGCTATGGAGTATTTAATTTACAACCGTCGTTTTAGAGACATTCATCGTCATTCATCGGGTGATATAGGACATAGGTATTTTATTATAAAAATATTTATTCTATTCTATTCGTTATAATATATATATATATATATATATATATGAATAATGTATAATGTATATATATTATATATATAGCTAGATGTCCCGCGTAGATGCGTGTGTTGTACTGTTGTAGTAGAAAGTGATTAGAAGTTTCGATCAGATTACCACCGATGACAATAGTATTTTCTTTGATTGATTTACAATTCAAAATTCTTTGCTATTTATTTCTGTATTATAATCTATTCTCAAATGCGACCGGTTGTCGTATGAAAATTATAAGACGACTTTGTATTGACTTGTTATTGATGTACACGAGATCATTTGTTTTTTTGCTACACTATTTTGACATTAAAATATTATATTTTATGAACTAATACACATATTTTTTGTTTTACAATATGTATGGATAATAAAATATTAAAGATTTTAAGTTATCCTTTATTTCCTTCTCAATTTTATTTTACACATACATGAGTCTGTAGTAGCTGCGAGGTACTCATATACTCTCCGAGGAAGTAAGCAAGTTGTATATTTTTTTTTTAAATTGTAGTACAACAAAATTTAATAAGTACTAATAAATATAGTTTTAGGTTATAAAAGTTTAATTACACGCATCGACGTATAACACGTATTAAGCTGTTTAAAATGTTTTAGAAAAAAGGTTTGATTTTAACAAAATCCAAAATGTTAGTATTATTATATATTGTAAGTAAGTACCTACAATTACATTTTCGTAGTTAACAGGTCGTGATCAGGAAGGCGGTTATAAAAACAGATATTTTATCGTCTATAGAATATAAATATTAAAAATTATAATTTCAAAAGTACAATAATGGCCGAGTTAGGTACTCGCTGTTATGGCATTACCTTTAAATATATATTGATCATTTTTATGAGTAAATGAAAAACTACTTGAAATAAATGATCAGTTGTTATTTCATACTTAAATATTTTTCATTGTGCTGTACCACATATATTTTAGTATGCTATTATTTATTCAATATCGTCTTGATATTTACAATGACCGCAATGGCTCAGAAATCAGGACAGCAGTAGATAAAAAATTCGTAACGATTATTTAATTTAAGAATGCATCTAATAAAATAGACAACTTGAAAAAAAATGTATTCGAAAAAATGATTACATACCCAATGGTTAATTAATTTAAACTAAAAATAATTGTAAAATATAATTTTCAATAAAAAGCATCATCATATGTGGATACTCCTCCGGTGCACTCGAACAAAATGTATTTGATTATGAAAATAATTAATATAAAATAATTTTTGCAGTTACTATTACAGCTTAGATTATGAACGTGACTATAGGAATGGGAGAACATGTAGATACACGAGCTCTGCTAAAATTATAACACAATATATCCACTGAATACACATAGTGATAGGGTATATAAACCATTCGTGATCGAGTAAAAAAAAGTTTTTAAGGAAGTTTTCCAATTTTTTCTAAGCTCATAAAATTATTTTTTTATAGTACTACGTTTCGAGAGTGCTTTAATTGCCTCTCTATCCCCCTTATTTCACCGATGTCACATTATAATACATAAGTACAAAACTATTACTATCTATACTTATGTTAATCTATATATTTTAACAGTTAAGGTATAAGTATTATGACAAACAAATAGACCTGTTTATAACGTTGTATACTTGTCATTGGTCATTGTTTAGTGCGATTTGACTTATAGGTAAGTACCTATATTCTACTATTATGTACTGACTACTGATATTTATGACCAATAGCTGCAGATAGTCACTAATTTTCTACATGCCTATACGTATAATAAATGCATTTCTTGAGTGTAGGTTCAACCATTACGTGAACTTACGCTACCTATATATGCATTATATTATGTAAACTGTACGTTTAGGCACGCAAAGGACGACAATATTAACGCGGAGAAAGTTGTGAAGTATACATTACTATGGTTTTTCGTGATATCAGATTCTTTTAATATTGATTACACAAGGGTTTTGATTTCCCGATGTGTAATATTCAGTTATAACCATTATAGGATCGATTATATAAATTTATAACGATGATGGAAACTCGTATTATTGGTAGTCGCTCCATACATTAAAAAAAAACAATTGATTCAATTCGGTGAAACAAGAGGGTCTACAATCTACATATTATTAATATTGAAAACTAATCCCGAAATCACTATGCCACAAAGTGCTGGAAGATTGGGTATAGTGGTTCAATATGTTATCTACACCAGTGAGGCGAGTAATTTATTGCCGTACAATTCATGTAGAGATGTATCATATTTTATTCATTTGAGTATAGCTCAATTAAATTCAAGATAATAGGTGGATTTGGCTGTACCGTGTATCGTATACCGGTATCGTTCAAATCGACGAATCCTTGTGTCGAGGAACAAAGAAATACAACATAGAAGTCAGAGGACGTTCACAAAAAAACCTTAGTTGTAGAAAAGTAGGTAATGTAAAACACGATTTTTTTTTTATAAAAAAGAGGTAAAAATACCCTTATTCCAACCATCCGAAATTAAGTGGGATACACTCGTATTATACACAGTGGTCAGTGGTGTGCTGGTGTGTATTCACGCTTACGCAATATATATGACGATCGTAATGAACTACTATAGTCAACCACAGTGAACTTTTCATAGACCCACAATCGGGCACCAACATCCAAAGGATCGAATCTTTGTAAAATTATATTAAAAATAGATACAACATTAAAATAAATAGAGCCTGAACACTTGAAAACCAGCTTAAGGAAGAATGGTGGCCTTCAATGTAAGGTACAACATCAAATTTTTAGCATTCCTTCGTGATATGAAGACCACTCACATTGCGTAAGTGCAATTTAAAATTGTTTGTATTTATATTAATTTTAGATTACTAAATTATATCAATAGGTATATTACGTTTTTTATTATTTTTTATTAAATTAATTTATAAAAAAATGAACGTGCACCATGATAGATATTACCTTAATAGGTAGATAACATACCAAACAAAAAATATAGTGCTAGATAACATATATTGAACCACTTCCGATGATTGTAATAAATGAGCGCTCATGTGCGTCCATTAATAATAGTAAGTACTTCGATAATGTTTCTATGAATTAAATGTTTTAATTTGAGACATACAAGCCTATACCATACAACTATAATAATCACTGAATGTTAAAAGTAAATAAATACCATAAACTATAAAGGCACATGATATGGTTTAACATAATTACATAAGTTATATAAGTCATAAGCCAAGCCATAACAATACTGTCTAATTATAATTGCATGGACAGAATCAGATACTTGTTTCTTTACATTCAGCCAGGTACTTTATTTTGAGTTTATGACTTGAAAAGTATTTTTAGTCGTATACATTAGTTGCAATCATCATTAAGAATATTGGCCGAGACTAATGCATTTCGAATGTATCTCTTTTATGAATTTTTTATCATAACAAAATGGTATTTGTGTTATTTTGTGTTCAAAAAAATAATAACGAAAATTCGGAAAGTTAATTTTTTGTTTGAAATCAAACGCTGCGAATAAATTATATGTACCTGCCTAAAAATTTTAACTTTATTCTGAATCCCGCGTTTACAATAATGAATAAATGAACGGAATACCTAATCTCAGATATTATAACCAATAGTTATAATAAAATGAATCAGAATACTTCTTTCATTTTAAGTTACCGTTTACCGCGTGTTTTATAGGAACTTATCTAAAATGTACATACGCTTGTACGTGGAATATTATACATTTCGTTGTATAGTCATCAAGGAGTCTTGTTTTCAAATTATTTATGGTTTCGTGTACGCAAATTACTTACGTGACTGCCAATGTTTCTTTGACTCACTGCGTTTTTATATGACAATATGCATACTGCCATGACATAATATTGTTATCATTGGGCATTGGCATGATCAATATTCAGCTATTCAAGGGTGTGGTGGTTTTTATATTGCCGGTGTTCCGTTCACGCTCACACTCAATCGCACTGAGCGTAATAATAATTAATTTATATGCGCATATTGCACGCATATGTTCGCGAAGAGACGGTGGTATTCTGTATCAAACCGTGTCAATTGAAACAGACTTTGGTATACCTATATGGCTATATGTACTTTTTGATGAATGATAATCGCGATTTATTGATGGTATGTGCAATGTATTGTCAGCAAAATATGAATGAATAATTCTAAAGTGATCGAATTATTATACAATTCAATTTAGTCTGTACGACTGTTATAATATACATATATACAAACGCGTATACAGACGAGCCTTGAACGAGCAAGTGTTGGGCATATTTTAAGAACTATATAGTACCTATGTTAGTCGAGATTAATACTTTCGAGAAATTAATTCATTCAAGGTTCGTGTTCGTGTGGTTTATGGGTTTGTGGACAAAAAAACGTGCACTGTAATTGTACTTAAAAATGTATGGGACAGTTGAGAAAAGCTTGAAAAAAAAAATACAACCCTAAAATTATTATTTCGGTTGTTAAACACAAACACAATAATTGGCTTTTAGACGATGTATACGAGAAGAAAGTGTATGGTCGTTTAAGCAAATTAAATCTGCTAAACTGTATCCATCTGTTTGTTATTGTTGAATCATTGGGTTTTTACAGTATAGGTAGTATATACCGTTTTGTAATAGCTGTTATTTATGTCGTTCTCCTTTCAATGTAAGCTTTAACTTCCCACATTGATTTCTAAGATCATTATCATTATAATAATCATATATATGTTAGGTACGTATTATAACAACAACAGTACAACCTACACATCACGATTTCCAAAATGTTGTCGAATTTGAAGTTATATGTACAGTTTACAGAATATATAAATGACACATTTAATAATTGATAATCGTAGACTAAATCAATATATTTTTTTTTGCTCAAAATATTTCATTACTTTTATCAACATAACATATTATGAGATAATATTAAACGAATATTGATACGTATAATATAATTCGCTCAGACTGACAGATAAAATAACAGTTTATCAAAATTGCTTATTAGTTATTTAAAATGTTTTCTCTTATACATTGGCCGGTATACTATCTAATTATGAATGTTTTTGAGTCGTATTATAGAACGTTCATTAGTGACACTTTATAATTTATAATCTTCTTTCAAATGTAATAAAAAGTTTTATTTTACATTTTTTCACTCAATGACGGACATGTATGCCAATGTGAAATTGTTGATTTTATTACTCGACCAAAAACTAGTATAATAACTAGTATGGAGTAACTACTCAATACGTACATAAGATAATAATGCAATATTAGAATAGGTACTACAAAAAAACTAAAAAACATGGTTTGATTATTGTTTTAGAAATTAAAAATTAGAAATGTTTAAATACTACCTACCAACGTAAAAATGTATTCATGTCCATAAAAAATGAATGCGAACCGCATGGCTATCATTTTGACTAATATTTATACCGTTGAGGATAGTATTTTTACTGTTATTAGCTTATTACACGACTGTTCGTAGCACCTATTCAAATCTGAACAATGTTTAGGTAAAGTATTTATATAAATATTTATAAATTATTATATTATTAAATTATATAGGTCCTAACTCCTAAGGTACACAATATCCGTTAGTCATTACTTCACTTCTGCACTTACTCATAATCATTTTATAACACGCAAACATAATATTATATGGGTACATTATATTATGCATACGACAAACCTACGTTATATCATACTCGTTCTTGTTTTCCATTCCCAAACACAATTTACAGACCGGTAGTGTCGATCAGCGAGCGTAGTCGAAACTACATTAATAAATAAGCAAACATAATATTCGACTTATCTATATAATATATTAATATATACAGTATATACCTATATTATGTTTATATCGGTGTACGAATTATACGGAGTAGGGGAACACTTGGGAAACCGGTTTTCCATTGGAAACTTTTAGTTCAACTCGGCACTGTGACGTGCGTGAAAAGAAATGCAACGAAAGTGAAAACTATTACAGCTTGATCCTCAAACCGACGCTGCATTATGTGGCGATTGGCAAAAAATTAAAAATAGTTACCAATATGTATTTACCATGCTGAATGTTGTCCGTCCGAGATCTATTACATGAAGAATAACAATTTATCATCTTAAAAATAATAATAAGAATAATAAAAATAAGAATATCAGCAATTTATATTTTTTTTATTTTTTATTTTTTAAATGATAAAAAGTATTAAAAATGTCAGTGCTCTTCGTCAAGACTTATTTAACATTCATATCATCATTATTTTACTATGCCGCTGTTTTTCTTAATTATAGAGTTTATTTCAGTTTGGTTTTTGATTTCATTGTCATGATGAATTCGTTTTTCATATCATAACATTCAGAACATTTTACAATATATACATTAAACAATTTTACTTACCGATGTGTGTTATGTAATAATATTCTCGTTATACATCTAGTTTTACTACAGGAACAATAGTGTTAAGAGAAACGTGATGAGACTATTATAAAAAAAACTGCTGGTACCTATATGTTTTTAAGTAATTTATGAGTATGGCAAATGGAATAGTTATTTTTTGGTAAACAAACCTATACATTGTACGGGACTGTTCTTCGACCTTCATGAATAATGAAAAATACTATTTAAAATTGCGCAATGACGCTATAACGGGTAATGAGTAATTAATAATTGGTAATAAAAATGACTATAAAAATAAATATTTATAATGGATATATATATTACGTTAAACTTTTATTTGAGTTAGTTGATTTCTATAATTACCTATATTGTAATTATTTTATTCTGCTTTAGCATTTACGTTATGTTTGTCCATTTAAGGTTGTATCTATAAGTGCATTTTTACACTTATTGATAAATATTTGATTTTCTATCACCTTGACGGATTCTGTTGACGAATTTTGTATGTACTACAGTACTAATCGACTACGATCAAATCAGAAAGGATTTTATTAGATGAGTAATGCGATTTCCACTCCCGAAATAAATTATATTAACACATTACACAATTATACATAACATGCAATATAAATTATGTCAGACCAAAAATTGTAATCACTTGTCATGCAATATCGCAAGAAAATATGAAATAATTAGTGTTGAACGAAAATTCAGACTTTTAGATCTTTATTGATTTCATAGCATTTTCAGTGCCTGATACCACCCATTAAAAACTCTCTATTTAACTTTTTTATATAATTGGGAAAAAAATAATAGAGTAGAAACGCCTGCGTTTTACCACCCCCCACACACACACATCACCACCCCGCACAATTCGAGCACTGGCGTATACTTGAAACCAACATAGGTACAGCAAAGCGACTTCTCTAGGGTTTTTATAAAGAAAACATGGTACATAGTTAACTATATTTACACATGAGTCGAGTTTTGTTATTTATACATTAAGTACATTTTTCAATGACACCGTCGACAATTTATACAATATAGTTAAAATTAAGTATAGAAGTATAGTCTTAATAGACATTTAAGAACCGAGTGTTGTTGATTCGCGGCGTTGCGTGTTGCATGTTGCGATTTTGACGTATGAAGGTAGGCACTTGAATTAGGACCCCTGACTTGATGCAACATTTTTCAAAATAATTGCAAACAATTGTAAATTAGTAGTAAATATTTGTACATTTAATCAGGTATCGTACAGCGATAAATCAGATTTGTTCAGAGACCCAACAGCCGCAGCCGAGGCGGCCACGATTGGTCAAATGTTTTAATTTCGTCACTCACCTGAAACGAGACAGCCAACTAGTAAATACCGGATGTTTGTGCAGCTAACACCTGGAATACGGTCAATTAATATGCCGACATGATGGACCAAATTCAATTTTTAATGCGCTAACCTACTTTAAATTATATTTTAAATACTATATTATTTATTTCATAAAATAATATTTTCGAATAAAGTAGATACCTATACATATTAAATATGTTACGGTCAATGATCAAATTATTGTCATCTACAGAATCACAGAACATATTATATAAAACATATCAAATTTACTTTAATCAATTTACAACATTTTATTACAATTTAGTATCATGTCAATTTCTAAACAATTTCTATTGCCACCCGTCTATCAGTCGTATATACGATGGTGTCACATCTTCGTTTTTTTTATTACATAGCATTATATTTCTAAGTTAACGATAATTATAAAGTAATACACTTGTCTTATATACTGAGTTGTATAAAAAAATGTATTTATTTAATGGTTCACTAAAATTGAATGGACTAATCATGGGCTACTAAGTCATGTTTAAAGGACCATATTATTAGCTCACTATTTAATGAATCAAAATGTGTAATGATTGTTTATGCAATCCGGCATTAAACTTGAACAAACTAAAAAAATACTTAGGTAAAAGGTAGGTAATGGTAGGTATAGGTATAGTATAGGTACCTGAAATAATAAAATACCTTGCATTTCATTTTGATGAAATACAATTTAAAATATACGTTTTCATGCAAAAACCCTGAAACATGCAATTTTGTGAAAAATTAAACATTGTTTAGAATAATCTACTTCACTTGGATTTGGAACTCCCAATAAAAAGTTGCAATTACAAAAGACTAGATCTTTACTCATTACTGATAACTACTGATTAGACAAACATTATCAAAATGACACACGATTGTTGTGTTGCCTACACGCACAATACCAAGGGGCGAGTTTTGCAATAAATTTAATATTTATATATAGCATTACCAAAATATTATTTTACTTATAACAATTAAGTGTGCAACAGAAGTATTTCAGTACTTGAATTAATTAAAAACATTCGTTTAATGATTACAATTACATAACTAATACAATAATATTTACTATTAATGTCATTAATGTATAAAACTTTGAACAATTATAAATGATTTTGAAAAGTTTTACTCGAATTTATTAATAGTAAACTGTGTAATTATTTTTTTACTAATTAAAACTAAAAAGTTAGCGAAGTAAAACATAAAATATGTAAGTATTTATAAATTGTAAGTACAAAACTGTATGACGGTTGTGACATACCACATACCTAATAACCTAATAACATTCAATGATTAATGGCTAACGATCCTACATTTTCTAAAAAATACTAATACGTTATAATATGAGTGTTATCAGCAAAAACCGATGCATTCGTATATCGTAATCATTCATTTAATTTGCTAACACTTAATCTTAAAAGTATTTTACTGTAATATTTTGGTAAGTTTCAACAAATCAAATTGTAAGTCATATCAAATGACAAACATAAAAATGTAGTTTGATATATTTTGTAGAGTTTACTGTTTCAAACACATTTTAAATGATTTAATCGTGTTTAAAACAAGATTTCATAGAATTGACTACCTACTGCAAAGTATGAAGTATATGTGCTTTACTACACATTACAACTGATTCTCAAGATCGTAGATCTCTACTCGCGTTTGCAAATCGTATCTAAATACCCCAGCATCTCCAGCTATGATATACCCAGGGGGCGTTGATGATACCTAACCTATATAAACCGTGTAAATGTCTCTAGTTACCTATGTAACTGTAACCAGTATGTATTTAATTACACCTATCTATTTAAATTCCGAATTGTACAGTTTAAATTTTAAATGATTTAGATTAAGATTACTGGTATCTAGTATGGATTAACTCTTAAAGTGATTTTTAGAGAAATCTGTATATAATATTCTTTGGAATGGTATTTTATTTATTAATCTATCAACCTAGGTATATATTAGTTACAAATTCTTGAATAAAAATAAAGTCACAAAAAAATTAACTAAATATAATTACATTCGAAAAAATAAATCACCTTTGACCAATTAGTAACAATTGTATAACCTCCATCATAAAATATCGTGACACCGCATCATCTCCTTTTAGGACTTTGATGGGGTATTCCGGAAGTTTTAAGATGTGTGAATCGTTTATGAGTGGATATGGATTATCCCAGCTGTTTTTGAATATAGTATTAGAGCGGCAAAGGAACACTCCGTACACTTAAAAAAAAAATTATGGTTCCGTCTTCGATTGTACCTATATTCTCATACCTACGTAAGTCGTTTTGAAATAAGGATAATGATGAACATTTGTAATTTTGTAAAGAATTATATTTTAAAAACTTTAAATATGAATAAGACATTTTAGCCGCATCGGAGTAGAAAATATAGTTATATAGTTAGTATATAGTTTGATCCAAAATTCCAATAGGTTTGAGACATATGCCACATGTATTTATGAACTTTGGAGTAATGTAACATAAATATTGAAGGATACCAGTCTATGATGTCATTTCATCTTTCTAATACATATTTATTATTTATACATATATTCTGAGAAGAATAAAAAAATTAAATATGTGCTAATAAAAATGCCTTATGAATGATAATTTGTAATATCGCACAACCGTAATAAATAATAGATAATAATGCACTTATAGGAATTATCTTATCTAAAATGTGAATGCTTATAAATTTAAAAAAGAGAATGTACTGAAAGTAGAAAACTACTGAGCATTTTTTAGATTTTAAACAGCATTTTTATTAAATTAATACGAATTTTGACAATAGTTTTAAAGTATAAATAATTATAATCTAAAACAAAGATAATTTAATACTTAAGTTAATTGACTTAAAAAGTATCAGTTAGAGAAAAAGTAGACTTTCAACAATAGTTATTTAAAGTTATTTATTTATACTTATGTGCCATTGATATTATTAACGTAATATTTGGCCAAACACGTCAGATGTCGTGATTTGGTGTGAACGTCATAGGTACCAATATACTATTAATAATAATACTTAAGTATATTGATTTAATGTAATTTTTTCAGATGTTGTCTGCCGTTAAGTCTTGATTTATGAAAAAAAAATCTTAGTCTTAGTTTAAAATAAATAGCTGACAATTTCGCGTTTTGAAACATCAAAAAATAATAAAGAATCATAGCATTGATTATACATTGTATCAAACTACTATATTATATTTGATGTACATCAATCATCAATGCACTCTAATAGTAAATATTAGTGTATTACCATTGAGTACGTCTTATAGTACTATCTATTCTATACGACTATACTGAATGCTATAACAATTGAAACCATTTATTATTTAGCGCCAACATTTTTCGTTGTACACGATAACATTATCCATCGGACATCGGTGAACAACGAACGTTGGCTAGCCTGTGTCTGTAATTTATTATTTGATAAGCAACGTCGTATACTCGTGTACTTTTCTTCACAAATCTGAAATCACATTTCTTCCGAGTAGATCGTATTCGTGGTTCGTAAACCCCGAAATTTACTTACGAAAAGTTTTTGGTCTGCGCACAACCGAAAGGTGAGTTTTGTATGAATAATTGTATTTACCAAGTATTTCATTGAATAAGTCAAATAAAACAAAGTTAACAATGTCACGGTTGTTCAATTATAGTGTTCGATAAAATCGTACGCTTAGGCGACGACAACGTTAAAGCTGGTTGTGTTTATACGACCACATTTTAATTGGAGCACATTTTGTGTTTTCAATACTTATTGGATAGCTATTACGATTTATGGTTCTTCGTATTTATTAGCACTGAAGGTTGGAGTGTGTCACGAAATGCCCTTAGACACGTTTTTAAAAATGTTCTAATGTTGTTTTGAGGTTATGTTGACATGTAATTTATTTAGATACAAATTTCATTTTTCAGAACACATCAACATGCAAATTTTCGTGAAAACCCTTACAGGGAAGACCATCACCCTTGAGGTCGAATCTTCCGACACTATCGAAAATGTCAAAGCCAAAATCCAAGATAAAGAAGGTATCCCACCAGATCAACAACGTTTGATCTTCGCCGGCAAGCAGCTTGAAGATGGACGTACATTGTCGGATTATAACATCCAAAAAGGTATGCTTTCATTATTGTACACACCATTAAATGATTATAATTAATAATGGATTAATGTGTGTGTTCCATAAGCACTAACTAGTATACAATTAATACATTATTATGCCTTAAATTTTATTGTTGAGTAGGTATATATAATAATTTAATTTGATAAATATGAGGTACAATTATTTTATATTTGATTAATTTAATTTAAATACCTACAAGAGAAGATTAACACGTTGACCGCCATGTGGCCGCCGGCAGGCATTTGTAATTTTCAAATTTTATACTTCTGTGACTGCCAGCGGCCACAGTTGATCATTACTACCACACCACATGACCGCCGGCGACCATAAATTAATATGGTTTTATATTATTAACTTATCCATGGCGTTACAATAATGCACCAAAAAAAAGCTCAGTGGCGTAGCGGGAATCATAACAAATTTTTTGATGTAATAAATCTATTATTAAAATTTTTTCTTATATTATTTTTAAACTTTTTTCAAATACATAGTATATATACAAATTTGGAATGACACTGAAAAGTACACTTGGCGTACGATGATGCTATATCGTGTGACCGCCGGCGGCCAACGTGTTAAAACAAAAGATTTTTTTTCCGTTTTGACCATTCTTGTAATTCTATTTTGAGCATCAATAACATTTCACTTTTGTTCAGTATACATTTATTTTTTAATTGAAATAGATGTACCTTTATTTTTTTTATTTTTTTCAAATACAAGTATCTATTAGAGTTGCGCAGCAACAGCAATGCAAAAGCAGATCCTGCTGTGGCAACGTCGTCGATTCAAAACTTAAAAAAAAATTATTTATTAAGAGTTAAAATATATTTGATTTTTGATTTAAGCCAATTAATTATTTTGTTGTAGATTAATTTATTTATAGGTATAATTTTAATGTATCAAATTGTTATTATATTTTATCGGAAAAAATCTAAAATACTTAAATCTATCTATTAGGTAGGTACTTTTAAAAATTAATTCTAATTGATTAATCTTGCCTAATAGAATTTTAGGAAATTAATTAATTAATTTTTTTTATTTAGAATCTACATTGCATTTGGTATTACGTCTGCGTGGTGGTGTTATTGAACCCACTCTTCGTTTGTTGGCCCAGAAATACAACTGTGACAAAATGATTTGCCGTAAATGTTATGCTCGTCTTCACCCAAGAGCAACCAACTGTCGTAAGAAGAAGTGTGGACACACAAACAACTTGCGCCCAAAGAAGAAGTTGAAGTAAACGCATTTTGCTTGTACTCCGAGAAAAACAACCAACATTTTCTTGGTTTTACATTTTATCATTCAATTGTAAAATTACAAATTTATAAAACATAAATAAACTACAAACAATAAAGTATGTCTTGGTAATTTATTTTTGATAAGTTATTATTCTTATATTCTTAAATTATAATTAATTCATATTTTATAATATTATTTTTGTGGTTTATCTTAAATAGTTGGGTACTTACTAAAGAAAGATTTGTTCCATTATTATTAATATACAATTCATAAATAATAACTTATTTAAAATCACGTTCAGAAAATAGTATTGTCTAATTTAGAAATTTGAACACCAGGAAGTTTTTAATATAATTGTTAAAAATGGTCTCTATTTATTATTCATATATTTAATTGGCACTGACTTATTGAAGTTTATTTATGACGATTAGCTCATGAATGCCATTAGATTTTTACGGTATGTATCATTTATTAATTGATAAGTAAGCACAAATGTTATAAGTCTTAGAGTAAAACTCAAATTATAATTGTATTCATTTTGTAACAGTATGGAGTGCATATTAGTCCAATAATGTTTAGTACTGCAGTGTAATTTTAAATATTGTATAGCCATGGCCCACGGTGATAAAAAGTAATACAAATAGTTACTGTTTCTTATAATTGCTCAACTTGCTTACATTTTATCATTAAATTGTTTAATTACAAATTTATAAAAATATAAAACATAAATAAACTTAAACAATAACTTTCTGATAAAATGATATATCAAAAAAAAACTAATTTACAAGCAGATAATGTTACTTCTAAGTTTGATAATAGGCCAGTTCACTTTTATATTAATAACCACTTAACATAATATAACTTTAATGGGTATTGGGCAAACAACAAATTTTAGTTACCTTCAAGTAAATTGGAGAGTATACAACTACTGCCAATCATTTACCTATGTAGGTTTTAATGTAATTGAATTGTGTTCTTTTTTTTTTTATCATATTTAGCTTAAAAATCTGAACATAACCTACAAGGCTATCTGCCTATGTTGATATTAATGTTAATTAAACCGACATAAAACTTGGAAGTAAAATTCAATTCTGTACAAATTATAATAAATAAGGTAAATGTTTGAATGTATGATAAATTGTCCATTATTGGTAAAATAGATAGATAAGTACATACAATTAAAAATGCAATAACCTATACATCAGTGTTTCTCAACCTATTTTTGCGACGACACTCTTATTTAAATTCATAAAAAAGGCAACACAATTTAAAAATTAATGGTTTCCTGAAAAATCTACAATTAAAAACCTATTTGAATTATTAAACATTAAAAATTACCATTTTATTACAATATAAATTAACACATTTTTTGACGACACGCATAGCGGTGCTGTGACACACCGGTTGATAACCACTGCTATACGTAATCGTCTAATGTAATTAGAAATAAAAATAAAGCCAATTCCATGTAGGTACCATTTATAGTGACCATAGAGAATCACAAATAAAAAATGTATGAGACATGTTATGGTCAGTATTGATTTATATTATTTTATTTACCGAGTAATAAATGAACATGATGTGCCTATTAAATAGTATATCTATCATTTCTATAATGTTGACTGTAATAATTTAGTTTTTTAAAAGCAACAGGACCCTTCGGTTTAATGTTCTATGTTTATGAGTAATAACTTATGAATAGGATTAGGATTTGTATCTATTTGCATATTTTTACTAAAATATAGTTGATCGTACCATATGTTAACTTCCAAGTTAGCGCAAAATATATGTTGGACGTTGGTATATTATAGATGAAGGTATGATGAAAAATACAAATTATTTTATTTCTTTTAGAGTAAGTACCAAGTATTTTATGAAAATGTAAACATTTTCCCGATTGTGGTTTTCGATGATAGGTACTAATTATTTTAATGTTATCTTTTTTTATGCATTTTTTGACAATTATAACCTTTAAACGTTTAAAGTAATTTTTAGGCAATCTAGATATTATAAAACTTTTTTATAATTTTTAAGTTATCTCCCTTCAAAATAAATTTTAAGGCATTTTTACTGTGCATTTTTTGAGATTTTTTAGAGCATCGAAATCTTAGCCCTAGTTATAATAAAGAAATACAAATGTCTGGCACTTACTTTGTACCAATTAAAAACCATATTCATGTAAATAATGTTCTTATTAAAATATAGTATCACTTTTTACAGTTAATTTAATGCAATAACTCATAAAAATGATCCATTTTGAGACTTTTTTTTTTATACCTATCTATAATATCAATATTCAGTCGGAGATGACCGTAGCTAAAACAATATTATATCATTATAAATTAATTAGGAATTGCCAAAAATGATAGATATCAATTTCTATTGTACTTAATATTGTAATAATAATTATTGTAAGATGTTGTACATCTCTATATCGGTTTAGCTAGCCCCTGTGGCCTAATGGATAAGGCATCGGTCTCCTAAACCGGGGATTGTGGGTTCGAGTCCCACCAGGGGTACGCGTCAATTTTTGCAATTTGTTCGGTTTTTTTCCATGAGTTAAATGTTTTTTTTATTTAATATACTCATTGAGTAATGTAATATGTACTAATATGGTACTAATGTAATATAATACATAATATTTTGGTGCAGCTAATGATAATTTATTACTACTCAAACCGTTCACACATGTTTGTATTTGGTTTTGGATTAATATGATACATATTATATCTTGACTTGTATACTTATTGGTCTGTTGAGTTACAAATTGTGTATCTATCATCTAAATAAAAAAATATTAAGTATAGTTTCATCTTTCATCCAACTCGATACAAGTAATTTTATTATTTTAGTTAATAAATAATAATTTATTACGAACTGGGATCTGAAATATTATGATCAGGAATAAAATGCTGTGTTCGGAAAGTCCATTAGAAAATATTGTACATATTCATTCACGTTATGATCAGTTTTTTTTTTTCAAGTTCTCGTTCTAAAAAAATGAACACGATCATGTGGATTGTATATTTTATTTTATTTTATAAAACGTCGAGAAGGTATAAACTAAAAAAAAGTTGTTTGTTTTATACATGTAAAAAAAAAATAAGAAATTGATTTTTAAAAGTGCTGGGAATTTTCAATTTTAACCCTCTTAAAGTACTAATTAAATTCACTTTTCTACCAGAAAAGATATTGGAGTTGAAGATCCAAGGGTTTTTACTACTATTAATTGTGTAAACAAAAAAAAAAAAAACAAAACAAAAAATTGTAAAACCAATATATTTATCCCCGCTCGGCATCTTATTACTTAAAATATGTTGAAGTACAATGGAATTCATATAAATTATACATAGTTTAAGCTTATAAGCTCTAAGTGAAATACTGGTTTTACCTTTCAAGTGGATTTAAATAATTTTTAATTATAATCCAAAGTGTACCTAGTACAGTAGTACCTATCAATTATCATGTTTGTATAGAAGACAATATATTATTGTACTATTTTATGTAATTATATATAATATAATATTATAGTGTGTTAATTTACTTTGAACTCGATATCAATAGGTTATCGACCGATTGAATCGCTATCAAAGTAGTTTTTAATACGTATTAATGACTATAAACATTATAAACACTAGAGTACTATAGTATCAAAATCCGCGATATTGAGAATATCTATATATATATACAATATACACACCTGCAGCAGTAGGTGTAGTAGCTGTATTCAGTAGGTAAATAAATTTCAGTAAGCGTATAGCATTGATAGAACGAGTAATTACTATCTATACACCTATACACTAAATTAAGTCTCAAATTTTGTATTATAATAATATTTTCTATAATATTTGTATTTTGTACCTATCTATTTAATTTGTTTACAAGCAAAAAGTATGAAGTTTACTAAATATAAGTGTATGGACCAATATAATTAAAAACAATTTTTGAAATATTTTTTTTTCTAATACTTACAAAATTATTCTCACCTAATAATATGTGGCCGAGTTTATTATTTTGTTCAGTTTTATGTATCGCAGCCTGTGTCATTGTCACAGAGACGGCAAATATATTAGTATTTATGCCTCTGCCGATTAAAAGCCACTTTCGCGGATTTCAACCGTTGTTCGAAGAGTTGTCACACCGAGGACACAATGTAACGGTAGCTAGTTCATTCCCCCTAGATCGTCCGATTGTCAACTACACGGATGTAGGGCCATTTGTCAACAAAAAGAGAGGTTCGTGTACTTTAAAAATGCATACGATGGTTGATAACCAAAACAATTAAAAAAAGTATATAAACTATAACATCAATGTGTGGTTCAATTAAAAGATCATAATTTAAGAGTTTTTTGAAAATATTAATTAATATTGAATTTTATTTTGGACTCACCGCTCTATCCCACTCGCGTATTTAAGTAGAAACAGATAAATTTTAGTTATATTGCCGACAGGTAGCATTCTCAAGTTGCTCGTAGAGTCTGTTTTTTCCTATACATAGTGCCATAGTGGTATAAGATATTGTTGTTTATATATCCACTAATAAGTAACTGATACGTTGTTTACTGTACAAACAGCAGACACTATACAACTATATTAGTTCACAGATCGATCATATAATAAAATTATTATAGATTAAAATGTATAATATAAGCATATATGCATATATTATGTAGATATAGGTATTAGTTTATTAGTTTGATAAAAATAACGATGATCTAGTACACATCGCATCATTTGTAACTGAAATTCTAGCCATTATTCCTAACGAGTGTTTATTTTTTTGATATTATTGTAAATTTTCGTTTCAGAGAGAAATGTAATGGAATTAGTGCACATGAACTTCATAACGTCGGTCCAGTTGAAATGGAGTCTTGGCATACAATTATCCGAAACGATCATGTCGCACGGGAATATGCAAAAGTTCGTTCAGTCGAATTCGAATTCGTTCGATTTGGTCATGATCGAGTCGTTCTGTCAAGAGTACACTGTAGCCATGGGCCACAAATTCAACGCCCCCGTCATAAATCTGGCACCGGCGATGCCCGGGGCCAGTATTAGCAAATGGCTGAACGTCCCCTCCACATTTTCGTACATACCGGACGTGTGTTTGGATTCATCGGACGATATGGGTTTTGTGGACCGTTTAAAAAACACAATTTCTGGGTTCATGCAGTTGTATGCAGACAATTACTCGTACTTACCTAAAATGAATGAAGTGATGGACACATACTTCACGTACGAAGGCTGGGAGTCTAGGCCTCCGCTGGAGCGAATGTTGAAAAATGTGTCCCTAACTCTCATCAACTCAAACTATGCGATTGGCGTAGCTAGACCGTATCCTCCCGGCGTCGTCGAAGTAGGCGGAATGCACATTAAAAACCCGAAATCTCTACCTGAGGTGAGTAATAACAGTTAGATGTAACTGAAAAAAATACCAACTACTATATAACTTCTATTAATTGTAAAAAGTATTAATCTACATTTAAACATTTTTGTTTTTCTGTTTTAGAATCTTCAAACGTTTTTAGATGTTGCAGATGAAGGAGTAATATTTTTCAGTTTTGGTACGTTGGTTAATTTAAACGACTTACCCGAAGAAAAATTAAACATTTTTATTAGTGTTATCCAAAAATTAAAACAAAAAGTAATACTAAAATGGATACCTAATGGCAATATAATACTGTCTAAAAACATTATGGCTGGTTCATGGTTTCCACAGAATGACATTTTAGGTAAATATATTATGTTAGTAACACAAAATAATAAGAATTTGTTTATTCTTCTTTTATTTTTAATTTTTATGTTACTTACAAGATAAATAATCATACATGATTTATTTATGTACTTCACTGGAAAAGTGAAATACCTACTTTAGGGAATTTTCTCAAGTATTTGCTTCTTATGTGACAAATAATAACTTATATTTTTCTAATCATATAAAAGTTATTATAATATTATATACATTTTAAAATGAATCTAAAAACTATTTTCAAAATAGTAATTATTAATGATTATTGGTTTTTTTTTAAACTACATTTTTTCGTCCAATTATTTATTTACTTTACTTTAATATTATAGATTAATATATATTATTTATTTTAACATAATAAAAAATAATATTTTATAATCTTTATATGCATGTATATTGTATATACAAAGTGATTCACCAAGCATCATGTTTGCCCATTGTTTCATTCAAAAATCAATTTTTTCAAATTCTAATTTTTGGAATTTTTAAAGATTTTTAAATACCATACTTGAGACTTTTTTGTACTACTTAAGGTGTCTCATGAGTCATTATTAAATCAAAAGAACAGAATGAGTGGTCTTGGTGAATCACTCTATTTATTATGTATAATGTTGTATAGCACATCCAAACGTTAGACTTTTTATAACCCACGGAGGATTGCATAGCATAGAAGAAACCGTTAGTAACGCAATACCCATAGTTGGAGTACCATTTTTTGCCGACCAGTATTTAAACATGAAAATAGTTGAGAAAAAAGGTTATGGTAAATTAGTAAATTTTTTTGAAATGACTGAAGAATCGTTTGAAAATGCCATCAAAGAAGTATTGTCAAATGTGACGTATGTTAATGTTATATATTCAAAGTATAAAATAGATAAATAAATAATATAGATTCTTAAAATAATTGTTTTTAAATTAGGTTTAAAGAGATTGCAAAGATCCAGAGTCAGGTATTCAAAGATCAACCAATGAAACCCTTAGATCGAGCTGTTTACTGGGTTGAATATGTTATTCGGAATGGCGGAGCTGGACATCTTATAAGTGATTCAATAGAGTTAAATGATGTACAGTATTTTTTGTTGGACATGACATTGATTTTTCTTGTTTCAACTGGACTGATCATTTGGTTGTATTATTTAGTATTTGAAAAAATGATAGTTAAAAAATTAAATACAGAATAATTACCTATTTTGAAACTTATTTATAAAACTTGGACTATGTAAATTATTATTTTAAATCAATAAACATATTTTAATCAAATAAAATATTAAATTGTTTTCTTTTATAGGTATTTTATTTTTTATTTTTTTTAAAGTAATTTTCAAGTAATACGTACTTATTTACATACAAAGTGAAAAATCTAACTCTAACTTTATAGAGTTAGAGTTAATAGCTGAGTAAGTATGTTTATAATAACGTATAATACATAAATGGCAGTATAAAATACAAATTCTAACCTAAATTGATTTTATTTTTAGACTATGAATGTATAGATTTTACAATGATGTAACACAACTGTGTTTATTTTTTCGTATATGTGTTTTATTGCAGAAAAAATGCTTCGATGTTTAACTATGATGTACTCTATGTATAACAAATGAGATCTACAGTGTAATGCTTCACAAATTTTTTATTTCAGCCTCTTTATTAGTAGATAAGTGAATCTATTGCTACATTGGAGAGGAGAGAGATTGGTTAACAGTAAAAATTCTTAGTAGATTTTAAAACCGTCGATAAAAACAAAAAAAAAAAATTAAGGAAAAACAGGGATTTGTAAGCAAAACTAGTTTTTAACAAAATTGATTTTATTTTTTTGGTGTAATTCAAACAAAAAATAAATGTAGATAGGTACATGCCATTTTCATGTAATGTTAATATTAATGCTTTCCATACACCATACCTACATTTTCAAAATATTTTGACTCTTTTCGAGATACTTATAGACATGAGAAATTTTCAATTTTTTTAATTATTGTCAATAAATAATTTTTTAATCTGTCAAAATACTTTAAAATTTAATACAAGGCTCCTCATAAGTTGTGATAAGTGTTTTTTTTTTAAAAAAAGTTGAATGTAATTAACAATAGTTTTTAACGAGTGTCTAAAATTAAAATTTTAACAAAATTCGTCAAAATTATGAAAGTTTGCAAATTATTTTGAGTTAGAAATCCATAAAAATTATTTTTTTATATCCAAGATATTATAATATTTACAAGATTACTCATAAACTTGTTTAAATTAAAAAAAAAACAGTTTAAAATATTAAAGATACTTAGGTACGCTTTTTTTATAAGCATTTATAAAGTTAAAATGTTGACAAAATTGATCAAAATCACTAGAATTTGCTAATTATTTAATTTTTAAAACTATGAATTGAAAATTTAAAACAAGGTTTCTCGTCAGTCATCATTAACAACAAAGCGTACAACGTATCTTTCGGGGTTTCCGAAGGTTAAGCTTACAGCTGTTTTAAACAAGGCTGTTCGAGCTTGTTATTCAGCATATAATAAATTATATATAGCCATATAGGTGTAATCAAGTCTATAGTACACCTATTATTATCATCGCCTGCGTGTTCGGTGTAAACCGGTCGAGCACAGTGAATCCATACATTATATAGCTATATAGCTATATAGTGATTCTACCCCGACCGAAAAACATAATATTATTATTTTTATTTTTTTATTCACCCGACCAGCCTGGCTCTCGCAGTCTGACAGTTGGACATCGACGTCCGGCAGACGCAGATTTCGCGGAAATTTATCAAATAAATATTTAAAATTGAATAACTACACAACATGAACAGTTATAAATAAAAATTGAATTCGTCATGCTCGCGGTTGTTCCGCGGCTACTGCCGCTGCTGCTGTTGTCGACTGTCTTATCGACGCCGGCCGCGCTCGCCGCTAACATATTGGCGTTCATGCCCATGCCGCTGAAAAGCCACTTCGGCGGGTTCCAGCCGATGTTCGAGGAGTTGGCCCGCCGTGGCCACAACGTCACCGTGGTCAGCTCGTTCCCGCTGGAGGGCCGGCACGTCCCGAACTACACAGACGTGAACGTGATGCCGCAGCAAGGACTTCCCAGTGAGCATTATATTATTAAATTATATGATGTTGTAGATTCTGAGAGTGGCGAGTAAAGGTCTCACGACAATGTGTACTTTTTTTATGAATAAGGTTAGGTTAGGATTCAGATGATTTGCTCCTATTGTCAACATTATTTGACGTATGAGGGTGGTTAACTGGTAACACTGGTTAGGTTAGTCTAGGCTACGCTAGGTTAGGTTTACTGGTAACGTTTTTCATCTATATATAGGTAGTTTGTACTTTGCGCTTTAAGAGTTAAAAAATAGAAAAATCCCACTTAGTATACTGTTTGGAAGAGTATGAAAAAACTAAAAAAAATACCAGGTAAACAGACGTACCTATAATAGATGTATTCAATTTGAATTCAATACTGTCACACTCACGCGTGTGTCATTGTCATTTTTTTATAAAGTATACCTGACAAAGGCATCCGAACTTAATGTTGAATATAATACAATTTTTTCAACGACATGAACAAAATATGTCAATTATACTTTATACAATATTAATACAAACATGAAGTGATCTAACAGATTAGTAGAAATGTAGGTATTAGCATTGATTATAGAATAGATTAATGGATAATTAATAGATTCTATTCTATAATCAATGGTATTAGATATACTATAGGCAGTGATGTAGTCGTAATTTTTTTAGTGAGTATACGCTTAAATGAACTTAATATGCTAACGTGGGGGGCATTGCCCCCCACCCCCCTCCCCCATCCCTATGTACTACGATATTATCATTTTTATATTTATACTAGCCGACCCATCATGGCTTCGCCCGTGATTGGTTGTTTATTTTGCCTTCGGACGATGATATGTATAATTTTTTATACAAATTGTATCGTTTAATGTGATCGGCAAGTAAATATATACAAAAAACGGTAAATGAAAACGTATTGAAATGTTTTTTTAGCGGTATTAATGATAAATATACTTTTATTAAAAATGAATACAGATACACAATAAATGCTAATTAATCTGTTGACAAAAAAAAAAATATGAATTGGGTGATGTAGTGACATTCAAGAAAGTATTTGGTACAACTCTGTGAAAAAAAATTATAAAAAAGTTCAATAGCGTCGTCAGAAAATTGGAATATTTAAATACAATACAATCCATCCAGACGAAAAAAAATTAAAAATCGACTGTTGTGGTGATACTCAGGAGGGTATTTGGAACAACTGTGAAAAAAAATTGTAAAAAAGTTCAATAGCGTCGTCAGAAAATTGGAACATTTAAATACAATACACCCCTCCCCATCCCCTCAAGACATAAAAAATTAGAAATTAATGGATGTGATGACACTCGGGGAGATATTTTGAACAACTCAGTGAAAAAAAAAATGGAAAAAAGATAAATATTGTTGTCACAAAATGGGAACATAAAAAAAGTTCTGTTCTATTGCGGACATCGTTAAGAGGCCCTCAAAATTAGCTTTGTTTTTTAATTTTTCAAGAATTTTCAAATTATTTTTTAGTATCAAAAGTGGTACTAAAATCTTCAGCAGACAGTCAGATATAACAGTAAAAATGTTCAGCCAAATTGGTTCAGTAGTTTTCTTGGTTAGCGTGGTCGTAGAAAACCCCTTACAATTGTATATAATAGTATAGATTTACTAGACACTATTTATTACTACCCTGCCGCAATTGAGCCTCATTAGTCTACAATCATACTCCTAGAAATGAATAATTAAACATTTTAGTTTTTTGGAAAACCGTCACATCAATAAGGTTTCTTCGACATTTTTATTTATTAATTAAAAATTATTTATCAAATTGGTTTATAGAATAAATGCATTCCCGTACGCGTACACCCGCGTATCATGTGTTATTCTATAAGTATACGCATTTACAGAAAATCAGAGAAGTGACGCCCCACTACACCACTGACTATAGGTAATAGTAGTTATAGTCGTATAGAAATTGTGTACAAACAAATATTTAAAATGCATCGTTGTTAAGTCAATACATTTCTCACTCCACTCGGAACCTAAAAGCGGAAAAACGAGAATATTTACATGCCATCAGTTTTTGTTGTTATTTAGAAAATAATGATCGTTTAGAGACTTAAATATCTATTTAATAATTATCTTATTATCGTTTATTAAACACCAATGAAATTCGCAATATATTTAGACAAATTTTAAGTTTTTTTTTATAGGTACTTGCAATTTTAAAGTGTATGTTGTGTGCACTGTGTAAAGTGTGCGTGCATATATTGACATATTGTGGCAAACTGTCACGCGTGGCCGCTTGGGATAGCTTTATCTTCGTTTAAAATACATACGTACTTTTTAACGATTTTTTAGGTAATCATTTCGATTAATACACTATCCAATACTATTTCTGAAAACATATTTGATCTATTTTAAGAAATGCTATTGCTTTATTAGTTTGATCGGTACGACTGTATGTACGATGCTAGTTTACTCAAAAATTCTACTTAAAGTAATTTAAAAATATCGAAAACGCATATCAGTATTTAATATATTTTATTGTGTTTTAATAAACGTTAGAGTTTAAATTGTCGGTCTCCTTTACTGAGAATCGTTTTTCATATAGGTACAACGATTTATCATATTGAATTCGCACGAAAAACATCCCTTACCACGACGAGGTTCTTTTCAAACCTTCTATACCCAGTTTTTTTTTTCATTTATTCAATTTGGCCACTTTAGCGCGCGACACTGCGTCAACCGTTTGCGCGAAGATCGTATCATATTTATTATTTTTGATTTTTTTCTGTCTATCCCACACCGTTACAGACATTGACGTGATGCAGTTGATCGACATAAATTTCATTACCTCAGTGGCTAACAGGTGGTATTTTGCCCATCTCCTGTCAGCCCAAATGGAGCACGCGAAATTGATTGACTTCGTGCGGTCGGAGGACAACTCTTTCGATTTGGTCATGGTCGAATCGTTCCTGCAAGAATACACGGTGGCCATCGGTCATAAATTCAACGCTCCCGTCGTCAACTTGTCACCGGCGATGGTCTGGGTCAGCGCCAGCAAATGGCTGCATTTACCTTCAACATTTTCGTATGTGCCGGATTGCTGTATAGGCGTGACGGACGACATGAGTTTCGTGGATCGTTTAAAGAACACCATCGTCGGATTTATAGAAATGGTCGTGGAGGACTACCTATATATTCCGATGATGAAGGCGGTAATGAGTAAGAACTTTGCATACGTTGGTTGGGAGTCGAGACCGACGCTCGAGCAGATGCTGAACAACGTGTCACTGACACTGATGAACGCTTACCATGCGACCGGAGTGTGTCGACCGTATTTACAGGGCGTCGTTGAAGTCGGAGGAATGCATATCAAAGAACCGAAACCGTTACCAAAAGTGAGCCCTAATTTTAAATCGATAGAAATAATCATTGTAAAATACATATACATATACAGGTAAAAACTGTACCTATTCAACTCAGCCGAGCGCGCATACAAAGTTGGACAATTATTTTTTCGGAACTGTGTTTTTGTAGAAAAACATACGTTGGAAACCCTTATTACTGTTGGAACTATATTTTTTTATTGCATCATAATATTACTTTGGAATCATAATCTATTTTAAATGTATGTTGTTTGCACCGTAATTTCATGGAAAATAATATTCTATTGAAAACATAGGTATGTTGTTGGAACTAAATTGAACAATATTTTGTCGGAATCGTAATTTCTCAAAAACTAATTTTCATGGAATTTTCAAATTTTGTTGGAAACGTTTATTATTATTTATTAGGCTCCGGTATACGGTTCCGAATTAATAATTGTCCTCAAAATACGTTTCTGAGCTTCAACTATTCCAACTAAACACATTTCCGAGTAAATACTTTTTCAAACAAAATACCTACTTGGCTACTTATATCCGAAATTTCAAACAAATACTTGGTAGATAAAATATGTTTCAAATCAATACAGTTGCTGTTAGTTGCAACTTTTTTGTTTTTTTTTAACATTCTTTTTAGTTGCTTTGATAGTATTTTATCCGAAATAATATTTTCCAATTTTTCTGACCAACCACTCCCGGTTCTTAATGTGCGAGCTTTTGTTAGAAAATAATTGGTCGGAATGTGTGTGATGGAAAGGAGTCAGATTTAAAAAAAGATGATTTGAACAGTAAATGGTATAATAATATTGAAATGGGCTAATGTAAATTATTTCAACAATGAAATATCAAAAATGATTAATTGTCTTAAAAAATCAAAATAATATGTACTATATTATAATATCATATATTCATTGCGTTATAAATTAAAAAATTATATTTTATAGGATTTACAAGATTATATTGATTCAGCTTCTAACGGTGTTATATTTTTTTCTTTTGGTTCAATTGTGAATTTATCGAATTTTCCAAAAGAAAAAATTAGCAATTTACTCAATGCCATTAGTGGTTTAGAACAAAAAGTAATTATGAAATGGGTTCCAGATAAAAGTATAAAATTGCCACAAAATGTAAAAGTCGGTTCATGGTTGCCTCAGAATGATATTTTAGGTAATTCGTTATTTAAATTGAATATTGATAATGTAATCAAAAATATAAAATGTATTTTGTAACTCTATGTGTATATTCAGCTCATCCAAACGTGAAACTTTTTATTACTCATGGGGGTTTGCACAGTATTGAGGAAGCCGTGTACAATGCAAAACCGGTGATTGGAGTACCATTTTTTGCTGATCAATTTTCAAACATGAAACTGGTCGAGAAAATTGGCTATGGAAAGTCGATGAGTTTTGATCAACTATTCGAAGAATCATTTGGTAACATAGTCGAAGAAGTGATATCAAATCAGACGTATGTATATAATAATATATAAAGTGTAGACAAATATAATAGTTAAAACATTGTCGTGTAAAATACACTGCTTTCAATTTTCCTATTTCGTTCAACAGGTTTAAGGATAAGGCAATGCTCCAGAGTCAGGTGTACAAAGATCAACCGATGAAACCTTTAGACCGAGCTATATACTGGATAGAGTACGTCATTCGAAACGATGGAGCTCAATACCTAAAATCTGGCTCTTTAGGACTAAACACTGCGCAGTACTTTTTGTTCGATGTCACATTATTTTTACTTTTACTAACAACAATAATTTCTTGGTTGGGTTACCGTGGAATAGTTATAGTTTTTTCAAAATGTAAAGCAGACTAAATATAAAAAATAAATTTCATCCGTAATGATATGCCTCACACATATTTGTAACAAGTTACAACTTACAAGTATAAACTTATACAATAGATTAATAAATAACGGCCAGATTGAAAAAATTCTTTGCCATGGTGTCGTTTTTTAGCCAGTTCGCTAGCGCAAGCCATATGTTACTAGCAACCTCTCAATCCCAAATCTTGCGACCGACAACTGAACTTCTTTTAAAGAGTCGGTGTGTTTTATTGTTTCGACTCACATATGTATTTTGAATAATTACTTTGTGTTACCTAATCCTACTACAGCACAGTCTATAGGCAGCTGCGAGCTAGGTAAGACACATATTATACACATAAATACATAATAATATAATATAGGTATATACGAAATTACCTATATAGCACGGACGTACATACGACGTATATACATACATACGTATCTATATAGGTACATATTTTACATAAGATCGTATTGTACTGTGTATTTGATCAAATTCTCGAATACGTGACCTCTAGACCCCTCCGAACATCTGGAGGAAGGTTATAGTGTAATTTTAATATTTTTATCTGATAACAATTAAACTATAAATTCTCCTGCAGCACTCTTATAACTTATAAGTGTCGAGAAGCAACCTTAAATTATTTTATTAAATGGATACATATAATAATTATTTATCATATTATACAATAGTTTTGATTGATCCTTTGATATTCATTTTAAATCGTCGGATTTTTTTCTTATCTAGTGCTCTGTCAGCTATCCCTAATTTCTAAATAGTGTCGTAGTCCGGTTAGGTTATCAATGAAAAAGTACTCAAAAAGTCAGGAATCTGAATAAGAAAACCTATTTAGCAGTGACATCTAGTGATGAAATTGAGCAGCGGTCACTGGTAGTTCTGTTTCTGAGCACAAAAAAGTTAAAAACAACGCTGTTAGATACCGCAGCCAGTATCGTCCGTACGAAGAACAAAATATATTACAATTTATTTTTATATTTCAATATTAATGGTTGAAATATTTGCCAATAATCAGTTTACATAGCAGCTATACATTGATCACGCAAGTTTCAATTCAAAATTAATCCTTCGAATGAGTAAAAAGCAATTTTTTAGATTATTATCGTAGTTAGTTATATTTATTTGAATTTTAGTAGGTAATTAAATATATATTTCATTTTCTGGAAATTAATGATAGGTAGGTGAGTTACATTGTAAATTGTAAGTTGTAACCTCTATGTTTTTGATAATTGCACACAGGGATGGATATATGCGTGTGTATTTACTCATCATATCTTTCTTTACATATCTATCATTAAATTCTATATGTATAGACTGCTTTTTTTAATGTCACAAAGTTAGAAATAATTCCTATTAACTACTATTGGCGGGAATGTATTTGATACGCCAAACGCCAGGTTGAGTGGTATATACCCTTTCTAGTTTCTGCAGAAGTGGAAATTGCATATTATTGCATTTAATTATATACATATTACATATACTGCATTTCAAACCTAACATATAATCATGTGTAAAATAATATTTCGCTGAGTACCTACAACATTTTAATAATACATTTTGTCGGCTACGATTCTACGAACATATCGTTTTTTTGGTAAACTAACATAATTTATTTATTATATATAGACATATAGTTTTTAAAAGTTAAATCTTGTTCATAAACTTGTTAATCTGCTTAACTAAAAAATATAACTATTTGGCATTAAATTCCTAATTAATAAACAAACGATTTAATCGTGTACATTTTATTAAAAAGTTTTTTTGCATAATTTAATCATTTTTAAGGCATATTGTGATTTTTTTTTAATACATACGAATCCGTGATTAAGCGTCTAGACATATCTATGTAACAAATGTACTTCAAATACTCGTCGCAAGTCAATATTGATTTTATGATATAGATAAAAATGTATCTACACCATGATCGGATTAAACATATGTTAGACAAAATGTCTCATTGGATGATAATGAACATTGAACAAATTTACGAACGAACTTCATTCGTTGGACCTACCATAAATTGGTTGATTTTTTAAAAAACTGTCAATAATATACATACATTATACAAATAAATATCATTTTAATAAATTGGTTGATTTATTCGATTTTAAAAAAAAATTTGAATATCTAGTATTTTATATCTGTTAGGCCTACCTAACCTACCTAGGATTTTGGCGCTTTCGTACGATACGACTTTTTTTTCTCATCTCATTTTGGCGTTTATGTCTTCCATCGATTAAAAGTTGTAACCTAATATACTTACACTGTATGGATGTATCCACATCATTGTATAAGAGACAAATACAACAATATCAATAACTTAATATTTTATTTTTACTCACAATAATTAGGTAATATTTTAAATAAAAATGTAATTAAATTGAACGGACTTTGAAATATAAACATGGTGAGAATAATACAAATGTATAATTATAATGAATATAAATCACTAACAATTATTAAAAAATATAACTGTATTATACATATTTATATATAAAAAAAAGTTTTTATTTATCTATATATCATTCACATAGTATAATAAAACATAGTTGATTTTCTAAAACTATAATAAATCACTTTTAGTCAGTCTTAAAAACAACTATAAAGGTATAAATGTCAATATCTAATACTACAATAATAATAATATTATGGTAGGTAAAGTAAAAATGCCATGAATATCGTCGCATCTTTCAAACGTTTAAAAGCATTGAAAACAATACTTAATCGTAGTTTTAACAATAATAATATTGTATTAAACAGGTGTTTGTGACAACGAGCTACGTATTGCAACGAGACACGGTGTCAAATCATTAAAAGTAGTAAAACAAATAAAAATATATTTAGATATATATTCAAAGGAACTAATCGATGGCGATATTTCCTCATCATCGTGGTGTACGGTTAAACACAACTGTCGTCAAGTCTTCACACAATCACACTGGTCTCGCGTTTCGGCAGATTGAAGACGATATCGGGGAACACTAGTTTTTTGTTGTTGTTGCCGTGGACGGAGGTTGTGGTGTTAGCGTTGAGGACGACGGGTCTTTTTAGCTTCTTCTTATTGTGGAACGACTCCTCGATCTCCTGCAGTGTCTTGTTTTTGGTCTCCGGGCAGAAGTAGTAGAAGAATAAAGTGCTAAGTATAGACACGACACCGTACACAGCGAACGTACCGGGCTTGGTGACTAGCTCCTGCAGCATAGGGTACGTTTGGAGCACAATGAATATGGAGAAATGACCGACGCACGTGGCCACTCCACCCAGCATGCCCCGGATCTGTCTGGGAAACACCTCACCGATCATCACCCACGGCACGATTAGATAGCCGATCGTCGAACAGGCGTAGAACACAAACAGGCTAATGATCGGGAACCACGTTGCCGAGGCAGGCTGCCCGTTCGCCGCCCAAGTGACGTTCTGGTACATGTAGCCGGCAAAGCATAGCATCGATATGCCACACCCTATACCTGTAAATAAAAATGTATTACATACACTAATTACCGCGGTTGGAGTTTAGCCGGATTCCCAAACCACGCCGTATCGCGTATAGTACGATTTTCGGGACTCAATAATTATATAAGTGAAATGTGCAACTATTTATTCGTCATTAGTCGTTACACACAACGACATGTAGACACATACAATGTGTAAAAAAGGCGAGGGGGACTCGACACGTAACGGCGGGTACCCGGCTCGAGTCAATAGATCGTATACGCACTGGATATGTAGGAAAGCGGCTTCCGGCCCAGTCGCCACATCATCATGCAACCAATGACGGTGAATACCAACCGAATGATTCCCAGTACCACGGTGGCCACGTACTTGTCGATAGTAGAACCCGAATCCTGTAACAGCGGTGATGTTAACATAAATACTATACAGGGCCCCGTTAATTAGCACAATAACACTAACCCGTATCACGTCGACCGCGTAAAACGTTACCACGTTCAGTCCGGAGAACTGGCTCAGCAGGAAATAGATGGAGACAATCACGAACGGCTTGTATGCAGACGGCCGGCAGATGAGTCGGAGCTTCTCCTTGAACGAAGTCGACTCGTCCGCTCTGGAGAACATGAGCAGGTCGTTGACTTCGGTGTCCACGTCGCACCTACTGTCTCGTACCCGTCTCAAGCTGGCCCGGCACTGGGTCTCGTCGTTCTTGGACGATATCAGCCACGAAGGCGATTCCGGTATGAAGAATGCCAGGCACAGCGCCATAGCGGGCATCGTGGCGTTGATGAGCGCCAGCGTGTCCCAGTTTAATACTGAACCGAACAAATATTCCAACATGACGCCTGCACCGGTTTCACGAAGAAGTTATTAATACAAAGCCGTGTACGGAAAAATTCATCTACAAAAAATAAGAAATCTAAGCCGTTGCTCACCCAAAGACGTGCCGACAGACGCGAACGCGGCCAATACGCCACGGAGGTGCGGCTGTGACACTTCTGACGTGTACACTCGGGATGGCGAGCCGATCATGCCGGAACTCAGGCCCGCCAGGAATCTTCCAACGTAAATCCACTGGACTGTCGACGCGGTACCCACCATCAACCATCCGACGATAGCAGGTAATTGTAAGGCGATTAAGGTCTTCTTGCGGCCCAACAGGTCGGTGAAGTAGCTGGCTAGTATGCATCCGCACGGCGTTCCGATGGTCGACACGCTAGCTACGACGATGAGAGTTTAACGTTATTATTGTAAATCATTATTACCATTAATATAATCTTTGTCATTATTATGCAATTAATGCGACCGTTAAATATTGACCTATTCAAAATTTACCTATCCAAGAGGCTTGGTGTCTGTCGATATGAATCCTGGACCCGACCATCATAAGTTGGGGTAAACTGACGGCGGTGTAGCCAAACACGAGCCCAGTGTTTATGGTGCCCCAGTTGGCCGATAAGGCGACGAGGATCTGAAATAATAATTTTTATCATCAAGTGTGTGTCACAGCCGGTAATTAAAGTTATAGTTCATGTATGGATACGCAGTAATTAACTAATTACGTCATCGTGCACGAAATATTGAACTGCGTAAGTACGTTATATTTAGTTAAACAAAAAAAAAATAAAATTTCTAATTCAAATTGAATTTTTTTGTTGCTATTATTATAAAGTCCAAGTTTTTATTTCTTAATTTCAAACTGATTACAATAAAAAAAAAACTCATGTTTTTACGATATACGAGACTTGCAAAATATCAATTATAAGTCACAATATTTTATCGACTGTATGGCTTTAATACATATAATAGTATTGTATATTAAAAATTAAATATAATTTAATAATTGAATTATATCAGCTATTTATTCGTATACTCTGAACAATATACGCGTTATAATTACTTTAATAATAAATGAGATTCGAGTAATTAATACCACGACGACTGTACTTATCGAATTTTTATAACGCCGATATAATTATATCTTTATTGTTTTGGCAATCATTATAAACTTTATAGTCATTTTAGGTTTTATGATTTGAAGGCAATTTGCTATAGTAACTCGGATTCTTATAGAATATAAAAATTCTATTGAACAAAGCTACTATATATAAGTACTCATAGGAAATGTTATTTATTAATCATTATTGTTTATTTCATTAACGTTCGAATGTTCGATGCGAAGTACCTATATTATATATATACGTCAACATTCAATGAACGTACAGTGTTCGTTATGAAAAGTTCATCATTTATTGTTATTTGTGAAATAATGTCGGCCTTTTTTTTGTACAAAATACAATTTTACATGCATTTAATTAAACTGCTAGATGCCATAGAAAAACAATATTATTCTTATCTTTCTTGCGTGTCATTAATGTGAAAATATTATTCTTCGTTATGTATTTATTCTGATAATATTATATTATATAGAGGCTTGTAAGCTGAATAGTAAACATTTCAAATTGGTTTCACATTATATGTGAAAAAAAATGATGTATATAACTCAATAGTATAAATATTTAGGTAAAATTATGATAAGTTTTGATGTTGCATCGTTGCTGCATAAATTGAAAATTACTAAAAAAAATTGTTTTCGTATAAACGTCATAATACTTTTGTTATATTATGGTACGTGATTAGTGAGAGAGAGAAATAGACAGACAGACAAAAACAGAAGTCTCAAACACAAAGATCATAGTTTGCATTTTTAAGTTTTGCACTTAAATTATGATTGAATTGAATGATAATAATAATAATGAAAATAAAGAACACCTGTTTAAGCGAACTGCCTTTAGTCTGTTTTGTTGGTTCAGGTGTGTCTTCTTTCAATAACGGCTCGTCTTTGTTCGGCATTTTTACGGCAATCATCAACTTGGAGCCCATAATATTCTCGGCGCTACACATTTCCGAACTGCAACAGCGACACGTGACAACGGGGGATGATAGTAAAAATAAAACGAAGCAAAATACGTAACAGTCATTTGCACGCTTCATTCGTGTGTTTTGTTATACTTACATCGCCATTTTTATTCTCTATAAATCAAACGCTATATCAGGTATATCTGGACGGTCGCTAATTCAAATGAAAGTTTTTCAAAAAATTCGATCGACCATTTCATCAAAAAAAAAAAAAAAACAACTAACGATACACGACGTCACGCCTGGTGCAGGAGCGAAAACCAATGTCTCAAAATCAATCAATAATTTCGAAAAAATCTGTTTTCTACCGGAGCTGCAACGTTGCGCATCGGAGGCGTTCGACACACTGCCACAAGTAACCGCCGCTGCGCACACTTAAACTCGACTGCCGTAGTGCCGTCCGACGTACGACGTTGAGGCTGGTCTTGACGCCGCCACCGGTGGCAACATACATTATCATTATTATTATTATTATTATTATTATTATTATTATTATTATTGCTACACGACGTCGGAGTGGTGGTGGTGGCTGTCAGAGGGACGGACGTGCGGAGTTTATATATATATATATATACATTTATATTTTATAATATATATATATGCGTGTGTGTATTGTCTTATGTGCGTCACACGTGCAACGTTACGCCGCTATAATACCCAATCATTTGTTTTTCCGCCGCGGTAGCCGGTGTCAACGTTGAAGTTTTTTTTGCTGGGGGATGGGTTGACTTCAATTCATACAAATTCTAATTCAACCCGAACTAGATTTTTTTTTTTTGCAGTGTTTGGACTTAATCTTAAGTTTTGTTTGAACTGTTTTCATACTTCAATAAAAAAATGCAAATAAAATGTATGATCTCAATTTTAAAATGTATAAATATGATCGGGACTGTCTTTGCTGCAGTCTATTGGAAATAAGTGAATAATAATTGTAAAATAAACCGTTGTTGTAGGTAGTAACTATAGGCACTCAAACTACTGAAACTGTTTGAGTTTGAAGTTCATTTTTTTTTTTTAACACATTTTTTTAAGTTTGATTTGTCTGAGAACCAATCGCTATAGACTTATTCTGCACGGCGTTGGCAAAGTCTGCTGGGTCGGGGATATGGAAGCGATGATGAATAATTATTGTGCAGTTAAGTATTCGAATATAATTTGGGGCTGTGCTCAGAAGTGGCAGTGTTTACCTCAACGCAATGGTCAAATTGGTGGTCAGTTTTTTCTCAAAACGAATAGAAAATTAAAACAAATTGACATCAAACAAACTATGTCTTAATTTAAAAATGATCGTAATAGTAATAATTTTGTTTTGTTTATGACTTTTGTTGACATTATTTTATGAATTTTTATATAATTTTAATAATTTATAAGTTGTATAGTTTGCTCGTTTGTTCAAAAATTGTTGAAGCGCATAATATAGTGTGTAAGGCTGTAGGAGTGTGGGTTTGAGTTTCGGGGATCAACTTCTCCTCTGTTATCTTAATAATCCTATCTTATTAAAAATGATAAGCATATAGTATGCGCCATGAATTTTAAGCTGTTGAATAATCACGAAGACGTGTGTGGTTAAGTATGACTTCCCGATCTCCACGCCGAATATAGGTCCAGCTGGTATAAACCCGATTTAACACGATTCGTGCGCGAGTACGTCATGTGTACAAGCATTACAATCGCCGATGCTTGCGTGTATTTTGACGTTACGATTATGTCGTTCCTACACGACTCGCATGTTTACTGATTTTTCTTTGACTCGTGCCGATTTTACAGACAATTTACGGGAAACCACGAGTAATGGCGAGTGAAAATAATCGCAATGCTTTTCGATTAAATCCCTCCCACACGACTTGTAAAGCACAACGATTGACAAATGTTCACAGAGTACACGAATCGTGTGGGACCAGCTTAATGCGGCCTTGCGCTGATCTCTGTATGAGTGGTGTTTATTACAGATTGTGTTTGTATGATATATTGAAAGTCGAGTCCTTAATAAAAAAGATCGATTGAAATGATTAACCCTCCTCGATTCCATCAATCCTCGCCCGCGGCCACGTTCTACAGATCAAACATTGATAAGGAAAATTAAATTTAAAGTACCTACTTGCTATTAGTAACATGGACAGTTATAAGTAGGTGTGCGTCAATACATAAACCATTTCAATACACGTTTTTGCACGATTAACTCATATCATTTTTATTTATACCTGTAGATATATTATTTAAATGTTTAAAGAGAAAAATAATAGGAACTGATATAAAATATTACCTATTCAGCTATACCTAAACGGCTACACTTACACTATAAGTACATGTACATTGCACCTACGTCCTACGTCATATATATTATATTGGAATAATATGTTGAAACTGAAAAAAAATCTTGTAGTAGAACTTCTTTGGTATAAAATATAAGTGGCAATTTTTTTAATTTTATCACAACATCATAATAGTGCATAAATTAAACTAATTCACTTTAAAATGTCGTAATGGTATGTTTACACGTTAAAATTAAAAAATAAGTATATAATTTTAAAAAAAATGTTCTCTACATACATCGTTTAAATTATGCTATATTGTTGTTAAAGCAATTATTTACAATTTAATTATTTTAAATTACATCATAATATAGGTATTTATAATTATGGGTATTATGGGCGGTTTTGTTTAAAACACTGAAGGTCTATTATAATTTATATTTGTTTGAAATATTAGACAAAATAGGTTTATTGTTAATCGTTTTATATGTAAATATTAGTATTTAGTATGTTGCCTATATATGTAATAAAAAGATACATACTGAGCATTACTGCAATGATGTACTACATTCGATCGCTTACTCAAATAACGTATGAATGACTGCATGGGTTGGTATGGGATCAATAATAATTGTCCACAATAGTTGACTGTTTTTCGAAATTAATGTTTGATTTTATTATTTAGATTTTAAAGTATTTTATTTTTTGGCATAAACTCATAACTCATTACTCATTGTAATTATTATCAATAAATGTATAAATCGGTGCGAGGGAGTGTGAGGGTGAACCACGGCCCACGAGAGTCCGACCTCGCATCATCCGACTGACGGTCGCAAGCCGGATTTTCTCCAACCATAGTTCCATTTTCACTACTCTCACTACAGACGATGCGCAACGACGGACGAGTTTTTACTGTCGGATTCTCGTGGGCCTCAGTATATTTGTATATTATGCGCATATTACATAAAAAGTTTATGGTGAAGCTATAACCTGCACCCATTCCCAATAAATTTAATCTCCTTACGCTTTTATGAATTTTGTGTATAAGATACGAATTTATGCCTGATATAATGTTTCAACATTTTAGATATTTTGATGTGAGAGTGCTGAGACATTGCAAAAACGCATAGGTAGGTATACAATATTAAGTACATGATATATTGATATTAAACCTGTTCAGTGTTCACATTTTGTAATGTAAATCGTGTAAATGCATTATTATAATTCTTGAAAAAATTATTCCTGTCTTATTTTCTTCAAAACTTGAAGCTAACTTTCAAGTTTCAATCAATGCTGGGACGCTGGGTATTAATGAGCTTACAAATTCTAAGTTATACCTGCTTCAAAAAACTGTTAATCTAACCAGTCATTTTCAATATGTTGTGCGAAAATGCGAACTAATCCAAACTTGAGGATACAACGTAAATATAACAAATTATTTTTTGACAATTTCCATAATAATTATACAATATTATGTACATTGTACATTGTAAATTGTAATTATATTATTAAATCATGTAAATTTAAAAATGCTCTTAACTCGCTTTAAAGTTAAAATACTAATATACAAACTACATTGGGGAACACATAATTTTGTTACTATTACATTTAATTATAGGTCAATTCACTCTAATATTAAAACAAAAAAACTAAATGAATGTAAATTTGGTATGTTACGCGCTTGTACGTCAACAGACAACAAATTAAATCCTCTAAACTATTTTTTCTATAATTTTATTAACATTTTGACCTCATATTACCTACTATCATAAAGCAAAATATCAAATATAGTTATATTATCCTTATAATGTTGATTATCTTGTAGACAAACATGAAATGCTTATTTATTTAAAGTTGGCTAAGTTAGCAATAACTGTTTTAAATAATAAACATGTTAAACATACCTGCAATGACCCAATGTAAATCAAGACTTGGTCTCAAAAAAAAAAATTAAACAAAGCCTTATAAATAAAATTGCTTATAATAATTACACGCTGAAGAATTGCTAATCATTTTCCCAGCACAATATTTTAAAATTTTAAAATGATTATAGTTATAAATAATTTATAATTTCTAATGACTAATATTTATAGAACAAACATTTATTTAAAGTTAATAATTTCAATGCATCTACTATATTATGTCTATTTATACTATTTATAATTATAACCTATAATTGTACCTAATCTTTAACTATTATAGTATGCATTTAAATAAAACTAGTGATTAACAAATTATATTCACTACATATTCACATTACATTAAAATTAAACCACTAGCTACTTAATAAAAAAAAGCATAATATATGAATAATTTCCAATAGAATTCTAAACTTATAATATATGTGATAGACATAGTTATTATACTTAGATGATATACCTATAGTAGCCAGTATAGGTATACTACATAATGATATTACGGTCTACGCTTTAAAATAATTTTAGTTAGTTTTTTTAATGAAATACAATTATTGAAGGTTGACTGATGTAAGAAATTCATATCAGTTGAATGAAAACAATTTTTTTTGATAAGCAAGTTTTTAAGTAAAAATATAGCGCCCGAAAAGTTTTGTGTTACGTTTGATAAAAAACCCTGGAACCAATGAAAGTTTTATAAAAAAAATTAATGAATCTAGCAAGCAAGAGCAGATTTTACTTTTTTGAGAGCTCCTATCATTTTTTAAATGTATTTGTACGTAATATTATGAATAAAAGTATCTATATTAAAAAAAACACACAGGACATTTAAATATAAGTGCAGTTTGTTAAATTGATCACCCTTTATAAATTTAATACTATACCTATGACATATTATAGTATGTATTATTATACAATAGATAATTTTCTTTTGCACAACTATACACTATAGTCCCAAAGTAAATATTAATACTTAAGTATCGTCAGATTGTAAATATTGTTTTTCAATTTGAAAATATTGAATTTTGATTTTAAGATTTGAATTTGGATAATTTCATAGAAACTAATTGTAAAACCGTGCCTACAATAAATAATTTCTCATTGAATAAAAATGATTTTTGATCTAAAATATAATAAATTTACATAAACATTAAAAGTTTAAAATAATAAATGTTATTTTAGGTACCTACTACCTAGTATGTTTATATTTGTATTTTATACCCTTAAATGCTATTTATTATTATTTGTTGATACCTTTAAATAACTAAAAAATATTATTGCTATAAATGTATACATATGACTATATTATGAGTATGCATTATATTTAATAAGGATAGTGAAATTGCATCACCGAAATATAACATAAAATCCTCAAGTATAAACATGACAACTAGAGGCGATATTATAGTTTATCACGCGATACTCGGAAAAAGTTAAAATTACATCATACAAATTAATTTTTTTTTGTACCATTTTATTTTCTTCAATTAAATATTTCATAAACTATAATAGCTTCCGCAAAATACGGAAGAAAGATTAAAAATTAAGTATAAAAAAAATTATTTATTCGATATTTGGATTAAAAAATATTATATACCAATATGAAGAACTGTGTAAAAATGTATCACATTTTTTGTGCTCAAAATTTCTAATACATTTTTTATACAAGATTTTGGTCAGATTTGTTGACCTTGAAAGTTCCATAATAATAAATTTCCGCTGAAACGACACTTTCGAATGAATAGCTAAAAAAATACAGTTTGCTAAAAACATTCAAATGTACCTTTTAAACTTTATATAGTATACGTCATAGTTTTTATGAGGTGTTAAAGAAATAATGCCTATTTTTAATGAAACACTTCACATAGAAGAGAGCGAAAACGCTCGAAACATTTAATCACAGAATAATAATTTATAAATGCGTGATATGTATACGTTTGTATATTTTAAATGTACGATATTGTTTGTGAGCAAATAATAATTGGAAATTCTCATCAATAAATTCAGTGAGTATAATTTTGTTTTACCGGCGTTGCAATCTTGAAACCTATCCCTATGTTCTACCAAACAAAACATGCTACATATAATTAATATATTTCAACACGAGAATCTATATATTGCACTGCAGTGTGTCACACATTTCGTTGCTGACCAATCGGCAATCCGGTAATGATAATATTCTAATATAACACACAACATGTTCAAGTTTATTGTACCTACACATTATACACATTACACATAGTCATTCAATCCGAATAAATGCTAATTTCACTGCTTTGTTCGCCGTAAATTGGTCTTAAAATTACTGATCATCATGCGTGCACACGTTTATATTGATAAAGTAATTATAAAGAATTTTTAAAACATTATTTAACACGTGATTTACTAATGAGCCTTTTATGTACATATATTATGTAGTTGCTGCAGTATAGTGTACAATATTATCGACACAATATTATCGTGATAACAACGATAAAAAATTAACAAAATCAAGGCCAATAATATAGAGAAACCAATCCCATAATGATACGCTAATACAGATAGGTAATACATAAAAAGAAATATTTTGTTGCACCAATTGCAGTTTTTAACGATGACAAATTGTTCCTAATTCTCCGTTTCTATAATTTTAATAACAAATAGAATACTTCAAAAAAAACTACAATACTTAAAATGTAATATTTATTCAAAAACGAGGTAGGTATACGGTTTTCTGGCGAATATTAACGCCAAATTTTAGTTAATACATGATAATATTATGACGTATACTTTATTGTGGTGCAGGTATCTACCACAAAAACGGTACCTAGTTATCTCGAAAATATATGTCTACCAAAACGTGACGACCGAAGAAACCGATTTTTTTCCTAGGAAGATTGCGTCCAACATCGTTGTTGTTCGTAACGAAAGATTAAATTAAAAAAAAAGATAAAAATATAATAAACGTCATACTTATTATAGCATAATAATATAATGTGAATAGGAATATGTAATAAAAATAAAAACACAGTCACGTACTATTGCGGACTTATCCGAAATAATATTATACAGTGCGTATATTTTGTGGTTCATCTCGTTCGGACAATAACACAGTGTACGGGACACTCAGAACACGCTCATGTGAGCTAGTGACGCGAGTGAATAATGCGAGTCAATAGTATAATATCGCTTGCAATAAAACGTCGAATGGACGTAGGTACGAACGGAGTAATTGCAATACAAAAATGTATTTAATAAAACTTCTGATGTTATAATTTAATTATATTTCGTATAATATTCTAAATAAGTAATTAAACGTATTTCCCTTGACCCACCACGGGTGACCCACCGGCCAACGCGAGTTAATCGAGTTCAACGACGGTTTTATAATATAATAGTATAATATCATATAAATACCTATCGTAGAATTTTATTCCAAACTTACTAGAACTTTAATTTGCCACGGTTATACATGTATACACATACTACCTATCAATAAGTTGATGTTAAGTAGTATTCTATTAAATATTATGAAAACTTAAATTGCAATAAATGATAAAAAAAAAAATTATAACAATATAATATTTAATACCGATTACTTTGTTATCTAATGTGTAAAATATAACTACGTTCGCAATTTTCATTCTAATTATAAATTATATGGTGTCCTTATTCTTTTCTGAATAATTATTATTGAATTCAAACCAGCGCATGCTTCGAAAAATGTTTAACTAGTATTAATCATTAATCACTCATCACTGTAATTTGTCACAAAACTTAATATTTTCTTATACGTCACATAGTGCTGTTTATCTAATGTCAATGACCCAGTGGTGTATTTAAAATTTTTCACGGGGGAAGATATTAAAAACAACAATTTAAGCTTTACAATTTGCGTTTGTAATTGTAACTACCTACACACAAATCCTTATAAACTAGGTATAAAATTAAATATAAATATATATATATTTTTTATATAGCTATAAATCATATTCTGTTTTCACAAACTAATTATATATATTTTTAATTTACATAAATAAATGATAATAAAAATGTTTTATGAGGAACCTACATAGATTTAATCACATTAAACGATATTAGAATGTTTGGAAAATATAGAAACCGAAGTAGGTAGGTGATCCATCATTCTCATATCCGCTTATAAAAGTACCACTAAATTGTTAATAGCACAATTTTAACAAATTTATAACAACTAATGTTTTATTCATTTTTTTTTTGAAAATCTTGATATTTTTTTAAATACATTAAGCTTTAAACGATTACACTCAAAAGAAAACAAAACCATTTAAAGTAATTATTCAACGCTTTAATTAATGGCCTCAACTAGTGTTGTTTATAATCAAATTAATCTACAACAGTACAACACCAACTCATGTACCTAATTCATATAAATATATATAACAGTATGATGACACACCACACACCTCTAAATAAGAAAACGGCTGAATAATATTGTAGGTGTGTATCATATAAATATACTATAATATTATACAGTGCAAACACTGCAAATGCCAGGTCAGAATAAACAAAAATATAAATAGATTATAGATATGGCGGATACTAACTGCTAAGTACCAAGTTAAAACGTCAGTGAGAAAACGTACAAAAACAAAAAAGCAATAATTATTATTTAATATATATTAAATAAATGTATTTTATGGAATAGAATAAGTATACTCAATGGTTAATTCACTTAAAAGATAAACAGTCAAACAGAGTTTATAGATAATATATCAAATACATTAATTATTATTACCATGTATATATATATCAAATGTCAGTACATCACAATGTTTTTAAGTGATTGTAATGAAAACTATTTGTCTTAATTACAAAGGAGCTAATGAAATACTGATAGATCTCTTACGTATTGTTGAAATAATTTGAAAACAATCAAATTCGTGTATAACTATTTAAGAGTCATAACAGAATAATCGATCGAACTTTTTACGCTTTATGTTAGTCATTTAATCAATTGATAAGCCTTGTTTAAAAAATATAGTATTTTCAGCATTTTAATCACCTTATAAATTATATAAGGTACATAATACACAAATAATCCTCAAGACGTAATAATAATAGGTAGGTACTGTTATATTTTAATACATTTAATTCAATATTTTTAATAATTATTTTGTTAAAAATGAAAATATATGAAATTAAATTACCATTTCCAATGCCATTATGATACGTAGGTATTCAAAAAAAAAAAAATCCAATAAGCGGAACCCGCTCTGTTATACCCTAGGTGTCACTCAGCAGGGGTGTATTTAGAAATTGTTTAAGGGATAAGATAAGGTACTGAATCATGTACGTAAAAGTATGGTCCTTTGCCATACACACTCCCTTTGAGGTTTCAATATTTCCCAGTGTTGGGTAGTAACGTAACGTGCGTTACTCGTTACTGTAACGTAGTTACATTTTTCAGTAACGTTATGGTAACTTCGTTATTATTATTTTTGGGTAACGCAAGAGTAACTACGTTAATTATTTAGAAGTAACTTAGCAAAAGAACGCGTTACATTATAAATGTAATTATATTAATAATTTAAGTAGGTATTTATGTAATTACACAATTTACACAGTATAATCTAATATAATTATATAAATATACGATTTTGTGTTAATATTATTTTCAATTTAACTGATTATAAACATCGATTATAGCCTATAAGGGCAGCAACTGCCAACTGCTATAGTTTATTTATTTTTAGATCACATCTGATAAAATATGTACATCGATATAGTAAGTCCGTGTTACGGACAGACGGTCGAACGGATTACCGATAATAACTATTGGTAGGCCGGAGCTTATGTCAACAATTCATAGTTATATTATCAGTTATCACAGTGGTCATTTGTTGAAAATAACATTAATAACCTAGTACCTATATATATTTGGACTGTACTAACAATATTTTTAAATTAAACCAGAAAATCCGGGCGTCGCGACGTGCCGTCGCTCGTCGTATCACTTAAAAATTTTAAATAGTTTACCTATGATGAAACAAATGTTTGTGAAGTTTAATACGTCACTCCCTTCTTCAGCTTCTGTTGAAAGGCTCTTTAGTGTAGCTGAAGATATTTGTACAAAAAAACGAGCTAGAATAACTGATCAAAATTTTGAAAATACATTATTATTTATTGTATAAAATAAATATAAAAAAAGATTGATTTAAAAAAGACTTTTTTTTATGAAACTTAACACAAGAGTAACGTCATTGTAACTAGTTACTTTTGAGTAAAAAATGTAATGTGACGCATTACTTTTGTACTCGAGTAACTATCAAGTAATCTAGTTACCTATTTTATTTTGTAACTTGTAACGTAATTTACCCAACACTGATTATTTCCCCACTATATACTGTATAAATGTATAATGTACACGACTTTTAACGACTCATTATACTTTTAACTAGATAAAAAAAGTGAAAAATTATAATAAAAAAGGTTGACATGTGGGTACCTCATGCTGTACAGTAGGTGTCGAGTGGATTGCTGTATAAATAGGCTATATTATACTAAGTATATGTTATGATATTATTGTTGCAAGTAAATAATTTTACTATTTATAATACAATAGGTTGAAATATTTTTTGTCAACATATTTGTATTTGAAAATGTCATTATCAGTATAAAATATAATAATATACTTTAAAACTTTCAAGTACCAACGAATAATATTTTTAAATTACAACAAAATAACTAACATTGTAATAATTCTCTTTTAAATATTTTATTTCATAAAAATTTAAACTTAAATGTCTTTAAAAAACAATCATGTGAACATATTTTTTAGATTTTTTGGTTACTCTATAAATTAATTACGAGAAACATTGTTTTAAAATTTTAATAATTAGCTATATATTAGCTATTTTATTATATCAACAATAATAATAAAAAAAAAATTTACTGAAAATGTCTTATGGTTATAAATAGCTCAAAAAGAGTCAAAATATATTGAAAATTGTATGGTGTATATAAAATGCTAGTATAAATATTTTTAAAAATGTCATATACCTATATACGGTCAATATTTTTTGTATTACACCAAAAAACAAAATCAATTTAGTCAAAAATTTGCTTTGTTAAAAAATTCCTTTTGGTAAAAAATTCCCGCTTTTTTACTTAATTTTAGATTCTGAGTGGAGCGAGGAATATATTAATTTTACAATAATGTATGTTTGTTTTCTCGACGCCTTTAAAAATTATTGGGAATTTCAAAAATGACCTCTCAAATGTACCTACTAAATTCATTTTTTCACCAGAAAAGATGCTGTAAAAGAAAATCGAAGCATTATTTCGTCTACTTATAGTGTATACAATATACATACAGAAAAAAAACACACATCATTGTAAAATCAATACATTCTACGCACCGCTCAGAATCTATAACTATGTTAATGATTTAACTTAAAAAAAAATTGACCGGATGGAATGTCAATTAACGTTATCCGTATATTGCCTCAAGACAAATGCATAACCAGACAGTGGGTCGCCATTCGCCAATAGAAATTACATTCACTTATTAGTTAATATGCTAGATGCTTTTAATATAATATTAGCAGACGCGAACACATTGTACTATTATGATTAGCTATACAGTATCGTAGAAATTACTAATTAAAACTTTAATTGATCAAGCATCACGAATATCTAGCACACCCCTTCCTAAACTTTTTAGTAAATTCAGGTTGTTATAGTATTTTTCATTTACAATGTTAGGATAGGTATTATTATTAGTATCGAAATATACTAACTAAAAATATAAAAGTTCTAATTTGAATTATTAATTTTCTACCTCATCATAATATAGTGTTCATTTAATTTAGATGGATTTTTTTCTTGTTTGTCCATGGAGGCTTTTTAAATGAAATATATAACTATATAATATATAATATTATGATAGGTTGATTTTTTATGTTACTGTAATTTTTGTAATAACAATAGTTATAGTAACAATAAAGATCTAAATATTATTAACTTGACTTTTTTGTTGTTATACTCGCGACGTTGTCAAACCATTTTTATTTTTATTTATTAATTCAATTTATAGTTGATATTATACATACTGATATTTGATTTACCGTAAGAACTTTTTTCTCTTGAAGAGTTATAATTTATAACGTAACTTCAAAGATGGACTGTGTTTAGTTTAAGTTTTTTGAATATCCAGGCATACGACCACACATATTATACCTATGAATATTTAAAATATTCATCAAATATAGGTGTTGTATAAATATGTTTGCAAAAACAACCAAGGCTTTTGACTATGATTCTTTCCCCTCTATGAAACCTTATTGACTAGTATCTGAGTATATGCAAGTATCCTGTTAAAAAAATGTAATACATACCTTTAAGAAAGTTCTGTGTTAAATTATTGGATATTACGATTTACGACATTTAAAAATTCAAATATTTAGTTTTAAACACCAAAAAAATCAAATTACTCATTGTAAATACTAAATAGAGTCAACTACATAGGTAGGTACTAATTGATTTTAAAATATTTTAGCTCAACTTCAGCTCAACTATATTAATCAAATACTACAGTAGACATAATTATATAGCGATCAACAGAATTATTTATATTGACTATAATTATTATAGTATTTTATTAGAAATGATGTCAATTGACTTAAATTAAAATTATTTCGTTTCTAATATTTAACATTAAAATGATGTAGGTACGTCCAGCTAAAGACGTTACATACTGTAACACTGTCACATGGTATTAATATTTTCTTAAAATTACAAAACTATGTGACCCAATAACTGCGGAATCCACACAGTATAAAAAATGTATTTACTGATACAAGCGTTGAAGCGTATAGTCATTTTCGGTAACAAACTTTTAGATAGGTATATTTATAGCACTTATACTGTATATATTATATTATGTTGAGCACAGAGAAATTAAAAATATTTTTAATGATGGCATAATAATAACAATAATAATAATAATGTAGTCAACTCTCTTTGACATTGCCAATTCATATGTCATATCTCACAGATTATTGGACGTAATCCGGAAGAAAATATATAGGTACCTACTCGAAATTCCTTGGCTCATCCGTAATGCACATTATACATCCTGATCACAATTTCAAAATTCTAATTTAAACTTTGTTGGAAATGTTAAGTATCTATACGGTTATTCGTTTTGTAATAACCGAATAAGAAAATCGGTTTTGTCATAAACTGATTTTGCATAAATATTTCTGTTTTTCCATACATTTTCATTTTGTTTTTCCCAATTATTCAGATAAATAATGAGCATTTTTTACTTTTAATCCTCCAAGGCCCAACTAGATTCAATTATCTACCAGAAAATACAGCTTTAAAAGGAGATGATAAAGATAAAAAATAAATAAACACACACATTATTGTAAGATGTAAAAATGATTTGTAAGTATTAAAGAAAATTTGAAACTATAACTATATTTAATCTCTTCAAAGACTAAGACAAAATATTTAAACATAACATCTTACAAGTTTTACACTTTATCATATTATGTAAAAAAAACATTATTAAATTTTTGTTTTTCAAAACGAACATATTACATTTACATTCAAATATACTGTTGACAACATAGTCAACAATAATGTTAAACAATGTATAAAAGATACTATTGGCTATTCAATCATCTAGGACTTAGGAGACTCTAGTATTATGGAACTCGTCCAACACTATTTCGATTTCCAAACACAAAATCTATTTTAGTACACCATTGGCCTAATCAACTCACTTAACAAACGGTAAAAACAATTACTATTTGAAGTTGAAAAAATTTAGTTTCTCAATATTTTCAATTAAGTTCCTATAAGTCCATAAACGTATACGCACATGCTGCAATTTCTTTAGTAAATTGTAGTTTTCAGTATTTACCATAAGTATTTCTAATAGTTGAATTATTTAATATAATATGATTGTGTGAAATAAAAAGTGTGTTTCTTATGGTTTTTTTTATTTGAAAGTTGCATTATTAAAACCATAATTAAACATTTTTACCTGTTAAATAAATATGAAATTATATAAAAAAACATGTTAAGAATTTTAAAATAATTAATTTCAAAAAATTATTATGCATCATAATTGATGCTTAAAATCGTATAAATACATACGCGTGTACCGTGTACCTTAGATTGTATGTATAACACGAATAAGAATCAAATAAATTGTGTATGTAAATTATGGTATAGGTATTCTAGTCTTTTAAACAATGAAAAAGTTATTGTTTCGAGTTAAAACAAAAGTGTTGTCTCAATAAAATATTATTTCAACTGTTCATATTATGAAAAATTTATTTTTAAATTTAAAATGTAAGTACCTGATCATTTACTGCCATTGTCACTTTTTATTTAATTTGGATATTTTTAGTTTAAATATCAGTAAGTATGAAATATAAACGTGTGCGCCAGTGTATGAGAGAGAGGGTGAGAGGGACAGGTATAGTGTTAACATGTATATGTAATAATGTAATATAATTGTGTCGCGTAATATATGTAGTAATAATGCAACAGTATAATATTATGAAGTAACAGTGCAAAATCCTCAATCAAGATTGATGGCGACCGCGCGGCGTTGAATGCAATAAATTCTAAATTCAATCGACTGTTAGTCAAATTATTAATGATTATTTTTTTCTTTATCAAGGTCCTTTTACCTGCGTTAGATGTTACATGATAAAAATGTGACGTTTACGTCATATTTATAAATTCACGAACAATGTTGGAAATGCAGCTAACGTTAATTACAATACGTCGTATACTGGCATTAATACGACAAGGTCAATAATATTATGAACAAGAACAACAATAACAAGTATAAGACCATCTGGCTGTCCGTGTTTATGCACGAGCACGCGTGATAATATAGACCAATTTTCATCAATTAAACAAAAAATATTAGTATATATACTTAACCACTTCAGGGAGACCACTAAAATTTAAAAAAAAAAACACTGATGCGTATTATGTTACCACCTATATATAGAGCGAGCGATCTAATCGTAATACAATAAGGTAACTCTGGATTAACGGTAGCTATCACGTAGATTTTGGGATTGACCATTAGTAATAGAAGTTAAAATAATAAACCTTTTTTTTTACCGGAGGAAAGGCAGTTTTTATATCGATTTAATTGTCATTGATACTGTTAAGGTTGTAGTAATTATAAGTTATAACTTACATAAATAGTATAACATATCGTAATAGTAAGTAATAAATATAAAATATGTCAATAAGAAGACTGTTTTATCAACATTAATATTATCCTATAAATACCGTTTACAATATTCAATAAGATAAAAAAAGTCGCAACAAGTACTTATACATATTATTATATTTTATAGGTAACTTGTTTTTTGAAAGGAAAGTTTAACATTTTATAATATTCTGATATTCTGAACAATAGGGTTATTTTGTTATCATAAATTGGCTGAAGGTCTATTATAGCTTCTAGGTCGTTAAGTTAAACGTATTGTTAAAAAAAACATTTTTATAATATAAATGTTTATTTATTTTAAAATTGTCTAATTCACACTTATAGGATTACTATTTAAAGTACGTTTTGTTGGACAGACCTCCTTATATATTATTTTATCTTTTAGATTACATAACTGCCTTAAAATAATATAAGGCAATGGTAATTGTGGGATATATAGTCTCAATAAATAACAGAATTTAATTTGATGGAAAATTGTATATTAATTTAGGTAGAAACCGAATAGTAGGTACCACGAAGTCATATGAATTATACATTTATTTAGTATTTTCTTTATTTTAAGTTAATTAAAATTTTAAATAATATGTTCCTATATAAATCGTATGTTATTTGGATACCCCCTCAACCCCTAGTTATTTTTCCACCCCCACTAACCATGACTCTTCGAATTACTGAAATCCTGACTAAGAAATCGGGTTTAGTGATTTTACTATATCTGCAACTGACTCAACACATCCGAGTATCTTCCAATTCATTGATGTATTAAATGTCCGGGTCCGATTAAAAGATGTACACAAAGAAATATGTATTAAACAATTATTAAGAATAGAATAAAGATTTGTGTAAAAGAAGATTTTTGGAAAAAATATGGATAACTGTGAAAATGGCCAATTAACCTGTTTTATACATTATATTAGAATGGTACTATTCAAATTTTTATCAGTATTTTAAATTTTTTTATAATTTTGTATTCTATTATTATTCTTATTATAATGATTATATATTATTGTGTAATATTATCTTTAACATCAAAATACCCTGATTGCCACTTCCCTCCTGCTGTGTGGTCAATATATTCATGTTAAATGATTTGAACTTATAATTGCGCAACAGCGACAAAAATCATTATCTCTATCCTACTAATAGTAATTAGTTGCTGTTAACAGTCCTAGGTCTATATAAAATGGGAAGGAAAATAATGTTTTTACGTTGAGACGCAATTATATTCATGTAGTGGTTAAATATTCGCTGTGCATCGAATAAGTTGTAATGAGTAAATAACGGCTTTTAGGACAATCTGATTAGTTTTTGTGCTATTTAGATTGAAAAACTAAACAAGGATAAACAGTGATGTAGTCGTAATTTTTTTAGTGAGAATACGCTCTCAATGTGCTTGATATGTAAACGTGGGGGGCTTTGTCCCCCATACCCCCCTATATACTACGTTATTATAAATTGTGTTGTCATAATAGCATACACTTTATTACTATACCCAGCCTAAATTAAGCCTCTACAGTCTACAATCATACTCCTAGAAATATATTAATATACATTTTATTTTTTTATGATTACCCATGTTACCTATGAGTCATATATATAAATAATAGTAAGTAATTAAGTAATTTCCTATATTAAGTTTTAATCAAATAGGATTTTTAAGTGTCAATTACACATATTATTAAATATTAATTAATAAAAACAAGAAACAGGATTATAGGAAAACAACTAAAAATATAAAATAAAATATATCTCATTTTCTTTGAAATCTCTATCGAAGCTACTGTTAAATTTGGTATTTTTTTAGGCACCTAACATGCTGCTTAGCTCATAAAATAATAAACAAATAACAATTAAAATAAATTATAAAATTTTCCACAGACTAGCCTTTTCTTCATTTAATTTTATCTGTGCTACTTTTCGAGATCTGTTATCATTTGTAGATCTATGTTTTATCAGCTAACTTCTTACATCATTTGTAGAATTCCATATTGCAACTGGTGGTCCATTAATATTTATAAACATTAGACTAGCGAAATGTTTGTAATGGATAATCTTGCCCTAAGATCTAGGTAAATCCTCTTTTGCATACAGCCGTGGAAACCGGCAATGTTCTTATTAAAAAGTTCAACTCTTTTAATTCGTCATTAATAATTTTAATGTGAATATATTTTCGAATCGTTTTTATGAATTGTTATGCCATTGTTTTAATGAGGTTAGTCAAAATTACAAATAATAAATAAACTAAAGATAATTGTAAATTAAAAGTTAATGAAAATAAAACAAAACCAATTTGAAAATATCGCATCCTATATCTAATATATTGTTGTATCCTGCTATATCAATTCATTGTCGAGCACTATATAAATTGTCGCGCAAATATTGGCCACTATCTATTGTCGTGCTATCAATTGACCACTATCTTTTGACGGTACCTATATCCGATAAACAATTGTTTAAGGACATCATCGATACCTATTGCAATTTGCAGCTAAGTCCTGGAATTGAAAAAAAATGTTGTGATATTTCATAATCACATTTTTCTCTTTGCGTTTCATGGAACTTAATAAATAATTATATAGGTGATACATTTTCCGCTATTTAATGTGTTGTTGGTAGGTATTTAAATGTAATCGACGCGAGACGTGTATAAATAAAATAATAACTCAGATGCAAGTGGTCCGGTAATTATTGGTAGCTGGTAGGGATAGGTTGGCTATAATAAAATAATGCGTACGTATATAATGCTGAACGATTTTAATATGTATTATGTAGGTACGGTCTAGTACAGTGTAAACACACACACACGCGCGCGCGCGCGAAAAAATAATGTTATGTAAAACCCCAACACGGTAACACCTATAACGTTATTAACTTAACCCGATTTCATTACATATTTTAAACATGATATAAAGTAACATAAATATTCATACAATATTCGGAAATATTACAAATCGTTATGTGAGATTTTAATTCATTGTGTGACTTGTACGTCTAATTATTTAGTATTTATTATGGTATATGGACACGATTTATTCGTGACAGCTAATATGAACCATGGACGATTACATATTATAATTAACAATAATTACAATAGGTAGAAAAAATATATGTATTTAATCGGTATATTAAATAAAATATAAAAAAAATGTAAAAAAACATGCTGCACGCTAATCTGAAAGGAAAACCTTGTTGTATTGATTAATGACGGTGTTCTGAGAATCAATACAATTTATTATTATAAAACTTGTATAGGAAATGAAAGTTGTTTGATAAGATATTAACATTTATAGACAGAAGATTCATTCCTACATAGGAAGAAATTATTATTAGATATGTAACTAATTGAAACAAAGTAATGATATTCGATGTAGAACTTATTTTGGAAATCAAACAGATAATTATAATTTTTTTAATTTATATTATGTCATTATGAATGTTGTTGGTTTGATAGTTTTAAATCATTTTTAATTTAATAAATTATCGCTTAATGGTATTAACGTGAAACTATAATATAAATTTAAACTGTTCTGACTAAACAAACGACAAAGATATTGTTAACAAATTAGTATTAATAAACATAGGATTACAGTTATATACCTACAGTATTAGTTACGTAATGGTATCTGTGTATATGACAAAGCTTTAGTCAATACAGTCAATAGGTCGACCGTAGGTGAAAAAAAATGTATGTGAACTAATACTCGTCAAAAAAATATCAAAATTAAACATTCAAAAATATAATATATTTATCTTTTAGTAAATTATTTAACTATTTATACGTTTCACATACAAGATTCAAGTTATCGAAACATACATCCAGTAAAAAACAACACAAAATAATTAGACGATGAACACATAATGTATTTACGTATTGATATTATAGTGCGTTACTCAATTTATCTTATTTAAAAATGCATAATATATTTCTGTAACTATTTTATTTTTGTTTATTAATTAAATCTTGGTATAATATGAAATATAGATAACATAGTATAAAATATATTTTAAAACTTATCAGTTTGTATTTAATTAATTATCTACCAAAATATGTAAAATATACCTATTTCATATGGCAAAATAAATACTTGAATTAGAAAATTATTTAAATGCACAAAAGTATGCATAATAATAAATCTCCTTTAAACTCATGAATACGGTAATGTGAAAAAAGTTGTGTATTGTTTTCCCTTAAAATTAAACATTATGAGTTATGACACACAAATTATATCATTTTAATGTTACAATGTATAAAAGTTAATAGACAATTTAATGAACTTAATTAATAGAGTTGATTACGGGTGAAAAACAAAATTTTGGGAGAAGTTGGAAAAATAAAAATTATTATATGTATAGTATACATTAGTGTATTAGTATTTTTTATACATTGTATACGTTGGTTTTCTAAAAATTAGATGCTCTAAACCTAAAGTAGTAGTTACAGTTGATGTGAGTCATAAATCATAAGTCCCTAATTCAAATTATTTGATAAAACTATTATGAAGAGTTAATTAATTTAATTATAATTAAACACATAACAAATTAAGTTGATTTTTTAATAGTAAGTACTTACTTCATCATCATTTAAATGAAAAATAAATTAAATTATATTGATGATACAGTAGTTGGGCTTGTTGTACTAAGATTGTGGTTATTATAGTAAACAGTGAAAAACGTTTTAAAAAACTCTGATCGGAACTCTGTTAAAACTGCGGTTGTTGACGTTTATTTAACAATGTTTTGCGACTGTTGCCGTTATCGCCTCATATTGTCTGCCTGGTTAGATACATTTACAGAAATCACTTGATATATTGAAAAATACCACCTTGAGTTTTAAAAGTATATAAGTATAGTCTCTTTGTAGCCTTTGTAGATCGAAAATCTTATACAAAAAAGGTATGAAAAAATTTTAAAACTTTTTACTGTCCAAACTAAAATGTTTGAAAAAAACCTGTTTATATTGTCCTGTAAGTATATTATTTATTTAAATAATTATATAAATACGAATTAAATTCAAACATAAATACATCATAAATCTGAAAAGCTTGCAAATTATTTGATTCAAAATATTTGGACTAATTTTAAGATGTCGTCTACCTATTTATACCGCAACCTATTAACACCGTTCTAAGGTAAGTCTGTATTGATTCAAAAGTTAAAAAAAACAAAATTATAATATAATATAAATATGTGCTATATTTCTAAATTTCACGGCAATCATTAATCCACTTATATCCCTTCTTTCCACTGTCCTAAACAAAATTAAATTACCTTAGTCACACCAGCGTCATGTCATACTCTTACATCTTTTCATTTTTCATTCCGTTAATACATTAATTTATAATTATTATCTATTTTATTACTTTATATTCTTATTTATCATTATCTTATCCACATAATTATATATTATACAACTCTATATACATTCTAATGCATACTACACACTATTAGTACTTGTATATTATCTCAATTATCTGTATCGTCTATTCTTGTATATGTACATTAATTGTCGAGTCGTAATAGAGTTTTGTGCTAGTGGCTAATAAAAAAATAAATAAATAAAAAAATGTGCTATATTGTAGTAATAGATAATAATATAATAAATGCGATGTTTTCGACAAAATTTAACTCAACTTATCGTATAGCAATTTAAATATATAATAAAATATGCTTTGTAATAAAGGCTGACGGTCTACACTCAGAATCGTTTTTTTCATATGCAACGATTTATCATTAAATTCAAATTTAAGGTTTAACACGTCCATTACAGTTGACCCATGACGAGCCCGACGAGGTACACTCGACACCAACTAGATCTAACATAATTCTACCAGAAACAACTCTCAGAATTGGAGTTTGTACATTTGTACTGCTCCAAATAGTAATAATAGACACAATAAACACATTAATTAGGATATCATTGTAAAATGTTCATCGACTTCGCTCAGAATCTAAAACAATATGCTGTATTGCTGTATGGATTTAATGACTATCACTTTAGAGAATAATATTATAATGTTGTTGAAAATCATGATGATTTTTAGCAACCCCAGTTTTTCTACATTTCATATAATAATATTCAGTTGTTTCTCATGCATTTTATTGTTTAAGATTTGATTATAAAATAATATAATTATAAAACTTTGCTAAATCGTAAGTACCTACCTATAAATTAGTTTTTTTTCTTACCTATAAGTCATATTCCTTTGTGATTGCATAAATTGTGTTCCACAGTTGCACAAATCAAAGTTGTTTTGAAAGTAGTTCATCAATTTAGAATTTATATGGTTAGTCGAATAATTTACACTTGTATGATAATGTTGTATTTAAATTCAGGAATAACGATTTACATATGATTAATAAAACTAATTAGTTTTTATAAAAAAAATAATAATTAATAATAAGTCACAACAATAATAATAATAATAATAATAATAATAACAATAACAATATTTTGATTGTAAATTGTAATTAATGAAACGCATGTATACATATAAATATATAATCTGTAACTGGTAAGCAGTAAAATCATAAAGAGCAGCTAATCAAATAATGAAATGATTTTAGGAATGAAACGATGTATTGGTTATATAATATTTGTTTTGTCTGTCTTCATGTTTTGAAGCAGAAAATTTAACTAATTATATTTAACATGATCATTTCTGGTAAAAAAATTTAAGAAGATGATAATTTGGGGCAATTATTAAGAAAACTCAGGTATTTTCTAAACTATTTGGAAAAACCTATACAAAATACAGCGAAAAAAGAAATATTTATAAGTAACATTTATTTAGTTTTTAACAAATTTTGTTATAATTAAGAAACTAATAATTAATAATAGATACTTGTAATTTATTAATACTATTCACCAAATATATTTTATATTGTACATTCTAGACATGATTTAATTTGTAATATACCTATTACGACTCTTATTGAATTATTTATAAAAATGATTAACTCTTCTTTGTCCAGAAGTTTAAAAATAAAACACAAGATATCTCATAAATTTTTCTTACAGCAATTTAAAAATATCGAAAATACATTTGCACAATTTTTTTATCATCTTATTTATTATGTTGACAAAATTGCTTATATAAATGAAAAATAACGATTTCATAAATACAAGTTTAAATTGTTTATGAGCGTTTGGAGTTGATAATATGGTAACGTCATTAGTTAATCAAACGATTAAAACAAATAAAGAAGATTTCTCCTCAAACGATTTTAGTTATTTTGTTTTAATTTAAAAAATATTTATCGTAGAGACATGAAACGTTTTGCTATTGCGTAGATTATTATTTTCCATAAACACTTAAATTTCAAAATATTTAGACTAATTTTAAGCTATTAATACCATGAACCTATTCACACCATACGCTATACCATCAGTATTGACTTATAACTTATTATTACCATATTATCAACTATTATATATTTTTCTAAGTTCAACCTACCGAATTCATAAAATACTAATAATAATATACTGCATTATGCATATTAATATAAGATAAGATAAACTGTCCTAATTGGATGCTTATCCATCCACTTCCTTTGCTTAGAATCGTTTCGTATACAATAATTTATCCATTACACAAATATATTCTATGAGAAGGTGCACATAAAACTAACTATACAGTAGAGGCGAGTTCCTCAGTTTTTAAAATTATTAGTTAAGTGTCTTAAATTACAGAACGAATGTAGTATATAAAAGCATTAAACGGGAACAATGAAAATATTACACTTAAAAATTAAAATAGAAAAAAAATTATAAATTTCAGATTCTGAGTGGAGCGAATAAATACAAAGTTCCTCATAAATTGTTTTTAGTGGAAACAAAAAATAAATTTCAGCGTAAATCCACAATATTTTTTTATGATTGTCTGAAGTTGGAATTTTGACAAATTTAAATTACGTTGCGAAAAATTGCAAATTATTTTTAAGTTAGAAATGTATAAACATTTTTCTTTTCATACCTACCTAACATTTGAAAATGTAATTGAAGATTTTTCATAAGTTTTCCTACATTTATCAAAAAAAACAACCTAACCTAACCTAACCTAACCTTGAATTCAGCATTTGTTTAGGTTTATTTTCCCATAAAAATAATTATTTAAATATACAATTATTTAATAATTAAATAAAAATAATTATTTAAATATACAATTATTTTTATAACTTAAAAAAAATGTTTTCCTGGTCAAAAATCTTGACATTTTAATGCAAGGTTCCTAATAAGTTTTTATAATAGAAGTTCAAAAATATCAAAGATACAAAGGTATAATTTTTTTTATAAGCATTTAAAGTTCAAATTTGGACAAAAATCATCAAGACCACAAAATTGTATGAAATTTTTTATTTTTATAGATAAAGCTTGAGAGTTGTATACAAAGTTACTCCAATTAGTCCATAATGGCACCAACAAATCTAAAATAAAATAGTCACAATTTTTTATAGATATTTTAAGTTCAAATTTGGACTAAATTAGATATTTAAACAAGGAATAATAACGGTTTAATAGATCGTCTTCACTCAAAATCGTTTTTCGTATGCAATGGCCAATGATGTATAGAATATTATCATTAAATTCCAATTTAACACATCCATTACAGTGACCCACTCGACACCTACTATACAGCAGAGCGGTACCCACTTGCCAGTCTTTTTAATAATTACCTATGTGGCAAAAGACGGTGTTTTTTAAGCGAGAAATGTTAATAACCGGTTTCACTTGTTTACATAATCATATAATAATGAATAAAATATTAAATATTTATTGACACGTCGACTCCCTAGCGATTTCTTAAAAATCACAACTGACCTTGAGATGTTATTGGTCGTTCAATTCTTAGTAGGTATTCTTCTACAGGGTATTTACATTTTTAATATGACCGCAATATTGATGATTTATCACCGTGTTTTAAAACTACGACGCACTTGACAATTTCAATGTTATAGTTTTAGTGGTAGCCGAAATCGACGAAGGGAAACAAACCATTTGAAAATTTCAAACAAAACAAAATCATAATATAATCTATTTGGTCTATCGTAATTACTAACTAACTTTTAACATTAAACTTCCCCTCAATTATCTGTCCCATTCTATTTATCATCACTCCATCAACATTTTTATTTTTGACTAAGAAATAAATAACTTTGACAAACAAAATATTATTTAAAAAAATAAAAATAAAAATTCATTATCGAAAATTTTATCGTTTATTTTAGTTTAATAATCATATAATATTAAGTTGTCGGTTCCAATGGGTAATATTATTTGATATAGGCTGACAACGACCATCTCCGCTCAAAATCGTTTTTCGTATACCATGATATATAAACTATGATGTATCATTGAATTCCTATTTAACACACACATTACAGTGACCCACTCGGCACTCAACACCTACTGCACTGCAGAGCAGTACTTTTGTTTAAATCAAACGTATTTCTTGACATTATATAGTAATTTGGATGAAAATAGGGGCACCTATCATTCACACCACCCACAGTAATATTATTGTTATCGTATCAATAATGGTACAATGGTCAATTATAGAACAACATTTTATTTACTCCTACTCCACTCAACTCAGTTCATCTTAGCTTTATGTGGATTTATTTAATTATAAATTAAAATAATTAATTTTTAATTAATTAAAATTCTGAAAAAAAATGACAGTATCTACCAATAATAACAATTTTTTAAAAATTTTATTTTATTTCTTCAAAAATGTAGTTATGTACTTACAGTGACATTAGATTATGTAAAAAAGAAAAATTTTAAGAAGTTAATATTTTTTAGGTTGTGCGAATATTTACTGTTCAAATAACCACTCAGTATATTATTGCATACGTAAATTAAAAACATTATAAGTTATAAGTTTATAACTATATAATTATAATCATACGTTAATTAATTTTTTACTTAATTTGGTTATATTATAACCTAATAAATTAAATAATAAAATGTATTTACAAAAGGTAAAGGGTATAACAATTTACACTTGATATTAAAATAAAATATTAATTTTATTATGTAAATTCACACAAATTTAGAATTGTTTTAAGTTCTAAGAAATATTGTTGTAACTTTTACTTAAATACGATTAGATACAGTTTCTGCGTGTAGCGTTTTGAAACCAAACCACAAAATATTATAGTATTTACCTTGTTTATATTTTGAACATAGGATTAAGAATGATGTTGTTTTTTCAAAAACTGGATTTGTATAGTAATTAACTAGTTTTCATATACATTGGTAGATAAATATTTAAATTTATGACATTTAATATTGGAACTCTTCCAAGACGCCACCGGTTTATTTTAAGTTGTGGAAAGGAATCACATTCAAAAAAACAGTAATAATAATAATATGTAAATATTACCTATTATTATAATATAGTTTTTACAATTATTACTTTTTTCGATTTTTCTTCAAAACAAAACTTTCAAACATATTACGGATATCCTTTTTTATTAAGGCATTTTATCCAATACACGAATGTATTACAGTTTGTGTTAATGAATAATTATAATATACATTTATTTCGTTGTTTTGTTTTATTTCTTAATTTTACAATTTAAAGCATATTTGATAATTATTAATAATACAATTTAAAAATTTGTAAATTAAAATACATATAGATACCTACATTCATTTTAAGGGATTTCAGTTTTCACTTTATATGATATCGTATTTTTAAAATACCAAGTTATATAAAAAAAACAAAAAATAAGATATTTTAAAATATTTTATATTTATGTTTTGTATGTATTATGCTTTAATAAGTATATTAACAAACTCTACTTGAATATTTTTGAGAATCGTGTAATTAGATTTAAGTTATTTTACTATATTATTATTGCAGACTGCAGTTACAATATAATCTCATTGGACTTAGTTAATTCACCAATACGTGAAAAATACATTTTGTGGAGAAATGTTATTGTCAGTTTACTAAAAAATTATGCATGTATTTGGGGTTCAATGACTTGATTTAGTTTTTAAATATATCCACGCATATTGGTTTACGGTATTTTATAATAAAGCAACAATATTTAATAATATAAATTTATCAGATAAGAAAAAAAAAATTACAACAGTGTATAGTTACATTTATTATCATGATTATTTACTAATATCATTGATTACAAATACTAGTATAATAGTAGTATTTAATATTTATAATCAATGCTAATAAATATATAGCATACAATTTATAGTATAATAATTCACGTTAATCAATTAATACATTAAACTAATTCAACTGTATTTATAGACAATGTTATAAAGCAAATAAAAGTAATTTATTTTTATAGTAAATAAATATTATATAATATACCTATATTATAATGCTCTTATCAAGTGTAATGTTAAATAAATACCTGATTATTAAACCAGATTACAGCATTTTTAAAAAAAAAAAGACTTTAGGTCCTATAATATGTACAAGACAGTATTGTCTATACCTTTCAAACAATGTTGGTTCTTGTAAACCTATAATTAGAAGGGTTTGGGTTTGGGCGCAGTCCATATATATTAACATGTTTATGCCTATAGTAACAAATCGATTTCATTTTAATATTCAAATGTAGATAATCGTTAATTTTAATTGATTTAACTACATAATTTTTTTCATCTTAATTTTAAACATTAGGTGAACTAGCATAACATCTAAAATTGTATAGATGTTAAAGGTAGTTGTATAGTAATAACTAATAAGTAATAACGTGTTACAACTTACAACTAACAATCCGCCATATACCTAACTATAAACTGTCTATAATGATGTGAAAAAAAAATATAAATTTTGACTTCGAAATAACCTTTGGGTTTTGATTAAAAATAAAAATAAATATATTTATTGTTTATACGTAAGATTTAATTAGAATAATCACTTATAGATATGATATGATACATTACCTAAACATTAACATGACTTAAACTGTATAATTGACCTTTGCGTTAGTTTGAGAACCGAAAAGTACTTGTGTTGTTCTCGTAGGTATTTTTTTTTTTTAAATACTGCTTGATCAAAAATGCAGGTTGAATAGATAAACGTTATATCTTATAGTACAATTTAAAATTATTTAGTAATTAATTTAGTACCTATACAGCAGTATACATACATCATATTTCTGGTCATAGTATTTCAAAAACATAATTATTTTATATATAGTGATCGGTTTTAAATATTAATAATACTATAATAATTATTATCATTTGCACAAAATAATTATTAAATATTGAGGATATATTCTGAGTTTATAATCCCACTAATAATATTCTCACTAACCATTATTAAATATTAATGATATCGAATTGACAAAAAATTGTATGTTATTAACACAAATCAATTATAAAATTATTACATAATATGCAATTATTATTTATAACTACTCTCGATTGAGACATTCAAAAACGATAATTTATTTTACAAAAATTCTCATAACTTTGAAGTGCTATTATGACTATGACAACATGACATCATTGTCTACATTATCAGATATTTTTAATTACACTTTTCAAAAAGGTATAAAACGATCAAGAATCGGATTATATACAAATATATTATATATGTATATTATTATATTATATTATTTTGATAGGTAGTAATATTGTAATATCGTCATAATTTAACTTTAGGGAATATAAAAAACAAAGAATGAACAACCAACAAGAGATTATTATATTTTTCTTACAATTATTATTATTATTATTAATGGTTATAAACTCAAACATTAGCTATAATGCACATATTTGAATATTTGATCCTACTAAATATTGGCTTCATACGAATCGAGTCCCGCACTCTCAATACATCCTTTTAGAACGAATTGAATACCGGATTGTTTTAGTTACATACGACTTCGACATACCTACTAAACTCTAATTGAGTCCAGATAAAAGAAAAAAGTACAAAAATGAGTTTATAAGTAGCGGTTTATCCATACGGCATACCACCGCGGCAAATACGTGCCCAGACGACTTGACATTAGTTTTTCGATTATTATATTTTTAAAAATAATTTAAATATTAAAAAATGTATAAAAATAAGAACGGATACCTCTCGATTTTGCTGAAAATACGTCCACACAGACACGGCATAGCCAAGTGGCACTTTTTATAATTCTTTTAATTTTTAAAATCTTAACAATCAAAAAACAAATGCCACATCGTCTGGACCCGTGTTTGCCGCGGTGGTATGCCATATGGATAAACCGCTACTTATAGACTCATATTTTTACCTTAATAATAATTTACATTGGTAAACATGTTGATTATATATTATATTTATTTATGGGAATCACATTTTTATTTTTATTTTTTGAAAAATAAATTATATATATCTCTCTTTAAATACTTATATAATATAAACTGATAATTTTTTTTGTATTTGTTAAAAAAGTAGATATATTATTATTAATCAAGGTGTTTACATGTGACTGTAATACTGATTTTAAATCACTATTAAAAAGTATTTAGCATTCCTATATCTGAAAATGTAACCCCTCGTCTATATGCTATTTGAATTTGCGTAAAAAAATGAAGAGTCATCAAACCATGCAATGCTTACCTTATAGTCTAACAAAATCTGAAATGACGCCACTAAGAAAGCAGTCATATAAAACTTAAAAAAAGATATTTTCCTTACAATTTTTACAGATTTAGGACTGTCTGTAAAATAAAACTCTAAGGGTATGATTTTTATGTTTTTTTTTCTTATGTTTATTTGAATATGAGTAATATATGTATAGCGAATATATAATTAATTGATTTTGATGCACTTTACATGGTTTTCCTAGCTATGCGATGCTCGTTTTATAACATATTTCATATGAATCAAAATAAGACGTTTTTATTTTACATTTTTTGGGCATTTTTGGAGTTTTTGATTCCAAAATTAGTGTTTGGAGTTGCATTTTAAGATTTTTACATGGTTTTTATATACATTTAACAAGCTATAAAGTATAGGTTCTTGTATTAAATTATTAAAAATAATTTTAAACTGTATGGAAATAATTGTTTTTTTAGATTAAAGAAGACCAAAATGATCAGTCATGTCTGTAAAAACAGTCCTTTAAAATGTATTTAATAATTTATAAATTATCATTTACACCAAAATTATTAAGAATAAAAAAATATTTTAGTGCATTATTTAAAGTTTTAGGGCATAAATTAATTATGTATTAAGTTGTTTAAATAGGATATTGATTTAATGTATTAGGTTTATCGGTAAAAACGTTTAGCAATAAACTTTCTATACATTAAAATCGTGATATTTATTTTGTTTGTTACAGCTGCATTTTCCCTCTAATTTTGTTTTTTTAGTTATAATATAATTTTTATTGATTTGCTTCGGTTCATATACTAATTCATTATTTAGTAATGTCGATGGTTCAAATATGCGTCTAACTAATTAACAACTCGTTTGAAATTAATTTTTTATGCATTACAATTCTCAGAAAAATATTCTATTTCAGTGTATGAAATTATAAATGTTCATTAATATTATGTCATTCAACAAATGAGGAACTTAATGATAATGATAAAAATAGTAAAAAATATATATTTTTTGATTTATTTTAAGGCTTAAATCAAGTAGATTCATTATTAAATGAAAAAATAGTGGTGGTATACCTGGCGAATCACCTGTAATATATTTAAGTGGCGTTTTAATTATTAAATATACCTACAAATTACAATAAAGCTTATTAGAACAAATATTTTAAACCAAACTTCAAAACATTTTACTACCTTTATGGTGGTATAAACTTCAATTGAATCATGATATATTTATATCCTAGTAGTTCCGTACAAAAAAATATTATACGACGTATAGTAAACATTTATCTAATAATCTAACATTATTCAATCGTACGTCATTATAAATTACACTCAAGGAAATACATCGTAAATTAGGAGTATCGTATAGTTTTGTTTTTTTTTAGATTAAACATGACGGATGCGTAGTTTAATGACATAAATATACAGATATTACTTTTATGGTAACTACTGTTGTATAATTTATATTGGTCGTTAGATTTTTTTCAAGTGTACTATATACATATACCACTCTCAGGAGATTAGATTAGTTTTTTGTGGATTTACCTGATAAAATTGTTGGTCTCTTTTAAGAAAGTTCCCCGAGTGCGTCCTGAAATGACCCCTTTTTAATGCCCTCAATTAAATAGTAGCCGTTGAAATTCGAAGGTAAAAAGAAAAAAAGTATCTATAGTATTCTAGAATAAAATACAAAGAAAAATTAAATTTGAACTATAAAAAAAATTGTGACTTTATATCTTTAATATTTTTTAACTGCTATTATAACAGCTCACTAGAAACTTTAAGTTAAAGTTTAAAACTTCTTGACCCAGCAAAAAAATTGTATTTATATTTATATTTATATTTATAGAAAAAAACTTTAAAAAAAAATTTCTCATGCTTATAAATAATTCAAATAGAGTAAAAATATTTTAAAAATAAACCATGTTAGAAAAATCTTATATTAATATTAGGTTTATATTTCAAGTATCTACAGTAGGTAAACCTACTCTTCGGGAGGGGCGGTCCCCCCCCTATTATGTGATAGGTGAGTGGGTGGGTGTGTTGGTGATTGATCAGTATAGTCTGGTTACTTTTCATATTGTTTAATTATAAATGAGCAGTGGCGGCTCAAAGGAGGTATATTTGAATCATGTGATTCACAAAAATATTTATAGGTGGGTGATACATGGCTTCTGTAATAACCTGTAGATTAGCCTACCAACGAGATGTCCATGATTTAACCACTAAAGTAACAACCTATGAATTCACTATTTGGAGAGTAGTGAGAAAAATGTTAAAGGTGGTAGTATACATAATATATTAAAGCGAGTCAAGGAAAAAAAAGTTTCAGCCGTTCCTGTAAATGAGTAATGTATTGTTGGAATTACTTATAATGATTTCGTGCGCAAAGGATATTCCAATCAACACAGATGAAGATATCATTTGTTGTAAATCGTGATTCACGACTTTGTTGGTAAATCGGTCAAAAAAAATTCTGTCTTCTCCATTAATAATTGTTAGCTTTTAATTTTGGTAAGTAAATCTACTTATATCTTAAACAGCAATGTTTAAGTTTGTTTTAAAATTATCATTGAAAATGTGCAACTTAATTTACTAAAATATTTTAATTAAATACGATTAATATTTATCGTCATACATATTATCACACAATTATTTTGACGGTTGAGTCTTGAGTACATGAATTACAGTTCAATAATATGAGTTTATATGACATAATACTCATCTTATATTTTCGACTCCTATTATACCTACCTAACTATGTATTTAATATTTAACACGAAACGCACAAGAACGTGATTATAATGAAAATGGAGAATCATATTTTAGGTACATATATTATATAAGTTATATACTTATTGTAAATTTATTCAAAACTAAATAAACGTACTAATTCAATTAAATCCTTTTTTGACCCAATAAAATATTTAATACTTTAACCTAATTAAAATATGTTTTTGTTAATTTCATAACACGTAAATACGCAAGTCGTAAACCCGTCGAAGTAAACACTATGCGCGTATTTAAATTTATGTCAAGAGTAATTAAAACCTAGGGACGTGTCTCTTTTAGAACATCTAATCCTAATTTGAATTTATTATAAATATTGACGAAAAATCATACAAAAAAAAATTTTGTTGGGTCAAATTTCTTGAAAATTTAAAACAAGATTTTTTATAAAATGATAAAATAGTAGATCAAAAATAATAAAAATACATAGTGCCAATTTTTTTTATAACTATTTAAACTTCAAATGTTGACCGAAATTCATCATCGAACATTTGCAAATTGTTTTGTAGTTAAACATTTATAAAATTTTCAGTTTCTATAACTAAGGGTTGAAAATTTAAAACAAGGATTTACGTAAGTAGTTTATAGTGTAACCAAAAATGAAAAAGATATATTATAATTATAATTTTTTATAGTTTATAATTTTTATAAGTTAAAATTTGGACATCAAAATATCAAACATTTGCAAATTGTTTTATGGTTAAAAATTCATAAACATTTTTCTATTCATATTTAAGGTTTGAAAATGCAACACTAGATTTAAAATAAGTTTTTCTTACGACAACTATAAAAAATTTCGATAGGGGAAACAATTAAAAAAAAGTATAAGTGTTTAAAGTTAAAATTCTTACAAAATCAAAAAATTATACAAACTAATTTGTCTTGAAAAATGTATAACATTTTGAGAATTTATACCTAAGGTTTAAAAATTTAATACGAGGTTCCTCCATAAGCTATTTTGTAAGTGGTAGTTAAAAAAAAAGTGAAGCGTAACGCTCTAATAATTTTTTTATAAGCATCTTAAGTTGAAATTTCGAAAAAAATACTTAAAAATCACGACATTTTGAAGTTTTTTTTAAATAGTAAATTCATAAAAAAATTTCTATTTAAATCTAAGATTTAAAAATTCAATAGAAGGATCTCTATAAGTTTTCAAACTTTGTAAAAAAAAAATTTACCTGAAAATCCAATTAATTTTTATGAGAGTTTGAAATTATTAATAATGGCAATATATAAATATATAATATAAAATATCCTAGGCTGACAAACGGTCTCTGCTCAGAATCGTTTTTCGTATACAATGATATTCTATCATTGAATTCAAATTTAATACCATCCATTACAGTGATGACACCCGACATCTACTGTACAGCAAAGCGGTACCCACTTGCCAACCTTTTTTATTATTATTATTTACTGCTAGAGTCGTTAAAAAATACTTCTGGCTACTAGGCTACTACAATTTCTTTCTCGTCCACTTGGAGAAAATAATTAGCAAATAGAAAAATTACCTTTTCAATGTACGAAATAACTCGATTAACAATGCATGAAAAAAGGCGTTTTAATTATACATACCTGTGTTGAGTTGTGTGTTAATATTGTATTCACAATTAAAAACAAATTTCATAAAATATGTGATATTTTAAATGCTGAAATTGTCTAAATGCTACGTGGGAGCACTATAAGCAGTAGCGGTATTGCAAAAACAAATTTATAGCTGATATGTATAAATTAATAAAAAAATAAGTTCCAAACGGAATACATCATAACCGAAATGTTTGAGTTTAAAAGTTATGCTCAAGAAGTTATCCAGATAAATTTATTTAAAATATATTTATTAACAGTCAACTAGAATACTCGTAATATAATAATGTAACTTATGCGTCTATATACTTGTTAATTTTAGTAGGTAGACATCATATATGGTGCAAATAGTATTTGTAGTTTATACATGAACATAGGTAGAATTGGGACGGGGGCTCGGCGCCCCTCCAAAATATCTTATAAGCCCCCCCCCCAAAAAAAAACAGACAGCTTTTTAGTTGTGTGGGATCAAATGTCCACGCAGTTGTTCTACAGTGCTCATCCTAATATTTTTGTATTCATCGATGTTCTGAAAAATATACAAAAGGATACCTATATAAAATTAAGAAGCACTCATTTAAATACTCGCAGAACAAAAAATATATATATATATCATTGAAAAAGAAACATTTATTAGAAATGCTATGAAACGGTTAGAAGGAAACCAAATTGAAAAATTTGAATTTATATAACTATTATCATACAAGTTTTAACCAGTGTCATAATACCTACGAATTTTACTAAATTATACTAACATTTTAACTTCAATACATTTTTTATTAACGTTTTTACCAGTGTCAACATTTTTTAGTAAAAACAAAACATTTTAATATCAAAAAAACATTTTTAACCTTGAGAAATATCATATACGTTTTTACCAGTGCCAACATTTAAAAAAAAACAAACATCATTTCTAACCTACCTGTAGTATCTACTGCAGATGCTACAGACAGTCCTAAGTTTGCATAAAAATGTGAAGGAAAATGAAGTTTTTTAAATTTAAATTTACATATTTAAATTAATTTAATTTTAAATTTCGGGCCGCAATTTGGAAGAAATTTTTACCCGCGGGACGCAACTAGTAGCCACCCCTCAAAATATATAATAATATAATATATATTATCAATTATGTTAAAGGCTTACAAAAATTAGTGATTGAATCAAGAAGATCCGAAACCTCGTAGCTCGGAACACTCTTATCATTTAGTCAAAATAGAAAACCCGGATTGAAGCAGGATTAAATGCTTCCTATTTAATTCCGATTGAAAAAACAGGACACCAAGTTGAAAACCAGAACATATTATGGTCACTCCGTGGTATCAGTAGTCAGTACAAGCACGTATATAATATACATGTGGGTTTGAGAAGATCCAAACCTCCCCGAAAGGTTTTCAAACAATATTTTTCTTTCGGCACGCGCAATGTAAAATACAATTTTTAATTATTTTTTTAATGAATTATTTCGTATAAACCATTTTATTATTGAAGTTCACTTGTCACCACAATACATATTATTATTTACAATTCTAACATTACAGTTTATATACTTATCCTCACCATATTTGCCTGTGTTATGCGTCATTTTGATTTATTCTCAGTTTTTGTCCAGTTTAGTGTTTGGTGGTATAAACATTTCTAGGAAAATAATTATAATACGCGTGTATCGTTTATACTGCTGCTATAGGTCCATGAAACTATATAAACGAGTCTTCTGTTGAAAAAATATATTTTAACGATTTTATTAGTCGTTATTAAAAATATCCAATTGTTATATTATATTCATTCAAAAATACGAAAAATAAAAAACAATACTTTTGATTAACACAAGGTGTTTTTATTTATTAATAATTATTAATTATTATGAACAAAAAAACGTGATATTTAAACAACCGGTTAATTTAGAAAAAAAATTTAAAAAAATAATCTGAATCACGTTAAAAAACTACAATTTAGTTTTTTTTGGGGGGGGAGGAACGTCGGACAGGAGACACAATAGACCAGGACAGGAGAGGATACGAGATGGCGGAGTTGGTGTAGATTGCAAATATTGCTATGGGCTACTGTTCACCAAATTATAATTTTTAAGTATTGTTACGTAAATAGAACATATCCCTACAATTTTGTGGTCTGGTTTTCCTAAATCACACACAGCTATGTATGGATATAATATAGATTGTTTAAGTTTTATATTTGGTTCGGTTGTTCACGGAAACGGCTTGGACGGGATTACGACAATATTATTGTATAAATCTAATTTTAGATAATTCTGAAATATGACTGTTGGTCATAAGGAAATAAGGAATAGATTACAATCATCGTTAGTCTTTACATACACTCCGAAGTCCAATCAGTCTGTAATGTGGGCATGTAACACCTAGAGACTAGTGAACAGTAACTATTATAATGACCTTTATTGTCGTCGTTGCCCATTTTTTTGTTATTTAGTCGCGTACTCTAATTATTATTATCTTAATCTTTTATTCTCGTTATTCATAAAATATTAGTAATCAAAATGTCTAAACGAAGTATAAACTAATTTTTTAACGTGGCTAATAAAAAAAAAGTCAAAGGTGGGTATTCCAAAAAAGGATACTCCGGCCCCTGTCAACCCCCCCCCGTTTATTCAACTACCATACAACCATACGTCCAAACAACTGTGCCTGCCCAAATATATGTGTACCTCTCTTTGGCCCGCCCTGGGAAAAATTCCTGGCGCCGCCACTGCCACGCACTCACAAGTCACATTGATATTAATAATGTTAGCCCCATGAAATTTTAATGTATTTCGACCTATGTATAAATATATTAATTCTTCATGGTATCTAACACAATTTTCAAAATCACCTACGTACAAAATACATTGCGCAAATATTCGATTGGTAATTATAATGGCAATATCATATTATTCTTGGCAGTACATCAGAGTTTTAAACACATATTATTATCATAACCTCTATATATTGACTAATATAAAATAACTAATAATGAACATGATGGTTTAAAATTGTATAATTTATCAATATTTTTTAGAAAAATAAAATCCATTTAGTAGTTTGGCCATTTTAGGTCTGCTTTCTTGACAGTTAAGTGTATGAACCTACAATAATAAATAAATTATATTTTATAAAGTTACATACATAAAAGACAACAATAAGTTGAGTCTTAAAAAGTTAAGGTCCTATATACACTATGCAAATTTTTCGTGCACGGGCTCGATTTTTAATCGCCGCGAATGTTCGCTGGAAATTAAACAGCCTATATTAGATTAGATCATTCACTGCAAGTAAACCTAGCCAGTGTTAAAAAACCTACTCCTCGGGAGGGGCGATTGCCTTCCTATTATATGACAGGTTGATGTGTTGGTGGTTGATCAGAATAGTCTAGTCGTCTGGTGACTTTTCATATTATTTAATTATAAATGAGTAATGTATTGTTGGAAAATGTATTGTGTATTATGTATTGTTGTATTGTTGTTAATTACTCACGATGATTTCGTGTGCATAGAACAATCCAATCAACGCAGATGAAGAATAGATATCAAGTTTTTTTAACATAAATTCCATTAACCAAATTATGCATTATTAGGCATTATCTATAGTTCTTTAAAAAACACGCAACCACCAATTTTAACATCCTATTTTTTAGAATACCACACACAAGAGTCAGCCAAGTACCAGTATTTGACATACGTTTATACTTTATAGGGAAAATTAATAAATAAATCCAATGTTAAAAAACGGAATGAGTAACAGACAACAAAATCAAGTAGTGATAAGTCATAACAAAAAATGCGTATTGGAACAGGAAAACAATTAACGTATTCGTTGTCATCATCAAGCCAAAAAAATAATTTTAAAATAGATTTCTGATTTGATTATTTTGTAATTTATTAATTTAACTAATCAATTATTTTTATGCATTTTTAACTACAAAATCATTAGTAAATATTCATGATTTTGATTATTTTTGTAAAAATTAGAAATTCAAATACTTATAAATAAATTATTTTAAATATATTAAAAGATATTATAATTATATTAAATATCTAAAAACATAACTTATGAGGAACCTTATACTATTTATTACATTTTTAAAACGTATCGTATGACTTTTAAATTTGTAATAATAATTATACCATTGAAAGAGGGGGTGTGGAGGTGAGGTCACCCACCTTTTCATATTTATAACTCTGGGTGGGTATCCCAAGAATGTAGTCACTCCTACTACTAAACTTTTGTTCGGCGCCACTAAAATCCCGTAACATTCACGATCGATCACGACCATTGCTCATGTTTAATTTTCGACGAACATTCGCTTGAGATGGCTAAAATTAAACACTGTTTTGAGTGGGTCTATACAAACGTGTGTTCGAGAACGTTTCCACGGATTTTATTAAAAAAATATTTTTTTAATATTCAATTATACATAGTGGACATTCTTGGTGACTATTGTACGTCTAAACTATGATATTGAATTATTTCGATTATTTGAATATAATATATTAATTTATTATGTTTAAAAACCCTTGAGATTTATCTTTATAAATTAAAACTAGGTACATACATTTATTATACATTGCAATTTGTACGAATAACTACAATTTTGTAAAATTAATATTGATCAATTTATAAAAATCAATAGGTAACATGTTTGTATTATTTTATAATACTAACTTTACAAATATAACACAGTAAATATTCACAAGTTAGACGTTTTATTGATGAATATAAGTTTATATTACGTACCTATTTAATTATTAGATTGACTGATGATTATGAAAATCAAACGTAAATAAAGCTTTAGTATTATATTATTGTATTAATTGAGCTTATGATGTTATTACGTTTTATATAAGATATTGAGATGTGAGCTTTATTAGGTAGGTAAGTACTTACCTACTTGTTTAAAATATATTGTCAATATTCAATCAAATAAATAAAGTTTCGTAGTTCGTAGTTGAATACGCAACGGAATAATTCATCGATATTTGAAAAAACAAACATAAATAAATAAAAAATGTATTCCTTTTATCAGATTGCAGAATGTCAAATAAGTTTATAGTATAAACCTTGAAAGGAGTGGTCAAAATGAGTTTAAATTGAGGAAAGTAGGTCAGATTCTCAGTGATTACAAATCTGATCTTCTAATCAATTATTTTATACGCTCGAGGCATTTGCGATTCGTTTTTGCAAATAAACACGGCAAATGCATTTTCATAAATTAAACTTAATCTAAACTATATCTAGAGTCATCTAATTTCTATATAGAGTTAGTTTTGGCATCGATTATAAATATTAAGGTATATAATTAATGATAATCACCGTATGGTAATTATACCCAAAAATAGAAAAATATGAGTACCTACCTATCTTTGTATATTTGCATTATGCTTGCCCTATATTTGCCCTAAGGAACATCAAAATAATCGGTAAAATACGATTGGAACTATAATACGGTTCAGAACAGCATTTTTAGAAATACGATTGAGAACGCTTAAATATTTTTTTTTTGCAACGTTGCCAAATTTAATAATTACTATTGTTGGATAATTATTGTAAGGTTTATCGGGCTTTCGTCGGATATGATTAGAAACTAAAATGTAATGTTAACACTATTGTCTAAGTATTGAACTTAGATACGAGAGAATAACGGTTAGTAGTTGCGCAAATGTAAGCTTTGTGTTTGTCGCTTTTATATTCCTATTCACTACATAATGTAAAATAACGAAATTGAAATTATATTTCTCGAATCTGTTGAAGACCTATAGTGATACTGATACACTTGATATATATAGGTATAGGTTGGTAACTCATTACAACAATGCATTACATTTTTTATACATTTTTTTACAAGTCCTTATTTTCTTAATTATTATAACGATAGAAATTGATTCCAAATGTATGTTAAACTTATAATATTACAAACCTATTTTTTGGTTTGTAAGATGACATATGCCCATATGTTTTTATTAGATTATAATATATGAATGACTTTTTTCTAAAATATTTTTATTTGTTTATTTTATTTATATGCATTCATATTATTATAAGTGAATTTTTTTAACAATATATATTATTATCATTAATATTTTTCACTATTGTATTTATATTTTCGTTTTAATAAAATCAATAAAAAGATTTAAATATATAATATTAATTTGTAACTGTATCTAAACTAAAAATCTATCGTTTGACCCCAAAAAAAAAAAATAAATGATTGGCAACGTTGCACGAAAATGTATTCTCAATCGTATTGGTTTTTTTTGTACATTTTTAGTTCTTTCTTAATTCTAAGTGTTCTCAGTCGTACTGCCAAAAAGGTATAACGTTCTCAATCGTTCGATAGCCAAATTTTCAATGAAACGAATGACTCAATTTTTTTGAACAGTTTACTTAATGTATATTATAATATTAAATGTCATTATATATATTATTATGTATACATCAATATTATAATATACTTTAAGTTAACTTAATGGGTTCATGAAGATAGTATTATATTCATATTAGTACAATAGTACCTATTGTAATCTGTACTCATGTCTCATACATTTCCAATTATTATTTTTGTTTTAACAAACGAAATCAAAAACTAAAGTCCAATACGTTCTGTAAAACCTGTCTTGAGCAAAACATCAAGCACACTGCTAATCATTATTGACGACTAACATAAATGCCATAATATTGTCTAAATATTGCCCCTTAATAAAGCGAGCACGAGCAGGGCCCTAGAATTGATTCTGCTGTTAGAGTAAGCAAAACCATTTTCATTGAATTACAAATATACAACCACTGTTTTTAAAATACTTTATAATATTTACAACATCGTCGTCAGCGACACGCGATGGAGAGAAAATATAGAACAGCCCGCAGTAGATAAAAAAAAATAAACGTCTATACCTACGTCGCTCCGCTGCTGTATAATACAGTAATACAGTATATTTTATTAATATGTATTTAAAATTTTGAAAATAAAATTGTGTACAGCCTAAGGGAGCAGTTAAAAAAAACATACAATTTAATTTTTGTTTTAATTACCTACCTATAGGCTATAGGTATTAGCCATTAGGTACATAGCTATAATAATAAAATAATTCATTCATATTTTGCAGCTGCAGTTATTCAAATTAGATACCTACAATAAAAGAATTATTTTGTCTATATGTAAATTGTGCGAGTGCTTTATCCAAAATATTAAGTAGGTACATCGTACATTTTCAAATTTTTTTAATTGTTTCGTGGAATAGTAGATTAAAAAAAGGCTGTTCAAGTAAAACTACAAGTGCTCTAGAAATCTATAACAAAGTTGTGTCTATGTCATAGTTTTGCTGTTTTGCAACATACTCACTCTATTAAAATGTGAAAAATATTAGAATGACGTCTATAAAAAATTGTAAAACAGTTAAAAGCAAAGATCTACTAGACTATACCTTAAATAATATAAACGCAGGCTATCATAATATCTTATTTACAGTAAATAAATCAGATAAATCAGAAGATAAATACTATTTTGAAAAAAAAATATTTAGCAAAGTGTGCACGATGTAGGTAAAATTGTATCTACATCGTGGGCGTGTGATTTAGCTAGATTGGACGATTGTGGCATTGTACAACCGCGCGACAATAAATGCTTCCGGTAAATAAACGTGTTCAGCTGATCGAGTGTCATTTCTATATTGTTCTGCAGTCTACTCTTGCACCGGCTAGCACCAGTACGGCAGTACGATTACTCGATACTAGTATACTACGAAATACGAATTACGATTGTCGGTTATTAACTGTTTGAGTACGAGTTTCAAGTTTCAACTGTTTCGAGTGTACCTGATTACCTGAATGCAAATGTGCAAATTAAACTGCAATTACTGTTGGATAACTCGACATTATCTATTATCATTTATCACTATTATTGTTCTATGTTATCGATTCAATAACACATTTTGATAGTAAGTATTGAATACTGATAACGATTCGTGCTTAAGATATAACACTGATTATTGAATAGTGATTACTGACAAATCACTAGTAAGTCGTGATATTGAATTTTAAATTGTTATTGTTAAAAACTTAAGACAGTTAGTCTTTAAAGATTTCAAATGTTTGTATAGTTTTAAATCAATAAACAAATTCACACCTTAATATGGAGTCTCCTTTAAATATTAATGAATCAAACAAGAATAATAATATGTGTATTAGTATGTTTGTTCATGAAGTAAGTAGCTTTGATATTATACTTGATTTTTAAATTATAATAAATTATAATCATAATTTTATAGCATCCAATATTAAAATCATTTATTGCTGGTTCTACATCTGGATTATTCTCTACAGTTTTATTTCAACCATTTGACGTTGTCAAAACAGTCTTACAAGACCCTAGAAAGTAACTGAACTGTTAAAAAAAATATATGATTGCGTTATAATTTAACTAACATTGTATTATTAGTGATAATAAATTAGGAATAATCAATGCCACAAAGTCAGTCTGGCAGCAAGAATCTTTTTATGGATTTTGGAGAGGACTGTCTCCGGTAAGTACCTACCTATTTATATTTTAATTTCAACTATATTTTACTTTATCTACTTTGTTACCTAGATTTCAAAAATTCTTCTCTATAGAAATAAACCATACAATTGTCATTTTCTTAAATAATTTTGGTTATTTAATTAACTTTATAAAATAAATAATATATAATAATTATATTAAAGTAACAATTTCCCATCAAAAACAAACTCATTAAATATATTTTGATTAATAAAAAAAAAAACGACTATGTTAAAGTTAAACAACTATGTTCTACTTGATGTAAAGATTGTCATAACGTTCAATATCTTTTTGGCAAGATGCCGGTACTTTTAGTTCAGCAAATCAAATTAATACTGCAATAAAACAATTCTATTTCCAATGATTAATGATGCTAGCTTAGAATTAATTTTCTAAGTAAATTTCTTTAAAAAAGAAAATCTTGATTTAAAATCAGCTTTGAAAGCTACATCTAACGTTCATCATCTAATTCAGATCATTAGAGAACATGTTAATGAAGAATTTCACATAATATTTGCAAATATTGATGTTTTTATTTCTTTGTAATAATTATAATATAATGATGACTGATGAGTATTCCTTGCAAAACAAACGTCAACAAGATAAACAAAATTATAATTTAGCAATAAGTAATCCAGAACATTTTTATAGAATTTATCCCCTTTTTGGATAATTTTTAAATACAAAAAATTGTAATTTAAATTAACTTTATATATATGATGTGTTCAGAACCATATTTAGAATTTTTTTTTTTCTTGAAAATTTTATAGAAAGTCCCTCATAAGTTGTTATTAGTATAATTAAAAAAAAAATACTAGCTGTAATTCACAATAGCTTTTTATGTGAGTATAAAGTTAAAATTTTAAAAAATTCATCAAAAATACGAAAATTTGCAAATCATTTTGTTAGAAATTTATAAAAGTTATATTTTTTCATCGAAGATTTGAAAGTTCAATGCTCTTTTTACAAAGAAAAATTGAATTTTTTGTTTATTATATCTGAGAAGATTTTTCTGCCCGCGAAGTGTGCCGCTTTTAGGCAATTGCCCACCGGTGTCCTCCTCCCCCTTAAGAGGACGCCACACCCGCATGTGTTGTCTCCGTCTTACAAGTGCGTAACATAGCAAATTTTACGCTCAGCAGATCACGCGAAGCTCCGTGAATTTAAAATTTAGAGTGAATTGACCTCTTATAAAAATTAAAGGTAACATTATTATCGAGGGCATCTCATTGGCTTTTTATTATATTTTAATTTTAAAGCGAGTTATGAGTATTTTAAGATATACAAATAATTTACAATTTTAAAAAACTCATAACTCTCTTTTAAATTAAAATATAATAAAAAGCCAATGAGATGCCCTCGATAATAATGTTACCTTTAATTTTTATAAGAGGTCAATTCACTCTAAATTTTAAATTCACGGAGCTTCGCGTGATCTGCTGAGCGTAAAATTTGCCATGTTACGCACTTGTAAGACGGAGACAACACAGGCGGGTGTGGCGTCCTCTTAAAACCGGATGTGTGCATGTATGAACTATGGATGCCAATAAAAAAAATATTTGTAGCTAAATATATTTTTTTTTAAGATGGTTTTTGTTTTATTTAACCTCTAAAAATAATATCCTCCTATATAGAAGTGAAAATTTCAAATTTACCACCCCCCCCCCCTCGTAAAAACAATGCAACATGCAACAAATATATTTTGTAAAAAAAAATTACTTGACATTTTCGGCCGGTTTTCTAATCAACTAAATGTCAAAGAAACTGAATGTCGATCTTATTCCATCGGGAGCATTAGTGATTAGTTTAATTGAATATTTGCTTTTTATTGGATTTAATAACTATTGGTTTGTGCCGTTTGTGGTATTATGCTGCTATTATTGAAATTTGAAATATTGTACCATAAATCTTTCAGCGCTCAATAGCCGCAGACGCCAGGCAGTGTTTTAACTTCTGATTTCTGATACTTGATAGTATAATTTTTATTATATTATTTGTATGTACTATTTACTCAGTATTTAAGATTTAACATTTTCTAATAAATTAACAATAGTCATAGTCCAAAACATAAGGTCGTAGACGCTAGGTCGTATAGTCGTACATCGTAATTCGTAATACAGTAATATAGTTAACACTCAACGTCAACTCGTGATAAAACGAATTCAAGGAACCAAGGAAAAAGTTCGGTATATTGAAAGTTCATTACATCGAATTTCGTTATAATTATCAAGAGCATAAACCATCAAAATTTGTTTTAACGAGATTTAAAAGAAAATTCAGAATTTAAATCAACACACTTCAAATATATATTAATTTTCATTTAATAAATTTACAAGATAAGTAATAAAGTAAAAATTACGTATCCATGTTTATTATTTTTTTTTTTAATCAGTTATAGTATCGCTTTTGGCACAGCGGTGAAACTAAACTAAAACCACATCGTAGAGGTTAAAATAACGTTGCATAGAGTCATTTATCGACGTATGAATTGTAGCTTATCGTATGATAATCGTCGACAATAAGTGTCAATAACTCCATAATAGCAAGATGTTTATTTTTATTTTACTACTTTTGTGATCATTATACACCAGAAGATGTGTATCTTATATTAATAAAAATTAAAAATTCGTTATATTAAGCTCTAAAATCGTAAAAATTTGTTACATCGCGAGAGATTTGTCCAATCGAGGGGGACAAAAATATATTTAATTTTTCGTTATACCACGAGATTTTTAAGGGAACGGCAGTTTCATTCGTTATATCACGAGTTTACTGTATTATTATGATTATTCAATATTTTTGAAGTTACAGGATTATCTTTTACAGTTTTGCCTTTTCTGTAAACAATTCTATTTGTATCATGCCGATGCAATATGTTATTATGTGTTTATCATGTTTTGATTTTGGACGTTAATAATTTCTTATTGATACCTAGATACTAGTTTAATACCTTTAAATCTGGGCTTGTGTCATATCTCACGTGTGTTTTTTAGACAGCCCTCGGCCTGTCTGGCTGCCGGTCTCCCGTGTAGGCTACTTCATTCGTTAAAATCCACGTTAATGGTTACTGTTTACGAACCTTTTTTATAGTTACCTATACTGACTACCTAATTAGATTTTACATTCTCACCAATTATGCATTTATGCACATTCCCCAGACCCCAACGGCCAACAGTGGAAAAAGGGTGAGAAGCGGAAACGCCAATTGTGTTGCTTGTCAAATGTCGTATATTACCAATCAACTTGCTTAAATATATGTCGTATTACTTTTTACTCGACTTTTTATATTCCATAATTCTGTGTGCATTTTATGATAAAAATTTATCCATGACCAAAAGACTCTTGAAAATTAAAATTGTTTAATGTTAAACTATATAATTATTTATTTATTACTCCTTTTGACCACCCAAACTACCAACTAAATCCAATCTGCCACCATAAGGCATAAACCTTCCTCAAAGTGGAAAATTGAAACATTTTTACTGCTTGCTTTCCAAAAGCCAAATGGTGATGATAGAATAAAAAAAAACACATCATTGTGAAATTGTTTATGTAAAGTGTTATAATTATAAATGTGTAAATCGGTAAAATACAATTGAGAACGGCATTTTTAGCTATACGGCTGAGAACGTTTGAATTTTTTTTTTCTTGCAACGTTGCTAAATTTAATAATTGTTATTGAATGATAATTTGTTGATATTTATCGGGCTTTCATCGGATTCACAGATATTATTAGAATCTAAAGTAAAATGAACATTATTATCGAAGTATAAAGTATCGAACTTATAGGTAGGTACGAGAAAATGTGGCCTGTAAATTATTACAGGCCTCATTATTAAGACGATGGATATTAAATTATTATTATTATTATTTTTTTTATTATTATTATTATTTTTTTTTTTTATTTTTTTATTATTATTATTATTATTATTATTATTATTATATATTTATGACTTTTTTTTTATTTGTATATTTTATTTATATACGTTTATTATTATAAGGAAATTATTTTAACAATAATATATATTATTATTATAAATATTTTTCACTATTAGACTAATATTTTCATTTAAAAAATAATAAAAAATGATATGGCAACGTTGCTGCATGTAAATCAGTTCTCAATCGTACTGCTAAAAAGGTATAACGTTCTCAATCGTTCGATAGCCGTGTAAATTATTAATATACTTACCTAAATTAATAATCATATACCTAGTACTTAGGTATTCTTTACACTTTGAATTGCTAAGTTTTTATATTTTTAGTCTCTTGTACGCAATATTCCAGGAATTGCCATTCATATATCACTTACACAATTAATTTATTCATATCTAACAAAAAATAAGCAGACTTCTATGGTGAAATCCGGGATAGCTGGATTTAGTGCACGATGTATTACTGTTTCTGTACTAATGCCTTTCAATGTTTTAAAAACTCGAGTAGAAGTAAGTAAGTAAATACCTACACTTGACACTTATATAAATTTTAATTACATTATTTGGTTATATTTCTTACTTAAGTTGAATATTCTAAAACGTTGACATTTATTTTCAGAGTGGTCAGTATAAGTACTCGACTTTAACCCGTGGACTATCTGATATTTATAAGTTGGAAGGTTGGAAGGTTTTGTGTCGTGGATGGACACCAACAATTTTACGAGATGCTCCATTTTCTGCATTATATTTTATGATTTTTATCAAATTAAAAAATATAGCATTATTAGGAGGCAAGTATTACAAAATGAAATGCGTAGTGAGAAGTTTGTTTTTAAATTTTCTCAAGCTTAAAAACTCAAGTGATTTTTTGGAATTTTTTTTTAGAATATTTATTTTTGCATGCTTAATATATTTGTTTGTAATTTTAAAACAACGTTGGTCAAATTTTCCTTAGAAGTTACAGTCAAAAACTTCAAAATCATTGTTTTTAGTTGTAATACCAAAAAATTTCATTTTTTTTTTTTTTTAATGTGAGTTTTCCAACAAATTGTGATTGCATCATTGTATTTATGCCAACTTTTTGATATGTTTAAAAAAATACTATGTACATAATATATTATAAAAATATTAGACCAGTGACATAGCCATGAGGGTTGAGCAAAGGGACGATCCCTCCCCCCTTAATCTGTATTATATAATATACTTTTTAAAGTTCATAGAATATTAATTCTTAATTCTACGATCAACAATGACTCCGGCGATTGGCTCAATAAATGGCTTTAATAAATATAAAACAATTTAAAAATCAGAAATGTCTTCAGGAAAATCTCTTAGACAATTTCAGCTATTGAACTGCGCCCATCTATGTTGAATTATTTCACAAAGCTAGTCGCTAGGTATTGGTACACCAACTTCGAGTGAAGGCGTGAACTGAGGTACACTAAGAGCCAAACCTATTAGAGCTATCGATTTGACATTTTGATGGTAGATTAATATTATAATTTCGCCGTGCACCAAGAAAGGATTTTTCAAAATTTTGATTTTAAGTTGTGAAATTGGCAAAAACAACATTTTACGTATAAATTGTATACCTACTTACCGAATACATCGATAAGTAAGCCCTTAAATCCGTGAGCTTCTAGCTGTACATTATACGTATATCATATTTTATTTGCAGGTTCTAAGACATCTAAGATATAATAAGTTGTATTGTGTGTGCTGCATGTAATTGTAATAAAATAATATGCAATCGACGGCTTATAATACGGTATACATTTCTAATTATTTTCATATAATCTTGCCAGATAGCAAGAATACATACATGCTTATACTTAAGTCCGGTACATATTATTATATTACTACTAAAATAAGTAGATTTTTCAAAAATATAAATTTAAAATAAATAAATATTTGGCAAGCCAGGCGGGACAGCTATAGTATAATATGTAATATAATATCATTAAAAGAAGGTAATTTATTTTTCTATTATATAGTATTAGGTACAGTAGGGTGAACATGAACTATTTTTTTTAAATATCAATGTAGGTATATCTATATTCTATATATTATACTATACATACCTACAATTATTATTTATTATAATATTGAAGTCAATATCGATAAACTGTAAATAGATTCATGGTATAAGCTGCTTAAAATGAATTAAATATTTTGAAAATGGTATTGTGCATAGAAATATTGATATACATAATGATAAAAAGTTTCTAGTTCACGGTTTTTGGTTTTGAATTATAACAAAATAATAAAATTTGTTTGAAGAAAATATAGTTATTTTTTCTTTATAAATATCCTATTTTGTCAACACTCAAATGTCAATAAAAAATTGTGCCAGTGCTTTAGATAATTTTAAACTATTATAAGAAAATCTTATAAATTACCTTGAGTCCTTAAATTATTCTTTCAATCATTTTGACCAAAAATAAATTTTGCCTCACATACCCAATTTCAAAATTCTGGACATACCACTTTATTATACTGCTATAGCTACTTGACCACTATTTTTCACTTTTGTGATAACAATTTTTTATCAAAAATCTGCAATATATATTACATAAATAATTAATCAAATATTGTTTTTGTTTTGTTCAATTAGAATTAGACAACAAACAACCATTTTATATTTTTGGATGTGGTCTTCTAGCCGGAGGATTAGCATCCTGTATAACTCAACCATTTGATGTAATAAAAACTAGTCAGCAATTATCAAAAAAAAAACTTCTTTTAATTGATGCTATTATTATAATTAAACAGGTAGGTATTTATTTTTATTGGAATTAATTACAAGTTATTCAAACTATTTACTTGTTTTCAGAAATATGGAATAGCTGGCTACTTTAAAGGACTGTCTCTTCGAGTTTTAAGACGGTCTTTAATGGCTGCAATGACTTGGACTGTGTATGAACAATTTTCATAGTTTTATATAATCTAGATTATAATATTTTTAATATAAGCAATAATGTATCTTACATGTATAACTTTGTTTAACAAATGTCACAATTCTTTAAAAAAAAGCTGTATAATTATGATTTATAAATATAATCATATCATATTTTTTGGATTCAAATAAGAAAGCAGCCAAATAAAAATAAGAAACTTAAATATTATTCTTTAAAATTTGTTTTTTTTAATACATAACTGTAATTTTAGTATTAAGTATTAACTAATTAGACTGAAATATTTTAGCAACATATTTAGGAGGGTACATTTTTATTATAAGTTCTCTAGTTGCCCTAGCTGTAGATTTTTTAATTTTAATAGGTAATTTTATTTAGTAAAAATTTAATTTGTTATTTATCTGTAGACTATTTTTTTTTTATTATTGTGTTTGATGCCAATGTCATTTTGTACACAAAAAAACACTACGGAAATAATGATCCTGACCTGTAGAATCAATCAAATGTAATCATTTTTTTTTTTTTATCTAATAGATGGTAATATTTTACAGGTTGCATTGAACTCCGTTTTTCAATATTTTAATTTCAAACTTTATAATATGTCTTTAAAAAAAAGATAATATAAAAATGTTAAAAAAGTATTTTATACTATCATTTGAAATAAAATAAAAAAATTCAGAGTTTGATGCAGCCTGTAAAATGTCTTCTTCTTTTAGATAAAATTTTTTTATCAAAATCCCAAATTTTTCAAGGCCTAAGATATTTTTCTGTGAAGTCATTTTTGTTGATAAAATATACAGTATTAACCCCCCCCCCCCTAAATAGGTATCGAGCAATAAATTAGTAGAAAAGTATTATAATGAAGGTGACAACTAAAATATAAAATTACGGAAAATTTGACAAAATCATTTGTTAACATTTAAATATTAAATTATCTTTCTATAAAGTATGTATAAATACGTATACATATAAACTTTTATGTATATATACATACTTGTATTATTCAGGCGTAAAATCTGAATTAGTTTAGCAGTACCTACTACTGAAGATGCTGCACAAACACAATGCTTATATCAAAAGCTTCAATACTTCTATAGAAAAAGTTTGTCATGATTGTGACAAGTTTAAAGTATAGTTATTCAAGCATCACACAGATAGAAAACTTACTAGTTGTTAAAATGAGTCAACAGCATTAGGAATTGCATAAGTAATAAATTGAAGAGCTTGGTGCAACAAACAGATAACTCATTTTTTTTATTTTTTGAACATCAAATAATATTAATCCACAATTTTTTAACTCCAATTCTATGGAAAACTATACTTAAGTCTAGGGCTTGGAAGTTGTAGAAATTGTATTTTGTTCTATATGCTCTCGATTTATAGCAGACCTATCTAGAAATTTGAAAATGCATATTTTGGAAAAATTACACGTTTTTTTATTTTTACATTTGTTTAACCCACTAATTACCCACGGTGGAATGGTTAAATATTTTAGCCTTTAGGACTGTAGGTATTATTGTATTAATAATAATATTATAAATTCATCAATTAAGACTTCAACGGCTTTTTTTTTATGCGTTCGGTAATTCGGTTTGGGACACCTCTAGGTTGACCATATGTTTTTTTTTATCAATTCGTGTTATCATTTAGATTTTTGAAATATTGCAATAATGATAAATAAATATATCATGAATATCATAGTATTTGGTTTAAGAAAAAAAAACCATTAAATAACCATTTTGAATTTTTTTGTACAAATTCGAAATAATAGGTCAATGGGATTATTTTTATTAGATTTTAAAAATGTTTCACAGACATATTACTGCAGTTGTTGGTATTTCAAGTTTTTGCCTTGGAATATGGATGGATAGAAAATATAGGGAATTAAATTCATCGCATAGAATACCAGGATTTAAAATATTTGATGCAGTGTATGCTGATGGCATTGTGGCCAATAATCAAGAACTAATTATTAATAATGAACAGCGAATATCTCAGGTAAAACATGCAAATTTCAATTAATTTAACTATAATTCTTATTATTTACAATCTAGTATGTAAATAATGTATTTTTTATTTTAAGTTTAATTACTTATGCATATTTTGTATACCTTTATATATATTTTAAGATTATGAAATATGGATTTCCAAGTTTGGATAATGTACGTTCATATAAGAACTTTGTTCTTTCTTATGATCAAAGGAATCGTATACCCCATTGGGTTCTAGAACATCTCACACCAGAAAGCATACAGTATAATCCTGATGTAGATAGAGCGTCATGTGACTTTTATGAAGATAACTCATTTCATGAATTTTATCGGTTATTTTTATCTTAATATTATATCATAACATGAAGTATTGATTTAAAAAATGTATATTTTAGAGCTACAAATAAAGATTATAAAAATAGTGGTTTTGACCGTGGACACCTAGCAGCAGCCGGAAATCATAAATCAAGTCAAGAATTAATAAAACAAACATTTGTCTTGTCAAATATTGCTCCACAAGTTGGTAAAGGATTCAACCGATCAGCTTGGAATAATTTAGAAAAATATGTTAGAAAAAAAGCAAAGTATAATAAAAATATTTATATTTGTTCGGGTCCACTTTTTTTGCCTAAGTAAGATATTATGTAATTTATATTTTAAATGGATGATACAGTTATCTGACCATAAATAGGTATTTAGGTACACACTCGAAATTAAAACAAAAATATTTTTAGAAAAGGAGATGATGGAAAATTATGGATCAAATATCAAGTAATTGGTGACAATCATGTTGCTGTTCCTACTCATTTTTATAAAATTATTGTTACTGAAAGTACAGAATCTAAATTTTATTTAGAATGTTATTTAATGCCAAATCAAGTTATTCCTGACAACATACCGTTAAAAGATTTTCAAGTAATTCATACAATCAAATTAAATTTAGTTAATTAGTTAAGACTTTAAGAGCAGTGCTGGGTAGTACTTGTCATAGGCCTGCACAGACTTTACTGGTCGGAAGGGCAGAATTTTTGGTAACAATCCTTTTCAATGAGTATTGTATTTTTAAAGATAATTTATTAATATCAGTCATGATTCAAGTTATAAGACTGACTTATAATTGAAAAAAGTTTAGCTTGTAGGAAGGGCAGCTGCCCAAACTGCCCCTTTCGCTCAAGTACTCATTACTGTAACATACTAATATACTTACTTCCTCAATAAATTTTACAATAAATTTTTAGTTTTTCATAATGCATGACTAATCCCAAGTTATTTATTTAGCAGTAGGTAACTAGATAATATAAAAAACAGGTACTCTTTGACAAATTCATACGTGTGCTACCGCTTATTAGTTACAAGTTTTTTTGATATTTTTTTGACCCAATGAAATTTTTTGTGTCGATATTTATAGAAAAAAAATTATTAAAAACCAAAAATTTCACAGGCCTACAGTTTTCTCAAAATGTGTCAAAATATTTTTTAATTTTTTGGTGTATAGAAAATGATAATCTCAACATTTGGTAAAAATTTTAAATATCTACCGTTTTTCTTTTTGAATTACAACAAAATAAAAAAATGTTTTCAACCAGTAAAAAAACTTGAAAATTTAATACAAGGTTCTTCATAAGCTATTTTGTAAGTGGTAGTTAAAAAAAAGTGAAGCTTACGTCCAATAGTTTTTTATAAGCATCTAAAGTTGAAATTTCGAATAAATACGTAAAAATCACAAAATTTTGCAGTTTTTTTTGATTAGTAAATTCATAAAAAAATGTCTATTTAAATCTAAGATTTTAAAATTCAACACACGATTTTCTATAAGTGTTTTTTCATCTTTCTAAAAATAGAATTTACCGGAAAGTCCAACTAATTTTTTATATGAGCATTTGAAATCATTAATAATGGCAATATAAATATAATATAAAATACCTATCCTAGGCTGACGGAGACTGTCTCGGCTCAGAATAATTGTTCGTATACAATGATTTATCATTGAATACAAATTTATCACCATCCATAACAGTGACCCACTTGTAACCTACTGTACAGCAAAGCAACATCCACTTGCCACCTTTTTTCAGATTATTTTTAAAAGTACTTTCAATTTTCTTGATACTTTACTAGGATTCATCTTTTAACTATAACTTTGTCCAGCGAGAGAACACGCCGTGGACTGATCACTAATGACAGTCAAGACCGTAATCGAGCGGCATTGGTTACTTAGAAGGGAAATGTCAAATAAAGCTTCAGCAAACACTGCGTCAGTCTACACTCTACAGTCTATTTGTGCAGAACCGAACTGTCCTCTCGGCTCTCGCTGGACAGAGTATATATCCAATTTAGTATTAAGAAGACATTAACCACTCTCTAAGTCGAAGCAATATTCTTTGATCAGAAAAGAACTGAAACTAATGAATTATCGATTTTATTGTAATTTTATAATTCTTAAAAATGATAAGCAATGAATCTACTCTGCGGTGTATTTATTATGATAATAATTAGTAAATAAGATGTTTTGTGTTTAAAAAAATCGGGGAACGAATTTGAATCATAGTATGCTCAACTAGTGTTCATTAAAAAGTATATTATGAGTTATAAATTACAACTATTATGTTATTATTTTAATATTTTTCAGATGCCTTTGGAGGTAATTGAACGTGCATCTGGATTACAATTTTTTAAGCGACTGACACTTGATAAATTTATAAAACTTAATTAATAATTAAAATGTACATGACTTAGTATTTGATACATACAATTATGTGTAGTTTAAATATATTAATTGTATGAATCATAATAAAATATTAAAATTATAGTATAACAAATTACATCTTCTTTTCCTTTCATGTTGAATTCAGTATTTTCAGAAAATCCTGGGGGATTTGGAAGCCGAGCCTGAGATATGCGACCGGAACCGGGATGCATAGGGAGGTTACATTAACTGAAAATGTAACGAGATGTCCGTAGAATCTCGTGTTTTGCGACCGGTTAGGTTCTCAGGTTTGGTATCTTTATCATAGACGAGTAGACAACGTAGCTGCATACAATAATATTATTAATCTATGGTAGCTGAGAACCTGGCACTCCTAACCAGGCACGGATTGGGCCGGCGGGACACCGGGAGTTTTCCCGATGGGCCGGTCCTCCTGTAGCGTGCCTTTTTTTCTTCAGAACAACAGATTTTTAATTATAAATTTAAACCATACTGTGTAGACGGTATTTTTATCATATTTTATTAATATTGCATGATTTTATCAATTGTAACTTGTAAACACGGGGACAGTTTGATCCACGGCTATATTATTTTCATAAAGGGCCGACATAGGTACTGCAGATTTCCCGGGCCGAATTTATATCCCAATCCGTCCTTGCTCCTAACCTAACGTCCTAACGTAACCTACCTAGTTTCGCTGGCCGTACTTTAAATTTTAATCGTTATTGCCATTCGCTAAGTAAAGTACGGTCGTGATGTACACCACTAGTCTCGCTAGCTGCTCACACAACACTGCAACCAATGATGTATCAAGTACACATACATTACAGTAGATGCGAAACATTAAAATGAATACAAGTACAACATAAAAACAATACAAATTAATACAAATCAATCTTAAAATATACAACCAGATTTATAAATTATATTATTAAATCAACAGACATCAAAACAAAACAAAATGTAATTGAACCTAATAATTAATATAAACTATAAACTTATGAATTCAAACGATTAAGAATTTTTTTAATTTTTTCACTTTTCCATAACATTGAAACATTATCCTCAGTTTCGGAACTATCCTTGTTTAAGCTATCTCCTCTCTCTACCACCAACACTTACAGAGGTGGTAAATCAGATCCTAACCACAAACGACACACTGGTAGCCGGTAGGCAACGAACACAATGAAATCAGTCATAAATTACAAATGGATACGATAATTATTGTTAATGGATCATAAAAATAATGCATGTATTAAAAAAAGATAGTAAATACCCAATAATTTCCGACAAACATTCGTTTCGAGTGGGACATGACAGTACGGTGTTTGCAGTTGGTGGTCGATCAGATATTCCGGTGTTCGGTCTTCGATTAACAATAACAATTTATAGAATTATTTTACTCTAGAAGTCTAGAAGGTTGTATATATACAATATACTAAACTAATATAATATAATGTATGTTAAAGATCCGCAAGCAAATTTGACTTGTTGTATTACTGGTATTGTCATACTGTTAAAAATAACAATAATACAAATTTATAATTTTTAATATATCGATTCGGTGCATTAATTTTGTTTTATGAAAAAATTTGTGGAATGGCGAGGGGCTCACCACCATGAACTTGTACTAGGGCCCATAGAGATAAACCCCTTTTCCCTATTGGCCTATCTGAGCAGAGGTAACAGATGACTTCCTTATAAGGGAACACCAGACTAGGCCAAAAATAAATTAGAATTAACATCAATATTTTGACACATTGATACCTATCAATATGGTGGGACTTAGACTAGGACAACAGGGGCTAACAAATACCATACGCTTTAAAAAAAATAATAAGATATTGTCATATTGATGATTAACAAGTCAGAATAAATTACCTCTACCTGACACTGACACTGAAAAGAGTCGTAAATGAAAGTTGTTGAACAATATATTACATGTTGTAGAAAAACGCCCGAGACGAAATCACCTCCATGAAAATACGATTAACTGAGGGTTGAATGGCATTTAAAATCAAGAACTCAAACAATTTGGAAACATGGGATAGGATAAAAATGGGACAATATAGTTAGAAACTATGGATGGGCAACGATATTTGAGGACAGGCGTTACATAACTTAACTTAACATTGAAAGGAAAATGCCTTCATTAAGTGAGCGCCTAAAAACAATCACGTGGGGTTATGCCAATAATGCTCTCGGTTCAAATAGGAAATGACCAGACGGACCATCAGGACTAACTGACCAAACATTACGAAGAGATCGGAATGAAAAACGTCTTAGACACTAGATACTGCATGTCTTGGTAAATCAAAATAAAAGATATCAAGTTGATCAACATCGGTATCATTCCGACAAGGAGAAATGGAGAATACACCGAAAAAAAATTGTTGGAAAACAGATTTGAGATGTCATGTTTGTTAGAAGAGATCATATTAGATCATAGGTTCTCAAACTTATTTCATCCACCGCCCACTTTGCGAATAAAAATTTCCTAGCCCCCCCCCAAATATTTTAATTTACCATCTGTTATGTCTTTTAAAAACAGATATTACAATTTATAATATATAAATATACTATATCTTATTTCTGAGTTCTAACATAAATTTTAAATTAGCTTTTTCGATTACAGCAATTAAAATACATACTTATTCATACTTAAAAGTAATAACATATAAAAAAAATTTATCGCCCCCTAAACCCAACTCAACGCCCCCTAAATTCCTTTGGGCATCCTACCGCCCCCCTGAAGGCCACCAACGCCCACAAGGGGGCGCTATCGCCCACTTTGAGAATGACTGTATTAGATCATTATATAGGACATAATCTTCGGTATGTTCTTTACTTGTGCTTTTAGTATTCACAAATTTCCAAAAACCTTACAGGTTAGATTTTAGAGATTCCTCAACACGCTCAATGTAATCACATGGTGTAGATCAAGATTTGTAAATAATTGTTAAATGCTTCAGTGAAAAATTACAAAAATTATCCTTGAATATAAAAATACTGATTATATCAATTATTATTACATTATTATTAAATTGGAGACCTATTCCATTGTTTAATATGTTATACCTACTGATATGATGCTTAATATTGAAATAAACAAAAAAATGAATGTAAAACTAAACAAGGTTGAAATATATAAATTAAAATAACTTCGAATTGGATCATGTTACAATACAACATTGTTCAAGTTTATTTAAACAATACATATAGAGAGGTACCTACATATCAAATAATTAATAAACAAATATATATGATGAAAACAAATTATTAATATATTCAAAGCATCATTACGTTTTTCGTTTCAATTGCTTCAAAGTTCAAACCAACTTGTTATATAAATAATATACTTTGTATAATACTATAGTCTATAATCAATGATAATAATATTTTAATAACATAAAGCAAATTTGGAAAGAAGCAAAAGAACAATGAAATATTTAAATTTATATATTGTTACTATCATATTTGTATTTGTTGTTAATTCTGAAACAAATGGTGTAATGTTATTTCCAAACTTACCCGTCGTAAGTTCCGTTTAATTTTTATTGTATGTAGGTATAATACTATTATTATTTATTATTACACAATCTAAAGCAATCAAGTTAAAAATATAATCACATGTGATAAATTATAATTAGTAGGTAATCGGGAGTCTTGAATCTTAATTGATAGAACTATTGATGGCGGTGAGTACATTGCTTGATTTTATAAGTCACTCAGAACTTGAATAGTACACTATCTAGGTTGATGTTGTTCAGTGATTTTTCGTGTGGAATCCGCGTGAAAACACCATATTTTAATGTAATGCCACATAAAACGGTGTCAATTTCAAATTTTCTACAGGGACAGACCACTGCACATTGTAGCACCACACAATTTTATGATGACACAACTTACTCGTGAAACCATTAATTGTACAGAATGTATTTTCATCAGTGGCACCACTGTATCTTTTCTGTGGTTATGTGGTCAGTGTGAAACGAGCAAAGACACCATTTATGTGTTTAATATATTCTGGAAAATTACTACTTAAATTTTATTTGTACTTGTATATCTATATTTAGTACACCCACATATCATTATTAATTATTAAATACACCTGGGAGCCGGGGATATATATTTTAATATAAGGCTTGCTCCCCCTTGAAAATTACTGTGTCTTAATTATAATAAGTACTAATATAAACATGATACTATCCCCATCCTGTAATATTAAAAATAATAAATAAATCTGATAAATATTTAACTGTGTTTCTAGGGTGAATACCGAGTTAACTTCAAAGCTGTCATAAAATGTAATTTAAAATCAGATAATAGTATACAAAATAATTTTTATCTGAGTAAAACATCAAGTAACACAACTGAATTAAAAGGAAATATCACACTAAACAAACCATTGAGTGATGATTTAACAGTAAGTTATTAAAAATTATAAATAACTAGTTAAAAATAAAACACTCCAGATACATTAATTTTGAACTCTATTTGAACATTTGAAAATATGGACTTTATTAAATCATAATCGTAATTAAAACTAAAAAATTTAAAATAATGTAAATTTTTCCATATTATATATTATATACATTTTTCTGCTGATTTCAAATCTTTTTTTCAGAATTAAAATCAGACAAAGTTGAGTAACTTAATTTTTTGTACAAACAATAAGTAAGTTGACGTAAAATTCGTGAACTTAGTGAATTTTATATAAATCGTTATTAATAGTTATTGATATGCCATGTGCGTACGAAAGTGTATTCACGCAGGTTGATTCATGCAGTGTGCATGTGAGTACCGAGAGTAGGGCCTAAAGAGATTTTATTACAGTGTTTCTTACAGTCCTATAGAGGCATTCGTGATTCGTGTCTAACCGCATCAGTTGCGTAATTTTAATTTTTAATAAGAGGGGGCAAAAGTTTTGACCAGCCCATATAACTGAACCAAAAAAAAAACTGAAAGCATCGCTCCCAAGCAAACTTCCACATATATATTTATCTCGATATAATTCCCATCTTACATAACTTTATACGCGTATGACGCAGAAGTAGCCTCATTTGATTCCGCGAACCGTTTTCTTTGGGTCTAGGACATCTCGCCGCGACCGATTCGCCGCGACCGTTTCGCCGCAGACCCTTTCGCCGCGGACTGTTTCGCCATTAATAGCCAACAATAGCAATAACAAAATGGTGATTAATGATATATTTGTAGTTAAAATATATAATTTTTTTTTTCAATATACGGTTTCTTATGCTGAATTCAAAAGTGTTTGAAAAAATTTCCGGAAACTTACTGTTCAAAATTTCCGGAAACTATTACCGTTCAAAATTTCCGGAAACTTACCGTTCAAAAGTTATGGAAATTTAAAGTTTTAGTGATTACGCGTGTATCGGCACTCGTCGCTACGCTCCTCGGCGCCGTCGCTTCGCTCCACAAATCGAAAATATCCCTCGACTTGTTGTGTAAAACCACCTTAGGTGAAACTCGGTTTTCCTTAATATTGTTTCGCCGATTCGCCGGCGAAAGGGTCTGCGGCGAATAGTCCGGCGGCGAAACGGTCGCGGCGAATAGGTCCGGCGGCGAATAGTCCCGCGGCGAAATGTCCGGGTCCGCAGTAAATAGTAGTCAATAGTAATAATTGCATTTAACTATATTTATTATACAGTGTTTCTCACTACGGTGTTAATACTTTATTTACGTCCGTCCACCCACCAGTTCACACTAATATTACATAATAGATATTTTATTTTTAGTACTAGTAGTATAACACATTTTAAGATAAAATTTTAATGAAAAGAATGAAAAGTGAAAACTTGAAAACAATATTTGATGTGTGCCGATCACGGTCTACGATAAACCTATCTTAACTCTTAAGTATAATATGTATATCTTAGTCCGTGGTAGGTACCGATAAAAGTATACAACTATTTTGTAATCATATCTGCAATAATAAAACCATTAAAGCCATTGATTTTTGTACAATATAATAAATAAAATAATAATAATCAACGATAAAACCTAATAATAATTAATGTTATAATAATTAATTATCATCAAATCAGCATTAACATACAATTTAAAATGTATTAAATAGGTACAATGGTAAATACTCATATTTTAATAAATTATGCATACAATCGTTAAGAACAAACTGTTCACAAGTTCTCCGCTAAGGAACGCCATTTTTCATAGTCTGCACAGTGTCTACATACAGTGATAGACATATCTAAGGTGAACTGCAATATAAGGGATATTCCAATATATCTTTTTTATATTATAAGTGCATTATTATCAAATAGACAATTCTTAGTCAAAATAAATTACAGTGCTTCTAACCTTAAGTTTATCTCTGCTGTCGTACTACAAGGCTCCAAACTTGGTCCTATTTTATTTAACATTTACGTTTCTTACATTCCTCCATCACCTCACAAAAATATAGATCTCATTGCAGATGATACAACTATTTTCAGCAAGTCACCCAACGTCGAAGCAATAACCACAAACCTGCAAGCTAATTTAAATACTCTATGTCTCTATCACATTGGTGCAAAAACTGGAAAATTAAAATAAACGCTTCAAAAAACATAGGAGTTATATTTAGTCTACGTCGTTACATTACTCACTCACAAGTCACAACTTAAATTCGATAACGCAAATATACCTTGGCATTACGCTTGGTGCATACTAGATCTTTTAAATTCTTTATCCCATTTTAAATCAAAAATCAACAATATACAAAATGCTTTCTCCTAAACTACAAATAAATCATTTGCCCAATTCTCACATATGTTTGCCCGATACTCGTGGGTGGGTCCAAGGGAGGGGCCATGGGGCGATACTCACCCTCCCCGTTGACTCGAGAAATTCTAGGATGTCTTGTTTTGGCAACCAATAAAACTTGATATTAGGTATCAAACTTGGGCTGAAATTTTATCCCCCCCCCCTTTGTTAATACAAATTGTCCAATATAATAATATAATATAGTACGTTCCTGTAATAACCTACAAAAAATATTTGATATTTTTCATTCCTCTCAAAGAGCGTAATAACGCATATTCCATCAGGGAGCCAAGTTAACGCTAAACTGTGCTTGACTGTGCCACGCATTTTAGTAACTGCGAGCTGTGGGAAAGCGCCGTGCCCACCGGGCCCAATTCAAAACATTTTTAATGATATTTATATGATTAAGCTTTGTGAATATACGATGCCTCAAGATCTCAATCATGTTAAGAAATTATTATTTTTTTTTTATCTAGTTGCATATGAATATGGCTATTAAAGACTTGATCGGTGGCTGGAAAGATAATGCTCACTTATTAAAATCTCAAAAGGCTTGCACTTCAATAAAGGCTATTTTAGGAACAGAGTGGAGACCATATTTGAGATCTTTTGGAATAAATAACACAAACTGTCCAATAGTTCCGGTAATTATTTATAATATATTTTTTTTTATTTGGCTCTAAATTTAAATCTGGTATTACAATTATAAATTTTCCTCTTTTTTACATACTGTATTTAGTATTTGCATAAACAACATATTTTACGTGATTAGAGTGTTCGATGAAAAAGTTTTAAATAAAACCAATAGTATATAAGAAATTAAATGTATTCATGTTGTTGTGTATCTATTTAAAAAAACTATATTGTTCAATATTTGTTTAAAAATTAAAAAACGTAATGTCATAGTACAATATTTTTTATTCCTGACTTTGCGAAAAACTCAGATTTAATTTTTAGGATTTTCCACAAAAATATTTAGGATTAAATTTTATTATTTTGTATACCTACTCTGTATACATTAGTATAGTTTAAAAATCAGAAACTAACTTTCATTACAATGCAAAATAAAAATGATTGATTTACTTTCAGGGAGTTTATGTGTCAAAAGGCTATGACCTAACAAACGCTGTACTACGTTCCAATTTTCCAAAAACTTTTTTTTACGGAACTTACAAAACTCGTTTTCATTTTACAGATGGACTTAATAACGAATTTGGTTGTGCTATATTTGTCATAGAAGTAAAACGTCCATGGGAAAATGACTAAATTCTTTAATTTAAATAAATATTATAACTACAATTTATGAAATTTATTGTAAATTATTCATATGATTTTATTTATTTTATTATCTATACATTATATACATGTCTGTAAAATGTAAATAGCTAGACAGACATAGATAAATTAAGTATAAACCAGGGCTTAAACCAGTTAACGGTTTTAAAAAAAAAACGGCGATTTCTCGAAATTTTGGCAATCTAAAACCGCTTAATTCAAATAATGCATACAAATTAGTAATTAAGTATAGCCGTATAGGTACTAAATTATGATGTAGTTAAGTCTATGAATTTATAATTTTCAACCTTGGGTGGGGTTGCAATCATACCACCCCAGCTCCACTGATTAGTTTTGTTTTTTGTCCGATAACGGGAAAACCATTATCTAACAAATTTCGAAAATTGTCACCCTAATTCATATGAATTACGTGCTAACTGCTAAATATTGGTAAGGAAAACCTAACCAATGATTATTTAATTTTTTAGTTTTTAATTTGAATAATTGTTATTATTGTTATTATAATATTATGCTACTGCTATAGTGCTATGGCACTACCTATACTGACATACTGCTACAGACTACAGACATTTAAGTTTTTACCACTATAATATAGTATATACAGATACCTATATAAAATTGATTTACATAAAGTTGTAAAAAAACATTATTTTGTATTATCAATCTATTTTAGAATAAAAATAATTATGAATAATATAAATTTGGTATGTTTAATGATGGGTAGCACAAGGTCGAGATAAAAAGAATGAAACCATTGAATATATTAATTATTAATTATTATGTTGCTATAATATGAGTAATAACATGCAATATTGTTTTATTTTATTTGATTAGTTGAACCATTGATTATATATTATTTATTTAGTATTTATAATCAATGGTTGAACGTATATTCAAATATCAAACAATTGTGTTGTATTCATTACATTTACATTTTAATCCAGTAAAAATAAAAAACATATTTGGTGTGAAGAAAAATAACAATGAAAAACATATTATTTATAATTGTTACTGGATTTGTTTCTCTGGTTCATTCTAGAAAAATGAATAATCATCAGTTTTTTCCAAATTTACCCATTGTAAGTTAAATTTAATATAATATATTTTCATATTTCATAATAATAACATCAACTATAAAATTACATTATGTTCGTAGTATATCGTACATAAAAAAGGTCGACAAGTGGGTACCGCTCTGCTGTACAGGGCCACTTTCATGGATGTGTTACATTTGTATTCAATGATTATATTATGATTTGTACCTATACGAAAAACGATTCTGAGCGAAGACGGTCAGCCTGTATAACTAAGTGTATTTTATAATATTATTGCTATAAAAAAATTAATTTTACTATTAATAATAAAGTAGGTTGAATTAATTTTTGGAGAAAACATTGTATTTGAAAATATTATTAAATGTATAAAATACAGGGTGTCCCAGGTCTATTTGACTAATGCAATAACTTTTACAGCAGTAGGTAACAGTGATTAGCAAGAAATAATTTTGAATTTTAACACACTTTGAAAATTGTTTAAAAACTAACGACTTAACCAAATTAATAGTTTTAAACGCCAAAATGGTTTTTAAATACTTATTTATGAAATAGCTATCTTGGACTATTAGAAAAATATTAAATACAAAATTTAAATTATTTATTTTTGTTGTAAAAAAATAAAATAAAATATGAGATGTACAAATTATAGCGCAGAGCTCTACAAATCATTACAAAAAAAAAAAAAAACTTAAAAATATTGAATAGAAAAAAAGTTATTGCATTAGTCAAATAGACCTGGGACACCCTGTATAATAAGATACTTTAAAAGTTTCAAGCACCCATAAACAATATTTTTAAATTACAATGAAATAACTAACATTGTTATTCTTCATTTCAATAACTAATTTCGTCCAAATTTGAACTTAAAATATCTATAAAAAACAATTGTGAGAATAAATGTTTTTGAATTTTTGGTTACACTATCAACTACTTACTAGAAACCCTATTTACAATATTCAATCCTTAGTTAAAATAATTGAACATTTTATAAGATTTTAACTACAAAATAATTTGCAAACATTCGAGATTTTGATGAATTTGAACTTTAAACGCTTATAAAAAAAAATGTGCCTTTGTAAATTAAAAAAAACTTATACTGCATTTAAACAACTTACTAGAAACCTTGTTTTACATTTTTAATACTTAGATATAAAAACTGAACATTTTATACATTTTTAACTACTAAGCAAGTTGCAAATGTTCCGATATTTTGATGCATTTTGGGTCAACATTTGATCGTTAAATGATTATAAAAAAAAATGTTGCTTATGTATAACAACTTATAAGGAGCCATGCAGTATTACATTTTCAAGCTTTTTGACTCAATTAAAATTTAAAGAAAAAAACAAAAAAAATATAGAACATTTCTCATGTCTATAATTAGTTCAAAAAGTGTCAAAATATTTTTAAAATATAAAGGTGTATAGAAAATATTAATCCTAATATTCGGTGAAAATTGCAAGTGTCTCCGACTATTTTTTTTTAAATTACAACAAAATAAGAAAATTGTTCCCTGAAAAATCGGTAGTTATACTATCGGTGAATACTGTATATCCAATGTCTAATTTCAAATGTTCATAAAAAATTTGTTTGACTTTCAGGTAAACTTTTTTATTTGTGAAAAATAATATAATATAAATAATTATATAGATATCAATATATCATTAAGATTTATGAGAAATATTGTGTTAAATTTTTAAATCTTAGGTTTAATTAAATTTAAATTCCCTTGTTTCCTTAATTTGTTTTTGTTTTTCCCGACGCGTTTGAAAACTATTGGGAATTTTTTACTTTTGATCGATACACAACATTGTAAAATCAATACATTCTTTGCTCCGCTCAGAATCTAAAATTGTACATTTAATAATTTATGTAATTCAAACATATCTAATATATAGTTTATATACCTAATAAATATTGTAATGATGAATTTTTTTCAGGGTGAATATCAAGTCAAAATCATATCTTTTTTAAAATGTAATAATATAATACGAACGATGAAATTCAACACAAATTTTATCTAAATAAAACTTCTAGTACCGAAATAGAACTTCGAGGAAACACAAACATTACATACAAGATGATTCTTGATGATTCTTTTACAGTAAGGTTGAAAAAGATATAAAAATTAAAAGTGATAAAAATATAATACCTAAGTGTTGGTTTACTGTCGATTGTAATGGCTCCAAAAGCTTGCACAACAACGAAGATGTTTTTAGGACCAATATGGGGACAATTTATGAAATCTTTTGGAATTAATAATATGAACTGTCCAGTAAATCCAGTAATGCATAATTATATTTTTAGTCATTTAGTTTTTACAATAGGTACATCTTTATAGTTTATCGTATATAAATATAATGAAAAATACAATTATTTTTAGGGAGTTTATGTGTCAAAAGGTTTTAAACTATACTCTGTTCAGGTTAAGAGTGCCCAGTCGCTCGGACGAAAACTAGTACTTTTCTCGCATGGATCTTGCTACGGGCCACGGGGAGCGCTGTGGTGTACAATGCCGACCAATCACAGGCTGTCTGATCTCGCCTGGGGGGTCTAACAGTTGTCGGCGGCTCAGTGTGCATGCGCGAGTTTGGGCACTCTTAACCTGAACAGAGTATAACAGACAGTCATTTAACCGCCAATCTTCCAAAAAGATTTTTTTATGGAACTTATAAGCTACGTAGTTATTTTACGGAAAAACGTATATGGATGTACTATTCTCGTTATAGAAATAAAGCGCCCATGGGATGCATTATAAATACCTATGTATGCTCACATATTAAAAAACTTAAATAATTATTTAACCTCAAGTGCAATAAATAACAGCCAGATTGTCGAGCGTAGAAAACGATCACTTCCTAGTGCTGATTTTTGCAAAAGACTTCTGGTTTTTTTCTACTATAAATAATTAGTGCGCTTTTATTTAATTGGCGTACTTAAGTGCGTATTTTGTGTTATCTATTCAGCTATACGGCTATAATCCTATATAATATATTGCAGATTTGCAGCATACCCTTACGCAGATTTAAGCAAGGTAAAACTTTATTTATTTTATACAAAGGTTGTATAGGTTATTTGCTCAGTTAACACACGACTTTGAGGGGACCCGGTGCAGATGCGTACGTCAATTTGCGCACAGTCTATTTTTAGTTACAATTTGTCTCACTTGCGTACAACGTAATTATCCAGAATAACATCAAGTGTCATTTGCGTACACACTCATTAAACGAATAAATACGTTCAGGGTAGTCAACCCTGAGTTTAAAAGAAAATGTAAAATATCAATAGCGTCATTTTCTTCGATTTTTCCATAGTTTTTGGACACCTTTCAAACTGTGTACGCAAATACGACTATAATTCGTTCGTATTTTGACCTTGCGATAATTATGTACGCATCTGCACCAACACCCTTTGAGGATCTTCTGATCCAGGGGTATAGGGGGTGGGGTCAGATCCCCTAGGCCTTTTTTATTATTGTAATGTGCAGGTAGGTACCTAGGTTTAAAAATGTTCTTTTCATGATAAGTTGTTTACGACTGACCTCCCCCCTCCCATACAAAAATGATGTATATAACACTGCTCTGACCGTCTGAAGGAAGACAATAACGTACAAATAATATATTTGTTCAAGACCGTTGGGGGGTCCAGGGTGTCTAGACCCCCCCCCACCCGAAATTTCTTCAATATTTTACAAATGTTTAAAATAATTATTTATTTTTAACACAAACATAAAAATATTTTCAGTCAAAAATGACTTAAACTCCAATTAATCATTGACTGTTTTTAGTTTTATATAATAATATCATATGAAAATATTATAGCGTCTAATAATAATCACAGACTTCTATACCAACGCGCGTATTACATAGAAATCTGACGTCTATGCTAATAATAGATTGTTTATTATTGATGGACAAGGACAACGACCGCCGTCGATGCCGGTCGGGGGTCAGCGACGATTAACAATAACAATAGCTGGTATTAGATTTGTGTAAATTATAATAATTATAATTTACATTATATTATTATACATTATATTATTATTTATTATACTATTTTGCCGTCTGCAAGACTGTGACAAACACGTCGAATCGTTTTCTAAATTCATCATAATGATTAATGACTAATGAGTAAACGAGAAAACAAAAATGTACTGTCAAATTATTTTTCTAAACTTCCAAAGGTACGTTATGTTATATCATATGTTATGTATATTAATAATTTAACTACCAAAATGTTAATTCATAAACTTTATTTTAGACTGATAATGTTCCTACTTCCTATTCTTCTACCACAAATAAACACGCCAGAACCATCATGTCGACATTCAAAGATAGGAACATATTATTAGTTTAAAATAATATGATTTATATTTGTGCATTTTTTATTTCTTAATTTTATACTTCATATTTGTATAGAGTTAGGTGACAAGATGTCAAAGTAATTTTGTTTATTTGATTTTATTATATTTTATTAAAAGAAGATTAAATCTTTTTCTGTCTTATTTTTAACCAAATATCAAAAATCTAAATCTAAATTCAATAAAATTACAATATACATGTTATGGACCCCCCACGGAAAAAATTTCTAGATACGGCCTTGTAATTGTGTAATATTATAATTGAATGAAATGTGAATACATTTTTAATATCGCATACATAACAAATTAGTAACCTAACCTAACCTAACCTTGCAGGACAGTAACTATTAGTTTTGTTACTACCTTGAGTTTTTACATGACGTTGACTTATGCTTTTTGGTGTATAAAAACCATTTCTATTACATTTTATATAGCTGTAAATTTGATTTCCAGTATCAGAGGAACCGGTGGTGTACACATTCATCAATCAGCGCGAGATAACAACATCTGGTCCAACGGTTGAAGGATGCGACAGCGACGAGCTTTTACGCAGTCTGTGCTCGTCGTGCTACAATCGGCTGATACGTGTTTGGGCCCAGAGTGTGCCACTGGTTTGAAATATAACTTGCGTGAACACCTGGAGAGCCATAAACTTTGCCACGTTAATTTCATTTCCTCTGGACTGAAGAAAGCTGTCCATGTCCTTGTCGGGAACTAAATGAAAGGACGTACCAAGTGTAGCGGGTCCCATGTACTGATAACCGTTGATGGATAGGAATTACTCGAACCAAAATATTTTCAAGTATTTATTAATATCAACAAATACTTATTCTTTTTTAATTTAAACTATGAAATTATTCTATTTCCTAGAAGTACGGATCAAGGATCAATTCAATATTTCTAAATATAGAAAAATACGATTTTACTCGGTTATTTTTCTTAGCCCAAAAATACATGATTCAACTCAAAATTTCAAAGTCCAAATATGAATTTTAAAAATGTGACTAGCATGAAGGAGCTTTTACTAGCTTGGATATATCACGTCTGAATATGAGCGTTTAATTATGCTCTCCTATTATATGGGCCCTTGCTAAATAAAACATATATAAAATAATACGAGTGATTGTATTCCCACATTCAACGGTTCATACGTATACGTTTTCTATATTTAATATTAAATATTTTATATTGTAAGAAGATATATAATTATTCGGTTGCATCCAATATCCAAAAAAACCGCACACTTTTGATTTTGACCCTAAAAAGGTCGATGGACGAAAACCACACATTGTGTATAACAAAATACTGCACACTTTAAGTGGGTTAAAACCGCACACTATTTTTAGTGGACGGATTACTGAGATCGTATGAAGTTTTTATAAAACGTCAGCAGTCGGTTTCAGCCAATCAAACTTTGAAAATTAAAATTTTTTTTTAAATTAATAGTTAAAATTTTTGAATACATAAATTGTTTTGATGAAATATGAGAATAATGAGAATAAATTATAAATTATCCATATACATTATCGTTTTTTATTTATAGACCTTTTTGGGGTCAAAATCATAAATGTGCGGTTTTTGGATACAACAATTTTTAAAATTGTGAGGTTTTAACCTATTAAATATGTGCGGTTTTAACCTACCAAAAGAGTGCGGTTTTTGGAGTCAACGAATTATTCAAATCTGAACGCGATAAACCAAAAATGTAACCTCGAAAAAATCAGAAACATGGCCATTTTAGTCAGGAGTGGGGCTGAGCCGCTGAGGTGACGGCGTTTTATAAGTATAGGTATGCAATTGCCACCGGAGGGTGATCGTCACTCCGGTATGGCCCTTGGTCTGGAGCACGTTGAGCATGATTAAAAGTTATAGGTACAGCAGGGATGAGCAACAGGCGGCCTGCGAGTTGAATCAGGCCAGCGTACCTTTTATTTTATTCGTGTTTCAAATTTTAAAGTGTAATGACCTTTTTTGGCCTACTATGCTCGTCCCTCCAGAGTCTAGATTTCTAAGTTTTAAAAATTGACCCTCCAGCAACTTTGAGTTGCCCATCCCTGCATAAAGTATAAAGGACGGTCTTACTCGTCTTAGAATAAATCTTTAATCGGGATTCATGAACGCTGAACGCTGAACTGCTGGATTGACGACGTCTTAAAAATACACTTTGGTTCATAACAAGTCATTCCAAGTTTGGCGTCACTGATCGTTGGTATATGATGGTATAATTCGTGGTATATACTTCCTTATCACTTTTCAGACAACAGCTGCACCAGACCCAGAGTAATTACCCTACGGTTCATACCTCGGGTTGATAAATATTTTCTGATAACAGTATCATACCCATACGATAATGGACAGTTTATTTACATTTTACATAACAATAATATTAACAAAATGTCAAATACTGAATAATATCGACTGTTATTTTATTCTTATACTAGGTTCATTGTATTTATTAATTAATACGCAACAGTTTACATATTTGGTATTGTATTACATTAATAATTACTAACATTGTGAATTCACAATACAACGTTATTTGGTGTATATTTCCTTATCGAAAGAAATGATCAAAAATGATAAAAGGTAGGTTATATAAACTTATGAAAGGGTTTGCTTAATTTATCGTCAATTATTACAAATAAATGTTACAGAAAATGCTGAAGTTATAAAACCATCTGAAAAAGTTGATGACTTTTTGTTGTCACTGTTTAAGGCATTGGACAGACAGAAATCTAAAGATGATCGTAAAACAGTGGAAAAAAAAGTAACCTATTTTTTCATAATTATTATTCTTTGTTCGTTTATATGACGTTATTACCTATTGGTATTTATCAAATAACACAAACATAATATATTAGATAGAGTAGATAAGCATGGTCAGATTTAAACCAACAATTAAAATAAATTATTTAAAATTTAAAATTTATCTTTACATAACATGTATTGTTTACAATAAAAGTACACAACATTTGTATTTTGCTGTAATTTTATTTGGATAAATGTTACAGAAGATACATATTTGCATCAGAACCCATTTTTAATATACAGCTACCAATTATAGAACATTGGACTGTAAATTATATATAATTATAAATAAATAATTTTTGTTTGTGTATTAGATTAGATTTTAAGTACAACATTTATTTTGTTTTTATTATTTTAGCAGACAACATTATCACATATTTTAAAACAAATTAATTTTATGAAATTATTTTTATTGTGAGACATGAAATAAAGAAAGTGTAGATTTGGTTAGAAAAATATAGAAAATAGTCTGTTGTGAGCTCATGCTGTATCCTAAACTAAATTCTGTGTTTGCACTTGATTTATAGCAAATATTTGAAAATTGCTATAAAGACTTTAAATGTATATTGTTGCCTATAGTACTTCATGACTTACATAATTACAAACATACTGCAATCACTTTAATATGTTTGTTTAAACAACTCATGTATTTAAAAATACATTTCAACTAGTCTTAATGTTGAATGTTAAAAGTATTATTATTAGGGCCCAGAACTTGATGCATTTGCATCTTTTTATCTAATGCTTGTATTCGAGGCCCATCTTTATAGAAATTTGACTTGTGCTATGCAGAATTCAATAGCACAAATTTTATTTTGCATTTTTTTGGTAATTCTCGGTTGTAAGGTCATTTTTTAACAATTTTAGTGCAATTTATGTAAATTTCTACTTTTGTAGGTATATTTGCATTTTTCTTGCTGAAAGAACATGTTTTGTTCCATATTATTTTGACAAAATTAAATATTTAATAAAACTAGCTGAATCCTTCAATTATTTACGTATTAAAATTATTTTGTATTTTTGTTTCAAATATTTTTAGACCTGGTGTAGACGTGTGTAATTTTGAAGTTAGAAACCCTTGTGTTATTGTAATTTTGATTTGATTGGTTTACCCAGAATAGATTTATAGACTATATTTAGACTTTACTATCAAACAATCGACAATCTTTTTTATTTTAAAATATTAAACACACTTTAATAGTTCAGTGTAACACATTTATTGTTTTAAAGTATTCAAACAATATTACACATTTGTTTTTAGTATATAACTTTAATTTATATTGTTTAAATAATAAAAACATAGTATTTAATGTATACAAAAATTTGTGTAATTTAAATTCATATTAATAAAATAATAAATAAATTATTAAAAAACATAATTAATACAAATATTTATGAATTATGATTTCTAACACATGCGTTCATTATTAAAAAACGTACATTTTTAAAAATTAACATTTTTCATAGTCATTTTTGGAGTCATTTTTTGTTGTTTTGAAGTTTTTTTTATGAATTTTTTAAAGATTTTTAGATCATCAAGTTCCGGGCCCTAATTATTATATTATTTAGGTAATGTACAATGAATTCAAAATAATAATCATGATTTTCTATAAAGGTGGTTGTTCGGAGGTTGCCCCCAACCATGACTGAAGAAAGATTTCTCAATGAAGTGTCTCCTCTACCTGAATTCAATTATATGTATTTTATACCTGGTGATCTACATGCATCACCATTCCATCATTCAAGAGTGTATATAAATTTTCTTAAAGAAGACGATATGTATATGTTTACCGACAAATTTGATGGCTACGTATTTGTTGATGACACTGGTAATAAATTACTTTTTATTATGAGTGATAAAATTACATTTTAATACTTTTGTAGGTGACGAGTATCCAGCCACTGTTGAATTAGCACCTTATCAGAGGATACCAAAAAAGAAATTAGATAAAGATGCAAATTGGGGTAAGATACACGAGAATCCGGTGTTCTTAGAGTTTAAACGTAATTATGAACAGAAGACTATTGACACTACATTAAAAACTACACAACACTTTTTTGAATCTGTTGAAGGTAATGTAAAAGATTATTTGACATTTGTAAAAATGTATTTAATAATTTATTAAGTTTGTTAATTTTGAGTATAATTTTGCTTTCTTAGATAAATCTCAAGAACAGGACTTGAGTACACCATTACTTGAATATTTAGCAAAGCAGAGTGATAAGCAACGTATACGGGTAAGTCAAAGAGATGAACGTCGTAAAAAAGTATTTATCAGAAAACAGGAAAAAGAGGATGTTTGGAGAAACAAAAAAGTGGAAAAAGACATTTTCATTAAACCCAAACCAATCACCAAAAGCAACATAATCAGTAAGCGAGTAATTGATGAAAAACCAGTAAAAGATACAAGCCAAAAGTATGCAGATTTGATTTTTTAAGTTAAATTTTATATTTTAAAAAACTAAAACTAGCCTAAAATGTCTAATATCTAAAAAAGACAAAATACTTTGAAAATGATATCATGTCCAATGCTTATATAATTATTTGGTAATAATGTTAAGTTTCTACAGTTTTTAAATTATAACAAAAACTACAAATTCAATTTTGTCAAAAACTGTTTTTGCCTAAAAATTCCAGTTTTACCACATTTTATTGAAAATTATTAAGAATTAATATGGTAAAATGAAGTATAATAAATTATAAGGAATACTTACTTTACTTTTGAGTTCCTAAAATACCTACTAGAGTCAATGTCAAACGAACTGGCGATTGGTGACTGCCCCATCACGAGGTGTTCTACAGCTTCTGGTACTATAAATTTATTCGACAAGCTGTACTTATAGAAATGTGGTTTTATGTTATAATTTTACCTAAATTAAACTGTTTTGACTGCTTTGCGTCAGCTGAGAGCGGAGTCATCAACTGCCATTTTGTGTAATTTTTAACTTAATTCGCCACCAGAAACTATCCTCAAGTTGAAAACCAAACAGTTTTACTATAAAATAAGTTTATAATTTACGTAACATATTTTGAATGTTAATTATTCATATTTATTTTAATTAAAAATAATAGTCAATTACCAAATCAATAGTTATTTATGTAAATTAATCAAGCCAGAATTTGCTCATGCGCCATTAGCATTTACACCTATATAAAGCTATACTGAACATATTAGAAAATAAAAGTATCATTTATGTATCTGACTTTACCTTTGCTCTTAATATGAATGAATTTATTGTTATTAATTAAAATTAGTAGTTAGTTCTTGAGAAAACATAATATTTATATTGTATTGAAACAAAATCATATTGTTATTCTATTAATTTGTATTATTTTTTTTTTCAGAAAAATTATTAAAAGTCCTAAAGATGATACAGGATTAATTGTTGAAAAAAACAAATATTGTGATGAAAGTCATAAAGTTAAGAGTGAAGACACAACTAAAGTTGATGAAGTAAAAAAAATAGAGATTAAAATTAAACCAGCCAAGCTGAATAGTTCCAACAAATGTTTTGATAATGATTTAAAAGAAAATATTACTTCTAAAACTGAAAAAATTAATATAGACGTGTCTAAAGATGATAATGATATAAAAAAGAAATCAGAAACAATGAAACCGGGACATTCAGAAAACAAAACTAGTGTACCATCAAAACATAATAAATGGCATGATGATAAGGAAACAGTTGAAACTGGTGAAACTGAAAACTATAAAAAGCATCGATCTGATACGGATAAAAGGTTTCCTTACAATAAACGAATAGATAATCGCCGTCAAGAATCTAAGACTGATCGTCGCATTAGAAATAAGGATCGTCCAGCTATTGAAATTTATAGGCCAGGGATGGGCAGATTGAGTAAATTAAAAGCTGAGAATGATAGTATTGAATCAGAAGCTCAAAAGTAACAATTCAAAATTGAAATTATACTTAACAAAAAAATAATGTATATTCTTTTTGTATTTGATTTTTAAGCTGTTTCTCTATCATTTTCTCATAACTAAATTTTGTAACCCATACATTTTTTTTAGTAATATTAAACATTTATGAATCATGGTAAATCGTGTTCGGTTTTTTTATAACTAATGAGTAACAACGGGTATTATATTTAGAGTCATATGAATTTTAAATTATTTAGTTGTTGAAAAATGTATATAATACGTATGTTTACGAAATTAGATACTAAAATGAAGAACAACAATGTTATTTATTTTGTTGTAATTTAAAAATGTTTTTACATGGGTGATTGAAACTTTTAAAAAATATTATTATATTTTATACACGCAATTAAATTTTCTAATGCAATTTTTTCTGCAGAAATTAATTCAACCTACTGTATTGTTAATATGTTAATATAGTAAAATTAATTATTTTAATAGTAATAATATCTTAAAATGAACTTAGTTACGTAGGCTGACCAACCGTCTTTGCTCAGAATCGTTTTTTGTTTACAATGATTTATATCATTAAATTCAAATTTAACACATCCATGAAAGTGATCCACCCGACACCTACTGTACAGTAGAGTTGACGACCTTTTTATAGATAAAGTTCTTTTGACACTTTTTTTCAGTTTTTCAGAATTCTTTTGAAAACTTATTGGAAATTAAGAAATTGTGTTTTATGTTAATATTTATTTAAGTACTATATACAGGGTGTAACAGGTCTATTTGACTAATGCAATAACTTTTTTTCTATTCAATATTTTTAAGTTTTTTTTTTTTTTTGTAATGATTTGTAGAGCTGTGCGCTATAATTTGTATATCTTATATTTTATTTTATTTTTTTACCAAGATAGCTATTTCATAAATAAGTATTTAAAAACCAATTTGGCGTTTAAAACTTTTAATTTGGTTAAGTCGTTAATTTTTAAACAATTTTCAAAGTGTGTTAAAATTTAAGATTATTTCTTGCTAATCACTGTTACAGTGTTACTACTGTAAAAGTTATTGCATTAGTCAAATAGACCTGTTGGCTGTTACACTCTGTATACACGTAAACACGTTATAATAATAATAAATTAATTCGAGAATTCTATTATTTATATTTTTTTAGTATTATTTTGTAGAACAAGTTAGAACTTAGAATTATTATTCTTACATAAAAATACGCTTTTTATATTGTAGGTTTCGAAAATGTTTGATTATATTCTATTATTCAATTGTATTGTATTATATTAATAATTATAATAATATTTAAATTCACACAGTAATCGCCAATCGGAAGTTGTCATCGACTCCTTGATTTCCTTAAAATAAACTCTGCTCTGTAATTGGCTGAATCTAGCGGTTAGTAAGCGGTATATTACAATATTACCACTTACCATAGTGTTCATTATCACGATTCACGATGTAGATAAAAACAATTAATCTATAAAGAATACATCAGATATAGACATAATATAGAACAACTTTACAACTACATCATGTCTACACACAGATATAAATATATATTAATTGGGGCCGGAGTGAAAGTAATGCCACCAGTAGTCCCTGCTCCGGTCCCGATACCAAAAAAAAAAAAAAAAGATATATATATTAAACTTAATATATATAAGTGTGTGTCTACTGTCTACATCACGGACATACAGATTGCAGATACATTGTAATACCATGAATCATGACAAGGTAGTTATAATATAATGGTATTTTAACTACCTTGGAATCATGATATAACTAACAGTTACTATATAGTTAGTACTTATAGTACCACCCAGGCGCGGCTCAAATTGGTGGTGGGGGGCACTTTGGCCATACCCCCCGTCGCCCCCACAGGCTTTCAAAAATGTTTAATTTCTTAATACATATTAAATATTTACATATTTGATATATCTCCTTGTGAACATTAAGTTCATTAAATCTCTGTTAGATATGGTTGATGTACTTAAATTAACGATTCCAATACCAAGACTAGCAATCAACATCGTTTTATTCAGCTAATGCTTTTTCATTAATAGATGGAGTAAAAGACATCTTAGAGGAAAAACGTAAATATTGTGTTTCTGAGTTTAACACATTTTTTTTAAATGCAGGTGACTTAGCTACAGTTATTGAATTAGAATTAAAATTGCCTAGAATAGCTGGAAAACAAATAAATCGTAGAAATTATCAAGCAAAAAATGCTAAACACAGTAACACCAATTTTACGAAAATTCTCCTCAAAAAAAAAAGTTGTATATCCAGCCCAAATATACACAAAAATATATTATGTTAAGAAAAAACATATATTTTATACATTTGTATAGCTATATGTTTTGATAGGTATTCTATAATTTTATATAATATACTAGCTGATCCCGTGCACTTCGTTACACGAAGTGTCAGCTATATTAGCTGTCCTATCCTAGCTGTCCCTTCCAGCGTTGCCTGAATCATATGCCCATAGCCCATATATTATGTTAAGATTAACCTCGAGTGATTTACATACATCTAAGCCACCTAGGTAGGCAATCCACTGCATCGGATCGTGGATAATATCCTAACCATGCGAGCAGTAGTAAATTATCAGGTAGGCAATCCACCTGCGGTCGATTGCGGACCCCATGAGATGCGTAACTGCGTAAGTATCTGAAATCAGAATTAGGTACATTAAAAAAAAAAAAACAACAACAACCAAGTTAGTAGGTTGTAACCAATGGCAACCATTTATAAGCAAATATTTCCATCGTTTATCTCAAAATCGCCGAGTGAGCACCACTCGGGGCTAAACCTATACCCTTTTAAATGATCCTATCTTCTTCCCAGTGGTCTAATCTATCTCTGTCCCAAATTTAATCGTAATCTGTAGAACGATTTGGGAATGCATAAAAGACAGCCAGACAGACATTTATTTTTATATTGGTATATTATATAGATTTCTACTAATTATATAATAGTAATATAATCTATAACCTGCAATGGCAACCATTTAAATAAATACAAAAAACTACTGTGTGATTAATATTGTGCACTTAAGAGGCCATAAGTCCGGAACCACTTATCGCACAGCATACAAACTTAGATAGTAGCCGATTCTCAGACCTACTGAATATGCATATATAAAATTTTATAAAAATCGGTCAAACCGTTTCGGAGGAGTATGGTAACTAACATTGTGACACGAGAATTTTATATATAAGATAATATATTTATATATATTATAATATTAGTCCTAGTTTTCTTGGTATTCTGGATAACTCGTCCAAAACTTCTTATCTATCATCTTGTCGAGTCCTCTATGGCTCTATATCTTAGTTCGTGGTTCGTGCTTATAACCACGATGTACCAATATAAAATTGTAACTACATATTGTGCTTATATAACACAGATATATATAACTATATATTGTATTAATGGGCTGTGGCTTATATATAACCAATAACCATGTTAATTTTTCATTGTGTCAATAATAACTGTTTAGAATTTAACATTTATATATTTAGAAGTACTAACAATCCTTTTCCATTTCTAGATCCTCGCGAGGATCTAGAAATGGAAAAGGGGTGTGCAAGACGACAAAATTTACTTCAACTACATAAAAGCATAGGCATAAAGTTTAAGTTTTTATAGTGAATAAAAATGCATGATACATGCATGTTATAAAATAAAAATAATAACAAAATTACCTTTTATTGCATAACTTATATATAAAATTCTCGTGTCACAATGTTAGTTAAAATACTCCTCTCAAATGGTTTGACCGATTTTTATGAAATTTTATATGCATATTCAGCAGGACTGAGAATCGGCTACTATCTAAGTTTGTATGCTATGCGATAAGTGGTTCCGGAGTTATCGCCTCTTAAGTGCACAATAACAGTAGTTCACACAGTAGTTTTTTGTATTTATTTAAATGGTTGCCATTGGTTATAGATTTTATTACTATTATATAATTAGTAGAAATCTATATATACCTATATAAAAATGAATGTCTGTCTGGCTGTCCTTTATGCATTCCCAAACCGTTTAACCGATTACGATTAAATTTGGGACAGAGATAGATTAGACCACTGGGAAGAAGATAGGCTAATTTAAAATGGTAGAGGTCTAGCCCCAAGTGGTGCTCACAGTTCACACGGGGATTTTGAGATTTACAATGGAAATATTTGTTCATAAATGGTTGCCATTGGTTACAATATATTAACTCGGTTGTTGTTTTTTTTTTTATGTACCTAATTCTGATTTCAGTTACTTACGCATCTCATGGGGTCCGCAATCGACCGCAGGTGGATTGCCTACCTGATAATTTACTACTGCTCGCATATATTATCCACGTTTCGATGCAGTGAATTGCCTACCTAGGTGGCTTAGATGCATGTAAATCACTTGGGGTTAATCTTAACATAATATATGGGCATATGATTCAGGCAACGCTGGAAGGGACAGCTAGGATAGGACAGCTATTATAGCTGACACTTCGTGTCACGAAGTGCACTGGATCGGCTAGTAATATTATATAATGATATAATTACTAGGGCTTGAATTTCAATGCATGCATTTGCATATTTTATTTGGAATGTCTTTCGCGATGCTTTTCTAGCTACAAAATATGTGTTTCAAGTAAGTACTTCATATTTTACTACAAAATTTGTTTGGCGCATTTTTTACCTATTTCTCGTACTATGACAAAAAAGTTGACTTCATTAAAATATATAATTACAGTTCTATACGTAATATAAATCATTTTGAACTATATGACATCAGATAATCTGATTTTAAATTAGACAAGGCTGAAATGTACCTTATGGATTTTATGTCACACCAATCTATTATATCTGATATTTCATACAACTTTTATCGGAGTATTTTCTTATCAACGAGTGATAATATTAAATCGGCGGTGGGTGAGACCGTTTGCCGGACGCGTTTAGTCGTGTTAAACAATTTTTTTTTTTGCTCAACTTTAATATTTTTTTATTTTATTAATACACAATTTTGGTTTATTGTTAAAATTTTTTTGGATCAATTTTTAGAACTTTTAGGTTAAAAATAAATGTTTTAATAATTTTAAGGAATTTAAATCCAAGCCCTTATAAATTCAGTGATGTTTCCATTATTTTTTTATGAGAGTATACTATGCCGAAGAACGCCAAAATATAGTTATTTCATTTTTTTATACGATAAAAGTGGTGGAGAGATTTAATTAATAAAATCAAAAAATCAAATCAAAAAAATTACTATTATATTTTTAATTTATCAAAACAAAATTATAAAAATGAATTATTTAAATAAATTGACAAAAAATTGTTTTCTCAACGATTATTTGTCGACGTATTGGTCAACTGCTCATTGTTACTGCCGTTATTGAGCGTCGCGCAACGGATGAGTAAAAACATACTATACTTTAAATTTTTAAAAAAAAAATTATGTATTTTTTCTTTTTGTAAGGTTTGTTTGGGAGTATACGTAGTATAACCATGATATTTTAGAAAAAGCTTGAGAGTATACGGCGTATATGTAGTATACCCTATGGGAACACTACTGCTTATAATTACGTAAGCAAGAGTGTAAAACATCTAAATAGTTGAAAGAATGTATACAGTTTAATAGCAACATAACTAAATCTAGACCCGATCTCCAACGAGTTATTAGTTAGTTTCTCCTATTTGAATGTCTGCACGTCTCAATTTTTTTGTTCAATCCAATCGCTACAATTAAGGACTTATGAGTTATACTAATCACGTATCAAGATGATCAATCACTCCTAAATGTCAATAAGCCGCATATAATATAATATGCTACAGTTGCGTGGTGAGGCAGATTTTTTGAGCCGCTTGGCTTCGTTGAATTTTGGGTGTGGTGGTGGAAGATATTTTGTAAAAATAATAATACAATATAATATTGTTTATGTATTGTGTGAATGGAAGCTGTAAAGTACCTTTAATACAGTACACACGTTAATGTTATTAACTATGGGCTTACATCTATGTTTTTTTACATAATATGTGTTATGTTTATTTTAAATATTGTTATAAATTTCATTTAATTAAAATGTTTACTCTTTTCTTTGTAGTATAAATTATAGGTACCTAATGTATAATTTGTTGTTTTATGATTTCATACCAAAATGTCATGTTAAAAGTTTCTAAATGTGTAGATTTAAATTGATATCCACACTGCATACATCATTACAAATTTAGATAAAACTAAATTTTTATAAATAGTATTATGGTATTTTTCTGTAGAGAAACACAAATTTTACCTGAGAAAAATGTATATTGTACCCAATTTTATAATCTTTCATAATATATGGTACTTGTTGCGAGCGATTTTGTTATACATCCTGTTGAGTGGGTGGGTGGACGGATAAAATATATTTTGCTCCTTTCATTAAAATTGTTCATCATGCCACTGATACTCTATAATATGTTATAGGTATTATATTGCTCCATTTTACTTTGGTTCACGATACCAGTGACTAGTATTTATACATTTATAATCAATGTTTATTGGTACGCTGACGTACTTGTGTACACTGTACACCACAGTTTAAGGTATACCATATACCTTTAAGGTATATCTTAAATCGTGGTGTGTACTGTACAGTTGCAGTGGTGCGGCATCGCAGAGCTTTATGCATTAGGCTGTTAGTTCGTAACGCAGTGTCACACGGACTGACAGACTCCGTCGCCGTGTCGATGTCGTAGTGCTACTGACAACTGTGCGTTTGTGCGTCAGTACTCTCTGTGCAAGTGCCCACCGCCCGGTACCGTACTCATAGATAAGGATACCTTTTTTTTTTAGCCGTACTGTCGTGGGCTGTGTGGGCGTGTGGCCGACGCCTATCAGCTGACGCCTTGGATTATTCCGTATAATATGAAATTATCATAGACCTTATACTAACCTTAGTATAAGGTCTATGGAAATTATGAATACAATCCACGATTAAAGATAATAATATACAATGTTATTTAAAGCCGTATAGAAAATATAAATTATTCTCAAAAGTAGGGTGCATAGTTTATCCTCAAAATCAGCTGTTCAGTATATGAAGAAATACAGCTAGCGCTCTTAGAGCATGTAATTATGTAACGAATTAAATAAAAATATTTTTATCATGAAAATATACATTATTTACATTGATTTCCACTTGGGCAGTCGGGCCCTAGATGCCCTACTCAAAGGCCGTAACCGAAGATTTTACTGGGCATCAAAATAATTGATCCGTTAAGTAACCTGTATAATATCTCAAATCAGGATACAATCACAAAATATAGCAATATATAATATATTATATACAATAATATTATACAATATAAAAATAAACAGTCCAAGGCCGACGCAGTGCCGGTTTGTGGCCCACTCGGAATTATGGTATAGCGTTCGCGGTCTGCGTGGAGGAGAAACAGCGGTCAACGATGGTCGGAACAATGGCGTTACTGTTGTCATCGGTGTGGTTCAATGGACGAGCCACGGGCCCGTGTGATTGTGTCAAGCACCCAGGTGACCGCCCACCGGCGCCTCGGCGACTGAACCGTATCAACAACACTTCGGCAAGGCCACCGTCGCGCACCACCATTATCAGGTCTTCCGAACAGTGCGGCCCGCAGCTGTAGCAGCTACCGTTTTATCTGTTGACCGGGCGACGGGGGTAGCAGCAGCGTGCGAGAGAGACAACCGTACGCTGGCGCGGAACACCCGATCGTTGCGCACGGGCGGAAGCGAGACAGCTAGACGGCATACGGCGGCCGTGCGTGCGTGTGACAGAGTGAACACCATAGAGAACTATCAATGTCGACCGTCCTTGTCTAATATAATTCAATGGTGGACAAAACCTCCCGACGGAGGCCGCGTAATTTGTAAATATTATATCATAACTAAAAAAAAATTTAAAAAAAATTATCATACATAACATTATATATTATATACGTGTGTAGTGTATATTATATAGGTGTACAGATATTTCGTGTAAAATTTTGTAAAGTTCCGTTCTCGTTCGTTCGTTTTGTGTGTGTGCGTGTATATGTGAGTGTGGTGTGAGCGAATGCTGAGTGCCGGCTGTGGTGCGTTCCAGAGGTACATTGTATAAATAACAATAATAATAATAAAAATAGATAAAATTGAAACAATTAGCCATTGCCCATTACCCAATAATAATAATATTGCAATTAAAAAACCGGCGGTTGATTAATATAAGCAGTGTAAACAAATCATCTCTCGGTTATTGCTGAACGTAGTCCATCGGTTCAATTGGTTCTTCGTTCACCATCCACCGGCTATCGTTACAAGTGAGTCCACTAAATACCAATGTATGCTAAATTATGTTCGCCAGTGACCCGTCCAGATTTGTCCATCTTTAACGTTCATTGCATCCACACTGATCATATTATGATTAAATTATATATAACTGAAGTCTAATACTGATATTGAATTTTTTTTATGATCTTAAATTCACTTTTTTGCTACAATTGTATTCCATTAGCACTTATTGCTAATAGACTTGTTAATAGTTATTTATGTATAATATTTAAGTTTCTTTATTCATGTTATTTTTTATCAAATAATTTTGGTTTAAAATGATTACGATAAAATTATTCTTGTTATATTTTAGCCTTTATAAGTGCTAAGTGCCTACTGTATAACTTTGATATTCCTTTAATATCTATAGGGGATCTTAGTTTAGTCAACTGATAAAGTTATTCAACTTTTAATTTTATAATTTTAATGAAATTTAAATTTTTGTAATTCTTGTCATACCTATAAAATTAATTTAAATTCCAACACTGGTTGGATTTTATGGTTTTAATTGGTAGTTAGTAACTATTTCTTGAGTCTAAATCTTTGATAAACCTACCTCTAGCAAAAGAATAATTATTTTTGTATAAATAAATTGAATAAGTTAAATGTTTTAAAAGTTATATAATTCAGAATTTATCCATGTATTAATTTAGATCAATGTATGTCACATGTTCTTGGCTGAAGAGCAATGTATATGAAGCACATGTAAAATAATTCTTTTAGCTAACCAGGCATATTCAATGTTGAAAGTTCAACATTTACTACTTACCATATTATGCTAGGTCTTTAATATTTCAACACAAAACCATTTATCACAATGGAGCAGACAACCACTTCTTTACAATTCTATTAAGTACATTATATTAGGCACCTTCATAGTTAATGTTCCAGACCCTAATTGTTTACTTCTAATCATAAACCCGAGAAACTTACATTTTGTGTATTGTATGGAATATATGAAAATATTTTATAATCCATGTTGTTAACATTTTCTTATGTACTTGAATATTCATGTTTTTGCTTAGTTGTGAAATGTACTGTGTATACAATGCAAGTTCATATGGACCTAGCATATTATTTTGATTTAAGGATTTTCAACTCTTCCCTCTTTAGAATAAAAAAAATATGACTTAAAGGTCATTGTTATACAGTTATATTTGATGATTTTAATGAATAACATTTTTTAAGTCAAATTACAGAATATAGATATTAAAAAGATTATATACACCTATTATTTTAATTTATTTCATTTGAAGACCAAATATAAGTTAAAACCCATAATAAGTTGCAGGTAATTTGGTATCTAATGGAATTTGTAAAAATTCAATTTTTATTTATATTAATCTTGTTGAGTTTATTCCTGGTTTCTTAATATTCCTTAAAGATATTTATTTTAGTATTTTTTAAATTGTATTCACACATTTTTTTTATAGGTATCTGTGTAAACTCACAATTATAGTATGTATATACCCAGTATTATATAAATATAGTACCTATCCTAACATCAAATAAATTTATAAGTTCTGTTTAATTTAATAATAAGTTTTAAAACTGAATTAATGTAAAATAAGGTGAATCCTTAAATGAGTTAATCTAACTATTTAAAGAATATAATGTTTGTTTGCATAAAAAATAATTCATATTAGGTTATTGGTTAATTTTATATTTTTTCATGAATGTGAAAGTTAAAACAATTAGGAAATCATTTGTTTATTTATTGTAGTACTCAGGAGTGTCTGTGTCACTAGAGTCAAAATTCTGGGGTAACAAATAAATAATTAACAATATCACAGAATATATTATTTTGTATCCACCCGTCTTAGAATTAAGCATACATTTTAACAATCAAAAACTTCAATAATAAATATAAAATGTAATTTATTTTGGAATAACAAAACTATACCCTTGCTACCACAAAAAAAAATGTACTGGGTAAAAAAAGTAACCCCTGATACCCCTTAAAGATGCCTATGGTAGTATTCAAAACATTACAATTTAATATTTAAATAAAGGTCAAGAGTTACTTATTCTATAACAAATTTCTGAAAATGTTTACTATGAGAACATTTATCTTGTTTTTAATATTCAGGTTTTATATGGTTGTTGTATATTATATTTTGTTTATATTGATATTCGAGTTGATATTAGTTAATGCTAATGTTCAATTTATTTATAGAGCAATATAATATATTCAATAATTATTTCAAATATTTCTATATTCTAATAAACTCTAAAATATATATTTGTGTCATAACTAATATTATTCATTTTTTTTGAAAACCCTCTCCCCATACATGAGTTCTCAGTGAGGCCTAGTCTTCATATCCATATTAATAATATTATTATATAATTAAAAATTAAAACAATTTCAGATTCCATACAATTTCAAATGAAGTGGTTAGGCGCAGGGAATGTACCTGTTTCCAGCACAAATAATACAGTGTTGAATAACAGTGGTAATCATTTGCAAGTAAGTTGTTTATATTAATTTATATATTAAATAAATATTGGTAATTATTATTAGATAGGTGTTAACCAAAAATGATACTATCATACAAGAGTCTTAAGACAAATGAGCATCCATCAGATTAATGTTATTGTTTAAATCCATATCCTAAAACCATGTTCATTATTTTTTTGATCTAATTTTTATATTATTTTCTTTTGAAATATAAAAAAAAACCCTAGTTATATATTGCGTAGGTACTTGTCCTGCAAATAATCAAGGAACTATCATAAAGTCAGATTATTCATTTAGATTAGTAATAACTAATAACTGTGATAATTTGCACATATTCATGTTATAGTTATCTAACTAATTTTATTCTAGTTTACAGTTAAATTAATTAAAATTCCAAGAAATTAATCTGTTCAATTTTACAAACTATAACAAATATATTTTACAATAAATTGTTAACTATATTATAGTTTATCATAAATAATTGTATTAGCTAATTAGTATAAACAAAATTGTATGTTTATGATATTTTACTACGCATAAACCTATTTACTACTTTATTATTTTAGGAGCATCAACAACAGTTAAATGATAATGAACCAAGTGGAGATAATGTATTACGACAAACAGTACAAGAAGAACCAATTGTCAATTATGTATTTGATTGTGCATCAGGTGAATCACAAGAATATGGATTACAATCTGCTCCATTGCCATCTAAACTCCCACAGCCTAGGTGGCCAGCAACCTCTGAAGACTGTTTTTTAGAGCAAGTAAGTTAATGTATTGTTATTGTTATAGATGTCACTTATAATATAAAATATAATATAGGATAAAAAGTAGGATTTGAGGTTTGATTGACTGTTATTTATGTTTAAGATGCAGGAGAAATGGAAATATTTCTCTGCGAAAATGTCTCAACCTCCACCTCAGATATCTGAAGTACCAAATGTACAATATCAATTACAACCAATATTAGTTAAAGTGAGAATTAAAAAAAAAAACCATTGCTTTATTCATATATTTTTGTTTACTTAGAAAGGTTTTATTTTATTATGATTTGCATCTAACTATTTTTGAAAGGAGAATATTTACGCACGTAAATAAGACACAGTTTTTTTATTAGTTACTAGTTAGGTATAAATAGCTTATAAATTATAAAATTTTTTAATTTTTAAAGCTATTATAAAAAGTTTTGTATTCAATATTTTTTCTTTTTTAAAACAAAAAATACAAAATTGACTTACAAAACATAGATTTTTTTTAAAAAAAACTCAATTTATGAAGTTTTAATTTAAAGTAAATACTTACTCAAGTTAATAAAATATACAATTCTAGTTAAATGTCTTAATTTTTAAATGTATTTTAGTTCAAATATTAATATCTGTATATATTTGTCACAACTAGGGGGGAAAGGGTCTGTGAATCTACCCTGTCGCCATACCTACCAAAATGAATTTTTTTTCAAATTCAGGCCCTCCCCCCTCCCATAATGAATCCTGGTTGTGCCACCTGTAATTTATAATAATAAACAATAAATTCATGATAATTTTTATTTTTTTAATACTAGTTATATAATTTCCCAATTTCCAATTATGTGTCTAAATTATTAAAAATCTAACAAATAATAATTTCTTAAAAATATCATTATAATATTTTCTTGCTTGGATTGTTCAGATTCTTCTCTGTAAAATATTTAAATCTTGGGAAAAACCTGGGTTAGTTTGGTTTGTGTATATAATAATAAAATTGTGGGTATTTTTGTGGTATGCAGACTACTGCATGCTTATATACATCATATGCGATTTACCACATATTTTTATATTTAATTAAAATATGAATAAATACATAAACCTAGAAATAATAATAAAAAATAAATATATTTATAAATGTTCACTTTATATTACAATATGCATTAAAAATTATTATTTACATTATTTACATTAATTAAATAAATATTTATTATGCATTACAATATGAATTGATATAATTTTTAGATGCCACCATCATTCTGCTAAATATTATGGCATCAAACAGTAATGGTTAACAGGTTTAATATAAATACTATTTAGTCTCCTAACATTTTATGTACAAATCATTCATCTGAGTAAATTCCTGTACTAATTTCAATTTCATTTTGAATTATACTGTGTAATATCTATCCGAGTATCTATCTGTTGCTTTTTTTTACAACAAAGTTTCTTGCTCGATTACTTCATATTCATCTTTTTGACAAATACCGAACACCCATGTTCCATAAACCAGTAAGTTGTATCCCTAATTTCTATTATTAAAATCAGGTTAGTCTTCATCAACTTGTCTACCTCATATTTTACTTCTTTTTTCAAAAGCAGCTACTGGTATATCACAATATAAATTCATCCAATCATATGTAACTTCCACGCTCATTAATTTTCTATGGTACTTCTTGACAACAAGAATAAGCCAGTTCTAAAATTTGTAGCATTGATAAACCACTATTATTTTTATCATTATATATGAAAAAAGTGTCACCTTTACGGACGGACTGAATTCATTTGCAACCATTCTTTGTGTATTATATTATGGTTTGATGTTTTCACCGTTCTTTGCAAGTATACAATTTTGTTTGAAAGCCTTAGTGTCTATAAAGAAGAGTATCAATTTGAAGAAGTCCTATTTCCTTAAAACACGTAATAGTATTTTCCTCTTATTGAACAATTGTATTGAAATTGTTGGCTAACATAATGTTAAAACAGAATAACATATATTACGTCTGTACAGCACAAACTAAACTGTAACTGATTATCTCATTTGATTATTTATTTATGATTATTGCTAGACCCAGATAGGTATTCTATTATTAAAATAGGAAAGGACTTAGATTAGGATAAAGTTTAATCACTGGCGACTTGGTGGGAATGACTCAGTAGATGTATGGTAGACAACAAGTGTATAGTATACCCTATAGTATATAGTATATGGGGCCTATACAACAAGAATACCAAATTGCGTTTTGTGTTTAGTGGTACATTTAGGTATTATATGCCCATGAGCAACATTTAACTCCCCTTCCACTTTAATGAATAAGCATTACATTTCTATCTATAATATAGATATAGATTCTATGTATGATCCTTATAATATAATACATGCAATGTTAAATATATTTTGTAAAAAATAAATAGTAACTATTATTTAAACAAAAACTGTTGAATACACATTTTATAGAAATATAAATAATAACTAAACATGTATTTCATATTTATTTGTGTAGGTAAGTTTAACATCTCTAATTAATCAAGATCCAATTTCTCATTATCTGAGTTTATTATATTAATTATAATATAAAAACCTAGTTTAGTATTTTACCTAGTTTTTATTTCCGTGCACCACAGACTTGTATAAAAACCATTTACAATTTTTATTTTATGTCATTAACTGTAATTACAATTGACAAGTAATTGAAAACAGTGTCTTAATTTAAAAAAAAAAATATATATATAATTTTAAAAAAATACTTACATAACTACCACTGATATATTTTGATCACTACGTTGAACTTTTCCCAAAATTTGGAAACCAGTACTTTCTCCCAGTTATACCCTCCTCCCTATATATGCCACTGTGTTGGAGAGCTTTAAAAGAGCTTTAACCTGATACAAAAATCATCAGTCTTAGATGGAAACAACTTCTGGACATTTAGATATGATATTATTTTAATTTTTTTTTCTAATGAAATAAGCTGTTTATATTATATATTTAGTACTTTTTACTATAAATATTATTGCAGTTTTAAACCTATTACATTTTTATTTGAGTTCTTAAGTATTGTATTTAATTTTTCTAAAGCAAATTATATCTTAATTTATCTAAACAAATCAAAACAGCTAATTTTATAAAAAAATTTTAAAAAATTCAAATTTCCCATTGTTACAATTAAAGGCGTGTTGCTTTATTTAAAATATTAGCATGCATATATTTTCATCTATTAATATTATTGTTGCACGTCTAAATTATTTAGGGCATTAGACAGCAATATTGTACATTTGTACCACTAATTTATCATTATTGTGTTTTATCATAGTTTTTAGTAATTTAATAGTTACATAGACATCAAATTCAAATCAAAGATATTTTTATAGTTTTATGTTGTAACTTACAGTATACCTTTTTCATTCTATTTTAGTCTGGAGAAGGTGGTGCAGATCAGTATGTTTATGGAGCACCCCCAGGATTGCATCCTTATCAGCAACATATGGCAGATTTAGCAAACTCATCAATGGCACATAATTCAGCACATGCAATTATGTCAACACAACAGCAACATACTATGGACTTACACATGCGAAATGGAGAAGTAAGTTTTTTATGTTTTAAACTTCTAATGTATTGAAATAAATACATTTTATAAATTGTTACAATTATTATATTACACGGTAGTCATTATAACTTAAATTTCAAAAAGGATAGAAATAAATTAGACATGTATTTTTTAAGTCACCTATATATCTAAAAATAACTTGTATACACTTCAAGGATAAATAAAACAATTTGAGTTTTCGTAACTCGTTTAGTATTTCAATTTTAAATATCTAAATTTATTATTCATATATTTAGAAATTAAATTTAGTATTTTACTAAAGAGAATCATAATGAAAAGTAATTAAACTGGCTTGGCATTATAAAATGTATATAATATACTACATACAATATATACCTGTGAAGACACTGTACAATCTTTGTGTTTTGTGTTTAGTTAACTTTAGTTTGATCATTGATTATAAGTACTAGTGTTGTAAACCAATGGTTTGATAAATGTACTGTGATTTTGGTTTTTACAAACAATCTTAATATATTAATATTTATTTACTTATTTATGTAGGCAATCATTGTTTGACTACCTTTTCTAATATAAGTTTACCAAAATATTTATACTTGAAAGTCGAAAAAATCTCTTAAAACACGAATCAAGGCATGAGAGTATGGGATATTAAACGTTTTATAAGCCTCTACCAAACAAATTTGCACATACAACCTTTGAAGGGTTAAATAAAAAAATGTTGTTTTCAATATTTCATTAAAAACATAAAAATGATTTTAGTATTATTATTACTTATTATACTAAATTACAATTGTTACATTCCTTAAACAATTTCTATTAGTTTAAGTATTCGGTTAATTCTACTCAATAGATGAAATTTACATGTTATTTTTTATTATTAAATCTGGAGAAGTGGAGTGTTAAATTTATTTTAGCATTGCAAAATTTTAGTTTACTTGTGTTTCTCAACCTGTTTAAAAATTGTTATGAATAATTATTAATTATGGCGCCATAAATATTAATTAATTTAATGACAATTACTAATTAGTATATAGGTTTCATCAAAATCGAAACATTTTTGATATTTTAAATTTTTTAGATGTATTTTGTAGACTTTAGATTTATCTGTCATTACTCATTATATTAAAAAGATGCAAGATAAGTAAAAACAATTGATTTTATTCAGAATTCCAATTTTTGATATCCGATTGGTAAAAAATGTATAATTTATGGTTCTTAAGGTAGTATCTGCACATTTAGCATAATTATATTGATAACGTGATATAAAGAAATACGAATAAAGAATAATTTGTTCAATAATATATTACAGCATTTCATTTTTATAATTCTGAAAAAAAAATATGAAACTAAGTACTGTTTGCATCGTTTTTTTTAACTTTATTTATTAAATAAGATAAGCGATTGGATTATGTTACATGTTTGTGTTGGTTTAATATTTGTTATTTATTATCCTAACCATGTGCATTATTTTTATTATTCAGAAGTGTACTTTAAAACAGTTGAAAGTAGCTCAAGTTCATTATTACCATATATTCATTGTTTGCACATAGTATTATATGTATAAATTATAATGATGTTATCAGATGATTCAGACATACAGAGATAAGTGTCAATAATAAGTGTTAATAATATATTAGCCGAGTGACTATATCACAGATATATAATACAACTAGATAGCCGACTTCCTATAGCAGCAATATCAAATATTGAAGTCGGGAAAAGTTGTATTATATATCTGTGGACTATATGTCTATATCGCAAATTACGTCATTGAGTTATTTACGGTTACCATAGCAATCGGCAACAGAATAAAGCGCAATTTGTTCGTAATTTTTTTTCCTGCAAACGTTATTTTATAACTAAATATTATAATATAGTGCCGGGAGATTAATCTTGTGGAATTACGCGGAAAAAATAATTGCATTTTTACATTTTCCGCACGCTGCGTGCCGTCGATTAAGGCCGATTATCATAGGAATAGTTGAAATTTTATACGCAAAAAACGGCATGCTGTCCGCCGACATTCGAAAATATTGGTGATTAGTCACCGTGGTCCGCATCACAACATGTGCAACACAATATTATTGCAATGTCGCGTCGGTCTTATCGCGTTGAACATGTCGAGCGTCGTCGACCAGAGTGTACAACTGTTCAACGTGTTGTTGTTGTTGTTGTGTCCGTTTTGCGATTGTCCGTCGCGACTCGCGTATCTATCATCCGCGCCCGTCATATATCATGACGACTATAAGCACCGCCGTCCTTCACCGCACCGGGTCCGGGTGTCTCCTGGTCCCCTGACGCGCGCTTGTCGTGTCTACGGTCTACCTGTTGTACCGACGCAATAGCGCAAGCGCGTCGTGCGTTCCGGTGCAATGGTTTCTTTTGCAGTTCTGCTACGGCCTATGACTATAATATATTATAGTAACTATTTATGTAATAACATTATATAATATATTATTATTTTCCGAGAAATATCCTTGAAAATATCGAAATTAATAATAACAACGGTAGGTACGACGGGACGACAGTGGTAGAACTGTAGAAGTCTCGCTATAATGATTATATGAATAAATTGACGGCGATCGTCGTCTATAATGTTTCATTAAGTCCATATCGACTGTTGTCGCCGTACTATTATTTATAATTATTGTCATTTGATCGCGTCGCGCATACGAAGCAAAACAATATTATTCAAATTTCAAAGACAAATAAGATTAGGTGTCATCAGCGCAGGAGTGTTTCAAACTCCCGTTTGGAGGGATAGAAAATACAAAATAGGTATATAAATAATAATATTATAATATAATAATATTGTAAATCATTAAATTATAAAAACATTCCGCTGTGCCGGCGCGCGCGAGGAGCGCTAGTGGATTCAACCGGGTATGGTGATCGGTGGGTAGTAGGTGGCGGGCGACCGGTAGCCGCAGCCGCAGCCCTCAGCCGCCGCGCCAGTGTCAGACCCAGACGTCAGTGTGTGTCCGTGTTCGCGTGCGAAATGTTGTCGTTCCGGCGCGTCCGTTAACCGTGTTATTTTGCTGCAATATTATTATTATTTACTGCTATCGATTAGCCGGACACATTTCGCATTTGACAAACGGTTCTCTCACTCGATCGGTCTCCCCCTCCCCGTAATCGCATCACTGTAAATAGCGTGTAAAAATATAATTTTTACTAAGTTTTTAAACATTCTCAAGCGACGTGTTTTAGCTAGTGTCTGTGTTTAATAACATACAAATAGTCTTATGTGCACGCGAGTTTTCTGTGTTTTGCGTTGATCACACCCCCGAGTCGCGGTGCTATAAGAGTACATGTGGTCGTAAGCCTGTTGTGGTAGGGTAGAAGACAAACCGCTCAACCACACTCCGTTGTGTGTCACCGAGGAGACGCGCATGATTCTATCGCAGGAGTTCAAACCGACAACCATGAAAGACATGGGCACGGAAATGGTGAGCGATTGGTATTTCATAGTTAACACGGCCACCGTCGATGATGAAAAATCCTTATAACATAATATTATTATTATACTTATCACGTGCGCGTTACAATAATATAATGTCGGAGTGTGCCCCCACCACGTTTTCCGTCGTGTTTGGTTGTCGACCGGTCGGCCGACGCTTTTGTTCTCGAGCGAGCGCCGACCGCCGAGCTGTCGTCCGCCGTCGGTGGGCGCGTGTGTATTTGCGCGCGCTAGACCGATTTTCAAGGTTAGAAAACGGCGGCGGCGAATTCGCAGTTTTGTACTCGTACACAAGGTTTGGCCCAGAAAACGCGTTCGGCCCGTAAATCGTCATATTAATTATTATTACATTAAATTATTATCATCTCGGACAACTGTCGTTTGTATTTCCCCCCCCTGGTGGTCCTTCGTGTGGAGTATGCGAACGTTATCGTCAAGCGGTCTACAGTAATAACAAATTCGGAAGCACCTTTGTTTTGGAATGTAAAAATATCACCCATCGTATCACTTCGAATATTATTATCCATCTTATGATCATTACGCACGTTTCGCGGTTGACAATATACATATATAATATACGTTCTACATATGGTATGCGTACGTATGTTTTTTTGAGGTTATGATTTCATTGTTTGTTGTTGCTGTGCGGTGTGGACGAGGCGAGCGGTGTCGTCCTCCTCGTGCGTGTTGTCATGCTCACCACCTTTTGTATGAATTGTATGGTTTCCGTTGTTCGACTCGTTCCTGTGCATGTGCGCCGTAGCCTAGGTAGGTAGGTTATAGCCAACGACGTCGTTGGGTTTTGTTGCCAGTGTCGTCTCTGCCGAATTATTACTTATAATCCGTTCGAGGTATCCTTGTATTCGGCACACAAGTAGAACACCCGTCGTTGAGAATTGCTCAGCCCCGGATTTCTCCTCGTTTTTCTTTATTTGGTTTTTAAAAGTGAACAGTCCGTTATTACTTATTAAGTTAGTTTCGAGATTTTACGTCTTGCGAAATCGTCATACGAATTATTCGAGCAGATAATTGTTTTCTTCTTTTCTTGTAAAATCGATGGGGGGAAAGTAATGAAAAATGAACTACGTTGTTGTCTTGGACGCCTGTGAGATAGTACAACATTTTATATTGATTTATTAAAAAAAAAAAATTGGGGGTAGGGTGAATCTCGAGATTTCAATGAGTAAGGTAGGTTGAAATTTTCCTCGTACCTATGGAAAACTATTCGACTGCGATTTTCCTGTATTATGTTAGTATATTGTGTGACGGTAAAGCATTTTCGTGTTGGACTCAAATCAGAATTATTCCTTTTCCTTTCTATTCACGCATAAGTACTATTTATGACATGCGATTGTATTGCTTATCAGAATATATTAGATATTGGTTCCATTACGCATATTATTATTTTTAATTTACAAAATTGTTATCATTGTTTTTTATAAAAGGATCAAATACCTAATAAGTTGATAAATATAATTTTGGTATCTTAAATACTTAATTTAAGGCATTCATTATCATACATTATTCAATTATTGAAATAGTTTTTTAATGTATTTACCAGGGTAAAAAAAGTACCAGCCTGATTAATTTTTAGCCAGATTTTTAGAGACTTCAAAATTTTCGCCAATTTTTGCACTTTAAGTAAGCCAAGTAGTTGGGATATTATTGTTTGCTTCGAAATAACTAAGCCATTTTTTTCGAATTTTGTAGTGTAAGTATTAGGTACCTTCTTTACTTCTAATAAAATATAAGTATGGTTATATAATACTATATATTATGTGATGATTTACGTAGTAGTTGTGAAAGAAGTGCCATCTTAAATTAAAATGGCAAGTTTTGTTTATTTCTATACACGCAATTAATTATATTTAGTCACCGATGTAAAACAAAAGGTTCATAGTAAATTATTCATAATACATAAGGAGCTTTATGTTAACATAACCTAAATACTGTGCTTACGCCTTACACTGAGTTACACACTTTAGGAAACCTTGATAATTCTTAAAAAAGAATTAAATCTTAATTTTAACATTGAACATTCTATGTGGGAGCTATAAAGTCGTTTAAAATATTTTATTGTTTTTTCTAAGGCCGTGTTTTACATTTTTTAAAATTAAATTATATAATAATTCTTTCTTTTGTATTTTGTTTAAAAATTAGCTTTTAATAAGATTTATTGTTTTACAATTAATTTTATTAGTATACTTAGAAAAAAACAACATTTATATTAATATAATTTTAATCAAAATTTGTTTGAAATGATTAGGTAATTCAAAGATTAATTACTATTTATTAGCTATTGAACTACTACTAGACATAATTCAACATTTTACCTACAAATTAAAATCTGTTATTTTAATAAATGTATGGCCTACTGAAAGGTATTTTGTTTTTATTGTTTCGGAATTGAAGTGAATTATTGCAGCGGCCTTTGTTTGCTTCGAATTACTGTAAGATGTTGGTCGAGCGCCGAGTAAATGGTATTTAGTAAATTCGTTATTATTCACTTAATTAGCCGCTGTAACGCCGCAGTTTATGTGAACACTTTTTATAACGCATTTTCTTAGTTTGGGATCTCTGCCATGAGTGAATAAATAAAAGACAATCGACCAAAGCCAGGCCATTGGCCAACGGCGGGTATGGGATTAAAGTGCGACGATTTACCTGAGAGTGCGCGCTACTCGCGTGGTTATTTCTAGAGCCCGTTCCCTTCACTGCATGAGTGTAATACGTTTTGTAGGGTGATGGCCGGCGGGGAACTGCCGTTTGGCGATAGTGTTGTGGCAGGGAGAATGCAACACGTGGGTGTTAGGTTCTCTGCAGGAGTTTGTGGGAAACCTTACTGGGCGGTACGCCTGATCAATAAATCGCGGTATCTATCCATCGTAGAGTATATTTTTGTTACCCCACGTGTTATGTCTTGTGCTTGTAATTTGTATACGTTTTGCTCGTGTTTCAAACTCTGCAATACTGTATACCACATAATAATATTATGTTTTGCTACATAAAATATATTTTATCGCCATCGAACTATTTATCTTGAGATTTTTATATAGTTGGTTGTTTTTAGACGTAAATTACTGATCGATTTTAAGTTTTTTAGAAAAATGTTTTATTATTATTTGTATCCCAAATGTTTTTTAATAAAATAATCGTGTTCTGTTAGTTACATAATGCAGTTCTTGGAAGGTTTCGGAGTATTAAATGAAAACAAAACAAGGGAAACAGGGTACGATTTGTGTAGTTAATTAGCTTAAATATTATTTTATTGTCCAGAGTTCTAATTAACTTGAATGGATAAACAAGTAACTTCCAACTCACCATTGGCACCCTGTTAAAATGATGCGTATTTTGGTTGTGGGATAAGATTTATATTTTTATCTTATAAGGACTTTGGTGACCTATTCAACTATAATATTATATTTTTTTATTTATATTATTTAACTATTAATAATACCTATCGCACGTCTAATTGATTATTAATTGTATTAGTCCAACTAGGTAGGTACCTAAATATGTTTACGATTGATATCTATTTATATAATATTTATCTTATCAAATGAAAAAACACCTATCTGTATAAGTTTGGTTGGATTATCATTAACTCTGTAGCTTTATAAATAATATATTTTATAATGATCCTTTTGTTTATATTCTTTGTTTAATAACAACATAATATCTAAGACAGGATGTAATATATTTACGAGTAAACTAAATACGTAACCCCCTTTACTACGCATTGGTCTTGTCATCGTACATACTAAACATGTGTTAAACAGATACTACCAATTTTGTATTTAAACAACCAAAATTGTTGTATTGGTTTTTATTACGAGGAAGTAAACACATTCTTATATCTACGACTTACAGCTGTGTAATGTCATCCCAAATTAGTTTTCAGGTTATGAGATGTATGTGTCGATGTGACAGTTTATCTACTAAACGTATTGGAAGAGATTTTTTGCCCAACAAAATATGTTGATAAGAATAAATTAATAAAGAAGTTGGGCAGGAAGAGTAATGCACGTCTATTGTACGATATCTTACTTAATTGTTAATAAACCTACCTACCACCTTCATGCGTATTGGAATTTTCTTATAATTCTCAAACTCGTACAAGTAAAAACTGACTTTGGTTTAATGTATAAATATAACTTGTATCTGATTGTATAACAACACAATATAAGTTATTGTAAATAACCGAGTAAATAACAGTCAATCTTAATTAAAGACAACAACCCATTACAAAAAGGTATTGTAACTACTCTTTAGATAGTACGAATACCTTTATATAATAATCGGATACATACCTTTATAGTCAGTCTGACTAAACCGGGGACTAAACTTATTTACTACTTGTTAAAAATGACGCAATTTCATACTTAAATATTTACCACCACCACCACCCAACAATAATATACTCTAATATACAATATTTACTTATAACAAAGTTATGATGTTTAAAATGTGACCGAAAGAGGTCGGGTTGTGCCCGGACCTTAGCATAGACTTCAGTGCCACTATCACCACCCCTTAGAAAAGCTGACGCAGCTGTATCAAAATTGAGCCTTTCGGCCTTTCGGCCTTTCTGCCTGCCTATGCCTTATAGTATACTGTATAGGTATTGTTTTATTTAACAGAAGAGCCACGATCTATACTACCAAATAATTTATATTTATTTCACCTATTATTTAAAGGAATTGTTTGTTACAACTTACTTTAATACTTAATAATATATCTATGTGTGTTCATAAATTTATAATCAGTAATCACCAATGATTTAAAACAATTTATGTTACGGATTGGTTTACCAAATAAGTGATGCGGAAAACATTAATATGAGGTGATTATTCGTAGTCAGCTAGTTATTGCTATGTGTAACTACTTTATAAAAACACTAATTTTTATATTTTTAAAAAAAATGTATAACCACCTATGATTTAAAAAATATTTAAGTTACGGATTGGTTTACCAAACAATATGATAAATATATTATGCGGACAAATATTAATATGAGGAAATTAGTAATACTTTGTAATTATTGTTAAGTTATCGATTTTTAAGAAAAAGTTTTGAATTAATTAACCTTATATAATATTTATTGGTTTTTCCTGAATTTACAATCACCTATGATTTTAAAAATGTTTAAGTTACGGATTGGTTTACCAATGAAAACATGCGGACAGTATCAATATGATGAGATAATTTGTAAATCAGTCAATTTTGCTAAGTAATACATTTATTTGAATAACATAAATCTAATTATTTGTTAGTTGTTTTTCTTACAAATTTAAGATTTCCTATGGTTTAAAAATATTAAATTTATTAGTTTACCAAAAATGGTATGTGGATAACACAAGGCATAACATTAATTTGTGAAGAAGATATCACTAGTAGGTGGATCCAAAATTTTCGCAAAGCAATTAAGTCTTTTGAATACATAATAAAAATTAATTTTAATAGGTACGGTTTTTTTTAAGTTACGGATTGGTTTATAAAGGAAAATATACGGAAGAGTTTAATATAAGAATATTGGACTGACTTATTATTTAATTGTTGATTGTTAAGGCCTCTACATTATTTTAATTCATTTTGAATTGAATAAATACTTAGGTACTGTTAATTTTTTTTTTTGGAAATTTCCATATATATTTATATTTTTAACTATTAACCTATAATTTTAAGTGCAATTTTCTTAAAATGTCTTACAAAGTTACAACATACTTAAATTCTTATTAGTGTCGAATTAGCGTAAATTTATCACCTATGATTTAAAACAATATTAAGGTTACGGATTGGTTTACCAAATAAGTTTTGCGGAAAATATTTTTATGAGGTGATTATTACTCATAGGCAATGTAATAATATATTTTGTAACATAGGTACTGTTTATATTTGGTTTTTTTATTGTAGATTTACAATCACCTATGATTTTTAAAAATAATAAAGTTACGGATTGGTTTACCAAAGAAAACATGCGGACAATATTAATATGAGGAGATAACTCGTAAATTAATGGTTTTTGTTAGAAATATTTAACCTTATTTGTTTTATTCATTTAAGATTGCCTATGATTTTAAAAATATTATGTTACGGATTGGTTTACCAAACAAAATATTTGAGGACAAATATTAATATGAGGAAATTTGTAATACTTTATAGTTACTGTTAAGCTAAACATTTTTAAAAACTAATTTTGAATTAATTAACTACAACATTTTATATTATATTAATTTTGGGTTTTTCCTGAATTTACATTCACCTATGATTTAAAACATATTATGTTACGGATTGGTTTACCAAAGAAAACATGCGGACAATATTAATATGAGGAGATAATTCGTAGATTAGTCATTTATTTGAACAATATAAACCTTATCATTGGTTAGTTTTTTTAAATTTATATTTAGGATTGCCTATATGATTTAAAATTGTTTAAGTTACGGATTGGTGAGGATCTACCTTACTATAAGTATAGGTACTAGTTATGGATAATACGTTTTTGCAAAATGATTTGTCAAAAGCTTTTAAATATACCTATATATAGATAGTAGATACTTAAAATTATTAAGATCTTTGATGATTTTAAAATGTTTAAAGTTACTGATTGGCTTGCTAAAAAGAATACTTGAACGAGATTTTAGGATGGATTTAGACTTACTAATTATGTACCTATGTATTACCCTTTATTAAAAAATATAAAGAAGTTAGGAATTAGTTTTCAAGTTTGTAAAATTGGGATATAATTGTACGTAACTATAACGAGGAGTATATAGGAGACAGTATTATATTATTAGAAGTATACGTGGGTGCAAAGGGGGGGACTTGAGGTCTTAGTCCCCCCAAGTATCAGCCAAGCCCCCTCCCCTAGTTCAAAAGCTAATAATAAGTATTAATCGTTATATTCTGTAATACCAAGCATGTTATGGGGTGGGGGGGGGAAGGCTTAATCACCCCTTCAAACAATTTACGTTATTTGCGTCTATGTGTACGTACATAATATATATAAAATATCAAACTCCTTATACTTGTATTTAAAATTTAAATATTTAATGTGAACTTAATAATTTTATTATTGTAATTCGAGTTTATTTAATAATAAACTTCTACTGTATGTATATTATAATTTATAATATTAGGTATTCAAGGTTAAAAAACATTTAATAGTTTTATATAAAAGATAATGTGCCGCCTATCTTCTGGTGTAGCTAAATGCATCTTATAATGTTACTTTAAAATACACTGATATTAGAATATTGATTTAGGATATATAGACAGTATATACCTAGATTTATTTTATGTAACAATATTTTTGTTTCTGTTTATTTAATAAAGGATTAGGTACCATATTGATTTTTTTTTTAAATTATGGTTTTTACATATTTAATTTTACCTCTAAAACTGAATTTATAACAAACAAAAGTATATTTTTATTATTTACCTACTATAATTTTTTTTTCATTAGGAATATAATAAATTAGGCTTGCATTTTTGGTTTGCACTTTAAACTAACTGGACTTATTTAAAATACATAGATATCATCTAGAGCGTATTGTAATAAAAATAATGTTAGTTTGTTATTTTGCGTACTTCGGATTAAACAATTTATAAATATTCAATATGGAGAAACTAATGGCCTCAGCTGCTGAAGTTTAAATGATGAAAATAAAAAAATATATAAATAAATGTTAAAGGGTGGTTAACTCTTTTTGTTGAAATAATTGGTAGAATATTTTTTAGAATATGTAGGCATCTACTACTATAAAGTATATTATGTCAAAGTAACATAAATAAATAGTTGTATGACTCATACTATTTATATCTATGATATCATTATCTGAAAATTATAATTATTATCATTACGCTTAAAACTGAAAATTAGGCCGTTACTAACTGGGTTAATCGATTATTAATAATAATAAAATATCTTAAAATATTATAGCGCGTGCTTCTCATATCCACGTTCAGTGTTTTAAATTTCGTATTTCCAATTGCGCATGCGACATGCATTATTGTTTATTATAGTTATTAATGTAATAAAAACATATTCACGCAGCTGGCGTGGTGGCTGTGTCGTATGCAAGAAGGCGGTGAAATTAAATAATAAACTGACGTTTTGGCTGTCAAAGCTTCCTCGACTTTGTAATCACGCGCGCGGTTCGACAACAGCCGGTTGCTGTGTTACCGCGCCGAGCGACGCAACACGAACTACGTTCCTAATTTGGAGGGTCGGGGTCGCGAGCGATTTAGGGTGCTCATCGCTTGCCGGCATGTGGGAGGGGATGGCTTCGTAAATCGTATTTCTGTTTCGTCGGTGATAGCCCTCCTCGATCACATTTCTAGTAACCGTGTACGAGTCTGCTGACATTGGGATATATTATTATGATTTTAATATTTTTGTTGTCGTCTTTTTTTCTGTACTCATCCATAGAGTGTGCATATAGCGCACTACGCACATAGTCGTTTCAAGCTTCAGAAAACGGCCGAAGACAAGAAAAAAATTCGTAAAACTCGTCTACGCCTCTCGCTAGCACACATCGTAACGTTGGGTTTCGTGTAGGAGTCTCAGTGCATGTTTTCTTGCGCGTGCGCGCTGTATGTGTTCACGACTAAGTAGTTGATCGGCGGCGGAAACCTTGGTGCGGGCATTGTCCTCTATCATCAAGGTCACCTTAGCTCTTCCAGAGGGGGGCCCAGGCCACTTCTGATCGTCCTTTTCTCCGCGTGTACCATGTACATACCACACGGTACCTCGAATACGCGCTCGCGCGCCGTACTTATCACCGTCGTAGTAACATGCGCGGAAGCGGATTTGTTCGGTTCGTGTTTTGCTTGCTTTAGGGCGGCAATAGGGCTTACCGGTTAGATCTTTATATTGTACTGCAGTGGCACCGGTGTTGTGGTTATTGTTGTAATTGGTGTTATTGGTGGTGAGGTTCGGTCGATTCACGAACCGCCGCCTTACTACGTAGCAGGGCCGGATTTAAACATTAGGGGGCCCAGGGCAAAAATATTTTGAGGCCCTAAATGGTCCATAACAAAAATTGCATACCTACCTAAACTTATACCATGCGTAAAATATATTTATAGTTACAACTAAAAATAACTATTTATGTTAAATAAATTGAACAAGTCATAGGCTAAAATGTATTTAATTAAATAGGTATATATATTAATAAACTGTACCAAAAATTTGTATTTATATTTTTAATAAAGAAAATAGTCAATGAAAAATTAAGATTATTATTACAGTCATTAACCTATTATGCTTACATAGAAAATAGAATATTATAAATTGCATACTTTTCTTGATTTCTTTTCTGCAAAGTCATCTATAATATCATCAAATGACAGATTATCCAACACATCACTTTCAATGCTTATAACTGATAAAAAGTTCAAACGATCTTCATTCATTGTAGTTCGTAATCTATTTATTAAAATTTTCAATCTTGAAAATGTGCGTTCACTACTACAATTGGTGACCATAATTACTAAATATTATACTATAATTACTGAATATTGCTGATATTACGTCTTTTTCCATTAAAGTTTTGTACATAAAATGCTCATTTCTCATTTCTGCTGGCATGGAATAAAGTTTTATAAATTCAGAAAAATGAATTATTTCAACACACAACAATTCGTCTAAGTCGTCATCGTATACAGCTACAAGTTTTTTAGCTGCTTCTTGTAATATTCTTCGTTGCTAAGATTATTTAATTGTCCAAAAAATCCAAAACGATCACATATTACTTCATATGCTTTAAGTCTTTGACTTATTGCTGATGACATTTGATCTATAACAGGCAAAAAACGTTCTACTTAAAATTTTTCTGAATGATTTAGTTGTGAATCAGCACCTTTGCCATAATCTAAAGGGTTCAATCGAATATTAAGTTTACGAGATCGTTTTTTATTATAATCATTATATTCATTTGATTTCGAGATGATTTTGCCTTTTTTCTCAAACATTGAAAAACCATCGCGTTGAGCATCAATGAAGCACTTTAATGACTTGACAGATGCAACAGCATTATTAAGGTCTAATGTGGGAGCTTGAAGAATTTTATTAGTAGCGTTGAAACAATCTAGAATTTTGTTCCAAAATGCACAATATATCTTGTTGTATAGTCCGTTTGCTTCATCACGTGTTTTTGGTAACTCATTTAAATTATTAGATATACTGTTAAGAGTAGATTTTATTTGAGAATATAAAATCTATTTTTTTTTTAAATATAGTTTGAGAACCCAAATTGCTTTTTTTTATATTTCTGATTCGAGTCTCGGGGGCCCCTAAAATTTAGGGGCCCGGGGCATATGCCCTTAATGCCCCCCGTCAAATCCGGCCCTGCTACGTAGTACGTACTAACCACTGTCCACCACCACCATCGCTAAGTTGTTTTTTTTCTTATTGTTGTCAACGATATTGTTTCATATTTTATCGGATTACTGCTTTGATGATTGATTTTTTTTTTGATTGGGTTTCCGGGACCCGTGAATACGTTTATGGCTTGAAATAATCATTTTTAAGTGCTACTATTTGAATCGTGTATTATATTTCAAGGATCCCCAAGCTTTTTTTTAAAGCTGGCCAAATGTGAGATACATTTTGGTATTGTGGGACAAAGTTGTCAGGGTAGTGCAGTGATTAGTTGTTTTTTTTGTGGGGGGAGGCAAAAGTACAAAATAATTTACAACATCATAGTACTATAGGTATATTAGTACAGTGTACTGCAATCGTTAACATAGGTCAAAAACTTGTCCAAAATACATATGAACAAACTAATGCCCATTAGCCATACTACCTACTATAATACTATAGGTAGTATTATTATACAACAAATGTATAAATACAAAAGCAAATAGAGACTAAAATTCAAGTCGTTAGAATGTTACACTTTTATATACAAATGTAGGTATTGTTTGAAAATGTACTTGATTAAAAGATGTTAATTTTAAAAAAAGTTCTATACGATACAGAAACTGTATGTGGGCACTTGTCATGTTTCCCTGGATTATGGTTGGTTATGAGTTTATGACTTATGATATTAAATTCAGTCATTTCTTTAATGTACCAAATTTCTATTGAAGTTTCCTTTCTTTTAAAATAGTACTGCAACTTTTAGGAGGCTCCAAAAACTTTTTTTTCTAATAACAATACTATAGTTAATAAATACTTTCTTGATGTATATAATAATAAATGATACTGTAGTTAATTTTGTCAATTATATTATGAGTTTTATCATAATAAATTGTAATATTTTATTATAGCGTACTTTAAAAATAGATTAAAATTTGTTTGTAGATTGCATCCTCAACAAAAAAGTTATGGGGAGTAGAAGAAGGCAAAGAAGATGGACCTAAAGGCATACTTAATTTAAACGATCATCATCACCAAATGTGGAGAGATTCCACTTGGAGTTCTAATAGTAAGCATTTGATTTTTAATGTAAAATTGTTTTTCCTAACTACTTCTTGTTTATCCATTTTATTACTTAAATTAAATACTCCTTTTATTTTCAACTAACAAGATGTTTCATGAATTGTGGTACTGGACTTAGGTATTAAAATGATATATTTCTTTCAATATCAACTCAAATGTAATATTAAAAACTTAAATTTTCTAAAAATTTCATAGCTTTCAAAAAAGTTGATTGAATTTACCTTATAGACAAATCATAAATTCAAATCATACTTTGAATAATTACCCATAAATAAGTAAATTAAAAATATGGGTTCCTTAATGAGTGTTTTTTTATTGATTAGTTATCATTATTATGAGCCTGTATCAACAAGAGGATAACTGATAATATACTGATACTTTTACTAGACATTTTAGTGTAAATGTTGGCTTAAAAATGAATTACCCATGTTAACATTTCACTAGATAGTTGTTTTGTGTGAATTTATTATTTTATTTATTGTTATTTTATGAAATATTCTGTTCCTATTATTAATTTTATCATATTATAATATGTACTTCCGTAGAAGTAAGGCAGTACATTTATCTACCAATAACATAAGACTAGAATGCAACAATTTAGTTATGATAATGGCTTAGATATAATGTATTCAACATACATCAAGTTCAATAGCATTACTACTTCACATTGTTTTTACTGCACCACTGCAGTATACTAAAGTTATAAAAAACCAGTCTTAGAGTTAATAATTTTCGTTTTCATTATTACATCAAGAGTGCTGCAGTCAAATAACAGAACCAGTTTTATCTTTTATTCATATTTTTAGTTCACAATATATAATATTGTGTATCTGTACAGAGCAAAAAAATATTTTTATATTTGTATATTTTTTAATTTAAATTTTTCAAAATGTATATTTAAAATTTAGATAATAGCTTTAATGCATGGCTTATTAAGTTCGTTGAATTGTTTTCATAACATTTAATAAATAAGTGTTCATTGACATGTATCTGTATGCACGTAGGTAGTAAAAACAATTTCAAATTCATAAATTTAAATTGGTCTTAACGAAGACAAAAAGCATAGCATTAGATTAAATTGGAACGTGATACAACTCTTATCCTTCTAAAATCACAGAAAATTAAAATACTTATGTCTCAGAACTAAACAAATATTTCAGGTTGAATTCTTTATTTTTTTTATATAGCAAGGAGAGGAGCTGGTTTTCCAGTTGGTAATGATTCTGGCAATATATTATCTCCAAGATCATCAGAGGCTGGAATTGGCATGAAGATGGTTGAATATGTTTTAGCCAGTACACCAAACAAAATGGAGCCTCTAGAACCTAGAATGAGAAATTTAGTTATTGTATGTATATTAAAATATAATACACTAGTACTATGAGGTATTGATGCCTTTTTATTTTCAGAGTTCTAATGATGGTGAAACTATAAAGAAAGAAAAAGAAAAACCCCCTGGTTCTCCCTATGATCCTGTAAATAGTAATAAAAAAGAAATGGAAAATGGAAATTGTTCGACTGTTGTTCAACAAAATGGAATGGTAGTTGTACAAAATGGCTTAGACGAAGATAAATATATCAAGTTAGTGTTGTTGGTTCATTTTTACCAACTAAATACTTAATAATTATGATAGTTTTAAATTGTTTATTATTTCCTTTATTATATTATGTATTTGTATTTATTTTTGATTAGTTATTGATAGTAAACTATATTTAATATTTATAATGAACATACTAATATTAGTATGCTGAACAACTATATTTAGTTCTGTATTAATTTAAAATAATGATAAAGACTGTCAAGATTTTTTTTTTTACGTTTTCCGATTTTGCTTTAAAATTTGTTATCTTATTTAGTCTATATTTTGAACCTTTTTATCGAAATTGTTTATGAATAAATAAATGTTGCTTTCAGACATTAGGTTTATGGGATCAAATTCAATGGCGGATATCAGGGGGATAATTGGTAGGCCACCCCCTACTCCTTGGGTTTTTCGTCACCATTAAATATTAATACAACATGCCTACAACTTGATACTTAAGAATTTATAAAGGTATAATCTGCTGATTGATGCCCTAATTGCGTGAAGCTAAATTAAGAGAAGTCCAATGGCCAACAGTAGCTTAACGCAGTATTGTTCATAAACCGTCGTAATTTTTCACATGTATAGAATAATATTTGTAACATTTTTAGAAATTAAAACCAACAAAATTTGTATAATTTTTATGCCGATTACAGTAATAAATTTCTAAAAAAAAAAATAAATGAAAGGGTTGAGCCTTATTACCTTTGTTGATTTGAAATTCGCCCTCCCTCAGAATTAGGATATATCCATGACAAAATATATAAGTATGTCAGCAACAATACAAATTTGAATCTTGTATGAGCATCTCTACTTTTTCTTATGTGTTAGGTTCTCCTCTCTTCATGCTTCGATATATGCGACTAATGAGTGGCTGAGAACATAACACTGTAAAAAGTAGGAGATATGCATATCACAATGTTGCTGACATACCCATATACCTTATCATGGATCCACCACTGATTTAACTTAATACAAACAGATTGCTTATCTCTTTTCAGACTAGCTCTGGTATATCATTTTAATTCTTTTTTTTTTTTACTTTAACTTTATATTAGTGGTATCAGATAATTAATGAATTTAATAGCCTTTTATGTCATATAAAAGTGTGGTGTTTACATTTTTAATTTATACATACTATTACAAGAAATGTATTATAATTTTTATATATTGTGTGTACACACAGGGTCGTGCTAAGGGGGGAAGGGAAAAGCACCTTAGAGTGCCGAAGGCTATTTTTGAGGTTTAAATATGTATGTCGAATAGGGTCCCCTATGATAGTTACTACTTTACTAGCACTGGAAACACACTGGGCTCATGATACTATTCAGTACTCTCATATGAAAGTGAATGTGATGTTGTTATTATTTGATAATAATGAATTTACAGCTGTATTCTCAATCACTTTTTGAACAGAAATATGCTTCAGCTGAAACATAATTAAGACTTTAGTAGGTCTGATTTTAATTCTGTAAAAACTAAAAACTTAAAGATTGCTTGATATATTATCTAGAACTTAATTGTGGCATTATGGAATATAAATTTCTGCTTTGGATATGCATTATACATAAGTAAAAATCTTTACATTTTCGTCCATGGTATTAAGTCATAAATTCATATTTAGTTTTAGAAAAGATAGCATCTTAAGGTTTTTATAGAACTAAATAGAATCAGCCTAAGTCTTAGAATTATGTGACCATTTAGAACTGACTTAAGTTATATTTTTTTGTTGCATTCTAATGTTTTTAATCTCATCTTCATCTTATTAAATACTTTTGAAATGTTAAAATATATAATGAATTTGTATTATATAAAATGTAACTAAACTATTACTGTTAATGTATTGGCTTTATTTGAAAAATAAATTATGTTACTCTTCTTATTGCGATGAAAATTATGAAAATCCATTTAAAATATTTGAATTATAGGAATATCTAAATAAAAAACCTTATATATTAATAATGTATAAGTAGGCGATAAAATGAAATTATAAATAGGTTATTAGCAGTAAGTTAAATGTATTCAATTAATTTTAATTTTCTCAATGCTTTTATGCAATTTTTTTTTTAATATTGTTAAAATTACAAATATAAATTTTTTGTTTGAGTTATTTTGTCATAAATTTTATTCTTATTAATTATAGTCAATAATTAATACATTACATATTTTATATAATAATAATATTTTATTGTATGAGTTATTATTTTATTTTTATACATGCAATATTTTAAATGTACATTTACTTCCCATTAATGGTTTATTTTAATTAGTAATGTTCCAGTAAAAATTAACTAACAATTACATTTAAAATAAGAATTTAGATTGTCTGTAGCAAGTTGTATCTTATTATTTTTAAATGTGTTCTTCAGCTTACTATTTTATCATATTTATTTTGTCACTTTCAGATCATACAATAATTATTATCATTCTTTGAATTAAATAATTACTTAAAATATGATCACACAACTGAATGATATATACTTAGTTGAATTATAGTTTGATGCTGCTCAATGTATGACCCTAACCAAACCCATCTCGTAGCGATCGATTTGGTTCAATTATCAAAATTAACCAAATAACTAACAGTGTGGTTGGAAAATTAAAATTAGTTTGTTGAAGAACAATATAAAAATTATTATTTTAATTAATTTATTAGATAACAAAAGATACAATTTTTGAATAATGTAAAATGTAAATTAAAAGTTGGTTTGTGTTGGTTCAATTAGTTCTTAAAAATCAAGCTTCATAACATAGCAATTAAATGATGTGCTCAAAGTGTTATAAACTAATTGGAATTGAAGTGTTTAAAGTAATATATCATAATAATAATTATATTTAATCAATTAATCTTATTTTATGTATGTATAATTTGTCAGTATTGAGTGATTCAGCTATATTTTTTTTCTTTCTATTTTTTTGATTTATTTATATAATGATAGTTATTTATTATTTGTATCATGCATATGATTTCTGATTCATATGTTTGTCTTACTATGGCTACATAAACTGATGATTCGTTTATCAAAGAACACTCACTATTTCAAAAACTAATAACTTTTGTTTCAACTCTTTTTGATTATATCATTTTTTAATTTTTTTTTACTTTTTTTGATGACAATATACATTTTTAATAATTCCTTATTCCAAAGCAGAATATTTGTAGGTGTACTATGTGTATACAAATTAAATGTTGGTCAAATAGTTTTTATTATAAGTAATTAAAGTTAAGAGGTGTGAAGTGAATATAGTGTCCCCTGTATTCCGCTAAATTTTTGTCTACTTCTACTCCGCTTACTTAAACTTAAAATACTTTGACTAATTAACTACCAAAATGTAGTTTTTATATATTGAAATATTCCTAATAATATTCTGCTTTGGAATTAGAAATTAAAAATGTATGTCATTGAAAAATGTTAACAATTTAATTTTTTCTCAACAATATAAAATAGTTTCAAAAACGCTTATGGTTTTTTAAATAATGAGTGTTTTATGTTAAGTGAATCATCTAATATATATAATTATAACTATATTTGTTAATGAATTAATAGTTTCAATGTAAAATTTGAATAAATGTATGTAATTATAACTGAAAACAACTAAACTATAATCTACTAAATGTGTACATTCCCATAAATTTATTATGTTTATTATACAACTGAAAAATTAAACTTAAAATTTTAAAGTGCTATAAAGTTTGTATGATGTTTTAGTCGTCAAGCATCACCCTGTGAAGAGGAAATCAACAAAAATGCAATGAATGCAGTTTCAAGCAATCAAGTAGCTAATGCTGCTTCCAATAATGTAGTTGTGATTGACAGTTTGCATGGTGCACTACACCAAGGACAATTAATGAATCATCATCATCATGGAATGACTATGCCTTTACACCAACAATTCCAAGTACAAGGTGATCCAAATCAAATGGATCTCAATTCATACCATGCCAACAATGCTCAACAACAACAAGGCGCTATTGACTCCCAGGGAAATGTTATGACTCCATTTGATATTCAGGTATGTTTTATATTACATTTGTACAACAAATATTTTTAACTAGATTAAAATTATATCATAAATAGTAAAATTGTAAGTATTACAACATTAAGTTAAAGATAAAAAAAAAATTGGAAATTATTGTTTGTGTAATTTTTTTTTTTTTAAAGGGATGAGGTGAGGGTTGGAAATTAAAAGTAATACACTTCTAGTTGTTTTTAAAAGCACCGAGAAAAACCTGAATCAAAAACAAAAAACGGGGACTTTTACTCAATAGCAGGTTTTTTTTGATTAAATCGATATAATTGTTTGATGTAACTCAAAAACTAATAACCTTAGATACCTTCCCTTCTTAACATTTTTTCCCCAGATTTTTCATAAATGATTACATTTTCAAAATATTTTGACTTTTTTGAGTTATTTATCGCTATATAAGAGATTTTTAGAATTTTTTTTCAATTATTATTAAAGCATTTAAAGTTAATATATTGACCAAATTCGTCAAATTTTGTGTAATTTAAATATTCTTTAGGTATGGTCGGTAAGGGGTACTTGAAAACTTTAAATTCCTATATTATTATACTTTCTACTCACAATAACATTTTCAATTCAATGTTTTTGTTAAAATGTATTCAACTTACTGTGTTACTAATAGTAGAATAAATTATTTTTATAGCAACAATATCATGAGTTATACTTAGTAAGACCATTAGACCCTCTTCGTTCAGAGCTGCTTTTCTTATATTATGATTTTATATCATTGAATTCAAATTCAACACATACATTACACACACACTACACTATTGTACAATAGAGCGGTACCCACTTCCCACGTTTTTAAAAGTTAATACTTCCTTATCTATATAGGTATAAATGTATAATATGAAAAATCAATTAATATCTTTATATGGTTAGTAATATATACAGTGTGTCAGGCTCTTTTCACAGCCGTGTGTAAGCCTATGCGGTATATTTCGAAGTCGTCTGTGCGTACGAGGTTAAATAATGTTAGTCGAAATTCGCTCGTATGATACCGATTCGGTGTCAACTATAGGATTCGCCTGACCCGTTAAGTTCTATACCAGCTGTAAGTCAGTGACCGTGGTATATGCGCGACCGAAGTAATCACTGTTCATATTGTTATACGTCTCGGTGATATTTGCTTTCATATATTTCGTCAATCTTTCAATTAGTAAAAATGTCATCCCCGCCATCTGCTATCTCCTGGCTTTGTATAATTCATTGATTTTGTTAACCGTTTGTACTGTACACGCAAGGGTATTCTATTGTAGTGACGCCGGTATGATGTGAAATCGAAGTGTTCCGAAAGTTAAATCTTGGGCGTTTGACGCTTTATGTTTATATAGCCGTAATATATATTTATTATTAAGGGGTTATGTGTATGCAATTTTGTGTAGCGTGTGTAGTTAAATAGTGTGGTTTACGCCGCAGTGTGGTTTGTGTGAGACTGGATAGTAGATATTATATTATGTTTTTGAAACTGTACATTGCATGTAACAACTAGCATGGGTTACGGCTACTTTTATGCATCACCTATTTATGTAATACAATTTAGTCATTTTTGTGGTTATAAAGAAGCTTTTATACAGTACTTGAATCAAAATAATATACCGACACATTATGTCAATTACCCTTGTGTCATATTGATGTTATTACATTTCTACAAATTGATTAAATCCGACAAAAGCTTTATTTGGTATTGACTCACTATTTTTTCTTCAAATTTTTAAATTTTTATTATTTTTAAGGTTATAAGAAGAATGTCTTCATTCTGTGGAACGTTTCGAGTCGTTTTCAGAATAATAATTATATTATGAGATCTTAACATTAGAATATAATTAAATACTTTTAGCTCTTATATCCCAAATTTCCTAAACATCGAGAAGTATGTTTTGATTTTATTATTTTTTTAAATGGGTACCTATATTTTATATTTTTAAAAATATAATTTGTGTTTGTTTGATTTAGATTTAACTTATTTTAAATTTATCATCGACGTTTCTAATATAATAGGTATATACTTTTTTCCCCTATTATGCTTTATTCTGATAATAATAATAATAATAATTTATTTTTTATAAATTCACACTTTTCTGTCTGATTTTTCGAATATTCTTTGCGTTTACAAATTATCTTTTTTCAATAAACTTGTGCCAAGCATTACATTTTTCGCCAATAAGCATTTTCAATGCGCACATAAATATGTCAGCCGTCACACTTGCTGTTGCCAGGATAGTAGTAAATATTTTGTCGTTGAGTGAATTTTGCCAGGGGGGAATACAGGAAAAGTATTAGGCAATTTTCTCTTCGACAAAAATAGTAAGATGTTATACCTTCTCATGAACCACATATTATTAAGTTGGCGTCTAACCGACATTCTGGTTGTATTAACATAATGAGTTTCCACATTCGTTGACAATATTAAAAAAAGAATTTTTGCTAACCATAAAAAATACTATTTTGGATAAAATAAATAATTCATACAAAATAATAATCTAGCAATAAAAACAATTAGTTATGATAGAGCAATTGTAATTCCTGCAAGGTGAAACAAAAAATAATACTGATCTCGAATTTAAAATCGTAAAATTGTAAAATTGTAATAATATATTATCATGATTATCTAATTTATTGTAACAATATTGTTAACGTCAGTAAAATTAAAATCCCAATTGCGTAGTATTTCCGTCCTTTTAAAATTGTAAGAAGGATAAGTGCCTATAATAATAGGTAGATAAGTAATAATAATGATAGATAAGTAATAATAGATAAGTCCCTAACCTATAAGTGCTATAATTTCTCTAAATTTCAGTACTTTGGTTATAACTTAAAATCATGAAAATAAATAACAAAGAACATTTTTATGTTATTATTTATTTGAAAAGTCAAGATTATTTAAAAATATTTTCTCATTTGATGCATTTGCACCTGACCTTTTTCTACGGGCGTCCTCGGTTATAAACGATTACTATAAAAAAAAAATAGCGAGAATAAGTATTTTTTACATTTTATTTGGTGATTTCAAAAGTATACATTATTTATTTGAAAATGTTATAGTTTAATTAATTTTTTGCCTTAGATTTTTATCAGTGAAATTTTGCTTTTATTTTGCTATTGATGTTTAATTTACTATCTAATTGTGAGTGTTTTATAACGACATTAGCCTTTGCGCAAGTGTTTGTCGTTCACACGGGTTGGGGTTGCCCTAAATTTCCGCTAGTAAAGAAATGAAGATAGTCCAAGCAAAAAGTGATTGATATTGATCTCATTTCTCTTGGGATGGATAAAATTACAGGTCAAAGAGTTGATGCTTTTTTTTTCTTGCTAAACATAAGAAATCACTAATGAACTCTTTAAGTACATATACTTATAAATTGTACTGATTTTGTAGTTTGAAGTACACTTTATTTTTTTGAAATACGTACGGTATATCCTTAACTTTTTTTTTTAACCCAAAACTCAATTTTTAAACAAAAAACCTAATTTGGAATTTTTGCGTTTATCTATAGTATTTAAACTAAGATTTTTTTTTTATGTGCTTATTTTCATTTTTTTAAACTTTTGTTTCTTTTTTGATATAACATTAGTACTTATATTATTTTCATTCTCCGTGTCCTAAGAAGAACACGTACATTTTTAATTATTATGTTGGGTGCATTATTTTCATAATTAAGTTAAATAATAACGAGAAATAATGAGAAAGTAGTAAAACAATGAGTTGTGTTTAAAATTTAAATAATTTATGCCAAGCACCAGATATCTGTTGAATTATTATTATGTATTTTTGCGAGTTATATTATGCTTGTATTTCAAAGACATAATATTTTTTGATGCAAATAATGTATATTAAAATATTATTAGCAGAGTTTCCTTTTATACATTATACAAGATAATTATATCGTGTTAAAAGAGTTACAATTTTTGATTGTTAATACTTAGTTACCAATCTTTAGTGTATTTTTTATGTTTTCTACATTCATTATCCTTTGTTTTTGTCTTTTCTTTTATTTCATTCTTATCTAGTCTTACACGGGGTTTACATTACTTTGATAACATGTGGTACAACATATTTTATAAATACTAATTCTTAAGACATTGCTTATTAGTCATTATTATTGTTTCAATCGTCTATAGTATAGACTCTATACTATAACCTCGCCACTTAATTAAATCCTTACATACATTTTATTATTTTGTTTAATTTAATTTCCATTGAATAACTTCAGTAAACCGCGTGTTTATTAAGTAGTATAAGTTATATACACAGCACGAATTTCAATTCAAAAACAATGCAGTCGTTATTATTTTTCACAAAATTGTTAACGAGTATAGTATATATTAACACGGCAACAAATCAAACCACGCGCTACAGAACGAAAGAGCCAATGCCGCTAAAACTTTTCCAGCTTTAATCGGCGTGACATTAAGTTGTATAGTGTGGTTTTCGAGAAATCTTAAATAAATCATGGGTCTAACGAGGGGAGAGTAGTTATACGCGACTCACCGGTTGTCCCTACGCGTGAGGAATTATTACGTTTTGCGGTTTTCGTAAACTAGGTATATTACGTAATTGAATTTTCCGAACGTTTGGAGCAGGCCTTCTCTCTTCCGCCTTCCCACCTTAGCCCGTTGCGCGCGCGTGTTTCGCAATTTCTACTACTCCGCCGCCGTGTATTAATCTCTGTTGACTACGGTGTCGTCGGCATGTAATGATATAGCCACTATATAGAGTAGTGGTGGTGGTGTTGTATATAGATAGCGGCTTGTGGTGGTGCAGTGCTTAGCGTGGGTGGTTGGGTGGCGGACTGACGGACGGACTAGCGAACGCACTTTTCGGTGCCAATTAGAAGGCGGATTCGCCGTTACTGCGTGTGCGTATGTACGTAAACACATTTGTTCCGCACCGACGACACGACGGCGATCGTCATGCCGGGCTACGGTATCGTAAACTCGCTATTGTTACACAACAGCGGCGTCGGTGAGTACGTTGACACGTGTACGCGCCCGCCCGTTGCCCGGACCATGCGCAGTTTTTTCCTCCAGAGGTGTTGGTGGACGAATATGAGAGAAAGGTGATATGGATGAGGAGGACGACGACGGCTTGGCGTTGGGGTTTTGTCATAAATATAACCATTATAACAACGTCACAGTGTACACGGCTGTATTATCTTCTGTGTACTTTCTGGTGGAGTTAGCTATGTCATCATCGGGTGTTTTGCGCACGCGCTCGCTATCGTAGTAAAGTATTGGGTCGTCGGAGTTGTTGTCGTCGGCGTGTTGTGTTCTCAGCTCTGTCTCACTCTCTCTTGGTGGTGTGGCGGATGTTAATATGTGGAATTCGGCGGCATGCACGCGATGGGGTTATTAATAGAGGAGTGTATAGCCGCTGCCGGGCGCACCGGTGTTGTTGGCACGCGTAGACAGGGTGCGAACGGCGCCGCACACCTTGACTGGCCTGTTGTCGGCCGGCCAGATTTTTCCCTCGTACACACCTTTCTGCATCGTTTAAAAGAACGCTACTAATAATAAAACGTCGACGGAGAAAAAGTGCGTGGAAGTAGAGTTAGTGTTAGTGTTAGTGAAAAGTGTGTGTGTGTGTGTGTGTGTGTTAGTGAAGAAGAGCGAACAAACACCGTGTGCGAGAGGTGGAAAAAAAATCAACAAATCTTCGAGATCGGACGCCGTTGGCCGACGTCGATCAATCAATGTCGACCCAAATACCAATAAAATGGAGGGTGGATATAGGTTGGAGTTATGTGTTTGTGTGTGGGTGGGTGGGCGGGTGAGTAAATGTGTGAGCGTGAATAAGTGAGTGTATTTTTTAAATTTTTTTTAACACCCTAAAATCTATAGTTTTTGTTTAATGTACAAGAGTTCAATTATAGCAATAGATAGTTACTTATGTTATACATCTTTAAACAAAAATACGTCCTAGTTTAAATATTTTATGTTTTTATTCTCAATTAAAAATTTTAATGTAAAATGTATATGTATATGTATGTAAAATGTATGTTCCGACATGTTGATATAAAAACTATGTGCATCATTAACATTTAATTAATGTCGTGAAAAAGTGAATTATTTCTAGTGTTATTTGCAGGTACTTAGATTACATTATTCCAAACTTTAGGTAATTACTATAACTGTTTTAAAGTTTTATACTTAAGTGTAACGTCATTATATCTACGTATATTAGACAAGTTGAATCGTTTAGACATTTAATCTAAGAGTAAGTCTGCCATACCTAATTTGAATCAATAGATTAATTTCTCTTTTTTCACTATCGACCACCCAGATTTTCATGGATTCTTAACTACTGACTCGTACACTAAAATAAATCGTGAAAGTGCACAAATAGAGTCCTAGGTTGTATTGTGAGTTTATTCTATCATATAGTTTCTTTACAGTTCTTATTGTCGGTGAAACTCAGATTTATTTGAGTTTCCTCATAAATAAAATCGATTTTATCATCGGAGGATAAAATAGTAATTAGCATAATTCCTAAATCACTAATTGCCCATTGCTATACCAGTAGGTAGGCATGTCAATCCAACAGTAAGTTTTACTACTCGTATATTCTGCCGATGAAATAGTTGTATTTTATTTCCAACAGCTTAAAGTTTTTTTCCATGTACCTATTTGTGTTACTCTATATTGATAAAGTGTAATACGGAGTTAAAGAATTTAAAATTTGATACTATGCTAGCCTAAATTGGGTACACTTTTATTGCACCAAACTCAATCTTACAGGTAATCTGTTGTATTCAGTGGTAAATTTTTGACATTTTTCAGAGGGGGGGGGGATTTTTTGAAAAATAATACTAATTAGTATAATTTTTTATTTATGTATTACGTATATTTTATATTTTATAAAATAAAATCGAATCTTCTTTTGGTTTTGTTGCCGAGTTCAGTCAAGACTGCACCAACAATTTTCATCCCTATGATTCGATATTATAGCCCAGCCATTCAATCTAACCTTCATAATTAGGCTTAACTGGTCTTTTATTTGATAAACTTTAATTTAACGTGATAGTTTGGATATCAAAGGTGGTTCCTACCCACTACAGCGGTAGCAGTCAAATGCAGCAGAACACAATTTATATATTATTATATAAATATTATTATATATATTATTATTTATATTTTTTATATATTAATCTGTACGATAGAAATAATGCCAGTTACTAGGAAATATTGAGTTGGATTAGTATAGGTATAGCAAGCAAATTTAATAAACTTATTTTTTTATCACTTCACCCGAAGAACCAACATTGAATGTGTTGGTTATATTGCTAATCCATTATGTTGGAAATTAATTCTTTTATTTAACTTATACCATTAGAATCTTTTAGCTATCTAAAACAGCTGTTAGAAAACTAAATTTCCCATCTCCGTATTAATTGCTTACCATTTTTATATAAATACCTATCCAATTTGTAAATAAAAATTATGAGGATTAAGTAAGTAAAAGTTATCGTGTTGTTAATGTTAGTATTGACACTTTTTAAGAGAAGCTTTGGATTTTTTTTTAAAACTTTGCACATAAGTTATCATGAATTCTATTATTCAATAAATAATAGTAATATTGTTTTGTTAAATTTATCATGTTGGAATTGGTTAAAAACAGTTTTTTCTTTTGTGGGTTATGGTTTGAATTTAAGTTCCTGGGAAATATTATATATGTGTTGATAAAATAGAAAGTGTAGTTAATTTATCGGTCATTTGCACGATACAAACAATACAGTACAATTATTGTAAATATGCTGTAAAATATTTGTGTTGCCAGATACTAAAGAATATTTTAAAATCCATTACTTTTACTATAAGTTAAAGAAATGTCAGTTTTTTGCATTTTAATAGTAGACATTTTATTTATTTTTATTGTTCTATATTAAATACAACTTTTATATTTTGTGATTTATATTTTGGTTTATTTCTAACCAACTATAATATAAAACTTGTATGTATATGGATGGACTTTATAATATAATTTAAACTTTTCACCTAGTTTGTTTTGAAAACTAAATAATTCAAATCATTCATATTAAGTATAGTTATTTCTGTGTCATAATGTTTTTTTATTTTATAATAGTACATACCTATTTAAAGTCAATATTGTTATACTATTCAAATAGCTTATAAGTTATAACACATTATATACGTAGTTATTAGTTGGAGAATGCAAGTGTACAATTTCTATTTAATAAACCACGTTTACATACAATTTTTGCGGTTTGGCTATTTCCCAATGAGTTGTCACCATTTATGATTTGGACCATTTCACTTTTCATAAGATAATAAAACCTCTCATTTCTTTCTACTTAGATTACATTTTATGAACTCAATTTGTCTTTTTTTTCAAATAATTTCCTGCGGATCACGTTCCGTTTAATAATTCGTTCTCGCCATACATTAATCATTAGTCATGCCCCAAGAGGGTGGTTCTGCATGACGGTTTCCGCTCAGGTGTCTATTTATGTCCTTGGCGAATCGCTTTCAAGTGTGTCAATATAAATGACTACCTTGTGATTTATAATCTTTATATTTTTGTATATTTCGGCACTAGGGTTTAATAAATTTAACGTGAATGACTTACGGAAATTAAAAATCTTATATTATTTTGTCTGTTCATTTTGTTGCATAGATAATATTAGTAATTAAATGATGCTGAAATAAATACTTGAATATTTTATAAGTAATATTTATAATCAGACTTAATTTATATACGTAGTATCAATATAACTTATTTCCTTATCGTATTTTTCGAAAAGTTTTCAATCTTTAATAATTGCAGTATTTATATCCCATCTTCCTGTATATACATGAAAAGGGTTTAAACTGAGTGATATAGAACTAATTAATAGTGGTAGGGGTCTGAGTGTTGTCTCGTTCAGACTCTGGTAGTTTGGCAAAAACTCGGCTTCCCCCTCATTTACTTCTTTCTTTGAATCATGTGTATCGCTTGTAATTACGATGCTTGTTCATATAAAAATCGTTAAAGCTAATGGAAAATGCTGGATTTGACGTGTTGTTGCTGAAATTAGACACGATGACTGATTTATGTCGTAATGTTTACGTTTAATTTAGTAACATTTCATTAAGTTGTGTTACTTTTTCTAAATATACTTTTATTTTTGCAACATAAAACTAAGTAATGCTGAAAGCTGATGTAAATTGATAGTTCACAACATCGAAAAAACGATTACGTGATACATGATATCATAAGGAAATTTATATATTGTTTTCTTTCGTTAACCTGTTATTTTTTGAGAGTCATTTTCATACTTTTAGGTGTTAACGAAGCATTTTATAACATTTCCCAAATCATTGCATGATAGACATAACATTTAAAATGTGTCTGAATCATGTTTGCGTGTTAAAAGTACCTTTAAGTAGTAATACAACAGTTTTAAAAGTATGTTATTATTTCATATAAATTTTCTATTTAGTGTAGAACTTTTGTGTTAAATGTAATTAAAATTGTCTGTTTTTCACGGTTCAGACTCGGATGCAAACGAGTTGAGTAGTTTTTTTAGTGAAACGTCAAACTGTGTAGTATTTGAGAACGTTATTTTCGAGCATTTAGTATTCATGTGCCAAAAAATGTACTCACAGTTACGTTAGAGAATAAATGTATATTATTTACAAGTGTACATATATTATTATAATAGGTACATGTAAAACAACGAAATCATCCTTAACGCATTTTAGCTTGTTGTTATGTCATTGCGAGACCATCGTGACACGTATGTTGTGTTAAAAACGTCACTTGTTGTTGAAGCCATTGGTCTTTTTTTACGAAGATCCGAGTGACCCACTAGAGAATTGAAAATTTTCTTTGACCCGTTATGTTTATTGGCCGCTGGCGACCACCGACCGGTTTTATACTATAGCGGCAGTCTACGACCGGGTCGTTAGTAAGGAAACTGCAAAACGCTTGATTTTTTTCTTATTTTTTTTCTCTTGTTTTATTTGCGAACTATCGTCTTGGGGATACCACGCACAAACTGATATTATCATCGCCCCCAAACAATGTGCCCCCTGAGGTTTGTCGTTAACTGCGAGTACACGTGTGTATAAACAGAAAAACGGGGTATAGGTTTTTGGAGATCCATTTCAATTTTTTTTTAAAGATTAAAAAAAAGAAAATGAATCCAATATACCTATTTTAGTTAACGAAAAATAGTAGTTTATTTTTTGTTTTCATATTGCAATTTATTTCCATGCACACTTTATTCTCATATGGTATGCATATATTTCACCCTTATCCCGACTCATGATAAGAAAAGTTAAAAAGTCCTCAGTGTGCGTGTACCTATTTTATTCTGTTTGGTCATCGTTTCTACGCAAAAAAATATTAAAAATAAATAATAATCGTTGTTCACGGGTTTCGTTGTTACAGTGTGCGTGAGAGGCACGCGCGTCAACGACCCACGGCGGCCGTGGTGAAGAACATCGCCGCCATTCGACCATATTATATATTGTGGAGGTTGTCGACCCGTACGCGATGTTTTAGTCGGGCAACCGTGACGCGGCGATCTTTCGGGTGTAATTGCAGCGTTTTCGGACTGTACAGTCCTTGTAGTGGCAGGAGTGTATGTTTTTGTGGGACTGTGGGGGGGGGGGGTGTGGTTAAGTTTAAGTGAGAAACCGCAACGGTGTCGACATTTATGGTTCTGTTATATAGAGATATAATTGAAAACTGAGTTATTTATTTTATTGTACGATAGTACTCGAAACCAGTTTTATTATAATATCGGAAACAATAGGATTTTGGGTAGTAGTTATATTGATACTCTTAAATTCTTGTTTTCTATTGGCACGTTATGTTAAATAATGACGTAAGTATATTATATACATATAAACGTGCATCATTTTATGAATGTTTAGGCTTTTTTTTTAAATGTAAAAAAAAATGAGAGTACCTATGTCTAGTTGGTGTTGGTATGAATGATTTATTTGTCGTTTTGAATTGCACCGCCCCCGCCACTGACAGAGCACGCATAGTGAGCGTGAGAAGTTGCTGGTTTCGACTGCAAACACGCCCGGTGAAAACTAGTGGTTACCATGTTTCGATCGGATCCGCCAATTTTCTTAATCTTGGTGTTTTACGCTTTCGAAATATTTTTTTTTTCTTATACTAAAATCGGCAGTAAATAATTTCTTTTGGTTTAAAATAGTATAGGTACTTTTTTCTTTGTTTTTTTTTCAATACTACAATATGCCACCTTCTTAGTAAACAATAAACATTTTCAGAAAAACATTTAATATATTATATTGTTTCATCTTGTATCTACCTTCTTATCCACATACAGTATTATAGTAATGTATAGGTACATATAATTGATTTTGGTTTTGGTTTTTTGTTCTAATTTTTTATAGTTGTCACATTATTTATGTTTTATAATTCGATACATTGTCTGCCTACTCACTTCTAATTGCTTGAAAAATAAATTGTTTGCGTTAAATGTTAAACTGTTCAAGTTCCTATATTAAATTGCAAAGACTGTCTATAAATATATTATACACGCAGTGCCGGATTAAGGTTTTTGCCTCCCATAAGTTATAATAAAAGGCTACAAATTATTATCAAAATAATATGATTATATATTATAGTCAATTATAACTGTCAATTTATAAAATGTATTAGCTTAGTTATTTAATTAATGTAGTAGTATACTCTAGAACATAAGTTCTTAACCGGGGGTCCATGGACCCCTTGGGGGTCCGTAGATAGTTACTCGGGGGTCCACGGAGTGGCTGTGAATTTTTTCAATAACCCAAAAATAAATTTCTTTTGATAGCGTTTTTAAGATAACAATAATAATGTCTTGCCCGCATTCTGCCACTTGAAAAATAACAATGTTTTTAAATATAAAATTTAGATTATTTATATACAGGGTGTCCCAGGTCTATTTGACTAATGCAATAACTTTTGCAGCAGTAACAGTGAAAAGCAAGAAATAATTTTGAATTTTAACACACTTTGAAAATTATTTAAAAATTAACGCCTGAACCAAATTAAAAGTTTTAAACGCCAAAATGGTTTTTAAATACTTATTTTTGAAATAGCTATCTTGGATTATTAGAAAAATATTAAATAAAAAATTTAAATTATTTATTTTAGTTGTAAAAAAAAAAAAAATATATATAAGATATACAAATTATAGCGCAGAGCTCTACAAATCATTAAAAAAAAAAAAAAAAACTTAAAAATATTGAATAGAAAAAAAGTTATTGCATTAGTCAAATAGACCCGGGACACCCTGTGTATTTTTTTTTGATGATGGAGATGATGGAGAGGGTCCGTGATTATATTTTATACTTCAAAGGGGTCCATGGACCAAAAAAGGTTAAGAATCTATGCTCTAGAACTCTTGTACATTTATTAATTTATTTATTAACATAAAACAAATGTTTTTTTTTTTTTTAAATAAATTACTTGATTGCATTTGTACATGTACCATGTCAAAATGTTGTGCAGTTTACATAGTTCCAACCATATTGTTTACTCTGATTTCATAGATTTCATATAATAACAACTGTGTCCGGTTAACGGACATTATTTGTGTTTTACTGTGTTATATGTAGGTACACAGTTGATGCAGTTGTTATAATATACATTGAGTAGGTAGTACATTTACACTTATTCCAATGTTAATTTGATAGGGTTTACAAAACACATTTTAAACGAGAAAATAAAATCTTCATGGTTTGCGTTAAATGCAAATACTCATAATTAAAAATCGAAGCCAAAAAACAACACAGGCCCAAAGCACGCGTGTTTTTTTTCTTCTGAGAATCCCGTCAAGTTTGTTTTATCCACATTATTATTATACATCACACACGTCTTTCCCACTACACGGCATTGAGTGTTTTAACGTCATATTCGATTACATTTGGTTAATGTCATTACGATGGTCACATTATAGCAGTATGTATGTATTGCGACTAGCGTGGATCAATTTTCCAACGACCTGTTATTTCACGTTTAACGAGTCGGAATCTTATTCTTTTTTTTTTTGGTACGCAAATAGTGTCTCAATTGATGCTCCGGCTCATGCGTGCTCTCGTTTCATCATTTCGTTACTATATTTATTATAACAATATAAATTATATTATTATGTGCACTTTATTGTTAGACGATTATGCAGACTATGTATATAAGATGCGTTGTACCTACATAATATAAGTGCCTGACGTCGCCGCCATGCATTTATTGTAATGCTTATATGTATATGCGAGAATTCCCGTTACGTGTTAGTCGTGCGAACGTGTTCCAAGCGCGCGTGCGTGTTCTTCGCGGCCGTGACGATTTTTTTCATTGTTTGCTTATCAAAGTAATAATAAAAATGATAATAGTAATAAAAAACCACGCGACAAAAGATCCCTTTTATTCCGTTTATTTTTTCCGTTAAAAATGAAAAAGTGATGGATTGTGTCAAAGACTTTCTGCGTCGCGCGTAGTGAAAATTGAATGTATACGCATACCTTCATCGCTGTGACGTATTTTGTATATTGCCTCTACACGTATGTAGGTACTCGTATTCGTGTACACGCGGGAGTTCGGGGATGACGGGTTGGTGGTTTGTTTATTTATTTCCCTTTGATCTGTCGGCAGGTTGTACCGCAGAACACTATACACGAAAGGGTTGTATATGTTTTTAGACTAGATCTAGTTTAAGGTCTCACGGACACTTCATTATATTTGTCACAGTTTTGAATAATATACAACACATTTCTTCTTTACTATGTGTTTACGGCTAAACGAGCTGGTAGTAATGTGTGGGTGAGTGAATCACTTCGGCTATGCGTTAGGAATTCGTGAAGGGGGAGGGGGAGAAATTCTTTGTTAAAACAGATTGTCAAATAACCGTTTAATTTTGAAAAAATATTTATTTCTATGATTATGTATGCTAGACATAATTCTTAATCCATTGGCCTAGAAGAAAATCATTATAAGTCTTAGTCGTCTTATAATCCTTGCAATTAATTTATCACAATACCAAAATGTTGATAATACCTAATAATGGTTTTGTATTATGTATATTTGCTATATTTTCTCGTCGACAATGTTATTCAGTACAGCTAGTTGGTGTGTGTATAATGACTAATAATGAGCTATAATTCAGAATACCTAATCTGATACTGATTGTATGTATTTTACCATTACAGTATTATTACACGCGCACATATATATATATGCAACCTTTTAATCAGCGAATAATTTATCCACGTATACCCATTGTTTTCCAGTGCACGCTTAAATGTCGTTTCATTGTGACTATATGGTTTGAAAAATAGACATTATTCGCTTTGATAAATAAAAATTTAAAAAAAAAGAAAAAAAGTGATATAAAAGATTTGCAAAACCGACTGCGAGCATTTTATGATTAACATTTCCGGTGTACGCATGAATCCTGTTTTGTTGTTTACAGAGTTTCAAAAATAACGATACAATATTTTTTTGATGTCCGTACTATCTAAAATCCCTCTGTGGTTGTCCCGTAGTTTCGTAACTCTTGAAACACATTTCATATTACTCGTTACTAAAAAAACCAAAACAAATTAAATTATTACTACCGGTCATTAATTTTTGTTTTAAAACTATCACGGAAAACCACACAATGTTGGATCGTCGTCATCATCCACGTGACTTGACCCCGCCATAATTCACCGACATTAATGTACTTTGCGTGTGCCGCTGTGTTTACCGCCGACTATGTCGCATTGCTTTAAATTTCGTTCGCTTGACCGCGCGACGCGACTATTTGTCTCTCTCGTTGGAAATTCAGCTGCGCATTTTCCGCGTATACTGGGAAAATGTCAAAAAGGAGAACGATATGACGGTGTTTGCTGTGCCGTATGCGGCGCTTGCCTCTGACTTACCTCTATACGCGACCGATCTATTTCGAGTGGATATTATATATTATGTGTATGCGTATTGAAGAACATCACGTTGTTCGTGACCGACGACTTTGTAGTTGTAGTAGTAGTAGTAGATGCTGTGGGTGGGTGGGTCGGTGGGTGGATTGCTGCGACTAGAGAAAAATTTTCAAAAAGCATTGGCGATTAGTGCGCGTGGCGGCATAGGCACACGACCGGCAGTGCACAATATTCACGTCAAACGCCGCCGCCATCGGTCGTCTATATTTACGTTGCCATAGCCTCGCGTGATGGAATATTTAAAGACATTTACGCTGGATATGGATATGGATATCGGATATGTGTACATATACCGATGTTTGTTGTGTGCACATAATGTATTGCGTTTTGAATTATTTTTTCAGATTTTATTTTGCACGAGCAGGTTAACTATTATTGCTCCACGCGTGAAATCCGTCCCGAATTCTACCTCAACCACAGCCCACGTTCGGGAAGGAACGATACCTCCGACGCGCGAGCGTATACTTACCTATATCGATGTCCGTTTGTAGTTTATTCGATTGTGTATGTACATTGTTCTTTTATTCGGAAGTGTGTCTGTGATATGATTATGTCGTCGGTAGTGGTTGAGGGGGGAGGGATGGGTTGTAGGTGAAATACATTTTGCGTTCCGGGACATGCTCTGAGTGCTTTTCGCACGGATGACTGGTAAACGATATTTCATTCGAATCGTTGACCTCAAGTACTCCGTATGAAAAAATAAGTAAAGAAAAACCTATTAATTAATATCCCATTTTGTAATGAACAGAGTTCGCTCACTTAACACAACAGCATAGATTCGTGTCTGTTTTCTCTGGTAAATTAATTTAAAAACCGATAATAATCTACAAGTATTTTACCTTCATACCATATTAGTCTGTGAATTCCGGATTGATAAAATGAGGCTGTGTTGGGATAAGTGTGTGGATTTAATATTATATTATATTCGTATGAATCTAGATAAATCCGTTCACAACAAATAATGCTTAATAAATAATAAAGTATCCTAGACAAAGTGTTAACTTAGCAGCTATTGGGCATTAAGCGGGTGGACATTTTGATGGTAGTAGTATACCTACATATACCGGGTATGATATTTAACTATTTTCGATTTTCAATTTACACAGTGAAGAGTAGTATTTTTCTTCTTCATAAAATGTTGTTAGTACGTTGTTATTTTGTAATAAGATTTTTTTCAAACTGTGTAAACAATGTAACGACGTACTAAAATTGTATTTTTTAAAACTTCTTCATCTCTTCTGTTTTTCTGTTTCATAACATTTTTATGAGGTTTGCTTGTTATTGTGTTCTGCTTACTTGCATAAGAAGTCGGAGGATTAAAAATAAATACGTTTGTATTCACGGGAAGTATATACAGAATTATTTACATAGAAATTTAAATTATTTATATTTTAAAATTGTATCTGCGGGAACAGTTATATTTTATAAATTATTATTTATTATTAAACCTTATCAACCTTATTACCTTTATACCTTATTAGTTTTGCTAAGTCTTGATATTTTATTTAAAAAAATTGATGTTTTTACAATTTTTATTCGTTTTCGAAGAACCTAATTTCCTTTATGATGGCGTAAAGTATTTAATATTCCATTGGAAATTGATTATTCCCTTGACTGCAGTGCTCATTTGATACCCCAAAAATGTAATAAAAGTCATTTTTCTTGTGACAAAACTTATTTATTGTCATCGTGTAATTTATGAAATTAATTTGTCACGTACAAAATTAAAAAATATTTTTTTATGGTTATACTGCAATACCTAGCACAAATCACCCTAACGTATATTAAAACTAAATACGTGCATCAAGTGACCTTTATGATATATTCTCGGAAATTATAATACTGTTGGATATAAAGCAAATTAAAAAAAGTTCATTGGTAACACGAATTTAACCTAATTACAAGAGTTAAATGATTAAATCTGCCAATAACTTTTGTGTGAAGCGGCTCGAGGGTAAAATCTCAAATTTTTATGGCTGCTGTTAAATGGGGTTTTCTGTACACTCACCCCTCTTAAAGTCTGCTTATTAAGACCAGCTTTGGGTGTTTCTTTTGTGTATTTAAGACGTTTTTACGATGGCTTTTAAAAATGTATATTATACTGTGGTATCCCAGATTTGATTTGATTACCAGAAGGTAAAAACTTGCCGTTTGGAGAAGGGTAATGAACCTCTGGGAAATATATAGTTAAATATATAAAATAAATAAAGGCAGTTTGAAAAATAAAAAGTTTTAATATAATAACTGTATGTAGACAAGCTAATAAATAAATCTTCGTTGAAACTACACGTTATAGAAATGCCTTAAATGAAATTAAATTGAAGCAATTTATTTAGAAACTGTTAGAATATCACTGTACAATATTCCTAAGAAGACTTGACATAACGAATCATTTTAAAGATTGTACTTAATGATGATTTGAAATAGGTAGGTGTACAGTGTTAAAGCATTTCCAGTTTGATATCATTAAAATAGATTTGTTTTAATTGCTACCCTCGTTACCTCGTCGTGTTAAGATTTATCTTGTAAACGATAAAGTAGTGATTATATATATTTTTTAAATATGACAGTGTGTGCTGCAGTTATTATTAATTATATAACTCGTTAAATTATTTTTATTCATTAAGAGTTGAATATACTGGATGATTTACCAAGCATGCTCACCCCCTTTTTCTTTAATAATGCAGTTATTCAAAATCTAATTTTTGGATAAATTTACTTAAAAAAATAATTTTCCGGACGAAGGACTATTATCTTTAATATAAACCATTAACTTAAATTAAGAAACTACTCGTTCAAATTTTGAATAAGGGTACATCAACATTTCTCCCAAAATTCTTTACTGTAAAAAAAGGGTTCTTCTTAGAAAAACAGAAGTTTGTATCCGGTCATTACTAGATAGAAACTCTAAGTAGTACAAAAAAATTTAAGAATTTAAATAAATTCGTTATTAAAATAAAAACTGGGGTGAGCATGCTTGTTGAATCACCCTGTATATGTGTATACGGTTATATGGTTTTTTAATTATTATATCCTTATACATTTTGCGCTCTAAATTAACTGTTAATTACGAATAAAAACCCTTCACTGTCATCGGTGATGAACAGCAGTAGTCAGTGGTGTGTTGTTATTTTTCACACATTTGCATATTCACATAGCATGAAATGCGTTCTATACGCCGGGTACAATACAGTGTAATATTTTAATTCTGCTGTCATGTCCAAACGTACATACTCGTCATCGTCGCAGCGTGCCAGATAGTTAGACAAATTAAGTAATTATTAATAAAATATAACAAGTATTTTTTTTTTGGACGGCCGATTGTTTTCCCTTGTGCAATGTTGGGGTATAAATCCAAACCGATGATGTATTATAACACTATATTTTATACATTATACACGTACGTAAATCTGGACAAGTGTAGGGTTATTTTTTAACTACTAGGTATATGATAGTATTTTATCGGCATAGTATTACTTTTTTTTACTATCATCGTCATTACTATTATTATTATATAATGTACATAGTTGACTTTCCGGACGTCCGTCGGACGCGCGTATAATATCGTTGTGTTGTTTTTGCAAAATCGGTGAAAATTTCCTTTCACGATCGTCCGACGACTGCGACGGGAATCCGTATGGTCGGTTGCTATTGGACATCGGCCCAGCCGCGGCAATGCGCGCATGCGCCGTCGCATTCTCGTCGCGGGTGATGTGCGGGGCGCGCTTCTTCCCACCTAGCGCGAACGCCGTTGCTGCTACCGCCTATGTGGACGACGACGACGACGCGCGCGCGGCAAAACGCACACGCGGCCGCCGCCGCCTTTATCCGCGCGCACGCACACGCATCAGTGTTTGTGCGACTGTCTCTATTGGCGGGCTTCGTCGTTGACCGCGTTCGTACCGTATTCGTCGTCCCGATATCAATCCGCGTGGATGTCTTGTCTTAGCAAACATTTTGATATTTTATGAAATCACCAAATCAGTTAAAACATTTTCCTCTTTCGTTAATAAAAAAAAATTTTTAGTGACGTTTGTGTGTAATATCACATATTTTAATATAAATATAAAATAGGTACTAACTTTTAACGTACACTCGTTATATATCATCATGGTCGAAATCTGGCGGCGCGTTTAGCGGCGCTTGACCATCCGTCGACCGCCGAGTCTCCAACGCCGCCGACGCCATGGTGGTACTGGAAAACCCGATGCCGGATCCTCTGGCCACCGGCGTCGGTCTGGTGCAGGATGCCACGGCAACCACCCCGTTGACCGTGGATACTACTGGTGCCGTGGCGCCGCAACACCACCAGTCTTCGGTCGGTGGTTGCCTGTCTGCCACGTATCCGATACCCACGACTGCTGCGGCGGCGGCGGCTGTTGCCGGGCAAAGGCACCATTTGAAAATGGTGCCCAAACGGTTCATCAACATGCACCAGTGGTTCAACCCGATCGGCGTCAAGCAGATCAAAGAGGCCATGGTACGTGCCCGGCGCGAATTCTTTATACCCGATCCGGCGCCATGCATAACAATAGCATAACTTTACTGCAACAGATCTCTTGCAGTTTTTTCTTTTGCAATAGCACGATCAAAACCGTCCTTCTATAGCAACCTTTGGTGTTGTAGTTCTTCTCTTTCTTAGACTGTGTCTACGAGAAAAAAAATATTTTATTAACAATAATATTGTTTGTCAAAAAATCACACAAAACCAGTATATTGTGCAAATATATTTTCTCTTTATATAATGATCACCACCTCTATCGTGGCCCGTGTGTGTGCCTATACTAATTTTTATCTCTATTCACCCCGACAAAACGTTTTCTCTGGTCCATTAGCCATCATCTTTCTCTTACACTTTTTCTGATACGGATGAATAATATACCGTGTCGTTTTTACACGTCCGACGCACTATACGCGATATACTCAACATTAAAAAAAAAGTAGGGAAGTCGCACGGTTTTCTAAGAACATGCATGGCGGCGACGTGTTTTCGCCGAACACCGCGCGTGTGCGAGTTAAGTCTGTTAACTTGGCCCGGAAAAAAATGAATTATTTTGTAATGGGAAATAATAACTGTTCGTCCTCGGAGACTACAACGAAGTTTATTACAATTTCAAAAAAGAAAATGTGTATATACCGTTTCTGAAATCTCGCTAGACCCCGTTCATAAATCTGTTTTATTTTTTATAACCGTATAAATATATTACACGCGCATATAAAAATATATTTATACGTGTATTGTGTATATATGATGTTATCTACCTATATATAGATTTAACAAACTTTACGCGATCATGACTATTGCTATTTAAATGCGTTATTTAAATTCAAAATGTAATACATTTAACGTAATTTGGTGGAGTAGTACCCAAATTTTAGCAATTCCTCTAAAAGTCATAGACCTCTGGATACAGGTCGTTGATTTTTCAAGGTTGATTTTAGATCAGTTAGTTTTGACTACGAAAACGCATTATTCGTGCGAAACCGATACAAGTAGACCGTGTACAGATTGATTTTTGTTCGTGTGCGCGAAAAACCCTAGAAACATTAAGTTTTTTAAGAGGCTATTGACACAACGAAGGAAAAACTACCCAACGCTAACAATAATGTGTTTTTCTTTGCAACCAGAGCGTGACGACCCATAAGGCGATTTTTTTTTAATTTTTAACACGAATTTTTCCCGAGTTAACCGGAATAATCTACTGCTCGTTGTCAGAACGATGCATGTTATTAGTTTTCTTTACCTATTCAAAAAAGATTCTTTTGTTCTATGCATTAAATGTTTTCTTGAATCATGATCGTAGGCTTTTATATTATATAACATTGGATAAAGCGTAATTTTTTAATATAATTAATAATTTCAACAGTGAAGTTAGTATAAACATATATGATATATCCAACCACGAATGTTTGTTAATAATATACTTAAAAGTTAAATGAACATTAATGTGTGTATACTGATGTGGTGTAAACGTGTGGTGCACTTCGTAAGATTTTATCAGTTAAATTTAATTTTGATTTACCTAGTAGGTACGTTAAAGTAATAGTAAATTATACGTAAGCAATGCAATTTCATATAGTTTTTTTCAAACTTAATTAAAGTTCATGAAAACTCGTTTGTGATATCAGATGTTAAAAATATACAATAACTATTATAAGCCGTTAAAAATGTGACTAAACGTGGATGAAAATATTGCGTTCACCGAGTCAGACGCTGATTGGTCATTTTTTGATACAATAACATGTCCAAGGACACGTAGTATTCGAACAATTGGTGTATTTTAATCAATACAGCAAAGAACAAAATAAATCTTCCAAATTGGGGACACATGACTCTTCGAAAATCACTGTTTATAAGCAGATTGTTTTCGTGTGCTATACACGTTTCGAGCCCGTCATTTTTTTTTTGCCAAAGACTTCGTAAAGATTCTGTGAGTGAATTAGAATATCTATACCTATTATATAATATTACCTATATTATATAATATCTTATAACTATTATTTACATACAAATTTGAGTAGTGCAAATTTGATAGTATTCAAGGTTTTTAATTAACACAGAATATAGGGTATAATTCTTGGTTTTTTTTTAATATTTTGATTTTGTGTGTCTTATTATCATTTATAAACACGGTAAATATACCTATTGTTATTATCTCTGTTAGTGTAGCGTTTTGGTTGTACTATACATGCATAATAATCCATATCAGTTTATACGCAATTGTTGATTTCAAAAAGGCTTATACTAAATACACATCGAGGACTTATTGTTCGGTAAAAATCGTTTATGTAAGAAAATTATACCCACTTCTTCTTTCCCACAGTCTTCAATATATTATATTTATACATCATAATTCCTCTCATTTCCATCTCCTCGTACTTACGACGTCGTATAATAATGAAATTCCTTCGCAGAACGCTTGTTGAGTAAAAAAAAAAGAGATCTCAGAGATTGATGGTCTAACGATATTTTCCAGGCCGAATTATGGTTACCCTCATCAGTATTGACCCAAACTCGCATGTCATAACGAATTTTCTGTACAAATGTAGAGATCAGTGTGTCTTAATATTTCTTATTGTTATTATAGTTTAACGTGTCTTTTTTCTCTTGCTTTTATTATATGTGCTAAAAAAGTAAAATGCGTTTTTTTATATACATTACTATAGGCACCGGGTTTGTTTGAATTTCTAGTCTTGGCCATTAATTTATTGTATAATGTATACTTGAAGATATTTCTCTGTATTATTTTTTGATAAACAAGGCAATTTCTAATATTTCTCGTCATTTTGAGTTTTATCAATTGGTCGAAGTGTTTGTGTTTGAATAAAGTATATTATTTTGTTCCGTTGAACTTGAAGAATGATCAAATGTGTATTATTATTTTTTTACTCTCAAAAGAGTACATATTATAATCAAGTATTTTGTATTAATTTATTTGGTCTTAATAACACTATGATTTAGTGTATTTAAACTGTTCTTTATTATTGCCACTAGATAATCTACATAAGAACGGCTTCCATTATTGTTATTTGTATTTAAATTTTAAAAAATGAAAGTAAATGAAAAATGGTTTTCAAGACCAGAAAAGTATCCGAAGCAATTTAAGTGCCATGCGTTTTTCAGCCGCAAATTTAATGAAATTAACTTTCTTTAAAGGCTGGGAACAAAAAGTCCTGAAAACTCCCTCAATTGCTCACAATATTAAAACAATGGTGATTAATTTTGAAACTTCTTCTGTAGAGGAAGGTATCGTCATACGATCATTAGTTATAACATATTTTAGTTTATCCGATCATTAATTTCTTGAACTTCAGTAAGGTATTTTCTAGGATCGTGAATACATTTAGGTAACTATTTTACTTGTGGTTTATTTTTCTAGGTATAAATATTTTTTCCTATGAAAATCAAAATTAAATTAAATAGAGTGGGCTAGAAAACTAAACTTTTATGGTAGATATAGGTGATAAATAAAAAGTTTTCATCTAAACCCGTAAAACTTGGCACTCGGGGCTCTTAATTATAAAAAAAAATCAGTCGTTTAAAACGAATTATGAAGGAATAAAAGAAATACATTCGTGTCAATTGTATTTTGTTTTTTAATTTATTTATAATGAGATTTCTTTACTCAATAACAATGAAAGTTGGAAATGTTCGAATTCACTATAAGTAAACAGTAATTTTTTTCTTTTGAACTAAGTGCAGGGGAGTTTCATTCAGAGAGCAATCATTTAGTATAAGTTGACGTTTTTAAGATTTTTTTTGTATTTAATTACAAATCATTTTTTCACCGTCCATTAATTTTTTACCTACCTACAAAAGTTTTTTTTATACTTTTGCAAGCTTTTGATACATACTTGTGACGTTATTGTCTTCAAACGCAATTCTTTATGAAACGGGTATGTCGATCAACGGACCAAAGTTATACGATTTTCGCTATTTTTCCCGCTCTCGGGGTGTAAAAAAAAAGATAATATCGATTTACAACCATTTCTCTGTTTGTATAAACCATCAGCGTGTGCGTATTGTTTTACCTTTGGTGAACAGTTTTTTATTATTACAGATATTGGTTAACAATAAAAAAAAAGGTTGCATAAACTGTAAATGTGATGCTTGTTATTATATATGTATTAGTTTTGATGAAAATGTTTATTTTATGCTATTCCGACAATTTTATTGAATATAGTGACTCGCATTTCGTGTTTTTCGTAATTCCGATCATTTTACAATTTCCGATTACTGACAAAATTCTTCGTCGTCGTGTCCTTGTCGTCGTGTTAAAAATGTTACCCAAAAGTAATAATTAATTTCCAAATAACGAATTTAATAATAAATAAATATGTTAGCAGTGTGCTAATAAAAAATTAAAAAATCTGTATATTAATTATTGGTTATTGTTACTTATACTAAATTTTTATCATTGTTGTTTTTAGTTCCATTTTACCACAATTTCTAATTTCAATGTCATGTTAGAAACTTCGATTATGATACATTGACGCATTGTTAATATTTTATAAATGGTTTTAAAGTATTAACATACGGTTGTTTTAAATCAGAAACGTTTGAACAGTAAAGCATACCTAAACACAGTAACAATCTATTCTAAACTTATTCAATTACTAATGGATGCAATTTTTGAATACAAAAATTACTACTCATTGGGCTTGCTTATCTCTTATTTGACACTGATTATTAATTTGTGTCATAGTAATTCTTTTGACCTTGATCTGCTTATGACTTTCTGACCTATACATGTCTACTATATTGTTTGGTTATTCAAAATATTATAACCGTTTTAATTGATGTTACTTACTTATTTTTCTTTTTTAATATTGGATAAAAGAAATTGTTGAATAAATGACGTTTTATTATTGTCTGAACAAAGTATAAAACAGGGGTTCCAAACAATTTTTTTTTCTGTCGCACAATAACAAAATATATATGTTGTACAAATTCTTTTTTTTTCTATAATTTATTATATATACCTAATGCATAATGACGTGAATCAAATCGAATAATATCATAAACCAACAGAAAGTGAACCCTTTGATAGAAAATCGATCGCCTTAACTTTCACCTTATTATGTATACCTAGCGAAAAAGCCTTTCCTTTATTATTTAAATAGTGTATGTTCGATTTTCATGATTCGTTTGCTTAAAAATTACTGTATAAATTTATATTAAATGGACGATACACAGAGTCTCGGAATTAAAAGATAATAAAATTCCAACACGGCGTTCAAGTAGCTTGAGACCACAGTAGGAGTTGGCCGGATTAATGTCATTTTAAAACGTTTCAATTATAAAAGAAATTAAAGAGTTTTTATCTACTAAAATAATGATGGGCTTCAAAAATGTATTTTTTAATTACATTTAAAATCATAAGCTGTTTAATTTTTAATAAATATATTTTTTAACCTTCCGTGATTATAATTCACGGAATGTTAATTTTCCTGCAGTGGGATGTATGTAATTTCGTGTGGTAACTAGAATAAATAATTTGATGTATGTAACTGCGTATCAAGGAAAACACGGTAGTATTTTCCTTTTTGTATTAAACGCAAATTATCGTTTATTTGTTCAATGCTTTGAAAACTTTTGACAAAAAACATTTAAATATCACGGTGCAGTGTTATTTTTATAGCCTACGGAGTTAATGTATCATAACATGCTTACGCAATAGGGACGTGTTGCAATTACAAATTATCCATTTAATAATTTAAAAGCTGATACAAATTATATTTTTATTGCTAACTTTATATTCTATAGCTTTACATACATTAACTGTTGTTTTTCGATCTTCTGTACTAATATATTTTTTATTTTTTATTTTTCAGGTGAGTGATGTTCTTTATGTAAATTAAATTTCTATAAAGTGCTATTATCGTAAGTAATTTTTAAATTTATGATAAAAAAAAAAACTAAGGAATACGAATACCTAAAAGAATTTTATTATTATTTTAATCTGGTTCACCTGTTTCAAAACTTAATTTGCTTCAAAGCGATGTCCGGAACTAATTAAAATTACTTACCAAACCAATTATGTATCTCTGGGAAGGGTTGAAAATTATTGTGCTGGCGCCTGTGAGTTTGTATGTGTGTTGACTGTGCCTCCTCTGCTCCCTATCCTGTGGAAAAATTTAATTAAATCTACGGCAGGGATATCATTGTGGTAATTCAAGTGGGAATAGGTCAGCTAGGACAGTAATTCGATTTGTGCTGTTAATCGTACATGGTATAGAGTAAATCTGGATCATAGAACGGTCAACGCCTAGTCGTTATACATTTTTTCGTTGTCGACATATTTGAAATGCGGTAAAAAATAAAAGAAAATAATTTGAAAATAAATAAATTTAAATAAATTTTGTTAAGAGCACATTGATAGACATATTATATTTTTCTTATTATCCGTGTAAAAAATCATAAATATGTAGTTAACCTATAGTATATTATATATAAATTATTTTTAATAATGAATTAACTTTACTATCGTTGTTAATGAAGTCATGTGTATCCTTAGCCCTTATGGTGTTATACTTAGAATCTATTTCACATGGTAGCACATTTTAATAACAAACTTTAACTGAGTTAAATAAATTACTCAATGCCATGATATTGTATATTTATTTATTGTAAGGCTTGCGTTTATTATTAAGTTGTAGTATCTAAGAAAGAAATAAGCTGGATTCAATAACAATCTCTCAGAGTTCAATATCATTCTATTTTTTCCAATATTTTCTCTATCGATACGTAAAGGTGTTGTCGGATGATATGCTTAGCGCTTCAGTGGTCAAAGAAAAATCCACAAAAATTCTATCAGAAAAGCAAAAGGTTAACACTGCCTTTGCACTGGGTTTTGATCGGATTATGTTCATTTTATATAACTTTGAACTATAGCACTTAGCTACACCTCTCGAGGCTTATAATCGCATTAAGGGCTGTCGATTATTTTATAAATCATCTTCAAATTTCAACATTTCCATTTGCCCCCTGCGGCGGGTTTTCAAGTGCCATACTCTTGTTATGGAATGTTAATACATACTAATGGCGTATTGTTGATCAAATCAAAACAGGTTGTCTTACAATTATAAAAATATATTTATAATTATTTTGTGTTTTTTCTGTTTTAAATATCTTTAATGTGGGGAGTATTTCTATTTTGTTAGAAATATTAGGATTTTTATCAACATACACAATAGTCTCTCTTCGTACGTTTATTTCATCCAAACAATTAGTTGGACGTTTTTATTGTATTAAAAAAAAAATGTATGCGAAACGTATATGAACTGTGCCATTATCGTGTATTGTTTTTCCCCTATCTCGTTCACCACAATAACATACATTTTCCTATGAATTCTGGTGCCGATATCAACCGGGCCTGTTATAGGTATGTATACCTATAATATTTTAAGCATTTAACCTACATAAAATAACATTGTTCGCTCCGGTAATATATCTAGTTAGTCATCAATTGTGTACAACCTCACATAGTGGTCAGCGGCCACAGGAAATTAAAAGGTATTTTGTCACAAAGATTCGACGCACGCGCACGCGACATAAACACAAGCTTAACCGAAAAATTATAACGACGAAAATCGCTCAATAATAATGCTAATGGGGCCGCTCCTCTGACATCGGGTTTATCCTTTGCCATGGTAATGTTGAGGGGAACGATTAAATTATTCGTGCAAAAGACGCTGAATGTCTCGACACTTGCAACAAGGGGTGGGATTGGGTATACGGTGCCGGATGAACACTCGTGCGCTGTTGGCAGAACGCTGGTGCCGGATATAGATAAACGTTTCCGCTCACCGTTGGAACTTTAGAAGTATAGAGTAATGCGTTCCGTATTTCGAAAGGACGCTTTTTATACGTTTTAAAGAGAATATCGAAAAAAAAATAAACCAAGATATAAATAACAAATATATTTTATGTGTAAATAACCAGCTAAAAAGAAGAAGAAATGAAGTCAACATGAAATATAAATATTCTATTATTAATCGTATACATATTAAACGTTCATTACAATGTTTTTCTACGTCAAATTTATTCACAACAAATATATAATATTAATTCTTATCTCAACCCCCCCCCCCTATCCAGCATATTCAACTAGACCAATTATGAGTGATATTGTCCTGAATTTTGCAATATCAAATCGATGAACTCAATCAAAATGAACAAGCTCGTTAACTCAACGAGCTGTTTATAATTGTAATATATTTATATGATAATTATAAATAACAGTACAATAATAAATTAATGTGAATTTTGCATATTAAACAGCTTGCAGCGGTTGATGAATGTATATATTATATGCATATAGATTTGAATATATTTTTCTTTTTAATATCATTGAAGTACCCGTATAGATATTAATTCTAATAATTATATAATAAATCTATATTGTTTGTAATATAATATTCTGAGATTTAATGATGGCATAACGTTTTTAATTATGGTATATTATTGTAGAGAATAAATAATTGAGTAAGTACCAATTATATGCCAAAATCTGTGGAAAAGCATATTATTATTACACTTGAATATTACATTGTATAATTTCTGGTCTTAATATATTAATAAGAATTTTCGGATATTTAATGTTTTAAAACCTGTTAACAGAATTATAGTGCGTACAAAATAACCTAAACATATCAATATATTTAAATGATTATTTGTTATCCATTTATTATAAGTTATAAAATGAACTAATTATAAGGGTCATAAAAATCAATGAAAATAATTGTTTTTCTGTGTTCTGTGACTGAAGATACATATATAGTATATATCTAGTACCTATATATAGACTCTTATTGTGTATAATATAAAATACTACCATTCATGTTAATCCAATAGTTAATAAGTAATAACTATTCCAATAATGCAGGTATAATATATGTTTTTATAAATGTTATAGACCTAAAGAATATTTGTTAGTATATTTTACTTATTATAATTTTCAAACCAAATTTGTATATAGAATTGTTTCATTTGGTGGGTGAAGGTTGTCGAGTTATTTGTTACAGGTATTCATATAGATTAATATACGTGTGTAGAATCTTTAGTGTTCACGAGTTTTTTTTTTAAATCTACAATTTTATTTTGAGTTCATATCTCATAATTTAAAAACATGGAGTTCCAAATATATATATTTATGTAAACAGTGATAACTGCTGCAGTATGCGTGGAGTTCAATGTACGCTCAGTGAATTAAACATTTTATAGTTTGATTTGAAATGTTGTGAACTTGGACATTGTAATTTGGCTTGGACGGGTTCAAAACATTTTATAATCGTACATTTACTTCAGATCGCGTAATAAAAGGAAATTTTTTTTATTTTTATCATCTCTCATTCATTACTCTGCAGTATGTATATTATTATTCCTTTTCCTCTGATTATTATAAATGTTCCAGTCATGAACATTACTGGGTAATTGTTTGCAGATCTTAATTAATGGAACATTGAACGAACGAGATAGACTGAGAAATAAAAATAGCAAGATCCGTTATTATTTTTTTTTATTAGGAACCGGTTTCGCGAGAGATTCGTCGTGAACCGGACGGCCACTGAACTCAGCCCATGCTTACGACGTTGCCGGAAATACAATTCGTTCTATATTCAATTTGTATGTATTCTAGTAGAGTTTTTTTTAAACGTCATTTGAGTTCGACGAACTATTAGTTGTAAGAAATCTTCAATAATTGGCAATTCTTAAATATATATTATATATAGGTACGTGGCGTTCTTTGTATCAGATTTAAAGGTTTATTTTGATATTGCGGGGAAAATTGGTGCCATTTCGTAGCCTGTCTTATACCGTTTGAAGTTAAATTAAAAGAAAACTAACCAATTAATTATATTAGTGAATAAAAAGTACACATCAAAATATAAGTTGCTAAATGACGCGTATACTATTTTAAAGAAATTCCTTCAATGTATTTCTTTAGTTTATAGTTTAAAAATTAATAAAGTTTTTTTGAACAATAAATTCGTTTCCTTCTCATCTTGTTAACACAATAGAAATCGAGGGAAACCCTTTTTTTAAAAAATAATTAATCGATATTCTTCGTTAGGTATATGCACTGTTTTCATCTTCTCAGGAATCGGAATATTGTTAAATTTTGGTTTCTTAGACAACTAACCGTTTTGATTTAAAATATCCGTTGAATTTAGTTTCTTATTTCGTTAGTTTTGCAAGTGGAATATAGTAGAAAAAATACTACAAAAAGAAAGAAATGTTCTTCAATATTAAAATAATTTTTTTGTTTAATTAGATTTGTAACAAATTAAGCATACGTCGTTATTATATTTATATTATTAACTCCTAAGGTTGAAAGTAACTCTTAAAATTTACCATAACATGCGTAAAGTATATTAAGCCTTTTTACAGTTTTACACATAAAATGATACGAACGTTCCATTTTTATCTGACAGGATATGTATAATATTGTGTATTTAGCGATAATGGTTTCCCATTTCAAGTCATTATCGTTGATACATTATACAGTATATTATGCTAATGCGTCATTTTTTTTATCAGTTCTTTTGTTGACACATGTGTCTATCATTGGTATTATGACTACTTTTTATAGTAACCTTTAATCTGTTGTATTTATTGTAAAATAATATTTTAGTTGTCTATAGTTGTTTATACTTTATATAAAATGAGGTTTAGTAAACTTACTTTCGCAGTATCTAGTCTAGTATATATATTCTACGTGTATACAATTTGGAATATGTATTTAATTTAGATATTAGTGACGAATTTTCCATATAAACCTAAAATAGCAAGTTTAATATTTAATTTTTTTCATAAATTATGTTGTGTATACTGTTTTCATTGAGAATTATTTAATGATTACTACTGCATAACGTAATATGTTATTTATTGATTAGGTTGAGTTAGAATGACTATTGCAGTCCTTTAAACAGAACTTTTGAATTACAATGTTATGAATCTTAATTATCTCGTCGAATATTTATGATTAATATTAATTACGTCATCATTTTTATGATGAGTAATGTACGGAATCTATATCTAAATATGTTTATCAAATGTCAATACATATTATTAATCAAATTGTTGCGTATCACATATCGATATTGTTATATTGTTTTGTCAATTAATACAAGTACCTATACATTTCCTTTATTATTTTATCTAAAACATTGCGTGCCTGCATTTACTTTACTCGGTAGTTGATTTGGTATATTCGTATTGCTTACAGTTTACATCATATAATATAATTCATATTACAGTGAGACCTTTAAGTACCGGACATTCTCGGTCACTGAAATTGTCTCCGCTATTCAGAGGGTTCAATTTGTAAAAAATGTGTAGTATGTTCCCCAAAAAAAAACGTCTTATATTTGGAGGTGTCCGTTAGGAGAGGTTTTACAGTACAATATTAATGAAGATACATCAGCTGTACTTAAATAGGTACTTAAACGAATGTATATTAATTTATCGTAAAACATATTAATTTTTTTTTATTTTGAATTACGTAATGTTATACGTAGGTATTCCTAAAGATCGCCGAAAGTCTAATGTCTATTTTATGCGTTTTGCCAAACACCCTACTAATTTACTATACTCTTGTATTTGGAAGTCGGTGACATAATGACGTTTTAATAATAACTTGAACCCACCGAGCCGTTGTGGTTTTGTTTGCACTGAGGTGCGTGTTGTTTTATACAGCGCAATACAGTCGAAAATGGTATCTGAGTGGCAGTGGTTGCATTTCAAAAGCAATTTTGTGGTATGTACATGAAGAGGGGGTAGTAGTGTGGAACTATTAACGTTATTTTCCCAGTACAGAAGAGACAGGCACACAACTTTTGGACGAATATTGTATAATGTGTCTAGTCTTTAGGACTTTGTTTTACCATGGACGTAATCAATTTGAAATTACCCGCGTTTAGTGCTCTACATGATAAAATTTAATTGAAAAATATTGATTTGTTTGCAAAATAAAATGTTATGTCTAAATGTATGATGTTTACCTATAAGACTTTTTTCGTACCTTGTGTATGAAAAAAAAATTTATATGTGGTATTTTTATTTGTTTACGACCTATAATCTATTCATAATACAACGATTAGAGTATTATGTTTGTAATGTATAATATTTAAGTAAATTTGTTGTTAATATTCATATAAGTATAATGTTTTTGATTTAAATTTTTACAAATATGTTTATCTTCTGTAAATATATTTTGACGTACACTAAATATTAAATTTCTATCAATTAAACAGTAATTATTCTACATAAGATACAACTATACCTATAGTTTAATTTTTTAATCGCGTTTTCTGTGAGTTTTACAGTTTACTTGCCATACATTTTAAAAACTGTGCATTTTAGGACATGCAATTTTAAAAATATTGATTAGTTTATAAGGATAAAAAAATATTTTTTAATATAAATCATTCGTAAAATTTACAAATAATTGGTTTTAGTCATTAAAATTATTTTTTGTTTTTTAATTACGAGTTATATGAATTCTGTTTTATGTATTATAAATTCGCTTATACATGGTTCAAGTTAAGAAAAAACATTTACCTCAATAAATACGATGGAAATTATTCTGTTAATTAAAATAATATAACTCTGAGTGTTATGTTTAGTTGATTTAAAAGTAATATTCAATTAGCTAATGAAAGCGTTTATTTTATTCAATTAAACAGTTTGAATCATACATTTTGTTAATAATAAATTATTGATCTCTAAGTTAAAATAGACATTTTTAATTAAAATACATAATATACTTTTTTATATTTATATTAAAACTACGATATTTTTAAAATAATTTTTTGTTTTTCAAACTAAAATCTTACTTTAGTTTTTGAATAATAATTATTTCGCAATAAGTATGTTTTTTTACAGTAACAGTTTCAAAAAAAGATTTGATATCTTGTGGTCTGCTACAATATGCAAATACATTTAGATACTATGTATATTTTTATATTCTAGACATTTATTATTATTTTTATTTGCTACAATTTAACAAAATATGTACGTGTTTTTTCTGTACGTATTGTATTTTTAAGGGTTTTTCACTGATACATGTGTTTTGAAAGACAAGTGTCATCCCAGTTCATTACTATATACATTCTCAGACAGAAAATGCTGGTCTTTAAATATTTATTTAGTATTTTATTTAGTAGACGTTATTAATGTAAATAACTTAATATTTAACTATGGAGGTAAATATAAGAGTTGTTAAAAATTAACTTTATTTATTTTTTTTTTTTTACATAAAAATTAATTGTGAAAAACAAGTCTTGTGTTTTTTAATTTTAACTGAATTCTTGGAATATGATAGACTTTAATATACCATAATATATACTATACTTACTCTATATGTAGGTATATAAGCCTTAAATGTTCTTCGGACTTAGTGGAGTAAAAACTTCAAAAATCCTCACATCTAACCAGAAATTCCTTTTTTTATCATTGTTATCCGTGATGTGGATTTACCATGACATAAAATGTTACTCGTACCCATTTCGAAAGAAAACCAGACAGCCGTAAAAATCCTGGCATTTTTTTCATTTTTAAAAAAAAGTATATATAATATATCACTAAGGGAATTATGATCAAAACTCTGCATGCAAACTGTGTACATTTTCCCCACTCCATCCGAGAATTTTAAATGCGTCTCGCGCGTGTAATGAATGTTCCGGCACGTCTTCGGTGCGTAAGTCCTTGAGTGCTAAAATGGAATCCGAAATAACGCCACGATGCCATTCTACTACTATGAATATCATTATTGTTGCCTGGCGTGTCATTTTCGTACAATAAGTGTACCCGGCATTTATTTTATTTTTATTTTCCCACTAGCCCCGTCGGAGCTTCGGGGGTTGTAACCCATCGCTGGCATTCTGACGTATACACACACACTAAAGTTGCTACTGTAACATTATGTTATATGTGTATACGTCAACTAAATAAAACGAAAAGTTAATAATCGAAATAATAAAAAAAAAAATAGGTATATATAAAAACAGCAAGTAAATTAATATACGACTATACATAATGTGTGTACGTTTTTGTTGTCTGCATCACTTAACATAATTGTCCTCCTACATCATCCTCTTCACACAAACTTTGAAATCCTAATCCTTATCAGTTAGTGGTTATACATGATTTTGGATGACTACCTACTTATCCAGAAAACTGTGATGTTCCTTATCAATTGGTGGTTTTGTTACAGAACTACGATGATAAATGTGTAATGCTGGAACACGAATCGTGTTGGTGAATATTATAGTATATTCACAATTAAACCGTAGGTACCGTTTTCAAAACTTGATACACTAAACACTATAAAAAATAAACGTTACTTATACAAAAAAAAATTAATACGCATATAAAATATTCAACGATGCGACGCGCTTGGGTATTATTTTTATTGGATTTGTCTCAATTGTCGTGTATGTTGTGTATGTTTAACAATTTGAATTATGTTTTAACATTATAAACAAAATAAAACAAATAAACGCAAATTGACTCTGAAATAGAGCTACTTAGCCTTAGCCTACATTCAAAAAATTGTGTACGGGGGAAAATATATTCACACGCAGATCAAAATATAGCACTTTCTCCATGGGTTGTGTGTGTGTAATGTTGTTCAACGTGCTCCTATTATACTATGCGAGAAAACAAGCGAGAAGATTTAATTAGACGTTATCTATAAATGTAAAGAAAAAAAAATACCGGTTAAAAAATTGTAGAAATCAGATCACCGTCTTTTAATAATTCGCAGCGGGTAAAAACAAATACGAAATATTTACGTTTTTCTTTTAGCTAGTTACTTACCGTATATTATCGATTAAGTTATTTTTTTTATACATATTTTGCCATAAAATAAAAAATCACTTACAGTTTTTCCTAATTTTTTAAAACTAAATTTATACATGTAGATATACTTATTATATTATATTTATGTATGTTTTTAAACATAACAATAATTTATATTTACCCTCATACGAAGTGAAAAATTTAACAATTAATAGAAAAGTTTTGGAAATCTGATTAAAATTATTTATACTACATTTTAGGGTTCTTAGTCTTTTTGGCAATATTGGTTTTGCATATTTTTTGATCCATTATAGTAGCTATAATATATTTGATTTTCTTCTTAGTGCAGATCATAAAAAAAATCTTTTTTAATCGTGTAATTATAAGAATTTAAATACGATGTAGGGTAATCCATTAAGCCTACGAAAGAATTTTGTTCTTTCACGTTCGAGTATCTGCTATTTTCGTGTTCAGAAAGTATGAACACCTGTGTATAATTATTTTTAGGTCAGTATAGCCTAATGTATCTTATGTTTATGTACATAAAAAGTTTTTATGTAACTTATATTTAAAAAAAAAAATATTAATATTAATAAATAAAATTACTTGATAGTAACGAGTATACTAAAAAGTATTCTGTATACCTAATATTTGTTTAACTATTGTGTGATTTTGTACTTGTTATAATTTTATTAAATTTTACCTACGTATTTGATTTATATTAATTACTTATTAAAAAATAGTTATTTGGTTAATATTCTTAAATGTTGTTTCTATATGTTTTTTTTATTATATTACTTAGAAATTTAATCCTGGTAAAAAAAAATTGACTAATAATTTGATATTTATTTTTATTCAATTCTATATGTACTAAAAACTTATGGTTATGATATATATTTTTAGAATTTTACTAATTTATTTTTATATTAAACAAAGAATGTCAGAAGTTGGGCAGTTCAATGAATACATTTTTTTAATATGATAAATGTCAACCCATTAATTATTAAATAGTTTTTATAAGAAATTAAAGTCGATAAAAATATTATAAGGCAGACTATCAGTTTTTAATTAATTAATTTTAATAGTATTTGGTATTCTGGATGTACGCTGGTTTGATACCAATATTAAAGTTTTAAACTCTATTAAAAAATAAAACTATGTATACAATATTCTTAGCAAACGTTTTGATGAAATACATAACTATTTAAGTTTAAAGAACTGGTATGTAACATTATTAAAAGTGGGTAATGGGCAAGATAAATGTGCTAGCTCTTGGGCTTGAGTACGTGACTTTGTGCAATCTTATACAAGTAATTATAAAAATAATAACTAATAATAACATATATTGAGGTTCATATTCTTGGTCATACAATGATATCTTCAGTATTCTCAAGAAAGATATTAAGTATACTTTTATAATATTATTATAAAAATTCCAATTCGAAAATGTTAATTTATATGTATTAGCTTTTAAACAATATGTTCGTTAGTTTGTTAATAAAATGAACGTAAGTAAAAACGTCATAAATATATCTTAAAAATTACAAATAGGAAACTTTCAATATAAGCATTCAATTATTTAGTTGTACTAAAAAAATGTTCTTTAATAAAGCCTTTATAACTTAACCGAAAGCTAACCGTGATTGGTATGGCATGTGAAAAACGATCTTCTATTTTCTATCTGTTTATTTATATTTGAAACATTGAACAGTTAACTCAAGTTATAATACGTGTAATAAATTCTTAAGTAAACGGTTCGTAGAATAGAAAGATACAAGTAGAACCGTTAGATCTAATCCATCGATGGATTTCGTAGGAAGGTTGTTTGTCTATAAACTAAAAAAAAGTGCTATTTCTCAAGATACGTATATGGATAAACATATATTTTACAAATTTGTTGCACGTACACTCCCGTACACTATTTGTCCGGCTTTATAACTTTGCATTAAAATATGTCTAGAAAGTATATTATATATATATGTATAAATTATTTTATTTAATGTTATCTGATTGCTCTTACTGGCAGATGATCAAGTGTTCGAAAATAAGTCTGAAAGAAAGTGCATTGTTCGATAAATATGACGTAGTATATATGTTTTAGGATGAGACAACCGCAGATAAGTATTAAAAATAAACACAAATTATTTTTTAGCTAAAAAAAACAATACGATCATTAATTGTGAATAAAGCGCTGGTCATTAATTAGTCAACGTTAATTTGCTGAAAAATAATTTTCATTCGTACCTATGTATAAAAAAAAAAATTGTCAATGACATTTTTTTTATAGCTAAAATATATTATAATGTTTCTTTCTTCATATCAAATAATTAATCATAATATTGTCATTACTCATTTTAAATAATAGCTGCTTTTCAGATGTCTTTAAAGTTTACCTTCATTTATAATCTGTTTGATATTAAAATATCGATTTATTTTAAATATATATATATCTGAATTTTAAATTATTTTTAATATATATTTTTTATACAATGTTACTTTATTATTAAATGTAATATTCATTTATTTAATTACTTATCTATATACACACATATTATTTACTTAGAATATAAATTATACATACAATTTTGTATAATTGTACTTAATTTTGTTTAAGAAATATTAAGATTAATTTTTAAATTTATTTATACTAGACGCATTTCTCAAATAATATCGTTAATAATAATTGATTAATTTATTTCCATTTCGAAACGTGCTCAAGTAGTGAAGTAGAAAGTCTTGTAGTGTTAATATAAAATTGTATCCTTTTATACTCAGATAGAATTGCATATACTCTTAGAAATGGGAGAAGAGGTCTAGAAATGGTCTTTTATACGTGATAATCGCAATTCTACTTAATAATGTTCTTGCCTACGTTTATGTACTGAATGATGTGCGAAAAGAACTACAAAGGAAATTTCCGTATCATTCTTGGAGTTTAGCTCGGTATGGAATAGTGATGCAACGAGACAACGGAAAATGCGACAATCGAATAGTATAGTGTTGTCGGCCAAACACCACTGCCAGTTCCACTACTACCTGGATAACTTGACTGCGGCGGCCAAGATTAATGGTTACGTAGGGCTAAAGGTCTGTCGAGGGATTTACAGACGCTAAACGTTTGACAAGCGGATACATTTTTCATGTCTCTTCGGATAGCAATAGTCGAGAGACTGAAGAAAAAAATAGGAACACAGTCGTAAAAAAACACAAAAACAAATCACCACTTCTGTATAAAACTACCGGAGGGGGTCAATATCAAACGCTGAGGAAAAACTGTCCTTTGTGGCAAAAAAAACCTCCTCCACGAACATTAATTTAAATGTGTCTATTTGTACACATCGCGGTGAAATTGGTTCAATAATTCAGTGGTGGTGCCGGCCACAAGAAAGAATAGTACTTTGCATCGTGTACATTATTGCAAACGAGGAGCAGCTTCTAATGGAAGTCAATTTTGATTTCACCGAATGTACCTATAGAATGGTTGCGGACGTATTGCAGTGAGTCTATTATTAATTCGGGAGGTTGAAAATGTAAGGAGTAGGAAATGATTTCTCGTCATTAGCGTTTCGCGCGTGTATTGCATACAAGCCCCTACTTGTAGAAATATATAATATTGTTGTGTATTTAATATATTGAGTCGCGTAGTGACTGATGTTTAGACGTTAATTCATTCGCCGACGAGAATCTTTACGGGTCTTTGATGTGCAGTAGGTATATAAGACTTAAAAGTTTCTTTGCACTTTGAAATGCTTAATTTTATCAAATGGTTAATTGCCCTAATAATTTACGAAGGTATATGGTGCATTGTATCAATTAATAGTACCTATAGACTATAGTATATGACATTCATGCTTTTATGCCTTTATGGCATCTATACACTATTATGTAGGTACATCAAGTTGTGTTATTAATATGCGTCTTTTCCAAATTTTATTTTAGAAACAATTGAAAATCATTATTCAGAAATGTTGGTATTTTCGATGTGCCCGTACTCTGTCTTTTTCTATATATACAACCGTCACTGCATTATTAATGACCGGGGTTCGCTGTATGTGTCAGTTTGTTGTTGAATCCTTTATGCACAAGTGGTTTATACATTTTAAAGTCAATAAAATAAAATAATTACTGTTCAAACCAAAAGTAATATTAAATTTCAACAATGTTGGTTACGACGTTCTATTATACTATTAATAAGGGTGTAATAAAAAACATTTGTCCATAATTTTTACGTATAGTGAGCAAAAACTACTCGCCTTACTTGTAAAACTTCATGGTCAAAATGAAAGTACCGACATCTATATAAAAAAAAAAAAATACTGAGAAACAACAGTATAATCCTTATTTTGCCAAAATATATTTTTTTATTTATGTTATAGTTATTTATAATAGTAGATAACTTCTCTGAAGATAAAAATATTAATAATAGTTTCCGACAAGAAATACGGATAAAATTGTTTTAATAGTACTTAGTTTTTATCATAAGTTATGTTAATGATTGCATACCATATACACTATAATAGTTACAACATATTTTATTTAGATCACTGTTTCAGTTTAATTTGTTAGCATCTGTTGATTTTATCACTTTTACTCAACCAGAGTTAATCTTTACAATCAATAATTTTATGTTTTATTTTAATCAGTCAAGTTATGTCTTGTTAAAGATGACACACTTGTTAATATAATAAAATACCGAAAATAACTTATAATAAGTATTTAATGGAGCTAATTTGTCTTTCAACAGTTAATACATATTTTTGTATCATCATATAAAATTGTTTTTGTCAATATATTTTGGCAAATTGATAACAGATTGACGAATGAATGTAGTTATGGTAAGTTTAGAGAAAAGAAGGAAAGTTTGGCATATTTATAAATGGTGGAGGCAGCGTTATTGAATGGCTTCTAAGTCAGACATTCAATCTGTCTTATGAACCAATACCCCCTCTAGACTCACTCAAAATATTTGATATGCAAACATTTTTGCTTACGTCTATTATTTAATTTTGGTGTATAATATATATATATTTTTTTTTTCGAAGAAAATGTTATAGAATTCAATAACCGCATAGATGGAGTTTAAAAATAATAATAAATAAACGTCTGCTGACTGAATAAAAGTCGTATGCATTTTGTCCACCGAGAGTTTATTGTGTTGTGTAAACCCTACCAACTTTATTGGAAACCAATCAGTCGTCTATATCGAAGTCTTATGAGATGTAATGTTGTAAGGATACTAATAATTTCAAATGCCGTACTTTGATAAGCTCCACTATAGATTAAAAAAAATAATATAGGTACAATTCATATTAGTTACAGTGGGTATTTGCTCATTATAATAGTATTGAAGTTATTATATATGTATAATATTTTTTATTCATAACTTTTATAATATATGAAAATACGTACTCGCAGCACTTATATAAGTTATACGATTTAAACTTCTGTTATTGTCTTATCGCACGTGCGACTAGTTTCCCAACTGCTTATACCCGGATAGAGGATTTTGGTATATAGAAACTCATCTGTTTTATTAAAGGATTATAGAATATTATTCGACTTTTGGTCTGAGTACATTTACCCCTCGCGGGGTACTAACCTTCGAGTAAGTGACACCCTTTTCGGAGCATGTAATCAGTATTAATCCACAATCATAATAGATTTTAAATATTTGTATTAAATTAAAGTTTTACTGTTAAACAAAAAAAAAAATCGAATGAAGACCTACTTGAAAATTATAATATTGCAGCAGTTAAAAAAATTAACTATAAAATATTTTGATTGAGTATGGAAAGTTTTAAAGACCATTTTAAACTTTTAATCTATTTAAGAATTTTGTATTTATTTAAACAAATTATTCAAAATATCAAATAATATTAATACTTTACGAAAACTACAAACTGTGTAATGTAAATTAATATTTTAGTCATTCAACGAATACCTACAATTTAAACTAATTATGATTTTATTTATTAATTTTATATTTTATTATTATGTAATCCGTCCATAGGATATTGGCTTGGTATATCGTTGTAATCATTATCTAATATAATAATTTTACAAATTAGTGGTTTTTTTTTTATTATTTGTAAAAATTAGAAAAAAGAATAATTATTGTTATATATTACGGTTATGTTCAGATTATAAAAATATACAACTGTCATATTGTATATACACACTTCCTTATTGTAAATTCCTAGATCGTATGATTGTTATTCTAATTATTGAATTAATTATTACTTTTCTCGTTTAAAAAACATCGTTTCGGTTTATAAAAATAATACTGGGATCTAAAAAAAAAAACAAATGCATGTATATAATTCATAAAAAATATTTTGTACACTTAATCTGAATATGTACATCATATCACTTGAGGAAACTAAATATGTACCTTTTAATCGTATATTCTACTCGGATTTCTAAAACCTTACGTGCAGACTCTTAAACATTATGCTTGTGAGTCAATCTATTACAGCTCAACGTTTTTTTGGATCTGTTTACTACTGCCATTAATATATATATATATATATTCTTACAAATTTACCCTGATATAGTATAGTTACAAAATTATACTCATTACAGTTTAGTATTTACCAAGCGTTTTCTGCTGTGGGTAAAACTAAAAATTCGCCTAATGTTGGTATAATGCGTCCAGTTAAAACTTTTGTTTTGTTAATAATACACAATGGTTCGTTTTTAACTATTATACGGCTGTCATAATTTCTGTTTTAATTTGTTTTAATCATCTAAGTGGTTATATAGGTACTCATTATTTTAATAGTAAGTGACGATAATTTATTAACGAGCGATTTCATAAAGTCTAAAACTAATTATGTAAAAAGAAAAACCGGAACATTATTATGCGCACATCTACATCCAGTTTAAATGAAAAATACTTTGGGTGTGCGAAGAAAAAGATATGTCCACACGCGACGGTGGTGGCGTCGTTGTCGTTGGAATGGTTTTTCATATTTTAATATAACGACCAGCATGACGGAGGGATACTCTCTCTATATATATACGTTTTATTATTATTTTATTGCCCAGGGAATCGACCGTTGCATTCATATATATTGTTGAGTCGGCGACGGTCAAGAAAACCCTGTCTTTGACTGAGTTGGTCAAATTTGTATTTTTTACATTTAAGTAGAATCTCGCCTTTTTTGACAGAAAGGGTAACCAATATTAATGATTATATACTGTGACCGGGGCCCTCAAATTGTCTAGCAACACGAGAATCGTTAATATCGGTAATGGGCTCGCAGCACGAATTGTGCCCACCTCCATCACTGCTACCCCCTCATCGCAGGTCGTTTTTATATACCAAAAGTCTAATAATACGAAAATAACCTTACCGCCGCCTCTTCCACCGGTCTGTCTTCGTACTCTCCCCTGTCTAGTCGCGTGAGTTGCAGCACACCCGCCGCCACTGTCGTAACTTCCTACCCCCACCGACCGACACGTAAATCGCAGAATGGGTTATCGAAATTTCTTTATTATTATCCTGATGGCGGCGGCAGTGGTTGCAGTATATAGAGTATTGAGTATGATGTACTATAATATAACTATACATGTTCGTAAAAGTAATTTTTGGTTTCCCCTCCTCGGCTATACCGCTGTTATTATACTGAACGAGAAAAAATCTATTTACATATTTTGTTTAGAAAAAACCTAAAATATATAAACGATATATTATTATAAAAATATATACATACAATATATATAAGGAATAATACGAGAGTGTAGTATAATATCACCGCAAAAAAAGCGACTTCAACACTTGGACCACCTCTTACGACCGCCGGCGTTCCGGTTATGCAATTTCGGTACACGAGCGCGCTGCGGCCGTGGCGGACTCCGACGTGTGCACGGCGCACCCGAACCGTTTTGATAAATGATTACGACGCTCGCGTGCGACGGATATACATGTATACTATTACGGTATAGTAATAACTGTGGCAGTCCGTCGGCGAAATCTATAGAACCGCGTTACTCGAGGATATATCGTATGACTTTACACACATACGAGTATCGCTACCGCCTACATCCTCTAAAAACGACTTCAATCTCTTATAATATATATATTCTGAAATATACGTGTGCGAGTTATATAGGACATATGTACACACACGCAAGCATGTCTGTATGGGCGGGGAAAGTGGTGGTACCGAATTTCTCATCGCTGACGTTATTTGTCCTCCGTGTGCTCGCACAATATTCGGCAGGGTCGTGTACGGTCCTCCAACCCCTCTCCCCCCAAACTCTGACTTACGGGTGCTTTGCCGGTTTGTAAATTATTCTTGGGTTTGTTGTACATAACAGTCGACGCACGCGCAAAAACGTCGTATTTAATCGTGAACTATATGTGTTCGTGTGCACGCGTTTACTCTGGCAATTATAAATAAAATACACACGCGCCAGCGAAATTCCCCCGAAACACCACCCATCCGCTCGCCACCCTGCGTCATGTACTTACTGAAAATACGCTCTGTTGCTGAATCGTTGCTTGTTCATTGTTGCGCACATTTAAATCAAACCTTTTATTTTGAATACAAATTTGCGTTCACCAAAATGACTTCCACCACTTTTTTTCCATATTTTTCCTATCCGGAACTTGAGCTAGTTTTATTCTGCTGTTAGTGTAAATGTGGTAGGTATTATTATTTATTGTGGCATTAATCCTAGCTTCAAGTTTAATGTCTTGTGTATATATTATAGGAAATTATATTAAGGGACAGCCTTTAGAAGGAAACAGTAATTAACGTTGGAATTAAGTTATTATTATTTTACGGCTTTGTGTGAGATTAACTCAATAGCTATAAAAGTTATTATATTAGATGGTTTCTTGAATGTTAGATTTTTATATTTTGATCGGTTTATGTATAACACCGAACACATACTAACATATAACCAATTCGTTAAAACTATTATATTGGCCGAAAATTGTTCACATTTAGTTCGTCAGCCAATAAACATCATTTTAGACGGTCAACTATAAACCCTTAACACTTTCAATCGACAAAATAAGTATTGACGAGCTAACGTAAATAAAGGGCGTAGTTTTCACTAACTTAAAAGCCTTCGTGGGTGTGGTAGTCTCACGCTGACTGACACTCCTTTCAAACTTTCAAGGGAGTAGTATTCTCGATCAACCCTTTTCATTACCTTTCGAAGAATATGCTGGATAATTTGGCGAAGGAATGTGATGTAACACATGACAGTATAAATACAATGCATATTATATCCCATAATATACGATAAATAGTAACTGGTTTTACACCAAACTCCTTGATTAAAATGGTTTTTATCAGTAGCTGCCTAATAAAACGCTATTTGATTAATTGTTATGCCGAAGTTAAAATGCACAACTGTTTTGATATGATTTGGTGTTCAAAATCTTATCGAATATAATGTTAAGAACGTTTTCTTCAGTATTTTATTATTTTTATTATTACTAGGCATACACATCTCATTAAAATATCTTCTGACAACGTGTGGTGTGTTTTTTTCTGCAAATATAATTTAATACTGAATGTAATGCGTCAGCGATTGAACATAATGTGTACTTAATTATTTATTTGCAAGCACAGCATGAATATACCATCTATGTAGTCAAATTTCTTAGTATTAATATATGATATTATGTAAAAATGATTGGGGAAAAAAAATAAAAATACAACATCGACTTTCTTTTTTAACGAAGTATTATTATCTTGCTATATACTGCTACTGATTTTAAAGCAGTCAAGTTTGTTTTCTCTTTTTGTATTTGCTAATATCAATGAACCGTCCCCTAGATATAGTCGTTTGCATAATAAATAATAATTTTGAAAGCCAAAAGTTAAAATAAAAATGAAAACGAAACCTATTGAATATCCTCTTGTGGATACAAATGTACATAGTAAAGTTTTTTATAAATATATGTATACAACAGTGCCTGGTGCGCTTGATCTCTTTTCATTGTATATAGATTAATCGTAATGTATCTTATTGATATAGGTCGTTTACTTATATAGATATCTATGTTTTTTGTTTCAGGTGAGTGGGTTATTACAAGTATTAGATACCTACTAATCGTGAGTACATAAAAAAGAATGAATACAATTTCCAATTTTTGCTGTAAAAGTGGTCACCTGCAGTATGCTTATAGTTATATTATTAATTCTGTCTCAGAAATCGTACTTTATTGCAATAAAAAGTACTATAATATAACCCAATAAATATTGGAATATATGCTAGGTATGCTCGTAAAGTATAATATGCACTAAAATATAGCAAACAGTTACAAAAAAAGTGGGAACTAAAACAAATTGATTACCTTGAGTGGAATAGATATTCAGTGCAATACTATTTTCTATACTTATTTATGATTTACGAAAAACATAAAATACATCTAAACCCTTCAAATATGCTACACACAATTTTATATTTGAAATTCTTATGATGTATAAACAAATATATAGCTCACTCTAATGTTTTTTATCTGTATTTTTTTATTAATTAGTAAATTCTATAGAATCTGAGCCCTAAATATGTGTATACAGAGCTGTTTATTCCTTTGAACCTATTCAGTCTGTGTTTCAAAATGACTATATTCATTAAATTACAAAAAAAAAATGTAGTTATTATTATCAAAGTAGAGAAGGATAAAAAAAATTTCAGCAAGTGGATACCGCTCTGCTGTACAGTGGGTGTTTACTGGAGTCATTCTAATGGATTTGTTAAATTTGAATTCAATGATATAAAATCATTGTATACGAAAACGATTCTGAGCGAAGACGGTCTGTCAGCCCATAGGCTATAAAAATACACTTAGTTATGTATACATAACTAAGTGTATTTTTATGATATTATTGCTAATAAAATAATTAATTTTACTATTAATAATACAGTTGGTTGAATTAATTTTTGCATTAGAAAATGTTAAATATAATAATATAGGTACTTAAGTTTCAATCGCCCACAAATAACATTTTTAAATTACAACGAAATAAATAACATTGTTATTTCTGAGGTAATCGCGAAACATTTAACAAGTAAAAATTAATGTCATTTCAAAAGAAAAAAATTAGTTGTTACGGATTATTATAATCATGTGTCGTATATAGTACCTGGGTGTGTATTATATGTACAATTTAACATCGCGTTAATTTTTTTCTGTTGTTAAAACATTTAAAAGTTCGGTTCAATAAATATTTAAACGTTAAAAATTATAATAGTTTTCCACGTTGTTCACGGTTTTGTCGAAATGTATAAAATTACCTTAATGAAGGAAACTAAAGCGTAGGATTTCTGCCTGCTGGTTGTCAGTGATCTTAACGCCTATAATTCCACCCCTCTTTCACTCTATGTGTATTATACCATGCTGTGCATGACTCAACTATAGTCAAATAATAATGTACTTCCTCGCAAGATGTTTCGTGTTTGTCTGCAGATTAATTTTTCAATATAGTGTACAACGATTTTTCTTCTTTTTTACCGAACCATATAGAACCTTAAATATTATCTGTATGTAGATGTATGATAATATAAAACATTTTGATATGCGTAAAACATATTTAATAAAATATATAGGTAGGTTGATATAGATAATATATTTATTTATTTAAAACTAGGAGAATCCATATGATGACGATGTGGTTTGTAAAACAAGACCAGTATTTTGTTATCTAGGGAATACAAATGGTATATAATATAAAATGAAAAAAGTAAATTACAAAAAATTCGATTACATATTGCTATTGCTACCGGTTTGTGGTTATTATAGATCTAAGTATGCCTTCAAAATATATATTTCTCATATACTTGTTGTTGTAAGTATATTTTTTTCCACCTTGGTAAACAACCTATATAGAGTTAGATTTGTTGATATGTTTCTGTAAAATGACAAGAAACTCGAGTTTTGTGTATTACATAAGTCTTTTAGGTTCATTTCATATGCAAATTAAACATATTCGTAGAATTTGTGCGAAATTGAATCACGACCCTTGTTATAGGTTTTTCAATCAAATTAACATTACACGTCATAGTTGGATAAATGGTTTTATTCTTTTGTTTTTTATTTAGCTTACATACATAACACATAAAAATCCTTTTTGAATTTTAACTAGCATAAATATAATATACACATTGTATACACATTGTATACACATTTATCATTAAATTAGAGTTAATGTTTTATAAATATATATATATACTTTATGAAAAAAGTTATGATTTATTTCATTAATTTATTAATAAATGAAAAAATACCAATACTTTTTAACTATCAATTTTATGTTACTTACATATAATTATACAAATAAATAATGTCGACAACAAATATCAACTATTAGTTATTGGCTAATTGCCATAAATTCTCTATTTAATTTATATATTTTGCTTTAAATTGATTAGCTATAGTTTTTAATTTTAAACAATTTGTAATTTGTTTGAATGAAACAAAAAACTTTGAATCTCCGGTGAACTATTTTTAATGGAGTAAATAATAATTTTAGTAACTTTTTTTCACTGTAAATATTATTTTAAATTAATATCTCCCGAAATATTTTACAAAATAGTAAGACACTAGTGTACCCTTAAAAATCTTAAAATGTCGCCATACTCTCGTTAAGTAAATTAGGTATTCTCGGTGAATAAAATTGCGTACAAATAAAAATGTATTAAGAAAGTAAAATAAGAAATCAAAAACTTAAATAATATTAAATATTATGTTATTTGTCATTTGCCATTTGCCAAAATTGTATTTCTAATGACTTTTGATCTCGTTTTGCCAAGGAACTTGTCTATGTAAGTTTCTTTTACGCTAAATGAATGAAAAATTATTCATGAAAAAAATAGTTATAATTTGCTTAAAAATAAATATAAAATTATTTTATTACAGATACAAAAAATATTATTTTTGATTTGGGCAAATTCAAATCCATGTTCCTACCTATGACCTAGTTTAAACATACTATGTTTTTATCCCTTCAGAAACCATATAAAAAGCACTCGATTTAACCACGTTTATATGTACTCTACACAATATTTTGTATCTAAAGCACTCTTTTTTTTTTTATTGCAAGCCTACGCTGTTCCCCCATTACAGTAAAGAAACTGTGGTACAAATACTTAGAATATTATTCATCTATTATGTAAACTTAGCCTGTGATATATAAACATTTAAAAATAATAATAATTAAATGTAAGGCAACTGTTTTTAACAATGTTATTTTTAATTATACCTATAAAATGATAAATACTTTTACTTCAGTAGGTTACTTGTCAAAACATAGACTTTCAACTGTCATAGATTTTTTTTAAGGTATGGAATTTTTGTATCACTTAAAGGTCACGCAAACAATGCTAACAGAATTAATCAATTTCTACTATTTTTTTTTTTTTTTTTTTTTTTGGCACGTTTTCACCACTGGTACCAATAATCATTCCCCATAATATCCACTGCCGGAGCGTTGAGCGCCTTTGACGCTCTTTCCATTAGTCATTTTTCTATGCCAGAATCGGCTCATTTGTCATTAAAACACGCTATGTCGAGGTTGAGTAATGAAAATAATGTACCAAATTGTAATAATAATTGATTAATGCGAAATACCTTTTGTGGGTGTTGTGTCGGGTGATAGGTCTGGGTAGTGGAAATTGTAATTCAGCGCGTACAAAAAAAATAAAAATAACAACACAACCCTGCAACCCTCCGTTATATGAAAAATATTAAAAATTAAAATGATAAAACCCCGCCCATGATAGAATAATGTTAAGCTTTTAACACGAAAGTTCACCTACGAAAGAAGTTTGTATGTAATTTCATTTAGTCAGTCCAAATATAATTATCGTGGAATAATCAATATTTTGTTAATTTTTAACACTTATTTTCGTTTAACATTTTTTAACTTACCAATTGAACTTCTTAGTTCATGTGAATATTGGCCGACTTCTTTTGAAATATGGCTTTCTACTATAAAGTTCAATTTTAAATTGTATTTCTATTTGTTTAAGCCGCTATTAACTTGCATAATTTGTTGGTTTTTGATTTCTATTAATTTGCATAACTTTTAGAACTCTTCAATAACTTTCAGTAGTTTCTTTGGAATGAAATTTACTCAAAGCTATTTTTTAATGAAATTAGTTTTGTTCGTATTAAAAAAACCAAACTATTAATCCCAGAGATTAAAATTATGAACATTTTATATGCTTCATATAGAATTTCAAATCTTTTCTCACATGTTTTATTTCAAAACAAGTTTGGAGGATTATTTTTTTTATGGATAGTTAGTACTTACTTAAAAAATAATATATGATATTTACAGATTTTTATATACATTTTACATACATGTTGAAAATGTAGTTAGTAACCTGCAATTATAAAATTATAAATAAATCGTTTTTTTTTTTTGTAAATACATAATTTATTTGAATTTATTATGAATACTAATAAATGGTTTACTTAACGTCTTTACATTAAAACGAATAGTTTAAAATTTTTACGGTTTTCAGCATTTAAAGCGTAAACAGAAAATCACACTCATGATGACAAATTGTAGTATTTGACCAGTTTTCCAAACGAATAAAAAAGTTTTTTTTTCGACAGCGATTAATCATAATTCAATATTTTTTAGTCCCCCTAGATTACTAATGACTGAAAAAAACAACATCAAAGTTTTTCTCGTTGGCAGCTACAGTTGTTTTTTCAACAACTGTTACAAATTAATCAGTTTGGTGACACAAACTTTTAATTTGTGCAATACTATAGGTACGATAAAATACGGCGATGATATTATTAATATTAATTATTTCTCTGAAAATTGATGATGAAGTTGGATCATTTATTCCTGTAATATGTAAAGAAGACGTTAGTGTGCTTAAATACGATTTGAAAGTAAAAGTTTACTTTTTTACGTAGATGTTAAACATATGTAATGCACTTAAAATTTTTTTTTCATTTATTTATACAATTTTCTTATACATTTAACTTTATTGTTTGATTTTTAGTATTTTCTTACAATATTTTTAATAGGTATAATATGTAAAGGATAAATGTATTAAATACTTTCAGTAAATTAAATAAATACACGTAGGGCACATAATGATGATCAAATAGAACGTATTAATAAAATTACACGTTTAAATTTTTACTTTTTCACTATTTTTCTGTTATATAGTTTTTTGGTTTTAAAATACAATTTTGAACGGTAGACTTTGTATATTGTAGTTCTATAATCTCGAGTTTTGAGCACCTAGCAATGGTTCTTGTTCTATGATCTCTTGTGTTTTAAGTAGCGATGGTTCTTGTTGAATTTAATACAGGGATCTTTCTACTAGCATCACACGCTGCCCTGAATACAAATATATATATTATAAATGTTATGCAATAAAATAAATCTAATTTACGTTGTACGCTGGAGTGCAATGTGCAATAAAATCTGTGTAGCAAGGTCCCGATTTTTTTTATTATTGTTATTATTATTATTCTAGTAATTTAACATTCCAGACTCGGGCTACAATATGTCGTCATAATGAAAACGGAAGAAGGAAGGCTGGGTCATAACTTTGGAAAAGTTCAATATGTCCCAGCTTTGTTTCCCAACGTTGGTGTGTTACACGTTTAACGAACGGTTTTTTTCGCCGTACTATATATATACAGTTGGCACATCGATAAGATGGATTGTGTATTTCCCGTTCCTGTATAGTCTAAATAAATAAAAATGAAATGAAACGAGGTCCGACGCATTTTAGTAGACCCACCGGAAAATTACTCTTGTGCCGGTGGGGGGATAAACAAATGCAACAAAAAAATAGTCGCTGTTTTCGCTCAGTATTGTCGAAGTTTATATTCGAACACGATATATCGTGTAAACAACGACTACAAAACGATACGATTTTATTTGAAAACACGTATTGTATAGGTACTGCAGAAACACAATAATTGTTATAAACTAATTCGATTACCCGTAGAGAAATACCCAACGTACCTACGTTTATTTGATAAAATATAATGCACTTGCTCGAACGCCGTTGAAATTTATATCATATATTGGCCCCGTTTTAAAATCGTAAGTTTGCAGTTTTGTAGAGTTACGAATAGCTGAGTTATATACCGGAGAGATATCCGAATCGCACAAAAACTAAAATAAAATACGAAATATACATATTATTGTTACACTTTTTGTGTGTAGAGTTTGCATAAAGTTTTATGAAATTAACTTTAGCTCTTCATAAGCCTCATTTAAATTATAATTAGTTGTACACTGAGGAAGTTTCTATAATGATATTTTTTTCTTTTTAATAATTTTAATCAAAATATAATTGAAAAGGCACCGAAGTGCAAATTAGATTTAAAATGAAATAATTTAAAAATCTTTAAAAAAAATATAAGTATATATATATTAACATCTCTGAACTTTTTAATCTTCACGATTTACAGAAATTGCGGTGTATAAATGAAACGCGTGGAGATTTTTAACGCATTTTAGTAGACCCACCTAAAATTGATTTTCTTTATGGTGGGGGGATAAATTGAATGCAACATAAAAATGTGTCATCCTATGTCCGTTCGGATTTTGTTTGAACGTCGCATATATCCCAGAGACGGCGGCAATACACGTAATCTATAAGCATATATGAAATGTATTCGATAAAAAAAATATAATAAATTGCAGAGTAGGGAGATACGCTGCGCTGAGTGTTCATGTTTTCGTATTCGAAAATTCGTGTGCTACAAATTGTGTCCAAATGGCAATTGTGTGCTGCGGACGTTCTCTCGAGCGACCGTTTTATAACGTTCACCAAATATTATATATAATGTCGGCGTCGAGGGTAAATGTCAATGGATTACACGTGCATATGAATATAATGTTTTTTTTCAATTTTTACTAAAGGGGTTTTCCGCAAAGGCCATATATGTTCACCTACCCCTTGCACATTCTACCAACCAATATTTTAACGGCAGTGCGTTACAGTGTTCGAGTTCTTATCCTATGTATATTGTTTAAAAAATGTCAGCGAAGGACGACATTTAAATGTCACGTCATCGTTAAGGTCGTTTTTGATAGTTTCTACACCGTTCGCCTCATTTGTGGAATAATTGTAGTATTATAGTTGACGCATACAAAATAATATAATTGGCCGACCTAATAAGTTATAGGCGTTCTGGACCAATTAGTGGAGAGAAGGCATACTCTAAAATACGCTTGACTCGTCGTTAGTTTTATAAGCAGCTTAAGTAGTTGATCCAAAACGTCTGTCCGAACTGTACGAGTTGGAATTTCTAAACTAATTACTTGGGTCCGACTCGTAAGTACGACAATATTTAACGTACGTGAAAACGCATGCCTTTCCTGACACCTCCATCTCGCTTCTTCGTTACATACGAGACGCCGGTGACAAAGTTGATTTGAAATTTTAAAATATGTTAAGATTATATTTGAATGTACGAGTATTTTACATTTGGACACTATTTTTTTCATCGTGCTAGATTGCATGTGTCGCCAACGCCTGTAGCTTGTTGTACTGCGCACAAATATTTTTAATTTGTCGACTACTTTTTAATGTTTGTTCAAATTATTTGTAAACAATGTGGATTAATAAATCCAGAACTCTATCCAAACAAACACCGTATATAGGTAAAAAAGTTAGTTGGATAATTTTAATCGTATAACAAATAATAGTTACTATTTACACATTTATACATATTTGAGCGGTTTTGGGAAGATATGTTATTGTTTACATATTGTTGTTTTGTATTATTATTATTATTATTATTATTATTATTATTATTATTGTGACTCAACTTTTACCGGTTGTCATGTTCAAATCATTTTAACGAGCAATTCAATATAGAACCTACGTTATACCCCTGTCGTGTCGAAAGCTTAAGTATTAAAATCCCATACATTTGTTAAGTCTGCAGAAATCATCCAAAATCCCTGTTTTGACCACAAATGTCATAAACAATAATGCTGAATAGTGAGAATACCAAGGGGAAGTTGTAAGTTTAAACGCATTTATAAATTATATACAATATCCTAGGAAGGTTGGATTTAAGATAAAGGAGTTTGTGTGTATTCAAAATATCAAATTGATATAGGTGTATCCCAGACTTGGGTTTCCGCACACATATTTTGCATATTAATTTAATCAATAATTTTAATTATAAATTATGAAACAAACTAATATCTATTATTTGGTTATATATATACATACTTTTGTAATATACAAAGACATTATAGTTGTAAATTACCGTTGTTTCTAAAAAACCTATCGCATTAACGTTAACCGTTAAAAAACACATTTTCATCAATAACATGTTTATTGAATATTAATAGCATATTTTATACTTTTGAAACTAAACTATATTCATTTTTTAATTCCCACAACTAAGCACGTATAATATATTGATAGTCATTTATTACTTTATTATTGTATATTATTATGATTATTATATAACAATACTATACACAATAAGACGTGCCATTTGAACACCGCTGAATGGTTTATAGAAAAATGTGTTTATTGTTATTTGTTTGTATTGTTGCTTTATCGGAATAGATGTATTATTATATTTGCCCATATATATATTTTTTTTTAATAAGCAGGCGCGTGGTGTGTTTGAGTTATTGAAATATTGCTAGAAAGCATATCATTTCAGAGCCATGGTTGAGTCTTGGTTGTTGTATACTGTTCTCGAAAAAAAAGGGATTTCGTTGAGGAGAACATCCATAAAGCCGTCGTGTGTTGGATACACGGCTATAATATAATACTACGCGATGAAATTCCATTATGTACCTTTGGTATAGGGGCGGTTGATTAGTTTCTGCTGGGCATAGAAAAAGCATAACACGCTTCTTGTATATACGCGTAAGTGCGTAACACTAAAGTGGTTTTACATTTTTCCCTTCGTGAAACTCAATTTTATAGTTTACACAACTAGAAACAGTCCATTTTGTTGTGATTTATTTTTAAGTTTTTAACATTTAAAATAATAATTCTTAATTCTCCGCGTCACAAACTAAACAAACGGAAAAATTAATATTATCGGAACGAAAATAAAAATCATAATATGTGGAAAATGCATTACTGTTTTAAAACTGAAAATATTTAGACCCCTTTTAGTAGTGCGTTTTTCTTTTTTTATATACAACTTAATTTCTGTAGGTCAAAATACTTTTGTGCCGGTAAAAAATATACCTTTAAATGCTAACTGACTAAAATCGCGCGCTAAAGCTGAAATGCGATTTTTGCCATATTACGCTATCCGTCCCTGTTACATACTCGCAAGTATCAATGGTACTTCTGCCGGGCAATCGTTTTGTTTTGTTTCAATCGACCAATTCATTTTAAAACAATAATTCAACTGCATTGCAACTATAACATTTTATTGTCAGTCCGCGGTGGTAAAGTCCGTTACGACAATACGCGCCTTCCTGTCGGCGGCGTGTAGAGAAAACTTCGCTGAAGCTTACCACGCAAACCACCGATGGCTCCAGTAGATAATATAATCCTACCCCGGTTACAAAACCTTTGACCAACCGCATTATAATTAGATCGTTTACATAAACTTCGAAGGACCATGCGCGATACCAGCTGGCAATCTTAAAATGTACATAACTTTAGAATTTAATCTAGAGGATGTAGCGGTGGTGTATGTAATGTGGAGAAGAGAGAGAAAGAGCTTAAACTCAAATTAATTGACAAACTTGCTGCCGGTCGTGTAACTCACAATATATAAAATATATGTACTATATAGGTACTGCACATCACACACATACCACATTATATACCTGCAGCAGTATAATCAGTATTATACTATTATATAATATATATACGACTGCTAAATGGTGTTCAAAAATACCTTTATATTTAAATTGCCTATAACACGTTAATTTAGACGACCCGGTATGAATTAATATTTTACTTTTTAATTGAATTAATACGTAGGTACAAGTTTTACTCTTAACGCCTCCCGTGTATATAATATATGCGTTATAATTATAAATTATAATATACACAATTGTTTTGCACACACACATCCCATGTATTTACAACAGCGAATCATTGTTATTAATATGTTATTGTCACCCGTTTCAATATTTGTCTCCAATTCGATATCTGTATATGAAACACAATGCGCACGGGCCGTCAATTTGAGCAGTATTCTAGATGATTAATTACTGTGCACGGACGACAGATAAACCTTTGGGGCCATTGTTATGCCTGATATTATATTCGAATGGGAAATTCTTCCACGGGGTTATGAGTTTTGATGGCTATAGTGGTGGAAGGGAGATCAACTCTGCTGCTGTCTGTCGCCGGCGCTACTGCTGCTTGCCTGTTTGCTCCTCCCCCCCCCATATCATCAACTGTATATAGACTTTGGGAAGTCATGGAAATGGAATTTATTCCAATCCAACAAATTCTAATGGATTCCAAGGACCGTATGCAAATGAAGAGTCAACGACGACTACGATGGTTGTGCCCTGATGGCCTGATGTATATTTTGAATGGTTTTTGATTTTAACCGACTTTTCATTATTGTACGTAGAGTCAGAAACAATGCAACCGTCGTCTTCGCTGTGTTGTTGTTATCTTCATTTTAATTTTATAGAATGCTTTCTAGCAAATCAGAATGATGTTTTAATAATAATAAAATAAAAGACGTACCTCTTATTTTCTCTAAAACAATTTATCTCAATGTTTAATTGTAAATAATTATGTATATCAAATAAAAAATCGTACTTTATTGTGTTTCGTTATTATTCAGCGTTCACGGTTCGGAGATTTTTAACAGATTTTTAGTTTTTTTTTACTTCAAATACAATGAAAAAAATAAACTAATTAAAATTTACAAAAAAAAAAACATTTTTTGAAAATTGCATACTGTTAACTTTTTTTTATGCGTATATATAATTATAGAGATAACTTATGTATATAATATATTTTATGGCGTTCATTTAAACCCAGTTTACAGTGTCAAAAAGATAATGCCATATTTTATGTAGAACTATGTAGACCTATGTATATATAAAAAAAAACGGTCGAATGTTTTACATTTTTTCAGTTTTTTAATATGCTATATACATATATTAAAGCTTTTAACAGATTTTTATTTAGAAAGATTAAGCCTGTACAAAATTGAGTTTTAATTATGTATTGTAACGAAAATTTGTAGTGTATGACGTATGTAATTATATCTGAGAGGGTCCCAAAGAATTGAATTACTATCGTCGCGTCGCCAAGACTATTCGAGTAAACCTTTTTAAATCGCCTCCCGGAAACATCTACACTTATCCCACATCCGGTCAGATGACGACTAGTTGGTGGAAGGGGAAGGTTGTCGTTTTTCCGAGTCTTCTATAGCAAATCGCGGTCTTCGGTTCTTTAATGCGTCTGAATAATAATAGTGATTTATTCGAAGTGTAAAAAACAAAACGAGTATATAAGTAAAAAGGTATACATATATAATATAGATAGTTGCTGTGGTATTAGTCTTCTTGGACCCGTTAATGTTTTCATCGCCTCTTAGGCATTGGTTGTCCTTGGAAAAATAAAGAACCGTCTTCCAATTTGCATACTTTGGTTTTTATCATTTCGTTCGGTTAGGGTGACGAACGAGACCCAGCTCCTTCCGCACGACCGTACACGAAAAAATCGATCTTGATTTATTTATTTTATTCCCAGGCCTGTTGTCGATGCTCGGAAATCGGGGAAGACGTGTTTCTGATAAACCACAAAACAATACTTAAGGACGCATTATTGAGCGATATGTTCGCAGAAACTCCGCGTCGCATTTACCTAAACATATTTTCTGCATATGACGGGCGCTGCCGGCGTGCCTAAATACATTGAACATATAGATTATCTGCGGGTCGTGTATCTGTTGGACACAAAGACAAATAGCAGGGTTAACGAACCGTTTACATCCCCGACAATTTGGAACATCGCACCTGAGTTTAGTAAAAAAAAATATATGAAAACAAATACTACTAACACAGTTACGAGTCTGATCTGTTAACGACTGGGCGCACGCGTGGTCGTCACCGATTTCGCCGTCTATTAACCTTTTTTGGACGATCCGAAACGTTGGCAAACCATCCGCAAATATGACCTCCGTTTGGAACGTTTTGTAATTTTTATTTCCTGTTTGTTTTTTTCAGTTTCTTACAAATTTGTTTTTCATTGTTGATTCTGTCCATTTTTTCTTCGATATTGTTGTTTTCATAATGTATATTTACATAAACGTGAGTCTACATTTTTGTTTTTTGCTCCTCTGTCGTGATTATATTAGTATATTATGTATCTATATTCTATTACAATAATAATGATGGTGTATCGGTCGTGTCATTTCGTGTGATACACGCACACGCCGTTAATTAATCAATTAATTCGCAGACTCTTTCCCCCTATATTCGCGTAAAGTTTCACGTCGAATTAATTTCTCTTTGCCCTCTGCACCACTACCCCACCCACCCACCCACCAAGAGGTCGTCGTCATATCGATGCAGCGTGTGTAATAATGATTATTATTATTATTATTATTACTACTAGTACCTAGGTATACTATATTTCGCAGACTGATCGGTATTTGTTTTTGTCGTAGTCGCATATAGGTACTCGTATTTGTTATACGGCATTAGTGATGATGAACGGTGAATATAAGTGCGGCATCAGGGTAGTGGACTTTCGAATCGATAACATTCGTGTATGTATATATATTAAATTCGGCGTCGAACCCCTTCATATCCTTCGAGTGTCGCCGTGGGGCAGTGATTTCGTTTCAGAGTTAATTACTGTTGTAAACGTCTACGCCGGTCATCGTCCAAAATGCGTATGTCCTGCACTCCTGCGCTCCGTTCATAATAACGTTTTATTTTCGCTATTTTTGGCCGTGTTTGTGATGACATGATGCGCGCATCTACACACAAACCCGAAGGTCATATTTTTATTTTATTTCATTTTTATCGACCCACAACCCTTTTTTAGTTTGACAGTTTTGAATGTATTTTTTTTAATATTCATGAATACGTCAAATACTTACCGTATATATATGTCTGTGTATATTTACATAAAACCTATTTTAATATTTCTTTTCTTTATGTTCTTAAAAAGCATTCAAATTTTTATTTTCAAAAGCAACTTATCTTTTTTTTGATTGAAATTCCGATAATTTCTTCAGACGTTTCATCGCATAAAAATCTAATATTAGCGATTTTTATTTTTTATTTTACTTTTTATTCTTGCTACGAAGTGTTAATGTATATTTATTAGATTTTAACTCGCATTTTTGTTTTACACCATCCCATAGTTTGCACTTTAAATAAGTTAAAATGTATCAACATTTCGTTTATAGCTGTTAGTCGGCTTTCAAATATTCCCTATAATGATATTTCATAGTTATGTTTTTAAAACGTCATTCAAATACTAGTTTTTGTCTAAAAATTTAAGAATCATAATAACTTTAAAAAAAATAGGTATACTTACTACTAGTTAATAGATAACTATTATTGTTAGATTTCATAATATTTTTATTGTTATAAAGTGTCGATTATTTGTTTCTGTTTCATAGCAATTAAACATTCATAAATAAACACACGTCATGAGCGAACAAATATGTTTGTTTATATATATAGGTATTGAAATTATTCGAACATTAATATTTTAATCACGTATGGGTTCAATATCATGAATTGGTCGATATATTGCGTACCTAGTATAAAGAACTCAGCTAAACAAACCGCTAACAAGTTTATCTAAAAAATTATTTTTGAATGTTGGTTGATTGATTGATTTGTCAAAAATTAAATAAGGAACGTAGTACCTATTTTCTATACCGTTCATTATAAAAGTTAAACTCCTCTCCAGTTTTACTACTGTTTTCAAGTTTGTAACAAGTTAAAATGTCCCATCGTGAATTGAATTACAACTGTTATCTTCACAATAGTTTTAAAAGCGTTAGTCATTTAAAAATACTATTATTTTAATTTCAAAATCTATTAACGACGTAATAATAATTCCCGTGGTCTTATACCATAGATTGTTTGTTTTCATCGGTTTATTATTAAATATTTTTTTTTACAAAAATTGTATTTATTGATGATATATTTGTAGCCAACAAATTATGTATGTTTAAGATTAAGTTAGATAGATTAGGTACGCAAAGTTTATAAAATGCTGCATCGTCAAAAAAAAACGCGCAATAATGTTGCTGAATGTATTCATTTTCCTCCATTTTCTCTATAATTTTGAATTATGTACATAAAGACTTAACTTATTCTTTTGATCACTCTGTGCACCTCGCACAAAAACAAACTTGTGCGACAAGGTAAAGTTAATGTTGATGTGGTATTCGCTCAGATAAGTGTTGGGAGAATAAAATTTCTGAAACTTCTCTTTTATGAAGTGATGATTAAATATTACTATACTCTTATTCTGAAACAACCGAAAAACATGTTTTTTGAAACGCGCATTTCTCGTCACAAAGTTTTGAAGTAAGAAATATTATGTTTAATATTACAATTTAAAAATATTATTATATCACAGAAAAATTTAAATATTGCATAAAAACCAACACAACAATATTATGTCTGATGATAAGTCAATTCACTGTAATATGAAAGCTAACAAAATTGATTTATGCTGAATGCAAATTTGTATTTGTTGTACTAACGTTTGTAATAGACGCGTGCGTTATAATATTATAACAATAAAAGGCCATAGTGAGGTTTGGCGCGCGTTCACGTAAAATGTTATGAGCACTCATCGCTGCAAATTGGGTCCATGTGAAAATTTCTAGGGATGGCGAATGGTATTGTAAATAATAATACATTATAAATAAACAAACGAACCGTTGTATTTCATCCTAACGACTACGCAGTATGTTAAAAATGTACGGCCAATCAACCCTAAGGTCTCTCACCGTCGTCTCATATATAATATATTTTATTATTACGGCGATTATTACATGTTATCGTGTGCCTGGGCGGCGACCGTTGGTGCAGGTTGTATGAAATTTTGATGACAAACAGCGCGCGCCCGCGCACCATGTGTGGGCCGATCCCGTCGACGGCGCGGCGGCTTCTTGTCTGAGAGAAAAATTGCATTCGATCAAAATACCGTAGGTAGTCGTCGCGTAGTATATAATCGCACCGTACCTTATAATATATATATATTATTATCTATAAATAATAATAATAATTGCCAACCTCGTCTTATTATCGTCTCGTACATGATATTATATTTATATATAGAGTATTCCCGGAGGATCGGCGGCGGCGTGCGTATATATAATATATATTATATTTATAGAGATATTCGATCGTCCGTATTATATAGTAGCTGCAGTATCAGTGGTAGTAGTACTTATACTCTATATAGTATTATATGGCGTAGTAGTGTGTGTATATTTGTATTATATATATGGTATATACTATAGTCGGCAAAATGATCAATTGCTTTTCCCGGGCTAAGGGCGCGCCCGCGAAATTCCGTATCCACTCCCCGCGGTGCGAGAGCGCAGCGGAACACAAAATTGCTTTTCTAAATACCTCCGATATCATCCGTGAAAATGCCTGTCATTGTCGTCCCAATCGTCCGTTCTCACGCCGTGTACATAGCTCAACGTATTATATTTTTTTCGTTTCCCTTCCTCTCTTTCTTTTTTTTTTCGGCACCAAGTGCCTCTATATTCTGTAGCTAATACCCGTGTCAAATTTCCTGCTAACCACTTTGCAGGTATTTAACACTTCGTCCCATCCCCCGCCTCCTCGCTCACTCGGTTTCCGAGATCGTCGTCTATTATAGCCCGCACGTGATCAGCGACGACAACGAAAACGACGAGGAGATGCGGCGATTGAAAATCGTATACTTTTTTCATCTAAAATGAATCCCACTAAAAGTGGTAAACCAAGCATCTCTTCTCGGTGGCTTACAACAGGCCAAAAAAAAACTTAAATCTTTTTTTAACGAAAAAATATGTACAGGCGTGTTTAGAAATTATACGGAATCTGTGGTTTTAACGTTCGTAGCGGTGAATAATTGCATTTTACGCAGGCAAAATGTGATTGCCCATATTATTATTTTTATATATAAGTACCCGTGCTTTAAATTATTTAATCTATACATTATAATATATCGGTGATGGAAAGAAAAAAATACACAGGAATGAACGAGGAGGACGTGTGACAGCCATGTTCGGCGTTTATTTATTCGTTTGGTATGTCTATAGAAGATAATATTGTTTATCGAACGTTTTAGAACCTTCAAATCGAATTTCCCCCGAAATACAACACTTATTCCTTTCGGCGGCAGTATAGCCCTTTCATCGTGTGACACATGTGCGGGGTGAAATAAAGAACGATGGTTTTATTATTTTTTCTTGCGTATAGTCGTGTTACTTTTAGTAGTAACTTACCCATTTTGTAATATTACAATAATGCACAACGCCGCTCTTCCGCTTGTACGCCGGCATGTACTTAGGACGCTTGTCAAAATATAGTTGAAACTTGTGCGTTTTTACAATAATATTTTTTTCTCCCTGTATTTTTCACGCATATGTACATATAATATTATATATGTTTATTTTATTATTCGCGTTGTTCGCGTAGGTATCACAATCGCGTTTTAAACGAATGGTTCGTGAACTGTTTATAGGTCTGTGTATGTATAGCCGCGCATATGTAGAGTGAGAAAATTACCATTTTTACTTCGTTCTGAAATCTGCAACCGGCTGTAAAAAAATATGATTATATTACACAAAAATATTCATAGCGATTCGACTTGTATTTACACGCCTGCAATCTTTATCCAAATGCTAAAACCCCCTAAAATGCTTTTATACATTTATACCTTCACCTCCTACAGTAGCTATATGCAGGTATATATTGCTATATTATTAAACGCAAGTACAAACTGTAACAAAAAAATTACTTAAAATGTTTATTTGTGATTTTTTTTTAATCAAATACCTAGTGGGTAGTACGAATTGCGGTTACTGTAAGTTCATAACAAAAAAGACTGTGCATTTAATTATTTAAACATTATATTCATATATTGTTTGTACGCATTGTATAAAATACAATATGATATATACTTAGTGGTTCTAAGTTAAATAAAAGAAAAACTCCATTTCTACACATTTCACAATAATTTATTCATACGTTTCATTTATCCACAAGTTCAGTTGTTATATGAAAAACATGTATTGTATTGTTTTTGACATTTTAGTATTCGACCAAAATAACTTAACAACGAGGATGGATACACCACGTGCCGTATATAACATAAAAACGTATTCGTCCGAAAAATTTTGTATTTTGTTCGTAACTCGTAAAATGAGAATGTCAATTTCACTTTTGACCGTTCTGGAAACAAGTAGAAAAATAAATTAATATCCCACCGATGACGTTAATGGAAGTTGACTAGACATAAAAAAAAATTTGATTATATCTGCGGACCGACATGCGCATATTGTATAAACCTAGCGGTGGTAATAAGCTTTCAACCGAAGGCCGTGTACAGTGCAGTTTATTATTATTAATGTACATATTCCGTATACCTATTACACTTATCAGTCGCTTTGTCATATCGCTTTCTAATAATTACCTATTGTCTATTGACAACGACGTTCCGAGAATATAATATAATATTATGTCATATTGTAATTTGCCAGTGTACTACCGATATGATTGTATTCGATTGTTTCCTCGAAATAGCTTTAGAGCATTATAGTACTCAGGCTAGACGTATTTTCGTTCCAGATTTCTCTGTCGATTTTTCGCTCAACGTTTTTCATTATTCATTAATTTGTAGGTACATTGAAAAAACAAGTTGTCTCTTGCCATGTGTCTCACTAATAATAATGTTAAAATATAGAAAAAATAATAAAAACAAACAAAAAACTAATGTTGGTAAGCCTATTACCAACGTAATATTATAGTAACGAAAACACAATATTGGCTCTTTTAATATAACGATTTATTAATAATGTATGTGTGGGCACATTATGTTATTATACTCGTAAAAATTGAGTCGAACAACAGAATGTGGTGGACGTCATAATGATGACAAAATAAGTGTTTGTTTTGTTGACGTATATTTTTGTTCCCCTTGGCATGGTGAAACAAAACAGTAAAAATTTGCCGATCAATACAAAATTATAATAATATATTTAACACACTTAACAATATAATGTCATCGACGGTTTACTCATTCGTTTTACCGATTTTGTTTAGCAGCTGTTCCGTAACCATCAAGCGCAGCAAGCAGCAGCGGCTGCCGCTGCGGCAGCAAACCCGGCCGCAGCAGCCGCGTTAGCGTCCCAACAACTGCAGCTCATCCAGCAACAGCAACAGCAACAATTTCACCTGCAGCAGCAGCAACAGCTGGCCGCGGCGGCCGCTGGACTGGCTGCGGCTGCATCGGCACCGGCTGCAACGCCGGTCGCCGCTGCTGCGGCCGCGGCCTCGTTCGCACCGCCAGGCACGACGGCCACGACGCCGTACATTATCAACCCGCAAGAACCTTACATGATAGCCGGTAAGTGTACCACAACGTGCTACATAGTTGTCATGGACGTAGGACTATTATTACACATCACTCATAAATATTTGTATTATATATTATATGGTATGAATGTATGATATAGCGGCATATCGTCATCCGTAATTTTTTAATGTATATTTTTACCTTTATATACCTAACGACTATACCGCATCAATTGAGAATTTCCTGGACTTCTGTAATAACATAATATAGCTGCTGGTACAAAATAAAATTTATTATAAGGACAAACTCGATGTTTATAAAAAAAAAAAATTATAAACGTACAACACTGTCAATACTTATATTATTTCATAATATTTATATTGTCAACAATGCTATATAAGTACATTAAGATGGATTTTATTCAAAATTAATATTTTCTGTTATTCCAAAAATCCAGCTAATTTAAAAAAAAAAATTTAATTCAATTTTGATGGGCATAGAATTATTTTCATTCTAACAAACAATTTGTTTAATAAACAAAAACATAACAAGCACCAACTCAATTTTTATTTGACTGAAAATAATGAAATATTATCATTGTTATCAATATTCCTTCAATAACATTTTATATTTTTTGATATAAAAATGCGCATACAGTGCAGGTAGTCAGTTAAATTATCAATCGATAGTGATAGTCTGGGTAATACGTAAGTGCCGAGTATAATATTGTACATACAACGTACTGATTAAATTACAATTATTCTCATCACAATAATATTGAATATACGTCCATTTCCTCCTTACACCTACCTATCTACCTATTTTCCAAATGACGAATGAGCTTTTCGTATGTAATGCCTATTTTGCCTAGCCTTATTAATTAACGGGTGTTTCTCTATTGCCGCCAATAGTAGAATGTTTAATACTTGATATTCAGTGCTTGAACTGGAAAAAATTAAGAAGAGGAGCTCATATCCAAAGATTTAAAAACTGAGTTCCAAGTGCAAATTGATATAACATAGACCCGTAGGGTAGGGACATAACCTAAATGTTGTATACTACATTTCAGCTACATTTATATATGAATTCCAATTATAGTTTATGTAGGTGAATGTTGATTTATATTCACCTAATTACATATTTTCATATATTCACTCGCTTAATAAAGCAATATCACTGACAAGAATTTAAATCCACATTTTAATAATTATTATTTTGTACCGTCTCAATACAAAAAATAGTAGAGGCGCTCCGCCACCCTCTGCACCCCCTCCTCCAATTCAAACACTGGTAATATTTATTATTTTTCGATAGGTAAGAATATTTTATTCGAACTACCTATGTAGGTATAATATATTAAATCAACTGGATTTGGTTTTTCCGGTGGTCGATTCTCTTGTGGTTTAATATTTTCCGTTAAAATAAGGCCTTCTCTCTATTCTCTCCGCCATAAAACCTACACTGATTCCCGCGTTGCATGTGTAATATAATGTCACTACTACAATTGTAACACACCCACCATTTTTAAATATGTACCTATTATATTATAATATTATTGTACCGTATCTTTATTTCGAACGACTTAATACTATTTCGTGCGTGCGTGTGTTGTCACAATAAAGGCTTTATGGGCTCAGGTCCTACAGTGGTGCCGCAATACTACGGCGTGCCATGGGGCATGTACCCGGCAGGCAGCATCATACAGCCGGCCGGCGCGGCTGGTCAGCCCGGCGCCGCGGCCAACGGCACCAACACGGCCCAGCAACAGCGTAGGCCGATGAGCCCGTCACAAGGTGACGGCACCCAGTACCAGGTCATACCGGCGTTCTACGACCAAAACGGATCGCTCGTGATGACCCGCAACGGCGGTCAGCTCCGACTCGTGTCGCCGGCATCGGTGATCGTCAACGCCCAACAAGGTACGCTCTCGTCTCGGCCCTGCCGTAGTATAAATATTATAGTATATTATAACCCTATTCTCACAGTATTATTATAATTATTATTACGTCGTGTAATATACTTTATACCTATTGTATAAGTGTTTAGTGTGTGTGTGTCGTGTGTGTGATATGCAAAGCGAAAGTATTTTCATTAGCGTGTTTTTCCCGCGTCGTGTCGTCGCCTGAAATGTTTTAATTATCGTGCGACGGAAAGAAAGACGCCGCACCCCCTCCTATTTGACGACGGTCGTGTATAAAACTGTCGCGCGAACCGTGTTTTAATATTATATATTAATATACGCTGACGAGATATAATATAGTAATAACTAATAACAGTCTCGTTTCAACGCAGGGCTTGCGCGTCGTCATAGCGAGCATATTGTATATATTTTCTTTCGTCGTGACAACTGATATCGACGGTAGAGCAGCGGTGGTGTGTATAAATTCAGGCGACACAAAAGGGGTGTGTAACGACCGTATTAAAGCAGTAGTGCGTCTATATGAATTTTATGTGTATAGTAAAGTTGCAGTGCGTAGATCGAAGCTATAATGAATTTTCCGTTGGTACGTTTATGTAAACGATATAAATACGAGTGTATTAGGGTATTACGAGCCCCGCCGTATGTGCACCGCACGGTGTACCCTAGAACACGAAAATATGTCGTCGTGTGTACGCCCGACATCAACGCCTCTTGCGCAAGTGCGCCGACTTTACCTCTATCGCCATCACTTCGTGTTATTGGTCTTTTATCTCGGGGTGTTTTTTGACAGGACTCCAACCACAGCCTCAGCAGGCGGTCGGTTCGGCAGCCAACAACTATTCGACCAACTTGACCTCCCTGACATCCAGCCTTTCGTCGCTGGGGGTCAGCGCAGGTACGTTTTTACCTTCGTCGCCGTTGCCTTCGTCGTTGTCGTCGTTGTTGTTGTTGCATGTCGCATTATATATACATGTATGTATGTATGTATGTATGTATGTATGTATGTATGTATGTATTAATAAATAATACGCCTTTGCGAAATTCTACAGTCTGCCTCAACCGTTTTGTTTAACGACTATCTAATGATAGTAATATAACAAACATGTGGTTTAATAATCTCGAATAGCGTGCAACAGCAGCCGTGGCGTATATAGGATCCGTGTGGATTAATATTATGTTTTTCTCTTAGCGACGCCTGTTATAATATAAACGTGCAGTTTATTATAATATGCGGTTTTTGTTTTAATTTTTTTGTTGTTTTTTTTTTCGCACGCTTTTGAATAATATTAATATTAATAATAATAATAATAATAATATGTGCCGCAGCCCGGCTTTGTACACACAACATACCAAAGGATCTCCCGAAGGATCCAAACGCCTCCACGCGATTTGCAAATACTACCCTTACACGCGTTTATGTTGTGCGCACTTCTGCGTTTAATAATAATAAAACCCTACCGCACTTAACCACCTCACTCTTACACGCTAACCACCTCCACCACCACCACTACTATACTACTACTACTACTATTATACTCACCTCCTCACTAAAGTGTATACATACTCTGACGTCGACGCCGGTAAAATAATGGGACTCGAGTGCAGGTTTTCACACGTCGTTGTTTTCCCTCCGCCTCCACCCGTAATCGTTTTAATATTAATACCCGATTATACATATTTGAGTGACATGATTTCTCACGCGAATAGGTTTTTTTTTTAATATGATGTTTTGTTTTGTATAATATAATATATGTTATAATTATATTAAATAATATATAGGTAGTTACCATACATGTGTATAGCGTGTGCGTTAAGCGACTGTACACAATATACAATATACGTTCTTATAACATTTTTTTCCACCTGTTAACATGACGGATTCGCACACTATTACATACGTCATGTTTATATATTACCATCCATAAACTAGCTATGCTGTTACATTGTTACTAATTAGCATGGCATATAATTGATTTATGTATCACGTTTTTAAAATAAAATGCCGACACGATCAAACTGTTGACATCAACCATGTATATTACACATAGAATCTGTAAACAATTTGTCGTATGAAAATACAACATTAAATATAAATATATAGATACCTATAATGATTTTGTGAGACCTTTATATTCTATACGTTCGTAGTCTTGATAAATAAAATACTGGTCTAACTGCTGGTATAGCCCATACCGTTGTGTGAAATACTACCCCAGAGGCCAGAAAGAATTGTCGAGTTATCCTATTCTCTACTACCCGCCCACCCAGTGTATACTTTTGCTGCAGTTTTTCCGTTTTCCATTTGTAGTATGTGCCAGTATAGTTTTCGACGAAGGGGTCTTCATAGCTGCGTATTTTTCGTGCTTTTATGGGGTCAACACCACCGCATTTTTTTCCCACCCACGTTTCTAACTCAACTACACAATTTAACCGGCAGCTGTACCTATATATATTATATTCTCATACTTCATTGTATCGTTTCTCTGTTACGTTTTTTTTCTTTTCAATATTTATTATCATTACTAAAGCTGGGATTTCGATACACTTTGTTTTCCAAAGCTATGTGATGCTCGTATATAACATAATATTATATACGTTTCGTGTATTTTTGAATTAAAAGAACAAGTTTTTATTTTGCATTTTTTTTTACGGTTTTTGATTTTAAGGTATTATTTTTTTTTTAGTGATGCATTTAATTTATGATTTTTGGAGCTTTTTGAATTTGAAATTTTTACATGCTAAAATATGATATTTATGATTTTCATGATTGATATACTTTATAAATTTAACAAATGTTCAAATAAGTTCTCGTATTTTATTATTGGACAATACTAATAGTAGAATGTCAAATCCTAGATAACGATTAACGGCCTAATGGTGGTCTAATACTCTAATATATTATACTAAAATGGTTAAATCATAAAATCAACGTCCGATATATCGTTAGTACCTACGAGTCTTACTGTCGTAACAAGTGGGAATTTATTTTCTATTATTTTAGTTAATTGCTTTTAATAGTTAAATATAATTAAAAATGCCAAAAGTAAAATATTTGATGCCGAGTGAAAATAGTTGTTTTTCTAGATTTAAGAAGTCAGAAGTCTAAAACGATCAGTTTTGTCTGTAAAACCTTTTTACAACCTTTAAAAATTGTATTATCATTTATACTAAAATTATTAAAAACAAAAATAATTTGAATGCATTATTTAGATTATTAGAGACAAAAATGCTCTAAATTTTAGAGTTTTTAGGCCATAGATGCACTTTTTTTTAGCATTTGTCGGGTTTTTCAGGGCATTGAAATCTCAGTCCTATAATAATTTCCTTTGACATCCTTTGTAATATTATCTCGTGTTCGCGTATTAATAAATTTGTTACTAAGTATACCGTTAGTGGTCGTATTTGTAGCTAGGTGTATATATAATTATCTCAATAACCGTTGCTGCCGTGTAACGTACACGTGGCCATTTAAATCTTCGGCCGACGGGTTAATTAAAACGGAAGTATAGTGACAACACGATCAAGATGGATGTGCTTGTTAACCACCCCTGCGCTTTGGAGTGCGGGTGAAGAAAACGTACTTGCAACAACTACTACTGGTGAAATTTATTACTATTATCATCCCATCTTAAAGTTTTAGGGGTCGATTAAATTAAACCTGAGTAGTAGGATCATAAATTTTAACGTAAAAACACGATATGCTTAGAGCACAATTGTTATTCGGTTCCCGTGGATTTAGATTCGCAGCTTTATTATTGTTATTATAATATACATACCTATACACTAAGGGCGTTGTAGCATTTTCCCGGACCGCCCCCAAGTAATAATGTTATGTACACCAAACACGAGTAAATAACGCCCTGCGCCCATCTGTATACGCGTATTATATTATATTAACTATCATTATACGCTGAAATAATAAAACAACGAAAACATTTTTAAACCTTTTTTTTAAAAAATTTATAATAATATTGTATTATAATAGACGTCTAGTTATTGTTTCGGGTTAAACTGTAGATTAGCCGCGTATGACTGTATGAGGTACGCGAACAATACGTTTACCCGACAATTAAAACTGCAGTGTAAATGACACCACTGCTTTTGCGGCTAATTGTTATGTTTTATCATCGCATATAATATACTACCTACCTACAAATATATATATATAAGCATGTATTTTAAAAGCAACAATACTTACGGGGCTGTTTTTTTCTCGCGTGTTTTCGACAGCAGGCGTACACGATGTCAACGTCAGTCTTGGTCTAGGTTCCGGAAATGCCGGCAGACGCGATTCCTTTGACCGTAATACGTCCGCTTTTTCACCGTCCATGGATTACGCCCGTCATAAATGGCCGCAGTACAACACGCTGGGTATGTACCTATATTTGATTTTTTTTTCGTATTCATCGATCTGTTGCTCGTGTAACTAACAAACTCTCTTCTGTCTATACTGTACAGCGTCCCAAAGTCCATTGGGTCTCGCCTCAGGATCTCTAACTCCTCCACCAGCTATGGGCTCAGCGTCCAATTTACAAATGGGTCTCATGAGTTCGGCAAATAACGCTAATAGAGGTCTGATGAACGCTGCACCGGGTGCAGAAGCAATGTCCAAGTTCAGAGCCAGTGGTACGTACATGTTCATATACATATAATAACGTTGATGGCTACATAATACTATATCGATATTTGTATTAATTTTATTTTGTGTATGTGTGATAGATTATGCTATGGGTGGTCTAGCCGCCAATGGAGCCATGTTTAGCACAGCGGCAAATCCGAACAATACGAATTCCTTGTTCAACAAAATGGGTGGTGTTCGTGGTAGCGCTTCTTCGTTGGGCGGTTCCTCTATAACGTTGGACTCAAAACCGTCCGGCCGCAGCAGGCTCTTGGAAGACTTCAGGTAGGTTATCTTCTTAAGAACAACATCTCGTCTGCTGCCATTTTGAGGATGAGCTCACTCAATAAGGTTGGAAGGGGGAGAGGGGTATGAGAAATTTGATGATGTATTTAACTTAGTCCATTCCATAGACATATATAACATCTAAATAGCTGACTCCTATACAACAGCCATGCAATGTTTTGAGTTTGTTCCAGTAATTTGCCTAAACGGCTATGCTTACATTTTTATGTAATAATGATAATTGATAAAGACAAAAACGTTTAAACGTCTTGAACCGTTTATCATATAAAGTTTAAACATTGCCGTTTAAGCATATGGCGGCCGCAGCTTTAATAACAAATTATAGTCAGCTACCTACATCTAGTTGTTCTATATGTCTATGGTCCAGTCACAAATATTTGATGTTACTAAAAACATTGGTAATTTAAAATCGTATAAATACTGGATTAAATATTTATCGCATTCACTGCATGATTGGGGAAAAGGGCTGGTGTCTCAGTTATTTGTTTAACTTATGTGGCTTATCTCCCATCACTGTGCGGCGTGCATCTGATCAGTTAATTGTAATTGATCCAATTCTCCTGCACTGTGGCAGGAACAATCGTTACCCCAGTCTTCAACTACGAGACCTCACCAATCATATTGTCGAGTTTTCCCAAGACCAACACGGCTCCAGATTTATACAGCAGAAGTTGGAGAGGGCTTCCACGCCCGAGAAGCAGCTGGTGTTCTCCGAGATATTGGCTGCCGCCTACAGCTTGATGACCGACGTGTTTGGCAACTATGTCATTCAAAAGTTCTTCGAGTTTGGCACACCTGAACAGAAATCTACATTGGCGCAAAAGGTTTTTGTCACTATATATTATATTATAATCTCCGAATAATTTCAATATGTTGTCATTCCAATATGGATTCCTCAATTTATTGTTCCGTGCTTTAAATAGGTACGCGGACATGTATTGCCGCTGGCCTTGCAAATGTATGGCTGCCGGGTAATCCAGAAGGCGTTGGAGAGTGTGGGTGGAGAACAACAAGTGGAAATTGTACGCGAGCTAGACGGCCATGTCCTGAAATGCGTTAAAGACCAAAACGGCAATCATGTAGTCCAAAAGTGCATCGAGTGTGTTGATCCACATGCTCTGCAATTCATCATCAATGCTTTCCAAGGACAAGTAAGTGATTTTAAAGTGAAAGATTTTTATTATGCATCGGAAGAAAAATTTGGTCTCTACTAACATCTAACAACATTTTATTTATCCAGGTTTTAACATTATCAACACACCCATACGGATGTAGAGTCATTCAGCGTATACTCGAACATTGTACATCGGAACAGACAGCACCGATACTTGATGAAATGCATTCACACGTTGAACAATTGATACAAGACCAATATGGGAACTACGTAATTCAACATGTACTAGGTGCGTTTGTGCTAAACATCATCTTGTTTTCTTTTAAAGAGTACAATATGTATTAATATATAACTGCTCTTCTGGGTGCACTTTCTTAGGGTCATGTATTAAATTATTCAATTGTAATTTCATTTCACAGAACACGGTAAACAAGAGGACAAATCTAAATTAATATGCTCTGTCCGCGGTAAGGTGTTGACTCTGTCCCAACATAAGTTTGCGTCAAACGTTGTGGAGAAATGTGTAACGCACGCTACACGTAGTGAACGGTCTATGCTTATAGAAGAAGTTTGCGGTTTTAACGATAAGTGAGTAGCTAAATAAATAAAGAATATATTAAATTTATGTTATGATAAATTGTTTTTTTCTGTCTAGCGCTTTACATGTAATGATGAAAGATCAATATGCCAATTATGTAGTGCAAAAAATGTTAGATGTATGCGAATCGTCCCAACGTAAGGTGCTTATGCACAAAATCCGTCCCCATTTTGCATCACTGCGCAAGTACACTTATGGCAAGCACATTATTTCGAAATTAGAAAAGTACTTCATGAAGAGTAGCCAACAGTCAGTACCTGTATCTGAATTGGGACCTATTGGACCACCAACAAACGGAGTGCTTTAAACAGTTCTATATTTTCTACTACAATTTTTTTTTTTTTTTTTTTATCATTGTATCCCTTAATTAGTATTTTGAATCCAAATTAAGTTCTAATTTTTTTTTTTTTTTTAATTTTAAATTACTATATTATTATTATTATTATTCAAAGTTAGTGGGTGTAACTTAATTTTTGAGCGTTAAAAAGATTAGTATCCAAATTTAGTTAGCAATACGTGGATTTGGATGTTTTTTTTTTATTATTATTATTTGTTAGAAACAAAAAAAAAGTAAATAATTAGCTTATTAGTGTGGGGCTTTAATATATCTTAATATTAATTACACTTTGAATACAATATGGCAAATACGACAATTTTTTTTTTTTTAACAAGTTCTAATATGGTGACGTTTACAAGGTATGTATATTAAAAAAAAATAGCACCCCATTTTTGTGACCTTAGCGAATTTCTTATACAGCGTTCGTGTTTATTTTGCTTCCAATTATATTATAGTGTACAAAAAATGATATCGGGTCATCTTATTAAATACATTTTTTTTTTAACTTAACAAATGATTGTGTATAATATTTTGTATAATTTTTTTTTTATATAGTATTTCATTTAATTTTTAAACAGGGTTTAAATTAGATTTTGATAGTGAAGTTTTGTTTGTTTTTCTGTAATATAAAATCAAGTTTCTTTCTCTATATAAATATTATGCATATATACCTATAAATCGAAAGTAATTCATTCCTGTAATTTTTTTTTATATATATACGCTGTATAAAGAAATTATATAATGTACACATTTAATCGCTACAATGCTTGTTTTTTTTTTATTATTATTATTATTATTATTATTATATATATATAAATGTATAAAATTGCATATTTTTAAATCTGTGAAAGCCATTATGTTTATGTTGTATATGAAAAATCTGTAAGCTAAATCCTACCAGTTTTGGGTACACAATTATTTTTTATTTTTATTATTATTCTATCCGTACTGAAAAAAATTCGTGATAAATATGTGTATATAAATTTATGTTTTTATATATATATATATACAAAAATTATCCTGTCATTCGTAATAACTAATAATTTTATATAATTTTATAAAACTCGAAACGTGTTCTCATAGACGCATAAGTTAGACTACGATGTTCCTGATAATATGTACATAATGAAGAAATGTAATCATAATCTTTTTTCTCAAGTGATAAATTATAAAAGTTCTTTTCTTTCCAATTTATGTATTAAACATTTAAAACAAACACGCAAATAATACTATTAAGCTCCATTAATGGGCTGGAAAAATGAAACATTTTAAAATTAATATTATATTCTTATGTTTTGGTTATAATATGTATAAGACATAAAAATTTAAAAAAATGAAGACTGCTAATTTTTAGTATATTATGTAATTAAACTTTTTTTCTTATATAATGGACCTGTACCCATCTATGAACTTAAAATTGTAAATTTTGCTCCAACAAACATAGGTAACCAGTATAATGCTGTTTACCAGTAATTCATTATTATTTATTTCAGCGCCTCTCGCAAGTTCTTTAAAATAAAACTGTTGTCTTGTAACTTTCCATTTTTAAAAGATATTGCAGTTTTATACATTTGCATTTTTATTTATACTCATTTAATTATACGCAATCATTATTTTAAAATATAAATTCCAGTAATAACGGTTAATACAATTTTTTCATTCAGAATTATTAAATTACACATGTTTGTATATGTTAATATTATATTTCTAGAAATTTAACCACCTATGCAATTTATATTTATTCTTCTTCAAAGACATTATGTGCATCCTTTAATTATTAGAACCATAAACACCTCATTAATAATTTATTTTCAATAAGTGGAGCTGTATTTATGTGTGAAATGCCATTCTGAACCATTATACACGTTGATAGATTGATCAGATAGTTTTTTTTTCTCGAGACGCACTTAGTAATTGACTATATAACAAATGTCTCTTGTCGAATTCTTAAGTAACTAATTCATTGATATAGCATAGATACTGAATTTTTTCCCATTAAAATTAGACTTTTAATGTTTCTTATAATAATATTCTGAATAGCTGTTATAATAAATAATAAATATAATATATATAAATGAAAACATTTTCGGACATCCCCTTATCCCCTTTAATCCCCTTGTAATACATATACACTAGTTTAGAACTAATATAATAATATTATATAAATATATTTTGATTTATATTTTTAGATTTATTTTTAATTATAATTTTTCGTCTATTATCATATTTTTTTTAATATATTATGTGTATAACTAATAAAATAATAGTTAGATTATTGTAGAAATGTTAATATGCAATATATGCATGGTAAACATATTTTGTTCAGTAAAAATGATTTATGACATTAACTTATTTAAAGTTTTAAGTAGAATACACGTATATATATATATAATGAAAAACACAGCCTGTTTACTCTATGACCTTATGACGATTAGAATTTTTTCTTTGTCTATCTGTATTTAATTTATTATTCCTACGTAAATTTGTATGGGGTTAACTACTAACAATTTAATATTGGCAGTGTAAAGAAAACGTAAAAAAGTTATATATTTCATAGCAAGACTGATGTGTAAAGGTTTATTAATATTTCGACAGTGTAAGTAAAATTGTTCATTATTATTTCCATTATATAATATTTATAAATATATGAAAATAATGTTAAAAAGTTATTAATTTTTATTAGGTTTTTTATTCTAATTGACATTTTGTTAGTTTTTTTTTTGTTATTTTTAATGACGATCAGTGTATGAATTTCTTTCACTATGTAAACAATTATTATTATTATTACTATTATTATTTTTTTTTTTTTTTAAGAAATTCAAAACCGCTTTAAAACTGTGCTGTGGTTTTAAATATAAACATTATTATTTTATAGACCCTATTCGATTTACTAAGGAAATATCGTAGTGGTATTTAATAATGTAATAACAATTTATTAATTAAAATAATATTCTTAGTATATATTACTACTATATAAATATATACATATATATTATAACGCCTGTATATTCAAACTTAAAAATATTATTTTTTTTTTTTTTTGTGTATTGGTATAGTGTAACATTTGAATTTGTAGTTATTGTGTTAATTTGAAGTTAAAATTTTGATGCTATGTGCACGACAAAAAACCGTAAAAAAATTATAATATTTGTTATATTATATAAATTAAAAAATATATATATATATTAGTAATATTATATAAATTATAGTTCTCTGTGTAATTTGATGTAATTGATGTAATGTTTAGCATTTGTGTAATAATGTACTATGTAAAGGTATATAAAAATATAATTAAAAAAAAATATATATATATTGTTTTATTATTTATTCATTGTTGGTAATGACTAATGTTGTTTCTAATTCCATTACCTAGAATAATAAGTGTTTACTCGATAGTTGGTTAATCGTTTTCTGGTCAAGAACAGAGAACAGAAATATAGTTTTTCTTTTGTGAATGTCATAACTAACGATACCAGCCACTCATAGTCGTGGTTTGATTGTACAATTTTATAACTATATTATGTCATGTGTCTTGTGTATGATAAATAAATCATAAATTATGCTGTTTCGACGCAAGTTTTCTTTAATCAATGCCAATTAAAAAGTTCCTAAGGTCTTTTTTTTGTTAGTTAAATTTTAAAGCTAATTATGCGAATTTTTAAGTTTTTATATTCTACCTTACTTCTTATTACACTTGCTTTAGAATAAAAGCAACTACAAAAAAAAAATGACTAATAAGAACTAGCACAGTGGTCTTAATAGATATTGGTTATATAATTAAATTTACAGTAACAACACATATGAAACGGATTCTACTGTACTCAAATTTTCTTCCTATACTGTACGTTTGTTAAGCTGATTTATGTGGCTATGCGAGGCAGCATCAATTCCTAAGCACATTATGAAGTAGTTAAGTAATTTAGTATTATAAGGTGAAGGGTGATGGTCATTAATTGAGAAAATATATTTAATTACCAACAAGCTGTAGCTGGTAAAGTACTTGTAGACTTATACGTCACCGAACACCGTGTCACCTTGTAAGAATATTATAGGACAGAATTTTTGCGTCACACTCACTTATGGTAATAATTATACAACAATTGCTATCATACGTTATAAATTTACTGTAGTTATGCATCATTGGTCTCAAATGAATCAAATAGTGTCCAATTCAACTGTACATAGGTACTGAATTTTTCCTATTTACTGTTTTCTTCGGGTGATTTGTATGTCTGGTCGTGTCTGGAACAGCATTTACATACAAGGGCCGTCAATTGAATGATGGCAATAATAATTATTGAAGTATTAAATAAATTATACTTAGTGTCTTAATATTTTTGTAAACATTTTTAATCGTCATTCATATTAATACAAAATGTTTGTTCAAAATAATCAATTTATACCATAACACTAAAAAACAATAAACATGAAATAGCATAAGCACTTGAGCACTATAACTATAAGCAGTTTGTCATAATTTTACTAATGACTATGAGATTGATATCTCGATTATCTATAATATTATATTTGAACTTTTCCGAGAACTTTTAACAAATAAGAAGAATACATGTTAATGTAAAACGCTTGTAAAAATGAATCACATTTGGAAACTTAAAATAAGTACCTACTTATTAGCTATTAAACATTAATTATTATTTATATTGTACCTAGTCAAAGTCGAATGTCCCTAATGCATAGAAAATACAAATAATTAAGTATTCCAAGATTATCATATATTTTTTTTGAAATTCATACTAGAGATATAGTATGTACCGGAACCTACATACATATGAATCATATTAAATTTTTTTTTATAGTAAATAATTTACAAGTTACAAATAATATTTTGTACTATCTATATGTCTATATATATCAAAGTAAAATTATGATACCATTATACCAACTCAATACTCATATGGTAATTGGTGGCCGTGTCTATTATCTCACTTACCTATTGTATAGGTACAAGTTGTACCGTACAACCTACCTTACGAATTTAGATTATATTATTCTTAAATCTAAAAAAATGTAAATTTATGACATTGAATGCTGTCGTTTTACACGAGTAACGTAGGTAGTATTGTGTATGTCAATGAATTAAATAAGCTTCGTTACTTTTGGTCGCATTACGTAGACTAGAAACCAAAAAAATTATATTATTAATTGTAAGACTTGAACGTTTTGTCAGAATTGAAGTACCTGTTAGGAAAAACAATAGAAAATGAAAGGCAGACAATATTATAATAATAGTGCTGTTTCTGCCCGATTTATTGAACCTTATGATGCCGTGGTAGTGATTTTGGAACATAATAATATTTGTTCCTCGGCGAACCTATACTATTATATCGTATACAAGGTAGTCAAGCTGCTACGCTCACATCAGTACTAATATCATAATATCATGCACAAGCAAATAGTGTTCCAGTAACTCGAAAGGAAAGTTGTCTGCCGCAGAGAGTAAAAACTTAAAACTTTTGAAGCAAGTGTATCACAAGCAATAGTTTACAGACTAAACTAAACAAAAAACTAAAAGCTCATCACTGTAAAACCAATGAAATATTTGGAAAAATATATATTTTAACGTACATAGTATTTTTTCATGCTCAGGTGACAATTTTCCCCCTCCCCTCTACATCCTAGTAGATTTAAATGTCTTACAATTAATTTTATTGATGTTATCATCTAATCATTTAATAAAAAAAACAAATTACACAAACACAAATATAAAACCCACCCACCCCCCCCCAAAATTTTTTTTTTTTTAAAAATGCATCTCAACGACTCGTCTCTGTGTAGGTATAATAGGTACTTACAGTATGATAAAACAAACAGGACTTTACAAATCTATAATTTAATAATACACACAACTACACAGGACACTTGACGCTTCAACAGCGTTCGTCAGGAAATGAGAAAAGAGTGGTGGTGGGGGGTGGGGGGGTCCTAGTTTAAAGAACTATTGCGTATAAAATATTGAAAAAATATGAGTGACTGATGTGCGTCTTAACTTGCGTGCCACCTTCGGCTCGTAAATCCTCGGTAAACGGGCGACGCGTTTCGTCTGACCAGGAACGATAATGCTCACATTAAATACGTATTCTTAATGTAATAATTACAAGACTCGTTTCACCGGAATGTCGTCGCGCTGCTCAACACGTAACGGACTCAAACTCTTGGACGGCAACGTGAAAGCGGTTTGATTGAGAACCGTTGAAAAACAGCGCAGAGGTTATAGATGCAGAGAAAATGGTCTGCCAGCCGCCGCTGTTTTATACTCATCAAGACTGATTTACAAAAAAAAACATCGCAGTAGGGATGGACGACAGCTTTTCATACGATTTTACGAGCGATCTTAAGGACATAAAAACACTGCTGAAAACAAGTTTGCTTGGATATCAGAGTAGGTACCTACATTAAAATCGAAAAAATATGGTGTGGATTTCATATGCGCATTAACTCTAATTATTCAATGCGATATACCTACGCGTGTTTGAAAATATGCACGTGACGTCATTGAGTCGAAGTCTGAAAGACGACGGAGTATGTTTTACGTGTAAAAATATCTAGATTGAAGCAACGACTTCCATACCTAAAATTAACATTTTTTATTATTTTTTTATGTTATCTTAAGTGTATTTATGTGTTTATGACACTGGTGAGATTATAATTTTGATATCATTTTTAGTTTTTTCTTAGTGTTTAGAACTATTAGAGTAAATTTCGTAAAATGTTGTTTGTGCCCGTGATGCATGCCACGTAGTCGTGGCGGCGACAGTGCAGCGATTATATTAATTATTACTTATTTGGTATACAATAACAAAGTATATTAAATTTGAAATCACACTACTTATTGTCTTAAACACTTGTATAAATGTACAAAGGATTTTAAAAAAAAATTTTAAAAAATACTATTGTAAGTTATTGAAATCATTGTGTAAATCAAGCAACTTTTACACGTAGAACATAATATTATAGCCTATAGGCGAATAACATATAGGCTGGTTCATGGACTTGATGACGTGTTAAGCGGTTTTTTATCAACCCTTATTGGCTTATTATCTAGTTGAGTAATTACTTTTTTGTCCTCGGATTTTTACTTAAACGTTGTTTATTATATTAACTTCAATAATAAGCCATATCTACTGCTTAAAATAAAATAAAAAATATTAGTATTATTGATATGTCTTTTAATGAAAAGTAGATAACCTAGGATTATAATAAGGGTTAAATAATAATATTATAAATACATGTTTGAGTATGTTGTTATGTTGTAGACATTTTTAATTTTGGAAAATTCCTCCTCGAACATTCTTGGTTTTAAATACTTTCAAAGCAGACATTTTTGTACACTGCCCTCACAACGACCCCACTCCCCTCCTTCACCTTTTAAAACGTCTCTGCGCAACTCTCAAAAACTAAAGTTTATTTTCTTTTCTTGAATTTGTGATGGTAATGGTTAGTATAGGTTAACCTATTTATACCTACCTATTTCCCAGATTTTAATGACCCAATAAAATTGAAATAAAAAATGTATTATGATTGTTGGTGACTAAATTAGCACGTAGATGATGATTGATGACTTAAGTAAAGCACTTTATAATTATTTGTTTTTGAGAAAGGTACACAGACATACATATAGGTAGCTATTGTTATGTTGACACATAGTTTTGTTAATTATACGTTAGACGTGAATAGTAAAAGTTGGTGGCTATTGTTTCGAACTTAAGTGTAAAAAAATAATGTGACGTAATAAATAATAATGCATATTTTAATTTTTAAACCGAGATCAAATTTCTTTTTCGTATTTCTTAAAACATGTATATAAAATAAAAAATGATGTGGACTATTCGTTAAAAGGATTATAATATTTGAAAAGTGTCTCCGATAGCCGATAGGAACATCCCGCGGCCTTTACATCATGATTCTGTTATTTTATATTATATAATAATATTATAAATGTATAAATAGCATATAAATTGATAGTAACGTATGTATGCGTGGGTATACTTGAAATTCAGTATATGCTAGTGTAACTATACACATTTACCGGATTTCCGGGGACAGTCTATAGGCGCCGATTTTATAAGTTAACTACGGGATATACGAACTCTTCCTGTCTTCGTTCAAATAGCAGCAATTTAATTTAAATAATATAACATTTAACTATTTCGTTCAGTATGATTTAAATAAATTGTTCACAAATTCTGGATTTGCTGCTGTTAACTGAAATTGAAACATATAGATACCCACATTTAAAATTTTAGAAAATTAATTTAACTAGCACAAATACACAAATAAAAAATTTAGTAAATTTGGTTAACACATACATCACATAGTATACAATTATATTAATTTAGTTTTCTCTATCCAAACGCCATAGAAATCAAATCAAATATAATCAAATATCAATAGTACCTATATTATATAGTATACATAATACACTTACCTATATTTAGGTATAAAATTACGATAGGGTTTTCCGTATTGAGATACACTGTAACTTAAAATGATTGAACTTATTGGGTTGATGTAATTACCAAGTCTCTGAAGTGCTTACTTTCGTTTGAAAAGGGTTTTTGGTTCTATCGAAAGTGCAAATATTTGTCTCGTATAAGAGAAGGTCCACAATCCCTAAAATAAAATACCTATACACATTAGAACCTAAAAATATAAGGAAAAAGGAAAATTGTGATTAAGAAATCAATATCAAAAATTGTAAAATCTCTCCAACACATTTCCGTTTGCTAAAGCGTATTTATAATGATGTGCAGTTGTATTTTATCTTTTATAGTAGGTACCTGCATTGTGTTTGTTTGTCACAAATAATGTTCAATATAGGTAAATAATGAACGTACTAGTATAAGAATTAAGTGTATAACCGATATTAACCTGTGTTGAGGTATGAATAATGTATACCGCTTCGACCTTTTTATCCGAACTATACAGTTATATTATATTGTTATTACTTTATTAGCCAGCTACGAGCTACTTCCCCCAAAAAAGTACATCTCTATAAGTATACTTTTTTTTTAAATGTCGTGAGCTACTTTTATAAAGTTATTCATTAAATGTAATGCGCTAATTTTTCGGTACATTCTTTTTAAAACGTACTTTTTGAAAATTGGTAGTTATTTAAGTTTGTCCTAGGTGGTTTGACATTTGACCACTTGACGGGATTTGACTGCGTGAGTCAATCGTGTGTTAAACTCGAAAAATGCACTTATACAAATAAATATAATTTTTTGTTTTTTCAATTTATAGGTTGTGAAAAAAAACCAAAATATCATAATAGTCTGTTATTCTATAATTTTTTTATTATCACTAAATAGGTTCTAGGTAGTGACGAAATAATGATATTTTCGATGCCATAACCGTAAATGTATAGTGCGCTGCAATAGTATACCTATTTAGCCACAATCGGGTGTATTGTAGCGACACTAGATCACTATATGGTAGTGTCTCTACGATTAGCGGTACTACTCCCGCGTGTCCGCTGGACTAGTAAATAATAGTATCTACATTAATTGTTGCGTTTAAATTGAATGTGATTCAAAACCGTATTTCTTTTGGGGTTTCACGCCTTTTTTTCTCGACAGTTTTAACTTTTAATACTGACATTACTGTTAATCAAGGACACTGTATTATTATAGTTCTATAAAACTGCAACTCGGCTTCATAGTTTGGTATCCATGGACAATGGTGGGCAGTTCTAAGTAATTTTCCAACAGATATTGCCTGTCGGTCGATTTGAGGTCAGGAGCGATCATAGAGTTATTTTTAGGGAAGTTTAGAGACTTCCAAAAACAAAGGCACTTTATTATATAGGTAGGTATTTAATATTTTAACTATAATAATAATATGTATTTTTGAGATGTTTAGGTTTCTATCCAAGAAAAACTTACGAGGAACCTTTTATTATATATGTAGATACAAGCCTTAGCTGTTAAAATTAAAAAAAAATTTATTTTTGACAATAAAACAAATTGCAAACTTTGGGATTTTGACGAATGTTGTCAACATTTAAGCACCAAACGCTATTAAAAAAAAAATTGTCCTCACAATAGTAAGATAAATTATGTGATTTTATGTATAATCCGATTATTAATTACTTATTAGTTATTATTCTATAAGTGTCTAATACATCACTTTTTTAAGATTAGATATGTTTTATAAAAAAATCGTCAAATTGAAGGATTAAACCGTAATTAAAAATGTATAGCATATTAAGTAGATATAAATAATTAATTATAGAGAATAATTTGTACCTACTTATCACTGTTTTTTAAAACAAACAATGTTGACAACCATAGTAACTTTTATATATTTATTATTAAAAATGTACATTACAATTGCTATAAATTGCAACAAGCAGGTCAACATTTTTCTGTCCAAACAAACACGTTTAACTCATTCAATTAAGATACCTTAATCTTATCCTAACAATTAAAGTATTACGTAGGTTTATTTAGTAATTATAAATGAATTATCATTTGAACTATTCCGATTTTTTGTTTTATTATTAACTATTCTTGTATATTAAAATAAACTGAATTATCTATTCAAAATATAAAAAAAATATAGAACTTTTTACTACTTATTTGTACTACTAAACTTACATAACATAAGTATTGTTTTTGTATCTAAAATGTCTTTATATATTTAATATGTATCATTGTCTTTGTAAAATTGCCGTCAGGCGTTGAAATTATAAAATAAAATAAAATAAAATGAAAAACGAAAAACTGATTTATTAATTTTTCTATTTGATTTTTCTAGGGTCTTTGCTATTGGATTTCTGAACAAAGTTTATTCAGGTCGGAGAGTAATCTGTAGTTTAAAACTTTAAACAATCATCAAGGCTGATATCATTTTAGTTGGCTTCTAAGTTTATTCTAAATAAAGTTTTATTTAATTTAAAGTCATTTCAACAAAACAAACGAAATTGAACTAATTTAATAAATATCCGGCTCTGACCGTGCCATGGATCGACTTATAATGCACGTAAGGCCGATTAATTCGTACATCGCAATTTGCCCACACTCCACGCCATACATGGTGTGTATACATTCGTGTAAGACAAGATAAAATGAGATAAAAATGACAAATAACTCTAGGTAATAATAATTAACGTATATTATGAACTACATTAGATAAAACTACATTCGATAAAATTATGCGATAGCGTTAATTGGGGCTTATTATTGATTAAATATTATCTTATTTAACCAGAAATAAACGTTTATTCGACTTTATAATATTATAATATATAATTAATTATATTATAAAGAACGTGTTCTGAAGAAAAATTATAATTTTGTTATTAAAATTGTATATATTATAATGAACAAAATCCTGATGTTGATGCGTATTTTAAAGAGCCGCAAATTGAATGCTAAAGAGCCACAGGTTACCGACCCCTGCTATATAGAGTCTAGCATATCCTGTTCAACTGCCATTCCCTCTCTGATTCTGACGCTTTACTTTTTTCTTTCCTCCACTCCTTTGGATACTATTATACTCACCTAACCATATTCTCTTGCTACATTTTCCATACTTCCCTGTCATTAAATTATTAATCTAATTTATTAACACAGATTATACTATATCTTCCTAATTTAAATGAATAAACATTTTTAACAACTTTCCTTTATTTTATTTTTGTTATTTTTATCTATGTAGGTACATTGTACAAACCTATATTGTTAATTCTATTTGATCATTATAATTTTATTTTATTTGTTATATTATTTCTTATGTCATAATATCGACTCGTTATTTATTGTTTTTTTAAATAAAAGCACTTAAAAAAATTAGATATTTACTACTGACCGTAACCAATCTGATCCTAATCAACTAGGAAAATTATACCTATATTATTCTGTTTGATTTTGATTCATGTTCATTCATTTTACGAATAGCTAATATAAGCGGTTATTGATTTCCTATTTTACCATTCATTATATTAATAATTATAAATATCCCGGAGGATATTATGCGATTCTTTTCGATAGAGTTCAAACAATTTTGTGTGTTATCACATTGCTCAAGCCAATGATGTTTTTCTCGTTTTTCTCGTTGCTCTTGCATCTTTGCTTAGATATGTTTCTTCCAATTCTATTTCTACTTGAAATATTTTATTAGTACTATAACAAATTCATACTTTCATAGGACTTCTTTTTTCACTGTTTAGTTTCTCATTCAATCACATCCCGTTAACGGTATATTGTCTTTGTAAGCCAATTCCAAAATGATTTAATTGACATAAATAGGTATATTTTTTTAATTCTGTAGATTGGTATTTAAATATTACTTACAAGCTGTTAATATTCTTTAAAATAAATGATATATCTCAAGAATATTAACATTTGTATACAACCGTCGACCGAATATCGTTATGCTAAATCGTTGTTTGATGTCTAAAGCCCCACTTGATAGTTTCCAACATTTTTTTAATTCATTCCAAATTTTGTACCAACTCATTGTAAATAATATCATGTTAGTAATGCAATAAAATAAACACACAATTCATTTTTAATTTGATCAAAATTATATTTCATTATTATAAATGGGTAACAATAGAGATTCAAGGAATATCTATAGCATATAACTTGTGTTCACGAATTTATTTTCAAACCACATAGATTTTCACTTATAAAATAAACAACTACTATAATATTGTGTAACATGTTACCACAATAATTTCTATAGGTAGTAAAAATAGAAAATTTTTATTTCAGAATAATATAATATATAATAATGAGAATAATGACTGTACATAATATGATTTAATATTCACATTATTCTTTGAATAAAGTAGCCTTTTGTTGGAGACACCACTGTTAATTCATTTTGAAATGATTAAATTTAATGATTTAGGAAAAAAAGAATCAGAAGTATCTAATTACAAACAATAAACTGAGAACAAAAATAAAACTTTTTTCAATAGAACTAATATATATTTTTAAATTATTCAAATTAATTCTGTTGTGCCTATACAATAGTTTAGTAGTTACCCACTACCTACAAATGTTTTGGGTTGTCGTTAGATAACAGTGATTTGAAATGCACGCAATACGCATTGCGTTTCATAATACGGAAGAAAATAACAAATGCGTAAAGTGTTACGCTTACTAAAAAGTGTTTATAGGTATATATAGCTATATCATGCATTACAATTTTATTTAATCCTAGCTGGGTAACAGAAAAAAACTTTCTCATGAAAAAACGCTACCACGGACAACATTTAATTTTGCATTAATAAATCATAGGTGCGAGGAATAATAAAAAAAATCTGTGTTTTTTTCGATACACAAATTTTAACACAAACTATAACAATAGACCGACGTCCTACATAATATATAGTACCTAGTTTAGCAATAATTTGACAGATCACAATATGACCTTTCATTCAATATTAAACATACAACTGTATGGTTGTATACATTTTTACTGTCAAATATTATTACCAGTCATTAGTCATTTATATTTTATAAAACATTATGTTCAATAAAGTGTCATAAACTCATAACTCACAAATATAACTTGCAGTGAGTTATTACTTACCTATTATCTGTTAACAATTATTTCGTTTAGTTGTATGACATCTAAAATTATTAAGTAAATATTTTCGATTTGTGGTTTAAATAATAATTTTCAAAGCTGCGTTTCATAAATTAAACGAATAATAAATAATAATAAATCATTGTTGATGAAAACAACTAATTGTAGTTTTTAATTATTGAAACAATTCATTGTGAATCACCCTAAGAAAACTCATTTTTTTTGAATAATTGTTATAATTTAAAAGCTGGGAATTAGAAGTATAAATATTTAAATATAATATATTTTACCAAATATCATTAAAAAATAATTAATTACTTTATAAATTGTTTTATGTTCTAACGTTAAAATGTTATATTGACATGTTTAGTTTGTATTGTAGTGTGTTAGTTACTAACTAAACGCATACATTTATGGGTATGTAATAATTAAACATATTAATCACCATTCATCAGTGATCTGTCAATTAATTGTATTTAAAATGTTTGAAGAAGTCATAAAATCAAATGTTTAATTGAGACAATGTTTTACAAACTACGAACACCACATTCATTTACAATATTTTATTAAACTTAACGAATGTGTTAATTTAATTTAGTGAAAGTTAAATCATCGAGAAAAGAATATCATTTATCAACATTTTTATGAGCATTACAAAATATAATGATAACAAATAGATCAAAATGTATTTTACTCCCCGAATTTATGATCCGATATAAAATTTTTACTCATTAAATAAATAACGGGGGGCTTAAAAGTAAGTTAATTAGACTACTTAAATAAACTAACTAACAATTTTAAAACAATGTCATACTCTCATATACCTATTCAACGGTACCTATATGTGTTGTCTTCGTCTTACTGTATAGCATGTAACTTACTAAAATGTACGTTCAGCAGTTCTAATTGTGTTGTTAATTAAAATATTAGAGTTAACGGACTTACTATGAAACTTAATGATGGAGAACATTATCTGTGTTCTCTCTTTGGATTTTTACGATATTCTAATTTTTAGCGAGCTATAAGCCTATAAGTAAGTATGTAAAATACCTATTAATATTTAAAAACGCTCGAACGATATAATTTAACAACTCAGCTTATTAAAATAGATAATTAGTCAGTTTTCCTGATTTTGTGTCCCAAGAGAAGATAAATTGATTAAAGTATAATCCGAATATAAAAATTAATCACGTAATTCGTTATCTAATATATTATAATAATAATATATAATAATTCATTGGACACTGGTTACCAACTGTTTCGCTTTTTTCTTCAACAATTCATTAATCTGTTTAACATTTTTTCACATTGTAATCACATTAAAAAACGCAATTATTTATATTTATGTAGTACTGTTGAAAGATCTTAACATAAATTGGTTATTAAAAAAGACATTTCGATAAATAATTGAAATGAAAAAAAATAAGGAAACATAATGATATAAATAACGATTATTAGATTACATTAAACAGAACTGAACGAATAAATCTAAAAATACAAAATTGTATTCTATAAAAACTCTAAGAGATTTACTCAAAAAATTTTTAATTTCTTTATAAAAATTATCATATGTAGATAATTTAAAGTATTATTATCATAGTAATACAACACATTTCATACCTACTAATTTATTATTTATTTATTCAATTTGAAAAATGTATAGGCTTTATATATTATATTTTTTTTTTTTGACAAAAAAATATTTACCACCTATAAGCACATAGCTTATGATGGTGGTAGAGAGTTACAATAACGTATTATGAACATGAAAAACTAACAACAAATTAATTTAATAATCTGTACATAAAATTAAGTAAAATTTAAATACTTAATAATAATCTCCAGAGCTAGGATTTGTATGCTAATAAAAACAATGAAATATGCAATTTTTTTTTAGAATATTCAAAAATATGCATTTTGGTTTTTAAAAGATACACTCAAAATTATAAGTACAAAAAAAATTATATATTTATTGAAATAAATCAGTGATTGGTGACGGTCTTAACATAACATCATTGAGATTAAAAATTATTTATTTATTTTTCGCATTCATATTTCTTATTTTATTGATAAATTTACATAATTCACATTCGATAGTGGAAATACATGTTACATATGTGACGACTACATATATTTTTTTAAATTTTCGAATTTAAATGATCGTCGATTGGGTTGTAGTATTGATTTGTATTGGCTGAAGCTTCTTTCAACGTACATGATGCAGTTGGCTCAGGAATTTGTACCTGGTGTTAAATTACTTAAGATTGTACTCGTCTGATTCGCCATTTAATATTTTATTTATTGATTAAAGAGTTTAAAATCCTTTATTTTTTTGTAAAACCGAGGATATTTTGTTTTTTATAATATCCACGCAACTCTTTAATTACACTCAAGAAGACGATAGGACAATGATTGTATTTATTAAAAAACCTTGTCTATGACCAAAAGTCCAAGTTATATACTTTGATCAGTTTAATAGATTTTTGATTATTACCGGCTTAAATACAATAAATACAATCGTACTAGAATATGCAAAAATATGCACTAGGCTCAATATATTATGCAAAAACATGCAAAATAAAAATAGTACCATCAGCATATTATAAATTGTGAACATTACTCACTACAATTCTCCATTTGAACGTAGCAAAAAAAAAACACGCTGTTGCATACAAACCTGGGCCTGCTTATAACCAATATAATATAAGATTGCAACAGTTAAATATAATTTCTTATTAGTTTTTCCATTTTCATGTTAGATGTATATTACGTATACAAAATACACAACTTCTACTTTATAGTATAATGAGAATATTAAATTTAACTTAAAAGTCAACGGTTATATTATATTAATGTAGAAGAAATTGATCTTTATTATTTTATCACAATATTTTTCTAAATAAAAATAAAAGAATCTTTTATCCATCTGATAGATATGAAATTCGTCTTAATTTTTTAACTATTTTATGGAATCAAAATACTAATTACTTAATAAGTTAAAATATTGAAAGTTAAATTATAATTTAATAAAAATAATGGAAATATGAAATTATTAGATTATAGTGTACCTGTGTACCTATCTCTTTTTTAAGTACCTAATTGATTTTCTTCATTGGCTTCCCGGTACCGATATGTTGTGAAAGCCGTCGCCACAGCTGATATCTTTCATTACGTCTATATTATTACCTTGTTGTCGTATACCCCATTTTTACTGGATTCCCGGAGCAGTTTACTTAGATTACTTAGAAACAAGAGTTGTAATTAAACTAAATAGCCAGAGAAAATAAACGTAAAATATCGAAGTACGCTGAACCATCACTACGTGGTAACATTGGTAACGTCGCAATTTGGCCGGCAAGGTGGTAAAATCCACTCTATTATAGTAGTTAGAATTTATTTAATTTATTAAATTCTAACTGCGAATTAAAATAAAAAATTGTTCACTTGTCTGCAACCAGTCATCAGCAGGTTCTAGCACAGAACATATTAAATGCATTAATACATAATTTAATTTATTCAGTTAGGTACTAAACTGTCTATAAAAAAGTAATATTTATTCACGCAGATAAAAGTATTAAACAAAACAAGATTTATTTAATATATCATAGGTACCTAGTTTTAAAATTCATTAAATGAATTTCATCGTTATGTTACGTACAATAACCTGTGTTGTATTTTTGCAGTAGGTTTTGTAATAATATTAAATAGGTACCAACTATATAGTTAACCATCATGCGGTCATCATCTATTTACAGATAGAAACATAAGTTAGTAGGCATGTATAACAGCGGAACTAAATAACCTAGAAATGTATTTCAATTCTGGTTCTTTGAAAAATATAAATTATAATTCAGTAGTCAGTTTATAGGTTCTATATCATTCAAAGGTGAACTAAACTCTTTTTTTTAGTGGTGCACTGCGCAGTTATATTATTTTGTACATACCCACCCCCGGAGACAGTTGTCAAAGATGAGAAGATAATATTAAAATTAAAACAAATCTTGACAGTATAACAATATTTGCGGAAGTAATGCTAACGCAGTCCCCGCTCCGGTTCTCGATACCACGGAAAAAAAAAAAAGTATAACAATATTACATATTCTTTGACCACTCACCATCACTATAAATAAATAAGTGAACTGCGTAAAAATTTACCACATCGACCCACTGTACTGCACATGTATTCTTATGATGCTGATTCTTTGAAATGTGTACATAATACTTTGATCATACTTATTACTACTTATACAGTTATGTATAGATTATGGTTCCTATTTTTTGCTAAACACAAATTTTCATCAAAGATCTGCAGGTTTTGAAATATTTCTAATAATGAATATTACAAATTAAGAAGGTTTTTATAAAACAATATTCAAGTTACGTGATAAATAATGCTATTTCAATGTATAACCCAATTTAAACACTTTATATTGTAATGTTTGTATTTACTATTCTGTAACTAAATATTATTATTATGTAAGCTAATAATGAACGAAGTTGAAGCTGAACCATAAATAACAAAGAAAGTTATTTTAATTTTAAAATTTTGTATTTTTTTTAGATTACTACCGCATTTTTAAAGTAAATACATTATGAGATAAGAATATTTATTTCCAAAAAAAAATATTTAAAGAATATGGTTTACTCAGCAAAATGTAATACGTCCTATATTAAAACGTTAACAAAGATTTTCTAGTAGAAAAAATGATCCGATAATCAACTTTGATAAAGTTTGTACTTTGAGAGGTCAAAAGTAATATTTACAGTACTTTTCAAAATAATCAAAATTAAAAAAATACGATCATTTGATAATTTTTTTTTTATGTAATTGTTGAATTATTTATTTATTTTATTTTAATTTATTTAATTTAATTGTCAATTGTTTGATAACCACTGTTATAATAATAATAACAATAGTTGAGGTGCTATAATAATATTACCAATAATTTTATATTCCAACAGTAATTCAGATGTTATGATGTTTAACTATTTAAGTATAGTGAAATGTAATTAATATAAATCTATGTTTTACAGAAATAAGAACTTAAATCAAATAAAAATTATATTATACCTAATAAACATAAGCGGAAATCACAGAAAAATATTACATAATAATAGATACAACTAAAATTATAAAAAAACAAATTAAAAATCTTAAATCAAATGCAAACAGTTGATCTTAATATTTAAAAAAAAAAAACTGTAATCAACATCATATAAACAAGTACGTTAATTACGTAGTATAAACAACACAATAGGTAGTCTTATTGTCTTAGAAAATATTATCTACAATATCCACCGTTACATGGTTGAATAAAACGTTACATACTGACTTCGAGTAGATAGGTACTGGCGTCTTTAATGCACGCACTGGTTCCAAAAACAAAGCCCAATTTCCCATACTATTGTCTTGTTATATTTCCACTATCACTGATATTTATAAGATAATATGTAAATGCAATTTGTTTGTCAACAATTAATTCAAACTTACGTATAAGTGTATCATTAATAAAAAAAATAATTATTAATAGCAACATAAATATAGTATACAAAGTCCTAGACTAATAGACTGTCTCCGCTCAGAATTTGTTTTTTGTATTCAAGGTAGGTAGTATATGATTTAATTCAAATTTAACAAATACATTACAGCTACCGAATCAATGACGAGGTATACTCTATAACTACGATGTACAGCAGAGCGGCTACCTACTTGCCCACTTTTTAATTACTACAATATTATTTTACCTTCAAAATATTATTGATATTGATTGTGCGGTTTTTATTACATAACTGTTAGGTATCCGGTAAGTATATATATTTAGGTACACATCAATTGCATTTTCTATAGTCATTTTAGTTTTTTTCTTTTTTCCTACTAGACTTTATCATTAATAAAAAAAAAGCTATATCATAATTGTTCTCTTCTAATTATAAAATATTATATTTTAAAAATTTAAGAATAAAATTTGTCATTATTAATTTGTTTTCATATATAAATTAACTTATAGATTTTATTAAATTATTGCCGAATTTAGTTTACTACCATGTAGTATTGTAGTTTCACATGGTACCTAAATGTATATAATATAGGTATTATATTATTTATATATAGGTGTATAGTTTATTAAATATACTTATATTATAACCGATTGGAGAGCAGGCAGGTCTTACATTTTAAACACTAATTATGTCATTTTCATTAAAATCACGAAACATTTAAAAGTTAACCTAGAAAAACTATTAAAATGTTTGTGTTGATTAATATAGGTATATTATTTTCAATTTTGATATTTACCTATATTTATTACTATAAAAACTCAACAAAAGTATATAAAATTATCGAACATTTATTAATGATTATACTAGTATTAAGGGTATACCCCTATAATATATGACTGATGTATATTATAATTTATAAATAACAAGCTTTTTAAAATTAAAATTAAAAAATATAAGTTCTTTAGTTTTTTTATTATAGCATATAACTAATGAATTTATTATGAAACTCTCAAAATTAAAAACTAATTAATAAACATGATTCATGATTTATTATGATTATATTCCTAGAAAATTCAAAATATATTATAATTTTTACAACTCAGTTACATAGAAATATCATAAAATCAAATATTAATTACTATATTATAACATACTATGATGAATCTACTCCTGGTTGCATATAAAATTGATCAATTTAATAGTTAGCGAATTTTAATGAATCGAATTCATATTCAAGGGACCATTAGCACAATATTACATAGTTCATTAAATGTTTAGTGATTAATATTTTGCAACCCGGCATATAAATTCTTTTTCTTCATGACAAATACAAAATTACCTGTATTGGCCATCTCCCATTGCTATACGATATAATATGATTGTTCAATATCGATATTATGATAAATAAATAAAATAAAAAAATGTTTAAAAAAAAAAATAATGTGTTGTATTTTTGTTAGCTTTTTGATCGTCGTTGTAATTAAAGTGTTTTACTTGTAATAACAGTAGTTATATAGAAGATGTCGACGCTGGGGAACGTTGAATGGCTGCAATTGAATGGGAGCTATATCGATAACACTTATTATTTAGGGCAGATCAATTATGTAGCTTGTGATGTATTGTGTGCTTGTATCTTGTGTAGTGAACTTAAGAATTACACTTGATAGTGTGTTTAAAATATTTAGAACAGTATTAATATTCAAATAATATTTTTATTATTTAAGCACAACAATCAATATTAAGAACTGGGGGTTACAATAATGTAAAATGTTATTACATATTTCCACGCGTAAATGACATCAGCCTTAACTATTTTTAATATACAAAAACATTTAATATTATATTTTACGGTATATATTATATATTACAAAAAAGTCGATATAAAAATAAACCTCGACTTCTGAGTTCCTCGGATCCAACCATAGTAGTCGTTTTAAAACTATTGGGAATCAGCCCAATTCCGTGTTAAACGTGTATTTTAGATTTATGTAAATCAATATAATACTCACACAATAATATGCAAATTAATATTGTGGAATGTATGTTCACGAAATATTGATTATGTTAAATTAATACTTAGTTCTATAATAGTTATATCAACTATCTACCTATTGTATAGTATGAAATAAATAATAATACATTTTGTAGCTGGTAATAGCGATATATTGCCAATATTTCATTTCTTTATTCTAGATAAAAAGAAACTGGCATAATAATTGATATAATACACGCCGATGTTACATCAACAACAGCACATTGTTACCATTTTTTTTTCTCTGTATACCTATATAAATGTCTGGTGTGGAATAAATTGACGTGTTATAAGCTTATATGAGTGGAAACCGGAATATTTTGAACGCAATTAAATACCACGGGTTTTAAAAAAACAGAAAAATGGTGTAATGTTTAAATCAATCCGTAATATATTTCTGTAGGTACCTACCTAATTATTTACAAGGCAATTACAATTATTGTTATATTAGGTATACGGTTTTTCGTCGTAAATAACGTTTTTCAAATAATAATTTGAAATTGCGACGCCATTTTTTTTTACATTTCATGCAAACCAAAATCATTGCAGTGGTCTCTGTTTTAATCGCTCTCTTCCAGTTTTTCGAAACATGTGGCAGTATACCTAAATGTATAATAATAAATACATAATGTTTACGGAACGTCCTTCGGTTATCAATTCGACCGTTTGTCTTCGACTTGTTAAAAATGGTAGCTAAGGCGCGTGAGGAAAAATATTTTTGTATTATACACGCATAATAATTATCATCCACTGGATCTGCAAGATTTTTTACCTGTATTTCAACAATAATCATGGATGGGCAATAGTTAGAATAGTCGTAAATTCGATTATTTTTTATTATATAATATAATGTGCTGGAATTAGAAGCCTACGCAGGTACAGGAACTGCAGTCTATACCTATATAAAATTAGGTAGAGCAACAATATAAATAAATCTGATATATTATGTATACTTAAGTACTTTTTATATAATACCTATATATATATATAAAGTGTGTATGTGTGTGCGTGTAGATGTAAATTACAAATTACAATACACTATACGGAACAGTATGCGAATATAATAAAAACCATAATAAAAGTAATAATTAATATGTGCATATAATATAAATATATTATATAGGTACTATACTTTGTTAAACATCTCATATTGTATTTAATTTTTGACCTTGATTGCAATGCATGTATATATATATATATATTATGTTTATTATATTTTAGGTTAACATTAATAATTTAGGGAAAACGCATATGTGTGGCAATAACGATAATATATGTCGTGTTTGCACTAAAGTGTGAGCGCCTGTCCTACTATTAAATTTCATACATGTAATTTTGTTTGGCCATTATATATAAAATATACTGAATTACAATGGTTATTGGTTTCCTTTACCTGCACATAATACACCAATACGTCACTATAGTATGTGACCGTCGGACGATAAGTATAATATAGCAATTATTAATAATATAGGTATACCTGCTATAGGTATATAGTACCTATACCTATCTAGTACCTATCTACCTACTAAAAATTAAATTGAGCTCAATTATTCATATTTGAATATAATTTTACTATTGCATGTACATGGACATGGATTGTAATGACATCGTAGTCTGTAGAACAATTAATTTTAATGTGAATGAAATAAAAACCCAGGAGACGTATAGAAATTACTTTTGACAAATATTAATATACGGCACATATAGGTATAATACACATACACATACATATACACATACATATATAATATTATTATTTTATTACTTTATAATAGATATCTACTCAATATCGATATTATGCTTGGAGAAATAACAGCTAGAAAATCGGCTTATACCTAATATAATATTTTACATTGACAACATCATTAACACAGACAGAACTATTGTAATATAGGTAGTTATCGTTTTGAAACTTGTTTAAATTGATCCAATATAATGACACCTATTCGACTCCCTCAAAACTTTCAATATTACATTCAACCTCCTCTCTATCTTAAATACTAATTCTGTATCTGCTATTAAAATTGTGATCTCTTTTATATTAGAGGCTGGCTTTATTATATAAATAATTTATTGTTAACCGTTTTAACCGTACTCCTGATACAAGTTTAAAGTCGTACATCTTTTAATTTAAATAGAGTTTTCAGTAAATGTGCATGTCATTAAAAAAAATCGTATTAAAACGCAAAAAGTTATTGATGAATTATTAGGTCTAGGTGTATAAGTATATTACACTATTGACTTTCAAAAGTTCAAACTTTATATTACATTTATTTTGAATCGATTCGTTGCGATAATTTATATTAGTCTAATGCAATAAGTACAAATTGCAATACAAACAACTATTACTAGGTACGTAGTTAAAATGTTCCTAAAAAATAAATAATAGTTTTTTTTCACTAATTTAAGACATTATAAGGAAAATATAAATTTGTAATATTTTATTGTTCACAAGTTTCTGTTAAAGTTTAAAACAACCTACCTATCGAAATTGCTATCCGAGTGGGTTTATGAAAAAATAGAATGTGGATTTATGTTGCATACCTATAAAATTGAGAGTATATTTTTATACAAAATTATTAATTTGCAATAATTGTCTGTCAATTGAGTGAAGTAGGTACTAATAATAACAGAACAAATAAAATTATATACTACACATGATATCCATGTTGTTTCTTAAATTTTATTAACGTCGATTTATATCCGTTAAGACAGCTTTGATAAGATAAACCACGTACACAACACTTGTGGCAATTAAGCTTTTGAAATTGGCAACTTAAAGTTATCTAAAATTATTTGGTTTAGTAATAAATTTTAAAGCCGTAAGAATACAATTAATTATTTCAAAAGATTTAGATACTTTATCGTTTGTAATAAAAATTATATTTTTTTAATCGAATTATGAATTTAAAAAAAATGTATAGGTATGTATAATATGCACAGGGCGTGATTCACCAAGCACATTTCTTTTAATAATACATTTATTCAAACTCTGATTTTTAAAATATTTAAATATACTTAAAGACTATATTTTCAAATTCTTTGGAAATAGATTTTTGAATGACTGAGGGCCTAAGTAAGTTTATTTAAAAATTCCAAAAATCAGAATTTGAATAAATTTATTATTAAATAACGGGGCACACCATGCTTGGTGACCTAACCTAACCAGTGGCTTAGTTATGGATGTTTGGGGGGGGGGGTGCATTTCATAAATAATGTATATTAATAATTGATGACATTTTATATGTATTAGAAAAATGTGTTGTTAAAACAATTTGTTTCAAATTTTCAATATAAATTATTTTACTATGTAGAGTAGTATATTAAAAAAAATACATAGAGCTGTATAGTAGGTGGGGAGTGCGAAGCATCATACCTGACGTATATCCAAGAAGAAATTATCCACCTCCCCTCCACAGAACAAAATCATGACTATGCCACTGGTACCTACTATTATAGGTAGGATAAATTGAGTTGTGTTCTTGATATACTTACAAAATGTCTAATTACATATTCAATCTTGGTAATTATAGACTTACGTATCACGTGTATATCACATGTATATCTTGCTTTACATTTTATCATATATCCATGCACGTATAATCTATATACTTACCTATAATTATAATTATTCAATTTTGATTTATGTTAAACTGTGTCGTGCAACATAAATAAATATTAAACTAGGTATTTATATAATACTTAAAAATACATGATAAAAAAAGATACGATTGCCTACCTAAATTAGTAATTTTTTATTAATATTTTTATTTTTATTTATTGTGCATTAAAATCATAGGTACTATAATTTACTTGTGACATTTGTATGAATAAAAATAAATCCAATCCAATCCAAAATATGAGTGAGTAGTATTATACATTGAATACCTAGATACCTATTTTTATTCTCAAATATTTTACTGTCCCGATTTTAGATTATTTTGGGATTATCAAAACTAATTATTTTGAAATACATTTTTAGTACAATATTATTTATTTCTAAGCACTTATCTCAATATAATACAATTTGTTCAAATCACAAAAGAATAACCAAATCAGTTAGGTTAATAAAAAATGCAAGTACCTACCTACCTATTTGCATATCATACCAGGTTTGTGCTTTATAGTTTAATTAAATTTAACTTGAACCATGATAAATATTATTTTTGGATTTCAACTCGCAGATGATATAATTTAGTATAGGAAGTGTAACTAGTTGATAGACTTATCAGTTTAATGGTAGTTTAATTTTATACATTTAATGACACTGTTTTAATACCTAGTTCATATATTATTAATTGAGGCAACATTTATTTGTTTTGCGATGTTTGTTCTGTAATAATAATTAATTTAAATTTTGTAATAAATTAACTGTAAAAAAAAAAAAATAGAAATAATCATTCACGACAAAGTATTAGTATTAAAACATCCTTGTTCTTAAATATTAAACAAATTTTCAGCGTTCCAAAACAACAATTTAATAATATGTTTAGTAGTTATTATAGTATTATTTAATCACCTATGCGAGTATAGAACTAATGGCAATAGGTACCTGTTGCTTGATTCGTTGGTATATAATTCATATCTGAAATCAAACGTTTAAAACCGTAAAGTTAAAGAAATAAAAATGAGTCATTGTAAATTTCATCGCCTGCCGGGGGGGGGGGTACATTTTCAACTCAACTCGGGATCGTGCATAAAAAAACCTGTAAAAATATATTTTTATTATAAAATATTATAAATATAGTAAATTAAATTATGATGAGAAAATTATTGTATTTAACTGCCGGTAATTTACTCTAGTAGACAAAAAATGAAGTTTCCAAGAATAAGCTGAAAATCTGAAATAATATATACATCATCTATTCATGTATAAAAACGTATGTTGTTTATGAATTTTAATCCTGCAGAAAATATCAATTATAAGTAATAAAAGGTTTTAACCAGACCAATTAATGTATTGATTTTACAAAGATGTGTTTTTATTTAGAGTACAAGTACACGATTTATTGTAGAAAAATCCTTTGATTTTCAACTTTAATGATTTTTTTTAGCGGGAAAGTAAATTTATTTGGTATTTTTGGAAGGTAAAAATTTGAATTCTCATTAATAGATAGTTTTCTAAAAATGAAATAAGTAGTTTATTTCAGAGTATTTTAGAAATCTGAATTTGGATGGATTCATGATTAAAGGATAAAATATAGGTGATCATGCTTAGTGAATCACACTGTATATTGTATGCATACACTTTTATAATACACTTCTCTCACGATAGCTTTTCATTTTGGGCATTAGGTATGGACATTTTTTTTTTGATACATTTTTAAAAATGTTGATTCTTTTGGAGTTATTTATAGTAATTTTAAATTTTCAATTTTTTGTTGCTAAACCAATTTTTACCTGGTTAAAATTGTTTTAATTTTATACAAGGCTACTCTTAAGTTGTTTGTACAACAATTAAAAAAAAAATCAAAAACACATAGTCACACTATTTTATTATAAGCGTTTAAATTTAAATTTTGATGGTAGTCGTCAAAATTGGGAAAATGTTTAAATTATTTTATAATTAGAAATTCATAAATATTTTCTTTTTAGATCTATGAGTTAAAAATGTAATACATAGTTTCTCATATGCAGTTCATACAATATCCAAAAAGTCTAAAAAATATAAAAACAAAGTTTTTTTTTATTAATATCTTAGGTTAAAATTTGAACGAAATTAGATATTTAAACGAAGAATGACAATTTTAGTTATTTTGTTGTAATTCAGTAATTGAAAATATTATTCATGGGTATTTGAATCTTTTAAAGTTTATTAATATATTTTATACACACAATGACATTTTCAAATGTTTTCGGAAAAAATTAAATCAACCTACTGTATTATTAATAGTAAAATAAATTACCTAAATAGCAATAATATCATAAAATATAATATGTACTTGCGGTAATATGTTAGTTATGTATAGGCTGATAGACAGTCTTCGTTCAGAAACGTTTTTTGTGTGCAATGGTTTATCATTGAACTCAAATTTAACACATCATCAGTGGCCACTCGACACCTACTATATAGCGGAGCCAGAGCAGTATCCATTGCAAAAAAAATTTTCAGATGACATGATATTTATTTATACGTATAAATCACGTGTTATTACTTATTATCGATTTATATAAATAGGTTAGGTTTAGTGTATCCAACCACTAAAGAGCTCTTGAAAATTAGATTTTACTTTTAATGTAAGTACGCACCAGCTATTTCATGCTAAGTTTTATATTTTACAATTATACATAACACGTGCTAATTGTTATAGGTACATAATAATTTTTTTATTGAAAAAATATTCCAATGACATTTTTTTATGATTTATAGTAGGTATATAGTATATTACACGTGACGCGTGCTAATACTTAATTGTTATAAATCCTTTTTTCAGATAAACAAACTATTATGACCTGTTATAAATGATTTTATTGGGGTGATTTATACTTGAATACCTACCTATTTAATTAAGCATTTACCTATGTATGATTTAAGTACCTAAAAAAGTGGGCAAGTGGAAGGTGGAACCCACTCTGCTGTACATTAGAAGTCGTGTGGGTCACTGTAATGGATGTGTTAAATCTGAATTCAATGATATTATACCATTGTTACCTATACAAAAAACGATTCTGTGCTAAGAAGTTCTGTCAGCCTACATTAATATACTATACTATACTCTGTTCAGGTTAAGAGTGCCCAAACTCGCGCATGCACACTGAGCCGCCGACAACTGTTAGACCCCCCCAGGCGATATCAGACAGCATTGGTCGGCATTGTACACCACAGCGCTCCCCGTGGCCCGCAGCAAGATCCATGCGCGAACAGTACTAGTTTTCGTCCGATCGACTGGGCACTCTTAACCTGAACAGAGTATAACAGTTAGTTACTACTATAAATATTTTATGATATTATTGCTATTTAAGTAATTTATCTTGCTATTTTCAATACTAATCTTTAGTTGAATTAGTTTTTGCGAAAACATTGATATCGTGTGAATAAAATATAATAATATACTTTAAAAGTTTCAAGTAGGTACTCACAAATAATAGTTGTAAATTACAACAATATAACTAACATATTGTCTTCGTTTAAATATCTAATTTCGTCCAAATTTTAACTTGAAATACATATTTAAAAAAATTGTGTTTTTTATTTTTTAGATTTTTTAGTTACATTATTATTAATTACGTATGAGAAACCTTATTTTACATTTTCAATACTAGGCTAAAAGAATTGAACATTTTATAAATTTTAACTACAAAATAATTTGTAAAATGTTGTAATGAATTAGTCTAAAATTTGAACATAGGTATTGACTAGACAGTAAATAGTTTATAAACTATAATATGTTAGACTTTATTACAAACAATGTTTATTACAGAAAGTATACGGTATGGTGGTTAATTTCAGTTAGTATAACAATTTTTGAAGCTCATTCCTTGTGAAATCGTGTACTGGAAAGAGGAAATGATGTTGAATTACTTTGCATAATTTATTAATGTGTTAATACACGTATTGAGTGGTTTGAATTTCCCTTGCAGCATTTAAGAAATTTTTTAAAAATATTATGGTACATAATTATAAAAAACTGGTAGTAATAATATAGTCAGCTTTCTGAATATTTAAAACTCAATAGAATATAAGTTTACATTTTTTTCACCATATTACTTTGTTGGTGTTGAACAATTTGAGTAGGAAACCTATCTAATAGTATTTATTTTTTAATTAATATCTACATACAGACATGGAACTTGCATACATATTAGGTACCACCGTCCACCGACCATGTTTTAATTGCTTTTTCTCTTTTGGCTCCACGGGTGGGATAATGGTCATAGCAATATCCATGTGAGGGTTGGTAAGTCTGGACCTGTATCGTATTTCTCCCATTTGTGGTTATATCACAGAATTGATAGAATAGTTATATACTCAGTTTCATTGTTTTAATTTTCATTAATCAATACAACATGTGGAGGGGAGAACTCATAAAAAATATTCATGGAATTAAGATCAACTTTACTTTTTAAATTTCAGTAATAATAACTTATAAGGAACTTTGTAATACATTTTCAAATCTTAGTTATAAATATTAAAAATCATGTGAATTTTTAACTACAAAATAATTTGCAAAATTTTCACGATATCGTCAAAATTCTAACTTTAACCGCTTATTAAAAATGTTTATATTCGATTTTCGATATTTTTTAATTAGTATAGGTAGGTGAAATATGAACAACTTGAAAGAAACCTTACGTTCTTATATTTAATTTTCAAGGTTTTAAACCAAGCAAATTTTTATTGACATTTATGGAAAAAATAACTTAAATAGGTAAATGTCAAATGTCAATAATATAAAACTCAAAGAGAGTCATATTTTTTTGAAAATTGTACTCACGTTTATAAAATTAATTTTGTCAAAAATTGGTTTTGTATATAAATTTTCATTTCTCCTTAATTATTTTTTTGGTTTCCTCAATTATTTTGAAAAATACTGGGAATTTTTCACTTTTGACTCTCCCCCCTCCCCTCTCCCTTAAAAAGTACCAATTAGATCCAATATATTACCAGAAACCTCACTCAACGGTTAAAGTTCAAGCTTTTTTACTACTAGAAAAAGTGTCACAAAAAAACACATCATTGTGAAATCATTACATTCATCAATTATTGCTGATCGCTCCACTTAGAAACAAAAATAATTAAATACAAATTAATAATCACTCAATACTAATAAGTATTTAAAATACAATTTGAATAAGTCTAAAAGTTTCCATATAATATTAATTATATAATATATTGTCTCAAGTACATTTGCCAATCGATGTGACATTCTATTTCAATAAGTTTTTTTTTAGCATTTGTTTTTGTCATAAATTGATTAAATTATATTAAACCTGTTTTACATGAACTTACTAACATTATTTAGATTTAGCCATAAGGAAATTTTCGACGATTGAAATATTTTTTAAATATTATATGATGATTAAGGCTAACAAAATACCTTAATTTATTTATTTTAACCACTATGATAGAATTATGGATTGAATAGTTTATACACCAATTAGTTCTATTTATAATCTATAATATACATATGTTAATTTGCAAATGTTTTCAACAAATATGCGTACTACAATTCGAGAAGAAATATTTACAACACAGAACTTTTTTTGCAAAATAAACACATTTGAGAGAGTTACTATCTATTATACATGTTTTTATATTTACATATGATTCTAAACTTAGATTCTTTCACATTTTTGTAATTAAAATTATTTTAAGAATGATCCACCGGTGTACTTAAACAACTATATAACTTTCAAAATTACATCTACCGCCATAGTAACTTCTCAATGTATTCCTCTTCGAGTAAATTTATCAAGTGTGAAGAAAATATGATATTTTTTTGCATGTGTATGGTTCAATAAACAAACAAATTTCTAATTTTAAATTATACGATGTTTACATGTGCCTATAGAGGTAGTTGAAGTATGTCAAATTGTCATATATGGCAAATTATAAACAATAAATAACTTATCATAACTTGTAATCACCCGGTTGATTACCAATCAGCGAAATAATTTACAACTTATAAGTAAAATACAGTGTATATGACTTGGTTGCAATATTAGTTTCTTCAAAGCTCATATATATTAGCTCATGGCACCATGTTGACAAAATGATAATAGTTTTTGAGACTTTGAGAGACAAATGTATTATTTATACGACCTTATTGATATTATTCTGAAACTATACTTCATACATGTGTTTATTATCGTATATAAACAATATAATAGAAGTTCTCAAAAAATGATGTATTCATCAATGCAAAGGAGATAAGGAGCTATTAAAAAAATGCACTTTATTTCCAAATATAAGCTTCTTAATGTAGTAAAAATAGTTAGAAAATATGTACGAAACATAGATATACGTATGTATTATAATAATGTGCATTATGATTTTTTTAAATTAATGATATTCAGTCTTAAATTTTTCGACTCAAAATGAATTAATAGAAACGAAATGTCTATTTGAATTTTTGAAAAATAATCGCAAACAAACTCCATATTAAAATGATTTATACATGGTTTATATTATACAGTATAGCCTTGATAACCACTTTCAAATTTAATCCCAGTAATGGAATTTATAATTCCACCTCAACAAATAACAATGGATAGAAACTTAAAATTGTCTTATATTTTTATTTTCTATTTGATAATTAATTAGGGACGGAAGAACTCCGGTTATCCGGACCAGTGGTGATACAAACTATTTTATATTTGTTAGGGCACAGTATTTTTCTGTCACTCGCCTTAACCAGAATAAAAGAAAAGGTTAAATACTAATGTATACATAAATTATTAATAATTAACATTTTTCTAGAGACTTTCAACCTCCTAGGCACTTATACTCACTCGCCCCATTAAGTCTCGAGTCCTGAACCTCAACAAATTACCTTCGCACTACCACTGAATTCCGGACTAAAAAATCGTTTTATTATTGAAATGTAACGAAACAACGAAAATAACGTGGCCAAAAATCGATTTTGCTGAATTGTTTATTCACTTAAATACAAACATATCTAAAAGTAGGCAATAGAAAAATAATCACTAATGATGATTAGTATATGATTAATATAACAAATATTTTTTTATTTTCATTTTTTGAGTATAAAATGAAATAGGAAGTACAAAGTTCTAATGATACTTAATTGTGACATTAGAGCTTTAAATAAGTAATTACTAAATTAATTTTCTTACCTATTCGTATAATTACAATAAGTTAAATTAAAAAAAGTATTTTACATACTTTCTAAATGGATATATTTTAGTATTTAAAAATACGATTTTAAAACTATTTTTACAAGACTGTTAAATATACTCATAACTATAATCGCATATACTTCAATATTTGTTTCGATAAAAGTTAAAGCTATCGTTTATTTTTAATTATTACTAACAACATCATTTGCTCTGCTCTTGAATTTAAGAAAAACTGATGTATAATTTAACTGTTTGGTGTATTTTTTTCTTCGTTCAAAAACTAAACTGTTTTTGAGAACTGACCACATCTAAGAAACCACTGCAACTACTGTGGTCTGTGACATATATAACCTATTATCGATTTTTGTTAGAACATTCATTGTTAAAATAAAGTGAGAATAATTTCCTTTAAACTGTATGCGTATATTGGTCAATGTCATCAGACAATTATCTACAGAATATCTACAAATCAAAACCCAAATAGTCTGAATGACTGAATAAATAGACATATACCTAGCACATAATATGTATAGTTAGTTAGTTATACATATTAATTGATGAATCACAATATGGAATTTTCAAAATAAAATTAAAACAACATTAATTTATATATCTACTTGCATAATATATAAAATGCTTTATGCATTTAAAATAATAGTATTATTATAATTTATATTCATAAAAACCTATATATGAATCTATACTGAACTGATTATTTACTATTTAATTACATTTGGAATTATTTCAAAACATTTTTACATTTAAACACTTTCTATAGTTAATCAGATAATTAATCAGTTAATTATCAGGCATACATTATAACATTTGAAATCAGTTATTGCTCTTTAAAAAAAATAACTACTAATAATGACTTACATTATATATTTATATTTCATATTCTAGATGTAAAATATACATTTTACACATATGCCTTACATATTACATTGAACCTACACCGTTCGTAATTTGATTAATAAACATTACACATTTTTTTTTAAATATAAAAAGGAACTTACATTTAAATTATTTAAATAAGTGCTAACTATTTTTTGTTTTAAGCTTCCAATCTATGGTCATAGATATTTGTTTCTTATAGCTGTCAAACCGTCAGAGTTGCGTTCGTTTAGTGGTATTATTATAACGTCTTCTCTCAACTCGTTTACGATTAGTGTGGGTACATAGAAGTATAATAGTACATACATAATAACTGAATATCTATAGTCTACATTACTACTGCAACTAATTATAAAATTATACATACATACAAATATACTAATTATACACACCTGTAGAGTGTCGACTGTTTCCTCTAGCAATGTTCGTATTTCAAATTATATGAGCTTATATGATAAAATAATTTTTTTTTGAACATGATTTCAAAATATATTCATTTACAAAATATGTCAATTCATAATTACTACATTTGAACCAAGATTAATATAATTTATTATTTGTACCTTTCGTAATTAATTTTATAAGGTCTAATGTAATTTTGGTGGGAGATTATAATATATTGTGACCATTATAGTCTTATATTAAAATACGATAATTACCATGATTGTAGAAAGTCTGTATTACCTTAATTTTAAACAGTTGTAGTTTTATATGGAACACGATCCTTCTGATAAATTTACCCTTTACGCTATTTATGGAATTAAATTATTTGCGGAGTCGCCTGCCTGCACCGCTTAAGAGTCCTTGTATCACTGAATCCTATATCTTCAGGGTTATTGTTCAATGTTACCCATTCCAGTATTCCACTGTCATCTAAATATATATTATATATAATATAATAATAAAAAATAATAATAATATAATATAATATAATAATATAATATATATAACATATATAAGTATATAACTCTTTCACCGAGTAACAATATAAATTAATATAAGTATTTATTATTTTTTTAAACAAATTATTAATATATACTACTTTTTCGAAATCTCCGCATAGATATGCATTGTCGACTCTTAAGTAAGTAGGTGATAGACCTTATTTAACTATCAACTGACGTCACACGTCAATACGTCATTGTATAATATCAATTGCTAAATTATCATACCTACATAAACATAGGTAATGGTTATTTCAGGCTATGCCACAATTCGAATAAACTTTTATTCACATATCTCATCACTGCAGGTTATTTTTCAACTAAAAATATTAATGGATATTTTATAGGCATAGTGACAACTGACAAGAACGCAATAATATCTGAAGACTCAATATATCTTAACAGATTATAAAGTATAGGTTTATCGTATGCTGTCTATATAGAAGATAGAATTACAACTATATAACCACGTTACTCGTTATTACCAACATATATTTCAACAGCTAAGGGTGTTATAGTACTTCTTATTTATTATTGGCTATTTAACCTTATTATTCTGTATTAGATGATATTTAATATAATATGTACATTGTACAGAATATGAATGCGTATCAACTATCGGCATTCAGCACACAGCACTCGACGATAACTAATCAGCTCTATAAATAATAATGTACAAACATGAAGCAATAAAAGTATATAATATAAATATAGGTACTGCTTAGAAGGTTAGGTTATTAGGTTAAATATTATAAAATAGTTTAAATAGACTTTAGGGGAGCTAGTACAAATTGTGATGATTTTTCTGTTCAATGTATTTTTGTCAATATATTCACATACATGACGTATAAAACTTCGATTTTAAAAACAAAAACCATAAAATCAGTAGTCAACATGGATTTCATTTCTACTATTATACTACGATCATTATTATTATATTAAGTTGATAAAATAATCAATTATTAATAAAACTTTAAGAAAATCTAATTAAATTCACTATAATAAAAAAATTTAATGACTGTAAATAAACGTGATTTATATATAATATTTAAATACCTCGACCATTTTTAAGATTTTTGTACTCGTAATTAAAATTTAAAAGCATGCAAATCAATACGATAATATTATTTAAAACCCCTAGTGTGTCAATTAATTGGAGTAGGCCACAGCATGCGACTTTAAATTGCAAGGACAGTATACCGTCGTCTTTCAAAGATTCACAATGGAACAATATGTATCTATATTTAGTATATAATACCTAATTAAAAATATATACAAATACGAAGTGATCCATTTAAGTTCCTGAGTACTTAAACTCATAATATTTCGAAGAATTTTAACTTAATTGAAAATATTTTATCTTTACAAATTGATTTTGCAAAACAATATTTTTGAAGAAAAAAAAATGTTGTTTCAATTCTTTATCATTATAACTTTTACATTTTTACTTTTTTGAATGACAACTCATAAATATTTATAATTTTATATTCCAAAGTGAAGTTTTTTGATACAGTCAGGGGTGCACAGCAAAATGTCAGTCCTAATTCGCTCATCTAAATATTAAATACTAATAAGTAATAACGAATTAATTACTAAAAGTCTAAAACAAATTCAATTTTTATGTATCAAAAAACACCAAAAAAATGTCCTCTTTGGAATATAAAATTTAAAAAATATATGTGTTGTCATTCAAAAAAGTTACGACTTGAAATATTGATTGTTGAAACTTAAATGTATCATCTTATAAAAAAAACAATTTAACTATAGGTAATCAACTTAAATTATACACATAAATATTTTATGTTTAGATAGATCGTTATTAAGACGAATGCAAACCAACGATAATTGATCAAGATTATTCATTCTATAATACCATTATAGTATACTTAAAAGTTTTAATCATCATTTCATTGACATTAACATTATTTTAAATGAATAGTTTTGAATAAAAACAATCTTTGAACAAAAAAATATACTTAGATGAATAAAATACAGATAATCAGTACCTAGCTGATATTAATTTAAATAAAATTTATCATAAATAAACTATCAAGTAAAAAATATTAAGTGAATTGTAGTCATTTACTTAATATTCAATTAAAAATCAAATTTTAAAGAACTGTATTTCATTAGCATGTTCTACTCTTTCGTTTTTTAATAATACGATTTAATAATATTATTATTATTATAATGACGATGTTGGCGATAGTAAGTATTATTTATTTTGTGTGTCTATCAACTATAGGCAGGAACCTTCAAAAAAAAAATGTCAACACAACTTGTGAGATAAATTGTTTTCGGAAATATGAAATCGTTTATTAATCTTCATCGTTTATTGTTGCAGACAGTAATTTATTACAATGTTGAAATATATAAATTATGTATATGTATAACTAATATTATAATATGAGAAGTGTTTGATTCTCAGAATAATATGTCAACTGCCACTTGTGTTTGTTTTTTTTTATGGATGAAACATGAGTCAATGTAAATACAAACCTTAAAGATATATTATTAATAACGTCATATTTATGTTCCAAATTAAATTATTTAAAATAATATAGGTAATCTGTAGGATATTAAATTCTGAGCGGTTGCAATTAATGTATTGATTTTACAATGATGTGTGTATTTTTATTTTGTGCCTGAAATCACCTTTTAGGTCAGTATAAAAATGCTTCCGTAGAAAATTGGATCTAGTTGGTACTTTGAGAGGTCAAAAGTAAAAAATGGACAGTACTCTTCAAAATAAGCGGAAAAAAAAGAAAAAAATGCTAATTTTGACGTTAAACCTGTATTTGACTAATTCGAATTTGTTTTTTTTTTGTGTAACTCAAACACGAATAACCGTAGATACCTACTTGGCATTTTCTGCAAATGCTATTATATTATGGTTTCCTTCACATGGTATATTTTTCTCAATATTTTGACTTTTTTTTAGTTAGTTATTTATAGACATTTAAAATATTTCAATAAATGTTAATAAAAAAATTTTTAGAGGCTCAAAAAAAAGCTTGAAAATTGAATATAATAATAAGGTTTCTCATAAATATTCCATATGCAAAAAATATCAAAAAAACATAGTCACAATATTTTTTTGATAAGTTAAAATTTTGACAAAATCGTGAATATTTACAAATTATTTTGTAGTTCATATAACTCATAAAATGTTCAATATGCATACCCAAGATTTAAGAATGTAGTACAAGGTTACTCATAAGTTGTTGTTGAAATCAAAAAAAAAAAGTTGGGCGTTATTCCACAAATATTTTTTTATGACAGTCTGAGGATTAAATAGTGATAAAATTGGATAGGGAATTTTCTTTTTTTGTTGTGATTCAAGTACAAATTACCAAAAATAATTCAAATTTCCACCAAATGTTTATACTATCATTTCCTGTACAGAATATAATTTTCTAAATATTTTAACTTTTTCAAAGCTTTTTAATTTTAATAGACATTTTAATTTTTTAGATTTTTTCTATAAATGTCGATAAAAAAATGTTGGTTGAGTTAAAAACCTTAAAAATTAAATAAAAATTTTTAATTATAGCTATGTAATAAAATAAAAAATACATAGGTACAATTTTTATTCATAAGCATTTCAAATTTTTACAAAATTCATCAAAATCATTAAAATTTCAAACTATGTTATAATTAAAAATTTATAAAATGTTCATTCTTTATAGTTAATAATGGAAAATTGAATACAAGAATTTTTTTAAAAAAGTTTATACTGTAACCTAAAAATATATAAGCCAAATTGTTACTAAAATTTGGACGAAATTAAATATTTAAACGAAGAATAACAATTTTAACTACTTTGTTGTAGTTTAAAAATATTATTCTAGAATACTTGAAACTTATAACGTATATTACTGTATTTTATAAACATAGATACACAATGACGTTTTCAATGTTTTCGGCAAAAATTAATTCAACCTAGATACTGTATTACTAATATAGTAAATAACGTATGGGGCAAAGTGAGGACATAAAAAAATGCATTTAAATTCCATAAATTTTAATAAATTTGACAAACACAACAAATTATTTATAAAAACACTTTAATATATATAGTTGTATAACTTTTTTAAAAGAAATAAAAACATAAATTGTGAAAACGCATCATTTACATTAAAGAAAATAGATTACTTTATCTGGGGCAAAGTAGGGACGTCCCACATTGCCCAGACAGGTATAAACCACTTTGCCCCAATTAATTAACTTAATAGAGCCTTTGATTTAATTTTATTCAAATAGCTAAACTCAAATAAAAAACTGTAATGATGAAACTGTTTGATTCAAAACTTTTATCACATAATCTCAGATTCTCAGACGACCAAAGAAACTATAAATCTTATAATATTATCAATGTTATACATTAAATAAATAGATATTATGATGTACCCACTTTGCCCCAGTACCCCACTTTGCCCCATGTTCTCCTAAGTACATTTAAATTTAATGTTAATAGGATGATGTGTTTAAGGTTTTATATACATAAAAAAAAACACTTACTTACTTTAATAATATACCTATCACAATAAAGTACTAACGCTTATCATTCAGAATCTTCTCAGGAATAAATGTTAATAATTTTTCAATAATTACGTTTTTTTAACAATCGTACAATTATACGATTGATTTCTTCATGGCTACTTTAAGATATTTAAGGTTAAATATTTTTCCAAATGTCATATCTCCCACAGCAATTGAATTTTGGTGATGTTGTCATCGTGATACAATCAGGTATTTATAGTCTAGTACTCTAGAGCTATAGTAGCATACACATAAATAAATATTAAATAATAGATACTTTACTAGGATAAACCATACCATGTTAACCTTACTTATCATAAGATCATATACTATATACATATCGATCTTAAAGTTTTTAATTGATCCCAAACTAGAAATCTATTATTATTATTCGATAATTATAAAGAAAGCACGCTGATATTTATAATACACAAATAATTATTTGGTGGTTAATTACTATCTATAATAATCCCCCTCCGCCATAATAATCTTGAAAGAAATAACTTTGATTAGCCGATTTCTTAGCCTGAATTTAATTCCTTCTTAGACCCTATTTATAAATGACAGATTAATTATATAAATTGGTTATTTTCTACTGTTTATGTAATAAAGTCAAGGCTATCAACCTCATCATAATAATAATATTACTAAATAGGTAGGTACCTACTAATATAATACCTATCGATAAATCACGGTCAATAATACTTGAACACTTTTAAAACGTACTCAATTATACGTATAAACTATACTTACTAGTCAATATCAATATAAAGATAATCATTCAAAAATATTCTACTGTAAGTCTGTATTAATCGATTTAATAGAGACCATAGGGGCATAGGGCATAGGGGCATAGGGCACTGGGCATTGTGTTAAAATAATCTTGATTCATACAATTTTTGCACGTAAATGTATAGAAATGTCTTCGAAAATTAAATAGATAATTGAGACATAAATGCGAAAAATGTATACTCTTTAAAATAATCGTTAAATAGTGTATCTTAAGTCAATACAAGAAACTGTATTTCAATTGATTTTTTGAGCTACGCATGTGAACACTATTTAGTATTGAAAATTATTTTTAAATTATGTACATTCATCAGTCCGTAAAAGACTAAAACCTCAATTAATTCTAAGAGTGTATTTATTTTAATTTTTAATTTTTTTAAATCTCTTTTAAATTGTAAATTTTCTTAATACTGAATAATGACCTTTATCAAAAGACAAAATTATTTAGTTATCTAGTTTATAAATAGTATACAAATATAATTAGACATAATATTATGTTATGACAAAAAATGGTATCACATTAATTTAGAAAAATATTGATCTTTGTATATAAGCATACATCAAAATATGTTCAATATTCCAATGTCCATATTATATTATATTATATAAATCATTTTTACAAACACCAGAATTATGACTAAGAATGTCCATTTTATGTTAGGTACATATTTTTAATATTTTATTTTGCATAATCTACCTAGCATTCAAATTAACTGCATATAAGAATCGGCGTATATTTGATGCCGTCAGCTATCGTCCGTATGTAAATTTGTTCAAAGTGAGAACTAAGAACTGCGTATTAAGACAGACACCCACTAGCAGAACTTCTCGTCTACTAATCACTATTGTCTTATTACTACATAAGTATAAGTTATTTTTTAAACGTGTAAATTTTAGTCACTTGCCTAAGATGTCTGATGTCCGTGAGCAAGGAAAATACAGCAACTGTGTGTCGAATATAATAGTTATTTAGTGTATAAATTTGGTCGATTGTTCAATGATTAGTAATATTATATTAATTTTAAGTATATCTTTTTTCTGACTCCGGTATTTACATTATACATTTATGCAGTATACCATAATATGTCAAATTATTTACAGGTATTATACTATTATATCCCTATACCATAGAATAGTTATGAAAATTACACAAGATCAATAAAATGCATGTATTTCATGAAAATTATTTGTCTTTTACTCGTTATGCGTAGTCACATAGACCTTTAAAATTGCATTGCAAACTGCCAAGTGTACAAAGTTAATATTCACTTTACAAAGATAAAAAATTTAAATTATCATCCATCTCGTGATTAGTAATTAGTAATTTGAAATATCACTGTTTAAATGTGTGTATATGTAACGCAGTATACCCAATACACATTTTAACACTATACTTACACTTAGAGTTATAATGTTACATATTATTATCTATACAATAATATACCTAGCTTCCAATCACAAGCAAATATAGTTAAAACAAGTAACAACATCATACGGCAATCATCAGCATATTTTAACCGGAGAATTTTTGAAGTTAATGTGTATGGCCGCTGGGCTGACGTGATTTTCAATGCTGACCTGTGCAAACCTGTATAATATAATTTTTTCCTAGGCTGTGAGAAACACCATAATATAACTGTGAATAGCACAGTTTTATTTTATTTTTTGGTACCGATACGAGTTGATGATGGTACGTAGGTACGTAGGACGAAGTCTTGGCAACGTTGCGTACATCACCTACAGTGGATTTAGTGGCACAACGCCACAACCCCAGAGTTGTCAATGCCACCAGTCCAGACAAACTTTATACGATAGGTATGCCAGTAATCGTTTTTTTTTTCTGAGGATCACTCGAATCTGCGTTCAATGAGCTAATAGATTTTTTTTTTTCGCACACTGCGTTGGTGCGATGCTTCAAATTCCTAATATTAAAGTCCGTCGTAATGATGCATTTCACGGTATTTTTATTAATTTGAAGTATTTACGTGGTCATCTCTTAAATAAATAGCAAACATCTTATTATTTCCTTTTTCCCTAAAAACAATATCATACAACAATAATTTTTCCTTCGATATTTTTATTAATTTAAACATCAAAATTTAAATATTGCAGTACAACAACTATTTTAAATAATCAATAATTTCAACTGTGCAAAAATTTGATTTTCAATTAAGTGCGCATAGTAGGAATTTCTTTTCCGACTGGTTGAGATACGTAGAATGTGTTCTAATAAACATGGCCGAAACAAATAGTAAATTGGCCATAAATGAATAATGAAACACCCTTATACTGTCAAGAGTTTGTAGGAACAATGAACAATACGCATCAATCACTACATTTTCATCAATCAATTAATTCGTTACGAAATTAAAGCACGTTTTCATTGTGAAGCCACTTTTGATTTATTTTACTACAATGTTCGCCTTTTTTTTAGAAATAGCCTATAAAAGGTATTGACAACAACAAAATAAATGGACTATACAAACACAGATTGGTCAAACATAAAATAATAGTTCATCAATTTTCATCAATTTCCAAGTTTTTTCATTTTGTACATAAATATATAACATAATGTACTCCGTGTATACATAACTTAACAATAATTAAGGTACCTATTTTGAAACATGTTTTCTTTATGAAAAAAACAATACATCCTTTTATTTTAATTAAATCTATTTTAATACAACTAATGATAGGTAATTATTATATTTAAAATATAATGTCAGTTACAATATCGGTATTAATTCTTATTTGTCATTAGTCATTACAAATATTTGAATGTTATTTCTTATTTTGTTTATTTATGCTAAGAAACCTTTTAACATCATAACACGACAACGGTGGGATACAAACAAAAATCTATTATTGCAGATGGTATCTAAAAATTAGTAATGTAAATATATACGGTATTTTTTTTTGTATTATTATACGTCTATTAAACTTAGTATAATACCGTGTGGCAACGAATCGTAGAATATCCTACACAGTGTGTGTGTGTGTGTGTGGGTGGGTGTGTTATAATACCATTTGAAATACGTGTAATATTCAAAAATTCACATCTCTGTTGTCTCTATTATCGTGAGATTAAAATTAAATAATCACATTTTTATAGCTGATTATAAAAAAAATCTAACAAGAGGTTTATGATGGATTTGGAGATGTCCATAAAAACTATGGATTTTAGGAGAATCTCAACTTTAAAGTGTTTAAACACTCGAGGATGTTGTAAGGACCGAATAAAAACCAGTTCATATAAACAAACTTAAATATCTGAGCACTAAAATTAAATTTCCCATTTAAATGAATTCCTTTAAAAAATAAAGTGTAGCCTACTTATACAAATCCTTCATCAACTGTATTGAAACACGTAAATCATATTAACATGAGTTTTAATTTCTCAGAGTGCCCTTGATATATAAGTATAATTAAAATTGATTTCAATTTTAGATTTGTATTTAGTATTAATGCTAAAATATGTACCTTACGTCGCAATTTTCGCTGCTATATAGTTAGACGAATTGCTACTATTGTTAGTTTTTACACAAATAGGTGTATATTATTTAATTTTTGTTGAACCAAACACTCCTTATGGAGTATCATTATTACTAATATAATATTATTGTTTTATTGTTCTTGCTATGAAACCTTCGACTAAAAAATATAAATACAATTATTTGTTAGCTTTCAGTCATTCTGACTCTTAACTCAACGATTACGCGTATTAACATAATCAAGTGCATGCATGATAATATTATACAAAAAGAAAATTAAAAATGAATACTATAATTATTAAATAACATACAGAATAAACAATTTAATGCATGCTATTAGATTATACATAATATATATATTATAATAGATAACTATGTTTAGAATTGGTGTCGAGAATAGGTAAAAGATTAAGCAGAATAATTTGATTGGGATTACTACTAATTACTATATAAATTATAATAATATAATAATACTATGTAATACCATTTCGTACATCTACGCTAATTTTTTTAAATAATTATAGCTACCAATTATTTAACACAAGCATGTTGTTTAGACTTTAAATAATGTATTTCCCGTTTTAATAATATACATTTTGAATTTTAAAAAATTAGGTGGTATGTATTAGGTACAAAAATATTTATTAGTTATTCACTAAAACTCGATTTTGAATTTTGTAGACTTATAGAAATCAGGATAGATATGCCGGTGTTGTACGATGTACTCGACTACGCGAGGGTACTTATACTGCTATTATATTATACGTCTGGTGTTCAGGGTCATTGATATGTTTTAAGCAATTATTTCTTCAATAGATGTCTTAAATATCAAAACTTTTTGTTAATAAAATATATTACACTGACTATGTTTTATAATAGATACGTAATAAATAGGGCACAGATTAATACGTAAATACATATTTTCACATTTCACTGTGACATAGTAAATTAATTTCGGCAAGTGATAAATTCATTTCACGTGATTTACGATAAAATTAGCTATATTTGATTTTACACATTTTTACATAAATACATGTTATTACATACTTTACAATCATTCCATTTTTTTTTAGACAATTTTAACAATCTAGATTGTATTTTATAAAATATTACCGTAGTGTTAACTAATTTTTAATACACAACGAACGAGCGAAAACGGTGGTGACGGATATTATAATGAACAGTAGACTGAAAAAAGCTTTCAGTCGGTAAAAAGCAACTTTTCGGCCGAATCGTTGAATCTTTGAATTTGAAACTTTAAAAATGCATGTTGTCATACATTGCAATCAAGAAAATTAATCATATTTTTTGTATTATTAAGCTACTAATATTTAATATTTTTTTAAACTTAGTATTTTCATTTAAAACCCATATAAGGCCACATAATTAAATATTTAAAAATAAATTATAATAGTATAAAATTGTTTATAAGTTTTTTAGCACATATGTATATTGTATACATGTGTTGGTTGTATATAAATACATATAAATCAGAGCCCTAGTAATGAATATTAAAAGTTTAAAAATTAAAATGAACAACGTTATTAATTACGTTTTATTATGCAATATTATAAGATATGAGTTACGATTACAATTTACAATAGATAGGTGTAATGAATTAAGACTATAACAATTTATGCACATAATTGAATTATCAGTGATCACTCATATGAGTGAAATTCTACCAACCCATCGAGCTAGATAAACATTTTATTGTAATATTAAACACTAAAAAAACAGTTAGATTAAGCTATTGTTTAAAACACGGACTTTGCTCGAACAAAGAAAAACCTGTGATAACCGATTTAAACAAAAATTACAGCTTTGTTTGTTTATTAATAAAATAACAAAATGCTTATGTATACATAAAACATTTTTATATACTGTTATTTATATAAAATTGTGAATATCTACGTCGTGAATATTTTTGATTTGTACAATATTCTGTGTAAGACTTGACCTACGACAATTAACCAGTTTATTCAAACAATTTCCAGCACATAACGAAATACTTTCTATTCGGTCGATAGGTACCTATATAGTATACCTACCTAACAAATCGTAATGTTGTTTATACTGTAAGTATAACAATCGTCAATCGGTTTCATAATTTTCACATTATTCCATAGAATTGAAATAAACCTATATGATCAATATAAGTAGACAGGTAGGTAATCAATAATATAGGTATACAACCGATAAAAAATGCTATACTAGGTACATAATATATTATATTAACTTACATGTAATAAAATAAAATCATGTAGGATACAGATGCACACCATTGCGTCTCGCAAATGATGCCACTGGACTTCAATAAATTAATGCAATTAAACATGAATTCGAAGAACACTATAATATAGTAATAAATCGTAAATGATAGCAACCAAAACATTTGTAAATCATCGTTGAAATCATAAGCTATTATTATGATAAAAAATTGTGTACATTTTATACGGATAAAAAATATTAAATATTTTTAAATTTGTACTTTGGTGTAACCATTAATAATTATAGTAGCTAGTAGATACTATACGTGTTTTAAGTGCAATGCTATTTTGTTTAATCCAATATAGTGTTAATAGTCTTTATCAATATAATATATAAACTGAAATCAATATTTTATAATATAAATATAGAAAATAATTAATGTTGATAATGAAATACTAAAATTGATTTATCATCCACGCAGGATATTCAACCCGTCACCCGAAATATACTATAAAAATATGTCAAAGGCATACATGACACATGCTACGCATGTATCATAGTATAATATTATTATCAAATAATGATTGTAAAATATGTATATATAAAATATAACAAAACTAATTTTCCAAAGCCACCATTGCAGTATAATATATAACTATGGTAATGGATATCATATCGATTCCTACATTATGTTATAGAATACATTGGTATAACAAACAATTTAATCCGCATTCTGAGGGAAAATATGATTATTAAGTGTATAGTAAAACCAAATATTAAAAAACAATAAATCTTAGTGGTTACTGTGACACCTTATCTATAATAGCGCACCACAACCGAGAAATCGCTAACCAAAAAATACATAATTTAATAAAAATAATATATAATCGTGTTAATCGTGTTAATCGTATCGATTTCAACAATAAACGTATGTGGGAGGGGATTCTATTTGTTCTATTACAGATCATATTATAATACCATAATTCTTTGGTTCTAAAATTATATATAGGTCATGTAATAATATAATACCTATTATTTATACCTAATATCGTTCAGTTAAATAGAAAATCGTCAAACCATCGACGTGTGTATTATTGAAGTGAGTAAAATTTACAACTATTTACTGGAGGGTGCTTTGAGACGTGGTGCAACCATCTGGAGGGGAGCACATACAAACGAGGAAAATATTCATATATGGAACCGTATTTTCAGGAAAATAATTATCCGGAGGATTGTGAGTATCGATCACTGGAGTCCCCAGCCCTCAATGTTAACTGACATAAGGGGTCCCAGATTAACCAACAATAGTTTATTTCCGTATTTTTTTTTTTTTTTAATTTAAAAAAACTGTTTATTCATTTGATATCATGAATATGTTAGAACCCTATTAGTCGTTAATTTATCAACCCCAATTCTGATTACAAGGACATGCGTAAATAACGAAAAAAAACTTAAATTAGGGCCACTTTATAAAATCTGACACTATAAAGGGCCCCAGTTTGACCAGTTGTGCTACTGGCTCGGACGCATGTAATATATTATCATAATAATATTTATATTATATGCATGCGTAGTATGTACTAATAACTTATTATAGATACACGAAGTGGGCGCGTACAGAGTGTATATACTAACAGCACGCATGGTAATAATTACCGTTATAAATTCGAAATCGTTTTACGCACAATGCTCTCGGCAAAGCTCATCGACAGACGACTTTTTTTCATCTATTCTGGTTTTATACTCATAAAAAGTACTGCAGTCTGTATGTTATAACTATAGAGTATGTATAAAAAAATAATAGGTACACCACTATTACCACAATACCGCCTATAATACTTATATAATATACATACATTATACATGCCAATACTCGCGGTGTGCTAGTATTCCGAATACTTTTTAAATACCTAACTACTATGTTAATCAAGCAATCAAGTGTATATCAACTCACTGAATGTTAGATTCGAAATTCTAATATCATATGATATCAATAAAAAAAAAACTATTATATTATCAATACAGATTGTATTAATGCAGCGAGCCATGTGAAAACATTTAGGCCTGTACAAATCATAGGTATACTAACCACATGTAAATTATAAATATATATATATATATTTTTGGTAGTATCTTCATAATTTATATGAGATATGAATTGAGTGTTTCTAAGAAACCCCCGCTTTCTTGTACAGATGGAGAGGACAGTTGTAGTTGCTGGTCGTTATACTTATACGAACATAGTGACGCCGAGCATACTCCTCAGAAGCGTCAGTTGCCCCCTTCTGTTTGGCGGTAGGTAGGTGAGTGTGTTGGTGGTTGGTTTAGACGATCTGGTGACCTGGTCTGGTCATTGAAATGATTCAGTGAATCGATTCATTTTAATGAACTGAGTCACACGAATTAGTTCACTAGACTGAATTGAAATTACTCATAAAGTCATAACTGATCAAGTGATATTTCATATTGTTTAATTATGAATGGCCAAAATGGGTAATGTATTATTGAAATGACTAATGATGATTTCTGTATAAAGGATATTCCAATCAACACAGATGAATAAATTAAATGTTTTTTTTTATCATTTAGTCCAAAAAACATATTATTATACGTCATATAGTTATTTAAAAAAAAAATACTCAATCACCAGTTGTAACTCCTCTTTATTCGTTACCTACTGGAATACCATACACTATACACATTGGTCAGCACTATACGAGCATACGACATACGTTTATAAAAAAATGTAAAATTTCAGGTTTTGAGTAAAAAATCCCGTATAACCTATTTTTCTCCAATTATTAAACAAAATATTAGAAATTAGAAATTCTGATCTCTCAAAAGTACCTACTAGATCCAATTTACCTAGCTCTCAAAGTTGAAAATCAAATTTTTTTCTTATTCTTTTCGTGTTTACAGATACAAAAAAACACCAGATATCATTATAAAATCAATAAATTTATCGCTCCACTCAGAATCTAAAATGTTGATTAATATAATACTAAATGTTATTCTCTAGAATCTAGGTACCTAGTATAAGTTAGTAATATTTACTATGAGTCTACAATTTTTAATTATCTTTATATAAATTAATATTTTTTAACTATTTATCACATTTTTAATTTCTTGTAATTTCCATCCATCCATCCATCTTTTCATATTTATAACTCAGGATTGGTATCCCTAAAATCTAGTCACCCTCCCTGGCTCCTACTAAATTTTAGTTCGGAAATTCGAAATCATTTTAATATTTTTTTTTTATGGTACAATAATTGGTTAGTATTAAATATAAATAATAATAAGTCCCTAAAGTGAATATTATTATACAAATATAATTGTATTATATTATTATGACTATGGTCAACAAATTTTCAAAATACGAGTGTTTGAAGTGAGTTCTTTGCCAAATTTCAATATTTTATATAAATCAAGTAAGTTTATACAGAACCAACCTAATCTTACCGTAACAACAAGAACAAAGAGATAATACGATTTTAAAAAATAAAACGTCATACGAAATTCATTATTTTTTATTAATATTTAATATTATTATTATTATTATACATAATAAATCATAATTTTATTTGCTAACTATATAATATATTATGATAAATATTATTAGCTAAATATTAGTTTATGGTATTTTTTTTTATTTTTTAAAAATAACATGTTATAATACTAGTAGGTATAACCATAATATAATACATAAATATTAATTGTATAGTTATTTCAATTTTAAATGTATAAATGCAAGACTCTACCTATACTCATGTCGTTGGTCACAAACTCGCAACTAGGTTTGCCTGATTTCGAATTTTCTAGTAACTATAATTAAAGATCTCTATGAAATAAAATGTGCGTGATGAGGTGACATTGATGAAAAAAAATTCTGGTGCATGTCCGGTGGGTAAATGTACAGTAGTTGGTTATTGAACATAATATGCGTGCAAAAAACCGGATTCGTCAGACGGCGTCGGCGGCGACTACGAGGATAGTAATTAATAATTATAATAACAATGCTCGAAAATACAATAATTATTTGACGCTCTGTATTATTTTATGATATATTTATGTATTATGTTTAATATTGTATACTGTACAGTAATAATTATACTTTTAAATTACAATTTATATATTATTATAATTATTGCAATAACGGAGCACGGAGCGCGCGCGCGCGCTACCGACTCTGTCGACGGCCGCCAGGGAGCGCGTGCACTCGAAGACTTGCTCCAGTGCAACGACACGAGTTGGGCTCCCCGGCTCCCGGACTACTTCACAGTTCACACTTCACAGACAATCGGCGTCTGCGTTAGCTGCAATACGTTTGTACCGCGTGGTCCGTGTAGTCGTGTCCCCGTCACAAAATATATATCACATAAAATATAATATTATATTATATTAATTAATACAGAATAATATTATTCATTACACGTCGTCTTCAAGTCGCGGTAAGAAATCAAACGGAACCGGAATATAGAAAACAACTGCACCGTGACTTGAAATCCACCGCATATCGTGTTGTAACGACAGTATAATATTGTTGTTTATTCATCTCCAGAAACCGATCGTACGTACCTGCACACTCTTCGGCCAGAACATAATAATACAATGCTCGTCAAACTCGCTGCAGTGTTTTGGACCGTCGTCGGTAAGTGAAATGCATCGTTTACTTCATAATAATTATGTGTATTAGTATAGTATAGGTACCAACGCGGACACGGTGACGTCTGCCGATTGTCATCTGCCTGTAGTGGGGTGTAAAATACGAAGTGTCCGGGACTATAATATCGTTACAGTGGCGCGGTATCGTAAAATAATATAGATAATGTCAATGACTTGTGAGTAATAACTAATGCATGCATTCAACCGTCTCTCGACGACCTATTCGCCCCAACCCTTTGACGTCCGTCCCATCGTAAAAACGACGAGCGTACGACAATAAAATGTTATAAATAATAATAATAATAATAATAATAATAAAATACGTGTTGCACGCCATGTATGTGTATAGTGTATTGCGGTATATATATATATATGCGCGGGGTCACCAATAAGGCAGCAGATGCGGCGAGCCCCCCCCGGATCTCGCTGGAATTCCGTGCGGCGGACATGTGTGTGTGTTTTTTTTTCCGCAAACGAATCCCGATATTATATTCTCGTATGGGAGTAATGACAGACCGCAAAATATAATAATGACGGCCGGCTATTTAATATTGTGTAGTGGGTACGCCGTTGCAGGTTCTGAGAAAAAAACTCCGGTATTTTTATTTTTTAATTTGCGTCACGTTGGATAACAATGATATACTTATAATCGTGTATTCTTGTCCCCATAACATAATATTTTACCTAATAGCACGCCGTTTCATAAAATCATAACGCTTTATTAGGTGTAGGTACCAGCCACTACTACACCAAAAATATATCGAAATGTTACGCACGATAATATCGTTTTAATTTATATTATTATCGTCACGCCACGGATCTTGACAGACGGTCGGTTGTCGTAAATAATTACGTTACTCTAATTATTTTGTTCCTTTGTCGCGATGTATATTATTATGTTATACGCGTGTATAATTGTATATTACCTATAAAGTAATATATTGTGGTATATATTTCGTAAGAAAATTTATTTTTTATGTAAAATATTAAATAAAATAAAAGAAATAAATAATATGAAATATTTCACCGAATTTTGAAAATCATAGATACCTACAGGTATGACTAATTAAGTTCACTTATCTAAAATATATTTATTTTAACGTTAAACATCACATTATGCATTGTATTCCTATTGCAATTGTTGTTCATAATATATATATTTTTAATTTTGAAAATACGTTAACTAACTGACAAATTATACTGTGTTAAGTAATAACTTGTGTGTTGTTTATAATAATTAATAATTATAAATAACAACTTAAATCAATCAAATAACCATCGTTAATCTTAAGTAAATTAAGTTTTTCCATACATATATAATAGTAATTAGTCTTCAAAACATAAATATTTTAATGTACCTACTTATGTCTTATTGTGCCGACTAATAAATGGAAGTAGTGACTAGTGTGGATGGCCAATCATATATTATAATATAATAAATGCACCATGTTTTAATTGTTTTAAAAGTTTGGTGCTAGGGCTTTTCATTATAGTCTCCGACCACATGTGCAGATAATGGTATACACCTATATAATAGCGAATAGACGCTCGTCGTATTTTGTACATTGCCGGTGGTGTTAATAATATATCATTATTCATTATAGATTATAGCGTTTAAGAAAACAATTGCCTGAAAACCATTTAATTTAAACACCTAGTTTTTTAATATTAAAATGAAATAGTAGTTGTAGTTTTTTCGATTTAAAAACTAAAAGTACACATGCGAGGTCTAAGGTCTATACAAACTTCTGAAAATTATGTATATCAAATACCCAAAAATATATATAACTTCATTATAATATTTTGACCACCGAATTAAAAAATATTTGCTCCTGATCTCTGAATCCTCTGTTATTTGTTAAGTAATTTTTAAGTTTTTAGGTCTTCACAGAATAAATAAATAACGTTATAGTCGTAGTATATCGTTTTCTGGTCATAATATCACACGTGCCCATGGTGCGAAAACTACAATATAAATTGAAAATTAATAGACGTGTACATTTAAATTAAATATAAAAATCTCTCAAAAATACTTATTTTAATTTTGTGCAGAGTTGACCAATTGTATGGAGTAATGATCTTTTAATCATAATATTATCATTTTTTGTAACTTTTGTATAGGTACATAATTATATAAATACACAGATTACAGGTTTTATTTTTATTTTATACAACAAGCGCCGATAAAATCTAAATATTTAATTTTCCTCCAGGTAGATTTCCATCGAAAAAAAAACAATAAGACGTATAAATACGGACGATGAAATCTATTATTAAATACAAGGTAGGTACAAAATCGTTATTCAGACCACCCGGCGATGTACACATATGGTTCTTAAATATTATGGTGTCGTATAGAATCTTTTGTAAATAGAATAGCTCAATCGTTATAATAACACACAAATCATTATTTATATAATATGATATGTGTTTAAATAAAAAATTAATTTAAATAAATTGGCGCTAAACCTTAACCTAATAACAACAAAATATGCATCGTTACTACTCATTAAATTCTAAAATTTCGTTAACTAAAAAAAATGACAGCGGTAAATTGGAAAGCAAATCTAAAACGAATGTTCGCTACGTGATATTTGCGAATTATACAATTTTATTTTTGCCAATATTTAAGTAAAATTAAAATATTCGTAATCAGGAAACCAAATCATGCAAATCCGGTTACCAGCTGCTAGTAAAAATCGGTTTTATGAATTCTGTTGTTTTCCGTTGCATTGTACTCATCGTTCATTTAAAAAAAAACGAATTTATACTATTCCATTTATACCTACCTATTATTATTAATGCCTACTCGTCGTACAAGTTTATATATCGTGCACTGCGCCACTGCGGCGGCGGATGTTTCGCAACACGTATTCTGTGTCGGTGCCTACTTGGTAGCGTAGCTCATATTATTATTATTGTATAATTTTAAACGCAATCGGAGAGAAAAGGGTTTAATAACAAAACACGTTTTATACTTTGCGACTTGCGTGTTTCTTTCGTGCGGCCCCGGTTCGCGAATACGAAATTTGCTTAATTTCCCCAAGATCTTTCACTTGTCCGCGCGGCCGTGCACCAGAAATTGCTTAGCAACTATAATAATATTATAGGTGCTTATTATGCGGTATATCGTGTGTATTATGTATTTATGTATTATAAATATGTGTACTTATGTATACACGTTATTCGCAACTAAACAGATAGCGGTGTCGCACATTATACAAACGGCCCGTAGCGTTACGATATATAATAATAATAATAAAAATAATTGTGTTTGTGTACATATTATTATATTATTATATTGGCACGAGGACAACATAATATTATATACATATTGTAATGTGTTCGTACAGCACTCGCCAATTTATACACGATGTATGCCGCATACACCGCATACTGCAGTATACGCCATATGTATGGTGGTTTGCTCCGTACAGTCGTTGCAAAGCGCCTGTGTCCCGGAACACCTGTGACGGATAATATTGTGCATCACAATATACTAAAATAATAATATTATTAAAAAATGGATGTAACATACGCAGATTTGCGGACATTGTCGTCGGGGCGTATTTGTATTATTATTATTATTATTACCCATGTATTATTACTATTAGGCGGCACCGTCGCGGAGACCGGTTGGGTCGTTTCCGGCAGGTGGTTATAATATTAATATCGTATTTAATTATTATTGTTTTACAATCGTAACATAAGAAAATAATATAATGTCAAGATTTTATTAAACGATTATTCTACTTAAGTACATAACACATCAAATATTATTTTATTGGGATAATGGGTTGTACCTATATTGTTGTTTTTTTCATATTTATTACATTAAAATAAGGTATGCGAAATTGCGAACGCCGGAGCCGCCTCTGACGCGTGTTGAATGTTGAGGTTAACTAGCGTTTTATGACGTTTTTTTCTTAATTTCTTCCGCCCGATTCCGAACCACCACGTAATGTTTTCGAAAATGTTGACTTGTAAAAGAAAAAACGTGTTTTTTATCCTTCACACTATTAGGTACAATATAATTTATGCAATATAATCGATTCTCATTTTTCATTTTAATGGCCGCGGAAACAATAATATATATTAATAGCGAGTGTTTAATAATACATTTCATGTGTTACACATTAGTACATTTGCAGTCAGTCGTTGATTCGAATTCAATCTATATACTAAAATCTATAAATAAAAATGTAATGCTTACGTAGGTAAGTATTGATTTAACTCGATAGTCATAATCTTGCAGTTTAAAAACATAAACCAATGATTTAAAAAAAATATTGATACCACTTGAAACCAAGGGGGAATACTCTTCACAAGACTTAAGAAGACTGTCCCTCAAAATAAATTCAACTTTAACCAGTTCAACCATTACATTTACTTTTTATAGAATAATATTTTTCTTACTTAAAATAACCAATACGTAAGACAGACTTAAATCCTCAGTTAATACTCAGTTAAGTTCAGCTGTACTCGATAAGAAAAAAATGTCATATTTTTAACATACCTAATAAATTGTTAACTGCCTTAATCAATGTCCAAAATATGTAGCATGTAAGCAATATATAATAAATTAATGTAATTAATTTTATTTTAATCACAAATTTAAACGAAATCACAATAAAACAACAACAATGCAAGGTATATACTTTAATACTTATACAGCCATATCGGTACATAGAAATTTAAATTAATAAAACGTGGTTATTACTATTATAGGTACCCATAAATCATAATAATATGTAACATATGATATAATATGTATATATTATTATCTATACAAATAATAATTGTAATATTGTATCATAATGATATATATAATCAATAAGTTTAAAAAAAAACAACACGTCATTGTAAAATCAATATATTCTTTGCTCTGCACAGAATCTAAAATCATACCTGGGTAAATTAATTATCAATATGAATGGTATAATTAACTATATCGTATATTAATTGATTATTCGATATTATTTTATAATTATAAAACTGAATGTTTTTAAATTGTATTTAATACAAACAATTAATTATTATTGCTCCATCATAGTTCAAATATGGTGTTTTAAATTTATTATGATTATTAGATTTAACACAAATAATATTTTAAGACAAACAATGATATTTAACTAGAATTTCAATAAACGTAATTTTATTTTTATTATTATAATACAATTTAAACGACAATTGTGTATTTATTTTATTATTTTACTAGTGTAAAAGGAATGTTTGTCTTAAATAACGAGAAAAAAATAAGTCGTATGTGTTAATACTTAATACTAAACGTGTCGCTTACATTTATCTTTACTTAGTCTTTGCTGAACTTTCTGCTGAATGGCAAGTTTCCATCGAATGTTGCCAATGTTTTAGGCTTTTTATACTCTAAAAAAATATAACACAACAGCGCCTTAAATAACGTTCAAGTATTGTTGTTTTTATTCTGTCCTACTAAATTTAAGAAATTGTACCTATGTTATTTGTATCCCTTATAAGTTATGAATTAATGATATATTATTTTTTGTGTCTCTTATAAAAACACTTACCCAATCAACACCTGGCATGTATTTGTATTGCCTATATTTTGCGCCTTCCTTCTTAAATAAAATATAAAAAATAAATATTTTTAATGGCCGGACTTTTTAATACTAATTAATTGCATTTTCGTGTTGTTTTTGGAAATTTTTATAACTGATGTTTGGTCAAAACTTGTATTACATTACTTATACGTTTCTAGGTCGACCATTAATTTCAAATTAAATCACATCACATTCAAATCATTGAGTATTCTTGCCCTAAATGTCTAAAAATTTTAACATTTACATGAATAATTCAACGAAATGACTTTGGTATTATAACAGTTTTTAAAAAAATTATTTATTGGGTTAATGCATTAAAAACTAGTACATTTTATTTATGTGTAATTTAATCAACTAATTTTCTGTAAGCTTTTTCTCAATTTTAATTTATAAATAATAGTATATAATAGTTAAAATTGTTCAAAGTTAAATTCTTAAATCGTTTAATATTTTATTGTCATATTATTACATATTTTCCCTATCAGGTCCGGATTTATAAAATAATGGGCCCTGGGGTAAATAGTAAAAATGTGACCAAATATACCTCCTAAAATATGTTTAAATTGTTTATGTCACAGGTGTAAAATATTCTAACTATCGAAATTTCTTATCGCTTATCAACCTTAAACATCGACATAACACACCATATGACAAAAACATACTTTAATAATTATTTATTATTTTACAATATACATTTTTGAAATTTAGAATTCTTAATTTTTGTATGAGGACCCCATAACAATGTGGGCCCTGCGAACACGCCCCCTCTGCCTCCCTGTAGTCTGGACATGTACCCTGTAAGAAATATTTTAAGCTATTCAACATATTGTAACAAGTGAATGGAATAAAAATAAACATTGTTAATATTATTTCAAAAATATTTTTATAACTATTGACATTGACAAAAATAAGAGAATAATGGATGATGATTAATGATTATGTAAATAGCGCTTTTATTGACACAATGTGTAATAATATAAATTTCAATGAATACATGCTGTGATCCATGACCTTAATGACAAGTTTGGTGAAATCTGAAAATAATATTATGTTCATGTAATATCATACTGTTATAATTGAATAAATATTAAATCCTACCTATAAGTATTTTAGTTTTAATAAAATATGTATTTAAAGATTGTACACAGTACAAATTATAAATACCTCGAAAATAAACGGTAAATAAATTCCTATATAACCCACTGTAAAAAATATTTGCTATGCATTTAAAAATAAAATAAATTATAACAATTTCAATTTCAATTTGATTTAAGAAAGTATTTAGTACCTATAGATAGGTATTTTATATATATATTGCTTATAACTACCTGACGTGTCATCATATTTAGCTGTTAATAAATTATAATAATAACCATGAATAAATAATAAATTTGATAGGAAATCGTATAGGTACTTATTTTATTAATACAATAAATAAATACCTATTCAACAATTAAGTAACTATTTTTTTTCAAGCTTAAGCATTAATAACAAGGTTACGAACTATTTAGGTAGGTATAATATATATTTTGGTTCTTTACATATATTTTTGTTTGGTACATTTTTTTTGTAACTGGATTGTATATTAATTGTTACGACTACGTATTTTTTTTTTTTTTCATTGTGATTTATCAGTTTTTATTCCATGGAATATGGATTGTTTATTATTACCAAGAATAAGTACATTAATTCAACAATAAGTAAAAGTTAAAAGTTATTTCATAATTTAATATAACTATTAAATATTAACTAGAGATAGTTACTTTTAATAAAATTTAACGTAAACTGAAGGATTATCTGTTCAAAATGATAAACGTTTTTTTATTAAAATATAAATAATTTTCATCGATGAAATTAGAATTTTTAGTCATTTTAACAAAATAACGTTTAGTTGTGTTAATTAATAATATAATCCAATAACTCTATATATTATGGTAAAAATAATTGAATACGTCGTGTCCATGAATGTTGTACATTTTAAGAGTATCTACCTTTAAAGGAATCAGTTAAATATATTTTTTCAAAACGATTGGATTAAATACCTACTAAATAGTTAGGCTTAAAAAAATATAATACATACAATTAAAACCTATAGTGTGTTAACTGTTAAGCCTATTTTAAACTTTCCATTACTATAAAGTGCCCACATAAATTGTTATATCAATTAGCAATCGCAGATAAAGGAAAAAAACAATTTTTGTAGTTTTTAAAAATTGTATTTAAAATAGGTATTATATTATTAAAAGCCTTAATATGACGCTACACCTGCATGCGTTGTCTCCGTGTTACAAGCGCATAATATGGCAAATTATACGTTTCGAATAGTCTATTTAACTCTGTTATATATTTTAATATTAGAGTAAATTGACCTATTATCAAATTTGGAAGTAAAAATGTTATCTAGTGAATCCTATAGGTTTTTTTTATATTTTATAAGAGAGTAACATTTTAAAATGTAAAAACGACAACGCATACGTGTGTATAGTGCCATCATAATCCTAGCAATAATTTTAATTTAGCTAAACCATTTGACATTGTATACCATAGAAAAAAGATAAACTGTAGTCTGTAGACCATCAAGAACTAATTAATACTTACCTAGCCAAATTTTTGAATAAACAGAGAAAGTTTCAAATGGTTTTCTAATTTCTAGCTAACTAAACAATGGAAAGCAAATAGTTTCGATAAATAATGTATTCTGTATTGAAAAAATCCGTTATAGTGTACCACGAGGCAGTATATTTTAAAATATATATAGGGTAAACATAAAATGATGTTATGTGATGACTGATGACTATAATATACCCATAACCCATTGTCCTATTTAATATCAATGATATTAAAATCTATCACTCCATTTGGTATTACTTATTTCTACGTTACCTAACCTAATTCATAGATAAATGTTAATATTTTCGTTTTCTTTTCATAACAATCTACAGCTATGCAATATGTTGCTTTTTTCCACATAACAAAATTGTAAAAGATTCGTTATTTTTCCATGATTGAATAATAATATAATCTATCTATAGGTAACTTAGACCTTAAAACTACTTATAATAGAGCGACCATATTATATGAATTAGAATCCGATCCGAGATTGAGGGTGCTGGTATAGTGACTGTCTGAACAACTGGTACACGCATGCAATATTGCAATATATTTTTTATTTATCGTGCGCTGCAGGTTGTGAATTATTGTGATGGTCACTTTTGAGCGCCCTATATCTCGGTTCGCTACGCGTAATTTTAGTAATACAGCCATGGCCCGTGGCTGGTCTATGCGAATTTATAAGCGTATAACTATATAATGTTGTCTATGATTATGAACTATGATCGCCAATAAACAATAATCATTATTCGCATTTAACTTTGATAACAGAATATTTACAACATATATATTATTTATTAGAAAAAACTGTTCATAATTGTTTCAATTAACTTTATTACCTGCCTATTTTTTTTTTTAATAAATATTCTATATTCATTTCAAGATACAAATCCAACTCAAATTATTTTAGTGTGGTGTTGATTATTATTCTGCCGGTTTTAATTTAAGTATATATTATCATTATTTTAAATTTAAAATCAATGATAAATTATTATAATCAGGAAACGATTTTGAGAGAAAATTTGATGATGTGCTGTCACTAAACATTTAATATTTTTATTTAGGCATTGTTAAAATTTTTATTGATCGTAAAAATAATACAATCATTGTTTTTTACATAACTTAATACCTACGAATGTACTATGAAATATTTATGTTGCATTTGTATATATTTTTCAATTATTTAAACCAAAAAAATTTAAAAGTAATAATGAAAATATCATTCAAATCTTGCAAAATGAATGAAACGTTTTTTTTAGTGAAATTTCAAATTTTTTAGTAAGCGTTGTCCGAATAGTGATGGTTATAGCCTTTTATTATTCACAATTATTGCAACATCAATCTATGTATGAAAATAAAAACAATAAAAAACGTATACATGTACCTACAGTTGGTAAATAATTTTTCATAAACAATAGTGCTCCAAATGTTTCTTGTAGTAAATCGGTTGGAATAATTTAGAACAGAAAATGGCACTTTAATAGTAGGGATAGTTTTTTTTAAAATTTCGATTTATGGTACACACTTTTTAATAAAATCTTAACATTCTCTGGGTAATTGTTGTAGATACAAAAACACATGCTTTTGAAACTTTCTCAATTCAGTGAAACATCTCATTCATTTGTACAATACACATAGATTAGGTACAAGAATCTAACATTCTAACTATTTTCTCATCAGTTTTCCATTTTAATAATTTCATGTCTAGGTATTATATCCATGCATAAGATACATCGAAATCTTGCAAAATGAACATTTTCACAACACGTGAGTCGTGAATTGTTGAATAAATTAGTTGCCACGTTCTTGTTAATTCAATTATAAACTATATAAAATGTAGTCTTTAAAAAATACAAATTCTTTTATAATAATTACCTATCACATTTAAGTACTTACTTAAATAATTTCAAACATTTGTTTTTTCTTTGCGTGTGTGTGTGTACAACAAAAAATGTTATAAAAGATTTATTTTCTAAAGTACAGAACTACAGTTATAATTTACCTACCGAGTATATGTCGAGTATGCGCTGAATACAAATAATTTTTTTTTATTCAAAATTGTAGGCACTTACAGCAAACATGTTACGCACTTATAAAAAAAATAGATAAAAAACCAACATTCAAAGTTATATAGGTATATCTAGTAGGTATATAGTTTTAACTAAGTAGATATAAAATTGAACAATAATAATGAATAAGTACTTATTAATTTTTAACGTGTCATTACTTAATTTATATATCTGTAGGTATCTGCACTTCAAAAATATTATCTGGTACACGTATCAAGTAAACTAATATGTCATCAATTAGTATTTATTTATCAATTATTTAACAATATTGTCAAATAACTTTCATTTCGGTATGGATTATCCAAGTAGGCTGCAACATCTGAACCAAAGTAGAGTTAAATGTATTGTCATGTGGCTTAGTTTTTTATATATATATATATATATAAGAATCAGAATGAGACCAAAATCTGTTGACTGTCCAATCCTCATTCCCAACTATAACCAGTCCTACCACACACACCCAAATTCCAAGGTAAATTGCTATTAAAATATTCATCGACTTGTTTATAGAAAGACACTTGAGTTTCGTGGTTCATATACTCGAGGATTATATTTTTGTATTTATTTAAACGAAATTAAATACGAAATCCTTAATTTCAAGGAACATGCATTAAAGGGGACGAAAGAGAACCGACAAGCTTTAATACGTTTATATAAGAAAAACTACATCCCTCTCCTAAGCGTTTATCATGCCTATATATACTGCAGGGTATAAACGGAGAATGTGCTGCTGTCATATATTATATTATCAACCGTAAAAACTGGAACACACTAACCTAGTATGCTTATATTAACGCCTAAACTATACATCTTAAATAGTTTTACGGTGTATTTCGGCGCATTATACATTTTAGAATTACTTTCTTTGTTATCGCAAAAAAATATCACACTTGAGAATTGGACTTCCATTGTGACGCTGTTGACTATTTTCAATCACAGTGGACTGAATTTTCATCTCACAATAAACCCATTCGAATGTGTATAGAAGTATATAGGATATTTGGATATCAAAGACCAACTCACATTCTGCTGTAACATCGGTTGTATGACAATACGCACTATGCAATGCAGTACGTGCGTCCGTACATTCTATATACGCTGTTCGGTGTGCGATGACCTCTAATTTTTATTGCAATTAATTGAAAATATTCTTGATGGCGAGGCCTTGTGCTTCTATTTGATACAATGGTTTTACATGTAAATTTGATGTTTATCGCTAAAAATTATTATAAAAAGTATACGATTTCAATCTAGAGCGGTTTCCGCGTATATTATATACGAATAGGGAAAAATGATAATAATATGCCATTTATGAAATGTTATTATTATGTACTTTTTGCAATTCAATATAAATTAAATTAAAAAAAAAAACATCAACTCTATACTAATTTCAAAAGATTGTATAATTACCTACACAGTTGATAAGTATATTAATTATAAATATTTAATTAAGTCGTACTTAGTACAAAAGTACTAATGGTATAAATTATAATATTATATCTCTCATGTTAAATATCTATTGTTAAATCAAAATCAAATATGAATGGAATAAATTATCCTTCTTCAGTTCTTCCTCCCTAGGGTCGAGTAGTATATTTATATTAATACTTCTATCCAGCTAAAACCTATTGCTTATTGTATTTAAAGTCACTATACTAAATTTAATTACTTTTCAATTGTCCATTCACCTAAGAACTTGAATATTTTGAAAATAATATCATGTGTAGAAAATACTAATAAAAACATTTCTTGAAATTTCAAGTATTATTAGTTTTTACGAATTTTGTCAATATTTGATCTACAAATGCTTGTAAAAAAAATGGTGCATATGAATTTTAAATATTTTTAAATTGCTAAAAGAATTACCTACTTATGATTAACACTGTATTAAATTATCAAGATTTTTGATAATGCAAACAAATTTTATCAACATTTAAAGAAAAAAATTAAAAATAAATCGAAAATTTCAAAGGTCAATAAAAATAACTCAACTATACTTAAAATATTTTGTAAACTATTCCATGTATAGAAAAAACTAATTTAAACATTTGGTCAACCTTTCAAGTATCTACATTCTACGGTATATTTTGAATTAACTAAAACAAAAAAAAAATGTTGAAAAGCATTGGAAATTTTCAATTTTGACTTCTCAAAAGTATCAACTATATATTATATCCAAATTTCTATCAGAAATCACCCTCATAGTTGAAAATCAAAGAATATTTACTATTACAAAACATGTACACATACGCACAAAAAAACACATCATTGACAACAATCAAAACATTCGTCGCATTTAAATAACTTTTAATTGTCGTCATATGAATATTGTGAGTTTTACAATTAAATACATCCTTAATAAGTATAAAGTATATATTTTAATGTTTAGTTTAGATAAACCTGAACAGTTGTATTACATATAGTGATATACTAAATTAAAGTTCACAAAATTGGTCCATATTGAATATGTAGGTAGGTATTCATTTTTAACCAATTAATTATAGTTATGATCTCAATTTAACTCATATATTACAATGGTTAATTTTTTGCATACATCAATTGTATGTATGAAATGTAAAATTACTTTTTTATATTTCAATTTATTTTGATACAAAAGTGCAAACTTTTGTGGAATTTTATAACATAGCATTTATTTTAGTATATTTTTAATACTATATCTGGATAATTGTAATCTGTATGACGTATTGTTTACTGTAAATAAACATATTAAAATACTAAGTACTAACAATTAACATCAGATGTAAAAACTGAAAGAATTACCCGGAAGTGTATCACTAAGCTGGTTCCCCCCCCCGAGTGTGTTAACGGTTCATTAAGTGGATCATTAAATCGTTTATTAGAGTATAATTAGTGTCAATGGCAATAACATTATATTGAAGTATTGAACCATTCGTGCACCTCCAGTTAATTTAACAGTTACATAAAACAACAATTATATTGGTAGTTGGTACCTACCTAATAACTATATAGCCAAATAGATATACTATATATGTCTATATTAGTATATATATATACTATATAGTATACATTCACCGGATTCAAGTACGACATTCTTTTTAAATAATTTTGGGAAGAAAACTAGAAAAACTACTTTTGTTTTTAAATTGTATTTAAAATTTCACTTTAACGACGATTTAAGACTTTACGAGTTACCTATAATAATTTTTATTCATTTTTAGTCGGTCATCACTAATGTAATAAATTATGTATCAGACTATATAATATCATCTATAACGTTCAAACGGTATATTTAACTTTATAATTAAGAAAGCGTGTGCCAAATCGCATACCGAAATTTCAGCAATCGCAAATGACAACTATACAATTTTTCTCAAATTTACGATAAAAATATTATAAGAATTATTAAACTTTATGGACTAGTAACTCTTAGTGATTATCCTAACAACTTTCATTAGAGTACTGGATGACATTAATATCATAGATTTTAATATGCCGGTCGTAAAAACTCGCGTACCTATACATTAACAACGTCGCAAGAGTTTGTCTCCGTAAAATTAATACATTATACGCCATTATATAGTAAGTACCAAGTACCTATCCTTTAACTATCAATCATTGTTGTTTTCTCGATCTAAGATTGCGACATAGTTGCCCTTGGGCCTTGGCTAACCTCATTGTCCCACTAACTCGTTGTACATGACTTTACACGTTTTTTCATTCAAATTCAACCCCGCGATGTTTGCCCATCGTTCGTGCATGTGTATTTAATACACACATAACACATTTTGCGATCGATCAATAAATAAAATAACAGCTATGTCATTTAAAAAGCGACACAGGGTCATTTTGAAAAATCAAAATTACTCGCTCAGACTACAATCTTTTTATCACGTGTTTTTTATTCTTTGCTGCGTCTAATGTCTACATGCAATATACATATTATATGTATAAATCTGATTTATTAACGAGTTCAACGTGAAGAAGTATAAAATGATATATATATATATAATATATTTAAGATATTCACAACGACGACCACTCATCAACAGACGCCACTAATAAATATTACCATAATAAATTATTAAATTGGTTCAATATAATTTAAGTATGGACAATTCAACACTCTCGTGCGCTAAACCATTACATATATATTTATTCCTACTTTCCTACAGTTAAAATAAAGAAGTGGTATGTGCGAATTTAATTATTTACTAACTTTCAAACGTACCTATATCAAAAATCACATCTTAAAGATTTTTTGAAAGTGATCATCAATTAATGTTCACTTAGGATTATTAAACACGTTTACATATAATAGGTACCTGTATATATAATATAATATAATAATCAAAGTATATTTTTGAAAGTATTTTATATTGAGATAAATACTTTAATTACATTTTTACGCGATTCTTAAAATTATAGGATAATTTAAAATTTTTCAAATCGTTGAATGAACACTATGAAATATTATAATAATTCCTTTTACAAGTTTATGTGTTAATGTGAAAGTCGTATCAAAATAATATAAAGGTAGGTCATGTCTTACGCAAATTATTTCTAGTTAAATAGGTATATTTCAATTTTTTATAGAAGGTAAGGTGGGTACTTGCATATAACATATAAATAATTAAAATCATTAAAATACGTACAAGATTATTTATGTTTTTATAACTTAAAATGTTGAAATAAATTCTCGAGAAAACTGAATTAATATTTTCCGCTAAAATGTGTGTTTACTTGATAACAATAGGTACGTGTTATATAATATATTGTATTTATCTAAATATTACTGGTATTTTAATATTTTACGCTAGTATAGTTTGTCAGTAAAAAAAGTTACACAAATTCGTTATAATGGTGAATATATTGTATCATTAAGATTTATAGTACCTAACTATTTTTATTACAGGTCTAGCATGCGGATCACCAAGCCATGGAGAAAACGAACAATCATTTGGTTACGATTCTGGAGAGCTTGGTAAGAATAATAATTCATAACATTATTTATTGTTTTATCGTGTATGGTTCGAATTCCTAGGTCAAGGTAAAACTTTTTAACCAACTTTTTAACATAGTCTTTTAAATAGAGATAAATTAAATTATAAACTAATAAAATCCAAATGAATTTTATAATTATCTATTACAGCATGTTAGCATTGTTTATATGAAAAAATAGTTCACAAGTGCAAAGTCGAATAGTGCCTATAATATAATATAAAATCAATCTGATTAATGGCAAGATGAGAGTCGTTAGCTTAACTAAATATTAATTAAAACGCAAAATACATCGTTGTTAGTTTTTTTTATAAAGCAATATAGCTTGTATATAGTACATATTCTTACGTAATTTATGAAAGAAATATACTTAGAATAAATACTACACGGATTATGTATCACTTTAATTATATATTTCATACATGAGCCCTGGTAGAATTCCATACTATGAATCAAACGTCGTAAGTTTTCTCGATTACAGTTTCGATTAATATTACATTATGGTGTTATATGTTAGAAGTACCTATACCTATCACATTTAAATACATTCAATTTCATGCCATCTTAAAGTTTTCATTTATTGATTTTTAAGACATTTTATTTAAGAAATGTGAAATGGATACTTCAATCACTCATGAGTCATTATTTAAGAACATATAATATAAAGTATTACCTACTTGTATGTAATTTAATGTATAATCAAGTTACAAACTAAAATATATTCCATGATAAAAATCTTTGAATATTTAAGTTGCTATAAAAACAACAGTAATATGCTATTAAATATATAATTAATATAAGAATTATAAGTATAACCAATTAATAAGATAAGTTATTAATTCTTCATAGTTAACAACATATTTATAATCACACTTTATAATGTATCAATGACCACAATTTCACTAAGTAATTTGATGTACACAACAAATAATTTTAATTAAGTTTACAAGTTGACCATGACAAGGGAAAATAATATTTTTAGCCTTTAGGTAGTACTGCAGGGTCGTCATTTGGGGGGGGGGGTCTGGGTGTGTGGTGGCGCCCCTTACATTTAAAATATTCTCAATTGGCCTGCTGAAACAAGGGAATCCCCCCTTGTAGATCTGCTCTATTTTTATATGGCCTGGTGAAATTTTAAAATGGCACACCAAAAAAAAAAACTGAAATGACACCACTGGGTAGTAGGTAGGTACCCTAAATATTAAACCATTTTCATAAAATAATATTATGTGAACTTCAATATTATTTGTTGTATTTAAATTAGATTTTTAAATATATAGATTCATTTTCAAAAAAAAACTTTTGTTTAAATCTTTTATTTAATAAAAACAATATTTGTGTATTTAAATCGGAAGCATTAATGTATCCATAAAACTAGTATTTAGAAATCCATAGAACTATATATTGTATTAGGTATCCATCAAAATATCAAATGATGAAAATAACAAATATTTATAAAGTGATCAATTTTTAAATAATAAATATGAGGATTATGTAAAAAAGAATCAACTTTAATAGCAATAGTAAAATATTTCTGATGAATACCACAATGATCATAATATATACACGGAAACACACATAAAAACTAAGACAATATTAAATATATTTGTTATAAGTAGTACAGATTAAACTATAATTTGTTGAGTAGTTGGATAATACATGCCTAGTTGAATTATGAATATCTAATTTTATCATCTAAGTGATATGATATAATAAAATAATTTTCTTTTTTTAAGTTTGATCACTTGAATAGGTTTACCAAAAGCTTCAAATAACAAAAATAAATTACATTTTTTTAGCAGGCCATGTTAGTCTAAATTAAATTAATATTTAATATTTTTTTTTTTTAGATCCTTCGCATTGGGCAAACGAGTATAAAACATGTTCAGGAAAATATCAATCGCCAATCGACATTGAGGAGAATCTTGTGACGAAAGTAAATCTACCACTTTTGCATTTTCACAATATTGACACACTTCCCACATCAACTACCATAACAAATAATGGACACACAGGTAACGTTGATTTAATTATTATTTATTACCTACCTATTTATTTATTTTCAAAAGACATTTTAATTATAAAATATCATATTGTTTAATAATAGTCAAAGTATAGACAAAGATATATCTACTAATACATGAGTACATGATAGTATGACACTAGCAGATACAGTTAGCATATCAGAACAATATAAATTACAGTATCTACATTAAAATAATATTATACTAAATTACTTAAGTTCCACAAGTCACGGCATTCAATAGATAGTAAAAACATTCTACCCTTTTCTAAACTGTAGTGTTTAAATATTACATAGGTATTACATATACGTGTTTAAAGCGGTAGTTTTTAGGAATATGTCATAATAGAGATAAGGCCATACTTAAAATAATATCCATAACAAAAAAATATGTACGTTTTTCTAACAAAATCATTATAATTATATACCTACCTAAACCTACCTATCCTATACAAAACTGATACGCTTTATAAGGAAAATAATTCAATTTATAATATTATAATAGGTGAAGGTATACAAATATAAATGATTTAATTTAATTTTTAAATTATTATATTCATTAATAAATATTTTTTTTTTTAAAACCACTAACTAGTTTGTGTAAGACAATATGTACATGTCTACAAAAGTGTATACAATGTGTAGAAGTGTAATGGAAATATAAACAACTGTTTATTGCGGGCTATATTAATACTTTGTACACAGTATGAGTTGTAACCAAATAATCTGAATATCAATAAAATCAATATGAACATGCCAATTAAATGATTATGGATTTAGATTACCTATAATGTAAAATAGATATAGATATATGTAATAAAGAAGACTAATGTAGGTACGTACCGATGTTAAATGTTTGATGGGTTCAAAAAAAGCTCAGGAAAAAGAACAACTATAGTAATTTAAAATAAATCAGTATGTTAAATAGTTATTATACATATATATTATACAACAGAAGGTGAGTAAATTAATTTATAAATGGCTTAACAACTGTCAGAAAATCATACATTTTAGTATTTCACTGTATACTATGCTTGGCTAAATAAATTCAAAATACATTTGAAATAAATTCTAACTTTAAATTGTATTTTCTAAAACCATAAAAAAATTAAAACACAAAACAAAATAATTATAATTATATAGAACCTTGGCTATAATAGATGATGAAAAATGATTCAGACGACCATAGGTACAGCTAAAGAAGCATTTCCAAAACATTGAACAGAAATAATCTAGTGAATAAAAAAAAAATAGAAACTTATTATCTACACCTATCTATATAAAATATCACATTTTACAAACAAAATATGTACCTAATATACTTGATTTTGGTCAAACTAAAAGCCTAGTTGAATTTTTATACTATGCTGCCAAAAGTACATAATATAATGATCATAGTAGGACAGTAGGTATGAAACTAAGGAATTATCATTAACCGGCTGTGGTATGCAATAGGACATTCTGTATTAACCCTTTCTTACAAACAGAGATTAAAGCTATTAATCTTAGTCTCTTATGATATTTGAATTTCAATAAACATACTCAGGGAATGACTTGGATAAGAAGATAAATAGTAAATACCCTACTTTGCTACTATGATTGTAGCATACAAGTTTCATACACATTTCCCAACCATCAATAAGAATGACTCCAGTTGTTGCACATATATATACAGACATTTTAAAATAGGAAACATAATTTACAAATTAGAAATGTTAATGTAGTTATTATGTTATTAGGTATTACTGTATTAGGTAATAATTAATAACTAATAGGCAATAGAAATTCATTAATAGTATAGGTACCTACTGATAGGTATACAATAGAAGAAAAATCAAAAACATAATTACTTAAAATTGATTGACAATAAAAATACATACTTGAAATCCAATAATCAGCTGTTGGATAATTTATTATTTTTTAAGTTTATTTTTATCAGGTAGTTTTAATCCTAACTTACCAACTTAATGTAAAGGATATAAGTATTAAACAGTAATAAGTAATAATTATAAAAATGTATTATTATTTTTTATATAATATAGATATAACTGGTATTAGGGATATGTATTTATTATAAATTATAATATAGGTAGTCAAGGTCTAATATTACAGCCTACAGGAATATATTGCATGCTATACCTGTCAAGGAATAAATATACTCTTTTTGTATATTATGTACAATAAAACTTATAATAATCGTATTATAATGATATAAATATTTCAATATTTCAAGTATAATGATAAGGTAAATATATACAACTTAATAAAGAAATTAATTACTGAATTAATCTTAAAATAAATCCATTAATATAGGTACTATCATTATTACTTTTATTTTTTCACTTTACTTTCCCACTTTAAACAACTGTTTAGTTGTAACAATAATCGTATTCTGATCACATGAGCACTGGATTATAAAAGTATGAAAAAGTATTATGCCAGGCAGTGCACTTCTTATGTGTATTATGTAGGTACCTATTCATAGGTAATTTTGATAGTTTATATCATTATCGCGCTTGAATCAAATATTATCTACCATGTTAACATTCATCTAATTAGTAATTATCCATATACATTATATATTTATATACAAAACAAACATTAATTAATTTACAATTTGTATTTAGGTTATAGAGCTCTGAACTAAATAATGTAAATATACAAATATTAGAATATAAAAAAATTATGATAATAGTACATACTTTATACTCTATAACATAAGAAAAAAGTTTTTTTTAAGTTTATTAAGAATCTCTCAGATTATCATAAATGTTGTACCATCAAAGATCTTATCTAAATTCTAGAAGCTACCTACAAAGTTTAGACCAAATATTTCCCACTACATGGTTTCTTAAGCATCTCAGAATAAAATTACACATAGGTATATAACTCATAATGATGTTTAAGACAAATTTAATATATTTATACTTAATTAAAATAGATAAATTGATTTATATAATATGAAATATTGGTAATAAAACTACCTATCAACGTTAAAAGTAATAATAATATATTTACCAATATATTATCTTCTGAACTATTTTTAAAATAACTTTCTTTTATAATATATATTTTTGTTATTTGAAATGACAATACATTTTAAATTTTTTGTTTAATGTTGAAAGATATCATTTCCTTGAGATGCATATTTTTGGCTTTCAGCAAATCATTTTCTTTTATATAACAATCTAGTTCCTGTTTCTCCTAATAAAAATAAAACATTGTGTTAAAATGTAACCAAATATATAGATCTAATATATATTCATTTTAGGTTCTGAGCAGAGTGACAAATATATTTTTACCTTAGAATTATGTGAGGCATTCAATTCTTTTATTTGATTCTTCAATTCGAGTAATCTATTTTCTTTTTGTATCAGCAAATCAAAATTTTTTTGATATAATTCTGATAATATTTTTTTCATGCTCAATACTAGGGAAAATAAAAGTTGATTCAAAATTTAAAATGAAACATTATTATTCTCTATTATATTATTATATTATTAAGTATTTAATAAAAAACATTTTGATTGGAATTTTCACTTATAGGTAAAATACTGAAGACAAATATATATACAGTGAAACCTCCCTAAACGGACACCTCTAAATAACGGACACCTCCAAATAGCGGACGTTTTTAGGGGAATGGGGACATTTTCACCACTTTTATATAGGAAAACCTCTAAATACCTGACATTCTAAATAACGGACACTTTTATGGCAATTTAATTTTTGATTTTGACAATTTTTATCGTAAATGTTGAATAATTGTGGAATGCCTCAATAAATATCTATCTAATCATCTAATCTAATCTGACTACTATGCATTATTATACTATGTACAATTATAGTTTATCTAATCCGTCCGTTATCGCGTCGATAAAAACATTTTTCATACGATTTTTCAACAGTTTATGTTCTGTACACTTCACTGTTCTCCAACGCAGTCGAATTAGAAAATGCCTTGATACATGAAATGACTATGCATCAAGGTCTTAACAAGCTAAAGTAACTGATTTTTTCAATAAATGTTAATTTTTGTTTACATTTTCATTAATTTTTACATAGATAATAATATCATAACTTTAAATTAAACATAATATGTATAATTAATATTTGTATTAAAATAATAAAATAATATACATATATCATTATTATACATATTGCATATATAAATGTTGTACATAGTTATTAATTTCTGCAAGTTATTTTCCCCCTCTGAATAGCGGACACCTCTAAATAACGGACAAAATTAAGGCGACCAAGAGTGTCCGGTATTTAGAGGTTTTACTGTATATATAGTATTATAAAATGCTTTTAGGACAGTAAAAATTGGCTTAAATAGAAATTATAGTAAATAAATAGTTATAATATTATACCCAATCCATGACCTTTTTATTTATTTTTCTCATGACAATAATATTATACTCACTTAATTTTGCATATCCTTCAGTTGGTCTTGTTTCAAATTTTTTTTCTGATTCCAAAACAGCAATAGCCTTTTTTAATAAAATAAAATAAATCATTATTTTATTAAAATACATTTTTACTATTTAAAAAAATGTACACTTTTCTATGATAAATTAATAAAATTACCTTTTTAATATTTAATACTGATTTTTCCACTTCATCGATCGCACCTATAATTGTGAAGTATTTTATTATATGATGTATTATATTAAATTTTAGAGTATACCTTATCAATTAAAAGCCATATTATAATCCCAAACAATACTAAAGTACTAGTTTAAGACTAGAGATGTAACGTCAATGATTTTTACCAATATTTTTTTACAGTTGATAAAATTGCGTTACCACTCATTTTAACTATTTTAACTTTCATTCACTTGTATCTTCTATGTAATAATTTTTATTTACAAATGTACCCATGACTTTTTAGTCTAGCTATTTATAAAAGAATTCTGATATAATAATGAAAAAAAAAAAAATTGGCCAGCATGTTATATTGTTGTTTAAAACTAATGGTCTTAAAGATTTGAGTTTAATTTTTTACTTTGCTATACTATTTTAATAAAATTGAGCGTAAAAACAATAAATGCTTAATTTTATTACATTGATATTAAAATATATATTTATATTTAAATTATATTATTTAAACTGTATTTAACTTACTATTCAAATCTGGGATCAATATTAGGAAGTGGCTTGATTTATGAATCATATCTTTTAATATTTTTACATATTCTTGTAACTTGTTTCTTTGTTCTTCAGAAGCACAAATTTTTGATTTTAATTCTAATACACACTTCTTTTTTGCAACAATATCCTGCATCTTATGAAAAATTATCTGCCAGTTTGAAAAACAAACATTAATAAAATACTATATGTCTATATGTGATAATAAGATTCCGGAAGTAATATGTAGCAACAATCAAATATGATACAAATATGTTTACAAAAAATGGCTACATATGCAATTATATTATCCAAATAATATTTTTTTTTTTTAAACAATATTTTTACACTAAATATTGTATAACTACTAATTATTAGTAAGGCTACTAAACTTTTTATCAGAAACAAAAAAATAGGTACTTACCTACTCAAATAATTAAAACAATTAAAATCAAAACAAACTTTTAACAAATTAAAATATAAAAATACAATATTATAGATTTCTTAATAAGTAAATCATAATTTAAAAAAAAACTGTAGTCCACTGTTAAAATAATATGTCTTAAACTCTTTGAAGCTTGGAAACTTCAATATATGTACATTGTACATACATTATGTAAAAACATGCAAATGCATATACTTCCAGGATATATTCATTATTGTATAAATTGTAATACATTAAAATGTTTGTCTTCATTATAATCATTGATTTAAATTAATTTAACATACAGATTCAGATTTAGCAAATAATTCTTCTACCCAAGTATCATCAAAATCTCCTGGTACAGCCATTTTTTTCTTAAAATCAATTATATTTAATTAAACAATAAAACTATTTTAACTTCTCTTAAAATAAAATTAAACAATAAATACTGAACAATATCCGTTTTACGATTACATTAATATAACTGAAATAGTTAAATCATTGATCATTGTTTAAAGATTTTATAAAATAATGGCCATGCCGCCATAGACTTAAACCTCTTTTTATGTGTATCACAGTCTTGTTCATAGCTTTAGATAGAAAATGCCTTCTATCTAAAGTTGTGGTCTTGTTTACAAGATTATGATACGTGCAATGTTGTTCTTTTACCATAGATGATATTTTACTAATTATTAACAGAGCATACAAATATTACAAACACACATCAGGGAGAATCAAAGATTTACACAAATTCCAATTTTGTTGTTTAGGCTGTTTAAATTATTAGAGTAAAATACATTAAATACTTCAGTTATTATTTTGTATTTCATAATTATAATTTCACAGTTATTCAACTAAATTACTATATACCTACTCATCATTTAACATAATATTGACAATGGAACATTTTTTAGATTATAATAGTAGTTTCCTTAGAGTTAATTAGGTAACTATAATTTAGGTCCGATATAAGTAAGTTATTTGCTATTGAAATAAAATCTTAAATCAAATTATATTTATATGATTAACAGAATGCAGGAACATATAGTTTTACACTTTTACCTGTAGTTATTAATTTATGTTAAACTGTAGTAAGTATACAACCATTATTTATTTAAAATGTGTTATTTATAGTGGTCTTACAATTGAATTATACTGCACCAGTAATGATCAGTGGAGGTCCACTGACTCCAACCTACAGATTTACTCAGTTACATTTCCATTGGGGTGTTAATGATTCACTGGGCAGTGAAGACCTCATCAACAACCATAGGTTTGTAAATAATTGAACATTTAAATACAAGCAAACACTAAATATACTGGCATTATTTTTGCCCTAACTCACATGAACTTAATTAATATACCTATTAATTTAATTGTCTTAAAAAAAATATGTAGGTAATTCATAATTATCAGGGCTCAAAACTTTATGCGCTAAAAAACAATGAAATATGTGCATACGTATGCACTAAAAAAACCAAAATATGCGGTATAATATGCATTTATTATTTTATAAAAGATGTATTTAAAAGCATAATTATTAATTATAAAAAAAAAAAAATTATTTTTGAATCATAAATATTTTATTTATATTTTTCTTTTGATAATATTGAAGCTGTTATACTGAATCTATTCCCAGAGTCCTAAATTTAAAAAAAATAGAATTTATCAAATACAGTGATTATTAAATCATGTTTGTAACAGACCACCGTTATCGAATATGTTTTCGACACACGATCAAACAATATGTCAATATCATTGCCCATCGGCCATCGGTATATGAATATTTTGTTTAATTTTATCTAACGAGCGACTTCAATATAAATTAAAAACCTGGCCGGTAAGAGTAACGGCCAATTCTTTTATTACCAATTTCTTAGTAAAAACACTATAAACCATACAGGCGAGCGTCGCCGACGGCAATAGTGACAGCTATTGGTAAAAATAAACATTTTAATTAAATAAGGCTATTACTCGGTATAGTATAATTCAAAATATAGACTAGGAAACTGTGTGCGGCAGATATTTATTTTTAAATTATTTAATTTACAATATTCAATTATCAAAAACTTGTTTGTTGTTGATTTCTTATAAATTTTTACCATAAAATGCATTTATACACTCAAAATCTTTAAATATGTATAATCATATAAATTTAGTAAAATATGCAAAAATATGCAACATGAATTTTTGTATTTCAACTGTATGGTTCATGAAACGAATTTGTATCGAATCAGATTTGAAATATGCAACTTCCCGAGAAAGATGAAAATGCATAAAGTTCCAAGCCCTGATAATTATCAACAACATATTATGAAATTTACAAATATATTTAAAAATTAATTAATATTAAATCTACATTTTTTTATGATACTTTTAATTTCTTAACTACATATTATACATAATTTGATTCAAATAAATACAATTAAACATAATTAAATGTTGTCATATTTTAATACATTTTTAATACAGAAGACAATGCTGTGTTACAAATGTACTACCGACAACCCCTGGTCCCATTTAAATTGAACTAGCAAGGTCTACCTACCTACATATTATATTATCATATATTATTAAAACTTAACCATTCTAGAAGCAAATAAAATATATTGATGTGAGACTTTTATGCTAGAGTAAATTACAATGATAAAAATACAATATTAAAAACAAAACAAATTTTTTTTTTTTTTAATTAAAATAGTCCACGAGGTATCTAACATAATTAATGCATAAATATGTATAATGTAATATAACATAATACATATTATTATTCTAATAATTAAAATATCAACTATTTAATATAATTTTCAAATGTTTATTTTGTGGTTTTTTTATACAGCTATCCAATGGAATTGCATATGGTATTTTCAAACACAGATTACGATGATGATAAAATAGCCTTAACAAAAAATGACGGATTGGTTGTTTTAGCAATGTTCTTTGAAATAACCCAAGAAGACAATCCTGTATACTCAGAAATCGTCAACACCTTGAGTGAAATAAATATGCCTGATCAATCATCAAATTTACAAGTCGGATTCACCATTAGATCTATGTTACCTGAATCTACCGAACTCTATTTCACATACAAGGGTTCCTTAACTACACCACCTTGCTTGGAAGTCGTTACTTGGATTGATTTCAAACATCCAATTCAACTATCTCATAACCAAGTAATATATATACCTAATTACTAAATTAATATTCTTGATTAGTTTTTAGCCTGTAGATAGAGATGCCACGCATACTATCAAAATATATTCAAATCCTTTCACCTACCGAGAAGTCTCTTTAATATGTGTGATTTTTCGTATTATCATATTGAATATTCTATGTATAGTATCAGTTATGGTTTAATCTTTAATAATATGTTGTATCAGATTGCAAAAACAAAATTATATGCATTTTATTTATTGAACTGCACACAATTTTAATACAAGATTTATAATTCATTTGGAGAGAACCTAGGTTAAATTAATAGTGTTCTATGGCAGTTAATATTGGTTAACATTTTGGCACTTCACTTTATAAATCTTAACACTTAGAATTCCATCTACTGTAGTCTATAATGTTGATGTAGGTACTAGGTAGTAGTCTAAGGGTGGGCCTAATTTATAAAAGCTAAGATCTTTAATAAGGTAAATACACTAACATTGATAGCTTCATAAAAATTGTGATTGAGGAAATAAAGAAATGGGTAAGAAATTGCTTCCAGATAAATACATGATATTTTAAAACTATAATTTTGATTGCATTTAATAGGTAGGTATTGAGAACAAATAATATCAAACATTAATAACTATAATAATTAAAAACATTCTAAAGTGTATGTATTTATATATATATTAATTATAATTGGTAGTTATATTTCATATACCTAATCATAAAATATTGTTAGAAATTTGTATTCATTCACTTTCAACAACTGCATACATAGACGCATTGCTAACATTAAATATTTATGTCATAAGGTCTATTCATAGTACATTTTAAATTAATTTATGTTTATGATTTTTGCAGGTTCAAGCTTTTCGTATGTTGCGTTCAAAACATGGACAACTAACACACAATTCTAGGCCTGTACAAGAGTTGTCGGGGAGACCTGTGTGGTATAATGTTGGTGGCTTCGCAGCTTTGAATACTCCAGTTATTGAAAAAAATACCGCTGCAACATTTGGTCTTGCCATGTCCAATATTATCATGTTAGTGTGTTGCAAACTCGCTACACTAATAATATTTTGATTCTTCTATTGTATTTAAAACCAACGTCAACCATCAACAAAATTTTTTAAATTATTATGGTCCATGAAAAGGATAATATTACACTATATATTAATCACTACGAATATATTATATATATGTAAAACAAAAATTGTATAACTATTTTATGTGATAGATCTCAACAGTTTATTAGTCTTAAACAATTTGTGTGTTTTACTTCTATTTAACGAAATATTTTTTTGTATTTTAGTATTTTACTATTATTTTTCATAAAAATTATGTATTAAGATTTTTTCTTATAATAATTTTACCTTTTATTTTTTATACTAACAATTTTGAATACTTTAATGTAATTTTTGTGAGTTATTTGGTTCGAATAACTATCATTGAATCGCATTCTAAAAACATTTGTATCATTACAAAATAGCAGTTTTCACATTTACAAGCAAATGGTATACACACTATTCACCTCATTTGTTTTTAATAAAAATGACAGCCATATTATGTAATTCTATTGATCACTTTAAAGTCATTAAATACAACTAGATAGTAGGTATTATTTTTAAATAATTATTACATTCAATTGCATTAACATATATTTTTGTATGGTTCAATTTAATGAAAATGGAAAATTAATACTGTTGTACAGATAATACGAATAAAATTATCATTATTTATTTTATTTTCACAGTAAATCCAACAAGCCAAATTGTTTATAACATAATGTTCAAGTGATAATTCTTAGGGGGTTTTCGATTGGGTTTAACCCATTTAACTCCATTTATCCTTAAAGCAATACAAGCATATTATTTAAAGAATTACCTAAATACATTATCTACAATCATTGTTCTGTATCGATAAAAAATAAAACTAGAACATTATTCATTATGTAGTATTTTATGAAACTACATACCTATTATCTACTCAGAATTTTATAAATTAATGATACTGATACATAATATTACAATAAAATATAAATTAACTAAATCTATGAAAGCTAAAAAGTATTATAAAATTAAAAATTACCTCGCCAAGATAGAATTGTAGAGCCAGTTAATTTATTATAAGAAATAAACTAGCTTTAAATTAAGTTAAAATTAATGATATTTGTATTTATATATTTATATTTTTTTTTAATTTTTATTTGAAATACTCATCTGTAAATTATTTTTTTTACAATAAGCGTATGAGCTGTAAGGCACTGGTTACTTGTAAATTGTTGATAAAAAGAAGTCACTCTGCTGTGACACTTTTTTAACTTGATATGTATTTATATAGTTTAGGAAAACATGTTTTCTATATTATAAAACACAAAAATGTATTTAACATTTTTTTGTGCATATTATAAGATAGTAACTGTTATACGACGACTAATTTTAATTATAATTAAAATTAAGTATATCTTAAATTGTATAATTTTTAAAATTAATTATTTATTTTTATTTAATGATATATATATTGCCATAAATAAGAAAAAGTGTATGTATAAATACAATGATCATGTACCTATTCATATATTTAAAATCTAAATTAATATGTCTTATACTCTTATATATAAATACATATGATTTAGCTATGTGAAAAACAAATTGAAATATTCAATATGATTGTTTAAAATTGCTGCATAGATCCTGATTCCTGACCATGTCTCTCGGTACTTGCAGATACTGCAAATACATGGAAAAAAAATATTAAATATTTATACATTAAGTGTGAAGTTTAGTTTTCGGATAGGTACCTGACTGATTTACTATATTATATTAGTACCTATTCAATTTCTTATCTACAAAAGTGCATCAAGAAACTCAGAACTGTTTACTATATCAATCATACAACAAATAGATACCTACCTATAACCTTTTAATTATTATTTATTTAATATCTTGACATCAATGTATTATATTATATTGTATACATTTTATTACATAAATATAATTACTTTTATATAATTATATTACTTATTTCTAAAAAATTATAAATAGTTTAACCAAGCGCGCCTGCAGTATGAAATCCCACTCGGGGCAAGATAAAAATTACTTACAATCCAATATACCCGACAAAAAATTGACTTTACATTTTTTTTATGGAATCTTATAATAAATGTTCAAGCTTTTTTTCCCAGGGAAAAATCTATATTTAAAAAAAAAAAAGGTCGGCAACGGCAAGTGAGTACCGCTTTTCTATACAGTGGTTGTCGAGTGGGGTTACTGTAATAGATTTGTTAAATTTGAGTTCATGATATAAAATCATTGTAGTATAATAAAAACAATTAAAAAAACAAAAAAGATGGTCTGTCAGCCTATACAGGATGTCCTGTGAGGATTTACTCATTGCAATATCTCCTGAAATAATGGAGATATCATAATTCTGATCTTATAATAAGACTCGCAGGGATAAGAACTATAAATATTTCATGTTTTAATTAATTTTAATGTTTTGGAAAAAAAGTAAAAAAATATATTTTTTTATTTAATTATTTTCAAAGAAATTGAAAATAGCCATTTTGTAGAGTTAATTTTCATTAATATCTATTTTTTAATAATTTTTTTTAGTTTTGAGAAAAATTGTGAATTATTTAATACCGTAGTGACATCAAACATATGTTGCCTCCATGCTTGTACGGCCGGTACAATTTTTTTCGTAACTAAAAAAAATATTAAAAATCATTAGAAAAAAATAGCCAATAAAACGGCTATCTTCAATTTTGTTCAAAATATTTAAATAAAAAAATATATTTATTAACTTTTTTACCAAAACATTAAAATAAATTAAAACATGAAATATTTGTAGTTCTTGACCCTGCGAGTCTTATTAAAAAATCAGAATTATGATATTTCCATTATTTCAGGAGATAACGCAATGGGTAAATCTCATTGACTTTATACTAATTTATACTTTAGTATAAAGTCAATGGTAAATCCTTAGGTGACACCCTGTATAATTAAGTGTATTTAGTATTTTATAATATTACTAGCCGACCCGTCACGGCTTCGCCCGTGATTGGTTATTTCTTTTGCATTTGGACGATGATATTATGTAGAATTTTTTATACAAATTTTATCGTTTAATGTGATAGGCAAGTAAATATATACAAAAAACGGTTAATGAAAACGTATTGAAATGTTTTTTAGCTGTATTAATGATATATATATTTTTTTTAAAAATTAATACAGGTACAAAATAAATGCTAATTAATCTGTTGACAAAAAAAAATTAAGAATCGGGTGATGTTGTGACATTCAAAAAAGTATTTGGTAAAACTCTGTGAAAAAAAATTGTAAAAAGTTCAATAGCGTCGTCAGAAAATTGGAATATTTAAATACAATACGCCCCCCTTCCAGACAAAAAAAATAAAAATCGAGCGTTGTGGTGATACTCAGGAGGGTATTTGCAAAAACTCTGTGAAAGAAAATTGGAAAAATGTTAAATAGTGTCATCACAAAACGGTAACATACAAATAAAAACCCCGCTCTCCCACCCCTCCATCAAAAAATTAAAAATCAGGCAATGTGGTGACATTGACGAAAGTATTTGGAGCAAATCTGTGAAAAAAATTGTAAAAAAGTTCAATAGCGTCGTCAGAAAATTGGAACATTTAAATACATACACCCCCTCCCCATCCCCTCCAGACAAAAAAAATTAAAAATTGATCGAAGTGATGACACTCGGGAAAATATTTGGAACATCTCAGTGAAAAAAAAAATGGAAAAAAGATAAATATTGTTGTCACAAAATGGGAACTTAAATAAGTTCTGTTTTTGCAAACATCGTAGTGAAGCCCCAAAAATTAGCTTTGTTTTTTAATTTTTCAAGAATTTTCAACTTATTTTTTACTATCAAAAGTGGTACTAAAATCTTCAGCAGACATAACAGTAAAAATGTTCAGCCAAATCGGTTCAGTAGTTTTCTTGGTTAGTGTGGTCGTAGAAAACCCCTTAAATTTTATATATTAGTATAGATATAGATAGATAGGTATACAATTTACACGTTTATTTTAATTAATAATAAGTTTTTTTATTAACTATCAGACTAAATTTATGCCAAAAACCTTCTCTGTGATGTCCTCTTTAACTGCACGACGATCCAATAAGTAGTTTCGGGGTTTATTGTTTATCCGGAACAAAAAAAAACGACTTCATTTTATATAGTAGTATAGGATATAGTAATAGATATAATAATAGATTAATACGAATATTAGTATACATGTTGTTGGTGTACGTGCGATAAAATTCTCGGAACGACACCGATATCAAACACAATACAATTTGACGAACAAAAAGGTCAGGTTGCAGGTAGCTGGAAACCCGTGGGCCGCACAATACGTACAATAATATATATAGGTATACAATTTACACGTTTATTTAAATTAATAATAACTAATTATTCGTTAACTTAATCGGACTAAATTTTTGCCTTAGACCTTCTCTGTGATGTCCTCTTTAATTTAAAAAATATTGCACGACGATTGAATAAGTAGTTTCGGAGTTTACCCCGCACAAAAAAAAGCGACTTCAATTTATATAGTAGTATAGATATAGATTATAGTATTATATTATTGCTATTAAAATAATTTATTTTACTGTTAATAATACAGTAGGTGGAATTAATTATTGCAGAAAACATTACATTTGAAAATGTCATTAAGTGTATAAAATATAATAAAATACTTTAAAAGTTTCAAGCGCCCACTAAAAATATTTTCATCATCGTTATTCTTCATATAAATATCTAATTTCATCCAAATTTGAACTTGTCTACAAAAAATAACTTTAAATATATATTTTTTGATTTTTTGGTTACACTATAAACTATCATAGTATCATACTATATTAGAGTATTTTATTTTATGGCAGACATGGATAATAATATAATATTATCTATATGACAGATAATTATAGGTTTATTCCACGGACTAAGATAGAAATATAGAATAGACTGGTAACGGTAGGGACGGCGAGGTGGTGGGGTCTGATCCCCAAATGTTTCTGCCCCGCTACCAAGGTGGATTTATAATTTATTAATCCACCTTGCCCGCTACACTGCACATCTATCACAAGTACACTATGTTCAACGCTATCTAGTGATAATAATATACGATAGAAAAGTAAATAGTGGTTCCCGCCAATGCATTTTTATAAAATGTTTAAATAATAAATATCGGTATTTTAGTTAAAACCACTAATTTTTTTGTTACGTCTGAAAGGAAACATGCCTCGTAAATGTTCCATTATTACTTGTAAAAGTAATAAAAATAATCAAAAAGTTACTTTATTTAAAGTTCCAACCACAGATGCCATAGCCTGGCATACAATTATACAAGATCAAAATGGTAATGAAAAATGTAAAATTAGCCATGTTTGTAGTGAACATTTCTTGCCAGAAGATATTATAACACAGTACGTCAACGTTTCGCCAGAGATAATACAAGCTGTAAGTAAATATTTTGGCATTATATAATAATTTTTAACTAAACATAGTTCATTGGTGGCTTTTAACACTTATATTTTTAAGATTGGTGGCACCAGGCAACGAGTTGCTTTAAAAAAGGGAGTAATTCCATCAGTATTTGAAAAGCATACAAACATAACTGAACCACATTCTGTACAGAATAGCTATACTGAACCATGTAGAAAACAATTATTTGAAAACCAAGAACCATTGACAAAACGAGTATGTCTAGGTCCTTTGCCAGTAAGTTAATAATAATTCTTACCAAATTTTGAAAGATTTATTTGTGTTGTACTTTTATTATAGGAATTAAAAGAGAAAATTGACTCATTTGAAACATTTTTAAAAAGCTCAACTGATGTATTGTTACCAATAGGATGGAAATTATATAAACACATTGAAATAATATCAATATACAAACTTTTACATTATAATATAGAAGATGGGACACAAATATTTGTTGAAAAACAAATAGTATTTTGTCCTAAATCTGGCATAACTTACTATGTAAACAAGAAAAAAATTGAACCTGCCTTCTGTGGTTTGACTCAGCCAATCTATCCTTTTCATGTAAGTGAAGTAATTAATGCTGTTAAATTGTTCCATGATAAAATTATTTGTCAGGGCGGTCCAAAAATCATAAACTATCCAGGTACAATATTTTATATAAATCATTATATACTATACCTATACTTTGGGCTCAAATAATGTTTTGATTTTATTTTCTAGGAATTAAAACCAAAAGTGCACAGATTGAAAACACTTTTTGGCGCTCAAATAACTGTAGTATCTTAACTGATTCAACAAAAAGATGCAAACCATGTGATATACTATTTCCTTATTTTAGAACATATAGGAAAAGGTCATTAAAACCTAGATTAAAATATATTGGGCCTACTCTCAGTCCTATGAAACGTATTGTTTTTAACAAAATTGTAAAAAGAAAAAAAAGTTTAAAACAAAACAACTATAGGTAATGTATTCATTATTTATTATTTGTTTGAATTAATAAATTAGTAAAAAACAACTTTTCAATAATTTCAATATAAACATAGACTCAGAACAACTATAACAAATTTTAACTCAAAGCTAAGTGATTTACAACAGCAAACCAAAGATTTAAATGATAGTTCAGTCACAAAAATATTTGAAACATACAATTTAAATACATCACAAAAAGTAATAATACAAGAAATAATAAATTCAAGTAAAGTAGCTAATTCCAAAAATAGACGATACTCTGAGGATTGGATCTTATTATGCATACTTTTAAAGATACGGTAGGAACCATTTAATGCAATACCTAACAATAAAATACATTTTTAATTATTATTTTTTGAATAGATCATCATCAACTTATGAGTTTTTAAAAAACCAGGATATATTAACATTACCATGTCAGAGTACAATTTATAAATATTTATCCCTCATTAAAACACAGTGTGGATTTGATGAGCAATTTTTTCAGTTATTAAAAAAAAAAATTTCTACTTTAAACTCAAATGAAAGACATGGAATGATTATTTTTGATGAAATTTTTTTACGGGAAAGTTTGAAAGTCAATACACGAGAACTTACATATTCAGGTTTAGAAGACTTTAGTAGAGAAACTGAATCATCTGGAATGAAAGCAAACCATGGATTGGTATTTATTTTCCAAAGTTTTACAAGCAATTTTATCCAACCAATAGCTGTCTTTGCGTCTAAAGGATCAGTCAAAGGCAACCAACATTTTTAAATATATAACTATGTATACCTAATGTAAATGTATTGTTTTGTGTCAATGTTATGTGTTTATATATTATCATCTACCCGTTCCTTATTAACATTTTAATTTTGGATTATATATTGAACTTGATATGTCTAATTCATGGTTAAATATAAGTAATTACTAATTAACTTTGTGATTATTAATAAATAGTTTTGTGTCTATGTTATGTGTTTATATATTATTATCTACCAGTTTCTTATTAACATTACTAATTACTAATCAACTTTGTGATTATTTCCAGTGCTCTATTGTGTTGTAGGTATGTCTGTGGTTTCAAAAACTAAATTTTTGTTTTATGTTTTTATTTGTATTTTGAAACAATTAAATGTTGCTTGTGTTTATTTTAAGAAAGTTTATATTCAATATCAACACTTATATTAGGTACTTATGATTTATATTTTGTAAGTTAACTGAATCTCCAAATCTTTTTCATATTATTTACTGAAATTTATGTTTATTAGGTGTAGTTCTGGCTCAATTAATTATCAAAGCTATATGCTTGTTAGAAAAATCAGGAGCTATTGTTGATGGTGTGGTTTCTGATGGAGCCTCTACCAATAGAAAATTATGGAGTGAGCTAGGTATAAGTGGAGAAAAAGATAAAGTTGTAAATTCTTTTAAGCATCCTTTAAATGATAAACGAAATGTTTATATGTTTTCTGACACTCCTCATTTGATTAAAAATGTTAGAAACAGACTTCATAATCAAAAAAGTTTGAGGGTAAGATATGTCAATAATATTTTTATTTGTTCTATATAATATACTATTTATGTACCTAATCTGCACATTGACCTTCCCATATATGACACTCTAATTTTAAATTGTTATTAAAGTAGAATTAAATCTTTAAGGAATCACCAGACTTACCATACATAAGATGGTCACACTACATTGAAGTTTACAATTGTGACATTAATAGAAGCACTAATTTGCCATCAAGAATTTGTCCAAAAATCACTCAGAGACATTTGAATGTAGATAGCTTCAGTAAAATGAGTGTAAAGTTAGCTACTCAGGTAATTTATGTTTATCAACACAATTTTAAAATAAATCTAACTTCTTTATGTAAATAAATTAATTAATTTCAATTGCTATTTTAGGTATTAAGTGACTCTATGGCTAAAGCAATATAATTTTATAGGGACTATGAAAAAATTGAAGTTTTAAAAAATAGTTTTCAGACCCAACTTTTTACAGAACGTTTCAACTAATTGTTTGACATTCTTAATAGAAAACATCCGGCAGAAGGAATAAGAAAGAACAGTAATGATTTTTTGGTAATTTAGTTTCAATCAACTATACAAACTGATAAATATTAAATTAAATTGTATTATTTTTGTGGGTAAAGATTTTAGAAGAAAACCTGAAATGGCTGCACAACTGGGAAGAACAAATGATTCATAAAAAAATATCAAATCAAGAATTTCTAACACAGTCTACTGTTGATGGGTTACGTGTGACAATTAACTCTACTATATAGCTGTCAAAATATCTATTAGAAGAATGTAAATTTAAGTATGTTCTTACTTTTAAGATTAATCAAGACCGTTTAGAAGTAAATATTAAAAATATGTTTATTATATATCTTTTAACAAATAAATTGTTTTCTCAATTTAATGTTTACAGCAATTTTTTGGAATGGCGAGACAAGCCACTTGTCCAAATGACCATCCTTGTGCAGCAACATTTTTACAGGTTTATAAAATGTTGTCTATGTATTCTATACTAAAACCACCGAAAACCGGAAATTGTAAAATCTTAGATTCCAATACGGATAAAATTATCATCACTGATTTAAAAAATATTTTTAATGAGAACAATTCTACTTCTCAGCGGACAGAAAAAATTAATATACTACAAAATAGAATTGATTCAATGATAGAAGAAGATACAGAAATAGATGATATATTTGACAATAATATTTATAATTATTTTAAATCAAAAGTCGAAGACTGTGTAATATATTATATTTGTGGATTTATAACTAAAAATTAAACAAAAAAAATTAACTGTGATGCCTGTCTTAAAATGATTAAGGGTAAGTATTATAATTTCATTATTATTTACTCAGTAATAAACTAAAATTAATTCATACCTAGGTGAACAAAATTATTGTAATAGACCAGAAGCTGCTTTAGTTAATTTGAAATCAAGAGGTGCACTTACTCATCCAAATCATTTTATATTTAACCTACTATCTTCTGTAGAACAATCATTGTCTAAGTACTATGATAATCCAGATGTTTTTTTACTGACCATTGATGATTTCTTTAATTCTACCAATACTGTTTTTCATTTTCAATGTAAAGATCACAAGAATAAAGTTCTTACATACATTATAACTCAATATATAACAGTGAGAATGCGACAGTATTCACTAATTTCAAACAAAGATCAAAATAAAGTCAATGCAAAGAAAAAGAAATGTTCAAAACTAGTAAACACTTAATAATGTATAGTTGTAATTGTAAGATGCCAATTTGTGGTTTGTAATATTTTTATATTAGATTTTTAGAGAATTTTCAGTTTTAAGTTTTAACTTACTAGTTGTTAAGTTGTTTTAATAAAATGATTAAGTTCATAGAAATAAAATTGTTACGATTATTTCTCCATAGATGGCGCTGAATGTAGTGTACTCTGGTACCTTGTCTAGAGAAACATTTGTGTCACACTGATAAGACATTCGATATCAGTCCATTCTATCTTAGTCCGTGGTTTATTCTTAGATCATAATATCATAATATACTATCGTCTATCACTAATAATTATCACTTATTTGAGTATAATAATATGATCACAATTTAAGGTATACGATTTGAGTATTAACTATTAAGTAACTTAAATCATGAATATGATCTAAGTGTTTGTTATATAATAGCACAGAATACAATTATGTGATTACAGAGCAAGAGTTATATAAGCATGTATATATGTTTAGAGCGCATGGCTCATGGCTGTAGTCTGTAGATAGTACTATCTAAAGCCATTAATGCTGTGGCATGGTCAGTGGTCACACTTAAGTCATGATTTATATAGGTGCTAGATAGAATAGTAAAATTTCAGTAGTAGACACTAGACAGTATAATAGTGTAGATATATATTGCAGTATTGTAAACACAAACTTTCATAGTAGAATTAATAAATTAAATATTATATCTATATCTATAATTTAATAACTATTAACTAACTATTCTTTATGGTACCTACTACTCAAGTAGTAAGTACTTGTAAGTTGTAACTTCAGCTGTTGGGGCAAATATTAAATAGGTAATTGTTTTTGTATAAATTTATAAATGATTGAAAATGTATTCTCAATATACCTATATGAGAAGTATATTTGTATAAACCACTAATTTATGTACATTTAATCTATTTTCTATAATTTTGAATTTTGAATTTCTATAGATTATAATTTCATTGCAAAAAAATGTCAAAGATTGTTGTTATTGGTTCTTGTAGTACTGATATGTTCTTGTAAGTATGTATTATGTATACCTTATGTATTATAATGTGTTATACATGCATATTTTGTAATCAGTGGTATCGGTAGGGGGGGGGAGGATCAGTTGCAAACAAATTATCATGGATGGAAAATGTTTAAACCTAATTATCTAGGTACCTGCACATTAAAATAATAAAAAGCCTATTGGGGATCTGATCCCCACATCCCCCCTTGTATGTACCCCTGTTTGTAACTACTATAGTTATTAATTACCTAATAAAATAATATTTTATCAAAACATCAAATAATTGTAATGTTTGCAGTTGATAATAATCTAATAGACATAAAAACATAGGCTTAGTATAGTATATAATTTAGGTATTAACTAGTAACTTATAGACTATAGTTATAACTGTTATTTACCCTGTATAATGCAAAATATAAATTTCTCTGACCTAGTTAAATATACTGTAATATAATATGTAAGTAGAATAATATTTTTATACACCATGGTAATGATAAAAATAGCATTAAGTGCGAAGTACCGCATCATGTAGGTATGTACTTTAGTGTTTGTAAATTTGTTATACTGTAATATTTTTAGCCCTAAGTATAGAGCTAGGTTAGGTTAGGTTTAAAACATTATTTTATGATAATATTTATTATTATCTAATTCTATGTTACTTATATATAAAACTAATAACCATTTTTATTTAACTAGACATTTAATTTGTTTACAGTTATACATCAAAATTGCCTAACCCTGGACAGACCATACATGGTAAACAATTCATTTTAGACTTTGGTGGTAAGGGAGCAAACCAATGTATTGCTGCACAGAAACTTGGAGCTGATACTGTATTTATTGGCTGTGTAAGATATAATAAATTAACATCCCATATATTATATTATTTCATAAATTGCAATTTTCAATTTTTATGCTATAGGTTGGATCAGACATTTTTGGTAGAGATATTATAAGTAATTTTGAACAATGTGGTGTAGGCACTCAATTTATAACAAAAAAATCAGTTGATACAGGAGTAGCTCAGATTAATGTTACTGATAATGGTAAAAAATTTAATGTTAATTATTAGTAGTTAACCAATAATATAATACTTATTATTTATAAAATTTATTATAATTTATATATTTTTCAGGTGAAAATTATATCATTATAGTAGCTGGAGCTAATGGAACATTACAAAAAGAGGACGTGGATAAAGCATATGATTTATTGCTCAATGAGACTAGTGTTGTACTATTTCAATTTGAAACACCACTTGAAACAACAGAATACGTACTTAATAAGCTTTTTACAGCTAACAGCAAATGTAAATAATACTTAAGTACAGTGCAATCAGTATTTTTTAGTATAGATATTACTACTCAATAAAAAATATATTCATTATTGTTGAAAAGATGTTTAGGGAAAGTCAGGATATTTGGTCATAATATTAAACATACCAGGTGATCCATTAAGTGTCTACACTCATTATTTTAAAAAGTTTAAGGTTTTTTAAAAATATTCTTTTTGTATACTTTAATGCAATTTCAAAAAACTTCTGAAACAAAATAATATTTCTACTATTTTGTATCATTTTTATTTTTAAGTTTTTTACTTCTTTGAATGACACCATACATTTTTAATTTCATATTCTGAAGCAGAATTTTATTCAAAGTATTTTAATCTATAATAATCAAAATTTGGATTAGTAGTTTATTAGTTATCAAGTATTTAAAGTTAAGATTAGCGGAGTAGTAGACAACATTTTTCGTGGTCTAGTCTTGTATTACTTTACTCTGATCATCTAAACTTCAAATGCTTATAAGTTATAACTAATGAACTACTACTCTATATGGGCGGATAGGCCTACCGGAATTCCAGGAATTTCCCGGTGGGCCCCATGTATTTGGACGATGGGGCCCTTCTCTCCTTTCTATTGTTCACAAAATATCAAAATAAAATTTTAATAACAGCATAAACAATAGACCCATAAACTAATTTTGGTAAGAATTAAAATATGAAGTAGTATTAATATTTGGTAATAATAATCATACATAATACTAATAGCAGTATAGTACCACTATGCATTATTTTGCATAGTTATTTTACAAAATATAGGCATCTGGTATTATTTATTATAATTTTTAAAATATTAATTAGCTATTAGTATTATGAGATATTATGAATTATCATTTATCAAATATTTTAATCCTGATCTATATAATAATTGATAAACATAGATAAAGATTTATTATCTATTTTAATTTAACATACTTATATTCTGTTATATTCTGTGATTGTACCAACAAACTAAGGTACCTATACTGTCTTAACTAAGTACCTTTATCTTAGTTCATGATTGTACCTACTTAATATTATTTTGAATTACTTGATATACTATGTTTACATGATCAACATAATATGTATAATTTATATTATACATGCTCATATTTTCAATTTTAATTTTTCAATTTACTTTACACATCCAGTTTGCTGAGATCTTTAAATCTTAAACTGTTTTATATAAAGTTTAAAAGTTACTATTTACTATAAAATTACTAGTAATAACTAATAACTATTAAGTATTAGGACTTATAAGACTTATGTTTAATTATATAATTAATTTTAATATCAAAGAATTAAACTATTTGAAATTTTTTGTTTAGGTTGTAAAATTGTTAACGGTGCTCCAGCTTATTCAAATTCTTATCAGAATATACTTAAATTGGCTGATATATTTTGTGTTAACGAATCTGAGGCAGAAATTTATACAAATTGCATAAAGAAAATTGATAGTATTGAATCAGCCAATGAGGTTTTATCATTACTTTTAAAACAAGGATGTAAAATTGTAATTATTACATTAGGATCTCTAGGTGCCGTATTTGCATCTAAAGATGAACAAGAGCCACAGTGGGTTCAAGTGCCAAAAATAGAAAATCCTATTGATACCTCAGTTAGTATTGTTAACAAAATACAATATTCTTAATTTATAAATTCTATTAAAACATTTTCTATATTTTATTTCAGGGCGCCGGGGATGCTTTTTTAGGTAGTCTGGCTTATTTCATTGTTCATACACCAAATTTGAGTTTATATGAACAAATTAAAAGAGCATGTATTATAGCTACTAAGACAGTTCAATTTCAAGGAACTCAGAAAAGTTATCCTTTAAAAAATGATTTACCTGAAGAACTTTTCAATTAAAATATACATGAAATAAATATTGTATGCTAGTACTTAATTATAGTTTATACATTTTAAAAATTATTTTATTATTACTTTTATGTCTTAAATGACAATGTGTCAATGTTATATTTTTATTAAATCATTGTTAATTATCGTAATATAATAGGTAAAATTTACCTTATTACCTTATTAGCTTAAAAAAACATTAAATCATACCTGTAATACTAAATAGATAATAACTAATAAGACATTTTTACTCACTTAAAGTGTAGATACTGAGTAGTGATACAGTTAACTCGTTATGTTGAAGCTCAAGAGGAACAAAAGTTTGAGATATCATGTTTTATTATAATGGTAGTTATTTCAAAGGGATATCAATTTTCGAGATATTGACGTTTAACATAATAAGAATTTACTGAAATTAAAAAATAAAATAAAGTTTTATTTTCATTCACTATCTACTGTTTTTCTCACTTTGAATCGTTCTTATGTTTATTCATTACCTCACCAATTCTTGAACATAAATTCTAATCTCGATAATTTCAAAAAATTATGAAAATAACAGGTATCATTCATCTGACGACTTAGTACAATGCACATAGATATACTCGTAAGTCGTAGCTTGTTGGTATTCTCATTTCAGTATAAAATAATTATGAAGTGTTGTCTAATCTAAATTCAAACAAACATACAACCATACAGGTAGATATATAGCATATTATGATTTATGTTTAACCAATGCTGGGCAAGTTAACAATTTTTTTAACTAGTAAAGTTAAGTTAAAAGTTAACTAATATATTTTTATAAAAGTTAGAAATTAATGGATAAAAAAAATAAAACTATTTTTGAATCTGTAAGAAAAATAGGATCCAAAATATTTGTATCCGTAGCCCATAGATAATTGTTCAAAATTATTATTTGAATGTGTCCATTTTGACTTTAGGTCTCTCAACTCAGTCATCATTGAATATATAAAGAAAAAAAAGATTGGCAAGTGGGTACCACTCGGCTGTACATTGGGTGTTGAGTTGATCACTGTAATGGATTTGTTAAATTTGAATTCAATAATATAAAATCATTGTATATAAAAAAAGATTCTGAGCAAGGACGGTCTGTCAGCACTCAGCCTACATAACTAAATTTATTTTATGATATTGTTGGTATTAAAATAATTAATTTTACTATTAATAACAGAGAAGGTTGAATTAATTTTTGCAGAAAACATTGCATTAGAAAATTTAATTGAGTGATTAAATATAATGATATATTTTAAAAATTTCAAGCACCCACGAAAAATATTTTTAAATTACAATGAAATAGATAACATTGTTATTTTTTATTTAAATATCTAATTTCATCTAAATTTGAACTTAAAATGACTAAAAAATTTTATTTTTTTATTTTTTGGTTATACTATTAAATACTTACGAAAAACATTGTTTCAAATTTATCCTTAGCTATATGAACTGATCATTTTATACATTTTTAACTACAAAATTATTTGCAAACATTCGAGATTTTGGTCAAAATTTAAACTTTAAATGCTTATAAAAAAAGTGTGCATTTTTTTCTTAAATATTTTTAAAACCTAATTTAGAAAAACTTACGAAAAACCTTATTTTAAATTTTCATTTCTTAGTTATAAAAATTGAACATCACGTATATAAATTTTTAACTACAAAACAATTTGCAAATGTTCAATGATGAATTTCGGTCAAAATTTTAAGTTGAAATGATTAAAAAACATATATTGTACCTATGTATTTTTATTATTTTTAATCTGTTATTTAAACAACTTACGAGGAATTTTGTATTAAATTTTCAAAAAATTTGACCCAACGAACTTTTTTTTATCGATATTTAAAGAAAAAAAAGTAGAAAAAACCAAATATTTTTCTTAGGCATACTACAATTTATTAGCTCAAACATGTTGGTGTATAAAATATGATAAACTAAACATTTGGTGACATTTTTAAATGTCTATGATTATTCCTTTTTGACTTACATCAAAATAATAAAATCGTTCCCAGAGAAAACGGGTGAATTTCCAATGTCTAATTTAAAACGCTAATAAAAAATTAGTTTGAATTTCCGATAAACATTTTCTTTTTTAGAAAGGTAGAAAAACTTATAGAGAATCTTGTGTTAAATTTTTAAATCTTTGATTTAAATAGAAATTTTTTTATGAATGTCCTAATCAAAAAAAAATGCAAATTTTTGTTTTTTTCGTATTTTGTCGAAATTTTAACTTTGGACGCTTATCAAGTTTTTTGACTAAATGAAAAAAAATTAAAAAATTGATTATGCCTATAAATAGCTCAAAAAATGTCAAAATATAGTAAACATTTTATTGTGTATATAGAAATTGCTTTTATAAACATTTTCTGAAAATGTCATGTATCCACTGAGATTACTTTTGGTGTTACACACTTACACCAAACAATAAAATCGATTTTGTCAAAAATTGGCTTTGAGTAATGATTTTTGTTTTTCCCTTAAGATTTTTGTTGTTTCTCCTGACGCGTTTGAAAACTATGGAAAATACTTTTACCCCTCAAAATACCAACTATATTCACTTTCCTTTGGGAAAAAATGCTGATGAAAAAAATCTTTACTACCCTAGATGACAGACAAAAAAAAAAAATCGGAGCACTTTTACAAGCTGCCCTTAAACGTGATGACAGACACACACAAAAAAAAAACATACATCATTATAAAATCGTTACATTCTTCACTCCGCTCAAAAACTAAAATAGTCAAAAAAACACCACAGTGAGATCACAACAATAAATAACTTGAAAATCGAAGTGTACTGCACAATGCACTGTGCACGTCAACGAAGCAATGACTAATAAATATAAGTGTATAACAAAATAAGAATACCATATAATTCAAATTATCAATCTTGGAGTATAAATAATTAAATATTTTGAATCACAGCTTCAACAAAGATGTATAGAAATAATTTTTCCCCCATAAGTAATTATGATAATTCTATAAAATAATGTGTTTCTCGGGATGTGGCCTGATGTGCGCGGGTCACTATATCATAGACCTTATACTAAGGTTACTAAGGTTACTTAGTATAAGGTCTATGCACTATAAATGCACTAGCCACTAATGCATTATGGTTTACAAGAAAACTAATTAAGTACACAAACGTCACAAATGTCGTAGTACCTATTAAAAATTAAATGACTAAGTAAAAATTATTAATTAATATTATATAATAATATGTTCAATATTCTTTTTTATTATATATTATGACAATTAAATAAATAGGTATACCTACTTTTAATTGTATAAATAATGGCCAATAAAGTAGGTACCTAACTCATATTCGTAATGTATATATACTATATTATTTTAATACTACCATATGCAATATTTACTGTATGTCTGTATGTATATATCGTATATTCATATGTAAATCAACAATACCTACCTATAACTATTATTACTTGCGGGTATAAAACTATTAACTAATCACTATTACCTATATATTTATAATACATTATAATGGATACCAGCTATCAACAAAATACCTATATGACTAAATGTATATTATGCATATATAATATATTAATACCTATATCAAACTCGACCGGTAATAAGTATTATTTATTAATTATACATTTTCCTATAAAAGGACATTTCTTTTTTATGATATCTAATATTTCTCAAGACTACAAAGCTATAAATTAGTGGGTTCTATGAAATTTTTAATTTAACTTAATTTTAATAAATATGTTTACAATTAACTTGAAGTTAACACGTTAAATATGTTAAAAAATTAACTTGAAGTTAACACGTTAAGTATGTTTCGCAATTTACTTATTAAGTTAAAAGTTAGTTTCAAAAAAAAGGGATGAGTTACCTACTTAACTTAGTAAATATTAATTTAATTTTAATTTTAACTCGTTAATTCCCAATCATGTATTTAACTATCGTCTATCTCTCATATTCTCTATTGATTTATTATTTATTTAGCTCTATACCTAACCCAACTTTCCCTTGAAAAAATGAATATAGGTACGTCGTTGTACCTATCTGTAATACGGTGCAATATAGGTCATAGCCCATAGACCATAACCCGAATAGGTGTATCTCGGTTTTAGCATAGGTAGGTAGGTACCTTATTAGTTCACGAGCAAATTAACGTCGGTGTACTTTACTTTGTGAACTATATAATTCGACCGAAGTGGCCAAGTGGGCTATCCGTCTATGGATGATTGAATAAAGCAAATAGCAATTTCTATATTTTTGAACATGGTTTCATAAGTTCCATCGAATTATCCAAACGATCAAACGTACCTACATTCGTTTTTATATATACCAAGAGATCCATTTAAGGTAAAACTCATTATTTCATAAGCAAAGACCTTTTTGAAAGTTGTATTTTTACTAATACTTATCTCAATCATTTTGAATTTTTTTTACATATCCCAAAGCAGAATTGAATTTTGGAAGAGAGGTTAATTAGTTACAAGCATTTAAAGTTATAATAAGTGGAGTGGTATAGCCGTATAGGGGTACCCATCAAAATATTGGTTCACTACTTTACTCATTTAAACCTACTTGGCTATACTTATAATTAATATAACTAACTGTTCCAAATTTATCGCAATTCTCTAAATAATGTTTTGCTTTGGAATAAGAAATCAAAAATGTATGCTGATGCTGTCATTCTAAAGAGTAAGAACTTAAAAAATATAGTTTTTTTCAAAAATGTTGTTTTGTACTTAGCAACGACAAAATATTTTCAAAAATGTTTTATGAAATAATGAGCGTTTAGATGGATCAACCTGTACCTATGTATAGAATATAATTAAGAATGTATTAGAAAAATTATTTTTCCGACTACCTATTAGAACAAAAATCTTTGTTTTTTGGCTCTTACAGTTAAATTATCAAGTACCTACCTATCAATGTATAATATTTAATATAAATTATGAAATATCAATAAGGTGTTAAAGATTTCCATAGTGTAGATACTACTTTAATTATAATTTATAGCCGATCAAAAAGTCATACCTATAGTAAAAAAAATATTCTTAAATCCCAATCTCTAAAATTCTAATACTTGATGGTCAGTCACTCAGTCGGCACTATGAGTTAAGATAAATATTAAATTTATCTTAAATTAGATAGATCATCTTAAATCATGGTCGGCAGTCCCGAGGATGTTAAAATTATTATACTATACAAAATAGGAATTGCTATAGGTATCATTGTCAAGATAATTTCAATTTTTTTGTCTTATTTTCGCTTGTGTCAAATGTCAATAGGTATATGACAAAATAAATAAATAGGTTTCTTGGTATGTTTCAATGGATATAAAATATAATATTATGCACTGATTGCACTGAAAATTATATTATAATAATATATTGAATATCAGTATTCAGTATATCACTTAGGAAAAAAAAAATAAAAATTTGAAAATGGCATGTCGGTTACCACTGTGTTGGTAATATGTTATATAATATTTATTAATTTTAAACCACTGTTTAACAACCAAAGAGTTTCAGAGAAATACCGAACCTCTTTGGTCACTGTGAACACGTTTTACATAACAAGCAATGATTTGGTGCCGTGGGTTCTCATTGCTTGGCAGGACAGGTACCCCCTCCCCCGGCCATCCCCACTAGCATCCGTTCCGATAGTTTCATTGAGCCCGTGCGTCACATACGCACCAAGCCGCCAACGTCCGCACTTTGCAACCGCCTCGTTCATTTTCATCTCACACGGCGTCAACGGTGTATCACCATAGCCGTTCAAACGATAAAACTCTGTACGAACGCGTCCTTACGAGTTCGTTTCGTTTGCAGAATTAGACGACACCGTCAAGACCAAGAGTTAACCAGTCCAGTCGTCAGCGATCCTCACACTCAACGTCGTTTGCACAACCGTACCAACAACCATGTCGAGTAAGTATCTTCAGCCCTGTGTGGTCATTTTTTTTTCTCTTGTCTTTCGTCTGGTGTTTAGACGGTGTTGACGACAAAATGTCCGTCGATCAAACGGGTGCCTATACTGTCGCTGTCCTACAAAAAAACGCGCCGTTCCGAAAGGCGGCGGCATTGACGCGCTTCACGGTCATCGCGAGTTTAAGGTCTACTTCTCGTGCCGCGACCGTGACCACGTTTTGTCTGAGAACTGTCTCTTGGCCATAGGGAGTCCCGTCCTTGTGTTATTATTTCAACGATTTGTCGATCGATCTACCGTCCCGAAGGGATCCTTCATCGAAATCATCCCGTTCACGTGTTTTACATGCATCGTACGATGTTTTTTTTTTATCACTCGTCCGATGATAACGGGTCAATGGCTTCCGCGCGCGTCGTGTGTGTGTGGCGGCCCGGCAATTTCCCGCCCGCCCGCCGCGTCATTGGTTGCGTTTCGCACACGTTAGATTCGTCTACGAGGGAGTGTCCTCCAGAACCCCGTCACTTTGTCCAGTGTCTGGTCAGTGTCGCACAACGTGAATCATGTTTTAATTCGATTCGATACCAAGGAAAAGTAACGATACTTTTCTTTCGATATCACGTCACTAAACATGATGTAAATAAGTAATGTGACGGATATTGCCGTGGTGGGGGCGAAGCGACCGGTACCTCTCGATCCTCTTACCACGCCACCCCCTTCTCCCGGCCGTATTCCTCGGCAGTCCATTTTTCTTATCTATCAATACATTTTGTTGCATGACGATGGCGGGGTATTTATTAGGGTACTTTGTTTTGTCTCTGAACGATGCTTTGTTCAACTGTGTTGACTACTGCCTTACTGGTGGAATTATTGTTTTTTCATTTAAAATTGTCTTCTGGTTGGTTAACATTGGAATGATGATTTTATAAAAGTACCTACTGTGTAATGGTTCTCGGTTCGTTCTTAATATTTAATTTTAACATTGCCATTTTCTTGTTGATATTTGTAATAGTTTTGTTTTGTCTGTATGTTACACAAATCAAATAACCTAGTTTACTAGTTTAGGATGAGCACTCGTTTGAGACAGTAAACTTTGGCCAATCTAAATACAGTACAAACTTTGGTCAGTGCACAAACAAGTTAAAAGAAACTGTTTCTATTCTAATGCTCAGATGTTGGGGACAAATTATTAGAAACTGTATTTGCTGTTATGAGTTGGCGATCACGACTAAGAGAGTGTCTAAGCATACAACTGAGTCGATTGCTGTACTGTGTATAATACACCCTGTTGGTGAGAGTAGCCACTTGACCCAGTGAATTTAATGGTTGTAGACACTTTCTTGGTCAATATTGGTGATTGACTGATCAGCAAAATTAGTTCTGTGGCCGAGTGCTTATCACGTGTAACCATAACACGTGGACTGCGGGTCTTTGCAGTTCTCACCCAGTGCGTGTGTAAAATATAAAAATAACAGAGAAACTGCTCTTATATGGTCATAATATGTCCAAACTGTACAAATACATATTTTAAAACATGAGTTTAATCATGCTAAATAATAATAAAATAACATTCGACCACGCGTAGGGTATAATCAACAATTTACTTAAAATATATATATAACGCGTTGCTGAACGATCCTTTTGATGCCATTTAGCATCAGTACGCATTCAATGTGTTTGAAGCACATATCTAACATAAAATGTTTCATCCAAAAATTTTTATTTGTTGACATACCTAAATATTAGATACCTATTTTCTTCAAACCCTATAATACCTATATTTCACAAAATGGTTCCCACACATTGCAGCAATGGCTGTAAAATGCAGTGGGGCCCAATTTACCGCCACCTCGGTGGCACAATAAGACAATAGGATATAACTGCTGCCGTGTGTGGGTACCTTTGAAATGTTTAATCTAAAATTTAGGTACTTTTGAGTCATACTATATTATTCTTATAAGATTTGTAATATATTCTATGTAAACCATAATACTCGGGTAATCTGTCAACTCATTTATTATCTTTTAAATTTCTAAAAAAAGCATTTATGAAATTGCAGACTAGTGCTCATGATATTATAGACAATGCTTATAAATTCCTAGTCCATTTTTTTTTTTTTAGGGAGTAGGTATTTGTTTGTGACTATTTTGTTATTTAAAATCTAAATATTGCTATCATTTATAAATTTACAGTAAAACCATAATTGTATTTATAAGTTAAGTAGATATTAAAATTAGGTGTCAGATGGTTGATTATTTTTTCTTAATCTTATATATTATTCAATCCAGGCGTCCTCAACCTTTTTGATGTCAAGGGCCAAAAAATAAATTTTAAAAATGTTCACGGGTTACAATTTCAAATATACCTTATTTTATACTAAACAAAAATGTTTAGTTAGAACATGGGTTTGGGACTTGCACCCAAATTGTAGGAAATATGCACTTCAAATAACAGGAATATGCAACTAAATAGCAATTAAAAAATTTGATTTATTAAATTTTAAATGTAGACAATTTTTTTATTTAGTAGTTTAAGACCAACAACTCAATAAACATATTATTACTCAGTATGGTCAATTTTATTTCATTATTTTTCCTTTTATGTACTCAATTTATGCTATAGTATTAATTTTCAAACAAACAGCTAAACACAGGAACAATTAGATATCTCCCTAGTTGCCCTGTCTAAATATGTGATTACTCTATGGTTAAATTAATGCATGGCAGTAAAAAAAAAAAATTTGTCAACCCTTAAAATAAATTTATGTAATACGTTAAGCTTCATTGTCAACCCGTGGTTGACCTCACTAAATGGATGCTGTTGGCCGGCATCACCCGTTGTTGACATGCGGTAACCTGATTTGTATTAATTCTTTTATTAGGCGGTTTTAAAAGAAGACATTTGAAATTTTATCGGCCATACATTACTGTATCTATTATTGCTTCAGTACTACCAATTTTACAAACTACGACGGGCGCCAGTAGTCAAATCACGACGGTCAATGACTAATGCTTGTTTAATCAATAATTTGTCAACTATGCATTTTGCCTAAACTGCAAAATATGCAATTGTAATTTTTGTATTTCAATCCATTATGTCTTAAAACATTTATATTTTACTTAGATTATTCTACAGTCATTATTAAAGAATATGGAAATGCAACAAGTCTCGAACCCTAGTCATAACAAATTTAGTTAATTAAAGTTCATACAACTGTTAGGTATATTAATTTAACAATGTTTAATCTATAGTTTCCAGTCCATACCATCTTAGTTCATGGTTTTTATACATGATGTCCATTTTCAAACTAATTATAAATTTTACTTGCAAGACACGTATAATTGTTATGAGACCCACATGTGAGCCGCAGGTTGCTGACACCTGGTTTAAGGCCTTAATATTAATGCATCTTCCTAAAAGCACCAAATTGTACTGCTATTGTCATTTTGGCCGTCAAATGGAAGTAAATCAAACTTAACTTTCTTTAGTGAGGGATCAGTCCATTTTGATTAATCCATCAATCCGGAATGTTACATCCATTTCAATTTTTTTTTTCTATGATCTGAGTTATTTATTTAGGACTTTAAAACTTCTTGATCTATGATTAAGTTATTAATGATAACCATCTTCCTAAAAGCACCAAATTGTTCTATAATTGTCATTTTGGCCGTCAAATGGAAGTAAATTAAATTTTACTTTCTTTAGTGAGGGATCAGTCCATTTTGATTAATCCATCAATCCGGAATGTTACATTTATTCTTTTTTTTTCAATATACTCTAATCTATGATTTGTTTAAGAATTAAAACCTACTTGATTTAAATTATTATAATTAACATCTTCCTAAAAGCACCAAATTGCACTTGTTTTGTAATTTTGGCCGTCAAATGGAAGTATATTAAAATATGACTTTCTTTAGTGAGGGACTAGTACTTTTTGATATGTCCATCAATCCGGGATGTTACATTTATCTTTCCGTTAGCTATTCATTGTGGTTTTTATTGTATGCAATTATGTAGTAAGAGTTGTAAATGATATTCTTGATCATTATTTACATCAAGAAATTATTAATAGTATGAAATATGAATCATAAAATTACATACATTTTAATTTTGTTTAATGTACCAACCTATTAAATACTAATTATTTTTATTGAAATTTTATTGTAGACAAAAAGAATAAAAAGCAGAAGTGGATATCAATAGAAACAGAAGTTATTTCAATTGCTAGTGGAACATGCTGGGCCGATGAAGCAGAAAAAGAACATAATGGAAAACATGGTACAGCTCTTTTCTTCATTGTACAGTTTAGGATATGTAAATACATAATTGTTTCAAAACATGCCTTATGATGAATGTTCTAGAGCTTATCCTCGTTTATTTGGTTGTTTAAGCTTCTTAACGAGAGTAACATCAGTCAACAAGAATCTTGCTTCAGGGGTTCACACACTGAGTACTCTGTTACTTAATAACCCCGGGAAGGTCTGAGGCAAAATCGCTTACCCTCCAGCCGGGGGCCTTCTTGACAAAGTTGGGCAGGAGAACCAGAAATTGGTTCAGTTCTAAGATTTTTGGGTCTGAGATGCCTTTGGTTGAGACTATAATCTTGGGCACTGTTGGAACCTCCTGTGATTTGCATTTTTAGTTCAATTTGCAAGGTTCTAGCTATGCTAGTGTAACTCAATTCAGACTAATCTCTTGTTGACTGTTAATCTCTAAATCTGAGGGCTTTTTATTTATGACTTGTAATAGCATTTTCCATCTATTATACTTTATCTTATTATACTTGGTGAAACTTTTACTCAATTTCCCTAGAGCCTGTTTCAGTTATTATCACTATTCATAAATAACATCTTCTGTTTTACCAAGAAATATTCTTAATGTAATGATATTGATAGAGATGAAAATGCTTTTTTTGTTAACAATATTTTTTAAACAGGTATTGACATTTGTTTAAACAAAATCATATTTAAAACAATAATTTTTTTAGGATTTGCTGGTTTTGGATTTGAACCTAAGCCATTAAACCTTCCTAAGGCACCAAGAGCAGCATGTGAATCTATTATAGACGAAAGCACTGTGCCTCAAGAAGGACCATTCTTGGTTCATATGTCAAATTTGCAGTTTGAAATTGATGAAGATGATATCACCAATTACTTTAAAGGACTCAAGGTAAATATTAAATAAAATACCTAAACATGAATATTTCACATTTGTGGTAAATCTTATGATCCTGATCGATATTGTTATACTCTATTCAAAATGAGATCAGTACCAGGTGTACATTTTGAGCACAGTGGCTTTGTTTGTTAGCTTTTTTTTTAGTCAGACGTCGTCTGATCAGTATTGATCTTATTTTGAATATAGTAGAACAACATTTGTACCATTGTACAGCTTGAGTAATTATAAATTGTTATATTTCAATTAGGGGCCGCGATTACACGTGCAATGAACTACACGGGTACCCGTGTTTTTACCTATGATGGGGTTAAAGCCTGTGTAATAAAAATACACTGTTTCTTAATATCCGTGAGCTTGAATACTCATATATTTAAATAAAATCATATTTCACTACTTTTCAATTCTGACTTAAGATTATAAATGATTTATGTTTAAAGAATATATGAATTCTCAATTAATATACAATATTATAGGTACATGGGTAATGATAAATAAATACACGGGTATACACAGGTATTAAATACACAGGCTTAATATACTTTTTGCCCGTGTACCTGTGTATTCTAATACCTGTGCACGACCACGACCTCTAGTTTCAATACATTAGTAGTTTTTAAATCTAAAAAGTTTTATTATTTAACCACATAATAGTGAATTGCACAGAGTTGATAATCTTATTGCCGTCAATAAGTATTTGCAGAAACTATGCTAGATCAAATTTTCTTTAGACACTATTTTATTATTAATAAATGCTTAAAATGGTCGCAAAGTAAAAGACAGTTCCTAGAAAAATTTTTTTTTTTTAATAAATACTGTTGTACAGTTCTTATGAATTTTAAATATTTAAATCATACAGTATACATAATTAAATAAAAAATGCATAGAGTTGATAATCTTATTGCTGTCAATAAGTATTTTGCAGAAACTATGCTAAATCAAATTTTCTTTAGACACTATTTTATTATTAATAAATGCTTAAAATGGTCGCAAAGTAAAATACAGTTCCTAGAATAAATTATATACATTTTAATAAGTTACTGTTATAACAGTTTTTAAATTTTAAATATTTATATTGTACGCTGTACCTATTTAAAAAAAAAAAAACTTGCATTGAGTTGATAATCTTATTGCTGTCAATAAGTATTTTGCAGAAACTATGCTAGATCAATTTTTCTTTAGACAATATTTTTCTTTTAATAAATGCTTAAAATGGTCGCAAAGTAAAAGACAGTTCCTACATTAAATACGTTTTTCTGTTAAAATTTGTTATTTAATATATCTTACATTTATAACACCTATGAATTAATATGACTTATTTTTAGTCTATATAAAATTGTATCCAAGTTACTTTAAAATACATTAAACAGATACAACCAAGTTACTTATAACAAATAATGTATGTAGGTAGTTAAATATAAATACTATACTCTATTCCAAATAAGATCAGCCTTTGGCAGCGACCAGTTTTCAACTGGCGGCGGTCAGGCTCCCCCACCTAGTAGTTGTTGGACTGCAGCTCTGCCTGTTCGACGCCGACGGTATGTGTATGTCATGTGTCTGCATCATAACGTGCGCAATTTAAGTTATTTGTACAGGTCGCTTGTCTACAATAAACTAATTACGTCGCTCTTGCTGTTGCGCTTCGAGACCGTGCTCGCCACGCCCATGCGCACAACTTGGCTGATCTTATTTGGAATAGAGTATAGTAATTTTTTCATAAAATTCCCCATGTAGAGATTGAACTTAAAAAATAATTTTGATTATCATTAAAATGTAGATTATAAGTTATTTAACAGATAAGTCACCATGCTCAATAGTGTAATGTAGTATGTTATGGTCAACTAAACGTCCAAATGCTTATCAATTTTCAATTATAGGTTTAATACATCAAATATGTTCATGAATAAATCTGAAAAAATCTATACTTTTGTAGTTTAAAAAGTATTACAAATTATTTAAATTATTTTTAGATTCTGAAAATAGTGATTTTATAATGGAGTATTGTTAATAGCAATAATATTTGATATAATGTTTTAATAATTATTGTATAATAATATATCAATATGACAATATGCATTATTGTCTGCATTAATTAGTTGATATACCATGTATTACAAATAGTAACATAAATAAATTATTAATTATCCTTAGAAATGGTGGTTGACAGATTGACCACTTTTCCGTTCCGCTCATTTTTTATAATATGCAATGATTTATCGTTGAATACAAATTTGACAAATCCATTACGGACACTATCAGTATATTTATTTACTCTTTTGTATTGCTCAACTTAAACATGATGAATCAAAGGCGAATATTAGCATGTGGAGTTCCTTTCACATGTATGTGTTAGTTGAACCAATGTTATGTATATAATTAAAAAATTCTGATGCTTATTTTTTGACATGATTTTAGAATATAAAGAGGGTCATTCATAAAGTAATTTTCATTGTGTGGGTAATGCTTCAAAAGGTACTAAGATTTTTGGGGAAAACATTGTTATTATGAACTATGCATAATAGCATATTTTGTCCACCTAATTGACCAACAATTACCTACACTTTTTATTTCTCTGTACGATTGGAAATGTCCATCTGGAAAATCTCCCTTCCAGTTTCTTACTTGTGGCATCACTTTGTTTGAATGTTATTGGATCTTCGCCATTCATATCTTGAATACATAAATATCTCTGGTTGATAATTCAAGACTGTATGGAGAATACAGTGATTGATAGAAATAAACATTATTGTCAATGGGTTTGAACCAGTTATTTTATTTAAAAATATTATTGGGATTTTGCTATCTTTATGGATATAAATATTATTAATGAAGTCTAGGTATTATTTTATTGTACCTGTGTGTGTATATATAAATATTTTTTTGTTACTATATTAAATTATTAACAAATTGGCTTTCTATGTTTTACAATAGATAAACAACATAAAATTACCCCGTAACGACAATGGTCGTAATAAAGGATTTGGATATGTTGAGTTTGAAGAACGAAAAGAACTAATTACTGCACTTGGAATGGAAAATTTGGTAAGCTTAATAATATATTTTCTATGATATGTATTTGATCATTTAAATCAAAAATATCTTCTAAAAAAGCACCAATTTAATATATTTAATAATTTTATCGGTCGTCAACGGAAGTATAGTAATTATACATTCTTAAGTGGAAAATTGATTTGAATAATCAATTTTTCAATCCAGGGTGTTACATTTTATTTAGATTTATCTAATTATGTCTCAAAAATGTTTTCATAAAATATTTACTTTATTTAGATTCGTGGACGTCGTGTACGAGTTGAACTGGCTAGTGGTATGCAAGATTCTAGAAATGCTTTTCAAAGAGGCAGTCGCATGGGTATGGATTTTCCTAGTGATGAACCTGGTGATTGGCGATCGACTAACCGAACTTCAACTACTGATGACAGAGGAGGTAAATATATTACCTTCCTACCCTATCAGTAGGGCTTGCAAGTTGTAGGAGTTAAATATTTGTTGATAATATGTTCTAGATTTATAGCAAAGCTAGTCTCTATAATGAAAGTTTTTAAATCTCAATTTAATAGTAGTGTAGTAGTGTATTGTCTTAACACTTTTCTACCACATTTTATTAATATCATAGATTATTATTGTTATTTTTAATAATAAATAATACTTAGGTATAGGTATACTACTATTGGTATTATAATAGGTAACTTTGTCGTAAGCGATCTCCCTAAAAGTGCGTGCTAATTTTAAAGTAAACTTTATTAAATATTAATTTTATGAACAAAAAATTTTACAAAAAGTTTGTTCTATAAAAATATTATTACTTTATTTTTGTTACTTTAATTACAAAAGGTTGCTTTAGTGTGATTTAGAAAATCATTGATAATTTAATCCCTTGCTGGGCTAACCATAGGGCCAGATAACAAAAAAATCATCTGGATAAAAATAAAGATAACTAAAGATACCACTTTATTATATCTAAGTTACAAATGATAATCAAATCCATCTTCCTAAAAGATAAATATATATATTATACAGATAAATTATAGATAATTATTAATAAATATACACATGTTTAATGATTAAAAAAAAAGAAACCTTAATGTACATTGTGCCTGTATAATACTGTTGTTTTCGTCTGAATTTATATCATATTGTTTATCACTAAACATTAACTTCAAAAAACGTAGAAATTAGGAATAACTATACTCTATTCATAATAAGACTGTGATCCAGCGGCGACCAGTTTTCGTTCGTCGACGGTCAGCGCTGTGTCCCCATCACGGAGGCGCGTGAGGCCGCACCACGGAACAAAGCCACGCCCATGCGCACAACTCGGCCGCCTGGTCATGGTCTTATTTTGAATAGAGTATAGGGCAATATTATTGTAAGAAATAATATTTATTACAGGTATAATATTTTGTAGACCGTATTATGTTACTTACAAAGATGTGCCTGAGGCAAAAAGAATAAAATTCAGAAATTTTCGGACAATTCTGGAAAATGTTCACTGGGAAATTTTTTTTAAACAAAGAGTTTCATTTCCATTGTTACAGAATATTTTTGTTTCGTAAACACCATAAGCATTTAATGTGCTGGATATGGGATCCAGTTTGTAGGATTTTAAATGTGGTCATTATAGTTATTGTTAGCACAACAAATTGTGTATCATCAAAATTATGGTAGATCACTTATGACGCCAGTGAAGTACTTTTAGATTGCTTATGAGATCATTACCATACTATTTTTATAATTAATATAGTAATAAATAATAAATATTAATTTTTTTACAAATTTTATTGATTTTGATAACTTTCCATAACTTCTGAGCCCTAGTTATTATATTACCTTCTTACCATTATAACCTAATAAGTTATATTATTTAACAGGATTTACTAGGCGAAGAGATGGTGGTGCATTTGATAAAGACCATGACAGTGAACGAGATAATGGCCCTTGGAGAGGTGCCAGATGTAATGTTGATGATGATGTAGCACGTAAACCGTTTAGTGATCGTCGTTTTGATGATTCTGAAAGTGGAAGAAGACCTTTTAGTGATCGCCGAGGTGATGACCCAGATGGTGGAAGAAGACCTTTTGGTGATCGTCGAGGAGATGATTCTGAAGGTGGAAGAAGACCATTTGGTGATCGTAGAGGTGATGACTCTGATGGTGGTAGAAGACCATTTGGTGACCGTCGAGGCGATGACTCTGATAGTGGTAGAAGACCATTTGGTGATCGTCGTTATGATGATTCTGATAGTGGAAGAAGACCTTTTGGTGAACGCCGTGATGATATAGAAGGTGGACGAAAACCATTTGGTGAATCTAGAAGAGGATTTGGTTTTAAACGAGATGATGATTTACCCGAAATTGGTAATTATTAATTTTTTTCTGAATTATTTTTTTTGTTGGTAATATTCATGAAATTTTTCGTTTACCAAATTTCAATTATTTTTTATCTAACCTTAATTAAATTAAATATTATTTTCAAAATGTATTATCAAAATATTAAATGAGGACTGTCAAATTAAAAATTGCCATTCATCAATTTTATGGTTAATAAGTAGTAACTAATATATAACATTCATTTATCAGCTGGAGATAATACTTCAATGCCACAAGAACGTCCAAAGCTCATACTCAAACCTAAGACTGTTGATCCTGATGCACCAACGACTGAAGCACCTAGCTATGTTGCTGCACCATCTATATTTGGCGGAGCTAAACCTGTAGACACTGCAGCCAAAGAAAGAGAAATCGAAGAGAAACTTTTAGCCAAAAATGAACCTAAACCTCAATCAGAACTGTCTGGGGCTTCTTCCGAAACCAGTTTAAATGAGACTTCCGATAATAAGTAAGAATTTGTATCTATTTTATTATAAAATAATTTGTATATTTTTATCTTCCACATAATAATTCCCATCGCAACCAAAACAATTTTTTTTATTATATTTGATTTTTTTTAGTTATTTATTTTTAAATATATTCAATTTTAAAATGAAAATGGGGTAATTCCTTGGTCGCAAGGGCAAAGCTCCCAGGGAGGCAGACCAGGTTGAGTCTTGACCACTCCAAGGGACTTGTGAGTGAAGGGTTCGGGGAGGGAACAGTTGCTTAATTATTTATAAAAAAATTAATGGTCTAAGTTTTTTCAATATTATTTATTTTGTAACTTTAATTTATTATTTGGCTTTTGTACGGTTATACTTTATTTATTTATACAACACCCATATTTAATGAGAACATAAATTAAGGGACTCAAAGATTGTGTTAAAATCCTTGGTGTGAATTTTGGATGAAACCTTGTAAATAAAATATATGATGATATACATATTATATAATATAATGGTTCATTTTTCCAAATTACTACTTAAGAAAGACAACTTTCCTAAAGAACTAAATTGTGATTTGGCTGATTTTTGATAGACCAAAAATATAGTTTTTATTATTTGGAAAGAGCATTCAGCCAAAATTAAATGAGCAATCATAGTACCAGCTAAATTTAATTATTATTAGTTGACCTCCAATTTGTTCAATAAATTCTAAAAATGTAATTAAATACATTTTTGCTTAACTGTACTTTATTATTGATTTTTAATATAAATATCTACTACCTAAATTATTAACTATTAAATTTGTTGTTCTATCCAAAAATCTGTTACAAAAACTATAACAATTTACTTTTTTACTTTTTCTATAACTTAACAATAATGCCTGTGTATATTTTGGTGACTTGTGAATATTAGGAAAACTTTTGTCAGGAGTGCTTATAATATTATGATAAGAACAAATCTAATATGTAAAATAATTAGCAGGTAAATTAAATTCATAAAAGTATATTTTAGAGAAAAATAATTCTAGGAACTGAAAATTGAGATTGGCTGATTTTTGATAGACCAGAAATATAGTTTTTATTACCTGGATTGAGCATTTAGCCAAAATTAAAAGAGCAATCATAGTACCAGCTAAATTTTATTCTTTTTAGTTGACCTCCAATGTGCTCGATAAATTGTAAAATGTATAATAGTTTTGTTTTATGTGTACTCGATTCTATTTAAGATTCCAACTAAAGAATATACCTAATGGATTTTAATTAACCTATATGGAGGTAGTAACCAATTGGCTGTGAAATAGTTTAGATTTTGGATTTGCTGTGTGGGGGTAATCTTATTAAACTAAACTTATCATAAACATCTTATTTTATAAGGTGTCAAGAAGAAACAGAAGTAAAGCCGCCACCTCCTCAGCCTAAATCAGTTGAAACATGGAGGCGCAGAAGCCCACGTCGGCAAAATGATGATGATCGTGTACCTCGGCGAAGAGTTTCTCCTGAACGTAATCCCAGATATGAAGAAGCTCCACCTCCGCGAGAAAATGCTTGGGAAAAACATTCTCTAATTAAAGAATCATTGTCTTCCGAAGAAAATGTGTGCAATGGAACCCTTCCAATGTACTTAAAACATTTATATTAATCAAAATGTATCTTAATAACAATTTTAATATGCTCGACGGTTTTTATTTGTAGAGTGGAAGATGAAAAACCTAGACCAAACGTTTACATTCCACCAAATCTTCGTAAAAAAACTCTTTTAGAGGAAGAAACTGTAGTATTAGATACAGAAGAATCTAAACCTATTAGAGAAGAAGCTGTCCCAGATTTAGATAAAAATGTCCCGGATAGAGCAGCTGATGGATCAGAAATTATTGAACCCATAGTTGTAGAAGCTCCAAATGACGTTAGAACTGACCCTGATGGTCAATCTAGTGAACCCGATGTAGTGAAGGATCAACCAGTTACCGAAGAAGATACAAATGATTCTGGGTTTATTGAATGCGGAAAAAATAGTTCTGATAAATGTAATTATTCATTATTTAAACTTAACTATTACAAAGATTAATACTTAAATCAAATAATAACTAATTTTTAGATAAATCAAAAAAGAAACCTAAAGTCATTAAAAAATTACCAGAAATGGAAGTTAAGAAGAAGTAAGTTAAACAATTTAAAAATTATAGTTAATTTATAATTAATTACTTCTATAATTTACAGAGATCCTGTTATAACCAAGGAGCTAAAGAAATCTGTAAGTATAATTTATACTTAAATTTAAAATCTTCATACATTTAACACAATTTTTAATTGTGAGCAAAATGACAAATGTATTTGTATTTTTTTGGGTAGAATATGATCTTACAATATTAATCTGAATCTTTTTAAGTGAGTGGTACTTAAAAATATAATTTTTAGCTTTTCCTACTTACACCTATAATTTGAGTGTATGTTTAAAAAATGTAGACATGAATTGTTTTTAAACACAATTATTTGATACTACTTTCAAGTTAAATATCACCATACATTTTTAAATATACCTACATTGTAAAACTTCAAATATATGCCGCAAATTTACGTTGCCGGATTCTTACTACAGTCTATTTAGGGTAAAATTACTTATTATATTTAAACTGCTCAAGTATAGAGTTAGATTCTGAGCAGAGCGATGAATGTATTGATTTTACAATGAAGTGTGTTATTTTTATTTTGTCTATCATTTTCTAAAAGTGTATCTAGTTGGTACTTTTGAGAGGTCATTTTTGAAAAGTCCCAATAGATTTTAAAAATGTCGTGAAAACAAAAAAAAAATTAGAAAAAACAGGAATTTTTTGTTTTATGGTATTAACCAAAAAAAAAAATGACTACATGAAATTTTCATCAAATGTTTATGCAGCAAATTTTTAGATACCATACAATTTTCAATATATTTTGATTTTTTTTTGAGCTATGATCATAAATCTCACAATACATTTTCAGGTTTTTTTATTTATTTTTATTTTTGATAAAAATGTTTTCAATGGTCAAAACACAACTTCTAAGTAAAAATTGAAAAAAACATTTTTTTTATAAAAGTTCTAAAATTAAAATTTTGACAAAATACCTAAAAAATCACAAAAGTTTGCAGTTCCTCTTTCGAATGTTTGAAAATTCAATACAAGATTCTAGTGTTGGTCGAGTACTCGCTTTGAGACGAGTACTCGTGTTATTATTTTTATTATTAAAAATACTATAAATAGTATTTTATTGAAAAATAATTAATAAATGTTAAAACTATAAATAACTGAAAGAACCCAAATATCCGATATGAATACCAGGAAGGTGATATATGATAGTTTAGATTGATAGTATAAGTATAGTCATTAGTACTCATTAATCTCATTAGTCATTACTCATTTCTCATTAGTATTATATTAAAAAATAATAATATTTAATATTATATCAGTATTACTATTAAATATTAATTATAGAACTGTATGAAAGAAAATATAATATTTTTGGAAAATCTATTTTTAGTACACTTTAAAATACTCGACGATTTTGTCGAGTACTCGCATTTTTTCAATACTCAGAAGTGGTCGAGTACTCGAGTTTTTTTTTATACTCGGCATTTGTCGAATACTCGAATTTTGAACTCGACTTGACTCGAAATAAAAAAACAATACTCGTCCAACACTACAAGATTCTCAATACATTTTTCGACTGTTAACAAAAAAAAAGATTTTTAGCAAGTCAAACTAATTTTTAATGAGATTTTGAAAGTAGACATTGGATATTCACCTAAAAACTACTGATTTCTCAGGGAACATTTTCTTATTTTGTTGTAATTCAAAAACAAATTACAGTAAACACTTAACATTCTCACCAAATGTTAGGATTATCATTTGCTATACACTAATAAATTTTAAAAATATTTTGACACTTTTTGAGCTAATTATAGGCATGAGAAATTTTTTATTACTTTTTTAGGTTTGTTCCTGTTGACATTGATAAATAAATTAGTGGTGTAACCAATAAATCTAAAATATGTATTAACATGGTTGAATTTTATAGACATTTTAAATTCAAATTTGGACGGAATTTAGATATTTAAACAAAGTATAACAATGTTAGTTATTTCGTTGTAATTTTGAAATATTTTTCATGGATGCGTGAACCTTTTAAAGTATATTATTCTATTTTATACACTCAATGTCATTTTTAAATGTTATGTTTTCTGCAAAAATTAATTCAACCTACTGTATTGTTATACCTAAAAATAATTTTAATTGCAATAATATCATATGTCAAATAAATAATATCATTACTTAGTTATGTTGTCTGACAGACCGTCTTTGCTCAGAATCTTTTTTCATATACAAAGATTTTATATCATTGAATTCAAATTTAACAATTCCATTACACTGACCCCACTCAACAGCCAATGTACAGCAGAGCGCAGTACCCACTTGCTTACCTTTTTTCTTCATATATTTATTTTACACTAGTCTTCAGATTGTTAACATTAAAATAAAAAAAAAAAAACTGCTTGAACTCAATTTCTATTATTTTTGTTGCATTCCCACCGTATGGTGGTCAGTTGAACTCAGCTAAGCTTAATAATTTATTATTATCGTTATAGACTATTATATATAAGATAAGATTTCAGTTGCCCTTACGAGTGATTGTAATGGCTTTTCATGTAGTAGTCGCCCAAAAGTTGCCTAGTCTACCAATTTTGAAATGCCGCTCCTAATGTGTCACATTAATTTTGATATGTATACATCGATTATAGATACCGTAAAATGGGGTGACTCTGGACAGATTTGATCGTTTTTTCAAAAACTAACCTCAATATATTGTTTCTAAAATTATGAAAAAAATATGCAATGTTCTTTAAGTATGTTGAAATCATATAGCAGAATCATAATCATAAAAGTCTAAAATTCACACTTTTTTTTAAAAGTTGAAAACTGTCCGGAGTCACCCGCAAAATGGGGTGACTCACTTCGGACACTTATTAAATTTCATTAAAAACCGATATTAAAATTACAATGGTTGACTAGCTAGAGTAAAGATATTTTTTAAAAAAATGTAACAAATTAAACAAAAAAAAAACCATAACTTTATTACAAATACAACATATTTTATTTAATATTTAACATAACTTCACATAAAATAATTTTTTATCTTTATAAAAATGTTAACTTAAAATTTAAAAAAAATGTTCTTTTCAAAGTAAACTAATAATTTTTAAACAAAACTTTCTTAAAGTGTTATATTTTATTTCTTCAATGAAAATTAGTTGTATCAATATTGTCAAAAATAAAACGTCCTCGTTTCATTATTTTACCGGGCATTAATTTTCGTACTATTTGTAACTTTGTTACATTACTCTCATCTTTGACTTGTGGGAAAACGAAATATGACCTTTCTTGTGCACTTGTTTTTTTTCTCAAAAAATTCACGTATATCAATGGAGAATTTTCCATTTCCACTTGTCCAATATACATAATATTTCTTTTATTTGTTTCATATTTAACAATAACAAAATCACCCTTTTTTAGTACAATATTTGGATCAATGCAATCTTCTTCGTTAATTATTTCTGATATATTGTTGCCTTGTGTCCCGCTGGTAGAAGGTGCATAAATATCAATTGAATTTTCTTCCTGGACGCTGTCGGGGTCATCTGGGTCATCAATATCCTGTAATTCGGTTTTTTTTTAATATCATCTATTCTTACACTTTATCCTGCAGATATGTTGATTTTTTTTCCTTTACATTTTTTTACTGTATCTTTTTTATTTCTTACATCAGACAAAATATCAACAAATGCTTCAGTCCATGAGCTTGATAAATTATCATCGTTATTTTCAGATCGACTTGGAACTTTATTTAAAACTTTTTGCTTATTGAACGGGTAGATTCCTGTTGCACTAAAGCCTGACTTAATATTGTTTTGCATACTGTCTCTTAATTTTTCTAAAGTATTTCGTAATAGTTTGGGAAATTTGGATTTGGGTATTGTACCAGAGTTTTTGACTTTCCAAGTATTTAAAGTATTTCACCAACATCTTTTAATCGGTCTAAAATCAGTGACGTCGAGCGGTTGACATAAGTGGGTCGCATTTGGGGGAAGTAATACAAAATGAATGTTATTATTTTCACAAAGTTGAATTACTTCTAATGATAAATGACTCGCTAAATTATCACCTATAATAACTTTAAGTCCGTCCAAATTATGACAAGTAGGTAAAAAACATGTTAGAAACCCATCCTCAAATATGGGCATATCAAACCCCACCCACTATCGTTCCGATTTTAACCTGCTCTGTCTACACCACCTTCAATCCACGTTGGATAAATATGTTTAGCCTTATAAACTGTGTAGGGTGGTAGCATTTTTCCGTCAGCTGACACACAAAACATAACTGATACACTTGTTTTTGACGTATCTTTTATAACTTCTGGGTGCTTGGTACCTCGTCTTACCACAACAAGTTTTTTACCTGGGTCATCAACAAAATTTATCTCTTCATAATTAAAAATGTTATCTGAAGGGACATTTTTTAAAACTTCATTAAGGTTATCTAAATATTCATTTAAAACAGATGCTGATACAGCTACTCTCACACGCTTGATATTTTCACCAAATCGTAGTGTGAGAGTATTATTTCTTTTCAAAAATAATTCAACCCAATCTTTTCTAGGCAAATAATTATTGAATTTATTACGCTTATTATTTGAACTTTTACCCAATCTGTCTAAATACGATTTAACAACTAACTGAATGTCACGGCACTTCATGGGGAACCCCCACTCAGAAAATTTTAGTTATCCTACTACAAGTAGACTTTCCTCTTTGGTGTTTAAAATGGGTTGTCTACCAGGCTTTTTTATAATTGTTGTTGTGTTTAAATAATCACATATAGTACTTTTTGGTATTCCAAACGCTTCAAAGGCACGTCGAATTTACATTTTTTTATAACGAACGGCATCAACTGCATTTTTAATTATACTAGGATCATAATTCCTATAAGATCGGCCATCTACCTTCTTTTTGTACGATCTGGGCATTGTCCGGAGTCACCCCACGTTTTGAAATAATTCAAAGAATGTAGCACTACAATGTATGAATAAATAAATTGACTATTTTAACACATGTAAATTAGAACTGATAAGTTTGCGAGTCGATTGCCGAAAACCGCATTTAAATATGTTTATTTGTTGTTGTGCTACAGTTGTTATCAGTTCGATAATTTTAAAATCTAAAAATAGATCATCTTGTATTTACCTCCATAACATATGGTATGATAATATTATGTCATCAATAAACATTATTTTCTATGGAGGATATAATAGATATTAACGTGGATTATCAGTTTTCAACTTTTATCAAATTTGTAATCCAAAATGATAAGAAAACAACAAAAATATGGTTTTGTCCGGAGTCACCCCACATGTCCGAAGTCACCCCATTTTACGGTAGTTCACTATTAAATGTTAATGATATAAAATTAAAGCTTTCTAACTTATAACTAATTCACTATAATATTAACTGTAAATAAACTGTAGTATGAATCCTCTGGTGTATGTGTCTAAGACAGACAACTTGTGTATGTGTTTATGAATGTATGATGTCCTCTTAAGGTTTCAGCATACCAACAACATAAATTATCAACTTTAAATGTTACATGATTTATTAAAAAAAAAAAAAGTAATAACTAAATGTTAAGAATAATTATAAATACTTAAAACATCTATAATATTCTTGTCCAGCTAGAGAAAGCTCAGCAACCCAATAAAAATCAGTTCTTGTACACATACTAGCACATACCTAGCCATCTAGATCGTTTCCACTATGGCAGGGTGTCATGTTACGATGTGCAGAATCAGCACATTCTCTCGTTGTAAAGATTGTACTTATTTATTACATAATATTCCATGACCTACAGTTTTAATTATTATTAACATAAATTTACATTATTTTGTTTTAGACTAGTAATAAATTTGCTGCACTTCTTGATGATGGTTCCAATGAATAGAAAATACAATTTATGTTTTATTTATTTTTTATTATTTTTCATTAAATTGTTATATTACTTATATTTAAGGATATATATATATATATACATAAAGAGAGAGAAAGAGAGCTATTTTAAAATGTAAGACTCAAGACAGTCAATTTTTATCTTTCTTTATAATCTCAATATGTTTTATTCATTACATTAATGTTTGAAAGAAATGTTTAATAGTAAATGTAATTAATCGTATATTACAAATTTTAAGTTATAGTGAATGTGACATTAAGTTTTGTTGTTACACTACATCCATACAAATTTAAAGTAATACAAATTAAGACACATATTAATTTAACTATTGAATCATATTTTTTTTTGAAATAGTTATGTTGGCCTGCACAATTATTATATGATGCCTAGTACAAATTAATTTTTTTTTGTGATTTAAATCTTATTTTATTTTGCAATTTTTCGTCTAAACTATTCATTTCATAAGACTGCTTACTTGAATAAGTGAATTATAATTTTTTTTTTATATTTATAAATATTTGGTATTATGATAACAGACGCTCATTATTTATGTTAACAAGACTTTGACCAAGGACAAGTCACTGCCAAGTTTTCTTTTAGCATCTTAATTTGTAAACATTTTAAAATTTTGTTTGTGATTTGTGTAACAACAGACTATTACACAATTATTGAATTTTAACAAATAAATAAATCTTTATTATATATATTCATAAATTATAAGTAAGTATTATAATTTATAAAAGAAATATTAGATATAATTGTATATTTAGACTTGAACATATGCAGTCTTGTGATGTATTTATTATATATTTTTTGTTTTAATTTTAAAATACTTAAATGTTTAAGTTTGTGAGTTAATAAATTTTGATACTGATTTAGTTTCAAAATATAATTTAAACTTCATCTAATCATTTGTATTATGTAAATAATAATAAATTATAAAATATTAAATTAATATTTGTAATTTTTAGTAGATATTTTAAATTTACAATATTGAGATTATTGTATTTTTGATTTTAGAATCTGCTCCAGCAGTTTTAATGTTTAGGTTAACTATAATTATTATTGTGCATTATTTATATAAAAGTGTTGTTCATTGGTTATTCCAGTTAGTGTCCCTTTTTTAAGATTATTTGTTAAACCTATGTACATAACCGAAAAATAATTGTTATTTAGTTAGTTTTTCAAAAGTAATACAAATACTTATTCCTTTAAAATTTGATTGTAAAATGTGTAATAATTGGACAATACAATAATTATTTATACTGCCTTAGTAATTCTCTGAATGTATGTACTTTATTTGTAATATTGTAAACATTGGTGGTTTACTATGGATTATTTTTGAAAATACATGTGATATTATCTATCAATTTTTTTTATACGTACATATATTGTGGGATTTTTTTTATATCAACTGTTTCCAATTCAACGTTTTTGGTTGTGCAATTTAACTATTTAATCTTGCGTGAGTTAGGCGTCTTAGTTTTATTTTATTTGACATTTAGTTTTTAAAACTTCCCTTGCTTTTTAATTTTTTTTTAATGATAAATAGAAATGAGAAATAACTTCTTATAAATATTGAATTGAACGGCCAGTAAGTTAAACAAATTTAATCAAGTTAGAACTATAATAATTGGTTTTAAATTATATAATTGTTTATAATTAGAAAATTATGTAATTTATTGTTATTATCGTTTGATATAGTAGAATGGTTTTTTGGTAGTCGCTACTCTTATGTATTTTTTTTTATATATTTATATATGATATATTAATGTATGACATTTTTTAGTGCTAGTCCTGTTCATCTGTAAACAATGTGTGTTAAAGTGTTGAATATATCATTTTCTCCCACAATAGTTTTTGTCTTAGCATAATATAACCATCTACCAAATAATTCTTGCAAGTTTTCAGAATATAAGGTATTTTACACATGTTGAATTTGGAATTTGACATTTTTCAAAATTAAAATTTTCCAGCTGATTGCTTATAAGTTATAATTAAGAGGACTTGTAGCTCTAAAAAGTCACCAAATATGCATTTAAATATACAAAGTATGTATTTTAAAGTGAATATTTTTGAACAAAAAATAAGAATTTTTCTGTTGGTACTCGTCCCCGTGGCCCGTATCCATAATATTTTGTGAGTTGAACAATATTATCTTATCTGTCTATAAATAAAATTAATAATCCGACATATTGCGGCCTTTGATCGGCAAATTTCGAGAAATATCGTCGATAATATCAACGTTATTTTGATTGTGTGAATAAATAAATAAAAACGTCGACAAAAAAATATTGGTAAAACTATAAATTATTTTAAATATGCATCTAAAAGTATAAAATTGAAGAATTTTGAAGAAAACCGCAAAAATGCAAAATATGCACTAAAAACTAAAAAAAAGCGTAAAATATGCCCAAAAAAACACAAAATATGCATTTATATGCACAGTAAAATTTCAAAACTAGCTTTGTGGAAGCATGAAACGCATTTGTTTCACACTGCTATTTTTGTGACTGTGCAAAATAAATATGCAAATGCTACAAGTCCTCTGCCCTAATTATAATATATCTCTTATTCACTTAATTGATTTAATTACTGATTTAGTTGTATTAAGTATGAGTATTTTATCTAATGTTACTATTTATTGATTATAATTATAATAGCATTTATATACACAGAATTTTAATGATATTTATAGTATTTATATATTGTTAACTGTTAAGAAGGAATGTTCAAGCTTCTATGTTTTATAAACCGGGTATCCCGAATTATAATTCAAATACCCATATTATTCAGTACCCTTAACATATTTAAAATTTGGACTGCAGGAAATTTTATGATCCAATACTATTGGATAGTTTCATGTCCCGCTAACAGAACTCAAAAATATGTTAAAGATACTGAATAATATATGGTGAATTGAATACTAAATGGTAGACTGGAGAGAATATGGGTATAGTTGCGTACCTTGTTTTCGGGGACTATTAAATCCCAAATTTGGTTGTAGCATAATTTTGGGTTGACTGGCTAACCTGACCTATTCAAGTTTTTTTAAAACTGGCAACTTATTTCCAAAGCTTAGTTTTATTTATTTGATATTTAATTTTTTGTATAGTACCAAATGGTTCTGATAAGAATTAAAAGGAATAATAATAATAGGAATTATCTGATAGTTCACATACCAAATTTTTTACTAATTTTTAACTGTATGATTTCAGGAGCAAAGAAACCAAAAATTACTTTTTATCTATTGGTAAGATTGGTTTTGCATAAAGTAAAACTGTAAAGGGCTTTTCTATAATTTTGATTTTGTTTTTTCCGTTGCTTTTGAAAATTACCGGGAATTTTCAATTTTGACCTCTCAGCAATACCAACTAGATTCACTTTCCCATCAAAAAAAGTACTGAAGTTAAATTTCAAAGCATTATTTTGACTACTTATCGTGTACACTGACACAAAAAACCCACATTTGGCTCTCTGATCAGAATTTAAAATAATAAATCCACTTAAACATAACTGACAAAATAAATATAAAGATAGGTATTTTGTTTTTTTTTTTATATGTATGAACTCATGTTGACTATGTTGATATAGATTGAAAACAATGAACTTAGTAATATATATTGATAAAGCTAATCATTAAAATATGCAACATTGGCTAATTGCTTGGAAATTAGATTTTTAACTTGTTGAATGTTGCACATAAATAGCCGCATCCGGTTAAAAACAAAAAGTTATTATAAAATTAAAAATGTTAAGTTAATAAAAAAAAAACGCTCTATATTGCAATCATATTTCAATGCGCTATGCATTAAAACGTACCAAATTACTTAAAAATAAGAACCTAATATTTAATAGATCTATAGATTTATAAAAATATTTTATAGATTTTTTTGGTTAAAATGTATGATAAATTTTGTTTTAAATTTTCAATCCTGGAATTAACTTTCCTCCGTACAAATCAATTCAAAATAACATAAGGCTATTAACTGACCAGGGTCCAGGATTCGAGTCCCAGTCCGAGCGTCAATTGTAACATTAACCTATTCTTTATGATTTTATTTTATCTGGGAAAAAGGCTAGGATTAATTTATTTAAATAAATAAAATTAAAGTAATATATATTTAATAGATGTATAAATTGATTGACCAATTTCAACATATTATAATTAAATTAAATTAGAATGAGGTGAGATTTGTATCGATTATTTTATATTGAACACAGTTGTGCATTTTAGTTAACTACCGTTAAAATATTAAGTTTGTTAACTTACCTTAACAACTACCGTACGAATTATAATATTTAAATTAATACTTAAAAAAAAAAACAAATTCAGAAAAAGTTAACCACGGTTGTGTAATTTTTACAAATGGCCGATAAACATAAGGCAAACGTAAGATACCTGTTATACAAAAAAAGGATTTTTTAGTAAAATAGGAAAGAGTCAATCGACAATTACAGTTGCTTCAGTACTACAAAACACCGCTGCCGAGTGCAGAGTGCAGCCGTGCAGGAGCAGGACTATTGGATTTTCGGTTAGAGACCTATAGAGTATAGATACTCCGGCCCACGAGAGTCCGACCGTCAAAATTCGTCTGTCGCTGCGCATCGGCCCCCCTCCCATATACGATATACCGAACCAAAGGTAATCATACTCATATATATTTATTAGCTGTGCTTTTGTGAACCGCTGTATACACGTTGCTGAGTAGTGGGAATGGAATCATGGTGGGAGAAAAATCGGCTAGCAATGTTCGCGAGCGTCAGTAATCTACACGCGGTTTACGGTCGGACCTCTTGGCCCGGAGTATAGGTTGATTGGAAAATGTCAATTTGTCTTACAAAAATGAGTAACTAATTTGAAAATGTAAAAATGCTTAAATTACATAAAATAAAGTGATAAAAAAAAATGTTTGACAACACTTGATTGTTTATTGATTATTTAATAGGGTAATACCTGGGTAATTAATAATTGTGTTTAATAAAAGTAATATTTAAATTAGACGGATTAAGTTATAGGTATATAAAAAAAAATATGGCATCTTTACCTGATATCGTTAGGAAATGATAACATAATATACTAGGCAATGGTATCATTTCCTTCCACTATTAGGAATTATCAAAATTTCCTAGGAACTGTCATAATTTCCTAAATGTCAAAATTTCCGGTAACATATACAGGGCCGGCGCTAGAGCCTAAAAGTATTGGCGCCCAGACAACAGTTAGGTATAACTATAATTCATATTAAAACTTAACTTATCTAGTTTTTAATTCAGAAAACTGTTTGATTGCTTCTTCATAATACTTTTTGGGCCAAATAATTTTCAATTGATTAAATTGCGAACGAAGAAAGTCCATCATCTGTCATCGAGGAGCTCAAATAAGTTTTTATTAATTTAAGTTTAGAAAAACTTCGTTTACCGGACACTACCGTAACAGGGATCGTCAGCAATATTCTTAGAGATATACACGTGTAAGGGAATACATAAACTAATTTTATAAATAATTGTGTGTGTGGTGTGTCTATCTGGCAACTGTGTCTTTTTGATTTACGCCACACTGCGGTATTTTCGACGTAAGGCCCGAAAGAAACCGTTGTTTTACCACCGCGGTTTTTATGTAATCGTCTTGTTATATGAATTTATTTATAAATGGGTAAATATTTTACGAAAATAATTATTACGATCATCTATATATTTTATTTACACACACAAATGCGGTGGTGTGCTTCCATGCATTATTTTTACATCAAAACCAGCGGTATCGATGCAGTGTTGAAGTAGAAGACAGAACTGTTATATTTTTACGAATCACGATAGTTCATTATACAATTATGATACAATTGCAGATGTATCTTGAATTAAAACGACATTAGATAATACGCGTACCAAAATTCTAAAACAAAAAAAAAACCCGAAACGTTACGAAATTTAATTAATCAATATAATAGTGGTCAAACTCTAATAATTTATGAATATGTATCAACAATATGTTTTTTTTGTCCTAATATTGTACTTTTTAAAATTATATATATTTTTTAATTTTTAATCTTACTATTAATTATTTATATTATATGACTGTAACGGTTTAAGTATAAATTAAAAATTGTAATTTTGTAATTTTGCAAAAATATAGCTATTCAATTTTAAAAGTTTACCCGGTCGCAGTTTACATGAGCTTATATCGATTCCGCCGATTTTGTATCGACTCCGACGGCTACTGTTTATAATATCTACACATTGATTCCACCGGACACTGTTCATCCCCCACCACCCTTGTATATGGATTTTAAAATGTATAGTATATTTAATATAATTTGGAGAATATATGTATATAATTATAAATTATAATATTTGTATTTAATTAATATGTATACATGTCAATATATTGTTAAATGTATAGTGTAAATTGTATAAAATGATTATAATTGTATAATTCAAAATTAAAGTTTATAACTACTTTTGGTAATATTTGGACCCAGTTAATAAGTTAACTTAGACATTTTCAATACATTGTTTTTTTTTTGTTAAAAGCATTATTTTTGATATTTTGCCAAATAAATGATTTTAAAGCATTTGAATTTTGAATTATACAATGTAGACTACCTATACATTTTACAATTTATTTACATGTGACCAATTTATTCACATATAGGTACATAATATTAATTAAATACTAATATTATAAATTATAACTATAAAATTGTCTAAATTATACTAAATAGTCTATACATTTTAAAATATACATGTAAGGAGTCGATATGCAGATATTATAAACAGTAGCCCTCGGAATCAATATAAACCCTTTTCTTAAGCAGGTAGTTTCGGCGGAATCAATAAATTCCCGTTTACATGTCACCTTTTTACATTTGATAAAAACTCGGCCGCAGTTTACATATCATCTTTTTACACTTGATAAGAACTCGGGGTCAGTTTACATGTATTATTTTATGTTTACCTGTACTTTAGGTGCTGTTTACTATCGCCGGCTCAAGCACCGGTTAGAAGTGAAGGCTGAAGGCAGTGAAGGGATTTATGTTGCATTTGGTTGTTCCTTTAAGCTGTAGCCAGTCCTCCAGACCTGCAGTGTACCCAATTTCGAGGTTGATTAGTGCTATCTTGTGGTACCTATTAATTATTGTAATACATCCTTAGCTATAAAAATTGAACATTTTTTTAAATTTTTAACTTCAAAATAATTTGAAAAGTTTTGTTTTGTTGACGCATTTTTTCAAAATTTGAAATTTAAATGCTTATAAAAATAATCATACATCAAGTTTTTGAACCAAGCTAAAATATATTACAAGGTTCCTCATAAGTTGTTATAATAGCAGTAAAATACCAAAAAAAAATATTAAAGATACATAGGAATGATTTTTTTTTATAAACATTTTTGACAAATTTCATCAAAATTATGAGAATTTTCCAATTATTTTGAAGTTAAAAATGTATAAAATATTCAATTTCTATAGCCCTGAATTTAAAATTTAAAACAAGGTTTCTCATACTGTAGGTAGCTGAAAAATCTAAAAAAAAAATAAACACTATTTTTTTATAGACATTTAAAGTTTAAATTTGGACGAAACTAGATGTTTAATCGAATAAAATAACAGTTTTAGTTATTTTGTTGTGATTTTTAAAAATATTAGTCGTGAGTACTTACTATTGAGATTTTTAAAGTACCTACCTACATTATTATATTTTACAAACAAAAAAAAAAAGTAAAATTAGATTTGCAAATTGCATTTGCAAAAGGAAAATAAATTACTTTAATAGTATTATAATATTATAATATTATAATATATAGGTACTTAGTGATAATTTAGGGTGACAGACAGTCTTCGCTCAGAATCGTTTTTTTGTAAACAGCTAATTATTATCATTGAAATCAAATTTAACACATCCATTACACTATTACAGTGACCCACGCAACACACTTTGAAAAAGAAATAAGGTCAATTTGTATTGAGATAAAAATGTAATTGGGACTAATAAGTTTAATAGCAGACCGATCAGTTTTATTTCAGTTTTATTATGAGCTGGTCTAAATCTTAACCCCTGTCTAAAATACAAAAATGATGCCACTGATTTATTTTAACATTTATCTATTGTTTTTTTTACAGAATGTAAATATTATCTTAAACAATAAGCTACAAACAATTTTTATAGTTTAACACTAATGTTGATATACGGTTTCGAATTGTAGTCGTTGACCATAAATCGTCTAACACCGACCGATATTTAAATTTAATATTTTCTCTACAATGCGTCAACGCCAGACGCCAATCCGCGGAAAACAACGGCAACTGACTACGCTCAGTAATCCGCGGTCCTATATATTATAACAGGAGGATATCGTGGACTGCGGCCGCAGAGACACGCCCACTGTCCACACCGGCAGTAGTCAACGGATTGGCCGAGTCATGAGTTTGTTGTTTTTCATTTACCGAATAATTAGTCGCACATGACTTATTATTTTGAATATGACACTCGTTTTTGCTTAAATATAATTGAATTTACTTCATGTTTCATATAGAGTACTAGTATGCCAGTGTTTAACTCGTATTACAATATATTTCACGCCTTGTATACTTAACATACTTATATTATGCTTAATCATTAAACTCTAGATTTATTGTGATGTCCGCGAAGTCCCCCCCCCCGACAACTTTGTTTGATCGATTTGAAAAATATACCATTAATTTTCAACTGATTTGGAACAATTTGCAACGCCAATATTGAAATTTGCAATACCATCCATTCTTCGGATATTCCGATTTCTCGCATGGGGGGGGGGGCAAACTTCACGCAGCACTGTCCTAGTTTGAGTTATTAACTCCAAACTAGTGCCAATATTTTGTAACAAATAGAACTATAGAAGCGCCACATTTTCTAATTTTCCAATTTTAATTGACTTCTACCCCAATTTTTATAATTTTAACTATAACATGCGGTGAATTTGGCCCCACCAGGCACCAATCACCATGTTATGATGACTACACAAAACTTGTACCAATTTTTTTCAACTTATTTCTAACTTTTTGCAACTAGCATAAAACAATTGCAACTTTGTATTTTCTTTGAATTTGCTATACTAAAATTGGTGGGGCCAAATTTACACAGCCTCGCCACATATTTGTATCAACTACAATATTTTTCATAATTAAGCAACTAATTTGCAACTTTGGTGACCTCCATGAAAAAAATTGCAACCTTTCGTAGTTATGCAAGAATCGGTCTTTCGATAGGGTGAAAAGCTAAAAAAATTTTCAAGATAGTAATTTCTCGGGAATATAATTTAGTTTGCGAATTCACAATTTTTTTTTAAAGTACTGTACTTTATACATTGCTTACATTTTTATTTTTAAATTGTAAAGTTCGACTTCATAGCCAATTTGTAGAACTTTTCCGCTAACTATGTAAGTTGTATACTTGTATGTAATTATTAATGAACAAATTAACTTTAATAATCTCCTTGTTAATAAAACTCTCTATACATAGAAATAAATAAATATAAATTGGCTATACAGGGAAAAAGTGATCACACAATTCTCACCGCCGGTCAGCCATGATATACCATTAAAAGTACAGTATGTGTTTGTTAAAAACAATAAGTATCAATAGTCTATACAACACATATTATCTGTAGAATAATGTAGATTGTAGAGTAATTTATTTGTTTGAGTTCGGGTTGCCCAGCTTAGCTTATATTCCGTTCAACGAGAGGTCGAACGGTATCTGCCATGTGGACTGAGCGCTCGTTCAGGTCCTATTTTTTCCTTCCAAGGAACCCAATCGCTAGTCGCGGCAGCTGCACACGCAGCCGATTCTAGCCTATAACGCTGGCATATAAGTACTGCCGTCGCACGCAGTGGTTCAAAAATCAAAATAGTTGGCCAATATTCTAATTTTCACAGAACTCTTATAAAATTAACTATTACTTACATAATAAATATCAAAATAATAATTCGTATTCGAATACCGACTTAAATGGCCTGCACGTGACCTGTTGTTTTGATTACAAACATGTTTTACCGGAAAAACTCTCAAACCTCGTAAAAATATCCAATTTTGATAATTTTTTTTTTGGTATAAGAAACATTTTTTTCAGAGCACATTTAAAAAAAACAGAAAATCAAATATAAGTCAATGTTAAGCAATTTATTTTTTGTTATTAATTATATATTTTTAATTTAAAGCTTTCAAACTTCAAGTGCTCACTACAAAGTAAAGAGCAAATATGAGCAACTAATGATGATATTTTTGTAATCTGTAGATTGTGACTTAACTGGTGGTGTGAATAACGTCGTGTAACTCGAAGAAAAAACTTATAAAATTTATATTTTTATAAAAGCTTATAGGTTTATTATCATATTATTTCTTGCATTGTACATTTCAATGACCACATGCGGCTTAATAACAATTGTACCTTTCATTAAATACTATCTTTGTAACTTATCTAACATAGATAAATTGATCAACACTTCAATTTCATTTTATTTTATTTACTATATAGACAAATTAAACTATATGACGATTATTGACAAAATACCATCGGTTTTAAAAAAAAAACTTTAGTTTGTCTACTTTTATATTACTTTATGAGTATACCTAATACTATTTTGCAATAATACTTATATTTACATATTAATACGCCTTGGGTAGTATACAAAACAATTTTATTATCTTTATTTGAGTATTTTCATATTCAAAATATCGAATATTGGCCAACTATTTTGATTTTTGAACCACTGTGCGTCGGTTGGTGGGGATGTGCAGAACGAGCCAATTTCCTTTTCGTTCTTTCGTATTAAACATAGTATAGGGTACTGGGTAGCCCAGGGTAAACTAAGAGAAAGAAAATCAGGACTGCAAGAATTTGTCAATTTAATTCGATTAGAGAAATTACGATGTTAAGAAGTATTCTGGCCCCCTCTACCACGATAGACTAATTCCGGTGTAACTACAAAAGGTTAAAAATGTATATAAAAATATAAAAATAATGAATTGAATATCACTTGTAAACTTCCACAATCCACATGCATTAGTTGTTAAATACATAGTAGAATAATTAGTAGCCCATATTTCAGATGCAAAATCAGAACTGAAATCTATCGTAAAATATAAGTGTCTACTATTAATAGTCCCAGAAAGTTTGAAATCAGCTGTTGAAGGCTGAATCTTAATAAACCTTTGCAAGACATTCACCTACCATTTCAGGTTCTAAAAACGGCAATCCAATTATAATATGTTAAAAACTTGCCTATATCACTATCTTTATTTTTGAAGTTTATAGATACTTAATCCCAAAAATTGTATTTCTCGCCACTTTTGATATAGATGCAACCGACAAATTTTTATGTATAAAATACTACTACTATAGTAATTAGTAGCCTATAGCCAAATTAAACGAATCACCTAATGTAGGTATAGATGTTTTAAAAGCTATACAAATATTACATCTGACTTAAAATTAAAATTAAATTTATTGCATTGTTGTTACTTGTATTAATCCTTCGAATGCATTTTGATGGTTTTCAAATTTTTTATCCGTAATAAAAATATTCAATTGGATAATGTTCCATACTTCCATAAATATAAATTTGAGAAATAAATGCAAAATTACCTCGGAAATGACGTAAATTACTTCCACAAGAAAATCGAATAAAATTCTTTTTATTTTCGTTAATTAATAAAAATTGTTCATCTTCGTTGGATTTGATATCAATAATAATTGAATTATTATTTTAGATTATTAATCAACAACAATATTAATAATCTAATAATTAACTTGAAATTATTTTTGATTAATAACCGATTAATATCGAATTTCGATTTTTGGTTGTATCAATCCATATTATATACTTTTTTTTTTTGTGGGTGTTTCTTGGGGGTACTTTGCCTTTGCTGGACTTTCTTCCCCTAGTATCAGCCTCATTTATTGTGAACAAAACAAACATAAACTGGCTTACAACAGATAACGGACTCTATCCCGCTTAATTCCGCCTTCATCACACATTGTACTTAAAATGTTGTAGCTGCCTTTCGCCATCTTCGACCTCCCTCTTTGACAGCACTTGATGGACATACCTTTTTGTCCCTTCCCAATTGCCTTTAAACTTAAGCATGTAGCCGAAAAATTGTATCCAGCTCGAAATCACCTATAATTCGTCCTTCGAGCTCCCTTCGCTGCTACCATCAACGATAGCATCGGAATATAGTTTAGTCATACAGCATATTATTATATACTATCTTTTATATATAATACCTGTCCTATTATATATGCGAAAAACTCTGTTACGTTTTCATGACTAAACCGCTGAACCGATTTTGATGCAATTTAAAAAATGGTAGGCGATAGTTTAAATCCCGAGAAAGGACTTTTTTAAATCAACAAAGAGGGTGAAACTAAATAACCACTCTATTATGGTAAAAAGTAAATTGCAAGGATAGAAATTTAAAACTTGGAAATGTTGTTGATTTTATATTGTAGGCATCGTTTGAGAAGGCTTTAGAAATTTAATGCCTAATTGGCAGAAGGGGAAAACTTCATAATGTGGAACTCCAAATACTTTTTCAGAGGCCGAATATAGTTAAAGAGATTGCCAAACGAAAACTAAGTTGCCAACAGGGTTCTTTGGTAAAACGGGTGATCGAAGAAGAGCCTATAGGAAAAAGACCACTAGGTAGACCTAAGTTGAGATGGGAAGATGGTGTGAAGAGAGAAGTGGAAAGGATAGAGTCTGGTGTAAAATGGAGTGAAGAAGCGGAGGACAGGGATAGGTGGCAAAGTTTATCGTTTTCAGTTTAGTCTTAAGAGCCGAAACTAAAGAAGAAGAATTGGCCGAAGGGGTGCAAAGTTCGTATGGAAAATAATATACTTAAATGTTCAAATTTACTTAAAACTTGATACTCATGCGCTACACAATTAATGATGCAGGCTAAGATTAATCTAGCTTTCTGATTTCATCATAACTTATCATAAAAACTACTGATAGGTTAGCGAAGCTGCTCGAAATAACTTGATATTTATAAGGTGTCGAAAGTAATCAATTATATGAAATAACCATGCATGTATATAGTGAGCCCCATTAATTATTTATTGTGTCAACTCTTTTTAACATTTATGTTGACTAGATGTGGTTATTGGAATGCTAATTTATTCTTCTGTTATGAATTCGTATACAATATGATCATGAGACCTTAATATGTATATACTTTTTGAGGAACTCATATTTTAAACACCATTTATAACGGCATTTGTAGTTTTTATGTTTTTTAAAAATGGTGTCTTCGCAGATGTAATTTATGGCCAAGAATAAAAATGTAACTAATCTGTTTTTTCAAGTTTTAGTAAATTATAAAATGTCATAGTATTGTATATGCAGTATATACAACATAAATACATAATACATACACAGCACAATATATAGTAAATATTTGTATTATGTACTTCAACGTTTAAATTTAACCCTGTAATTTCTTCTTATAATTATTACTGTCTGTACTTTTGTTTTAAGTGATTTAAATCACCATATTTTGTAATCATATAAATAAATAATTATATGTATAACTTAAAGAATAATTATGTTACGATTAATAATATTTTTTTCTTTTAAATGTTTTTTTATTTATTTATACAATTGTTTGCAATAAACAAGTTTATTATCAGCCCTAATCATCATCAAAAGCGCTCGACTGGACGGCGGTGAACGTGCTAACCAATCTACCAGGTTGACGTTCAAATATAAGGGTGAATGACTAATGTAGCCATCATTGGCAATACTGTTCGAATTTGTTCTCTATGACCCGAAAAACCCTGGATGCTGCAGGTAGGTATTGATTTTTGTTTGATAAACTACGACGCAATAATAATTTATTACTTGGCGACAAGCAGTGCAGACGACTAGTTGTCTGTCATAGTGTCATTCATTCGGTTTCGCGTTTATATTATATTTTGTTGCTCATTTCTTAACCGTATATAGTTCAACTTTGATTATTTGTCAGTGTAATTCTTGGTAGGACGAAACATTTTGTGTTACTGTTAAGTATTTCATTAGTCATTTTAAACGTCTACATTTTGGAAGTTTTCCATACAACTATACAAGATTACAGGTGATTAATTAATTAATTATACTAATGATAACTTTTGTTCAACCTTCTTAGTTCTTAACATACTTATAAAGTCAAGTCGGCTACATTGATAATTTAATATAATGAAAAAAGTTGTAATTATTATGACTCCATTGATAATTTATGTTTAAAAATAAATGTATAAGTAAGTACCTGTTTTGATATAATTTCAATGGTCATTCAAATATTTGTTTGTGAAATAGTATGATGGTCTCCGATGAACAAAAACCACATAAATCACTTTGCAGGTTTATCAATAATTCGAAATGCAGCTGCGTATTTAGGATTTTACTACTTCTTTACCCCCACCACCCAACAACTCTAGATGTACAATTTACTATTTCAGCTAATTTCTCTACATATCGATTTTGCTCCTCGCCCCAGTTAAAATGTATTTTTGAAGCCGCAGGTGAATTGAGGACCATGCAAGGTGTGTGAGTAAGTAAAATCAGAAAATAAGGCACATGCAAAACATTGCAACGGTGGCCTATGCCAAAGATTTCTGTTTTTTTATAAATTTATTTGTAATAATATATTAATATGTATATGCTTTAATCGACTAGGGCTGCGCGGTTATTTTATATTATCATTAATTGTAATAGATTATTTTCTATATTTATTAACCCTTTATAGGGCAGTAGTGTTAGTAAAAAAAAAAAAATTATGAAATTAAAAATCGTGTAACAAAAGACTAAATAGAGTAATAATTTAAAAAAATATATATATAATATTCTATACAGTATTCTGCGTTTAGTGATATATTGACATTTATATTAGCGCTCTCTACCAACGAGTTTTTGAAACAAAACCTTCAGAATTTTATTTTTTTTTGTGGGAAATTATTTCCCAGTGATATTGTAAAGGGTTAAAATATCGATATATTTGGTTAGGTTAGTCATTTAACTGATATAATAATTCTTGAGTTTAGACCTATTCATTAGTGAAAACTAATAGCTAAGAAAAAGCGGAAAAAAAATGCAAAAAAAGGGCAACTGTTACCGTGGATCGAACTCGAGACCATGTCTTTAAGATCCATCTACAATGCCACTGCGCTAGAGGGAAATTGCCACGGGCTAATCATTTTAGGTTATATACATTAAAACCTTCCCTGAATCTAGACCTATTGATTACTGAAAACTGTACTAAAATCCGTTGGGTACTTTTTGAGTTGTGCGCATAGAAGCCATTATACATACAAAAAGGGGTTCTCTTTTATACAGTATACAGATATTCCTATTACATGTTATTTTAACATTAACTATACATTTTATTATTGATACAGGTATCGATTAAAACCAATTATAATTCATGAACTGTTAATCGATTATAATTTTCTACATATTGATTATTTGGAAATAAAATAACCGCGCAGTCTTACATATTCCTACTAATAATTATAATAGTTATTAAAATATGTAACCATTGACAACTCTATAAATAAACAGAGATTATACCTACATGTATACCACATCAAAAAGAGCACTTTCAGTTTTCTCAGAATTTTGAGCGTATAATATGTACGGAGGATGGGATATTATATGCCAGAAACCTTCACGGGAGTGTACTCAACAACTTCCAGAAGTTTCATGGCGATAGGATGAATGCATAAGAGTGCATAAAGTGCGTTCACCTCTTGTAAAATTCTGGTTGCGTTACTGCTTTATTATATTATTCAAGTCTTGTATTTTTTGGATTCTAGTATTTTATATAATTCCATAGCAACCAATAAATAATAATTTTAAAATAAAAAATGATAGTTATTAGTGGCGGCTTGTGGGCGCTGATGAAGGAGCGCGACAATATGATAAAGTCCTCTGTCTTAGAGTTACAAAAATATAATAACACACATACTTCTAATAACTAATATTTTATTGCAGCTTAGAATTTACAACTGGTTAATTAGTTCTATAAAAACATAATGTTATCGTCGGATATAATGCTCTTTGGGAGTATATGAATTAAACTAAAGCCATTTATTCTTGATATTATTATTTAATTGATTGTTGAGACGACGCCAAATGCTAGCATATGATCGCATTTATCCGCACGCACACGATCAATCGCGTTGCTTGTGTATTTAGATCGTATACGGGTTGGACGACGTCAAGTTTGGTCCCTACATATGGCGGCCGCTACACTAGCGTATCAGCGTATTGGACCCTGGTACTCCCATGAAACTAATATCTATACTCTGGCCTACGAGAGTCCGACCGTAAACCGTATTCAACTGACGGAGCCGGATTTTCTCCCATCATAGTTTCAGTCTGAGTACTCTCACTATAGAGTATAGACAATGCGCAGGATTAGTTTTTACGGACGGACTCTCATGGGCCGGAGTATATACGGAGTCAATAATACTTACGTCAAATTATACAAATTATACGTCAAAATGAACAGTGAAATTATTATTATTTTCTAATTTTAATGATGATCAGCAGAACAATACAATTTTCATAAATTTAAAATAAAATTGTAATTTGTACTTTCCTTCAATTTTAGGGGGTGTGATCGTCCTGTCGTCCAAGCCATGAGCCACCATAACTGATAGTTATGAGTATTGAAATATAAAAAGCATTTTAGATAAACATCTAATGGGGTCGGTAAAGTCAAATTGCACTTACTTTTGTCGAATTGTACTCGGGTTCAAAAAACGATAATGTTCGAATAAATTGCGCTTGTTCCGACTTCTATAAAAGTATAAAACCAATATTTTATTGTTTTTATCATACCTAATAATTACATATTATAGACATAGAATTACAATATTTAAAAACAATTATAGAAAAATATATTAATTTTTTTAAAATTAATAAAAAACTATTATTTAAATTCTACATACGAGTAGGTAGTTATAACTTATAATTTCAAAATAATAATATAAAAATATGTATTTACGTTAATTTTTAAATGAATTATGTCGAGTAAAAACCTCACTGTAAAACGAAATCGACTGGCAGACACATGCAATTGTCAACTAAAATTAATAATAAGTTGTATGGAATGATCGGATAGTGCGGAATTCAAAAACTTGGGTTTAGATAAGGAGTGTAATTCGACAATTCCCGCAAAATCTAGGGGGTTGGTGAGCGTAGCAAGATAGTCGCAGGTGGCCCGTCACCTACGGTAAGTTGATGAATATGATTAAAAAAGAAACCAAATTTGATATTATGATTATGAACAATGGTGACTTAATATCTTGGAAAATATTAATTGTACCTACCAGTTGATTAATTTTTGAAACTTTTATTACTACATACTATAGTACCCGAGTTTAATTGAGTGTTGAGCCCATCTTCTTAAAGAATTATAAAAAAATGTATTGGTTCATATATATACCTAATATGTGGCGTGGATAATTAAACATTTTTTAATAAAATAATATATTTGAAAATATTAGACGTTTAAGATTATTCTTTTCGAGAATTTAAATCATACAGAATACCTATCATTTACCATGTGGTTAAATCTTTCCAAAAATTATTAAGTACAAATATTTTAAATAAACTTGTTTTTATATGTATTTATATATATTTATATCCAACCAGGAAATTTTATAAATAATTTGAACTCATTGAAGTAACTATAGTATAATAAGGTATGACATTATAATTTTCAAAGAATAATAATAAAATAATATGATCTATGAAAAAAAATTACTGTACCTTTTAGGTAAATGACACCTTTTTCAGTTTTATAAAATAACCTAGCTCTAGTGCTATATTATCCAAGTATAGATAATTTTATGTACACATATTATGAAAAAAAGTTTTGGTAAGTATATCCAATTTTTTTATATCTTGTTCAATAATTTATTGTATAATTATCTTTTATATACTGTTAGTGGCTGTTTAAATAATTTAAATAAATTTATTATAATATACCTTATTCAAAATCATTAACATTTTTCAAAATATTTATTTTATTATACATTTTTATCTGCTTCCTCAGATAAGTTGTATGATTATTTTTTTTTATGATACACATTACTCTTATTTTGTTTTTAGAAGTATAATAAGCTTCTAAAAATGTTTAGATTTAACTATCAAATATTTGACTAGTTGTTTATTAATATTTTTTAATAACATATTTATAGTTATTTAATAAAGAGTAAAGAGACAGGGCCAGAGAGATAGGTACCCCGCGAAATGATCAATTACTCTGCTAATGATTTGAACAACTTTTGGTATAATACTCTTCTAGAAAAATATTGAACTTTATAATATAAAATTTTAAATGTTTGTTTGTGAATTAATAGAAATGCCAAAAAAAAAAAAATTGAACAAGTAGACTATTTCATTATTTTAATAGAAAGTTTACTACACTACTTTCTTTCAATAAATTGTGTAACAATATTATTTCCATATAGGTAAGTAATAAAAATCTTTCCCAGTTTTCTGAGTATAGGTACATAGAACATTTTCTTCGAAAAGCTGAAAGTAGTGTGTACCAATACTTGCCAATCTTCTATACATTTTGAAACTATTTTAATTTTAGATTTTAAATAAATTGGCCAGATGCAATTAGGTGTCAAATATTATGTACTGATATATAATATTTAAATATTAATTTTTAGGCATATTTTAGTTTGTTATTTATAGGTACCTAAATAAAGATAAATAGATTTTGATTTCCATTAATTTTTATTAAACTTAACACCATTTATAATATAATTAATAAAATATTTTTGAGAGAAATAATATTAATTAACCTATTAAATATGTAATATATTAATTATTAACTTAATTAACCTTATTTACTAACCTACTTTTGTATTTTAGGAAAATAAGAGTTAATAATAAGTAATACCTAATTACTAAATAAGAGGGTACCATTTAAAAAACATAAGTTGATACATGTTACCTTAAAAAAATTAGAAAGACAGAAATAAGGTTATCTACTTTATAAGTGATAGTTTTAAAAAGAAGATAAAATATATTTTGAAAAATTTTAGTGATGTAAAATTGTGGAAAGCTTTATTTATTAATTAAATTTAGGAATTAATAATATTAGGCTTATCCAATAGTTTTTTAGTGCTTGTTTATTACTACAACACTATGATAGTTTGTATGTATACCGTACTGCTTTGTATTAATATTACACTATTTTTATACTGGATAATATATTTAAATAAATAAGTATGCATGAATATTTTCATTTAAAAATTTGTCACAGAAAGACACTGAACTACTGGAGTAAATAAATTATATAGAGCATTAACTAAATTTACTCTTTTCTAAACAACTACGGTTATATCTATTTTTGTCATCAGTGGCCTACTATACAAGATACAACTTGAAATCTTTAATCAAGACATAACACATACGACATACCTACATAATATTCTATATTCATTATACTAAAATTCATTATTAATAGTTAATAGTTTAATACATTATAAAATGTTATCTTTAGAATTTTAGATAATTAATTAATCATTATCATGCCCTTATCCACAAAGTGTAATTAATATTAGGATAATTATCATTATTTAAAAATCTTGGCAAATCTATTATAATTGTATTGGCTTCTGAATTTAAATCAGTAATTTACAACCTAGACCCTGTATACAAATAAACGTTTTGTAAATTATAAATAAGTAGGTATGTAAAAAAAAAAAAAAAATAAAGGGATACCTATATACCTATTTATAAAAAAAAATATATTTGAGGTCATTCAGTTATATTTTAAAGATTAAAAAATATTGATCTAGTCTACACATATAGTTTTTGCAGAATGTACAATTGTTGTTGCATATACATATTAATATATTATATTATATGATACAAAAATAGATATAGAGTTAATGTGTTACGCCTTCTTGGTAAATTGTAGTACTTCATTGGCTTACATAAAAAACAAATTATAGGTAGTATGTAGGTAGTATATACTTAAGTAAGATAATTCTATTTAAAAGCGTACAAGTAAAGGTCTACACATTTAGTTTTTGCAGAATGTACAATTGTTGTTGCATATACATTATACATATTATATATACATACTATATATGATACAAAAATAGATGTAGAGTTAATGTGTTACGTCTTCTTAGTAAATTGTAGTACTTCATTGGCTTACAGAAAAAACAAATTATAGGTAGTATGTAGGTAGTATATACTTAAGTAAAATAATCATATTTATAAAAGCGTACAAGTAAAGGTCTATACATTTTTTTAGTTATTAGTTATATTTGAAGAATGCTACACTTTAGTAATTAATAAATGTAGAAAATAAAAATTTTAATTAAACACTACATATTTTCTTACTCATTAGTTATGTTGTCATTAACATTGTAAATTTATAACAACCACAGTCTTAATATATCTACTAATTAAATTAAGTATTTTTTAGGTTCATCATAAGAAAAGTGTCGAAGTATAAGAAGCAATCACCAAGAAATACAAGGAAAAAATACTGGTCCAAGGTTAACTTTGAAAAAAAATCATCTACAAATAATAGTTTTGTTATAAAAGAATAACATTCAAATTCTAAAATGAACCGTCAATTATTTCAAAATGGACCACATATTAACAGTATGCCTTATGGAATGGCCCATGCTTCAACCTCCAACATGGCAGTATCAAACGACACAAATTATGGCGCTGTTGATCTTACCTTGAATGCTTTTACTGGTAACCATATTGTGACTCATAATCATTACGGAACAGTACAAAACAATGCTCAAATTGGAAACAATTACGTTTCGCAAATCCCAATTGATTGCGTAACACATGGGGATGGCAATTTTAGCGAAGATACTGCAGTGCATCAACAATTTAATCAATCTGCTGGCGGCCAATCTTTCCAACCTTTTCTGCGTTCTCCAACACCGGTCGATTTTATTCCCCCAGGTAATTATTAATCATATGTCTATTTAAAAAACAAATAAATAATAATTTAGAGTCAACAAGAGTTTTGCGTATTTAAAGTTGTGTAATATAATTAATAATATTACACACAATTCCATTATTTTTTGATTATTACCAGCTATAACTTTAATATAGTAATACTTTATATTTAAATAATTGGAATTTTTTTTTTAAATTTTATACCTAGTACCTAGTTTGTTTAAAATTAAAATTTGACCTATTTACAACTATGTCTTAATTATAAATTTTAATTTTACAGAACTTACTTATCTTCTGCAATACTTGACCTTACCAAGTTTTACTCCAATAGCCCCTGGAGGAAAGAGACCAATTATTATTGATGGCTTAAATATTGGTTATAGGTAAATTTTATATCCATACAGCTATCTTTAACAATATACAAAGTTAATAGTTATTAGTCATTACTGGGGCCCGGATTTTTATGCAAAAATTATTGATAAATATGCATATATTTATGTACTCAAAAATTCAAAAATATGCAAAAAAATTGTTTATGGTTTGCTAAAAAAACTAAACATCTAAAAAATTATAAAATATATTATGTAAAAAAAAATACAATTTAAATGTCAGTATAGGTACTTCTGCTTACATATGTGTACAAACTATTATAGGTACTTATAGTTTAATACTTTAATTCAATAAATGCATAATTAATAACGGAAAATGTAATATTAATTTTGGAACAAGTACCAACTTAAAGTTACAAAATGTGATTTTAGATTTTCAAATTGGAATTTCTGAGATTGTCATGTAGCATTTATTTATATTTTGAAAAACTTCTTAAGCGGATGTCAGAGCACTGTTGGTTTTCTCTCTCTGGCCCGCGCGCAACATAGACTAAACGCATTTACGCAGAATCATTTTTTAAAGTTTTAAAGTAATCTTAGAGTAAAATCACCCATTACAAAAATGATAGAGGATAATATTTTTGAGGGTATGACATATTGATTTGTCTAAATAATGTCTTAAAACAATTAAGAAATCATTTAAATTTACAAAATTTTATTTTTATTTTGAAAGTCAAATACAAAGTCAAATAATAATTAAATATAAAATCAATATGTCATACCCTCAAAAATATTATACTCTATAATTTTTTTAATAGGTGATTTTACTCTAAGATTACTCAAAAATCATTTTCAATGATTTTTGATGAAAGCGTTTCATCTATGTTACGCATGGATCTGAGAGAGAAAATAAATATTGCGCTGACATCCTCTTAAAAAAATTATATTTGTGAATCAGAGCAAAAAATTTAAAAAATCAGTAACTATAGTTATAAAAAATGTAACTTTTATGAAATGTATAATATTTTGAATCAAAATAATTCTAGGTGAATTATAGAAGAATATGCATTTGCATAAAAATCTGGTCCTCTGTAATTTATTCATTATAGAGTTAAGTTAAAATAATATAAATTGTTTTTATGGACTTTGAAGCTATTAGGTTAGGTTACTTGTGCTTAAAAACTAAATATTTACAATTTACAAATATATTTAAGCATTTGCACAATAATTAGACAAATAAATTAATTTTTGAACATCAGAAATGATAGGTATATTATACTAAGGCAACTGAGGATTCCCAAATTATGAAATCAATATTAACTTTAACTAATAATATGATAATGAAGTTAAAATTAAACTACATTTTATAAAACGTGTGAGTGTCTTTTTTTAAATATTTATAATTAACAATAATTGTAGACTTATAACTATTTAAATATTATATAAATAAAAATGAAAAATTATGTTTTGATCATTTATATTTAGTTAATTTTATTTAGTTAGGTATTATTTAGAAGTAGATAAATTCATATTTAAAGCATATGCACAAACCAAGATCATTAGTTCTTTTGAATAACTAATTACATAACAAAAATAACATTCAAAATTAATTTTAAGTAGTTATAATCATTAATTATAACTAGAAATAGTTTTTAAAAAATGACCTATGAGAGATCTCATAAATGGTTTGCAGTTTTCCGCTGAAGTTTATAGTCCTATGTATTATACAAAAGCCTTTAGTTTATTTTTCCATCTTAATTATTTATATTACCTTAGTAGCATTTAGAAAAAATATCTGCAAATAATTATTGTCCATCTTTTAATTAACTTTGGTGTTAACATATATTCATATCAATGATTATTGTTCTTACTTGAAGTTTTGTTGCTATCATATAGTTACATTGAACACATTAAACTAATAATAAGACTTTGTAATAATATTAAAAACTTAAATTGTAAATAAATTATATTTTTGTTGTTTAATTATTTAGCCATGGATGCCATAGGACATTTTCTGCAAAAGGCATTTTATTATGTGTACACTATTTTAGAAAACTAGGATTTCCATCCGTGAAAATTTTATTACCACATCATCATAGAGGCATTCCTGGAACACTAACTCATGAAATATTAGAAGTATTGATGAAGTATGGATTTGTTTATTTTACACCCAGTAGAAAAATCCAAAACGTTCGTCTAACATGCTACAGTGATCGGTAATCTTAAATTGATTTATTATTATACATATCACTATTTATTTTTAAGATTTTACTGTTTAATGTAATTACTTATTACATATTATGAATAAAATGTGACAATGCTATGTACTATTTACCCTAACAAAAATCCATTACACTAATTCAGAACAATGTTAATACTTTTTGGATGAGCCCTGGCCTCATATTATGATTGTGTTACATACAGACTTGACCTATACATAAAATTGAACTTGTCCCATAGTTCCATTACTCATTTGAAAAAATTAATATTCTATGATGTACTATTAATACGAGTACATATTGTGCATAACTATATTTAAAAAAAAACTATAGTAGATATTGTATTTACAATCTTTTAAACTTTATAACCTTAAAATAGGAGGAAAATAATAATCATTTCCTATGTATTATTTTATTTTAACTGTCTATGCTAATTATTAGTATACTCTATAGTAGTGTACTAGTGTTGTAACTATAGTTTTAGACTTTAGTCAGTATCGGCCTGGCCATAGCCGTTAGGCCGCAAACGTGTCCGGGGCCCCCAACCGGGACCCCCAACTATGAATATTGGATAAAGGTATTGAATATTATTATATATTATACCATTTATACCATTATTATAATTTTTGGGGGCTATTCTGAAGAAATGCATCTTGGGCCCTTTAAGTACCAGGCCGACACTGGCTTTAAGTGTAATATATGAGGCCACCTACAGAAAACCAATTTAGGTTGTTTAAATTAATCTTGCCCTATTCCCTTTCTTTCATAAATCACAAAACTGCATCACAAAATAAGTATCAACATAAAAAAAAAAATATTATTTTAAAAGTTATTACAAGTCTTAATAATGAATTTATAGTTTTAAAAAAAATGTGTTACCTCTATTGTCTTTTATTATTTTTTCTCAGAATTATACTTGATTATGCTTATAAATGTGGTGGAGTTGTCGTATCAAATGATAACTTTAGAGATCTTTATGGAGAAAATGAAAGATACAAAGAAATCATTGAAAACAGGTCAGTTATATAATTTATTTAAAATATACTAACCTATATAATATTATAATAATTTATATCTAATTTGTATGAATTTAGTATATTAGGTAGGTATATACATAATACATTTATACCTATACAAATAATAAATGTTACATGTTTATACATATTTTAATATCATATACTATTATACTCTATACCAAATAATAACTCGCCGCCTTGACGTATACGAATGAGCCGTGGAACAACGTCCGAACTCCTGGCAGGCAGCAATGTCTAAATCGTTTTGTGATGGGTCGATTTGGTCGCTATCGGTCGGCCATTGTCCACGCCGCCGTACAGCGGCATAAACTGTTTAGAGTGGGGTAATGGGGTACCCATGCGTGCTCGTTTTTGACAGGTTTTCGTCCGCTGCCATGGTGCGCTCTTGATTGAGTATAGTACCTATCTTCTTTTGGCGGATTAGTGTTTATTTAGTAGATATAAATTAAATGTTAAAATAATCGACTTGTGTTAATTTAAATTAGTTTTTCTAAAAAATATTTTAACTGTGAGAAACATCTGTGTTATAATAAATGGTTCTAAAATAATATATGGGTAATAAATTATTTCTGTGTCTAATTATTCCATACAGTTTTAAAATATACAGTTATAGGTAGGTAGTAAATCTTCATTCTTCAGAAATACCTAAATTCATAAAAAACAAGAATTTTAAATTATGTCTTATAAGATGTAACTTTTATCTCACATTTTAGTGGACCAAATTCACTGGTCTTTAACATAGAAAAAGCTTGTTTTACATTTTTTTCACGTTGTCAATATTTAAGGGTTAAATAATAGGAAAGTCATCATTTGACTACATACGATCAAAAATAAATTTTATGAGCGTTAAATTTCATTGTTAGAATATTTTGATACCTAGATTATGTATAGTATTTAACATTTAAGCAGGGGTAGTGTAAAGTGTTCATCCTTAACCATTCGATAAATTATAAAGAATTATATTGACTGTCTTGACTATAGAGCGCATAGATGGCTATAGATACTCTATGTCTCTATTCAGGTTAAGATTGAACCACTCGGCCGATCATAACACATCGCGTAGGCGCATCTCCACCACTATACTGCCTCCACTGCGAGCGTTAGTATTGGGTAGGTTGTCAACCAATCATAGATCGCATAGTTTTAGCTTGGGGTTCAGATCTCAAATGATGATTCATGCCGAAGTCTATCTGCGCGAAAGCGGTTCAATCTTAACCTCTATACTTTATAGAATATAGAGTATAGACATCTAACCGATTTTTAAGGCTATGAACAATATTCATGATATTTTTATTAGTATAATGAATATTTTCACTTGAATTTATGTATATATGCAAACATGTTTATAATTAATTAATTTTTTTTAAATATATTTTTAGGCACATAATGATCATGTTTATTGGCGACGAAATCATTGTTCCATTGGATCAGTACAGTCCCCAATTCCCACATTTGTTTCTTGCAAATATTTTGCATTTTCCTGCTTAAATTCAAATATATCTGCTAGTTTTATCTCAAGTTTTAATATTTTGCATTTTCTTGCTTAAATTTCAATATATATCTGCTATCTAAAGTTCAAATAATATACATTTTTATTAGTGGCTAGTATTCTTAAATCTATGTCTGCTTATTTTATTTTTATTTTTTTGATAAGATATACTATTACTCCTATAAACAATAAGTTACAAATTATGATATATTATATTACCTACATATTTATTTATAAGTTTATATTATGTATAATTTACAAGATAATTAATTTTATCCTTTTAATGATAATTTTTGTTGATCCAATTTTAAATAACTAAAAATAATATTACAAGATTAAATTAAAATACATTTTTTCCATAATTGTTATTAAATTGATGTTAATTTTTTTTTTGACAACAAACTATTACCTCAACTAACAATGAATTATAATATAAGTATACATTATTTTATGTAGGATAATTCATTTTATTATAAGTTCTTTTAATTTTTATACATGTATTGATCATGTTTTTTGATCACAAAATTATTGTTCCAAAAAAAAGTATTGATCATACTGTTAACAATATCTGTGTTTGTTTCATTAAATTAATCATGTATGTCATTTATCTGTGTTTTCCTACATAAACTTACCTATATGTAATTACTATAAGTACAAATAAAATAAAAATTTTTTAGTATTTTAATTTTTAGTAAGCTGTTAATTACATTGATGTAAATTTTATTTTGACAATTTCGATAGGTACCTATATACCTACTCAATATTCGTAGGTCTCAATTAATGATAAACAATATTATATAAGAATATATAGTATATTAATTTAATGTGCGATGAAATATATGTAACCGGTTTTTTTTTTAATCTTCTATTACCAATACTTAACGAAAATACTAAGAGGAACTGGTCCTATTATGTGCAACCTATTTACATTATTTGTTGGTTTAATATGCGAACTGCTGACCTGCATGGTACCTATAATATAACTTGTGTACGTTATATCAAATACATATTACTAAGTCATGCACATTTATGTAGGTAGGTAGTATGGTTCATGAATAATAATCAAAAGTTGTCAATTATTGTGTGATTAAGGGATCTCCAACATTCTTCTTAAAGTACCTACTTATAGTCTTTGTTACAAAGAAGACCATAAAATTACTATTATATTATACTATTTGTTTAATGTTTTCACAGACGTTTTTTGTTAATGATTGTTTGGGTGTTGGAATTTATACCTTGGTTTGATTAAACATTTTTTGTTACAAGTACAGATGATATAAATAAAAATTAGTAAATACAATATAAAATATAATATTCAAAGAGATTAAATAAATATTACCTCAATTTTATATTAAAAACTATTTTTCTATATTACATTGTAATATTATATATATTATCAAAATACCAATATTACCTATCTAATTTTAATTGTAACTTGTAGAACAATTAACTACCTCTTAGGTTGCACATATTGGACCAATACTGTTATAAAAAAAAAATCAAGTTAATTATAAAATATTAATTTATGTCAATTAATTATTATTTATTATAAATTACATTTTAAAAAATAATATATAACTTTTCTTAGTTAGTTATGGTTTATGACATTATACAATTTACAATTGTAATTTAAGTTATTTAGACATTTAATTATTTAATACTAATTCCTTTGTTAAATTGATGTACTGTATATGATTTAGGTATTAATTAAATTATAAAGTTATAATCATTATTATGTTTTTAATTTTTATGTAGGCTTATTTAAAATTGTATTAATTCTCTATGTTTTGAAGAATGTAAACAGAACACAAATTACACAATTTACAATGATTAATCCTAAATTATTTAAGTAGTATTATTACATAGTCATTTGTATTATGGACTTTGGGTTTCCTTCAGATAATATTATAATAGTAAAATACCTTAGTTATGGCTATTTAGCTATATACTTACATATTAGTTTATGAAAATTAACATTAATATAATGAATACATAATATTATAGTTTTAGTTTCTAATGATAAATACAATGATAATATTAATTAATATTAACAGATTATTATAAATATAATTGTATAAGTTATTATAAGTGTATTGTGTATGTAACCTCAGTGGTCATAGTAGATGACCAGCTAGGATTTTAGGAGGAATAGATATAATAGTGAAATCTTTTACCATTTTAATTAAAATTTAGGTATTATGTCCATACATAATTATTTTTAAGTAGTCATACTTTCATGTCTGTTTCATTTTCATCAAAAGTAGGTAACCATGTTTGCCATAGTACAATAGGTACTTTTTTTGCTAATCACTTATACAATATAATACATATTAACTGTTGTTTTAATAAAAAATGTTCAATTGCGGAGCAATGAATGTATGGTTTTAAAAATGATGTGTATTTTTTATTTGTCATCACTCATTGCCTTTCGGTAAAAATTGCTTCACTCTTAAGCTCTGAGGGTGATCTCTGGTAAAAAATTGGTTATGGTTTGTAGGTACTTAAAACCTGGAAGGTCAAAAGTAAAAATTTCCAAATTTTTTTCAAAAATTATCTGGAAAAACAAAAATAAATTAGATGAAAATTGGAATTTATACGCACATTTTTTACAAAATTTATTTTTTTTTTTGTATTTCAAAAACAAATAACTGTAAAAACTTTAATAACATTTTCACAAAATATTCATATTAAAATTTACTAGATTTACCTGATTTTCAAAATAATTTGCATAGTTGTGTGGTATTAATAAAGATATTTTCAATTATTTTTAGTTATTTTTGATTTATGTATAAGTATGATAACATTTTTGTTTTTGAATTAAAGAGATTGAAAATTTTGTATTGAGGTCCCTTATAAGTGGTTCATACCCCAATTAAAAATATCGAAAATACATAATCACAATTTTTTATTGGCATTTAAAGTTATACTTCTGCAAAACTCATCAAATTTATGAACATTTTTATATTATTTTGTTAAAAATGCATACATTTTTTAATTTTAACATTCTTATACAACAGTTTTTACATCTCAGACTAAATAAAATACAAGTTTCCTCTTACTTCATGATATACATGATGCATCAGACTTTTACAACATTTTTATTAGGTCTTGACTTCAGTATTTAAATCAAATAAAATTAATCATCACATATCCTCTATTCCTCTCTACTCCTTCTTTAGACCTTTTTCTTTTCGGCCATTCTGAAATGTCCGTTTTTGGCTAGTACACTATTTTGGTCACCAATTTAAAATATTATTATTACAATTTATTTTTAAATTACATATTAAGTCAAGTAAAAATTATAAAAATCTATAAAGCTACAAAATTATATTAATTTATACAAAAAGAAATTAAATATCACTATAATTCTATTGTTTTTTTGTATAAATTGATTATATAATGTAACTTTATGGTTTTATGTTTTTTACTTGACTTAATATGTGATTTAAAAATGAATTGTAAATTGTAAATTAATAATATTATATAATTATTATATAAATTGGTAGTTTAACAGAAAAAAGCACGAAGAACATTTTAAATTAAACATGCTACAGCCTACAACTATAAAAAATATTAAACATTAATATATATATTTTTTGTGTAAATTGATAAAAATATAATATAACTTTATATTTTTTAATTTTTTTATTTTACTTAATATGTGATTTTAAAATAAAATAATAATTTTTTTAATTGGTTGCCAAAATGTACAGGCCGAAAACAGGGCATTCCAGAATGTCCGAAAAGGGAAAGGTTAATTTTGACCGAAAACGGTTTCGTCCACTAGACGAAGGTACCAAGTATACTATACTCTATTTAGGTTAAGAATAAACCACTTTCGAGTACGAAGACTGGAGCCGTCGATCACCTATACGGGAGGGGGGCAGTTCGGCCCCGTGATAAGAATGATAGATGATAAGCTTAATCCTGAGTTCGAGCTCTAACTTCAAATCGTTCGGCGACGTGTCACACAGATCCATCGAGATGTAAATACTACACTGGAGCACGCACTAGTCGTCAAAAAACGAGCCGGCTCGTTGAATCGCTTCCCCCACCATTGCAGGGCAAAAGGACTGGATGGCACACGGCAGTGCGTTACGTCGTTGCGCAATTTCAATCATTTCATGGAGTCAAATTCTGTTTACTAGTTAAATTCCTACTATAAATATATGTTTGTAGGCTCGACTAATAATATTGCACCCATAAGCTTGCCCAGGTGGGTGCCGGGTGTGCTGGGCACCCCTTGACATTTTGTAATTGGGGCCCTAACATTTAATTTCCAGAGTATATAGGGATAGGGCCTGTATTTTAACCGATGTAACTAAAATAAAATGCAATTTTTTCTAAAATATGTAGTAAGAAATAAATCATGTTTCGTGATAAAAAAATAATAAAACGGAAAATATTTTTAACTTTATATCAGCTACTAGATGTTATTGACTACAAAAGTACAAGTACAAATATGAAATAATAAGGAAATATTATATAACTTGGTACTATATAATAATAATTATATACCACTGATTAATATAAGTACATGTCTTGAAGATAGGGCTAAAAATATTGTAGGAATAGGAACTAGGTACCCCCCAAAATTCAGGTCTGCGTACGCCTATGATTGCACCTATTATGGAGTACAAATAATGCGTCAAATCGAAAACGATTTAATTATAAAATCTACGGCATGATTAATATGAATTTTGAATCAATTCAAATTATATTTATTGTTCCTTATTGTTAAACATTTTACGACCTAAATAAATCGTTTTGAGAGGGTGGAGAATTTTCCAATTTTCCCCTCCCATTTAGCTATGTCGTTTTTTATGCCCCCCCCCCTTTCAGAATTCATGTCTATGCCACTGTAAAAAGTATATGCAAACAACTTGTGTGTCCTTTCTGAGTAGGTATATTATTTAGTTCTCAATCAGATCATAACTATACAGCAGGTATTCAGTTTACATCTTTTGTAAGTCAAGGAAAATTAAAAATTGTATCTAAGGCTGTATCTTTGATTATCAAGGAATTAGAAAAATCTTTTCAGACTATAGTTGTAATAAAAAAAATATTACACAAGAATGTAATACAGAGTATCATTATGTTGAAAAAAAAAATTCACTATTTTTTTCCCCAAATTCTCACCCTATTAATGTTGATTTAGGTTCTCCATCTCATGAATAAAGTCTGTTTACAACTATAAGTAATAGTTATATCAACATAAGAATGCGCCATTATGCAAAAGAAATTAATTCTAGGGAAGAATTTAAAAATAAATCTTCACTGAGGCAAAAATTTACTAAATTAATTTTGTATAATAATTTTTAAAAAAAAATTAGATTTGTATGTTTTTTAAATTTTTTAAGGTAATATTAAAAATACATGTAAGACTGGAATTTGTCAAGAAATGCTTTATAAGTTCTCATGTAACATATTATATACCTATTTGGGCTTTGGATTTAAGTATTATCTTTAAGTATAAGCACGCATATAATTATTTTTTTATTACCTATATGTTAATTTAAGTACTTATTTCATTTATATGTTGTACCAAATATAAATATTCAAAAAATAATGGTTTGTTTTAATTGACTGCTTATGGATATTCTAGTATTGGGTACCTTTTTAAGTACCTAATTTCATGACAATCTAATTCTCGGACCACAATTTAGAACAATGTATTTTAAAATTAAATATTTTCAACAAAGAAATTCAAAATCGTACATTGGTAACTACAGAAAAAATAAATAAACAACGAATATTGCGAGCACGGAGCAACGCGTATTAAAGCTTATCTGAATATGCTACGTCCTACGTGAGTTTTTTTTGCCCTGCAATGGTGGGGGAACAAGGCTACGCCGACGGCTCGTTTTTCGTTGTAGAGATATCATAGGAAGTGCGCGCTCCAGTATAGTATATACATCTCGATGCCTAGATCCCAGCAGCTGTCCAACTAGACCCCATTTTTATCTTATACTATCATATACCAACAATCCATCAGTGGCGCCAAATTTAAAAATTATTCACAGTTATGCCCACGTTGCCACTCGCTCGCTGCTCTGACAAAAAAAAACGAAAATATCCCTCGACTTGCTATGCAAAACCACCTCAAATTGGTCACAGGGTAACCACAGTATAACCACTCTTATCGCTTATCATGGGACCGACAACCTTGTATCATAGAACAATATGGAATAGACACTCGATCAGCAGCTGCTGATCAGGCCACTGTATCCCTAGGGTATGAAGTATTGGACTCTAAAAATGAAACCGTATCCGTAATCTGATAAAATGTTAGCAACGTGTATCCCTCTTTTGTTACGAAATTATAAAAACGGATACAATCCAGTGATCGCGGGCGACGGCTGTATCTGTTTATTTCTTTATTCTAGTTAACATTAGCATTAACATTAAATCTTGGTAAAATGAATAAGTATTGTATTAATTTTAATAATTAATATAAGTCTGTTTTTTTTACAAGTATTCAGTCAAATAATTTATACTGATATGATTTGTGTATACTGATAATGTATGCCACCCCCCCCCCTGGAAACCGTTTTCAAGGCCGTAGTCACCCGATTTGGCCAATTCACGCAGTGTCTATAGCCCTTGTATAGACCCCCATCAGCTGATCGAGTTTCGCTTCTATATTGTTCTATGCTTGTACTCATTTCGTTCGGCCCCGATTTCAGCGATTATTCCATGAGATTAAATCTGATCTGCTATCACGGGGCCGAACTGCCCTATAATTATACCGTATACCAGTGGCGGCTCGTGGGGTTCATCGAAGGTGGGGCACAAATATTTCCTTCTTTTTCCACTATAAATGATTAGAATGAACAAATAATAATTAATTATTATCATGTTTTCAAAATATAAATTTTGTTCTACGGACGACGGTTGACAATAACAATACGAAGGCGATAAGACCGACAAAATCTTGTAAATCGTAATAAAAATAGAATTCGGGCACAATCCGATTGTGCCCGGCAATGCCGTATTAATTCGTGTCGATAAGTGGGGGAAATCTAGTACTGTAGATCGGGTCATCGGGGCACAACTTCGTTGTGCCCGCCGCCCAATGCGTATATATAGTATACACGTATCGTATCTAGGAGCACCCGTATTTGATGAAACATTTTTTTTTCGATGATATTCGATAATATACCAACTACCAATTACCAACTTATATCATGATGGAAAAAATACCTATTCAATTTTAATTTTAATAATTTAATATACATTTTTCTTCTTTTTTCTCAACTTTTTAGGTGGGGCACGTGCCCGTGTGCCCTATAGCACGAGCCGCCACTGCCGTATACACAGCTGCTGCCTGCTGCTGAGCATTCCGTGACGGAAGAGAACTTGTGTTACCACCATGATTTAAGATATACGTAATCCTTATCTTTATATATATAAAAGAACAGACCTTTTTTATGTACCAATTTTGTGACGACGCTATTTAACTTTTTTCCAATTTTTTTTCACAGAGTTGTTCCAAATACCTTCCCGAGTGTCACCACGTCACTCGATTTTCAAAATTTTGATTTTAAAGGGTTTAAATTGGCAAAAATAAATTTTTACGTGTAATTTGTATATCTATATTCATATAATAATAACGATAGAGAATACTGTGACTTACAACACATGCTCCTACATTGCCCAGCTCTCTCTGTGCAAAGAACACGGTTAAAGAACCTCTTTTCCACCTTCGGTCATAATTTTTCACTTTTTGACGCTCTTTCAGGCAACAATATTAACATAATTATGCATACGCTAAACTTTATTATACAATCAGGCCTCCGAATTTAAGAGTATGAGATTCACCAAGTACCAACTATTTTTTTTCAGATCAATGTACATAATTGTCGAGATATAATAATTTAAGGTTAAAATATCAGTAATAAAAAAAAAAAATAAATAATGATAGCAGTCGACCGATAACGGGAAATCGGTACGGCACGGTCCGAGGGTTTCCGTCTACTTGTACTCTGACCTTTTTTTTGTGTGTGTATGAATTGTGTGACAGACAACTTATGTAAAGTAGGAGTTTGTAAAACCATGTTTCTCAACACCTTTGATATAAGTGAAAACACAATAAAAAAATTAGTCAGTGATATAAAAAATACAGAAACTGCATTTATATGTGAAGACAATGAAGATAATAATTTAGAACTTGTTGCTACGGTATAATAATGGTGGTATAATAATGGTGCTAATATTTCTGATAGAAAATCTTTACTTAATACATTTTTTAATTCATTGCCAAAATTAGAAAGTCACTACTGTCGGGCTAGTACATCTAAACTTTATTTAGAACCAAATTGGCTGACAAAAAGGGCATTATACAGTTTTTATTGTCATGATTTTTGTAGTTCTCACAATACTACCCCAATGAGCTGTACAATATTTGATAAGGCCTTAGAAGAAAATAATATTTCATTATTCAAACCAAAGAAAGATGCATGCGACTTGTGTACAGCATTTGACACTGGTAATATATCAATCGAAGAAAAAGAACTACATGTCTTAAAAAAAAAAGAAGCAAGAGAAGAAAAGGAAACTGACAAAGAATCAGTGAATGAAGTATTTACGATGGATTTGCAATCAGTTTTGTTATGTCCTAAGTCAAATGTGTCTTCACAATACTATAAAACCAAACTCATTGTACATAACTTCACAATTTATGACCTAAAAAGAAAAAAAGGATATTGCTTTTTATGGAATGAAGCTGAAGGAGGTTTGACGTCTAATGAGTTTAGTACAATAATTATACATTTCCTTCAAAAATTTATAATAGATGCTGCAAAACAACAAGGAGTTAATATAATTTTGTATAGTGATGGTTGCACATATCAGAACCGAAACACAACATTATCCAATGCATTGCTGAAGTTATCTATACTGTCAGGTGTTACTATTATTCAAAAATACTTACTAAGAGGACACACTCGGATGGAAGTAGACTTAATGCACTCAACTATTGAGAGAAAGGTACGAAATAAAAAAATCAATATCCCGGCAGACTATGTCACTATTTGCAAAACTGCATGCACCAAGGAGCCTTATTATGTAGAGTATTTGACTTGATTTTTTCAAATCATTTTCTAAAATACTTTTTTTCAAATCAATACGTCCAGGGAACAAAAAGGGGGATCCAGTAGTTACTGAAATAAAATGTTTAATGTACAAATCCGACAAAACAGTATTTTATAAACTGCGGTTTTCTGAAAATTGGGCTACTCTTCCTCTAGCCAGAAACAGCAGTAAACAAGGTCCAATAAACTTTGATACTTTACCACAGTTACTTACTCAAAGAATTAAAATAAAAAAAGAAAAATTTGAACATCTACAACAATTAAAAATGTCGATGGAAAAGGATTATCATTCTTTTTATGATAATTTACCTAAAGATTAAAACATGTGATTTAACTAATAATAATATTTTACTATACCAAAAGACTGGGAAACTATATTGTATGTTATTAATTATTAATACACCACTTAAAATATTTACTCTTATTAAAATTTCTATTGTTAATGTTATTTAATTGTCAAGATTTATAATAATATTATCAAACATTGTGGTTTATAATACTATTCATGATCTTTTACTATACCAAAGGTTGGAACATCATAATTTTTTTTACTTAGTTACTTATTTAATCAAAATGTTACATTATTTTACTACTGTTGAATTTAATAAACATATTGTGATTTTTATTATTTAAATTTTTATTCATGATGTATTTGATTTTATAAGTGTTACTGTTATTTATATACTTGTTTATTATATTTTTAAAATTTAATTTGTTACTCTTATTAACATTTTTATTGTTAATGTTATATTTTAATTGTTAAGATTTATAATAATATTATCAAACATTGTGGTTTATAATACTAGTCATGATCTTTTACTATACCAAAGGTTGGAACATCATAATTTTTTTTACTTAGTTACTTATTTAATTATAATGTCACATTATTTTACTACTGTTGAGTTTAATAAACATAATGTGATTTTTAATTAATTACATTTTTTATCTGTATCATAACTGAAATAAAACAAAATGAAAAATGTCGTAACTCCAATAAAATATTTTTTTTATGAAGAATTTGTCTTAACTCCTCTTATACATGTTAAAATAAAGTTAACTATAAAATTTATCAAAGAGATAAACATAAAACCATTATAAATAATTCAGAGAATTATTTTAAGTCTTAAATGTTTTTTTAAAATTAATGAGACGTTTTTCGTTTCCCCTGAAAACTAGTAAATATGTAGTTAAGTGATTTGCGAATTAGGCTGACGATATCAGTTTCATTAGACTTTCACTACGATACCAATCTTTTTACTCTGCGACTTTATTACCAAATTAGTCACTAGATGATGGACTCTGGCGGAAAGCATATGACATTGAAATATTACACTCGATGTAGAATTCTTATATATTTGTAAGGAATCCAGCGAACAATATGTTTGTAATTTGTACTGTATATTATTTATTCACACATAATATTATAATTATTATATTTATTGTTTGGTGATTACATCAAATTATAGGGTGTACCATCTATGGCGTATAAATACTCTGGGTATAATGAATATAATATAAGTATTAGGTTCATAAGTACCTTTAGGTAGGTACTTAACAGTTAGTTTATTATATAATACTTTAGGGGATTAAAATTATCGTTTTACATTTTAGTTTTACATTAAGAAAAACATTCAATTTTTATAATAATTTAAGTTGAAAAAAAACATGATTCGATATAGTAAATAGTAAATAGTAATTGACACAAAGAAGATGTAACTTGTTTGTAACTATCTTATAATAATATCTGTAGGTACTAGAATAATTTTTGATTATATTTTTTAAAAGAATATACATTGAATAAAATGAATAAGTAGGTATAGTTATAATAATTTATTATTTATTAATTTGTTCATTAAATACTATAATAGTTACCTTTAATAATTAGACAACTATAATTTTTTTAGTGAATTAAGTATTAATAATTTGTTTAACTTAAAAATAATGTTCACAAAAAAAAAAAAAATATATATTAAGGTAAATAATACTGATTACGGCGTGGTTCCACCTATGTTATAAACAGTTATAAATGCAACAATATAGTAATTTTATATATAGTTAACAATAAAAACATAAACAAACAAATTAAAAAAATACAATGGTTTTTGGAGCGATTATTTTTAAGATATTGAGCGTTCTGTTATAAACAAAATATAATTTGTATTGTGATGTGTTTTTATTGACAGTAAATGATTATATTAACGTGTGTAGGTATTTAGACGTTTTTGAAACCGGAAGTAAGTACGTCAAACGCACAAGAACGTAGTGAGCGTCCAGCGGACACAAACACGGACTCGGTCACTGTATATTTAGGTATTTGCTTGGTATCAGGTATGTATCAAAATTTGGTGATTTAAGTTTCGATTAATATGTAATAATTTTCACTTGGTAATTAATAAAAATTAACATAACGTTACGATTGTAATTCGAAAAATAGCTTTTAATTCGTTTTTTAAGTTTATACTTGGAATAGATTTTAAAATTAAATTGATAACTTGAACCAGTTTTTAATTTTGATATAAATCTGCAGTTGTAAATTGTGAAATAATTTATTGGAAGAAATTCGACAGATCGATGCAGTGTTTGTATAATTATTAATAATTATAGTGGTATTTTTATTTATAGAGATTTATGATAATAATTATTATACAATCTTTTAGATCAAATTCAAAGATATGAAATTACAATTGTTTGTTTTAAATTAACGTAAGTAATTTTAATGCAAGTTTTAAAGATTTCAATACTTACATGTGGTTTATGGTTTATGTTAGACATTAGAGTTTACAAATATACATAATATAGGTAGTGATAAAATATTAGAAAAACCTTTATGGTTTATTAAATAAAACAAAATTAAACATGTTCAAGTAAATAAAACAATAAATTAAATTAAATTAATTACATAAATACTTAAAAGACCAAAGCAAAGCAAAATTAAAGTACTCTTACAAACTAATTTTCAAATATTAAGATTCATTAAATATAATTTTGTATATTATGGTTTTTTTCTCATTGAACATACTTATAAAATATGTATTATGTATATTATTTTATATAATACATGTTGCTTATAAGCTTTGATTTTAGAACTAGTTCTTATAAATGTCTCAATTACTTTACTTAAATATGGGTAATAATATTTTATTTGCAATATATGCATCATTATATTTTGTAGTTTAATAAGCATTAGTACTTGATTACATAAATATTTATACTTAATAGACTAAATTAATATTGAGTTTTATATTATTTATTTATGATACATTTGGTTAGTTATGCTTAATTATATGATTAGGGTGCCTAGGGTACTTATTGTACTAAAAGTGTTCAAACTATGCATGCGAATGTAAAATTAAAATTACTAAAAAATGTTTTAGTATAATAAGACGACATTTATATTTAAATATTCACCAACATGATATTAGTAAAATTGTTAAACTTAAAAATGCTTGGATTTTTAAATATTCATTTTTGTAAAATATAACAAAATATTCAAACATTTGAAAAGTCTAATTTAAATACATTAAATTTAACCACTTCACAAAATTTCAATAAATTTATATCGTACCAAAAATGTTTTACGATTACCACAGAAAAACATACCCATGTTCCAATCCTTATTTATAAGGTATAACTATTATAAGATATTAATACAGTTTAGGTTTAAGGAATTTTTATTTTTGTGGAAAAGGGGAAAAAATGTACAGTGCAAGTGTGATTCATCAAGCATGTTCACCCCCATTTTTCATTTCACAATGAATTTATTTAAATTCTGACTTTAGTTATTTTTAGGTAGGTTTACTTAAAAATATTATGTTTAAGCCTTAAGGAGTGTCATGTCGCAATATACCTTTTTTCTTGTAAATTGTTAAACATATGACTTTTTTTGAAAATGTTGATGTATTTAAATTTAAATTCGATCGAGTAAAGTTTATGAGTTATTTAATTTTGTGTACCTAGATACTAAGTTCTAACTACTATATTATAAGGTCCACGGTGATATGTTTGCATAATATGGGTTTATGGCAAGATGATTTTAAAATTAAAGTAATTAATACTAATCTATTAACATTTATATAATTATCTGTAAAAATTGTCTGAATCTAATAAATTGTTGATTAAATATTACTTTTTATATATATTTTTGTAAAATCATTTTTAAGAAATATTATCTTAAGTACCTATATACATTTTAATAATTACTTGTTTGAATTTAAATTTAATCAGGTGCCTACATTAACATATTTCCAAAAAAATTATTTGCTTAACAATTTAAATTACTGTAGAATTAATTGGTTCTATTTTGAATAATATGTGTTGTTTTTTTTTATTGAGTTGAGGCTTCAACATAAATGGTTATTAGCCTGAAGGTTATTTAGTAGGTTTTTAACTGTGGGGGAAGGGTACGGTTGGTTTAGAACAAGTGTATATGTGGCGAGGATTTATCACTAAAACCCGGGTGACCACCCATCCGTAAATTAGTGACACTGGTTGATGCTTGACCTCGTTTTCTGACTCAGGTCACTCAGCTACCTCACCATACTTGGCCACTAAAATGTGTTTGTAACGCCACAGAATACTCCTTAAATGGTGTACAAAAATCTAAGTATTTGAAACCTAATCTAGTAACTTAACAATCCCTAAAATCAGAATTTGAATAAATGCATTATTAAAAGAACAAATAGGGATGCCAGGTGCCCATGCTTGATGAATCATCCCATTAAGACGTAAATTCCATGGTCTTGATTATACTTTAGCAATAAAAGAAGGACAATTCAACATTAAAACATAGGTACCTATTACTATTAAAATCTATACTAGTAGATTACTTACGACACTACAATCAATATATTTTTAGAGAGTACATATTTAAGTTAAAATTAGAATTTAAATTCTAAAAGATAAATTAAATTTTTTAGATACATTTTTGTAGAAAAAAACCTATTATAATATGATGTGCAGCAAGCACATCTACTTAAAAAAAAATTTTTTATTATGAAATCAGTTTACGTAAAGAACAATACTTGAATATGATGACAAAGAGAAAGAAAGAAAAAATAAAGGAAATTAATCACGGAGTGAAGGATCCTCCCGTTGGAGTAACTTCGAACACGATAAATGTAGATATAAGCAAGACTACATGGCCAAATGGAATCAAAAATCGAAATGTTTACGCCGCCAAACTAAGAAGTAAAAACAGAGTAAAACGTATTTTGTTGTATCAATCTCATATAACAATTGAGAAGTACCTACCTATTATAATTTATAATTGGAATCTATTTTTACCTATATACTGGCTACTTCAATAGTTGACTATTGTACATTTAAGTTTTTATCGTAAACGTTATTTTTAAAAAATATAACCTAACCAATAACCATTATTAGTACAGATATTATTTGAAAAGATAAACCCCAGGTGTATTTACAGACTATAGGGTAGGTTAGGCTTTTTATCACTTATTATATAGGGTAAACGTAAAACACTCATACAATTTTATTTTATTTTGTAAAATGTTTTGAATTTATAGTATTATAACGATAATTTGTAATTTATATTTAATGAATATAATATTAAGTACCATGGATGGGGAATTGACGGGCCGTGTACAATTTTTATCTGTAAGCCAACACACACTGCCACAGCAAGCTGCGTGTTTAATCTATACTAATAAGTTATAACTAACTGATTTTTAAAAAATTAAAATTAGCCATTCATATGTTTTCAACGCACACATGATGGACGACACTCGAAATATTGCCAACATATACTGTCAATCTCAACAAATGATTCTGTTTGTGGTGGAACGTTGATAGCGAAACGTTGATATTTTTCATCGAATATAAATAGCTTCTTACACAATCTACAACGGCAAACAAAATCAAAACAAGTCCATAGTGGACGAGGGCATTTTTGCCTCTTGAATTTTACACAGTTATCAATCAGGGATACAATTAATAATTCCGATAATTTTGGCACATTATATAAACCAGAATATTCAACACATTCGATATTTTTAACAATTTCGTTAAACTGAATGAATCTATTATTCATAATGTTGATACTATGAAATACTTTACTCAATAAACTATCTGGGAAGTACCATAACGTGTTACCATTAACAACTAGAGTCTTGAGTTCTGGAAGTTCACCGACGAAATGAGGTATATGAGTCTGAAAAATAAATGACATTAGTGATGTTTGGTAAAACTATACCGATTCCTAATTTTTTTTTTATTATTCAAAGATAATATAATAATATTATGCTATCTTTGAATAACAAATATGTATGAATGTAGGTATGTATGAAAATGATATTCTTGTAACACAAAGCAGTGTTTATTTCAGTAAATTTTTGTATTTTTAAAAACAATTCATTTCATTTCATTTTATACACCTTCTTATAAAAATATATAAGACTTAAGATAAATGTTGAAAATAAATAATAATTTGAGTTTTTTTTATTTTATACCTGTATATAATATATATGTTATATATTATGTAGTACAAAATATCAAACTTAGATAAATTATTTGTTCAATATTTCGAATAATTTTCAGTATTAAATAATATGCAATATTATATTAAGTTAAATTGATACATTATATAGCAAGGTATTTATGAAAAAAATGGTTATCGTGTTTACCTAAATTATGTCTCATATATTCATTATACTCATGTCTCATATACCTACCTTATTGTATATTATATAATATTATGCTAGGTATACCGTATACACAATACACTGTATAAAATATTGTACAATATAACAAAATAAATAATAATAATAATTAATATAATATTATAAAATGTAAATAATAATGCATGTCAACTTTTTATAAATTATTTTTTCAGAATGTTGAATATTTGTTAATAGTTTATTAGTACCATCTACCTACCTCTATAGGCAGTTAAAAGGTTAAACAGTATTATTTTTTATAATGTGATGATGCCAAATTATATATTATTATTGTTATTTTTTTTTATTGAATTTAAACAATAGACATTAGCTGTTTGTATGTGTTTTTTTTTTTTTTGATAGGTTTTTATTATTGTGTGGTGGGGAACGGTTGGTTAGAACACGTTTTGTATGTGTGGCAAGGATTTGTTGCTAAAAACCCGGGTGGTCACCCATACGGGAGCTACCAACGCCGGCCGGTACGTACACTCAGAGCGTTTCCGCAGTTGAGCGTACACCGCGCCACTATATTATATTATTAAAGTATAATTAGTGGAATCAATATTATAATGAAAAATTAATTTATGAAATTTCTCAGTGCTGAAAGTAGTAATTTCTGAGAATAAACTAAAAAAAAACCTGGTTATGTAGTTTTATGTTTAATAAATCTACTCTTTGTTTTAGATATAAATATTTCCAAAAAAGGTATAAAAATTAAAAATTGTAATTCTGGTGTATTTGATTGAATATTTTTTCTACAAATTACCTATACTACATAACCTCCAATAGTTGTAGATAATCTTTTCTACGAATACAGTATAGTCCGTATTACGACATGCATTGTACACTATTTTATTAGAAGTTTATAAATAGTTTTATATAAAAATAAATTAATGAAATCAAACAAATCACTTCAATTAAATGCTAAAATATTTTTATTCATCATTATAATTTACAAAATAAACCTACTACAATTATATTATTGACATGTTTACAATTTGAGGTCTTCAATTTTTGTAATTTTAGTTCAGGAAGTTTATATTTTTTAACATACTTTACTGGTTGGTTAATTTTACATTTTGCAATTTGAGGAATGTATTGTTTTTAATATTCCTATACTGGCAGAATCTATATCTATGTATTGGTATATTTTCCCCTGTAAAATGGTTTGGTGTCTGGAAAAATATAAAATAGGTACCTAGGCAGGTTCGTAATTATCCCGTGAAGGAATAATCCCCCCTTAGGCTTTGTTCATATTTTGTTGTCTTATTCCAAGTTATATATAAACTGCACTTTATATACTGCAGTTGTGTTGATATTTACAACTGCAGTATATAAAATATAAATTATTACAAAAAAAAAACCATAACAGTTTTTATCTACTTCCCCAACTATAAATTTTTTTAAATTAGGTACAGGTACGTCACTCTGTATACAGGTAATATAAATTACTGTGGATGATAAAGCGAACTTACCAATTTATTATTGGCTACTGACAATCCTTGTAAACGTTTCAGATGTGTGATTTCAAACGGTAATTTCGTTAAACCGATTGAATTCATTTCCAACACATTCAACGATGTACTTATTTTGTCCTTGGTCATCCAATCCCAGAAAAAATCTTGACCATATTTTGAGGTATCCAGCTTACTACCAGTCAGGCTAAGACACGATAACGTTAAATTTCCAATATCTTCAGGCAAAGAAGGTAAATAGCAGTTTTCCAGGGTAATTATTCTCAAAGTCGATAGGTTTAAATTTTGAAAACTGTTGTGACTAATATTCGAAAATGGTCTGAGAGAATCGAATAGAGAGGATTCGTAGATGTTCAAGTTTAGGTGTTTGGTTAGGGATCTCAGATTCTTCAAGAAATTATCCACCTTGTCGATATCGTCAGACAATACAACTACCTCATGCTTTGGTTGCGTAAATCGCAACACGACTTTCTTCTCGTGAGAAGTTAGGCTTTGCAAGTCTTCAAGTAGGTACGATACTTCCACTTGATTACGAAACAACTTTATAAACACACTGTAAATGCCATTTACCTTATCGATTTCGACGATCGAATGGTTAATCTTCGTCCCGTATTTGCGCCCCAAGTCAAAGTCATTTAAGAAGATGAATCCTGAGATCGAAATCATTATTGTTTTCAGTTTTGTTATAATTTACCTTCTAAAATGGTCGTGCACTTGAAATTTGACTGCGTAAAAATTGCACAATGGTGGTAGATGGGCGTGGTCGCGTTGATTTCCACAATATACGATTGCACAAATTACACAGTGATTACGTAAATTTTGAAGAAAACGCAAGAATTAGCACTGCGATAGTAGTAGAGTATATAACTATTATAATATGATCCTCAAATTTTTGTTGAGACGACTGTATAAACTTAGTACTACCGATGAACTGGTCGAATCAATACTGGTGTATAAACAAGGAGTTTTATTTAATATATATATAATCATAATAGTGAGATGTGACCACCAATCAGAGATCACCATTCGCCCTTTTATTCTATATATATTAATCGATAAGTTGTAGCTTCTTGCGGGGGATTGTTAACAGCTGATTGCGGCTAACTTCAATAACCACGGTTCAGTGTGTCAACCAAAGTTAAGTTTTCTACACAATTGTATATACATAAATTAAGGAAGCACACTTGTCAAGTAGGTAGTTGTTGCATTAAAATAATATTAATTATTATTACAAAAACAGCTACAAGTAATTAATACGGCAGGATTTCATTGCAACATAATCGTGAGTAGTTCAATATTTGTGCACCAGAGCGCGCTACATAATAGTCGCATTATACCCCTTTGAAATGTGATATTGATCGGGGGTTGCGTAACTTGATGGGGTGTACGCGAATTGTCACGACGACGCTCGACAAGGCAAAATGTATTACCAAATGTACCTTATACGAATTTTCGATCGCTGCGAGATTGATAAACATTTAGATTTATACTGCTACACTGTGTATGACGATCGAAAGGGATTCGGCTAATCGTTGGTGTACACAGGGAGGGGGAGGGGTGGTTGAGTGTTCACCCCCTAAGTTTTTTTACTTAACGTATAGATATATAAAAATGAATACGATTAAAAAAATATTGATATTTATAATAATTATTTAATGTAACCCCTCTCATTAAAAATATATGTGTACCTGCGGCACTGCGGCTAACAAAGGAGCGATTGGCGAATACCATAGACTACAAAACGGTTTAGCCGACTTGGACTAAGCGTCAATCGTCAATGCTATACGCCTATATATCGATCTTAATGTGAAACAAATTATATTTATTATAATTAATAAATAAACCACTGTAAAAATGTATTTTATAAAATATATTCAACTCAAGTCACACACCTATTGAATCATCAGCCATCAAACGTGTGCTTCATGTTGTATTGGGAATTATTGTGATTGATGATAATTACGGCTGGGATTTCGATGTACCTACGAAGCATTGTTTTCTAAAGCTATACGCGATGTTTGTTTTATGACATTTTCAAAGTTTCATGTATTTTTGAATCAGAATAATGAGTTACAATTTTTAAAAATTTTCAATTTAAAGGTCATTTTTAAACATTTTTAAAGCGTTTTAGTTTTTAGGGCATTTAACACTAAAATCGGGTTTATTTTGAGATTTTTGGTTATAAAAGTAATTTTGTAACGACTAATAAGGATTGTTAAATGTTAAGGGTGACAAAAGTTCTCGATTTCTAGTACCGATGTAACAAAATTATGATACGAATATTTTATAATATTTTAAAACTTAACAAAAACCTTTAATCATCACTCGATTTTTATAAAATAGAAGATCTAACCGTACGGTAATATTTAATAACAGAGCGGTAGACACGTTGTTTTTGTGATTATGTAATATTTAATTTCTAATTCCCATGCAGTGACCGGTTGTATAAATTGTGACGTAAATTTAGAAGTACATTGGAAATACCCTTGTATTAAAAAAAATTGATTTTTTAGGGGTTGGATATTCAATTTGACTGCATTTCAATAATATTTTTAAGGTTGAAAAGTTGAAAACGTATTTGAAGCGAAATCAATGATCTGGTCCTAAGCTGACTCGTTAGTGACCTTGTGCAGCTGGCCAGGCCATAATATAAAAATATTAAATATAATTTAGCTATCTGTGCATATGAATGATAAACAAACATTTGTATAGGTATTGTATATGTAGGTACTTATTTAAAAATATAATTTCATTATATGATAGAAATAAAAATTTTATTTTATTTTTAAATAATATTGAAGTATACGCATTCAATTTTGATTATTTTAAACAATAAGTAAACAGCAACAATTGGTGAAATATAATTATATCGAAATTGAAAACAATATAATATTATTGAAATATTAATGTTATGTAATGAAATCGTACATTTCAATTCTGGTACTGGGTAGTATCCATATTCCAGGTATTACAATTTATACAACAACCAACTATTTCAACATGACGTAGCCACAGTGAATGTGGATATCCTACATGAGGTAATTATATCTTGTCTCTTAAATGGTACACAACTACCAATCAAAGAGTCTAATGATTAATACCTTATGACTTACCATCTGGTTTATTTTAATTTTCAAACGCGTCAAAGTATAAAGTATGGGGGAAGAAAATTAATTCATAAGATAGGTAGGTAACATAAATACTTTGTTTGATATGTCATCATATTTTAAGGTTCTAGTTTGTAAACTATTAAGAAAGAAATTGATAGTAATAAAAAAGCACTGGAGTTTCTTAAGTTGAGAGGAACTGAGGTATAGCCATTGTTTGAACCCGAACCGTTTTCGCGCCAGTGACAGGCTGTCCGTTTGACAAATCGTCGCTGTCATACCGCTGCCTTTGAGTCGCAAAAGTGCGCTTGCCCGAACTTCCGGCAACGGCCGTCGTTGACCACCCGTTGTCCGGTTTCGCCGACTGGTCTGTCGTTTTTACGCCGTACGTCCGGCAAGTTCTCGTTGCCGCATCGCCGTGTGATTATTGTGCGTTCGGCAAGTTCATTGACCGATCGTTTGAACGTTTATTTTACGCGTGTGGTGTCGTCTTTCGCCGTTACGTCCGGCAAGTTTATTCTGTCGCACCGCCGTGTAATTCTTTTTTCTCGCGTGCGTCCGACGGTACCGTATAGTCCGTCCGTATACTGTATCGTTCGATATACTGCGTCTGTTATACGTATACCGATTGTCACGTGGTTTGTGTAAGTTGAAATCAACCGGTACGACGCCAGGACGGTATTACGGTAACGGAAATAAGCGACATTTCCGTGTATCCGTCGTTGTCGATTTTTCACCGGCGCATACTGATTACTGATTAGACTGCGGTATAATATATTTATATTATTATTATAATATAACCCGTGCGCAAGCCGTTGGGTGCTTTGTTACGACGTCGTGTCGTGTGGGACAACCGTCTCTAATCAACAGCTGCTCCCACCCGCAACGTAGTCACCGTCGTCGAACAAGTGGTGTCTACCTGTCACCAACCATCACCGCGGTAACCGGTTGTGCTGTCATTATCATCCCGCATAATATTATTAATATCACGGTCGGATTATATTATTATTATTATTGTTATTTGTATTTTGTATATCATATTATCATTAGTAACTGTGTATCATTAATTATTATAAACGTGGAGACGTCCACCAAAGCATAAGTTAATCGCTATTATAATTATACTACTTGTCATAATATATATATTTGTCATTATCATTGTCTGATCCTGCACACTTCGCGAGTCGCCCAGCAAACTGCTAAGCAAGTGCTGGCGGCGAAAACAGCCATAAAGTATATCCACGAAAAAACCTTATTTTAAATTTAATTACCTATTTTCGTTATTTGAATAAAACAACTATTTAAAATGAATTTGAACATATAATTACCAAGGTATCTTTTTTTCCACAATAATAATTAAATTTACAATTTCTATTGTGAAATATTGATATTTTCTCTAAATAAAAATAATTTTATAAAAAAACCTTGTAATGTTTAATAATACATAACATTGAATCATATTTTAGTACACAAAAGAATATTGAAGATGCATGGGTAAATAGATGCAGCCATGTTTAAAATTATAAAATATTATATACCAATACCAATGATTATAAATATACCTACTAAAGAGTAAAGATTGCCTAAGTAGATACCTACTTTCGGCTGCTTACAATAAAACTATCGGTAGATGGCGACAAGAACCAACAATATAGAATTCGTATTTTATTCCAGCCGCCGTAATACGGCGTAATTATGATAGAGCGCAGTGTGGGAATAACTGGTTGTTATCTTCGCTTGTCTTGACCGTCCACTATTTCGACGTATTTATTTTCTAATTTTGAATGATTTGGTGGGGTGTGGCGCTGCTGAAAACGGACGAATGACATAAACGTGGTATGGACTATTATTTATATTATAATATAATTTTGACCGATTTATTATCTTTTTTACAGAAAACTTGTGAAATGTTATAAACAAGAAAATAATATTTACTCCCACAGTTTTTAATTGTAACAACAGTTTTAAAACTCTGAAGTGCATTTATATAAATTCGTGTAGTTTAACTTATTAACAGATTTAAACTTGAAACATTTTAAGAACTAGGAAGTATACACTTGGTTTTTTTTTTGGTATCGTGAATCGAGGAATAATTAAATAATAAATTGTGGCATTGTACTTACCTAATCGAAATTGAATAAATCTTGAAATGTATCAATGGGCGTATTATCGATTTACTCTTATTTACACATTATAATTAATAACAATGTAAAAATAAGTACATAAACATATTATAAATTACATTAGGTAGTTATAATTTAAAAACAAATATTTTATTTTAGGTACGGTTTACATTTAAAAAACGAAAATCAGTACACTTAACTATTTTTTATTTTAATATTCATAACTTAACGTATTTTACTAGTATTATATAATAGGTAGGTATATTAATATTATAAGTAATATTTTTTAATTACCTAGGTACATGGAATTTAGTATTGTTGTAAAATCTACAATTTTTCCACATGTTGTATTGCTTTGTTGTGTAAAAACAGAATTTGTGCATTTACATTCTTTAAATATCTTAACTGTGTACAATAATTTCATCATATAAAATATGTAATGTTTGTAGCATGATTGGGCTTAACTGCTTAAGTAAGTACGTAGTTTTTAACTTGGAGTTTTAGTTTGTTTATTAATAAATTCAAATCTCATTATAGAGAAAAAAATGTCTAGTAGATCTTGTGTTAATTAGTTTGCAACACTTAGTGTTACTTAGTAGCCAGTAGGTACCTACTTAATATGAACTTGTTAATACTTTGATAATTGATGGCCAAGTAATTGTAGAAAGTAGAAACAAATAGCATAGATTAAAATAATAATGTATGGGTACTATGCAAATAATTATTAATTATATACCTATATATACATGTATTATATAGATAGAACATAGACGCATCGATTTATGTATAAAACAATATTTTATTAAAGTTTTATTTGAAATGTTGACTTTGAATGTAATTGGAAATAATATGTTTGTGGGTGTCTATAGGAAGGGTGGTGGGTGGTTAAAATTTTTGTTTGCACTACTTACTAAAAAGTAGTTTGGCGCCTCTGATTAACCCTAATGATTTCGGCCAACATTAAAGAAAGTTATGCATTTTAAACAAAACGGGACAGAATTGTTCACAGTAGCTCGAATATGGTCTGCATCGTAGATAGGCTGGCCGGCAATTAAGTCCAAAATTAATTAAAACTTATTAAATTTGCACGTACAATTAATATAGATTAATAGCTATATCGACTGACACCAAAATTAGCAAAAAATATTCATTATTGCAAAAATGGGACAGAATTTCAACGTTTTAGTTTGCCAGATGTGGTTAATTTTTAGATGGGAGAGTCTGTATAATTAAGTCACAAATTATTTAAAACTAAAAAGAACTGTATAAATAATTATTATCAGATAAAAACTATCAATTGACACCACAATGGCAAAAAATATGCATTGTTGCCAAAACGGGACAGTATTCCAGTGTCACAGTTACTCAAATATGGACCGGACTGTAGATGGGCTGGCTTGTAGCTAAGTCCCAAATGACTAAAATTTAGTAAAAACTCTATAAAAAAATAAATGATAGATAAACTTGAGACGGCACGGTCACAACGGACCGGCATCCGAAATAATAACACTTGGGTTTTTGCTATTACGTCTTATTCTGTATTTACATAAATATTTTATACAACTTGAGGGTAGCGAGGGGTGTGACGGTTGGTCTATGAAGACGGACCGTCACGGTGAGAGCTCGGCGCGGCCAGCACTTGCTAGGCCCTATTTACAAATATGAGGAATGTTGGGGGGAAATGGACGGTTACAGCCGCCATACGGACGGGGTCAGTATACCACAACGCATGACTTGAAGAAAGCGGCTACTGCGATATACTAGACCCGGGTTCCGACACAACTCGATTAAGTGGCCGTAGAAGGGGGTGTAAGGGTGGTGTTTCCGTTCCGACTGATGGAGTGACGGCGGCAGTGGAAATCGGCGTAGCGCGGCGACTGCTTGGCCCCTGGTACTCCGTGCGGCGGATACTTGCCGGTCGGGACGGCGTGTGTGCGGCGGCGGATTCACCGTGCACGACGTCGTGGGCTGCTTCCTGCGACTCTGGTCCTCCGGTCGTATTGAACTGTCGTCTATCTCGACGGTGTGTTACAGCGGGGCTCTTACTGCCGGCTATGTGTGGCGGTCGACGATTGGTGGCTGCGGTTTTGAACAATTCGGACTTGGGTCGAATTGCGGCCGGCATTCGTCGTTCACGTTTCCTGCTGGTTGTCGGCGGCTTATGGCTGCTTCGTGGATTGTCAGGTCTTCGGGTCTTCACTTCTTCTGGTGTTGAGTTTGTTGAAGGTTTGAATCAAGGTGGATTAATAAATAAATCCACCTTGGTTTGAATGTTGAGAGAAGACTGATGTCGGTGCGGTGAAAACGTCCGGTATATATACTAGGTCCTGTACCGACTAGTAAACGCCTGTGTTGCCGCCGTTGTTGTGTTTAGGTTCTGTGCGGGAAGTGGTGTTGTCTGCACAGTTTTGGGGCTTTAGGTATGGGGATGGTTTTGTTTGATGCGTCTCGATCTCACCTTTGTATCCCTTGTCTTTCAGAGTGTGGAATAACTTTGGGCCTCTGTACTGAGAGCGCAAAGTTATTCTGCCGGGTTGTGCTGTTATGCTGGGCTATGATTGGTGGTCCCGGAAAGGACCGTTTTAAATGTATGACGGTGTACTGTTACAAATTATTAACTGATACAAAGATTAACGAAAAATATGCATTATTGCTAAAAGGACAGGATTTCAAAATCACAGTTGCTCGATTATGGTCCGAATTTAAGACGGACTGCCCTGCAGTTTAGTCCCTAATTAATTCAATCTTGTAAAATTTGCATTGAAGATTAATATAGAATAAAACTATTGACTGACATCAAAATAATCGAAAAATATTTATTATTGCTAAAACGGGACAGACTTCTAACGTTATAGTTGCGCAGATATGGTCCATTTATTGGATGGGACATTCTGCAGTAATTCCCTATAGACTATGGTCATCATTTAATATATTATATGCACAACAATGAACTACCTATATTATATTTTTGAACAAATAAGTAAACTTAATTACACCTAATATTTACTAATCAAAATATATTTAAACGTTACCTTCTAATAATACTTATACATAAGAATCAAAAATTATAGTACAAAATATACTTCAGGTTACATGTATTTTAAAAAGTAATTAGATTATAAATATACACTGAGATATGTTGTGTAATGGTTAATATGTTTTATGAATTGGTAAAGATTCCCAGTTTAAAAAAACAGTAGCTTTAATTAATAAATAGGTTGTGAGTTGTGAGCTATATAAGCGCGTGCGCTTGTACATAAGAAATATATGGGCGAAAATTTACTCGAAGGTCAACTGCATTGACACGAAACGTCCTAAACGACCGTCCGTAAACTAATTATGTAATTCTCCCACGACTACGACGCTGGGAGTTGGGACCCCGTCGTGTAGACCAGTGGGCGTGGCTACGGACTGCCGCGACGGCGGTGATACGATGCACAACGTCACCTCTTGAGCGTTATATTATTATATATTACACTTTTACCACGACCTTTTAAGTACCAAATAATTTTAAAAAGGCCGAAAATAATTTTGTCCCACAGCATTTCAGCCGACAGTATTTTATCCGATAAATATTTTAGCTGTCAGCTAAAATATTTGTCTGATAAAGTATAGTTTTGCTAATATAAATGTTGAATTAAACATTTTTTGGCTCAAATGCGGATCGGATACAACATTTTAGGATTTCATATGTTCTCCCATTTTTAGACTATGTTGGCTCATCAGAAATGATCATAGTTATTTAATGATTTATATAAATATTTAATCATACTAATTTCAGACTTCTGTGGATACTGTACTGGGTACTGAGTATTAGTGATTGTATTAATGTGTTATATAAAGGTAAAAGGAGTGTTCACAATATGTAGGTAAATACCAATCTACCTACACAATACACATACAAATATTGAAATTTGAATTTTGAATAACAACGATAATAAATAATAATAAATACAATAAATCAAAATACAATATAATTATTATAACAAATCTCGCGTTAGCCTGATACCTGACCAACTGTATTATACATTTTGATTTCACCCATACAACGAAAGGGGAGCTCATAAAAAACCCAAAAGTATTTTATCAGATATGAAAATTTTTTAACTGGACATATATGTATATTAGTAGAAAGTTTTAAACAAGACTGTAGTAATACAATTCAGAAATGTGGATTGCAATTTGTTGTGCACCATACACAAAACACTACAAAACGAATAGGTACAACAAAAATAATGAGGTGATCAGTGCTCACAAATAGGTTACCTATACCTAATAAAAAATACCACAATGGTTAGCATACGTAAATATTTTTAAAAAAAACTTATACCTACTTAACTATAAAAAAAAAACTGTTAAAACACAGTTCTACTATTATATACAGCCTATATTATGTTTAAGTTTTAAATATTAATTATAACATTGAAATATCTACAAACACCTGCATATATTACTTATATTTATATCATATTTTGACATCCAACTAATTTTACCGATATCGATCTGACTAATTTATTGAAAGTATTTCGATATCGATATCAATTCGTTAAAATTTCTATTTTCTATTTATATAAGTAGACAGTAAATTGATGTCAAAGAACGATAAACATTAACGATAAGCTGTAATACGATAAGGCTCATACAATAAACGTTTATCACTGTGATAGCTGGATTAGTATAAATGGTTTAGTGTTAAATAAAAAACAAGTTTATTTTCGCCTGTGTAAGTCTGTTATTTTGTTCAGTGGTAATAATAGTGACTTAAAATCACATTTGCAACAGTGTGCATCAAAAACATTTAGTTCAACAAGATACAATTAACTAGTGATGGGCAACGATATCGATAATTCGATACGATATCGATATCGTGACACATTTTCGACACCGATATCGTTATATAGTTGTATGATATTTCTCGATTTCTAATTTTATTGTGTGTGCCGTGCAATAATGTATTTGAAGATTAAGAATAAAATGAGAGTGGTTTTGTTTTTTATGTTTGTTTTTTATGTTTATTTTTAATTTTAATTTAAATATCAATTTTATTTTAATAGTCATAAGTTAAGACTTAACAAGATTTACTATAATATTTATTTAATTATCTGAATGTATTTTTTTATTAGTTAGTAAGTAGTAAGTAGTAACCTGCAATGTTTAATTAATAAATTTATAAAAATATAATTCGATACAATATCGAGATCGAACAAATTACGATATCGCGATACAATATCGGGAAAATCGGAACGATATCGATACAAAATATTATATCGTTGTAAAACACTACAAATTACAATTAACTATCTCAAACGATTTGAAGAAAAGATCAGATGCTCATTATACTGTGTCAAAAGCTCTTGATTCTTGAGACCATGAACTAGATTTTTTATCGGATGACCAAAAAACTTCAGTTTTGTAACAGTTAGAAAATATTATATCGATATATTGTTAATCGATATAAATGAACCGATATCGATAGTTGAAAATAATTCGTCGTGCAACATTAAATATTATTATAATATTATGATAATTGATGAGTTCCAACTTCCAATTACCTTAGTGTATATGTATTCTAATTAATATTTGATACCTTATACTTATTACTTATTTATCGTAATTTATGAGGCAAGTACCTATTATGAAATTGATAATATTAACCTTGAATGTCTGATGACATTAATTGTGCTGCGTTTTTGTTTACTTGAATTTATAGTACGAATAGATTTTGTGTAATGTATACATCATATAGTACCTGTGTACCTTAAGTCAGCTTCAATTTATATTCTGAGAGTAGAACACTAGAACCATGGTGGTTTCTAAGGATGTTTGTCTTTTAAACTAATAGATTAGATGTGCTGTTGTACTTACTCCATTTCAGATGAGATTCAACTCGAATTCCCGCATAATGTTATAGTTTGTGCAACGGTAAGTTTTTAACAATACTATAAATTATAATTTACAATGTAAGTGTTCTACAGCAGATCAGCTGATTGTTTTATAAATTATAGTATCCAGTATAAAATAAAAATAGGTATACCTAAGCCGTTAGTTAATATTATTTAATATAATTGAATATCGAGAGAAATATTTTTAATTATGGGTTTTGGTTTTGGTTATGAATGCAAGGATAAAGATAAAAACTAATAAGTACCTATATATAGCCCAATTTAAGCAGTTTTTATTTAACAACGAATCAACGAACCACTTTAACAATATTATGTAATATATATAATATACATTGTATAAACATACCTAGGGACATTTAAAATTTACACAAACTAATGATAAACAATTTTAAAAAATGGTCTAAGTGGATACCGCTCTGCTGTACAGATGGTGTCGAGTGGTTCATTGTAATGGATGTGTTAAATTTGAGTTCAATGATATAAAATCATTGTACACGAAAAACGATTATGAGTTAAGACTCAGTCAGCCTACTTAGGTCTGTCAGCCTACATAACTATGGGTTGAATTAATGTTTGGAGAAAACATTGCATTTAAAAATGTCATTGAGTGTTTAAAATATAATAATACGCTTTAAAAGTTTCAAGGACCCACAAAAAATATTTTTAAACTACAACCAAATAACGAACATTGTTATTCTTTATTTAAATATATAATTTCGTCTATATTTGAACTTATAATGTCCATAAAAATCAACCATGTAAATATATTTTTTAGATTTTTTTTATACAATATTAAGTACTTAAGAGAAACTTTGTTTTAAATTTTCAATCCTTAGCTAGTTAGCTGTAAAAATTGAACACTTTATGAATTTTTAACTACAAAACAGTTTTTCAAATGTTCGCTATTTTGATGTATTTTTAACATTTTTGAACTATACTATTATAACAACTTATGAAGAACTTTGTATACATTTTCAAGTTTTTTGACACAACAAAATTTTTTTTTATAGATAACTATTGAAAAATAATTTTAAAAATTTTAAATTTTTTCTAAATATTTTGAAAATGTCATTGAGTACCTATAACAAAATCTTATGATAGACGTAAAAGTATACAGTATAGTAATGTACAAGTCTCCATGAATAGTAGATATTTTTGAGTTATAATAAAATAAAATAAACTAAAATTGATATTCATAATATAATTATTATCCTATGTCGTCAACATTTTAACTTCAAACGCTAGTAAAAATTATTGTAGATTTTCGTTAAAATTTTTTTTTAAATTTTAAACTTTATGTGGAACCTAATATTTGCGAATTCTGTGATCGAGCATACGCTTTTTAATCGTACTTTATACGCACTTATATTTATTATATTCAATTGCATAATAAATTATAAAAATTATTTGTAACGTCTTATTATGTTTCCATACTATTTAACTCTATAATATATATTAACAGTAGTTATATTAGTTTAAATTATATTTCTGTTCAATCTAAAATAATATCTGCGTAAGTATTTAAGATTTTATAATAGATATATATTATTTATTTTGGTACCTGATATATTGTGTAGTTAACGTTAAATGTGAAGCTAAATATTTTTTTATTAAAATAATTTCATAATACACAAAATTATGAAAAATTATATTGTTTTATAAATAAATAATATAGAACAGCAGTTCCTTTTTTCTTGTTGGAAACTTATATTATGTTATAGAAATGTTGTTACCGCATTTGCTGTGGGTTGGTCGCCATAAGTTTGACAGCGGTGGTGACGGAAAATAAAACCGAATAATATGAAGAAAAAAGTTACAATGAGAACTCCGTCCGGAGAATGTGTTGGCAATTTTATAAATACTATGTCCCAACTAATAATGTATTCTGCAAGTGTTCAATAGTGTCGTTCCGTTTTTTTTCCTCTTATCATTGCTATTTTTTTCTCCCGCGGCTGAAACTTTTCCCCCTTTCTTTTCATGCAGACTTCACTTTCCTAACTTCAATAATGTATACTCGTCTTGTGGAGGGGAAAAAGGTTTTTGGCCAAAACTCTGAAAAAGTGTAAAAAAAAAACTTTGCTTGTCATCAAAAGCCTGTGACGAAATGTATTTTAACCCCAATTAACTCGATCGTGTTTCACGTGACTTATTATAAATGCCTTAAACGTATTATTATTTATTATTCTGTTTAATGAAGTATACCTAATATGATTTAGTTACACTTGATTTTTGTTTTTTGTTTATTCTTTTAAAATAATCTCTTATAATAATTTCATTTTTTTTCACATGATTTACGTTAAATATTTTTTGGGGTTTAGCCTTTTAAAGTACATCTAGTATTATATTATACTAAACCTGTTATAATTATTCTCTATGCAAATAATTCAATAATTTGTAACTACATTTATAAACCTTATAATCCCATTTGTCATACTTATTTTTATACAATAAAATTTCCTTCAGCATTATACCCAACCAAACCTATAGTTTTAGGGTTCAGGATAACATTTGATGCAAGTAGTTATATTATAGTAAAAATTCGCTTCTGATTTATGGTTGGGATCCTATAAGTTATACTTACTTCTGTCACCAACTTCCTAAACTGAAAACATTTCTATTGAAATATAAAAAAAAATTGTTCAATTTGGTACCTACTCATAATAAAATATATATTATATTTTAATAATATAAAACTATTTTAAACACTTGTCATACAAGCAGAGCTTGTAAACGTTATAATGACGTTATGTTTATAAAGTTATATATGACAATAATACTATTACAATTTATAAACATAATTAAAACGGAAAACTGTAAATAAAAATAATTAAATACCACAAAACAAAACATAACGATTAACAAAATTTATAGTATATCATTAAACATAACATAACTTAAAACTAAAAATTTTAAATCCATTTACTTAATATTTATTATATTGGTTTCGTAGAAATATTTATTCCATCCGATTAATTTTTATCTTAGCAATCAATCCAAGAATTTATTATATTTCGTATCCGGATTCCGGGCTATTCCCCACATACGATATTAATTTTAACGATAAACTCAAAAGTTGTATAATATTTTAATTCTAAATAACGATAAATGAAAGCTCTGCATAAAAGTAAATATGTAAGTTCACGTTCACCTCTATAAGGATAGAATTTCTGTATTCTTGCATAGACTTTGAGCTGTATAGATTTATGGTGCGGGTACGTAATAGATACATCTATATTCTTATGTATTATTGCCGCTATTGGTTAGATATAGCAAATAATATACAATAAACGCTACTTCAGCAAAAGTAGCCGTTGAAAATAAAATCATTCTCAGTTTTTTTTCATTGGTCCTCAGTGATTGAAAAAAAAATTAAAAGTTGTAGAACCTAATACCTCTAAATTGTAGCAGTATAAATTGTACTGTGGTGTAGTGATAACTAGTATATAGTAGATAGTGTAGGCAGCTGTAGATGCGAACAAAGTTTAATTGAATTAAAAGTTCCGCATGTATATATTGAACACTTGGCAATGGAATCTAGGACATTTGACCCTTATAGCTTCGACGATTTGGATGTATTCAGAAAAAACGGTTCACCACATACGCACGATTGTTAAACTTTTGTACTTAGAAATTCAAATTTATGATTTATACTCGTATATGTTTTCGTTTTTGTTTTCATTAAAGAGTGCGGCTCTCTGACACGGTGCATATATTACACCACACACTAACATACTAAACATATATATATATATGTATATGCTCTACACACATTCATTGCATGATTCCGATGCTCTATATATATATGAATATACCGCGTGAGTATACAGTTGGGAGAAATGTCGAACTATCCCGATGACTGCGTTTTAAATTAGATTCGCATCCGTGTAACTAGTATACGTTTGCAAGGAGTGGGTGATTGGAGGGGGTCTGGGCGTAGTGGTGTTGTACTACATTTGGTGTTACATTATTCATGATGATCTCTGGTAAAGGTTATTTTTGCCCTCTTCTTTTCGGCCCAGAGACCCATCGTAGAGAATCCGTGTCCCTCGGGAAACCACAGCAGCATAATTATTATACGTATACACGCGTTTTCTTCGTCCCCCATCCCGCACCGCAACATCCCCCAACCGCTACACCCACCCATCAGACACACACTCACACTATTCAAACATTCGTCGGCAGCGGTGGTCTCGCACATCCGGTACTTCCGGCAAACGCCAATGTGTCGACGCGTTCATCATTGTTGCATAAAACATTCGGCGACAAAACACGTAATTGAGTTAAACATTTTCCGCGTCAAAAGAAATTTTCTAAGAGACTTTTCCACCGGTGTCCACTTTATTTATTTTTTATGTTTGTTCAATGATATAAATAGTATTTAAATATATGATAAGATATTAGTAGATACATTACGCTTAATATTATGTGTGTGAGTTTGTTCAAATAATATTGTTATTTGTTGTTATAACCGTATAATATTATACAGTTACAGTTGAATGTGTTATCCACTAGTTAGTACATCTACATATATGTTATTACAGTTCACAGTGTGCGTAGAAAAAGGTGAATACAATAAATTGGATAAATAGTTAAAACTTAAAGATGATAGCCGACAGGGTTAACATATTAATAATATATATAAAATAACTGTTTAAAAAATTGTTTTTAAACATATCAAATTGATCAGCGCGGATTATTAACACTATGATCGTGTTTATTGAGATTTATTATGTATTTATTTATTATTCTGCAGAATGTATGTTGCAAACTTTATCTGTGTGATTATAATATAATATTAATAATATGCATTCCTCAAAGTCTGTATTATTATATATATTATAAGATTCTTATAGACCTAAATGGAGCAAGAAATAGGCATATTGGATTTACAATAATGTGTGATTTCGTTATATTTTTGTTGTGTTTGTCCTCGAGTTTTTGCGCAGTAAATTTGTTGAAATATTAATAGACATTTTTTAGTTTTTAGTATTTTTTTTTATTTATGATAATAAAATCTGTGTGTTTTTCAGTCAAAAAGTTTGACAGTTAAATAAAAAGATTTTCGTAAGTTATTTTTACTGCAGTTAAAACTTAAAACTATTGAAAAATCATACATTTATTTTGCAATTGTTTGAGGGTTAATTGTTAACAAAATCCGTAAAAATCAAAAAAATTTGCAAATTATATTGTAGTTCAGAATGTATAAAATGTTTAAATTTAAATATAGGTACCTACATATAATAAGAGTTTTTAAATTGGTTCTAATAGGTAATTTATAAACCATTAATTATTAGTGATATTCCGTTTTCAGGCTGTTTTTTAGTTTTAAGCCAGTTTTCCCAAATAATTAATAAAAGTACTAACGATTTCCTATTTTCCAAAGTACCAAATTAGTTTCTATTTTCTATCACCCTCAATGTTGAAGATTGGAAGACATTTTTTAGACTATTAATATTATATATTAGATAAATATTATAATATTTATGTATTATATTATAATGTAAGACTGGGGTGCCGGGCTGTAATAAAGTTAACATAATATTATATGCAGCTCATGGCGTTTATTATTATTTGAGTCTGTAAAAAACCTATTATTATGATTATTATATGATAAACATAATATATCATCTATTATTTCGATTATTACAATTTACATATTTCTTTTCGATAACTTGATAAAAATGATTAATTTGTTTTAATTAATTTTAAAGGTGTTTTTAACAATCTATTTTATCTTGTATTTGAAATTCGAGAATTAAAAATTTGATTCAAAGTTCAAAAAGACCAATTATAATGTTATTGATGATTCTTGAAGTTTTTGTTTAATAGCAAATTATGCAACATAAAAAAAACAGTTTTGTTATTTTTATTTCGTGAATGTAAAATAGTCAAAAAAGTTTAAGTATATGTACACAACGTTTCATTAAACACATTAATCAGTTTACCTGACATTTTAGTCGCGTTTAATTGTTTGGATTATTAGTATAATTAAACAAAATCATTTATATAGGTACTTAAAAAAAAAAAAAATTAAACAACTTTAGCTTAGGAGTTATAATATATTATACACGTGAGTATTGTACAGGTATATAAATGTATACTGTATACTATGTACCTACTTCATAATAATTTAAAAATATTAAAATTTGTCTACTGCGCATGTATAAAATACACCATATAATATAGGGATATCAAATTATATCTGTATATACAAACGATTTGTTTTTTAACGATATGGGGAAATTATATATTCATAAATAGAAAACTGTCTTCGAAAACTACGTCAATGAGGGCGAATATCATTGCACTTTTTGTGTTGCGCTTCTGCAAGCGTGTATTTTTTTTATTTGTAAAGTAATTTATTTCACCTCGTCCACACCTTCACTCATCGCTACTTTACACTAGTAATAACCCTCTTATCGTCGTCACAGCCTCCTCCACAGCCGTAGACTCCGCTCGTATGTGCCGACGCCGACGTTGAAAAGCCGTACGTTCCATTAACCAATTTCGCGTACACAAAAGGACCCGTGGTGTGCGTGCGCTCATCCCGCGTTTTGGGTCCGACACACGTAAATCGGAAAGCTTCTAAATCCAATTTAATAATAAGCTACGGACGGGGCCGAGGTTATTGTGATGACGACGATTGTGACGAAAGGGTGGCAAAGGACGGGGGGGGGAGGGTTGTGGTATAGGTCTATACCTGTATCAGCGTCTTTTTTGACGACAACGACGACGACGCCCGTCGATCGCAAATATTGTTTTCTGTAAGCGTGCTCTCCTCACACTCCGAGTCTTTGGTTTACCCGTAACAATAGATAAAGGCACAGATACTACAACGACACTATATTATATTATAACCTTATTGTTATATAATATGCGTAACAACTGCAACAGTAGATTCTCGTTACGCCACACCGTCGCCGATTTTGATCTATATACAAACGAAATATCATCACCCTCATGTGTACCACTATGTAATGCCACTGTTAACTGGAAAGGCTACAACTTCAAAAAATTATAATATAATAAGTCCGCAGGATTGCAGGAGCTTCCGTTGCTTAAATTTTAGTCTATAGTTATGCGTACACCTTAAATTATAAGTTCTATAACCTCCCTCGGCATTCAGAGAATTAAATGCCACTACCTACAGGTGGCATTTTAGTTTTGAAAATATTATGTTTTTATTTATTTACTGTTATAAGTTTATAGCATTATATCCAAAATAGTATCTTTTTCCAACGGCACCATTTTTGTAACAAACCTGCAAGTACGTAATACGCGCGTCCATTATAATAATATTATATATAACTGGAAGCACGTATAAAATACATTTTTTTTGCACTCTTGCAAAATGTGTAACGGCTCGTAATTGAAAGCCTACAGTATATTATATTATAAATATATAGATATTTCTCCACGTAAAGGAGTTCCGGGTTAAAATTCTAAGGGGCTAACTCAGCTAAGTTGACACGTCATATAACATGACAATTAGGAAATTTATGTTGGACAATAAATAATAATCTGTATGCTACTATAGTTGAAATTATTAAAGGTATTACCTATATTAGTTATATTAATAGAATATGTTTATTTTTATTTTTTTTATTAAAATACAGCCCTTGGCAACGTGGTTATTGGGAGACACATTTTTTCTTATGTATATATACTATTATATAGTAATGTTACATCTTACGTCATAATAATATAATAATTATATAAAAAAGAACAAAAGTAAGGTAATATAAGCTTAAATCTTAAAATAGTAATTGAATGATATTATATTAGTTTGTCCAGTCCTGTCTCGCGAAAGAAGGCGAATAAGTTTGGTGTTGAATAGCTGGTCCTAAGAGGATGTCGTACATGTCATCGGATAATTTGTGACGGTTCCTTCTTACTTTGTGGTAAGTATGCAACACATGTGTGAATGCATTCACTAAGAATGTGTTTTATTGTAAGTTTTACCCCGCATGTCAGACATGTAACCGTGGATTAGGCTAGTGTGACCTATCCTTAACCTATTGATGATAATTTTTTTTTCCTATCTGAATGATTGTTAGACCAGTGAAGAATAGTTGATTTTATTTAATTTAGTTTTGTTTTTTGATTTGCCTAAGTATTTTGCCAGGCGTGTATGATTAAATGTGCCACGATTCACGATTGCATTTTACCTGTGCTGAAGTCAAGATGTATCCCTAGTTTAATTGTCGATTATTACAATTTATAATACATAGAGTTGGCGTCAGTGCCGCAACTATAGGAATCAATTATACCAAATCCTCAGATTTTATCATACACATTTTTTTTAAATATATAATATACAACATAATAATATTTAAAGAAATGAAAATTTGAACATGTTCTATAATATTGTGAGGCCCTCAGTCTTATATATCAAATATACACGCCTTATAAGGGTTTTGCAAAATTTAACTTTAACTACATGTATCTACTTACCAAGTGTTTTCCTACGAAAAACATAGTTTTTTTCATCTATTAGTTAATTTTATCAGAAATTCAATTTCGTATTCAAAATGATATTTCGATAATTTTTTGGTTAAGTGCCACAAACTATTTATTTATTTAATTAATTTACACCGATCGGCAATTACATAATGGTAAAATACATAACACATAAGAACATTGTAGACTGTAGTATAAAAGAAAAGTATTAAGAAAATATTGATTACATAGATAGTAAAATTAAGTAGTTAAACATTTAAACAAACTATTGAATATCTGTAAATAAATTACGTTGACAGAATCCAAATATTTGAATGTATCATAATTTTACAGAACATTAAGGTTTTTTTTTAATTGTTATGATTTTTTATTGAGCTTTTACATTATCTAAGTTTAAGTTGATCGTAAAAATCTTAACACATATTACAAGTATGAATGTAAATTACTTATACATTTAAAAATGTGTATTTATTGCTAACAATATTAATGTATGGGGCAAGTGCAAAAACTCAAACAAGGTATGTCGCATTGCCCGATTGATAACGTACTTTCATGAGAGAAGTGAAAAATTAGAAAATTGGTTAATACTCATTATTGTATCATAAAATTAGCACGACTTGAAAATTAATTAGCGATTTAAGTATAAAATAACATTTATTTACCAAATTTGAAACGATTTCAAACAATTCATGTGTGAAAACTAGATCGCTAAAATTACATAATTTATAAAAAGTTGATTACTGACTGCTGAGTAGCTTTTTTAATAATGATAATAAAACTGCTGTGATATCAATATCCTACAGCAGGGGTCTCCAAACTACGACGGCCCTCGAATAACTTTTAACCGGCCCGCAGCACCCATAGGACGTAAATTCATCAAATCAAAATATAGATTGGCCATGACTGACAAACACTTGGAGTCAATTTTGAAAATTGGAACTAGTAATATACAACCTCAATTTGATCCAATATTAGCAGAAAAACATCAATTTCATACTTTTCATTAAAAAAAAAATTATTTCAAAAATTATTAAAATTACAATGTATTATCATTTAAATCTATACCAATTATATTTAAGTATATTGTAGACAATATTTTATAAAAAAGATTTAAAGTAAACTTATATATTTTGTATACCTATATTTTCATAAAATTAAAAATTATATGTGTTAATAAACGTCTGGTCAGCTAAGAGCATTTGATATTTTTTGTGGCCCTCGAATAAAAAAGTTTGGAGACCCCTGTCCTACAGTGTAACCAAAATTTCTCAACAGTCGATGAGTTCATAGAGACTTCATAATTTTCATACAATAACTGCAACATTAAAATTGAAAGATTGTATTTTTTATAACCCTATTAGGAGGCACTCACCCCGTTAGGTTCTTGCCCCACCTTATCCTTTTGTATTGTTGTGTACACGTCCAGGGTCCAGCGGTATAAATTGTACGTATATACCTACCTAACCTATACTTGTTTATTGTATACTTACATGTTATATATAGTTAATCGAATGGCCGTCGGCTCCGCGTCGTTCATTAAATCGGAGTGGTTATTTCAATAAACATATAGAGCGGCGGCGGGCAACCGATAAATCGTATATCGTTATACGGTTTGCGAAAGTCGCCGCGGTGCGCCGCACAAAGTTTTAAAACGTCCGCGTGTGCCGTGTGGTGTTGCCACGTGTATTTTTACGCGTTATCTTAAAGTGTGTCTATTATAATATTATAACAATATAATAATATGTATTGTATAATATATTTTGTCGATCGTAAAATACGCGACACCGTCCGGACGGACGTTTTAAAACCACCCGCACGCACATACCGCGGTTTAAGGCATTAAATTGCGTGTGTATGCGGCATACAATAATATAGTCATTACAATAACGCGACACTGCAGACAGCACATAGGGTACCTATGCCTATTTTATGTGCTCGCGTGCGCCGTATAGGTAGGCAGGGCTATTATTTTTATCATTATTGTTTACGCGTTTTATACAGTACGCCTATACCTAAACTTTGGAGAACTTAAATCGCCACTGAATTCGAATCATTTTACAATACAATGTATTTATTTTTTATTAGATTCTAGCTTAACTATGATAGCTCGACATTTATCAAAATATAACATTGGATAATTAAAATGTACCATACAAAATAATAATCGTGAATCATAATGGTTTAGGTATAGTAACTAAAGAGTGTTAGATAAAAAAAAAAAATGCAATTTATTATAAAATAATATTGTTTCGACGGTTTTTTCGGTTAAATTCGCGTAGCGTTTAATCACGCCGTAGCTCGCCGTTTTTTCAACCCATAGTCGCGTTATTGTTTTATTAATTGTAATATTTTATTGTAATATACAGTCTCGGGTAAACGCAGGAGACACGTGCAGGCTCTGATCGACAGACGTCTGCAGGTTTTCTCATACATATACATACAATAGGTTGGTCGGGTTAAAGTGTATACATCGCCACCACCTACTACTGTGGTCGTTTGAACGAGTTTTCGTATTCGTTTCGAGCGCGTTAAACAGTCATCAAACACGCGCGGCTTTATTGTTTTATATGGTACGCGTACATAGCCCGACCATCGAGGCGCATCAACGACCCTCGCGGGAACGCACTTTATTATTATACCGTTCGCATAACAATCATTTTGCACGTACCTACCCTTTGGAATCGGAAAAATATCTCAAATCGAATAAACTATACAACACACCCATCATATATATATCGCCTATAAATATAAATATTTGTTTTTTTAATACCGATCGTCGTTATCTATAAATTATAATCATCAGTAAAAAGTTCAGATTCTATAAAAACATTTTTTACCAAACAGTATAAATATATTACTCAAAGTTAATTGATTTTGTAATATAACTATTAACAAACGAGAAAACCATTTAAATGCTTGTAATGGGAACGAGTCAGGAACAAAATGTTATCATAACCATTAATGAAATCATTACAAGTAAAGTGTTTTAAATTTATTGAATTTTCGCAAACGTTAGGTATTTGGGTTTTTATGATACATTTTAATAAATTACTATATAATTACTATAATTAATATGTATAACTATAGAATAATTAACAATGTAATTTATACATTGTGAAAATATAAAAAAAAAAAAGATTTAACTTTAAAAGTGACTAGCTGAATTTGAAACAAAACTTGCCGCTAACTAAATACATTTTATGTAAATCGTTATTAGTTTACGCTCGATTAAGTCTTAAGTTATGTTAATAGAAAATTAAAAGTTTTGACGGAAAGTCGATCGATATTTATTACGCGTAATAGTTAAATATTCAAAACGTTTTTGTATTTAAAAAAAAAAAAGTATTATTTGTCATCGATAGTTTAATATTATATAGTTATAGATATAATATATATTATACGTTTCATACGTGTCGACGCATACCTATAGGGTATTCTAAATTTGCGTTGCCGGTATTACGAAACGTGTAATTAATTTTGGCGGGAACACCTTAAAAAACTAATCTTGTTTCAGCAATTTACTGCCAACAACAGTATTTATCCACGTGAATTGTGCAGTGTTGCGCATATAAATAGATAATGATATAATATACAGCGAAGAAACGCGCTCGAAATATACAGATTGGTAATGAAAACGTCTCGCACACGGCCGCCGCAGCACAGCTACTAGCTAGGTAGTAGGTACCGTCGTGAATACAATCTGTGATATTGAAAAACGATAATGGTTCGTAATAATTAATAATTACCTATATATCTTTATAGAGCGAATACCGAGTGGTGTGTCGGAGATGACTTTATATTATCACAAAGACTAAAAGACTAATATAAAGACATCTCTATTTCAGGTTTCTATACTTTATATATATACGCGCATGTAAATTGAGATTTATTGTCTCGGGCTCTCATCGATCCAGCGTTGCACATCTCGCCTGCACCATCTGCACACGCAACGTCCCTCCACCATCGCCATCGTCTCGTCGACCCCATCGAAGTTTTTAATCTAATTTTCTGATGTTCTTGCCACGGTGACTGCAACAACGGTCGTCACGATGTACGACGGGGTGCGGCCGTGAAGGTGCGGTGGAGGTGTAAGTAGAGATACTTCCGCCGCCGCCGCCGCCGCCGCCGCCGCCACTACCACCACCACCACCACCACGTACCCTTTTTGTCGGACCGCAAAAACTCCTCTCGGGTTCGCGCACGCGACGACTACGACGACGACAACGACAACGACAACGATGACAAGGGACTCGCTGCCGTGCTGTGTGTATAAATAGTCGTACAACTTTCGTCCCACCACCGCCACCAATCCTGCACGGCTGCACGGCACTGTTATCCATACTAATGTTATGACCATAGCGGTGGTGGATTTCGTCGCGAGCCTGCAGTGTATAATATAATAATTGAATTACGCGAATTTCTTTGCCCCGGGGTCTCCACGCTTATATATACGTATATAATATAGTGTCTTGGTCCTCGGAACACGAAACCGGCACCGGCAGCTGCCACAGCTGCTGCAGCCGTCGGGAGTGCGATATGAGATATCCTTCGCATCGGATTGCATCGTCGTAGCGAAATGTATATATATATATATATACGAGTATATTATATTATATTATACACGATATATATAATTTATGTATTATAAATATATCGGTAGGAGTAATTTCTTTTGTACGTCTGTATATACATATATATATGTGTTTATAATATATCACCGTCCGACCCTGCGGCTACAGTATAGCTCTCGCCCGTTCGTATTCTCTCTGTTTCTGGTTTTACTCGCACGTGGCTCTTTTACCACGGGTTTTCGATGGTAATTGTTTGCCGGGCCCACATAAATTCGAACGTTCGGCCGTTTGGCATCGAAACAATGATTACCGCCCTATGTATAGTGCAGGGGGTGGGGGGAGAAGGCAGTAAATAGCCTCTCGCGGTTGGCCCGCATGACATATCGCAGTATACGTCGGTTACGCATTTTGCCGCGAGTTTCCGTTGTTGGCGGTGCCAAAAAAATTGGTCGAGTTACAAAAGTTACCGTAATAATTTGTCGCCGCCGACTTTGGTGGTTGCGTTGGAGGTGTTGGCGGTCGGCGTGGCACGGCGGTCCTAAATTGAATGCGGCGGAGCGTCCGCGTATCAGCCTCGTATAGTTAATTCGTTAAGCTTATGGCCATGACATTATTGCGTGATGAATGGTCATTGGTCACAAATCACAATGTAAATCCACACGAAAGTCTTACAGCACGACGGTTTTCTAATGTTTATCGCAAAGATGATTTTAGTGAACGCACACTAATAAATCAAATCAAGTACTGACATTTATATTTTCCGAGTAAATGTATTTAGAAAAATTATGATCATGTTTTATACCTTTGTTAGGTCTCAATAATTTGTGTTATGTATTTTGTTTGCAAGATTATATTTGCGTCAATCCGTGTACAATGTCAGTTTTTATAATTATATAGTTCTCTCATTTATACCTCACATAAATATTTTATTGCCTTTAAAAATGTAATCGAATTTTTAGGGTGAGAATTGATTGAACTTTGTTTCGATTTTTTATGAACAATGAACATATATAGTCTATACTACCTTAATACGTAGAGCCTAGATTAAACTCAATGATTTGATATTTATCTAATTCGATGTTTATTATAATAATTTATCTATGTAAATTTTTGTGTTCGTGTTTGATACGAACGTGTTTGATTTTCAAATGCAATAATTTCTCACAAAAATTAATTCAATCAACTATATAATTATTGATAGTAAAATTAATTATTTTAATTGCAATAATATCATAAAATACACTTATTAGTTATGTAAGCTGACGACCGTCTTCAAATCGATTTTCGTATACAATGATTTTATAACAATGAATTAAATTTAACACATCCATTACAGTGACCCCACGTACTGTACAGCAGCAGAGAGGTACCACTTGCTGATCTTTTTAGATTTTATGTTATATGTGCTGAAGTTTTGTAAATATATTTTAAATTACGGTATTACTAATAAATTACGATATTAATTAATTTTGTAATTTAGTTATGTGCTTAATATTTTTAAATATTTCTTATTTTTATTGAATAGGTAAATCTAATATTTTATTATAATTATTTTTGAATATATTTAACTTACAAATATCTGTATACTTTTGTATATGAATGTAATACATTTATGATACTATGATGTATATCAGTATTTAGTAGGTTAAGAAAGTAGTTTTTCTGAGGAAATGTTATTAGATTTTCCATAAATGTCATGTCAATGTTATAATGTTTGAATAGTGTGTATGTGCATTGACAAGTTGTCATAAAATACCGTATACTCAACGACTTTTGTACGTTTTCACATTTCCGATTAAAAATGAGAATTTTGAAAACATTTTTTATACAAGTACACCTATCTATATCGCAGAAGGGTACACAGCATACATAACTGAGAATAATGTTATTTTTAATTAATTGTATAAAATCAAAAGTTAGCATGAGGTTGATAAATGAATCTAATTACTAACTAGCTATTAATCATTATAATCACTCTTATAATAATGTTTTTAACTAATTATTTACTTTAATAAAAAATCATTTATAGGTTACTTAATATTATTTTAAAATTTTTAACAAATTACAAATGTATATATTTTAATAGTATATTTTCCCAAATCGTTTAGTGTTTAGAAATTGTATTGTATTATAATCGGTTAAAATGTTGCAACTTGTTCTTATAAACATAACAATATTATACCTAATTTGTACCTACCTATATTTTAACTGTTTTCACCCATACAATTGATTTAGAATACAAATTAAATATTTTTGTGAATAATCGTGTAGTTATATTATTGTGTAGTCTTAAGTTGATTTCTCCAAGACCGTTAGTAGGTAGAAACTTTTTTTTAATCAGTTTAGTCTGAAGATGGTATTAAGACAAACATATAGGTAACGTGTGTAATGAAATTTAACGTCACGTCCCATATTTCATGTAAAACACGTATATTTACAAGTTTCCGAAATAAGTTCTGACGCCCCTGTAAAGTAACATAAAATCAAGTTGTATATTAAAAATAATGTTCGTGTTACTTTATTTTAATTAATCACAAAGAAAAATTATGCCATACTATACAAATGTTTATACACTTTGTATATACTATATTATCTAAACTCTAAAGGTAGAGTAGGTACTAGGTATATGTTCTAGAATAGACTAATTAATATTTCTTAATTTGGTTAGGTTACGTTGTACATAAATACAAAATATATAACTACATACTAATAATTGGTATACCTACTAATACTTAATTATATTTTTAACACGTGTTAAATCATTAAAACTGTTGTAACTATTAACTAGGTACCAATATTGGTTAATTATACTGCAAGCCTGCAACATTCTTTCACTGAGATTAAAACTATAGTAAACTTTTTTTGATAATTTTTTTTAGTTATTCTACTTGTATAAATTTACCAAAACATGTTTTATATAGGATTACCACTCTGTGTACTGCCTATTATAGATGAAATAAACTTATATTATTCTGGTGAATCAATCATCCATTGCGTGTACATTTATATGGTTACATTGGTACCAATACTCTATACCAATAGTATTTGTAATTTATACGTCATATTATGTCCGACTAGTTCAATATTATTCACTTATATAATATAATTGGATCAAATGTAGGTACAGTAATTTTCATAGGTAAATTGAATTTGTCTATTTCTTGTGTGCAAAATTTAACTAGATGGGTTGTTTAAATTTAAACTCTTAATAATATACATATTGTATCTATTTTCATTAGGTTCAAAATATTATAGGTATATTATATTAGAATCAAATAATACATGATGTACCTATAACATATGGATATTTATATAAAACTAGGCAGAATCTGAAGGATATATTGTTTTCTTGTAGAAATTAAATTATAAATAATGGATCTAATATGGTTGCAAAAGGGTTGAATAAATAGAAGTCCAAGAAATTAGAATAGAATTCAATTTCAATTATTTCTATTCAGTACCGTTTTCATATATTTTAGTTAGTTTAACAATATAATAGGTATATTGCATTTATTAAATATTTAGTTAATTAATAATTAAAATGATTACTTATGTAACACTTCATAAATATTATAATATGTTATATGCCATGGAAATAATTTACTCATAGCAGTTGTCATGGTTAAACAATATTTATACATTTTTATACTCTAAATGGAGTAGGCATAAATAGATAGGCGTTATTTACTCAGGAATTAATTTATTTTGTTTGGGCTACTATTTTTAGAAGAAGAAAAGTGCTTGCAAATGTTGATGTATAGTATTTTTATTGTGTAATCTAGGCCCTAGGGGTCAGCAATCCGCGGCCCGCCGGTTTCATGTGGCCCACGTATAAATTTAATGTGGCCAGAGAGTACAATTTATAATTTGTATTTCTATGGAAAAAAAACCATTAACTAAAATAGTATGGACTGAAAACGGCAGATTAAAACGTTGTTTGGTCGTTTGGTCAAATTAATATTCCTACCTAACAGTTATAAACTAAATTTGATTTGCCGATATACATTTTTGTTTAAAATACAATTATGCCTATTTAAATTGCGGCCCGTGAAAATGTATTTAAATTTTTAATCTTTTGACATTAAAAAGGTTACCCATCCTTGGTTTAGTCAATAATAATAACATATTTGATAACATATTATGCTATCACTATGATTTTTTCAAAATATTATGTGGTCTTCACTGATCTATGAAACCTAAAAGAAACTTTTAATAATATATATTTATTTTATTTTATAGATGTGCAATATAAATACTATACACATTAATTATTTACTGAATAATATTTCACGGCAATCTCTATTACAGTAGGTAATCGATATATCATTTTAATTATGGCCAAAATTGTTATGTATATACTAGATATGTGTATATATGTCGCATATACTTGCATGTTAGGGAAATGTAATATTATGAAACAGTGATTTAATTTTGACATGTAGTCTATTTTTCTATTACCGAACTTACCTTTACGGCTATGACATGTTCACTGTTTCACATACTTTTTGAATACACATCGCGTACATAGCAATAATTAAGGGTTTCGTAGTTGTACGTAAAACACGTTCTAGTCCAATAATTACTAGGTGAATCCTGGGTCCGGTGTATAGTTAACAGGATTACTGTTGATTAGGAGGGGCCCCACATCCACACCTACTCCTTCAACTATAGGCTATGCGATCCTCGGCATGCGATGACGACACACACATACACACACACAGTGTATATATACAATTGATTTAGTAAGCAGTCCACGGATTCCGTCCGTCTGTTATGTAGTAGAGGGTGAATGGGAGGTGAAGTAAAGACATGACTTGATTGGTCGACTGGAACGTCTTGCCCTACCACCCTGTCCTTTTTCGAGGTGCCCTCCTGCAGCAGCCCGCGCGTCGCTGGCCGTTTTCGTATTCAACGGAGCACCGGCACAATCAACCCCCGGGGGCGGCCAAACTTTCTTCCGCTGAGGCCGTTTTAACTTCCAGTGCCACTGCTACCGTCACCAGAAAACAATCCTTGCGCACGTGTATGTATGTGTGTGTGTGTGGGTGTGTGTGTGTGTGCGCGCGCACGCGCATATATGGGTCTGTGTGACTGTGTACACGCATTTATATTATCACATGGAATCACGGGCTTCGTCCGTGTACCAGAAAAACAGAGGGAAGTCATCCGTGCATGGATATGGTGAATACGCATTATTTTACCTCACGGTTATAAGCCCTTGTGGTAGTATAGTATCACATTTGTCATTCTGATCGCGTGTGTACACAAATCTTCGTGGGTCCTGAGTTTTCGACGGCAGTTCTCCCACTCTTGTCAATGGAATCAATATCGTTTCCATTTTTATTTTTATTTTTATTTTTTGCCAACTGATATTTGTCCAAAAGTCTGCCAGAAGTTACCTGGCAAGATTGATTTGCCAATCTCGGTGCCTTGATAAATTGCCTGTCCACGGGGAATTAACGTGGGTGCCGCTCACATATCCCCTTATATGTGTCTGTTGGCTAATGAACGACCGACAGTACATTTTTCACTATGGTGCTTAATGTCTGCAGCAGTAACTAATCGACTTTAAGCACTACTATTGCTGGTTTCCGATTTTACACAACATCCGAGCACCTCGACAAATGAATAACGTTTTATTGCTCAGAGGGAGTCTGATTGAGTGCGTATTTGTCCTTTTCTGTGTCAAGAGAAAAGTACACGATAACGATGATTTTTAATGTCTTATAATTGGATCTAATCAATAATGTGTGTGTTTGTTTATCTTAATTTAACTTATAAAATTAATTTATATGTATCTATAATAAACATTGATTTCGTTGATTTATTTTAAACCATAATTTGAAACTATTTACTACCTGCCTTAGTTTATAAACAGTATTTATTTTCAAATATGCGACACAAACAATGTTAAGTTTATATCTTTATGGTCTTAAATATTATTATTAAAATATTCTAATACACATGACCAACATTAGGTGTACCTACATATATTTTTATAAAAAAAAAAATAAAGCCTATAATTTGTTTATGCTTCTCTCTGTATGTAAAATACTTTTTATAATTTACTTATTAATGTTTTTTCCACTTGATTAATTTTTTCAATATATCGATAGCACATTTATAAAAAAATACGTGGGTATTGATAAATTATACACGAGAAACATCCTTTTATTGCATCCATCTAATTCAGCATTTTTTGATACTGTATAGTATAATGATTAACTTAAACGTTAAGCGATTAGAGAAAATTTAAAATATGCAGCGAAATAAAATATTCTTTCATACGATAACGTTTATATGTCTAAAATTGATGAATTGTTTTGTTATTTATTATATGTGATATATTTTTACTTACGTATTAATATAACCCACAGGTTAATTTCCTTATAAAATAGCAATTTGGCAATTTGGCAATTTGGCAATATTATATATTTTATTATTTTCATTTATTTATTTTGATTGCATTTAAAGCGGTATACAAAATAAACATTTTTGGGGGCTAATTGTATGAGCTTTCAGAACTTTAAAGTACAAATAAGTATAGTAGTCCTGCCAAACGTGACTTCAGTCTTCCGTATAAGTATTATTACGTTGTCGAAGTCTATTTTATTGCACCGTTTATATTATTCTATAGTCTAATTATTATTGATATACTAGAAAGTGATCTACTTTATATTTGATTTCTAATATTGAGATTTAATTGCTGGATGATACCAACCATTTTTTATCATCGTATTTCTTTGATTTATATTTTTGATTATTTAGATTAAAATTTCATGTTTTGTTAAAAATGTCTTATTACAAACTTATTTAATAATTAGGTACTATTTAACGTTAAATTATAATTACTTATTCATTGTTAATTGTCAAAGTGTTTTAGTGGATTATAATAACAAATTAATATGTATTGTGTTCTGAAGATAAATACTTTTGTTAGGATTTTAGTCTTAGTTTCAATTTTCTATACCAAAATAATAGCTCATCGACTAAAATGTTTTACTGATATTTCCAGCGTTTAATGTTGTGTGATATTAGTTATTACTGTGGTTTAAATTGCAATTATTGCTATTTGAGACAATTGTATTATTGTATAGAAATAGCACGGAAATATAATATGTTGAATAATGTGGGTACTGGGTAGTATATCATTATAGGATGTCATGATAATATATGTGTGAAAAATCGATTACTATATAATATACGTTTTCTGGATATATAATATACATTTAGTATAACGAACAACGGAAGTGTGGTAAGTAGTTAAGTAGGAATGTATTTGAAACAGTTTAAATTTGTTCAGTTTGGATTAAAGTCTTAGCTAATAACTTATAAACCTGCAACTGTGTTCATCTTTGTGGTTTTCGTTGCCAGTTGCTACAGGGGATTTTATGCAATTTATTTGGATTCGTAGAAGAATCACAGTATTCAAAATAGACATAGGGGGGCATAAAATTAAATGAACATTTTTGGTTTTGATTGCAATGTTACTTATCGATATATTTGTTTTTTTCTGATTTAAATTAAAAATAATATATGTTTTATAAATTTATGATTTCAATATCGATTTAATTGTTTTATGATTTTTGAATATTTTTTTCGATTTAAAATATCAATTTTACATTTTTACGATTTTAAATAATTTGATTTAATTAATTTGAATATTATTTAATTAATTAAATTTAATAAAGTATTAATTTCTATAACTGTACGAGAAACCTGTCGTCGTTCGCACATTCCATATTTGTCGTAACACGCAACTATGAAACGGGCCAAAGAAAATGAAATATTAGTTATTATTCATAATTTATAATACCTATATACAGATGGACAATATTCAAGACCTATTGTATACGTTTTAATTATTTTTTAAATTATTTTGAATCAATTTTTATTTAAAAATTATCAGAGTTAATATTTTTTTAAAAATTATTGATTAAAATTTTTTTAAATTTTAATATACATTTTGAATATTTAAAAAATTCCGATTTTGATAATTCTTATGATTTTTTACATTTTTAGATGAGTTTTCATGATTTTACCGTATTTTTTTAGATTAATTTAAATAATTTACACATTTTACTATTATTTCATATCTAATATGAGATATAGGTACCTACCTACATAAATCATATTTATCTCATATATAAAGGTTTATATACGTATTTTCTATATACGAACTCAATGGTTTTTGATTATTATGAAAATTTAGGTAAAACGAAATTTTCAATTATTGTCTTTGAATCAATTTATAGTACTATACTTTAATGGCTTAATGTAATACTATTCTATGTGGTTTCTTTTTATTGTATTATTTTGCATTAAACATAACCTTTATTAAGTTATATAAATATTAATTGTGTATACATTTTTTTAACTTTAAATAAATAATTTAAAACTTTAAAAAAAAAATTTTAATATTATGATATGGATATGATGGGTAAATTTCAATAGGTATAATATATATAAATTAGGTATATCATATGAAAATAAAACTAAATAGTTTATTCCAACTTGTGTTTATTATACTAATTTAAAACAGTTTTATAACGCTACGTATGTTATAGTTATATAATGTTGATCCTTCATTTATTCAAAACTAATTTATAAAATTAAACATTTTGAAAAATCGATTTGTATTACACACATATAATTATTTACCTATTTTTGTAAATGGATACTACTATTATATGACTTTGAAAAGACTTAATATAAAGTCTTTAAAATATTTCATTCAGTTTTTGATGAATGTAAAGCACTATATTATTCCCTTTTCGCCATAAGGCACGAATAAGAATAAATCGGTACGTTGTTCCATTCCGGTGGCGTTTTTTCCTAATGATGTCACGTTTACGTCGTTGTGTCGGATCAACTTTTGCGCGTCTGGTCGTCTGGGATCAATGATTGCTCCTGGATCATTCGCGATAATTCAACAACCGATTTATCTTAATATATTCTGAGAGCTAACAATTTTTTTTCATCACCGAAATCTTCAATTATTCTCAATCGTCACAAAATAAATTCCAATATTTGAATATTCATGGGTAGTATAATATATATTATTATATTCTTTTGAATATATTAACTATAATGAATATCAAATATATTTAATAAAAATATTTCACCTCAGTTTGCACAGCTTTTCAATAAATTTCAACTGTATTTTTTCATTAGCAAGTATTTATAGTTTAATTTGTATACAAATAAAAATGTTTACCTACATTAATTAAATACGAAAATGGTGTCGAAAGAAATTTGACTTTTATTTGAAAATAATATTTTAATTCTTAATAGTTTGATGTTGCTGTTGATGTTGAAGTTGATGAAGTCTTTATGGGTACGATTGGTGGACATCAACTAGTGTGCATTTAGTACAATAGTACTTGTATAATAATAATGTATAATAATTAATCTAGAGGTACAGTGTAAAATACTAAATATTTTTAACTGTTTCATTAAGCGTGAAAATGAATCGTTGTTATTCGAATAGCTCTCTCGATAAATCGTGATTTGGTAAACACAATTATAATCATTTAATACACTTAAAAATATGGGTAGTTTAAATGAATAACACTTATCTGATTATTTAGTTTGGACAATGTTTATAGCAAAGGTTATCTAATATAACAGAGGTTGACATCTTATTTAAAATGATTATTAAATGCAATAAAAAAGTAAAAATGAATATGTATAATATGTATCCAGGTAGGTTAGAACCTAATATAGGTTTCTATTATAGGTACCTAGTACCCACTATAAGTATACATGTGTTATAATAAATGTATTGAAGTCTCCTCTCTCGAAAAATGTACTCCTGAAGTTAAATAAGACTTGTGTAATATATATTTAAAACTTTCAAAAGTGAATTATAATATATTGTAAGGTAACAAAAGAGTGAAAATATTTTAATAAAACTTTTCAATGAAGTCTTTTACAATAAAAAGATCTAATCAACTTTAATTCTACAAAAAAGAACTTTAGCTTTTATTTAACACCATAAACAATTATTACTATTTTTAACTTGAAGAATGATTTATTATAATTATTACAATCATAACAGTGTATTGGTGATTATTTCGATCAGATAAGTTTTAATTAAATGTTAGCCCTATGCCCCTATATATTTTAAATATATTGTTACCTATCAGTTTAACTTTATGGTTGCTCTACAGAAAGACAATTGTTTAAATTTAACTTTTTTTAATTTGAATAATTTACTAATTTTTTATATCATTGTTTTGTGAGTAATAACTAATACCTAAGTGTATTTATAATTTTATTGGTTAAATTAAAATATGAGAGGTCGAGAGGATTTATATAAACTGAATTTATGTAAAATGTTTACAGTTTTTGTCTAGATTTTTTGAACCATTATTTTTAATTATATATATATATATATAGAGTATTAGATTAATTATGGTACTGGATCTTTCATGAATATGCGATTACTTACTTGTTTCTGTAAAATAAGTTGTTAATTTTCATTATTCTTTTTTTATATTTATTATGCTATAACCTTAGCTATATATTATCTACATATAATGTCAAATGGCTAAATGGGCCGCGGGGTAGTAGATTTATTTTCCTTGTTTGTTTCTTGAATAACATTTTTACGATTGTCAACTGTTTAGTAGTTTTATGGTGAACCCATTATAAATTCTATAAAGTACATTTTTTGGATATTTTTCGTTTGACTTTGACTTTATTTGTTTTCATTTCTTAAAAAAAATACGTGTTTAAATTTGTTTAAATTTTTAGATTTTTGTATATAAAATAAATTATTATTATGGATACGTTTTTTAATTTTCCATTTCAACTACTAGAAGCGTATATTTTTCCTATTTAAGATTCATTGCCTTATTACCTTAATTAAATGTTTAATAGGTACGTTTTCATTTTCATTGACACACTCACTCTTTTATATTAAAATCTGATAACCTGACAAAAAAAATAAAAAATAACAGCTATAATATAATATTTTTGAAAACGAATTAAAATACTTTAAAATAAACATGGTATAATAATTTCCAAGAAGTTACATGCATTTAAAATTTTCATTTATCTAGGTACACCTAAATGTTATTATTTTAGCAATTTATATAATAGTTATACCTATATTTACCTATATGCGTTCTTTATTGAGCTCATTAATCGAATATTGATAAATGTTGAGAAACCTAAGGGTTACAACTAAAAAATACTTTAAACTAATTAGAAAATATAGACATTTTTTTTTGATGATAGTTATTAATTTAAAAAATTCATTGAAATGGTTAAAAAAAATATGAAAATTTAAAAAATTTTACTTGTTTTATAATTATATAGAACTATATTATATCTATAACTATTTAGGCATATCTGACTGTGTAATATAGTTTAAAAGCATTTGGCAATGAATAGTGTATAACATATAATAACTAAATATTACATAGATATATAGGCATGTTTAGACTTTGGTGGCCGAGAGGGCATAACAATTTTTTTAATTGTGTGACCTATTTTTTTTAAGACATCCATTTTTCAAAATTAAAAATGTTGCAATAATATGAACATTTTTAATAATAACTGAAAAGTTTAACCATCAGAGTGTCAAAACAATAAAAATATGTGCATTTAAAACTAAAATATGAGCACATTTACATAGGTAGGTTATCTAATAAATTATCGAAATTGATGATAACAATTAAGTGATTCTAAATCCATTCTCCTCTCATATGGTTACAATACTTTAAAAGACTCAATGACATTTTCAAAGTTTATACTTATCGCCAATTCTTGCTCGATACTGATGGTTAATGAACCATACAGGCGATCTTGATAGTTAGAAAAACCACTATCAGAATGACAACTTACAAAATTTAAACTACTATAAGCAAAGCATAACTTTCTATAAAATAAGTAGGCATTAAACATTTTTTTTCTTCGAAAATTACATTTTTGTTTTTAACATCAACAATTGTTATAAGAATAGTTATTTTTTAAGTAGTTTAGGTTATCGATAACAAATTATCAAAATCTGTAGTGATCGGCGATCGAGTATATAAGATTTGATTTTATCCAGGCAAGTTTTTCTTGAGGCTGTAAGCACAGTCCGTTGGAGTGGCCAGTACTACGGTTCATAATATAGACATATATTATATGTCGTCAATTGGTATCTATATCACATCAGTGAAAATTAACTATAGTTAATAAGTTAATGTTAACTATATAATACTATAGTTTGGTATACCAAATTGAACAAATTATACCCATATGAATCTAAAAATATATGTACACATTTTTGTAATCGTTTAAATACATATTTTTAAGACAAAAATAAAATAATAATCATAGTAGCATAATAATAATAGTATCATTTAAGTAACAGAACGAAAATTTTAAATTACCCATTATACACAATATGTATTGTAAGAATGCGGACAAAAGCAAAAGCTATAAGTAATATCAGGATACCGAAAATAAATATTAACTTATAAAACTGCAGTTTAAAATGTGTATTAAAAACATAGAATTATCAACAATATATTATTAAGTACCTAACTATAAAAAGTAGGAAGGTATTTAGTCTTAAAATCCCAACATGGATGATTATAGTTTATATGCGGTTATCTATATATACTGTCTGGTAACTATATAGAAATCTTTTTTTTAACATAATATTTTATTCAAATATAAATATGATATATGATAATATAGTAATAATACTTTACAGGAATGATTTGATATATGTATAGGTATTAGGTACCTATTATTATAAGTAGGTATACCATAATTCCTTGTTCATATTAGGGAGGTACTTATGACTTACAACGTACCTAATTTTTATTTCATACATTTTCATAATAGTTTTATTATATTGAGGTTATTGCAGCGCGATATAGTCAATATCTATTTATTATTATATATGTTTATGCGTAAGTATTTAGTATATATAGCATTGCAGGTATAACATGAACCATATATTATGGGAAAACATAATATATTATATAGGTAAACAATATATTAATACACGTACCTAATACTATTTGTTACGTGATTTTAATTTTAACGTCATTAAAAATGAATGCATCTTGATTAGACTCTGATTAAGTTGTCTTATTCTTTGTTTTTTTTTTTACACCAAACAAGCTCACGCGCGGAGGTTGACAGCATATTTCTTTTCGTCAGGCGTCTTGGCGTAGTAATAAGAATGAACAAAAAAAAAAAAAATACCTATTATAATAATAATAAATAAGCACATTAATAAGCGTTCAAAAAACGAGATCCGGTTACGGAATGTCGGCAAATGCTAAATATTATATATAAGTACCAGGTATACGGCTGCACGGGTCTCGAAACCAGTGGCGTTTTAAATTTTTTTTTTTATGTTTGTTTATCTCGATTTTTGCATATTTTTTTTTCACCCTTCGTACACAGTGTCGATTTGTCTTGTCGCCGCGCGTCCACGAAATCATACACACACACGTACACACACACACTCACACGCGGACCCATAGACGCATAGTATATACACACACACGCCACACACGCTCACGCACACACGGCTCGTTGTCCACCGGCATCCGTCGCGGCCGCAAGACATAGGCCACGCCCACGCGACGTTTGCGCACCGCGTTTGTCGCCTGTAATTGGTTTAGCCGCCGGTGGGGCGACACGCACGGCCCGCGGCGGTTTCTACCCCGGTAGCGTGGGGGTGAGGTGGTGGGGGGGCATCGCCTCCGGACCGCCACGGCCGCGCGGCGGGCCTGTTAGTCGCGTGCCGCCGGGGGGACACTGTAGACGATACGCAGCCGTCCCGTGGCCGACCGCCCGCCGCAGACGCCGCAGACGACGATCGTCACTTTATCGCGCGAGTTCACGCCGCGCGCACGTCGTTCACCGCCTGCAAAAAAAAAAAACGTTACCGTTCTCAATTTTTTTTTTTTTTTTTTGGCCGCGGACTGTGATGCGACGATGAACAGTAGTAAGCCACGTGGACGCCGCGCCCCGCCGATGTGGTGCAAAGCGTTTGTCGCGGTCGGATTGCTCTGCGAGTTGGCACTGTCGGCCTCGCCACCAGGTCAGTGCCCGCGACGTTCTCGTCAGATTTTATAATAATTATATTGTTTACAACCCCTGCACACGTATATATAATATTAAAATATCCATGCTAACATGAATGACATAGATCGTAGTGTACCTATAATGTACATAATCGATGACATTTATAAGGGCGTACCATGTATAACATACCGTGATGTCGTGATCAATTAATGAATAGTTACGACAGAATATATTGTGTCATATGAAGGTTTGAACCCTTCAATCAAAAATTATTCTTAATCTCTTATCATATATTAAATCAAATTTTCAATTCTAAACTAAGATGTACCTACCTAAAAAAAAATATTCAAAACACAAACATGAAAATTTGAATAATTAAAATTAGAATCTAACTAGAACATTTATTTATTTTGATACAATGTGGAGTTAATATATGAAAATCACAGTAACTTCATTTTATGAGAATCGTTAATTACAGTGATGCATATGATATGGTTTAAAGTGTTCTATAAAACTAGTAGTGTTCAATATTTATGTTAAACAACTTTTTAATGATAATATATATTGTTATATTAAATACATTATTTATTTATATGATTATAATATAGATATAAAATTTAAAAAACGTATACCCTATACCTATATTAGAAATTAGAATTTTTTTTCATTTTCATTTAGGAAAACCCCTTCAGCATTGTGGCTATTGCGAGTTATCAGTAGGAATAATTATCTCGTTAAACAAATGCTAGTTAAATTATAAAATAAATAAATTTTTTTTTTTATTATTTTTGTTTAATTTTAATATAAATTAATAATATAAAAATTATGATAATATAATACTTTTAAAACTACAACTTTTAAGGGATTATAATTGTTGAAATATACATGACTTTATTATTATATACCTACCTATTATTATATATTACCAATATATATATATAAATATCACTGTAATTTAAATTTAGTCTATTATATAATATGTAAAATAATTGAATAATATATTATATAGATAATAATTGATCTATTATGTTAAGTGAGAAAATAGTGTGCGATGTTTAAAATAATTTATTAATATTTCTTAAACAAATTTAACTAATTAAAACCAAGTGTTCTATTCATTCTTTTCTCATTTATAATTCATATTATTAAATATTCAACGTATATTCATTTATTCATTAAGTAATTTCCATTTACCCATTTTTCTTTCTAAAATCTACATACTAAAAATGGTTGAAATAATTTTGCTATAGGTATATTTCAAAATTAAGAGTTTCTATGTAGATTTAAGCTTACCTTAAATATGATAACAAAATACTGAAATTTTGTCATAAGATTTGTTTGTACGCAATTGTAGGTAATAGATAATCAAGTAACAATTACTTAGTTTAACAAGGCAGTAATATACTAATATGATTCAAATCCTTAGGCAAGACATGCTTGTTATGTTAATCGAGGGGCATAACCGTAAAATTTAAACCTAATAGATATAAACTTAGTAATAGTTTTAAAATATTCTTGGATATTCCAACATAATATATTATATTATATCATGTAGAAATTATTTTTATGTTTTTAAAAGTTGTTTTGTTAGATTTCCTATTTTTCTGAGTTCTAAAATGTTTGTCTGTTTTTTTGCAGGTAGGTACATACAATTCTATACAGTTTAACAAGAATTAAGATTTATTTATGATATTTTCTTTTTAAAATTTAAAATTAGATTTATTGTTATTATTATCGTGAATATCAATGTTTATAGTAGGATTATATTTAAAACTCATCTATAGCTTTTCAGGAAAAGTGAGCGCAAATATTATACTTTATTAGAGGGACATTGGAAGGAAGTGTAAAATGTATAGATTATAATATACTTTATTTTTCACCTAAAATGGTTATATCAACACATTAAACAACACAAATTAAGATAAAAGATACTTTTTAAAAATCTTCTATTTATATTTTAAAGAGATATATATCACAATATAATAAGTTCATTACGTAGTTCTTTTCAAGAATAATAACTTCTTTAGTGATTCGCCTAAATTGATAATACCAAAGTATGTTTTTCTATTTTAATAATTAATATAAAAAAAATATTACAGATACTAAAGTATAAACCACATTTTGAAGCTGATATCTATATATTTTATAATCTAGTAAATAAAAAAAAAATAATATTGATAATATTAATAATATTAATAATATTTACTGAATAAATTTCAATTCAAATCACAATTGAAAATAAATTAGAATAATTCAATACATGCCTAGAAATCTAGTTGTCGATACACCACAAAATATGAATAATATTTAAGTAATATTTAAAACAATACATTTTCTATCAAATAACATGGTTTTTTCAATATTCAAAAATAAAATAAAAAGATTTTTTTTTTAAATTAATTATTTTAAAATTTCAAAATAGTGATTTTATAACTAAATAATATTTTTCATTTCAATCAAAATAATTAAAACATTCTTTAGAACTTAACCGTAATACAAAAGCTTACTATTATTTTTGTCAAAATCAAATACCAATTGAATGTGAATTGTACACGGGTGTCTTTAAATCTGTTTAATATGATTCTATTTCTTATTGTTAATGATTCATATTCTGAATACAGATTAATATATTAATTCAATTTTTAACATATGAATTTTATAATTTTCCTGGTAGGCTTTTAGCGAAGGAATTAAAGTTGTTTTTTTCTTCTGAATCGACAGAAAAACCCATTAAACTATTCGTGAAGGATTTATTCAAATGAAATCAATAGTTAAAGAAATAGAAAATCCGTTTGATTTAAAACACACAAGTTAAAAAAACTATGTACATTGAGGTATGTAAAGTACCTATGTTAAAAATGGCTGGTATTGTATAAAACTATAATAAAATTGACAAAAAAAATATGTTAAATATTTAAATTTGTATTAAACGTTTTAAATAAATGCAATTTCTGATTATAAATCTCATAAAATTAACAAAATACTTTAGACCATAGGAATTATTTTTAATTGTACACATCAAAGTAGCAGGATTACGTACGTAATTCGATTCATCTGTAAATACTTTTAATTCATTACAATAACAATACATTTTTACTATTTAAACTTAAGCAAAGTTATCATGATAATAAAAATTTAATAGAAAATTCAGAATAATATCCCAAGTTAGACGATTATCAATATTTCCCCCTTAACAGTACAATAATTACTTATTTAATATAATATTATACGTGTAAAATATTTACAAAAAAAGTGAATGACAAAATGTTACGTGTGACAAAAATCAGTCTCAGGATTACTATAATACAAGCGTAATGTAATATATGAAATTTAAATAATTTCTAGTTGCCAGTTTGGACACCGCACCCTTTGCAAGGAAACTGGTAGGATTTTAAAAAAGGAATTAAGTCTGATTAGGTATGTCGAAACATCCCTCTAAGGATTAACGATAAGCAACACAATATGTTAAACATTGTTTTACCTATTCTCGTCGAGTTTCTATGGTTTTATTTTACGAATAAAAATATTTATAAACCTACATCATATAATATTATGACGATGATAGTATTCACGAGCGTTAGGCGGTTGAATAGTATATATAGCATGAATATTCATTCGCCACCTGGTGTATAAATAACGTTGCCACTTTTGTGGTGGGTATACTAGCTTTCCGGACGGACCTCTTTCTAGAGAGGTTGATTTTACTTTGTATTTAATTTTTTTTTACCTTTTTATCATCAAACTGTTTTACCGACTCGTAAATAATTAACAAATTTCAACTGTGTCTATGTAGAAGAAATCATGTCTGACCTTTGTATGTCTTCAAATTTAGAACCATCAGATTTTTGTTACCTAAGTGTTAAATTGAATTGTAGTTACATATTTGTTTATAATAATAAAATGTAATTTATTATAGTAAATAATTTGTTAACTACTATTAACTATAAATTAAAATTTTATAGTTAAATTACGTAGTCGAGCGAATATTATCTCAAGACTTCAATATGTATCTATATTGCCTAATCGAACCGCCGTGTAACTACAATCTTATACGATATAGCTACTATATAAAAAAAACATTTGAATTGAATAGGAAAAAGTAAAAAAAAAAATTTCAATATTAAGACTTGAAGTCGCATTCCATTTAAATATAACTTTGGCCTACCTGATCCACCACTTTATAATAATACGATAATAACATGGATGGCCCAGGTCCGTTCCATACTTTACCACCCTTGTGGTCCAATTATTTATCTGTCAAATAATATGATTTCGCTTTTGTGATAATGCTGTTTAATGAAGTATGAAATAATGACGGATTATTTGGTATATATACACACGAGATAATCGGCTTTAAGTGCAATACGCCAACGGCGTGTAATATAATGCCTTTCCCAACCAACCCGTTTCCTGTAGGATTAACTGTGAAATTTACTAAAATACGCCTGTTTTATCATGCACGATATGCGGTTACATGGAATATTAGAGGGTTATCAAGTAATGCGATGATTATAATTGTGCGTGAAATTATAAAAAAAAAAAATATAGTGAATGGTTTTTTTTGAAAAAGGAAGCTCAAACGGACTTTTTTAAATTTGAGAGTTGATAAACATAACCATAAGTTGATTAAAATACTAACATAATCAATACAGCAACTCAACATTATGTAATCTCGTTATGTAACTAGGTTGCAAATATATAGTGTATTGGTGTATACGTGTACGTACGATATTATTCAGTAATAAAATTAACTAATGCTAAACGTAAATTATAATGTTTATCGTAGATAATATGTATATTTAACTATTTAAGTAATTTAAAAATGTGTTATCCAAACATGATACATATTATTATGAAGGTTTTTTATTTGGCCAAATAAGAGTTTTAAATATACTCTGATCCAGGTTTGCAATACTTAATGCAATACTTCGGGGATTAAAGATATAAATATAGGTAATTAACAACATGTTTAATAAAATAAAAATCAGAATTTACATTCTTTTAAACATAATACGTCGAAGAAGGGTTTTAATTAATATTAACTTTGTTTTTTTTTTAAATATTGGGCCAAAATTAAATAAATCAAACATAAATAGTTTCATTTTCTGAATCAAAAAAAGATTTTTCAAAACTAATTTTTTTATTTTAATAAAATTGATATTTTGTTTTTTGTACCTAGATACACTGAATATTTGTATAACATTATCTGTAGCTGTGAATAATATTAATAAAAATGTTTACACTCAAAATATGTGTTTTTACTATTAGTTATTATGATTTTATATATTTCTAATAAAATAACGTATTTAAATTTAATTCCAAAAAAACTGATAGTAACAAAAAGTCTGAGTAATATAAATTACTATTTATTTTTATTTGTTGTGTTTCTTGGCGCCATATTATTGTGAGAATGTGTGTGTTTATTTATTTACTTTTTTGTATAATATTCTTGTTGTAAGTTTTAAATCTGGTTTTTAAATTATAAATAGATGTATATAAGTTAAGTGTAGTAAATTTATTTTTACATTTTTATATTTTTTAAACCTTTATGGAGTACACAAGTCATAAAGTTTAAGTCTTTTAAATGAAAAAGGTTTTTATTATTAAGGGGCCTTGTGGTTGCTATAAACTATATATACCAAAAAGACACTGACAAGACATTTTCAAATTATGGGGGCACATGTTCTCTGTTTTTATTTGTAATACAGTTCTTAAATTGTTATAATATAATGTATTGGTCAATATTAAAATTTTACATTTTCATATATATTTTAAGTTATTTTGAATGTATAGTAAATAAGTAGTATGAAGACTGAATAATCGGAATATTTAAATTGGTTCCAAAACGTCCGAATTTGTCCTCAGATTATAAAGTATGTGTGTATTATATTAATTTACAAAAATATTAATCAATAATTTAAAGTCAGTAATAAATTTAGTGCGTTCGATAATTTTCTATTCCTCTAGTTTAGGTTAATATTTCCGGCTTCAGTCTAACTAATTTTAGTGCGAATTATCGGTTCGTCAGGCATTTCATTGTTAACGAGTTTAACAGTGGTGGCTAGTAACAATATGAACTTAGCCATCCTTCCCCAGGGGTTTGAATAGGCGTTAGTAGGTATTCTGCTTTTGGCCAGATGAAATTTACATTTCAAAGGCACATTCGTTCATCCTACGAGCCAATACTATTAATCAAAAATTGTAATATTCAGGGAGGGGGGGGGATCAAAAAGCTCTTTCAAACCTAGTCTCGAGGGATTTTTTTTTTTGTTTTGGTGATTTCAATTTTTTCACTCTGAACTTTGTTTTGCTCGGTAAGTACTTATATGATAATTTTTACACATAATATACATTTCTATTTTGTGCACAACATTGGAATACACTGGAAACAAATGAAGTTGTGACCAGCAAATTTTTATATTTGTTTTCAAAATTATTTGTTCAAATAATTTTAACTCTCAATTTAAATATGTAAATTGAACACAGTAAAATCTAATAATAAATCTAAATACATATATTTCGATTAAAAATGTAATTAAAGAATTTCCATTTGGTTACTGCAGGCACGGATAATATTTTTAGTATGTTTTTATTTTATCTTATAATATTTCGAAGAAATATTGCCGAGTATGTATAGTATAAATATTGTTTTTTTTTAACTTTTATATTATGTATTATTATTTTACGTATCAGTTATTTGCTGTTATTCGAAGCTAATACTGTAACATTTTCAGTAGCAGAAATATTTGTATTTTGGCTTAGTTTTATAAATCAAAACCTGAAATCAACTACCTATTTTTTTTCTACCTATATAAACAAATCATAATATAATAACACGTATTTGGCGCTGTTGAATGTTTTGAATTAGGTACACATTTATTAAACATTTATTTGTTTTTAATATTAATTAAGACAATTTAAAGTCGTGATTTCTTAAATATATTTCTCTGAGAAAAAAAGGTAAATACTCATTAATTTGTCATCAATCAAGACATCGCGTGTCTGTTAAATATTAGAACTATTCGTGTACTTTATGTGCCGTTCATATACCTACATTGTTGAAACCTACGTAACAGGTGGTTGGCAATTCCCGATCCAAAACGATTACTACTGTTGAGCTGTGCTACTCGTGTTTTATTTTAAAGGCATTTGAACGAAATGTATTTTTAAACTCGTACAATATTCAGTTGCCATTTGTTGAGATCGCGTCATAAAGTAAATATTGAAAAAAAAAATATACACAAATATGTTATTCTGGAGGAAGGGTAGGTACGTTTTCGATGTATTTACTTTACAAAGAGAATGCAAGTGCCGAAAGATTAAGCTCGTACGGTAGGTATAAAGTGTTTGAAAAAATATGAAACATAATATATACATGTATAAACTTCTTATTTTTTCCAAGTTTCAGCGTTTTAAGTAAACAATGTGTTTTCAAATTTGAATTTTCATAATGTTATATTTTTTCATACGTTGTTTTCCCCTTTTATTTCACATCTCACTGCAAATGCTAAATATTGTTTTACGGTCAAACAACAAAACGAAAAAAATAGAGGGTTTTATCGTTTTTTATTTTTGCTTTTGTTTTTTGGAGAATGTGAAAGAGTGGCCGGATATTGCAAAATGAAGATATAAAATAAATAACATTTATCGTAAGCATTCCACGAGCTAGAAGAAATGTTATCAAAATAGTTTAAATAGTTATAAAAATATACTCTATACGGTTAGCATACACGGACATGACATTTTTTTTTTGTGGTTTCAAAAATTTTTATATTAAGTACATAAACAAGAAATTAATTAAAAATCAAATTTTTTTTAAGATTAGATACCTATATCACAATCACACAGAATAATATTTTATGAAATTGAATTAAATTTTTAATATTATAATAAATAATATCTTTAAATAAAAATAACATATTAAGGAAATATAATAGTGACCGAATAAAAAAGTCATATATATATATATAAATATAAATACAAATGTGTAAAACAAAATATTTTTTGTTCAATTCAGAGACTTCTAAACAATATGTTTATTGTTAATTTAATATTATACTCTTATATAAGTTCATAACATTGTGTTATAAATATGACATTTAAGTCTAATGCTTGTGATTTGTAAAACACAGATTTTCATATTTTCTGATACATAAAAACTGGTTATTTAAACATTGAATTAAGTTCTTATGGTCTACATTAGCTCATAACTATTAAATGTATTCGAGTTTATATTAGTAATTACTAATTTAATACGGTTTATAGAGAAATATAATACCTGATGCACTATATTCACGTTTAAATACATTAAAATATACAAATTGCTACGGATGTTTAATACTAACTGCTTGATTTGTCTTTGCAAAGTCTTAACTTAAAAAAATCCCATGATATAATACCACGTCATCGGTAAAATTACATTCGAGTACCATACTATTTACACCCCGCAGCACTGTCTGAAAATGATCAATTCCCAAATGTCAAAATAAAAAATATCCTTCTTCATATCCACTGGGCGCAGTACTCTCGACATAATAATATATCGACGTTTAAACGTGCAAAACCACATCGTCGTGCCACTATGGTGGTAAAGGTCGTTCTCATTAGAGTGTACTCGCCCACACGCACGCTTTACGCAGGTACCTATATATACGGACCGGAAATAGCGCGGAGGATAGTGAACGGGTCGTAGCTGCCCAAAGGTGACAGTGGGTGGGGGGAGGGGTGGCACGGAGCAACGGGTTCACGGGCAACAGATACATCATATTATTATACTCCCGGAGGGTGAGCGTGTGTGTGTATGGGTTGTCCGGGATTGCGTTTTTCGCTTTGATGAATCGTACGTTTGGGACGACTCAAGCGCGGGCACACATTCTACATTATATCCTTCCCCCGGTATAATAATATGTGGGTACGCGTACAGGACGATTGATATGCATAATGTTATTTGACTCTCAATAATAACGTGCGGCTATGCTATATATAAATACAATAACAATGTTTGACCTCTAAAAAAAGCTCATAAATTTCGGGTGCCGGGGTATTCGTGGTGTGTGTGTGTGTGTGTGTGTGTGCGCGCGCGCGGAGGGACAGTCGCGCGTTGTTTTGAGGTACCGGTAGCCGGGCCACAATTTCCGTTCTCTCCGAGAGTTAGGAGACAGCGACGAAAATAAATAAGCACACACAACGCACACGGACGTCTGGTAATGCGGCACGATATGGGATGGGGAGTGTGTGATGTATTGGCGTGACGCATGACGCCGGGTCAACTATTTTCCCTAACTGTATTACCGACCCCGGTTGTCGGGCCGGAGTGCACGGTGAATTTCAATGCTAGTCGTGGTGGCAATTTTTTCGGGAGCACCTAAGCAAAGGAATAAAAGAACCACAAAAATGCGACACGGTCACTTAGTATCCATCCAAAGAAATTATTTGTTTTTCTCCGGTGTCATTTTCCCCTTCTCTGAGTCATTTTTTAATGGGGCGTAATAAGTTGTGGATAAATCATTTTAAAAATGCAAACTTAAATGAAGGGTTAAAAACTTCTTTAGGTACGTAGTTAATTTATTTTTATATTAAAATTAAAAATAACAATATTGTAATATTATTTAATCTAAATCACCAATAAAATATAAAAATATCCATAGTAATAGTATTATGATCTCTTCGAACAAGTTTTTTGTCGATGGTTGTAGGTACCTAAGTGGCTTAAAATGAAGCGTAAATCGATCTATTGTGCTTAAACATTTTATACAATATACATTTTTCTTTCTCTAAATTATTGGATTTTAGTTGTATTATTTCATCAACTTTTCTTGAATTTCGTGGAAATGTTTTTGTTCCGAATGAGAAATTAGAATAGGTACTTTGTTTTACATAACTACATGTGTACTAATTGATAGAATTAATTATTTTTTGAAAAAAATATTATACGTTATATTAATGAATTAAATAATATCAGAAACAGTGTACTGGCATACTGGAGTTATATAAGCAGTTAGCTGAATATATTATATAGCCATATGTTGTAATACACTTATTTTATATAATACTGAACTCTTACACTAGTGGTTATCTACGATTACCTTAAACTTAATTAACTTTATTTTTGTCTTGATGATTTTTTCAAATAAATATAAATTTGTAGTTTCATTCATTTGAAAACTGTATATTTTGAATGTTTACGCGTGACTTCAAATTACTGTTGGATAAATATTAAATAAATATTAATTTATAATACATACAATTTATATAAAAAAAAAACAACGAGAAAAATGTTTAAAAGTATTTTTTGTTTAATGTATGTATATAATATTGACTATAGTATTTTGACAGATTTACAGGCACTACAGGAATGTAGAGATATTTCATATAGGTAACTAAATATGTAATACAACGAACGTTATTCGTTTACACTGTAAAGGTCATATTGTTCATATTTTTAACCAGCTTTCGATATTTGCGTAAAAATATATCAGATTTCGCATCCATAAGTTGTATATTTTATTCGCGGTGTTAGATTCGAGTAAATGGAAAAAGTTTAACGCAAGAATAATGATATACCTACGTTTATAACTCTCATCAGTATGATTAAAGTGTGTCCAAATGTTTCTTATCCCTGCCGAACACGGGGATTATCCGCCACATCGCGGTGGCTGTTGCATCGGCATGCACGACGCGCTCTCGAAAGATTGATGATCTCTGCCGCGCGTTGCCGCCAAAAAGTACGGCTTCTTCCATTCACTTCCGGTCGACGGACGTTTATTGAAGGATTTTTTTTCTTTACACTTCCGCGGCGTATAATTTTGTTCTTCCAAATACTACGCTCAGCACTGTGGCCTTTTTATATTTATTCATTCGTTGAAAGTTGTTCGTTTGGAAAAATATGAAAGAGCAAAGAGTATATTTCAGACCCGTCCGGAAGTCCGGCGTTGCGGCCGGAATGCGTCAAAAACATTGCATTCTACTCTGCGGGCGTTAATGCTGCTACTACATAATATTATCGTTTTAGGTGCACGAGGTAGGGTGTTGTGGTTTTTAATCAAAACCTGTGCTATTTTATTCCACACACCCTTTCTATGCACAGATAGGGAAAACTTACTGTGTGTGTGTGCCTGTATATGGCAAATAACAGTCGTCGCAATAAACATCGTCTGTGCTCTCTGTGTAACAGTTTGCAAGACATATTATATATTTTGTTATGCTGTTTCCGCATTGGCAAACAACAGTAGTGTCAATTCGTTCAAATTAGTTATATATTTTTATAGGCACGATTTTTTTCCCTTATATTTTACCACGTTTTACAAAATTTACCGACCGTTTGAAACACAAATTTTTAATTATAACTTAGAATGTCTTAAATAATCAGTTTGGTTTAGTTAAGCTTCAGCTTATTCTCATCAACTCATAAATGTATAGTTAAGTGATACATGTGTAGATTAATAATTTATTAATTATAATACAAAAGAACAAGTCGGTCACTAAAATAATGTTGGTAATTTGATTATTTTGATTGTAAGACTTATAAATTATAATATAATAGTATTGTATACACTTGGCTTATTGTGTTAATCTTTTTTGAGTTCCTGAAGTAAATTAACGACAACATTTAGCTATTCAAATGATTTTATTTTTTATATTTTGTATAGTTATTTACTATCTGTATAAGCTGGCATATGGGTTTTTCTTATACCTATAAAATATGTATATTGATTGGTTTATTCAGCTTCAATGAATTTACCTTTGAAAAAAGATTATGAAATATATTTCTTTATAAAATAAATGAGAAAACTAAACCGTATACTATAATATAATATTATAACGTGAAAGTATTATAAGGAAAAACTGTTTTGTGGACATTTTTGGAAGAAATTTGAATTGAGAACGGAAATACCTGTATGATTATGTTACGTATTATAGTCTTCATAATTATATTATTATGTTTTACAGCCATACATACAGCTTTAAACTTATATTCTTTTAATATCTTTCTTTATTCTTTAAAGTTATAACAGTTTTTTTATATACAGAGTGTATATTTTATAACCTAACCTAATTATTTTATTTTGAATTTGTAACTTGTTTACATGTTGTTTTTGCATATTATGCATTATTTCAATTCATTTTTATAGTTTTCACGATGAATTGACATAGAATATATAGGTTTGGGCACAAATGAGAAATAACTTATAAGTTTAAGTCATAACTAATAAGCAAATGGATGAATGGTAATGATATAATAATGTAAGTTTGTTGATATGCTTGAATACACATAATTCGTCTTTATACTGGAATTGATAGGAGTATATAATTATTTTGTATAAGGATTCACAAGACTATACTGAGTTTCATGCCAAATTATAATTGGAAGATATTATTAACAAAACATACTTACACGCATATCTCCTGCATTGTTTATCAATACGCGGAGTGTCGTAGTGATAAATTAACAGAAAATAATGTTAATATAAATAGCTTTGTGTTGGATTCGAAAAATTGCCGTCTCTTTGGTTTATTTTATTGTGTGGTTGTGTATTTTATCTTTTGTTACCGGGTTATAAATTGTTTATTTGTATAATTGTATTATAATTTATCAAACCATAAATGAATGGCATTGAATCCATGCCATTTTACAACTAAATTGTCTTGTGTATACATTTGTTAAAACAATTTGTTTAGTAAACTATTGCTGGTACCTAACTTAATTAATAGAATTAATAGAATCGTATTAAAGTCATAATAATTATAAAACATATTTTTTCTTGAATTAAACATAATACTATTGATTTTGTATTTCATTAAATCAATAATGCTACTAACGTTTTAATAGCTTCCGAAAAAAATTAAAAAAACATTTATAAACAATTAAATTACGTTTTTAGTTAATACAATTTGCGCGCATATATTTATAGCAGGTGAGTATTGAGTAGTATAATGTAATAGCGAATAATTCCGAAACTATTTGTATCACAATGACAATGATAAATAAATCTCACAGCATTTACATTAATTCCTTTATGAATAACGATATAATTATGCGAAAGTGAGTTTAAAAATATTTTGCAGTATATAATCATTTTAAAAGCCACTCAAAAACGTGCAAAGGTGATATTTTCGCTTGCTAAGTTTTTTTGCACATCGTTTTCCTTGGTATTATTATTTTATTTTTTTCCAAGGAGTTGTTGACACCATTAATTATGGTACACGACTAACACGGGGAAAGCTCGTCGTATGCCGTTTATGTTTTGTCGAACAAATGACATCCTCTCCTCTTCCTGTTCAGACTCTTTTTTTTTGTCTCCCTTGTCATTGCACAATTACCCCACGTAGAGGGGTAAAACTATCCTTGTATTCATCCCCTCTTGTGTATTTTCGGCCTGAGATTTAAGCAGGATTTACCCGGTCCTGTGATTAACGAGATACCGTGGAAATTAGCGTTGCTGGCCGTCTAAGTAGAAAATGGACGCGACTTTAAATTTTATAAGGAAACTACTGTTTATGTTTATTTTTTTTGTAACGTGTATGGGAAGGAATGATTAATGTAACACTTGTTCCTGTGTGTTATTTGGACAAATTTATTTTAGAAGTGGACTACTCTGTATAGTTTCTAAATTGGCTTTATTCTAAACTATATATTTGACTATATTTGGCTACTTTTGAACTATATGGATACTTAATTAGTAATTACAATTTGGCCAATAATCATAGCTATAAATTAGGCTGTTGTAGTTTTACTGGTTGTAGTAAAATTATTAAATATTGTAATAATTAATCAAATAACTTACGAAGTACGAATATTTCTATTATTTTTATTTAATTACTCTTGAATACATATTATGATCATTTACATTTGTATGGGTATTAGGTGCAGGTCTCAAAGTTAAAGATGTACCACGTGCCGCGTCCTTTGGCATTTATTCTTTTCTGTTGTTATTATTCATCTCAATGTCTACACAGTGTAGACTTTAGTAATATCATATTTTTGAAACTTTTTGTACGACTTAATAAGCATATTTAGCAGTATATATCGAGCGTTCGTATACACCGGAGGATGTCACTGAAACTCTCGTCCCGCTCCGCGATATGCACCCACCGTCAAATTGTATGCCTTCCCTGCACCAGTAACAGAAGTCGCTCGGAGGGTAAAGAAAGACATTTATAATAGAAAGCGACAGAAAGAGAGGGTTGTTGGACAAAGAGAGGTGAAACGGCGAGGGTTTGAAAGATGGGGCGAGCGTATACTGCAGCCACGGCCGTGGTATGTCGTCATCGCCACGTGCGTATATAACACACACACACACACAATAATCGCATCTACCGTGCAAAGTCCCGCGCACTTTAATTTGCATAATTGAAATCGCCTTCCTCTTTTTGCGGTAACGCGACGTGTCGCATCCGCTACTGCAGCGAGAACAGCGTGCCGTAGTAGGGTCGTCGTGGCCTTAAAATTGTATGATATTATAAAATACGAGCTCTAGTCATAATATAATACAACAATATAGGTAGGTACACGAAGGGTTGACGGAGACTGCGATAGTGGTTCGATTGCTTATATGTCTGACCTACCGACCATACGACTATAACCGAACTTACGTCGATGACAACAACAACAACAGCAGAAATATTAATGCACCGTTGCCGCGCATCCTCCACGGTGAGTTTGCGTGTATATATTATTATTATTACTGTTATTATGTGCCGGTGTCAGGGAAATCCACCTCACTGTTAGCGGGGGGCGGCAATGGGGGGGGATGCATGTTAGGGGATTTCGCATCCTCGTCGGTGTGTCAACAACGGAATTTATATGCGCCTCGGGGTGTGCAAACTTCCGGACTGCAGGAGCGCAGTGTGTATACAGATCACAGCTAGTGTGTGTGCGTGGTGTGTGTGTTGTGGCGTGTACCTGTACAGCGTATACTCGCTTAAATAGATACACAATGTACACGCATATTATAATATAATATAACATGCTTATCGTGATATTGAAATTATACAATTTATTATAGTTTAATATATTACTCTGCAGCCGCACCGCCGCCGTGGAACCGATCGCGTGAACGTATAGTTTTTATTCTTTTGCTTCTATACTTTGTAGAAGTTTTGAATTATTATATTATTATTGTATATAGTATACATACATTTAAGCTTGTATTAAACTTATTTGTACTTTTATCTGCAGACGCGGGCAACGACGAATGCTCTTTATTATTTTCATTCCTCTCCCCTCCGTCCGCGAATACCGTGGTTTCGACGGTCGTAAAAAAATAATAATTAGTATAATAATAAATTAATTACTGTAGGTACACTCACACACACACACACACACACACACACACACACACATACCGCGGTCTCGCCGCACACCGTGGTCGACTCACCTCGTCACCCACTCGTTTACCGCGAAGGGTGCGCATTTGGCGGTGCAGACTTTTTTTCGGCTGCGCCCTTGAAAATATTCTCGCTGCTTATATACGTACGCCGGCGCGGTCGTGTCACGTGCACGCCATGATTCTATCTCACTCTGCACTCGCCAGTCGCTACTTTTTTTCATCTCGCAGTCGGGACTATTTAAATTGTTTATGTATAACGATACTATTTATGTATATATTAATTATAAATAATAATGTTAAAACCCATTAACATTATGATTTTATTAGGTTCTCTCAGTTCTCGAAAGGTTTTGGTTGCAATTCAACGCACCGTCAAATGTCAAATGTTTGACGATAAATCAAATTGCAACTGGTCAAATAACGGTTGCGTGATTATTATCCCTTAAAAGTCATAATCATCGCTTGATTGTTATATTGCAAATACGTTCTAATCAGATTATGGATTATCATATTAAACGACTACGCAATATTAATTAAAATTCTTATAGTAATACCGCAGTATTGTACTATTGTGATACAATTTATTCTATCATACACTAAGCTATTTTTAACGCTTCCCGTATGTAATATACAATAAATACATTCACATCAAAAAATAATAAAATAAGTATCTGGTTTTAATTATTTGACATTCAAAATTCCATACAAAAGTTTTCAAATACTTCAATACTTTATTTCGTATAATAATTTGAAAAAATGTCTTGTCTCTAGGCATGTTTAAATTAATTCAAATATTTGGTTCATATTGCAGTTCAAGACTAAAAAGTCATTCAGTATAGTTTTTGTAAAACGACAAGAGTATTCAAAAGCTTATCTTTTGAAATTTTAAAATAATATATGTGATCAATTTTTAATTTATACACATGGCAGTAAGCCAGTATGGCTACATTATTCTTTTGAAGTGCTCATTGCATCTAGAAATACACCTACATAAAAAAAAAATTAAACACATAGTATATTGTATATTTGTAAAATATGTACAGCGGTAGTAAGTATATCCATTGATAGGATTTACTCGGAATCTGAGATTTAAATAAAATAGAAAATGAATAATTATGTTTATTGTATAAAAGTTGTTTTTTCATTTTTTGTTAGAATTTGAACAATTTCAATTTGATTCTTATAATGGTATTACAGTTTGAAATGTATAGTCGGAGAGGGTAATTCTAAAACGTAATACCCTTTTTTAATAAAGAATTCTTGTGAAATGTATATTTCCAACTATTCCAAATTATGAACGTCAAAATAACTGTCTTAAGTAATGTCAACGTGGTATTTAAACAACATTTTAAAACTAACAGTTTTATATAAATGCAATGATAGTAATTAATTAATATTATACAAACCAGTGTTTTGATAAAATAATTGTCATGCATTTGTATAGGTAGGATACATATATAATATTATAAGTAAAAATATCTTAAGCATTTTTCAAATAACTTTTTTGAAAAATTTGTTTAGTAATCGGGATATCAAAATACAAATAACAAAACACAATCGAATTACTAAACATAAATAATAATAATATCATTCTTTCTTTTATTAGAACCACCTATACCTACTGTTATGAATAATATCATATTATATTAATATACGTGTATCCATCCGATATACTTATATTATATTATGGAATGTGTATAAACCTACCTATACTAACTGAATGCGTTCGGAATAAAGTGATTTTTTTTTTTGTTGTTGTTGTTGTTTGGAATATTATATTAATTTTTTTCGTGATTTCAATTTTGTCGCGAGGGGAAAACAAGTCGTTATCCGCGTTCGTATCGATAGAACCGTATACACCATATTATATGAATACGGTCCACTCGGATACATAAATGCACGGCAATACCACTGTTGTGTACGCATTTACTATTGCCCACCTCTATATAACGTATGCGGAATTTACTGACTGGATGAGTAATCGATTTTAATTTCCGGCGTTATATTGGATCTCCTAGGGCGATCGGCTGTACCATTATTATTTCGTGAGAACGGCAGACATATGAAATGAAACCATTTTTTTACTGTGTTCATATAAACAAAAAAAAAAAGAATGATATACTTTTGTCTTTTGTTATAAAATTATTTTTGCCGTGTTCAGATTTTAGTACCTACATTATAATATATTATTACGACCTTTCTTATATTATCTAGTTGTATCAATGACTCAGACCTTTCATACCTCCCGGCTTCCGACTACACATTTCGTAATTTTTTCATCAAGTAAAACGAATATAGTAGACAAGTTTAGCGTAATTTAATGTTATGTACTAAGTACCTATAGGTACTTAATATTTTAAAAATACAATTGTCAAAACGGAAAATCATATACTTTACTTTAATTTATAAGTGCGTATAAAACAGGTAAGTGTATGATTTTATTTTAAATGTATTTTTGTTTTAATCGACATTAAGGGTAATTAAGATTTGAAAACTCAAGTAAAATAAACGTACAAAACATTTGAAAATTGTAATTTATTCGTATATTGTAGGCTGTGGACAGTTTATAAGCATTTCAATAAAAGATACTAAACATAAGGTATGCTGTTTTAATAAATTAGTAATCGTTGTGTAAAATTAATATTTCTGTTTCAATATACAATTTAATTCTATCTTACTCAATCTCATATACTATATGTATGGAAAGCATGATGATCAGGGATAAACATATAAATATGTATGCGTGAATAGTTTAAAACTGACTTTCCTTTTACTACAAATACATAATCTCTCGTACTTCATAAGACACTGGGTATAATTTATAAAATAATCTAATGGATACTTACAAGCTATGATTTTTGGGGTTGGGTTCAAAATTGCTAGGTATAGTAATTTTATATTTTAAATATAAAATATCATAATATTATAATTAGTTTATTATTAATCTAAATAATATTGGCATTCAAGGCTATTAGTTTCAATTATATTTACATTTTATTTACATTAATTTACAATAACACTTACCTATACCATAAATTAATATCCATAATTATTTAGTTTCCTTTATATTTATATTTAATTGAAGGTACAGTTGAAATACTCCTCCTGTCTGTATTGTAGTATGTGGTATTTGTTTCTTTCTTTTTTATTTTATTTAGTCTCGACATCAATGGCCATTAGCTTTTATTTTTTATTAAAAATACTGAGTGGCCAACTCTCATTTGGTTGATGGAAGTTTCTGTTTTTTTCGAGATGCCAGTTGGGAGTCATTTGAGTGTGTAGTTTTTAATTTGGTTTATAAATCCATAGCTGTTGCCATATATTGTTAGAAATTACTTTGATTTTTGCTTTAGCGTCGTGTAAGATGAAGTCGATTAGAATAAGAGCCTCCGAGGATGTATTAATTTTGCCCCACGTTATTTTTTGCATGCTCTTTCGTTGCTCAAGATTTGGTTATAGTTAGGTATTCATATCAACGTAGGTAATTTTTTTATGAGTTCCGAGTCATATGAAATTGTTTCAACTGTGTAGGAAGAGCTGAAATATGACAGTCTCAGCATAGTCGCATGGTCTTGAAATATCACAGCTGCTTCTAAACCATTACCCATTTTTGATCCATTGGTGTATACTTCAGTAAAATTGTGAAATTCGGATATGATTGATTGGAGTTATTAGTTATATATTATGGGTATGGTGTCTTTCTTAGGGAGTTAGTTAGGTTATTTTAAAGTACTGCTTGTGCCAAGTAGCATAACACTTTGTATTTTTCTGATGTCAAGGGGGGCTATATCTATAATATAAAGAATGCTGGAGATTGGGCAGGAGAGGAATGATTTGGTGGTTAGTCTTAGATCGGCTTTGTGAACAGTATTGATTATATTTTAGAGACGATGATTTGACATTGTGAATAAAAAATAATGATATTAGTGCTTAGATAAAACAATTGATTGCTTTGTATATTTGGAGCAAACTTCACGAGTGTCTTCCCCACAATTTATGAGCTAGTCATTTAATTTCATATCAGCTGCACTGTTAATAGTCTCTGAGATGAAAATGATATCTTCGTCGGTTGGACTAGTATCTGTTCGTTGTTTTTTAAGTGTCTTCATATTTTTAGCATTCTGTTAAAATTCTATTATGCTTATTGGTATAATTCACCCCACATGATTCACACGCGAGTGGATTGTAAACCCTAATATTAGTTATATTATTTATATAATATGTAAAAAATACCTATTCCAAATATATTAAATACATCGAAGAGTTATAAAATATTATTAAATTAAATATATTAACATACTTAAACAGGTAGGTACCTACAATTAACATATTATTACGAAAAGAATCATAAACGGAAGAATGTAATTCACATACATTTTGTTTTAAAATTATCTTATATAAATGAAAACTCATGGGATATAATATGATATCACAGACGTTCGTTATATATGTTATTTAATGTTATGAAGTCCATTTAAGTATTAATGGATTTGAATTGCATTGCAAGCTAACATAGATTCCGGTGATCTCAGGAAGAGTCTTAGAATCATAGAACCGTTTTCGAAATTGACCAATTTCAAATAACCTATAAATACAGTATTATTCTGGGAATAGCGAATGGAAAAGACTTTTGATCTTTACTAGGAAATCTATTGCCAGTGCTTACCTATTCGGAATAGTGCAACTTTAGGCCGGTGGCTTTAATATAGAGTTCAAAAGTTATGAATTTATGATCATTAGAATTTGTGTATTTTGTGTAGACGAATGGGTTGTTTAATATTAAATGTTCAATACATTGGTGGTTAATTAACTGAATAAAAGCAAATTTAATTCGTGTCTCGAGTAGATACAGTTATATATAATGCAGATACTTAATACATATCTAAGGCTATACCATCGAGTTTGGTTTATACGGTTCCGAGTAATGAATAATGTATTGATTTTAAAATTATGGGTTTTTTAATTTTTTCATATCTAAAGATACTTTTTAAGTAGAAATTGTTTGGGTTTTCAACGTTGAGGGTAGTTTTTGATATTAAATTAGATCTAGTTGGTACTTAGCAAGCTCAAAAGTAAAAAATAACAGAATTTTTTCAAAATAATCGGTAAAAACGAAAAAAAAAATATTAAGAATAACTGGAATTTGTATTTAAAGCTAGTTTTTTGACAAAATCGATTTTGTATTTTTGGTATAACTCAAAAACAAATAACCGTAGATGGTTAAAATTTTCACCAAATATCAATATTTAAATTTTTTTACATGATACATTTTTAAAATATTTTGACTCTTTTTAAGCTATATAGACATATATGCATTTTCGACTGATTGTTAGTATTTTTTCTATGAATATCGATAAAAAAAACTTTTTTTCTGTCAAATAGCTTGAACATTTTATAAAAGGCTTGTCATAAGTAGTTCATATTGTAACAAAAAAAACTTCAATATAAATAAACATAATTTTTTTTATTTTAGACTTTTAAATGTTGACAAAATTAGATATCTAAATAAAGATGAACAATTTTAGTGATTTTTTTTGTAGGTAAAATATATTTTGCAGGGATTTAAGATGTTTAACGTTTATATTTTATTTATACACTCTATGACATTTTCAAATGTAATGTTTTTGTCAAAAATGTATCCAACTTGCCGTAGTACTAACAGTAATATAAATTAATTTAGTAGCAATATACCTAAATATATAATACAATTTATACTTAGTAATATAAAGATAAACCGTCTTCGCTCAGAATCGTCTTTCGTATGCATTAATTTATCATTGAATTCAAATTTATCACTTACATTACAGTGACTTACTCAATGAATAGTACACTATACGAGTATACTGTACAACAGTTACCTACTTTCCCCCTTTTTATTAACTATTTATAAGTTTTAATAATAATTTCTATGTTATGTAGCTTTATTTATTGCAACTTATAACTCTAACTTAAAAACAATTCATGAAGAAGCTAAATGTTTCTATAGAAGATTTCATAACCACCTTTCTTACCGTACAAATCCATTCATCAAAAACCAATCATCCGTCACAATTCTAGGTAACCATCCAAATATGTTATGAAAATGACACAGAAACAAAACACAAGACTTAAATCAAATTGAAAGTGTATACACTTCTAAAAAAAAAAACTTATAATTAAATTAAACGGACATATAAAATGTTCTGAATATTAATTAGTGGAAACTGATTTATTGTGGATATGTTTTTTTGCACAAAAATAGAAGGAGCTATAATTATTACTACATTAATTAAAATCATGATTTCAAATTATTATTATAATTTAAAAATAAACCTATGTTGTTAAATATATTTTAAACAAAATGTGATAAGATAAAGTTAACTCTGATACTTATATTTAAAAATAAAATTCGTTTTTTAACTGTAGGTATATATTTAAATTAAATTTTAATAATGTAAATATGTTATAATATCAGATGATAAAATTTTTTTTAGGTTTTGGGCAATTTTTATTAGTTATTTCTATCTTGTGGGTTTCTGGAGTCAGGAGAGTAGAATATTGTAGCGTCTATAAAGACTTTCATGCTGGCCGTTTAGTGTCTATAATGGAAATTTAAAATCCATCAGTCACGTCATCATGTTCTTTAGTTATAGTGCGTCGATACGTGTATTATTACTTATTACCGGATATCCGGTGACTGTTATTTTTCAATACATACACCACTCTAAACCACGACGAGAGATATTAAACAGCGGTTTTGCTCGTAATAACTACGGGGTTAATCATACCGGGGATTGTGCTCGGTGTTAATAATTGCCGGCGAGCATCCGGAAGTCCTTTTTGGGTGCCCGCAAAATCTCCCGCACGTACTACTTCTCTACTCTCCCATACTCTCTCTCTCTCTCTCTCTCTGTCTCACTCCGCCACTCCGGCCAACGATACCCAACCGCCGCAGAATTCCGGCAGTGATAATAATACGTATTAGTTTGCTCGGACAAAGTTTGAGGTGGATTGCGCGCGGAAAGGGTGCCCGAACTCTCCTCCGGGGCGTCTTATTATAATATGTGTATAATGTATATATACATATATATATATATATATATATATATAGAGAGAGAGAGAGTTAAAAGACAAACGTCTCGGCCAATATTAAATCGAACCTTAGGATAAACCGCGATTAAATCATGCACCCGACCGGCGATATTGTGCGTGTTCTAAAACGCTATTTGCCGCCGTCGGGTGGTGGGTGGCCGCCACATATATACATGTATACAACGGGACGCTTTCTGCAGGGTGTATGCGTGGGTTATCGGCCAGATACACAACCACCCAATACCCACACATTATTATGCACACCGATAAATCGGGTATGTGTGTTCGGCGTCTTTATAGTGTATTATAAAGGAACGCAAGCTCCCGACTGTCACCGCACGAGTTTGGATTTCGAAAAAACTTTCAGAAGTATGGACGGAATATTATTATTATTTATTGTGATAACTATTTTGCCATATGCTCAGTATGACCGATGTTCTATAATTCTATAGCACATACTCCGTACAACTATAGTGTTAAATGTGAATATTATTACGTATGCCATATGTTTGAGCACTATTTCGAGTGATACGTAATGAATTTTATGATTTATATATTTTATATTGTGCCTTTATTATAAGCAAATCGTATGCCAGTGTGAATTATTTTCGACTATACCACAGTTGCATATAGTACTAGGTTTTTACATTCTACTGGATAACATACGATTCTTACCACGATAAAGAAAATAAAATCAAAACAATAATAATTCAAATTAATTTTTAATTACATTTTTTTTTTAGTACTTAAAGAAATAAATTATGACTATATTGTTTCGAGTATAATAATAATAGTCGTATCGGAGTATGGATCACAATATTGTTTTAGGAGCTTCGGGTATAAAACCCCGACCTGTGGTAAATGTAAAACCACGTATCGTCTGAAACCAACACGGCGGCAACGGTCTGCCACTGTTCGGCATCTCGATGTTATGATATGAAGACAGGGTGCCGTGGGTAACGGACGTCCGGCGAGGTTAAAAAATACGCACACATTATATTATTTCGACGAAAGCGGAATGACAATGATGACATCCGTTGGAGAAGTCCGTACGGGTTTCCAACGAAAACTGTTCGCGACGCTTTTGCAGGATCACTCGCGAAAACCCTCATGGAGGTCGTCGGACGCGATATATTCTTTGGATTTTTCCGAGCGTCGCCTATTGGGTACCTGAGTATTGGAATAAATCACTTTTTATGCGGACAACAATGTGCGTATTATAATACTCGTGCCCGAAAATAAAACAACACATAACAACGCGAACGTAAATCGATTAAGGCGGTCGACTTCACACACACACACAGGCACACATTTATAATAAATACACACACACACGCCCACACAAAGGTATTATGTGCCACGTTATACACTGTTGACGATTTATACGATTTACGTATTTTTTTTTTTTATTTGTTATACTATTATTATTATTTGATGAATGCAATATTAAACCGCGAGAGGAATCAACAAGGCGAAACGGCACCGGGTGACGCGCGCGGAGGCGGGTGCTTGGCTGAATAATACAACACAAATGTCGTTGTTCCGCGGCGTTTTTTTCTCCGCGTCCCGTATATAATATATAATGTGCGGCGTCTTCCTCATTTCGCGTTCGTGCGAGATTGATGCATCTGTCGCACATGTGCTGCTGCTGCTGCTGCTGCGTGAGCGTGACTGACACGCGCGCCCGCGCCAGATCACCCATCCTCTCTTTGTCGCACCCAGCCGCCACCGCCGCCGCCGCCGCCTCCATCACCTACGGCGGCGGTGGCTTTCTTTCGCGTCCGCGTTTATTAAAATATGTAAAGCATTTATTTTTCCCTGCCAGGATTTTCTTTCGCGCGCTGTTTGGCGTTTTCTCGGTTATTTTTTTTCGCCCGTCGTCCGCTCGCCGTCGGCGCCCCGGAATCGTCTAATCGCTTTTTGATAGGATTACTCGTTTTACTCGTCATCGCATTACCGCGGCGATCTATTCATGAGCGGCGGCTTTCGCCTCAGTGCCCCCGCGATCACGTCGACGTCGGCATACGTCGCTGTCTACCTCCGTACTGCACCTATCGAATCGAACCTCTCACAACAGTGCGTTACATCGATATGTGCCACAGTGCCCATTCGTGGCGTTATTTGAAAACTATTATAGTTACTGTATATAGCGCGTCGCCCAAATAAAAACGTATGCCAACATTTTTGGCTTAAATGTAACGAATTTCCACCGTGGTATATAACTATATGCATTATAATATATTATTAAATAACTGCGCAATACGCATATATTATACACAGCGTAAATGCATTTCTATTTACGGTTTTCGGTCAAATTATATTCCTCTGTGATGCAAATAACATGCAATACGCCGAAACCGTTATATATTATAATTTATAACGTTTCGTGCCTAAAAGAAAACGTTTTGTTATTTATTAAATTGTAAATTTGTAAAAATCGATAAAACATTTTAACCTGTAAAAGTTTTATTAAAAAAAACTTGTTTTTTAAAGTGTCCCAAAAGTTTCTGTAACAATGCCTACTGCTATTTAAACGGTTTTTTATTTTACGTATATGCGAAATTTACTTCGATGGCCTCTTTTCTACAGTGCTTATGGTTTTTCAAACTAATTATCATTTATTCAGAATAAAATTAAATGTTTTAATTCTGACTATTCGAACGATATATTTTATAATTTATAATATATTATGCGTTTATAGTTTGTAATATTTATACATAGTCATAAAAACAGTATCTTATATTGTTGTTAGTTTTAGCTAGGTAATGGAAGGCATAATTATTTTAATTGTAGATTAAATAGGGGTTGGCATCTTAGTTTTCTATTTCCTAGCAGGAATGCATATGATCCAGCATGTTTGATTATTTGAATGACAATTAATTGTGATATTTTTAAAATGTGTAGGTTACAATGTAGATTCTATGGCTTATACAATTAAACATTATTAAATATTTACTATCTTCGTTAAGCTAAATTTATTCATTGGATGGCTATGAGTTTTGGCAGTTTTGCTAATGTTCCTATACAGGAAAAATAAAACAGATTGAGATGTTATGTTCCTATCGGCTATTCTTGATTATTGTCCAATTAAAAAAAATAGTTGATAGACCTGAACAATACTATATATATATAGACGTATTGGTATTATTTATATAAATCACCACAAGGTTTAATAACGAGAAATTACGTGTTATTCCAACAAAAACTTTTTTTCTATATTTAAACCATGAAAACTATTGTGTTGTAAGGATAAGAACTTAAAAATAGTACCTTTGGAAATAAAATATACAGTAAATAAAAAAAATGATTTAATGCAGTATACACAACATATATATACCAAATGTAAAGGTTTATAAACCAATAATAACTGATCCAAAATCACTGGTGTTGTGCAGGACTGAAATGTAAGATAAAAATCCGATTATATTATGTTCCATAATGTATGTAGGTAAAAATGATCAACATTTAATCATAATTCATAATATGTTAGGATTTTTCACACATTATAAAATATAATTATATAGGTAATTTAGATATTATTAGCTAAAATAGTAAATTATTTAAGTTAGGCGACGGCCAAAGTAAAATTACTTTAAATTATATTTGATTATATTTAACTATACGTCAAACTGTTTTTGGCAGCAAGACGCATTTAAAAATTTATTTATTTTCTTAAAACGCACATTTTTATAAATTTTTTACAACTATTACTTCAGGCTGGTTGATATTTTTGTGTGTCGATTGAATCACACGATGGAGAATAATATTTAATACATAAATCTACAAAAATGTGCAACATGTAATATAAATATATAATATACGAGTACAATGGTATTTTTATGCTCAAAAATCATGATAGAACATCTTTAAGGTACTCGTGGTTAAAGTCACTTTTTTTTAAAACTTTATACTATTTTAAATTTTAACTTAAACTCAATTTTTATGAAATTTTATTATTTTATTTGTTCTGTGTAGTATTTTTTAACATGAATTAATTTTTCTTTTGTGATTATGTAGCTATATCATCAGAAATTCAGACAACAGTGAAAAAATTTTTGAAAAAAACTTTTTTTTACTTAAAGTTCATTTATTGTTAAGTATAAATAATTAGGACGTATATATTTCTAACACGTAATTCTATTGTATAATATACGTAGGAAATGTTTATACAGTTATAATTTTGTTAATAAGTTCATAAGTTCGTCAAGTTTTGCGGGTGTTATTATTTACTTAGAACTTTCTATTAATGTTATCTTTTTTCTATAAGTTTCATTTATTATATTGGAGCTTTGTGTATGCAAATTAGGATTAAAAAACCAAACAACTAATTGAGGACCTTACATATTGAAATAAATTATATTTACACTATAAAATAATACTCTGTAATAATAGTGTCGAACAGTTATTTTATTTTTCAATAAGTTATCAGTGTGATTTCTCAAAATAAAAAGTAAAAACATATTTATTTTATTCAGATAGTAGAATCAAATGTACGTCAAGATTAAAGTTTGTTGTATGTTTCATTGCGTTTGCGATTGCATTCCACATTTCTACGCTTTATTTGTTCAGAAGTGAAATGAAAATTATTATATCGTTATATTGTCTCGTCTGAAATGTTCGAAACATTTTCATACATTTATTGTGTTTGGGTATTTGCCACATACATTTATTAAGAAAAAAAAACCCCCAACGTCGATAATCATTTCGATATTATAATATTGAAAATACTCGTAATAAATACGTAAAATATTTTGTTGTTTCAGTGATTGCGGGTGATCCAGAGTTTACGGAACCCATAACGAACGTGACAGTGCCTGCAGGACGTAGTGTAAAGCTAGGATGCTCCGTCAGAAATCTGGGATCATACAAGGTTTGATATATTTTTTTTCCATCGGAAATCGAATACGTGCTTAATATTACAGATAGGTACATATATATATATATATATATATATATATATATTTATATGATTTTTCCCCGCTCACCGAAACCAGAATCCATTATTTTGATTGAACCCGGCGAGGAAAAAACACTCTCTTCACACACTGTCACATTATCTGGATTTGGCGAATCAACTATGAGTATACCCTATGTTATTTTTCGGATGGAAAGTAATATTATTTCAATCAAATTTACCACAAGCAAAAAACATTTCGTCACAAAAATGAAATACGAGTTCTGACCATTTTTCGCCTCTACAATATTAAATATTATTTATTTTTTATTTCATTTATGTACAAAACGTAATTATTTGAAGTAGATTCTAATCAATGTGTACTCTATCAAATTTTCAATTCATTGATTTGAAATAATATTATATAATAAACGAATATGTTTTTAAAATTCTTTTACGAGAATAATATCTATTATTTTTTTAGCTAAACGATTTTTTAAAAAATATATTTTTATATAAACAGTAGCAACTCATACGTACCATTAAATATCTAGTCTTATAGACGTTAGTTACCTAGTTCTTTATATTCCACACGATCGGTGAACTATGTTTAGATTTCTTATCGCACAATGAAAACAATAAATTACATTAGTAGTTGGTTCTTCCGTGGCTTTTCCAGTTGTTAGTATTATGGTAAGTTTAAATGTTTGTTTTAACATTAAGTTTAATTAGTTTTTGTATTTTCTCTCGACGCCCGTCTCGAACCAGAGAGGCCTTATTTATTAACATTGTAGACTGTAGTAGAGATGGAAAAAAAATAACTATTTTCATTTTTTATTGCAGTGAATTCATTATACTTTGGTGACTTTAGTAATACTGACTTACTGGAAATCCTAAGTTTATTTGAATCTGACATGAATGCAATAAAATATATGATTGAAAATATATCAATAGGTACCTCTTTAGTTTTATTTTTCACGAATATTAATGTAGTATAAATACGATTGCTCGATGTATATGCGTTGTGTTGTAGATATTAACTTTAATTGCAGGGATCAAAGAATTGAATACCCGCATAAAAATAAAATAATACCATATTGAATATCTAATCATAATTATTGTAATAATATCATATTATGTATGACTTATAAATAAAGGGAATATTTTCAGAGAGGGTACTTTATGGCTATTGGATTTAATATTTGATATTTTGATGTACTTAGTTTTATTTTAATAACGTTAAACTATTTTATTTCACATATATAAATTAATATTTCTATTTGATTAGTTCCCATCAGGTGCACTTGTTTAAAATAGAATACACTATAGATAGAAATTATGCAAAAATTGCGTATTTACATGTGCAAAAACACCACGTCGTATTTCATAGTACTTAAATTCAACTTATCTGTATAGGGTAAAGGTATAAACCGGTATAAATGGTATTAACAATAAATCATGTTTGTACAAAATGTTTTTTGATTGAGTTGTATATATTTGTATGGTTATAACCTTTTTATCTTTGTATGTATAACATATATTTATCTATATGTTTTTTAAACATTTATAAATACCACAGGATAATCATAAATTAGTTTTTTTTTGTATTTTATTTCAGTTTTGATTCTGAACAAATACTATAATACAGGTAGTTTGCTCTACATTAAATGTACCTATTAAAAATACCAACTTCTTACTATATTATTTTAAAACTCTATTTTCAAGTACTGTGTTATATATATGTTTAATATTTTTTGGTTTTTGGAAATTTGTAGTACGTCCGACCTTTGTCCTACGTTATATTATACTTCAACATTTAACCTTCTTGAGGCCTTTGATCCCAAAAATAAACACACTCATATTTATGTATGTATGAACATTTTTCTCGAGTGTCACGTTACGGATGTTTGCATTTGAAAAACCAAAGTCGGTATTATGCACAGACATGGTGAACATTTGAGGCGTGTGCCAGAAAAAGGGCAATTGGAGCTGTATAAGGGTGAAAAAATCCGTTCAAAAATGCCAGAGGTATTCATTCTGTTTTGCACAGCTGTATAATTCTCGTCTAGCATAACGCACGTGTGTCGAATTTAAAGTTTACGAATACACCCTTTTTTTTTATAGGTAATCTCTTTACCACACGACTCAAATAACTAAGCGAACTCATACTGTGGCCATCAATTTTGATTTGAAATTATTTTCATTTTCCTGTACATTGATAAAACCCACCTTATGTGATTTGTGTTCGTTATATTTAAAGGCAGGTTAGTCTATTTAGGTTTAGGTCTGTATGCAGAAACGTACTGAACATCAAAACGATCGTCGAACCCAAATTACACGATTTATAGAACTTAGGTAGAGATATATTTACAAAGTACCACTCTGAAGCCCATTCATCATTTTTACGTTTTACCAGAATATATATGTAATTTTCTAACGGTTAACCAAAGTATTGTTGACAACATACTTTATTAATCTAACTTATTTAACCATACTTTTCTTATGTTTGAAATGTTTAAGTTTTTGACTAGCGTAGGACAACTAACCGATTCAATATCATAAAGGTTATGCAAAAGTTGCGATATTAAGGTAGAGATGGGCACCACCTGAGAGTAATTGGCCAATTTTGCCGGTGTTGCCCCTCGTTTTTGATTATTATTTTTGGTAGCTGCGGGGCCGCGGGCGCTGAACATTAGTTTAACCAACCAATTTCTACCCTCTTTCACTTATTTTTATCTTAAGTACTACTCCTTTTACTCCATTGTAATAATGATAAGAGTCATAATAATAATAAAAATAATAATAATAATAATAATTTATAGCAATAATAATTATAATGATGATAAAATAATAGTACTGCAGACCAAATGTTTTTATCTTTATTTTTTCGGAATTGTTAAAGTTGAATCAACTTACTGAGTCTTTTACTTCCGGTCTGCAATGATTTATTAAAATACTATAGGGAATTAAAATAAAAAAAAGGATAATACAATGGGAAAATACTAAATTTGACATCATGTGTACACTGTACAGTCATGGTTTATATTTGTCAAAAAATAAAATATTTCCGAACCACTTTTTGTATTTTGTTTAGCTTTTTTATAATATTATTTCCATTTAGATTGATTTATTTTCGTCAATATGTGTCGTTAATTCGTTTCGTGAACATCTTTTTAGGGGCTGCCTCAATAAATAATACATATGTGTCGGTAAAAAAATCTTTCGTAATCTCAAGTCATATATTTAAATCATATTTATTTGAATATTATCGTTTTCCATACAAAAATTACAATAATATGATTTGATACTTGGTTTAGGAAAAAAATATTATAACAATACAAACAAAATAGACTTAAATGGTGCAGTAAAATATCTTTTTTAATTGAGAAGTTAATGCATGATTATGATTATAAATTAATAGTTAATAACTATAAAATATATATAAAAAAAATACTGAATGTTTCTAAAATTAATTTAAACCAAAAAATTGTCTAAAATAATATAAAATTAAAAAATCATTAAATAAATATTAAAAAGTATTATTTCTCAAAAACATTTTTTTTTTTTTTTTATTGGAAAACTCACAATTTGTATTACAAACAAAATAAATAAATAAGATAATGATGATAATAATAATAAATAACATATTGAAAGATATAACAGATATTTTTTTGTACTTAAGTTGATTATTAAGTATTAACTTAAAAATTAATCAAAAAAAGTACCGGCTTACTACCTATTTATTATGTTCTTTTATAATTTATACAATTTTGAGTTTTTTTTAGCTATAAGGCCTAAATAAAATTGCATTAGTTCCTATAGTATTATCTAGTTATTATATAATGACTCATTTTATTCATATTTAAAAAATAAAAATAACTGTATAAAAAAAAGAATCAACATACAATAGCAGAAATCAAAATGCAATTATACTCGTCGATGTTAAAAACGGGAATATCAATAATTTGTAATATATCCTTTTAAATTTATTAATTTTCTTCATTGTATTTAAGGTGAATTTAATCTTACCACATTTACTTATATTATGTAATTTAAATTTATTAAATTACTATTAACTTATTAATGTGTTTTATTAATATTATTATTCATTTGTCATTCTTTTTCAATACTTAACATTGATATATTTTTTACTTTTTACTTTCGGAAAGCACTTTGTATAGAAAAGTGATCAGAGTAGTTTTTAAGAAATTCTTGTAATATGACGAAAAACAGTGATATGAGAAAGCATCATTTTGTTTTATCGAATCACACTTGTTTTATAGACCTATCTCAGTCTAGTATCAACCTTTTTAAACATTTTATCATGAAAATATTTTTTGATATTACGAAAAAATGAAAAAAAATTCGATTTAATCAGTTTTGTTTTTTATATGCGTATAAAGCCAAAACTCCGATCATATTATTTTTATTTTCCAATGTTTTATTTTAATATATTTTGACCTGGTAGGTATGTTCTATAGATATCTTCTTAGAATAATAATATCTGATATTCAATTCCTCGACATTTAATTTTATGTAGTTATTTATTTTCTTTATTAATAATAATTTGTGCAATGTATTTATATTAGATGTAGAAATGTCGGCAAATTATGTTTCGCATTAAATGATGATTTAAGACAAATTAATTTACTGAACAAACCATACGATTCAATGAAACCAAGTAACTTTTATTTAAATGATATAATGTATATAAAGGTTTTTCATATTAAAGTTTTTAAAATAAAATAGTTGATTAAATGTATTGATGATGATATAAAAATATGGAAATATTTATTTTATATATTATGGTTGGATTTAGCTTTTGCTTCAAGTAATACAGTTTATCACACTTAAACTGTTTAACCAAACCACAAAAGATGATTGGCACAAGAAATCGTGCTTCATCATATAATAGATAGATAATATGCCTTAATGATACGACATTATTATTATTATTATTTTTGAACGACACCTCTAAACTTTTGATTATAGTTTCTGATGGACAATTATTTATCAGAAAAATGTCATATCCTTATAAGGTAAATGCTATATCCCCCGAGGATAAAGAACAACTTTTTTGTATTAAAAGTGTCGCCGAAATGTTTTTGTCAAAAAAAAACCTCCAATTACTATAACGTCCACTTTTCAAAATCGGATTTCGATTAGTATCATTCTGTCAATGTTACACTCTCTTAAAAGTAAAAAGATGCTATATCATTCTTTTTTAAATGGCTGTTTATAAACGTATTGAGCTGAAAAATAATAATTACTTATGGTTCATTGCTTTGGAAGCGCATATATTACATAAGTACACAATACACAACAAGTGTAAACGTGCCACAAAATATTTCTATAGATTTATTATTGTTTATTTAAATAATTTGGTTTACAGGTAGCTTGGATGCACTTTGAACAGTCTGCCATATTGACAGTGAATAGCCACGTGATAACTAGAAATCCAAGAATTACCGTGTCCCACGATAAGCACCGTACGTGGTTTTTGCATATAAATAATGTGCAGCAAGAAGATCGAGGCCGTTACATGTGTCAAATAAATACGATCACTGCTAAGACTCAAATCGGATATCTTAATGTTGTGGGTAAGTTATAGAAAATGTAATATTATTTTTATACTTGAAATATTTGAACATATTATTATTATGTTCTTCAAAATATAGTAGCTTATAATAATAAAATGGTTATGGTTGATAAAAAATTATAAATTCTACAATTCTGCTAATATGTATACTTATATTGTAGGTACCAATATTTTTTGTAAGCCACCGCATAGTCATGCAAAATGTTTACCTATTTATTACACGTATTTGTTACGCGGCTCGTCTGCATAATAATAAAAATATCAAAAAAATATTATTTATTATACTATTCAAATTGGTAACCCCGTAGCGACGAATGGATACAGAATTAGCACTTATATCCTAATTGATGCATGAGTACACGGAAAAGGGTTTTATGAGATAAATTGTGTTTTGATGAAAATCATTTTCCTAAGTTTGGAACGTTGTGATAATATTATAATTGGATAATTATTGACTTTGGTTGATTTGAAGGTCTTAATAAATACGAAAATATTATTATAAAAATATTCTGATGCCTATTTGACAATTTTTTTTCTTTAGTTACAGCCTTACAGCACATATTTTCGATTTTAATTGAAATTCTTTGAGCATTAATGATGTTTTATAAATTAATATTCTTGTGTAATTCAAAATACACGTGCCTATATGCATTTAAATACCTATACATATATAAATTAATTACTTTTATAATTCATGTAAAGGTCGTCTGCAGCAGGACACACTGCAGCGGTGGCAGTAAAATTCTATTGTATTGGCGGTGGCGGTAAATTGTGTCCTGCTGCATTTTACCGCTACCACCACCGCTGCAGTGTGTGGAGACTATAACAGTGTATTATGCATTATGATTATAATATTATTTTTTATTATTTATTGTATTTTTTCAGCATAACATAATATTGTAAATACTCGTTACCCATATGTACGTTAATTATGTGGTGAATTGTGATTAAATTGATGTTGTCTCGATTAAATTTGTCATTTATACTGTAAACATAAATAATCAAATGTTGATATAAAGGCATGTCTTCCGACTATTTGGTTAGCCACACAACGTTTTAATAATAGGTAGGTACTAGCTATAGATACCTATTTGATTTATGATTGGGGAACCGAATATACTTTTAATATCATTAATTTGTGCTCGAAACACAGTGAACTGTGCAAACGAGTATTATAATAGATATGGAGCTAAAAATTTAATTAATTAACACGATTAAAATGTAGCTTATAGGTGTTTAAGAAACCGTGGTTAGGTATACATTTATATTAACGTTACAAAAACAACCCTTAAAACTTTAATGTCATGAAAATGATAAAAAAAATTTAACTGTTATTAAAAGTATAAATTATGTTTTAGTTCAGTTAATTTTTGTTTATGATTGTGATTTTTAATCTTTGGTAGTTACGAAATCACGAATAGTTACGAATCTTTGGTACGAATCACGGAAAGAATATTATTCACGTAAGACTTCGTCGGTCAAAATAGTTTGATTTTAAAATCTTCAGATTCATTAATACTTGCCACATGACGATCTGTGACAATAATAATTTACACGTTGTACTTATAATTAAACGTCATTGTTGTACAATATCGTTGGTTTTTTTTAAATTCATTGTACACGAGAACCTCGTAAATAAAAAATATAAAATAAAAAACCGCATACTTCATGTGAAATATACCCATGGTTTATTTGAATTATTATGATGATAGTAAAATCCAAAATATTTGTCGCCGTTAGTACAACTACTGCAGGTTCGACAATTCTACTATTGGAGCACTCGATAGCTCATACGAATCGCGGACAGTTGTCTTTCAGCGTATTATAGTACTAAGCGTGTGTAAATGTGTAATAGGTAAAATAATAATATTATTATCCATGCCGATGATGATGAATGATGATAATATTATTACTACATACCTATTGTTGTTGTCGTTGGACGACGAAAAACCGGAACAAATGTACGACACCGTCACCGGGCTCGGGTATAATTATGTGGGCCCCGTTCGTGACCGAAAATAAAGACCGTCGGTCACGTTGTCCCATAAATAACCCACCGTCCCGCCGCCGCGTGACCCCTTAATTGGCGTTGATATATATTGTTTTCGGCGCGGCGTAACGCGTATAATATTATATGACGTAATATTATATATAAAAGTTCCGTTTAAACTTGTAAATCCCCCGTGCGCCTATTAATTCATAATTCGCTTTCGGCCGCCACCGGCGTGATTGCGGGGGGAGGTGCGCGGCAGTCCTCGGAACGGCTAAAGGGTTCGGGTGAGGTACGGCCGGCCTGTGGGTGGGGGGGGGGGAGGGTGCGAAGATGACTGAGGGCGGCGAAAAAGACTGCTGCACGCGGCTGTGGAGGGGAGGGGGGATCCTATAACTTTGAATTGATTGCTTGTCACCGTCCGCGTGATATATCATTTGCCGCGTTGACAACCGTAGGTACCACCTGGGAACCGCCGCCACCGCCGCCACCGCCGCCGCCGCCTCTTCTCGCGATCGTTTTCGGTCCGATCCGTTGCTCATTTATATCTCTGTGCACACGCACGCGACCGACCGCAGGTAATGAATATCTATTAAAATGTATTACGGCGTGCGCGCGTGCGGTGTGAGCGTTTATCACACAACACTCCGTCACCGCAGGTCGCCAGAAATCGTGAGTTTTTTTTTCCCGGACGAGTGTTGCAAGTCGTAAACGGTTGCCGATTTGTCCCGACCGCTCGAGTGATGTGCGATTTGATACGTACCGTCGTACAATGTGATGTGTTATTATTATAATAATAATATCATCGCAAATATTACATACGTTTTCGAGCGATGCGTGTCGTAGGTGTATAGGTATATGTACTATACGGATGTGTCGTTCGGGCGTCACGGCGATTGATTCGCACACGTAGTTTTCGACGTTCGTCCCGGCTGCAATAATAATTTTATGACGGGCGATTTATCGGACGCACATCTACCTGCAAATATATTTGATTTTATCCAAGCCACGCTATGGCCACCGCGAGTCGATGCCGATTGTGTATACTGTGTATACGTTCATCGTTTGTGGCCATTCAAAACGTTATCGACGACCGGAGCTGTGTAATATTAAAATGTTACAAAAACTGCTACTGCAATCCAAATAAATAATACTACGCAATGGTTAAATAGTGATATCCGTTTTTAGGATCAATGGACGCGCCGCAGTACAGTGTACAATACTGTATATTTAATAGGTTCACCTCGTATCTTTTAAATGGAAATTTATTTTAATTACTAAAACGAAGTTTATTTATTATAGTATTTGATGTCCATATCAGAGCTAATAGTAAAATAGGACTTAATTTTTGAAATCACAATTATTATCGTATTGAATTGAATTATAGGTACATTCTATACATTAAGTGCAGACTATATATAGTTTATAATATTATCATGATTTCTTGTTGACGTATGGTACCTACCTAATTGAAATATAAAAAAATATACCTATTTAATATACTTATATTTAAAATAAAACTAATTCTACATACATTTTATCGATTAACATAATATTGGAGTCAAAATATTTATATTTATATTTATAGTGTAGGTAACTATTAAATAAGGTACATAATTTTATGTGACTAACCTAACCTATTATCTAGTTGGGAAAAAATGTTTTTCTTGAACAAATTAAAAAAAATAAATACATATTGCATTTTATTTCAGAATAAAATATAAATTTAATAATTTATAAATAACTGAAATATATATTTGTTTTATATCTTTTCATTGTCTGGTGTGTTGATGGTAAAAATATACAATATCTAGTGCTCTAAATGAAAAAAACAACAGTTCGGCAACGAGATCCGCGACAGTGTGTATCATAATATTATATTGAAGCAAAGTTCTCCCATTTAAACCGTTTAAATATTCTGTTGTTCCCATAGCCTTTCTGTAAACAACAATCCTCTGAACCAATTAACATAAAATAAATGTAAAATCATCGCTTTGAAATTATTAATTTTTTGCAAGTAAAATATTTAAATATAAATATTTTATAACTATCTATTTTTCAAACGAAAAAAAATCGGGATGGAAGCTTCGTCTATAACCACAATGCCCGTGCTACTAGACTACGCGTACAGCTTAAGTGGGCGGTATAGAAAACAACAGACACTTGATTGACCCCATCGATCAACACAGTCACGGCTCGCAGTGTTAACTGTTTATAAAAAAAATATTTAAAACCATGTTAATTACCGTATTGATCAATACGTATCAATACATAGTATTAAAGTCATTATATACATATTATCATTATACATGTTTAATAGGACAGTGTACTGCCGTGCTGAGAAATTTTCAATTAGGTAACCTCGCACACCCATCCTTTATTTAATAGAAATTGAAACTGTTTACATGGTTGTATTACAAAAAAAAACATAATAAATAATTTAAAAGTATATGACAATCACAAAAACCCTCCACTTTAGTCCACGTAAAAAAACGCAAAGCCAAATTAAAATCAGGGCAACTAAGCATGCTCACACCATTGTTTCCTTCAGTATATAAATATTACATTTATTCAAATTCTGATTTTTGGAATTTTAAAAGAAACTTAAATACTTACCACATTCTTAAATTCGAAAGATTTTTCGTACTTCTAAAATGGTTACCCCTTTTCAATATAAATTAATAAGTGGATCATTTTTTTGAAAATGTTGATGTACCCAATTCAAAATTTGAACGAGTAGTTTTTTAGTTATTAAGATGTTTATAATACCTAAAGATAATAGTCCTTAAAAATGGGTTTACAAAAATATAAAATATATGGTATATACTTAACCATTTATAAATATTGTAATTGATGTTAAATTAATATTAATAATTACAATTTTTATATACCCGCAGTCCTTTTATTATTTTCCAAACCCATTATCTTTGGTCAAGTATCCTTAGTACACAAAGTTAAATAAAAAATAACTCGTTTGAATTTGAATTTTTATACGTCATATTTTTTAGAAAAAATATTCACTACATTTTTAGTAGAAAAGAGAAGTTCTCGTTTGAATAAAAGAAGTTTGTATATCTACAATAAATACTCATTAAGTAGTATAAAAAATCTTAAGAGTTTGAAAATATCTTTAGGTAGGTATACATATTTAAAATTTTAAAAATCAGTTTTTAAATAATTGATTTATTTGGATTTCAGTCAAAACTTTTTTTGAGAGATCTTGTACTAAATGTTCAATTTTTATCTATACATATTGAAAATTGTATACATTTTTATTTACAAAAACATTTGCAAATTTTGTTTAAATTTGAACATGAAACTCACATAAGAAAAATCTGGACCATATGTATCTTCTATATTATGGCTATAAGTAACACAAATTATGTAGAATCTTGTATTAAACAAATTGTCAATAAATTTCACTGAGCCTAAATACAATTTTTATCAGGTAAATTAAAATGCTTATTTATAGCTTAAATGTATAGGAAATGATAATTTAAGAAACAATGACATTTTTCAAGTTCTTATGATTCTTTTTCAATTCTAAGAAATAAACTAAAATTGTTTCATGGAAAATCGTTATTTATTGCATCTGAATATTAAATTTCATCAAAATTAGAACTTCAGACGCTTTCGAAATATATATTTGTGGAAATTCACCCCACTTTGTTTAAAATTCTTGTAAGGAAAACTAATATGAAATCTAATATTATATTTTAAGACCTTAGGTAGGTATGCATATTGAAAATTGTATGCATTTTTAACAACACAATTATTTGTACATTCTCACGATTTTGACAAATTTCGTCAACATTCTAACATCAAACGTTCATAAAAAAACATCGTAGATTAACTCTCAACTTTTTTGTAAATTACAGTAATGAAAACTTGATGAACATTGTATTACATTTTCAAGCTTTATGACCAATCATATATTTTTTTTTATTAATATTAATTTTATAAAAAAAAAATCTAAAAAATTACAATTTCTTTAAATAGCTCAAAAAACCAACATATTTTGAAAATGATACCATGTATATAAAATGGTAATACCTATAAACATTTGGTTACAATTTCAAGTATCCACAATTATTCATTTTTGGATTGAAACAAAATAACAAAATCAATTAGGTATGTTTTCCTCTATTTTTAAGAAAATTACTCACTGGGAATTTTATATTTTGACCTCCAACAATGGAGAAAGTACCAAATATTGTCTACTAGAAAAGATATTGAAATTTAATATTGAAGCATTTTTACTGCTCCAAAAAGTGTGATGACAGACACAACAATAAACATTAAAACACAAGCCATTGTAAAATCAGAACCTAGCGCTCCGCTATGAATCTAATATTAATATTGAGAATTGAGATTGCCGTGCACTGTCGTCCACGCATCACTTAAAAAGTTAAAACTATACAATTTAATTACCTATTACATCATTTTATATAGGTAGAATTAAATTCTGGCGACTGAAATATTTAGTGAGATAACCCGTCGTAGATAACGATTTATTTTATCGATACTATATATTTTAGGTTTTGTCTTGGTGTATAGACGTGTGTGCGGCTTAGATGTACGGCATAGATGATGATGGCGGCTTTATCACATATTTAATACTTGCATGCGTTATAATTTGAATGTCCAGTATAACTTTACTGCACATTTCGTTTATTTGTTATTTGTTGTATGATTGATAGTATTAAAATTTTTTTTAAAGTAATATCACTTCATGTGTATGACTATAATGTGTATTATTTTTAACTTATTTTATTTCAATATGTTATGTATATAATAGATATAATATACTTTGGCTAGGAATTTGGAAAAGAGGTAGGTAGCTCTTCACAAATACGGTCTTAGAAAATATGATGATTTATATTTATATTTATACTTTTATCTGTATCTGGAAACCTTCAAATAGCGGAGACTTATCTTAATATCATTTATCAATAATCAATTTAAGATAATCGACTAAGCGGCGGGAGCATAGCTAGAAAAAAATCGTAACGACCGAGGCGGTGCAGATAAGTTTACAGAAAAACAAAAAATAATATAAATACTTAAAGCTATTGTTGGTATAATATAATATCATATTTGTAGGTACTTATATGTTTTTTTTTACTTTCTTCTTTTTTACGTGGAGCAATATAAAGGATGTTTGATATGATACATAATATATACAATATACATTTTAACCGTATATAACATATATATTTCATCAACATTTTCGAAGTAGGTATAACGGACGTGGTTAAAAAAATGTTTTTACCGGAAAACCTTAACGAAGTAAAATGTCCGCCAAAAGGGTTAGGTGTGATTATATAACTACTAGACGGCACGCCAGCTCACGTCCGTGTCACAAATCATTGTGGACAAGCGAAATGTATCTTTAATTAAGAAAATCACAGTTAAATTTTAATGATTAATGTGTATTGTCAAATGTCAACTGTGTATTGAAGTATTGCCTACTTACAACGTTTATATTTCAAGGTATACGTGCTTAAATCATATTAGCTTCATGAAAAACAATTTTTTAATTTAAACAATGAACATGGTCAGTAACATAATCTCTGTTCTGCAAGATGTACATGTATTCCATAGCAATATGATATGTGACATTGTCATATGAATTTAATTTTTAAGTTTTTAATACATATTTCAACAAACTTTTAATGTAATTGTTTTATGACTTGCATTTTTGATAGGTAGTTCAATCATATATCGAGCATAAAAAAATAGTTTAAATTCTTCTTATGAATGCGATTATTTGCCAATGATGCTTGAAAATTAAAATAAATTTATGCGTAAAGGACAAGGGTTACGAATTAAAAGACTATTCATATTAAACGTTTGTATTAACAGCGACAACTATAAATTTAAAATAAAATGTTTCATTAAAAGAACAATATTCCATTAATTGTTTCGTCTTGCTTCTATAATTCGTAATATATTGTTATTAACCTATAAACTATATTAAAGTTAGCAAAACTATTGAATAAAAATAACAATTTTACTTGATAATATATCGTAGATTGTGAAATTATAATAAACAAAACTACTGAAATATGTGTCAAGGCTGTAGTTCTCAAAAGCAATATAGCCTTAGTTCTATGAAATATATATTTTGTATATTATAACTCATTTTTCATTCATATTTTGTTTTACATTGCTTTTTGCATATATTCTTAGTGACATTGACAGTTAGTAGGTACATCAATTTATACGGTGAGAACTCTTCGTTATTATTATAAAAATAATTTCTATAACACTTGTTTAATTTTTAACTTTAATTATTTTATACATTCTTTCAAAAAATCATTTTAATTTAGTTTATGATTTTATATTGTATATATTTTGTTTAAATTAAAGAGTCACGTCGTAATGTAATTAAATTTAATAATGTTTTGAATAACTTAAAAAACCATTATAATTAACTACGATAATAACATTTTTCCACTGTCATACTTTTCCAGTATTTTATAAAAAAACACGTAAAAATTCCAAGAGTTTTATTTACTGAAATACCTTAATCTGATGTATAGAAATAATGTTAAATAATAAAACTAATATAATTTTGTTTTTTATTTTTATACAACTAAAGCCAAACGGTTTTTTAATAACAGTAGTATATATTTAAACATAAATTGCTCATAATGAATATTATTTTATACAAAAACAAACATATTTATGAGAATATGACGATTAGATTAAAAATTAAGTACATTATAAGTACCTATCGTGTATTTAGTAGCTCTAAGTACGAACATGATGGGTTGTTGTTGGCTATGCACATCATTCTAGTTATAGGAGCATTTTTTTTTGCAAAATCTGTCCGTCTAACCTGTAGGTAAAATAATCTTGGACTCTAATATTACCAGGAACACGGATGCTAAGACGTTCTAACAAATAAGGCGTGTAGATTTGTACCTCAATTAATCCCCAAATAAAATTACAACATGGATATTTAATGACGTTTGGAATTCAGATAACGATTTGAGTTGGACAATATCTAGACAACCTGCAAAATTTAGGAATCTGCTTTGGACTTTTTTATCTGCAAATCTCCGCTTGTCACATATATTATATGGAGACCAGGCAACATACGTACATGTTAATATGTATATATTAAAAATGTAATTTGTTCTATTGTACGAAGTAAATAAAATAAATATTAATACGCAATATTAAAAGCACTGAATAAATAAAAAAAATAGTCCGTTTTTTAAACACAATTATTGTCATAAAATAGTATTTATCATTGAGCTATGTATTTTCTTGTTTTGAAACGTGTGCCGCAAAAAATAATGAGTACCTAATAACTGAAATGGGTCGTTAGTCAAATAATAATGATGTAGATTGTAGACCACTGCTAATTGCTATACCCAGTTTAATAGACAATGTTATTATATAGAGCATATTATAGAGCATAATATAGTGCACATTTACCTCCACCATTATTATTCAAAATGTATTTACGTCATGTTTTTCTTTTAAACTACCTATGACAGTGACCGGCCAGTAACGTATTTATCTAAAATATCATTATTAACTCTTCCCCAAGGTAGCTTAGTGTAACGAATATTATTGGGAAATATTTTTTAGACCCCGTGACATGTACGCTGTACACGGAACGGCTTTTAAAAGGAATGCGTGTTATGTGTTGTGCACGTGTGTGTGTGTGCACGCGTATGATGTACCAAAGGCCCTTTGATGCGATTCATAAATAAATTGGGTATCGTTATCCCGGCGTCCGGCGCAAAGGTAAAAATACAAACCGACCCGGTCAGTATATTACATTACCGATAAGGGAAGACAAAAGTCACATTTCTCGAGAGACACTCAGATTTTCCGGCCAGTGTTTCGTATAAGTGCACTCGTACGTTCGGCTTCGTGGTCAGTGATAATGGAACACGGTAAGGTGGATACGATCGTAACGGAATTCAAAGATATACATTATACCTATACCTACGCGTATATATAGTTATTATTCCGATCCGGAAAGCGCACATACGCACATGTTGAGCATCATTCAAAATCAATTTTTACGTTTGTGCTTTTAAATTAGATTTTATACCCACATAATAATACGCGTCAACAACTACGACGACGACAGACACGTTTCGACTGATTTCGAAAGTATACTATTTTAACATACACTATTAAATAATAATAATATAGAGTACGATATCATGCGCATACATCTATTCCTGATATAATATAGACATCAATTCGAGTGATGACGCCGAGGCTAATTAATATTTGATTTTTTTAAATACGTATAGACTTAATACAGAACTTTTAATATACAATAACGTATACTGAAAGACCTACTTTATGCAAAATGTAATATTTCTGCATAAAGAAGGTTTCCACGCGTTATATAATAAAAATGTAATTATAATATGAATAAAAATCTCTGTTATTTTCCGCGGTGGCCAATGTTATAATAAATATATAACCGTGCTGGTCTGCGTTTTCATCATGGGTTTCCATTTAATAATAATAATATCCACTATAACGATACACCTATGTATACCACTTGCTACTTAATTTTGGATTTTTTTTCTAAGGCTTGACAAAATATTACATTAATTAAAAAGTTTTTGTGCAATAACATAATGCTACTTTAGAACTCAATTTTATGAAATAAATAAAATATAACAAATATAATATTCATCTACTCATCGGTGTACCAATATTGCTGATATTAAGCGCCGTATCACGAAACATATCTGTATATTATTATAATTTTATTAAAACTCAAATAGAAATCTGAATCGTGGAATCATTTTATTTTGCATTACGTGATGTATAAAAAAAAAAAATTGAAAAATGAATTGGCATTATAAACATAGAAATCCGAAAAGTTTTCCGAGTTCGATTAATTTGTCCCTTCAAGATGTGATTCGTAACTTAAAGTTTTATCAGATAAAAAAAAATAATAATAAAAATTAAAAGATGGAAAAAAAGTTTAAAAGTTTTATTATTTATTACATAAAATCTTTGCACGTTTAAAAAAAAGTACAATTCTATAAAATGAATGTTTTGTCTATAGATTTCTAGAGTTTTAATATTCAGAGAATTCCAATAATTAAAGATAAATAGTATTAAATGGGTACTATTTTTTTGTAGGTTAGGTTACTTGATAATTATTAATGGTTCATTGAATAAAACGACTAAAAGAGTTGGTACGAATTACCGTTTAATTTTGCTGGTTTGTTTACTTATGTCATAACCATTTAATATCTGATTAATAATAATAACATAGCTGTGAGATCTTTCAGACTTCAGTACCTAATCGTAGTGTTATGTTAAGTATTAAAGTGGTTTGAAAATTATTCCATTCCACTACAATAAATGGACTAATAGTTAGTGAATAAAATAAATTCGAGGTAATATATAACAATGCAATACTGAATAAATACAATTAAATTTTATATTTATAAAACAAAATGTTTACAAACATAATATTTACTATCGAAATTTGTTTAATAATCACGAGGTCCGTGTTTGATAATAACTATACGAATTATTTGATGAAAATATTTTCGAAAACGTTATTTGCGTAAAACAATATTTTTGTTTGATATTTTAAGCATTGATCATAAAAATATTTTATATCATTAAGCTGTCGCATAACATTAATAGTATTTTTTTTTTGTAATTAATAATTTAGTAAAGTTTGTTAATTTTAAATAATGAACTCGCTAATATACGGTTTAACTTAAAAAACTCAGTAAGCCGAATAGTTTTAACACGGGGCTGTAAGATGAGCTTACATAAAAATCCTTCTTATAGGCCGTAAGTTCTTAACTGGTGGTCCATGGTGGTCCATGGTGGTCCATGGTGGTCCATTGGGTCCATGGTGATCCATGGTGTCCATGGTGGTCCCCTTGGTGGTCCATAATTACTCGGGGGTCCGCTGAGTAGGTTTTTTTGGTTTTTAATTTTTTTCAAATTTTTTTTTGTATTATGAACTTTAATGAACTTTAATGTTTTTAATATATTATATTTTTATACACAAGTGGTTGTTCATAATAATGTATCAGTAAAATTTCCGATAATTTTTTTAAGATAAGAAATCGATACGATATCAATGATGGTATGCGAGTTGCTCTATCTCATATGGTGCCAGATTTTAAAGTAATAATGCAGTCTGAAAAACAGCAAATGTCACATTGAAACTTGTATGCATAAATTTCACAATAATTTTTTTTTTTGTAGGGGGGGTCTGTGATTATACTTTATAAATCAAAGAGGTCCATGGCCCAGAAAAGGTTAAGAACCTATAATATAGACTATGCTATGCTATGTCCTATGCTATATATACATAAATATGTAGTTTTTGGTGAGTTTTATGCATATAAAAAGGAGTTTTTAGGAAGGTAAATAAAGAATGTTTACTAAATGGATAATTTGGTTTGCATATATTATAGTTCATTTGTACATCACCAGTCGCAATATTATGCACTTTGAAGTTATTGTAACAAAGAAACGTAGTAATTGTTTCTAAGTAAATATTGTCTCGTACCGTTATGGTTTGGGGCATATCGCATTATACACATTTACATATCCAAATCCTAATGTTAGTGTATACGTAAATACGATTGTTCGTTACACAATTCTATGTAGTGTTAAAATGTATTCTCGCTTTGGGTAATCTGAGGTAATCTTTGGGTAATTTTTTTATCCAACCTATGTCGTTATTAATTATCACGTTTTAAATTATAATAGTCACATAAAAGATAAACATAATAATAATATGTAATAAATAAATAAAAAATATTTAGATATATATAACTAAGAATTATATGTATCGTCAATTGTATTATCTTGAATAAATATTACACGATATAGGTAATGAGATTATATTATTATTTAAATACAGTTGCAAATATTATTTGTGTTTTATTTGAGATTTAAGCTTCCAATACAGTGTTTATTAGCCTATGATAGTTTAAAGTTTTAGAAAACTGTGAACATTTTCAAAGTATTATTATAATACAATAATTGTGCAAATATATTTTTGATTTGTTTTTCTATATTATTGCTAAATTTCGGATATATGGAGGAAATCTTTAATTTTTGATTCTTGCCTGAGTCCGAATGATTGAACGAATGCTTGATTTCGTTCAAGTGTATTGCTAAGTGAAAACATTATTATTTATTACCAATAAATTAGTATTAATTTTAGATTTTATCAATAATACAGTTTAATTATTAGCTACCTACTTAATACGAGTATATAATAATTAAATTTAAATTTATTATTATTATTAAACTTTTAGCTAAATTAATTGTAGTAAATACTGTTTAGTATCAATATATATATCATATTTAATATTTTTCAATAATTTCCATGTATTAATCATCATCACATAATATAAACATTATTAAATGTGTCTTTGAAGTTTAACACAATTCATTATCATTATTTGTACCGCGTATCAACTATTTGTTTTATATTTTAATCATATATAATCTTATTATGTTTAATGTTTATGAACTATCAACACTTATTGAATGTGTAGTATTGGATACAAATAACTGTAACAAATTGCTTATAATATAATGATTAATATTTCACCGTTATTTTGATTATTTCGAATGATCTTCAGATGTACACCCTATGGAGCACTGCATCAAATCCACTTCCGATTTAATGTAGGACTTATAGATATTTTTCATGATTTCTTACGCATCAGTTGGTCGAATGAATATTGAACAAAATTCTTTACAAACAGGGAAGTACATCGGGTACGAACAACATTTCAATAAGTCTCGTCATTCCGAATGGACCCTTTAGACTACAGATACCGACTGTTCGTTATCGTCTACACATTCATAATATTATATGTAACAAATAAAAATAAAGGACACTCAAACAGGAAAATGCGTCATTATCATTCAAAAGTCGAGTTTGGGGAGGGTACTTGTTATGCTTTGGTGGTGTATCTATAACCATATATATGTTCACCCAGTTATTATGTTATTTATGCCCGGAAGAAAACCTGAGGTGGTGACCTTTGATTTCAAAATCAAAACAAAATAGCTTATATTATAACTTATTGATGGATATAATAATATATACTTGAATTAAGAATAATTATTATTATACACCGGAAAATCAATAAGGAACAAATATAAAAAGTATAAAATACAATTTTCAACAACAAAAATACAAGTATATCAATCGAATTCCAATAATTTTTTTTTTTTTATTTGGATTCTGAAAAACAAGTTATTTAATATCGGTTTTCAATCACAGATATTTTATCATACATTTATTACACATTCAATTTTAGGGTGAAAGTACAGTTTCAAATTATTGGGGCCCATTATCTTCACGAAGAATTAATAAAAATAAAATTAATTAATTAAGACTGAACTCTATTTTTTTTAGTGTGACGAGTAATAAAAATAGTACCTACCCATTTATTGACGTTTATTGAAAAAAACTTTATAGACTATAGTAGGTATTTAAAATTGCCTATTTAATTAATTAATTCAATTTTTAATAATTTAATTATTATGTAACTTGTATTTCTAATGAAGTTAGATAATATTTGATAATACTTTCATAACAATCTATCATTTGCATAGTTATATATATATATTATAATTATATTTTTATGAACAACTAGTGTTGTATATTGAACATATTATATTATACCTATTACCTACATTGTATAACCCATGGTTATTTTAATTTGTCTACTAAAATATCTAAATTTAAATAGGTAGGTAGAGTTTAATTTTATAATTCTATGCATTAAGCCAGTTTAACATAGTTTTCATAAAAATCCCGTATGTATGACATCAGCAACTGTAGTCTCTACCTTATTGCAGTATTGTTTTTATATTATGACCAAGTCATGGTTTAACATAAATGTATATTTTTTTTTGTTATGCTACCGTGTTCGATGAAAATTTTATTTTGTAAAAATTAAAATTATAAGAGAAAAAAAAGATGAAAGTAGGTAATAGAAAGGTCTGAAAAATAAATAATTTGATAAAAGTTTGTAACATCATTGCCTATGTTAAGATACATTTCATATACGTTTATGTGATCTTCCGAATTTTCAAAAGACCGTTGTCGTCAAAAAAAAAACGCCAAGGTAAAAGTAATATGATTTTTGACCATTACTACGCAGTTCATCTGTGTCCAAGACTATTATAGTGCTTTTCGCTCCCGCCTTTTCAACCCTCACTGTCATTCACTCCCTCTCTCTTTCTCACAAAGCTCTCCGGCAGATTTGGGCCGTGGGAAAACACATACAGCGAGATATCAAAACACGGCAATATTGCGAAACGATTTTTTTGTCTTTTTTCATTTCATTTCATACACATTTAGAGGGAAGGAGCAGCGTAGGTCGGCGGTCGACGTGTAAAAGTCCAGAGGCCAGTAATAAAGAACGATAAAGGGGGAATAAAAAATAGATTAGTAAGTGAGGCACGTTTTGCATTAAGGCTGGCAGTGCACCGTGCAGGAGGGGTTATCGGGGTGGTATATATACGCACACGCACGTGGAGAGAGGTAACCGCCGTCGCCGTCGCCGTCACTGCCGCTGCCCCCTAAGCTACTTCTCGCCATCTGGCGTATGTGTGTAAAGGTATTTGTGTGAGTGAGTGAGTATGTGTGTGCGTGTGTGTACACGTCTTATCGAAATGCCGTGCACACGTCTCTCTATACGGTTTCTGACCTCTGGAAAGGGGGAAAAAAAGAAATAGAATATATATGACACATCGCTAATCTTTATTGCCGACGGTGCTTACAGTGCCGATATGTAATATTAATTATTTTCCTAACGACACATTTTGTCTCAATACCGGCTCTATGATATAATATATCTATAATATTTACAAGCACCACCTGTCCGTGTACTGCCGCAGTGCAATAACATCAGCGCGCCCGTTTATTATTAAAGACATACGTATTTATAACAGGTCTGACCCGTCGTTAGTGTCTGTATTTTATGTACAATTATATAATATATTTATACATTTAAACACGTTTAAGTGACAAAAAAATTTTCTCCCGACGTGTTGAAAAAAAATAACACACTCGTGATAACACTTTAAACGCTGTACATAATGAAATTAAAAACAAAATTATTACGAACAAAATAATTAATTGTCATAGAAATGCAGGCAGGTCACCGGTTCAAAAAAATGTATACCAACCACGATTATATTCAATATAATAATATAAACGTTAGCATTCATTTTTTTGAAATGTTGACCTGCCGCCAATATTACAAATAGCCAATGCATTTTTATGACAATTAAATAAACACATATTTTTTTTTACGTAATAATTTTGTTTATAATTTCATTATATTATGTGACTTTTAGAGCGTGATCACAAGTGTGTTATTTTTTCCGGCACGTCAAAAAGAAATTTATTTATCACTATAGCTCGTATGTATGTATGTATGTATGTATGTATGTATGTATGTATGTATGTATGTATGTATGTATGTATGTATGTATGTATGTATGTATGTATGTATGTATGTATGTATGTATGTATGTATATTATATACAGACACTAACGACGAGAGAGACCTTATTTGGAGTTTAAAGTAAATCAAATTAAAACATCACTAATTTTACGAATTAAATAATTTTTATGATACAGTTCACAATAATGTTTTTATAAAGGACACAAGATGCGCGCGTTTATTAAATTGCTCAAAATGCATTAACCGAAAAAAAAAGGAAACCTTTTTAATTGAATAGCTAAAAGGCTTATTATGTATCATGTGTGACTTTGTTATTATCACGTGTACACAGTTTTCCGCATGGTGGTAAACACTAATTCTGTATACATTTTATTAAATTTGTACTAACTTCAGGATGTATATAAATATAACCTTTGTAATAAAGTATAGTAGCAGAGGTTATAGTAACTGTGAATATTATATATAATAAACAATGAAGCAATATGTTTTTTGATATGTACGATTTATATATAAATAAGTGTACGTTTGTATGGGGCCTATAAATTGGTAAACTAGTAAATCAATTGGCGACCAAATTTAGCACACATATTCCTCGAGACTTGGAAAGTGTTCATAGCTTCGTTTTTCAACCTCTAAGGTTGCCATAAAGTGCCTCAAGCATGAATTTCGTTTTAATAATAATTATATAAGTATTTATTTCATTATTTGTTTTATTTTTTTTAAATGATCCTCGGAAGCATAGGCCATTAGACGGGTGTGTGGAGAGGACGATGCTTGACCCCGGTACACTATAGTGACTACGGTGAACCACCGCGCCACACCAGACTTCTTTGAGTTGTTTATAACTTTACATATCGTAATCGGCAGTCAATGTGATGTCTATAAGATACAGTATTTGTTTAATCTATGAAATGACTATTTACCATAAACAATTCATGTAGGTACATGTATTTACAGTATTATGTATGTATACAACATAGGTGCGCAGATATTTTTCTAAGGGAGGGGGGTTCCTTAGTACATAATAAAACATAAAATATAATATTAATTGTTAACTTGGCTTAACAAGATTTTTTTAATAATGACCTTTATTTTTGTATGATCACTTTCAATTTGTTATATAGTAATTTATCATAAAAAAATCAATTAAAAAAAAATTTCTGAAAAACCAGGGGGGCAAATGACTTTCGAGGCGTTTATGGTACACAAAATTGTCAAACAAAGTATTTGAGCTCTGTTTGTTGCATAGTAAATTAAATATTCACAAATTAGGGTATGGGTATACGCATTATACTGAAGTATATGATTTGAATTTAATGTATGTCAATGAAACGTCCGTTACATAATTGGTTTTTAAATTATTAGATATTACATACTATGTATATATAAATATAGGATTATATATGTATTATGTATATTGTATACACATATATATATATTTAAAAGTACTTATGTGTAACATATGGGGTGGAACAACCTCAGCGTTTTATAGTATTATTATGATTTATAGTTATCATTTTTTCGTTTAACTAAAATATTGTAAACACAATATTATAATAGTGAAACCTCCCCTAACGGGCACCTGTCTAATACTCCGGTATTTAAAAGTTTCAATGATAATTTCTATCACATATTATGATACCTGCATATGACGTGTACAATTATTTATGTAAAATGTTTGTTTTTATTCTTCGACGTTATCAGTTACACATTTTTTTTATATCACTTATCATATTCGAAAAGCGAATCGTTGTAATCGGTACACATTAGACGTAGTCTAGAGTCTTCTCTACATAATCCCTGTGATCTAATAATCATAGTTACAAATTATATCTATATTCTTGATTCAACCAAGTTATTAATTATTATAAAGAGTTTCCCCTCTCACCCCCTCCCCCTTGAATACACCCCTGTTTTGTACCTACCAGTACCGATAATTTATATAGGTAAATTATTATTGCCCACAGTTATATTACTGTAATAGTATTTTTTTGTAAAAAAATAATTGTTTATAATATTTTAATAATTGTGTTATTATTTGTATCAACAGTACCGCCATCGATTTCCGACTCTTTGAGTAGTTCAGATGCAATAGTTCGAGAAGGAGCCAACGTGTCGTTGACGTGTCACGTAGATGGTTACCCGAAACCAGATATCAAATGGAAACGCGACGACGGTTTGCAAATCAACATCAACAAGACCTTGAACGGTACGGATTTTTATAAAATGTCTACACTGGCCATCTGCAGATATAAATATTAAATCTTAGAATTATTGAATTTGCATTCACATACGAATATAATATATTATTACTATTACGTTTACTTGTACAGCCAGTGGCGGCGCGAGAGGGTTTTTGTGAGGCAATTGTCTCACAGCTAAAAGGGGTAAGTGCCTATAGTGGCTAGTCAGTACACAAAAGTGTATTGTACAGTAGTCAGTGACACAAAATGACACCAAAATGATACGCAAATTAAATAGGTGGGTCTTGTGTACTGCAACTAACATATTCTTGCCTCACTGTCGAAAAAGTTTGCGCCGCCACTGTGTACAGCGCATAATACATTTATACAAAACCACAGAATATCTGCACTTAAACGTATTATTATATGCACTCGACAATGGCACTACTAACCACGGTGGGGATAGTCCCATCGGCGGCGGTCAAAAGTTTTAGGCGCACGTCTTCTTCCTCGATCCTCGCGCCCTCTCCCACCCCGTGCATCGACACCCACGAGCTCACAATACCTACGGAAACAAATGGAAATATTAAACGTTAACAATAATAATTATCGCTCTCCTGCAGGTTGCATCATATATATATATATATACACGTATAATAATAATGTTTTTGCGGGGAGGGCTGCCGATCGGGACTACAAGGCGGAATTTTCAGTCTTATTCGCTTCCCGGGCCCCATTTAATTGGTACAACAATAATAACACGCGGACGGATCCGGGGTGGTAGGACATTTTAATAGCGACAATCCTTATTGGTAGCAATGAATCATTGACAGTGTATATATACAGTCGGTCCTGTTGTACACAAAGGAATCTGAAAACTTTTCAAACGCGAGGGCCGGCAAAACTTTGCCTCACGCGTAAACCCACCTCCACTACCACCACCACCACTGCTGTGCCTACCTATACCTATATCCATCCCACGGCATTTATATATAACTTATAATACTCGCGCGTGTATAAGATTTGTCACGACAACGTTATCTATATATAATATATATATACACAGTTTATCTCCATACCACCCCCTCCCACACAACTCACCGACGTTTTGCTAACTGGCTCGTCCGCGAAATAAGTTTCCGTGCGATAATTATTATTATTATTGCTTGTTTTATTATACCACGACCATGGTCTTGTTTTTACTTGTTTATCGGTCGCCGTTGTCGTATATATTATAACATTTATTTTATATATTTAAGTGAGCGAATGGGAGGAACCCACTTTGGAACTGCATCGGATCAGTCGGCTGGACATGGGTGCCTACCTGTGTATCGCCACAAATGCTGTGCCTCCGTCGGTCAGCAAACGGATAAAAGTCAGCGTGGACTGTGAGTATATAGAATATAATATATTATGTAATGTTAATATATATGTACAATTAATGTGCATACGCTATTACTCTCCATCTTTATACCTACATACTTTAAATCATCATCGTCACCTCAAACTAAACTATAACCTGGATATTAGGTGTAATTAGTAATTGTCAGTACATAATTAATGCAAATTTGAATACCTAATTGAGTCATATTTTCACAATTTTATATTTATAACGTAAATCATTGAAAAGACACATTTTATTTTATTTTCTATACGAGTATAATAAATTACATTAAGTATAAATAAGTACATTTATAATGAGTTTAAAGTATTCACGGAAGTCATAATAATATGTTTGTATATTATGAAGTAATAAACGTTTGTGAACTTAATTCTAAGAATTATGAAAAATGAAAACTATCTTGTTTGTACAAAAACTATAATATTTAATTACTTCAAGCACCATAATTTAGCCGTTGGCTTCCCAGTATATTGAAAAAAATCGGTTGTTTAAGTTTTTCACGGTCGTAAACTTTCAACTGCCGGTCGTGATAAAACATTTCACATCTTCACCATGATTGTGCGAATTCCCGCTGGAAACTTTTTTATAGAAAATGTTTTCACTCGATTTCATTGGTTTATGCGCAGAGTCCAATCGTGATTTTTTATTTAATGCTTGATAGAAAATTTTTAAAACAGTTTAGCTGCTTTTAAAAAAGACCACAGCGCTTAGATATAATTCAGAAATATGTCAATTAAATAATCTGGTATAAAAATTAAAAATTTCCTTTATTTACGTTAAACATTTACTTACGTCTACAAATAAACTTTCTTCATTTTGTTTTTACCTTATATTTATAGGTACTTAGCTTATTATAGTCAACGCTTGTAGTTGTACGACTTATTTTTATCGACATATTTAAAAAAAGGTGGTTAAGTGGGTGCCGATATGCTGTACAGTATGTGTAGAGTGGGTCATTGATATAGATGTGTTAAAATTGAATTCAATGATGTATAAAATCATTGTATACGAAAAATGACTCTGAACGAAGACGGTCGTCAGCCTCAGCTTATATCAGGTACTAACTATAATTTATGATATTATTGCTATTAAATTAATTAATTTCACTATAGGTTGAATTAATTTTTGATAAAAACATTACGTTTGAAAACGTCGTTGTGTGTAGGTATAAAATAATATATAATTATATATACTTTAAAGTTTTCAAGTACCCACAAATAATATTTTTAAATTAAAATTAAATACTTTTAACATCGTTATTCTTTGTTTAAATACCTATATAATTTCGTTCGAACTTTAACTCAAAATATTTACAAAAATAACTATATTAATTTTTTTTTTTTTGGTTACAATATTAATTACTTATGAGAAACCTTGTTTTTAATTTTCAAACCTTAACTATAAATCTATAAAATATATAAACGAGAGTGTCCTGAATGACTGATTCATAATCAACGTAGAGCCGAACCTATTAGATCTATAGATTTAAAATATTGATGGTACATTAATACTATAATTTCAACTTGCGCTAAGAAAAGATTTTCCAAATATCACATTTTTAAGAGGGGCTCACACAAGAATTTTGAGATTCATTATGGAAAACAAAAATTATTTTTGTTTATTAATGGTTGTCATTGGTTACAACTTACAGATTACAGTAGTAATAGCAGAAATAAATCATAGAAATTAGTAGTTTATTTTGTATATAATATATAAAATATAATTCCTGTATGTATTTATTGGTTGTAACTAATACTTATATCGTTGTAAGCTAATAACCTTAGTTGTTGATGCTAAACCAAGAAGACAAATTGTATAGTGTATAGAAAATGCTAACATAAACATTAATGTTTATGTGAATATGTCATGTATCTTTGGTTACTTTTTTTTGTGTCATACCAAACATAAAACTGGTTTTGCTTAAAAGTTCCTGTTTTTCTTATTTTTTTTCCTGACGTTTTTGTAAAATATTGCGAATTTTCAATTTTTAACTCTTAAAAGTACTAACTAGATTCACTTTCCCACTAGAAAAGATATTTCAAATAAAAGTCAAAGTATTATTTTGACTACTTATATCATGTACACAACCACACATAAAAATACACACAGCATTGTAAAATCAATACATTCATCGAACCACTCAGAATCTAAAAGTTAAATAATATTTTATCCAAAATAAACAATATTTATGGCCCGTTTAATATCAACCATAAGTGAGTTCTAGAGTAAGTCTAAGTAAATTTTTTTGTATTTAATCAAAATTATCATACAAATCAGCTAGACAGTAAATCATAAATATGTATATACTTTGATCTCTTATTAATATCACATCGACCAAGAATACCTGAAGAAAATCAATTCAAAAGACCTCAAAGATAACAACTTATAGGCTTTATGAAACTCGAGGGAGTGTGGATAATGAATCAATTTGTTTTCGTCTGGACTTTTCACCATTCCATCGACACTTGGGAAAATGGAAACGACACGAAATCATTATGAAATCGTTTTCGTTATACTTACCAGTTTTCAGGATAACATTATATAGCATCATAACTTTTGAATCTAAAATTTAAAATTAAATAGAAAGATTCGCAACAACGACTTATATTATTATCATTATTATTATTTATTTACTTTTTATAGCATAGTAATATACTTTTTATTATTTATATTTCTGTTGTACGAAATACTCATTTCGTTCTAAACGCGATTGTTTCTAACCCACGCATAATATACGATGGCATCCGTATTATACGGCGCGAGACACACGCCGCGCGCACAATTAATTATCATCATTATATTATTATTATTAAATTATTACTGTTTACTAACCTAACGCGTACATCGTCGGTGGCAGGGGATATTATTAGTCAAAGCAGCGGCCTTGTTACGACATTGTGCTCTTTACACCGAGCAATATTATTCTGCACGCGCCCCTTTAGCGTACAACGTGTACACACACACAGACTACACATGCGCGACCGGGTTGTTTTAATTCGAGTTTTCGACATTTTTTCGTTCTGTTTTCAACAAAGTTTTAATCGTCTGTTTAGAACGAATCGTTTCGAACGGCCGCGGCGCCGACCACGACCGAAAACCGCACGGTTAGTAAAATGAACGATCACTCGTGTGTAGTGGTTGATTACATTTATTGGACCCACGCCGTAAATATATTACGTACCTATATAGTACCTAGTTCGAAATGTCTGAATATTTACGGAATTATACGCGTCTAGGCGATCGTGGGTCGTCCAGAGCAGCGATTCTCAACCGGGGGGTCGCCAACAATTTTTTTAGGGTCGCCAATCCATGTGGGAAAAAAATTGTTTCACTTAGAATCTTATAATTAATAGTAAGTGTTATAATATATATTATATTATTTTTGTTTGGATAGTCCGATAGTCCATAAAATCGTACTATTTATTTATAATATAATTCAAGGCTAATTACAGATAAGATAACAATATAATCGGAAACAAAAGGGTCGTTAGACATCTTGGTGACATTATAGGGGGTCGCGAACTCAAAAAGGTTGAGAACCACTGGTCCAGAGCACTGAACGAGCAAAAAACGACATACTCACAGAGCAACGACAACCTGTACTAAAATATGTATGATTATTACACACACACATATTATATATATATATATATATTACTTTGCGATGTTATTTTAAAATCTGTTTCGTATTTAATGCACCTGTTTAATATCCCCTGTGATAAAATATTTATGACATTATTCTTGATGTTTTTCGATGATCCGATGATGTTTGGTTAACGTGAAATAATAATAATAAAAAAAAGATCTTTTATTTGCGAATGTCGCGTATGTACCTCGCCACCAACCACCCCTTCGCCACCCAACGTCACTCCGTCGACGACCACCGTCCGGGCGATTGACGTGCGTTTGCTGTGTAATTGTATTTTGTTCCATTAGCCTCGTGTGGATTAGCCGCAAAATGTCCACCGCACATGAATAATTCTGTCAACCGCCGTTTACACCGGATGTTAATTTTGCTGTAACAATAATAAACACAGACACTGTAAAATACCGTACGAAAAAAAATATTGTAGAAAAAATTGACCAAAGCCTCTTTTCCCCAGTCGTCATCCGACACAATTTTCCTGGTACCTATTCGGCATTTTTTTTTTCTTTTACTCCTGTTTTTTTTTTTTATATACATAATACGATATATATTTTACGATGTCATTTGATCTACAGTTTCCAGTATTTCATTAAAATGTTAATGCACTTCCATTATTTATGAATTACGCGTGAAAGAACTCTCCAGAAATATAAAAACAACATTAAACATAATAACGCTATTTGCTTTTTAATTTATTTATTGTATTTTTTTGCTAGGATGTAATTCATTCAGGGAGTGGTTGTTTATATCGTTTTGGCTATACCATTAATTGTATCATCATACCTTTTCTTGTCCATTGAGCATTATCAAAGTTTTCTCGTAACTCGTAAGTCCAAAGAATATGATGCGTCGTACAATACTTTATAATAAATTAACATACAAATTATACATCGCATTAAAATTTTTTTTAGTGTTTGTCTGTACTTTATAATAATTGATTTTATATGTTGTCGGTTAGTAATTAAAACGTTCATATATTATAATATAATCATGACATATTTAAATTTCATCCTCACGTGTACGTCGTGGTGCAGTCATCATAATAAATCAATATGTACATAATACAATTTATTATTATTCTAGTGTTCAATTACAGCACTCACATTTAATAATATGTCTACACCTATGGTACGTCATGTACATGTGCGATGTCATGTAAACTATGTGTTTGTATGTTCTAATGAACTTGTTTAAACCTTTAAAACTGGAACTCGATCGTACTCAACACTACTCAACAGGTTACAAAACGCGCTCTAGCCTCTAGTATATTATTGTTTACGCTGATAAAATATAAATTAATTTTTTAAAAAAAAAATACTACTTCACTTCGGTATTGTTTAAGAAATAATTTTAAAATCATTCAAACACGACGTGGACGGTTGATAATAATAATATATGGACGGCGGTGCGTTGCATTACTATATATATTATTCAAAAAACGCGGTTATTAACGCGCGACCCTTATTTTTACTTCCGTCTCGGCGAACTGCCGGGGCGACGGCGGGCCGACAGCCGTACAATTTATTATTCGAGTATATGGCGTGGTTGTCGATCGTGACGGAATTCAGCGTTAGAGGGAAACTGTGAGATGGCTTCGGCGCCGGGAATATAATATAATATATATTATATAATAATAATATATCAGTATTCGTCGAATGTCATCCACGCTCAAACGACCGACAGACCGATGTGGTAGGTACCAGCGACGGCATAATACGCAGATATTATATACATATTATAATATGTATACCTATATAATATATTTATAGAGCCGTCGCGTGGCGAGGGGATGCTGCTGCTGCTGCCACTGGTGCTTCGGCAGCGGGCGCGCGTGCAGAGCACCGCGAAAGACAATAGCGTCCATTAATAATCATTAAAATGCGTTTGCGCTCGGTTCGCGTATAATATAATATTTATAATAGTAATCATCATAATAATAATAATAATAATAATACACGAGCGCGCGCGAGTGTTATAATATAATATTATAAAAGACGCAACGTTATATGAATATCTTCGGGATCGTCAGGTATTACCGGCGCGGCGGCGTCACGTAAAACTGCGACCCGTCGACAACAAAAGGATAATTAATCATCGGTTAAATAGCTGGTCGTCAACCACGGTCGACCCCGTCCCAGAGATTGTACGTTTTTTTTTTTTACATTTTTTATTATTATTATTTTTTGTATACGTACATATTATTATACACGATATATATTCGTATATACATTATACACCAAAACGGCCCTCCGATGATGCCATTTAGTCATTCCTCCCTCGGCCATTGTCCTTATTGTTGTGAAAAAATAATTATCACGGCCATTACAGTGCAATTGTTTTGATAGCGAAAAATGTAAAAATATAATAGTAATATTATATTAAATGCCACGAGTCGCGGTCGACGGAGACGCGACTTTCGAACGTTCGGTGAACATTTTTTACAGTGTATGTATAATACGAATATAAAACCCACGAGGTCGGCTCATATACGTCACACGCGCTGTCGGGTTTATATATTACGACTCGGGAATGTTTAAGATCACCACGTGATATTAAAGAAAATGTATATTATGAAAGTTATAAACATATACATTATACCGTGTCTTGAAATATTATGCTCTAAAAGCTAAATTAAATTTTAACCGTTTTAACCGCATTTTTATCGATTATTATTATTATTTCGTTTAATGTCACTTGAATTTCGAACGATAAAAATACTGCCAAGTTTATGATAATTATTAAATTATTAGTATGAAACAAATGTGTAGAAAACAAATTTGAATGTATCGTATGTATTAGTGCAGAGCCCCACTATAAGCATATTAATAATAATAATGCCACTGTGTAATAATTAGTACATTATAAGTACATTTAAAATATATTTTATTACTACAGCAGCAGTATGTGATGATTTCCCCTACATCTGTCTGACGGTGAACTGCAGAGTATTTTTTTTCTTAACAACATTTATTTTTTTTAAACTAACTGCGAAAACATAAACATACTGTACATTTATCGTTATAATATTATCCTTAAACATATATTATAGGTTGGCACTCAAATACCCATTTTGCAAAATGCATAATTTTTTGTTTAGGATGTATACCCGTTTATTATTATTATTATTATTTACCCGTTTCATTCTCCATCAATAATTATTAAAATTCTTTTGTAGATTATTTGAAAACGTATCAATATTACTGTCAAATTGTTTTTTATTGATTTGTTCGGTTTTATTAAATGCAAATAACAACGTACACTACCTTTTGGGATATTTTCGATCATTAGTTTTTCAGTATTATGGCGGAGTAATAAAAATTGTTTGGACAGTTTACAAACTATATACAAACTCGAACATGGTTGTTTGTAATGTGATAACATGGTATACGTCCATGAAACGTAACTTATAACAGCAAACTATAAGTTTATACATGATTAAACTTAATTACTTTGTGGAAACTTGGATCGGTCAAATCGATCAGTATCTAAAACGAAAGAGTCCATAATAATTATTCCGGTCGTGTACATAGAGTATACATTGCATATCATACTTCATACGCCACGAATATAATTAATATATAATATTACACTGCACTGTGTAACACAGTGTGCAATATGAAATGCGCAATAACAGCATGGACTAAATTATAAAGCGCTCGTGTACGCGGAAGTTTAATAATTTTTGGACAGAGTTACGACGACTAATACATTTTTAATTCAGAATATGCGTTTAAAAATCATCAAAGGAGGAGTCATTATAATGGACGCTTGCACGGATGAGCAATGCGCAATACTATTTATATTAAAAATGATAAATTTTTATGTTTATTATCAGCGCGGTGAATTAAAATATCCGGAGCTATTTTGCCCACGCTCGTCATATTATTATATAGATATATTAATAACATAATACGGTCTAGAAAGCGATGGAGTATATAAAAATAAAAACAGATGTTTCGAGAGAGAGTTATAATAATATAATAGTTTAGCTATATAATAGTGTATGTAAATATAGCCGCGTCGGATAAACAGTAAATTATCATAATATAGCAGAATGGAAAAAAAAAAACACGGCACCGTGCCGTCACTCCGAAAGCTCGCCGAACAGATCAGCCGGATCCGTTTACACGGATAGGTAATTTCGTTCCGAATGGTTCGTTAACCGTAATACGTTTTTAAAAACTTGTTTCTTATCTCCTAATTGGTCTGGTTGGCAATCGTCCGCGAAACGGATGTTTTCGAGAATCTAGTCAAAGTTTTCGTGCCTCGACGCGCCGCCAGGAAATTAGATAACATCAATAGTTATACTTGACTCGTACGTATAATAGGTACGTTTTTTTTTTTATTATATACCTACACACTTATATTATATATATACAAAGGTATTAAACCGTTTTGTGTATCGGTCGGGTCCGACTCGCTAAAAGGTTTTGGTCGTATTTTTTGACGAATCGAATATTTTGTGATTTTAATACTATCGTTTTGATGCCGATTTTTATTTTATATATAATTTCATATGGCAATGGCTTGTATAGCTGATGTATACCTATAATAAATTAAAACCGTAGAACGTACATAATGAAATTCTATCCACTGATATTATCGTCATTCTGTAAATTTGTGTTCAGACGTTTTTAAGATGTATAAATATATGTACATGTTTTCTTTTGTTTTAATATAATTTATCATCGACCTTTTGTCTAAAGCTCTGTCGTTGAGAATATAATATTTTTGTTTTGTACGTTATATGCATTGCAATATCAGAATTAATTTTTCTCTCTCTTCCTCTCTCTGTGTTTAAGCTTGTTGCTATATTCCTAACTAAATAAGAATAACTTAGTACCTAACTTACTTATCTTAATTTTAATCTATAATTGAACAGAAAACGCAATTAAAACTAATTCTATAAATAGGTATGTTCTTTGTTGTGAAGTATACAAATACTTTATGTGATAGTACTAGTTTATACTGTATATATTTTCCTAATTCCTTGTCGGTAGTTAAGCATGTGAGTATTATAATATAGTTCCCGGTAGTTGATGAAAAATCTAATAAAAATAAAACCGTATTGAAAATATGTCTAAACAAATAATTTCATTTTTGAAGTTTGTATGTGTTTTATAAAATACCTAATTATTTTTTAGTTAAAATATAACAGATAACCCCAAGAGAAGATTAAAAATCAGTGGCATCGCGATTTGTTTATCTAAGTATATGATAATAGAAAAAAACTGGAAATGTAATTTAATTATAATAATATATTATATACTATTGAATTACTACAATGGATAGCTATCACAAAATTCACTACTCTGTGCTACTTGCAATTTATTGTTGTATCTAATATTATCCATACATTAAGCTTCAGAATCAACTTTCAGCGTTCGTTCAACACACGTTAATCAAATTAAAAATTAAGTTTAAAAAATAATTTTCTCGTTTTAAAATTGTCGACATTTTAATACATATATTGTGAATTAAGTTGTACTGTCAGTTATACTTAATATACAAAATAAAACATCACTCATTTTATGACATTAGTTTTAGATACATTTATAGCACATTATTATCTCTAGTAAAACATGTAAATAAGTTATGTGTTATAACATTTTTCAGGATCGTGTTTAAATGTTTATAGATAAATTGTTCAAAATGTATAGTCATATATTACATTATATACAAGCTTAAACATTTAATACCAGGTTTCTCATAAATTGATTTAATAATAAATAACATTTAAAAAATAATAAACACATAGTAACGTTTTTTTTTTCAAGCATTTAAAGTTCGAATTTTGATAAAATTCATCAAAATCACGAAATTTTTTTTAGATTAACATGATTTCTTTTTATAGACATTTTAAGTTCAAATTTGTACAAAACTAGATACTTAAACAAAGAATAACGATGTTGTAGTAATTATTATGTTATAATTTTAAAATTGTATTTGTATGTATTTGAAACTTTTAAAGTATATTATTATATTTTAAACAAACAATAACATTTTAAAATATCATGTTTTCGGCAACAATTAATTCAATTTACTGTATTAACAATAGTAAAATTAATTACTTTAATAGCAGTAATATCGTAAAATATTCTTATAGTAATATAAGCTCACCTTTCTAGTTCAGAATCGTTTTTCATATACAGTGACTTTATATCATTGAATTCAAATTTAACACATATAATATAACAGTGACTCACTCGACACATACTGCAGTAGAGCAAAGCGTACCCACTTACCCACCTTTTTTTAAATATGTCGATAAAAATAAATCATGCATCTACAATACAAGACGTGTTGACTAGAATGTGTTGAGCGAACACAGCAAAAGCGGTACCCACTTGCCCAAATTTTTATACAAGCATTTTGCTGAATACTAAAACATATTATCACAGTCTTTTATAATAATATGTGTTGTTTATCATTTATATAAGTCATAATTTGTAGTTGATAAATTACGTATATTATATTTTCGATTGATTATGAATTATACACACTCGCCGTGACATTTTATTGTTGATAAATGGTATATTATATTTTCGATTCGAATATATTGCCTAAGACTTTTCATGCAGCATCATAATTCATATAATGGTCAATAGTTTTTCTTACTTTTAAAAATTGTTACTGTTGCAGTCACTCATTTTATTTTTAGATTTAAGGCATAGGATACTCAATGAATATCAAATAGCTAGTTTTTATCTGTACCCCGCATTGAGTTGTGATAAAATTATGCGAACATTTTACTGCAAGACGTTTTATGTTATCGCGTTTTGCACACGAGACGCAATGACGCATCAACTATATTATATTCGTGTCAAATTAGTTTAGGATATTTAATAATATGATATAATAATTCCAGTAAAATGCAGTATAACGGTTTATAACTTCATATTTATGTGCACAGCCTGGCTTAAACCTACATCTATATACAGATTACAGATGCATATATTATAATATATGGTATGGGTTGTATAATATTATATTGACAACAGCTATACATAATTATTATGTTTGAAGAAAAAGTGACGGTTGTACTGTCTTACAATATTCGCAGTTGATTAAAAATGTTATTAAAAGTATTCGAGTTTGAGAGAAAAAAAAATTTTATAATCACTCAGAATGTGATATTATTTTTGCAATATAATTATATAATAATAGCTGGTACCTATAGGCACAGTGTGTAACTGAAATGGGTGACAAATGTAACTACCTAACTAACTATATTATAATACATTTTGTTCTTGTCAATATTAATCGTTTTTATATATATTGACAATAACCGCATATATTGTAATATTAAAATTTAAAAAAAGATAAAAATAAAATGTATTACATGGTTAGCTATTGTATCTGTTAGTTTTTTATGTTACATCCTGTACATGCAATTCAGCGTGCTTAATATTATAGTAATATATGGTACACGTAAGGAATATTATTTTGTTTTATAACGTAAACATAAAGCAGTATGTGATTATACAATTGAATCATGAATACATGGTGATAAAATTAACGTAGATCAAAAAGTGTAGGTCCAATAATGCCCTAGCAGCTTTTGCACCCATGGGCGGAAATCCATTAATATTTCAGGGGGTGGGGCTATCATTTTTAATATCAATGTGAGTGAGAGGGCATCGATCCCACATAACTAAAAAGCTGTCTGTTTTGGGGGTTTATATTATATTTGGGGGAACTAAGCCTCCTAAGCCCCCTCCCCAATTTCCGCACATATTCGCACCTGACTACTACTATACTAGTATACTATACCAGAAAACTTGCGAGCAACATGACGTCGCTCATACGTCGAATACATTAAAATATATATTTTGTCTGTTTTTTGAAATAAGATAGGTATTTCTAGTAAAAAAATAAGCTACCTATTCGTACTTTCTGCAATTACCCATAAATAGTCGCGTAAGCTCACAGATGTTTGGTTTGTTTTACACGATATGATGGTATACTACACTGCTATATAAAAACAATGTTTTGTGTGTTTCATGACGACAGTCCCGCCGATGCTGTGGATACCACATCAGCTGGTCGGCGTGCCTCTGGGCTACAACGTGACGCTGGAGTGTTACACCGAGGCGCATCCGACGTCCCTGCACTACTGGACTCGGGACAGCGGGCAGATGTTGCACGACAGCGGCAAGTACAAGGCGGTGTCCATACAGGGCACACCGTCGTACAAGGTGCAGATGAAGCTGACCATCGTGGACGTGTCGCAGACCGACTACGGCGTGTACAAGTGCGTGGCGAAGAACTCGCGCGGCGAAACCGACGGCACTATTCGGCTGTACAGTGAGTGGTCGCACTTGATTATACTATATAACACACATACACACGCCTCGTGTAGATTTATATGCGTGTGTAAATCTGCCTATACCCGTGTTTTGATAGCACGTGCGGTACTATAATATGCGTGTACATTGGTGTATGAAACACCACGCCGTTTTTCGCAGCTAACCCCACCCCCACCCCACCCCCTCAGCGGTGTCTTTATAATTTGCGTATTAACCTTCCTGAAAGGCGAGTGTGTAGTTACTGTACAATATGTGTTATCATGCGGGGACGTACGCGAATCGAAAAGTCATTAAAAAAAAAAACATTCGATTATTGTTGGAATCTGTTGGACTAATTTTAAAAAATCAATTACACTTTCGAATTCACAGTGTCGAGCACATTAAGTTCACCACCACAACCGGAAATCACGTGAAACTCACTAATTGCCCGACATTCGACAATATTTTTATGATTTTGTTGGACATTGTTAGAAGTTTGTCGACAATTATAATATCTTCGAAATACCTAATTTAAACAAATATTGTAGTACTCGAACTTCGCACTACTTCAAGTTGTTTACGTACATTTACGTACATTTACGTACATTTACGTACATTTACGTTTAACCTATCGACAACTTTCAATAATTGTCCAACAAAATAAATAAATAGGTACACCTCTTCCAATAAGAAAATCACGCCCGACAGTATGTTTCTATTTCTTAAATTGAATTTTTTTTTTACCACGGCGCTAATATTTCCATTACAGATATAATAATATAAAAACCAATCAAAATCATAACCAACCAGCAGTATTAATTTCAACATTTTTTGAGTCTCAAAAACCTTTCAAAACATTCCTATTAATGAAAAAGAAGACTTACGACTTTGATTTAAAAGAAAAAAGTTTAATCAATTCCATAGGTGCAACTAGACCTACATTTTAGGGGGTGCTAAACTTATGTATAATACCTATTTTAATAACCTGCACTCATTTTGTTTTTATGTTATTCGCAACATGCCTCTTCATATTTGAAATGACAACAAGTCAATAAACTGTAGCTCTAACATACATGTACTCAACCAAATTTTAATTTGTTATACATATTTAAAAAACTACTGCCTTCACATGTCTTAGAACTTATTGGAATTGTAACTGCAACCTGTTTAAGTAAGGAAAAACCTCTTATTCTTCCTTCACTATTTTCTCATATTATTTTCGGTGTTTCATAACAGAGACCGGGGATGCTTAATAAGAGCTTGGGGATGCTTCAGCATCCCCAAAGCACCTCTCACCTCTCTAGTTGAGCTAATAATATTAATAATTAATTTAATTGATTCAATTCAATATTTCAATGCACTCTTTTCCAAAACGCCTTTCGATTTTTTTTTTTTTGTACGTCCCTATGTTTAAATTGTATAACGCATTGTACCCGCTTTTACAACCCGCTGTACCACCGCTATTTTACCGCTTGCTGAAGTTTAGACTATTTATTGCATCCATTTTTTTTCCATTTCAGTCCACATCTATAAAGACAACAAACTCTAGACAATTATGTATATTATTCTACTTTGGAGTAATATGTGAAAACCAGGATGGCTAGCATTCGGAAAAATAAACTAATCTGAAAAGTCGCTATGTACCTAATACAATATGTACCTGTACGTAAAGCTTCGTTCATATTTCATGAAAACCAATTTTTAAATATATGATAATATTGATCGTATCAAAAGTGTCTGATATTAAAAATATAGGCAAGTGAATATATAGTACATAGCTACATAATAAGACTATTAAAGAGCTAAAGGTGGTCCGATGTACGTGTTTTCATTCAATATAGTCACATTCCTTGCACATTTGCCCTTCATTCGTGCGACGTCTGCTCCCGAATAAGAGTATAGACTGAACTCTCGAGACGATTGCTTTTAATTTCGTATAATTTTTTTTTTTTTATCTTTGGGTTTATGACAGTTACACATTAATAAAGAAATTGCAAAATGATTTATTTATTGTCTCCGTTTCAGAATTTCACGTGCCCGTGTATTATATACGCTTTTCTGCGTTTAAGGGTACCAATAATATTGCTTTAGAATTCTACGGTTTTCATATTTGTTTCGTCCGTTTCCGGTATTCGGGTTTTTTTTATCTTTTATCTGTTTTACTTCTAAATCCTACGTATTATTTTTAAAATAAATTCCAACGTCATCGAGTGAGGTCAGAATTACAACTTTGTAATTCAAAGAATATAAAGTTAACATTTTTAACTGGAATTAACGCACCAAAGTTACTGAATTATTTCCTGAGAAGTGTACGGTATGTGGATTAAAAACGAAAATCATTCTGACTAATTTTCCGAGTGTGAAACAACCAAAGATAATACACTTAAGAAAATAATATTTGTTTTAAAGTGGTATGGTGTTTCAATCAATTTTCAACATTTTTGTTTCTCATATGACACACATTCTATCGTATTACACTTTAATTAAAAGATGTGTTCTCCTTCACATTTCAATGTGTGAAAACTAAATATTTTTATATTGAATACAAATCAAAAATGTCATTCACCGTCCTTTAACACTGCATAAGTTCTTTTCCAATGTTCAAACAATCTCTTAAGCATGTTTCATTTAAGTTTAAACCAAACACTTTATCATTACATAATTATTTTTAGTTTATGAAAATACTTCGATACCATAGCTAGTAAAGGATTACATCCGAGTACTTGATGTGAATGGGGTCGGCTGTTTGGATAGACGTCGAGTGTTCTTAGTTTGTAATTCACTACTCCCCATCCATTAATGCTGTTTAAAGTGTGCCGCGATTTACGCTTAAAAGAAAATAAAAATGTGTAATTGTTCTAGCGTAAAATCCATTCCGATATGCATGACTAGTGTATTCAATATTTTTGCTTACATATAATTCACTTTGATTTTGAATATCGTATGAGCTATATTATATTACACTTAAACATCAATATTCGTGTATCTACTCGTTATTGCTATCTTCATGCATTATAAATTAATTAAATGCAATTTTTTAATGTCTAGTGAAACATATATATATATGTCTTCTGAATATTAACATTTAATAAAATATATTCCTCCGAGAAGTCGCTTTCAAATTGACTTATAAATTATAACTACTAATGGATTTGAATGACAGTTTTGAATTAAATGAGTAATTTTTTAGCCACTAAAATTACATAAATAAAAAAAATAATTTCGACTATTGCACAAAATATATTAAGCATTATTATATTAAATTTGTTAAAAACGTTCAGCTTTCCGTGTAGATAATACACAGATATATATATTATATCTGCAACAACATATTATCTGCAGTTGAATTACAGTGGAGTTTGAATGGAATTATCGTAATTACAATTTGACCACAAATCGATATTGCTTCGGATATCGGGCGGCGTGTAACGGACACTTGCCGTGTTAATAATTAATTTCGTTCTGCGACGTCGTACACCGCACGTCCGATGTCACACATCGAATCACAGTCGGATCGTTTCCCGAAGTGCAGACCTGTGTAATAGGACGTGTCTACTATACATATACACATTAATAATATAATAGTAATAATATGTGCACGACAAACGTCGCGATCCAAAGCAGACCGACGGCCGCACGAGACCGCGATGACACGCACGCACGTCTTTCCGCGAACGGCACCATCAGAATCCTGCGGAATTGCGGTGATATTGTCAGCTCGTCCGGGTGTTGTGTAAATATACACAATTTATTATACGTATAATATAAGTGTGCGCATGTGTGTCGTACAACCGCACCGGTCGTGTTCACGCTTTATAATACCCATAATATGCAGCGGCGGGCTGCAAAGGGTTTTAAATTAGTCTCGGAGAAGAAAATGCATATTATCCAAGAGCCGCGGTGCGCTCGTTCCCGCACTGTCGTGTGTATGCGTATAGTCATACATTTGACGTGTTTTAAAACCACCGGTCTGGTGGTCGGTATAGTGTGGTCGTATGTATATTTTATATAATACATATATATATATATAGACATAGATAGGACACCTACCGTAACCGTGGTGCAGTATATATATACACGGTATATTATGTATATTATATCGCCGTGGAAAACGCGGTCTTCGGATATACGCCTGCGGTCTGAATTGTAATTAACATATGTTGCCCGCGAGCCGTATATGCGGCTGACCGCCGGTTGATATCCATCCGAAAACGGATGTTAAAATAATTAGTTTCCACGACCACCGGTAATGAGCAATTTCGCAAAAGGACTGCAGTCCTCCGGGCTCATCGGCCGCGACCGCGTTGTAAGGCTGCCGCCGGTAATAGTTTCGACAAGAAATCGTTTTACGCCGTTAAACGAGCACGCCGCACAAACCGTAAACGCTATATTATTGTCCTACCGCGAACCCGCCCGTTTAACCGTAAACTTTCCGACGCGATATGCAGTGGGCGAAGGGCAAGTGCCTATAGCCCACCGGCCGTTGGAAAATAATTTTACTACCCGTTTGATGACGACGGTCGTCGGAGACAATAATACCGTCCGTTCGAGTAGATCCATCCAGAGATGTGCAACGAGAGAGAAGTAATCGGATTTTTTGTGACGGTCATTCTCTGACGCGTAGTTTCGTATCGAGCGCAAAAGAGCTGAAAAATAAAGAAATGTAATCTCATCTCAATGATAGTGTCTATGCAATATTATTTAATAGACTCACCAAATAACTAAATTTTAAAACTCAAATCTTAGTATTTCATAAATCTCAGTATGAATTATCGAGGTTTCTAGGATTTCGGAGAAAAATACCTAAGGCTTATGATAAGATGACGAGGAGCAATTTATACCCGAGAGCAGTGATATCCGTTTCTGCCAAAAATTAAAAAGATTTCTACTGCGGTCAAAAAAATGTTGAAAACCCATGATTTTAATTTTTAGGCAATGTATTATATTATACTGAGTAACACTAAATGCAAAACTTAGTTAAAGTGCTTTGAAATTTGTAAACTATTCTCGAAGACCGTCCAATAATGTACAGTAGTAACTTTCGATAATGGCAATATAAGTTAACAGTTTATTTTAATTAATTGATTTTTCAAATCGATAATTTACTTGTGTGACATTTATTTTTATGAAATGTCTATTACCCAGATACTAAATAATAAATATTTTTTCTTTTAACTGATTCTTTAGTGTGGCATAATTAATTTTTTTTTTTTAAATCCAATTATTAATACATTAATTATTCTATTAATAAAATTGTGCATATGAAATTATATAACGATTTGAACAACTATTTTACCGAGGCTTAAACACATGAAATTATTACATAATATTATCAATTTTACAAGGAATTGTAAAACATGTCTTTTCCAAATAATATAATATGGTGAAAACTGGAATTCATCTCGATGCGTTTTTTTAGTTTAAACAGAAAACAGGTTATGCGTAAATATGAAAACTGTTTTTTTTGCGGAAGAAGGGCGTGGCAGGTGGATAAGATTCATACCGAGTATTGAATCTCATAAGCATATTACTTACACGCTCCTCCATAGACGCACTTATTGTTACTTACTATTTTTCAAAGCAAGACACTTATTGCAAATAAAAAAATATGTGCAAGATTGACAAGATAAATTTACGATAGCACAATGAAAGAATTTTATTTTTGTAAGGATATATTTCTATATATTTTGTTTTAAAATTATATTATACTATTTTATCTGTATTTTCCAATCATGTATTAAATGAAATATTACAACTTTCAAAACTTTCTGCTTTACCAGAGGGTGCCACGAAAACGCAGTTGAATAATAATAAAACACGTTTTAGATTTATATATAATAATTTGTAAACTCAACTACTTTCAAAATCAAATATGTTTTTGCTAATGTAGTTTAATACAAGAAAAATGTATTACATATTTCAATATTTGCATGAAATATTACTGTATTTAGTATATTTTTGCAATCAAATTTTCCACGTATGAATAAAAATAGACAATATTATTTTGTATGTTCGAAATGACTATTTGATTTGCTCACGTAATGTAAATCGTAATAATGCGTAAATACATGCAACCAGCTTTTTTCATGGTAGATTCCATTAAGTAATTACTTCGAAAAAAAAATCACATCCATAAATTGTGATTTACTGTTGTGGCACATCGTCTTTAACCACATAACTTGTACGTACATAAACTTTGACACAAACTGAAAGCATGTTTCGTTTAGATATTATCGTAACATATCTAATAATTATATTACAATGTGCATGGAAATAATAATAAAACAAACATTAAACGTTTCTAGCACTGTTATTCTTGTCTAACACTATATATTCTTGTCTATCTGTTGCAAAGCTTCACACCCACCCACTCTGGCACCAGAACTTCAGAGCACGGAGAATCCCTCCCCTTCTGGCATCCCAGCTTTAGGTAAGACGGATAATATCGTTTTACCCGCTTTCATAATTATACGATATTAGATAAAATAATAAAATACCATTAATTTATTACTTATGTATTGTTATACAAACTAATAAATTGGTATGAAATATAATTACGTGTATGTATCTGTATTGTACAATTATTTTAAGTGCCAAATATTGATTGAAGAATTAATCAGGCATGTGAACATTATTGGTAATGATCAAATTGCATAATTTTTGTATTAAAAAGGGAAGTAAAAATACAACCGATAAAAATATATTTTAATATTCTAAGTAATTAAATTATAATTGAATTTTTTTAATAAAACTTTAGTACCTATTGGTATTCTTATACAATATTATACTATATCCTAATGGCCAATAGGATGAACTCATAATTATTATTGCTTTTACTATTAAATTTAATTCCAGCACTGTGATTTAGTTCAAAATATGTCTTCATTTTTCAGTATGAGAAAATTATTATTATTAATAATAAAGAAGTTGCATATTTTATTGTAAAAAATTTAAAAAATTTCAATTAACTCATTGTGACTTTTTATATTCCGACCCTCTATATTTTACCGGCATATACTTACGCTGTTTATTTTTCATTCCAACTGATGAATACCTTTACAAGGAAAATCAATGTTAAATGTCAAATATTTTTAACATCATTTAAAATTAAAAAAATACGAGTAAATCTTTTATTTGCAAAAGATTAGAGTATAATATTTAAGTTAAATAAAAATAATGAAATTAGTTAATAATTTAAAAATTAGGAATTGTATCAGGTTAAGAAATTATTAATAATCTGGTCTTTTATAAATATATATTATATATGTATTAGAGTTATATTTTATGTGTTAGTAAAAACTATTTAAATAACTTAAGAAAAATTCGTCAATCTATTAATAATAAATGATTACGTTTTAGCTGGACATTTTATTTTTATATGTAAGCTACACATTTTTTTTTTCTGAAAACATTACTTTTAAAATTTTTTAACTATTAGGTATGATTAAATGAATAATCATTAGTGGTAATGATATGTCACATATTTGATTTATAATCAAAACAATTTTTCAAATAATTTAAATATATCATATGGAAATTATATTGTAAAAATAAAAATAGAAAATAAAATGTATTCTATTGTTCAACAGGTTTCAATCGAGTGTAGGTAAAAAAAAAAGGAGGGTTAGAGAATACTATAATACACTACACCCCTCACCTATCAAGTCAGATGATAGTCGTTTTCGATGTCTTAATCCTATTTTTTTTTTCATCTTATGCTTTTTTATTTTTACCATTTTGCCTCAATAACGTTTTGATATCCACGTTGGTTGTGTGTTTTTGAATGTTTCAGGTCCACAATGGACGACCGATGGGAGTAACGATTTAGAAAACGGTACGTCGAACAACACGAACGGAAAAGGAGGGAAAAAAGGTAATAATAAATGAAAGGACTCGGAGGTGTTCCGGTGGTCGCGGGGGTGAGGAATCGAAGAGTGTGTATAAATATACACATATATATATGTATGAAAGTATGTATGTATATTGTATATACGTGGGACGACGCTCGCGATGTATAGCCATTCTATATCGGCGGCGGCGGCGGTCGCACAGTTACATCGGCCGATGACGGTTCGCTCGCGGTACACACTCTCGTGCTTACGTAGATACATATATACATACAGCGATATTATATTATTATAATATATACGCGAGCAATATATATATATATATATATATATGTGTGTGTGTGTGTGTTTGTATGTTAAGGGACGCACGCCGACAGATGTTGCGTTCATTATAATAGCGGCGGGAGAGAAGGAGAACAACCCTTCGGGTAAACCTTCGACATTCGATTATGGAAACACAACCCCTCCAACTAACCTCCCCTATATACGTGTGTATACACATATATACACATACCTTCTTCCCTCTCACCATTGCCGCCCGCTCGTTGTCCGTGGCCGTCGTCTTGCCCTCACCCTCGAGGGACCGATCGCGGAGTTTTCAGCCGCGTCTGTGTAGGCGGCGGTTCGACTACATCGCGCGCCCACCGAACCACGTGCGTTTAAACGCTTGCTTTTATTGACCGCGGACTGCGGGAATATAATATATAAAATCGCTCTCATTGAATTGGTCGTGAAACTCGCCCGATGGGAAGAATTGAACGCCATATAATATATATTATACTACCATTTGGCGATAAGTAAATTATATTATTAAATTATAGTCATTCCCGTCGGGGCCATCGCGTTAACGAAACGACAGCGTTTCCGCACATAATAATCTATACATTTATATTTATAATATTATATATAATATATATATACGAATACGTGCCCCTAAACGTCTCGATAATGTGTTATAATATTTGTTTTCGACAGACGATAATTCCATTTTGAACGAGATCACTCGGGCCGGTCAAACTTACAGCAAACCCAACAGGCCAGACATCATCAAAAGTAAGTCGTTTTCTTAAACATTATGATATAATGCACGTCGTTTGTTGTACAATTTGGTATTACATGAGGCGATCACAATTCATAAGTATAATAGGTAATATATGTGTATGGAAACGCGTACAGGTATTGATGACTGCCGATCCATGTAAGTCGTATTTCCATCGATTGAGGGGGGAGGTCTTACCACCCACAAACAATTGTAATAATTATCAAGTACTCCGAAACATTTTTGCTTTTAACAAGCATTATTATTTTATATTTAGCATAAACGAGTTGTTATTATTTTAAAATTGATTATATTTTTGGCTTTTTTAAAGCCAATAGTTTTTAACTATTTTAAATAACATTTTTATAAAAAATATTTTTGGGTTATGGCTTGAACCATTTCATCCCGGAAACAAAACATTTTATCGAGTAAAAGGTTTTCAATAAAAATAAAAATATATTCATGCATTTATATATTTTTTATTTTTTCTTAGATATAGAGACGTTATATTGCGTTTGATTATTATTAACTGTAATTTTTATGTTTTTATATGACTGTTTATAAATAGTAATTTATTGTTTATTAACAATAGATAGTATTTATGTTAATTGAAAGAAAAATAAATAAAATGTCGGTCTCCTTGCTTGTTAAAATGTAACCCTTGATAAAAACCAAGTTGCGTTCGTAAAATGTTATAATATTATACCTGCCAACGTATTATATTATTTAAATATTTTAATATAAAAAATATATATCATGCTATGTTTAATCATCCCATGACGATAATATGCAAAGTCCGCGGTGAAAGGATAATTGTCTTTTTGAGACGACACATCCCGAATTTCAGCGGATAATTGTATTATTTTCTACGTTTTCTCATTGTACCCAAATTACGACAATAGTCATAATATGTATTAATATGCAAAGTCGAAATGTAATTAATGTTTTGCGCCTTTTGTTCGTACATGCAGTGATATGCATGATTTACACTGTGAGTTCACTATATGTCTTTATAATATGTTATAATAGGTATATAATATTATGTATATGTGGCTGTGAGTAGTTACGTATAGTTCTCGGTAGGTACCTTAAATATATATATATCTATATCGTTATATGCCTATAGTAATATTAAATACCTACATTATAAAAAAATATGCTTTTCACCAACAATTATTTAAAATCGTCAAATTATTCAAGTTTTCAGCATGTTTAAGGTTTAACGTTTAATTATACGTAGTACACAGTTGATAAATATTTTAAAATACTTCAAATCACGAATTCAAATGTAAAATATATTCAATAAATCAAAAAAGGAAATAAAACAATTATTAAATTAACTACAGATATTCGTTAATTTTTAGATTGGTTATATACGTATACACCTTTATAAATTAAAATACAAAATAATTTATACGGTTTTATGTAATTTTTTACCCAAAACGGTTATGCATTATATATCACAAACCACTCGTATTGTTATGAAGCAATGAATTAATAATAACACTGCTCCCCTCGTGGGACAAGATAATAAAATAAAAATGTGAAATTGTAAAATAATATAATTAAGGATCATTTATTACAATTATTATCAAACAGCAAAATGAGATAAATGTAATCTATAAGATTGTGACAGTATTTAATTCATAAACGATAACATAAAAAAAACCGTAGAAGTAACTCTGCTGTATAGAATATGTAGAATGTAGGTACTTAACTCTTTATTGAATATGTCACTATTATGATTGTGATAAATTTGAATTCTTTTGTAGGTTGAACTACATTTTGCCAAAAACAAATCACATATATTATAGTGATGATAATTAAGGATAATCCTAACATTCTAGATTCTGAGCGGAGCGATAAATTCATTGATTAGACAATAGGTAATCTGTTTTTTGTATCTAAAAACACGTTAGGTATATAGTATCAAAAGTTATCTTCAACTTTGAGAATAGTTTTTGATAGAAAATTGGGATTAGTTGGGAATTTTAAGATGTCAAAATGGAGAATCCCCAATATTTTCTAAATAATCCGAGAAAAAAAAATTGCTAATACGGGAATTTTCGACTAAATTTTGTTGCAACTCAAAAATAATCGTAGATACTTGAAAATGTCACTAAATGTGTACATTAGCATTTTATTTTGTAATATTTACAGTCGTATGACATTTTTTATTTTTTTTTTAGTTTATTTTCTATGAAATGTTTCAATAAAAAATTGTTCACTCGATCAAAAAGTTTGAAAAATTATTATAAGGTTGCTCATAAGTTTTTATTACAATCAATGGAGAATACATCAAAATCACAAACAATTTACAAAATCCATGGTAAAACAAAAAATCAACGTTTTTAGGTATTTTTTAGTAATTTAAAAGTATTTTAGTGGTGATTCGTGAACTTTTACGTATATTATTATTGTATATAGTAACTATTCGCAGATTACTGTCTCATCATTTATGTCACACTCAGAGTTCAGAAAATTTGCTTAGGTTAACAGAACACACAGGATCGTTGAGTACGAGCGTATATATTATTGTCATAGCCAGAAGTCGGGTTTGAATAGCGAAGTAAAGACAATCGTTCTTTCATATTATATTCTTTAAAATTGAATTATAATACGATTTACTATAGGTATGAAAACCTACCTTATAGTTAAATCATAATAAGTACATTAATTATTTCAACTAGTACTCCGCTACTTCTGTGATCTTCAATATACTACCCTCAAGAACCGCGTTACTCGGGTGATAGTGTACCGTATAATATTATTACTATTTCAAACATTTACTAAACCTTTGTATACGTTTCTATATAGACTTCGATTGTGGTAGTTGATGAACGCAGGTCATGAGTTTTTAGAACCTGTAAAATATAACTTAGAAAACTTTATTTATATCGGTCACACAACCCGGTTCTCAAGACCGGTTCGTGTAGTGGGAATAGCTAACCAACTACTCCTTAACTGGATAGGATTAGGTATATATATCGACAGCCACTTTGTTTTAAAAGACGAAGGAGGTGTGTTGCAATATTAAGAATGACAATTTCAAAATATTTAGATTAATTTTATACTATCGCCTATATTGTATAGTTCATACCGTATTATACTAATAGTTAAATAAATAAATACGTAATTAGGTAATAGCAATTATATTTATATGATAATGGCTAGGCTGACAAACCGTCTCCGTTTAGAACCGTTTTTCGTATGCAATGAATTATCATTAAATTCAAATTTAACACATCCGTGATCCATTACAGCAGTGATCTACTCAATGACAAGTTATATCGAGTTACAGTCTTTTTTTTTTTAATGTTTAATTGTACATACTGCATTAATCTAAAATCGACTTATAGTATTACAGACTTGCAGTATTTAAAGTTTAAAGATTATACTGTTCAAAATATGTGGAATATGAAATATATAATATTTATAGAATATATTTTATTTATTTTAAATTCTGCATGAAATGATATAGACATCTTTCATATTATAATATTACTTGATAGTTGCTGTTATATGAACTTACAAGTCAATACCACGTGCCGTAGGTTCATAGTATAAATAGCTTAAAATCAATCTTAATATTTTAAAAATTGTATTATGTATAGTATATAATAACAAACGTAGTGGAAAAAAGTATTATGTCCCTACGAAAAATATTTTATTATTTACAAAAAAATTATGAATATTGTTATTTTTGTTTGAATATCCAATTTTGTCGAAATTTGAGCTTGAAATGTCTATATAATAAATTGTGCGTACTTACCTACTACCTATGTATTTTTAATGTTTTTAATATTATGTAAGAAAAAGATATGAGAAACCTTGCATTCAACTTTCAAGCCTTAGTTTTCATTTATTAATTTTAAACATTTTAACTAAAAAATAAATTGGAAATTTTATAATGTTGACAAAATTTTGAACTTGAAACACTTAAACATAAAAACTGTACTTATTTATTCTCTATATTTTTTAATTGCTATAATAGCCACTGATGTGATTTTGTATTACATTTTAAAATATTTTGGCGGAAAATTTGAATCAACAATTAAAAAAATCGAAATGTTGTCAATTTGAAATGTTTATAAATAGCTTAAAATAAGTCTAAATATTTGAAAATCGCATTGTGTATGGAATATTATAATGTAAGTAAAGTAAAATGTTTCAAGTTGTTATGATAAATATTTTTTGAGTTATAACAAAATATCAAAAATTGTAGAAATGAGAGGACATTTTTTTTCGTGTTTTTTCCTTACAAAAAATATATGTGATTTAATGCTTATCTTTTTTTTTAATTCCTGTAAAAATAACGTCAGTTGTATTTGTTGTATTATACTTTTATACACTAGGTCTTAAAATGAAAAACTTAATTGATTTTCAACTAACAAAATTCTATAAACCCACCTGAAAGTTGTAGATTGAAGCATATTACGGCTCCAAAAAGTGATTTTAAACAAAAAAAACACGCATCATTGTAAAATCAAAACATGTATTGTTCTGTTCAATAGAATTAAAATATAATATAATAGTTATACAAATGTAAGACAGCCAATTTATTAAAAACGAATGTATTATTATTAAATATAATTAAAATATTATTATGAATATTATCATCTATAAATACTTCCAACTTAAATCCTATACCAAAAAATACTGCATTATGAAAAATCGGTTTGCTTAATATCGGCTACAATATCTATCAGGGATAATTTGTGGACAATTATTTGAGTAGATTAGGGTGCCAGAAGATTGATGATTCCCCGTCTTAATCGATTTAGCTGGAAGCCCACAGATAATAGTATTTTGATTTGAATCTGTCAATCTGTGTTTTACTGAATCTGTCAATAACTCAGAATAATAATTATTTCCAATCAAGTTATTTAATATAAATTCAATAAAAACATATTAATTTTAAAATCACATGTTCAAAACTTTCAATACCTACTTACGTTTAATCATTTTTATTAGCACTAGAAATTATTAAAATATATTAAATAATATAATTATATAGCATATAATAAAAAAATGTAATTCAATATTTAAACCAAAACTTTCGTGTTAATAATATTTTTAATAAAAATAGAATTTTTAAAGTCTGAGAATAGTGAAAAAAAAACCATTTATTCAAATTAAATTACTCTTTCCGTGTATTTAATTATTTATATATTCGGGGTAAAGCAATGAATATAAAAGTTTTCTAACCATGTTTTTCTTTTTATTTCGGTAAATATTAATTTTTTGGAGGGTTCACAAATCTTCAATGATCTCAATATTTAAGTCAGTAAGTATGCAGTACTTTTTAATTACCCAGTGAGTTAAATTTTAGGTTCCTTCTGTAATTCCTTATAATACATCAAATATATTATATAAATAGCTGTTATTAGCTGTTTCTCAATAGATTTAAATCTATTTTCAGGATTTTATTCTATGAACGAAAATATTTATTTAACTTAACTCATAGATCTAAGAGTAAAAACAAAATAAATTATTATTTAATTGTAGAATTTAGTGTAATTATATTATGTTAAATAACTTAACATTTTTATTTTTATTTCAGTATGCTATATATTATATTAATATTAAGTATTTCTTATCCAAAACAAGAAACTAAGGTAAAAATAGGAACAGAATTCGAATTTAAAGTTATTTTGTATCAAAGAATAAAAGGACATACCTACATTTTGAGAATTCATGCGTTTATATATACGTTTTTAATTCAATAAAACGACCTTCCGAGTAACTTGAACATATTTTTCTTAAAAAAAATATTTGGATTACCTTTTTTTAATATTGCATACATTACATATTTTAGCTTACGATATTTCAGGAAATAAATATACATCGATCAGAGTTTTTTTAATTTGTAAGAAAGAAATAACGATTTATTTTCTTAAAAAAAACCCAACTAATTAAATAAACCACAATGTTCGTTATTACACACAGATCATTATGCTTTGAAAATAAGTTAATTTACAGTCTAGTGAAGTTGTAAGTTGTACTTTGTTATAATATAATTTAACATCGCGAGGGAATCAATTGTGTGGTTTCAAAAATATACAACTAATACAACAAATTTGACTCAGATTGTATTGTTTTTAAATTCGCAAGCCGTTTAAAAAATCCAAGCGATAACTGTGAAAAATTGAATTTCTGTTAGTAACATTTTTTATACTAAAATCGATTTTTTACTTCATAAAATAATAATAGAGGAGCCTTGAAATTGTCATAAATTATTGTTTTTAAAATTGTATAGGAGTATAAGACCCTATTATTATGCATTTTATATGTACGTGATACCAAATCAAAAAATTATTATTATATTTTAAATACCCATACTTGTGTCTAATACAATAAATTAAAAATTATTTGATATATTATGTCTAAAAAATGTGTTAAAAACTTTGACCAACTATCATATTTCTTGTTGCAACTATTCATAATTATTTAAAATAATATGTTCAAAGCTAAATATATTATGTTCTTACTTCAACCTGTACTACAGTGTCAATTAATTTTATACTTAAAATAAGGTTTGTTATTAATGTCGATGGTTTAGTCTTATATAATATATATATATTATATATTAAATAATTATAATTTACATTCAAATTATTTAATGTAAGTTATGTACCTACCTATATAATGATTTAAATGATAATATAAAAGGACTTTATTACACAGCCTTGATATTAGAATCAAATTAATAAAATGCTAGTAGGTCAAGATTTTACACAATGTAAATTTATTTATGTTTTATTTTTAATAGAAAATTAATTGAAGCAGTTCAATTTATATTTTATTTATCAATTCTACTGTAAATTAAATTATATACAACATAATATACTTTATTAATAAATAATTGTATTATATTATAACCACACAATTTTATTCACCTCGAAGGCGATGTCTGTAATATCATTTAAATAAACAATTATATCATACAAGTTTAATAGGTCTAAAAAAGTACCAATGAAGTTATTAATTAATTTCTAGTATTATATATCAGTCGTTATGTATAGAAGAACAATGAATAATATTTCTCTTAGTTTTGTGTTTTCGAATAATGAAATAACAATATTACAATTTACAATCGTCAAAATAAAATAAAACTAGCGGAAAACTATTTTCGTTAGACCTGTTGAATGTACGCCGTCATCGCGACTCCAATACTCAAAGTAAAATCGTTTCTATTTATATATACAACAGTTAATAGCCATCATAATTTTACCTGTCAATAATAAAAATGTCTAAAAACCAAGAACGGTATAACTGTTTATTTTTATATCTAAAAAGAAACTCCGCGAAGCGACTACGCCGGGGAATATGCCGCTTAATTTGTGAAAGTCCCGTCGAAATACCCACGGCTAATAAAGCAACGGGGTGGGGTGTGTAAAAACGCGAGGGGAAGTCCTCCAGAAAACGAATTACATCCGCCGAGACGCGCGCCCGGCGGATTCGTATCAATTTTCCCCGCAAGTCGACCGCGGACTTTCAGTTTCCGGTCGCGCTTATATCCGATATAATGGATCACCCACACGCCCCGACACGTATGTATTTATAGGTGTGTACGACAAAACGTCGACGACGGGCTACGACCCTTGTAGAACACGCTCGTTAAACCCGCGGCCAAAAGCTTATACGCCGCACGCACCGTCACTCATCAGTATTATGACGATGACGGTGGCGCGGTGCGTGTGCCGAGACGGAAAAACTTCTGCCGAGTTTCCGTATACGCAATCGAAATGTCGTGGACGCGACAAACGCGCGTTTATCTCCAGATGTACGACACCCCCTACCCCCTTCCTCGCCACTCCACAAAATCAAATCATTTTTATATCATCATAGTATTGCATTTAATAATCAAACAAGTATAAAACTTACGCTCGTGCGTATAGAGTCGACCAACCCATTTCGCCTTATAAATTAATGTTTATTTTAAGACTCCACTTCAGGAATTTTCGAGTTTGCCCTCTGCTGGTTACAGACAAAATATGGATGGGTGGACACATTTCACGTAGCCCGCCCCAGTTGTCCTTACAACATTTCAATTGTTATCAGACGATTGCGTGTTGATATCGATCATTCGCGAGTCTATCTTTCAAAAAGTTCAGATCATTTGAGATTATTTTTTAACATGCCTTTTGAAATCTGTGATGGGTAGTTTGGTTATGCATTAATAATCATATACACATAATCTAAAAAGTATAATGACGCAAGGCAGAAGTGTATCCAAAATCGATTGATAATATTTCAAATATAATTTGTAAATGCTAACGAGTACTTATGAAGATTAGAAATTTAGTTCGTAAAATTCCATCAGATTTAAATGACAACAGTCTTATTAAAGTTATGTACATCAATTTATTTCCTTTTACTGTCTATATTCCAAATTTTAGATCAATTTATTTAATGAAAGTATAACATAATTATACCAAAATAGTCAGGTGAAATATAATACAGCGTACAACTGAAATATCGAGACTAATTTATGATAACCTAATAAAGTTGAAAGTTAATTAATTTACAATGTATCGAAATACATCTGTCCTGTCGTATCAATATAATATGATCATAATCTAGAATGCCACCTCCTTATAAATACACCGAATTCTCGCCTGGTATATATCGTGTCAAGTCCCAGAGCAGAGGCGTTTTCGGTTATTATTTTAACCCAATAATACTGTTGAATCACTATAAATCGTATCGAACATTTCGCAAACTTTGGCTTACGCATATTATATTATAGGATTTGGTCGAGGACACTGGCCACACGCGATCTGAGGCAAAGAACGCAGCAAAATAAATATTTTCCGTCAGGATAAAGCGTTTGACGGTTAAGGTTCACACCGATTGATTTGAAAGGCGAGACAGCTAGGGGACTATTACTGTGGCAAATCTCCTCTCTAACGAATCAATCGCACTTTCAAACCGACGAGACTAATCTCGAAAAGGAAACTCCGGCAATAATATTGTGTAGCGATAGGTTTCGCCGAAGAATATCAACTATAACGATATGCTAATATGATATGTTCGCCGGCAGGTATTCTGTCGACATTGTAATTTGTAATAATATAATAATCTTCAGCAGAATCGCGGATAATGAAGTGGCCCAGCAATCACTGTAAATACGTTGTGTATGCATTATACATGCCGATACTAAATATTTCAAATGAGAAATTTCCAGAAAAAAATTAAATCCTGCATCTTGTCGACTAAATCTATTAAGGTTTGGCGGATGTACAATGTATACGTCATACTATATAGTAGCGCCATTAAACGACATTCGCTGAAAATCGGATCATGCCACATAAACTGAGACTCACAACGAACGTTTATCATAGACACGAAGTGCAAAATAAACACGGTTTCATGTTGCATAAATAACAATCATAAAAGTGTTGATTTCGAAAATATCAGTTTATAATGCAGCTCGATTCAATAAAGCTGCATAAGTATCCAATAATATACACACCGCGAACGTACTCGATGCACACGCCAATACAACATTTTCTCTACGAACATTTCATTCGTCTATTCCATTCGTTTATTAATCATAAAGCGACATGCAAACCTATTATACTAGGCCAATGAGGTGAAAGTGATGTTTGTAGCCTACATATGTAGATGCATAAGTGTATTGTACACGTATTTCATGTGTATAGAATGTAAATTGCTATTATTTAAGCCCCTCGTATGGTCGTGGAATAATGTTAAAATAGATAACAAAAACGTTTTGCATTTTCCTTTCAATATATGCCTATAATATATTATGTATATTAGTTATAATGTGAATACCATTTTAATGATTAATAAATATTTATCTCAAATAATATCATTATCTAGTAATATGTTCATTCGTACACGGCGTCTGGGGATTAATCAAAAATTATATGTATATATAGGTACCTATATACAATGTGTATATATAATATATATGTTTATTTATATATGTACGCACCACATATACATAATAATTTATAATTCCAATCAAAACATTAAGCTTAATCCGTAATAACAATAGCTACGAAAGACCCTAGCTACTATAGTCTTCCATCTAACTTTCCACTCTGATTTTCCAATCCCCAGTATCAAACAAACAGCCATCTATTCCTACCCGTTGACTTTATTCAAATCCACTGCAATCCCTTTATTGTAATATCCACTGAAAGTCTTCCAGAAACTTCTAGAGACGTCTTAAGACAAACACAACAAAAAACATTTAATATTTATTCTCAAAGACACAATAAATGAGATATTTGCAGCGATTAACTAAGTAAGCAACTTGTACCTATTTGAAATACGTCATTATGATTTATTTTCATAAGATAAACGAATTGTACATTTGTTTAAAAACATAATAATTTTAAGTTGTACCTAATAAACACACACACATAATCGTTCGAGATAATATCAAATTTATGATACTCTTTCATATGCATAGATATATTCGTATTGCATTCCAGATTAAATAGTTATAATTATTTTATATTTTTTCATTATGCCTAGTTTTAAAATGGTAAATTCGAGGCCATATAAAATCATTATATTGTTTCATTGTGTCTTGTAAAAAACTATATAAATCCGTTAATTCATAGATTTATATGCATAAAATAACGTTTAACGAGATTTTTAACTGAACGTTGATGTGCAATAACCTGAAATAGTAATAAACCATAATTATATTAATTGTTAAAATTTCAAATTGGAAAAATAATCACTAAACATACTTAACTAAATTAATTTTAAAAAACAATGAACTCACTCTGCTATAGATTATTAAGGAAGGTTTTTAATGAACCTCGTCATTGAGTACCTATATAGGCTAATGTAACGGATGTTAATTTTAAATTTAAAGATAAACCATTGTATATTTGTAATTTGTTTCCGAAACGTTTCTGAATGAAAGTGATGGTGGTTTATCATATACTTATATGAATAGTTTACAAAACTTATATTGTATTTCTATTAATATTTTCTTAGCTTGATGGATTGAACTTTGAATAAATATTTAGCAAATACATCGTGCCACTATGTGCCGTAGAATCGTGTGCATAGGTTTGTGGTATAAAGTTAATTACAATTGTTCTAAATATTTTGAAATTTTCATTGTACGAAAAAATAATATAAGTAATAGTAGAATATTCAGAGTTTTAGAGTTTTATATTATTTTTTTTTTTGAAAAATAACAATTTAGCTAAAATTGTTATATTTTACGTTTGAATATCTAATTTGTACAAAATTAAACTTCAAACGATTTTAAAAAACTGTGTCTATATATTTTTTTATATATTTTAACTACTACAAGAAAGACTTATAAAAACCTTGTGTTCAAACTTTTTAACCGAGAAACAAAATTATTATCAACATAAATAAAATAAAAAAGAATTTGAAATATCTATAAATTGCTGAAAAGTGCCAAAATATTTTTATATTTATACCATATATTAAAATACATATTTGGTGATAATTTCAAGTTTCTTTAGTTATTCCTTTCGGAATTGAAAAAAAATTAACCAAATTTATCGAATACTGTCGTCACAGAAATATTTCGGTTTTCCACTATTAGATTTTGAGCGGAGCGAGGAATGTATTGATTTTACAATGATGTGTGTTTTTTTTTCTTTTTTTTTGTATCTGCTATCACGTATAAGGCCAGTAAAATTGTCAGTAGGAAAGTGAATCTAGTTGGTACTTAGGGGTCAAAAGTAAAAAGTTCGCAATTCTTTTTAAACGCGCCGAGAAGAACATCAAAAAAATTAAGGGAAAAACTGGAAATTTTACGCGGAATTTTTTTGTATCTGCTATCACGTATAAGGCCAGTAAAATTGTCAGTAGGAAAGTGAATCTAGTTGGTACTTAGGGGTCAAAAGTAAAAAGTTCGCAATTCTTTTTAAACGCGCCGAGAAGAACATCAAAAAAATTAAGGGAAAAACTGGAAATTTTACGCGGAATTTTTTTGTATCTGCTATCACGTATAAGGCCAGTAAAATTGTCAGTAGGAAAGTGAATCTAGTTGGTACTTAGGGGTCAAAAGTAAAAAGTTCGCAATTCTTTTTAAACGCGCCGAGAAGAACATCAAAAAAATTAAGGGAAAAACTGGAAATTTTACGCGGAGCAAATTTTTGACAAAATCGATTTTGTTTTTGGTGTAACACCAAATGTAAGTAATCACAGTAGATGTATAACAATTTTACAAAATGTTTATATAAGCAATTTCATACACAATACAATTTTAAATATATTTTGATTTTTTTTGGCTATTTATAGTCATAATCAATTTTCAGGATTTTTTCATTATTATCAATAAATAATAAAAATTCTATTGGTCAAAAAACTTGAAAATTTAATATACGGTTCTTCATATTGTTGTAAGTGAAAATTTAAAAAAAAATGAGCATAAGTCTCAAATAGTTTTTCATAAGCGTCTAACGTTAAAATTTCGACAAAATACGTAAAAATCACGAAAATTTGAATTTATTTTTTAATTAAGGAATTTATAAAACATTTTTTATTTGAATCTAAGATTTGAAAGTTTAACACAAAATTTTCTATAAGTTTTTCTGCCTTTCTAAATAAAAAGTCAAACTAATTTTTTATGATCCATTGAAATTAGACATTAGATATTTACCCGTTTTCTCCTGGAACGATTTTCTTATTTTTATGTAATTCAAAAAGAAATAACAGCAGAAATTTGAAAATACACCAAATGTTAAGATTATCATTTTTTATACACCAAATAAATTAAAAAAAATGTTGACAATTTTTTAACTAATTGTAAGCATAAGACATTTTTAGTTTTTTAAATTTTTTTTTCTTTAAATATTGATAAAAAAAAAATTTCGTTAGGTCAAATTTCTTGAAAATGTAATACAAGATTTTAAGTTGTTAAAATAGCAGATCAAAATAATAAAAATACATAGGCACAATTTTTTTTATAAGCATTTAAACTTCAAATTTTAACCGAAATTCATCATCTATCATTTGCAAATTATTTTGTAGTTAAAAATGTATAAAATGTTCAGTTTTTATAATTAATTATTGAAAATTTAAAACAAGGTTATTCGTTAGTATTTAATAGTGTAACCAAAAAATCAAACATTTTTCTATGCTATAACATTATCTAGAATGTTATCTTTAAAATAGTACAATTTCTATAACACATTGATTAAATGTAAATACCAAAAAAATTAATTCATAAGCAAGCACATAAAATTAAATTTTTGTTTTAAAATATAGTAATAGTAACTTAGTGTGATTTTTAATTTAACCGTTTGCTCTGTACATTTTTTTTATAATGTGTGTTGAATAATTATTAATAATTTCGTAAGTTTATCATGATTATTGAAAAATGTAGAAACAATAATCAGTAAATTTATGCGTAATTCGTTATAAATATATAAACCAAATAAAAATAAATATAAGACTTCATTGTTTTACTTGTCAGAAGGAATTACGATTAAAACAATTATGTACCGATGTAACTACTTCATGTCATTCGCGATGCCCATCTATCAATTTTACCAATAAAAATAAAACCATTTATCGTCTGCTTGAAAAAAAAAATATAGTAATAATAATATTGTTTCCAAGTAATATAATCTTTGAGGGGACACATGGACACATTGATATATACGCCAAACTGACCCAGAACTTTGTAATTCGAGGAGTTTATAAACCCTCTAAATCCGTCCGACATTTTCGTATAATAGACAGTCTCTTTACGAGATTTACAAAGTCAAACACTTCATAAAAAGTTGAACTCCTCAAAAGAGTTTGCCACGTGTTACCGGACTTTTATTCATTTATCGTTATTCCGACAAACTCAAGAAAATAATCACATTTGCACCGCTAAATGACAATTTGTTAATTATACACCACCCTGTGAATGGCTCTGCACGTTTATTGATATACATATAAGTACACCTAATACCTATGTAATATAATATAAATATGTACATACTATACGCGTATTATTATTATTCTTTATTTTTGAAGCCTAAAAAAAAGAGATTGTAATATTGATCACACATTAAAGTTACAACTTACTCATTTTTTGACATATGTAATAATATTATACACGATTATAAAATGTAGTTGGTAGTACAATTTAAATGATTATTTTCAGAACTCGATATGATTGTTTGTGTGGTCCGGGTCACGGCCAAATGCTCTTAGTAGTCGGTTGTCTGTGGTTTTTAATTTGTTCGGATGTCCGTGTGGTACCGAAATTAGATTAGGATATGTAAGAGAAATTCTCCGATTGTTTTAAGACACTGATCTCACATTGTTCACAAGAACCAACCCATGCGCGGTCAACAACGTATGTACAATTGTGCAGATGAGTTTATTAAGTATTACTTCTTGAAGTCTGAGTATAATAAAACGGTTGGCTACGGGAGCATTGAAGTGACATTATTATTATTATTATTGAGCTGCTGTACTGAACACCTATCGCCATTTTCGCCAAACAAACATTTCCGCTACCTGCAACCAATATATTGAAAAACATAAATAAATTTCAAATACTCAACGGCTTGCGAATCAATGGCGTCACATGACACCACAATTTATAGTTAATATTATGTTATGTAAACGTTTATCCTTCGAAATATGTGTTTGATCATAACACTGAAGTTTGTTACACGCACAGGCATATATATATATACTCATGTAATATAATATTATTATTTCATCGTCATTATACATATTTTGTGCTCGTTATTTAAATATAATCATTAAAAACGTCGGCAAGTGGGTACCGCTCTGCTGTACAGTAGGTGTCGAGTGGGTCATTGTAATGGATGTGTTAAATTTAAATTCAATGATATTATAAAATCATTGTATACCAAAAACGATTCTGAGCTAAGACAGTTTGTCAGCCTAAATTACTAAGTATATTTTATGATATAATTGCTATTAAAGTAATTTATTTTACTTGATACGATCCCTAAATGACGCGTTTGTTAATTAATAAAACAGAAGGTTGAATTAATTTTTGCCAAAAACAATGCATTTGAAAATGTAATTGAAAGTATATTGAAAAAAATAAATAAATAATATACTTTAAATTACAACGAGATAACTAACATTGTCTTCTTTATTTAAATATCTAATTCCGTTCATGTTTATATTTAAAATTTCTTATAAAAACAACCATATTAATATATTTTTTAGATTATTTGGTTAGAATATTAACTACTTACGAGAAAAATTGTTTTGTTTTGAACTGCTATTATAAAAAGTCATGCAAAACCTTGTATTACATTTTCTAACTTTTTGACACAATGAAAATGTTTTTATCAATAAAGAAAAAACCAAAAAAAAATCGAAAATGTCTAATGACTATAAATAGTTAAATTCAACAAAATATTTAGGTAAATAGAAAATGATTTTATGAATTTCTAAATAAAAACAACTGCACAATTTCGTGATTTTGTTTTATTTTGACGAAATTTTAACTTTAGACACTTATAAAAAAATATTGTGGATTTACGCTCAACTTTTTTTTTAATTTTCAATTACAACAAGCTATGAGAAACCTTGTATTAAATTGTCATGTAATTTGATAGAACAATACATTTTTATCGACAATAATAATAATAAAAAAATGTACTGACAATTTCTTATGTCTATATAAATAGCTCAAAAAGAGTTAAAATACATTGAAAATTTCATGGTGTAAAAAAATGCTAATATATACATTTGGTGAAAATTAAATGTATCTACGGTCATTATTTGTTGTGTATCCCAAAAAATAAAATATATTTCGTTATAAATTTGCTTTACTTAAAAAAATTTTTCTTACACTTTTTATTAATTTTTTTTTTTTTTGTTTTTCCTGTCTAGTTTAAAAATGATTGGGAATTTTTTACTTCTGAAAAATTCTAGCTAGATTCATTTTCCTACCAGTAAAAATGCTGATGAAGAAAATCGAGGCACTTTTACTGTCCCAAAATGGGATAAAAGACACAAAAAAAACACAACATTGTAAAATCAATACATTCTTCTCTCCGTTCAGAATCTAAAATGGCGAAAATCAATTATTTTAAGAATAGAAATAGAATTTCTCTGTTATTTTTACAACAGAAATAATTACTACCTTTATGATAATATTAATATATATATTGATATAATATATAGATAGCGTGCATGATATTTACGGTGTGTTTTATAAAAAAATGATATTACTCATTCAAATTGCATCACGCAAATATGTTTGTTCCGCGACGACGACGATAAAATAACAATATTATGATCTATAGAAGCGAATAATATACAATATAATAATATATAATATTTTATACATTCCAAAATCTCGATGCGTTCGTATATTATTTGTTTGCCTTTTATTTGGCCGCAAGGTAAACGGCAGAGTTTGTAATCGTCGCGGAATAAATCGATATCGTGTCATATCATTGTTCTGTGAATCGTTTAATATATATGTATGAGAATATAATAATACCGAAGGAAACGTGATCGGAGTGCTAATTCGTTTTGGCGATGTTTTTATTTTCAGATTCGACGCCAAGACTGATTCCAACCATAACTGTGCTGGTCTTGACGGCCGCTGTCCGACTGTTGTCCAAGCGACAAGAACGGATGATATAAATGGTTTTCACACTTTTTTGAAATACCAAAACGATAAACGTAAAAAAATAACAAAATTAAATTATCCAAACATATTATTACAAACAATATATAATTATTAAGCTCAACTTCCTCGCCCACTTCTTCCTCACCCGCCACGTATTATTATTATTATTATTATTATTACATGTATTACTTACCTCCCCTGCGTGGACAACCCCTCCTACCCATTCCCAATTGTTTACCGGCCACCGCTATACATCCAGTCCGATGAAGTGAGCAAGGACTACTCTCTTCTCCACCATTCCCCGAAATGAGCTTAATGCCTCACGAGGAATGCCGCCACTCACGATCTGCAGTCATCATAGCCCTCGGGCACCTATAGAAGACGTCTGCGGTCACCCATCGTGGAATTTCGGATCATGTATTTTTACATAATAATTACTATTATAACATATTATTATTATTATTATTATTATTAAGACCACATTGTCGTATGTTTGTTGGTGCATAAGCCATGTGTACGTAGGTCCATCGGTACGATGGAATCGATTGAATTGACACTGCAGCGACACAGTTGTCGCGTATGTATTATAATATAATAATATAGTGTCTCACACACAACGTTTAATTGTCATATGTGTAGTGAAAAAAAAAGATAGGCAACGAGAGAGAGAGAGAGAAAAGGGTGAGAAATGTGAGAAATGATATTAAAATAATATATCTGAAATAGATGTATGTACGTTAGTTGATTTAGAAGATTTTTGTTGTTTTGTATATACGCGTTTAATTTAACGAGACGACACGTTGAGTGAACAAAAAAAAATAATTAACATTTTAAATGAATCTGATATGTTATAATATTATATTCATCCTTAAAAATATCGAGGGTTTTAATTTATATTGTTTTTTTTCTTGATATATTTTATATAGAATTTTAGTATCTCAAATGTACCTCGAGGAAGTTTTTCCCAATATAATTATCTTTATCATAATAATTATTATTCCCATTTTTTTATAGACCATTTTTAATTGTTTTTAGTCTTTTCCTGGTTTCGCGTTAAGTTTTTTTATATTATTGTAAAATGTATTATGATTATTATTATTAAAACATGTGTTGATTAATTTGTAATTCGATTTTCCTTCATAGTTTCTTCATAAACACAGAACTATTTTCTACATGAATAAACGATGAGATTTGTTACATTTTTGGTTTGAAATATTTTACTAAAATAATAAAACGTATTTGGGTATATAATAAATCATAAGAACTTATACTTTTCATGGGTAAAAAATGTTTCCAAATAGTATCAAAGTTATTTTAATTTTAATCTAATTTCTAACTTAAATTCATAACTAATAAATAACTATTAGTGTTCATCCAATTGCCAAATTGTTTAGTTTGATATTTCAAATCAAAAATAAATACAAAAGAATAACATTCAAATGTAGTTATTCAAAACTACCTATTGTTGTTTTGTTATTGAAATATTTCAATTTATAGGTCAAACTGAGAAAAACTCCTATGTTTAGTTTTGTTGTTTTTGTTGGAGAAGTTTATTTGCTGTTTTTCAAATGAAATTAGTAAGTTTGATGTTGCCATATTGGTTACATAAATAAATATTTTTTTAAACTCAATAGACACATACTATACGGGGTGATCTATTTATCGTCGGCACTCAGTATTTCAGAAAATAATAACGTTTTTAAAACATTTCTTATACATAATTTTAAGTTGTTACAAAACAACATTTTTGAAAAAAATTACATTCAAATTACTACTTTTTATTGTTGTAATTTTTTAAGGTAAATACTCTATGAATGAAAACATTCATTTTTAATTTCCTATTCCTAAGCAGAATATTATTAGGAGTATTTTTATCTATACAATTTAAATGCCTGTCTAGTAGCTTATTAGTTAATTTAAGTATTTAAGTATTCGACAAGCGAAGTAGTGATCAAACATTTTGCGGGATAACTCAATATTACTCCGCTTCACTCATCTAAACTTTAAATACTTATAACTCATAAAATACTCGTCAAATATTCAATTTTTATGTATCGATATTCTCCAAAAAATATTCTGCTTTGGAATAAGGTATCAAAGAATCTCCTTGTATATTATGTTTAATGTATATTATACTAAATATATTTGTAGTAAAATAATTTATCTATAGCAATAGTGTTTCTCAAGTCACAATCCAATTCTGAGTCACATGATTTTTTTTTGATGGGTCACTCCATATTATATGATTCAAATATGAATTAAATTATATAATTAAACTAGAACCTTATACAGAATAACAAGACAAGTAAATTAGTTTTTTATTCATCGCCTGGCATAAAAGGGCATATAGATTTTTAAAAATAGTAAAAATTATAATTTTTTAGATAAATATTGTTTTTAACGAATAAGAATGTAAAAACAATATTTTCTTTAAATTTAATCTTTTTTTAAATTATGAGTGTCTTATGTTAAATGGATCACCTGGTATTTTAATCATACTTTATGTGGACTATACAATTTCTAAATTATACATTTTAAATGGAATAAAACTTTATTTATAATATTTTAGATACAATAATATATATTATTATGGTGAAAATATATTAAATGCATTGGACATAATAATGTTATGTTCTATTAATTTTAATATTACTTTAATATTATTTATATATTATTCATTATAAAAGAATAGGATGTATTTGAAAATCAATGACTCGCGAAAGACTTGTTTGGTTATATTGAAAGGTTCTGTGCATAAATCGCACATGTCTGACCCATATGCCAGTAAAATAATAAAGTCCTAAAAGGACGACTTTATTTCTAGGATTTTTATGCAAGGTTTGTCGTGGATGGACAGGTAAACCCTTTTACAGTAAATTTTATATAAATAAAATTGCTCTTTAAAAACGTACGCAGTGTGTACACACTTCAGTTATTTATGATTCAGTGGTTTAGAATTTAGACGCAGTCCTAGAGTGTCTTTTATATAATGGCACATTCTCGGTCGAATCATTGGACGGAGAAGAAGCAAATAGCCATCTTCCAACTGAACATAATCATTCACATAAATATTGATATTTAATAAAAAAAAATTCTTATTATATAACTTGGGGCATAGGTCGTAATGGAATATAGTATATACCTATTCACACGTCACCTTTAATTTCAGAAATATGTTTACCTGCTGCATGTGTATATTTTATATAATTGAAATATCTATAAAAAAAATAAAAGTTAGTCACCAATGTATTAACCATCTGAATGTTTAAAAGAAAATAAGAAATCAGAAATACAGTGAATTAATTTGTCTGTATTTAGCTGCGTTAAATTTGAATTTATTAATGTATTGTAAACTATGATCATTACAATATACTGATTGATTTTCTATGGTTCAATTAAATTAATTATATTTTTAATTGTCATAAAAGTTTTTAATACTAAAACTCAACAAAAATAATTTAAAAAAAAAATATCGTTTTAATAAATTGTTGTATACTGACACAAAAAATATTAACCTATATAATACCTACATACATGTATGTAGTACTTTTATACCTTTATGTGTGATCAATTTTTAATTTATTGATACATTTTTATAAATTTAGACAAGCCAAAGTAAATTACATAATATGTCGTATTATGAATAATTTTTCGAAAAAATTCATATCAATAATGTAAAAAATATCCAATGAAATATCTTAGATACCTATACTTTTTAAATATCATACTGGTATGGTAAAAATACATTTGTATTTTCATAAAAGCTAAATTTACAATAAGATAATTAATTAATGTTTACATTGTAGACATAAAGTGGAGTCAATGCAGTTGTTCAAGCCTAAAATATTCTTTTTTTTTCGAATAAGATTTAGAATGCTAAAATTAATCTTGCATCTTTAATATTTCTTCGTGGATTTTAAAAACAGTCTAAAAATTAGCTACGTAATACTATGTTGAAGAATCCTCAATAAAAAAAAAAAACGGAATAAATCACTTGATAATATTTTCTCTATAAATTAACTTTCTCGCGCTCCTAGATCAAAAAATAATAGCATCGGATTGAAGTCTGTACTCTAGCTTTTCGAAATAATTAAATTATAACGTACGTTTTCGCAGCCATTGTGGCATTGTGTTTCGTTGTCAGGTTCGTACCAACGACAACCGATAAATCCGGATCCCTAGACCAGCTGTTAACGACCATTAATTTGCGTGCTTTTACAATGGTCTTTTTAGAGGAATACTATAAATATTGTACCGATGTTTTAGAAAACATTGTCGAGGTCAGAACTTTTATTATATTCTTATTATATTTTATAAGTTTTAAACGGTTTTCGACGGACTTGTTATGGCTTCTTTTGTCACTTTTCGATTGTCTCGTTGCGCAATTTTCACAAAATCTCTTCAAACGTGCACGCGCAGTACAATACAATGGATACTCACAAATAATATACAATCTCAATATTGTATTCGCTCGTCATTGTCGCTCGGGGTGTACGCCAGATGTTTTTTACCTTTTGATCGTATCCAGTTAAAATAAGTTATTTCACTGATGCTTTCTTCTGATCTCATTATGTATCTGAGTTACTCAGACTGAGTACAATGACAGTTAAACGACTTTACACGCCTCCTATGATGCACACATAATATGGTACAATTTGACCGGTGCCGAAATAGCTATAGCCCCCTCATATACACATCCGACTTTCGATAATCCTAAATATTACTATAACTACTGACTTGGTATCGTTATTGGTAAATCGCGTTGAAATCAATCCGGTTTTGAGCACACGATATATTGCAGTAAAATTGTTAGTAACTTATCGTCGGGTATTTAAAACTACCACGGCGGTAGGTTTACGAAATAACAACAATCATGATGGCGATTTGTCTTTGGTTTTCGAGACAAAATTTCGTATTTTCTCGAACCTGCTACTTTTCGTTTTACGTTATTTCTATTACGCTATAATAATAAAAAAATACCTTACGGTCAGCCTGGCCCGAGGACGTGGTGGTCGGCGGTGGTTGTTAAATCGGAACTCTCCGTGGCTGCAGGCGACACGTGGACCCGTGTGGGTTGGGTGTCGGTGGGGCGGCGTATATATTATATACTCCTGGCGATGAGACACAGCGAATTCACCGTTTCAATGCTCTCGTATTTTATTGTACGTGGGTACATAAAACGAGCGAATGAATGCCCGTTTACGTTTTTGTTGCGTTTGAAATTGAGTGACGTTTTGCAGGCGAATTATTTGTCGGGCCCACGGCGTTTTTCCCTCGTCGCGCGCACACACACACTCACTTGTAAGAGCTGTGCAGGAACTAAATTGTTACATTACATGAACATCAGACCGTAGTCTGTACGGAGTGTACACGTGTATACAATGTGTATATTTGCCGTGTTCGGTGCGTGTACAGGGTAATAACAGTGTTTCCTCGGTGGCCGGTGTCAGCTTTACGAGAAAGCTCGGTGAACCACTACCCTGTATACACGTAACACGTGTTTTATGTATAGGTTAGTGTACCAAAACAGCTACAACTGCTAGGCACTACCATAGAGCAATAAAGTGATGAGCGTATAATACACACAAAGACAGTTTCGAGACGATGGTATGTATACCTACTACGGTGCGGTAGAGGACGGGTAGATGGGGAGCAGAGACTATTCTTAATGAAAAGCACAACCGTAGGTACAATAATTATACGAATTGGTTTTCTGTAGTAGGTACTTCCCACCACCACCACCATCACCTCCGCCACCCGTCCAATGATGCCGTCGGCAGCGTGATGTTAGTGGCAAGGGGGAGGGGGAAGAGAGCGTTGCGATTGTCGACGGGACGAGCACTGCAGCTTCGCCGCCCAGACCGACGGCGACCCATTTGCGAATTAAGAAAGGTCGTGGGCATTAATAATTCGTCTCGAGAAATTAATTTTTAGTGTCAAATATTGACTCGTAATCCAACGTAATGATAATGGCGAGCGTTACACTCGTCCCAACGGCAGTACGACAAGTATACCTACTCCGGTGAGCGTGTTTAATAATATTATATACTAAACGCGAGCAGCGTGTCGTACCGTAGTGTACAGTGTATACGGCATGCATGTATATATAATATATATAAGTATATAACAGTGGAGGCGGTGGTGGCTGTGGAGGCGTGCAGGGTGGTGTAAGCGCGCGTACAGACAATGGGTTCGGTTTACATCCCGCCAAAATGAATTATTCAACTTTGGACGACTGCGGGCGGGCGGACGGCCGTCCGTGTCGCGGTGGAACACTTAAAACGCCGGAAGCGGGATAATAATTTAAACAGTTCGCGTTTTCAGACCACCTCCAAGGTATTACAAGAACAATAATAATAAACCGAGTTCAATGGGACGGCGGCGGTGTTTAGAGAAAACTATATAATATATGTAGTATATAAGTATACATAAATATGTGTGTTTATTATTATAATATTCTATATACGTTTGAGAGGGGTTGAATGCGTAGGCGATTTCTCGGCGATCTACCCCCAAAACCGGTGTCCTGCGATTTCAGAAGACATCGTTTTTAAGACAGTTTTTAATCTGCCATTAGGTTAGCGATAATTTTAGGTTCGATAAGCCGAATTGGACGGCACTCATTACCGAACGAAAACAGGTAAGCTTCGGAATCGTGTTATGACTTTTCTACATTACAGCTTGTAATACGTACATAAATATATTTATATTGTATAAGATGGTAAATGATTATTATTATTGTTGTTGTAAACTAAGTATTCTTTTGATATCAAAAACACACGCATTTTGTGACGTTTGAAATCCTTATACATTTTAATTATATATCATCGTAATTATGTATTTTGTTTCTATGTTTTTCACTAGTAACTTTGAGACGGATTGTGACAACAAATTAAAACGAAAATGTATGTTGTGTATATAAAAAAGTAACTTCAATTATTTAGTGCGCATATATAGTAGTATATACGTATATTAAATACACACAAGACGCGTGTTGACATTTGAGAGAACAATGTGAACAAAATGAACTAATTACGCACTTGTCATAAATATTTTATAGAATTTTAAGCGTTTTAAATAAATATGCGCTGTTATCATACGTAAATAACGTTGCTGAAACAAGCACTATGTATTCTGAAGATCATGATAATATGCTATATTTATAATAATAAATATTTACAGAGAATATTGTTGGGGGATTGCGATAAAAAAAAAAATTCAAATATTTATCGTTAATTAAATTTTACCTAATACATTTTTAATATTATTTTCCAATGAAAGTTATAAGGAAATCATGTATATTAATATGAGCTCGAAGTTTGTGTAAAAAATATTGAATAAGATCTCAAAGTGATTTCTTTAGAGGTTTGTAATTTTTAAAATCTCGCTTTTGTTAATACCTACATAGTAAAATATTTATAATCCAATTTACTTAAAGAATCATATATTATATTTTTGTATTCTTAAATTTTATTATGAAGTGGGTTTCAAATAGAAACGTGTAATAAGTTTTTAATATTATCATAAAAGATTTGGTTATGTAAATTAATAACAACTTACATCATGAATACTTAAATAATAATCATTATGGTCCCTTTTAATGAAATGAGTTATTTTATTATATAATATTGCGAATCAAAAACTAATCTAAAAAGTGGTAAATTTTCTTTAGTACTCAAATATAGAATTTTGAGATCGGTACAAACTTTAATTTCCACCCGGATGTTTAAAGCTAAAATGTGGGTTTCAAACAAGTCTATTGTAAGGTGAGATTTGATTGCGTTTTGTTGAAAACAACTTGTCCATAAAATAAAATAAATACATATTAAACATTAATTTTGTAACGTATAATAAGATTATAATGTTGATAATATTGACGAAAAATATTGCATGCATGCATTATACTTTGTACAGCACGTGTATATTATTGTTGATTAGTTTTTTACTCTTTCTTGAATAATTTTCATAGTTAAGACTTGAAAACCAAAAAATGTAAATAATAAGTGCTTTAATTTTTTAGATTCTATGCGAAGCTAAGATTGTATTAGTTATACGGTGATGTGTATGAGTATTTTTTATTATTTTTTCTTCGTATCTGTGTACATTGTTAAATAAACTAGAAAAATGCAGCGATCTTGAACTTTAAGTGTGGATTCTGGTAGCAAATTGGATCTTGTTGGTACGCTTGAAAAGTCTTAAGCAATAATTCACAGTACTTTTCAAATCAGACATGATAACAATTTCAAAATATTTTGGATATTTTTGTTCTATTCAAGGATATTTGAATTTCACCTTATTTCTAATTAAAAAGTAAAAAGTTTGAACATTTAATACACGATTCTTCATGTGATACAATAAATTATTAGGAATTAAAAAATATCAAAATACATATTTACAATTCAATTTATTTTGTAAGCATTTAAGCTTAAATTTTTATAACATTTTTAAAAAGTTATATCTACAACTAAATACAAGATCCTAAAAAGTCTCAAAAAAACAAATAAACAATTTTTTTGCCGTATAAATTCGTTGCTATCATCAAAAAAATTGCAACCCGTGAACTGACGTCGATGAATTCGGTATGAGGGGAATATGATAATTATGTGGTCTTCGCCTGGCCCTTTTCATGATTATTATAACATATTTACACTGAAAAAAATCCAATAGTAACCATAATAATTATGGCTTATAATATTATTAAAATATAAAATTAAAATATTATATTTAAAATGCAAAGATTAAATATTTTTTTTATTACCAAATTTAATCAAATAATATCTAAAGGTCCATGAACAATATATTGTATCATATGTCAATATGATGACATGATTAAAAAAGTATGTCTGATAAATAAATTATCATATACAACTACTATCGACGTATACAAAACATAGGCAGGTTTATCCGTGTAGGTATAACCTGTAGACTCAGCAGCACATCATAATTAATAACGTTTGTCGTACTTTAGCTCTGACTGTGCTAAAATAACAATAATGCATACATATATATTATGTGACTACCATTCGGGCGTGCAATATACACCTTTATATAATATTATGAAATAATACGTACATGTCCAATGTCCATGTACTAGACCTAAAACAATATGGTTTTTTATGCCGAAACAACGGCCGTGGAAACGATCTACGACTTAATACCACTATGGGTGTGCGTGCGAGAGGGAGTGATATATATATATATATATATATAATGTAATACGTGGTTTAACCTCCACGGCCGCCGCAACGGTATCTCCGTTATATTATTATTATTATTATGGCAATTGACATGTCCTACCACCACAACACAAATACCACGCCTCGCCCCGCACCGCTCTTATCTGCTCGCCCGCAGCGGTATATATTATATATATGAGCCCAGTCACGACGCCGACTCTCGCGCGTATCTTGACTTTTGTTACGTACGCACATTTGTCACTCCGAGCGCTACCCGAACGGAATAGTTATGTTTATACAAATGAGTATATTATACTCTATATAATACATTTTTTTTTTTTTTATGTCACATTTTAAACGATCGAAAAACGACTGTGTGACCATCTCACGTCATCATTTTATATTACTCGCGTAAACGCATTATTATGCAGCCACGTAAATTATTCGCGATTTGATCAGAGAAAGAAAATGTACAAACACGTGTAATATACGTCATATATTATACTCTTCGGAGGCACTCACTATCAAATTAACATAGTTCTTGGCTCCATCGCCAACGATATAAAAACGGTCATCAATAACTTAAGAAGAATTTTCAACAAGTACCTAAGTATAATAGGTAGTATTTTATTCGATCAATTTTAAGGTTTGCGGAGTTCAACTAGTGGTGCCATAACCTAACAGTTGTGGTAAGAACAACTCGTGATATTTTATGTACAATTCTACTGCTCAATTAATAATCTAAATATCAAATTAATTTATATCATAATATTGTTATACAGTTTATTTTTATAACTACGTTTAAATCATAGAAATAAAAATTTACCCATACAGCTTAGCATAATATAGAGTACATAAATGAAAAACCAGAGATAAAATATAGCAAATAGTTAATAGGTGGTATCCAATTTGGCTCAAAATGTTAAATCTGCTATTATTATTAACCATATGAATTAAAATAATTCCATAATAAAGCCACCGAGTGGTTTCTCCAAAGGAGGACCCCAATCATCATTATGCTATAGCATTATAGCAATAAGTGTTTCCATATTAAAAATAATTTCATATATTTTTTAATTAAACCAGCATTTTTTTTAAAGAAACACTAAACTAAACATTATTTTAAAAGATACGGTAGTATTTTTTAATCAAATAGACTTTAACTGTTAAAAAACTATAAATTAAATGATTTGATAGACTGTAAAGTGTAGATACTTAGCTATTTTAACTTCACTTTTTTAATACGAGTCCTATCAGGTTTGCATTAAGACAAAAAACTTCATCAAAGTATCAACACAATATAGTTATATTATTAGTTATTTCGTTAGTCGTTACATATTTTATAGTAATATTATATATAACAAAATATATTAAGTGCCTTTCACACTCAGTGGATTATTTGCTCGTGGACAATTCACAGCTTATACTATACACACTAGATTTCATTTATGCAATCAAATAACCCCAGGATTAAGGGATATAAAAAAAAATTAAAAAATATTATATTAAGAACTACTAATATTGTGTGGTTCTTGAACTTTTCAACACAACGTGCATACATAGAAGTTAAAGCTATAATTATTTGTATTTCAAAATTCAATTTCAATTTATAGTTTTAAAATATTCTTTGAAGCTCGCTCAGACTTGCCTTGCATATTATTTAAAAATCATAAAACAGAAAAAGCATATGAAAATATTCATTTTAGTTCATCCTCTTAATATTTAAATGCTACGTGAAGAGGCTACATATCTCTGACACCCACACCTCAGAGCTTTAGAATTGCAAATGAGTCATATTTGTTTGTACTTATTTTCGCTATTATTTTCATCTTCTCGATGTATGTGCTTTCAACTGTTCCAAAATATAGACATTTTCAGTTTGAGACAGTTTGAGTACAACACACAAATCTTAAATTATTATTTTTTCGAGGGAGTGATAATGACTTGACTATTGTCGGGTAACGTTTGTTTTATTACCGAACACCATTTAATTAATTAATATTTTTATATTTCCATATAATTCATATTATTCAATTTTTAAAATTAAATACGTAATTATAAATCTCCGTACCTTATGCCAGTTGTATCTATATACAGTGAACTATTTGAATATTTTAGATTAATAAATTAAACATATGAATTCAATAAATAAAAAATATATTATACAAAAAAAACAACTTTCCTTAGAAACCTTAACAAACTTACAGAAAAATAATAGGTATATTAAACGATTTCGATGTTTGTCATCAATATAATAAAAAAAAATAAACTACAAAGTATTTCGATCGTTAAAATTAATTGCGGAAGTGTGCTATAGTATGACAAGTTATTGCCAGTTATCATATATCAGCATATTATAATATTTATAGTTAATATACATATATGTATAGTATTTATACATCTATCACTTTAAGTAAAGGAGAGAGAGATAAAATGGCATAACGTACGCTGAATAGAATATATTAGAGCCGTCCACCGTAATTAAGATGTTTCAGCAAAGTGTTCTAATTGAAATACTTTTATGAATTATTGTAGTCCAAGTGCTAGATACTAATTTTTATTGCTCCATACCCTAGTTTATTGCTTAAACAGTTAACGCATCGATGAGTGTTGCCATAGACACGTAAGTCATCGTACGTTTTCAAAATACCTAGTAAAATGCGTACGACTATAATAAGAGGTTTCTAGTATTTCATTTATATATGAAAGGTAAGCTTTATTAGAATATATAGTGTTGTGTCGTATCCAATTCCATATCCAACATTTGAGTATCGATTTAAGTCACGTCATTCACCTGTATAATTTGTTATGTACCTGTTCGTATAAAAGACAGTACGAATTTTCCGAACACGAGTTAAAATCTTCCCCGAACTTTTGACAAATCGAAATTTAACTGAAACTAATATAAACTAGTATATTTGAAAAACGTTAGGATATAATTCTGTTATTCCTGGTATACGGTACTCCATAGCCAGGTTACAGGTGTACTCCAAATAGTATTGCGGTATGCGTATACCAGTCGTACAAAACTGATTTTGAAATGTTATCGTACCGACATTCGACACTAATATGCGACAATATACCTGTTTGTAATGAAACTACTTGTTCTATCGTATTTGATTTTATCGTGTTTTTTATATTAAACTTTGCTCGCCCAATATATTACTATACCTAGGAGGCTAGGAATGACGCACGTCATTATGGTTTATCTAGTCTCCCTAATTTTTGAATTCAAAACATCCTGTATTATCTGTAATTCATACATTTGAATATCTTGTAACAAGAAACCACTTGTTAAATAACAACATTTTTTTTTTGAAATTCAAAATGTATTAAACAAAATCGAGATATTATGAGCTAAGACGAGACGAGAAGGTATTTGAAATCACTGTAGTTCGTGTCAAGTGTCCAGTGTAAGGCGGCGTATTGTATAGGCAAAATAGGTACATAAATGTGTTAAACATATTATTTTTAAAGTATTCAATATTATTGTTGATTCGTATTTTATATTTGTTTGATAAAAAATGATCGTAGTAGTTAAAAAAAATGAACCATAATTTTAGCTAAATTAAACTAATCGATGAAAACAATCGCTATCAAAAAACGAATTTACTTAAATATAGTGATAAAAATAATAGTTAGTTGATGGGCTTAAAAAAATGAACAATATTATTATAATGTTTCAAGATTTTTATGTTCTAATATGTATTTCGCGCCGTAATTAAAATCACCACACACAATACATCGACTCGTTACAATAATACTTTAATGTATGCACCCTATACACATTGTCTATATGAATATTATATTTTATGTTTCGTCATACCGCACACGTAATACGATCGGTAAAACGTCCAATTATTATATAATATATCATATCACACGATAATAATAAACATATATATGCGTGTGCAGGAAATTTCCATTTTCCAGGAGAATGTAATATACACACACACTCACACACACACACACACGCGCGCACGCCGTTTGAACGGTTTATGGGTATTCGCACGATGTCGAGGGGAGGCGTGGGCGAGAGAGACGACAGACACAAATTGTCCGCCGCATGTTCGCGCTTTCCCGCCGCGGATAATGATTTACAAACGACGTACGGGTTACCGTGCCTGATAACGGTACTTCGGGATCACGTCACTCTGACAACCGATTAAATTGGCCCAAGTCACCCGACAGCGCAGTTAAATCTCTCCGACTCGGCCACTTTTCCAAAACGACTCGGTCATAATCCGTCTTTCGATTTTTCCCCCTCCCACCGCCCATCGCGTTGTAATTTACAGAATAATTTATACATTATGATGTACATAATACGTTTTGGCTTATTTAGTCGGACCGAGTGGACTGCGATGGCATCTCTCCCCGTTACGATATTGTATACGAGCACGAAACGCGAGATCGCTCAAAAAAACAAAAAAAAATAAACGTTTCACGAGAAATCTCTCGAGAATTATTGTTATAAGATCGGACGCGTGCTCACTCACATAATAATATGAAGTCTCATATTATCATCCGCGATGGGTTCGTGTACAAATATTGTTGTATGACGATACGGTTTGTTCCGTATGACAGCATGAATCTAAATCTCAAATCGTGGAAGTGAAATAATGTGTTTCTCATCAGTATACCAACGAATAGCAAGGAAAAAAAAATAGTTCCCTACCCCTCTTGAATATTTCGGTATAAAGAACATAATACAACGCGATTCGAAAATCTTTCATTTTCTTATTGTGCGTTGGCTTTTATTACGCGGTCAGTAGTAAACTTTCAATTTCGAGCTCCTATGGTATCCATTCGATTCAATGAAACGTTCTGAATATTTTTTTCGAGATAACAAAACGTTTCAAAGAATAATGCACATTGAGAATAAAGTAGAGCACCGACGATGTTTGATTTCAGACTTACCATTATAATATACAGACGTATTTTTGTTTATAGTTTCGATTATATAATATATATTATAAGTTACCACTGTACTCTTGTTGAACTTAATACTTCAAAAGATATTCATCATTATATACAGTAAAGTCTTCAGTACAACGTAAGTAGAGGATACATGGGAAAAACATATTATATCCTTTATTAAAATATGCATTTATTGGAATTCTGTTTTATGATATTTTTAACTTCTCGATTTTACACAAATAGATTGTTCGTGGATTTTAAAAAGTATTTTGTGTAGCGATACAAAAAAATTTTTTAATGACAACTTTTAAGTCAAGTATTTTTTTTTTGAAAATTATGAATAATCTAAATCGAATTTACTTAACTACTATATCGAACTGCTATTTTATATTTTATGAATAACCATGGCTCTCGTGTCTATTATTTTATTAAATCTGTTACCATTGTGGATATTGCAGAACTTTATTCATAATACATTTAGTTTAATAACTTGGTTCTAATTTTAAGTTTTATTCAACAACATTTTTGAAAAATTGTAAATTAGTCCATTAATAACTTATACGGGAGATTTCCATTTTAAAAAGTTGTTTTTATTGCAACAGGACACTCCTGATAAATGGCTAACATAAAATCTTAGTGGTTAAAAACAAGGCATTTAAGTCTACACACTAATTATTTAAAATATCATAATTTAATTAACAATTAATACTTGGGTGAATCATCTTGTATGCTATAAAATATATCACGAATCACATCTGATGATTTCAATTTATTTTGGTCGAATATGCATTTTTATCTAACTTTGTTCTTATTTGGCGTTAATATTAAGCGTCGTGTTTTATTTATTTTTCACACCGGATCTTATAACCGGAAAGTTGTTCCGCCATTAATTCAGTGTTGTATATAATGAGCTTAAAAGATTATTGTGGTGGGCGTCTCGTGCTTTTTCGATGCCAACGGGAAACATTACAAAAAGCAGTATCACACACACACACACACACACACTCACGCACGTATAATATATTATATAAATAAATATAAACAGTTTATTATTATTATATGTACACGCTTGTGCATTAACGGGTCTGTGCGAGAAAATCGCGTATTAGCACGTGTAAATTCGCGCTGCACATTCGAAACTAAATCTCCGTAATCTCGTCAAATCGAATGCAGAAGTTTATTTGTACAAAGTTCATGCAAGTATAATTTTAAGAGGTATGTACGAGTGGTGTGTGTGCGTGTGTGTGCCCGCGCGTTACAATAATAATACGTCACGAGTGCGTAAAATTTCGTTTCTTTCAGATATCGCTACACATCTACATAATATTATATTATTCGTACCCGAAATGTGTGCATAACGTGTATACGTCTTGTATTTAGTTCGTAAATGCGCTGTTTGCTTGAAATGATATTATTATGATACACTCGGCTGCAATAATAATACTTATATAATATAATATACACTCGTTCAAAAGCGCGCGAGTCCGCGGTGTACGCGGCACGTGGTTTATGACTGGCAGCAGATATGATACCAACTTTTTCGCGCTCTTACTTTGTCCACCGCAGCGACCCTCCATCGCCGCCGCCCGTGGTCGTACTCGATTCTGCGTCCGTCCCGCAGCGAGGCGAAACAAAAGTTACCAAAGTTATAAATCACCGGAGAAATACTCTCACCAACACACACAAAAGGTATATAATAATAATAATAATAATAATAATAATATAAACGAGGGGTGGGAGATATTTCTCGGCGTGCAGTAACACTTCACGCGCGCGCGCACGCGCACAGACGCACTCGCGAGTTTAAATTGTTTCGCACATTAATTATTGGGACGGTTCTAATATGAAGAACTTCCCCTAAAACAATTGCATTTCGCGTGTCCCCGGGCGGCGCGCAACCCCCCCCCCCCCCTCCCTCCCTCCCTCATCAAGGAGAATCGATCTGGAGAAAAACATTTGAATCCACGAATACGCCAATACCGATAACAATACAAAACTATTATCATCGTGGTATTTATACAATAATAGGACCTTAATGCGCGGCGTGGCGAAAGTTTTCTTATAAACATATATTGTTATGACGGAATGATGCGTGTAGATATAATAATATAATGCGTAGAGAATAAAACCAAACGTAACTTTAGCGAGCGAGGGACTTAATACCTGCGCGTGTAACGTCTGCATAATATATTATATTATTATTATTATTATTATTATTATTATACTGAGCCGGCCGCTTACCGACAATTATTACTTTTGACCATAATGGCAAATTATAATATATCGTGGCGATTAAATCGGTGTAGGTATACAGTGTACAATAATATAATAAGTTGTAACTGTAAATCGTATTAATCGTAACCGATATCGTGTTTTAAACAAACTCCGCGCATAACGCGCATTGTAGTATGGAATTTAAAGAAAACCGCGACACGAACATTTCGGTTTTGTTTGGGTCAGTTTTAGCGTTTTTGTACAAGAGCCAAAACTATCCATAAAATATTGCCCGACTCTGATAAGTGAATAATTTTAAAACAGTATACATATATACGTTACTATATATGTATTTTGTACATGGCCAATGATTCAAACGAAACAACGGTTTGTGTTCGATGTTGAGTTATGTTCCATAAAAGTTTAATGCGGACATTTACGAGGAAATTGACCGAGACGATGTCTACGACAACGTTGATGTGTGTGCTTTAATTGCGTTAAAGTTTCCATAAACCGGACAAATGTACCACACGGCTCCGTCGAGCAGTTACGTCGAAACGTTAAACCTATTTGATACCAACGAAACTTAATAGATATTATATGTTTTATGTCGATAATTATCAATTAGTGTTTAAAGTTTAGATATTTAAACTCACTTTTAGAACTATTAAAACACACATTACATTTGGGCAGACAGAACGAGGTATTTATTAGGCTAGCTCAATGACATACGTCACACTAACCCCCCCCCCATATTCACAATAATGCAATTTTATTATTCTATCCTTTAGTACGATGTTCGTACGAATTTGTAAGTAGTGGTACGGAATTTGTACGACCGAAGGGGCTTATATATATCAAATACTCTCCAGGGGGTGGCGTAACATCACAGCAGCTCCCGACAAAGGAAATTTGAAATTTTCTTTTTACCAATCTTTTGCGCTCTATTTGTACGCGATATAAACATTGTCGTGATATTACAGCCACCTCCGACATAGAAAATTTTAAACATTTTGCACATTCATGCTTTTGTTTATATAATGTTATTATATTTTTACAACATATTGTATAATACAAGGCTGTCAATAATGGAATATGGAAAAATTGAACATGATGGAGAACGAATAAAGAATAGGCACAATAGTAAAATATTGTTTAATTATTTCGATGATGATTTATTTATAAGTGTTTGAAGTTCTACTATAACCTCCAGTCATCTAAAAAATAAAATCCAATCAACTGAATACGGAACTGGATGAAAGCAATAAACTTATTTTTAATGATCGTAAAAAAAAATATTTCTACAGTATACTTAGGCAGATCGTATACTTCTATTGTTTACGAACGCTAACATTCGCACGTTAATAATTCAAATTAAACTGTGTAGTACCTGTTCATACGGCATAATTCTATCAAGTATGCTATATGCATAGTGCATTTTTTTTTTTTTTAATAAATAATCTCTAATTAATTTGACTACCTAATTGAAATCTTAATAATAAGACCTTATGGTTGGTTGATATTCTAATTATTTATTAATTGGATCCTATGTTCAATATTAATAATATATATATATATTATCTAATATATAAATATAATATAATATAGCATATTATAGAATCTCGACATTTGTCTAGGCTCGTTGTACATTATTATGATCGTGTAAAACTTTTTTACACGATTACACTGACAAGCCAACAAGATTTACTACAGTTATTAATGTATTTTTAAATTTGTATTACTATTATTATTTTATTTTGTTATTATTATTATTATTATTATTTTTTACATCGTTTATAATGACATCCAACTCATTTCTTTCGGCGTAGTTTTATGATAAATGAGCGAAACAAAAGCGCGCGTTGGCTGGTGGCGGAGAAATTCTCTTCGGCAATAATTATAATCTTTGGCGTGTATAAATCATTTGGAAAACGAACTTTCCGTTTAAATTGCTCACCCGTTTCGCCTTCTGCTGTTGTGCCGTCGCCGTCGTCGGCCAAGTAATTGCTTCACAAGTGTGTACCAGCACAACGGACGGATTTAATATTAAAACATTTAAATATCCCCTACCCTACCCCCATGGTACAAAACACCACTGCTTTTAACCGTCTGCTCGATTTCTTCTGTAACCCTTTTGCGGTTAAAAGCTTATAAATCATTTAGAGATACCACGTGTAGAGTAAAGAGAAAAAACCGAAAATTCGCCACCTTGTCTAAACTAACGGCAACGTAATAACAACATAATATAGATGTAATATATTATAGTTATTGGAACGTCGTCGATGAATGGTGCACATAAGGAAGACGTAGGAACGTCCACCGAAGAAAGGATAAGATGCTTGGTAATTGAAAAATAGTTTTTTTACTATTATAAATCCATCGAAAATGCATGTATGTATAAAATATGTAACCACTCATCGAACATCACCACAATAGTAGACCAGTAGACCACCGCGTCTTAAATTGGCTTGATAAACATAAAATTACTCTAATAGAATATAATATTTATTTTAAACAAATACGACGCAATAAAAAAAAAACCTATCATACGCGCATATTGGTTGACCCGAGACCTTTAACTTTAAAAAAACGATAAATCTCTTATGAACGTGAAAAAAAGATTCTGGGCAGAACTCTGTCCATCCAAAAGTCAAAACCAGTCAAGATTGTATTGGAAATAACTGCAATTGGCTGTACATATTTTATTTGCCATTATTTTTCTCGAATTTTGACAAATTTTAAACTACTGATCAGTTTTAAAATTACATCTGAACATCTTTAAATGATTTATCAGTCAATCGTATATGCACTGCAGTGATGTTCTGCGTGAAATGGAGAAAACAATAAATATAGTAAACCAGAGGGTAAAATCACAACCCTCAGGGCTCTGATAGAAATGTGGAAAATAGTACGTTATAGATTTGATATGTAATCAATTGATGAGTCCTCACTCTTATGTAAAATCAAAGTTTTATTTATTTTTTATTTCAACACCGAAGTTATATCAAATTGACATTTATCATAAGAAAAAATTTATTGTAGGTACCCAATCAATTATTTTAATTTGAACATCACTTTTACGTCTATTACTAGGTGTTATCATAATATTGAAAGATAAACAAAAAATAAACCACTTTAGTAATACTACTCTTTATATTTTTTTTTCAAATAGTACTTCCGATTCTGCTATTATTTTTGATTTGTCAATTATCTAAATTTGAAAGTAATCAAGATTTGAGGAATATGAACGCGCACTTATATTATATTTTGATATTTAAATTTACATTTTGTTGACCGCATCAATTTATTTAAAACTGTGCAATGTTTGTAATGCACTATAAAATTCATAATTTAAGTCACTAATTCTCCGTGTACTGAAATTAAATTTCTCAGAGTTGTTTGAGCGGAAACAACTTTGTTCCCTTTTAAAATAATAAATGTATATTAAATTATGCCATGAAACAGTGTTATATTATTAATATTATTAAATGAAAAGAAAACGTTTGATTTTTATCATTATTAGATATTAATAGTCTTTTAATTTATTGTGGGAACCACTTAGAATTGATACAAATGTGTGGTTCTAATATAGTTGTAAAGTATAAAAATAAAACGTATTTATGAATATATTTATAAATATAATGCTGTAAAACGTATAAGTATACCTATAAGTTTTATTGGCGACGTTGTTAATTAAATGCAATAATGTAATTCTTAAAAATATATATCCCCTTAGTCTCTTAGTAATATACTTAATTGTTCCATTAAATATTGTGTGATCTGTTTTTTTTTCTTGCAAATATTGATATAAACGCCTACAAAATATATAACAGTATTAAGCATAATGAAGACAAAGAATCCATAAATATAAAGTAGCAGTCACCGATATTTTAACTCAAAATATTATGATAACCTACAACATCCCCATTTCCATTTAAATAAGATTCGATAATACATTTTAGAAAAAACATTAAATTTTTAAATGCTGTTTCATTAACATGGCAACTTTTTTTTTTAAATGAATACCTGATAAATTAGTAGCAATTTGTTACCAAAAGTTTTAAATTTATAACTTTAATTACTTTCATGATAAACTATACACATGCTCTTAAACTATTATACTTTACCTTAGTTCACTCTCACCTAGAATATTCAAGTTTAATGTGGTGATTTAACTATATACCTAACTCAAACAATGATATTTCTTTAAAAATTGATGACATCAATAATATGTTACTAAAATACATATTCGAAAGATTTTTTAAAATTTGTGGGCCATTTTTTTGGAAATTCTTAGCCACTTTAAATGATTTTTTAGCCCACAAAAAAATATACATTACTATTATAATTAGGTATGCTAATATAAATATATTATAATTCTTACATTTAATTCTATATTTGTATATTTGGGTTAGGTAGGTCATTTTTGGAGTCGATATTTTTATTTTTAAACAAAGTTAACAAATCACATAAACTAGAGTGTGAATTTAATGATAATGGCTGATGTTCATATTAGATTAATTACTTAAGTTTACCGAAGTACTAAGTATAATATTAGCTATTAATTACACTTTGTTTTTAATTATTTTAAAATGTAATTATTATGTTGTATGTATTACAGTAAAACCTTATACCGGGCACTCTCGATCACTGACATTTTGTCCGCTATTCAGAGGGTCCAGTTTATAGAAAGTTTGTAGTTTTCCTAAAAAAAGTCTGCTATTTGAAGGTGTCCGCTATATAGAGGTATCTGTTAAGGAAGGTTTCACTGTATAGTATTGTTTATTACACAATAAATAGTATTTATGACGTCATAGAGGGACCAAAAATGTTAAGACATTCATTAAGTGTCTGAATATGTGAATATTGTATTTATATTTGTACTTGGTATGTATTTGGTTGCAAATGCCTATTTATTGGATACAAATTATCGTTACTAGTTAAGTTCTAAGTTTTAAAAATGTTTGAATAAATATATTTGATTACATGATGCCAGGCTGAAGAACTTATAGCAAATACAACTGACCAACAGATTTCAGAATAATCAAACAGTCATCACTTCCTAAAATCAGCTGAGAACGGTGATTTTAGCCAAAGTTGTGACGATTCATTACTGTGTCAAAATGTTTTGTGACAATTTTTGAGGCGTTTGCCGCACTCATAGGTACATAATATAATATTATTATGTTCGATTTCAGTTCACGCTCTACGACTCGTTTCGCAAAAACAATCATTCGAGTTAAAAAAACCACTGTTATTATTATTATTATTATTATTACTGTATTCATTCGTAGGTTGTCAAAAACCAATTTTTCATAGTTTAATATTTATCGTGGTCTCGTGTACGTTTTACGTAAATATTGTTGTACACAATACTTATAGACGACCGTACGATTATCTGCGTGTAAAGTTTTATTGTTTCGGGTGCGTAAAGTGGGAAAAATATTTAAGAGCATAAAAAAATTATCTTTACTGTGCATGCGTGTGTGTGTGTGTGTGTGTGTATAAATATATATATACGCTTACAGAATAGCAGGGGAACGATGACAACGGGGGGTCGGGAAGAGGGACTTACCGTATAAAATCTCGGCGGCAAAAGGGCAATTCCGGCTAATGGAGAATTACTCCGTTTGCCAACTTTGCTCTTTCCGGTAGTCCTCGTCGTCGTCGCCGTCGTTGTCGTCGTGTACGCACAGCGGCGGCGTGGCGGGAAAAACCACAACCGTTTCGGCGACGACGCCTGTAGTAGCAGTTCTCTCCGGTTGTTTATCGTCTCGACGCCACGCACACCCCGCCCGTCCAACGCGTTCATTTTCGACACTCGTATACAGACGCCGAAACGAGACGGTGGCGTCGACAGTGGCAGCGGCAAAATCTAAACGCTCGAACGCAATTTACCAAATTTCGTCTGACGTGACATTTGGGGAGAGGGAGGGGGGCTGATAATTTGGTGGTTCACCCACCCGCCGTTTGAGTGGTGTTCAAAAATAAATTCTCTGTGCAAATTTTCCTCAAGCTGTCACTGTAAGTCCTGACCCTTGCCGGATCCTCCAGTTTTCGAGACGAGACCTACTAAACAGATGATGTTCGGCGTCTCCTCGTCGAGATTTGATCGGTTTTTGGCACCCGAAACTCGTGTGTTGTAGACGGTCTTAACGCTTCAAGTGGTCTGATATTTGCACGTTGTAGTTTCGTGGTTCTAGGGGACTCCGAAAACCTGCAGCTGATGTAGCGTATTCGATCGCAGGCAACTCAATAGCGACTTATTTTACACCATTGAAAACATATTTTAACCCAGGCATTCGTAGTCGTGTTTGAAATCCGAAACTGAAATAAGCGTTACCGGTATGAGGAAATCAAAAAAAATTTTTTTTTTTTAGTTATGGAATGGAAAGCTCACGGGATTACTTCCGTAGGAGGTAGGAGGTAGTACGTAGTCAACACAAAATAAACGTAACATTAACAAAACTGTATACAATAACATCCGACTCAGTAAGGTAATTGAATATTCTTACGGTTATTCTTCACATTTTTAGAATCTACACATTATTTGTACTTGCACATTGTACATCAAAGTTTAACATCTTTCGTAAAAATGCAATTATTAAAACTACATCATTATAACACCGCCTACCTATGTATCTAAACACATAAATGTACCTATATTGCCTATTTATTGCGCCGTTTTACATTTTCTTAAAGAGAAGCAAAATGTTGACGATGATAGCAAATCAACTCATTGACGCATGATGAATAATGAATTATTATACTTCATAATGCATAATTGAAATCCATACTAACTTTATTTAAAACATAAAAAATATTATTAGGTACGTAACCAATAACATATTTTGTTTTCAAATATCAATCTGATAAATGATTCAAATGAACTTAGAATCAAGGCATGCCAATATTTTAAATGTGAAAAAATTGAAATACGAATAATGTTAATACATATATTTTTACTAAACATTTTAAACTTAATTCTTGATAAAATGTGGGCATCATTTAATGGTTTATTTAAAAATAACTAAAATCTTATTGTACGTCAGATCATAACCATTAATTCAAAATTTCACTTATCGAATGAACGTGTTCCATCGATTGAAATTTAAGCGTATAATTATATAACGGAGATATTTGTGACAACTCTGATTATTTCATTAATATATTGTTTTAGTCCCTGTAACAAAGATGACCTGTCTGGATTTTCGTTGTATCATTGTTTTTTGTATGTGCATGTTGCAATGATTGTATTATGGACTGTGAATAAATTTATACTAGTAATAACAATAATCATAACTCCACAATAGCAGTATAATACAATTATAACGAACAATGGGAAAAACTCAAGATGTGGTTGTACGGAATTGTGGAGGGTCGAAAAGAAAATATGAATATAAAAAGTACCCAATAATAGTTATTATTATTCAACACAATATACAAATAATAATAAGAAATAAATACATCGTTGGCCACATTTGTTTTTTCACTCAGTTATATTGCATTTGAATAAATAAATCTATGTAAACATACATTGTTCAGAATATATTGTATTACTCTCTAGATATATATTTTTAATTTTATCAACAATTATGTTTGGTATCGAAAATACAATTTCAATCACTGAATAATTTTAATAATTTTTAAAACTTTCGCTTTTATATTAAATTTCATTAATGTTTTTTCTTTATTGTAATTAGTCTATGAATGAAACAAGTATCCACAATTTTAGAAAAACCCATTAAAATATAAAATCAAAATATTAACTAGACAGCTATTGTTAAATAAATAATTAAGCCGTCGTAGGTAGGTATCGCTTTGATTAGTAACATGTTTAGTATCGTGTTGGCATCACGCTTACATTGTAAATTTTTTTGTTCCTATGAATAATTTAATGAGCCAAGGGTAGTTAAACAAAGGTTAAATAATTACTAAATAGTAACTTCGTTATATTAACTATAATTTTAAAATTGATTTCTATATTATTCAATTTTTTAATAAATAATTTTTTTTTGTAAACTCTATTTGTCTCATATTAATAATAAGTATTAATAATGAATAAGAGTTACATATAGTTTCAAAACTATCCAATTTTAGATAAACGAAGGGTTCGACAAGTTTAATGTTAGCAAAATGCTAACACCAATTCCAATGACGGGTTAAGTATCAATACATTTCAGATTGAGATCCACCCAGTATGAGACATTAGTTACTAATATACGATTAACAATCTCAATACTACAATATGTTTCAAATCCTTAAGTAAATGAATTGTCGTTAGGTATTTAAACTTTAAATCAAATCATATTGAAATTCATTCTAAGGTTTAATATACCGTTATGTTATATTACTTTGTACGTGACTGTCTCACGTTGTATTGTTCTCGGAAATATGAATAAAGTATACTATATAGGCTAAATTAAAAACGAAGGTTTTTTGTTATTTGATTACCCGATCAAAATATTTGAATAACATAAAACAATAAGCCCGAATACTATAATTTATTAAAACGAGGGCTAATTATATTATAATACAGTTTTCTTTGAATCTGTACTTTATTTTTCAATGAATACAATATATAATATAGGTACTAAATTATAGGTATTATATTATATTATATTATATTATATTAAACATAAAATATCGCTTTATTATAACAAACAGTTTAAATATTTGTTGACATATTCTGTTAAGTCCATCTACATCCTACATTATTAAACTGGTTAAATACCACTCGGTCAATTAATACATTCTAACGAATCACTCTTCATTAAGTAGAATTTATACCGCAGTTGTGCGAGATAAACGTCAATGTGTGCTCACGTTATACGTAAGAGTAATGTGTTTTTAGTTTGTTTTAACTTTTATAAAATAAAAAACCGCTAGAACACTATTAATTATTAGAAAAACAAAAAAATAATAACATTCAAATTGTATTATTCGTTTATTCGTTACTTTTATGCGTCAGATCGAATAAATTCATATGGAAAAGGTTAAAACTTTTATAACGACATTACATACCCGCGTATTTCTCCAATTTTAAAACATAAAAACGTACGACGCGTAATACTGTAAAAAAAATTTTTTTACACTCAAACCACGTAATCCATTATAATTATTTAGATTATTTGAAAACATAAAAATTATTTTAAAGAAAATTGAACGATAGAATAATAATCACAAATATATTATTTATTAGTTATACCTATGTGCTTTGTATTACTTATTGTTTGAACAATAGTTTATACAAAATGTGTAAAAATTTTATTTTTTTGTACCAATACATACACATATTTATAGTCATTAAAAATATGACTACTCACGTGGATAAGAAAACATCTTAACCACTACTCTTGAGTACTTTTAGTAATTTCACGATATATATTAGCGTAGAGCTATGTCAAATATGCTATGTAACATCCAAAATAAACATAGAATTAAGATTTAAAAAATGTATTATTTTGGCAAAGTGCCAAAATATTTAAAACTGTGGAATTTAGTTTTTGAATTAAAAAAAAATAAAAACTTTAAATTGTACTGTAAAACTAATGTTTAGCTTTTTAGTGTTTAACACAAATATTTTTAAAATACACTAAAATCACAGAAAAAATAGTATATGCGATGATACATATATTTCGTAATGAAAAAACACGAATAAATATTGCAAATATTTTTGTAATATATATTTTACATGTCTGTTTTTACACTTTGATCTATTCGTCAACACAAAAACACATTTATTTTTATAAAATCAATTGAATAAAATCATTTTGAATGAAATAAAAACTCCAAACTGTATGAGTAAAAAATAATTTCCAATGGTCAGTATGAATTATATATTAGTATAATCGTAGTAAAAATGAGTACTACCACAAGTCTACATTAAATTAAACCTGTACATAAATAAAAATAACGATCGTAATAAGTTATAACTTCTAAAATGTTTGTATGTATATATACATCTTTTTTACGTATGAATAAAATATCGCCTTATTGCGGAAACTCTAAAAGTATATATAGGTACATAATAAGATATGCGTTTTTATTCTGTTCATTAAGAAGAAAAAAAAATTGTTTTCCCAACTCCAGAAAATATGTATTTTGCCCTCTCAACAAACGAAACGTGAGAGAAACATATAATAATATATACAATTATATGAATATACACACACACATTTGTACATACATTTTATACCCACCACGACTGTATAATACGCTCGCGCTACGAAGTGTGCAGTGCATATCATATTTAAATCGACCGAGTTTGTAATAATTATTATCGTTCCGACCGTTATTCGGTGTATGTGAATGCAAAGGATGTAGGGGATGGAATGGAAAGTAAAAAAATAATTATTATTATAAATAAAAAACAAGAGCCGTGAATATATTCGCAACGGTGGCAACGGCCGAGGTAATGATGATGACGACGACGACGACGACGATACGGGGTGGGGGTGCATAAAAGTCACGGGCTATGTGTGGAGTACAATGTCGGAAAGTCCATTGTGAACGGCGGTGGAGGCGTTGGAGGAGGCGGTGATGGCGGTGGTGGTGGGGGAGGAGGTGGAGGAGGAAGAGGATTTTCAAACGATCGCGAGAGCAGAAAACTTGTAACGCGTTGATTTAAAAGCGCCGCCGTCGTTTAACGGCCTGATAATGACCCGAGTCTTTCCCTCTCTTTTGTTTTTGGTTAGTTAACTTTCTGATTATGCACAGTGCCGTGCGTCGTCACCACAGTCGCTATAATATATAAATATATATGTTTATTGTGTACGTATATATATACACACTATCACATTGTGCTTAAATGCCACTGCGGCCGTCGTCGTCTTCGTCGCCGCCGGACCGATTAAATAACCGTACGCAAACATCGTAAACCACTACCCCGGTTACCAGCACCACCGCCACACATTGGTTATATTGTTCGCGTATAATATGCGCACTGTACCTGTACGATATGCGGAATTAGTACGAAGGACGATACCTACGCGTTAAACGCTTTGGTATTGTGTGTGCACTAACGAGTAAATTAAATGTTAAAAAGTAGTCAGGTCAAAAGCTATTTTTTTCGTTATCTTTGACTTAATACTATATTATATATACAGTAAAAACAAAAACATAATATATTTAAAATATTGCACTAAGTAATTATTAAGGGTTACTATATTATATTGTAGTACCTATTAAACGAGTTATTTTTTAGTTTGACAGTAAAAGTTATTCGCGGGTAAGGTTTATTACACTATGCATATTGTATAGGTAGTATAAATATTTTATTTCATTGATAAATTTAAAAATATAAAATATCGATTTAATAATATATTTTGTGATTAGCTATTATAAATGTTTGCAATAATAATTTGTGTAGTAAAATTAAAATATGAATGTATATTAGAATGTAAAATGTACCACTATAGTAAATTATCCATTTGCGCAGTTCACCAAAGAAGGGTCTATGACACTATTAGTTATTTACGATTCGATTTCTGTCTCTTGAGGTTACTTTTAATAGCGTCTGCGTTTCATATACTTCGAGGAAATAAGATTTCTTTTTACCAATAAATATTACAGTATAGAATAATTATTATAATTATAATTTACAATCGCATTGAATTATTATTTTTGTATACATTATTAATGTATTGTTATACGATGCTTAAAATATTTTAATCGGTTTGTAAGTTTGCACATCGATTTGAACCTAAAATATAGTTATAAACGTGGGATGGACTTCTATGAATAAGCCACCGCATGCGGTATCTACAAAGTAATCACAAAGTGCTCTTTATAGTTACAGCCATCAAACCACAAAAATCTCCCTCCAAATATGAATTCACCGTAATGAAACCGCGTTGGAACATAAATGAAAACAAATTTGATAACTTTACTTTTTTAAAGAGTTCTATAATATATTCATAGAAGGATTAAAAATTAAATTTTCACCTAAAGTCCCTAAAGCCGGTTTATACATTAATCTGCTATAGTTAGTAAAGTGCCATTATAAACAATATAATATATTATAAATCTAAATGGAACATATTGTGTATGTGGATTTTATTATAATATTAAGGAAATTAGGTACATGAATATACAGACCCTTCAATCGATACTTGGTTTCAGAAATTATGAACTACTGTAATATTCGGGTCTAAAACTTGCTATATTCGACGAACAATAATAAGAAAAAATAATATTACATAGGTAGAAATAGTAGCTAAGTAGGCAAGTACATACTAGTGCATACTAGTATAAAGTGCATACCTACTGATCAACGACAGGACAAAATTATTGCTCTCCAAAAAACTTAATATTTTTATAAGTGATATCATATTTCTTAAATTGTTTTCTTCGTTTTGTTTATCACTGTACCCCGTTTTTTCCTTTTGTTATTAAATTACAAACATTTTTATTTTCAAATTGTTTACACAACCCTATTTTAATGCTTAGTATTTATTACACATAATAACAAATGCTATGCGTAAATATTTATTAATTGTTGTTGAAACCTACATTCGTCTAACCCTTTAAAAAATAGTATGAGTATATAGGTACATTTTTCCAAAAAAATATATTAGGTACACTGAAATAATTTCGTTTTTTTTTATTTTATAATAATATGGAGACGTTTACAACGTCGACTGCATGTTTAATATGAGCAAACATCATCGAGTTATATTTAATCGCAAAAAGGTGTAATAACAATATTATAAGAATATAAATAATACACTGAAAGTTATAAATATTATGTCGTTAACAATATTTAATAATAATTTACATACTTTCTGTAGGTACGAATATTTATAAAATTATAATTTCACGAATATGGATTAACATTTTTTTACAAATCGACGAGAAGGACGTATTCTTTGATTTCTTTATAGAATTATTATATGTGCGTCAAAAGCCAATTCCGTTAATTGACACATGTCAAGTGTAGGGAAATCAAATTAATAATATGTGGCCATCACTGTTGTACGACTATGTATGCGTACAAATTAAGCACGTTTATTCGAAACGTTCAAGCACCTAAATGTGTACATTTATTGCGTGTCGTACCTGCGTATCTGTATAGTTTTAGGTTTCACAATATCGCTCAAAACTGAAATCGTAATAAATTATAAACACTACTACACGCAAACGAATCCGTTTGAAGCTTGAACACGTAAATATATTATATTATTTGGAGAAGAGTGTAGAAAAAAGATAATAATATGTGGGTACTCGATGATTGTTGTGTAAGTGTGTAATGATAACATAAAAACAACGATGAATAAAAAAACCATGATTTTTGTTTAGAAAACCCTCGAATGCCAGCACATTACGCCGAGGCCTAATGCACTTCCAACTAGATTATTTCTAAGCCGGTTCAATGGTGCATGAAATAGAAAAAAGCCGATGATGTTCCGGTGAAGTTTGGCGCGATGCGTTTATTTTTTTACGTTGAGTACCCTTATAGCGAAAACCAAGACTTATTATACTATACGCAGACTTGGTCGTTATAGAAATAAAAATAACAATAATCTCTGTCGGAGCGGAGTTGAAAACTGATGATGAAAAAAAAATTGCATTTATGGTATAAATATAATATTATGTACGCACTGTGTTTAGTACGCGTGTTGTACGTGCAATAGCGGTCATTCAACACGTAGAAAAAGGCCAACATATAAAAATCAATACAAAATACAGCCAAGTAAAAAAGTAAATCGTAATTAAGTGTAGGTATATAATATATCTGAATAGATCCGTAGCCACGAGGACCTTATGATGTGTAAAACCGAACGGTAAATAAACGCCGTTACCATCATAACACAGGTACCCATAAGGTTATAGAAAACGAAAGATACCATAGGTTCAATAAAGTTCTCAAAGTCAACAAACATGAAAATTATTTATATACTGTTTGTATATAAACCAAAATATTGAATATACATGAAACATTACATTAATTTAACGGTCGTATTTACATAATAATCCCTTTTACCTTGAATACCAACATGTTACACGATACGAGTTTTATACGTTTAGTACTGTATGAGTATATAATAATATCATACCGGTCCTTTAGATTAGTAAAATTATTGTTTTTTTTTGTTTTGTTTTAGAAAGCGTTATTATCATACTTCTATTATTTGGAAAAGGTTATGCTAATTCGGTTGTATTTTATTTTTAAAACGGGGACAACAAGCATTGTGTATAAACGTGAATAAAAAATAAATGGTAATAATTCAAAGAAAATAAAAGTTATTATACACTTAAAACGAAAAAAAATCGGCTCAAAGTTATAAACGTTTTTTTATGGGTATATATTATATATATATATATATATATAGTATCGGACGGTAAAACGTAATTGTTTTATGTTTGTTCAGGCTAAGTAATTAATTTAAAATGGAATCTATATATTTATAAAAGATTCAAAGTACTCATTTAATTAACTATTCTACTAAACAGACGTATAAAAATAACCTGTTAATGAAAACTTTATAATTTGTACAAAAACGATACAAATTTAAGAGAAATTGCAATAGTGTTGATGACAATTTATATTGAAAATACTAAATAGATAAATCTAACTTGTATTTATAGTCCCATGTCCGAGTGGAAAATTAAAGAAACCGATAAATTAAAGTATATAACAGAAATAATTATTTTGCGATATTAAATTATAATATTGCATCAACTTATAACCTATATACTATACAGAGTGTAACAGGTCTATTTGACTAATGCAATAACTTTTTTTCTATTCAATATTTTTAAGTTTTTTTTTTTTTGTAATGATTTGTAGAGCTCTGCGCTATAATTTGTATATCTTATATTTTATTTTATTTTTTTACAACAAAAATAAATAATTTAAGTTTTGTATTTAATATTTTTCTAATAATCCAAGATAGCTATTTCATAAACAAGTATTTAAAAACCATTTTGGCGTTTAAAACTTTTAATTTGGTTAAGTCGTTAATTTTTAAACAATTTTCAAAGTGTGTTAAAATTCAAATTTATTTCTTGCTAATCACTGTTACTGCTGTAGTCGATTTTCAATTGTTTTTTTCCAAGAAACAATAAATTTGTTATCATTAAAAGGTAGATAATCAATATTAAATACATACACATACTAATACGTATTTTATCATAATTTAACATAATATGATTATAATTTATAACATCATGTACCTACTATTACTTATTTTAAATCATCATCATTCATCAATATTTTATTGTTCAATCATTTAAATACGTTTAAACAAATTTAGAACGTTTTGATTTTGAATTATGAAACAAATGACATGTGGTTTGAATATTAATTATAGTTATTCTTTAAGTCCTTTTTAAATTTAAAGTTTTAATATTATTTTATGGATCAAACACATTTTGCCGTAATCACTAAAAACCTTAAGACTTGTCTTCTTATATTTTAAGACAATTCTATTATATTAAATTGATGAGAAATACCTAGTAATACTATGGAATTATCAGATTGAACATAATTCGTTGAAAATATTTTTGGAAATGCCTTTGAACACAGGTACATATTATTATCATTAGTTTGCAAGTTAAAATTTTTTTATTTTAATATCTTTATAAACTTTTGGTAACTAGATACAAAAAAATCAAAAATTAAACATACATATAATAAAATTTTAAATTCTCAACACTTCAAATTCCTTATCAAGAAAAATATTCAAAATTAAATAGTATGTAGTTTACCTATACACAGTACTACAATTGAAGATTTTAATTTAATTTGAATAGCAAAATAACATTTTTGTTAAAATGTGAGTATCATTTGTATTAAATTAATTTATACTTCAACCTAACCATTTTAATATTAATATTAATATTCTCACTGTTAATGAAAATAATCTAGGTGTATGTCAACATTAAAATTGTACATATTTGGTGAGAATTCAAACAATTTCATTTTCAATCACATGCAGTTAGTTGTATAATTAATGCTTAGAGTACCTTGCTGTTTTAATACTACATTTGTACACTTACTATAGTTACTATTGTAACTAGTTGTATGTACCTATACATAAAACCACCAGAAGTCCAATTGTAACCAGTTCATCTTAAGTATAAAACAACATAAATCAAATGTTTCATTGTATTTAAAAAAATAATGTAAATGGTTAAATTGTAGATCATAAAAAATATTGTTAGCTGTAAGTAGATGAGTAGATATCTAATATTAGTGTTTTAAATGTAGTGATTTAGTTCATCAGGAACTTTATGTATTCAATATTAACCATATTTATAGTTCTCTGTTTATGAAAAAAAAAAAAAAAAATATTAATATAAGAATTTAATAAATACTAGGGGTATGCTTGAGTATCATAAAAATTAGTTGAGGTACTCAGTCCCCCCGCCCCCCCCAAGTCAACCACTGCCTATAACAACTAACTTAACAGAAAAATAACTAATAAGGGCATTCTGAAATAGTTTTGATTGGCTTGAAAGTGTGTAGATAAATGTTATTAATAAACACAGTACTAACCAATTTCTTTAGTATTTTTCTGAATATTTCATAGTGTGTTAGTATGTTTACATAATTACTAAGAATAAAAAATAACCCATGAAATAATTAAGTTAATGATTTGAAATTGTTCGAATAGGTATTTAATGTCAACTTATCATGTACTTTTTAAGACTAGGGTCTTCAACCTTTGAGAATTTCAGAATAAAAGATAAAATACATACTAATTTTCCTTAGTTTGTTATTCATTAATAAATAAAACATAAAAAAACATTTTCATACTATAAATTAAAAATATAGCTAACATTTTTATTTAAAATGTAAGTTGTAATTTATTATATCTATTTTTATTTTTACTAGAAAAAATATAGTTGCAACACTTAATTGTTGTTTTATTGTAGATCTCCTTGTATTAGAAAATTAATACAAAGCTTAATTGAAATCCCTTTTAAGATTTACATATTGCCAGAGTTCACGTTAATAACAGATAAAATAAATAATTTTCTACATGACATAATATGTGACATTTAATATCCTTCTGATGGTTAAATTGTTTGAAACACTTAAGAGTGTATTGTTTTATACATGAATACTCTGCTAGTTGCAAACCGTTGCGTAATATTATAATTATACTTTTATTTGTTTTGAACATTTAGCCAACAAATTGTTAACTTATATTATTAGGTGTCGGTTATTTTTTTTTCTTCAGCTAGTGAAAGAACCTTATACATACATGTATAGCAGAGAATGTTATTGAATGACAATAAGTAAATAGCTGAAAGTAAGTTTTTTACTTAGATTGGAGATATGTAGGTAACAATTAAAAAATAACTCAACATTTTACTTTAATTCTGTTTTTTATGAATGGTGGCTAAGTCTGAATGCTTAGCACACCACCATGATTCACACTAGAAGAATAATTTTATGTAAATAACTTATCATAATTTATGTAAAGAAATATAGGGTTATGTTTACTTTTTTGTCATATATCTCTTTGTTATACCCATGATTTTTTATGTCAGTCATCATCTTCTCATTCACATTTTTTGTCAGTTGAAGTTCTTGCTATAATAATATAATTATAAACAACTTCATAATTAATTCTTTGTTAGTAAATATTTTAATTTTAAGTTTTGTATTTGTAAATATTTTTATAATTTGTTATTTATTAAGTTTTCTAAAATTAAATAATGTAAATTGTATTTAAAAATGCAGTGTATTAGGGTTCAACTTGTTCCTGAAATTCAGACATGATTATATTGTATATTTTATTAATTAGGTACACCAATTATTTATATGGTATTTAGATTATTATTTATTTGTTTTAGCTTAATTTAGTTTATTAAATGAATATTATTAGGAAAATTTACTATGTTATGTATTATAGTAGTAAAAAATGTTTTTTACTCTCAAAATTGTGATGTGCATGTATTGTAAAAAAAATTTTACCCCCCCCCCCCTCCCACAAATATGTTCAGTTTTGACCTTGTACATTTTTATTGTGTATATAATACATTATTGTTTTTCATATTAATGCCATTATATCTTTTTCTAAAGATATATATATTTCTGCTGACAAATTCAGCTCTTTTTGTGTGTCTAGTTTCTTTTTTGGCTCTTCCTTCGCCAGAACTTGAAAAGCTCTTAAATTAGTTGTGTATTCTTTTTTTTGATTTCCCTATAATTTTGTTTTAAAATATACAAGTATAATGAAGTATAATTTATTTATTTATCATGATTTTATTATAAATATTTTTAGTTACCTGAATATCCTTCAGTTTTCTAATATCATCCGACAACTGACTATTGTGTAATTCTAATTCAGTCTAATTCAGACCATCACATTGACCTAATAGCTGTATTAGGATCACATCCTCGTTTACAACATTTATGACTATGTGACATAATTGAACGTTAAGGATAAAACAGTTAAAATAGAGGAGAATGGAGAAAGTTAAGTGTTCAGTAAATTAAATAATTTAAGATATTTAGCTGATTTGGTTAATAAGGTTACATGAACTAATTATATTTATAGATGCTTTTACACCGATTTCATCAAACAGTGTTAATGACACTCAATTTAAAGTACTATACAAGCTACTTCTGGTTAGAGTTAAAATTTTAGTGTGACAGTATTAAACCAATGGTGATGAATACATAATATTGCAATATATAAATAAATTAAATATTAAATATTATCAATAATTTTATTTGTGTCAAATAAATATTTTACAATTGTTTTTTTATTAGTATAAATGTATAATATAATATAAATATACTTATTCAAATATGAACAAACTAAATTTATATAATGTTATAATTAAATGACAACTGTATAATCAGTGATGCAACTATAATAATATGAGTGACAAAGTTTTGGACAATTATTATCATTGATTCTTATTTATTATGAATGTAATATTGATCATTGATGTAAAAATAATTTTTAATATACCATTTGAATTTTGGCGGATAATGAATTGATATCTTTCTAGTGTCGTTCTGTTATATGGCCAATGCCTCATAAAACTGAATAACGTGGTATCTTAAATTTTCCCGGACTACTAGCGCTCGTAGTGGTATGCTTCTAGAACTAAAGTTTGAACGTCTGATAAGAGTCGTTGAGAATCCTGTTATTTTTATCCGTGGTAATGACTAATGACCAGGGCTCGGGACTTATAGCACTTAAAATCATTAAAATAAGTGTTTAAAAAAGCACTTAAAAACATCATTATAAGCACTCAAATAAGCATTTAAAAAACTTAAATTTAAGCAAAAATATTTATTAAAAAAAAAAAACAATAAAATAAAAAATAAATCTTAACTTTATATTAAAAAAAAAAAAAATTAAAAAAATATTTTATTTGATAAACATGAACTCAATTATATTAATTTGTTTCCTCGAAATCCAATTCTATTTTGAGCGTTGGAATATTTTTGTTGACCCTGCAACGATGCCGCGGACGGCAACGGACTACGCGACAACGTAGATAAGATAAGAATTATTTTTAATTTTAATTCAATCAAAAACAACTTTGCAGGAGAAAATCATAAAAAAGTATAAAAACTGGTAAAAAAAGCAATAATTATCAGAAAAACTTGAAATAAGCATTTTTTGAAAAATCACTGAAAAAAGCAAAAAAAAGCACTCTCAAATTTCAAAATCGAATGTGTTGTAACATGACATACACTTCTATAGCACTCTGCTTCATTTTAAGTCAATCCATAAAAATAAGCAAATGCTTTAAGTCCCGAGCCCTGCTAATGACCATAGACCTTATACCTTATACCTTAGTAGAAGGTCTATGCTAATGACCTACCTTTTAATGATAACAAATTTATTGTTTCATGGAAAAAAACAATTGAAAATCGACTACAGCAGTAATAGTGATTAGCAAGAAATAAATTTGAATTTTAACACACTTTGAAAATTGTTTAAAAATTAACGACTTAACCAAATTAAAAGTTTTAAACGCCAAAATGGTTTTTAAATACTTATTTATGAAATAGCTATCTTGGATTATTAGAAAAATATTAAATACAAAATTTAAATTATTTATTTTTGTTGTAAAAAAATAAAATAAAATATAAGATATACAAATTATAGCGCAGAGCTCTACAAATCATTACAAAAAAAAAAAACTTAAAAATATTGAATAGAAAAAAAGTTATTGCATTAGTCAAATAGACCTGTTACACCCTGTATATAGTATAACGGTAGATAACATTATTACTTTTGAGTTTATTATGATGTATTTTTTTTTTTTATTATTATTATTTCAATCATAATACTGAATAAACTGCTGCAGTTCACCTATATAGCTATATAATATAAAAGATATATTAATTATAAAATAATCGTATGATAATGTAATCCGTGTATATTTATTAACATAAAAAATCTACAAAAACTAAGAGCTTTATTCGTGTAATACAAATTGTATATTTTTTTATTATTATGTCAAAATACGGAGACAAAAAAACGCTATACCGACATATTGATGGTATTTTGTTAAAAGCAGATGAAATATAATCAGATTAATCGCGAGATACGATGACGCAAATAATTTAAAAGTACAGTAATTTTCACGTATATTATTCAAAAATCAATGTATAATGTATATATATTATACTATACAGGGTGTAACAGGTCTATTTGACTAATGCAATAACTTTTTTTCTATTCAATATTTTTAAGTTTTTTTTTTTTGTAATGATTTGTAGAGCTCTGCGCTATAATTTGTATATCTTATATTTTATTTTTTTTTTTTTACAACAAAAATAAATAATTAGAATTTTTTATTTAATACTTTTCTAATAATCCAAGATAGCTATTTCATAAATAGGTATTTAAAAACAATTTTGGCGTTTAAAACTTTTAATTTGGTTAAGTCGTTAATTTTTAAACAATTTTCAAAGTGTATTAAAATTCAAAATTATTTCTTGCTTATCACTGTTACTGCTGTAAAAGTTATTGCATTAGTCAAATAGACCTGTTACACCCTGTATAGGTATAGTAGGTACATTTTAATTTTCTGATCAAAACAATTTTTGCTGCCATTTGTGATGAAATATTTGAAACTTTTGAGTTTACGTCTTTACGAAACAAAATAATACGAAGAAACAAACGTTTTATTATATAAAAAAAATAATAATACAACGCACTTCCGGGAAACGGAAAAAATGGCATTCGACCATTATATCGTTGCTGTACACTACAACAATATTATATGCATATATTGCACAGTGACGACGTCAAAAATGTAAAAAAAAAACCAAATTCAATTAAAAAAAAGTTTTTCTCAAAAAGTCGAGTTTATGAAGTCTTTTACAATAATATACCACCAAAGGAGATTCATTTTTGTATATATGTATAGTATTATAAAGACAAGAAACATAGTGAAATATATTTCACGTTGAAAAATTTGACTGGTATTAACTTAACGACTTCTTGGAGTGTAACATAATATTAAAAAAAAAGACGCGTATGATATATTTTCTAGTGATAAATTCTACCTGCAGTAGTCAATACCAGTAGCGTTTATATAACTTTTGTATGGGGAAGGGCCCTGGTCAGGAATCAGTTGCCAACAAATTATCACGGAAGGAATGTTTTTAAAATTAGGTGGCTAGGTATCTGCACATTAAAATAATAATAAAGCCTATGGGGGGGGGGGATATCTGAACAACACATCCCCCCTTGTATACGCCCCTGGTCAATATATCATTTATATTTAAGATACGTTTAATATACAGGGTGTCCCAGGTGCCAGGTCTATTTGACTAATGCAATAACTTTTACAGTAGTAACAGTGATTAGTAAGAAATAATATTCAATTTTAACACACTTTGAAAATTGTTTAAAAACTAACGACTTAAACCAAATTAAAAGTTTTAAACGCCAAAATGGTTTTTAAATACTTATTTATGAAATAGCTATCTTGGATTATTAGAAAAATATTAAATACAAAATTTAAATTATTTATTTTTGTTGTAAAAAAATAAAATAAAATATAATATATACAAATTATAGCGCAGAGCTTTACAAATCATTACAAAAAAAAAAACTTAAAAATATTGAATAGAAAAAAAGTTATTGCATTAGTCAAATAGACCTGGGACACCCTGTATTACCTATATTATATGAACGTATGTACTATGAGAGTATTGTGTATGATGTATGTTATTCGCTGGTCATCATTTACTAGAATTGAAATGAGGGGGGTTGTATAATTATGTAGCTTTAGGAGAGCGATTTTTAAAGTAGTCGACATTTTATATGTAATCTGAGCCTCGATTTTCCAAACTATAATTAGGTACTTATACAAAATATGTACCTGGTTGCAATTTTTTTTAACTCTTGAGAATTATTTTTTTATTATTCAGAAGACACCAAATGAACATTTTCGATTAACTTCTAAATATGTTATGTTATTTTCTTTTATTTCATTGAATAATTTAGTATAGTTCTCATACTGTAACCAACATACAATTTGTTTTTAATTTCAAAATAATATTTATGTAAAACTATACCTATAGGTACATTTTTAAATAGCAAGTATTTAAATAACTAACCTTTTTATTACCTGATATTTCCAAGCAAAATTAACCTATTTTGCTTATACCAAATTTACATTTTTACTAATTTCTTACAAAATGTTATTATCATTAAAAAAAATATTATATACCAAAATAAAAGTAATTTTTTTGATGTATAGGTGTTCGGTTATTTAAATCCATACTGATTTTCTAACACGAATATATTTATAACAAAACATTAGTCTAAAATTTAGGTACCGTCATGATATTCTTTACAACTTGACACTTGTAGCAACTGTTTACCGATTTTAGTATTAAAGGCGATAAGAGCAAATGAAACAGAATATGAAGACCTTTTTCATTTGGTATAATTTCAAATTTCAAACCAACACAATTTTTGGCCTGTGCACAAGAACAACAAATCAAATCGACCAGCATAAATCAATTTAGTATTTACCAATAATTTACTCCCTTTAAAGTGTAAACACTTATATAATATTATATTATGTAAGTAATATGAATAAAGTACCTATTATATTTTCTCAATAAAAAAAACAACTTTTGTTGATTACAATTATTATTTAAAAACTCGTGCATTCCTTAAAATAGTTTTAGTGTTATTGATCTGTATACTACCATTTTTTAATTATAATAAATAAAATAATGATAATTAAGGAGAAAACAAAATTGTTTCCTGATTTTTAACATTTTGAATTAACCAACCAGAGATGCTCAAACCAAACCAAATTATGGTATAGCATAACCAAGCAACCCTAGTTGTTACAATGATGTGTATTATAATAACACAAGTCTATCTAACGTACGACTGACATTTTAAAATAATTATATTAATGACGACAATACACGTCTGTCGTTGTCCGTTTATTCAATAAAATTCACAAAAATCAATCATTATTACGAACCCTACGTACCTAACTCTTTTTAATTGAATATTAATTTGAGACGTTTTCGGCCGGTGGTCGGTCAGTGGGCGTACACCTACATTGTTTTCATTGTTATTATGAACGGACATACATACGCTGCAGGTGATTGAGGTTCACAATTGACAAGTATTCATTTTTCATGTTTCTATACTATATTATTTGATATGAATTACTTAGTTTGATGAAACGATTTCTCAGTATTTTATTATGTAATATACTGACTTGCTTTGCTCCTTTTGATGTAGGGTTACGTTTCTAAGTATTTTTATTACTTTATTCAAATTTGAATGCAATTAAAAATATTAATAAGCAGATAATATTATTTGTGCATTTAGTATTATGTTAATTTATAGTTATTTATCTCAATTTATTACGAAAACATAATATGCATTGATAAAAGAGTCGCTAGTGTTCATAAATAATACTCTGTAGTTCCAAGATAATATCAAATTACTCATGAGAATTATTCAAAAACACGCACTATTTTTTAAGTCATCGAAACGTTTGTAAAAATTAAAAAATTACTCATAAACATAATACACTCTTATCTTAAAAAATGCGTTAAAAACTGTGTAAGCAACTTTAAAACACATCTCTTATTATATCTGTTAGCTATTCACATTTTCGACTTCAATTATTATTATGTATACTTATGATTTTAATCAGGTAGTGTGATTACATAAACAAAATACACAATTTTTAATTGATAAATCGCGTATTAAAGTAAAATTAATATCAATAATTCCTAAAATAATTATTTACTATGTATTGTAAATTGTAATGTGTTTTGTAAGTCGTTTTAAAAACAAAATATGAGTATAATAAACAACAATAAAAATCCTAAACGTGATAAACAAAATGGAACAAAAGAGGGAGAAATTATTTTCATTTATTGCTATTATTAGTTATTATAGAGTGGTCGATGGCCATTGTATCTTCTATCTATTGTTCAATTACATCACAATCCTTAAATGTTTAAATCGAAAACCAATTGACTATTGAATGTTTGGCTATAATATCGTGTTTATTATTTATTTTTGTGACATAAATTACGAGGTTATTAAAAGATAAATTAATTATATAATTAAGATTATTTAAGATTATATAATATAACACATTGTCGGAGATAAATTGCATTAGTACACTCTATATGTGTTGACTGCATTTATTGAAGGTTCGAGAATTTCTAGAAGTTCTTATTATGTTTCAATTCGGTTTACATGTACATAACACGGTTTATATACAGTCGGCATTCGAAAAGTTGACCATAATGACAATCAGATAGTGTACCACAAGCTTGACGTAAAGGTTAATCTTCTTTTGCCCTTAAATAATGTGATTGGGTTTATTTGTAGTTTATATATAAGTCTAGACAACACTTATGAACTACTGCACAAGTCGCCCGGTGATGTTTGACATTTTATAAAATGTTCATATAATATGATATTATTATGATGTAGGTATAGTAACGGATTACAATATGCTCTGACTGCAACATTTGTGTATAATATATAATGAAATATACATATGAACACGTACTTCTCACCAACGACATTGTAGTACATTTTTACATGCTAAAATAAACACACGTGAAAATTGTATTACAAAATCAGTAAACCTAAGTAAATAGTAAATACCCCGCAAAAGTTCTCAAAGGTTACCTACATAGGATATATATATTTAACCTATATAGGTTATACAAATTAAATATGCACAATGTAAATACGTTTACGTAGAATATACAATATACATAAATATATATACATACCTATTATATAGATGATATAATATGCAGATGAGTTATATAATAATATAATATATAAAATGAGTGTTTTATTATTTCTTTGTAGTTTCTGTATGGTAAACGTTTGTTTGAAATTAAAAATAAGTATGCCGTGGACGGTAGACATAATGCTTAAGAAAAAAAATAAACTTAAATCAACACAATATAATTATATCTATTAACCAGGTGCTTTATTAAAACCTAGTATTTACTTTACATCCATTATACATGTAATTATTTTACTACCACATACTTTTCGGTTTTAAATTCAAGTCGGCATGCACATGAGTGCCATTTGTGGCTATTTACAAATGGTTTTCAGAAAAACACATTTTAATTATATAAGAACAATTTTCAGAAGCTTGATATTTGAATGTTTCTGATTATACTATACAATTTAGATTTTAGACACATTTGAAACAACTACCTATATGAAAATATTGTAAGAACAGATTTGATAACATGCACTTTGTGTTTTTTTATTATTATTATCATTATTATTTCAAATATCAATTTCGGTAAATAAATAAATAAAACTAATATTATCTTCAGTCCCGGAAAAAAAAAAAAAAAAAAAAAAACAAAAAAAAAAAAAACAACTGAAAATTGGAAAAAAAAAAAAAATGTAATAGCAAATTAAAGTGTTACTAATGGGTGGCTGCTTTCCTCAAAATTGTTCACGTATTATGTACAAATAATATTAAGGATACGATGTATTTTTTTTTTAAAAAATATATTATCTATGTTATAAATGAAAATATTAAAAAAAAAAAAATATTTATAAATATTAATTAATTGGCTTTTTGGAAAGTTGTTTAATAAAATATCTAATTTGCCAACGTCGATCTAGTTACAGGTCCATGTCGCTGGCACCCCCCTTTTTGAATTTCGGTTCAAAACTCGGGGCGATCGTTTGTGCTTCGTTAGTGCACTTTAGTGCTTTTTATCCCATCGTTAGTGCTTTATCCCTTCCAAAGTTATTCGCATTTCTTACAGGGGATGCCAAGGACATGCCAGCACCCCCCATTTCGATTTTCGGGTCTAAATTGGTTTCATTCATTTGTGCTTCGTTAGTCCACGTTAGTGCTTTTAATCCCCTCGTTAGTGCTTCATCCCTTCCGAAGTTATTCGCATTTCTTACAGGGGGTGCTGGAGACATGCCAGCACCCCCCATTTCGTATTTCGGGTCCAAATTGGTTTCATTCGTTTGTGATTCGTTAGTGAACGTTAGTTCTTTTAATCCCGTCGTTAGTGCTTCATCCCTTCCGAAGTTATTCGCATTTCGCATTGGGGGGAGGGGGGGTGCTAGGAATGTACTAAACCGAGTTCATCCCTTAGAGTTTTAGGTAAAAAAAATGTCTAAACATAATTCGATTTCTGCAGATCTATTTGAGCGGTTGACTCTGGGCAGATTTTGAACTAATTTTTTACTTATAAGTATAAGAAGATAGTTGTAAATTCAGTTTCAAAGTTGTATTTATTGTAACTCCTATAAGACTTTCTTTTTATCATACGCCACCACCAGTGAAGAAATATTTTTACAATACAAAAAAATATATAATTTTTTTCTTTGTGCATTTATACAATTCAGTCAAAATAAGTATGTCCATATTTCTATTATAATGGAAAAAAATTACATATTAATATTATATTATTATTAATGAATATTGTTTGTAATATAATATATAGTTTTTTTTATTATTATCATTGGTAATGTAGTGATATGCTAAAATTATTATAAAAAACTCATTCCCAAAATATGTAATAATAGGTTTACAATTATTAATGCCAAATCATAAAAACGTGTTTTGAAGTACTTTTCTTTTATAAAATTATAAATTATAAGAGTTATTTATTTTAGGAACTTAACTTTTGATTCATTGAATTATTCATAATAATTATCTTATATTTAGTATTTGGATTCTAGATCATCCGCCATCACAAGTGAATAATATTTACAATGCAATAACAATAACCTAACTTAGCCAAAAACTAGACTGATTTTTCGGGCGGGACACTTTTCGGCCAAAATGAACCTTTCCCTTTTCGGCAAGTTCACTTTTCGGCCATTCCTAAATGACCGTTTTCGGCCAATACACTATTTTGGTCACCAATGACACCAATAAAATATTCTTTTCAATTTTTTTTTTTTGTTTAACTACCAATTTATATAATAAATTAAGTAAAAAATATGAAAAATAAAAGTTACATTATATTATCAATTTACACAATATATATAAAATTATAGGGATACCTATTTTATTTTTATTTAAAATAAAAATATTACGGAGAATCCAACATCTATAGGCTAATGGTAGATAAAACGAATAGCTACTAACTAGGATGAATATACAATATCTTTCATCGTTATCTTCGTTCGTCGTCAAGATAAAAACCAAATCAATCATATCAACCATATTAACATATGTTTACCAAATTGTACTAAAGTTTTTGGTCAAAAAAGTACATTTTATATTGGTTTACAGTTATGTGTTTTGTTTAATATTAATATAAATAATTTTAAGAATCTTACTTCTTTTAAAAAATTTATAAAAAAATTAGATTTAGTTTATATTTAAATTTTTATTATTGCCTCTTTATTATATTGTTTTACTCTATTTCATGATCTTTATATATTTGTTTTAAGTCTAATGAAGTCTACTTTTACTGTTTTATGTAATCTATATTTTAATTATCATTTACTACTAGTGTACTTATATCTTATATAAATTCTTTTAAGAACTGGCTCTCCCAGCACAAGCTTGCTTTTTGGGAGTGCTGCAACATTGTTAAATTTTCATAAAATTGTTATTTTATTAGTTTATATTTTTAACGTATAAAAATATAAACTAATAAAAAACTAATAACTTACTTTTTTTTTTTTATTCAAAAAATTAGTTTTTTGGTAGTTGAACAAAAATAAAACGTGAAAAGAATAATTCATTGGTGATCAAAATAGTGTACTGGCCGAAAACGGTCATTTCAGAATGGCCGAAAAGTGAACTGACCGAAAAGGGAAAGGTTCATTTTGGCCGAAAACGGTGCCGCCCGATGTTTCTGCGCACTCCTCTCCACTGAACTGAATAGGTACTATATGGAACGCGCATTGGGTCTACAAACATGTCCCACCCCAGTAGGCTGCCATTTCGAGTCTTGTCGTGGAATAAACAATACAACTTATCTGAGTGATAATATGTGATTATGTATTTATTATGTAGGACCATAGACCTTATACTAAGTTGATACACTAACCTTAGTATAAGGTCTATGTGTAGGACGGGGATCTAGGTGATACGCCACCGAACGAATTGAGGTTAGAGTTCGAACTCATGATTACGCTTATAAGCTATCCTTATTACGGGGCCGAACTGCCCCATCCCAGTGGTCTCTATATTATGAACTACAGAAAAATCGGGTAAATAGAACATTCTTAAATTCAATTTCAACTTTTATATGTACCTTAAAAACAACTTAAAATCCAATATTTTTGTGTGAAATCCAATTTAAAGACCAATTTTGATATTCATTACAATTAAAAATTTGAATAAAAAAACGCTCATTAAAAGACGCTCATGAGTATAATCGTCAATATATACGTAATGCTGAGCAAAAAAAAGACGCTTATAAAAAGTCGCTCGTGAGTTTATTCGTGAATAAATATGTATTGCGGAGCGCGAAGAAAAATCACTAATAAAAAAACGTTTACAAAAAGACGCTCATGAGTATATTCGTCAATATATATGTAATGCCAAATGAAAAAAAGAGGCTTTTAAAAAAACGCTAATCACGCTCAAGAACTCAAGTATCTCAAAAACAGCTTCAAATCCAATATTTTTCTGAAAAATTTAAATTAATGACCAATTTTGATATTCATTATAATTGAAAATTTGAATAAAAAAACGCTCATAAAAATACGCTCGTGAGTATATTCGTCAATATATATGTAATGCCGAGCAAAAAAAAGACGCTTATAAAAAAGCTCTTATAAAAAGACGCTTATTAAAAGACGCTCGTGAGTTTATTTTTGAATAAATATATGTATTGCCGAGCGAAGAAAAATCACTAATAAAAAAACGTTTACAAAAAGACGCTCATTACGCTCATCACGCTCATCACGCCCAAGAACTCAAATACCTCAAAAACAGCTTCAAATCCAATATTGTTCTGAAAAATTTAAATTTATGACCAATTTTGATATTCATTATAATTGAAAATTTGAATAAAAAAACGCTCATAAAAAGACGCTCGTGAGTTTATTCGTGAATATATATGTAATACCAAATGCAAAAAGAGGATTATAAAAAAAACGCTTATCACGCTCAAGAATGCAAGTATCTCAAAAACAGCTTCAAATCCAATATTTTTCTGAAAAATTTAAATTAATGACCAATTTTGATATTCATTATATTTGAAAATTTGAATAAAAAAACGCTCATAAAAAGACGCTCGTGAGTTTATTCGTCAATATTTATGTAATGCCAAATGAAAAAAAGAGGCTTTTAAAAAAACGCTTATCACGCTCAAGAATGCAAGTGTCTCAAAAACAGCTTCAAATCCAATATTTTTCAGAAAAATTTAAATTAATGACCAATTTCGATATTCATTATAATTGAAAATTTGAATAAAAAAACGTTTACAAAAAGACGCTCATCACGCTCAAGAACTCAAGTATCTCAAAAACAGCTTCAAATCCAATATTTTTCTGAAAAATTTAAATTAATGACCAATTTTGATATTCATTATATTTGAAAATTTGACTAAAAAAACGTTTACAAAAAGACGCTCATCACATTTGGATCCGAAATACGAAATGGGGGGTGCTGGCATGTCTCTGGCACCCCTCTGTAAGAAATGCGAATAACTTCGGAAGGGATGAAGCACTAACGACGGGATTAAAAGCACTAACGTGCACCAACGAAGCACAAACGAATGAAACCAATTTAGACCCGAAAATCGAAATGGGGGGTGCTGGCATGTCCTTGGCACCCCCCTGTAAGAACTGCGAATAACTTTGGAAGGGATAAAGTACTAACGATGGGATAAAAAGCACTAACGAAGCACAAACGATCACCCCGGGTTTTGAACCGAAATTCAAAAAGGGGGGTGCCAGCGACATGGACCTTCTAGTTACGTGGATATATGCAAAAACTATCTTCTATTTCGGTTGTATTTCTTTCATGCTCGAGTCCAGGTAATTTAAAATGTAAAGCAATAGGTTTCACCTTACCTATAACTTGAATTATTTAATTAATAATAAGCGGAATAGATTGCTTTTTTTCTTAATATTTTCCTTGAAAATATGTTCTGTTTCAAACATCTAAGGACTGATTTAAAAATCTAGGTCTCAAACAGATCAGTATTGTTTTTATAAAAATAAATTGTATGAAACAAACACCAATTAACAGCAGCTGTGACATAAGCAATTATAAAAACATTTTACCGTGAATTTTAAATTTTACAATAAATATTTTCAACTATATCAACATACTACTAGTGTGACCGCAGTGCCAATCGTCTCGTAAACAAATAATTGATTATTAATAAAATAGAACACTGACTAAGTTCACACTGCGTTATGCTACATTTATTTTCATCATATAATAAGCATTAAGATGGCACTGCATACTTTGTTGGACCCCAAACGACCGGACGATACAAAATATATAAAATCATTGTGAGAACTGATAATCCAAACTTAACGAGATGAAAGCTATATGTGTATTTTAAATTTGACTTTTCTATATATATTTTTTTTTCGTTAAAGAGTGCGAGCGAAAAATAATAAGCTGTAATTTTATGACTATGTAAAAAGTGAACTTTTATTTCTATTCGCTACCTGTAAAATACATACGATAACTTTTTGTAGCTATTACAACATGAGTAGGTAGTAGGTACAATACGATTTATTTTATGTCTATATCGTATTTTTACATAATACAACATATTTTATGATATTATATATTCCGATAAAATGCATATCATTTATTAAAAATATCCGACAGCAGTTACAGTGCGTTAACGGGCTAAAATTTTGTTGTCCTCTAAGACTCTAAACATATAACGACCGATCAACGAATAAAACTTTTCATTTATTTACTAAAAACGATAGGTATATAATAAATAAAAAAGGATACCCGAAACTCCTAACGAGGTGTTAGGAAGAGCGAGTTAGAGTTCCCAGAGCCCTCATCCCGTAAATACGATTTCGATATGACAATCAGAAACTTATGACAAGTGCCATGAGGATTACGTACGCGTTAAAAAAATATATTTTATTTCCACGAATCTATAGAGGAAAAATCAGCTAAAAATAATCGCTTGAAAAACAAACACAAAAAAAAATTAATTCGCATTTTATACAGTATTTTTTATTTTTTTTTCATTTAACTCACCACTAACTCAGTGACTGCGCCTAAATTATGATTTAAAAAGTAAATTTGAAAAAGTACTGACAGAAAATTAAGCGTCTTAGGCTATGTTAGTACTTGCAATATATTGAATAAACAAAAACTAATACAGTAAATAATAATAATAAAAATATAAATTTAGACAGGAAAAATATTGCTACTCCTTCAAAACTGTTCTTACTAAATAAAAATTGTTCATTTTATAATCCACAATCTGTTACATTAAGTGAATTAATGCAAATGATGATTAATGCAAATATATCTGTTGGTATACAAATACACAACATTATAATCGTTGCTTCTAAAACAAAAATATATGTTGTCATCAAAAAAAGTATATAGAACTTAAAAATAGTAAAAATTATAGAAAAAAATTGTGGTAAATTGGAAGCTGGTTAACAGCTATGTCATCGTCAATGTCGTGTCGTGCTGTGTCGTGTCATGGCCAAATATCGAGCTCAGCCCAACTCTGAAAATATCCCGGTAGATCATATGGTTAGTGAATAATAGTATGATTACAAAAGCCAATCCGTGATATTTACGGATATTGCATAACTACTCTTATCTAATCTCTTGGTATAAAATAGAGAAAGTAAAAACTATTATTGAAATATTTAAATTGTAATCACAAATAATAACTAATAGTTATAAATAATGATAATACCTAAATAGTAACAGTTAACAATTAACCATAAAGCCATATTGGTATATATGTTACGGGCAAAGTATACAATTTGGGCGTTTTCTACAATGCCCGGACATTTTGTACAATGCCCGGCCGTTATATAAAATGCCCCTCGTATATCGGGCAGGTTAGATAATAATAATATATCCGTAAAGTATAGTCAAAATGTAATGTATAATGAATACTATAAGATTTATATTATTAGAAATTTCACTATTTCACTTAATTACTAATAATAACTAATTACTACTTTTCACTTATTGTCGCATGTACTGCTTCGGTGGCATTTTGATGTGCATAATCGTCCCGATGCTTTGCACTGGCACTTCCGTGTCTTACATTTTTGTACACACGTACATCGGTCGTAGCCTTGACCACCTAAATATTTTCAATGTCCTGGTTAGCTCACTAATATACGGTTGACCATTTGGTGGTAGCTGATAACAATACAGTGACTGGATGTGACAGCCACTAAAAACTGATAACAAGTTTTATAAATCATAATCAATTAAAATTAATTAAAATGTATTTAAGTGCTTACATAATATTTTGAGAGGTAAACTCCTAAAAATATGCATTATTTTTATACCGGAAAATTTTACTTTTGTAAATTTACCGCACTTACTATCCCAAAAAATGTTATTTTGTTATGAATTCAAATTTTACCATTTTTTAAAAGAATTTAGTGAATTATTTATTTATTGTTAAAATAAATTTTAATATTAGATATTCGAAACTTTTTATTTTGTTTGAAACTATTAATATTGTGGTTATTTATGGGTAGGTACATTTTTTTTTTTGATAATTACATTTTTTAGTATATTATGTGAGCGTACTGTAAATTTTTAAGTACTGGGTATTTTAAAAAGTTCATGAACTTTTCAAGAATTCTTTAAGTTTTATTCAAAAAATATTGTTAACTGAAAACATTTTTTATTCCCCTGAGCTGTGGTCTATGAGGTATTACAACTCACGAGTGCATTAAAAAGCAGTTTTCTTTACTTTTAAATATATTTTATTGACATTTTTATTTGACTATAAAATAAATTAGTAAGTACTGAGAAATGAGAATGGTGTATATGATGTGTTCTTCCGTTCCATTTGCTTTAAGTGGATTGCAAGAAGTGATTTGCTGTCATAGTCTAACACAAAACGCAACATCACAGAAATTTAGAAGCGTTCTATTTCCAACGTACCGCTTTATCTAGTAAAGTATTAGAATAAATAAGAATTCTAAAAATAGATTTGAATTAAGTTAAATCTGATTCAGATCGTCTTTTTCATATTTTTGAATCCTCTTAAATTCAAAAAAGTAGTCTACATAAAAAATGTGGAATCTAAAAAATGATCATACTTCAACTTTTGGAGAAAAAAATCAAAAAATATCGGAAAGTTGATATAAAGTAAACTTGACGATAAATTTAAATCTGTTTTCAAAACTCTTATCTCTTTTCTAGATCAATCGGTAATAGATCTAGGTACGTTGGAAGTAGAACAATTCTAAAACCCAAGTTTCGCGTATGTTAGACAATTGCAGAATATTACAATACTCTTAAAATTAATGTACAGATTCATATTTAATACAAAAGGTTATTGTTAAAACTAGACTAAAACATTATTCAATATAAAATGATGCTAAAATAAAAATTACATATTGTATAATATAATTATAAGTAATAAGTAACTATATATAATACCCATCATTGTTTTGAAATTGGTGTGAAATTAAAATGTCATAGTTATATATTTATAATGACTATAATATACTATTTGTTTAATTATATTTTATCGACTTATGGCCCAAAATACATCAGATAACATATACATACAAGATGATTCACCAATTATGCTCACCTCATTTTTTCTTCAATAATGCAGTTAATCAGCTATCTGATTTTTGAAATCATAAAATATACTTAAAGCCAAAAAGCCATATTTTCAAATTCTTGAAAACTGTTTGTACTACTTAAGGAGTGTCCTGAAGAGATATAAACTTCTGTTTTTCAAATGAGAACCCACTTTTTTTACTGTAAATTATTTAGTGAATAATTTTTCTGATGATGTTGGCATATCAAAAACAAAATTCGTAATTTTTGAGTTATTTATTTTTGTTTACTAAGGATAATAATTTATAGGTCCAAGATAATGGATTTGGAAGATATGTGGTCTATGGTGATTCGAACATTTTAGTGATTACTATTAATCTATCAATATTATTAATTTGTAAAAATGGTCCAAGTATGATAAATAAGTACTAGATTTAATATTATATAATATTATATAGGTACTTGATATTTTTGTAATACCATTTTTAGAGGACTATATCAGTGGCGCCGAACTAAAATTTAAAAGGACGAGTGATTACATACTTGGAATGCCTAGTACCCACCCAGAGTTATAAATATGAAAAGGTTAGTGACCTTACCCCTACGCCCCATTTTAATCACCATAAGATGAATAGTCATACATTTCAAGAATGTATGTAATAATAATGTATAATAAATATATAAATATGTAATAAATAGTACAAGGTTCCTCATAAGTTATGATTGTAGATATTTAATAATATTAAAGATATAATATTGGCACAATTGTTTTAATTTAGAAGCATAATATGAATATCCAATTTTTGCAAAAATAATAAAATTCACGAACATTTACAAATGATTTTATATTAAAAAATGTATAGATGAATTAATTGATTAGTTAAATTGGTACAAAATAATCAAGTCAAAAATCTATTTTAAAATTATTTTCCCGGCTTGATGATGACAATAATTGACGAATGCGTTAATTATTTTTCCGTTCCCACGCGAAATTTCAGTTATGACTTATCGCTACCTAGTTGATTTTTTCGTCTGTTACTCGTTCTGGTTTTTTGAATTAATTTACATTTTCCCTATTAACGTCTATTATATGCTCGTATTTAGCTGATTACTGTGTGCTATTCGAAAATTAAGATGTAAAAACTAGTGGTTGGGTGTTTTTAAATGAACTATGTATAATTGTACCTATGATGCATATATTATGATTAATGTACTATTTGTGATAATAAAAACATTTAATATCTTCATCATTGTCGATTGAAATATCCTTTTCAAATGAATTCATCATAAGTGATTCCAACAATACATTACTCATTTATAATTAATCAATATGAAATATCATCAGACTATAATATCTTAATCAACCACCAACTAACTCACCCACCACCCACCTTCCATAATATAATAGGAGAGCAACCGCCCCTCTTAAGACGAAACTATATTATTATCTTTATTATAAACATTTTTAATAACTGAAAAACTACCTGTTCAAATTTTGAATTAAATACGTCAACATTTTTAGAAAAATTATCCACTAAATAATTTACATTAAAAAATTGGGTTCATGATTTGGTGCACATTTCAATGTAAATTACCAAAAACATAGAGGGTTTCATTCAACAGTTTTGTACACCGAGACACATAAAAGCAGCGCCGCAAAAGTATCTTTAGTTCGAATAACCAAACTGACGCGACGTAGTGCCATCGCCATAATAATAAATACTGATAAAATATAACGTCCAAATAATAACAAGATTCATATTATGCAACGCACACGAATATAATATATATACACCTAGAGTTTTTTTTATACATTAAAAAAACCTGTCAATCCGAGAATATCCAATGTATTTCCCGTCCGGGGAAAACGAACGCGAAAATATTCAAATTTCATAATAATAATAATAATAATATTGATAATAATGTATAATATTAGTAAACGCGAGCCCGCGTAATGCTATATATTACACCGTCGGACCATCTAGATAAACATTCTTTAATTTCCTCCGGCGCTGACGATGAAAAGTTTTTCACCATTTCATAAATTTGATGGATTTAATATAATACAACTCAATATATTTTTTTTCGACAGCCCAGCAAATATAACGTGCGTGCGTTTTCTTTGCGTTAAATACGTTTAACGGGGGAAAAAAAACCTTCGACGTCAGCGAAATCGAAAACTTATTATATATAATATGCACCAATATATATAATATTATATTATACACGAGGACGCTCGCCGCAGCCGATACATCGGTACAAGAAGAGTTCGTTTAAAAGTTTGTTTTCCGGTACTCGGACTGCAATATAATTTAATTTATATATATATATATATATATATGTAGGGAAAACGCGTATTATTTTGTTCTTAAATATTTTTTCACTGACCGGTGATTACTGCAGTTTCTCCGATGGTGGCGAGTGGCGGTGGGTGTCGAACGCTGTTTTCGCGGACACGTGTACAACACTGCACGCAATATCTTATTTCATATATTATATTATCATTATTATTATGGTCGATCACAATGGCCGTAATCATTGCGGCGCTACATTTATGTTTATTTTCTACCATCGTCGCTGGTGCTCCTGTGGAAAATAATGTGTAGGAAAAAAATCCTTGAAATATTCAGCCCGTAATTCGATTGAACCGTACGCGCCGGAAAAAGTTTGCTCGTTTGTGGAAATCGACAGGACACAACAAATATTGCTTTACAGAGATGATTACACTCGACATCGGCGGTTTTTAAAAGTCATTCTCCGCGCCGGAACACGGAAAATGTTTCCCCGAAGTTTATGCTCGTGGAGAGAGAAAAAATATGCTCCGGATAAATATTGTATGTATACATGCGTGATTATAATATAAATTTGGTTCTATATACCAAAAAACTTACTCAGGGTTTATCAAAAGACCGGAAAACTTTCGATCAATACTAAAAAATTGTCACATATGTGTCAATATGTGTGTGTGTTCCGAGAGGAGGAATCTCTGGAAAACACAGTTTAAAATCACATGTGAATTGAATCATAGATAAACAGCACGCTTGGGAGTAAAGGGTGCATCGTGCATGAGTATATATCACATGTAGTTCAGTATACACACTGTGAAGTCATTTTCAGCGCGATTATTTTTTTGTGAATTGCAATAACATATCATGCCTGTATAGTAGTACATTCTATTGTTTCGTCATTACTCATTACATACTATAACCTTCTATATTATTCGACCATATAATTTTTAGAATATTTTATCCGTTGAATAGTATTGTTTACCTGGCCCATTATTTAATATCACATGTATGACTACAATAAGGGCTTACCGTATCTAATAGTAATCTTTCGCTCTATGATAATTCCTAAGTAAATTCCTACAGTTCCCCTTCTTAATAATTGAAGTTTGAAAATGTGGTCCATATAATTAAACATAAATAATATTAAAATCAAAATTTGAATAAAAACATTATTAAAGGATAAATGGCTGTGGTGAGCAAAGAGCATTTGTGGTAAATCACCCTGTATATAATGTATAAAATGCTTCTGTGAGCTTTCCAATCAATTAGTTTAACTCGAGCGTATATTATAAGTGCATACATTTTATACATACAACATTTGTTTATACAGCACAATAACCACGAGCTTTCGATACCTCATTATACAAATGTGGTCTCACTGGAATTTTCCATGAACAATTTATTTTATACACTGTCCTCTTCATAAAACGTAGGGCTTAGAAACACTCTGATGCACAAATTATTAGATTATCATGATTTGAAAAATATGTGCTTACATTATTGTTGATAGGTACCGTTTAGTTATTGTCTGTTTATTTTTTTTTAACCCATATAATAAACTTGATACACCACTAAAGTTTGTTCGGACATTGGTTTTATACAAACAAAAAGTAATTTGAAACCATATGTTTAAGTGTGCAGTATTATTTATCAAACAATTTTAAAACAATGATAAATCTTGGAATTCAAAAATTATTCTAGTAAAGCTGAAGTATATTTATTTTAATGATTACAAATTACAATATAAATTGAACGTTCATAAACATATTATAAGTCGATTATAAAGATAAAAGTTGAGTAAAATTTTTTGAATTACGAGTATATCAAATCCAATATAGTTGGTATCTATATTAATAATATGATAATAACATTATAATGTGCAGTAAATTATAAAAATGTATTGAACAATTTGAAGAGCTTTTGAGTTTTTGAATATACAATAATTAAACTATCATAGTTATTTATACTAATTAATAAAATAAACTAAAGTATTGATCTTTCGCTAATTTAAAATTAGAATGACACATATACATTTTATAACTTGTAATTTATTTCCGAGCGTTATTCAATAAGAAAATCGCAATATTTTATTGATAGTAATAATAGAAAATGCTAAATTGCAAAAATTTTAATTCTTTACAACTGTTCTAATAATTAATAAAGCCTCCGCTTAACCGATAGAGTCCACAACCGAAACTGTAGTCCAGACCACCAGCAACGATTTCAGTGGCAGAACTACTTATTTATTGAGCGACAGTTTAAAGACGTCCGCCGAAAAAGTCGTGGTCAGGCTGTTCGAGCTGGTAAGTAGGGATACCAATAAACAATACCATGGACCTGACCACATCTATTTTACAGTCGCACCTAATCCCAATCCGGTGAGCTTATGGGCAAGGACTAAGACGTCTATGATGTTCAGAAACATGACCTTGAGCTGACCATTTGTCAACATCAACAAAACACTGAATTTCAAGTGCATATTAGAAACATCGACTTAAAACACTAAAAAGACAATTTATAATGTAAATTATAATATTATACCAAGCGGATTTCAAGGTCCATCAAAGAATGTATTGTAAAAATCTCGAAAACCGTTGTTTAGATTTGTAGAACTAGTTGATTGATTATATCAATATTGCTATAGAATTAAATAATATAATAGCATACAAGGTGAGTTAAATTAGCTAAAAAAATCGAGTATTCATTTCCACTTTAACACTGTTATTTAATTCTAAATTATTAGTGTTCAACGGTACCATTTTTAAAAGAAAATATCGTGGAAGTACAACATTTAAAATTTATTATTTTCAATCTTGAAACTTTTTGATTTTTTGCTTGTAGAAACGAATTTATTGAGACAGCATTTAACGAAATTTGAATGCTTAAAGTAAAACAGAGCTTACCTAAAACCAAACTGTACGTCTTTTGAAATCCCCATCGAATTCAATAATAAATAATACGTGTTGTAGACTTGTAGTTATGTATACTACAAAACAATATAGTGTAAAACATTACCGTGTTGAAAGCCTTAAAATTATTAATCTTTATTAAAATTCAACCGACAACTATGAAAATGCATGTGACGTAAACCTGTTCTTACGCCTTGTGCTATAGTGTATAAATTAATTTTTTTATCGTATTAAACAGTTTAAAAATAAATATTTATATGGAGCACAAAATTTGAATCATTTTAAAGGTAAATTAGTAGGTAAGTTATTCCCTTAAAATCTATACTTAAAACCTAAAAATAATGTGATTACAATTCCGTAAAAAATATTGTAATTCAATCAAATGGTTAAACGTAGAAAGGTTTCGTTACAAGTTTAATTCGCTATAGTTTATTAATAATTATTAAATAACTCATTTTATTTTATTTTATTCTAATTGTTCTATAATTGGAAATGTTTAATGGCTTAATTTTTTTCGACACATCAGTTTTAGATTCTGTCGAAGCGATCATTTTACAATGATATAATATTGATATGTGTGTTTTTTGGGGGGTTAAACGACAATTTTTCTAGTTCAAAAAATGCTTGGATTTTAATTTTTGAGGGTGGTTTTTAGTAGCGAATTAGAGCTAGTTGGTACCTTGGACTTTCCACGTTTAAAGTTAAAATTTGGAAAAAATGAGATATAATAAAAATAAGAGTATTTAGATATTTTTTTATAATTTATATTTTTACAACAATACAATCCCTCTTCAATTGTCATAACGAAACGATTAAGTTATTTGTACATTGCTTTGACATTGCAGGATACCTAAAAGTAACTTTCAAGTCATGTTACTATGCGAGGACTTTGCATTCATATATTTTAACTACAGTTATAACTCTTGAGTTTTTGACTTTATAAAACTTACCCAACTGTTTCACCTTACATCAATAATTGCCAATCGAGACAAACGATATAATATCCACTAAAGACTTTTTAACTTTTTCATTTAATACACACTTCAAGGTTTGTTTTACAAGTATACAACTTACCAATTACAAGTTAATAATTATGTTTCTTTTTTAATATTAAATGATTAGTCTTATAATTATTACTCATTTTGATGTCATAACAGATATGTGTAGCGCCATAGCTAATTTATTTGTAGGTACGCTTGTAAATAATAATTATTTGCAAACGATTTCCTTTTTTTTATTCAAATAATTATAAAAAATATTTTAAAGTTTATTTATTCTAAAAAATGTTATTTAGAATAGGTATAAAATATTAATTTTAGAAACACAGACATCAGGTCAAAACGAATTAATACTGCAGGCGCACTGCAAATACTACCTACCCTTTTTTAACCTTTTTTTTGTCCAGACGCCACTCGCTTACAACAGTTATAATTTAAGGCACAATAAGAAGAAGTACATAATAAATATATATATATATATTATATAAATACACAATCTGATTTACCCTGTTTTCTCGTTTCACCACTTTTGCTATTTAAAACGAACAAACTCCGCACCGCAATAATTATAATAGCGGTTTACAATAAAAAAAACACAGACGTGTAATAATCGGCCGCCGTCAATAGTATGAATCCGAGAATCAAAATAATACGGTCGTTTTTATAGTCATTCAATAGTATTTTAATAACAATTAGTAACACGCTGAAAGAAAAATAAATGATAATATTCAATGTATGAAAAAACGGGATACGCAAATACCAGATTTCGAAAAATCGATTTTCTTATTTTGTCGTAATTCAAAAACAACTAATATAACTTACATTTTCACTAAATGTTTTTATTAGCATCTGCTATAATGCATTGTGTGAATTTCAGAATAAATAGCCTTTTTTGAAGTATTTACAGTCGTTTAAATTTTGGAGTTTTAAAAATAAATATCGATAAATGAATTTTTGCTTGGTCAAAAAGCTTATAAATTCAATACAAGGTTCCTCATACTCTTTTTTCACTTGACTTAAAATGTGATAACATTAAATAGTATGTAGGTATATATACTAATCATCGTGTATTATGCAACTGGCCCGGGCGTCTGGCAATAACATTTGTGAAATGATCCTATTGGAATATAAGCATTTTGTGTGTTGTGAATGCGGGATTTCGATATTTTCTTATCAAATGTTGTAAGAAAAAATTAATTTTTAGTTTATGTTAAATCGTTTTTTTATTTGATAACAAATAACTAGCATGCAATTCTAATTCAATTCAATGATTGATTTGTATAGAGATTTCAAGTCCAAATTTGGACGATATTAGATATTTAATAGTTATTTCGTTGTAGTTTAAAAATACTTTTCGAGGGTGCTTGAAACTTTTAAAGTATATTATTATTATATTTTATACACTCAATGACATTTCAAATGCGGTGTTTTCGCCAAAAATTAATTCAACCTATTGTATTATCAATAGTTAAATAAATTATTTTAATAGCAATATAATGTCATAAAAAAAACTTAGTTATTTAGGCGGCTGACTGTCTTCGTTCAAATTCGTTTTTTGTATAGGTACCTACAATGATTTTATATCATTGAATTCAAATTTGACACATCTATTACAGTAACCCCACTCGACACCCACTGTACAACAGAGTGGTACCCACTTGGCTGGCCTTTTTTTGTTGTTGTTGTTTCATTGTTGATCGCTATTGTTGAGATAACTTTTAGAATAGCAGCGTTTTAATGATATTTACACTTCTAATCGCAGATAATGATAAAACAATTCGATAATCACATAGAACTAAACTGCACTAAAGTAATAAATATACAATATAGTTACACGGAAAATACTATATCATATAAGTACTAGTATTTATATATAAAATACATTATTTAATAATATAAAAAATAAACTCAAATTCAAAATTGTCTGTGACCCACCGGACACATATTTGCGACCCACTTTTGCGTCGTGACCGACAGTTTGGGAACATCTGCAGTTTTATAAGTATACACTATCCCCGCTCTTACCTGTTTTATTACAATTTAATAACGCATATCACCGATTATTACCGATCTATATCTACTGCAAAAATAACAGAATTTTATTAGGTTTTTTTAAAAGACTCGCATGGCTTAATTATATCTATTTACAAATCTGAATATAATATTTCGTTTAAAATAATGTCATAGTTAGTAAAATACCTATAGGTACTATACTAACGAGTTTTAAATTATGACAAACAATGATACTCATAAACAAATAACAATACCTACGTATGATCACAAACCGTTATTGTGTGTACAGACATCAAGCGATTGATTAACGATTATATACAATTATTAATAATATCGTATAACGATAATTTGAGTAACAAACATTAAAGTAGCTTATTATTAGTGTTTAAGAAAGTATCTATTAACCGAATGACCTTTGATACGATACAACGAAAATTACACTACCTATTTGTAAACTATCGAAAATATACGTTAATGTACAGTAAATAGATGATAATAATTATTATTGCTAGGTAAATAATCTAGTTATAACATTATATTCGACAAACATTATGCTAATTATGTGTACTCTGAAATGTTTCAATAAACCATTAATCGAATGGACTTAAATACACGTAAATCGATGCAAATAGTATTACACAATGTCTGTGGAATGCAGTGCGAATAGAGTGAAATGATACATTGTATTAAGAAACATTGATATGTAACGGAACACGGATATCATTGTATTATTTTAACAAATAATAGAAATAATAATATTAAAAGTTATATATTTATTCTATTGTATTATGTAAATAAATTTTACAATTGTATTCTTATAAAAACAGTTATAAAATACCTAAAAAAATAATAATAAATATATAAAAAAAACACAAATTTACCACTATAGTAGCCAGTAGGTATATTATACAGGTCAGTGGCAATGGCGTTTTTTATGGAGACGATGATAGATTTATAGTTATTAAACTTATTTTTGACATACTTTTGGCCCTGTTCACTGAGGAAAACCTCTTATTGGTGAACACTGAACAATCTTTATTATAATTATCTTTTTTTGTATCAATATAATAAAAAGTTCGATAATTGTAAAGGGACCCGTCGATTCCGCAAGAACTGGTTCCAATTCCATTTTTACAATTATTGGAACCCAATGTTTTGTTTTTTATATTTTTAAGCAGTATAAGCGCTTTTTAAATTAACAATTGAAATTAAATATATACACCATTATTTTTCAAACTCTTGCCTTATGATGCATAATCCATAATTCGTTCCCGCGGGTGCTTTATGATTCCCGCTCATCCCCACGTGTTCCTGGAAATTATTCATCCCTAACTGCGATAATTAAACATAATTTATGTTAATATTTTTTTCATTATTATTTTAAATCTGAAATCCACACAGGCCATCACTGCTGCATATTTTTATCGGACATTTCATCACATTACTATTATCGTTTATCACGGATTCATAATTAAAATATGGGTGCTGGATGTATGCCTACTTGATAATACATAGCTATAACCATACATATTAGGTGTATACACGGTATTATGATTTATTGTTCGCGTAAACTGATCGTATTACTTTTCCTTATTCAATAGTTGTGGTTTAAAACGGTTTGGCATTTAAAGAAATGTATTAGTAATATCTTCAAATATTCAGTGGCCCATCTATTGAGCCAGCCCAGTATGCTAGTGCGCTACAGGTGTTTGCACCTGCATATTATATTGTGCTTACGTCATTATTCATATTAAAAAATGGTGTGATTTTAGTTAATTTATGAATTTTTTATTTAATGATTACTCGTCCACTGGGTACTTATATACAATGTTGATATTTTATAAATTATATACACTGAACCTCGGATTAAAGATCGAAATGAGGCTCCAGAACACCAGACACTTAGTGGAACTCACTCAACTCTCAAACTTCAACCACACTTACTTCAAAACATTTTTAATTACTATACTTTTTAAAGGTTGTATATGGTTTTATAATTTTGTGCCATTAAAAATAAAATAATATTGTGTAATATTATAATACACATTATACAATTTAGTATAAAACTATTTAAACTAAGATACGTCTTTATAGTCACCACAAATACCACGGCAACAAATTATATTTTAAGAATTAAACACAATAATTGTAAAATTCACTTCACGCGAATAGGCCATAAACAACTAATACCAATTGATAATTAATATGCTATAATATGCTAATAATATTAATTAGGTATTGATTACAATTCAATAAGTAGGTGCCTGCATAAAAATACCACGTACTACATTGAACTAAACATTTTTCAAAAAAACTCCTATTTTCAATAAATTACAAACTTTGTCAGATTGTTATCATATATAAATATTATAATCAGTGGCGAATTCTCCAGCCATGCTCAGCAAGCGTAGGAACAAAAACGTTATCAATAAAATTACAAAAATTATTTTGTAATCAATAATAATATTACGTATTTTAAAACGAACATAATGAATGAAAATAATGTCATCTGTTTCTGTTCTACTTATCTGTGTTTATCTTTATTGTAACATTTAATGACAGAGCATGCGATTGATGTGTGCGCAAGCTATACGACGCTTGTTATCGCTGTGAAATTATATTATATAATTAATCATTATTAGTATTTTTTTTTTGCAATATGAACCTGTTTGGTTTGATTTTTTAAATTGCATTTGAATGAGTGCATTAAAAAAATTGTTATAGAAAAATACGGGCCCAGGAACGGTGGGACCGTACTCTAAGCTCCACTTAATCCCATTTAGCTTGCTTGACAACTTTTGTTGTATATATTCCTTATCTGACATCTATACACCTATGACATAATGGGTCATAGGTACCTGGTACATACATTTTGTTTGTGCTAATCGGTATCGCCATACCATTGAACTTTATCGCATAGGTAATATGGTATATTATATTTTAATAATAATACAAACCATATTTTTCTTACAGGCTCTGTAGCGGGCAACAGCATCACGGGATTTCAGTTGTACTTAACTGTTTCAGTTCGTGCTTATTAACCGATAATAGAGTTGTTGGTATTAGGATAACGACAGTCGACATTTCGTGTGAATTACGAGATAAAATGCTATAGGTAAATAATTTATCAGTCTAAGTATCATTAAATTTTCGTGTCCCATCATTTCATCATAAATAATTTACCGCACGACAATTTAACGCAAATAATTGACGACGAGATAATTCATCCGCGCAATAAAAATGTACCGAAACAATATATTTATCGAAACTTATAGCAGTACCTATAGCAACTATTATATTTTAGTCTTAATAAATACCAAATGTATAACCAATGAAAAAAAAATTATAATAATATGAGCAACCAAGCCTACCAAAGTACCAACTAACAATAGTACCTATACCTATATTTCATATCTGTATTCTATATTTTATACTTAAAACTTAAGCCTACAATATTAAATATTAGTCTGTATAGGCATCATGTCATCGCATTTGAAAAATAGGTCTTATATAATATGCAATGGTAAGTTACTAATCTATACCAGGGGTCTTCAACCAACAAAGACCTCGTTTTTTTTTTCACGAACGCATTTTTAGCATAGCATAATAGTATATTCTTTAATACATTTTTAATCCTATAGTTAAGAGATTCCCAAACTGTGGGTAGCAGAAAGTATTGAATTTAAACTATGAGGTTTCCATTAATTTTCATTTTATTTACTGATTTTTCCTTAATTATTTTTAGATAAACATATACAGGTACCTACATTACATTTTGATGGATTCAGAAAATATTCTGAATTTCTAAAGATGGGCTCCATAAAATATGAATTGGTGGTCCCTACTCTATACGAGTGTCGAGAAAATTTTATGCGCGTAAATTTAAGAGAACGTTATACCCGCATGTGTTGTCTCCGTCTTACAAGTGTGTAACAAACAAAAGTGTTTACAAACAATTTACAATTTTAAAATACTCATAACTCGCTTTAAAATTAAAATATAATAAAAAACCCATCAGGTTGACTAGATAATAATCTTACCTTTAGATTTTATAAGAGGTCAATTTACTCTATTTTTTAAATTAACATAGATAAACGTGTTCTGCGGAGTGTTAAATATGCCATGTTACACACTTGTAAGACGGAGACAACACGTGCGGGTATAACGTCCTCTTAAACCAAGATGGCAACAACAAATAACTAATAAGCGTCTGGTCGACAAACGCAATACACACACACACACACATACATACATACATACATACATACATACATACATACATACATACATACATACATACATACATACATACATACATACATACCTACATACGCACAATATACACACACTATACCACATTATGTATAACACGCGTCTTTATTATTGTTAGAAATGCACAGTAGGTAGGTACAATATGATAATAAATAATTATTATATACTCGTTGATAAAAGGGCCGGGTCAGAAGGGCACTCCTAATCGCGGCGGCGGCAGAGTCCATCGCGCGCGTCGTCTCTGAACGCCAGCACCAGTTACTCGCGGCTCAATAACTACGCGCACACGCAACGCGACCCACCCAGACTTACACGGATCGGTCTCGTACCTGAGGTAAATTCGTCGAGTGCCAAACAATCTTCTTGTCACGTCGCCGCCAATCGTCATCAACCCAATCCACGAAATCGTTCCGTCGTCGGCATGAAGGCGGCCGTCGCAGTAGCCGTCGCGCTCATCCTGTGCGGAGCTCTTCCGTTCGTCACAGGTACGTGGCAGGGTGCACTTATAATATCATATTAGTTATTATTAGGTATTACGTATTTTACACGCGACACCCCAGAAAATGTACGCTTTTCGATCGTCGCTGTTTTCCACTTCCCTCGTCGTACGACCGTTTTACGATCGCAATATATCCAGTAAGTAACGGCTGCACCATAATAATATATGAAGTTTATCATTGCGACCGGACGACGTGTGCAGCGGAGATTTCCATTTGCAAATTGTATCTTCCGTCCTCGCGCGCGTAGCTATATATGAGAACTATATGACGTTTCCTTAATCTCAGGTCCGCAACACATATTATTATTATTATTATTATTATTACTATTATTATAATATATAATATACCTACGCCGCGCATAAATCTGACCACCATTACGCCACTGAAGTCCATAAATACACACACAATATTTCAATATTTACACGCTATATATCATGGTACACACATATACCGCGTGTGTACCACCACTGCAGCAGTAATGCACGGCGACTTGTATACACATCTACGCGGCAGTACACATAATTACCTAATACCTATAGCTACGGTTGGAGTAATTAATCGTCGCCGCTGTTGTAATATATAATATTATAATATGTGTACTTTACTCGGCTTTTGGTCGTCGTCGAACGTTTCAAAACACAACTAAAAATCAAAGCTGGGCATTAACGAGTTAAGAATTATAATCAAGTTAAAATGTTAAGTTAATATTAACAAAGTTAAATAACTCGTGACTTTTTTTAGAAACTAATTTTTAACATATTTAACGTGTTAACATCAAGTTAATTGTATACAAATGTATTCAAATTAAGTTAAGTTTTAAATTGTATACTATTATACTAACCATTAATTTATTATTTTGTTGGTTTGAAAATTATTACTAGATAATATCAACAATATGCCTAAGACTACACAAAAAATATAGATAAATTCCTGGTTATATGTATAATTATTACTGGTTTGGGTTTAAGATACCCACAACCCACATAAAAGTATTTTGTAGTTAGCCGATAAATAGTACCTACCTGTTTTAAGTTTAGTATTTAGTAGTCAGGTATAAACTAGATACTACTATACTAGATATCTACAGATATCTCAAATTTTTTTTTGGAGGGGGGAAGTTGGCTGAATAGTTAATTGGCCACCTTAAAATCCTCTGTAAGTCCTCTGACTCCTGTCTCCTACATGCACAGAACTACGAGCTTGAATAATTTCTAAATTCATCAACATTTTGTATGCAACCTTTTTTTGTTCTTACTGATGCGATAGTTATTACAATTGTAATTAAATTAATTTTAACTTAATTATTTTTTTATCCATTCATTTTTAACTTAACGAAATTATAAGAAAAATTATAAATCAACTTTTAACTTTACTTACTGATCTTATATTGACTATTAACTTAACGAGTTGAAAAGAATCGTTAACTTGCCCAGCCTTGCCAAAAATGATACAATATATAATATAATGGCGTAACTAGTAGAAATATTTGGACGCGCTCGTCGATGCTTTTGTTATGCTTAAGACGCGAAATATTATGAATTTATGATACACGCGTATATATTATCACCATGATGGTTATAACTTATAAATAAGACCATAATATAGTGTTATCCGCAAACGTATCGACGGTTTAGTATCTATATCAACCATCGTAAACCTACAGATTGGGATTTAAATATACTTACTGATTTTAAAGTCATTCCTAAAATCTTTCCCGTACAATGAATTCTATGATGTAGATACCCTCACATGGTGAATTGTTAAGGAAACTCGCTCTTATTCCTGGGGACTAGGACCAATCACATGACTGTCAAGTGTCAATAGTACCAGTTATATGATAAATTGTTTTTCTCGACATCGCGTTGTACTCAACAGTATTATTATTATTATTATTAATCGTATATTGAACTCTTGATATGTTTTCTATTATAGAACGGTTTTCGTACAAAACGTCCAGTTTTATAAACATGTTTATTTCAAAGACAATTTTAAATCTGTGTACTTAAAATAGTTTGAAGATAACGTGGTCTGTCCATTTTGTTTGTACAAATAAAATACAATATAAATAATAAAGAGCAATATTCCATGAATAATATTTCCAATAAAAATCTAGAAAGATTGTGAAATAATGACTATATTATAGTCATTGTGTAGACATATAATAGTAGACAGTGGTACACTGGTACTATAAAGGTATACACTACAAGTTATGAAACATATTTAAATATATTAAATATATAACTAATTAATAGCCAAAGGTACCTATTATAATATTATCATATATCATTTTTTTATCCTACCTATTACATTTATATATTATTATCAAAAATAAATATACGATGTTTCAATGAATGAGGATGATTAAACATATTATTTTTGACATACAGTTAGCTATATATAGGTGTTGGTACACAATACACAATGTAAGAATAACATTACGTAATAAAATATGCGATTAAAGAAATTAAATGACTTAAAACTGGTATTTTGAGGTGATGAGTAATCTAAAAAAAAATAATTCTTTTCTTTAATTATTTATATAGGTTTAATATTAAAATGATAACAAAATAAACTTACTGAGAATATAATAATATTTAATTGTAGATTGTCTATTATAAGCATAACATTGGAAATTAAACTATCGTTTAAGCGCTTCTATTATTTAACAAATACCATTTTATACAGTAAAAAATAATTAAGAAACACATGTGCATCTCATAAACGACAATTTATTTATTAAGATCTGCATTGTTGTATAGAACCTGAAACACATTTAAAAAGTATTAAAATATTATAACTCAAATAATATTAAAATCTATTTAGTGTATGATAATAATATGTACTATTTCTGGTCATTAAAAATTGCACTGTTATTTTTTCCTCTAGTTTTTGATAGGTACCTAATGAATTCAAAATTATATTCATAATACATTTTCTAATCTAAATACGAGATGTTTTTGTAGTATCTATTGCTACTATTTTATCACCACCACTCAGAGTGTATATATAGGTAATACAATATAATTGGTAGTACAAAGTATAGGTTGAAATGAAAAATACAGCCACTGGATGTGGGGTTCTCTTCTCTGTGCAAGCCATTGTTGTATCATTGTGATGAGTAATATTGATGAATAATCTCATTCAAAAAACCATTCTGAGCAGTCTACAACTGTAGTGTTGTATGAGATCTATTTTTATATTTTGATCATTCTTAAAAATGAGTATCTCATCTATACGAGTACGCAGTGATCATTTCTTAAATTACTTGAACATTGTTGATAATTGATAAAAGTGTAACATTGGATTAAAACGTCAAGTCTTAATATTTGACTTAATTACTTAAGTTATAAATGGAAATATAATATAACAGTAATTACTTCATAGCACATTTTTATTACACATGAATAACTTCATTATCGTGTATGAATGTATGATACTTTAATAAAGGCCACAAGCACTCACAACCAACACAATAAAACAGTGTTGGTGTTACTTTAAAAATGAAGAGTTATTAAAAAAAAAATTATACCAGTGTCCCGTTCCACAGAAGTGCAATTTTATATTTGTTTATTTATTTAGTGCTATTTAATGTTTTAAATGGTAAATTCGAACATCATTATTAAATAGTTTTATGTTTGCATACAATAGACATATTTTTATAACAGTAAATGTGTCTGATTGAATTTGATTGACACTTGTTTGTGCAACCATCCGGAACGGTGACTGCAGGTCTAGGTTAAAATAAAATACATAAAACTAATACTATAATCTTATTGCTTCCCTCGAAATCTAATACAATTGTATAATGCGTATAGCGACCGACGGCGTAGATAGTACGTGTTAGTCGAGTAAATTGGTAATTCCTTTGATAATATTATTATGTTCTGCTGCCGTAATACACGCCGTCTGCACAATTTCGCAGGTTTGGACTGTATTTTATACACAAAGTTAATATACAAAAGTAATACCACCATCAGACTACCAGAGATTTTATTCTTTTGTCACATATACGGATAATTTACACCATAAGACTCACTATTTAAAAAAAATATATATATTTATCAGAGCTCGTTTCTGAAATCCAAATCACCTGACGTTCAGTATCCAGCTGATTAACTTAATATATGTGTACCTACACAAATTTCCATAATCGATTTTAACATCCATAAGACACAGCAGTATGCAGGAATACGAGTATTTAAAATAGTCCACTATATAATGAATTGTATAATAGAATCCAATATAATCCATCAATTTACCCTATAATTGCAGATATTCGTTTAGAGAAGGTCATTATTTTTATAACCATACAATCTTATTACCTATACCAAATCAGCTATTAGAATCAATGTTGTTTATTAAAATTGGATCAATATTATAAATAATTTATACTGTATGCACAGATATTGTTGACATATTTTCAACTCTAAATGCAACCAAGCATTATTATTTATAAATTAGGTCAAATTCAAATGTTCGAAATGTTTAAGTATATTTAAAGACCATATTATGAAACAAACTACTTTTTTTCAAAAAATCACCCTTTCTGATTGTAAATTATTAAGCAGTAATTTTTTTTTGTGAAAATGTTGATGAACCATAATGTGAATAAGCTCATAATTAAAATATAAAATACTGCTGATGCTTCGCGAATCACACTATTAAGTTAAGCCACTCGTATAATAAGTGCATGCAATTTTTGTTTATTTTATACAGCACTATATAACCTCGAGTTTTCGATCACCCGTTAAACGAATTTAGTTTCAGTGGAATGTCGTCCATGGAAAATTCGTTTTATACATATTATAATATATTCTTCGAAAACCCAATATAATTTACTTCTGCTGCACTATTCATTAATCATTACATTATCGTTATTTGATATTTTAACATTATTATTATTATGGTTTGCATTTTTTTATTTTTATTTTTTCACTCAAATATAGAATTTGTTGTGCCACTAAAATTTGTTCGGACATTTATTTCATACAAACAAAAAAAGAAATTTGAAACCATTTTTTATGTGTGAGACTATACATTTCATTCATGAACTAAAAGCTAGAGAACATATTTTTAAAACTTTTTTAATTATTATGTCCTTTTAATAATGCCTGTCATCTTTTAATATTTAATAAGATTTTTCTGATATTATAATATATATTTTTATTTATCTAATATATCCGCTACTATCAAATAAATATTATAATTTATAACTAGGTAATGTTATGATAGCCGCAAGGTCCCCACGTACGATTATAATATTATATTATGGTGTTATATTTATGAAACACAATGTCGCGATTCATTTAAAATATCTAAAATATTATCTATCCATACATATATGCGCTAAAAGCGCTGTATAATTATTGATTATGCATTGTTGTTTATTTAAAATGGGAAAAGAATGATTACATTTTTTTTAGATACATTTCAGACAAAAAAATCAACTAGCGATAAGTCATAAAAAAAATTTAGTTTGAGAACATGGAAAACAATTGACATAGGTGTTCATCAATTATTGTCGTCACCAAGCCGGAAAAATAATTTTAAAATAGTTTTTGACTTGATTATTTTGTAATTTATTAAATTTACTAATCAATTCATCTTGTACATTTTTGACTACAAAATCAATTGTACATTTATGTGACTTTGATTATTTTTGTAAAAATTGTAAATTCAATTACTTATAAATAAAAACCGTGTCTATAATATTATTAAATATCTACAACCACAACTTATGATAGTAACCGCTTATACTATTTATTGTATTTTTACGTTATTGAAATTTATGACTATTAAACTAATGGTGATTGAAAGGGGGTCTAGAAGTGAGGTCTTTCATATTTATATCTCTGGGTGGGCATGCCAAGTATAAAGTCACCCCTCCTATTAAATTTTAGTTCGGCGCCACTTTTATTAACTTGTAATATAATTTCGAGCGTTGTGATAATACTCACAAAATATTTTTAAAATTTCATTTTTTTCTCCACAGTTCCAATTTATAATAAGAATACATGGTAAAAAAAATTGTCAATATTTTTCAAAAACTATTTCGTTTCTACGAAATAACATATGATAATCGATTCAAATCACAAGTTTCTAAGATCATCGTTTTCTAAATTAAAGCAAAATATTATTAAGGCAGAATTTTATAAAAACCAGTGTGTTTTAAAATATATTTTATACTAGCTGTCCCTCCCGGCGTTGCCCGAGCCAAAGATTCAGTTAAGAATAACCTCGAGTGATTTATCGGAGTCGGATCACTGAAAATATTATGAGAGCAGTATATTATCAGGTAGACAATCCACCTGTGGTGGATTGAGGACTTGGCTAGGTACTTAAGTAAGTGAAATCAGAATATTAGGCACATGAAAAAAATCGCAACGGCGGCCTATGCCAAAGATTTGTTTTTTTTTATACATTTATTTGTAAAAATATGTGTATGCCATATTCTTACTAATAAATAATTATAATAGTTAAAACATATGTAACCATTGACAATCACATAAATAAACAGAGATTATACATAAATATCCTATCAAAATAGCACATTCAATTTCCCCGAATTTTTAGTGTACAATATGTACGTATTATTATGGAGTATTATATTCCAGAAACCTTCGCGGGAGTATACTCAACAACTTTCGAAAGTTTCATGGCGATCGGATGAATAATGTAGTAGTGCATAAAGGACATACATACAAACATTAATTTATATATATATAGATTATAGATGAATTAACTTTGGCAATCTTACTTTATCAGTAAAAAAATAACAATGTATATTCAACTCTTATACTATGATATAATTTGAGATATAATTTATTATTTGGAGTCCATAAACGCTACGATTTGATGCATGCGTTTACCACCAACTGATTAACCAATAGCAATTATATTTTATATACAAAATAAAATACTGATTTCTATAATTTATTTCTACTATTACTATTATAATCTGTAAGTTGTAACCAATGGCTACCATTAATAAACAAAAATAATTTTCCATTTCCATTTTGAGTCTCGAAATCTTCTTGTGAGCACCTCATTAAAATGCGAATTTTGGAAAATACTTTCTTATAGTGCACGGTGAAATTATAATATTAATCTACCATCAAAATTTCAAATCGATAACTCTAGTAGGTTCGGCTCTCCGTTGATTATGAATCAGTCACTCGGGACACTATCATTTATATAAATATAAGATAGATAGATACCAACGTGAAGATTCACTCAAAAGTGAAGTATATTATTTAAATACAGTTAATTGTTAGTTCAACGCTTTGAAAATGAATTAATTTATGGTTTTTAGCATAATGGTAGGTATTGTACCTATCTCAGTATGGGTTAAATTTAATTTAAATTTTAGTCGTACTGTCAATAAATCCGGCTTTAAGCCTTTTTTCCAACCAATAACGAATAATTCGATTTTGAAATGTGTCAGATTTGATAAATCCGATCTTGCATTAATTTTGAAACTAAAACGATATTTCTTTCTTTATTATTTTTTTTTTTAATCGAATTTTCAAAGAACATTTAAATTGATACACAAATAATTTAAGCCAAGAAGCCAAATTTAATTATCAATAAATATTAAAAGATAAAATTATAAAAAAAAATCGATTTCTTTTTTTTTTGATGTTATGAATATATTTTATAACGAGTACATACACGAGTTTATAAATGGACTTCTCCATTTTATCATTATTATTTCGTCGTAAATTTATAGTTTATTATATTGACATTGAATAAGACCAAAACATATAATAAGATCAGTGGCCATATTGCCATAACGTCTGTCGTGTCGTTGTGTTGTGATTGCATCTGATAACTCGTTTATTGCTCGACATATACGAAAATGGTCCGAATAAATATGTCTTTTGCCGTTTTTGTATAAACTTGCCGATAAAGTTTCGAACGTAGAAAAGGTTCTCTTGGACTAAACGTCCATATCTGTAAACATAAATAATATACCATAAAATGTTCGATTGCAATCTATTGGAGAAAGTATATTTTCGTATTATATTATCTAAAAACATATATGAAAGGAGTTTTCGACGAAATCATTGTTATATATTTATATAAAAAAAAATGTCTAGAGAACGAAGCTAACTACTATACGCAATTATTTTTGTTTTACTAAAAGAAAAAGAACACTATTAATAAGATAGGTCAACATGTAATCATAAAAACACGTGTGATAATATTATACATATAACGTATAAAATCCTTTCCGGCGTTTGTTTTCCGATATTACCACATATTAAATAGGACTTCAGTGACTAATTATTATTATTTTGTTTTAGTCGCCTTGCCGGTAGCCGTAGATGAACAAAATGAAAGTGTGGCTACTGCCACCGAGGTCCAGGCCGCTACCGAACCTCTAGAGTCCACGACCGAGAATGTGGTCCAGACCACCGTTGAACCTATAGACACCACTACACTGATTGTGTTGGATACCACCTCTGAACTAGTAGTGCCCACGACCGAGTATGTAGTTCAGACCCCCACTGAACCTATACTCACCACGGCCGAGATTGTGTTTGAGACCACCTCCGAACTAGAAGAGGCTACAACCGAAAATGTGGTCCAGACCACCACCGAACCGCCCGAAATCACCACCAGTAGTACAGAAGTTGGTGAAGCAACAACGGCAGTAGCAGAAGTACTTTTAGTGGGCTCCAATAATACGACGCCAGTAGAAGTGGTCAAGGACAAGCTGAGCGAACAAATCAGAAAAATCTTGAAACACTACCAACGACCTGACCCCGTTGGCTTTCCGGGAGCCCCAATTCCCGATCCACTAACCATACCCCCAATGACCAAAGACTTTGGAGTGTCAACTATGAGGTTCAAAAACATGACCGTACACGGACTCTCCAAGTTCAAAGTGGAACACGTCAACACTGACTTAAAAAACATGCGAGTAAGTGTTTTTCGACAAAAAAAAAATGTTGGCAAGTGGGTACCGCTCTGCTGTACGTAGGTGTCGAGTGGGTCACTGTAATGGGTGTATTAAATTTGAATTCAATGATCAAAAATCATTGTATGCGAAAAAGGATTCTGCGCGAAGACGGTCTGTACTAAATATATTTTATGATATTATTAAAGTAATTCATTTTACTATTATTATATAGTAGGTTGAATTAATTTTTGCCCAAAACATTTGAAAAATATCATTGAGCGTATAAAATATAATAATAACATAGGTACTTTCAGGGCTGTGCTAAGGGGGGGGGGGGTGATTATTTAATGTATAATACTATAATATTTATTGTGTTACACCAAAAAACGAAGTCGATTTTGTCAATGGCTTCTCGTATAAATTCCCGTTTTTCCCGACGCGTTTGAAAACTATTGGTCATTTTTTACTGTTAACCCGCCAAACTGCCAAAGTACCAACTAGTTTCACTTTCCTATCAGAAAAGATGCTGATAAAAAAATCAAAGCAAATTTACTGCCCAAAAAGTGTTGAAAGACACAAAAAAAAAAAACAAAAAAACACGTATCATTGTAAAACCAATACATTCATCGCTCGTTTTTACTCATAATATAAAAAAATTCTGTCCATAATATTATATTATTATCAGGAATGTTAAATATAACCAATGAACTAAAACTGTAATAACTCTTGAGTTCTTGAATAAATAAAACTTACCATGCTGTTTCAAAGTATGTAGGACTACAATAAATCGATTGCAAATCGAGACAAACTATACAGTCTCCACTAAGTACATTTTCACTTTTCAAAATAAAAACACATTGAGGTTTGTTTTACAGCTTAACAATTACAACAATAGTGTTTCTATTGCAAGTCGTGAATAAAAATTATATCAACTGCAATAATATCGACGACCACTCAATAATCAAATTTATATTAAGGTATTTAAAGTAGGTATTTATTTATTAAATCTGGAACTCGGGACCGTACATATCTGTACTGAACAATAATATAATTTATTTAAAATGTATTGCAAGATATCACTATGATAATATTACTATACAGTATACGTGTCATTTGGATTCACCGGACATGCTCAGGATATGCTCTATAATTATGCACTCGTTAAAACATTGTGATAAATGGAATTTTTAATTAATTAAATTCGATTTTTTACCGTTAAAATTTTTATTTGAAATGCTGATGTAACAAAATCGAAATTCGAACAGGCATGTTCGAGTTATTTATGTATAATATTATGTGTTTGTGTACCAAGGACGTAAGTCTACAGCAGAGGCGTAATTAAGAGGAGATGAGGGGGATGGATCTCTCCCAGAGCCTTTGATATTTGATAAAATAGTAATCCCAGCTACCACTATTCATGAAAATATAGTATTTTGTGTGTAAAAAAATATCTAACCCCCTCCTCCAGGAAAAATTCCTTATTACGCCACTAGACTACAGTAACAATTAGGTTTTAAAGTTTTGGGGGCTATACTTGCATTTCCCAAAAAATTTTCCTAAATTCATTCAACTGGGTATTTAAATAAATTATCTAAGTACATTAGTACCTGGTAAACGGAAAATTAGTACGGTTATTAATTATTATGTTTTGAACAAAATAAATAGAATATAATAGTAAAAAATTGTGTCCAAAATTAAATATAAATTTACAATAGTTCATAATAGTTACAATAGTTTCCCTATGGTATTTAAAAAAATATCCATTGTAATTTCTTTATTTACGTAACTGGTAATAGTTTCATGAAGTTTGTATTGAAATGAAGCATATTTTTTATTTTTTTTTCGAGGCGTTAAATTATGAGGTTGTTCATGCCGTATACTTTCAATTCGCATCGTAGATTCATCTCGTCGAATACATTGAAGAACTAACCAAAATGATAGGTTGCTTGTTCCTACAAGCTTATTAAAATAATTATTCCACCCTTCGAAATAGTTATTTGTTCGATCACCACTATTCAATGTGACATCAAATACATTCCACAAAATTGGAGAAAACTTTGGGGCACCACTAGTATCACTGACATAAATGTCATCAAAATATTTAGCCACTAATAATAGTTCTATAGGAATTATTGTGTATAAATAATCCATTTCATTGGATACTTCATTGAGAAGTAAAAACACTAGAGCATTAATCATACTGCAATATTTATTCTGATATTTTTGTTATTTTTATAAACAGAACTTAGACCTAGGTGTTAAATTTATAGCCACATAGACTGGCATAAGTGCAAAAAAAACATCCTTTGACCTGCACACTATCACCAAATACATGTTTAGTGGCACTTATAGCTCCTATTTCGAAATCCATCACGATTATTTTGGTTTTAAATTGTTTGAAGTTTGAATACAATTAATAGGTAGCAACTTATTGTAAAATAGTGATATACGTACTTTTTAACTTATTAGGTAAAAATGCATACACACGAGTAGAGATGTGTAGATCTAATGTGTAGATGCTTTGTGATTGTTTTTTTTTATAGCTTAAGAAACCCTGGTTTTTAACGACCGTACCAATATTTCACGTTCAAAACGACCGTATCAATTTTCCGACAATCTTATAGGTAGTACCCACCTAAATAGCTAGTGTATACCTTTAACCTATAACCACAATACTACAGTTATGGGTATACAATTATCATTAGGTATGCCTTTTTAAACTCGAGCTACACACGCTCGACCTTTGGGCATATTTCCACAATGGCGGAATATTATAATAAATGGTATAAGTCCCTATGTTGCCTATAATACGTCCTCGGTGTTTAATAATATTATATACATAAATACATAATATAGAGGTGCACCGTCCGCGATTACCATTACAACGCCACTCAATCCAGTCTTTATTGGCATTCCGATGCGGTACTCCGATAAAGTAAATATTTTAACCAAATATACCTATACATTTTTATACATGTATAATAATACGTTTTGACACATGAGCCCGTTTGAAATATACCCTCAGCTATTTGATCGTTTCTTTGAAACCGTATATCGTTTGTATGTTTATTGGCTTCGAAGTACAAAGTTATTGTCAACAAAAATAGCTTATACGTATAATAATATGTTGATATAATAATTTGATCAATATTTACATATTTATATAATAATAATAATCGTATACTCGTGCATTAAAGGCAGTGGTCAGGTCGATGTATTACAACACACTCTCGTCTTATCCCCGTACACGTAGTTATAAATTATAACTAATTTTTGCATATTAAATTTAAATCATTTTAAAAAAAGCTGAATTGTTGGGTTTACAGCCGCTTAGCAATAACCTGATGTCTTGATGTGCAGAAATATTAACGATAAACTTTCCAATTGAGATTGCAGTCAATAGTCATGAGCGTTGGTGGACAGCTGCTGTCCCTCGTGTATATTCAAATGTATTTTAGCGTTTAGGGTTAGGCCGCTTCGAGTACTCGTTTTTATTTTTGATAGTTTTTTCAAAGCTAATACTAAGGAAATAAAAGACAATATTGATAATATTCGCGGTTCAAAAATTTGTTTTAGCCCGTGACATTAATAATGCAGTTTTATGTCCCAATAGCCAATAGGATTATTATTTTACAACAAATAATTTATCAAATCGAATTTGTAAAACGTCTGTGACGTATAACTACAACAACTTTTTCTGCCGTGAATAGCGATCACGTGTATGCATACAAATAAAACCGAACAAAATTGTATAACCAGAAATCTAATTCCTTTGGATCAATAATCAATTAATAAAATAACGTATAGTTGTATCTTTCTATCTATAGCTTGAAAAATGATTAATATAAAACCATGTGTAAATGTGTTTTCATTTAACATATTTTGAAACGTCTTTTAATGCGATTAATGTGCGGTTTATACGTCATGCATTATTTTCAAGAAGAAAATTGATTAACGGGAAGGGGATAAGGTACGTAAACGCTACGGAGTACTATTTACAAGAGACATAAAGGTGGTGAAAACGGGCAAAGGTCGCAAAGGCTGTATATATTATATTTTTGATGACCTCTGATTTCCACTGTACTCTTTGTCTATATCTCCGTCCCGATTCGTGTTTTAGCGGACTGAATCAGACAATCACTAACGGTACAATGGTGTTCACAGGTGTACGTGCTGCTGAAAATCAAACGGATGTACGTGTTGGGTAACTACACGATGAGTTCGTGGGTGAGCCGACCGACGGCGGGCCCGTTCAACGTGACGCTCATCGACGTGGAAGCAGCCGCTGAGGCTGCGCTCGAACCGGACGAGGACGGCAACCTGCAGGCCGCCGACACGGAAATGGACATGCAATTCAAGGACTGCGAGTTGGACTTTAAAAACCTCGGGTTCGGCGCTTCCTTGTTACAGGGCGTCATCAGCACGATGGGGTCGGTGCTGTTCGAGGGCATCAAACCGTTCATCATCAACGAGGTTAACACCAACCTGCGAGCGGACGTCAACGCCCAGGTGAAGGCCATCACTAGCAAGCTGCCCAAGATGACGGTGCCGGTGCCGGACATGGCGATGGCCGAAGGTAGGGCGTACGTCCGGCGGACGGGCTTCGACCCGTACCATATAGCCGACAAGCACATCGACGAGGGACCGCTTAACTTCACAATCACCGAGCTAACCGTGGCCGGGCTGTCCAACTTCCATCGTGTGGGCGACATCGGGCTTCAGATCCGCGGCCCCGTGCTCCAACTGTCGGTGCACGTCATCACCGGCGCGATCAACGGGTCGCTGCGGTGGAACTACCAGCTGGGCCTGACCAAGACATTCAGCCGGACGGGCGTGTCCAACTTCACCGTAGACCACATCCAGGTTCGGGCGCTGGTCAATCAGACGCTAGACATCCGCAACAAACCGGTTCTGGAGAAGCTCGACATCGAGGTTGGCAAGGTCGAGGTGCAGATGGACAGGAAAGAGCCGCTTGACTACGTCATCGAGATTGCAGTCAACTCGCTGCCGTCGCTGTTGCGGCACATCATCGTCGACGCGCTCGAGGAGCCCATCAAGATGAAGGTGCAGACTATATTGGACGACGTTAAAGTCGAGAAGCTGGTCGAGGAGAGGCTGCCCGAACTCGACCGGTTGGCCGGCGACTGAGTACCCACCCACCCGCCCTCTCTTATCATCGCTCCATTTCAATCCACCCACCCGGCCGCAAGTTCTTTCTGAAAGTCATGTGACATAATGCAAATATAATAATAAACGATGATATAATGTTTATAACCGCCTAGTGGCGCCTACAGTAGGTACGATGGGTATTATAATTTATAATACGATGTTTCTGCAGTTTTCCACACCCAAGTACCAATCTTCTAACTTCATACACTCTCCGTCAGGCCGACTTTGTTCAATAAAGTCTTCAGCTTGGTTTCCTTGCTAACGGTTGCGTCCTTGATTTCACTATCCTCTGTTTTCACAATATGTCACGAACGTTGGCAAAACTAGTCAACGGCCTCATTTGCCCATCATTTCTTGCAGTTCTCTATCGTATAATAATAATATTATCTTCTCCGTCAGCTTTTCGTACTCAGCTGCTACGTACAATTCTGGGCCACACTTTTACATAAAATGTGCAAAACACACTATTTTACTAAACCCGCGTAATTAGAACCAGTGACAACAGCGTCAGCGTAGGTACCTACGCTTTGACACATTTATATATATAAATACACCAGTACATCACCCATCAATAATACATTATAATCGCGTATATCGATAATACTAACAGTAATCTCTGTTTTTTTTTTTTCGTTAAGTAGGTATTTTTATTTTAGTACCTATGGATACTTAATATGTATAGTATTTTAATTTAAATAAGCGTCTATAAATTTCAAATTTTCAATTCGACTAACACGCATATAGGTATTTTATTATTACATTGTTACGATATTTAATTTTATGTTCGCGTAAATTATTACTGTAGATAATATATATTACCTACCTATTATTGTAAATAACAATTTGTAATACTAGCTAATTTACCTAATAAAATACACAACAGATTGTATGTTACAATAATATTATGAACAAAGAAATGCGTTGTTAACTACATTATTCAGACGATTCGTCGTTTGGATTTTTCTACAGACTCTACTATTACGAAACGTAGGTACCTATATATTATGTAGGTATATATTATTTCGATGTTTGTTTATTATCAATCACGATTGTAACATCCTGAAAGTATAATAATATAATATGTGTAACTGTACCTATACGGACATTGTATTTGTGTGTAATATTATCTCTGTTTCATCATTTGCAATTTTAGAATATAGGTCATATTAATTTATTATACTGCGACGAGATGGTTTTATCATAACAAATATAAGTTATAACCTTAACCGGTTTTAAAACTTATTATAAAAATTGACCTTTTATACAATTTATGTACCTACCTATACCTAACATTATAGTCGTTCAACGTATTGTTTCTGTGCTAATTATATTATTTATTATTACACGGGGGCATTTACAATATTTGCGTCAAAAAAATGTTAATCTGCATTGGGTACCTATAATAGCCCATAAGCGCCAAAATAAAAATAAAACGTACCCCTTTTTCGCCTAAGCCTAAGCGTACGTTTTTCATTTGTACCTACTGGAAAAAGTGGTTCAAAGCAGTAGCTTTTAGTAACTCAGTCACGCAGATGATTATTATTGCTATAAGCGGGAAATAAAGAAGTGTCCATGAAAGAACCAAATGATTAGGTACAAGAGGCTAGTAAAGAGTTAAGTTGTAGTAAATAAATGTGGAAAAGACAGAGTAGGTAGGTACATGATGCCATGATGGCTCATAGGACGATTTTGCCAAAGGACGTCCACTCTCTCGCGCTCATTAGGAATAAATTCAAAAAAAATTATAAATTTAACTGAGTAAGTACGAGAGTTTAACTCGTTCAAGTACTTATAGTCTATACTATCGTATATATTATATTATATTAACATAAAATAATATTAACAATTATTATGTCATTTTTTTTTTAGTTAGGTATTTATATTAATAAATTAAAATTACTATACCTACCTATTAAAATATCTATAAATCTTGAACACCTGGACACATATCACTATCATGGGTCAAGATAAACCATCGGACTTATCAACTTATTCACATCGAAAGAGATATGGGGGTAGGAAGTCCTTAATAATGAAACTATTTTAAATAAATATATTAAATATCTAGTATAATTATATTGGGTAGGTAGGTACTTATTATTTATTAATAAATAAAATTAATTTGTTTTGCTTAAAATGCTATAATATAACTAGGGCTGTGAATTTAATGCAATATAAAACCATAGAATTAAATCTATTCTGTGATAAAACCTTTAAAAATGTATTTTTAATTATTAAAAACATAATTAGACGTGTAAAAATGTATTAGGTATGTTTTATTAAGAAAAAACTATATTTTTAATAATTTTTATGTTTATAAAAATGCACAAGACGAAAATAAGAAAATAATTCTTAATAAATGTGTGTAAATAGTTTCAATTAACAGGACTTATTAAATAAAATTGTTTAAATATCGAAAAAAGTAATTAAAAATGAAGAATTGGCCTAAGGTTAAAAAATTGCATAAAATGCAAAAAAGATTCAAAATTGAGTTGGTTTGTACTCAATCCAAACGTTGTACAACGATACCTGTTTTACAATAAGCTAAAAAGAATTTTCTTACAAATGTACAGACTTATATAATATTGATTTAAATCTATAATTTATTTTATTAATACAGAGATGACAAACGTAACAGATAAAGTGGAGTACCTACCAATTAATAAATGAGTAATGACGTGATATACCTATTTGTTTTTTTCAATTACCTACCCACTTACTCAATAAGTACTGCATTTTGATTGTGTATTTAGGTATAGTCAGGAATTCATTTTCTATGAAACACTTCACTATAGCACCAACATAAGGAGTTTCATCGTATAGGTATGCAATTTTCTAAGGTTACCATAAACATGTGCTTAGTTAGCGATCAACGATCATTAATTTGATTATTGTTTATAGCGTGTTGCGTGTGTGATTGTAATGTAGCCATGTAGGTACGCACATATCAATAATCATTATTAATGATTCATTAATCTGAAATCGTCGCGTCGGTTCGAAAAAATTAAATATTTTTCACCAAATAACATGTTCATTTTATTCATTACCAAACCTATATTGGTAGGTAGTATAGGTACCGACAAAACTAGTACCTAATGCGGAAATATAATATCTGAAATCATGTTTCATTCGTAATGAAGTTTACTATATAGCCATATAGGTCTCCTGCCTTCCAGTTCCACTTCACACCGTGGACTTTTTATCTTTAAGTACCTACTTACCTACAGGCTACAGTCATAATATTATAAATCTCATATCCCATATATAATATAATAGAGTAGCCAGTATAATATGACCTACACTGTAGGTACCTAGTGGCTAGTTACAAATTAAAAACACTACGACAAGCAGACATGTATAAAATTGTGCACATATATATTTTTTTTTATTTCAAGTAATCCTATTGTATATGTAAATTCACAATTATAGTTTGTAAATTTCAAATTTAAATGTCTAGGGTTTATAAGCATAAAATGTGGTTTACAAAAATAAGCACCTAACAAATTACTTTAAAAGGTTTAAATACAATTTTTTTTCTTCACAATACATTTTAGTCCTACCTAACAATATTATTGAATCCTTAGGCAAATCTTTACCTTAATGTACCTTCCTACCTAACCTAAGTAACTTCAGTCTTTACAAAGACTTTCTGACCAATTTTAAAAATCCATTTAATCTGCATTAGATAGTTCTCATATTTTAAACAGTGAGTTTTAAGAATAAATTTATTCAACAATGATCATTTGTTGACATTTTCAACTAGGTACCTATAATAAATTGTTCCGCCTGAATTGCGCACATCAAGTACCTAAGCATTGGCGAAAATAACCTCAGAGTAAAATTATTTTACCACCAATCTAGGTTTTTTTTTACTTGAATAAGGTACTGTGGGCTGTTAGTTTTGATATTTGAGTGAATTCACTTATTATGATAAATATATATTGACAAATTAAAAATGTATAAATTTCTTTAAAAATTAAAATATTGAAAAAAAAGCAGACGCTTTAGCACAGATAATATTCTTACCTTTAAGGTTAATAAATGATAATTCACTCTAATATCAAAACTAACAGCACACAATTGAAACTAGTGAACGTACATTTTCCATGTCATGCGTTTGTTAGATGGATACAGACATACAGTAAATGCATAGGTAGTTCATGAAAGAGTATCCTCTTAATAAATACTACTTTAACTACCTGGGGCTTTAGTAATTTCAATTCAAATTAGAATTATAGCATTTCAACTTGTACTACATAGCCATGAAGGTATATTATTAAATTATTTATTATGTCATACATTTTAAAACCCAGTTGTCTTCTATAGTTTATTTATATAAATTATAAGTATAATATATAGGCATTTATTTTAAGTAGTTATATTATATCAATGATAATAGACAATTTTGACACCACATAATATATGAACAAGGTACTATTATATTATAGTGTAGACTGTAGATGACTCATTGTCATTTCACAAACCATTGGTGATTTTAAGTGACTGTTCTTAGTTTCTTAAATTCTTAACATGGTAAGAATAATAACTAATAAGTAATAAATTAATAATTTTCAAACTACAAAACATTAAAAATGCAATACCATATTTTGTCATCATATTTTTTTTAATAACATTTGACCATATTGCACATAAAATCGTTCACAGTTCAAAAATATTATGTTCTATAAGCTCGTAGTAATAGTGTCTAATGTTTTAAACATTGTTTACATAAAAAAAAGCTCATTATCAAACTGTTTGTAATAAATTTACATTGTACTAAATTAAAAAATATTAAACAAATGCAATATAAATTTCAAAAAATATAAATATATATTTTGTGTATTATGTATATTATGTACTCAAAGTACCATCAACTGATGTTAGCAGAAAATAATCATTGTTACCCAACTATTTATTTTCTTTTGTACAAATTCTATATTGATAAAAATTCTAAAAACCCAGAACAGCATAACAAACATAAATGAAAAAATTGTATGTTTGGACAAAAGTTAGAGTAACAGAAAAAGACCACAAGTGCTAGTAATTGCTCAAGTATCATTTCCGTCAAATTATTTAATTGTTTTTTTTTAAGACTTAAGTAATAATGTCACTAAGCAAGGATAATTATTAAAAACATTGAATACAGACATAAGTTGTGACAGCCAATTCTAATAACTTAATCAGACTTAACCTTTTGATAAAAGTTAATATAGCAAAGAACACTAGACAGAATCGATTAAACAGCTTATTGAGTACACGTGGTGGGCAGTCACACATAAAAAAAAATCAAACCAATAACAGATTCAAAATAATTTAACAAGTAAAACCAGGCTAAATAATGTAAATTAAAGACTTAACAGTTCCTGTGTGATCCAAATACAAAAAAAATTAAAACAAGACTTTGTTGTACGATTTTAGTTTTAAAATATACATAATTCAACAAACAAAAATCACATCATTTTTACTATTATACAAATAGAATCATGCATAATATTATTATATAAAAACATCATAATATAATTGTTACAAGTAACAAAATATTACATTAAGACGAATTGACAATGTTATCACGGTTTAAACGTGAAACCGTACAACAAGTTTGAAGTCGTTTAATAAGTATATATGTGCACACATATTAAAATAACAATGAATGTTTATTAATTTTATCACCAATTAATTAACTTATTTTTAAATAATATTCAATTAAAATATTTCATAAAAATTCTAATTGTTTTGCTTGAAAAAAAATAATATCACAATAAAAATATTTCTACTAAAACAATAATAACTTGTCTATTTAAAATAATTAAATTAAAAAGATAATAGTTACCTACAGAAAACAAATTTTGTACACAGCGCAAGTACAAAAATTCAGATCACAAGGTAACGGGAAATATAATAAAAATAACTTACTCATATTTAAGTACAACAACAATAGTTTCAAGGGATAAAGAAGGAGATATACAATTTAAAAAAAATAAAATTTTACATGTTTACAGATTTGAAACTGGTACAAAATGAAAAAGAACTGCTGATTCAAACACCCTGTGTAAACAATTTGTTTTAAATTTTCTTTTCTTATATAGTGTATCATGAACAAAAATTGTTTTTTACCAATGTGGTTTCATCAGTTCTTGTAGAACTCTTCGATTAAATCTTTGTATTTTTCATTTACCACGGGACGTTTGATTTTTAATGTAGGACCTGAAACAGTTTTTACATTATTAGTTACTTATTAAACAATACATTTAATAGTTATTTAGAAAAATAAAGTAATAATAATCTGCAGCTCATAAAAGTTAAAGAGAAAGAAATAATAAATTATTAATATTACTGTTATGATAATTAAAATAATTAAATTTATACGTCTTTAAAACACATTCAAAACATTTAGAAGGCCATTTTAGCTCATTTAATGAGTTAAGTTTCATAATATATGACATATTATGTACCAATAAAATAGTAACATAATGCTGACATAATGTAATAAATAAACAATAGATAAAAGTAAAATTCTGTTCATAATTGGCTTACCTAATTCACCGGTAGGCAGAGAAAAATCAACTGGCAGAAGTGTAAACTTCTGGATTTTTTGTGCATTAGATATAGCTTTCTTATTTGCTGCATCAATGCCTTTTTGTATGGCATCAATAACTTCTTTAGGTTTGTTTGCTACAACCTCAGATACTTTGGTAAACTTACAATTAAGTGATGATAGCCATGTAATCACTTCAGGCGTTAAAGTGTCGAGTGGCTCAGCAGTTTCAGCATCTACTTCACACTGAATACATACAAAAATGTAATATAATAAGACATATAAAAATATTTAAGGAAAATATAACACCAAAATATACCTTTAAAGATAACAGTATGGACAAAAATTTTCTCTTGTCACCTATTAAGAAAGCATTGCTAACAACTGGTAATACGGCTTTAACATTGTTTTCGATTAATACAGGAGGTATGTTCTCTCCGCCTGCTGTTATTAACAATTCCTTTAACACAAAACAACATAAGTGAATTATATAAGTTGCAGTTTTTATTTTATTTAATTCTCCTTACCTTTATCCTTCCAGTAATAGTAACATATCCTTTATCGTCTATTTGGGCAATATCACCAGAATGAAGCCATCCATCAGTGTCTAAGGTACTCTCTGTTTTTTCTAGCAGATTCAAATAACCCATAAACACATGACGTCCATATATACACAACTAAACATATTAGGTTAAATTAATATTGACTTAAAAAGCTGTAAGTGATATACATGTATATTGGAGTACAAAATAAAAATGTTGATATTTACCTCACCATTACCGTCCTTATCAGGTTTATCAATTTTTGAAGTGACTCCTGCTAATGTTTTCCCAACACCAGCAACATTTTCATCAGTTGGATTACTCAGTGTATGTGCACCTCCACACTCAGACATTCCAAATGCCTGTTAAACTCAAATAAAATTAATTAAAAGTCCAAACAATTGCTAGAGTATAATTATCATATTACTTCGCATAAAGGTATGTCCAAACTCATAAAATATTTTTTTAGTTCCACTGATATAGGAGCAGCAGCTGAAATAAAATATTTGCATCTATCGAAACCAATAGCACTTTTAATACGACCAAATATTAACCATCTGAAGAATTTATAAGAGTATGTTTCTCTTTCAACACTGAAACATACACATCAAAATAATATGAAAAAAAAATAATTCAGGTTACAATATTTACAATAATAAATAAATAATAATTGTTAACATTTTATGGATAAATGGCATAAATCTGTTGAGTAAGAAATAATTTAGATGTATTATTTAAGAGAGATCAAAGAAAATTGAAGGACAATTTTCAGTGTAATATATAACTTAGTGTCCACAAGCTGTATATTTATTGATTATCAATTTAAAATGTACTTAATTTAGTGACTGGTAACATATAACCAAAACAATACATTCAAAAAAACCAAAAACCACTTTTATTATTTTTGATGATAACTTTTCAAATTTAAAATACAAAATACTAATACAAGCAAGTAGTCTATGATATTGATTTATTGTTAAAGATAAGAACCACGGACGAATTATACAAACTATAAGAATAAACATTACTTTGCATATTATTATAAAAGATAAAAGCATATATATAAAATACAATACCTATTAAAAGTGTTAAATTATTTATTTGGTGACATTGGTGGTGGTGGTGGCGGCTAGGTGCTCTTTCAACCAATCACCATGTCACTAGTATGCACTCAATAATTTTAATATTATAGTAGATATAGACAACCGGACAAAACATTGGGAATGCGAATTGTTTTCAGTCTAATATACTATCATGACACCTAGTTAAAAAGTGGTTTATTTAGAAGAAAAAATTAACAATGGTAACCATTTTTGATAAGTGGCATTCAAATACAACTAATGTTCTTAAGTGCACGTACTTACATTAATAACAAGCACATACTATATTTTTTCCATATTTTTAGAATTCTTAGAGTATATTAAGTGAAATATTTCAAAATGTTTCCGTACCTAATTTAAATTAATAATTAATAAATATTTTCTAAGCCCCAACATATGTACTTATATGCAAAATAATTTTTTCCCTACAAAATTTGTAACTATCTACATTTTTTACCCTCATTGAGTTGAATAAAGCCATAAATATATGTGAAAACCTTAAAATCTACCCACTCAATGAAACAATTTCAATAGATTCAAAAATGTTATTTTTTTTTTACATTTTTATTGAATATTAATCTAAAATAATGAATATTTTGTTTCTATACATTAAAAAATATGTACAATATGTTTTGTTATAATAATGCAGACCACTAAATGTACTAACCCTTTCATTGCATCTTCATAATGATTTAAGCCAACTTCTTTAGCCCAATCAGCAATGTATTTCTTCAATGAACCCGATTTTCGGCCAATACTCACCAATTTTTCATTTATTTTTTCCCAAACACGAGGGACACCTAAGAAAACTGTAGGTCTGGCAGCTTGCAGTGTGCTCACTAAAGAACCCTAAAATCCAAAATAAAAATTATACAATAAGTATTAAGACATTTTAATTTTCACAAACAAACCTTTAGGGCATCTTTTTCACCAAAAAATACTTGGGCCCCTATTGTGATTGCACTATATATATCAGTGATCTGTAAATATTAAATGTTGTTAAATATTAATCATAAACTGTTGTACATTTACATACTTGTGCAGCTACATGACTCAAAGGTAAATATGATACGAGAACTTCCTTGCCTTCCGTTAAGGACAAGAATTTTGTGATCATATATGCATTGTATGTGAGATTATCATGACTAACCATGACTGCTTTTGATGCGCCTTCAGTTCCAGACTATTTTTAATATATATAAAATAATAATAAAATTGATATCAACGAGTATGTTTTGGAAAAAAATGTTTAAATAAAATTTACCGTAAATACTAATGTACAACACTCATTAACTCCCATGGTTTTCAATATAGCATTTAATTTGTCATCAGACTCAGCTAACCCAATTCTCATCACATCTTCCCACTAGAAAAATATGTAAAAAGGAAATATATTAAACTATATTTTTAAGTACAATAACAGCCCATATTTAACTCAAAAAGCATAAATATGCATAGTATAGATAAAAGTGTACTAATTACAGACCTAGTGGCATTTAAATGACCCACACAGAAATATATATATTGCATATGCAAAAATAATGCTCTTTAATACAGATTAATTTTAAAAAAATTGTATATTTTTTTGTGTTTATTTTAAACAACATTTTGGTCTATATTTTAAAATGCCTATAATATATTAAAAAAATATGAAAATGAACTTGCTATCAGAAATGACCATCAAATTATAGGTTGGTAATATGTTTTTAAGACTGTGTTATTCATAATATATTCATTAAACAAATATAAATAACAAACATACTTTATTAAAATGTATACTTTGAAAGCATAATTATTTTCAAAAGATACAAAAAAAAATATATACAAAGATGCAAAATTGCATGAAAAATTGATTAATTTAATGATTCAATAAGATTCATAAGGACCAATCATTGGCCACTAAATCGTGTTTGAGTGACCATTAGTTCACTATTGATTTGTTTGTTAAATGTTTAGTGATTGTTTATGCAACCCAACAACAGTATATTTTGTATCAAAAATATTTAAATATGCAAAATTTAAAATATAAACTATTATCATGTAACATCTATTTGTTTAATAAAAGTACACTATAAATACTATTACTAATATATACACAACTTAACTAATAACTTACAGATAAAACACCCTCTTCGGTAGGTTTGCCTTCATACTGAATGATGGCTTTCAAATGGGGTAGACGACTTTTAACTGATAGTATTTTTTCCAATTGTTTGCTATCTTCAACTACAGCTATATTTGCTTTACTTGTCTCTAAACAGTGGAGACAAGCATCAACAAGATTTGTTGTGTACATTCCAGCAGCAAAACCACTTTATTAACAATAAATAATTATTTAATACATTTTCGGATGTTAATAAATATGTAAGAAATAAAATAAGACTAACATTATACAATTAAAGAATAAACACATAGAATAGAAATATTATCCCCTGGTCAAAAATGTACAGTAAATTACAAGACGAAAAAAAATTATCTTACCCAGCATAAATAGCACCTAAGTCTGAGTAAAACCATTCTGGTGAGTTAAACCCAATTATACAGACACCATGAAATCTTTCAAGGCCCAACTTTATAAATGCTTTGGCAACAGTTCGTACATTTTGTTCATATTCTCTGAAAATAAATTTTAAATATTTAATAATAAAATTGGATATTTTTGAGTAATTATAATTTTAACAATAAACATACTTATAAGTAACTTTGACCCATTTATTGGCAGATTTATAATTTAAAGCTGGTAGATCTCCATATTTTTCAGCACTTCTAGTCAAAATTCCTGGTACAGACACAGGAGTATTATCTGCACCAGCCTCAATTCTTAAAGTAACTCGACCATTTGCTTCACTTGTATATTTTTGTGAAGCAGGTAAAACTTGGTCTGGTCCATCTAAATATGACAAATTGTATCATAATTATATTTATCATTAAATAATTAAGACGCATCTAATTTACTTTTAATATTTAATGTTATAAATAATTTAACATAATATTTAATTAATAAACTAGTTGATATTTAATAAAAAGAAAAAAAGAAAAACTTACAGTTTTCTGCTGGTTTTGAGTTTTCGAAACTTCAATATGAACATAGAAAAACAAAGGAAAATAATATGTAATATAAATAATAACTTTAAAAATCAGAAATGTTAAGTTAAAATGATAACTTTATAAAATACTAACCTCATTTCAGTGTTATTTTCGACAACAGCACTAGGTAAAAATGAATTCTATGAAACAAAAATCAAAATATTAATATTAATAAACAGAAACAAGGACAATATTTCTTAATAAATTTAACTATATTTGTGTTTTAATCTGTCAGTTATCCGTGGATACTAAAATTATATTAACTAATAATTATACTTAGAAATAACTAACCTCTTTTATTTTGTATTGATTTCCACCATTTTGCATAACACTTGGAATAATATCGCCATCATCACTCATAATGAATTAAATACGAACTGAAAAAATAAAAATAGATATCAATTATTATTAAAACAGATTACAAATCATTAGGTTTATCTGTTTAATCCAATTAGAAAAAAAAGTAAATTTAAAATATGATAACATAGGTATATGAACTACTTTAATTATAATATTATATTATAAGATTTTAAAATAATTATATTTCCATGATTTATGGTGGGAATGGTCATAAACCAAAGTTCATTTTTATTTTCTAAACATAGGTACCTATATAACAAGCCTTTTAATCTGCTTTACATAGGAACTATTTATTACATTTTATTATAGAAATGTGAATACCTATTTCACAAATTATTTCATTCAAAGGGTTATAAATCCGCATACCACCAATGATACACATTTGAAATACCACAGTGTATAAATCGCTGGTGTATAGTAGGTTTATTAAACATTTTCAATGGTCAAAAAAGTATTTTTTAAGAAAAAAGATCACATTAATATAAAATCAAGAATTCTTTCAAAATAATTTTTTTTTTTATCAATTATTGTTATATTATAAATTTCAACAATGATTTACAAAAACAATAGCTGAGGCACGTGTGTTATATCATAGTTAATTATTATCTTCAATTATTTATAGTTTATTCAGTTGATAGTCTTATGTATTACACCATTGAACTTATGTAAGTACAATGTGCCTCTTTTAAAGTGTTATATTTTATATCATATATGTTAAAATTGAGGTTAAAATGTATTTATATTAGGCAATTATGTTGAACATTATATATATCTAAGAAGTATATGATAATTAAATATACTAAATTCTGTTCATGATTATGTAAATAAAATATTTATATAAATTACAGATAGTTTTTTTTTTTGTATAGGTACACACAAGAAGCGAGGGCTGAGGCTTAAAAAAATTATAAGTAATCTGACCTTACAATTTTTAAGTACCTTAACTATTTTCATGTCTTCTTTAAAATAGGAAGGTAGGTATTCAAAAATGACCTTCAGCACATAGACATACCAATATTTGGCATTGCTTATAAGTTATAAGCTATGTTTGATTCAAGATTGAATAAACAATATCATTAAAAATATTAATCAATATTCAAAATTAAAATGTGAACTATAAATATATTATACATGTATATATTCTTCATTAATATATAACATCAATATTTTTAAAAAAAAAATGTATAGTATTTATAAGTAACAATTTAAAAAATATGATTTTGATTAAAAATATTTAATTTACCAAAAATACATACAGTTACAGAAAACTCTAAATGGGTGATATAAAAAAATAAATAATAAAAATACCTTCAATATCATTAAATACCTATAATAGTTATTGTAGTATCACAGGTTGGTCAAAGATTTATCATATATTATGTTAAAAGTTGAATATGTTTTTACCTATAAGCCAAATAATTTAATAGTAGAATATTTAGAATTTACTGATTAAATTAAGATTACATAAAATGAATTTCTAGTTGATCTAAATGAGAGATCAACAGTAATTAATTGATTTATTTAATGCAGAAGTACACGCATATGAACTATCTGAAAAATATTACCTAATTAGACAGTATAAAGATAAATTGATTATTCACCAACAAAAATGTATAGTAACCAATAATTTTGTTGTAATTATGAGTAATAAGCTTTGGTATTACTAAATTGTTAGATTAATAAGAATTTATAATTGACCTCTTTTTAATGAAAAAATAATGTTTATGGTAAAATGAAAATTACAAAAGCATTTTTTCAGAGTAATAATTCACTTAATTATATAAAAAAAACTACTTTTTTCAAATGTGAAAACCATAACAAGTGCTTACACTCTAACTTGAATTATATTTATACAATTATTATTAAGTAGTAACAATTAAAACCTCAAACAAATCGTTCAGTACCTTCTACCTACATTAAATTATATTATTATTTTACTTATTTTAATTTGTAAAATTAAGTATTATGAGCTAGACATATCATATATTTATATCAAGTTAAAATAAATGCTTATTTTTATTTTTTGATTATCTACCTACATAAAAACAATAATTGATTATGAACTAATTAAAATTTCTGTAGATATTGGATGGAAAATTGAAAAAACCTAAGTTGCTTGAAATGTCATCTAGACTCAATTTCTTAATCATGTAAGATGCCACAATAAACATTTTAGTATTCTCGTCTAAATTATATAATTATTTCTATGGATTCAATAAAAATGTCAAAGAATTATGATTTCATGTAAAAATGTTAAAAATGTTTATGTGAATTTTATTTTATTATGATAAGTTAAAAATGTTAGTAACTTATTTAACAATAAATAAGAGTAACCAATATATATTTTTTTTAATATACTTCCTGAATTAAAAAAATAATATGTTATAGGTAGTATCAGGTCTAAGAAGAAACTAGAAAACAAGGATGTGGGCTACTTAAATATTTATTGAAACAGGTTTATTTTAAAATCAAGTTTATAGTATCTGTTATTCAAGATGACCTCAAAAATATATAGGTACGTAACTAAGACCAACTAACCTTATTAACAATACAGTGCCAACTTACTATATGACTACATTCTGATAACTGTATTTTCGAGGATATTCTAGTGTATCTAGCTATTTTAAATATAATTGTACAATATTATCTATGTTTATTATACCATTACCTATGTCATGTTTGTTATTTATGTTGCCTGTTTAAAAACCTTAAATACCTGAAATATTTACAAGACAAATAAATTATTCAATTTATTTGACAAAAGTCAATTACAGTAAGATCTATTAAAATTTAAAAACAAAAATTCATGGGACCAAAAAAATTATAATTTATTGAAATACATATTAAATAGTAGGAAAGTATGTAATTTATTTTAACTTTGGTTCAAGTAAAAGTTTTTCAATAATACTCAATGTTTAGTCCTTTTTTTTTTTATTGAACTTAAGCCCGGCAACTATGGCCATTAGTTGTTTGTAGGTATTTTTGATACATTTTTTTTTTATTATTATTGTGGGGTGGGGAACGGTTGATTACGACACATATAGGATATAAGGATTTACAGAAGGATTCACTTGATAACGCTTAATAATGATTATATAAACAAGACAATCTTAAAATGAAGTGTGATCAAGGTTTTTTTAGCTACTAATGAAAATCAAATTAGTAAATAATTTTATTAGTGGAAAATTAATTTGCATAGTATTATGACTCATAAAATACTGTAAAGTATACAAGGTCTTGATTATTCACTAATTGTCCACACACATTCGGTAATTCATTCATAGTTTTAATAGCTTATATAATTAAACGAGAATTTAAGAAATTGTATAAAATCAAAAGTCACTATATTTAAACCTATTTAAAAAAATATTTGTTTAAACATTTTAAATACCTATTACAAAAATATTTTAATAACACCTAAGTAATTAAAAGTGAACAGGATATTAAAAATTTAAATGCATCTTTTAAACCTAATTTTATTTTGTAATTACTAATCAGTACCTAATTACATTTAACAACATATTAGATTAGATGTGTATCTAATTAATGTAAAAGTAGGTATCCAGTTAAGTAAAATACTATACTTTTACCAATAAAATACAAATTGAAAAACATTATGTCTCGCATACTTATACCTATACTATAATTATTAACTCTAAGTTAATATTTTATTGATTTATGCTGAATTAAATAAATACCAAATTGTGGATTCTAGGCGAGTTAAAATTAGGTAAATAGGTAGTCATTAAATAAGAAAGTAACCTATAAGTTAATTTTACAATTCAATTACCAAAATTATATTGGAGAAATATTTGTAGGAAATTACATATTAGGCATTTTAAGGTATTTTTTTCAACTATTTAATTTTTATAAAAAGAAAATAACAATGAAAAAAAAATAACTTAAAATATGTACTTACAGGTAAAGTTAGTTTTAAAATTTAAACACCATAGTTCATAGAACCTATATTAACCCTAGCATGCATAAAATCAGAGGTTGGCAATATGCAACTCGCGGTTCCTAGGACATAAATGGACTGCAAAAAATATTTTACTTTATTGATGATTTTTCTGTGTACACCCCAAATATCTTGACCGACAAAAAAGATTTTCTAGATATCAACATTTTTATTTTCAAATCATCCCGACCTCCTTTGAAACTTTATGCCAACCCCTGACCTAAATCAATAAATATTGTAACACATTTGTGTACCTTGCTTTTCTTTTTAATTTTTTTAATTAACTTTATATTACTTGCATAAAAATTAAATACATTTTTTTATTATAAATATCTATTTTTGTCTTTAAGTATAGATACATCTAGGGACACAGGTAAATCAATAACCTTAAATGTCACAAATTGTTTTCAAATTACCCACTAACAGATAATAAGAGTCATAACTTTTACTCACTGAATTCATATTTTTAAGACAAATACTCAATTAAATACAATATGTTTAATTATGCACCTAAATAATAGAGGTTAGTAAAACAAACATTCAAGGACAGTTATTTAAAGTTATAGGTAGGAATTAAAATGTATACATATATAATTAATAGGTTTATAGGGGGTTAATCTTTATACCAAATTATATTTACTATATCTAACATGATTTTAGCTCAATTTTAGGTAATCTACTAAAAAATCAATTTTATTGTTTTTTTTTTTTTACATATTTGAAGATTGGTGAGGAGAGCCAGTATTATACTGGTTTGTCGGTTGATTAACAAATAATTTCCTTAGATGATGACCAATTTTTGTCAAACCAGTATAATAGATACCTGTGCCTAATTTATACCTACTTATTACATTATTCAAATTTGGTCATTACATAATACACATACAACGATGAGTATAACTAAATTAATAAAATATAACACTTTAAAAATGGCATAATTGTATATTAAATATTCAAACAGTAGATAAAATATATATAATGTGGACTAAAGATTGCTTATCTTGTGTCAATAATGACTATTTAAAATATATAGGGCTTCTTATGTTAATGAGGAGCATACTCAAGGGTATATAAAAATATAACAAAAAGAAACAGTCTATAATTACCAGAAAAAACCCCAGAGCTAAAGCAAATTTTTTTGGGCTCAAAAGTTAGTACCAGGGTTGATACCTAGGTACCACTCAAATAATCTAATTCGAGTATAAAAAATGAAGTAAGTAATACAGTGGTAAGCAAAAAAAAAACAATAATGCACCCAAATTAGCACACATTATCTTACCAAAACATATTGAGATAAAGATGAGAGAATTTCATGTACTAAGTACGTGAAATAAAACGTTATATTATGCAAATGTTGAAGTACAATTGTCAGCTAAACGAATAATTAGTTGTGAAATGTGTATAAAAAAAAAAAAAAACGATCTTATTCAATTCAAATTTATCAGTTGGTCGTGCGAAACGTCCTGACCTCTGTGTCGGACGTATTATCATAAATCACACGCACACACAAACATAGAACAGGTACACAATCTTCAACAGGAAGCGTAAGACAAAATAAATGCCAAATGGTAAAAGTTTGCAATTTCTATTAGCAGAAATTGAATAGTTAATACTGTCCACCTACAATTAAAATACGAGGGTAGTATCGTCACGTAATATTACATTATACAAAGGTGGGCCCGGTCGTAGTTTATCGGACCGTCCCCCTCGTGCAAAGTAAAATGTAGTATTTACCTTTTTCGTCGGACGTCAAATTAACAGAAAACAATCTTGTAATCTCGTCGACCACTAAAATACACTTCGGAAGCTCAGTCAGAAACGAACTTTTGCCACCGTGAAAGTTTGGACAGTCGCACCGACTGCGACGACAATACTGACGTAAATACGTGGATCGCACGGGACGACGGCACTCGAACGCGATAACTGCGAATAGTGACTGACGCGTCTGACGGTCGGCGGCGGCCGTGGATTATGGAACCGGGGCTACAAAATCCAAACGACTCTCGTTACTTCCTCCTACTCTCCTCCTGTTCCTATACTCGATATCGCGCTGAAGACGGCGATAAGCGAATTTTATGACTGCTAATGGGTGTACGGAGTCGTGATTTAAACGACGACACCGATTTAATAATAAACAAAAAAGCCGATAACGCGAGCGAGGGACGTCCCGGGGGCACACGTCGGAGGACGATGGATCTCGGATGAGTGTTGGAAATTATTTATAAATATTTTTGCACACACAACATGTATACCTATATAATATTGTAATATTGTTATTATTATTATCGCGACGGCGGCAGATGATCGACACGGTGTAGGTGTGCGTAGCAAATAATTACAACAATAATATTGTGCAGCGTATATAATTGTTCTATGGTGCGAGTTGCGATTTTTACTTCGCAAGACTCGCGCGGGTAAGTAAATTTTTTTACGGTGACAACGAGTCAACGGCAACTACAGTGCACGCACGTACAGCGTCGGGCGGCGTACTCGACTCGTTTCGCGGTCGCGGAAACGGTTACGGGATTGGAAATCGGCGTTGGCGCAAAGGTGATCGCTCCCGGTCGGATCGCGGCGGCATGACGTCACCACTCGCCGAGTTGGCCCGTACGCGTGGCTGCCGCCGCGATGTGGTCATGGAAAAGCCGCGGCCGCGGCCACACCTACGGCCCGACGACCCGGCTTGAACGAAACGGCCGTACGCGCACGTGACGACGTGGTCGACGCTCGACCCGGCGGCGCCAAACCGACGACGTATGGCAGGGCGGGATTTCGCGATCGCGCCACTCCGGCTGCGGCCAATGGGAAACGCGCACACCGCCCGGGCCACGACGCTAAAATACTACTATGATACAGATACTTGGACATTTAAAATTTTAAAATACTGAAAATTGAAATGCGAATTTCGATAGCGACTGTGGAACGCCAAACGACCAACCAGGCGTCCTTTTTGTATAAGTTTTTTCGATTTTTTGAAAAATAATACGTGACTTGAACGGACTTACAGTACCAACGACATTAAGATAATATATTGTTAAAATCATCGCGACCCGCCAACGGCCCCGTTTCTCCGCCATGACCGGTCTTAAACATAATATTATTATGCCGCAGCAGCAGCTGCTGGCTGGATTTTTATAGACGAGTGTCCGTGATTGTTTTTCAATTCAAGGTTGTCGTTGTTGTTGTTATCGTCATCATCATCATCATCACCATTCACCACCACGACTGTCATTATCATGGTCATCATAATATTCGGTTGAATAACCACACGTCACACGAATACACGATAGGTATACTTAGGACATGACCATCACGCGTAGGTACAATATTACGCAATAATAAACAAATAACGTTAGAGTAAAAAAATTTTTTTTCTGTTATTATGGTTAGTATTTAAACATTTGTTCAAACAACTTTCGATTTTTATTCAAAAAATTTGTTAGGTAATAATATAAAAATAATAGGTACATTGTGGAAAAAAATAAATGTTCTTTTATGCAATAGGTAACCCTATTATATTGGTGGGAAAAATTTTAATAATACTTATAAATAATTTAATTATGTAAATACTTACTAATTACCAATACCTATATAAAAATGTTAACTATTGAATCAAAAAAATATTAAATACATGAGCATAATATACATTCAAGTGTTAACATATAGTGTAACAAAAATATAATTTTAAAAATTGTTAAAAGAATGAAGATCACAGAGCAATTATTTACCCAAAACAAATTGGATAACCGAACAAAATAATCATTTTAATTTAGCTTTTTTTATATTTTTCTTATTAGGAGATGATGACGTATCTCTAGGTTTTTTACTATTGGAACTCTTGCCAGCTTTGGTATTCTTATAAGCCAATGACATTTTTGTAATATTATTTTTGTAGACATCTTCGTGCACTACTACTCGTTTTGGATAATGCACTCCAACCACACAACCAGCTCTTTCTTGAATGGACTTAGGTGCCAACCATGGCTCATAAATATACTGATCTGGATATTTGGCCAATTCTGGGATATATTTTCTTATGTAATCACCACTCTTATCAGTCTTTTTACCAAATGCAACTGGACTGTAGACTCTAAAAAATTGATGGAAAAATGCTGATGCTGACAACCACATCCAATTCCCAGCATTCATTGACCAATCGGCATCAAGCAATAATTCTTCAAATACAGCTAAACCTTTTTCCCAAGATATCCACAAGTCTCCTCGGGTTAAAAAACATGCAACAGCATGTCTAGCTAAATGGTGTATCCAACCTTCATCTTTCAATTGTCTCATAATGGCATCAATGAATGGATATCCTGTCTTACCATTTGTCCAGGCTTCTAGCGCATCAGGGTTGTTGTCCCAAGGTACCTGACAACAAATTGAATTGCCAACCATTTTATCAAAATTGGGAGTTGAAGCACCAACAGTATAATAAAACTCTCTCCAATACAACTGACCAATCAGAGATACGGGAGGTTTGGAATGAGGGCTATTACCGATAACTTCTTTTAATCTGTAATAAAAATGACTAGCCGACAAACACCCAAATTTCATGTACGGACTTAGTACAGTAGTGCTGGGCTTAAGGCTATTTGGTGATGTATTTGGTTTTTCAAATTTACATACCCATGACTTTTTTGCCATATATTCTTCCAAACGCCTGAGAGCTTCTTTTTCTCCACCAGGATACAAACATGGTTTAAGTTCTGCAGGGTTGAAACCCTTTAACGTTAACAATTCGTTCAGTGTTGGCACATCAAACTCTTGGTTGTTTAAGTCGTCATCAATTAGACACTCAGAAGGCAACACATCTAGTGCCGGTATTGGTTTACGAGGAGTTGGCATTGAGCCCACAACAGATACAAATTTTTGATAAGTCATTGGAACGCTGCCTCCATTTGCTCTGAGTACAAGTTCAGTATTATAAATAGTATGGGAGACCTTCTGTTCTACTTTGACACCGTGTTGTCTGGCCAGTTGTTCTACTTGATCGTCCCTCTTGCGAGCATATGGCTCAGTGTCCAACTCAAATGTTAACAGTTTTACGTTCCATTTGGCGAACAAGTCCGGAAAGACTTCGTGTGGCAACCCTCTGATAACATACAGCCGCGTTCCTAGTTGCCGGAGTGTCATATCCAAATCCACCAGGCTCTGCTGCAAGAACCTCCAACGGTTTGCACCTGCCCGTATGTATTTGCGGAAATAAGGGTCCAGTATGTAAATGGGTCTGAGCTTGTAAAGCTCACCGCTACTGTTCTTAGATTCACACGATAACCTGAATGCCGGGTTGTCGTGCAGGCGCATACCTTTCCTGAACCAGTGTACGGTTGTCTCGTGTCCTACATCAGTATTGTTCTTGTCCATCTTGTTATTAATATTATGATATGATCTTGTAATCTTGTGTCTAAATTGTGAGTATATCAAGTATACGAGGTAAGTAATCTGCAAATTACGTTACACTATTTTGCGCGACCCAAAAGAAATCACTGCGGCATGAGTGATGTACTCTTAAAGTTATGAGTTTGTTACAAGCGTTTAAAGCAGGTTTAGCATTGAGGACGTCATCGACATAAAAATATTGAATCATAAATAATTATTTATTTGAAAGTTGAAAGTTTCAAATTAAATTTTTAAACGTACGAAATACGAATCTATAATCTATATTATCTAATCAACTATTTTCGTCGTTATCGCGATATCAAGTGATAACAGTTGTACGCATGTTTGTGATACGCCACTATAATGCAGTAGCATAGAGTAATATTACTCTATGTACAGTAGCCATGACAGAGTATATATTATCTTATATATAAATATATTATATATTTTGTTTAGGCAGTCAGCATCAGCCATCAGACGTAGTGTTATTGACTTATTTTTAAATTTTATACTTTGAACTTCTAAGATTGTATAACTGTTTAGTCATTGTAAATTTGTAAGCGATGGGAGTATGGGAGCAAATGTAGGTAAATACAATTTGTTTTATAGAAAATATATAACAATATTATTGTGTTTAAATTAATTTTATTATACCTGAAAGTATAAGAAGATAAAAAAAAATTAAATTACAACAATAATCGATTCATTTTTATTTTTCTATGAAAAAATTGTATATTTATATTTGCCCCAAATCCCAATTACTTACATTTTACAACTACCCTAATTTACCCATACCCTACAATTTAACATTTGAGTTTAATATTAAGTAATCGAAGTCAGTAAGATGTTCAGAATGTTATATGAATATTTTAAATACAGACTTATTTTTACTTATTCGTCATGAAGATAATGAACCCCACTGAACATGTTCGTGTGGGGGCCAAAAATGTTAAATTTGATGTATAGGTTTTACATTTAAAAAAAACTACACTACATCATGATTTGGGGTGTATAGGGACATATAGGGTCATTGACTATACAATTAATTAACATAGTTACATAGGTACTGGCGTACTGCATGGCGCATGCAGTATATTTATGAATATATTCATTTACCTACGTACCAAATATAAAATGGTATACCTATAGGCTATAAGTTCAAAAGAATTTTTTATTATCGATCTATGATTTATTACAAAATTGTAACAATGATATTTCGAGTGAATCGAGACCATTTTTTTTATCGTATAATAACTTATAAGTGTTATGTCGTCATTCAACTCCCCACCCTCGCCACAGTAATTGTATCAGATGTCCGCCTATGAAAACAATAATTAATTCTAGCTTAATCTAGCTGTTAGCATTGAATAAAAAACCTTTTGAAATAAATGTAGCCATATGCCCATAAAACAACTTTAAACTTCAAATGTTTAATAAACAAACCACTAAACCAGTAAAATATCAGATTTCTAAAATAAGCAGCAAAAGTATAGAGTTTTGGAAATTTATATTTATCATATTATACTTAGTAGCCAGTAGGCATTAATTGTTTTTAAATGTGGCTTGTTTATCATGCCAAGTGCCGATTGAAGTTTACGAAGGCGATTATTTTTCAAATTATCATGAAATAATTGATGGTATATAGTATATACAATATACTATATAACAATGTACCTCTTCAATATTTTTTAATTTCATAAAACGTCATAGATATACATATACCATATTATATAGGTATAACGCGTGTGTAGATCAGTATTCATATATAAAATAAGAAGTTTTGACTGATTCATAATCCATGTGCATCTATAACTATATGATAGCTAGATACTTGAAATCTCATGGTATTTTCGTACCATCATGTATAGGATGTAGTATAGAAGGTATGTATAGGATTTTGTGAAATTTTGCTTTTAAGACGAAAAAATGAGCAATAAAGGATAGGTAAATCTATACACAGTGTTTAAATTGATTAACAATTTAAAAAGTATATATGTTATACATTTATAAGGACATAGTTACATAGATATATCAGTATATCAAACAATCAATAAATGAATACAGTATTTATTATTAGGTATAGATAATTATATTGGAAATTCATGTTTGACAAAATGTCAAGTGTGTATAGTTATAAAATAGGCGGAACCCACATATAGGCTATACATTATTAGAGGACTTCAATAAAAAATAAAATGTATCAAATTATCAATTTTACTAAACTGATCTTTTAAACTATAAATTATAGTTATGTAAATAAATATACACATTATACCTATCTAATATATAACATATGTTGCATATTTTAATAGGTAGGTATATTAAGTTTAGGTAGGTAGTAGGTACATATAAAATTGTGAAATATATAAATAGGTATAGCCACAAAAGGTCCAATAGTCAATACTGGAGTATTAATGATTGTGTAAAATTACCGTTATTTCTTATTTTTTTTTGTTTTTAACAACTTTTGGGAATTTTTAAAAATCACCTCTCAAATGTATCAACTAGATTCACTTTCCCACCAGAAAAGATACTAATGATGAAAGCATTATATCGACTACTTATCGTGTAAACAGACAAAATTAAAACACACATTATTGTAAAATCAATACAATTTTTGCTCCACTTATAGAATCTAAAATGATTTTAAACTTAGGTATATATTGTTTTTTTTTCAAAAACGAATAGGTAACCGTAAATACTTGAAATTTTATATAAAACTATTAAGCCATTGACCATATTATATTTGCTACTGAACGTATAACGTAAATATAATAATCATGACGAATTTAAACGGATATTATAATTATTATTTTTCTAACATGCGACAATATAATATTATCAACTTTTCGGACATTTTGTTATGAGCCAATGCATATTATTCTTTTCACATAAATATGTTAGCACAGTTTGTTTTTCTTTTACAAAATTCGTCAATCAATAATCAATATTATATTATATAGCAATTATTAAATTATAACTTTGTAAATAGTACATTGATTAAAATGTAATAATAATAAACTTATATGTAGTACATATATTAAGTACTAAATAGTTAGGTACAGGTAGGTATAAACGTATAATCAATAAATTTCCAGGTTGCGTATTTCCGCTCACGTAGCACAATGTCATAATAATGTACGTTAGGAAATTCAAAACTCAGACACAATAAAATAATACTATTACTGTAGTTACCTTTAACCTTTATATTAAATTCATCAATAGAATTGAATAAAGTAATGTTAATATCATAATAATTATTGTTAAATTTTGAAATTCTCAAAGGAATGTTGTTGAAGGCTTGAAGCCTATATACAGCGCGTCAGCGCAGAATTATTAAGCATATAATAGCATAACATGAGATAATCCCGAGGTACAGAGCTTTAAATTTTAAATTGTTTTGTCATTTTATATTTTAATTTTTAATGGTCACAGACACTATTACAATAATTACACCAATATTACATTGCTTATTGTAGGTAGGTACTATGCAGAGAATATTACATATATGTTATTGAATATTGAGATATCGATTAAATTATATTGTATTATATACATTCATAACTAATATACAGTCATATTATTATGTTTCTGCAAGTAAAAATGTATTTTAATTTATTATATATCGAGAGTAGGTAGTGTTAATTTAATGTATTAATTTTACAATGATGTGTGTTTTTCAAATTAAAAACACACACCAGACTATCAGAGAAAAAAAAAATTTATCGCTCATCACTTTTTGGACAGTAAAACTGTTGGAATTTTAAATTTTTAGGTTGATTTCTGGTGAAAATTGTATCTAGTTTTGATAAGTCGGGAGTAAAAATTTTCAGTACCAGCTACCTACTATATTTTAAAAAAATTTGGAAATAGTTGAGAAAAATGGGAAATTTTATTCAAAATGTTTGACAATAAATCAAAAATTAATAACTGCAGTAGTCTTGATTTTTTTACTACATTTTTTGTAAAGACATGAAATCATTTTTCAAATACTTTGGCCCTTTCTGTGCGACTGTGCTATTTATGGACATATATTATATAATGTTCGACATTTTTAATTTTTCTTCGATTTAAGTATGATTCATTTTTGTTTGCGAGTAAAAATAATTAAAAAGTACAATGTTTCTTATTAGTTCTTCCTAACGCGATTAAAAAATATTGAAAATAAATATTCACCATTTTTTTATAATTCTTTAAGCTTAAATTTTGACTAAATATTCGTCAAAATCATGAAAATATATCAATAACTTTTTAGTTAAAAATGCATCAATGTTAATTTTAACTCCTAAAACTTAAAAATATAAAACGATTAATTTTGTTATAATAATATTATTATTATTATACAATATGTGATTTGTTTTTGATAAAAATTAGTTGAATACCTGCATTTACCTCAGTACTATATAGACAATAAAAATAAAAAACTGTATTGTTAAAAACGCCAATAACTGTAGCAGTTGAGGCGTAAAAAAAAATTAATTAATTACTAATCGCCACGGACGTACATTTGTACGTATGTACGTCCGTGCTAATCGCAATATAAATATATTATAATACAATATCCTCGAAAGTAAGTATATAGCGGTAATATAATTCTCTGCTCGGAATCATTTTTAGATTGCAATGAACAACGTTAAATTCAAATTTAAGTAATTTAATAATTTAACACATCCATTACAGTGACTTACTCAGCAATAACGAGACACACTCAACACTTGTCACCTACAAATAAATAGCAGTGCAACTTCCACGATACTGCCAACTAACATGGACTTGCCAGGTTACTGGGGGTACAAGAAACTATGAGGCCGCTGTATCAAATATATTTTTGGGAAATTTTACATGACTAATAGTATAATAATATGTGTAGACTATACTATAGTCTATATTACACCATATTTAATATTTATACTACTCTTATATAACTAGGTATTTCGATGTGTTATTGTATTATCATTGTGTACACAATGCACAACAATATACATTAAAATATATAGAAAGGTAACTATAAAATATTTAAATCTAAACGCCTATCTAAAAGTTCAAAGACCTATACTTGAGTTATCTACGTTCAGTCCTATAGCATATGGTTGTGAAACGTGGTCGGTGACAAAAGAAGACGAAGAGAAATTGTTAATTTTCGAAAGGAAAGTATTCTCCGAATTTATGGTCCTATTTCTAAAAATGGAGAATATCGAATAAGAACAAACGAGGAAATCTACCAGCCATTCAAAAACCACACATAAAAGCATTTATCAGAAGCAAACAAATTGAATGATGGGCACTTATGGAGAGATAATGGTATCTGTAAACAAGTTCTGATGAATGAAATCAACGGTGAACACCCAGAGGCCACCCTAGGCAAAGATGGATGAACACTTTAAAAATAAATCTGACAAAGATTGCACCAGAAACGGACCTAGAAGAGAGTGAAAATAGAGGGAGGTGGCGAAAAATAGTGGAAGCAGAAAAAGCCCCGAATGGGCTGTAAAAGCTAAAAAAAACAAACTATAAAATATTTTATTGATGAATATTAAATATTACATACAGACGAAATGTGTTAAATAAAATTAATTCAATGTAATGTATTATAATATTATATTTTATGTATACCAAAATCGAGCGGTCGCGGACTTTAGCATGTAGCGTTGTACCTATATATTATGTTATATGAATACAGGTAATATATAGTGATAATAATGTATTGTGATAATTTATACTATATAGTATATAATATATATAAAGTGGTGCACGGAGACGGAGGTCAGCCATGGGTCGTGTCATTGACGCAATTGCAAGTTTATTAATATACAGAAATAATAATAAAATATTTTTTACCCTTTTACCCTTACTGTAATATAAAGACGGACTATCATCACAATTACACGAAATTTTCCTTATGGTGAGCTATTATCGACTGAATATTGATGATTAAAATTCATATAATTTTAATATATTACATATATATATATACACATCCGGCTCGTTATAATTTATGTTATAATAATATGTTACACTTATACAGACAGACAGACAGTATACAATATACATATAAATATTATCTTATCTAAAAATCGATTATTTACATAATATAATATGTCATATGAATACATATATATAATGCTGTATACCTGATATACAATATACCTATACATATTTCCACATGAGAATTTTTTTTTATTATTATTTCAAATAATTTAAATTTTTTCTACATCAATTTTATTTCAATGATAATAATGACCAACATCATGAGGACCATGTGTACATTGCTGTACAATCATGACTGTCAATCATATAATAGGCTATGGAAACAAAATGCATCTAATTTAGCTGAAACAATTTAATATTATAAAATATTATAAAATATCTTATATAAATTACAAATATGTATTTATATTTTATCTGAAAATGCAATACAAAAGTTTCAAATTTGAACAACATGCAGATGATAAAACTTTAAAACAATAGTGCGGCATGACAGGTAGATACGGTTATAATTGCGTATAAATTATAAATAGGTACATTTAATATTGATTATGGTAAAGCAGTCATTTTTATTATTATTATTCTCATGCAATCGATTCGAAGACGATCGACCCGTATATCACCTATAATATTGTAAGTATAGAATATAATAGGTTATATTAATAATATATTATATACTGCAACTGCAAGCAGAACTCTATACAGCTGATTGCCGGATCACATAATGTTGCGTAAAGACCGTCCGTACTCAATAGTTATTACTAAATTGTGTATTACCTATATTTAGTAAATATAGTACAATTTATGCACCTATTGCATTACCTTGTAACTTTACTTTGTTCGACGTTATGATAAAATGAATGCTTGTTGCACACCACACATGAATATGGTATATCATGTATACATATATGAATGATTATATTTCCCGGTACAGCGTATGAGATTACAATAGTTGGTAGGTAAATTATGATTATTTATTTGTCGAATACTCGGATGTGTAAAAAAATAATGTGTTATTATATACGAAAACAGCTATTATGATAATAATTATATACCTATGTATAAGTATGTGTGTATATTATATCAAGGCTGAAGTTCACAATATTTTTTGTTTGCTTTAGCTTTCTGACGTAGCTGGTATATAAGAAAAATGATTCCAATACGGTATAATCATATATTTTATATATAATAATATATTGTACCTATTACATATTGTTTACTTAAATACGAACGACTGTAGCAGAATCTAGGTACCGATTGGTTTCGTAAGGTTTAAACTGTAAACTAAAATATATCACAATAATGCTATACATTATGATTTATGATATACCTATTACCTACTATAATATATTCTTTTTATAGCGACAGAACGAGTCACGTGGTTAGTGTTTTCACACACGTGTGTAATATACCTATTCCATAACATAATATGTATTATTGTATTTACCATTTTACCTAATATTTATTCTATGAATTATGATATTATTGATGATATTATACTCATCAAAATTTTGATGCGTGCCTAGCATTAAAATATATAATGTACTATGTACATATTATAATTCGATACAAACGATAATAAAATATTTAATAATTCATTTTAGGAACGCGTATTTCTTATAAATATAGGTACAAGAGAATACTTTTAATCGATAAGTCCCATGTTAAATATTCTAGTTTTTCATGAAAACATTCTAATAAAAACTAACATAGTACATAAGTATAGGTATATTGACCTTAATAATATATTATTTCTATTATTATTATTTATTATATTAAAAAAACGCAACAAATAGTTGAAATTATGACTAAAAAAGTATAAACTTTATGTATTTTTTATGAAGAAAATTACTTAGGTATACATTTTTTTTGTATTATTATTATATTGAAATTATGAATAAATAAAGATTCATAGAAAATAGACTCCTGTAAGAGACAGCATGCAATTCGGACAGACCCCTGTAAAAGGCGGCATCATACAATTCGGACGATCCAATTTATGATTATTTTTTTGGCATGCGATTTGGATGCACCGAATATTATAAAGTATAAACAATAATACTATTTAGGTATAGTGTACCCTAACTAGTTTTTCTCAACCTTTTTGTTATGATGAGTAATTATTGGTGACCCATTACTATACCCGTCAATAGTCAATACTCTGTATTCCATTCTTTTGACAGGGGACTATAATTAACAAAATATGGTTGTTCTATTATACTGTATTTGATTTTAGTTCAATTATATAATTTAATATTTTAATCTTTTAATACTACAATGACCCATCAAAAAAATTATGTGACTCTAAATTGGATTGTGGTTCGTTAATGGGTTATTGGGACTTGAGAAACACAACTGCAGTTATAGCCTATAGGTACCTTAATACCTACATTGTTTTATTATACAATTTACAAAATATATTCTTAGTATAATATACATAATATAGGTACAAGGTAATTCTTTTAACAGTACCTATAAAAATATTTTATTTACTGAGCTGCTGTATAGGTATAGTCTGAATGTTTCTGAAATTTATTTTTGTCTGTTGTATTATAGAATATAGAAAATAATGATACATGTTATATATGTACGATAAATTTAATTTAATTTTCCAAGCCGAGCGATAAATATGGTGCTATGGTAATTTGAAAATTATAATAATTAGATATCTACTATTAGCAATTAGTATAACTATAAATATAAATATAATTTTTAAAATTTAAAAAAATTGGCCTATTTTAATAAGTGCTAAACAGCATATATTTTATATAAAACTATTTTTAAAGGAATATGATCTATGTACACCCATAGTGGTAAGCATAATGTTAAAATATGGTAACTTATATAACTCATAAAGTTAAAAGTCATAACCTTTTCGTACGACTATCGATTAAGATGAATCAGTATTTCCAAAAAAGTAGATCCTACTAAAAACTTACAATTAATAACAATTTTAAACATCAAATTTTGAATAAATGCATAGTAATAATAAAAATAGTTAAATAATAAAAGGGAGATGAATATAATTGGTGAATCACGCTGTATATATAAGGATACATTGGATTATTAATTAATACATTAATTTTATGACGAATTTGTTTAGAAAAATTAGTATTAACTTGGAAATTGTAGGTGAGTAACACTATATAGCTACTACAGCTATAGTAACATTATATAAAATAATAATATAATATTATTAGTGGGTAATGTAAGTGATTTGTTTTTGGCAAAAATTAGTTCAACACTCATATACCTACTATCTATAATCTATATATATATATATTATAATAGTAGGTTAGTTTCTGTTATTTATAAGTTATATACCTAACTAATAAAGAATTATAGAATTATAGAAAAACAAATATTACTTATAGCGATATATCTATATACAAAATACATGCAAACATGCAATTTAAGCTGATGCGACAGACATAAAAAATAACACGTTCATAACAGTTGTGACCTTCGTCTACTCCATTAGGAATTACACTCGACATCAATTATACGGCAAAACGACTTCCTCGGTTTTTCAAAATAAAATAATCTACATTTATTTTAGCTGATTATTGTATAATATAAGTTTTGTGAAATTTTAAAATGATTCATGTGAAAATTGGCATGTCAATTATTGAAGTTCTCACGACCCTAGTAGGTACAACCAAAAAATCAAATTAACATAAAAAAAATCCAAAAACCCGTATTTCCGTCACTTTCCTGTTTTAATAAACTTTTTTAAAAATTTTTACCACGAATTTTCATACCGATTCAATAAACTTTTAAGCATTGTTTTGAAACTTGCTTAAAAATTCATCTACTTCAAAATCACAAATTCATATTTTACAATGATTGAGCCAGCAACAGGTATCACTATTATTGTCACATCGGTAAAAAAAAACTTAACTTTTTTAAAAAAAATTGTTATCCTTTACATTTGAATTTGTCTGTTAAGTTTTAAAGTTTCCACGACCCTCAATCACCCTCAGATTCAAATTAATAAAATGTATTTTAATAGATAACGTAAAAAAAAATTTAAAAATTAAAAATATTATTTATTTATAGTATTATAATTTATAAAATATATACAAATGTAGGTATAATACCAATATTACCAATAAATACACAACCTAACAAAAATCGCCAAAACAACTACCTATCTCTTTTTCCCGTCACCGTTGAATGACGGACTCCATTAGGTAGGTATTTGGTATCGGTTAATGAACATAATTTTTCTTTTTTAAGTTCATGTTTGGACGCAATTACATATTTAAACGAATGTTAGTTATTTGGTTCTAATTTAAAAATATTATTGTCAAAATCACAAAAATTTGGAAATTATTTAAGTTAGAAATTCAGTTTTAAAATATAATATAAGATTCGTTAGGTACCTAGAAGTTTTTTTACCTTTTACAAAAAAAAAAGTTTACTGGAAAGTCACATACATTTTTATTTTTACAACAATGAAATTCTTCAACGAATTTTTTATTCTGTTGTAATTCAAAAACAAATAACCGTTGATACTTGACATTTTTACCGAATTTGTACTTTATCAATACAGAATGACATTTAAAAAATATTTTGAACGTTTGTGTGCTATTTGTAGATATTCTCAATTTTAAATTTTTTTAGTTTTTTTTTCTATAAATATTGATTAATAATTTTTGTTGTGTCAAAAAGCTTGAAAATGTAATACAAGGTTTAATTTTATAATACTTTTGTATTTTATGTAGGTCATAACTCATAACACTGCAGTATAAACTTGCAGCAGGTCGAAAATCGAAAAACATTATTTATTCAAAAGTTGCTACCAGGTATTTTGCGTAATTTCAGGGGCGTACCGTACCTTCCTGGCTTCCTATACCATATAGACTATATGGCTAAATAAATTACCTGTAATACTGAAATAAATATGATACATAGTGTTAACTATAGTCTTATTGATTGGTGAAAAAGGGAAAATAAATTTAAAGATTGGTATTCAATAGGTATTTGAATTTTTAATGTAAATATAATATAATATTATATATTTATATAACACTGGTCACCGACATTAGGATTTGTGCCACTCAAAAAATAATATAGTTATTTTTTATTTATAGATTATTAGTACCTACCTATATAAACTTATTATTGAATTATTGACTTTGGATTAGGGTGTGGCAGACGGCAGCTTGACGCCAATATACCGTGACTCGAGTTTATGGCCCGTAACTAATGTCAATACTGGTCACTATTACCTATATAAGAATAAAGTTCTATTATTTAATAAAATAAAAAATATTATACATATATTACTATATCGACACAACGACACTATAATAATATAAGAGTATAATATTGATAATTTTAATTTAAAAAAAGGTCTGCAAGTGGGTACCACTACTTTGCTGTACATAGTCTAGCTAGGTGTCGAGTGGGTCACTGTAATATATGTGTTAAATTTAAATTCAATTATATATAATCATTGTATACGAAAAACGATTAAAGAAAATGATGATCCCTGTTCTCTCTAGTCTGAATATAAGTAGCTAGATGGCTAGATAGCTATATAAATTAAAAACTTTTATTTCCATAAAGTCTAAGTAGGTATACAATGAAGTCGCCCTGTCTGCGATACATTATTATAGTTTATTTTTTATAATATTATGATATTATACATACCTATATGTTCTATATATACTTATATAAATCTATAATTATAGAACCGTATGGTGCAAAAGGAGCAAAGGCCCAGGCGGAAAAATTTTAGAGGCTGTACATTTGGGGAACTGAAATAATAAATAATAATAATAATACAATGATTACTGCGTGGTTATCATTTTTATTAACAATACCAAGTGACGAGTTTAACGCTGTACTTAAAGTTAAGTTAGTGTACTTTCTGATCATTAAAAATAAATAATAATAATAAATTAAAGAGATTTGTAACAATATGTCCATATATTATGTAGAAATTGCACGTTTATAAACATAATCTATTAACTATTTCTAACTGTTCTGCAGAGAGGTCTTTTTCGTCTTAACTTGGATTAAGTCCTATTTGAGATCAAGGACTATACCTACTGACGAAAAGCTGAACTATTTAGTTATTTAAATAAAGTCAGATTTGAATGATAACATTAAAGTACACTATTATTTCTTATATTAATGACATTTTCAAATGCAATTCTTTCAGTAAGAATTTATTCAACCTTCCTTGTTACTATAATAGCAAAATTAAATTTATTTTCAATAATATCATATGTACCATATAGGTCGTATACCTATAATATAGGTAATTAGTATAATATAGGCTGACAAACCGTCTTCACTTAAAAGTTAGAACTATTTTTCGTATACAATGATTTTACATCAATATATACTATTGAATTCAAATTTAACACGACCATTACATAGTATAACCCACATGACCACCTTTTTTAAAGTTTGAATTATATAACTTCAAAAGTAATCGTAAGATGGTCATAATTTGTTTATTTGATCATATCCAAAGTAAAAAACGTACTCATTTTTAAAAAATGATCAAAAAATTGTCTTTTGATATCAATGTTTTTTTAGTTATTTGAGTAAAAATAATTTCTATTGTAGAAAATAATAGAAATAAAAAACAAAAAATTGTGGTTTTTTTAAATCTATTAAACTGGTTTTTAAAACAAAAGTATGAAAAAAATAACTATACTTAGCTAATGTTTTTAATTGCTGTGTTACGCACGTGCAAGACCTCACATACGAATACAACGTATTTCTTAAAAGAAATTTGTTTATTATATTTTTTAAATGTATTTCTTAAGAAGTACCTATACTTTCGTCGAATACCAGGTATACGTGACTGTACAACAGTACATTGTTTGGAATATTTCATATTAATTATTATTATTGTGATATTGAATCATTATGAGAGCGATAATGACTAAAACAACAATAGATAAGTGCTATAAATTCATCATCGAACATTTGCAAATTGTTTTGTAGTTAAAAATGTATATAATGTTCAATTTTTATAGCTAAGAAATGAAAATTCTAAACAAGGTTTTTTGTAAGTTGTTTTAAATTTAGTTTTAAAAATATTTATTAAGATACAAATTCACCATTTTTTTTAGACATTTTAAATTAAAATTTAGACGAAATTAAATATCTAAATGAAGAATAACAATGTTATTTATTTCGTTGTAATTTAAAAATATTTTTCTGGGTGCTTGAAACTCTTAAGTACCTATATTATTATATTTTATACACTCATTTAGATTTTTTAATGCCATGTTTTCTGCAAAAATTAATTCAACCTACTGTGCTATTAATAGTAAAAATAATTATTTTAATAGCAATAATATCATAAAATACACTTATAGTTATGTAGGCTGACAGATTGTCTTCGTTCAGAATCGTATTTCGTATACAATGATTTTATATCATTGAATTCAAACGTAACAAATTCATAACATTGACCCCACTCGACCCCTAACTAGACTATGTACAGCAAAGTAATGGTACCCACTTGCAGACCTTTTTTTAAATTAAAATTATCAATAATATACTCATATTATTATAGTGTCGTTGTGTCGATATAGTAATATATGTATAATATTTTTTATTTTATTAGTGGTACCCACTTGCCGATTTTTTTTTATTATACAGTTTTGTGTTTGTTGTTAATTGAATAAATCGATCGTAAATTGTAGTTACTCGCGTCTTCACCCCACGCCACGGTAGAGCGTATAGTTACTATTTCCAGTGCACGCGTGTACCGTCGCTATAATATATGCTGCATTTAATAGTCCAAACTAAGTCTATTTCGAAATAGAACGGAGGAGGACCAGAGCAAACAGATTTCCTGTGTCCATATAGAGTATAGATCATAGGTTATAATATCATTAACACAATAATTCTTTTTATTATGAACGCAATCGTTGCCGCTTATATAAAGCACCGCTACTCGGCACTCGTTAAGGCGATTAAGAGCAAAATAACATTATTAGTACCAATAATTATAAGTAATAATTACCAGTTACTATATAAATCAGAATAATATTCTCTTAAAATCTAAGATACATTATAGGTAATGTTATTACATCATTAGAAAAATGCAATGTATTTTCTCAAAACGTAAGATTTATATTATACTAAATATTAATTATTAGTCTTATGCCGGGTTGCATACTTGCATGAACAATCACTAAATATTAATTATTGAATCAATAGCTAGCTATAATGGTCCCTTAAAAATGATTTAGTGGCCCGTGATTGGTTCATTAAATGTTATTGAACCATTCAATTTATACAGTTTTCGTGCTACTCATAGACTATAGTATAATAGGTATAATATATACCTAGGTATATATATTATAGTCAGGCACGTACAAAAAAAAATTGGGGAAGGGGGGGGGGGGGTTATTTATCTTCATCATTGATAGAAATAACTTCTACTCTATAAAATATATTTAGTAATTTTTCTGAAATTTCGAGAGGGTTTAAAACCCCTAAAACCCCCTTTGTGTACGTCCTGAAAATAGGTCCAACATTACTTATATACTTTACTATACTTACTTATAGATATATGGATGTCCCGGGGCTGGAGCACCAACTAAGATCGTTTTTTCCCTAAAATAATAAGCAAACATACATTTTAGATTATATATTTTTTTCAACTGTTTTGAAATATATGATCAAAAAAATACCCATCTTGAAAATGTAAAAAACTTAATTTTCTATAAAAAATTTGAATCTTGTGCCATTTAATTAGGATGTTCATACTTATTACTTTTAAAAAAATCGAATTTAAATACAGTAAACTCTCGTTAGGTTGAATCTTAAGGGGAACAGAAAAAAGTTTGAGATATCGAAAAATATTAGACGTTCGACATAAAAAGTCTACTGTGTATATTGATTTTCCACAAATAAACTAATAGGGCGATACGGGACTTTTGGGACATACGTATCAATACGTCATACTGTATAATATTAATATAGTTTAATAGTTATTATAACAGTTTAATTTAAGCGTAGACTGTTATATCGCATTTATGCGCCTTATCATAAGTCATAAACTCATGACCTATACAAATATGGTTATCGATACATATATCTATTCACTATTATCCTCTATTCTGTATAGATATAAGTATAAAGCTCGTTCCAAGAATTAAGATTTAAAATTCGTTGGTTGGATCTAAAATTCGAAATATTAATTAGATAAAGTATTTACGGATAGAGAAATTGTAATCAATATGTAGGTACCTACATTGTTGTTTTATATGTCTATGAATCGCAAAGGCTAAAAAGGCTACTGCCGCCCCTGTGATTTATTGGAGACTGTACCTATGTAATTTAATGTCATATCATACCTATATATAGCTTAAAAAATATTTCTGGAATTAAAAGTGTTAATATAGTGTAGTATAATATATGCTAAACATTGGTATATTTTGGAGCCGGGGCCACCGGTTCAAGTTGGGGGAAATATTAACTTTATCAATACATTAAAAAAAACACTGAACATTTTTTATAAATTTTAATTATATTTATGGCGAAAATAATTTGATTTTAAATACGAAAAAAAATTACAAGGAAGCAGAAATACTACAAAAAAAGTATAACCACGATATCTCTCCTGATTTTGTTCACGGTTTATCAGATAAGTTTTCGATCATGTTTTAATGATATAATATTCAGTCAAATCAAACACACCAAGATAAAATTACAGAAATGTTATTAACAATTGAACATTTTCTTCTTACAACCATATACCCTATGTATTCACTGATTTTTTTTATATTTGACGTTAGCCATTTACAGCAGCAGTGCAGTCGCTCTCAAAACCAAAAATAATAAACAATTATTTACGGAGTATACGATGGCAGAGTGGTTTGTCAATTATTTTCATTGAAACTAGGCGGGCACGACAATTCAATTTGGAAGAAGTGATTGACAAGTTCGCTCAAATGAGGGCTCAATAAGTTAATTTTTATGTATAACATATTAAACATCATAATATAATATAACAATGTGTCAATGTCATTGTTTTTATAAATAAGAGGGCCTCTGTCTCTAATGGCCACCAAGTTTCTCGCTACGCCACTGATGCAATACATAAGAATAGAGATACTAAGAGTAGGTATACTTACCAAAATATATAGATAGGTATAGGTACTAATTTAGCTATTGAATTTTTATCTTACCCCGGCTGAAATTTTATTCTGCTGGCGCCAGAGGAGGTCAAACGGGGTGGTGAGTGACATAGATCCCCGTGTGACCTGTTTTTACAATATTTATGATCTTATAATACCATAAATTATATTTTTAATGATCAAATAGATCATGCTAAAAAATCAGCCACACCACCCCCATGACAAAATCATTTGACTGACACTGGCTGATGCGCTTGTGGCTTGTATACAGCTATGTAGGTAGTTGGTACCTAAATGGCTAAATGATGACTTTAAGTAGCGACTTCACATAATAAGCTAAATGTATCCTGCAGCTCAATTATTTTCTACTCAGAAACCTAAAAAAGTTGTTCTAAATGCGCTGAGATTTTTGAATTGCCTATATGAAATATGTAATGAGTGTAATAACTTTAATAATAATCTTATACTTAATATATCACTAGACATAGACTTGCCATATTCGATGCACCTCCTAATATGTTAAATGCAGCGCCGGATTGGCAAGGTATGGGCCCACTGAGTTTTTGGATTCCCAACGTTTGATTACAGCTATAAATATGGTGTGATAATAATTCTATTCAATTATAAATTATAATTTCTATTGATGTTTGAAATAATATTTCATTCCCAAATAGAAAAAAAATTACGACCGAACACCCATAACCGGCCCACCGAGTTTTACTCGGTAACTCGCAGGGCCAGTCCGGTCCTGCATGAAGATACTATTAAAAGTAGATAAAATGTATGACGTTGCTCCAAAAGCATAGCTTGTGGTGGGTACAGCTAGGAAGTTCAGTACAACACAATGTTAACATAATAAAATAGAATACTCAATTATAAATGATGAAAAAATAAAAAAACAATTTTTAATGTTAGTATAATGTATTAATGTAATATGATTTAGATTAAGATCTTTTAAATATTTTTTATGATATTTATTTTTATACAATATTAAATTAATATTAAGCATAATTCATTGACAAATACCGACATTAATAACCATTTTTCTACCAAATTCCTTATGGGTTACTGGTTCAGAACTCAGAAGCATATTCAGATTTACAGACTGTTTTAGATGTTTTTGATAGTTATGTGTTGGAGAATAATATTTTAAATCAACATTAAAAATATAATTAAGGATATTCCAAATATATAAGCCATTGAGGTTTCTAACATTAAAAGTACTTTACAGATCTCTTACATGAAAATCATATGATTTCGATAGTATGAATCTCATTAACGAGTTTAATGAGATTTAAGGCAAACTCGGATGCATGAAAATTGTATTTTTTGGTTGAAAACTATTTCATGCAATAGTTTCAAAAAAACATCGTTCTAAACAACAAAATTTTCTATTATTTCTTTATTTAATGTTTATCTTTCAACGGTATGATTTTACAGGAAAAGAGTGTTAAACTATGAATAATTCCTAGCATCGATAGGATCCAGACGGTGGTCACATCATAGGCTGGCCATCGGAGTTCGCCGTCCGGTGAGCTAAGTTGTCGCAAAGTGCAGTTAAGCTGCACTCTATAAAAAAATAAAAAAAATAAGAATACCTATAATATTGCATTAGTATTAAAAACGAACGCAATAATTGGAAGTTTAAAAATTGTTTAGTATAAAATGTAAAATGCGAAACTAATGTTTATACAGTTATTATATTACAGCACTGCGCCACTGCAGGATATGACGCGTTACTGTCTTGGGCAGTGGTTGACTTGGGGGGACGCGGGGGGACTGAGTACCTCAACTAATTTGTATGATACTCAAGCGTACCCCTACTTTTTTATAGTTTGTTCGTTAGTTTGATTAGAATGCTAGGGACGTTACTTTTTTAAAAGTAGCTAGAGTACATCTACTACTTTAATCCCAAGTCAACCACTGGTCTTAGGGAATAGGGAGTATCACCTGTTCTGCTACGCTCCGTTGTATTATAGCTTAACATTTGTTCCAAGTAGTCGAACTTCCCCGAAACCATTTCAAGATGGTATTGTAGTGTTTCGAACATTTGCGAGTGACTCATATGTTCAAGGGTTATGTTTTTGACATCGTCTAAATGTATTATTACAATTACATTTACATCTAATAATGGTAACGTACAATTTGTTTAAAATATCTAATAGGTTCTATATTTAAATTATAATTTATTAATACTTTCGACGGCAATCAAACGAATATTATTGTTGTTTAAATTTAATGTCAATCCTTTGAATTGTCTGTCGAATATGAACTTTTGATCCAAGTGGATGGAAAATTGACGGTTAGTTAGAAGCTTATTATTAAATACGTAGTTATGGGATTCCAAATTATATTATATTTTAAGTTAAAAAATTATACTATATCACAGTATCAGTATCACCTTCTAGTTCCTTTACAGTATCTTGCAGAAATTGATATAATTCTGTACACTACGGAATTTGGTCTTCAGTGGGAGTACTCGCATAGGCTCAAATAGAGAGGGGCTTGGGAGCCGGGAGGACTTAGTCCCCCCCAAATTTCGGTCAAGTCCCCCCAGTTCAAAATCTAGTAATTAGTACTAATTTTTATATTCTGTGGTACTAAGCATGTATATTTTTTAAAAACATATTTTAAATTTGTTAACAACTTTTGTCATCGTATTTTTGATGATAAGAAAAATTGATATTGATTGTGATTCCCCTTAGATATTTAAAATCTATATGTATCCCTTTACACGGCAATTATGTTTCTGACACGATTTAAGATATACCTTAAAGGTATATCTTAAATCGTGGTTTCTGATGATATTATGATAACAATCCGAGTCACTGTATATTTCAATTATGGTTTGGTCACAGAATAGATTAAATTTAATCTATTCTGTAGTTTGGTTGCTGTGATCGATTTACGCTCCAATTTTCGAACGGATCACGTTGTTATCATTGATAATTGTTATTTGTTACCATAGACCTTATACTTAGTATAAGGGTTATGTTTGTTACCTACTTATTAAGTATAATAATATATGGTCTATGACTCAGTTTATTTTATCCATAGACCTATTTTCTCTTATTTCTGTATTTAACCCACGTGATTTTTTTGACCCAAGTCAATGTTCTGTGTATTTTTCTTACCATAAGTAAGTTTTTTGACATTATCAAGAAAAAAAAAATATCTAAAACTGGTGACAATAATATACCAGTTGAAGAAGAAAATGAATCTCACTCATTGCTTAGGTACTGATGTTAGGGTTAGCCTAACATTTACTGCATTATCGATGATAATGAACCTGGATTTTATGGAGATCGTTTCCCTCCAACATGTGTATTACTTATATTATGGCATATGGGGAGGGGCTTGAGTCCCCCCAAAAAAATTAGTCAATTTGCGCCTATGGCGGAGTACTATCTTTCGACGTCTCAACACAAACAATTTATTTAAGACTCGTTAGTTGTTTAATTATTTTAAATATAAAAATATATATTGTACATTTTAACTTAAATTATCATCATATTTAAGCCATGGTTATCATTAGGTATGCCTAATCCTTTAAAGTATAAATGGACATAGCCTTATATTAGGTACATACCGACTTTACGTTCATTTGTAAATTTGTTTTCCATATCTTGAATTTTAGTTGTCAACGAGTTTATTTGCGATTGCAGATTTTCGTCTGAGAAAAACAGATATTTTGAATCATCAAATCATTAGGTATGCCTAAACCTATAAATGGACATAGCCACAAAGTACCTACCAACTTTACGTTTATTTGTAAATTTGTTTTCGATGTCTTGAATTTTTGTTGTCAACGAGTTTATTTGTGATTGAGGATTTTCGTCTGTATAAAACAAATTTTGTGAATCATCAATATTAATACAATAATGCGAATTATAATCATTATCATTTCCCCACCCCCACCCATCTGATTTTTAAAATTTTTTCAACTCTAATATTTAGTACTCCATTCTTGTTAATTCCTGCCGTCAACTCCGGATTCCTGCTCAAGATCCGCCCACGCAAACGCTAAAAAACTGTGGGTGGGTGGATTATTTATCGCCCTCTCTGATATAAAGCTTCTCCAAAATAATTTCTTTTATTCCTCTATAGGTACTGTATAATAAACAGCACTATCTACCACAATATCACTTTATACTAAACAATAACAAAATCTGTGTTTTTTTTAAAAATCTGAGAACAAAAAAACTTTTTCTTTGTATAATATTTTCGCGTCTATGCGCATAAACTATTATACATACCCATTAAATTACCTGTTCTGTTTTGCAATCTACATGTGAATTTATTTACTAAAGAATCCTCTGTACGATATTCTTCAGGTTCAAAATCCTGTCGGTTCTTTCCAAAAAAAAAATGGTACAGATTATAAAAAAAGCTATTCATTTTTTTTTCAAAAATATTTAAATTAACTAGGTACCTATCAAAATAAGTTAAACAAGTTATGTCACAAAATATAATATTATTTGACAAATTGTTATTATTTTGGTACCAAAAACGTTTTGAGCAACGATACAAATATACAATGGAAAACGTATGAACTAGCTAGGTAATACATGTATAAGTATGGTTTTTAATAACATATATGTTGTCAATCAATATTGCCCAAACAATATATTTTTTAAAGTAGATATTGTAGATACAATTGTTTTGAGCCAGTTAAAAAGTAACTTTAAACATAGTTTAAATAAAATCAAAACACTATCATTGCGATCCGGCACGACGTATACAGGCGTACAGCTATAATATATTACCTATAGAGATTAGAGAATAGACTATAACTTATATAAGTGTTTTTTTAAGTAACTATATACATCCTTTAAAGAAATACTTAGAAGTAGTAGGTATATGTACATTGTACATTATTTGTTCATGTATGCTGGCTATTAGTTACTAATAATAAAAATTGGATACAAATAAATTTCTCGCAAACTAAAAAACTATCTTAACTAAAAATTAATAATATAAATAAAAAATAACAATAATAATAATCTAACTTAGGTACTGTTTAATTAAAATATAGACATCACAATATGTTTACGTCTTACAGGTTAAACTGTTTCTTCAAATATTATCATATAACTTGTGGTTTGAATTTGAAAAGAATATAAAACGTTGGAGAATGTCCATTGTTTATATAGGATCCGAGAATTCTAAGAACTAAGAAATTGAATTTTGGCTTAGTATGAGAATTTATTTTATTACATAAACGTCATAAACTATAAAGTAGGTTGGTACACTATACCAATACCACCCATGTTATGTCCATATTGTCAGCGCCGGATTGAGAGTTTTCGACATTAAAAGAAATGTCTCTAATTTTGGTTGAGAAAGACAATTTCTTAAGCGGTTAAGAATATATTTAAGTTTTGAAAAAGTAGTTTCGCACCTAACTTGGGTACAAGAAAGTGTCAATACAAATTTATAAACTATATACAGATGACTAGATGAGAATAAGCAATAAGCTGAAGAATGTAAGTTGTATTTGTGTAATACATATACAGCACATACACACCTGACACCTAATACAATTTTGACAAGCATTTCCTTTACCCTTTTCTGTGCATATAGTATTTTCATCACTTTCAATTAAAGTTTCATTTTCTTCATCGCTCAGTTCTTCCATTAAGTTTGAACCAGAAGCAATTTTTTTCAGTCTTGGCCATTTTAAAATAAAATCTTTAAGTTCAGTTTGAATACTGCCAACTGTTATTTCAGGTTTGAATTTCTGCATTTTTTTACTTTAAGTACTCATAATTTACCATGAGTATTAAATCGTTTTTCCAAACTGCTAATTATTTGATCATAAATCACATTGTAAACATTTATTTCATATTTTAATTTTGGATCGGTTTGAGGTTGGTCATTTGCATTTATTAGGCTTTATTTATTTAGGCTCTACTGCTCTAGCGTGTATATTATCGATTGGCAATTCTTGAGAATTAAATAACCAATACACTATATACATCAGTATTATACAGCTGACGCATTTATTGTTTTAACCGTGTATTTGGATCTATATTTTACTATATCACTCTAAAAATACTAGACTACTTTTGTCCAAAAATAATAACAGCCCAAATTTTACGCGGCCCACCGAGATTTTCTCGGTAGCTCGCCGGTTCAATCCGGGTCTGTTTAAATGTAGCAAGTAGCAACCTATCCTGGGTGAACATTGTTGACGGAGAGCGTTCAATAAATCACCAATAAGCCACTTTTTATACATTTTACAAAGAGATCAAAGACAACATTTAATTTTATGTGCTCTGCTACTCTCTCGTTCAGGACGTATAATGTATATTATATTAATACTTATAAGTTATATAACAGTCAACAAATACAATATACATGCATATAATATGTAGCAAAGTACGTATTTTGCAGACAGGTATAAACATTAATTATATAATATAGTATGCCTATTATATAATCAATGGTATAAGGTACCTGTTTTCTTCCTAGTGGCTAGTATAATATACCTAACGTATATTATTTATAAACATACACTACAAATAGTTACAGAAATCGTACTATAACGTTTTTAAACGGTAGGTATGAATTAAACTAGATTTTGAAAAAAAAATAGTATATGTAGGTTTCTAATAACAACCCCGTATTGTCTGCACTGAAGTAGGAATAAAAGTTTAATATTATATACCTAAATATTTATGATTATTATTTATTATGAAACTATTTACCTAAAAACGAAAATGAAAGACTATAATATAATGCGCACAATTTATATAACGTGACCCGGGGTTCGGTATTCGTTTGGAGAGGGCTGCAACAGTGCGACTTAATTAATATCGTATTATCGTTTACAATCTATACGATGCAGGCGCCCTCACATATTATATTATATTATAATATTTAATATGGACTCACGGACTATCGCCACTTCAAGTATAAATGAATCATTTAAACGGGAGCTATTTTATACTGAATACTGATTAGGCAGGCGTCTTCTAATGTATATGTACCTATATCCCGCTAGACCGGCATTGAAGGAATAAATATTATATTTTACTGGGTGTCTGGGTGTATACAAATAACTGCCAATTGTTATTAACTACCTACATCTAAGTACATATTATATATAAATATAATATATCATACACTTGTATATGTGAACTGATCAACTAATGTGTCTATTTTATACACTTATATAGCAGGGGTGGCCAAACTGCGGCTCCCATCTTATAGTAACATACAAAACATTTTTACAAATACATTTGATTTTTTCACTTTTTTTTCATCTTGGCTCTTCCATATATTATATATTAATATTTAGGGTGGCTCGCGAGTCTCTTCTCGTTGGCCACCCCTGTTATATAGTTATAATTAGGTATATGTATATTAGACACTAAAGCGTTAACTTATTGACTATTGTGTGTGCGTACACCTATACTATCACTTCAGACTATTACATTGACTTTTTGTTAGGAATATACTTGGTGTCAGGCCCGGATTAACACTATCGTAGGCACTAGGCACTTGCTGAGCTTGACAACTACAAATTGATATTAACTTAAAATACAAAACATAAAACATCAACAAAAAAAAATTGTATGTCTAAAAATGTTAGTAGGTTCTAGGCACAGTGCCTATGCGTTAATATGGCCCTGCTTGGTGTAACTGTGTAAGTATAAGCTTCCTTTTCAGAAATATAATTCGTTACATCTTACATGAAAATGATGATACAGACATTTTTACTTCTGACACTTTGCCAATGACCAAATCTCAAAATGTATTAATACATTAATTATACAATTATTAATGCCTGGATACAACACACTACTCTAGTCTCTAGCCACTCCTAATGAAATTTGTTGTTCAATGATTATTTCATAATATTATCATTGTAGGTAGACAGGTAGGTAAGTCGAGTTTAAGGGACCTTATGTTAACAATTAATGTCCTAACAAAGTCTAGCAAAACATTAAGCTTTCATTTCAAAACACAATTTGATACTTTTATGTATGAGGCTGCTAAAAAAAAAAATGTAAGATATAGTTAATGCATATTCATTAAAAATAGGTAATTGAATGGAGATTTTTGGTTTTTACTGTGTTGAGGTAGGTACTCTTGTTATGTACCTAATACCTATACTTCTGACTTACACAATTAAATAGTTTAATAAACTGCACATTACAAACAAAACATTACAGGACCACTAGTTTCACAAAAATAACAATTTTTTTTAATTTAAACTGTGTCGAGTTAAAATAAAAATTTCATATTTCATACAACACAAATATATTTTTTTTACGATTACATTTTATTGGACAGCACATGTGAAAAGAAAAACACACACTGCAAGTATTGAGCACCTGATGTTTTAATACAATATTAGGTATTGTAATATATATAATATATAATGTCTAGGTTATACAAAGTAATAATAAATTATAATATATAATAATAATATTCATAAAATATGTTTTATCTGTATGAAACAACAGTGCAGCCTAAAAGATAAATCATACATATTATGTTGAATATAACTTAATTCAACAATTTTTAAGGGTAACTTGAATGATGTAAACATTATTATTTTTTACAATTAAAACGGCACAAGTTTAATACAAAATTATTATATAAATATAATGCAGATAACTATATTCTATTATATATATACACATAGATGTCATGGAATTTTTGACTGTTTTGAGTATGATTCAGTTTGCATTCACTCTTACACCATCTACTTTATTATGATTAAATTGCTTTAAATATTTGCATACTGTTCATTATTTTACTAGGACAATCAAATAAATAATGTACAAAGTTCACATAACATTTTTTTGAATAAGACTAAAGTGATTATATTTATAATTACATAAGTAATTATGTTTAAGTAGACAGTGCACTGGAAGACTAAAATAATATGTGTAAATATTTTATACAGATATTATAATCAGGGCCGCAATAATTAAGCGGTGACCAACAGGCTCCTAGTTTATACTGGGTCATGTTTCAAATATCAATAATGGGTGGTAAAAATCTTGTAATTAAAAATGGCATGAACATTTAACATTACAGCACGCGTCACATGAATATGTTGAGAATCCACAGGTACAGGGTACAGATGGAGCAAGGGTTGTGGTAGTGTGTTGGTCACCACTTACTTTCATAGTTGCCACCATTACCATAATAATTATAAAGATTGTTATTTCTGTTGTAAATTATACATTTTCAAAAATTATTAATATAATATCATTATATTATGACCATAAAAAAAAAACTTTAATAGAATGATGCTGAAATATATTTTTATTTTACTTTATTATTATTATCCTTTTTTTTTAAAGCCATTGATGAAAATCATAAGAATGTTACTCATATCCTAATCCTTACAATATAATAAACTTAATAGACTTTAGAAAGCAACAATTATAATACTTAACAAATAATATATTGTAGAGTTATTACAATTTTACTAATAACAAACAAAATTGAAATATTTATAAAATAATAAATTATTAATACAATAATAATTTAAATAAAAAAATTTTGATGCAGTTAATGTACATTTATGGTATAATAATAAATTTATCATTATAATAGTATGGTGTATAAAATGTTTAAATTGTATTTCTATATTTTAATTAAATTTATATAATTAATTATTTACAATGTTTTACTACCTAAATTAAACAAATTATACATAAACCCATCACAGCCAAATAAAGCATTTTTTCATACAACCATTGTTTGCACATATTAAATCCAGTACCCACACTGCGATTATGTTAAATATTAATAATTTAATTTATAACATAATGTAAGAAATTAATAGCATAATACTAAAATACTAACACAGCAGGATAAAAAATGTAATTTTACTAAGATACACAGTTTTTAACAGACGGCAACACAAAAAATGTTTATCAGGTGTAAATAGCCAAAGCTTAATTGATCAATAAAAAAATTGTTAGTAATGTCTTTAACCAAAACTAATTAACAAATGTATGATACCTAGATATTGTAGAATTTTTAACTTTAAACTTATCTTTATAAAATGTCCAATGGAGAGAAATGTGCTATGTAAATATACTTATATCAAAGATTAGTTAATGATTGTATATACTTAAACTTTGTTTGTGACATTTTTACAACTAAAATATAAACCCAAAAAAACTTGATATCCAAATATTTTGATAAGTATGAGTATGAATATTGAAAACAATCAAACAAATTGATAGATTTAAATAATGAATAATATATTTTATATTAATAAAATAAAATAAATTTAAATTTAAATTTCAACATAAAAATGTAATTAAAAATAAATTTTTAATAAGAATAGCAGATTTAAGAATTAAAATGGCACTAAAATTGTAGCTAAGCTATCAGTATTATAACTGAACTATAAGATTTAAGTATGTCTTTTTATAAGTATATTATATAAATTTACTACTAACAATTTTAGTTTAACTCATAACGACCAAAAGTAATATTAGGTATTACAAAGTAATTAATACATGTATATTACAAGGCATTCACATTTGACATTTAACCAATATTTTCTGTACAACAGTCTGTTGACTTTCTAGTTATTTACATTTTTGCAAAAACATTAGGTTTACCTAGTCAATGCATATTAAATAAAAAATATAATTTCATTACAAAAATCAATAAAACGTAAAATGGCAAAAGATTATACAACAATATTATTTATTACATATTTATATTCTCCCCCAGAAATGTATTAAAAATGTTGGTTAACTATTTGGTCTTAAATTAACTTATTTATTGAAATTGGCAAATACAGCCCAAATTACGTCGTTAGTAGAACCTTTCATTGATTCAACTTCTAAATCCATGTCTGATAATTCACGTAATCTTCTAGTGGCTAATTCATAATCTTCATCATTTAGTGGAGAAAACGCACTTTCCAGTACATCTGATGCTTGAGCCAACAATAATAAAGCTAACAGTCGTTTATCCATTCTATGTGGATCATTAATCCATCGAGACAAAACAGCATCTTGTACCTATTTTTTTATGTCAGAAAATCAAATTATTTAATTAATTAATACCAGTGTTTAGAAAGAACGTCGTTCATGAACTCACGTTCACGCGTTCACGTTCATATATAGTGAACGATACGTGAACGTCACTCGTTTTATTAAAATAGAACGTGAATGTGAACAACGTTTATATTTTTAACGAACTTGATCGATTTTTAAAACGTTTAATTTATTTACCATTTAATAAATATATTTATAAAATATATTAATATTTTCAATTTTAATTCCTATGATATATTTAATTTGAATAAAGAATAAAAAAAATTAAATACGTGAAATTGCGTTCATTTTTTGAAAGAACGTGAATGTGAATGCGTTCGTTTTAAAAAAACAAGAACGTGAACGAGATCCTTTTTTAAGGACTGAACGTGAATGTGAACGAGTTCATTTTTTTAGTGAACGTTCCGAACACTGATTAATACACTAAAAAATTAATGTTGACAAAAATTGTTATGTACACTACAAAATACATAAAAACAATGAAATACTGAATTAATTACCTTTTTAACTAGCCTAACTTTAGCTTCATTATCTGTTAATGGATGCGTAGTCATATCAAATAATAGGAAGTTTTGTTTTTCAGTGGTTAAAACACCTTTTTCTACCAAGTTTTTTGCTAATCGTTCTCTTACATTTTTCAGTTGATATTTGATTTTCAAAGGATTCCATGTTTCACCTATAAATAAAAATCAAGTTAATTATGCTCTTGTACGAGTTATAAATGCTGAATTAATTATAAAAAATTATATAATTTAACATACCACTCAAATATTCAATCCAACTTTGTATTGTTTCAGGAGGATTGGTCTCTTTGATATGTTTTAGAGCTTCATCTAACAGAACATCACCTGTAGGCGTCTCATTTTTTATAATTACTTTCCTCATTTGTAGGCTTTTTCTTCGCATGCCTGCTTTTTCTAGTTCAATTCTTTGACGAAGTGCAAGTTCAACAAGTATACAACCACGTAAGCCAGATGAAATTGAATCATTCCAAAATGATGTATACCCCTAAAAAATAATGATAAAAGTGAATAACATTCTATAAGTATGTAATAGTAAGCTAAATAAATAAAATTATAATTTATAGTATTCAAAAAAGGTGTGACTGGCACAGCTGTACTCTAATGTTAATATTATTAATAATGTGCTTATGTTTTGAATGTAAAAATATAATAGATTAGAAATAATGATACTTAAGATAAACTAGGGATGAGATTAATTTATGTTATTAAAACCTTAAACTTAATTAATTTCTCAAATTTGAATATAACTTGAACTTTCAAACTTCTAAGAACTTAGCTGCTATATATTTTAAAATATGATAGTAACAAAATAGTGTTTAGATTTAATAAAAAAAAATACTATCAAATACAAATTGTTTGAATGTTCAATTTACAACATACATTTTTCTTGAATTTCTTAAAGTTCAAGAGTTTGAAGAGATTGAGAATTCATTCTTACTTAAAACAATTGTGCTTATAAATATAATGATGATATTTAACATTCTTCGAAAAGGGCAATCAATTCAACATTTAGTTACATGTTTTTAACCTTCCAGCAGGCGAGTTGTTACAAATAATAGGTACAACAATTTTGTACTTATTTTTTTTATTATTTATATAAATTATATTTGTATCTTATTGGCAGTCACAGGTATTCCTCGAAAATCTTTATTACCTTAGTTTTAGACTAATCCTGAAGTGTTTCAATAATTATTTTTATTGAAGTCGCTACTTGATCGTGTTGTTGCTACAAATAGCAGATTAATTTTGCAAAATATATAGTATAACATGTATTGATTTTTTTAAGTAAAAATTATGAATTTAAATTTCAAATTACTTTTGTATAGTTATTGCTTTAATTAAATTTATTATATTACTGCCTTTATTGATAAATTACTGTTTATGATACAGTAAATGTATAAATATTTAAAGTTTGTATGATTATCACAACATATTGGAACTGTTGTAAAATTTAAAACGTGGGAATACTTTTGTTACAAGTAATGCGGCCCACTGCAAGGTTAAAGAGGGTTATTATATCTATTACTTACACTTATCATATTACTCGTATTCAATAATTTATTTAAAAATAATGTACTTATACTAATAATTTGAAAGAAAAAAAGTTCTGTAAAAAGTGATAGATTTAAGACTTCAACGGTATTTTAATACTTAAAAAATTTAAAGTTTAAAATTCTAGATTGTTTGAAAATGTATAAAATAATATGAATTTCAATTATTTGTACGATTATTGTGATCTAGATTTGTAGTAAATATTAAAGTAAAATTACACATTTTTACAGTATTATATATTATAATAATAATAAAAAAATGAATTATTTATTTTGTTAACCTAGCAATTAATATTTGTATTCAAAAGGTTTTAGTGAGGTTCTCAAAATTAAAACAATCAATAGGTTAGTTTTTATTTTCCAAGTAAACAACAGTTATTTACCACCGTCAAGAATACTTAAAGCTAATCAACATATTATCATCATTATCTCATAATAATGTTTTACATTTATTAGTAAATATTTTGTTTAAAAAGTATAATTAAATTTAATAAAAATATTAAACATAGTGTATATCAATATTCACCGAATATGATGCTCAAATAAACCAAACAGATTACTATATTTGTACAACTGTATGTTACTGGCCATTAGTAACAGATTTTTATTGTTTAAGTAGATATGATATTATAATGGTTATAACTTATAAGTTATGTTACATAATAAATAAAGTTATTTTTATTTTAGTTATTCAGCCGTATAATATATGAGCTTACAATGAACCGTAAAACTATTTGCACTAGTCAAGTCTATAATATTATTATTTAAGTAAACCTTTTTATTTATTATACTACCACCTACTTACTTTGACTATGAACTTAAAATAGTTTTAACCCTACAAACAAATTTAAGTAGGTAGTTTAAAACATAAAGGTAGGTACTAAAGGTAATAGGTACTTTTATTTTGTATTCAGAATGCATATTCAAATATATAGGCATATTAGTTAATATAATTACTGTTAGGTAGCTGCAATACTTTTTAAATAAGGTAAGGTTATAATACATGAATTAATAGTTACATATAAAAATAATTCTGTATAAAATGTTAATCAATACGTAGTTATATTATTAATTCTTATACAAAAATAAATTCATTATGAAAACCCATTTTATAAACAATAAATATTTTGCATTAAATATATCAAGGGTTTAGAAAATAAAATAAGTCTATACTTTAGATTTCTTATTTAAATTAAATGGTTTCTTTACTAAAATATTACTATGCTAAATATTTACATAGTACACAATGAATTGTATACTACCTAATAAGTACCCAACTACAATAGAGACACCTATCTAAATTTAAAGTTGTTTTTTATTTTTATTGTTTATGGTACCACAGTTTTATTTAATCTGTAATGGTATTGTAAGCAAGGTAGCTATAAAAAAATTACCAAAAATTATAATCATGGAAATGTGAAAGAAATAATTATATAAGTAAATACATACAATACAAATTATATTCCTAGTTATATACAAGTAGGCCTAGGTAAAATTTTACATTGCACAGCCTATCAAACTTAGACCATGCAATTTGCAAGATTAGATCCATGTAATGGGACCTTAGGATAAAAAGGTCTTGGGAATAGGATAGAAGTCCAAAATAATGTATAAGTTTGAATAAAGATGGTTGATTATTAAGTACATCTCAGAAATAAAATAAAATAGATTAAAATGATTTTGTAAGAAATAGCCAATAGGTAGGTACTAATGATAGTTAATACATTTATCATAAATTTTAATATTAATACACTTCTTAATAGTAATACTAACTATGTCCAATAGTGATTAGAAAAAGTGTATAAGTAGTCTATTTGAATCACTGGGTAGATGAAACTTCATCTATTAACTATGGGCTCAAAACGATATTATGACTTCAGTTGTCATCAGGGCCGTAGCCAGACCACATTATCAAGGGGGGGGGGGTTAATTTTAAGCAAAAGGGCATAATAAAATTGGAAAAATACAAAAAAATATGACTGTTATATTTTAGATAGACAAATAATTAAGTAAAATGATATAAAATATGTTTAAAACCACGGACAGATAAATGCGACATTCGAATGATTGTTTATCGGTATTACCAATTAGGCGTTACAATGGTGTGCAGCGATATCATCAAAATCGTTCACTATTTTTATCGCAGTGAAAATTCCAACGTAGTGTTATACGAGGAAACCCTTACCATTAGATACATAGGGGGCAATTCTAGAGGGGGATCTAGCGATCTAGGTGAGAGGGGAATTTGCCCCATTCGGCTACGGCCCTGGTTATCCTAGCCGGGTATTTGAATAAACATTTCAAACGTATGTGACGGGAATCACGAATCTTAATAGAAGTAAACGTACACCTACAATATACCTCTTTGTCTTTGAGACCAAGTAGCAGCACTTCTTCCATTAATGTGAGTCGTGTCTCTTTCGAGTCACCGTCGTCAATGTCCTCCTCATAATCGAGTTTGTCGGCCCCCGACTGGCCGTTCTCCTTGGAAACGCCGTCCGCGCTGTCTCTGTTGACGTTGCGCCTTTGCACCAGACCGTCAGCGCGGCTCATCATCTTGGCAGACCGTGTGTGAGTACTCGCCTGTTGTCACTCGAGTATCACGTCGGAAATGGAATTTAAGCAAAAAAAAAACCAAATCCAATGGCCCGAAAAACGTACGTGGTCGTGTAAGGGTTACGGAGTACGGACTTTACGTTTCGAATGCGAATTCCGAGAGGGCGAGAGCGCTCAGTTATTGATAACGCTTAGGTTTTTTTGTTGACGTCTACACAATTACAGTAATGGCATAGAAATTATAATAATAATAATAATAATAATAATAATAATATCGTATGGCGATATCACAGTTCACGATAATATAATATGTTTTCACCGCCCCTTCCCGCACATATTATAACCAAATTAAACAGAAAACAGTCGTCGACGTACAGTTAGATCGTTCTGTGAGTCCAAGCGAGATGATAAGTCATAACTCATAAGTGATAACACATTAACACAGCGTGGAAGGTTTGTTATCGCAATTTCCCAATATCGCGTCGTGCCGATGATTTCGAGAATCATCTTAAATCGTGATCGAGGGTCGACATTGCGTCACTGTCACTGCGATTGTCACAAAATGATTATCATTATTATTAGTTGTATCATAATAATTGTAGAATTTCAGAGGACTGCGACCGAGATTGAGCATTCACCACGAACTTGGTATGGAATAAAATTATGAATGCAATCTCACGCGTGATTAAAATTAAACGGAATATTGTAATAGCTATAAATCATTGATTAAAATTAAAATTACATTTCTGTCCTATATGCTTCCTTCAGAAGTACTGACTCGAGGAGCACGAATGTAGATAATAATACGGTTGCTTAAATGCATAATGCATACTTGCTTACATTTGTAATATAATTAAGAATAATAGCAATATTTTAGTAGTGTATAGTCGAGACTCGAGTACTCGACTGTATACAACTACTCGAAAGTCGAAACACTAGTCACTAACTATTAACTAAGGTATTATATTCTTCGTGACTCGGACTACTCAAAAATGTGTAAAGTGTATTAAATAGATATTAAAATATTAAATACACCAGGTCCAGGTGACACCTATCATGTATAATCTAAGGCCGTGATAACTGAGTAGGACTGTCCTTTTGCGTTTTGGCCACAGAATAACTTGTTATTCTGTGTTTTAGCCACGGGCCACGGGCCACGGCTATAATAGATATGAATGGTTGCACCATTTCATATATTCTGTGGTTGCACGACGATGACAATTTTTTGACCGTGCAATGTTCTTATCAAAAACCTCGTGACTGCTAGCGCTTTCAGCGGAACTTGTAGTCTACTGTGATTATATATTTTGGTATATCGTATATGTATATTATACTTTACCTATTGTCATAATGTCATCATTCAGTACTATACAATATTTATAAATGTTCTCACCAATAGCCATTAGACTCTAAATATTGAGTTCCAAATGATGCTCTTATACCAGGATAGTTTATGGAAGAAACAGCTCCTAGACCAAACTTAATTTCATTTAGAGTGTACAAATATAATTTTAAATCTTCAATATTTTTTATGATAATATCTGGTAGTTTAATGTGTGATGGAGTAACTTCTTTTTCAATGATATGTAGAATTACCTTATAACCTAATTAAGTAAAATTAAATTTTCGATCATATATAGCTATAAAAACTGATCATTTTATGCATTTTTTACTACAAAATAATTTGCAAATGTTCGATATTTTGATGTCCAAATTTGAACTTAAAATGCTTAAAGAAAAAGTGTGCCTAATGTATTATCAATATTTTTAAATAACTATTAGAACAACTTATGAAGAATCATGTATTATTTTCAAATTTTTGACACAATAAGCATTTTTTTTATCAATTTGTAAAAATTTTTTTTTTTTCAAATCAAAAAATGCTTATCTTTACAGTTAGCACAAAAAGAGTTAAAATATCTTTAAAATTTAATGGTCTATAGAAAATAATAATCTCAACATTTGGTATAACTTCAAAAGTCTACTGTTATTTTTTTTGTTTGAGTAATGAGTTATGCCATAAAATATAATTATATAGGTTATAGGTACTTAAAAAGTTTCAAGCACCCACGAAAAATACAACGAAAAAACGAACATCGTTATTCATCATTTAAATATCAAATTTCACCTTAAAATGTCTATAAAAAATTATTTTTTGTTTTTTTAGTAACATTATAATATACTACTTACGAAAAACCTTTTTTTTAAATTTTCAATCCTTAGTTATAAACGTTTTATACATTTTTAACTACAAAACAATTTGCAAATGTTCGATGAATAATTTGTTCGCTTCCATATGATTTAAAGTTCGCTACGCCTCCGATATCGATAGTTGCAATATATTATCTCTGTGGATTTTTCATCTATGTCAATTGGCAATCGTTGCAACGGACGTAGACAGCATTAGCGATTCTAAAATTTCAATGAACAAAAAATGATCGAGTTCGCTTTTATTTTTTATTTCAAAGCAGTTTCCTGCACGTCGTCGGCGATGTGAGTACGACACAGGTTTCGCTGGAATAATCGATGTTTACGTAAAATTATTTTCGTATTGTTTTCGGCACAATTCATTCACGTGAGCAACACAAACGTAGTCGTCGTTTCACCGAGCCCATACATTTTCAATATATATATTTTTAATATCATAGTACAGAGGTAATCAAACATTTTTTTCAAACATTCTAAATCTTTTAGGAGGTCGCTCATAAATTGGTATTAATGTAATTCAAAAAAAAGTACGAGCGTTCATTCACAATACCTTTTTATGAGCGCCTAATGTTAAAATTTTTAAACAATTCGTTAAAAAAAAGAAAATGTGCAAATTATGTTGTTAGTAATATTTATAAAAAACTTATTTTATATCTTAGATTTGAAAATGTAATGCTCTCTTTACAAAGAAAAATTGAAATTTTTGTTCATTTCATCTGAGAAAATTTTTCCCCAATGTGTGCCGCCCCCAGGTAATTGCCTACCAGTGCCCCCCTTAAAACCAGCCCTGCTTATAGATTTATAACATATTATTAGTAGATATTATTAGGTATTTTATCTTATTTTATCTTATATTATTGTTAATCACTTAAAACGCAATACTGAGGTATCGTAATAATGGTGTAAGTAAATAGATTCGTGGAAATATTAGTTTAAAATTAGTTAAATAGTTTGATTATTACATTGTGTGTAGAAACTCATACTTACACATTATGATGGAGCTTGTATTACGTTATCAAGGTTTTTGGTGTAAAACATTTTTTATTAATATTTATTGGGAAGAAACATTCAATGAATTGTAATGAAATAAATATTAACATTATTTTTAGTCATAATATCTATCATACCTTTAACGCATAAATTGTTAAACATTTTACTGGCTGTGTGTAATTTCAGAGATGGTATTCGACATTGGATGTCCTCAAATTGGAACGATGTGGATGGTGTTAACGTCAAAAAGTATCGGAGACAAAGTAATAAATAGTTGATTCTCATTCGGACACGAGATCGCCGATCTTGTGATTATAGAAGGTATGTAAACAGTATTTATTGTTATTTATTTATTATAATATACGCAAAACTAGTGTTACTTATGTTGGCCAGGGGTGTGGGTTTTAAATTTTTTTCGATTTTTTTCTGTACCATTATTAGGTTTCTTTTTAATATTGTAAATCGATTATAACTGTAGGTATAACGATATTTCGGCTATCAATTAAGTCATGATAAAAACAAGGACATTTGTCAGGCCTGATATTAATTTGGTAATATTTAAACATTTTCTCCGATTATCAGGTACGACGACCTAAGGTCAAAGGTAGTTGTGAGAGTAAGGGAGAAGAAGTGTGAAGAAGAAAAGTTAGGTTAACGATATCGAATACGTAGGAAAGGATCTAGAATTGCAAAGCTCACTTGACTCTTTGGCCGATACTACGGTTTAGTAGGTTTGCAACCTTGACTTATAGGTGAGGATAAAAAGAGTCCAACCATGAGTTAGCATTGTCTGTTGAAGAATTGAATTAGGTGTCATCAAATCGAGTATGCGGTTGATTGTTGAAAGTTAGGTAGGTATGATTGGAAGTTAAAGTATAATAACTAATAAGTATAAGTATTAATGAATTATATATAAAGGAGACAGGGGTACAGTGAGACATATTGGTAAAGTAAACTTAATTAAATATTAATTTATGAAAAAGCAAATTAAGTATTTAAAATATTGTTATAACTAGGACCCGGAATTAGGCATATGCATTTGCATATTTCTATTTATTTGTTAAGAAAATAGCTATAGGAAAGACACAAATTCATATTATATTGACGTATTTTAAGTGCATATTTTAATGATAATAAGTGCAAAACTGCATGCATATTGTATACGTTATTAATGATTATAATTTTTTGGCCAAAATATAAAAAAAATATGAATTAATAATTTTAAAACAGTTTTAAAAAAAGGTTGTTATACGAGAATATTATTTTAACTATTACCTATTATATTATTGACCAAAAAAAAATGTTTAAGCTACAATTATTATAATACTTTAAAATACGCACGTTATAAATTTGATTTATAAAATAAAAAAGTTAAATTGGCTTATAGAAGTGGTTAGATATTTTAAAATACGTTACTTTATGCGGTGTTTATAATATTAATATAAAAAAACGTATTTAGCTAATAAATAAATATTTTTTGTTGTCAGAATTTATAATAATCAATTGATATGCTAATACCATGAAAATTTATAATTCATTTTTAAGTTTTCAATGTGGCACAACCACGGATTAAGTTAGAAATTATATATTAGAAATAATCTACCGTGATATAAACCTTTTTATCTTAAGCAGTTGGGTACCACGTGAATTAAAACATTCACACAGTCATGCTGGTAAATTTTCGTTCGCCGCCTAATTAAATTATTCAATTTGGCGGAAACTATATAAACCACGTATATTAGTGTATTCCATTACTTACTTGCTAACTTTACCTTGGTCTTCCCCATTGGTTCTCTATGATTTTAGCTTCATAATATCTGAAAAATATTAGGAAAATGTAATAATTACCGTAGAAGTGCCATACTTGGGCTAAATTTGAGTTTAAACTCATTTTCTCTTTATACATATAACAATTAATTATCATAAAAGGCTAATTTTGTGAAAATGTTTAGTCTTGCTTTCATTATATTAATAAGTATTAAAATACTGTTTAAACTCACATACTGATTTTACATGGCTGCTCCAAGTTTACCTTGAAAGTTATAATATAAAATTAACTGCCAGTAAAAGATAATAAATTAAAAAAAAATTTGATATACATATTATTGTTTTGTTGCTATTTTTAATGTTTTTAGAGCATATTTCAGTACTTTTTAGTGCTTTAAAATCTGAACCCTATAATACTTACTCTCTTTACTATTTATTTTCAGTATGTTTTTCTGTCAGATGTAGTTTCTGATTGTCAACAAATCCAGAACTCCTTATTTTTTTTTAATTCGGACTAACACATAATAAATAAAATATTTATTAAGGTTTAAGACTTTAAAAGAAATAAGAAACGAACTATTTTATAACGAAAAATACATACATTTATTTAAAAATATGATATTTTTTATCTTTTTATAATAATTTTCCCTTCTGGATAAAGTGTGACGCTATCCTATTGAGAGCGTACATTGAGAAATAAATTAAAGACAATTTCAAATTATTTTCAGAGGCATACAATTTTTAATAAAAATGAAATGTTAACAATTAACTGGTTATGCTAGGTTGGTTATCAGTTTCATTTTCAAACAGTTTTATTTTTGTCAAGTATTGGCATATATATAATACTATTTCAATTAAATTTAGCCGAGATTTAAAAATTCAAAATACATTTGAATTGTTCACAATGTAAAAACGAAATATTGAAATTAACTTTTAAATATAAAATATAGTATAATTGTTAAATACTTTGTGTCCTCTTATTATTTGTTGTCATACCAAACTGATATTGTAATATATTTAGACAGAGTGAAAACTATAAACATGTATGGAGATGATCCAGCCGGTAATATTTCATGTGACATAAGTATTGTTATTATTGTCTAAATAAAAAAAACATACTTAAACTTATAATATGTATAATAGATGTACGAGTACTCTTTTACTTATGTAAAGATTATGTTAAGATTTTTGGAATTTTGAACCATACGTATACGTTATTATAATTATTATAGAGACCGCTTTTTTGTGCCGAAAACAATACGAAAACAATTTTACGTAAACATCGATTATTCCGGCGAAACCTGTGTCGTACTCACATCGCCGACGACGTGCAGGAAACTGCTTTGAAATAAAAAAAATTGTAATTTATAAAAAATAAAATCGAACTCGATAATTTTTTGTTCATTGAAATTTTAGAATCGCTAATGCTGTCTACGACCGTTGCAACGATTACCAATTGACATAGAAGATTGGTTTTATATTTTTAAGTCAATATGAAAAATTCACAGACATAATAGGTTAGCATATACTGCAACTATCGATATCTGACATCAGTGGCATAGCGAACTTTAGCTAGGTTAATAATACTCATAAGTTGTTAAAATAGCAGATCAAAAATAATAAAAATACATGGGAACAATTTTTTTTTTATAAGCATTCGAACTTCAAATTTTGACTAAAATTCATCATCGAACATTTGCAAATTGTTTTGTAGTTAAAATATTAATAAAATGTTTAGTTTTTATAACTAAGGATTGAACATTAAAAAAAATGTTTGTCGTAAGTAGTATATAATGTTACCAAAAAAACAAAAAAATGTATTAAAAAAATAATTTTTTATAGACATTTTAAGTTGAAATTTGGACGAAATTTAATATTTAAATGAAGAATAATGATAAAATACCTATTATTATAATATATAATCATATACATATACACATGTACCATGTTTTCAATATAATCCGTTGAATGTTATAAAAAATGTTTTATTTTAATTTTTATTAGGTATACCTATCTAGTCAATTATTTAAAAATAGTTTATACAAGTATTTATTGATATTACAGACTACAGTATTACTTATTAATTAATAAAGTACCGATAAAATATGGTGTGTTTATTTTAGTTCAATAATTTATTAATACTACACCCATTAATTATATATTAATTTTTGAAACATTGTGTTCAAGAAAACAAAAACTAAATGGGATTATAAAAACACAATATTAGAGTTGTGTAATGTACATTTATGTAAAAAATAGATGAAAATAATAAGAAATTAATGTTGAATTTTGGGGGTCATGTGTGAGAACGCCTGTATTTATGAATAACACTATTTACATAGGAATGCGAGTGAATTAAAAAATTTATAAAAAAATTTTTTATCCGTACAAGAATATTATATGCGTAATTTTGATATAGATATAGGTGAAATATATAAGTTACGTAGTCACACTGAACTAATCATATAATTGTCATTGGATTTGGATTTGGAAAATAAAATACCATTTATAAATTATAATTGTATCTTATGATTTATAACGTGTATTTCTGTAAATTAAACTAAAATTTATATTAAATTTCTATTTAATATACCTATCTAATATATTATATATGTATTAATTATTATTATTCTACGGCCGAAACGTGACGAAACAACGACAACTTTTGGGTTAGGTATCGAGGCTACATATTTTATATAAAATATGCGTTTACGACACTTCGGTAGCATTAAATATGTATTTTAAGAAAAAAATGTAAATTTGAGAAAAAAATACGAAAACATACTTGCGTAGACTTTGACTCTTTCGGCAAATCCTCGTGCCGTATCTAATGTGCTGCACAGTGCGACACTGCAACGCCGACCTGGAACGCTTTAACTCTTCTGAACTGAAAATATTATTGTGATTTATGAAAAATAAAATCGTACTCAACACAATATGTTTTTCGTTACCTATTACGCTAATTTACCTGCATAAGATTTTAGAATTGTTAATCGACTTCGTTCTCTGCAACGATTTTGGCAATTGCCATACAATATATTATATTACTTCCTGCACATCAGCCGATATTGTAATACACCTTTTCATACCAAAGAGTTCCGGTTTACGATTTGTTCATTGAAATGTGAAACGACAATAACTAAGATAGTTTAATAATTTTAAATTTAAATTACAATAATAATATAATATATTATTTGTATGCTCATTGGTTGTTTAGATGGTGTTTTTTTGATATTATAATGATGCACAATCATATTTTTATAAAAGAATATTTTTTTATGAATCAATAAATTAATGTTATTATTGCTTTTTGGAATTAAGATAATTATAACATGTAGGAACACAGTAAGTTAATAAATCACATTTGCCATACCTGCTGTTACCCCCAGTTCGTAACAACAGTTAGTCCAAGTCAAACATTTTCTCCGAATGTTGCCTAGCATGAAATAATTATTATTATTTAATATAATTATTATAAATATATTATGTATTTAAGATACCCCCAATTTAAATTATTTGATTTTTTTTTTATTACGTTTAATTTATTTCAGATTGATATTAATAAAAAAATGTTTTCTGTAAAAAAACGTTGTAAATGTAATAAAACTTTCCTCGTAATGTACCTACTTATTTGTTTATCATTAGTTTTATCTTCAGAATATTTAACCTAATTTTCAACTCTTTTTCAAAAATAACTACTATTAATTATTAGTGTATTTTTAATTATTTTTATATCATATTTTAGATTCCGAGCGGAACGAAGAATGTATTGATTTTACAATGTTGTGTTTTTTTTTGGTGTCTGTCAATCATGTTTAGTGTAGGTAGTAAAAGTTCTCCGATTTTCTTCATCAGCATCTGATAGCTTATAAAGGTAGGATACATAGGAAAGTAAATTTAGTTAGTGCGTTGGTGGATCAAAAGTAAAAAATTCTCAATAATTTGTGAATTTGTTAATAGGTTATATTTGAATAATTTATTCAATATTTTTTGAAATGTTTTAATTTATTTATATAATTATTTCCCGGTAAATAATTAAAGACATATTTTTTTTATTAAAAAGTAATTTTAACCTTTTGTTGTCATGAATGTTATTATTGTGTTATAACTTATAAGTAGGGCCTGGAATTGTATGCATTTGTATATTTTTATTTATTAAATATTAAAAAGTAGCTATGTAAGATACAAATTTGAATCTTAACCTTATAATATTATGTGTTGGTATGCAAAATGTAATGTTGTATATTTTTGCATATTTGGAACATTTTTAATTATTATGCATATTTTATAATTTTTCTAAAATATAATGCATATTTACGAAACAAATAGACTTAAGTTATGACTTATTACGTGTAGGTATTTCTGTAAACTAAACTAAAATGTTTACTAAATTTATATTTCATGTAGGTACTTATACCTAGCTATAATATGTGTTAATTATTATTATTCTACGACTGAAACGCGGCAAAACAACGACAACGTTTGGGTTAGAGAGATATTCGAGGTTACATATTTTATATAAAATATGCGTTTACGACACTTCGGTAGCATTAAATATGTATTTTAAGTAAAAATGTAAATTTAATCCTCAAAATAATACGAAAACATACTGCCAATACACGCCGTACATATCATAATGCGCCACCGCAACGCTCATCTGAACTAAAAATATTCAGTGATTTATAAAAAATTTACATTTTTTTTACGGTATTTTTTTTTATTAAAATTACAGTGCAGTCTAATTTCCAGATTCTTAATAACAAAAAATTAAACAAAATAATACATTTTACCTAGGTATTGGTTATTTATAGGGATCGCAATTGTATATATAGCTTTTTAAAGTATTAAAGAGGATATCAATTTATCTTTGGTTTAAATAATGAAAAAAATACATAGACTATATGCTTGCGTTCTACTGCATTTTAAGGAGAAAAAAGTTACAGTTAATTAAATGTAAAAAAAATTGGAATGGGAACCGGGCACCCAAAAGTATTTTCGTTTTAAGAAGCAAAAAAAAAAATTCAAAAAAATGTTTTCTGGTATAGCAAAGAGAAGCTTAAAGCTGGTTAAATAATTTAATAGTATATAGATTTAGTAAATGAATAATAAATTGATAAGGAGACACTGGCACCTGCAGGCATATTCATTTTAAGAAGCAAAAAAAAATTTAAAAATTGTTTCTGGTGACGAAAATTGAGACTTTAATCTAATCTCAAGTTTGGTACGAACAAAACATTACATTGTATAATTAGTTATTTAGTTTTTTTTAATTCGTTTTTTTGTATAACGCTAGCTATACAATTTTTTTAAAATGGGTGGCACGGATTTTGAGCCCGGGGGTACACAATTTCTTAATATAGCCATGCCTGTACGTTTTTGCGAAAATATTATATTCAATTTACTGTATATAAGGTAACTGATAATAGAAAAAAAATGTAAATATTATGTGTAATATTGAATTTAAAATTAAATTATAGGTAGCAGAAATGTTAAATATAAATCAATTGATAAAAATTTAAAATATTTCTATGCTCAAAAATATTAGTTATTGTTTTTTACTAGACATAAGAACTTCCACGGGCATGTATAACTCTATTTATTTAGGTATATTATATTATTATTCTACGACCTGGGCATGGTGAAACGACGACGACGTTTATGCTGCTCAAGTGAATACATTTTGTACAAAAGAATATTTCAATACAAACTTATTTAAACATCTTCCCTTCCGGCAAAATCTGTACACCTGTCGTACAAAACATGTAAAAAACGGCTCTGAAATGAGAGTATTGTAATTTATAAAAATAAAATCGAACAGAACGGAATAATTTTTTGTTCATTGACATTTTAGAATCGTTAATGCTGTGATTAATGACGTGTCTATTCATCACCTGCAACGATTGCCAATTGACATAATAGATGATAGACATTATATTTTCACATCAATATGAAAAATCCACAGATATAATATAATACAACTATCGATATCTGACTTGAATTTTATGTTGAAGTTGGTTAAAATAGCTGAAGTTTATAACAAACAATTTCGTGTTCACATTATTTTTAATCAAAATATGATAAATAACCAAAATACTTTATAATTCAAATGGTAGGTATAACTGCTAAAACCAGCAGTTTGTAAGATTCCAAGTCAAACATTTACTCCTATATTGCTGAGCACGAAATTCATAACTACTATCATTTAGTGTATACATTATTTTTATATTATATTATATTATATATTATATTTATAAGCTATTTAAAAGTATTTGAAATGTTTTAATTTGTAAATATAGTTTAGTTTATTCCCGATAAATATTAAAATATAATTTTTTTTTTAAATATGTAAAGTAATTTTAAACTGTTATTGTTTATGTATTTGTTTACACTACTACCTGTACGATATAGTCAGTGTTGAGTTATAACGTCTTTATATGCGAATAAGAGTAATATTCTAATATATGATAAAATACCTATTTTAATAATAGGTATAATAATAATATATACTATACTTTTATGTAATAATTTTAATTCAAATTATATCTTATGACTTATGACGTGTATTTCTGTAAATTAAACTAAAATGTATGTCTATTTCATGTATGTAGGGACCTATGTATTAATTATTATTATTCTACCACCAGTGCGCGGTGAAACGACGACGATGTTTGGGTTAAGCGTCTTATGTATTTAAGTTCACGTAATTTATAAGTACGTTGAGCGCTTGGAAATAAAATATGAGCTCACGACACTTGGGTAGTATCGAATATGTATTTTTATTTAAAAAGTAAATTTGTGTCTTATAATAATACAAAAGGAACTTACTTAGACTTTGACTCTTTTGGCAAATCCCCGTGCCGTATACACAATGCACTACCGCCTCGCCGACGTGGAATAACGCTTTAGCTCATCTGAACTGAAAATATTGTGATTTATGAAAAATTAAACGGTACTTAACAAAATTTATTTTTTGTTCGTGTCCACTCTTTTAGTTTTGCATAATAAAAAGACTGCATTGTTAATCATCTTCGTTGAAATCGTTCTCTTCAACGATTTTGGCAATAGCCATAGATGATAGATATTATATAAAGTCCATATGAACATTTCACAGCTGATATATTATAATACAACTTTTAATATCTAAAATTCAGGTGCCAGATCCTCTTTAAATTTTTTTTTTTCATTTAATTAACTTGTGTACTTTTTTTTATCCCTAAAACGGAGTAGCCTGCAGGTATAGTCTGTATATTTCTTTCATTCTTTAAACCAAAGATAAATTGATATCCTGCTATTAAATTCTTTAAAAAGCTATACATGCAATTGTGATCTTTATAAATAACCAATACATTGTGAAAATGTATTATTTTGTTTAATTTTTTGTTATTAAGAATCTGGAAATTAGACTGCAGTCTCATTCTCTTTTCTATACCTGTAATATTTTTTTTGGGTTCTTAAAACAAAACTTATTTACGTTTAATAATGTCGCCTATCAAGTTCAGATGCATACTATTTATATGTGAAATAAGTGAGCAAAGGACCAAATCCTAGATTGTTGGGCCTATACCAAAGGCTGCGATTGAATCAGAGGAGCCTAAACAGTAAATAATATGAATGCGAATGTCGACAATTTTTTATGTTAAGAAAACAGAATTCAAATACATTACATCACCAATTATTACCAAATGATATATACGAAATTCACACCACGATTTAAGAATATCAAATGATAATTAATATGTTCAATCTGTTTTAAGTATTATTTTATTAAATATACAACAGTTTTGCCAAGATTCCAGAATAGGTATACAGTTTTTTCAATTTCATCATTGACCAATCATAATCAAATAGGTATGTGTAACTTGTTCCATAGTGAACAGTAACTACCTATTATTAGTATAATTTTCCTACCGACAACTTTATCCGTTGGATAGCTATCTGGAGAATAAAATTACATTGAAAACCCGGAATCACTTTATTTGAAAGATTATTCGTCAGATAAGTTTATCTGACGGATACGTATCTGGCGAATAACTGGATGAATGAAAACCCGGGCCTTAGGCGGGTAAAAGTTTAAAGTAGTCTGCATAGTCTTTATTTTATCCGCTAAAAGCGCTACAGTATTAAAAACGGCTATTTGCTAGTTTCCATAGACATAATAATGACGGCTATTATAATGTGCTATTATGTCTATGCCAAGGTAGTTATAATACATGCAATAATATATAATATTATAGTGTTATAACTACCTTGGTCTATGCTAGTATCATATTGCCGGTCGTCGTATAAGCCATTTTACCGTAGTCGATGGACCATAAACTTAAATCGTGGTTTGGCAATCGGCATTGATAACATACCAACGCGAATCCACGTACATAGATGCCACTTAAATCCGGATCAGTGTGACCACGTGCACCGTAGACAGCCGTTTCCTACTCACAACATACTAGTTTTTTTCGAAATTATGGGGAAGAAAAAAAAACAGAACGAACAATAAATAATAATCAAATAAAATAGTGAAAATATTTTAATACAATTATGCAGTGATAAATGATAATTCCGCTATGATAATAATGATATTTTATTCTTAATGTTTTTGTAATCCTACTAACTACTAGTTAAAGTAACTAAGTTACTACTCATTACTCATTACTCCTCCAGTTATCCGAAATTGTCACATTTACTTCTAATTACGTCGACTGACACCCTTTGAAAAGACTTCTTACCTACCAAAAAATATAATTACAATAATAACGTTTAGTAATGCATGCAATAATGAATCATAAGTTTAGTAAATAAGGTGAGTTGCATACATCTCATACTGGTTCGTTGCCGATTTGCTCTGAGTCATTATTATTGACTCTTATGTTTCTAATTTTATTTTGTTACTTTACATGGCCTTCCACTTTCCAGGTTAACATTGCAAAGTAGGAGACATTTAATAATTTGAATTATGGTATGAACACTGAACAGTCTTTACAAAGCAATTCAAAATGGTGTGTGAAAATCCAGCTTTCAATTTCGATTTTTGGAACGACATCAACCATGATACTGTTGTGGAAGTCACTTGTTTAATGCCCAATAGTATTTCAATACCCTTAACAGTTTCTACAAGTACATCATTGCACGAGTTAAAAGAGGTTTGTTGGTGACTGTATATAGCTTTATGTATTTAGGTGTCACAACACACAATACAATGTTAGTTTATAGGAATTATGGGAAGAGGCAGTCAAATATCCCTTGCATGGTATGTTGCACGACTCAAGCAGTTACAGTATATCTTATGTCAATGCAATGGCCCAACGTGAAATGCTTGTGGACGAAAATAAGAGACTATGTGATGTACGACCATTTTTAGCAGTCCTCAACATTGTAGAACGTCAAGAAGATAAAGCAGACAATGTACTTAATGCCCAAATAAGTAGTCTCATTGGGAAAGGTAAGTATCACTATTATATTTCCATGATTAAGTACAATGTATTAATCTATAGCATTGTAATATTTATTTAGGTCTGATGGAATTTGATTCATTAAAAAGTTCAGAAGTAAATCAGTTTCGTGGAAAAATGAAAGCATTAGCTGATCAAATGCAAGCTGATCGAAGGCGACAAAGTTGGTTAGAACGACTTTTATATCAATTTGCACCACGCTTAGCCGCTTCTACTTTATCATCCAATGTTTTACCTACTACAGTCACTAGGAGGCTGAGAGATGATAATTTTTCAGTTGTAATAAAATTTGATAACACAGAGGTATATTTAAAAATGATTAATGAAGTGTGTATTTTAGTGTCACATAAATCTAAATATTTATGTTATTTTTCAGACTACATTTACATTTAATGTGGGTCTTACAACGACACCTGATCAACTGATGATGCAAATACTAAATAAACGTGCAATGACATTAAAAACTAGAAATGAAAAGTGTTCAGATTTTACTCTAAAAGTTTGTGGCCGAGAAGAATACATTGTTGGTCAACATCCTTTAATAGATTTTGCCTATATTCAAGACAGTCTGTCTCAAGATCTCAACCCCATTTTGATTGCTGTTTCAAAGTTCAATGTTCCAGGTAAATTATTATTATTGTTGTTACTGTTATTATTAATCATAAAATAAAATATTTTAGTTCCAGAAGAAGTTAACAAAGACCAGACTGAATATATTGAGCAAAATAAGACTCGTACTACATTAACATTACGTAAAAAGACTAAACACAAATTGTCATTTGATATTGATGAACAATTTAAGTTCAAAGTGAACTATATTAGTAAATTAAACTGTGATGTTACCAGAACTGTTGAAGTTGGAATCGAAGCGGCTTTGTTCCATGGGGGTAAAGCGTTGTGCGAGTGTGTTAGGACATCTGAAAAAATTGTTAACAACGGCGACTGTACATGGGACGAAGAACTAGCATTTGACATGAATATTGCTGACATACCGCGGATGGCTCGTTTATGCTTAGTAGTGTATGAAGTCTCCAAGACATCGAAAGGACTAAGAACTAGGCGTATAAAAGAATCGAAACAAGTAAATCTTAATTATAATAAGTAAATTATTACTTGAACATTTTTATTTAAATTGTGATTGTAGGAAATGTTTGTGACACCAATGGACTGGGTCAACACAACTGTGTATGACTTTAAAAATCAGCTGAAAAGTGGGTCAATTACGCTATATATGTGGACTTATGCTGATGATTTGCAAAATGAAGACTTATTACATCCACTTGGTACTGTTGTGTCTAACCCAAATGTTGAACAAACAACAGCATTAACAATAACTTTTCATAGGTTTGAAATAATTTTTTAATATTTGTATCTCAAAAACTAATATGGGTTTAATTATGTTTAGTTATCAACCACCTGAGCATGTAATTGTATATCCAAGTTTGGATAAATTACGAGAGTATGCTGATAAAAAAGGGAAAGAAGACTTAAAAGATCAAGCAGTTGGAGATTCACAATCACTAAAAACTTATTTAGATCAAATAAAGTATGACAGAACCTTTAAATGTTATTAATATAATAATATTCATTGTAATGTTGTTATTTAATTTGTAGGACAATGGCCGAACGCGGAGAACCTTTGGATGAAATGCATGAACAGGATCGAAAGAAACTGTGGCGCCATAGGTATCATATATTGCAATCAGTGCCTGGACTTTTAGCTAAACTTTTAGACTGTGTGGAATGGGGTATACGGTGGGAAGTAGCAGAAGCCACCTCATTGGTCTCCAGATGGCCTCTTTTAGGACCACAGCAAGCTTTAGAGTTGTTAGACTATGCTTATGCTGACCAAGTAGTTCGAAGTTTTGCCGTCAAATGCTTACAAATACTAAGGTAAGTAGATATTTCCTAAAAATAAATATTTTACAAATAATTACTAAAACTGTGTTGTTTTAGTGATGAAGATCTTTCATTGTTTCTTTTACAACTGGTCCAAGCTCTGAAACATGAATCTTATTTATGTTGTGACCTAGTTGAATTTTTGCTTACAAGAGCATTACAAAATCAAAAAATTGGCCATTATCTATTTTGGCATCTGAGGTAAGTAAATAATGCACGTTTCTGTTGATGGTATATCACTAGCATTATTGTTATATTTATTAGATCAGAAATGCAAGTGGCGTCTGTGTCTGTACGCTTTGGGTTGATGTTGGAAGCATATTGCCGAGGGTCAATTGAACACATGAAAACATTAATAAGACAAATAGATTTTTTGGAAAAACTGAAAAAAACCACAGAGTTAGTTAGACAGCGTCGTGACAAAGAAAAAGCTCGGTCTTTTTTACAAGAATATTTTCAAGAAGGACATTGCATTGAAGCTATGTCATCTGTGCATAGTCCTTTAGATCCCAGTTACAAGTGCAAAAGAGTTAGGTATGTTGAATTTTTACAGTTAATGGGTACTAGAATATTATAGTTTAAAATAATGGTCTTCTTTAATGTTATAATATAGGACTGAAAAGTGTCGTGTGATGGATAGTAAAATGAAACCTTTATGGATAGTTTTTGAAAATGTTGATTCACATGGCGATGACATTTACGTTATATTTAAAAATGGTGACGACTTGAGGCAGGATATGCTTGCTTTACAGATGATCCGTATTATGGACAAACTATGGAAAAATGAAGGCTTGGATTTGAGGTAAGTTCTAAGTTGTGTAAGGACTATTCTAAAATAAAATATTCAAGGACCAAAAATAAAAATTTAAATTAATAGAGGACTCATAAAACAAAAAATAATAGTTAATATTTATATGAAAGTAATTTTAAAATATAGTTATAGATTACACTTTTATTATATTATTAGCAAATGGGGTGTAGAAAATTGGAAATATCCTTACTTGAGTTTCAACATGGTATTCTTTACACAGATGTTTTAAATAATTTTTTCGTCCAGTTCATAAGTTAATATATACACGCTTCTGGTTGCATTATAGATTTATAGCAATCAAATGTTATGAAAAATAAAAATTTTCCCATGTAATTTAACTAAAGATATCAAAATATCAAAATAAAAAAATAACAATCGTATGCAATAAAAAATCTACATATAAGACATATTTGTTAAACTAGATTTTAAATATTCTCATTTCTTATAATTATGAGTTGCATAAAGTTCCAAGCTCTGAACTAGGTAGTAGATACTATTGCACACCAGTATTTAATACATAGTGTACCTAACTTGACTATCTTTGATTGTATAATTAATTAATAATTATAATATAATATATTATATTCTTGTTTTAACTTATAAGGCAACTTAAACTTAAAATTGTTACAAGAAAATATATTTTATTCGTAAATATTTTGACTGAACACCATAGAAAATGTATTTATCAATTTACCTACAATTTACCTTATTTCAGGATGAATCCGTACCAATGTATATCGACAGATAACCGTGTAGGTATGATTGAAGTAGTATTGAATGCAGAAACCATAGCTAATATTCAAAAAGAAAAAGGAATGTTTTCAGCAACATCTGCTTTTAAAAAGGGATCGTTATTAGGTAAGATTGTGTAAAGAATTGCAATTATCAAAAATATAAATATTTTTTTTAATGATAACATTTCAATGATCAGCATGGTTAAAAGACTACAATCAAACAGAACAGTCATTGCAAAAGGCAATTGAAGAATTTACTTTTTCGTGTGCTGGCTATTGTGTGGCAACTTATGTACTGGGTGTAGCCGATCGTCATTCCGACAATATTATGGTCAAAAAAACAGGCCAAGTGTGTATACTTAAATATAATAACATGACAGTTATTTTTATATTTGTTTCATTTTATTTGCTTCTAGCTATTTCACATTGATTTTGGTCACATTCTTGGTCATTTCAAAGAGAAATTTGGTTTCCGCCGTGAACGTGTACCATTTGTGTTGACCCATGACTTTGTGCATGTAATTAATAAAGGCCAGACTAGAAAAGAGGCCCTCGAATTTCAAATGTTCCAGAATTACTGCGAAAAGGTAATTCAATAATAACTCATTTCCAAACTATATATATAATTCTAATTTTGTCATTAAACATGTTATATAAATGTTTTTATTTCAGGCCTTTCTAATACTAAGGAGACATGGCTCATTAATACTTTCTCTTTTCGCAATGATGATTTCTACTGGTCTGCCTGAATTAGGTTCCGAAAAAGATCTCAATTATTTACGCGAGACACTTGTAATGGACCTATCAGAAAATGACGCTAAGCTGCATTTCCGGTCCAAGTTTGAAGAAGCATTAGGAAATTCGTGGAAGACTTCACTTAATTGGGCATCTCATAATTTAGCAAAAAACAACAAACAATGACAAAAGTTTCTAATTGGCTTGGAGCTGGCCATACTGCCGTAATTTCAGTTTGAGCTTATTAATACTGTATTTTCCTATATAATAGACAAATTGTATTTAAATTTTTAAACGAATGTTTATTTTGTAAATGGGAGAGAAAGACGTAATTGATATTATTATGGTTACCTCAGTACGATTTTTTTTCTTAGTACATAAGTGTATAAATTATTTTTAATACATTTAAAAACATGCAATATTAATATATTATATAAATTAATAATTTATGTTTATTATTATTTATTATCAATTATTAAAATAGAACTATACCAATATAGGTAAACATTATTTATTTATTGTGTTTAATATATTTATGAAGGAGTTGGATTATAATAAATTACAACTGCCATACCACTATAGCTTTATATCCTATTTTCCACCCTCAAAGATTAAAATCTAAGAATTTTTGTGGCCAATGACAAAAAACGTATCATTGTAAAATCAATACATTCATCACCACTGAATCTAAAATGAAACATATTTTTATATTTTATAATATAAATAATATTTAAATGATAAATCTAAACTGTATAGTCATTTAATAATACTTTTATCCTGTTTATATGTCCAAGGTCTAACCTTTATGGTTGATTATTGAAGTTATTATTTTTAAAATTAACTATGAGGTTAATGTTATTAAAAATGTACTCTTTAATTAATATTTTATTATTTTCACAGTAAATGATTTTTTTTTAGTAATAGTTAGCTCTATCGGAATCACTTTTATAGTTTTATCACAAATGGTAATATCACAAAATAGATTTTACATCCACAGAATAACAAATATTAACAATATGGAATATTTCATATATTCTGTGGTACAACTTTACTGTAGTCGACGTTATGATGATGATAAATTTATATTATAATCATCTGCTACACTGTATTCTTATCAGAGCGATAATAATATTTTCTTATTATTACTATTATTATTTTTTATTACTTACTTTATCTGATAACCGATACCGAAAATTTGAATTTTTGAATTGTTATTGTGAATTTTGCGATTAAAAACACATTTTTTAATCAATCTTAGTAATCCAGAATCCTATCAACAACTGTATTCCTCGTTTAGTAGTTAGAACTCAAAATTTCCAAATAACGAGAACTATCTATATGTTAACATTACATCGACATGGGTGAAGTCCAATGGCCGTGGCAATACAATTTCCCACCGTTCTTTACGTAAGTTTAATAGGTTTATGAATACGACAATATTATAATATTAGATGTATTTGCAATTACTATTGGTCTATTATGGTAAACAGGATCCAGCCAAATGCAGAGACGAGACAGAAGCAATTAGACGCTTGGAGGACATTGCTATTGGATTACTGTCGCACGCAAAAAGTGTGCGTTATCGATGTGCGCGAAGGAGACCTATTGCCTGTTTTTAACAACACTACCATATCCAGTAGGTGTACAAATTGTTTTCATAAAATCCCGAGAATAGAGCTGTTAGGCTATAGCACACTAGAACCTTAAAATCTAGGCTATTGGCACAACTAGTGGGGTACACAAGGTACTTTTGCACCCCCCAAAAGTAAATTTTTTTCTATTATATTTTAATTATTTTGGAGTAAATATTAGCAATAAATACAAAAATATTTTACTATACTTATATTGTACGTATATTGAGGAATATAATAGGTAGGTACCTCGCTATTATGTCCCCAGTTATAGCATAATATCATGAAATAATCTTTAATTTATTTAATGTTGTTATATGTGGCAAAATAATTATGTTACGTTACAAAAAATAACAATCGCATTGAAACAAATGAAAAAAGTAATTAAAATGTTTCTAATAACCACAATTTTAAAGTTTTATAATAAAATAATAACCAATTACCTGCCTACATGTTTACAATTTAAAAATAAATTTGACTTATGTATGTGTGCATTAGTTAATAAACAGCAATACAATTAATTTTGTATGACTAAAACAAATTTAATTAAATAGAAAAGATTATATATCTTTAAATAAACAAGAATATGTTTGTATGTTATAACTTATAATGTTGTTGGTCGAACAACAATTTTTAACGTCGAGTGTAATGAGTTGCTATAAGCTATATTGATAGGTATGCTACTGAAAATGTTGACATTTAGGAAATGATGACAATTCCTAATAATGGAAGGAAATTTTATCATTCCCTAGTACATGTTATCATTTACTAACAATGTCAGGCAATGATACCATACACTATACATATTACACAGTAAAATTACATAATTAGGAAAAGAGGTAAAATATTTAAATATAATATAAAAAATAGTCAGATTAATTTTAATTTGATTTGTGTCGTTTAAATATGATTTTCATCATACATAATTACCCTAATAAACAACCAACCCTTAAGCAATTTTTTTTCGTTCCTTTTATCCATTTAAATAGTGTAATAAATAATAATACATAGTACTTTATTAAAATTTGACATGACAACACTTAAAGATAGTTACATAATTATGTTATTAATTATTATACATTAAATTTTAATATTTTTAGTTATCTATTCTTATTGATGATGATTATAATTAAGTACTTATTACATCTTATATTCTTAAGTATTAAACATATTTTATGAATACAAATATCTATATTAACTGTCAGTGGATGTTAAATGTCCTAGATTCGGCTAAATAAACATAGTCGATAAGGGATTTTTTTTACTTTAAATTTTAAATTAAGAGTAAGATAGCGATGTGTGTCACATGATAACATTGGCTAATAAATTACAGAAATTATGGCAATTCCTAGACACTAGGCAATGATATAATTTCTTAAATTGTAAACATTTCGGTAAAATATAATATATTATAAATATTTAATATATAATTGCATATCATATACATGTATAATTTTGACTTTATCCAAGTAATTGTTTACAATATTGTGTCAACAACAATGATAGGATAGTGGCTACTGAATAACTGGCTAGTACTCTAGTAGGTACCTATTGTTTAAAATCAAATAAAACAAAACATTTATTTTAATTTTTTGATTTGAAATAAGTTACTTTAAGGCTTTATAATCATACCAGTGTCTTTTTCAATGAAATTTGTAAGAAATGCGGAAATAGTTAGGATTGAAATGTTATTATGTATATCGTTTCAAACAAGTTCTGTTCTTTATAAATTGGCGATGATCTGCAACTAAAATAAATATACCTAAACATGAATTAATCTGCCCTTATATATATTTACATATATAAATATAATATTACACAACAATATAAGATCACAGCGGTCCGCGCTTCTTGTTTTTTATTATAATTTGAATGGTTTATATTGATAGTTTTCGTAAAAAAAACCATCATTAATTCATTGAATATCGTTTTATACTCGGCTTATCAACATACTCGTACCATCTCGTACCTATACAAAATATTCATAATATATTCTTTCATTTGAAGTTCTTGCGGTAAGTCTGTTCTCCATATACCTATGCAAAATAAATAATAATAATTTACAGTGCATAAATTATATTGCGATTAGTGGTTTGATTATCTTTTCTTATGTTATCAATTTGTGTTGTACGTGATAATGTACTTAAGAGTATGTACCAAATTATTTGCTATCTATTATATAGGTAGGTACACTTGAAAACGATAAATCACGTTTAACTGCTAGTGCATATATAGCTTTCTTCTCGTTGCAATTTGTTAAAATTTTCGTCAACTTTATTTTTAACTGTAAACAACTATGTATTCTAAAAGAGCAATAAATAATAATGTACAATATTATATAATGTATTTAATTTTGTATAACACAAAAAATATGTTTTATAATTTGATATTATTATGCATACGAGTATACGACACTAGAACTGTATTGTGTTTTATTTTTTCAATTAACTAATTTTTGTGTTTAAATACCTACAGCTCGCTTTTTTATGTATATATGAAATCTGATTAAAACCATTGTCTGTGCTCTCCGCATTAAGCAAATAAGTTTGCTGACTTAATTTTTGAATTTTACAAAACGAACTAATTATTAAGTTAGTGTTACATCAAACCAAAAGCTACATAATTATATCTTCAAGCAAACCATTTTGTTCTATTTGAATTTAATTTAAACTCTTCGAAATAAATATAGTTTAATACAATCTCTGGACATTTATAAATCTATACGCGTATAGCTTATGCTATGCTGTAATTAATATAATATTATATGGCATACTTATGTATTTACTACGAAAAAGTTGAACATCGTTTTGGAAATATTTTCTAATTGCTACTAATTACATAATATTTGTATACACCCGTTCGAATGAGTCGTATTACTAATAAACTCCGGCCGAGTAATTGTGTAAACGCGTGCCTCGTTAAAATGTTACAAAAGTAATATTATACTTCAGTAACACCCACAGTATTTTTTTCGATAAATTACTGGCCTTTTATTTTGTCTTTGCCAGTTTATAAAAAATGTCTCTTTCGAAAAATATTTTCTTTTTCATCTTTAATACCTTACAGTAACAACGGAAATAATTTATATACTCTTCACAAGGATATTGTATACTTGTATATTTTCTCTTCGTAATAATTATTTTAAGAAATTAGTACCTATATATACATATAGTATTAATTCAGTATGGTAATAAATATTAACAAAAAGTATTTTACTTCTTCAGGAAAACTGTCACCCGAAGCGATAACGACGGTTTTAGGTGTTCTACAGAAGACGGGAAACGCCGAACCGCTTGACAAGACTAGAACAAGGTACACAGATTCTAATATTAGTGCGATAATTATATAATACACATGTACCTACAAACTTTTAGAGTAAAATTGTGGTTTTTTTATCGGGAACGAATTATTATAATGTGAATAACTCGACATCCATTCCGGGTCAGTATTAGTACATTGATTCGGAGGTACGCTTGCTTATAATATTGCTATGCATACGCGCGTATGGAAGGACATCTCTATATATATTACCCTATGGTAGGTGCCAACCCTTCACGGCGTATGCCGAGAAAGTTTGACGAAAATAAAATCCAAAATGATCTTTTCGAGAATTCCAGCGTCACAGGTTAGAATTTGTTGGCCGGTCTCTCGACGCGGGTCGCAGTACGAAATTCTTAAGATTCAAAATCATCGTGATACGATATAGCACACGCGTTGGAATTTCTCGCGCACTGCAATACATACATCATACATGTCTGCTGTTTAGACTTTGAAATCCGAAAGCCAATACCGCTAACGAGTCTTGACTGTGTTCATATAAGTATAATATCTATTAAATATACTCACGTAGGTATTAAAGTATACCACTGATGCTCTGGAGTGTAGAAACGTAAATACGTCGTTGGTTTAAAAACAAATTATGTAATTTTTAGGTGGAATGTTTATTGGCACACGTTAGACGAATGGGCGTCGATAGTGTACAAATGGGCTCAGGACAACGCCATGCTCAACACGGTGTGTACGTTCTACGAGATAGCTAGCGACAGTGGCGGTAATTAAATATAATCAAATGATTTATTTTAGTTGAGCAAGATTTGTTTTGATTCGATTTTTTTTTCTCGAGCATAGATCTGAACGGTATTGACGACGGCGTACTGACCAAAGCGTTGCGGGTGTTGGAGCGACGCCAACAGGCGGAAATACTTACGCTGGACGGAGGATCGGGCGTAAAATTTTTCTCGTAGACTAACGTGAAACTCTGGTACCAGCTGACATGTACCACAGTACCACCTATATTATACCTAAACAATATGTCGTATCTGTGTGTGCGACGATATTATATAACTAACAATAAGGTAATATGCGGTGAGCCGGCGAAGCATATATTATGTTGTATGTTGTATAGATATAATATGCGTATGATAAGAATTAGATATAAGACTATAATGTATAATAATCGATCATGTTTATTTAATTTTTTTTTGTTTATCCATCGATTAATTTAAAAAAAAAAAATTAACAATCCATCTTTCACTATGTGTTTGAGTTTACAAAATGGGACTCACTAATATGTATATTATATAATCGTATAATAATTAATTAAATATATCTGAAAACAAAAAAATCACAGTTAAATAATAAAAACTATATTTATCTAACGAAATGTTACACATACATATGTTAATCATATTTTTACAAAATACAACCTTGATGACGAATAAATGGTAATGGGTTTTCACATTCACAACAATGTTAAGTAAACCGAGACGCGAGTGTGTGTTTGTGTACACATTCGTTAGAAGAATGTGCGTTTTTTAGCGAAAAAACAATATACAGTTTTCGAATGAAACAAATCCAATACGCTTATCACTATCTGCTAAGCTTATAACTGGTTCCTTTATATGTACATATATAATTGATTATTTTTTATATAATATCCAATTAAAAACACGATTGTTTGATATATAATAAGACGTTAAGCTTAAAAAATATCTTCAATATAATATAACGGAACTATAATAGTATATATAATTAAATATAATTAGCTGCTAAATTGACTACTCAACAGTAATGGCGCTAAAATACACATACATATATATACATATATTGTAAATTCCTTATAATTACAATAATCATATTATATTACTTTTCCAAACAAACCAGAAGGGACAATAATTTACCGATTAAAATAATTGAACAACGAGCGAACTGATGCAGATCAAAGGATTCCTACTTTTGAGCAACAAACAATAATAAATTAAAAAAACTCAATTCATAATTTTTGGCACGTACACCTCAGTCGTTAAAGGCAAACCGCAAAGCTTAAATAAAATATTTTTCTTTTTTTACACAAACATAAATAATATAACTTAAAAAAAATATACAATAGGAACTGTTTCGTTTAAATATTGGCGTGAGGAATAATTATATTATTACATGTATACGAAGAACGCTGGGAAGACTCTGAACAAAGTTATACAACATAAAATTAATGATAATAATAATAAAAGAAAGAAAACACGGAGAAGATATAAGTCGTTTGGTAAGTTGAACACTATTTGAGAGCATTTGCGCATGAAATTGGTAACTCGCCAGACATTTCGTCGTGGGCTGGGCACAAATTGCGCTCCGTCGTGAACAACACGATTTGTAATTTGTTTATTTTTATTTTTTCATTGACTAGTGTTGTGCGCAGAGAAACTATAAACGGTCTATACATTAGACGTACTCGTTGGTGCCAGGACGAGTCAACGGCTCCTCGGCCTGAAAAAAAAAATACAAATCAAATAAACAAAGCGTAGGTAGATATGAGAAACACCATCAAACGCGTATATTGTGTAAATATAAAATTGCACGTGTGAGACGATTATTACTATTATACTATACTATACTATACTACTATAGTACTTTAACATGAATCAATACGTCACGTACATATTTTATAACAGAACATTTTAATATTATTGTTCGTTGGACTTACCGAGTTGTCATTAAAGAACTAACACGCAGCGTGTAAAAATGCAAAAAAATTAAAAGCAGAAAAGATCGAAAGTAGCTTAACGGTGTTGCATCGACGATAATACATAAGTATAGGTATACTTGGCTGGGATTTTCTGGAGGTGATTGTGGGGAGGGTGATCATGATTCATGGGTGACGGGAGGGGGGGCTGTGTTTTCGGGGTCTTTAAATTATAACATTAAAGTTTACCTCCTCGCCGACGGACGTGGGGTATACCCTCGCCGGTTGATACTGGCTCTTCTCCAGCGTGAACTGGTCTTCGGTCGTTTTCCTGTAGATGGGGTTGTCGAAGTTCATGCTGGTCACGTTGCGGTGCAAGTAGTGCCGGTACAACAGGAAAGCGCCCTGGAACATAATTTACAAACCGAGCGAGTATTAGACGGGTACGTCACGCGATGACGTGCGGCGCGTATACCGCGGTATCCTTATAGCCGAGGTACCGCGATATACTAGTCGGTCCAAAGGGATGGGTGGGGATGCGGGCTCACTCACCAGGGCTGCGAGAGTGATCAATAGCGAACCGGAGAATATTATTATGGCGGCTATGAGTCCGCTGTCTTCTTGTTCGTTGTGCTCGTTGACGTTTATTTCCGTCATTGTTCTGTTCGTATCTGTAACGAGAGCGAACGGGCGTTAGGACTTATTAACGGACATGCGGCGAATCGCAAATAATGATGATATTATAATATATGTATAAGTAAAGTGTATACAAATATATATTCTATAATATAGAATGAAGTCGGTCAATATATCGTACAATATATTATATGACCTGCACCGCCACCAAAAGAAAAACATAAATTTTAATAGAAGTATATTATATAATATTAAATATTGCACTAAAGCAGCCGATGACGACAGACACGTAGGTGCATATAAATTAACATATAAAAGTAAAATATAATTTATTGGTGCGTATAACTCGTCGGCAGTCGTATATTATAAAAGGCAGGAATTGTATAAAATTGATCACATTGGTAATAATAATATGATCTATAAAAGACGGTTAAACAATAATAAACAAATTTAATGCAATACGTATAATAGTATACAACGAGCGAATTGACAGGCCAGAAATCTCTGGTCGGCATAATAGAGAATTTCCGATGATCGGACGCGCGCGTTTTGGACTAGGTCAAACAAAAAATGTACAAAATATCCTTCTAGAACGCGCGGCAGAGCGTCTCGACGTGATTTTACAATTATACAAATACCATATACGTACAGCCGACGACGATGAAAAGCCGCCAATAAAGGATGAGACTCGTTGTGTGTCATACAAAAGCACTTACCGTTAATTTTTTTTATTTTTTTATACTGCAAACAACGGAAACTACTTATGTTTACCTAAAATATAATAGTATCGAAGTTATGTGTTATTATTCTTGTTGTTGTCGTTATTACGCGCGTATCACTCAAAAACCAAACGAAATAGATATTATAATATTATTACGACGACTTTGTTATGCACACACCGCGACTCGGACGGAAAGAATACACCAACTGCGGGCGACTGGCGAGGCGAACGTATATATAATGCGTACAACACGATAATATTAATAATAATATCATATACTATTATACTGCACACGAGCGCGCCGCGTTGGCCTCGTCAAGGACTCCCGTGCTAGAGTTCGATTTTATTATTCTACTTCCCGAATGCGGATTCCAAGGGCAAATAATAATACAGTCTCTCCGTCTTTCTCTCTAAGTGGTCTCCGTTGTAGATCTCTTCGAATAGGTAACGTATTTAAGTATATTCCGAATAAATTATGCCGTCGCTGTCATTAGGCGCGCACACACACACACACACACACACACATATATATATATACGAGTATAATATTATATGACTATCGAGTACACACGATATTTTACTAATTTACTATACTATACGCGCATATTATTATTAGCTCTATTAATGCACCGCCACCTGCTGCAGAAACTCGTATATAATATAATATAATATGATATATCTATCGTGTGTACAGCGACGATTTAACGAATTATATAATATATTATAGCTCATAATATTTATTATTGTGTCATACTGCAGCGTGTCTCTTGGACCGTTTTGGGAGCGGCGCGTATAAGTCCGCAAAGCGCGGAGAAATGACATCACTCCCGCGTCGTTCGGTTTCTATTTCGGTACAATGCGTGCGATGCGTGCATTATATACATATATATTATAATTTATACATATTATAACTATATAGGTACTGTGCGTGCTCATGCATTTTCAGAAGTGCGTACTATGGTCTATGACGTATACTGTGTTATTATTATTTTTAAAAGTGTACAATATATATTACTTATATAATACAATTTATACAGGACGGAACGCCGAACGACGCCAAATTCGATACACAGACTTCCGCAGCCGAGTATATAGTCGTATAAATAATATTTAATATAATAAAATATAATATTATAATCTGTTTTGAATTCAAAAAAAATGTACCTATTATAATGGAATAAATAATAATATACATAGTTAATAGAGTTAATTACGAAGTCGGAGCGATTTTCACTATAATAGCTTATTATTAATAATTATAAATGATTAGCGTTTGACTGTCCCGTACCGCCGTCACGTCCTGTATAATAAATCACGTGTTCGAATCCGTTCGCACGATAGTTATACAACAATATAATATTATAATTATTGTGTGACTTAAGAATTATAACATGTACGTGGTAAATACAAATAAATACGTATTAAAATAGCGTGTTGTTCGTGTGTATATATAGGTACTGAATGTTAATTTCGGCCTTGCGACCTGCTGCAGATGGTTCAATATGTTCAATAGTAGTAGGTACATAATATTTTACGCAGCAGAGCTTATAATAATAATATATTATTATTTATTTTATTGAATATGTGCGATGGACAGCGGGAGATATTTCGTGGTCCATGTGATAATTAATAATTACATTATAATATTGTGGTTATTAATTTATTATAACTTATAGTGTGTGCGGAGAGCGTATTTTTTTTCTCAGTAGGACTTCACAAGTACCTACACTACAGCCTACACCCGATACATTATTTCCTAGCCACAGGATATTAGTTCCTAAACCAGGGGTGGCGAACCTTTTTCGAGTCAAGTGCCAACATTTTGTAATCTGAGTTTTAAAAATATTTCACGTGCCAGTATATTATGTTCCAAGGGTACCTATATAAACATTTTTTCTGATAAGATAGGTGTCTTAAAAATGTTGTCCGACATTATTTTAATATTAGTTGTGATTTTTTTAGTCTTATTAAATGTTTTAATGAAACAAAAACAGCATTATAGCTTTAAAGAACCATGTATTATTCCTATGTTTTAATTTTAAATAATTCATTGTGGAAAATAAACTTCCACATATTGTGCATGTTGACGCGATTTTGAGTTTATTTGGAATGAGCCCTTTTTTCAAAGTATAACATTTTCATGTCTGAAAGCAGTAAGTTCCAAAGTTTTATTATAACTGATAAGTTTATTTCTTTAGAAATAATAAAGTATTTTATTTTCACTAAACGCAGGCAAAAACAATGAAGAAAAAATATTTTTGAGTGCCTTGAAAATGTGGCCAACGTGTTAGGTCCGCCACCCCTGTCTTAAACGGTTTCCGTTTTTTAACCTTTGACGGTCGCCGAACAGATAAAACCTATACAGCACGATCTAATCCAAAAGTTCGATTCTAATAGGCATATAGGTAATGTAGGTGAGTTCTTTATGCATAATGACAATTAATGAAGTCGTTTATGGTTGATGTCTTATTTTCATCCTACATTTGAAAAAATGCGCATACATTTGTAATTGGATATCATTGGGTTCTTGATTTAAAAGTTAAAATAAATTATTTTTGAATTGTGGCAGGTCATATTATTATAATACCATACGTGATTAGTTATGAAATCCAGCTAGTCGCAAAAAGAAAAAAAAATTGATGCTAATATAAGTAATAACATGTAAATGATTAAATAATAAATCATCCAGATGGATTGGACACTTATTTAACATCCTAATTTATAATAAATTACCGTACAATAAGCATACTTTTTAAATATTTCAAAGTTATATTTTAAAGCTCAAAGTTTTAAGTGAATTCTTTAAATATGAAAAGAATATAGTTTCTTTTTTATTCTAACAGATAAATAAAATGACCCTCGAGGTGATGAAAATAAATAAAGCTTAACGGTGAGAGAGATCTCGAGATCTTAACACGCATTTATTACTTTCTCGCGACCCCACGAAGTTTTGAAGCGCTGATTGTTCGGGAGGGTGTGAGCTGAAAGAGAGCTAAATAGGTATATATCCTTCGAAACTCATAAAACAAAACCCACAGCAATATTGCCGCATATATTGATCAGTATAATAATATATAGTAGTACAGTACTACTATATCTATGGTGTAGTCTGCAGTTATTATTGTCACGTATTTGGTTAGAAGGGAAATATAAAGTTTTTATTTTTTTAAATTGCATTGATGTGGCAAACTTTTAGCAGCTGCGTAAAAGCGTACACAAAACACTTTCGGCCGTTCAATTTCTGATTTAAAATGTATTGAGACAACCCAAACCCATCGGCGTGATGCGACAGTAAATATGTAATATATATACGAATTTATTTTGATCCGCGGTCTTCCTCAATGTCGTCGGTTTCGTTTTTAACCGGGTAATAAACACATTATAGGTACTAAAAATGTAATATTTTTAAGTGGTAAACGAGAAAAATGCCGTGATACGCTTATATTAAATAGAAACAGGCGAAGAGAACACAAAAATATACAAGGTATAACCAACCACCGCAAGCGTGTGTATATTATAAAGTATAATATGTATAGTGTATAGATTATACAGCGATGGGCAAATTAAGTATTTTGAAATACATTTTTAAATACTTAAAACACATTTTCTAAACAAATGACTTAAGTTTATGTTAAAAAAAATTCATTTTTTTTTCAAAAATGTTAAATTTACCCGATATGTTTATGAAATATTTTATATAAATACTCGTATCTTTCTTATTCCTTTATTTCTTAAGTCTATCATGGTGACATACAAATAAATACAGTGTTTTCGAATGAAATCATTATTCTTAGTAGCTGTAATACTATAGCAAGTTTAACTTGTTAGCAAGCTAACTTTGTTATTTTGTTAAAAATTATGTGATATGTTTCTTTTGCAACTGTAACAGGAGAATTTTGATTGTTCTATACTATAGTACCTTTATATTATAAAAGCCGAATATGATTTTTCAAGAGACAGAAACAATTGAGTATGTATTTAATCTTTTTTTGAATAAACGTATTTAATATTTTAGACACATACAATTTTTTTTTTGTATTTAAAATAGGAATAGGTAGTAAAATGTTTTGCCCATTTCTGTAGTATATATATATACAGTATACATATTATATTATAATAGAAGTTTTGCACAGAAGAAAGAAGAAGAAGATATACATTAATATGTACACAGGTTTTCGTCCACGGATATTGATATATGTACTCACTTAACAGCGTTATATTGAATTTTTTAAAATGTCTGTGTGTGTTGTTTTTCGATAAAACCGTTTTGTTCTTAACTGTAAAATTATTCAACCAAAAAACAAAAGACGATGAAAAACAAAAACAAAAAAATAAAAAACGAACAAAATACAAAACGTAATAATAATACTAATAATAATTATCATCACAATAATGTCCACTCGGAAGAAAAATCAATCAAGTGTTATAACTAGAGTTGCAAAAAAAAAAATAAGAAATATATAGTTAAAAAAACATTACCGTTACCGCGCTCTTGGCGGGCGCAGAACTGCATGCACACTGTTGTACAGTGCGACGAATAATATAAGTGTCGAGAGTAGTACAATGATTACAATAATATTATGTGTATCAAAAAATGTTATGTGGTTAAGGCGCTTACCTTCTTCGGCGCACATCAGACCGTCAGACATCAGCATCAGACCGTTGGGACAAGCGCACGAGATTTTCGGCGACTTGCTGTTGATTTGCGGTGCCGGCAGGCACAGATGGGAACAGTGGCCGTTGACGGCGGCGCAGTGGTTCACGCCGTCGGGTTGCCTGTACGGGTGGTAAACGTGCACAACCATCGGGTTCTGAGTCTGAAACGGCCATGTAATATTATTACACATATTGCCATCGTTTTGACAAAGGTCACCGCGGGCGTGTTATATCTTATACGCATGCCATTTGAAGAGCAGCATTTGCAAGAGAGTATATAGGTACCTCGCGACTTTTGAGCGACACAGGTTGTGACACGTATCGTATACAATTTAAACGATACGAAAGAAGAAACGTGTTAGAGAGGAACTCTGCCCACCATACCCCCACCAACAGATTACAGATATTCAATATTACAGCTATTTTGGGTTGACCACGCCACCCAGTAAAATGTAGTTATTATTAGAGGCTCAAAAAACACGTGATCACTGTTAACAAATGTTATCTGTCAGCTGCCGAGTAGATCAGAAAAAATAACTGACGAAAACTCGATTATTCGATCGACATATGTACATATTGTATACACATTCCCATCGGAGCTGGGAGCTAACCTAACCAGGTTTCATTCCAAAATCAGAGCAAAATTGCGACAGATCGTTGGTTGGTTTTAATTTTTTTTTTGATGTCGTTTCATAAAAGTTTTAAAATGAAACAATATATTATACATACCATGTGCAGGGAGGTGACCGTGGTGATGTTGGAACCGTTAAACTTGTTGGCCTTGATTATTGCCTTTTGGTTCCAATCAGACCAGTACAGCGAGTCCTCGAACGTGGATATGCTGAACGGGTGTGGTAGCCAGACGGGGCTGAACAGGACCAAACGCCGTTGGCTGCCGTCGAAGTTGCATGACGATATGGTGTGGAGCTTGGCGTCCACCCAGTACAGTCGCCCAGATACCAGGTCCAAGGTGATACCGTTCGGCCATTTCACGTCGAACGAGGCAATCACCTCACGGTGCGTGCCGTCCATGCCGGCCCGTTCGATCTTTGCGTTGCTGCCCCAATCACTCCAGTATAGCCACCTATCAACGGAAAGGTTTGTTGTGAATTAATAACAATATTATTATTGACTATAAGTTGATATGATGAGACGGGAAAACGGGTGGCATTAGGGTTGTTTTTTTGTAGACGGGGTAGAAGGCGTTGTTGTCAATTACCCGTTGAGCGGGTCCACGGCTATCGACCTGGGTTCCTTCAGTTCCGACTTGAAAAGCGTCTTTTGCATGTTGCCCTCGAAGTTGGCCAATTCGATAGAGTCCTTGTCCGCGTTCGTCCAGTAAATGTGTCCGTAAATCCAGTCCACAGCCAAACCGTCGGCAGACGACAAGCCGCTTTCCACTACGATTGACCGTTCTCGGCCTTCGTCGATCGGCGCTCTGTGGAGAACAATAAAAATTAAATCCACGCGTAGACAACCGAAACAAAAAAAAACAATTACCTATATCATACACTATAGTTATTATTCAGCGACAGATACCGGCCGACCGTTTTATTTATACCAACGTGTCGGTGTTTATTATTGACACATCGTAACACGGTTTGTTAGATAATAGGTAAGCGTAAGAATATTGTGAAAGTATGTCTATATATGCTACATTATGTAACTATATTATTTTACTTGTAAATTTTCTTTTCGGATACGTCTCCCCAAAATATCATTCCGGTGCGGAATACGAAATCTATGGCGGTGGCCGATTTTGTGCTGTTGATGATGGCGGACATTTCGTGATGATCCAACGATATCTTCCGTATGTTGTGCTGCATGGAGAACAAGAGGGACGCGTGTCCTTCCATCGCCTTGCACCTAGTGTGATCTTGAGGATCTCTCAGATATCCTGGTTCGCATTCGCATTTGTACGTGCCCTTTTCGTTGATACAAATTTGCGAACAGCTTCCTTCGATCTCGCATTCGTTGACGTCTACAAATTTTAATATTGCACGATTAATAAACAAAGCAGAGTGACTCCAGGAATTAGAAAATAGATTTATTTGATCGATATAAAAATATTTGTGTTGTATTAGCAATTTAAAAATTTGTTCCTGTTTAGACCAGCGGTTCCCATTCTAGGGGTAATTATCTACAGTATTTTTTGAGGGGTAAAGAATAGACTAATTTTTTTTTTATTTGATGTAATTTATACCTATTATTATATTTATTTTATTACCTTCAAATAATATTTATAGTACAATACAGTCAACTATAAAATCTGTATAATGTAAATGTATATTTTGTTTTTGATTTTTTAACTCATCTTTTTTTTGAAGGGGGGGGGGGGTATTTGCTAATATCTAACTCGATTTCTATCTCTATTAAGTGTATTGTGTATGGGTTCAACTTGACCACTTTGGTACTATAGTTTAAAAATATTGATCTATAAACCCCTGCAGTATATCGGCATAATATTGCATGTGATTATTATTTTTGCTTTTACAGTATGATATTGTGGTCTGAAATTTAAATTTATTATAATGAATTCCGATTTTCCATTTTTTGCATATTCGAGAGAAGAATTAATAATTAATATTATGAATATATATTATTTCACGCCACGCAAATGCATTTAAAACATAGAGAGATAACCCAGTTTCGCTTAATGTTCAAATCAATATCTCGGACATGTAAAAAAAATAAAAATAGAGTCGGTAAAATCACAACTTTTATAATTTAACTGGAATCGTCAGCATTATTATTACGAGCACATAACGTTATTGGACGAAATCACAAATTATGTATAGCCCAGATTAGGCACTTATACAATTTTTTGGTTACATTTTTTTCCATTATCAACTGACAATAAATCTCATATTGACACGAATTAACACGAACCTATATGGGCCCGATATAGCATTATCGACTCCCAGAGCCGCAATCAAAACATTGAGGCCCCAATAAAATATTTTGGTGATATAAATTATATTCTACAGTTATAAATGTGTTTAAAATTTAATTTTTATCAGACTACTTTACTCGTTTAATGCGTGCCTATTATATTAAATACTCATAATATATAATAATATATTAATATGTAATAATGTGTTACAGGAATTGTTGTGAACTTTTACAATTTTTTATAACGTCATAGTTAAATAATATTATTTTATTTAAAAAAATGTATATTATCGTAGCTATAGGTACTAAATTGAACCACAGCCTATGGAAAACGTAATTGTGAATTTGTGACACATTTATTAGATAAATACACAAAAAATATTTGTATTAAGAAAATCGTGATTATTTTATTATTATCATATATCTATTACCTAGCGTCCTAGCACGTTGTACCATGTACACCGGTAACCGTTTAATTACTTTTGTTTTCATTGGGTGTTATTATATTTCAAATCATAAAATCTATGTCGGACGAACGCGACCAGACACCGAAATGCATTACATACGGCATGGCACCGCTAAAATACGATAACTACGTCCGACGTCGTTCGTGCTGGCCAACAGATAATCGGCGATACGCGGCTTATTGCGTTCGATCCGTTTTTTTGCGCCGCTACAACGTAATAACTCGACGTTCAGCAGCACTAAATAATCACGTATTTAAGGGTAGCCACCTGTCGATTGGCTCTATACCCACGCCGGGAGGGAGAAATAAATAGGTAGGGATAAGTAGGTACTACGGAAAATATCGGATGAGCGTCTATAATTTAATTATACCCCGCTCGATGTATATAAATAAGCCGACGGTTGTACCCGAGGGGTGAACTTATATTATATAATACAATATTATACCATGGGCCGACGACGACGATGACATTGATAATAAAATAATAATAATGATAAAAAAAAAATTACGATACAGACCGTCACACGTGTTGTTGTTGATGAGCTTGTAGCCGGGCTTGCAGGCGCAGCGGAAAGTGTGCGGCAAATCGACGCAGATCTGCGTACAGCCTCCGTTGTTGATCAAACACTCGTTGACGTTGCACGCTTCCTGTTCCTCGTCCTCGAACCCGGGACAGTCCGTGTGCTTGTCGCACACCTTTTCCATGGGTATGCATATGCCGCCGGTCTCGTCGTTGCCGCAGTCGAACTCCGTGTATGGGTCGCACTTGTGCACCGGTTCTTCTGAAAACGACGACGGCCGATTAAAGTATAATATTATAGTATGATGTGTTACGATCGTCGCAGGTCTGACAGTGGTTTTATAAGCCTATTAGTACTAGCGTACGACGACCATCGACACCGTTACCTATCATTTTTAGCGGCCAATGATTATAATTGTATCACTTGATTCCGTTTAGGTTTTTTTTCAAGAGCATTACGCGCGTTCCAGGTTATAATGATACAGTGCAGTGCGGTTGAAAAAATGATCGAACTGATGTTTGATTAATATATTAATTTAATGAACAATTATTTCTAAAACCATTTTGAGTGATATGTTTAACAAAACAATTTTATTATTTTTCGAATCGGTCTTGTGCATCGATTTTGAAATATAAGTGACCACAAAAAAATTAACTATGCCATCTATACTGGAAAAACCAGTTCTTTAATAGTCTAATTGGTTTTAAAAATGATTTTTAAAATTCATATGGTAAATAAATTTTATAAAGAATAGTTTTTAAAATTAGTTTAATTAAAGTACCTACACATAAAAATCAGTTTCAATTAATTTTTCAATCTAATTTTTAGCCCTGTTATTACATAAATATATGTATTATTTTTTTCGTCTGATTCAGTAGCATACAATATATTTGTACGAAGTAGGATATAATTTTTGAAACAACCGAAACGTTTCATCTAGAGCATATCAGCTGGATTCCGGGATCTTTATACAGTGTAATATTTTAATGTGCATCATAAGTAGTAGTTTTTTTTTATGTTCACTTCGTTTATCTCGAACAAAAGATAGGTAACAAATATAATATAGTAACTGTTGTATCTTTATGCGTGTAAAAGCCACTTGCATGGGAATCCAGAATGGTGCATGTATTGTGTATATTTATATATTATTATTATCAATGCATTTAATGTTTTTTAGATTAGTGAAAAATTTAAAATCTGAACAAAAAACGTTAAAATAGGCAATACTTTGAATTTACGAAACTCCAGTTTAATTTAAATTATAAGGTCTTTGCACCAATTTCGTTGTAGGCGGATTTTCAAGGAGCTTATATCGGACACCAGATTCGTAATAAGAGGATCAAGATATTATGTCCATTGAGACGATTTCTAGAAATATTTTATAATGGAGTTTGGCTATATCCATTAATGTACGGAAGTCCGTGTCTTTGCGTGGCGTGTCGTTGGAAACATATTATATATGGAGGTGCACGGCGAGGATAGTATAGGTAGAAAAATTCTTTTGACGACAGACAGCTCTTACGAACGCTGCCCTCGCGCCGTGACACAGAGTACAGACCACCAAACCTGCGACGCGATATGATTTAAATATAATGACTCACTGCAGTTTTCTTCGTCGCTGCCGTCGGCGCAATCGGGCGTACCGGAGCAATGGAGGAATCCAGGAATGCACGTGTTGTCCCGACAATGGAACTGGTCGGACCGACAAGTGGTGTTGTGGCACCGGTGCGGCGCTTCGTCGGATCCGTCGGCGCAGTCCACGCTGCCGTCGCACACCCACGACTGTATGACGCAGTGGCTGTGGTCGTCACACTCGAACTCGGAAGAACGGCACTGCGACGGCTTGGTAGATTCGGCGCAACCCTAAACAATAACATTTATTATATATTATTATATTATGTATTATGTATTATGTATCGGGGCCGATTACGTATCGTAATAGTATAAGCTGCAATCAGGATTAAGGTGGTATTATACAGGCATTATAAGCACGTTAACACACAATACACGTCTTAATCTCTCCGGATGTGGGGGATTTCATGAGTAAAAAAAATTCAAACTCATCTTAAACGGCAATGTCGAGCAAACTTTTTTTTTTTTGAAAACATTTCAGAAGAAGATTGAACCCCAAACCCCCTTCTGTACAACGTGCGGATGAGTTGGATCGGCAAAAATATAAATTGTTCACTGATTAAATGGTAATCTCAGAGATTACAGAATGATATCAAACCCCTACCCCAACATTGCAGCAGCTTACATTTTATTAAATCTGTTTTGGTCCGCGATTGTTTATAATTTGTATACTTAAAAATATTGAATTAAGTAATAATTTTTTTGTCAAAATCTTAACTTTTCGATACTTCTAATTAAACATTTTAAAATCATTAGTAAGTACTTATTAGTTATTACATATTATTACAATTATTGTAATAAGTAATATTTAAATAATATTTAAAAAAACAATTATACATAAAGAGATTTAAAAATGATTAAATTCGCACAAAAATACATAATATATTTAAATTATTTAAGTTATTATAAAAAAAAGTTATGTTTACAGCTATTTAGAAAAAAATTGTATCTTATATCTATTCTAATGTTTCTAATACATCAAAATAAATTACAAACGTATAAACTACTCATAAATTACGATAAAATTTTTATTTCAGATGTCATCTCTTTGCATTTATAGAATTGCATTAAGCCATAGGCAGTAAAAATATAAATTTTCCAAGTCTTACACTTTTATAATTTTAGAATAAAGAAAAAAATCAAAAAAAATTCTAGAAACTCTATGTTTTTTCGAATTGTCAAAGTTTGAGATATTGTGACTTCTGTATGACAAAATAATATCATGATATTTTATGATAATATATAAATAGTAAATACTAAAAACATAATATCACGACAGAAATATTGTATCGTTCAAAAATCAAATTGCATTTCATGATACTTGCATCAACACAAAGGTTATGGAATGCACTCCCTTTCTGGTATCTCATAATTTATTATGAGATTTTGGTAGGTATGTATCTTATTTATTAGAATATATATTTTTATCTGTTATGTGATACCGAAAGACGCACCCACGACACTGGTGTAGCGAAATAGCCTATCCAAAACACCGTTTTATCATAATGTTACAAATTTTTGAAATGCACACTACGGGCGTACTATCATTATTTTAACAGAATACTCTATTATGTTCTCAAACGTTTTGCAAATCGGAATTATTGTAGTTATTGTGATTAGTTTAAATGACTACGCGATGAACTACGAAGGAACGTATACAGATATCATACGGTCATAATAAACTAAAAATATGATTTTAGTCAATAAATCTTGTGTGAACATTGAACAACCTACCACTTCATTTCTCGTCTACAAAATGCGAAACGACTTTATTAATAGAAACCTTCTTCGAGAAATAATTATTGCTCGTTCTTTGAAGTTTGAACTTTCGCATTTACGCCCATTAGAACTTATGCACACATCAAAAGGACAGTACCTACTTCATATGCACAATAATTTCAAATATGAACTTCGACGCTGAATACTTTGCGCTTGCGGTCGGAAATCATTGTAATGAAAATTTACAAATCCTAAATGTATATGTAGAATTTTCATAATGTTAATATTTAATAAACACTCAAATAAGCATAACAATTGCGTTCACTCGCAGCTAATATAATAATATAGCTGGTCATAATTCTCTACAAAATTATTTTTCGGTTTTAAAATAACAATGAATACAAATTATTCATTTCGTCCCATCATAATAATTGTTGTTCCCCCGTTGTAATGAATATTAAAACTAACTCTTGTGTCACTTTATAACTTTTTACAGTTTTTGACGAAACACGTACAGTAGGTAGGTAGGTACGAAATGCCCGTAGAAAAAATATTTATTATTTAAACATTTCAATGAATATAGTTTTTGTATTTATGTCGACAATTATACTTATATTTATATGGTTGCCAAAAACGTAAAAATACTCAAAATTAAAAAAAATATTTAATAAATTAATAACAAACCTAGAATTATTATATACGACAATATTATAAGATCGTGAGTATCGTATGGTTATTGGTCACCTAGTACCTATATATATATGTATACATTTATTAATAAAAAATCTTCTTGGTTGATCAACTTTATCCATTTAAAACTGCAGTGTGCACGCCGAGCCCTTCAGTGTTGCAAATGTATGTATTATATTATTATGTCGATACGCGATGGGACTATGGGAGGCATGTTTATGAGTGATAATAATATTATCGACGTTTAATAATAATATTATACATTATGTTTACGACTTATTAACGTGACAAATGGCTCCAGAATAACGTTTATATTATCATAAACCAATATAATTGAAAAACATAGAAAAACATTTTTTTAGGTTACCATCATAAAGAGTACGTAGGTACTCGTCACTCACAATTTCGTCAGTTTGGTCGGTACAGTCGAAGTCACCGTCGCAACGCCAGTTCAACGTTATACAAGTGTTGTCTTTGACGCACGCGAATTCGGACTCGGAGCACGTGATGTTGGGACAGTTCTTCTCGTCCGTTCCGTCTTGACAGTCGTCGTCTCTGTCGCACACCCAAATCTTTTGAATACACTTTCCGTTGCCGCACGTAAACTCGTCGTCTCTACATGTTTCGTCTGCAGTGGACATAGACAAACAGGAAATAAAAAAAAACAAACAAACGATTAGATGCGGCGATTATAATATAGACACTCATCGGTATATAAATGTATAATATATATTTCTAGTATATATACCTATATGTAAGGGCTTAGAATATATTATTATTATGATATTATACAGCTGATAATATTAGATAGATAGGTAGCGGATATTAAGCGAATAAAAAATTGTATCAATCCGACACCGAGAAAAGCCAATATACTGAATATACTGTTATTATATAATATACGTATAATGGAATACATTCATAGACACAATAATTATGATGTATATTATATACCTATTAAATAGAGGCAGAGATGAATGTGATGTATAAACGAATCGTCCTACAAGAGGGGCGGGGAATAAAAACAAAAAATCAACCAAAAAGTATAGCTTACTGCACTCCTTCTCGTCAGAGCCGTCCGAACAGTCGGGATTGCCGTCGCACATCCAAGTCAGTGGAATGCACTCGCCTTTGGCCTTGCGACAAGTGAACTCGTCCGTGTTGCACACTCTTTTCTCTGAAATCACAACAGAACAAGACGTTCGTATACAGATTCGTGCAAATAATGATGGTAAGATGATGGACACCGATGATGATTCGGTAGCTACATATGATATTTTATTATCAAATATCGATATATCGATTATATCTATTCGATACATGCATGTTGTGTGTGTGTGTGTGTGTGTGTTATTGCGTTACTTTGATTTAGTATAGGCATGTATAATAATATAATATTGTAGGTATTTAAGTGTTTTTATACCTATTCAATAAATTATATTATATTAATAATTATTATGTTAGGAAAGCATATTATGACGAATGAAATTTATAATCTATATATTCGCTATATTTTAATTGTGTATCTAAAAATCAAAACCTGAGTCATCTTATTTAGTACAATTATCAAACTATACATAATACATATACATACAATATGTTATTAAACGAATAATATGTTTATTAAGTATTTCTATATAATATAAGCCATCATTGTACACGGCATCCGGTTGGTGTATTTACACGATTCGTCTGCCCTCTCTTGCTTTTAAAACTTAGGATTTTTGACCACGTACATATTTTTTTTATTCTATGTTTTGTAGTCTCCAGAATTTGTTAGACGTTCTTTCGTTGTTAAAATGTTTTCCCAGACCTCCAGGTCAAAAATTCGGATTGTAATTTGTTTTATGCCGTCATTTAGAACGTTATTTATTTGAAATTGGTTCATTGTTTGTAAAATTTGTTTGACTTATGAAAAGGGGTAGAGTAGTTAGAATAAACCGATGTGTGTTTTGGGATATCTCTATTATTTTTTATGTTGGTAATTTGAGTGTTTTTGTATGTAGTAATATAGGTATAACTATATCCTTACTATAAAACGTATTTTTTTATACATCAGTATAATATTCTTGAAATTACCACACAGTTTAACTCAGGTTTGTATTGGAGTTTTTGAATGTTAAATGACTAATTGTCTGTAAAATGTGATTCGTGGAGTTTCTGATTGAATAAAATATGAGGTAAATCGTAAATACCTATACCTAAATGTTGAAAACAATTGACCGTCGAACAGATACTATATATTTATCTATCAACCAATAATGTGTGGCTTTAAAACAATGCTTACGATCTATATATAATAAGCACTGCCATTTTACAAAATGATGATTTACGAAAAAACTTTTTTTTATTAAAATTTTATTAAGAACATAAATTATATACTATATTATATCTCAACCACAAAGTTTTTTTTTTTAAATCAAACAAAAAATACGAATATTTTCTGAGATAAATAAACTGTAGGTACATAATTTATCACCTGATTAGCGTTTAAAAGATCACCTTGTACCTATATTGTAAGAATTAAGAACAAAGATAACAAACTAACAAAGTTTATCGTTTACGCCATTATTTCTGCTTATTATGATTAAAAGATAATAATTACATTTTTAGCTATTAAATTAAAATAATTAAGGCGTAATAATTATGCCGTTTTTAAACTTAATCCTTGTTAGGTAATAAAATCTAACAGGAATGATAAATAAGAAAAATAATATAAGGCTTATTTATGGAATATTTCCAGGGCTGAGCGGGAAACATCGTACCTAACAAATAAGGTTCGAAAAACATAAATTGACCAGGAAGCGTATAATAAGGTTCACGTTTTGTGAGAAAAAGGAAATAGTTTATTGTTGTTTTGACATGGATATAGAGACATTTATTTTATAGAATTTCGAACTTAATGACTATATCTATACTCCATTCACTGAGATAATGTTATAACTTCGCTCATACGACTGAAAGCTAGGATAGGAGAGGAGAGAAAGGTTGTTGTGGCGGGGTACGGTGAGTTTTGGTTTGTGCGCAACGACATTTTCTTGGCGAACGGAGTTTAATACGATTAAAAAATAAAACATTACAATTTTAGTTATTCCTTATTTCCCTCTTACAAATATTTGAATTAATTATTAAGTTGTGCGTAATTATATATAAACTGTATAAAGCTTAATTTTTGTGTTGTTATTTAATAATCATTTTGATAATCATACCGTCCCTAAAATGATAAAATGAAATATATAGGTACCTACACATAATGAGATATTGTATTGAGATTTAAAATAAAATAATACGATTCTTAAATGCACATAGTTATGTTTATAATTTAAAGTTTCAATTTTCAGTCCAGGGTCCAGCTAGGGACCAGGTAATCGAAAAATGTTTGGAATAGTTATACTCAAGGGGAAATGAGTAAATGACATTTGGTATACGCTATAATTAATACGACCCACTAAATTAACTGGGTATATATTATTATTTTATACAGGTATGATTTAGTTTATAAACTTTATACTCTAGTGGTAGAATATGAAATTGAATTCTAAACTTTCCAGTACCTAATCAATGTTAAAACGTCACGTTAGGTGGAAAATTGAGTAGCAAAAATATCAGTAACCAGCCCATACAAAATAAAACGTTTTATTATTGTAAAAGCTTTTTGTTTGCAATAATTGTATGGTTGTTCAGAAGAACAATTGGAAATGACCGTATTAGGTTTCAATTGGAAAATAAAGCGACGTGTAAGCACAAGAAAAAAAAATAACTCAATATTTTCTTGTAGGAACGTCTTCTCCAAAACATTCGATTTTTATACTGTTATACGGTCACGAACGCGGTGAAGGACGCTTCGAGAATAACATATAAAAATAAAAGTAAATAAAACCTGTCATCGTTTCATCAACCATTGCGATGAAGTCAAAACGTGCTTTGAGTCATAAACTCACAAACTACAACAGTTCCAAATTATAAAAATGTTTTTGGGGAAATTTAAATATATACCTTGTTTTTAGAAATGTTGCACATTGATAGATGGTTAAGAGAAAAATGTAGCTAAAATAAACAATCACGTTAAATTAAATGTATGTTTGAAATTTGAGTGTAAATGTAGAACAACATATTACACGATTATATTATGTTTGATTTAAATGTTTAGGTTATCATTTATCAAGAGTAAAATAATTAAAAAAAACATTACAAATTAGAATTAATAAAACCCAGTTAACAATAACACGAGTTTTAACTCTTTACTGCGCATAAAAAATTACGTTCATTAAAAAATAACAATTAGGTTAAAATCATGTTTATACGAGAATGTCTGTAGTGGAAAAGAACGTTTAATGATAAAACTGTTAATAAAATAACCCCAAAGAATTGTTTTCAATAGATAATTAAAAAAAAATAATAATAATCACACACGCAACTACCCACCAGGTTGTTATTTAATATTTTTGTGATTCCGTTTGAAATTCATATCTCAGAAAAATATCAACGAAATACGTAAAATATTATAAAAGACGGGCTTAATGGCTTAATGGATTTTTCATTGCAAAAACGTTAGGTATTTCAAAGGAAAAAATAATAATTTTTGAAAAAAGGGTAGATAATTCTGGAGCTCAGAAATATAATAGAATATTAGAATACTTAATAATATAATATCCAGATAAGATTTAATAATAAGAAGTAAGTAAAATAATTTTGAAATTCAATTAAAAAGGAGGTAAGCTGTGAGAGGAAAATATAATTTTAATACAATACCTATAATTATAACTTATAATACAATTTTATGTGAGGCCAATGAGTAATGACCATATACCTAGTAATGGGAAATAGTAGCTATAGCAAATGGAATAGTAATTGTAATAATAAGTATAATATACCTAAAAATGAATTAAGAAGTCTATAAAATATATATTATAAAAAACGTATTGTAAATGGAAGCAGTATATTACAACCTATGTTGACTACTATTGTCTAATAATTGTATTATATTTTATGTAAACAGTAATAATAAGCTACCGATTAATGCCTATACCTACTAAATTTAAAAGCCATGATAGTCCATGTAAATGTCGTATATTTCAATTCTGTGTACGAAAGCCAAATTAAAAGTATGCATTTTGTACCTCTACTGCTATTACGTTTTTACCAATATTTTGGCAATTATATTATGACATTCCAATTAAATGGTAAAGGGACCCCCCGACTGTTTTCGGTGTAGTAGGACATTTCCCCCTCGATATATTTTCGATGTTTTTAATTAAATTACATCGTGTTTATGTTAAGTATTCGTTATTGGGTCCTTATAATTATAGTATATATAATATATAATATATTTTATTATAAATATATATAATATTCATATAATTTGTAGCATAATATATGTTATTTCGGAAAAATTTATTAGGGCATTGCAAACTACATTTTATACATAACTAATAGATTTTATTGTACTGTTGACTAAATTAAAAAACTTCACCTCACTGGTGGTCGTTCTAAAGATTTCATAGTAATTTTCGAAAAACTGTTAAAACTAGTAGGTATAGAAATATAAGATTTACTGGTCTTAAATGTTAACCAATGAGAAAAAACTCTACGTGAAGTACAATAGGTAGTCGAATTCAAATCATAAATGCCAATATACCTACACAATAATTATTGTCTGCGCTGAGGTGGACGAATTTAGGAGACGAGTGCCCAGCACAGGAATCGTAGTCTACATTTAAAACGTATAATTGGTTTTATGTAGATTTTAACGATGTACATAATAACTTGATTTATATACAGAAGCGTTGATTATATAAATGGTGATTTATAATTTATTTATAATCAATGATAACACTATGGAAAGTTAAACGACGAGAGAGGTACCTAGAATTTTGTCAGCATATTTTATTTGTCAAAAATATGGGTAATAATTGAAATGTTTTTTTGTGGTTTCAGTATTTTTACCGTCTAAACATTAAATACATATAAGTGCCAGCAGTAGATCGTATTGATTCATTATCGTCATTAGTGTTGTACAATATTATTTTCAAGTATTATTGGTGGCTGATGACTGGCGAGTATTTAAGTATAGGTACTTACGGCATATTTTGGGATCTTCGTCGCTACCGTCTTTGCAATCTGCTTCGTTATCACACTGCCAGTGGAGCGCTATACAGTGTCCGTTTTTACATTGAAATTCGTTTTCCGAACACGTGACGTTTGCCATTCCTGCAAACAATATAAACCATTAATATCGATGTAACAGCGTCAACGAATCACGCAAACGATAGAAAACTTAAACCGACATTTGACCGGGGGCGTTTTCGGGGAAACACAAAGTGCGGGCGATTTAATCCGTCATAAATATAATATGTGCGCTCTATATAACACTGCACATCTCGACCGTTTACCTATGTGTTCAGCATTCCAAATCGATTCCATTTATAAAATAGCAAATAATATATAGGTACATGAACGTCGATCACTGCGTATTGAAACGCATTTGCTATTGTTTGCAAGTTTTATTAATAATACAGCATGTATCTCATAGACATATTATTATAAAGATATCTTAATCTGTCTACGGTGTATATAATAAACTCGGGATGATATTTCTTTTAGGAACAGCCATGGCATGAGTTTATACACTATACAGGATGATTTACCAACCATAATTACTCTATTTTTTTCCTTAAGTAATGAATTTATTCAAATTCTGATTCTTAGAATTTTTAAATACCGAGGAACTTCATATTTTCAAATTAAGAAGAGTCTTGTAATTTTTTTTAAATGAGAATCATCCTTTTTGAGTTTTTTCCCCGTGAATTATTAAACAGATGAATGTTTTAAAATGTTAATGTATCTAAAACGAAATTCGATATTGAGTTATTTGACTAAGTGTAATAAGTCCGGAATAATGGGTTTTGGAGATATGAGCGATGATGATTTCAAAATTATAGCTAGTTAATAATTAATATTATGACTATTAAAGATTATTAAACCTATTTATATTAACATATTAAAATTTGTAAGAATTGTCTTAGACTCTTATAGTACTGTACGATAATCACTACGTTTGTATTCTCATTAAAAAATAAGAAGTTTGTATCGTTACGGGAGGGACACTCCTTATAAATGGCATGGATACAATATATTAAAGGGAAATTCGGTGGGTTGGGCATGATTGGTGAATGTTGTGAGACACAATTTATTATTGGTCGGGGGTCGCACGAGAAATACATTTACATAGGTAATCGTCACAACGATTTTATCACACACTATTTGAATGGCCCCGTGTAGACAGGCACTATGTGAAGCCAAATTTATAGCCACGAGGCGTTATTATATACGATACGACTATATAATATCATTCCAATAGTAGGTATATGTACGTATATGTATATATATATATTATGTCGGGCTGCTGCACGAAAATCGTACACCGCCGTTTGGCCGCTTTAAAAATCGATTTGCCTGGACGAATAAAAAATAAATATCGTATATGGAAAAACAATTAAACGGTGTCGGCGGCCATAACATTATTATAATATTATACTATTATCGTGTAGGTATACATGTGTGGAGCAGTATATATAAGTACCACGCGTCCGAAATGAATTCTGGAAAAGTCTGCGCACACACAATTTTCGACCATCATCTCCTCCCCCCGTGGTCCGTAATCTCATTTACCTCATTTCGCGGCACCTGATTTCCCCGGGGAACCGCGGGCGCAGTCAATTGAGCGCGCACACTCGCACATCACACACGCAAATAAAAATAAAATAACCTCCGCGGACTTCGTTCTCGGCGGCGGCGGTGAGAGAGGGGTTAAAGTTTGTGACTTGTGCGCCTGGCAGGTGCACTGTGCAGGTATGTGTGTATATATATAGGTACTCGCGACGGTGAATTATGGAGGTAAAGGAAAAACGCCGCTGAGTTTCCGTTATATATATTTCGGTACACCTGTATATTATTATACACGCACATAATATCATAATATTATGATCCAAGCCATATACGCCTATATAAGCTCATCCTTATGGGCATAGGACGTAAGGACTACATAATATATTATACTATTATAATAACGTCTTTATTCGTCTATGGTGTGACTTCCATTCAGGTGTATATCCATTCAGTGTGCACACAGTGTCACACACAAATTAGATTTTCTGCGACCGAAATACTTTTATTATAATAATATAGATTATAAGTAGGTACGTATGGAATTGACATATAAACATCGAATAACTTTTCGATTCCAACATCCTCGTCAATAATAATATAATATCAAGACAATTATTAAAACTTGTCACGATTTCATTTGCCTCCCATGTCAGCGAGTATCAAACATCCTATTACATTTTGGAGAAATAGGGAAGAATCCTTGAGGGACGGATGTTTATTATGTAACTTAACGACCGTTGCGATATTAAATTGAAAATTTGAAATATATTTGGATTCGACAGTTGACGACACACACTCACCACGCACACATCCATATATTATTAAATTACACGTCGGAAGTTTCTTTTTTCCGCGTGCAAAATTGTCGGCACACGCCGCCGCCACGACGGAGACGGAAATCAAATCGAATTTCGATGACTTCCGCTATGATTTTCCGTGCATTTGTACACACATATATATATTATAATATGACAGTCATGTGCGTTGTATATATATTATTTATATAATATACCTACTTACGACAGCAACGACTTTGTCGCTTTGTCGATCCCATCGGAAGCGGTAATAATTTTATTGTTTTGTTGCACGTATTTATTTACCTATTCATATATTATACGCGCGTATGATAACCGACGACGATAATTTATTACGGCAATAACTTTGGCGGTAACTGCAGAACTCGTTTAAATATGAAAAATCGGAAACGCCATCGAACACAATATACTACTGCCTACTGCCTACTATATATAGACATCAATTTATATCAGCGGATATAACGACGCGGTCCGACATTACATCCGACTTTTTATAATAATATTATCATGATATCAAGTACAAATAAGTACCTACCTATACCAATTAGCTAAATATATTATATTATATAGGTACACCCCGTCGAAATCAGTGGGTTATAATTATTATTATAGTACCTTTACTTACAGTAGGTACTATATTAATATATATATATATATATTCACAGAGTTAAATGCCCTTGGAGGGGGAGGGGTGGTGGACGCGACGGTTATAAATTATTCCACTGAAAATAGGTAGGTTCCTTTAGGACGTAGCTATATACAATATAAATGTATATACAACAGGTCCTATGTACAATAACAACCATTATGGACTTATGGTATAATATAGCTACAGACTAAAAGTGCAGTTTGCCAGAGAGTGGCTACAGTCGAAGAGCTCGACACATAAATCTATAATAGTATAATTTATATATATATAATATAGTAGGTAGGCACATGAATACGAGTAGGTAAACGTATAGTATATAGTACATAGTAGGTAACGACATTTTACGCAGTAATAAAGAATATTTAATAATACAAATGTATATTAATTAAATAAATAATTACAAAAATAATAATATATAGGTCGTCGTATGGTAACAGTTTCAGTTTTTTTCATATACATAACAATAATATAGAAGCTCTCCGTCAAACTTTGTTTGAAACGGATAGTTTCCTCGAAAAATAATAATATAAAATTAACGTGCCGGTAAGTACAAGTCGAGGTAAAACTGTGTATAATATATTATATATATATATATATAAATTTACTATTTTATACTTCGTGGCCCATAGGTACCTACTATATATAATATATATTTATTTTACTCCTGCTGAATTTAATTATTTTCATCCATTCATTAGCATCTTAATGAACATTTTATTATGCGAAAAACGAGTGAACTTTCTTCTTATACTACTCTCTCTATATCTTTTTTTTCTTCTGGAGGGTAACGTACGTCTTAAATAAGAAATTAATGTCTAAGGTCATTAGGGAAATGTCTGTTACGCGAAGTAATTGTATTTAAACGCAACGACTTTTATAGTTTACATTATATTATTATACGCACGGAACTAATAACGATTCGAATTCGGACCATAATTTTAATTAAACAGAATGAAAAAAAACAGCAGATTATGTTGCCATAATAATTTTAAATGGTCGGTCGGTTTTGGTTATTCTTTAAAGAACAATAAGAGACAGACAGACACAGGGAAGTAGGTACACACAGCAACTTGTTTTTATTTTTTAGAGTCAAACTTTGGAGTCTTTAATGTAGTTCTACATTTTTTGCTATCTAATAAAAAAAAAACGTAAAACAAATCAACCGTGAACAAGAAGAATAGGTACTGTCCGGGTAAATTGACCAAATGGAAGCTGCCGGACGGGACCGGGACCAATGTTTAGACTGTTTAGAGGAAACGTTTAAAAAAAAAAGTCTAAAAGTGACTGGGACGACGAGGGGACTAAACTTTTAACGTTTCTCCAGGGATTGCGTTTGACAAGTGCTTATACTGCCTAAAAAAAGTTTTTCGAGCTCGGCTTTACGTTTCGAATAATAATTATAAAATACTTTTGTCGTTATTATTGCCATACTACATTCAAAATATATCCCAAAATTATAATTATTTTTATTTCTATTAAAATTAAAATAAAACAGCACGTTAATATTGATTATATTATATTGTATAGCTTATAGATAAATAGATAGGTTAATGATAAAATTTCTCATATGATTTTGAAAGATGAGATACCACTTGAAAAAAAAAAATGAGAATTTAACTTGAAATAATAATAGGTATTGTAAATGTTAAATAATCATTTTTTAAATTACTAATTGGTTAAAAAATAAGTATATAAATATAATTTCACGTAGGTATGTATTTTCTTTTATGGGATTTTGCAAGTTTGTTTTTGAAACGTAGTTTCTCATGGCGCGATGTGAGCGGAGGGACCCTAGCCCAGAAAAACCGTGCACACAGAAAATAAAAGCGTTAGTCGCTATCTCTCTTACTCTTTACCGCTTTCTATATATACTTCAGCTGTCTCTCTCGCTCTACGGTCGGCTACGTTGTCAATGGGTCGCGACTACACGTGTAATGAACTACACGGATACCCGTGTTTTTACCTATGACGCGACGGGGTCAAAGCCCGTGTAATAAAAATACCCGTGTATTTAATACACGTGTACCTTAATAACCGTGAGCTTGAATACTCATATACATATAATATAGGTACACGGGTAAGGCCGTAGCCAGGGGGGAGGGGGTTCAGGGTATAGACCCACCCCCCGAATTTTTTTTTGAAATAATATTGAATAGTTTGAATAGTTTTAAATGCCTATAATATTTAATACTTTACATCATAATATACGTGTCACTGTATATTTTATATTTATATGGTGTTATAAAGAATTAATAACAAGTCTGCAAAACGTTATCCCTAAATTTTGTGTCAACAAAAAATATAAAGATATTAAACCATGTGTTGATTTTTATATTAGTAATTCAAACTCACTAGCTATTGAAGCAGAATTTTCGCTATGGCAGACAAAATGGACCAAGATTTTGGAGAAAGATAGACCATCAAATTGTCCCAATGCAATCTAGATTTCTTACCGTCAATTTCTTATTTATTAAATGTGTTGGGAACTTTTCCCGTACCTATAAACATCAACACAAGGACGTTTTCAACTTTAAAACGCCTAAAAACGTTTTTAAGAAACAGAATCGGACAAGAAAGGATAGTAGGACTAGCCCTCATGAGTGTACATAGAGAAATTGAAATTGACACTGAAGAAGTTATCAAAAGATTTTCAAATACTTAAAGGAAAATTAAATTAATATAGTTGTATTGTAGTACGTAAGTACGTTTTATACATTTTTTTTTGATATATGTATTGTATATAGGTAGTTAACTTATATAATATATATTTATTTTGCTCCTGCTGAATTTAATTATTTTCATCCATTCATTAGCTAACTACTAAAGCTAACTACTTCATTAGCTTTACTACTAAAGTGTAATGAATTATAATTAATAATTTAGAAATATAAGATAATATACATAGTTACCTACCGAAATTTAAAAAAAAAATGCCATGTTCTTAATTTAAATAATATTTTTTTTATAATTTCATATTTTATCACATAATAAAACATTTATACTCTAACCCCCCGAAATATTTTTCTGGCTACGGCCTTGTACACGGGTAATGATAAATAAATACACGGGTATGCACGGTTATTATTAAATACACGGATAAACACGAGTGTTATGCACAGGTGTACACGGTAGGGCTGGCGGTATTTTCGGTATACCGGTAATTACCGGTATTTGGAAAATACCGGTATCCGATATTTCCGGTCTTTCAGACTACCGGTATACCCTGATTCGGTAAATATCGAAGTTACCGGAAATACCGAGGTACGGTAATTACCGAAAATATTGTGTCATGGAAATGAGTAATTACCGTAAAATTAAATATAATTAAATATAATCTATAAAATTAATCCAACGCTATGATAAAAGTAAAGTAAAACATCTTCAGGTGCTATTTATATTTTCTATATTTTGCTTTTTAAATTTTTATTTATATTATTTATGTAAAATCTAATTAATTTGGAGTTCCTTTTTTATTCGTTTATAACATTTATTCTATACATATCTGATATTAGTTATAATAGTTATATTATCATCAACATATGGAGCACGACGATATGTTCTAGGTACAAAATTCTCAACAATCGAAACTGCCAGTTGGCTTATTACAAAATATTTTGAGACTTGAAAAATAATGAGTAATATTGAACCACCTATTTGAGACTTTTTACACTACCAACTACCAAGTACCAGTGATACATGATTATTTATCTTTCATACTTATTATTAACAGTGGTAAAATTAAATATTTTTTTTTGAAAATGTTCACAAATGATTCGTCTATCATTTGACAACACATTACAGTATTACACTCAATATCTCAACATGTGAAATTTCGTGATTTACGTTAGTTATGACGTTATGTCGTTTCTCAAATAGGTGCTTCAATTCCAAACATGATTTTAAAAATAGATGTTAAATCTTCAAGTTAAATCTTCTTTGATTTGAAAACTTGTAAACCCACCAAGATCCGGTATGTATTCCGAGGTACAATATTTTCGATATTTACCGGGTACAATATTTTCGGTAATTACCGAGATATACGGTATTTACCGAAAATACCGTATAACCGGTAATACCGTAGATACCGGTGGTAAACAAATACCGGATACCGGTATCAAAATTTGAAATACCGCCAGCCCTAGACTACACGGGCTTTAATATACTTTTTGCCCGCGTACCCGGGCTCCGTGTGGCGTGTACCCGTGTATTCTAATACCCGTGCACGACCACGACATCTAGTTGTTATTATATATCTACCCGTCGCGTCCCCGCCGATAAAACACACACAATAGAAAAAATGTCAGGTGGCACTCGTGGCAGGTAGCTGGAAACCCTAGATACTATTATTATTATTATTATTATTATTATTATTATTATTATTGTTATAATAAATTATTATAGTATTACAATTGAAACCGTTCATAACAAAATAAATAACATTAAATATTATAAAATCACTTTTATGAGTGATGAGTCATGACTGTGTTGAGGAATCCAGGTTTTTCAGTTATGATTTTATTTTGCTTCTGGGCTTGGGTCCCTCCGTTCACATAGCGCCATAAAAAAACTACGTTTCTACCGGGTGTCCCATGACAGCACTCGACTTTTTTCTTTAAATATCGATAAAAAAAAATGTTGTGGGGTAAAATTTCTTGAAAATTTAATACAAGATTCTTCATAAGTTGTTTTCATAATATATCAAAAGTAATAAAAATACATTAGGCCAATTTTTTTTTATAAGCATTTAAACTTCAAATTTTGGCAGAAATTCATCATCGAACATTTGCAAATTGTTTTGTAGTTAAAAATTTATAAACTGTTCAGTTTTTAAAACTAAGGATTGAAAATTTAACACAAGGTTTTACGTAAGTAGTTTATAATATAACCAAAAAATCAAAAAGATTTATTATAATTATAATTTTTTATAGACATTTTAAGTCAACATTTGGCCATCAGAATATCGAACATTTGCAAATTGTTTCGTGGTTAAAAATGCATAAGAATTTTTCTATTTATATTAATTAAGGTTTGAAAATCAAAACACTAGATTTGAAATAAGTTTTTCTTACGACAACCGTAAAAAAATGTCTATAGGAAAACGCTTAAAAAAAATGTATAAACGTTTAAAGTTAAAATTCTTACAAAATCTGTCAAAATCAAGGAAATATACAAACTACTTTGTATTGAAAAATTTATAACGTTTTGAGAACTTATAATTAAGGCTTAAAAATGTAATACAAGATTTCTCATAAGCTATTATGTGAGTGGTAGTCAAAAAAAAAGTGAAGCGTAGGTCTAATAGTTTTTTATAAGCATTTAAAGTTGAAATTTACGAAAAAATACGTACAAATCACAATATTTTGCAGTTTGCTTTGATTAGTAAATTCATAAAAAATGTTCTATTTAAATATAAGATTTTAAAATTCAACACAAGATATTCTATAAGTTTTTCTATCTTTTAAAAAAAAATAATTTACCATTAAGTCCAATTAATTTTTTATGAGCGTTTGAAATTATTAATAATGGAAATATAAATATAATATTAAATAACTATCCTTGGCTGACAGACCGTCTCCGCTCAAAACCAAAAAATATTCTATCATTGAATTCAAATTCAATACCACCCGTTACAGTGGCCCACTTGATACCAACTGTACAGCAAATCGGTACCCACTTGCCGACCTTTTTTTGTTTGCATATAACTATATTGAAACGACGTTTAAAAATTAGATTCTCCAATATTATTGTTATTATTATTCGTCGAAAACCGAATTTATTAAATTTGATATTTTTGAGCATGGAACCTTCAGAACAAGACCATTACAACTCAAAATGTATGTTTGCTAGTGTTCGAGTTTTTAGTTAAAACGCATAAGTAAAGACATTTTTAAAATATTTTATATTATATAAACTTCAAATCGCTTTTTCTCAAATGTATGGTTTTTTGTTTGTGTTTGTCATCACGTTTTAGAGCAGCAAAAAACTGCGATTTCCTTCATCAGCATCTTTTCTGATAGGAAAGTAATTCTATTGGATACTTACTTTGGGAGGTCAAAAGTAAAAAAATCCCAATAGTTTCGTCGGGAAAAACAATAAAAAAATTATAGATTATCGTTATAAGATTATCATATTTTCCTATACATCAATGAAGCCAGAGCGGTACTCACAAGCTGAGCTTGCTTTAAATTGGTAAAATATGTATGTAATAATATATATAGAGTGGCCTTTATATTATACTCGTATAATATTATTCTACTGTCGAAAACATTTTAAAAAATAACACGCTTCTGGTCTGTAATAAAATCAGCAGATCCGTTGTCCATAGTTATTGTTCCAAACATTCTGTTCGATAAACAATTGTAAATAATATACATCACTTTAATTCCAATAACCGTAAGAGTGACTTATACCTATTGAAAAATAAATCGCTTGTGTTATTAAATCAAAAAGAATATTATCGTTGCAGTATATACTTTATACATTCACCGGCCTAGTGCAGACGTAAGTTGTACCGACTAACTTATTAGTTAGTGTAAAATATAATAATAATATAAAATTTTAAGACTTTTGATTTCGCGATTCGAATTATATTGCAGGACGACATCATGACAGATTGCTCACAGATTTTAGTGGAATTGGTACGTATAGCCACGTCTTTCGCAGTGATATTGGCGGTGTTGCTGGAGCGCCTGACCATGTCTGCAATTTGCCTTATACAACTCATCGTCGACGTCGTTTGGTTTGAGCGAATCTCAGGAAACGACCACACCGACGACTGCGGAATATTCATCGCCGAGGCACTGAATCGACGAGCACTTTCACCACCTCTGACCGAGGTAGGTGTTGTGACCCGTGTGCCCGCGGCGGAGAGCGAGCCCGTATCGGTGGCGGTGGAGATCAAACTTGTGGAGGCAGTCAAGTATAAAGAAGAACCCGTAATGTCGAAAAAGTCAAGAAAACGCGTCGCGGCTGAAAAGTCCACCAGAGAAACCGTTCCGTCGAAAAAGGCCCGCGGTGAGCCCGTATCCAATGGCAGCGGCCGCTGAACATGTTATTTTATAAAGTTTGCAATTTGAATATTGTATTACCTAATCTAAATACTAATTGTTAAAATATTATGAATAATTTATTTAATTACACAAATGTATTTATGATTTTCTATATAATTTTAACTTCTTTATTTTTTTAACTCATAGTTACTATTACGATATTTGTTAGTGTAGGTACATATTTAATGCATTTCCTTATCTTCAGATCTTATATAAAATACGAGCACTTAATAGTAAAAAATCTTCACATAAAAATATTGTCACCGGTAAATTGATCTTTACCCTGTCAGTACTTACTGGTTAAGACTGAGTTGAGTCAAATTATGTGATACATATGTTCATGTTCATAAATTGTTTAATTATTCTTCTTTTATCAATATTAGACTGAGCCACTGAGGACTAACACATACTAGTATAGCAAATTTTACATTCAGAATACCATTTAATTCTGTTAATCTTAATATTAGAGTAAAATGATCTACTTGTATAATCAAATTTAAAAGTAGGACTATTGTTCATGTAGCCTTGTTTAGGTTTCATTGAAATTGAAATTTTGAAGCAAGTTATGACATTTTATTCTAACTGTAAATTTGTTGTTAAAAAATCCAATATGAGAGCCTGGTTAATGTTCTTACCTTTACATTTGTTGGTAGGCCATTTTAATCTTATATTTAAAATTACAGTAAAATTGACTATTCTTGAAAGTAAAGTTAGCTGTTATACATTAGTAAGACTGGTTAATGTTCTTACCTCTACATTTGTTGGTAGGCCATTTTAATCTTATATTTAAAATTACAGTAAAATTGACTATTCTTGAAAGTAAAGTTAGCTGTTATACATTAGTAAGACGAAGACAACACATGTAGGTATAACGTCCTCATAACACCAAAGACTAAACATTATTCGTTTTCTATAGCATTGTAAAGTATTTATTTATTCACTATTTGAAACACAAGTAGTTCAGACTAAAGACAGTAACATGCGTTTACTTTACTTGTTATAATACTAAAACTTGAATAATGCATATGTTAATGTGACCAAATTGTATTTCCATTTTGTCAAAGTACCATTATTAAACATAACAATGAATATTTGATTCTACCAGTATACATATAATTTTAACCTATGTCATTAGTGAGCCTTCTAAATCCACAGACACAATTGTAAGCGGAAGTTTGTCACAATACAATTTGTGTATTGTGATTCTAGTAGAAACAAATAGAAGTTTACATTTTATGGCATTCATTTATACAGTATAAGACACATTTACCAACAACATACCTCATCATTAGATGTTTTAAGTAATTAAAACAGCAGTAGTAATAATTTCAAAACAATTTAATTAGATAATACTTATTTTCATTAAAATAAATAACAATATATTGTAAAGTGTATCCCTTTATTATAACTCTTAAATAATTTGAAGACTAATAATTTCTAAGACTATATTATCTAAATTTATTATGTTGACCAGTTTAGTACAATATAAAATAAACATTTTTATCTAGCTCAACTATTCAATTTGACTTACAATCAATTAGATCTTATACTCATATATTTAAATACAATTTTTGTTTCCATAATAGTATGAGCTTCACTAAAAATAGTACTATGTTTATTATTATTTGGCATTAAAATCAAGTCTTAAATTTTTGCCAACATTTTCGTGCATTTGGAAATATTTGACAATGCATCGATCCAAACATACACTTTCTCCTTTATTCAGTTCACCCGCCTTATGTTCTGGCATAACGCATTTCTTTCTGCATGTTTCAGTCATACGGCCATACATATCAGCCATCATGTCTAATTCCACTTGTTGTAAGGTAGTGAGGTTTTGTGGGATTTGTACTGTTGTTCCAGCCATAATTGTTTATTTTCTTCACAAAAATGTAGTTAGAATTTCCTTGAACTCGGATCGTATTCTCCTATGTTTGATACGCGCATACGTTCTCTAGCTTTCATACTATCATAACGTTTGGAATCAACATATCGCTTTGATAGGACAAATGAATAAAGACCTCCGGTAATAACAATTGACCTAAAAAATATCAAATTAATAATTTTCACAAGATATTAATGATTCAGTATTATTTAATTAAATAAGATGGTATAAATCCTTCATTATCTAATATTTTGGTAACAGTTTAAATTTGAATTAAAACCATAATGAATAAGACTATAAGAGGCAGTCTAACACTATGGTATATTTATTTTATGTTTATGAAAGTTACAGAATTTTATTGTTTAACCATTTCAAAACAAATTTTATGTCAAACAGGATGTCATATTGAATTTTTTGCAGCTAATTTACTTTAAAATCATAATTTTGTTATGATTTATGTTCAAAATATTTTCTAAACTTTTAGTATCATAACTTGTTATTAGGTATTAATACAGACCAAAAAGGTTTTTCATTAATTTCAGTAGGTTTATTATATTTTAATAAATAATATTAAGATAAAATTATATTTTGTTGTTAAATATAAATGTTTACAAATGAAGAGTTTTGCAGTTCAAACAAAAGTTATAAATAAATAAACTATTTTACACCTAGTAGTCAGTAGGTAAATGATCCAAATATATTGTTATATAAATTGACTATTAAGAATTTAGAAATAATAATTCATAACAATAATTTATTGTATTGTGTAATATGTCCATCAATATTATCAATATAACATGTTATCACTGTATCCGTACCTACGCATTGATAACAATAATGATATTCAAAATCGATTCAAAATATTTGAGACATTCAACACAATATAATATACATTTAATTTATTTTATTTTATACATGAAAATTTATTATTACATAATAATATTATATTATATTTACTTAGGTAATGTAACATAATATAAACGACTTACCATCCAATGAAGACTTTCTGGAAGTGATTCAATTTCATGCTTTCCAAATCAACATATTATAACTGACCGCTTCAATGATTGAACTGATTTTATAATTTAATGTATTAAAATTAACAATCACATGAATAACAAAAAATTTTAAACTTTTTACACGTGTTTAAGGACCGTAGTACCATACGAATCGGAACGATAAGGTTATCTGTGCTACTAACCACCCGACCGTCCCGAACAAGCGGCGCCGCCCGGTTACGCTACGACTATCGATTTCTCTTACAGTGTGACCATGCACCTCAATATTTACCGTACAACACAATATAACGGCGACGGTTGCATTTTTATTACAACGCAATAATAAAATTATAATAATATTATTGACTACAGAATATTATGGTAGTGTGGAATACGGGATTCGGGAGATGAAGATTTTAAGAATGTCACATACCTACTTATAGATTATGAAAAAAAAAAAAAAAAATAATGAAGGCGTCATTTTCAATTAAAGTTTCACTTTCACAAGTTCTAAAGCTGCCAAACGCACTATTCCATAACGTCGATCCGTTATTATTATAAAACTTAAATTAGGTACGTATTTATACTGGCATGAATGATCAAAAGTAATTTTTTTACGTGAAATAGATACAAGACGACCCATCGAAATTTAGTGAATATGGTACCTCTTATAAGTATATTATTAGGATTTAGGACATGTGGTAGATATTATGTTTTATAAAAAATACTATTAAAACTATAAAAAAAAGTTTAATTTATAACACAAAACATAAATATGCAATACTTAAAAAACTAAAGACCATGCATGGGGTGTTTGTTCATTGTGCTTACTATTAGGGGGTCGTTTGCTTTTCACTGCAGCGAGGGTGAAGTTTCATGTATCTAATACCTATACACTATACACATTGGATTTATGATTTGGCAATTTGGCATCCAAGGCACAAGTTATATTTTTTCGATATCGAGCACGAGACATTTTTCCATTACCCATATACCTATATATATAATAACTAGGTCTTTCCAGAGCCCTCCTCCATGGCTCCATGGCCCTCCTCCATGGCCCATTTATACATTACATCCATTATTCAAGTTTATGAAATTTTAGGTTGAAATATTATTTGTTTTATTTTAAAATTAATTTGTATTTTACCATAGCACGAGCCATAATTCATTTTGCAGTCATCAATGTTTACACTGCAAATAATGGCAAGTACAATTATGTTACCAACTATAATAGGTAACTAATATTCATTATAGGTATTTAGCCTTAATGATAACTGATAGGTACCTAATTTAAATCTATAGCTACAAAGTGATAAACCATAACAACATAAGAAAAAATACCATCATACAGGTTATAACGTATAGGTATAATTTTGTCAGAGTCTAATAAGTTGAATACCAATTAATTATTATACCATACCTATATTACCATTTATACGCATTAACTTAAAACACGAAAGGTATATGTTTGGAATAGTCTAATTGCTTGAAGATTCTATAAGTAGGAGGGATGAATCAGCTTTCATCCCTCCTCTTTCCGCTCCTTTTCCGCGCTTAAAAAGTTGTCGGCCGGGTCAACGGCAGCTGCAGCTTCAATCCGCCCGTCCTATATTATACCTATAAGGTAATAGTGTAATGCCTATAACGAGTTATTATCAAATACGTGATATTATATTAATCCGATCGGCCTAATATCAAGCCTACTACTATCCTGCCACCGCCTGCACCGATATATTATAGCCACATAGCCGCGGCGTTGTATATGTGTTATATAATATACATGTATATACATACATGACATAATTTATTACACGAGCCGGTCGCGCGATATATTATATACATATACATAATATAATGTATTACAGCTTCAAAAATTCAATATCGAAAATACACGTACGTCATATATATTCTACATTCTATATACTGCATATATTGCGTAGGTACATACCCCTCGATCGACGTCGTACGCATTAGCCTTGCGCGTCACGATATCTCTATTCTTCCTCTATATAATACGGCGTATACTGTTATACATACATACATGCATATATACATAATATGCTTATATATATATATATATATATTGTAGGCAGCAGCAGCAGCAGCTCCTAATATTTCTATACGCATACACGCCAGAGATATCGATTTCCTAGCTGTGTAATGTACACGCGGCGGATTCGAATAATTGTGTTATCAAAACGTTATCAAACTTTGGACACGACCGTGCCGCCGCGGTCTCTAATTTACGACGAGGGACGCCGCCGCCGCCTCGCCGTCACGGCCGCCGCGCGATTTATTGTTGCCGGTTTATAGATAAACTCGACCGCCGCCGTCGCTCGTTCAAAAAGCAAGCAACCGCAGCCGCATCCATTACTCTTTCGCGGGCCACCCTCTCCCGTCCGCCGCACTATCGTTTTCCGCGGTCCACTATTCGGGGTCGGGGGGTTTTTTTTTTAAATATACAAACCTACGTATTATATTATATACGGTAAAAAGGGTAACCGCGTTATACTGCAGGCGCACAAAAACTGAATAAAAATATACGCGGGACGGGGTTGATGGATGTGCTCACGCGTGCGCCCGCAGACACCGAATACACCGCGTGCACAGAGGACGGCAAACAAAATGAATGCGCCGCGAGCGTATTGCACACACACACGAGGTCCGTATCGCCCCTCGGTCATGTTTCGGGTCCGATAGCCAAGGAGAATATAACAGTGTACTATCGGAAAATGCGAGAGAACATATAGTGATTCGAAGCTGCGAGGCAGAGGTGCCTTTGTACAATATTGTACACTTACGCATAGATATTATAGTGTCTACAAAAGAACGAGAAAACACATTGATTAGAATTTTGATCGGAATCTTTTATATTATTATTTATTACCTATGTAATTTATCGCTCTTCACACGATATTACGCTAAGTATCGTATCGCATACATATCGTATTATTGGACAAAGTTTAAAATAAACCGTAATAATGTTCGTGTATGTATTGCAGTACGTAGGTATATTATAATAATTTGTCGTTTGAATTTTTTAAATGTCGTAATTAAAATTAAAACAAAGCACTAAACAAAAATGTATCTATGTTCATGTGGACAGATGGAGGAATACAATTTAAAAACACTATTACATTTCGTATTTTCAGGGAGGATTCTAAAACTCCCCTAGCGACTTGCTAGCACTTAGTTAATGGTCCTTAGTTGCGCACCTATGATAAAATTGATTTTCTTTTAGTACTCCCATATTAAATTAGGAGCTATAATAATTACTAACAGCAGACTTACACTTAGTACCTACGGTTGGTGTAAGGAGAAATCGATGACGAAAATTCTGTGACTGAACGTCTGCTATACACGCGTCCTAACCGACCTGCAATTACTCGACTGTTGTGGAAATGAGTAAATATGGTTATAGAGAAATTGAAAACAATTATATATATATATTAGTATACTACATAGGAATATATACGATTCCGGTGAAGCTATTAGCTACATAACCTTTCGATACTGTACTAGTGTAGGTATATATAATATATATATTATATATTATATATACACATATTTATGTATAGTCTCCTTGATCTGAGACGTTCCTCCACTGCCAGTCACCAGTGTAGAGCCAGTGTGGCAGTATGACGGCTAAACTGCTACACAGTACACGTATAAGATATAAAATATATTTTTACCTACGACAACAAACGTTTACAGAAAGGAGGTAGGGGTTGGTCGGCGACCGTGAATTTTTAATTATATCTTTCCGTACCTATGTACCTACCTAGTACAAGTACAGCATATTTTTATGATAAACTTGTTTGCAGACATATTTTTTTTTTTGATTTGGTGCGTGGATGTCACTGGATGGCAATTCATTTCATTTTAACCGTATACTTGTTTTTATTAATCCTATATTAATAATAATAATATAAACTAACTACGTTGTTATTAAAATGTTATACTAAAAATAATAAAATATAACGTATTTGGATTTATTAATATTATCAAATTTCAAGTATTCCAAAGGCCTTGACGGATAACATAACATGTAGATTTAATACAATAAACTTTCTGGTAGACATAAACTTTTTAGTAAAAGTAGTTTTAAACAACAAAGACACAAATATTCATTACACTAAACTGATATAGGTACGCTGCTTATCACAATGCATTAAAGTTCATTCTTAAATAATTTCCAAGCAACGTAAATCATTTGTTTCCATTATGTATTTTTATTAGGTAGTATAGAGTGTTGCTATTTTGTTTTTTCTATAAACGGGTTTTTATACTTTTAAAAAAAATGTGCAAAATTCATTTTTCAAACAAAAAAAAAAAGTAAAAATCAGACTCCTAAACTGTCAGTCATACAATTTTTTTTTCTTCTTGATAACGTGTTGTAGAACTTTTTAATACATCTTTTAAACATTATCAAAAAAAACAAGATTATAATATATAATGTAGGTCTCCTGAGGAAATCACTCATGTTGGATAATGTATATTAAAATGTCGTTGAACATTTTTTGCACAATTCTATTGAGCAAAAAAACCGAGAGAAAAATGAAAATGTCAATTTAGGGTGTTATAATAATAATTAATAGTTAATATTGATCTGACATTTTTGATTATAACGGTGAGTTTTAAAATTACTACGATTTTAAATTATACACTATTCTGTGATATCGGCGTATCGCGTCTCGTTTAAATAAAATAATCATAATATAATACGTGTATCGTCGTTTTATACACATACACATATTATTGCGTAAAAATAGCGACGATATTACCATTAACCATATGATACAAACTGACGCGTTATTTAAGTTTTCGGAGTAAAATCGATTTTGGAAGCTAAAATATTGTTATTATTTGATTTTTTATAGCAAATTTTTTTTATAATAACACAATTAATTGTTTCATGCGTATTATTATTGTTATAATAATATTATATATAACGACGCATTGTTTTTTCTTCACTGACAGTTAATGATTATTTCCCTACACATATACATTATGCACACATCAAGGAAGTGTTTTTGGTTGTGGTGAGCGCGCCTGTGTGTGTTGTTTACTATGTGGTTGTGTAAGCCACTGCCGTCACCGCCACCTACCTACCTATCAACCAACCGACCTACCAACCTATATATCTACCATTTTTGGGGAAAAGTGTAAAGGGGGTGACTGCGGCGGATGTGTCGACGGAGAATTAATTATAGGAACGGCCGAGACGCCGTCGCACAAAGGTCCTAAACATAATAACGCATTATAGCGTGTTGGATAAGTCTAAAGCGGATGTTTGTGAGCGGCGTCTATATTATATATTATTATAATAGTGGCTTTTGTATTAATATATACGTACAAGACGAGTCGGTCTGGTAAACACAAAAGGATCACGAGGAGATAAAAAAAAACCAAAATTTCTTATGACACTTAACATGATAATGTATATTATAATATATATATTATTATGTTTAGTTGCACGTGATGGCTTCATTGTAGTGCGAAATCGTGAGTACAATTTCAACGGAAATTCGGAAAAAATATAGACGTATTTTTACTATGAGCATTTTCGAAATTCTTGCTGGTATCTGAATAAACTCATATTAGTCATTATCGACTTATCGTATACGATCATTTCTCAGATGATCTGATACAATATTATTTAAAATCCTAAAATGTATTAAAAATTATGACAAATCTATAAACTAATTGACAAAAATGACAAAATATTACTGAGGTTTTGAACTTGTCAATTTAGGCGAATTTACTATTTTTTGATCTATCGATATTTATTAACTAAATGACCGCAGCGACAATTGAATACCGATAGACCGCTTCTATGAGGTTTGTCGACGAGACAACGCAGTCATCGTATACATATTATCAGTGAAAAAGAGTGGGCTATAAGAAATCCAAAAGATATTTATTAATGAAAAGTTATCGTTAAACATTATTATAAATTCACGTAAAAGTGTGAAACAATTAAAACAAACTTCTTTAGAATGTCTACTTAATACTTTTGTTATTAAAACATAATATTTTTCTTTTTGTCATTCTTATTACAACATACATTATCGACTAATCTCGCTAAACATGTTTAATGTTTTTGTTCAATAGTTATGAACCATGACATATGACTTATGATGTTACGGTTATTTAATCAAAATTGGTTATTTAATATTCGGTTCTAATCTACGATGATTACAAGAAATATTTCAAAGAAGATTATTTTATCGATAACCCTAATACCTCTGATCGACGTGGAATTGAATTTATAATGTAGGTATATTTATTTGTCATCGGAATAGATGGAATATTCAAGGTTACGTGTACTTATATGTACTTACATGCTATCATCGGATCCAATTATGGTGAAAAAAAAACGTTTACCCACATATTATTTATTTTTAATAGTTTTTATTTGGGGTTCAAAGGGAAATATATCTGATTACAGTGCGTATGGAGGGCAAATAAATACACGAATCTTTTTATAAACCCGAAGGCTTATGTCGTAACTCGTAAGGGTATATAATAACGAGTAATCAACAGCCACATAAATAAGATCCGAGGTAGCTTAAATTACGAATCGAAAAATTTCAAAATGTATAGATACTAGATGATAGACATGATTATAGTGACCAATTATACATTGATCATACGCCACAGTATTACGCGTCATAGTGAACATTTAAAACATACAACAAAAATACTATATTGCTCAATCTATACTTATTTAATTTTCTCTACATTTTAACTATAAATACAATTTCTAATTAATCCGATTGAGAATAATATATAATTAAATCTATCTAGTTATAGGCTGGGGAATATTTTTAAGACAATATAATAAAGTATTACTTACTGTATAACATTTCAGAATGGTGTCATAACCAATCATCAATAACAACCAAGTGAGAAATTTTAAATTAAAGTACATTAAAACGTCTATATTTAATATTGTATAAGTATGACAAAAAGAAAAAAAAATCGTATGGCATAAAAATTGAATCTAATCTAAAATTCGCTATACGGGCGCTCCGGGCAAAGGTTCACAAAACTTTTGAACCGAAGGGCAAAGGCTATCGTTTGTAGTTCAAATAATTTTTTTAATTCTTTTTTAATACTTTTTGTATACAAAAATATAACAGGTAAACCAAAATACTAGAAATTATTGTATAGTGTACAGAGTATACACACGATTGTATACCTCAAATTTTCACTTTGAGATCTGAGTTTCCGTATTATCCGCTGTTTGAAAAGTGCACATGCATTACAGGAAATCCAGTATAATAAATTATAATAGTTTATACAATATACTCGTGATATATATATCGTGTAGGTATCCTGAACTTTTGAACAACATTTGAAAATAAACAACATTTTATCATATTTTAGGGGTAACTTAATTTCATTTCGTTTATGTGAATTGTGAAACCTTCTAGAAAAAGACCCAAACACCAGAAAACGACAACGTCAGTATTTTTTTAGAAACAAAAGGTTTTTTGAAGGGATATAACCTCTAAAGAAATGTCATCAATTTAAAATGTCAATATTATAGAAGAATAACGTTTTTTGGGAGTTGTAAAATATTAAAGTTACACCGAAAACAAAATTCATAGCTGTAAAACATGTTTAAAAATGTATATTAGGTACTGCTCCTTTGCAAACACTACGCCCAAATAGAAGGTAGGTACTAATAATTACACCACGAGCTTAAGAACTTTTGTTAAAGTACAGATGTAAGCAATAGCGCCAAGTCGTTTTTCCATGAACAATATATAAATATCTTACGTCATTTTAGCACAATTCCATTTTATCTTTTATTCTCGTACCCTTCGTATTCGAGTAAATATATACCTGTACATATTATACGATATATATAAATACATATGTAGTAGACGAACTTGCAGGGATATAATTTATTTTAGGTCCACGATATCTGTCAAATATCTCATGTTATCTTTCCAATAATACAGGCCCGTGTTCACCTTATCCCCAGATACTTGGACCTGTCACACGACTCACATGCACTTCACTAAATTATAAACACTCACACATGTATGATATATAATATATATATATACATAGAAGCGTATTATATATATCTCGATCCAAATTTCTCGAGGCGCTATAATTGGAGCAGTCTAGATATATAATAGTTATATACGCAGCGGCGGGAATGGCGGGAGGACGGTGGCATCCTCACGGTATAGACGATTATTTTCCCCGGGGAACGGCGGCGGCGTGTAATATTTACTGTATTATATACTGCAGTGTGGTTAGAAAGTGACGAAGGATAATGGCTCGAGCCCATATGCATTTGTGTGTGTATATGTGAATATTATATGGCTCCCGTGTATATATGAGCACATATATATATATAAATATGCGGCTATATTATATGAAATTGACAGCTGCAACCACCGTATTCCGGGTCAAATACTTGTCAAAATATAAACGAATATTATTATATTATTTCGAGCGATAAACAACATTATAAGTATATGGGCGTGATAATATATTATAATATGATTTAATAATCTCTGCAGAGCGATAAGCATAATATTAAATAATTATGTATACGTCAGCGGACTACGACGAGTAAGAAGACACGTCTTCGTGCGCGATATACTGCAGCCGCCTGCAGAATAAGTCTTTGGTGGGTATATTATACGCGGGAGTTATTGTACACAAACACGGGTTTTCAGCTCGTCGAGAGGATTATGAGTTTCCAAATACCCGAAACTCATACGGCGTGGTCCTTTATAGTTCTATACATATATATGTATGGATATGTGTGTGCGTATTGCGTATACACTGCCATATATATACTCTCCCGTCGCCGCCAACCTCTTATACATATAAAGCGTACGAGTTTCTCATAAATTATAAGCTTATTCGCCGATAGGAACTCCGATAGATATATATGTATACGTGCAGGAACGGGATGGGACGTGTGTGCTGCAGCGTGTGTGGATCGGCAGCGAAGGGCAGGACCATACGGGACCGCGGCGAGAGACGGATGGAGATGGAGAGAAAAAGAGGAAGAGAGAGATAGACAGGAGAGGAGACAGTGAAAATGAGAGAGATAGAGAGAGCGAGAGAGATTCCGAGGAACAGAGGGTGGAAGGGATGAAGTGATGAGAGAGGAGAGAGAGAGACTGTACGCTATCGTCATGGCAACCGTAGGTTGTATGGCTGGCTGCTTTGGTCCGCGGAGAGCGCGCACACACAAAATATTGCGCGCGCCCGATGAGGGAAAAATAAAAATAAGGCGAATATATTTTGTCTGTCCGTTATTGATTTCGCGACAACGATTTTTTATTTTTATTATTTTTGAATACCGTAAATGGTGATCTTTATCGAACTGTAGCTAATACAGTTAACCGACCCATCCCCGCGGCCGCCTCGTTCCAGCTGCATCCAAACAAGACGTTCGTTAATAGAAAAGTCGTCGTAGAAAAAGTTTTCGAGTGTAGTTTATACCTGCGCTTTAGGAACTATTATATATTAATAGATGTACGTACTCGCGCATACGTAGTAAATTGTCCGTAGGGCATTTTCGGGCAGGACTGTATATATGATGCTACTTAATAATCCATTAATAGTGGTACCGATTTGAAATGGACCGGAATGCTTCTTGTATTAAAGACGATGGCCGAGTAGTATAATATTATAATATAGTCGATGACGTCGTCAACTACTCGAACGGTGGTAAAAAAACGAATAAGACGCATTAAGGCAGCGATAGGAAGGGAGTGAGCGAAATTCGTGACACTATAATACACAAGAGTTCATTAAAGACGTCGGTTGTGATCAACTTTTATTCATTTGATTACTTGAAATTTATTCACAAATAACATAATCATTTAATTATAAGTCTGTATTTTTTAAAACTATAAACATTGATAAGTCTAACACACCGTATACAAAATATTAGAACGATTTTTTCAAACTTTAGGTAATTTAAATTAAAAATTCAAATGCACACATACTTTTAAATCCAAATACTCAAGTAAATATATCATTTTATCAATAATTATTTACTAAAGTCTTAAATATGGTACAGCAACGTTTTTAATTCTTATCCTTAGACTTTGATAGTAAATTATATTATATTGATTTTGTTTGATAATTAGAATGTTTTATACTGATGCTACAGTGAATTTTATAAAATATAATACAAATACAACATCTGGTAAACGAAGATAATGATACTGTCCAAACAGATCAACCAAAATCAATGTGAACATAAAACGCTAAGTATTCAAAGGAACGAATAATGCCTACCTGTGATAATACGATTTGTATAGATTAGGTATTACTGCAGCAGTGCAGCCGAATAGGACGAACTAGGACGAAGCGTATTATAAAAGCAAGTACCTATACCTTAAACGTATTACTTTTATGACTATTTTACTGTAATATCCTAATCATTATCGATAGATTTTTATTTCATTACTTATGGAAAGTCTTCAGGAACAACGGTTATTGTTTATTACATATTAGGCTGCTATAAGCTCGGGTATATATACTACAGTCTCATATTCTTACGAGCAACGACTAAAGAACAATATAAATATATGTACAATTCATTATACTTTACAGGAGTCATGGTATTAATTTGTCATTATAAAACTGTGATAAGAACCATAATATTAAATTTTGATGTACCTACCTAAATAGGTTGAACCTATCCACACTATTTTTGCAGCTTGTAATTAGAAAGTGTACCTATCTGTGATTTTTCTATTAATACTTTTTGTTGGCACTGTGATGATGCATGTTCTAAACTGTTTTAAATTAAATCTTCAAATTTTCAATCATCGTGTAAATCGAGTTAATATGATATCTAGCGAACAGATTCGACATAAATAAAAATATAATATAATATACTTCTTAATATTAATAAATTAGTTATTCGAAATTATGTCGCATAATATTGTAATGGGAAAAAGTTTTAGCTGTAGCCCAATAATAAAATAGTAATAATATAATATATTATGAATTTTGATTTTCGTTACACCTAATGGCTCTAAGTTTTTTCATTAATTTTTATATCAATCAAATTACTTATGAATTCATCGTACCGAGTATACACCAACTACGTATAAAACAAATGAACCATCGCACCGAATAACGCGCAGAATTTTTCAAATCGTTTTAGACGCACAAAATAAAGAATAATGAACCGAAAAATCACGAATGAAAGGGGAAGTAATGGTTAACGTTGCAATTCAATCGGAGCTTCACCTTTCATATATACATACATGCATTTAATCGTTTAGGTTTTTTTATCGTACGATTTACACTGGGGAAATTATACGAATAGTAGGTAGGTATTTTATGTTTATTTTATAAATATTGCCTGTAAACGTGAGGGCCGGAATGCCGGTCGATTTGGTTACTTAATTAACTAAAATATGTAATATTATAAAATATTTATGTTGTGTCTTAACTTCATATATAACCGTATCCAAATACTAGTGAACTGATTGACATTTTAATCGCTGCACAAATGTTTATATATTAGGTGCTTTAAAGTTTAAACTAAAGTTTGCACACATTTATCGATTAATCGGGTACTTATACGGTTTACTAATTACCATCTTTTGTTTGACGTCGTTCACTTAAAAAACAAAACATTGTTCTCATATAAGATGTTTGGACGATTTTCTTTTGGATTTATGAATTATTTACGGCGCTTGTCTAGAAGATTTTTAAACGGCACACACCACACATTGTGGACTTCGTCAAAAGCTAACACGTGTATCACATGCTGTGAGCTTACCTATATAACAATATTATAGTTCACTTCGGGCTAGGTACAAATGTACAATATTGGACTCTTATTATGGTTTACGGACAACTGTTTTATTGCAGCGATGCAGTAAAAACGTGTTTCATTATAAATATAATATTATATATATATAATAGTAAATCTATAAAAAATAAACGTTCGATTTGCTATGGATTACCTTGAAAAGTAGACTACCCGTAAACGACAATAATAGTATGGTATATTATAGAAAAATAAAATTGTTCCTTGGAATGCCAAAATATGATATCTATCTTAAACACGTTCACGAAATAAATTAAAAATGAAAACGTGCATATATAACACTTAAAAGTTTTAATAAATTAAAAATACGTGGTGGTTAGCTTAGGTAGATTCTTACTGAATAATGTTTTAAATACATATTATTTAATTATAAAATTCATTAGGATTAGATAACTATCGCATAAAAAATTAAATTCTAAAAGTGAAATATTTTGTTTTTGTCATAGTAATTTTTTAATGTAATTACATAGAGTATTTAAAAAATATATAACATGTAAATTTCAATTGTAATAAGAATTTCTTTAGTCCATGGCGTTAAATTAAATAAAACGTACATTATTATGGAATTGGAAATAATTATAATCTAGAAATGTACGGTTCGAGAATCATGTTGATAACGAGCTATCATTATTTGAGTGTCTAACTAGTAACTAATGAGTTTCGTAAGGATGAAGGATAACAATATTTTATCCAACTGCAAATTCTCGTTTATTTTATTTCCTCGTCATTCGTCTCATTCATAAGTCCATATTCCATAACACGAAGTTTCGAAAGTATGACAGGTGATTCGCTAATAATAGACTGCAAAGCTATATACAAGCTGTAATATAATAATTTCTGTAAATAATAACAAGCGTCGTACAAGCGTCAAGCGTGCTTTTTTAATAGTCCATTCAACAAACATACGTTAAAAATTATTGTTATTGTTTATATTTTAATTATGTAAATATGCAATATTATTTACCTATACAGTCGACCTGCATACGAACAACTTTACAGGATTCAAATTGCGATGTTAAAAATGTTACTTAGTATATAATACTAAATAGGTGCATAATATATAAAATATATGCCCACTCAAATGTTTATATTAAATTATTAAAGCCTGCAGCTGTAACTACATTATTTGCAGTTTCACTGAAATTTTATTCATCTAACATCGCTTACCAAACATTTTTATAATTTTGATGTACAACGCTAGAAAAAGCTTTTCTAATAAAGTATTTAAACAATTTTGAATTTAAAGTATTTTAATAGTGAACGTTTTCAAGTTGTTGAAAATTTAATATGGATTGACTTTAATTGCGATTCAATACTATATAGGTACATACGAGCTTTATATACTCGGTTTGGTTAAAATAATATTGTTTAGTAAATACTAAATACGTTTTTCAAATGAAAACTACGAATTCGTTATACGGTAGTTATATTTATTTAGGACATCGGTTCCAAACTTATGTATGAAACGGTATACCGTTTTTCCCGGGAAACGAGGAAAAACGTTCTTGAAAGGAAAAACGGCCACGTGGATATTATACTTTCAGCCGAACAATATACATGTACGTGTGTCGCGTATAATATGTTTATAACAATTTTCATTATCATATTTCAGGTAATAGAATATGCTATTTTATTATATAATGCTCTATATTCAATTACAACGAAGTATATTATTAGACGAAGTATAATTTATGTGAGCGTATTGTATTGAATCATATGCAATAAACAACAAATAGTACTAAAACCATTATAACAAATTATTTATTTGCTTGTAATCAAAATACAATTTTTGAAAAAACCCGCCAATAAAAATGTTGAACGATTCTAACGCTATTGCTACGTCGAAATCTATTACTAAATATCGAAAATATCACACCTCTGCCCAACGTGTTTAAGGGATAAGTGAGTCGGTTCCACATCAAAATACACAAGTAAAAATATTCCATGGTAGAAAATAATCACAATAAAATAATATAACAATGTAAACAATTATAATTTAACATATTTTCAAGCTGAATAATATTTTTAATTATTTAAATTAATTGCTGAACAATAACATTCTATAAAAATATTTCCCCTTTTAAAATGCATTTCTATAGTATAACATCGTAAAACTAAGTATTTTATAATTTTTCAAAAACAATTGTGCAAACCAAAAATACATATTTATAAATTAAATAAAGTGAAAACGGTTAGCTCGTAACACATGCGATATCATTATCAAAAAAACGATAAGCACACATCACTTTAGATAAAGTATAAAGTAGAAACTAATCACAACTTTTATAATAGAGGTTAAAGTTTTGAATTAATATTTACGCGGGATTAGACCGGAATATTTAGATTTTATACGTGTCAGTGTGTCACCCAGTGAGCTTTCTATCATAATCAATGATAGTTTTCGTAGGTTTCGAGTGTACATCGTCATTAAATGAGTAATTTTAATGGATGTGTTAGAATTTGAAAAAATGTTATCTCATAATATTTATTTATATTGTAAGGTAAATTATTTTACTATAGGTAAATATTAAACCAAATTTTCTAAAAACATCCCATTAATATTTAAATATAAGACAATTATTATTTTATTGCATAATATCATTGTTATTATAACTTAACAGTACAGACGTGAGTACCTCAGAAGTTAAAACGTTGTGAATAGATTCGCGTGGGATAAATAGCTCAAAAGTAGTCTAAATGAAAGTTGCATAAAGTATAAATTATGATTTAAGTACTACTAGAATAACGGAATGTTTAAACTGTAAAGAATATACGATTTATATTTTTGATTCACAGCAAAATAACGAAACATTATTTAATATTAATCAAAAATTAGCTAAAATCTAAAATACTATAGTAATTATAGTTGTGAGAATAAAATGATACCATTTTAATACAATTTATGCTGTAAACCTTGTGAAGCGTGTAATTGCATTATTTTATTGGATTTTCGTGTACCTACCTAAAGTGTATTATTATTCGCTCATATAATACCGACGGAGGACGAGAGGACGAACACTTTTGGACCGATACACCGCCGAATGCTTATAATAATATTGTGATATTATGGTATATATTATTATACGCATAGGTGTTAATGGACTAACATATATGACTATGATGATCACTGCGGAATTGTCGTGAGCAATATGATATAATAATATTATGTCTGCTGCACAGTAGCGCCACACGGGCGTTATTTAAAAATAATTAATCTTAATCAAAGAACACGCTGCAGCATAGCTAGTCCCGGCAGATTGTAGTAATTAGTAAAGCTGTGCCCGGCGCCGCCGTCGGGACTTTATAATAACGTGTTTGACGGACTGACGGACGGACGGACAACTTAATGACGACAAAAACCCTCTTCGCCGCCGCCACTGCGACCCGCGAGCGTGTCAAATATATATATTATTATAAGCAACGTTCGCCGTTTCGTTTACGGCCGCACAATGGACTTTCTTAATGGCCGATCCCACGGTGGCATGAAGTTATTATTATAATATATTATTAATGCGACATATTCCTTGGTGTTTCCGTCGAGTTTGATATAAGCCCAAAGTGGCGTCCGTGACAACCGCGGTATAACGGGTATAGTATACTTGTATATGCGTGTATAATGTATATAGTATGCGGCCCGTGAAACCTCCCCGCACCGAGTTCTTCGTTGCTTATCATTTGTCACCGATCGGATTTCAATTTTCAAGACGATTTCTCATATTTTATAGGTATGGAAATTTTTTAAATCCTTTGTAGGAACAACAACATCTCTCCGAAGCACCGAGACGATTATTTTGCGTTATTATAATATATATTATACTGCAGGCGCGCGAATACGAGTTTTGTTCGAAACCACCATTCGTTTTTTATGAAATTGATCAGTAACGAAAATTAAAAACCCATAAAAAAAGGTCAACGCCGTTAATACTTAATATACCGACCTAATATTATGATAACATCGAATCGATCGTGTTATTATTAAAAATGTGTAAATGTATTAAGTAAAAACTAATAAATAACATTAAAGCATGATGGTGGCAGAAATGCTACGCGCCGTCTATATATTTTTTGACCTTAAAAATAAATTAGGCTGTAATATAATAATAATAATAATATATTTTAATACTATGAATCATATATATTCATAGCGGGTTAATGTCTCAATACGATTAAATATTATAAATATTATAGTATTATTATACTACACCTATTCATAAGATAGTAAATAAACATAATTATCTGTACAATAATTACCTATATGAGTATAGGCACCTACTTATTATCGATATATACTTATACTATAATATTATGTAATTATATATTAGTCTTGTGAAAAAGTTTTGAAATTAATTTAGTGCAAAATAAATCGTATAATAATATAATCGCGTATTATTATAATTATATTATATCGTTTAATTAATGAATATATTATGTACCTTAATAATAATTTATACTTCTCATCAAACTAAATCACTTCTTTAAGATTTATATTTGGTCATATTTTAGATTACATCCTTTTACCGACGTCATCGCAATATAATAAATAATATGAGGGAATTAGGTAAGTATTATATTATTTACATTTTACACAAACACTTAAAGATGTGTATACACTACTTTTATAACATTTTTAAAATTGCAATAATAGTTCAAATTATTATTCAATAAAACGCATATTAAATACTTGTATAACGGAACCACAAATTATTCTAGTACTTAATAATAGCATTCTGCAAAATTATGTTAAAAGAAGCAATTAGATCGAGTTTAAAATAAAATTAAGAAACACTTATTCCTTTGGTAAATGGCGCCGGTGATGTCCCCTTTTACGACTTCGGAACCACCCGGTTGATGGCCCCTTATTTATTTTGTAGAGCTTCTACTTTTTTACCCTGGGAAAAATGTTGATGGATCACTTGTACTTATTCATCTAGTATTACTGTGTATACTACTCCCGAGACCGATCTGTTCTAAGTTTTTACAAACTTTATGTCGTTTACATAAACAAAGACCCACCGTAAAAAGATGAAAAATAAAATAAAAAAATCCATAGTAAAGTATAGGTTGGTTTTTGATTTCGAAAACAGAAAATCTGCTGTCGATAAAAACTACAAACTGAATTTATGGCGGCAAGTACGAATGGTATGATAAAACATGACAGAATAAATTCTATATATCCGTAGTGTAACATTTGGGAATTAAAATAAAAAATATAATAACGAATATTATATAGGTACTACCTCTATATTATAGTGTTGCTAAATAAGGGAGGCTTCGTCAAAACTGCAATATTCAAGTGTTTTGTATACTATCATATGATAATATACTAATTACTAATATGATAGTCACTGACAACTATGGCGTAAGGTTACCGTGCCCACTGCTAAGGCCTAAATTTCAATTTAAAAAAAATGTATTACAAACTCACATTTATACACTTTTAAATGTGTACTGCGAATAGTGCAGCGTATTTCTAAACATAAGTATAATATGGTATAATATAATATTAATTATTATATATGTATACTATACATTTTACATAAATCTTTGAAGTAATTGATTTTTAATTAATGATCGGTACACTGCACGTGCATTAAAAAATATAAAATGTGCATAATATATAAAGAAACTATAATATTACATATAATATATCAGTATAACACCATATTAACTATTGGCCGATGCCGAAAGGTCATTGTGTCTAGAAACTTTTGCGATGCAAATGAACAACAACGTTATATTATAAAAAAACATATTTCGACGTTGGCATAGGTATATGTAATAAAAGCTCAAAAACTACCGAGAACAAGAGCGCACAAAAGATAAATGAAAAGTTATGAGTAACGATGAAGAGTTTGAAACCTTTCTTATCTTTTTTTTTATATATATTTTCACCTCTTTCCACGGGAATTTTCCCGACCACTTACCACCACACTCCTCGCATACACTGCTTGTGTAGAGGATAAATGTATTTATCCCCGAATTGCGGTAGTATAGGTGGTCCGACGGTTAAAATGACAAAGGTCTACATCCCGAGTTCTACCTATACACCGGCCTGTATATGAGCTATAAAAGATAAACTCACCACGTGTTTTTATATTTCAACGATAAATCTCCAGTAAATTGTTCACCGTAGGTATATAATACGAGTGTAAGCATAATAGTGATAATAATAGAATATATTATACTGCGTGTATAAAAAAAAATTAATACTAACACTGCAGGGTTTCGTTTTTAATACTTAACGATGTTTACCATAAACTAATATACTTCGCAAACAGTTGTAAATTTATGACGTAAAGAATACACTTTTTTTTTACTTGGAATATATTATAATATTATATGGTAAGTATAAATAATCATCTGACCTTTATATTATTATAAATCCAGTTGATGTACGTTAACTAAACAAAACCGATAGTAATGTAAATGCCATAGGATATTTATTTTCCAATACCTACGTCCTACATGATATGATTACGGCACCTACCTAGATACTTTAATATTGATCGAATCTAAAATAGTTCAATGCTCATTAAAATTATTTGTCTAGCAATACTCATTACGAAAACATAGAAATAAATATTTTGACTTGATATGCGTTTTTTACGATTTATTTTCAAAGGTACGAATGAGAGTATTATTGAAAATTTAAAACAGTAGATAGTAAAGTACTAAAGACTATACAATTAATACTATTAACATTGTGTTTTTTTTTATTTGTGTATTTAATTTTTTCAACAAACATAAATTGTTTTTGCAATACAATTTCAATTAAATCAAATTTTACAATACGAAATTGTTTACATACTTATGTGCTGTGCTTATAATTATAGATTATTCTAAAAATTAATAGCATTTTAATTAGGATATAGTATGCTTGTTGCTTATTTAAATTCAAACTATTTCTATTTCATTTGTAAAACTGTAATCAATATTTACATACAAGTGGAATTTTATTTTTAACTACAAATGCATTCAAGTACAATGTATTATATACATGTTAGTGGACGTTTTTTTTTCTTTCACGGGTGAAAAACGGTAAATCACAATATATTACATTTTTATATTTATTTTTGAATTTAATTTCATGCTTATTCTATATTTTGTAATATTTATTTTTATTCCTATATATGTAAAAAAAAAACCGGACCATTAATGGTTAAATCCTATATTTTATATTTTCCATTACATTTTTTCATAATATGTTAGTACTTGCAGTTGAATTTCAATCAAATATGCCAAAGTCAATGTATGTATTCATAAATTGCCATATATAAATATATTTTTTTAATAGTGTATTGGTATGAATATGTTAAATAAATATGTTTATTAAAATGAATCGTATAATAATAATACAGCTATTGTAAGTACAACATATAGGTACCTACTACCTACAATCTATAGGTACATTGTTCAAACGAATTATTAAAAGATACCTATAATACGCAATCTATAAAGTTATTAACAGAAACAATAACAATAGTATTATAATGTTGTTTTAATTGATCATAAATGTAAATTATTCCGTTAGGATTTTCGATTTTTTTCAATTTACAATAATAGCATATAATATTATAATATAGCACATACTATTTACAATAAAAATAATGATGTTTAAACTGCAAGTTTAGTTTCGTCATCGATTTGATAAGTAGGCAGTAGGCACTTCATAATTATACGTCGAAAAGTTGATTACCTACGGGATATTTTAAACTAAACCAATAAAAATGTACCTCCGACTTCAAAGTTCAGATGAGTACACCCATAATAATCTATTATGTTTTCTAAAATAAAACTCTTATATTTGACGAATTTTGATATAAATGACTTATGAGAAATATTAGTATTAAATTTCAAATTTTTTTATCGAAATCTATAGAAAAAAACTAAGTAAATCAAAAATATAAAATGTCAATAAATAGCTCAAAAAAAATCAAAATATTTTGAAAACTCTATCATGTATAGAAAATGATAATATAAACATTTAAAACTTACTACAAAAACTAGCTTTGCGTAAAAATGTTTGATGATTTTTGTTAAAATTAGAACTTTAAATGGTTATAAAAAAAGTGTGCCTATATGTATCTTTAATATTTTTTAACTACTATTAAAGCAAGCAGCGTATTAAATTTTCAAGCTTTTTAACTAAACAATTTTAAAGTAATTTTGTTACAAATTATTTTTGAGTAACAATCCCGTTTTCCTTATTTTTTTTTGTTTTTTTCTTACGTTTTTGGAAACTATAGGAAATTTTCAAAAATTACCATTTGAATGCACAAACTTATTCACTGTTGCACCAGAAAAGTTACTGAAGTTGAAAATCGATTCATTATTTCGACAAGTTATCATGTATACAGACTAATATAAAAAAAAGACACATATCATCGTAAAATCAAAGCATTTAAATAATTTGTGCATAAATATTCTTAAAGCCAATGAATTTATGATTATAATTTCCGTTTCGGGTAGTTGGCGGGTACGCACCGCGATGACGTACGCGCTGAGAGAGTGAAGACGCCCAGAAAAGACAACCAAAATATAATCGTTGTAGAACTATGTAGGTATAGTAATTGCATTCGTAATATTAAAGTATTTAAAATTACGAATGTTCATCTTTCGAATGACTCGCAGCGTGTCAAAACTCAAAGTCAATAATTGTATTCAAATAATGAATAAAAATGGAAAATTACCATAAAATAATGGACGGCGAGCGAGTCACCCGGGCTCCGATGACCGACGTGTACCACACATACCACACAATATGTTTGGATAGGTATTATAGGAATTACGCTGACACGCTGTACGCAGCGCACGTGCACGCGCGGGATACGAGCGTAGTTCAAAGAATACGTCTGAAACACTGTCCGCGATCCGCGCACACATAATAATAATATTATAATAATAACGATAATATTTAAGACGCATCGCGCCGGAACGGTTAAAACCTCGCGACCTTTTCATAACATTATATTTTACTGTAGGTACGTTATTATATATTATTATACGGCTACCGGGCTACACTATATATACGCGGTAGGCTGGGCTGTGCTGTATGTTATTGCGATATTTCGTCGGCCCAGCAAGCTGTGTAGAAAATATTATATTATCGCGGCCCACGATACTTATAATTACCGCCGTGTGCACGCGGCTACGGCGGGCCCCGGGAAATTGAAAGTACACACAATAGTCTAATCAAATGAAAATGTTTGCCGTAATTTGATTACACTGCGCGCGTGATCATATTACGTTATATTATTACGTACCTATACAGGAGGGACCCACGCGCGTTTTTCACCTCTCCGGTTTTTATCCCGCGAAATACGCTCGTCTTGTCCGAACCGCCATTACCCACCCACTATATATAACACGCCTTACCCCCCTAGCTCGCCCTCGCCGTTTTTCATTTAGGTTTTAATTGTAATAATATTAAACATCACGCGCGCGATTCCCGTTTTACCGGAGCTACCGCGCGTTGCAGCACGTGTTGTGAATTAAAACTCCGTCGAAAATCGTTAAAAACTCATGAGGGGGAGGTTCGTGGAAAATATTGTAAAATACTCGAGTGGAAAAAAAAAATATAAAAAAAACTTCGTGAAACCGTATGTTTTTTCTTTGTTTTTATATTTTATAGAATATTATGATATTATCGTACGTAGATATACGATTCTCGTGGTCGCGCGTTAAGTATTCAACGAGCATTTTCCACTCCGGCAGTGTGGTAGGCGATCATTCATGCACACCTGTACATAAGATGGCGCAGTGTCTGCGCCCAATATAATATAATATAATATTCCACGCGTGTGAAATATGCGTATCATAATGACATAATATTTTATTTTATATGTATCAAGTTTTCCATCCCGTTCCGGGGCGAAACGTTTTACAATCGCGCGCGATGTGAATAATAGCCCCGCGGACGCTTTCGCGGCACGGCGGGCACCAGAATTTGTCACGATCGAATATCATCTTATTGCTCGAAAACGATACATTTCGAAAACAATTTGTGCGGAAATAGGTACTATGAATAATCGCTTCGACGGTGTATTATTTGTCTCCTAGGTAGCTCAAGTCACCTCCTAACCTCAGCGTATAAAACGATTGATCTAATTCGTGATCGGCTAGACGATGCATATATATAGAGCTATTATATTGAATACAAAAGTATTATAATAATATTATTATCAATTAGCATGTTTTGGTCAAATGAAAAATATGTTTGTAACTTGCTGTAATGCTGCATATAATGAAACTGCCATAACGATATACTACCCATCATGTCGAACAAAAAGAAAAGTTTAAACACAATAAGATCATTATTACAAAAACTGTGAAATATTTGATTTATTTCCTCAGAAATCGTTGGATTATGTAATTTTGTAATTTCAATTTTTATTTTAGTAAAACTGTTTACATCATCATACATCATATATCGATGTCTCAACATATTTTCAATAGAGTCAATTTATTTAAATATGAATAATTTCGTTACATTAATGACGCACTAAAACGTCTAAAACTGCAAGTACCTTATAATTTATATATATCTACGTTAAGCATTAATTTCACAATATGCATTTGAATGGAACATTTGATATTTGATCGTACATAATCTAAAATTACGTAGTTATTATTTAAATACCTATATGTGTGCATGACGTGTACTTGTATGTACATACATTTAATTTTTGGAGAGATATTCTTGTGTTGAGTCATACGATATGATTTCAAATTTCAATTAGGATGTTATGTATAAGTCAGTAGGCAATTAATTACATTTAGTGATACTTTTTTTGTTATTGGTACTTCAGACAACGAATTGAACACCCAAAAGTAAACACCGATATAATATAATTATTAAAGTCTATTATATCGACGAACCAATATCGAAATTTAAAAAAAAATATTAAGTTATGTATCTAAACACCGAAAAAAGGTTTTCATTTTTAAAATATAAAATGAATAACAAACACTCACTGCTTTTTTTTTATTAATAATCTAATGGTTATTTCTATTGAAGATAGGTAATGGATGTATATAGTCTTCACAATATTACAACCTCCAAGGGCAAATTTATTATTTTAAATATTCAGCGAGCCCAATTACGTTGATATACACATAATAGTATTTTTATTTGTTTCATTACATATTATTATATTGGATTGATTGCCACTAGTAGAAAGACACATGTGTGAGTTAAAAAAACAAAATATTTCTAATTGATCATTGTAATAATAGATTTAGAAAACAACACATCATTATTATTATTATAACACAATCGGCCGATAATAATAATCGTAACAGATATTGCTAAATAATATAGTATTAAAATGAATAAACATCACGCATCGGGAATTGTGTACGGTGAAATTGGGTTAAAGTGTATCGGAAAAAAAACCTAACTGATTCCGACGTTTATTATGAAAGTTAATGATGCTGTGTAGGAGTTAATTAGTGAAACGCCGAATATAAAGTAAATACATACGAACTGAATTCCGAAGCAGCAGATAACACCAGAAGACAATCGGTATTCAATGTTAAATAATACAAATACAATGAATGAAATAAGGTCTGGCCACTCTGATATAGGCCTCATATATATCTGTGCATCAATAAAATGAAATTATTTTTAACAAAGTTCAACTCGGTTCACATATCTATGAATTATGTACCTGCATCACACGTACCTAAGCTATAAGGAAGCTGCAGGAAATCCGATGGCTCCGGAAGCATAATATATTGATGTGCAACTATTGTTATGGTATTATAGATTCCCACCTATTTATAAATTTAATTCTGAGTAAAAATATTTTACGCGTCGAGAATCAGAAACCCTTTCGTGTAGATTACCTACATAATATTATGATCTTGTGAGTAGCGTGTGGCGACGACTGTGCAGGTACCATATTGCAGTGTTCGCACGAAAACCCGTTAAGATTTGATTCGGCGGGAAATAAAGTTTTAAGTGTACATCATACTCAAGTACAAAGCCACGATTCCGGTCCGAGTGTTGGGGACTTTAAGGGTTTATTGCCCGTTACCAGGTAGTAGTTTAACGCCTCCATAATGCGTTGTGCATTTACTGGTATGGGTACTGCTGCAGGGTTCTATAAGGTGGCTTCGTTAGTAATAAACCATTACGAGACCCAAACAGCGCCGTATATCAGTATATGCTTCCCAATACACTCCTCGACAACCATAATGAACACGTAACCCTGGAAACTTCTTAAATAATTTTCCAACAGCATAATAAATAGCCGAAAATTGGTAATGTTTGCTATGATATGTAGAAGTCATATAACTTCCACTGTTTATAGTTATGTAATGTAATAATATTTTGATGTTTACCGTTTGTGTTTTTTAATTGTTGATATCGTAACATATTATAATACGTAACATTTTACAATATCTCTCGAACCTACATTTTATTTATGGAAAACAAAAAATATACTCTATATCGTTTTATAAATAGTATTACTGAATTCTATAGAGTGTTTTTTTTTAAGAACACGCAAAAAACTAACAAAATGATGCATTCCAAATAATGTTTGATTATCGAGAATTAATGTTTTATTAAAACATATTAATGTTTAAAAAAACTGTGAAATACATTTTTCATTTCAAATATATAGTACAAAAACTGCACCGGGTACGGTTGATAAAAAATATGTAACTCACACATGCCATATTATATATATCCAGATTTGCATTCTCATTGCTTTTATTACTTTTTCGATTATATTTTTCATTGTATAGATAAAAACGGAGGTATATTTTTGAGATAAATCCCAAAGTTTTCATTTATTATACACCGGTCCGGTGGCCCATTAAGGGATCCAACGATGGGGTATTGGATACCGGTATACAATATAATAAATTATAGTCGCTGCAGAATACAAAGGTTAAATTAAAACAGGTAGCTAGATAACAACCAGATACACGTATTTGATAAGCAACTATAACAGAATGTCAGAATGGATTGCGTGACAATTTACTATAACATGTATAATATAATATGTTCTTCAGTAACATAACATAATAATATACCCTTTTCACTTGTTATTGCTAAGATGTTATTATACCATCAATTTAGTGAGTAATGAGTATAATATGCAAATAACATTATACGTCTTATATGCAAATCAACTTTTATTTATCTATTAAATCCTTCCGATGATATTGTCGTCTTTCAGTTCACTCGCGAAATCTATTTCATAATATTATTATTATAATAACACATTTTTGGAGGTAACAAAATGAACTTAAAAGTTTTAATCAGCACCTATAGCCAGATACTTACATCAAACGTGCAGTGTTGGAATAGAATACGAATTATTAATTTGTTATTTTAATTAGGTACCTATTATACATGTGTTCTCTTCGAGGAAATCGAGAGAAAAGCCGAAGATAAGCGGTATCACACACATTTATAGATAGGTCATAGGTAATATATTTAGGAAAACCAAGCCTTGCTTTTGTTTCACTAAATTAGTTGTATTTTTTGTTTAATCTAGCTACACGATAATATTACTGTTGTCAGTTTTTGTTGACCTATTCAGCAGATTATAGTAATTTCTATTCAAATAAATTGTCAACTGTATATATTATTGACCGTTGTGGATCACTTATGTATACATCCTTGAATTACAGTAGCATAATTACAGGGTAATAATAATATGTAGGTATATTGTATATAGACTGTAGGATTTAGGTTTCGATTTAATAGAGATTCTCACTGTATATTATTTTAGATTCTAATAGTGGCACAAAAATCGGTTCAAAATTTTAGATTTATTATGATTAAATTTCCGAAAATTTCTATTTTTAACAATAAACGGTAACAGTTTTAGGGTTAATCAAACTTTGCTTAAGAGTAATATTTAGAATGACTTATTGATTTTATATTTTGAAACTTTATAACTTTTAGTCCGTATTTTTGATTTTGTGATTTGTGTTAATTAGTACAGATAATACAATTTCAACTGAAATGAAAACATACATAATGTTTATTGTATATTTAAAACTATCTGTAGTTGAACAAATATTTTTTATCCGAAAACAGTTGAAACACGCTTCGTGACATCATCGAAGCCACATGGATGACATGATATTATGCCCTATATATTGGAATCATTGTTATATCAAACATGTACAATATACATATGTATCATATTATATATTTATGGACTTAATAAATGTCAGCCAATAGAGGATTCATTAAGAGATTCAACTGTAGGTACATATATTAAACATTTTGATAAACTTCGCAAACAAGCGTGTAAAAATAATAATTATACCAAAAACACAGTAACCCAATACTGTTGAATTAATACATTGTTAAAAGAGTAACGACTAGTCGACTAGCTCACAAATGTAATATTATGTCATCGTCTGTAATAATTGTATTTTTACAATAGAAACTTAGCTACTTTATTTTTGCTTTAAAAGTACTACATTTGTTATCAAAAATATAGCTACCAAGTTGTTGTTTATTGATTTCTAACCAACCAATTGTATACTTACCTATATATGGGCTATTGGGCTATACCTATATTAATTGAATAATTAAAACAATGCATTGCAGTGTATACATTTGCGATCATAAGCATACATAATATATTTATTTATATTATTGAATGTAAAATAGTTTGAAAATTTACAACTCACCTAAAAATCATAATAAACACACACGCATTACATCAAATATTTTACACGGTATTAATTATATTTTATCGATTTTACATTTATCCACCTATATAGGCGCTAAAAGATAGGCATAAAATTACCATAAGATCCGTGAATGCTTCGTTCGAGAATCACCTTGTTTATTTGTACTTATCGAGATTGCGTCAGTGAAATATATAGCAAAGCCTCGACAAAACAGATAAAAACTGTCTGCATACAGTAAAAAGAATGAATTCGTTTATCGGCTGCCCAACGTGGGATTAGACATGAAATATATGCGGTTGAAAAAACATTTCTTTATTCCTTTTTATTTTTTTTTTAACCTCCCCGAAGATATAAATCGGTCTCTTTTTATGTATAGGTACTAAAAAAAAAACCCATATATATATATATATATACACACACCCCAACAATAGGTAGGTACCAAAAAAGTCATAAATTGTGGTTTAATTGTTCTAAGAACTGAGGCTGGTGGAAACAAAACAAAACAAAAAAGAAATTGTTGTTTTTTATACAACTGGCAGAAATAAAGTACCTACATTTATAATACATATAATTTTCATTCAACGTAAAGTGTTGTCGTGTTGACCTAGGTTATACACAATTACAAACGATTATATTATATCATTGTGAATCGAGGAGTACCTACTTCTTTCCGCGAGTTACTTCGAGCAGGGTCCTTGACGACTACAAGGTATATAATATAAGCCAATGGCTCGCCGACCCTTTTGAACGGACGCCAATATCACCGATCAATGGGGTCTCGGAATATTTTTAAATCGTAGCCATTTAAGTGCCGCGCTGGGTAAACGTTCGTGCCGAGCCCATACAAGAATAATATTCAAATTTCGAATAAGATACTAGAATATGCGTCTATGCGAGATCCTTACGTTATAAAACGTATAAAAACAAAACGATTTAAGAAAATACATGGAATATACAAACATATATATACATTCACGTTTATAATATATAATATACAGATGACTTTTTCTAAACTTTCACAGAAAAACTAATAATTCAAAACGCAACTTTTACTGTATAGGTGTTCAAAAACAGTCTTGCACATACAACTTACAAATACATTTTTAGCACTGCGACTTGTATTTTGGATAAAACTAAAAAATGTCATACAAAATGCAAATCTCGCAGTTTTATAAAGTACGTGTCAACGACCAGTTACATAACATAAGTCAAAACCATCAAAGGAATTATGAATATAATATGCTAATATATGACAAAAAGTATATTACATAGATGTTCATTTGAAACTACATAAATATTAATTTAAAAAAAAAAATACTTTTCGTGCATATTGCAAAGTCCTTATTAGATATTCAAATTTAAAATTCAAAGGATTTCGAATATCCATATATCTTATAACTTTGTTATTCTACATTAAGTTAAAGAAGAAAATCATATAAAATAAACAATAATATTTTACCATTGAACATTAAATATTTGGATTTTCATAAAATTACCTAATTTGATTTTAATGGTCATATTATAGAGATAATTACAGAACAAACTAATAAATAAATTAGTAGTTATTTAAAAATAAACTTTAAAAGAAAAAATAAAAAGTAAAATTTAAATGCATTAAAGTTGATAGGTTTAATTAAGTATTTTCGAGAAAATAGATGTAAGACAAATTAAAAATTAAAAAAATTTAAAGGAGAATAAATTAAATCCCAGAAAACTTAATTTTTCAATGTTAACTATTTGAATAAAAAATGTATGCTCTACAAATATACCTACTTCGTCTTAATCATAATTTAGTCATCTGTGGGTATAAAGTTTTAGGAACCTGCATCGTACAGTATACATTTTAAAACAAATCGTTATTACTTGAATGTATGTTCAACAATATTTTTAAAATATTAATAATATTATGTTACTTTGATCTATAGTAACATATCATTATATCCATTTGTATTATTGTTATCATAATTTTTACATATTAAATATACCTGCACATTACAGCATAAGTGTTCGATTAAATAATGTAAGAACGATTAGAGTGGTATGCATTTAATATTTTAATTAAAGTTTATAATACCAAAATGTGTTTATATAGGTAGTTTGCAGAGAACTTCGATTTTATAAACTATTATAATATTATTATCGCATAATCATTTTCAAAATGTCAAAACGAGATAGATGCCTACGACATAAATACAAACTGAAGGGTGTTAAACAATTAGACACACGGATTAACACGTCGTTAATAGCCAAACAATTTCACACGTACGTGGGTCCGTACTACAGAGGATTTAATTATTCATCAGCGGAAAACTAGAGGCGTCAGATCTTCTCGTTATAGATGGAATGCCTCATTAAACCCACACCTTTTCACATTATTTGATTTCTTGAAGACAATGCGTACCTACAAAAATGAGATAGCGGTGAATCGTGAATGGACGAGTTTTAATTCCTATCCACATGAGTATTATTTTTATTATGTAAGTCATTATTCATATTATATTCGGTCAATCATGTCATCATAAGAACAAGAAATAAATGTTTATTGGATAGACAATACACGATTTTTTTAGTAACGTTATCTAAAAGATTTGTGTCTTATATAATATTGTACCTACACTATCGTTTAAGCGAGTAACCTTGGTAACTTTGGTAAACTACCGATAATAATAATATTGATAGATAATCATAATACATTATTACAATAATTATTTTATAATGCACTATTAAATATTGATCGAGGGGTTAGTAGAGACTATATAGGTAGTTTGTATCACGGAATTCGGGTCTTGTCGTAGATAAAAAAACGGACTGGTGGGAGGGAGAGAGAGAGTTGATAATAATATGATAAATATTCAAAATAATAATCGATTTTTCCGAATGAAATTTTTTTTTTATTATAACCGTATTATGATAAATACATATTTAAATATCCAATGACAACTTAAAACATCATAATTAATATAATTAACGTGTCTGTAATTTATATTACTTCCGAATCGTCAAGATCCCAATTGCACAATTTTCGCAGAATTTATGAATTTATGTGAATAGAATGAAAATAATGTAATTGAAAACACGACCAAATGAAAAATATGAAATTATATTATGAAATATAATATTATGTTGATTTCAAATATTATGTATAGGTGTAAAAATATTTATAGGTACCTACATTATTTTTTTAAACGAAAAAAATTGTCCATTATAATTACCTACCACGTTTTTTTTTTAAAACATGTTTTAAGAAAAAATTGACTTGCTTGGCTTAGAGTCCGAGGTCGTTTATTACCGGCTTTTTACTATGAGGCGGTTAAATTTAAAATAAATTTGATTATATTCAAAAATACTTCCTGTAATTTTTCATTAAAAACGTATTGTTATACATAATATTTTACAGGACGAGTTACTTATATTTCTCGTTTGGAATTACGCAAGACCATAAGATTTGTCTAAAAACATGTACCTACCTAATTATTATTATAAACAAAAACAAAAACCAAACCACTTGATAAATAATAATAATAATAATATAATTTACGAGAACCTGAAGGCGTATACATTACTCTCCGACACGGACGTCCATCTTAGGTACGTACTATGTTTATTAGTATTTGGTACTACCAACTAAATAATTGTATTATAAGTATAGGGGGAAAAAAAAACAATAACAAATCTCAGCGATGTTTGTTATCGATATGATTAGATATATTATTATTATATCGATTAGATCGTATTAAAGGTTTCGGCGGTCTTGGTCGTATGGGATTCTGATTACGGTTGGGATGACGACGCGACCTCCACCAAATAAATACCTCCAACTATACTATAATATAGGATTTACTAGTCACAACGGCTAGAGCCCAACTTATACTGTGTGTTAATATAATGTTGCATGTTATAATAATATTATTATTATTGTATTATAAATCGTTCGGACTGGAGTGCATACAGAGCGATTGAATAAAAACCTATACATTTCTTTCTTATTTAAGTATAGTAGGTCTTCTAAAATATCATGTTCGTGAGACCGGGTCATGGCAGGGCGACTAGGCAGCGGAGACGGTATCTAATATTGCCGAGAAACAATATTAAACAACAGGTATTCAATATTGTTATGTTATCTAACGGTTACTTCGCGCAACGCTCTGTACAACGAATAAGTTTATTATTTTGTTTTGTATAAAATAAGAAAAATATGATTGACTTATGCGCGGCAGGTGTGGTAAAAATATATTTTATTATAATATTCACAAAATATTTTAGTATATTGCTATAAATGTATTATAATACAGAGCCGCGGCACGTGTAAAAATATGTAAATGTCCCCTCGTGGCCGCCGCTGCCTGTAACGCGAGTTCTGTATACGTACGCACAAACTACGTAGTCGTCGTCATGCTAGCACACACACACACACACACACACACACGCGCGCGCGGCCGATTCAACATCACACCATATCACATGACCCATTGCTGACCAATCAGCGATCACTTGCCGCCGTAGCGCCGCCGTCATCGTCATCGTTGCCGGTTTTGGCCTTTTGGGTCGTCGTTCGCCGTCGCCGCGGCCGCCGTCGCCGCATTGTTGACGTACAATAATATTATAACATAATAGTACAATATAATAGGTACGTAGTTGTAATAACTAATAATAATAATAATAATAATAATAACAATAAACAATGATAATAAAACACACCTGCCCGCGGCGGAGCTCACAAACGGTAATCGGTCGGGTATACGCATCATCATCATCAAAAGGTTTAGCTGAAGGTATGTACGGTAGGTATATAATATAATATTATTATTACGGTTATTGCACGTCGGTAACCGGAGCGTCGAGAAAATTAGGAAATATGCAACTACTTCTTTGCTGCGAATACCGAAAATTCGTAGGTATACTAATACGATATATTGTACATTATACGCATCGTCCAGACTCTTGAAAACTATCTATGAAGAACGTATAGATCGATTTACACGGGGTTTCGAGACGACGAAATTTTCAACGAATCGGGATTTTTGTTTGTGTACCTATCTATTGTTTGCAGAGGTGCATCCGCGCACAGTACGAGTTCCTGGGTATAACTTACTTCGATTATTTTTTTTACCGACAGTTGATTTTGATAGGAGTATCCATCCATAACCTACTCACGGTGCCCGCATGACACGGATGGAAGTCGTTTTTCAATCGATAAATGGTAAACTGTATAATGTAATAATGACAACTTTTAAATCCCCTTTACAGCTGTTACAATAGTTTTCGCCGTATTAAAAGTTAAAACGTAGATACTATAATATTATTATAGTAATAGTACATAACATTAATCTTGGCTATGTATACGACTGAAGTAAACAAGTCGTGCGTAAGACTTCCTAACACAAGACAGCTGCATTGTAGACCGTTTTGGCGGTCGTTATATAAACAGGCCAATTGCCCCTGCCCGTTAGAAAGTTAATAATACTGAAAATTGCACGTACGAAATTAATGTGGAATGTGCATAATTATAAAATTTTAGTGCAACATACACACTTTGGATACGAGAAAGCAATATCGGTAGTCATAAACGTAAACAAAGTGTTGCAGTATAGGTAATAGAGATACAATCCGAGTGTTTGCAGTATTTATTTTTTTTTTATCTCAAAGTATATAATGATTTGGCCTATGAACTTGAGCTTATATCATATTATTTCAGTATTGTTTATGTTTTTTCAAAAAAAAAACTCTCAGACTACCACGCATAAGGTCAAATGTTCAAATGTCTTGACGATTAACAATAATAATTCTATATGGTTTTACGTCAGTATTTACCTGTTTTGCACATGTCTGGCAGCTCGTCAGTGTTATCTCCACAATCGTCATCACCGTCGCACGTCCACGCTAGTGGCACGCATTTCCCATTGCCGCAAGTGTGCTGTCGTAGTGTACATTCGACATGAGGTATTGGCCGTCTAGTGGTGGTCGAAATCAATGGCTTGTCTGTGGAAACTGTAACCAAAATATTATAATATTATATTATAGTGTTGTGATGTAGATAATTACAATTTTCAAAAAGCGGTTGAAGATAAAGATAATTCATTTAGTAGATCGAAGGATATTCGTAAATCGTCTAAGTATTTCTGATTTCGTGATTCGCCTTTCGTTATTTTGACATCGTATAAAAAATATAGACACACGTTGTGTAGTATATAGACGTACCACGTACGGATAGAGAGTTATGATTTACAAATATAATAATATATTGACTATAGAGAACACAGAACGAATGTTTGATAAATAGATAGATACTTATGAGTTACAGTTGGTTTTGAAATGCATTCATTTAAAGTTAAAGCTAATAATTATTAGTTTTATTATCGTTATAGTAAAACAATACAAATATAGTTGAATATTTTTTGTACGGGTTTTGACTCAAATAATAATACAATACATTATAGATTATACATAGGTATATAAACATTATATAGTTTATGTTTTGTATCGACTATACAGTACACAGTAATTTGACAATTTGAATTTGGCATGGTTATTACAATTTTACATAATACATAAAAATCATATTATGCATTATAAAGAAGTTCACTGTCTCTGAATTGGCCACTTGAATAAGTTTATAACAGTAGAAGTCTATTAGTTGTCGCCTATAATTGTAAGCGATGATGCGTCATCGTAATCAAATATTGACTCTTAAAGTTAAGGTTACTATTACTAATGAGTAATGCGAATACTACCTATAAAGATTTATTAAAAGACAGATAAGGACAGTCAAAAAACTGCAGTATATGTATAGAACTAAAAAAATTGAATGATTTCAATGCATACTATTATAGAACTAAAATATCAACTAGAAAGACAATTTATTATACATGACCTATTTATTTATATGTACGAACCATTTTGATGTATGATCATAATAATTGATAAACTTGTAATCTAGCTGATGAAAATAAAATGCATTGTAATTTGTAAGGGAATTATAATATTCCTGGTTTAATTATAATTGAGTAATAAATCATAAATTAAATTGTGTATACTAAAATTTAATAATCGGACATTGGAACTCATCTACAGTATGTACCTCTAACCTTGGGCTTAAATGATTTTAATATTATGCGCCCAAAAAAATATTCACCACAGACAACGATCATCACGACATCATCATTTGATCTAAAATCTCAACCTAAATCTTCTTAATGATAAATGGTCAAGAGAATAAGAGATGCTGGTAATTAATGTGAGTGTACATTGAATTAGGCATATTTATTATCCACTAAGGGGTAGCTGTATAATTGTATCAAATATTTCGAATAAATAATTTAATAAAAGTAAGTTTTTTTTACAAAAGTTCATTAAAAATTGTGAAGTAGAGTTGTTCGCTCTTAAATTAAAAAAATAGACAATCAAAAGCTCCGGATCAATAATTATTTGATTTAAAATAGACTAACGTGTGTAGGGAAATTCTCGATAGAATAAATTACATTTTAAGGGTATCTAAAATTCTCATAGTTGCAGTTTGGATGCGATATGTTAGGTTATTGCTAATGTCATGGTAAAATGTTTAGATAAAAATCACAGGAAGAGTAAAATATGAGTAGAAATAATTTAATGATTTTAAACGAATAAACGCTATCAGTTACAATTCATGTGACGCAATCATAATTTATGCAAAAATTATGCAAATAAAACAGACCAATGTAATTAGATAGGTACAGACTACACAATAAGTGTATGCATACAAGGGATAAAAGTAAAACTATATCAGCTGATATCTGATATCTATGAAAGTATAAAATGGTACGTCAAAAATAATAAAATTATTAAATTAAACTTTAGGTTAGATGTATATTTTTAGGTGGATTATTTCTTTGTATTAAAATTAATAATTTTAAAGTATCAGTAAACATATTACTTATTTTATTCATTACTTTTTTACATAATTTTAAAAATAATTATTTATACATACCCGATTTTCATCTCATTAAATAATTAAAATTAAATTTTAGAAAAAATGTATAATATTGTAAAGAACACTTATTCACTTTAGCACGAATAATAAATGATATTTTCTTAATAAGTATTGACCAATTTAAATTACAAAATATAATACTGCTATTATAATCTATGATAAGGAGGCCATAAAAAAGAAAATTTAATTATATCAGGTACATCTTTTAATAATATAATTTTTTTTTTGGTGGAAAACTAATGCTTCTTACTTTTTTTACGATTAAATTAAAAAATCTAAATAATTTAGTCACATTACATAAAAGTGTCATATCAGAAATGATTTCTAAATGGATAAATATTGAATAAAATATTCAATGAAATAAACATTTTACTAAACAAATTATTAGCCATTAGGTATATAACTTAGATAATGGAAAATAAGTTTTTGAAAAAAATTCAAATGATTACATTTATTTAATTTTTATCTAACTTTTAGAACTGGCTGTTAACTGTTAATAATAATAATTGTATTTTTAAAATGTTTAGAAGATTTGAGATGTATAAATGTATAGACGTATTGACGATTGAAACGTTATACAATTTATAAGTATGTAATTAATTGCTAACACATTTATAATAATAATTATATAATTATCATAATACTATTAATACAAATAAATGGAAATATATTATATAATATCATATCAATTTCAAAACCAAACAATAAATCTATGAATTATATATGTTTAATGTATAGGTAGGTATTGTTATTGTGTTCTTAATTTTAATTAATGTACTTTTGTTACAGAAATACTATTCATACGAAATTGTTCTTACAAATAAAATAATATGAGTAATGAGTATGCCAAGTTGACCAAGTTGAGAAAAAAGGATTTTTGTTTTCAATTTATAAGAAGAGGACGTTAGAAAAAATTTCAAAAAACATATATTTTAGTGTAAAAAATGCGAAATGTACAAAGTCCCTTTTTTAGTTAGTTATTTATATAATATAATATTTCTTTTTGTGATTATATGTTATAGCAATAATGATAATAATTTAATAATCCAAAGCTTAACTTGACATTTTAATCTATATTTTATGAAGCAAATGTAAGTTATGAGTTATAACAAACGGTCGCTCTTACATGGTTAAATTTTTTTTTCGACTATGTCTTGTTGTATATCTGTTGAAAATGTGCCAATAGAAAAAAATTCGTCTATACTTTTGTCACCAGAGTCGTAACCGGAAATTCAACTAATTGAATGATTTGGCGACGAAAGTAATTTTTTTTATTCAATGACTCATTTGGCTCACGCTAGTTCGATTTTATCTTTACTGCCATTTGTTATTAAAATGGTGTAAGCGTGTAACATGTATTGAGCTTACTTTTTATTTATCCAAACATTTATATCCATTGTTAAACAATAAGTCTCATTTTATTTTACGTTCCTCACCATTACTTTTTTAAACTGATGTACACCAATTTAGGAACAAGTGCAGTTGTGTAAAAACTACAGAGCGTTTGTCTTAATTGGAGTGAGTACATTTAGTATACAATTACTGAATCACGCTTAGCCGAAATACAACATTGTTACAATAAGCCAATAAAACAGAAGTAAAAAAATAAAAAAAATAAATACTATGATGTTCTTGTATTTATATGCAATGTCCTCGATTGAATTAATCATATTTTGCATAGGTTAATTATAAACGATAACATTCATTATACGGGACAAAATAATTGTAAATACTCACAATAATAAAACATACGAAAAAAATATAAACAGGTAGATAAACCAGTTCAAACGATTACGCAAGGTCGATCAAACCGAGTTTATTGTATTGAAGGACGGCCTTACGTCACTACAATAACCAATAAGTATCAAGTGAAGTATATATCAGTCAATGCATTATCTCATAACTGTACAGAACCCATCACATTGTTTTAATTTCCAATTATTTATCAACAATGCGTATGAAATGTCGGTACGGGATATTTCGCAGGTAACGTATATGCCGTGCAAATCGATAAAATAGAAAAATCACAGGTGTGGTATGAAATAATAAATATTTTATAGTATTAAAACTTTTTCGTTGTACCTATATGCTGTTTCACGGGATTAAAAAAGAGCGATGGGGGATTTTATAAATCATAATCCATCAAAATACAATTTTGACAAATCGGACATATTCCGATTAAGCCTACTCTGAGCTTCTCGTACTGCAGTACACCAGTGTCTACTACTCTTTTTGAAAATTAATTATTTTATGCAGGAAATGGCATTAATTACTGATTTTGGACTACGTGACTCAGTTTATCGAATGAGAAATACGATCATGTGTTTATTTTTTAATGATAGCCTCATTTCATAAACGATGAACGTAATATGTTAAAACGGATCATTAGAAATAATTTCATTAGAGTAGGCACTATATTATATATTTATATAGTAGGTGCCTATAAATGGATCTAAAGATAATGCATTTCAAAATAATTGTAACGATTCAGCCTTATCAAGAAAATTGTTACATATAAAGATATATATTATATAGAAATACTAAAAAGTGATAAGATCTAAAAAAATAATAAATATTTGTGATAGAAAAGGAGATGTTATATGGTTTTTTATAAATAAAAATAAATTTTAAGTAATTCAGAATATAATAAAAGAGTTTATGAGAGTTTTTAATACTAACCAAAAGAAAGTTTTGCCGACAAAGAAAGAGGGGTAAAAAATGAAAATTGTTCGTGTTCAATTGTTTCTTTCCCTTTTTGCCCACTAGTGTGAGTGGAGGTTTGAGTATCACTCCAACGTAATTTGGCGACAGCAATTCCCAAGTGTCCTCCAATACTACAATACAGAATACTATTTCATTGTGTTCCACTACCCCTGCCAGTTATTTTGATCTTAAAATTATGCTAATCACCATGTGAGAAATCATACCCTTTGTGGTCAAGATATACAAACATTTCCTTTTTTGTTTTAGTATTGTTATTTTTAGAGTTATTAATAATGAAAAACAATAATAATTATGCTGTTAAAGTGTTGATGGATTAAAGGAAGAAAAAAGAGAATAAAAAGAATTTGATTTGTAAAGCTCTTTAACTGTCCATTTTCTGGGAAAACTGTATTAAATGCTTCAAAAAGAACGATTTTAGAAGTCCACTAAGGTTTGAATCCACAATACGTCTACATAAGAGCTTTAGGGATAATATCGACGTGTTAATATAACAACCTTGACAACAGTGATATTTATATATTATTATATTTTATAATATTTCTGATTTGTTCAATTTTCTTTAAATACCTAATGTAATTTATGAATTTTGAAATTGGAAGTTTGATTTTAATATGGATGAATCTAATACAAGTATACAAACCATTGGTTCTGAAATATCTATTTTAGATTTCGATAATCAGGAAATAGCAGAATATGGAAACGGAATGTTTATAAAGTTAAGAGATCGTGATATTAGTGCCACTGCTAATATTCAATTTGGTAAATAGTTTTCTAAATGTAACTATCTAAAATATTTATCATATAATTAATGATTCCGTGGATTTGGTTTTGACTTATGGATAACAAATTACAATTTTTGTTCATAATATATACCTATACTTATTTTAAGATACAATTTCACGTTAAACCGATAGAGTATAATTACCTAGCTAAAGTAGGTACCTACTAGTTTATTTAAACAATTTATTTTTAATCAACAGATTCATCTGGAGCAACCGACATAATTACTGACCAAGAAAACGGTATCGAAGTACCAAGAAGTGTAGATCTAAGCTTTAATGACATTACGGACTGCGTTTGTCTTCAAAAATTATTGAATGCTAAAGAAATAAATCCACCAAAATATACATACATACAAGTTATTAATTTTCTTTCATACATAAAAAATGTGTTAAACTTTCAATTTATTGCTAGGAATTAAATCTAAGTAACAACAGCATAAGAGGCGAATGTGTCAACAACATAATTAACTTTTTAGATACTAACAATAGACTACAAAAATTAAATTTGTCTGGAAATTTTTTGAATAAAGAAACTGGTTTGATAAAAACGATGCAATAATAATATACCTAATAATTATTAATTATATATTAATTATTTTCGTTTTTTTAAAGCCTTGTCAGCTCTTACGAGAAATATAGGAGATTCAAACGAAACCTTACAAGTGTTAAGGTTGGCATGGAATGGAATATCTGGTGAAGTTTGCGCAAACATGTTTAAAAATCTTATGGTTAGATCGAAAAGCTTAAAAACATTGGATCTTAGTTGGAATAAGTGAATATTGAAATGTATAACACAGTTATAACGAACACATTTTAAATAATACGAATTGCATTTCATTCATTTAAAAATTCGATGAAAAGTGTCAATTAAAAATGTTGTACAGTTTCAGCGATGTTGGTAAAATATTAGGTCAAGGAATTAATCATACAACCAGATTAGAGCATTTCGATCTAAGCAACAATCCGCTTACAGATGAAGATATTGTTGATATATTGAGTTGTATAGCAAATCCCACTTCATTAAGGAGTTTGGGGATAACTCATGTATTTGCCGATGAACAAATTGAAAAAGTAATCAAAACAAAAGAAATTCATGTAATTTGTAATAATTTAAAAAAATTATATTATGCTAACTATAGGCCATATCAAACGCTCAATTACGAGTACCAAATTGTAGTGTTGAAATTGCCATTTATACGGGTATAAAAACTGATCCTGTAATCGATATAAAAGCATTGTATTTAGAAAGAATTCATTTTTTGGGGGTTACTAAACCAAAAAAAAAAAAACAAAAATTTGACATTGGGTAAGTTTTTTATGACATTTACTAAAAAAATTCTAATTTGTTTGATTAGGTATCAAATCATTTACCTTTTTATAACTTTCATTTAACTTAATAACCTAGTATTTATACACTTAAATAACATAAATTGTAAAATGTATCTTGTAAGTTGTCATACATTTTTAAATATATTAGAATTAATATGATAACTCAAGTATTCACAATAATAATAATATTTTCCTTAAAATGTATGTAGTTTCCCTGTAAACGTTTCAGTGGACGCCACACCCGCATGTGTGTCTCAGTCTTACAAATGTAAAACATAGCAAAAACTGTTTTGCTCGGGAAAGAACCAAGAAGGCTACAGACATAACTAAGAAACAAAATGTTCACCGCATAAAAATAAGAACTTTGGTTGTGAAATAACGTATTTATTTTTTCGATATCAAAACTACAAAAAAAGTTATTCAAGTTTGAAAAAAAAAACAAAATAATGGATTTTGAAACAATAAGAATTTTTTTGCAGTTCCGATATTGAACAAATAAAAACGAAATTTCACAGCCAATTTCCTCTTTTTTATGTAGTGAAAATTTCGTTTCTTAGTTATGACTACAGCCTGAGTAGTTCTATCCCGCGCAAAACAGTTTTTGCTATGTTGTACATTTGTACAAGACGGAGACAACACATTATTCGAATGTGGCGTACTCTTATTCTCTTAATATAGTATGTTGCACTTACGTATATATAACTTATGTAAGAATTTTGGAAAGTAATGGGTAACATTAAAGTGACTAGTCAAGTTACCTTTATTTATTTATTTTTCCTATAGTCATGTGTTGCTAAAAATGAAAACTGAGGGAAAACTAGAACCTATGAAATTAAAATTGTTTATTTCAACGTTTGAAAATTTAAAAATTAAAGGAACAATTATTGAACTACTCGGGGATTTGGCTCATCAATTTAGAAATGCAGATAAGACAATTAATGTAGCTCAAATGCTGGACAAGTACTTAGAACTATATCCAAACACTACAATAGAGTGACTATAGTTATTATTATTCAACATAAATAATTTAAAGACATAAATGACAAAAATGATTAAAAATAAATGAAAAATAATAAACAACTTATTATATATTACCGTAAAAAAAATATGGAAGTGTTTAGTTCTTTACGTTTTGGATATATATTTTTCTTATATTAAATTAGCTTTTTAGAATTTATAAAACTATATTAAATAGGTTTCATAATGAATAAAACTAAATACAAATGTATACATTTAACTAGATTCATACCTTTAACCTGTCAAGGCAATCTTGGACATTTCCATTATCATTTATAGAACAATTTATTAAATTTCCGTAATAAACGAATTTTTCAAAATTACAAGTTCAACTATTTTATTCTGATTGAGGTACTTTTAGCCTAACCATGAGCAATTTAAAAATATTACTTTGAATAAATAATGTCTAATATATTTGCTCGAATACCTACAATAAATAAAATCATAAGTATCGTATTATGTTTTGAACTAAAAGTCCATTAAATAATTTAGAAGAATTTTTTAATAGACACATATTAATTACGTTCCTGTGTACCTATAATATATTACATACGTCATAATACCAATATTATTTTAAAAAAATTCAAAGAAATTATGCATAATCAGACATCAGTAAACTATTTATATTTAAAGGTTACTGGGTATTATCCCAATACGTCTTTGCTGATTTAGTCATCATTAGTTATTGCAATTCTGTATTTCTAACAGGAAGAAACTGCTAGTAACCATAACAATTTTTAACTTATCGCAAGATTTGATTAGACCATTGACGTAACGATATAACAAGACATTTGTAATGAGATACATATGCAAAAAATATGAATGTATTATTATTTATTTCATTGAGTGTAACGTGTACATATATATATATATATATATATTTATATGTTTACTAATTCGTTTGAGTAATACAACATTGTCTAAAAATAAAATAGTAACACAATAAAAAAAAAATTCATTCATACATTTCAAGGATGTTGAATTATTAATAATAATATAAATATATTTATGATAAAACTATCTCTAAATGTAAAGACCAAAGCCAAAGTGTTTGTCACTTTCTTGATCAATATTCATAAGATTGAAAAACTATATTATTAGGTATATATTTGTAAATTAATATTAATAAACAAATAATACATTAAGTGAGGGAAAAATACATTTTATTAGTAAAAATCAATCAAAATTAAAAGAAATTGAATAGAACATTTTACGAGCGGTAATCTTGTACGATGGTAGTGGAACGTTTAACACTTTAACACCATGGAATTGGTTAAGCTACATAGTAGTGTAACTTTTGACAGAGTGTAGAAAAATCCTCGCCTTCATAGAAGGGACTAGACAGTATAATTTAATTAAAACCATCTCTTCCGACCATTAATCGTACGCAAGCTGTGGCGATGGAGGCGGCTTCTGTGAGAATAAAAATATTTTGGCGGGATAAAAATTGAACAAACGAAGAGGAGGGACGATGAATCATTTCTCGGAGAAACTTACGAGAAACGGCAGCGACGACGAATAACTGTTCGAAATGTCAGAACGAATTAATCATCCCTTGAGACGCAATTTCATCCCCAAGACCAACCGTATTTTATAAACGTAAGTCCTATGATAACATGTAGAACGACAATAAACAGAGGAAAAATATTGTGATGGGAACGTTAAGCATAATTTTCGTCCTACCCACATTAGAGTGAAATATTATTTATCTACCAAGCATTACGTCCGCAAAATTTCATCAAATTTGATTTGGTTCTTTATTAAATGGTCTTGCTCTGGTACATCATTATAAACTGTAATATTTAGTCCAACAAGAAATCAAATTCAATCATCAATATATAAAACAATCGTCTATTTAAAAATTTATATTCTAAACAAATCGAAAAATCAATTTGTTTTTTAGCAGTGTCTATTTAGTCTTATAAGTATAATATTTTTTTGGTCGGCAGACGGTTCAAATAGTATAATATTTCGTATGTGGGACTATAGAAGATTATGAATATGATATGGACTATAGATTTGTGAGCTAAGTACGCAAATAATAGAAATGGCTAACCAAAAATTATTATACCGACTTCTATATTATCTCACCTGTTTTTTTTAAATATTAATTACAAACACAATTTATTTATTTACCAATAAAATGAGAATGACGAAAAAAAAACTTTTTTATAGTCAAATACTATTTTGGAGATGCTAAATGTTAGTCAGCGAGTACTAAATACTCATAGTTGCGCTACTGACCTAGTCTAACCTATATGCAATTGACACGAACAAAAAATATCACTCCGATAGTGCCCACCTAACTATTAAATAATCGTTATTCAATTATACCATTAACTTGTGTGTGATGATAATATATAATTATTATATTTTTTTGTCGGATACAATTTTCATAAATAGCATGTGCTCTGGGAGTAAAATGATTTGTAAGCACCCAAAATATTACTATAGTAATCTGTCTAATTGATCATTAACATGTGCGTGTGAATAACGATTTTCCTGTCGTGTTTCATATAATTATTGTTACAGCACATCGATCACTTAATTATAAACCACAGAATTCTGAAGATATACTGATGGCAGTGATTATTCGATCAGTACAATATTTATTTCAGAAACTATAGTATATTAATTTAACTTGGCTTCCGTTGCAGTCTGCAATATTATTATTTTAAAAGAATCGAAAAAAGTTTTTACTTGTTTTCCTTTAAATCTATTCATTAGATAGTTTATTGATAACGGGATGCAATATTATTGTGAAGCCGTTGGATTGGAAAAAATCAATATGTTCGTGACATATTTGTTTAGACCGAAGTACACATGTTTTTTATGTTTATGTTCAGTGTACATTGTTCATTCTAATAACGTGTTTTTTTGGTTTTGCACCTATATATTTCAAGTTTGAAACATTAAGTTTTAGATAGTAATTTTGGTACCTAACTTGATACCCATTGAGTTGACTGGCAGGTATATGTAAATATATGATACATTATTTTAGAAAAAATCTACCTTGATACTAATATTCGTACAAGGACTACAACATATTATGAACCTATTATTTGAGTATTAAATTATATCTGTACTACAACTATATTAATACAATATAAACAATTAAATCAAATTTACAAAAATTGTTGTTATCTTCTAAAATCAAAATAATCATTATTATACACGTAAATATACCTAATGTCTAATAGAATGCATTTTATGTATACTACTATATTGACGATTAAAAATTTCGAAATAAACATTGCAATAAGAATATAAGAATTCAGTCATAGAAGTGCCTAACAATGTTTTTTTTTTGGAACTAAAGTTGAGTACTTGCAATTTAACATATTGAAATTACAGATGAACTGTGTAAGTAGTACCAATATAATGAAAAAACGTTGGTATACTGATATTATATTGATATGCGTCAATATTTTTACATAATATTATTATAATTTAAATAATGAAGTAGTTACTTAAATAAATAAAAAAGGCTCTTGATGACATTTAATACATAACTATTGGCAAGTGTTTCCGTACATAATAATTAGTAGATACAATAATTATAACAAATTAATATAATGTTTTATTATATAAAATTTAAAATTGCTATGTTATATTGAAGGATAACAACTTAAGAGGTACTAACGAATCCAAAGTTTTAGCTTCCGTGATTTTCTATTTAATGTGGCAAAAAAATACCGAAGGAATTTTCTGACATTGTTATAATTTTATAAATTTGACCGCAAACATTATACTTAGTGAATGAGTATGTCTTGTTAGCAATATGATTATATATTTTATACAGTATGCACACAGATTGCATTTATTAAAAATGATTTTATATTTGCATAATATAATATTAGGATATATAGAATAAAAATTGATTATAATAATTATTTTATTTAAGTACACAGTTAGGTACAATATTTATAGTTGAATAAAAATAAATCAACAGATTATTATAGAGTATATAGACTATAGTCCGTGTAATGCATTATACTATTGAGCTAAGTATTATCAATAAAAATTATTTACACATATAAGTTAGTGTTTATAATAATAATACTATTAATAGTTCTTAACTATATTTTGTATACCTTTATTAAACTTATACTTTTATTTAATTTAAGTATATACACACTAATGGAAAATTAACAATGAGTATAGTTTGACACCATTAAATAGCTTTAAAACAATCATGTAGGACACTTCCAATAGAAAATAAAAACATAAATAACAATACTTAGACACAGAGTCTTTTAAGACAACTCTTCAAAATTATTCTATTTTTATTTTTTAACTGTTGAAAAAGTATTAAAAGTAAAAACAAAAAATTTAATATAGAATTTGGCAATGATCTTTTAAAGTATTATTTATGACCATGAATAAGTAATTATAATGTTTAAATAATTTAAGCTATGATTATATTTTTTTAGCTAGATTAAAATTAATTAAATGTTACTACAAAATAATATTTGAAATTAAAAACGATATCCAATATCCATTCATATTGTGTCTGAAACAATCAACAGGAAGTTCTATTTTAATTTTTATGTTTTCTGTTGTGACATGTATGACAAATATTTTTAGTGACCTGAGTTTTTTTGGCACTCAAAAGAGACGCGTAATTTCTTATCAGATTTACTGATAATGTGGTTACAAACAACACAAAAATAGATGGATAAACAATATGGGGCCATAAGTATTAACAGGCAAAAGAAAAAAAAATTAAAAAGCCAGACCAATTTCTATTAATTTACGTCCATAAAAACGGAAATCAATTTTTAAAGAATTCCATTGAGATTATTCTGTAATTTGAATGAATACGATTTTGCACGTTTATAAAACGTTAATATAATTCAGGTTTAGATAAAAGTATCAAAATTATAAGTAATGCTACAAATCTGTTATATTTAAGGTTCATATACGGAAACTTCAAGCTATCACTTTATATTACAATATTATTATTATCTTTGTGATAATTTATCATACCTATATTACCGGTATATCGAGATAAATTGAAAAAAAATGTTGATTTAAATTCAATTAAATGCAGTGTGATGGTATACGTTTATCAATATTTAATATTAATTTTTCAGTCACAACAAAAATGTAGGTATCTATTTTTTTCTAACAAATTAATTTATTAATATTACACTTGACATTTTTAGATAATATAAAACATAATTATATAGGTAGTTATATAAAGTGTGTTGAAATGCTTATACAATTAATTTTATATATTGTACATACATAAATATATGATTAAAAATGACCAATATCATCCATATGATAAACAGGGTAATAAACTTAATATGTAAAACAAGAAACATTGATGTTAATTGTATCGATACCATCAAGTTGAAATGTTAAATAGACAAGATATTTTTCGGTCGAGTCAAAAGTTAAAACGACTATCAATATTAATGCATCGCTAGTCAATTGCCCAATTGCACAGGCGATATGTGATTAATACGAAAACAAAAGACCTAGCGTCAATGGATTTCATCCTACCCATTTTTAAACACGTGTCCTTATAAAAATGTTTTTTAAAAATTTAAAAGAAAACCAGCAGACACAAAATAAAATCCACCAAATAAGTAATCGGATTTTCCGCGCGTGAACAAGAAAAAGTTCAACGCACATTGCGAAAGTTTTAACCGCATTAAAATGTAATTCACCAAAAGCTGCGCGTAGTCAACGGTGGCGGCAATCTTTTTCCCAAAGGCAGGAAGCAAACGACATTCGACGACACCTTCACCGATTTAATCAAAGGTTTTTCCTTCGGAATTCGATTTTATCTCGGTTGATTGTTTGGAAAAAAGCCTTACGGAAAATACCAAAATTGCCAAAAAGTCATTAAAGATTCTACTTTATATTTAAATTTTTTTGGTTTTTTCATATATCTATTATTTAGGTTGTTTTTCAAATATTGTGTTTGACTCAAAATCGTACCTACTTTTTATAAACAGTATAAATATATGTCCATGTTATTTACTAAATAAAAATTAAAAAAATGAATAAACTATAATAATCTATATTTAATACGCACATAGTTAATTTTAATGCATATGCTTTATCCATAGGTACATATTATAACTGTATATAAATAAATATATACCTACCTACACATGTGTATTTATATATTTTATATAATAGCTGCCTATGACATAATATTATATAACTAACAAAGTTATAAATTAATCAAGAGTATTTAATACTTAATGCATCGGTCCACTTGTATCTGTTAACACGTATTATGTTGTTCTTCTATCTATACTAGTTTTTAATAAAGTCGTGAACATTTCTTTAAAATTCACCCAAAAGATCATAACGAACATAAAACTAAACATAAATTATTCATCAAATCATAAGATAAGTGAATAGGAAAAGAAAGACGAGTGCTTACATCTATATAATATAGTTTTTACATAGGTAGGTACTTCACGTTTTTATTTTTTATTAGTCACGTTAATATTTTTGTGCCTATTATAAGGACCTATTCTAAATTGGTATTCATAATTTTTTTATTTTAAATCGAAGCACACTTAGCTGCTTATTATGTTATCATGGATGACGAAGTTAGTGAAAGATATTAATATGCATATCACATACACTTTTTAATATTTTCTAACCAAAAACCAAATAGTTTAATACTTATCGAGGACATATTATCTGAATATTTTTTTTAGTATGTATAATTTATCAACACAACCATCAAATCAGTCTCTTAACCACTGAGGATAATTAATTTAAAATTATTTCTAATAAATTCCTAAGACATTTAAATATTTTCTATAGTATCCGCGTTACTTAATACAAGTATTTAAATGGAGTAATATCATTATAGTAATTTAATATTTTATTACTTTTTTTACTCAATCGTCCTCAACGTGTAAAATGTGGCGATCAACAATCGTTAATCTAAACTGATTGAAACCAAATGATTTCCCAACCAAATATGCTCGTTGTTGATATAGTCGAGTCGTAAACTATAAAGGTTGTGCATTTTCATTAAATGCTCACATTAACTAATTTATTTAAAAATAAATCCAAGGCCAGTAGCGAGATCCAAGTCAAATTTTTTCCTAGGACGTCATGTCAACACCCCGAAAACTGTTTATCATCGCACATACGACATACATGACAAAATATCCATTACAAGTAAGTGATTAAATTGCAGCTCATATAACCCATCTTACTTGATTTTCTCAGGTCTAAATTTTAAAATTACTTCAATCCTATCATAATTTCCTAATTTATTTTCAAAGTTCCATATTTCAATTTTTTTTTAAACGACAGCTCTTAAATGTATTTTTCTTTGATTAGTTCCCTCTGTCTCTATAAATCTTTATATGTCGATAAAAAAAAAACAATCTACTTTCTAAAACTTATCAATTACAATGAATTAATTATTCGTATGTAATTTTTTTTGTTGAATAGAAATTGTTCTTAATTTATATATTAACATAAATATTTTTGTCTAACATCATTGTAGCATTGAATTGCTACTGATCAGTAATGTTGTTAAAATTAAATTATTTTAGCTTAAAGTAAACAAAAAAAAAAACGGTTTTAATTTTTTTTAGACGCATCATTAAATTATTGGTTTTGGTAACTTCATAAGTGTATAACAGACAAAAATAAATAACGTCAACAACTTTTATTTTCAATATCTATTTTAAAATATTATACTATCGTCAAGATTGAGATTTCGTATGATAGACATACAGTTTTTCACAGGTGCATTTAAACGTAAATACTATTCGCACTCCCTCCGGAACACACTTTCAAATATTATTAACGTCAAACAACTAGGTAACGTTAGATTTCGTTATGTATATGTCAAAAATAAAATATTTAGTTTAGAAAAAAATGTCATGAATATCACATTTTCATACTAAAATACTTTGTCAAATATATGGGTATTAAAATAAATGTTCACATATTATATAATATGCATTTTACACAAAGTAATCGTTTTTATTATTCGTTGGAATTTAAATTAAAACAAAATTACCAACGACCATTCAGTAAAAAAACTGCTTAATCAAATTTTGACGATTAATATTTTTTTTATTATTAACAAAATCCAAAACATTACAACCTAAATGTAAAATTGTGTCAACAAATCACTCGCAATTTAATATAAAAATATTTTGTAAATTTCAAAGCATAAAAAAAAAATCGGGGAAATTCGAAAGGTAATATTTAGGAATATTTTAGGAATACTATTGTGGTTTAAAATCATTTATCATTTATCTTAAATCCTTGTTGACATTCTCGGTTTTTAATATAATTTAATTTTAAAATCTATTAATTGCGTTTAATACGCAATAATGCATTACAGTAGGAAAATTCAAACATTTATTGAACTATGTACTTTTCCCGATATCCAGATCCATGGTTTATATATAATAACAGACCTATAGTCGTAAAAAGGAAAATTAAAAATTGTATAAACAGAATTTGAATTTGAACGGGGCGTGCTTACTAAAATATAGACAAAGTATATGTTTATAGGATGCCTGAAATGCACGCTGCATTTAATTTGCTGTATTATCCTCCTTCAAAAAAAAATGTCACGAAAAACTAAAGCTTCAGAAATAGAAATTTCGACTGGATGGACAATAGACGGAAGGTTGAAGAAAGATACTGTACATTAATTATTGATGTATTTCCCAAGCGGTTTTTTCCTCACCACACCGATATCGCAGGCCAAAGTATACGAGGTTGAGGAAGCTGTCGAGTTAAGACGGTGATTGATGAAGTACTTACCGATGATCTGTGCCTGTGCAGGGCGCGTGTTTATTATATAGGTGTGTATTACGATATAAGAAGAGAACAAAATAAATAGGTGTTCGCATATACCTGGGTCACGGTTAATGGTAAATGTGTCAAAACTACCCGATTCCTCGGTATGTCACCCCCTTTTGCCGACCTTGTGACAAAAACATTTCGACCATTTTGATTACAATATCAAACAGCAAGTACATGTATTTTATATGTAGATACACCAAAATATATGACACTCAATATAGGCACACTTTTTAAACAATATCCTACTATAGGAAATCGACCATATATACAGAGAAGATAATATTATTATACATATAATTTTATATTACATTTGACGAATCGACGTGTAATACTCGTGTTAAAGCAATATAATATTATGGAATTCCATATGTCAAGTGAGTGGGGACGCGAGGTCCCCTGTCATATGCTAAACGCATACCGTATATTTGTCATTGGCAGTTGCGGGGCTCGGTGAATAATTAGCTCAGTAAGTATAAACGATCATCCGATGAAAATTATAATGTATCATATCCTTTTGAACAGACAAACTAAATGTTCAACATATTTGCTAAGTGTACACTATGCATTTATACATATTTGACTTAAATCATCGACCAATATGGAAATATACTCTCAAACATATTTTTTCACAAATATTTTTAAAAACTATTCAAAAGCATGCATTCACCCTTTAATAAAAAATTGTCTATTCAACTTAACAGTAGGTACCTATATATAGGATAAACTTATGTATTTAAATTAATCTTTACTTTTAAGACAATTTTCGGTACTCGTCTAATATGCTACCTACCGCTACTTCGTTGGTGTAGTATGCTACCTGCCGTAAAATAAGCTACCTACCATAAAATAATAACAAATTAACAATAATTTATTACTAAATAATTTATTAATTTACCGTTGTCAAGTTGAAACTGGTATTTGATACACCCAATACCATACTAATTCAACAATTTCATTAAATGCTAAACCACTATTACTTTTACCATTTTTATCGTAATATGTAAAAAAAGGATTTTTTTTCTTAAAGAGTGATAAGTTTGACAACCTTTTTTTTGACATCGTAAATAAGTAGTTTTTAATAAATCACCATTTGAGTCTCTTTTACGATTATTTTTTTGATATTCTTTCAACGTACCTCCACAAATAACACCATCTTTTAATTTGGAACAACTACCAAGTTCTGGGAGCAAGTTTCTCTCTTGAAGATAATTAACACATGTTTCCTCATTACATATTATATGCCCGTACAAATAGCGCATTGATTTATTCATTTTTGTTTATTTTAAAATAAAAAAATAAAAAGTAAAACTCGCAACGAATAGGATACTTACACGAACACAACACTGCAGACACAATATAGACTAAAATAATATATCTAACAGTAAGTTATCATGGGTCTTGGTGGATCAGATATCATAATGGCTATTAAGATATAATTTCGTACAACTGCTATAATATGTATTGATCTTAATGACTCAAATGTACTTTCCTGTAATAAAATGAAATAAAATAAAAATAACTATGGTAGGTAGCATACTACACGCATACAGTGTTTTGGTAGATACCATTTTATGGGTAGGTAGCATATTAGACGAGTACCCAATTTTCTATCAACTAATTTATTTAGGATTATTTGAGCTTATTGCAGTTTTATTGTAAGTGTTTTTAAATATCAATTTATAAGGGACAAATTAAGAACAAATGTTATACAATTGTTGTAATTGTGTTAATCATCATATTTTATGTTAAATTTAATTTTCACAAATGTAGGTAGGTACACAAGTGTATACTATATAATGAATCACAGACTACTAAAGTACTAAGTACCTATTGAGTCATGACATACGAGATTATAGTTAAATTAGACTAAAAAGGCATGATAAACGAAGTCACTCTCTAAGCACTAAAATATCTAAATATTGCATTTATTCATTTAATAGAGAACAGAATTTATAAGGTGGCGTCTGAAGGTTTAAATATAATATTTTAAATAAATATTGAAAAATTGAAGCCAATTGAGAGATTAATATAATATTCAACAGTACCAGCCTATATAGACTAAAAGGATATTATAACTTTTTTATTCTTAAAATTGTACTAACTAACAAAAAATAATTTGGCACTTTATTAGTCTGTTACAATTTATTAATTTATTAAAAATGTATATGGTGCGTGTAAGTATTTGATCGGATAAGGTATTTTGGAGGATTCTGTTATACATTTCAGGGGTGATTTTGACTTCAACACATTATTATTATATTTCGATAAGACGTAACGAGTGTGACGTAAGTAATTTTTCGAAACTCGTTTCGGCATGCCCGCGCCAATTCATCACCCGCTGATGTGACTATCAGAGGTGTTAGCGGATAAAATTTGAATTCTGGGTATGTAGTCGAGTGGCGTTAATCTAACCTCTTCTCGTATATAATATAACACATAGTATACATATATACATATATATATATTTATAATACTTGTGGTGTTTATATACCTGTAGTGTATATAATATATTATAGGGAACCATCAATTTCACCCACGCCGCACACGCCAAATCCCGAGTTCTGCTGTTTTGCCCCATTAGACAGCCATCGGGTGTTTTGCCTAACCCACCACCCCCGTAATCAGCAAAATTACATCGTCTGACGTTCTCTTAGTTTTCTCGAAATCCATAGATGTAAGTTTATAAGGAATATACCGTATACATTCATCAAAACTACATACTTATGATACATACAAATTACTATACCTACCTATACAAGTAAACATTTACTTTTTCTTAACTTAGGGATTCGGAAGAAAATAATATAAATAATCACTATAACAATACTAATAGAGCACGCACGCAAAAACCGCGGGAAAACGACAAACGCACGTGTCAATAACTATTATGTATATCGTAAAACCTAATATGGCGAGATGTTTTTGTATTTGTATTCTTACCAAAAATGTTTAAAAATAGTAAGTACAGCAGTATAACATATTAGGTATTGTAAGATGAAATAAAAAACCATTAGTGTACCAATAACATTTTTTTTAATAATATTACAATATACATGTACCTCTGCAATGAATTTTAATGTAACTATAAAAAAAAAAATGGTCAATGTCTCATATTGGCTACCTAATAATTACCTATGTTTCCTGTTTGGTTGAAAGTACATTTTTTCTCGTATAGACAACTGACACGATTCTAATTGCAGCCTACTATAACAGTTAGTATATGTATACAAAATTAAAATCACATTGTTTGTGATACAGTAAGAATTTTGATTTTCACTCTACAAAATACATACGATATTTTTCGTACCTTTAGACCTTGGTACCTAAGAACATGTACTGTGAACCCCGCGAAAACTTTTTGAGCATTCAATGTATGCGAATATAGCAATTTTTCGTCTCGAATTATTGCTTGACTTAAATGTATACGAAACAGATTTTTGGAACCACGAAGTGGTGGGTAAGACTGTAATAGTATCCCCGGAATGCCTGTACCGACAATACGTGTTAGGCAATGAAAACACGACGGATGAAATATGATGTTGTCAAATCTATTTTTATTGGCACACTAGGCACATAATTAGAATTAGTGTAGGTACACGATATATAATGTTATTACAATATTAGACACTCACCTGTGGACTGGGCGAATGTGCCGCCAAAACACAGCAATAATATCGCGTAAACGACGGTGCCGGCGCAAGTCCTCATTGTTATATAAATATAAATATTAATATTATTATCTACTGACGCTGTTTTCTAAATGAATCGCATATGCGGCGTAGGTATTAAACTACGTATATGCGTGGTCGGAAAAAAAAACAACACTCCGTGTAATATTGTTCTTCGGTAGTACAAGATTGTGCGATCCGAACGACGTTTTTATTATAGTATTATGTTTGTGGCAGTTTATCAGGCGATCGAAACGAACAGACCAAAAACAAAATAATAATAAATCTAACCGATTGAAAAAAATACCGTAAATACTATCCAACGGTGAGCAATGGAAACAGTCGTCGGGTCGTTACTATGTACGCGAGTAAAATACGCGGAGAAAAAATCGACAGAAAACGAATAAATAACACGCAGGAAGGCTGCGCGAACGGACCGCCACACGACGTATCAGCGAAACGATCGACTGACGACTGGGTGGCTGGACCTACTAGCTCGTGAACGGATGGCAGTGACGCGGCGTCGGCGGCAACCGTCGCCGCCGCCGCCGCCGCCGCCGGGAGAGGGGTCCAACCCCCCCGCAGCCTACCTGACACGCGCGCCAATTATTCCTTACGCAGCCCGCGTATTGTTGCTGGGTATAGCCTACCTATAATAATGCATCTGACGACTACGTGTCTCCGTGAACGATTTTTAATAATAATTGTATTTTTTTTATTTTCTTAAAACTCATCACAACAGCCTACAATAATAGTTTACCGATCGCCGATCGACAGCGATCTTCGAGGCGCGGTGTCTGTCGGTCGGCGAGCGAAATCGATTCGGCCGAGTCATTTATATTATTGGACGACTCGACTACGAATAATCTGCACATGCCAATCATTATCATTACTGGTATACATAATATTATTATAAACTACGTCATTGGCAAGTGACGACGTCCGTGTCAGGCCTACGGTAATAAAACAAAAAAAAAAATTCAAAAATGTCTCTTATTGACGCTTGTATTCGTTTCAATTCTGTTCCTTAGAGCACCCAAAACCACACCGATAACACTATTTGAACGGATTTTATTTTTAGTTTTAAACCTTGTAGGGAACAATAATTATTCATTGACGAACAAACCATTTAGATGTAATAAGATGCATTTTGTGTAATGCGCAATTGATTGGAAATAATAAGATAACTTCCTATATATTATATTGAATAAATCGCATGCATCGTATATTATTATATTATGTCGGCAGATTTGATAACAATACAAAGTTCCAATTAATTTATTCGGGGAAACAGTAGCAAAATAATATGCTGCGTATTAAGTTATGGATCAAACAGTTTTTATAAAAAATATTACTTTAAAATTCATAAATATTATCATACCCTCTCAAATGATCATCCTGCAGAATACAATTCCCACGATACCGCCGAACCCTGGCCGAGACTAGCGAGCGAGACGAGTGTATAATTCCAGAAATTATTATTCCATTTTTTTCGTAGGTATATCATTGTTATGTGAGTATTTGACATTTTCCTTCGGTAAAAATCTTCGTCTGGGTACGTTACGTAAATTTTATTACCAAGTTTAATGGTCAAAGCCAACAGTATACTATATTCTTAATACCATTTCGGTCCCCCGTAAAGAAAACACGCGCAATCCCAGTAAAGTGAATGTGTACATGAATTCATATTTTACATCAGTTAAAAGCACTGCTTGCTCTGCTCCTCAAATGGTGTCTTGGAAATAAAATATATTTAAATTGCTGAGTAACTTGTTTACGTTACTTAAGGATAGGTACTTACTATTAACTGTTCTAGACTCTAGTGGTTATATTTTTTATGAACCGACTATACTATATCAGTAATATTTATGACCAGTTTTAATTAACGTCTGACATGTTTTTGTTGGTTGATTGGCAGCAAATACAACCCAATTGGTTGAAAAATAATAAACTAATATAAATGTTCTTATATTATTTATTTGACATTGCTGATTAAAAACTAAAAAATTTATGCATGCAACTATGAAAGTAGGAAACATGGAACATTTAAATAAAAGTATTATATTATATGATATACCTATAAACGAGAACACAAATAGTAATGAACGTAATCTAAGAACGAATAAGTATTTCTATAAACGCATGAGGCCTGCATATTCTAAAATATACATGGTTAATTTATGTATTCATGTTAATTTTTAGATTATATTTAAATAAACAGTAAATTATTATTTATCATACACAATAAGTATTTATCTTAAAAATTCCAGAAGTTTGATAAAAATGATATGAATTAATATTTCATACCTTTATTAGGTACTTATATATAATACGTAGGTACTAAATATGTAAATAATTATAATTATATTTTCATAATTATCATTATAAATAATCAGATTTTTTTTATGTTAAGGGTTGGAGAATTTTGGTACAATATTTATATTTTGTAATCTTTTTTTATTCGAAATACGCAATAGGTATATATTTTATAGTTATTTCAACGTATTTGATATGGGTACTACTGTACTAGTAATTAATACTTGAAAATATAAATTTATACAATCCCTTTCAAGTTATAAGACATTAACTAAAGTAGGTATTATAGATAATGATATACAACTATACAAGTATTCAGAAAATACTTCAAGAAGTTTAAATAAAAAATTATTATACTTATTAGATAACTCTAAAATTTTAAATCACATAAAATAAATAATTCTAACTCAGTAATATCTGTATTGAATCTAATTATTTTCATGAAATCGAATTAATCACATTCTATTAAATACATTTCCTCAAAATTAAATTCCTTTGAATTTATTGAAATTTTATTATTTAAATTTGTAAGTACTTGTGTTTAGGTTTTAACTTGTTTATTTAAATACCATAATTATAAAATGGATCAAAGAACTAATTATTAGTCTACTGGCAAATAGAGGTTTATAGTTGTATACCTTTACATACATGCATTTATACATTGTTTTTTGGATACTTTTAAGAGTAACCAATACATTATCTTTTTGTGTATTTAATTCATATTTTTATGGCATTTTAAAGCAGATCCGAGTTCCCGACTTATAAATTGCTGTATTCTATTGACTATTGTGTAATAACTTCGAACTTTATACTTCCAGACTTCAGTTAATATGGTTAAAATGTTTAATAGTTTTTTTTTAAACGAAATATATATTATTATATAGGTAACATTTAATAATAACCTTTTAAGTTATTAATCTAATTTTGCAACCAAATCGATCTTATTTTAAAAATTAAACTTATGTTTAAAGGTATTTGATATTTTACTATTCAATTATCTATTAAGACGATTAGACTTAATCAATTTCAATGTAAAGATTAAGTTGAAAACTTTGAGGTTGTTTTAAAATAGTTAATTCAAACTTAACATCACTCATACCTAAAATTAAATTGTTGCTATTAATTTATCTTAGAAAATAATGAATAAAATTAACATAATTTAATATAAATATTATAAAAAAAAGACAAAATCTAGTAGGTAGCTAAATAAATTAAAACCAAAAATCACATTAATCAGCAAACATTTTCCCTAAAATCTTAAATATTCAACAATGAAAATAAATGTTGAGCTTATACTTAATGTATTTAAACTAATAACTTAAGTATTTTCGAGTTTTTATAGACTAATTTAGTATAGTTAAGTCTTTTCATTTAATAAATTAGATAGATTAATTGATCATTATAAGAACATCAGCTTTTTTTCCGTTTATTTGAAAAATAATAGTTAAGAATTAAGTTAAAATAATGTTAGTACAAATTTATAGCAGTGGTTAAAATTATAAAAATATATTATTTTGTTTAATCACAATGTAGACGCGATGGTTTTAAAACAAATACTTATATATTGGTTTAATTATTTTGTAGACGCACCAAATATATAATTGTCTTAAACACTGTATAAATTTAAACTTTAAGGATCAAATATAAAACCAAATAACAAAATAATCTTTGTTTATGTTGAGTAGGTATTTATTATTATGTCTACAGACTACAGGTTTAAAGTTTAAATTAATCGTAATTTAAAAATATTTCAAATAAAAACTGTTTTATTGTCAAATGTATAGAATATAATCACGTTTAAATATATCATTAAAATTAATAGCAATAATTTATATTAATAAAATTGGTTAAACTCAATTACCTATGGGTTGGAAACGATGAACAATTGTTCTCCTTAAAAGACTATCAAGTACCATTTCCGAACAAATCCAACATCATTTCAAATTATCAACTTTGGATCAGATCTAAACACCCCACTAATCACCATAATACCTCGCACTATCGACTTCAAAATATATGGAAACAAAGCAATGCTACGCATAGTAGTAGTCCTCGATGTAGCTCAGGCCTTTGATCGAGTGTTGCACGAAAGGCTCCTATTTAAACCTATAAAATTCCTCCCTGTTCCATATTACTTTCTAAGTCAAATCTTACATTGAAAACCGTACTTTTTCAGTTCGAATGTCAATAGCTATTCAGTAAATTTACCGATGCTATAAGAGCCCCACAAAGAAGTAACGGATAACTCATTTTCTATACTCCGTTTTTTTTTCAGAACACGCTGAAATCTCTTTATAAGTACCTAAATCAAAAAATAACCTCCAGACAGTGTCTACAAAATCATTTTAACATAATTTAATTGTGATCCAAATACTGGAGGATAAAATTTAATGGTTCAAAAGGTATTTTACATTTTCATTAATCCCGGAAAATTCCACTATCCCCAGTTTCATTTAATAATATCTTAATCCCCGCCACCTTGAAATTCTGGACTTCAGTAGATTTGTCTTAGGAAACCTTGAAATCGTTTCTGGAATCTGTTTCTTGGTTCGTTATGAACGATTAACTCCATAATGACTAAAAAATTCTAACTAAGTTAAACAAATCACACTAGGTAGGTACCTATAATTGTATTTAAAGGCAACCAATCGTCAAAACCAGGTTTATTTTAACCCATCGGATACATTTTTTATGAATTAAATAGGCACATATATATTATATTCTTGTATCACAAGTCACAGGTTTTTTTTTAGTGTTTATTATTATTGATCTATTATATATATTTATATTATATTATATGATATATTTCCGGTTTCGTATTCTACCGAATAATATACAATTTATATGCATAGACCTTATACTCATAGATCGGCCCAATGAATTCAAATCGGATCCATGATAGAGGTCGCCGGTGGTTGTATAAACTATAACTATTTATTATGAAAATATATATATATAACTGAGTTTGTGCATCGGTCCCTCAGTCACTTAATCGGGCCCTTTATCTCGGCTCAAGACGTATACTGTTAGTAATATAGGCAAGCAGGGTCGGTCTTGGAGTATTAGGTCTATGGTTATATGTATACATAACCTACTTAAGTTTAAAGATTTTTATAATAAATCTCGTCATAGAGTACGTATATATACGTATGCACTCTATTCATATTAATTATTATAAGTATTAATATATTAATACTTATAATAATAAATATGAAATTGAAAACAATGTTTTCAAAAAAATTATATTTTCTTTACCGAATTTTTAAATGTTATAAGACTGTACGAGTTTGTGAAATGTTTCTCGATTCAACGATGTTACGTTACATAATTTATCAAGATGTATCAATTACGTTCATTATTGAATATGAGAATAATCTGCTGAATCCATTGTTTCCCAACTAGCTTGATGTAAAAATGCATTGTCATGGGTGTCGTGAATGCATAATCAGTCGTGGTAATGAAGTCTATCAGTGCATGCACCTACATTTCAATATTTCATGCTACCGTTCAGACAAAATACTTACTTAAAATTATACTTATTTAAGTTATTGAAACATAAGATTAAAAAAATTGATCGCTGCAAAAAAAAATTGTTATATTTAGGTATAATAATGCAGGGTAGGTACCTACTTGGCTACTTACAATAAAGAGCTTAAGCGATAAACTATATTTTCGTTAATCACAATTAATGTATAAATATTTCACGTACCTTAACTCATATTAAGTTAAGTATTGCATGTACGAAATCATGATGTTCAATATGAAATTGGATGTTTCGAATTTTGTCATTAAATTAAATAGTAACATTTTTTTAAAATGACTTATAAATAATAATGTAAATACAACTATTGAATTGTTCTATAATTGTAAAACGTCAGTACAGAATGACTAAAAGTCATTTTATTAATTATTATACTTAAACGAATAATCATATTAGTATAATTTACTAACTTTATTAGTACCTAATGATATTCTCCAACTAAAATAATGTAATTATTTGCTATAAACTGTATTAGGCAAGATATTTTACTCTTATGTCAGTAAAAAAAAAATCAAAATAATCTTACAACGTATGACAATGTTATGTACAAACATCAAACAGGCAACATTTCGCCAAGTTCAATCGATTACCGAAGATATATTTTGTCAGCTATGTAAATGTTGGATGGATGCCAGTGAATTGTTTATTAATGATTTGTTATTTTCTATTATATTTATTGATCATGAATATTCACTATACATTTGTTAATTTTTATTTAGAGATTACTGCATAATCAAATTGTGTAGTAAATTCAGCTTGTTAAATAGATTAGTCAAACTAAGTGAATTTACTACATATATCTTGCAACTCTTTAAAGAAGTAATTTAGACTTAATATATGACACGTTCATTGTACATTGTACATTAGTTTCATTTTAATAGCGTCGCGTGCGAAATTGATTACAAAACTTTATAATAAAATCCATATTAAACACTGATGGGTATAACATGATGATATTAATCGAGTAAACTAACAAGACATTCACAGAAATTTAGCTATTCTACATTAATTATTATTTTTCTATTTATCCGTACATCTAATACCAATGTATACCTGTATGTTCTTAAAAAAATATGTACGCAATACCTATGTTTTTAGATTTTCAATCAAATTCTTAATTTTGGAATGTACTTATTATGTTTTTACGGTAAAATGTACACACGTGGTTTAAAGAATACATACTGTGAGTGTGAATTGTCCTTATAAATAGATACCTACATTAATAATAAATTACCTATACCTATTGTGATTGACATAGTATTATAGTAATATTACAATATTTTTATTAAATAATAAAACCACCTAAATAAAATAGCAGTTTCAACTTTATTTACTTATGTCTTATCATATGTAAATACTGAATGTCCTGATTAAATAAATATATATATATACGTTCTTTCAAATAAAAACATTGGAATAAAAAATAAAGCATATTGATAGATAGATATTTCTTACAATACGCCCACAATATAATTAGAGATTTTTTTTTCATATGCATAATATGATTTACATATATATGTATATATATATAGATATTTCGATTATAATGTTCTCTGCTTATTGGAAGTTATTTTTATCATTTGTGTAACCTAAATTAAGGATTTTTTACGTTACGTACGTTTTACCGATGTTAATGCGGTTACGTAGATATTCTATGAATACACAAAAACGTATATTATGTTATCTACTAACTGTATGTTATGTCATGAAATTTTGACTTTGTCAATTTGTCATCATATAATCGAACGATGAGAGGAAGCTTTAGAACAGCACTTGTATAATAATCAGACTGCAGATTTCCCTTTTCGCATTTCCACATCATCTCACTCAGTGTGGGCTCGGTATCTGACATAATAAAATATTATTGTGTTATTTTACAGTTGCAAATATGATTTGTTATAACAATACGATTCATGGGAGGCTTTTTTGATTATCAATATTACTGTTTAATTTTTTATACAAAAACAATTATACTCATCAAATCAAATAATATCATGGTGTTAAACGGGAGCGTTGCCCAATAATAATACATTTTCTAAAAGTTGATATTGTTTATTTTTGAATAGGTTAAAATCTAAACTTAATAATTTATAAATCGAAAGACACCCGTAAGTTGCATTTCTTATACATTTAGTTTATACCAATACAACTTACGTGACTATATGTACACACAATCTGTGACAATCTGGTAGTCGTGTTGTGGTCGACAATCGGTATTTAAATGGATCCGAATTATTCGAAAAATAATTTCGAAGTCAATAAAAACAAATCGTAAATTATACTTTTGGCATATTTTTATTATGGCATAACTATTATGTATGATTTGTTTCTGCAGCACAGTTTTTTCTTCGTTCAAATCTAATAAATTACGGTTCAGAAATAAAATTGCAAGAATCGCTAATGAAAGAAATCGTCCACTGTTGTTCATTATGATCAGCGAGTGATCTTTATGTATAAAAATCTGTATTAATGAACCACCATCCCCCAACGTGGAAGGCTACGAACAACCACCACGCGTTTCCTAGTATCCGTTCTCCAATACCCTTCAATAGAAGTACAGGCGATCGCGATTCGCACGAATGCAAAAATAATAAGCGTAGAAAATAAGTCAATATTATCGAGAACCCATTATTTTACATAATATATATTGCAGTAAGTTATACAATCATAATATGGAATTGAATAGTTTTTTTTAACATTTTCATAATATTGGTACTATTTTTTTTTATTGAAATAGGTTAAATAGATTAACCATTTCACGCTTGTACAGTAAAGATACTCATAACGTACAATTTCTTAAGTTAAATTAATAGTTAACAGTCATTTATAATAATGATAAAAATATATAGTGTATGATAATAACAATAGTTCTTAGTAATTCAATTTACGCTTTCCATGTATTTTTAAAATCTTAGATGCTATGATTTTTTTACCAAAATCAATAGGTATGACTTATATAATATTTAATTTTTAATTTGGAAATATTCATTTAAATTCAAAAAAAATCAGGTCTAAAGATAACTTCTAAGATAACTAAAGGTAAATTCTGAGAGGTCAAGTTTGACTTTTTATATAGTGCAAGGCCGTACCTTTGGAACGGCAGGGTAATGGTTAAACCCCTCCCTCGAAATTTTGTTCTGTGGACGACCTTAATACAATGGTTACTGGGTTAACCTGTAAAAAAATAAACTTATTCATTTTTTTTTGTTTTGTATAAAATACAAAATCTAATAAATAAAGAAAAAACATAAACGAATAAGTTTATTTTGTCTGTAATATTGTTATAAATGTATAATGTTTCACAAACAAATATTTGATTCTCCTTTTAAGTAATTGATTTTATCAATAACATTTAAATATATACGTATAATTATTAAAATAATCAGACGTCCAATTAAAAAAAAATGTACAATAACAAATACCGATGCTTTTCTCACTAAACAGCGTACACATCATACATAGTACACAAATTATAATATACTTGAGTAAACCTTATATTGTTTTAGTAAAAATTGTAAGATTTTTTTGCTGAATAAGGTAACCCTTAAAAAATAATTTTATCTGATATTTGTTTTGGGGGTAGGCAATCTCTGGAAAAATATAAAGGTATTATACTAATATACTATATAAAGATATTAGGTACTATATTTTATGGTAAGTATATTTAATCGAATAATTATATCATATTAATGATTCACATAATATGCCACATTGGAATCGCTGTCCGGTAACGTTCGAGGTCAATAATAATTATAATCCATAAAGCATCAGTACCAGCCAACTTAAGTTTAGATAAATAAATAGTCACAAGGTCGTAACGGCGGGGGGGGGTCTAGAGGATTTACAACAAATACTTATAGTCCATAGACAGGCACATAACCGAAAATTAAGTGACGTTTCTACGAGCTTGCAGTGTCATTTGTTAGCCCAAATAATTAAATTGTTTATATGTTTCAACGACGATGAAAATTAAAACCATACACTCTGTATACTCAAAAATAACAAATTAAGTTTTGCCTTGAGAAAAATCATACACAACATAAAATATTATCAGATTCATATTAATATGACTAAATTCATTCATTGGTCATCAAAGACGACTAAGTTTTTAGAGACAACAGATAATAAGTTTTTTTTTTTATTTCATAATTTTGAATAATTTTTGTCATAACGCATAATATTATTGCAGGCGTGCAGTACCTACAGTTCAATGCAATTGCTGCATATGCACTCAAAAGGTATACAAATAGCGAGCAATTAAAATAGACAGTGTGGTTTTAGTCCGATTGTAAAGTACACAGAATAAGTGTATTTATTATTAACCTTATGTTTAACTAACTGTGCCTAACAGTAATTTACACTGCGATGAGTTTTCTTTTCCGAGAGAAGCAAACGCGTCGACAAATTGTTCTGCAGGTCTCGCACATCCATACATAACACAACGCAAAATACTTTCGGATACTTCCGTTTGTAGAGCAGCTCGCTGTTCGGCGATATCATCTGGCTGCACGTAAAGCTACCTGTTTAAATTTATATATATATATATTTTATGAAATCACGGAAATTAATAGTGTTTACTGGAGTTGTTAGGTTTGGTTAGGCGAGTGTTAAAAAGAATGTTATTCAACAGTTATTTTGCCTGCTCTCGGTTTAATAGGTATATGTATATATACTATCAAAGATATGGACTTAAAAAGTGAACTAAGAAATATCATTAATTTTTTATATTAACTATTAAGTAAACAATTTAATATTAAAAAAAACAAACCAACGAATTACTCATTTTATAGTCCAAAAAAAATAACTACATTATAATATATTGCTAGTTGCTATCAACATAACATTTAATAATAATAATCCAACATTGGAAATGTTTTAAAGTTTAAAATGCATAATTTTCAATACCTTAATTACATTTTTTTCAAATCCATATCTTGTTGAATTAGTTAAAACTTGTTTAATATTTACTTTGTGATAAGTGAATGACTAATTGAGAAATATATAAACTTTGAGGAAACGATAAATATCTGTAGTAGCTCAGTAGGTAAGTACACAACTCTTATCTATTTACGATTAATAATCATATAAGTTTTAAAACGGAGTACTGAAATAAATTATTAATGTTAACTGTTGAAGTCAGTACATCCGACGATATTATTACTATGATGTTGATTTAGATCCATCCCTTTTTGTTTATAAATTTATAAATTATTTTTTGAACTCTACACATGAATCTTAAAAAATATAAAATTGAGAAGAATTCAATACATGGCTCATAAACTCAATTCCCGGTGAGTATACAGTATAGGTACTAACATACTCGCCAAATCAATAGCATTAAACAAGCGACGTCATCAAGTATACAAATTCGATTAGATTTTAACTTCAGTGGCGCCGAACATACTCCTCAGGAGGGGTGGTTGCCCTCCTATTATATGATGGTAGGTGGGTGGGTGGTTGATCAGGATAGTCTGTGGATATTTCACATTGTTTAATTATAATTTATAAGTGATTAATGTATTGATGGATTCACTCACGATGGTTTCTTGTGAAAAGGACATTCCAGCTAGATTAAGTAATCAAATGTTTTGTTTTTTATCATATGGTCCATGAACCATAATATACATCATAGGTACAGTCATATTATATAGTTACACTCAACCACCTGCTTTAACATCTTATTTTTTCAAATATCACACTAAATAGTCAGTAAAATACGAGTATACGACATAGGTTTATAGGGAAAATGTAAATAAATTCAATGTTATCGGAATAAGTAACAGACAAAAAAAATCAGCTAGGTAGCTCAATAAGTCATAACAAAATATTCGTGTGGGAATGAGGAAATAATAAACGTCAATTATATTGTTGTCACCAAGCCAGGAAAATAATTTAAATAAAGATTTTATACTTTATTATTTTGTAGTTTATCAATTTCACTAATCAATTAATTTTATAAATTTTTGACTACAAAATCGTTTGTACATTTTATTATTTTTGTAAAAATTGAAAATTTTAATTTTAATAAATAAAAAATCGTGCCCATGTACCTATCTTTAATATTATTAAATATTATCTACAATAACAACTTATGAAGAAAGTCATACCATTTATTTACATTCTCGAAATGTATTTCTATTCAACTTATGGCTATTGAAAGGAGTGTGGGGGTGAGGTCGTATCACCCACCTTTTCATATTTATAACTCTGAGTGGGTATCCCTGCAAGTATGTAGTCGCTCCTCCTATTCAATTTTAATTCGGCGCTACTGTTTAGCTTTGACAACATTTTTATAATAACTACTAACTACTAATCGTTTATATTACTCGTATTTTATCTTTATTTGTTTGTTAATTTTATCTTCAAAAATACTTAAGTATATTATAGTAGGTGTTTTAAATTATTATTGAGGACGCCAAGTGTTCATAAATTATTTACTCAGGCAGGTATTACAATGGTTATGAATATTATTGCTGTTTATGCCTTTAAATATAAATTAATAAATACTTCAATTTTAGGCTGCGATATATACTGTAAGCAATTATTAAACCTATCTAGTGTAAAATGCAAAACTAGTAATATGTTTGTTGTTTTATTTTAATAAATCAAGTCCCCGACAACTATACAAACAAACAGATAACCATAAAGATTTGATTGTGACAATTGATCAAATATATTGATAATGCGAGCCTCCACCGGTGCAATAGAAAACAACAGTCAAACAGACATTGCTGACAGGTATTCGAAATATGGGTTATTCGAGCTGTCTGTGCACCCAGATGGTGTTGGCGGGCTTCGCTCATTATCATTTATCAACGTAACGCCGTTACATATAAAATGTTTATAATATTCGTTATATTTTATTATAATATCGTGTGTGCTTGCTTGTACATTATAAGTTATAACCGTGGATCGATTTTCAATCAGAACGTAATTATTACAAAAACGTACTGAATGCTATACTCACGTCATCGGTGTAATAATAATATAATATACCGCTATGTCCTATAAATGTGTATTGGATATATATATATATTTATCGGATGGTAGAGTTTCCCCCTTTAATGTGGTATAATAGTGGAGTCTGGGTCACAAAATACATAATATTATGTATCTAAACACACGGTGTATTTTAATATTGAAAATTATTGTACATAATTCGAATTATTCGAAAATTCCACACTGAAATAACATTTAAATATTATGTCATATTTTCCAGATCCGCCTGGTAGGCATATCATCGCACGTCTCGACAAATCCAAAGGCGAATGGGTTATTTTATTCCTGGTATACACGAATCGTATATTGGCGGAGAAAGAGGGAAATATGCGAAATCGCGAAGTATAAATCAGACATATATTTACCTATACATCATATACTATTGTCGTAAACAGCACCAATATTGTGCCAAATCGTACACGCGAATACGTGATATTATAATATTACGAGTCGGACGTAGTGCAGTATTTTGCACGTGCTGCAATACGTCGCTGTTGCGGGTGTGTGCGTGTGCGCGTGTGTGTGCGTCGAAGACGAGTGGGCAAAATGTTATGCGCCGAAGAAGAAATAAGTTTTTTTCGCTAAACTCACCCTAGCCACGTGCAGTGTAGGTCGTAGGGTGTTGGTAAGTATTGTGTATTGTGCGTGCAAGATGCAACGTACATAATATTAACACGTTAGACGCGCGTAGGACATCAGGTATATATATATATATCACGCAGACGTCGCTTAGTTAGAATATCATTTTAAATATTATCCGATCGTCGTCATACACTCCCCGTACGGGTACTGCAAGTACGTAGCACATCGGGTATATTATATTACCACGATCTCGCTTAGTTAGAATGTTATGTAAAATAATTGTCCGATCGACGTCACACACTCTCTGTATATAGGTACAGACACTGCGGGTATCCATTAAAACCTGTGCGTCGCATTCAAACCCGTCCGACTGGCTATGATGACGTATATAATATGATACACAAGTAGTGTACAGGCACCCGATAATATTCTTGTGAGTTGTGAACACCATAACGTCATATTTTTTATGTTGGTTTTTTTGCGTCTCGTAAAAGTACACAATATAGTGGCAGCCGCCGCCGGATACGCATCCACATCGTGGCCATAATGGAGGTACGCTGATTGCAGAGCGAATCGTTTCAATTCGTCTCCGACCAAAAGGTTTTTGTTGATATACTCGTATATTAAATAGGAGCGGTGTGCGAAAATAGACTTTATTTTACTCACTCGTTATATTTTGTTAGTCGCTTAATATTTTTCCCGCACAAATGCATAATAACTCATCAAACCCAATACGATTCACCTTTACCGTTAACGTAGGTAATTAAAAATTTGTTTACTCATCCCATTTTATTCTATACCAATAATAATAAAATTACCTATTATTATAATCATTATTAATCGTAGCCTTGGATTAAAAATGTTGTATATTTAAATAATTGAACTAAACACGTATTATATAATGTCACAATGTACCTTTCCATTTCCTATAACTATACATTTTTTTAAAAATATAATATGATATTGACGTAATTAATAATTAAAAAAGTGCCCGGAAAGTACCCTGAGGTATACAACTCGAAAAATACATAAGTCGAATTTATTTTTATTTCCCTAGAGATTTGAGTTATCGAGACTTGACTGTAATAGGAGCACGGCGGACAAAGGTTAATAGATATCAATGTTTAATTATTTGAAAAATTATATTTGATGTGAGTGATGTGTAGGCGAATCCCACACGCACTGATCTGTTTGACCTATAGGTACAATTCGTCGAGTACCCTCAAAAATTAACATCTATAACACTGTATAGATACTTGTTTGCTTAACCCAGTTAACCCTCAGAAATGGATTATTGACGTCTACTTTTTCAAGTCATAATCGTTCGTTGCTGACCTCCTACTGTGATATATCTGCTCAGACTGCTCTGAGATAAATTGTTTCGTAGACACAACTCCAGAATATGTCACAACTCTAAAGAAAAAATCAAAATATATTTATGTATTGTAAAATAATAAGAAATTATTATATTACAATACATTTATCACGTACGGACATCAATACACACACACAAACACACACACACACACACACACACACGACTGCGTTTATATAAGTAAAACCATTGATTATAAATACAGTCAAACTCACCTTTATCTAATATTTATACTTATTGTTAATTATTGGGCTTTTCGTTGCACACATTCGAATGCACTACTTTTAAGAATAATTAACATCTGTCATTATTCCTTCATAGTAACTGCTTTTTTGCTTGTAACTTGAATAATAATTACAGTATAATATTTATTTTCATTTTCAAATGTTTAGTCATAATTATATTTAGGTTCTTGTAATATAGGAACTGTATATACATAATATTACATTTGATCATATGGCTGGGTGTATTTTAATTGTTATTATATAATATTATATTTTATCATAACATCTAAGCTGCAAATAGGTAAATTACTATTATTATAATAATTGTAAATGTTTACTTTTTTTCCACAGACATTTGTAATGCGATTAAAAACGGAATGCAGAAATGTTAATTATTTTTCCAACAACTTTTCACGTGTATGCGAAACGTCAAAAAATAAATCTCTTTCATACAATCGAGAAAGGTATTACAAATAATAAGAACTAAGCGCTTTTTTAACAAGTGAGATGTCACCAAAGAATTTGGTATAATTTATTATATTTTCACTACTTGTTAATATAATACAATATGATTACTTGTAATTTCATTGTTTTATATTTAAAAAACAAAAGGCACGGAAAACTTTAAATACTTTTTGTTTCAAAACAATTTTTTAATTAGATATTCAAAATTGTTTTGGTGTTAAACTTTAACATGAGTGAAACTTGTCCGTTATACGATTTATATGTACTAAATAATAATGCATAATAATTTTATAATTTTAGCAACTTGTATATTATGTACATATCGTATAAATAGGTAACGCTACCAAGTAAAAGCATAACTTTACTCCATCATAATTAACAATGATTATATAATATGTATAGGTACGTTTATATTATTTCAGACATCATAGCATTCGAATATAGTCATAAAACACTACAATGAGTTGATATTTAACAATAAATATAATGATACGTATTTCTTCATATTTCATCGATGTCGGTCTCGCGAGATTAAATTATATTTACTAAATTGTATTATATTCTGAATGCAAGGAAAAAATCTAAATATACCGCGTATAATATTTTAGTTTATAAACTTAATTCAAATAATAATTTAGTTGTTAGAAAAAAGTACGCAGCTGATAAAGTAAATACGTTATGAGTTTATGACTTATGAGATATAACCGTCACTAATATTTAATTGGGCGTAATTTATTTTATTTATTGGAATTTATTATTCAAAGTGCTAAGAACAAATTGTAAATTTAATTTATATATTAGTATAAATCACGTTTAAAGTTTGTGATTTAAAAACATTGTTTGAGATAAATAATAAAAATACGATTACAAAAAGTGGGCAAGTATAGTTAACCACTAGTTCAGCTGTTGTACAGTATTATAGGAGTCGAGTGTACCACGTCATTGAGTAAATCACTGTAATGTTAAATTTGAATTAATTGATATTAAATAATTTATAATATATTATACAACGATTTCAAGCCCCTGCGAATATTTTTGAATTACGTCAAATAACTCAAATCATTATTCTGAATAAAGATTTCCAATTTCATCAAAATTTTAACTTCAATTGTCAATAAAAAAAAAAAAAAAAAAATATGCCTATATATATTTAAAATTTTTGCTTTTTAGTAAAAATAACTTGTAAGGAACTGTGTACTATATTTTTAAGCTTTAGCTAAAAAAATTAACATTTTATACATTTTTAACTGCAAAATAATTTGAAAATGATTGACGAATTTCGTAAATATTTTAACTTAACACTTATAAAAAAAAGTTGTTACTATTTATTTTCTATATTTTTCAAAAAATAACTGAAAATCAATACATATTTTTTACTTTACTCAGAATCTAAAATAGACGTTAATTAGATATTAACTTTTAAACCATTTCTAGAAACGAATTGCCAAATAAAAATCCCCAAAAAATGTATAGACAACAATATTACTCACAACCACATGAATAAATATTTTGTAAACGCTTATTACAATACTATTAATATATAATTCCAAATAAATAGGTAGGTTTACTAATGTCATTTAATGTAAATATCATATAGGTATTTAAATATTGCATAAGTTCAACAATTATAAAAAAATTAAAAATCGAGTATTAAAGAATCAAATTATTGAATAATTAATTAAAAAAAAAATCAAGATTTTAATTGTTTAAAATAAATATTGAATAAAACAATTCAAAATTAAAATATACAGCATATAATATAAAATATTTCGAATGAACGATACGTCAATACATAATAATAATAATAAAATAGTTATCAAACAATAGTAGTTAATTAATGCACAGTTAATTATTCGTGAATAATAGTCAAAATATTTGGGAACGTAATATTTTATTTCGGGGATTTTTTTCTGCTTACCCTAGAAACGATGGGTTAAATGTATAATATTCAAGGGCCGTAAAAATAAAATATCAATGATCTTTTAATAATTTATTCGAATAAATCAAAACTTTAATTTGCAAGTTTTGCGTATAATATTGTTCACGATTTCTTATTCTATGTTAATAATGCGTCTGAACTGTATTAATTGGTGTTGTACTTAAACTTTCTAATCTCACGTGTGTTTCAATACAAATATTATAATTATAATTTATGGTATTGATTTTTTCACTATAGAGGTCGAGACTATCAAAAACATAATAATGCACATTTACGATGATAATCATGGCAAATAATAAAACGATTAACCCCATAAACATGGATCGAGTGCAATAATTATTATATAGTGTGATATGACGGAAAAAATACTCGACAACATATTATTATCATAATATATCGTGTGTACTTGAAAACTATATAAAACGATGATGACACGAAAATACAAAAAACAGATATAGATTTAGTTATGTAGGAAAAGTAAGTAGATTTCCTCCAAATACACTTAACGTAGTTTACTATTGTCGACTTGGAAATGTTCCTGTATAAAAGGTCATATTATGATAGCTTTCCTGCATAAGCCATCCTCGATGATAAATGAAACATTGTTGACCCTTACATAATTTTACAGTGTTTTATGTATAATTTTTCTTTTTTCTCAATTAATTATAGGTTTATATCGAGTGTTTATTTGAATATTAATTAAATCGTATGCATAATTTTACTGCCTCATTAAAGCGTAGAATAGTTTAATATTTACTCGGAATACTATATAAACATTATAGCCTTAGGACTTTAAATTTGTCTATTAAGCTTATGATAGTTAAATTCGAAACGTACAATTCGGAGAGATTAAAATAATCAATAAACTGGTTAAAAACAACTTGTAAACTGTTGTTTGGATGTATTTAAGTACTACGTACACCCATATTATAATGCATTAATATAACCTTATATTAGGATACTATATTATGAGCTTCACATATTGTGATTATTAAGTCATATTTGATTATTTTCAAGTACCTGTTAAAACCTATATTTGGATTAGCATAAAATAATTTTTAATTTATAATATTATAGATTAAATTCTGTTTTTAATCATGAAATTACATTTTAGTATTTTACATGCAATTAAAAAACAGTTATCAGATTTATTTTCCATAACTCGTATAAGAATTGGGTGCAAATTGTAATAAAATATGAATACAACATTTTAAATTGTATAATAATAAATTTATATTTTTCTTTTTTGAATACAACGATGTACGATGCTAAGTGTAGTTTAAACATTTTATTTGTGATCATTAAAACAATAGTTCATTAGGTAATAAATAAATTATTGTATTCATTTTATTCATTTAAAGTCTAAACTAATAATAATATAAAAACAAGTATTACTAATACTGGCCAGTAGTGGCCACTGCTTCGCTCATCTAAATTTTAAATACTTATAACTCATAAATAACTCGTTCAAAATTTGATCAGAAAAATATTCTCCTCTGTAATGTGAAATTAAAAATGATATGTTGACATTCAAAAAAGTAAATATTTTTAAGGAATTAAAAAATAAAAAATATAATTTCTAAAAAAGTAAAAAAATCTTTGAAAAAAGTAAATATTTTTCAAATAATGAGTTTTTACATTTTAAATGAATCACCTTGTATATACTTATTACTTAGGTACTGATCTTGGGTTAACCTTACAAAAGTTTTTATAAGCATTTAAAGTAAAAATTCCGACAAAATACGTCAAAATCACAAAAATTTACAATTTTTTTTAAGTATTATGGTTGATTGTTGTCCGTGGGCCTGACGAGCTTTAACCGGGCCACGTCATGGCACACGCTTTTTGTTTTTTTGTGTCAATCAACTAGATTGTTTAAGCCGCATGTGCTGAAAATGATTTCATTTTTGTAAAGTCCTAAAAAATATATATAAAAATGACTATCATCTGCTGTTACAATTTTCAATCTAAAAAGAGCAATTTATTGTATGAAACTTTTGAGACTTTCAGGCATTTCTTTTAGGCATATATTATAAAATTTATATTTTACAGCATTAATAATGTTATTATATTTATTCTATTATTTAGTTATAACGCGTAACTGAAAATAATTATTCATAGTAAATAATATACACTATTATAGAATGATGTAAACTGCTCTTGAATATTTTACTTAAATAACGCATATTGTGTTCATTTGATTCAAATGTGGCAATTTTTAATAAATTTCTCATTTTTCGGATACAATTGATGAAATGTTAACATTGAATGTGAAGAGGTTAGACATTCAAAGAACATAAATCGTGTTCCTTTATCTATTTTCGCTGATTAATTTTAATAGTTTTGTTATTGTTGATTTATTACTAATTAAATGCACTGCAAAATTAAAATCTGTTTTTTGCTAGGGAAAGTTGGTTAAAATTAAAATAATTTTTATTCGATGGATATAAATCAATAATATTTTATCGGAATAAAATTGATCGTACCACCACATAAATATCAAATTTTAGTTGAAATTAATAAAATGTTTTAATGTAAATTGTACACACAAAGACGGACAACTTGTTTTATCGTTGAAAAACAATAGATTTTTGCATAAGTTACGTATGGATTAAATTTGAGCTCAATAATTTTTTTCTCAATGAATAGTATGTAGGCACGAAAGTTCTTTATTTCTATCGAAGTTACAATTGTACATAACATATTATAATTATAATATTATGATACGCTTTAAGCCACACAATTGAAATTCGGGTACCTTCTAATCTATATTTAATGTAAATATTATTGTGATTTATACGCGTGGAGGCCTAACGTAAGAATAATTTTTTTCTTCAATAATGCGCTGTTTACTAATTGCAAATTTAATTTTTGGAATTTTGAAATAAACTTAAACCATATTTTTAAATGAGATTAGGTCCTAAATGATAAATTCACATTTTAGTTGTTGGATGTTCAATTGTATTGGTTTTTTTTTTCACAAATAAAATAAATATTACATTTCAGAAGAAAAAACATTTCTATTTCTCGAATTTTATAATTTATTTCTATGTTATGTGGATATTTTTTATCACAATGTTTTCAAAAATGTAAATTTTACTGTGATAAAACATAAAAAACCAACGTTCGCTTGCCTACAAACGACGTTATTATAACAAAACGTAATTTGAGCGATACGGAATCAAAACATACATATTTTATACGCGAGTTGGTATGATTTTTTTTTTTCTTTTAAAGAATTTAATTTAATTCTCACGTTTAAAACCACGCACAGTCGACATTTAAGTGTTCGTAAATAAAGCGACCCGACACGCTACAAAATATATAATATAATAATATGTTAATCATTGTACACGAGTGTTACCCATATATACCTAACTAATCATAATGTGTTCGCCTAACTTGTGGCTTTTTTTTGCACCATATCGTGGCCGTCGTGGCAAATATATACGATATAGCATGCAGATTATTGCTATTATTGCCGTAGTACTGATAATAATATTTTGTTTTGACCTGTACCTACGTCAGGCGTCGACAGATTTCTGAGTTAAAGAATGTTATAGTTACAATAATTATTGTATCCGGTCGTGGGGGGAGGGTGGTTTGCATCGATCTGCCGCCTACGCATAAAATGAATATGCCACCGTCAGGGCCGAAAATATCACTCGTATACAAGAAAACATGTCACGACGATAACAGGAATTCTTAGTGAGATTGTGGAGGGGGAGGGGGCACCAAATAAACGCATCAAAATATGACAATATTTAATTTTTCAACGGATCCAAAAGTAAAGTGAATTGCCGCGAATAAAAAAAAAAAATCAAACACAGGTTTGAGATGCTCGTTGGCCACAAAATTAGTAGAAACTAATGAACACTTTTTTGTTTTATAATAATATTTTCAATGTCTTCAAACAACAACTAGAGTGACACCGCACGCCTCATCGTAAACAACAGGAAATGACACTGCCGTGTGAGAAACGCTAAAGACTTTCATGGTCATACGGCGCAATTGAACTTCCAAAAACGCGTTCGAAACGTGTCGACCGTCATTATCGTTTGTGGCGTGTGACGAAATTAAAATAAACCAAAAAACCACGACTGACCTGAGGCCGCGAAAAAATTGATCGGAGTGTACAGTGATAGTCCGGACATAGTCTGGTCTAGAGACTGGAAGTGTTATCTGGGTTATCGGTGGTTTTTTAAGACCATAAATTATAAATTCAAGGCTCGGGACTTATAGCATTACAATTATCAAAATAAACACTCAAATAAGAGTTCATAAATCATAAAATTAGGCAAAAATTCTTAATCTAAAAAAAAAGATGACTTAACATGGAAAAAAATTAGGAGAAGTTGCTAAATTGTCTTTTTACATAATAAAGTATTAGACATTATCATGCAACGGCAGTCAAACAATATTGTTTTGTCGAGAAATCAGTGAAACAGGAAATCAATTATATTAATTATTTGTAGTGTTGTAATATTTTTGAGACTTAACTATGCCGTGGACGGCACGTGGCGATGGCCAACGCAGCAAGTTGTTAAGATAACAAAGACAAACAAATACAAGTAAGGTAATATAATGAAGAGAACTGGAATTAACCATTTATATTTTTTAAATCATTGAAAAAAACACTTTCAAATTTCATAATTGAAATATGATTGGAGCATGATATACACTTCCATAGTATTCTGCTGGATTGTACGTCGAATGATAAAAATAAGCAAATGCTATAAGTCCCGAGTCCTGAATTTGTAATATTAACACGGTGTATTGCCAGATAAACGTACGTCAATTTTAACGATTGTTAGGTGTATATTGTCTATTATTATGGGCACAGCTCAATAAACGCGAAGGTGGCGGAAGGGATCTCAGATAACGAAACTTTTACAGATAAATTTGTTTGATGGGTATATACGCTTATATTGCGTACCGAAATAATATATTTTGTATGTTTAATGGATTATCTTGACTACCTACTCACCACACATTCGCCGGGCTATCGAGGTCTAATGTGTTACGATTTACGATGAAGAAAACTTATGTTTAACGATTTAGTATAGCTATAGAGTTACCTAGCTTTAATCTATATTGTATATTATTTGCAGTGTAAACGAAACGTGTAGTTATTTTAAATTTTAATATTGTCAAGCAAATTATTTATATTACTTATATATTTTAAAGTGACACGATACAAAATTAATGTTTAATATATTATCATACGTAATAAAACCTAACGCTAACAGCTGTAAGGTGATAATCGTATAAAGTAATAGTGGCAATCCGTCATAACTCATAACTTATCGAAAGAAAATGTTAATAAAGAATTTAATGTTGTTTTAAAAGTTTTTTATTTTTTTTATTTTATAGTGTATGACTAGCACTTTCACAAAAGACAATAGTACAGAACAATAATCTATGAACTCTATAAGCTAATATTAACCATTATTTTAATTAAATATAAAAATTTTTTCATCGAGTTTAAAAATCATATAATGGTTATGTACCTACGTAAGTTGAATTATATTTTTAACTTTTAAAAATGATTTATCAATCATACGTGTGATAAGGAAAACTACTTTTTCAACTAAAAATTAGATTTATAGGTTAATTTTAATAAGCACAAGTTTAAATTTTAGAAATTCAGCTAGAAAGGTATATTGTTATCAAACTGAATTTTAATTAGCTCAAGCATAAATTTGCAAACACGAGTTATTAAACAAAATGCACACCGTATTATCAGGAAAACATACCTTTCGGCTTTCATAGAAATGATTTGGACAAAAAAAAAAATACCTATCATAGTTTTAGCCTTATAGGCTATTATCATGATTAAGTACTATTAAAATGTAATGAATTGCAAAATTCCATTTATATTTTAGAGTAAAATTATTAATATATATTGTATGTTTCATATAGGTAGTAAAAGATGTTAAAGTGTGAGATAAGTGAAGTATCGAATTACAATAATATCGTAATATCTAAATTCATAACTGATTATAATATTGTCACACATGAGTTATGACATATAAAATAATAAAATTTACTATTGTTTGAGCTCGATAATATATCTTTGGAGTACTGCAGTAAAATTAATATAACAATAAACACATTAGGTATTATTGTTGTATGATGATACCTATGAATACAATTTCCTGTATAATCTACATGCACATTAATCAATAATATGTTTTATTAGTTTTGATTCTAAAATGGTTTTAAATTGAATTGTTCAACCAGTGATAGGTAGTTACTAATATAATTATGATGTTGTATTACTGCAGTTACTTACAAAATACACACATCTAAACACTTTAGTTTTAGTGCTTTTTGAACCTTAATCAAAATATAAGTACCTACCCAAACCTTAATTACGAATAAAATATAATTTATATGATAGAATAAACTATGTATAATTCAGAAAGTTTGTTGCGCTTATTTTAATGTGCTGACTTTACATTATTTTAAAAATAAATGTTCTTTGAAAAATTGAAAATATTTTCCCTTGTTAGAAATCTACTGGTGTCATATTATTATGATATTACATTGATTCACAGTGTTGACAATTGTGTCACAAAAAATATGATAAACCGTGTTCAAAACTGAAATGCGAAACGTCATTTTTATAAATTCGGTGGCAAGCCCAATAATATTATAATGTACAACAAAGGAAAAATGACGAGAAAAAAAAACGGAAGAGGGCGCATAATATACAATATTTACATATAAATGATAATACAATGAATTATTTCGAATTAATAACGCACAATGAACCGACTTGCACGAGCCATTGGTGTATCCTACTTGTGCATAAAAACGATTGATAAAGTTTCGTTTGTATTCCGATTGTTAATCTTTTATCGGTGAAAAATAAAATTTTTCAATCTATACATAATATAATTTGGCGGGAATTTTATTAAAAACGGCATTGACGTCACAAGAAAGTAGAAAGCCACCCGCATGAAATTGGAAACAGTATTACTTTATGAAATAATATAATTACTCTCTGAAGTACCGAACAATATAAATTAACTAAAGTATAATAATGAGATGAATATTCTATTCTCTCTCCGGTTCCACGAAAACCTAATAAAAATGGGCCTCGAATATTGTTTAAGCTTAATAATATGCATCTCAATATTATATTATATTATATTGTTTTAAGTATTCCGTTGATAAATTGCCATATTTTGAAAGACCACGACGGCGATGATAAAGCGGTCATTGTCTGGACCATTGTTTCACGTTTAATATAACAAAGTATAAGGTTTTGTAATTTTGTGCACTTCAAAATTGTGTTACAAATACACGTTGTCTAATATATTTTCCTCGTGATTTTGTAAATACGATAGTTTATATAAATATTACATTTTTCTTACAATCACATAATGTTATAACAATATATTAAAGTAAGTGGATACGCGATTTCGGGAATAGCTTTTCGAACAAGAGTTGCCCTTTGAATCAGGGCTCCGAGTGCACACTGCATTAATATAATCTTGCTGTTAGGTCGTATACCTTAGCACACTTGGACAATAATGTTTCTTTTTAAACGTTCATGACTGACAAATCGTGCGAAGTGTATAATATAATATACGCCGTGTAAATGTATTTCTGAAAAGTGTTATATTTACGAGTGAACGTCAACGCCACCGCACAGTGCCGTCGTACTATAATACAGTGTATAATATATAGAATTTAATATAATAATAATATATAAATGGCATTATCTGAACAGCTCACTTGACAGTTTGCGTCCTTGTTTGTTCATAAATCCCATTTATGAGCGCACATCATCCCACGTTATCACATATTTTAATAAGTATGTACACGATAATATACATGATATAATATATAATATATAAGAGACGTTGAGCTAATTGATTATGAGTGGATGTGGGATTTTTAGGTTATTAAAATGCACTTTATACACTATGTGCATCATGATATTAAAATATTCTTTGGTATTTTTTTATTAATAATTTTTTTCTTACAATAATAAGTTTTTGATAAATATAAAGACGTGTTTTATTAAACAATACATTTTTTCTGAATACAAACATGCATTTTAGTACATAATACAATATTTAATAAACATGAATATACATTTTTTTTAAATAATATAAAAACTATTATTGTTTTTATGTTGAAACAATTAACAACTAAATATTTTTTCATATTATTTGGTGGCATTCTTATTCTCCTATCAGTTTAAATATTGTTTAATTATTTGTTTCTCGCTGAATGAACGTTCTCAGTCACACGAAAAATAAAATAACTTAAACACCTATTGCAGTTGAATTATAATATAAAGTATGTTTATTATTTAATAAGTTAAATAACTGAAACAGTATAATTATTATGAGTACACAAATATAGCCCAATGATATTAGTGAGGCATTTTTCGTATATTTATTTTACAGTTATTGTTGGTGAGAAATTATCTGGAACCTGGTCACTGGTTTTTTTCGTTGAAACTATGTGTTTTTCACAAACTTGAAAAAATAATGTATCACCTTCACTTGTGAATGTAGTGAAATTTTCTTTGAATAGTTCTATCCATTAACTAACAAAGATTTTAAGCTAGTAGGTATTTTCGGCACATTAAAATAATATTGACTTCGGTAAGCTAACGTGAACCTGTGTACACTGTAAATTACTGTATACTATTACGTAGGATGTCTAAAACTTGGTACCTAAGTAGTAATGTTTTAAGGAAACAAACATAAAACCTGCTCTCTCCACACATTCCAAACCAGCTGGTTATCATGTCACTGTACTATATCATCGTTTATCTTGACATTAATTGTTCAATGAGATTGAACGCTCATAAAGTCATAATAAAGTCGATACAATTTATTATAGAGTGACAATTATATTAGTACTGTTTGTATTTTTATTATTTAATTTTATAGATCATACATTTTACCCATTTATTAGCCTCGTTAAAAAAACTCCAATAAAATGTGTATTATCCTAATAATCAAACTTTCAATAAATTACGAGCCACATCAATATATTTAAGATTTAACTAAAAAACTGAACTACCTATCGAATGAAGAAGATTAACCTGAGGTAGTTAAGTTAAGTCATAAGTTAGTAGTTAACAGACAATATATAAAACTCTGTTAGATCAAAGTTAAGATGGAGAAAAATATTAACTTAACTCAGATAGTCAGAAATGAATTCTGTTTTTAAATTGCCGTCTGGGACCTGGGTCACATATTATATTGTAATTGTGTAACTTGCAATTTTATTAAATAATAACTAAACATTCTGTTGAAAATGCATCACAGATAGCTCCTACAATTTACACATTATAGCTGTATAATGGTTTAGGTAATTTATACGTTTATGTAAACGAAGTTATTAAAATCGATGAATATTTTGTATTTTTTTTAAAATTTAATATCACTTTATATCGCTCGATTAAAAGAAAAAAAAATAATTAGTTCCAACTGCAGTTAATGCCAGAGATAAAATAATATGTATTAACGTGATTTTAACATACCTATATTATATTTCAAATTAACAGAAAAATTCTAAACTATTACAATATAATATGCTAAATGTAAAATTATTAAAATAATTGGAAAATAAATTAACTAGTTAAGTTTAAAAGATTTAAATAATTATAACGTTTTATATATCTAATAGGTACTTTCAATACCTGGTACTTAATATATATTTAAATGACGATGATTTATTCACGATCGTAATAATGTAATATCATCATCACCGTCTTCACAAGCAGAGCTTGCTTCTTTGCTCGCGCTGACGGTAAAATGTACTTTTACAAGCCTCGAAGAAGACACGATTTTGTTTTATTATTTTTTTTTTATTGTCCTATGTTTCATGGATTAATTCTAGTTTTCTGTCTTGAGAAGTTTACGAGGTTATACACAGAGCGCAACGATTGGTTTCGTGACATTATCGTGACGATTTACTATGTAAATGCACATAATATGTATACATACACAGAATAAGCCGCTTGGACGAGGAGTGGCTCACTTCTGTATAATATTCACCCTGCAGGTGTCGTCCGTTCATGGCACATCGAATTGACGTAGTGCATTAGCTATATTTACTAGCTCCAAAGAATATTAGTATCGGAGCTTTAATAGTATGTGATATGACTATTTATAATAAATTGATGGATAAAATAGAAAATCGGTTTGCGTTTGATTATAGCGAGGTTAACGTTAATTATGTTAAGGTGAGGAAAAATAAACCAAATACATAATATGCTAGTAAGAACTGAAATGCATTAAAATGATTAAACATATAAAAAAAACTGTTTATGTAAATGGTTCGAAAATTGTATACACTATCATATAATTGATATGTTAAACGACCTTCGTTCGCTGAAAGTTTTATGATTTGCTGTGCTGGGAACTAATGCGTAGAAATACGCGTTTAATGTGATGTAATATTTAATGAAAACTTTGTGTGTTTAATCTCTAAATGAAAAATGTGAAATGAAAAAAAAAATGTTTAATTAGAAATTCAGCTGTAGTAAGAATATGAAGAAAACTTTAAATTAGAGTATGTTTTAAAATATTAAAGACTCAGGGCCCGAGGCAAACCGAATTGCATTAATAACAATATCTCCAAAACAAATTTGTATATCCATCTCTATTTATAAATAATATGTACTTATACATATTTGCACAAAAAATATCGAAATTGGTAAGCTTGTTTCTCCATTATTGTTTATTTTGTATTATTTATTGTAATTTTTTAATTCATAGAACTCTGAAATAGTATTGAACCTTTTCATAGTTCTTTAACTAAATTGAATAAATATTTTAATATCTTAAGTAACAACTTTTTGTATTGATAGTTTCAAATTGATAGAATAAAGTACAGTTAAAGACTTAAAACTAAATATCCTTTTTTTTTCATTTATGTGTCGTATTTCTTACACGTTTGTTTTAAAAAGAACTGCAATTTTAACTTGATATAATCTTTTTTATCTACAGCTATAAAAGAGTCAGGTCTAATAATAAACTAGACCAAACTTTGCCAATTAAAAATATCTTAAAAAAATTGTTCTGTTGTTAAAAAAGTAATAACTGATAATTGATACCATATTGATAAATAAATTCAAAATGATTATAAATTACTGTAAAATGAAAAGTATAAAAATAGAATTCAAATCGATCTATAATGAGGATAATGTACTTTTTGATTTATTAATTTATTGTTAATTGTATAGATCATACATAGGTACTCCATACTCAACTAGTTATATCTGGTAGACAACCTTTTAACCTCCGTAGACTTATGACAAGTCATTATGGTTTAAACTAGACGACACATAAAAATGAAATTGCAAAAAAAATTATCAATTAGATACCTACAGATTCAAAAATATATTCAATTTCGGTAAGTCGGTATAATCATTACTGTCGAAATAAGTGCAATATTTTAACAGTGTGTATAAAAAGCGGTCAGCATTTGTAATACATTTTATTTAGTGATCATAAACGATCTCGGTCGTGTGCTTATACGTATAAAAATGTAGAGAACTGTACTATCAAAATAATATACTGTGCAACGGACAATATTTAAGAAATATATTGGCGGGTGGTCAACAGCCGTCGCGTCCAGTACTTTAAATGATTTCTACGTGCTAATAAAAAAAATAAACACTCACACAAATGTGGTGTCCAACATACTCTTTTATTATGTTCTTAAACCGGTCCGCTCTGACTATACAACATATATAATATGACCTTTTTTATGACTTTTCTGCCCAAGACTTTTTAAATTACACTAGTGATACGACCGTCTGAATAATTAATAACGGCATTCAATAATAATTCATCCTTTTAATAATTTATACGCATAAATTAGTACTAGAAATTGACTGTGTTTCAGATTTTCATTACGATAATACATTTTTTTTTTATGTTCTTACTTCGAGTTTAGTTATACCTAAAAATACATAAACTGCTGTAATAATAAACATCTCTGGTACACCGAAAACTTTCCAAAATTGTATTTTATAAATATTAATCGGGAAAAAATGTTACTGACGATAACAAATAGGATGATACACCACCCTCTAAGCGTATATAAACGCTTATAAATAATATGTATATATTATTAATGAATATATATAATTAAGACTTAGGTCTCCCGTAGCGTGAGCTGGTTTTCTATGACGTCATTCGTTGAACTGTGCGAAGGTACTTAAAATATTATTTCAACAAACGTGCAGGATATTAAAAACTATCCGCACACACATGCATAAATCAAAATAATCGATCATAAATATAGTGTCATCAATCATAATTACACTTGCAAATAGGCTCGGCATTTTTTTTGTGTGGGGTACCCCTTTCTAACCCCCCTATTAGCGCCTATAGTCATAATCGAGATTCAAAAAATTGTACTTATTTTATTTGGTGACGACATATTGTAGACAACAATACAACATATCCATTTATCACTGTGCAAAATAATAACACCACTATACAGTTTGGATTGAGATATCGCTAAGATTATTGTGATATCTAAATTATGTACCTGCAGTACCTAAATGTAATTATTTATATTCACGGGACGAACCCAGATTAAAAAATAGTAAATATACACAATTTATATTTATAGGTGAAAAAAATGGAATTTTATTTTCTTACATGGACTGTATTGGTATTATAAAATTAATAATCATTTTTTGATATTTTCTTTTCTGTATCTACTAGCTTAGCGTTTGATAACTACTATTTAGGCTATAGAAGCAGGAATGCTCCAGAAGATTCACGAGCAAACTTTTTGGAACCTCTACAAATTGTGGTTATTGTAGGTTACATGTAGTTTTTCTATTTTCACAGTGGTTTTCCCCGACCGTAAGGAAAAACTACCGACTAACTGCAATTCAAATCTAAAGAGCTGTTCTGCTGTACAGTTGTAGGAGTGCACCTCGCTATTAAATAAGTCACAGTTGTAATGTATGTATTAAATTTGAATTCAATGTAAAATGTTAAATCTTTGCATATGAAAAACAATTCCGAGCGAAGACGGTCCATCAGACTATATTATTACGAAGTATATTTTTTGATACATTTATGTTATTGTAATAGTAATATATTTTGCTATTGGTAAAGGTAGGTTGAATTAATTTTTTGCTGACTCCATTGGATTTATTTTATTATTAATATTTAATTATAGTGATAGTATAAATTTAAATCATATTATTGTTATTAAGTTTTGAATCAATAATACCGATATATAGTGTATACCATATAACTGTAAAATAGGTTCATGGTATAAATAGGCAATAGCATATAGCATAAATATAAATGTATTCAAAACATCATTATGTATATAAAATAATATACGTACAATTTACAACTAATCATAAAAAATATTTTTGAATTACAAAAAAAATAACTAAAATTGTGCTTCTTTGTTTGAATATCCAATTTCATCCAATTTTAAACTTATATGTCTATAAAAAATATGGTGTTTACAAATTATTTTCAATTTTTTAGTTCGGGCTCTATCAAATTATAAAAATTGAATATTTTATAAATTGATAATTAAAAAACCATTTTAAAATGTTGAACTTCAAATGCTTATAAAAAAATTGTAACTATGTATATATATATTTTAAATAATTATACTTTACGAGTAATTTTGTAATAATCTTATAAGTTTATTGATAGAGCGAATCACTTTTTATAGATACCTATTTATACATAAAAACTGAAAAAATCAAAAACGTTAAACGTCTAAATATATCTCGAAAAGTAATACCTTGTATAGGAAATGCAAATATTAAAAATTTTGTAAAAAGTATCTTATGTTATTTTTTTTTGAATTACAACAAAATAAAAAAATTAATTTTGTCAGAAACTGGTTTTGCTTAAAAATATTTGTTTGTTTTATTTATTTAATTTTTTTTTTTTTTTGTTATTCCTGCCTAATAGGAAAAGTACCTACCTACTAGGATTTTTTATTTGCAATTATTCCTACTAGAACATATTATATCATATTATTATTATATTAAATTGAAAATCAAGGCATTTTTTTTCTATAAAACTTGTACACATACAAAACAAAACACGCATCATTGTGAAGTGTATACTTTCTTGTATCTACATTTAGAATCTAAAATTTCACCAATCTTCACAATTTTTTAAGTACAATAAACTTTAATTAAATTAAGCCAACACTAGGCAAATCGACAGTTCAGTTTTTACAATCGCACGACTCGCACGAGTTACACTGTAATACATTGAAAGATGAAGGTACATTCATTTCAAACAATTTCTATCCAACCCCTCCCCGAGTTCTACTGTGTCAGTACCGGTTCATTACCTATATCTCAGTGACTATGACTCAGTCTGTGATAACATAAAATATTATAATATAATACGTCTTAATTATTATACCGTTGTCATTTGTGTTTTTTGTTTACACGGCGTAATGTATAGGCAATATAGGTACATTCATGTGTGCAAGTATTGTTGGTATATTTGCGACAACGCGAACGACGAAACCTAAGTCAATTTTATTGCCGAACGTCTACAACAAATCTTGAAGCAAACTGTGATTAAGACGAGCACAACGGGTTCCAACTCGATTTTTTTGAATTAATTTATTTGGATAAGTACCACCACTGTGATTTTTAATATATTATCGTCTGTATCAATTTAATATAATGCCATTATTAATAACGCCTAACGTTAAAGTCGATGAATATTTTTAATAGTGCTTTAAAATGAAACGAATCGTGATTTATGAAAAGATATAAATCATTACTTAAGAAGACTTAGCATCAATATGGTTATAACTTATAAGTATTTTATTTCACTCGTTGAAAATTAATAAAGCCCATAGACTGACTATCGATTTTAATATGTAATATTCTGTAGTATGATCGGTCGCCAATCAGTAAATTGAGAAGTACTACTTTAATAGATTATCTTGGGTCTATCAGTAAAGTATATCAGTAAACATCATTCGATGCATTATATAATATGATACCGTACATTAGACCATATTATTACTTAAACATTATTTCAAGTGATTTTGTGGATAGAATATTTTTGTTCTATAATTTTGTACAATCCTTTTAAATAACAGTGGATGAGAGGATATACAATTCAATACATACAATATCATAGTATACATTATATATATATATATATATATTATATATATTTACATCGTTCGTTTCGATGAAAAGGGAAGTAATTAATTATGTCCGCATGGATTTATCTCGTTTGTATGGTATCACGTACACAAAAAAAGACTGTAATAAATTGAAATGTGTAGAAATAATGACGGTTAATATAATAATTATTGATTATATTATAGCCGATACTATATTGTTGCTACATTTATTATAGTAAAAACCATAACTTATCTTTTGTAGTGATCATCGCTTAATTAATTTAGTACACATTAATAATTCATTATCAGTTGTACGTTATACATTTTTATACCATTTGGTTATATCATCTTTAATACACTTAGGTTATATATATATTTTTTTATTCATACACGTGTATATAAAATATAAAATTAATGTTTGTCTGTCATCTAAAAACTCAAAAACAATTGGATCGTATTCAATAAAAGTTATATCAATAGATTGCTTGAGTACTTGAGACCCGGAGTGTGTTTATATTTTATAGCTTATTTTTTCAACACCTATATAAGTAGCTAAAGAAAGCTCACACATGCATTTAGTTTTTGGATTTCTATAAAAGAATATTTTTTTGTTTATTTATAACGTTGTATTGGTGTCATATTACGTTACAGTTATAATTATAAATCAATTACAATTATTATAGTAGAAATATTGCATTAAAAAAATATATATATTTGTAAAATAAACAAATGTTTGGCACCGGGTGACGTTGGGTGGAACAGCTAGTATAATATAAATTTACTAGCCGATCCCGTGCATTTCGTGACACGAAGTGTCAGCTATAATAGCTGTCCTATCCTAGCTGTCCCTTCCAGCGTTGCCTGAATCATATGCCCATATATTATGTTAAGTTTAACCTACATGTAAGATTTACATACATCTAAGCCACCTAGGTAGGCAATCCACGGCATCGAAACGTGGATAATATATGCGAGCAGTAGTAAATTATCAGGTAGGCAATCCACCTGCGGTCGATTGCGGACCCCATGAGATGCGTAAGTAACTAAAATCAGAATTAGGTACATTAAAAAAAAAAACAACAACCAAGTTAATAGATTGTAACCAATGGCAACCATTTATAAACAAATATTTCCATTGTAAATCTCAAAATCCCCGTGTGAGCACCACTTGGGGCTAGACCTCTATACCTTTTTAAATGATCCAACCTTCTTCCCATTGGTCTAATCTATCTCTGTCCCAAATTTAATCGTAATCGGTTAAACGGTTTGGGAATGCATAAAGAACAGCCAGACAGACATTCATTTTTATATAGGTACATATAGATTTCTACTAATTATACAATAGTAATAAAATCTATAACCAATGACAACCATTTAAATAAATACAAAAAACTACTGTGTGAACTACTGTTATTGTGCACTTAAGAGGCGATAACTCCGGAACCACTTATTGCACAGCATACAAACTTAGATAGTAGCCGATTCTCAGACCTACTGAATATACATATAAAATTTCATAAAAATCGGTCAAACCGTTTGGGAGGAGTATTTTAACTAACATTGTGACACGAGAATTTTATATAAATTTATAAATAATTAATTATGATCAGGGCTGTGAATTTAATGCACTAAAAAACCTTAAAAAATGCATTAAAAATGTCAAAAATATGCAATAAAATATGCACTTAAAATGCAAAATATGCACTTAAAATGCAAAAAAAAGGAATATAAAATGTCAAAAATTATAGTATAAAATTTATTAAAAATGGTTTTTAATTTAATTTTTATATTTATATTAATATTGGATACAGGATATTAAACATTAGTACAAAAAAGTGTTTAAAAAGTATTTAAAAAAAAAATAAATAATAAAAATGTTGATTGAATTTGAATATACTTAACTAACTTGCTATTCGCCTGAAACATATTTAAAAAAATGTTGTTTGTATATATTTTGTTAAAATAATGAAACAAACTTAAAGATATTTATTTCCAAGTACCTTTACTGTTGCATTGGACAACAAGTGCTCGTTTGATGTTCTCAAATAAAAATGACTGCCGATTGTCTGTCAACAAATTTTTAAATGCCGAAAAACTCCTTTCAACATCTACTGACGTAATAGGAGCATATCGCATAAAACCATCCGTACTGAAAATATCACCGCCAAATTCATTGACGTACTTCCGTAATTTTGACGAGAAAAGCGGTTTTGATTTCGGCATTTTACTGTTAACTCACTTCACTGTACACTCGCGAACGCCGAATAGGTACTAAACGATATTATACTGAAATACCTACTAATAACTTAATTTGGAAATTCGTGACTGATATACGATACGCCACAATAACTTATCTAAGTTATCTAGTTGTCTAGCAATTGCCTTATTTTATCGAATCGTTATCTTTACCTAACCCGTATGGCGTATATAGCGTGTGACTTGTGTAAATTATTATTTAATAAAATATAAATTTGACATAATATATACAGCCCGTGTAAAATAAAAAAAAATTGTTTTCAAACAAGTCAATTGACGGAATTTGATTAAAAATACTAGAAAATGAACTAAAAAAGCAAAATATGACCTAAAAATGCGAAAAAATGACCTAAAAAATTAAAAACGTCAAAAAATGCAAAAATATGCAAAATAAAAGTTTCATAGATGGATTCGTTAATACATAATTCAAATTATGTACTCACAAAGCTATGTTTTACAACCACCAAAAAAAAATGCACTTTCCTATGAATTCACAGCCCTAATTATGATATTAGTTTATGTATACCTTGAACTGTAACTATATAATAGCATTTGTAGTCGATAGTCTAAAAACAATGTCTTTATATTATGTATTAAGTTCTTGAGCGGGATCCGAAACGTTAAATAATTTTTTTTTTGAGAAGGTTGGTTTTAAATATTTACATTTCCGTTTGATTTATTTTTCAATTCAGTTCCAAAAGAAAGAAGTTTTTATGGCTGCAGATGGGCGCATTATCTGAATACAGTGTATTAAATATATAGCGACGGAGTCAATATAACATTGTTTTATTAGTGTCTTCGAATTTATTTTTTTTTTTTTTAAGTTGTATAATAGAACATTGTGCACATCATAATATTTTAAAAATGCTAACATTAGCGTAAGGACTAAAATTAAGTAGAAACCAGGTGCAAAAATAATGTGTTAATTTCATGTACTAAATAAATACTCATACCAGTTGCGTTTGTATGATTTTAGATACAATGAAAAGTCCGCTTTTTTCTTAATGGATGACACAATTATTATATGTGAAAATGAATCTCTACCAATGTTTTTTAAGTTGATGACCTTATGTGCCCCTGTATATTCTGTTTTAATCCAAATGCAAACCTTATTACAATTAGTGTATTTGAATGTTTAAAATAACTCTCAGTGTTGTAATATTATATATAAAAACACGAGATGCAAAACTGCAAAATTCCAGAAACTCGATTCGATCGTTGTAAAATGTATAAAACGTAATATTTTCCCTTTAGGCATTTCATTTTCGCAAGCATTATTTTATAATTACAAATAAAATATTCAGGTCAACATTTCAACTATTTTAAACAAGGAAAGTTCATTCCATAATAATTGTATACTTGTATGGTTCAGTTTAATGTTTTGTAGTCATTTCTATAAAATTAAAACTGGAATAAAATACATACATCCATTGTTCAATTTAACTATTCACTACCCAATTTTGTTTTTCATTTCCAAAAAGTTCATTCTATTTTTTAGAGTTTGACACTTTTACTTACTATTTTAAACTTAATAAAAATTAGCAAATACAATATTTTACAAAATGTATGTACTTTTTTAGTCTTTGTGATAGATTAGATTACATAAAATATTTTAATTATTCGTTGTATAAAAGTACAAAAGATAAGTATAAAAATATAATTCAGTATTTCCTGTATCAGTTTCTTGTAGATATAGACTCTTCTGGATGCAATTTGTAAGTTTTTTGTGGTATTTTTCGATTTTAATATTCTATTTTTTATTTTCGTTGTGTGTTTTTTTTTTTTTTAATTGTCTTAAACATCGCGTGTTAGTGTAAAAACATTAGGTGTTGAAACTAGTCTTTCGAATAAAAATAGTTATTAATTTAAAAAACCAGACTACAAACTGGCATTTGCCGAACTGCAAAGTTAATTATTATCAGTATAGGTATAGTGATTACGTAGTGTTATAAAATATTTACCATTTATCTTATCATACGAATAACTTTCGCTAGTGCTGGTGCCAGTTTAAAATTAAAGCAGTCCAATACGGAATTATTGAAATTGGGCCACCAATAATGTATATACTCTGCGATACTTCAAACGGCGCTACTGCGCACAACGGGAAAACAGAACAATAATAATAACAATAATATTGTAATAATTCCCGCGCAGTCTTATAATAATAATTATCTTAAGTGATCGCAAGGCCACCGTGTCGGCGCATTGCCACGCGTTGATTGTCGACGCCTAGTGGAATATCGTACGACGTCGTAAAAAAAAAAAAATGTACGAATAAAAACAAACAGAAATCGTAAATAAAAAAAAAAAAAAAAAAATTACTCTCTCCGAGAGAAAATTAATCAAAAGTAATTGTTGTTATAAAAGTACCCGCGACGTTTTCGTGTTCATAAGAACTCCGCCGCCAACGTCGCCGGCGCGCGCGATTAATTATATGGCGTTTTATTGTTGTATTATTACGCATTTTGTGCGCGAACAATATATATTATAATACGACCGAAGAATGAGCCGAGCGATAAACCCTTTTTCCAGAAATATTATTCTCCGAATTCGGCCGCGCAATATATAAAGTCGCGAGCTCCGCACTCGTCGCGCGACGTGGTGGTGTTGGCGGCGGGTTGGCGGCGGGTTGGCGTTGTCGTCGGTAGTGCGTCGGTGGTAGTGTGTTGGTGCCTGGTGGTAGTGTGTTGGCGGTAGTGGTGGCAGTGGTGGCGTTGTGGCATCATTTGCCAGCCGAACCGTTTAATTAATTACCGAAGCAGAAGAAAAAAAAAACGAAAAACGCGGAGCGTAAAAAAGCTCCGCGTCATCGGCAGTACGTGCGCATAATATAATGTTAGAATAAAGGCTATAGCCTTTATATAATAATATACGGTGCAGCGCAGTGCGAGCACGCACGTTTTATTTAAAACTATTTATTGTTAATGTTATATTTTATCGGCGCCGGGACCGAGCGGAGCTGAAACTGTACACCAAGAGCCGGCTGGCAGCGTAAGCGTGCGCGCGCGTGTGCGTGTGTGCGTGTGGCGAATTATCTGGCCAAAGTTACCGAACTAAAACACTGCCCGCCGCCGCCGCCGCCCGCTTATCGTCCGAAGGCACGCGTGCTCAAACTTTGAGTTTCACGTTATCACGAATATATTCTTAGCGCAGCGATTAATACTTAAATGCGCATTTCCCGGCAATGCCATATGATATGTACGCTACACACACACACACACACACACACACACACACACACTTATCAGTCACCGCTAGAGAACGGTTTTAGTAAAGTAGTGTTTTTGAACAAATCCCATTACCTATACCTACATAATACATTATATTATTATATACCTAGCTACTCGTAATTTTGATACGTCTCTCAAAGGTGAAATGTTTGAGACATTTTTTCTTACCATATTTCTTACCTATCTCAGCCCTGCTATCGGAACAGTAATAATAAAATATATTATGATACAATTTTCTGTGTCCTATTCAAATAGCATAGCGTAATCGAATTTGTGGAAACACACTACCAAAACTATTTAACCATCTACGTATACATTTTACAACACTATACAATATAATTAATAAAACTAATAACTATCCGAACAAATGAATATAGTCGTTATATAATGACCATATTTTTGAAATCATACGATATAATTTAGTATAAATATGTAAGATTCCAATTTCAATTTATTCTTCTTTCTAATTAAAGTATTTTCATTTTGTGCTAACCTTGGTGTTGTTAGATTAATTTTAATTTAATACATTTGTTTACAAATATAACACCATTAATTCATCCTTGAGTCACGACATCACTCTCAGAATTAATTATTTAATTGATAATCACTTAAATGATGAATTTTTTATTATTATTTATCTGCGCGTTTATGCGTAGTGAAATCTCCCATTCATCAAAACATACCATGAAAGAGTCATATTTAATGATTGAATTATTTTGATCTAAAACGATACATTTATCATTTTATCATTTAAAATTTTAAACTATGACAAGTAATTGAATCTTTTTATATAGGCATTTGACCTCATTTTTAATTTAACATGCTTTTTCTAGAGTCATTATTTGTTATTTGTTCCATAAATAACATTTATTGTATTCTGATGAAATTGTACTACGGATATATTTTGCAATATTATAGTTTAATATTATATATCGATACTAAATATTCATAAGGTATACTTACAAATAACAATGAAAAACAAATATTTAAGAAAAGCAATTGACATGATTTTATGTTTTTGTTTAAAGTATGAGTATTCTATTGGAATTCGACAGTTTTAAAATTCATTGTTAAACTATAAATAGGCATTCCCTGTATAATCAACAATTAATTTAATTTAAAAATATCAAAATGTCAATCAAAATTGTATATTAATGGAATACACATGAATACAGCCAAAAGTTAATTCATTTCACAACGTATCTACATGCCATAATGTAGTATTGATTGAAAAGTGCCATGTTATCAATATTAAAAAAAGGAAAATTGCATTTAGATACTCTTTTTTTTTAATATTATCAAGATTAGAGTTCCAAGACTTATTGCAATAAAAATATTTTATTCGTGCAATTAAAATTACCATTTTTAAAACCGTCAAAAATTATTAAAAATTATTAACAATTGATAATTTATGAACTAATAATTTGTTAACGTAACCTAAACCTTAGATAAGTATTAATTAATTATTAATCTTATTATACGACTATTATTTGATATTTAAGGTGAAAGAAAACAAAATAATAAGACGAGATTAAAAAAAATTATTATGTAGATAAATAGGTATAGTTGGTTGTTCCTGGTTATATGATGCCAAGTCAGGAGTGAATACAAGGGGGATGTAGGGGCAGATCCCCCCTGCAGTGGCCTGTTTATTATTTTAATGTACAGGCACCTAGGTTTGAAAATCTTCCTTCCTTGATAATTTTTTGCAACTGATCCCCCCCTCCTCCCATACAAAAGTTATGTATACGCCACTGTGCCGATATTACTGTCAAATAGAAAATAACAATCGTTGCGATACACAAACATCAACCATAACTGATTTGTAATTCGTAGTACAATATATGTCTATACGTCATTAAGTTTCTTAATTGTTCGATTGTTGATAGCAGCGTCGTTTATTAATCGACAATGAGACTTCTTAAGTAAAAACAATTTATTTTGAGAATTATTTTTCCCGAACGTTATCCAAAAACGATATCGGCCGACAATATTACATTTATAACATTAATAAAATATAAAAAATGCTTACAAATATGCTAACAAGTTTTTAAATATTCAGTTTCCTAAAATATTAGGAAATATGAAAATATATACAAATTCTAACTTTTTCTAACTATTTTATTTCACCATTTTACATAACAAATTTATATTTTATCTAAAATAATCTATGACCTCAACCAAAAAAAAACATGCAAATGCAAGAAGACTCAAATCCTAATCATGATATTGCTTCACGTTCAATAACTAAGAATATTATAATTTCAACTAAAAACGTAGTATCATAATAATATTATGATACTACGTTTTCATCACCATAATATTATTATGGTGATGATTGACATTTTTTTAGTACAAGCTTTACTGGGTAATTATTGATGTTTTTGACGACGGGTAGATACTAGATACTAGGTAGATGGCGCCTAAAATAAAAATTATATTGTTGTTTTTGAGAAAAGTAATCAGAACATTGTACAGGTATACTGTGGAAAACTACTTTTTATGCTTTTGAATGACGATAAAAATGTAGTAAATTGAATTCCTTACAGTATGGTAGACAAGTAGATATCTACCTATCGTATCTATCTCTTGAACATTATATAACTTTGACCTGTGTGCAATATTTTACACGTGTAATTATGTGCAGAATTAATAATAATTGTTATATTAACTGTATCGTTATAAAAAAAAAATACCACTATCGAGTATAATAATAGTATATCTAAATGGCATCTATACATCTATAGTAGGTAGTTTTAAATGCATTATAGATTAGTGATAACTTATGTGATTTCCCTTTATCTACAAACAATTCGCAAGTAGGCATGAGGTTTATCATTTCACATTTGACACGGAGGTTAGGAACGAAATAATTTATTCGTGTTTACTGTTAACGTTTATATTGTATATAGATACTTATTTAAGTACCCATCTCTATTATAAAACTGTAATACCATTTTCGTTTAGAATAATAAATTGTTACTATTGGAACTATACGTTGGAAAAACGTAATAATTTCCGAAAAAAATACTCATATATTTATAATATATTATATGAGTATTGGTTTGACTATTTTACGGGTCGGCTAGTGTTAAAAAATCGTTGAGGCGTCGTTGATAAATGACGTACGCCGCGCCGGGTCAATAAATTGCCGTTTGTTTATTTTTACACAAAAAGTCGAAACAAAAATTACTTTTAATCTCTAGAATATAATATATTATACTTGATGTATTATTATCTTCGTATAATATTCGACGGGGGCTTCTTGAAACTTTTCCATTAAACCGACCGTATTAAACGATTTTATCTCAAATTTGATAGTAATTTTAATATCCAATACACTCGCGCGGGCTGTGCGCCGTACGATTAACGGTGCATTAACGCTGCGATAATATGAAACAATGTTGCTACCGTCATCCGTGGGTCTTTTTCTCCGCAACAAAGGCTTTTCTTCGGGAATATTTTCCATTAATGCGTCGGAGCCGGATACCAGCCACTATTATAATATGGCCGCAGGCAGACGCTCGTAATACAATAATCACGTCACACCCACGCACTCACGTGAAACTTAAAACCCACAGGATTATCAAAGGATTACCGGGAAACGTGGAAAATTATTTATAATATTATATACAGACGGAGACGTCCTCCGGGATGGCTGGTACGCGTGGTATAGTATTTCGACGGCGGCGGCGGTCATCGTATTTTCCGTTCGACGTCAAATTTAACACCAACACATACCTGTTATACGTATGTAGGTTAGCACAAGCCATGTAGGACGTGTGGCTTACGTCGATAGCGTATCTTAGGGGAATTTTTGAGTGTCGTGACACCCCCCGAGCCATGCCATGTCAAATTATTACATTAATTAAACCTGAAAGGAATATTAATTCTATTTTATGATTTATTACTTTTATTTATTATTTATTATTATAATATCTATATCGATCATAACAGACATAATGTGTACATATTTCTGTTAATTACAATTAATGTTATAATATTTTGTACGTCGTATGTTATATAATGTTTATTGTATACTATTATTTACGATTAACACCCACTTACAAGAACTCTAGTTACGACATTGGCTTGCGTAGTTCACCTGGCATACCGGACTGACAAATACCACGACAGGGTCCACATCTCGTGCATAGCTCACAATCGGTTTGAATATCGTTGTCAACAGCGTACACGAGTCTGATTATGCATATTCGTGCCGGACGAGAGTGATTTACTGCACCCACCGCTTTTCCCCTACGGAGTTGACAAACTTCTTTTTCTCTCACCTTTATAACATGGCCGAAACTTCAAACAAGTACCATAACCATGGTTAATGATAAACATTCATCCCACTGGGTTCGATTAATTATAATGATTGGAAATCATCATCATTCTGTTTAGTCGGCTGCAGAACACGCGTTTTAGAATTTTTATTTCTTTTTTTTAATGTCTTGTCGGTGCACTCCCTCACGCACCTCCGGCACCAATATTAATTGCTGGACGACTTGTCGGTGGCATACGAAGGTCACGTGAGCATATCGCATACACCAAAGGTACCCCCACGCGCACAATATATTATGTATAGACGTAAACTCGAGAGTCTGCTCTTGCTACCCCCTTAATAATATATGTACGGAATGCGTTCCACTGAACTGGATACACTTAAGTATTTTTTTACGGCTTTTCGGGGGAAAAGGTTAGTTATTGTATTCAAGGTTATGTACTCGTTCGAAGTGTTTATACCAGGGCTTGCAAATGTTCTAGTAACGTTATACAATATGTAATAATCTCAAAACCACCATTTTGGAGTTACGATAATTGTGAATTAGGCTTACGACATGACAAAAACACATTGAAATTTTTAAACGTTATTAAAACTTAAAATGGTAAACAAAAATACCAATTACAAAACAATACATAACGCAAATAATAATAATACATAGCATACAATAATTTAAAATCCATTTACTTAAAAGTTATAATATTGGTTTTGTAGAACTATTAATTCCACTTGATTTATCAATCAATCTAATAAGCAATCAAGATTTTTTTATATTCCGCAACCGGGCCATTCTCTGAATTAGATATATTTTTTAACGATAAACTAAATTGTAATTTCAAATGCAAACCCTGGTTTATACCATTATATTTTAACAAAAAAAAAAATTGCGAAAAATCTAAAAATGTTTTTTTTCAAATTATTAAAAAAATGTACTTGAAATTTTTTAGTATTGGAACCTTTTTCAAAAAAAATAACGACTACATTCACTTTCCTACTAGGAACAATATTTTAGTTGCTAGTTATATTATATTGATGCATTTCTACTGCTCCAAAAGATGATGAACTGACAAAAATAAATAATCTTCTCAGATTTTAAAATCATATAGCTATTATACCTAACATTATTCGAACTATAAAGCAATTAAAAAAAAATCAAACAAAATTGACTGAGGAGGTTGTTGTAGTCAATTCAATGAATCTACGTCTAGTTTATATATATCGTTTTAATCAGAGCATGCATTGCAAACAAATAAGACCAATCGTAAAATATTATAGAAAAGTATGGTGTTCTGTTAAATTGTTCCGAGAAAGTAAAGCCAGTCACGTGCTCTTCATATTGTTTGTGATCCTTTTTGCTATTAGCAATGTGCGCAGCGTCGTCATCGCTGCAAAGCATTACAATATTATAGTAAAGTTGTTGTATTGTTAAACCGCACGATGGCTATGCAGGCGTATATACCATCCCTGGTGTGTGATAAGACAGACGTTTTTATAATTATAATTTATATATTTCTTGAGATATTTTATTTCCATTTATTGCCACACTCTTAGTCTTTGCATCAGGTCAGTAATCACTTCAACAAACAACGAAGCTGGTAGATATAATGTTCGTGGATGTCCCACCGGAGTAGCATTTGATATTGTACTGCTGTAAAAAATAACTCAGCGATGAGACACAACTCAGGAAACTCATCTTAAGTAGAGATTCAGAGATTGTAAAATAATATAAGTTCATAACCGTGTATACATTATACGATATACCTACCAAGTTTTCTACATATTCTGCTTAAATATTTTCACCTTTGTCATTTTTAAACAGTACAATTTATATCATCATAGCAAAATGTGAATTTTAACTGAAAACAAATCATGAAAAAAAAACGATTATTTTTATCTAATGAATTAACTATCCGAGTATACAATATGGTTAGGTAATATTTTTGTATTATCGTTACGACTCGTCGAAAATAAACCAATATACTCACAACACCTTACCGCACTAGAATTATAATATAGGATATAATATGTATGATATTCAGTACTGATTATATTTGTTATAACAACATTTTGTAGTTTACATAGAAATGCTGCAATTGAATACGAACCAATAGGATTAAAAATAAATACTGCTTGGTTATTTTATCAAAGTTGTTTTATTAATTAATTCCAAATGGTCGTTTTATAAAAACCGTAATCAGTAAAACAACAAAAATAATAAAATAAAACAATTTAAAAGTTGAATGCCTACACTTTAGTTGTAATTTTAAATAATAAATGTTTTATTTAAAATAACAAACTGTATGTTATCATATTATTAATGTAAACCAAGAATGTGAACAGAATGCATTCTTTTTCAGAACTATACCAGCACACGTGGTAGGCTATAATAAAAGGGTTGTTCTCATCCTCACATAGTTTGATAATAACAGTTTTGTGTTCTAGTGTGATATCATCCCATCAATTACCCTGTAATAAAAATGTTTAAGTCGGATAAAAAAAGACAGCTAAATTGAAATTCGGTCAGTTTAATAACCTGAACGATTGTTACAGCTGGATCCCTCACAGTATCCACCCTTAATTTTTATATTATTTTTTTGCTGACCTGTGTACTGTAATTTACCATAATTGACCATATTATTATACGTACCTATATATTTTTTCGATTATACGAGTCCGTTTTTCTTTTTTTTTTTCACAAAAGTATAATTCAATTAAAAATTATCCGGTGTACTATTATAACTATACTCATGTTTAGACGACTTTAAGCAATGGAAGTAGAACAATGTACCAGAACTCTGGAGTATTCAAAAAATGTTTCATTAAAAATAAAGGATTAATACGCAAATACATATTAAATTCTAAATATCATATAAAAACATAACAAACAAATTATAATACCCAGATAGGTATTTTTGCTGACAAACCTCGAATTTACGATGGTTATTTTGCAATTTAATAATAAAAATTGCTGAAACATATTTCTAAATTTACTCGTTGTTTGGGAATTTCAGTTTATAAAAATATTGTTTTCAATTCTGAACAGGACATTTGACCATTATTATAATATATTATCTCAATGACGACCGATTTATGTTTATAATATTTCTGCTGATGTTACATATAAGGTATGTTTTGATTGGATGTAAAAATTATAAATGCAATATTGTGCATAATATACGGTTATAAATTCAATTATTTATTGTGCACTAATAGTTCTCGAACAACCGATTGTAAAACATGATAATAATTATCATAATATGAATTAAATCAAAATAATTATTTTATGGTTCTCTTTTCACCGTCTCAGTAGAGACAAATAAAACAATGGCCATTCCCGTTTTTTTTTCTCCCAATTCACGATTGAACATTAGCGTTTATTTCTTTTTGAAGATTTCCGTATAGGTACCTACAACAACAGACTATTCTTAAAAACAAAACACCAGATAGACAGGACATTCGCTACACGCGACAGACGCGTAGGCACACTGCACGTCACCCGCACTACACCATTTCCCAACATATTATTATAATGGTACGTGGGTATTGTGTTGGAGATAAGTTACCTATAATATACGTACCATATATACCTATAATTATTAATGCAAGGAACGCGTTGAAATATTATAATGTCGAGTGTTCGTGTAAGTTTCTACGCCTTTATTAAATTTAATTATTCTACTCGAAAACAAAACGCAGTTATATACTAATCTAAACGTCGCAGTTATAATGAAAAATTATTTAAATATCTTAAGACGAATTACAAAATATTTTTTTTACGCTCTTTGTGATAAAAATAATGTATAATCTTTAATGTTACGAACGGAATCGTTTAAAAGTTCACGTACGGACTTCGCTCTATTAATTCGACTCGCAAAAACTGCATAATGTGTTCTATTATACATAGAAAATGTGCTTCGAATACCTGCATGTACTTATACACGCATAGCTAATATAATATGCTGTTTCGACAAAATAATTATATCGCGTACCTCGAGAATAATATTTTATACCACACACGTCACACATATCATATTATTATCCCGTCGACATAGTATTATTAAGCTCATTAAAATTGTTGCCCCCGCCCGACCGACGATAAAATGTTTTCTTTATTTTTTTATTTATTTTTTATCATTATCACTATCTTGAACCGATATAATATTAATATATAGAGGTATTTTGCACGATACGGAGCACTAAAAAAAAAAAAAAATCAACAAATTCACGTGTATTTATTTAACCGTTTGGTAATGCAAGATAATAACCGAGAAAATATTATAATGAGCGTGGTGTGATTATTCAAAACTATATGTATATAGGTAGTACCTACATTTTTACAATACACGATGACGTCTCTAGCATAATAGTATTGTTGTCCGTATTCGTGTATATTATATGGGCAACTATTTTGATACAGGTATTTTTCCCGTATTATGCTCATTTTCCCATATTATAATGTTATTAAATACCTACCCAAAACTTGCTGCAGTATGTGTTATTTTGTTTCGACAGGAGCGGTCCAATGCCGTCTCGTTTTCAGCGTTCCGCATATTATATCAAATATGAATATATTGTCCTACCAAGAACGACGTACACAATATGATGATTGTACGAAATACATAATATTATGATGATGACGATAGTAACAATATTTATTTATGTTATTTATTTTGTAAAAGTTAATTTCAATGGATCACATGATCTAATTACAATCAATTTGTACAATAATATATAGGTAAGTAAGTAGGTTATAGAAGAATAAAAATGCTTTAAACAAAAAAAAAAAAATGTTATTTAAATAATTATCAATAGTTTCCAAGGAATTTTAATGAAATTATTCAATGTTTGTTTCATGGCTAATGACATCGTCCAATTGATAGAATAAACTAAGACCAATCTAACCTATATATTAATGGTTTTTTTTCTACAACATAAACAATATTATTTGGCCTAGTTCTACATCGAGGGACACTACAATTAAGGACAATCTATACAACCATATTTTATAAGTTAAAACAAAAATTGTAGGAAATTAATTTTTTTCTATCAGCTTAACTACTAAATAATATTGAATAATAGTAATAGCTAATAATGATTAAAAATGAGAATGTTGCTCAAAGACTCATGAGTAATGTTACATTTAAAGGCCATAAATTGAAGGTTAATATTTTAAACATTATCTAAATATTGAATTTTAAGTTTTAAATATGGAGATATAACCAGAAAATTACATTCAAATCTTGCTTCGATAATAATATAAACGAAATTCTAACCGTAATACCAATACTGTGTCAAACCCGCCTTATAATAGCACTTCATACTCAAATAATATAGATAATATCCAAACTTATTTTCAGACTACATAATCAAACACAAAACCAAACTCACCCAAATTATAATGAATACCAGAACAAACAAATCAAAAACCTAACATCCCAAATTACCTCCTTCCTAATCGAATTTAAAACTTTTATAAACCCACTCATCTCACTTATACCATAGTCAATGACAAAATATTACAAACAATATCAATTACCTAATATTAAACCAAACTCTCCCATTACTCTTATCAAATAACAAATTAAACACAGCTATATGAAAATACCAAACTGATGGATCCGCTCATAAGAAAAAAAAAGTAATAAAACTGATTTCAAATTGTTATAATTTACAATTTGTTTCTTATTTTATATGTAGGCCAAAAATCAAGATAGTAAAAAATCATTAATAGGTACTAGTGTAATAAAGATTATATTTCACTTATACCTTTATGGCTATATTATAGTATGATCTACTTTATTTAAAGCTTTAAATACATCTTTAAATAACAATATAAACTATTGTTAGATGTAAATTCATATGCGTATACAAAATTAACTTTTGTAAAACGAATTGATTTGAGTTTGTTGTTTTACCTATAATTACCTTTAATACAATAATAATGGTCAGTACAATATACTGATAGGGAAAGCAAAGGTGTGATATTTTGATTGATTCAAACATTTTTGTAATTATAAAATGTAGACAATTGGGGGGCCATAATTTGTTATACTAGGTAGTTATATAACTATCTTCAAAATAGGCATACAAAACTTGATTTCCAAGAAGTTGGAAACAAACCAGTAGATAAGTATGGATTAAATGGATAAAACATAGGAAGTGTTAATGCAAATTTACAATTTGAAAAGAAAATTCTTGGATGCATGTTTGGGCCTAGGCTAAATTTATAATTAATGGTATCCAATTAATTTAAAACCTCAGTGGCATTTAAGACAAATGAAAATACTTAAGAAGTACTTTACTGTACTTGAGCCCTCATGGGCGCTTACCCCAAATAAATAAATAAATAAGTTTAATGTTTTTAACTTGGGGAATTTTAGCTGGATTATGTGGAACCGAGGCTATAACCAAGTTTACATTAACACTTGAAAAATATTGTGCAAAACTATGAACAATATCATCACCATCACTATTGCTAACTGGTTAATTTAAGTACCCATTCAAAGATGATATTCCTAGAATTGTTTGAACGTTAATTTTTAAAAACTTCCAAAATGTCTTAAACTTAAACATTCATATGGCTCAGAGATAAGAAAAAATAATAAAATTACCTTGTGTAGAAGATAGTTTATAATAAACATTTGAGTGCTAATATTCTTTTTAAAAACTTAGACCTGGCTATGCCATGCCGTCGTGGTGTATAAAATTGTATTATTATATCGATGTGGCTTATCGCGGTGGAAACAGTCTACGGCTCTGCGCCCACTCGGACTAGTGAGCAGTGACAACTTCGTTTCAATTTATATTAGAATTTGGAACTTTTAAGCGAAGGGTTCGAGGTGGTAAAATTTTGTTCACCTTCTTCGACTCACTTCGAGCAGTTTTTACAAAAAATCAATAAACACTAAACAGTTTATATGATACTTATACGTTCTAATACAGTAATACCATTTCATATTTTATTGTGATCAAAATACCGTCGTGACGTTTTAATAATGATCGTTTCCACCTGTATGTATAATGTATATAGGTATACGATAAATTGCTGTGAAGTTAAAAAATATTATTGTATCCAAATGAAGATATAGTACATTATTTAACTGATTTACGCCGATAACAATGGAATTCGATACAATTAAGTATCTAAACCTGTGAAAAATCCTTCTCCGACCTTGTTTATATTAAGAATAAGTTTCGAAACCTAAAAGAAAACGTAGAATTTGAACTACGACTAAATCTTTAAAGTATTGAGCCCGATGTTAGAAAACTCGTGACTCAAATGCAACGTCAACCATCCAGTAGGACTTAATGATTAAGTAAATAAAAATTAAATTTTAAGAATATTAAAAACAAAATAATTTATACTACAATTTTATGAAAAATAAAGTTTAATAAAAAATAATTATAAATGTGTATGTTTCGTTTAATGTGCTTGTATTATTTTTAAATGGGTTTACAACATTTATATAAACCAAAAAAAAAATAAGAGAATGAGTCGACTCTCTGTCGGTATTCTGTTATCAGTCCACTATTTTGTGTTCTAAATAAAATAGAACTTTTCAAAGTTTTTAAATTTCAGAAACCCAATTTTAGTTGACTCAGCAAACACATAAATAAAATCACAGAATACCAAAAAGATTAATAGTATGTTACGTACTTGTTGGAATACAAGTGATTACGGCTAAAACGCACTTAGGAACAAAACGTTTTATGAAGATTTAATTGTTCTTTTTTCGTACTTACTATTACTACATACAATTAGATAACTTTCAGACGGGTAGAAAATCAGATTTACTCCAGTTTCTTGTTGATTTACGATGTCGTTAAAATACATTTATGTGCAATCAGTTTAATGAAAATACCCAATTGTACAAAGAGAAAAATCTTTTATTTTATTTTTTGGTAATAATGCAACATTTTCAGTGAAGATTTTAGAAAACAAATAACAAATAAATCACCGTTGAAAAAAAAAGTGCAGACAGCTGTCCGATAAGCAATTCCTGTAAGTGTATATAATATATATATATATGTATATTGGCAACTCATCTAGCTTCACTAACCTAACCGTCTCAAGTAAGTCATGTATTTGATTAATTGTAAGAGATTTTGAATATTGAGTTTGAAAGGTGAACTTGTAAGTGAATATTTAAAACAATCTACATTTATAGTTAAAATAATAAGTAAAAAAAAAACTACTTCTGAAGTTCAAATTAGCATTAGTGGAATAGGTAATTAAAGAATTTTAAGAAATCATGTGGCCATAACCTTATTAATACAAACCGAACGCCCAATAAAAAAAAGGTCTCGCAGGTGGGTACCTCTCTGCTGTACAGTAGGTGTCGAGGGGGTCACTGTAATGGATGTGTTAAATTTGAATTCAATAATTTAAAATCATCGTATACGAAAAACGATTCTGAGTGAAAATGATCTGTCAGCCTACATAACTAAGTGTATTTTAAGATATTATTGCTATTTAAATAATTAATTCAACTATAAACAATGTAGTAGGTTGAATTTATTTTTGCAGAAAACATAGCATTTGAAAACTTAATTGAGTGTAAATAAAATAATCAAAATTACATCAAATCAGTAGTTTAACTGGTGAAAGCTTTACGATCGGTGGCTGTAAGGCGATCTTTAAACGTTGCCACCTTTTTTTCCGTGACGGTGGAATTCATTTGGACTGCCAATGACGTTATTGAGGTGCGCTACCAGAACCACGGAAATATAGTGCGGGCCGTCTGTAAAGATCAATTGATTGCGCATTCGACGAACAAATTTAATTAATCGAAAAAACAAACACTACATAATATTATTATGATATTATTATGACTGCAGCTGAGTTCCACCCGTCCACGAACAGCGATGTTGTGATTCGTGCTCAAAACGTCGGCGGTCGAGCAGGCGTAGTCGGTAGCATCAGCAGAACGCTTGAGATGTGTTCGTCGAAGGACGTTCCTGCCGACCCTATAGAGACAACTCCTCGGGGTCGGTGGGATTCTGTGCTGCTGGTGCACAACCGAAACTGACGACTGACGACTGACTCTGTGATTCGAGATTAGATTTTATGAATTTAAAAAAAAAACCAAAATATAAATACCACAATTTTATTTTAAAAATATTTTAAGTTTAAATTCTGCCATTTTTCCATTTGCCATGGATTGTTATAGATATGGTAATATGATAATATTGATAAATCATCAGTTCTTATAAGATTCTTTCAGATGACTTATCAGATATAATAGAAATCGACAGCATTCGCTGATAATTATTATGCTAATTACACCGTATTCTTAAAAATTGAAAAAACTTTAAGCATTTTATTCTATTTGATGCACTTGCTCAATTGTTTTACAACTACGTAGTATTGTTGTATGGATATCACTGCAAAGCAAAGCAAAAAACTAAAAAAATTTGTTGTTATTAAAAAAAAATATATATATTATTTGTAGGGACTTAAATTTTTTTAGGCTTTATGTATATTAACTTTATACACAAAAATATTTTCAAAATAATAATGCAACCTACCTATTAATATATAATACCTATTATGTACCTATTAATTATAAAAAAAGGAAATAGAAAATATCTTTAGAAAAATATGCTGAAATACAGTATCCGCTCAGAATTGCTTTTCGTATACAATGATTTATATTTCATATCATTGAAGTAACATTTTACACAATATCAATTACAGTGACCTACTCAATTACACAACAGATCGACTTCTCTAGTTTTGTTGTTGTAAATGTTTGAAAAGTTTATACGTTAAAAGAAAAACAATAGGCTTCCTATTACTATATTTTGTTAGGCTTTTGAAACTAAATTATCCAAAGTGGCAAGTGCCATTATATTATACATATTTATAAAATGTATAAACGACTATTGACTATTTGACTATCATTTCGACTATTAGTTACTGTTGTTTACTATATTAACTACTATCATGTGAAAGGTCCAATATATCAATAGACATTTTAATGAATGTAAGTAAAACACAGCAGTATTCCGATCCGCTTTTCTACAGAACCTAAAACATTCTTGTTATTTCACAACATTAAAATAATTAAAACAATTTACTTCAACGATATCAATTTATAGAATAGGTTAATTAACATTTATCCATTTATGTATCTTCTTTATACATTATAGAACGTGACTGACTTACTGACTGACTGACTGATCAATGTAGAGCCTAAAGTATGATAGCTGGAGACTTGAAAATGTCATGTTACCTTCGTACTATCATGTATGGGGCACTATCAAAGAATTTTCCAAAATTCGCATTTTAAAGAGGTGCTCATACAAGGATTTTGAGATTTACTCTGTAAACATTTTTTTTTTCGTTTATAAATGTTTGCCATTGCTTGAATAGTAGAATTATAAATTATTTTTTTGGATATAACTAGTTACATTTAGTAAAATCTCCTAAAGTGGCTTTTCATACCAAATCGATTGATTGATTGTAACCAATTGTCCAATGCACGGTTTGTGTTTAGAAAAAATATGGATTTCCAAATGTTTATCAACCGTTGTAACATCTTTAGATCATTTGACAGAAAACATATAACTAGATATTTTAAATATGAACGAAAAATTCAAAAATCTATAGAATGGTTATTCTTGCGTATCATATTCACACCAAAAAAATAACAAGGCTGTCGAAATTAATGTAATTGATAAATTTGAAGTGATAGAATGGAATATTTATCTGTAGATGCTGTATCACAAACGAATAATGCAATATACTATACTCAGTTGAATTTTTAAAGACACTTGACCCTCTCGGATTTCCTCCTTATAAACTAAAAATTAAAATTAAAATTCCAGTGATGTTATTGCGTAATATAAATATTCCAAAACTATGCAATGGAACTAAGGTACATGTCAAAACATCGAATACAAATGTATACAAGTTATAATACTAACAGATTGCGGTCGAAGATAGTCAGAACTGATCACACGAATACCAATAATGCCATCAGACTACCCTTTAAAATTTAATACGAATACTGAAATTTCCAATAAAAACATGTTTCGCAATGACAATCAGTAAAACACAAGGACAAATATTGAAAATTGTTGAATTGACCTGAGAGAAGATTGTTTCTCTCATGGTCATTGTTATAATATAGCTTCTTCAATAGTAAGTTCTGCAAGTAATTTGCGCATATTGTCACCCACCAATAAAACGTTAAACATCGTGTATAAAGTGGTGCTTGTTATGATTAAATACTTTTGTTATTATTGTCATCGTACTAAATCTCAGATAAAGTACTATCCTAAAAAAGTAAAATTAATATTTTATTCGTGTTGATTCGTGTTTGTGGTGTTCGGTTTCGTCAAATAGTGCAGAAAATGTCGTTTAAAAGTCTGTTGTATGCTTTCATGTCATAACAAATTGCTAACAGTCATTTTTATTTTTTATTTCTGCTAGCAATTGGTTAGTTGTAAAAATAAATTACTTAATACTATTCACCAAATTAAATTAAATCTTCTTTTCTTTTTTTTTTAAGTTTTGAACACCATTACACCGAATATTAAATAACGAATTGCCAATTGAAAATCCTTGTTCAATTCGTTATTTAATTGGCATTTTGTACGGGCAACGAATTGCACGAGGTCCAATAGTAGGTACATGTATATTGTATATATTTTATACTAATAATTAAGTTATAATTTATTAAAATCAATCACGTTGAAAATTTGTCCTTTCATTTTCCAGTGATAACTAAAAAAAAAACGTTTTCCTTCAAGATTACGATGTAATTCATTTTACTGTACAATAAATTAAACTACCTACACGTTTATAATATTATAATTGTATATTACTTATACTAATTATAGAAAATTCCATTTAAATATATTATTTTTATGGTAATGGCATAATATCAAGATATATTATATTTTATATTATTATATATATAAATGCAAATGTATAGAATCAAAAAATGCGCAGTCTAAAATTACGTTTATGCTGCCCTCGTAATAATTTCAGCCATCAAGACAACTGTCAAATTATTATTATTGCGTTAAAAATATATAATAATAGCGAATCGCCATGACAATGGGTTTGTCTTATTCCATAAAAATGCATCGTTTGCACATTGCACACACAGCATAAAAAATTAACATTATCGTCGCTATAGGTATATCACATATAACAATAATATATAGTGTTGTACATGTGAGTAGTTGTACGTCACGGAAATACGAGTTATAACATATTATTATATTGCAATTTGCAGTTGTTTGGCCTGAGCACTGTTATATAATAGTAATAATGAATGCATTTCAGTGCATTTGTCATTGACGGCCGAATGTGAAATTTTAATTAAGCTTAGGCGGCAGCCGCCGCGGCGGTGCGCTGCGATAAAAACGCCGTTCGGAGTTTCGGACGGCCAAACGGCTGCGGCGGCGGCGGCGGCGGCGGCGGCGGCGGCGGCGGTCATTTGAATCATTAAAATATAAATTAAAACGAAACGGTTTTTTTGTCTGTTTTTTTCGGTAGATTTAAAACCGTGAACCGTATGAGCCGAAACCGGGTCAGCGGGGTGTGTACACTTTTGCGCGACTTCGCCTATTATTGTGATAGTTATATGTGCTCGTATATAAAACGTGCACTCGCACACACACGCACGCACACGCGTTTAATATATTATATTATACACCGTGCACGCGATACTATATTCGAGCGCATTAAACTTTTTAACTGTTCTCACGCGTGTGAAGAACGCTCGCGCACCGGTTAACTTCCTAATTATGTAGGTATACGGGACGGCGGCGGAGGAGGCTGTTTGGAAAATTAACTAAACCCTTTCCCCTCCGGTTCGCGAAATTCGACCCCGTAACGATCATATAATAGCGCCGCCGCACCTATATATTATAATAATATTATGATGATGATGATAATATTATAAATTTATATACGTTTACGCGCGCCGCCGTGCAGTGCAGACGACACCCGCGCGGGTGCGGACACACTATATATACTGTTTTTAAAAAAAATATTATACAACATAATATTCCGTCGTGTAGATATTGTTATTTTATAAATCACATTATACGTCTAGGCGAATGCGCGTATACCATTTCGTTATCATATAATATTATGCGCATAAAAATATACTGCATAAAAACGGTGACGCCGCCGCCGCCGAGGGTTTCTGCTGTGATGCAGTCGTCGTTTTCGTCGCGAAAAACGGACAAACGAGAAGAACTTACTATCGACAATAAAATAATAATAATAATATTATATCGACTCGTCGCGCGCCGTTTCTGAGATTATGATGTTATTATAATGTAGATTGGATACGTATCGATTTCGGACGGTTTGACCATCATGCCGCAGCGATGTGGTTTAAATCGAGACATTCTCGCGGGAAATATTATTATACGTACCTTTGTGCATATAGTACCTATAATATTATCTATTACTAATATTATAAAATATTAGGTATATATTAAACAAGCATAATATTAGGTATCCTCTTTACATCATCGACAGACGTATCCCGTTTTAATTATTGATGTATTCGAATAATTGTCGTGTTCCCCCCTCGTTATTCCCAGTTAGAAATCGAACCTTTGACCGGTTAGAGTGGTCCGCATGTACCCAGAAAACCTTTACGGACATATCAATAGTTAAATAACATATAAATGGAATACAAATTATAAAGGTGCTTTTCATCTTAAAATGAACGCATTTTTGTTTGATGTTGCAATCCTATCATTGGTTTAGATCTCAGTTATCGCAATTTTTTTTTTCATTTCAGTTTGTTTGGCCCAACTCAGACCGATTATTTTTGTTATTAACAGTTAGGTTTAAAAAACAAAATCCTTATCTGCTACCTACTAACAAGTAACTGATCATTTTTGAAACGATGACACTTGTTTTGCTGTTTGATGACTCGCTCAAGCGTAAAATTGCTATTCGTGTATTTTCCTATCTGCTGAAAGTTTCCTTATACCGTTTAAGCTGTTTAACTCACACCAGTGTTAAATTTATTTTACGTATAGGTAGCATGATTGATTGCGATCTGCAAATGGTTAAACATATAAATAATATATATATATATATAAAATATAGAGTATAGATAAATACGACATTATCTGCATGCACAAAATATGGAATAGTAATTTAAAGACCTTTGTAAACATTCGAGCGGACCGAAATACTATTATAATTATCTACAAAATATCAAACAATTATCAATAGGTAAGCTTTTATGAACCGACGATGCGGTAATGGAAATAATGTAATTATTGGTAATAGTTTAATACCTAATGAGTAATGATAAATAAAGAACTGATGATGTATATAGTACTGCTATAGGCTAATGTTTGATTGTGTCTTTAATCAAATATTATATCATTATATATTAATTAGTTATACTATTATTATTATATTACGCCGACGGTCGATAATATTATATAATAAATCATAATATTATATTATGCGAAAACACGACGATGATCTGCAAATTTGCAAAAGTATTAATTATGAAAGCTTAAACCTTATTAATATTTTATTTACCGTAGAGAACTGTAAGACATTGTAAGTGTTGCCTCTGGTTATTATGTTTTTCCCTTCAATTCAAATTCTGTAAATATATTTAATTTTATCTTTACGGTTGCCGGCGGCGTTCAATATAGCCGCGGGTACACGTTTTTTTTCTCTTTCCCGTATCTCATATTATAATACACCGTAAATTGACTGCCGTACACACTTTATGAGGCACCGACTGTCGTAAGAGAAACTAAATAAAATAAATCCAGTCATATGTCGAGACGATGCGTAAACGATTGGTGCGATTTCGTTCGGGAAGAAAAAAATAACATCATAATTTAATTATAATATAATACCCCGAACGATTGCTTCGTCCTGCAGGACAAAAAATAACGTCTGCACGCGTGTATGGTGCACCCATAGATATAATAATATATCATATTAATGTGACGTTTACCTACTATATAATATATTTTATAATATTAATATAGGTTCCGAACACGAGTCTCGGTCGTACTACACCTCAAACCAATCGGTACAATTTCCAGCGCGGCATGCGTTTCAGCCGTCATAACCGATTTCGGATAAAATGGAAGTGACGCGGGTTCACGGTTACTATATGTATATTAATAAATAAATAATATTATTATATTAAAAATTTAATTTTTATATTATGTGGGTCAATTAGTTAAGGATAAGTGATAACAATATACTATATTCTAAAGCGAGGGCGGGAATCGTAGCTGTGGACGTGTTGGTTACAGTGATTTATTTACTACACCTCTTAAAATATTTAATATAATTTATTACATTTATATACGAATATCCTTAGGTGCGTACCTAAGCCAAAAACCTCATAGCGAGGCCGTATGACGTCGTAGGCGCCTGTAATCTTAATATATAAAACCGAAAATTGAAACCTTTGATGTTAGGTAATGTTCTCGGAAACTACTCAACCGATTGACTTAATTTTTTTTTTTAATGAAAGATTATATCACGGAGAAGGTTCCTATGGAAAAAAAATATATTTAAGTATAATTTAAAGAGGTGCTCACACAAAGATTTTGAAATTCGTGATGAAAATCGAAAATTTGTATTTTGTTTACAAATGGTTGCTATTGGTTACAATTATTAGTTATCAGTTACAGTAACAGTTTTTCCCTACGTACAATGTACATATTATACGCTAAAAATTCTGGAAAAACTGAAAGCGCTATTTATGATGAGTTATATAATATGAATAATCTCTGTTTATTTATAGGGTTGTCAATGGTTAGATTGTCAATGGTAACATATCTTATAACAAACTATTATAATTAGTAAGAATATGGCATATACATATTTTTACAAATAAATTTATAAAAAAAAAAACAAATCTTTGGCATAGGCCACCATTGCGATATATTTCTAGTGTCTAATATTCTGATATCACTTACTTACTTATTTCATATTTGACTCGGGCAACGCCGGGTGAGACAACTAGTATTTTATACGACTCGGCCGACATGTGTTATGAGTGCGAACATGATGACCGAAACAACAGAAAAAATAAATCGAAAGGATTATTAAATATAAATGATACACGCGTACATCAAAATAATATGTAAAATGTAATTGCAACTATTAATGGTCACGGATGTCGTTGGACAATTATCAGGGATAGACATTTTTGAAAAAATATTGTGCATTGTGATTATTGATTTTTTTAAATTATTGTACAACAACCAATGGTGGTTTAACCTAACAGACAATTATGATTTGTATATAATGTTTTTAAAAATGAAATTGGAATTTTGTTGAAAGTAACTACTAAAGATATTTTAAATGCCTAAAATTGGATAGAAAGCAGTTATCGAAATCGGACGCCATATAAACACTAATAATATTATATTATTGTTCGCAACATTAAGCCTAACAGTATATTGTTGTCATATCCAAAATTTGAGAGAGAAATATCAAAAACTATGTGAATACTGGAAAACAAAAACAAATTTGAATTCCGACGTGTACTTATATAATAAATTATTTTAAATCAAACAGATACAATCGTTCCATCAATACGTGTTTTTTAAACCCTCCAAAAAAATGTAAAAACTGTTGGATAATTAAATTTTGAGTTTTTCAATCTAGTCCACGAAGTATGAACGCGGTACGTAAATCCGGTGCCGTGAATCGCTAACAAGAGGCCACACAAGGTACGCGAGTGTCCCACAAGATGCTGCGGAATATATTATTATGTTTTAACATTATTTCATTCTATTATTATAATAATATTGGGGCTAGAGAGATTTTGTCTGGCGCTCTATGTTATTTTCAGTTGTTTCATATTTTTTTATTACTATTATTGCATTGGGGTTATCCACTGGGGATCGACCACATGAACCCGCGAGTGGCGCGTGCGCGTCCGCTGAAGCTGTGACTTCTTATTTTCTTTCTTATATATATTTTTTTTTTTTTTAACAACCCCCGTGAATTCCCATCCCGCGCCGCCGGTGCTTGCTGAATTATTTATGGCCGCACGAAACGAGTCCAAATCGGAAATCTGTCGTTTGCTCGCGAATCGACCTACCGTATTATATAATATTATGTTGTACAATACCATTTTTCTGCACACCGCAAACCGTTCGATTAAACGGCATATAGCAAACAATATTGCAGTATGGCTGGATAAGTTATTTGGTGCATACAGGCTGTGACTGCAACCTGTTTCATTCAAATATGAGCTCTAATGATTCAAAACTCCAACCTTAAACTGTACATTTTAAAATAATTGACTGTTAGTCTATATTGTGTCTTGAAGCAATAAAATAATCTCAAACTAAAATGTTAAAAAAAAAAATAAACAAGTTGAACTATTTTCCTGCTAATTTTAATCAACATTAAAATTTTTGATTTTCGAATACCTAGTCTATTATTTTTTATAATATAAATAGTAAAAAAGTCTTAGTGGTAATTTATACGTCACAAAATACGTCTCTCTAATACCATAAATCTAAAACTGAATATTTATAATTTTATATATTATGAATGCTAAAATTATTATAAATTTCTTATTTAAAAATGATAAACTCTGATATCTAAATAATGGAAATAATAATTACTATCGTCCCTCTTATAAAGAGAAAAAAAACTCCCCGTTGTCGACTCTTTGGACACAAGGAATGCTTTCATATAATATATATATAAAAAAAGTGATAGTGGTAACAAAAAAAGAAATACGGCGAACAAAATATAATATAATGGTCGGACGTGGTGTTGTTGGCAGTACGGAACTATTATCGCTGTCCGACTAATAATTTATTAAAATTTCCTTTTGTTTCTTTTTTACAACGACTGCGCATATTCATTTATTAAAAAGTAAAATTACCGACTAAAGATAAAAAGAAATTTAAACTCGAATAATCAACGAACTTTTGTCCAATAACCTTTTTATTTTTTGCAAAAGCTTTATATCGTTTGAAAATGTTTGAGTGTTCCACACTTGAGCATTACGAATAACAAATATGCTCATATTATATTGTGATTAAAATTTAATCCTCTGTGTAATACCGGATTTGAATTTCAACAAGCAGATATATGAAAAATTAAAAATGCAAATTGTATGCATCTACTTAAACATTAGATATCGTTCTCGTTTATAGTATTTTATAATATAATATGAAACTTATCCCATGGTCATTAATATTATTTATTAAACGCATACAAGTATATATGCATATATGAGCATTACCTATTAAACGTAAACTGCCCAACTTATTGATGGAAATATGTATATATTTTTTAATTTAAGATGAAACGTTATAATGTATTACTTTTAAAAAAATAATGAGATATATTTTTTTCAATTTTAATTTAGTCATATTCAAACGACCAATTTTCAACCAGAGATTGAACATTTGTTATTTCGTGTATTTCATATTTTTTACATTTATAAATAATTTAAGTCTTACAAATCATCATAAATCGCTGTATAATAGGTATCTAGTGTGTGTGTGTGTGTGAATAAAACTTGTTAACATTTTGACTATGGCACGATTGAGCATAAAATACCTTTTTTACGGCACGATTGAGCAAATTTGTCGGTGTATTAAAGGATTTAGAAATACAAAAGTAAACCTACACGATTGAGCATAAAGAACTCTGTGTATTGACATGGTTGTTTTTACAGACATTTTAAGTTCAAATTTAGACATCAAAGTATCAACAATTCGCAATTATTTTGTAGGTAAAAATTTCTAAAATGTTCAATATTTGTATTTAAGAATTACAAATTTAAATCAAGTTTTCTCGTATTTAGTTAATATTGTAACAAACAAATCTAAAAAATATATTTACATGGTTTAATTTTATATTTTTATAGACATTTAAGTTCATATTTTGACAAAATGTAATATTTTATAAAAGTTATTTTACCAACAAGTGACCCTAGATAATAATATTCTTGCCTTTAAATTTGATAAAAAGTCAATTTATTCTAATATTAAAAAATAACAGAGTGATATGGATTCTTATTGTCATAAAATGTGATGTTTTAATAAAACGGAGACAACTCACGCGGGCACGACCTCGACGTCCTCTTAAAGTCTTAACACAATTACAAGCAGACAATAATAACGGGAATTGCATTGCCAAAAAGTTTCCTCTCCTTACGTCTTACAATAATATTATGGTCTTTTGTTATCCAGAAATTAATGTATTGAATATGATTTTTGATGCGAGGCTACAGCCGTACATAATATAAAATCGAAATGCGTAACCTTATGATAAATTACAATGGGTGTACATAGGCACCCACCCATATTATCAAGTGGTTTTAACTTTATATAAATCATTTTTTTTATTTAACTCTGGAGTAATATTTTTTGAACAGTTGCCCGTGCTTGTGTCCTAAACTGGCGATCTACATGAAAATATCGTTTTGAACCATCCCTGTAGGGCAATCTGCAGTGATACACAGCAATACAGTCTTACACTGGTTGAAACTTTAAAAGTGATGTGAGCACACATTTGGTGTCTCATTAACATTAAACTATGACCACGAGTGACCAATATTCGTAATAGTGGTTTCGTATTATTGTGATTTCAATTTATTGTAAAATCTACAATGTTATTGTCAGTGGTGCTGCTTTATGACTTACGCGTATATAGTTCGGTCCAATTTCGTTAACGTGCGATACCATAATATACTACCATCGTTGTGGTTCTTACAATAACATTAATGTATCGTATTTTTTTCCAACGATCCGAACGCATAAGTATAATAATATATAACATAACGTATGCATAATATATATAGGTACCTACATAACGTTTCGATAAGGTTAATTCCGACAAATATTTGATTTCCCAACGGTTTTCTACAGGTTGTTATTTTTTTATTTTTTTTATTTATTATTCCCAGTATTTACTCTATCTATCTTTATGTACATTACTTATATTTACAATATTCTTTATACCTACAGTAAAATGAACGTACGAAAATCGTAAAAGTAACGCCACCATATAAATTATCATATTATAATAAATTGTATTATAAAAGGTCTATGGGTTGAATGCATTAAAAACCCTTAACAAATGCACTCTTAAACCTTATAAATGCATTCCAATTTCAAAAAATTGAGTATAAAATACAGTGTAAGTAAACATAGTAATTATACCTAATATAAAAAAAGATGGGCAAGTGGATACCGCTCTACTGATCAGTAGTTGTCGAGTGACCCACTAGAACAGAATACATTGGTTTGAATTAATTTTTCCCGAACACATTGCATTTCATTGTGTATATAAAATATAATTTTATACTTTAAAAGTTTCAAGTAGGTACCTACAAATAATATTTTTAAGTTACAGTGAAGCCTGACTTCACGGACGCCTTTCCATAACGGACTCTTTCTATTGCGGACACGGGATAATTATATTCTTCGCTGATACTATCATGAAGGACACCAATCTCAGTTCAAACTCATATTCAATGGCATCCGCGTACTACGCAACAGTGTCGCCGGTCGCGATAACAAGCGGGAGACGTCAAGGCGCGGATTACGACCGATTACCTATTCCGACGACAACGTTAATTACGGATATATTTACATAATTATTGTAATATGTATCATACAGGGATCGCGCAGTTGTACACAAAATGTGCAGTTCATAAAAAATACTATGATTCGAATATTTATAACGCTTTATGCTTGAACACTACCTATGTAATAGAAGGACGCCGAACTGAACATATAAAAGTGGTCCGGTATTATCACCACGCAATGGCAATGCGCTTCGAACGATATATTAATATAATATTATATATTATAGTGATGTCGCGATTTTTACTTTTAAAGCAAAGTGATTTTATTGGTTTTTTATTATTATTATCTGAATGGTGAAATTTATGAGTTATTACTAAAAAACTTTTTTTAAGACCAAATTGTCCTCGATCTAATAGATATAATATGTTTCCAAGAATATATAAGACTACTAAATTAAGTGATATCATGAAATAAAAAAAAATAAAAGGTCGGCAAGGGGAAAACGAAACACGATTCTGAGCGAAGACGGATTGTCAGCCTACATATTAACTACTAAGGGTATTTAAAGATATTATTGCTATTAAAATAATTTATTGTACTATTAATAATACAGTAGGTTGAATAAATGTTTGCAGAAAACATTGCATTTGAAAATTTAATTGAGTGTATAAAAGATAATAATATACTTTAAAAGTTTCAAGCACCCACGAAAAATGTTTTTAAATTACAACGAAATAAATAACATCGTTATTCTTCATTAAATATTTAATTTCGTCTATATTTGAATTTAAAATGTCAATAAAAAATTATTTTTTTTAATACATTTTTTTGATTTTTTGATGACATAATTAAATACTTACGAAAACCTTTGTTTTAAATTTTCAATCCTTAGCTATAAAAACTGATCATATTTTTATACAATTTTAACTACAAAATAATTTGCAAACATTCGAGATTTTGATGAATTTAATCAAAATTTGAACTTTATGAATAAAGATTACATAACATTTTTGTTTACAATACTAAAAGTGTTTCGTTAATTATGTTGAAATGTTAGTCATCTCCTACAGTGTCAGCTTAGTCCTTACATGTTGCTAGTTATAATTAGAATTTGGGATTGATTTTAGATACTTTTGACAAACAATAAACATCTTATGTAATATATATATATATATATACATTTACAGGCAATATGAGGAATATGTATAATACATAAATAAATGTAATTATTTGTACTTTATAAACAACCAACTTAATTAAAATATTTAAAATTAAACTTTATTATTGATTCATATAAAAAAAAATTACCAGTACTTACCTAAATTGCCTGCAAAATTCAACCACGAATTTTGTAGGATGAGTATAATAAGTTATGAGATATTTGTTGGCTAATGGATGTATTTGAGGGTTTAATAAAGGTTTGTGGGGGGGGGGTGAAGACCTCAAGGTTATATTAGGTTTATTCATTAGCTTGGGACGCGCATTTTTTTGTGTCATAATAGTAGATTCTTCTAATACAGTAATACCTACTATTCCTCTTTCAAACCAAGCACTAAATTATTACTATATTGTTAATTGGCTGCATACTAAATCCATTGTTTGCTAGATGATCAATATTCGAAAGCCAAGAACAAACTTAACATTAACATATTAACTTTAACATTTTAAATACAATAAAGTTTCACACGCGAACCACCCTACCCACACCTAACCACGATTGAGTACCACCACCATAAGTTGTTTTCATTTTTCATGCCACGTGCCACACATACCTAAACATTATGATACATCCTCGTACATCCACAAGATGAGCTTGTGCTTCAACCGAAGTAATCTGAACGACGTGACGCATAATCAATATTATTGTTACGACTGTTGGTTTTGTTTTTCGAAATTCCATTCAACTTTATCGGAAATTAACGTATTATAATTTCAGCCCATAAAAATTCTGGTGAAATGGACTTTGGAGAGCAGACAATAAGTACAACGCGTATGTCTGGAGCATAATAATGCAATGATTGATGAGCATCTAATCCGATCGTTGTACGTGCTGCTATATTATTATAAGTGCACCTCGGTTCGACTTTGGCAGTTTTAAGCCAAACCCAATACGTCATGTTTTAACACGAATTTGTATGGGTACTAAAAAATTCTCAATGACAAATTTTCCCGGAAGGTGGAAACAACAAAACTGAAAAATAAAGGGAGAGCTATATATATCGTATCGATCGGTTAGGAGCATACTTTTTATAAATATAATTTATTATATAGTTGTTGTATACTGTTTTCTACAAAGTTTCGTTTCAATTCTCTGTAAAATATTGTTTTTATGACGCGATTCCTCGGATATTATTAGACATTTGCCCTCATTCACTGAAAATGCGTTTGATCTGTTATCGTATCTCTCCCGCATACTATTTTTAGAAAATAACAATATCATGTTTTTTTTTTCAAAAATATTTTATAAAAGTTTTAAAACAATTTGAATTATACAATACCGTATTTTTCAAATGCTGTCTGGCATATAATCTATACTTACTACTTTTGTTGTTCAGACAAAACATACCCCTCATGTATATGTTCAAAAATGTGTGTAGTCGAATAAGATGAGATCCCCTGATAGCGCATAGCTATTACATTAGATACCTTACGACCGCGTCACTATATAAACAAATAAATATCAATCTAGAGAGACAGTGCATTAGTATAACGATGTACACGACAAGTTAATGAACAGTCGAATGACGTTAAATTGAAGGTTATTATTGAATACTTTTACATAATTTATGTATTTTATATAATATTATAAAGAAACGAGAGAAAAACATAAGTATACATTCACCAGGCATATATAATATGTATATAATATTATCGTCGATCGAAATAAACTCATTCTTTTGACTTGATTTAATAGTGTAATATCGTCGACTTTGGATGGTTTATTCACGAGTAACTATATTAATATAATAATAAATAAATAATTATTGTATACCTAATTATTAATGCCCGTGCATTGTGTCGGACTTCAGTCGATTTTGCGTTAGCGCAGTTGAAACCCAAAAGAAGTTCTATCGCCTAATAATGTCCATAATGTGATCCAGGCATGTGTAATTCGGGTTATGAAACGTCAGTGTTAAAGTTTAAGTACCAATAACGCTTAAACACGCAATATACGTGTAATTTTTGATACAACGAAAAATAAAACCGTTATTATATAATAGTATTTAATAATAATATTTCACTATATAATATAGAAGAGGATTGAAAACGCAACGTTTCTATATTATCATCGAAATTATAAGTCTAAAATAAATATAAATTTTAATAACATGAATACATCTTTTGATATAAGTATTGTAAGAATTGTAAGAATTTGTACGTCATTTATTTGTAAGCGATATTCGGCTCTGAAGAGATTTTTTGAAATAAAAATGCTGACAAAAGAATTGAAATAAATCCTCTGTCAAAATAAAAATTGTGTTTATAGTTGGTTTTCATAGAGATCTATGCGAGCTAAATTTACCCAGCAACGTATACATTTACCGATTTTTTTACCAAAATAGAAATTCAAAGTGATCCTTCAGATTAAACATTTTGTAAAGTTTAACATTTATAGCTTAGTGGATAATATAAAAAGTGAACTTTTTTAACTAAGAATAATAATATAATGGCAATATTATGTATTTAGATTTTAGAGTTTTAGACTATCTTCAAAAGAGTCGTTTATTTTATTTCCTATTTTCATATCAAATTGTCTTATATAATATATATTATCAATAGGTAAAATTGATATCAATTATTAAACCTTTCTCTGTCAAATATTTTAATACTGCATGTTACTGTTACATAAATTTGACTCGATTTATTATGTTTGTATTTTTAAAAATATTCTAAAAACTATAAGTTATTTAATTTTTTTTTTTAATGTAGCCATGGTGTCTTCCAAAACATGGTATTTACATAACATTATAGTTTTGCATTTATGAAAGACTGGTGGAAGGGTGTTCCTGATTGTCCAAAATGCCAAAGTTTACTGAATTCAGGTAAATGCAAGTACATTTTCCTGGAAAAATTACTGGAAAAAAATGTACGTACATTTTACATCTTTGGTTTATTTACAAAGAACTAAAATTACTTGTGTTACTAGAGTAACAGTATTTATACGGTAGTTTTACATTTTTAATTTCTCATAAACATTTCGTCGAAATCGCAACCCTTATTAACAAGAAGGACGTCTTCAATATTAGTACGACGTTAATAAAATACGAATTTATTATAAATTACAATAGGTACTTGGCGGTAAGTTGAGAAATCTAATCACCGACATTTTAAGGCGTAATTTTTATGAGACCATATTTTCGTCGTTTTTATTCGTAATCAGAGCCGAATGTCGAATAGTGATTATTATGCTGATGTTATAATTTCAAAGGCATCTTAATTATTTACTAGTATGTTAGGTTAGGTTGTCAGACGTCTTGCTTGTGCGACTTCGATAAATACCAAATATAAATAATTTTTGGTCGTAAAAAATATAATATATTTGTTAGGCCGTTATTCGCACACGTGGTATTCAACTAACCTACGTCGTATGCGGGCGAGCACAGAAAACGTAAATTATGAAACGAAATTACGTGACGGAAAATCGTCGTCGTCGTGTTGTATAATTTAATATATTGTCACCGTTTTTCTGTATTTTTTATTTTTTTTTGTTTTGTTTTCCGATAGCGTTTGCATTTTTCATCACAATAGAATTGGACACGAACGCGTACAGGAGTCGATGGTAAAATCACGTATATTGGTTATCTAATTATCTTTAAAATAATAATATATGCACTGAAAACGTCACTGATATAAAAATATATTATATAATGTATAATATAGGTGTTGTATACGTCATCACGGTCGTACTCATGTTCGGGGTGGATCGTCGGATATGTTTCCTCGAGTCCTTCTCGATTTGTGCTTTTAACATATCGTACATAATATAATATATTATTATGCATACAAGAAATATCACAACATTTTTACGGTCGTAAAACATCTCTGGGCCGCGTATTATAATATATACCTACTATTATGTTATTACGTATAATAATAATAATAATAATATGCACTAGCCATCGCCGGTGCCGGGCCGAGAGCGGAGAACGTGAGCTCAAATATTATCTGTCTCGCGCGTAAGGCACGTGAGTGATACGACGATGGCGTGGGGGGGGGGTGATCTGGTCACGGGGGTCCTAAGTAGTCCCCGGGCGAACGTTAAGCCCGGGAATTATCCTCCCTAATAATCCGTCGGATAATCGCGTCAAAGGCCCGAGTAGATTTTATGGGCTTAAAAAGGTGAAACCGGCGGCGGCGGTAAAGCGGTTTTCGGGAACTACTATATTTTTATCAGCCCGCAGCGAGTTATGTACGCATATAAGGCAGGTACACGAGCACTATAGCTGGTCGCACACCGCTATATGGAGTCTGCCCACCCTCACTTGCCTCCACCGCTATCTGCATAGTTGGTGAATAGTACGAGACGTCCATTTGTATTATTATTTTATATATATATATAGGAACGATCGCCAGGCGGGCAATAAATCAAAGCTTCTCGACGAGTACGAGCGGCTTATCGGAAAGTCCGTTGCTCGAATTTACCGCCGGCGTCTTCTCTCCGTCGTATATATAATATATATATATATATTATAATAATATTTTATACAGGACGATTCTTTTATCGCCGCACACTCGATGCACCTTAACCCGACCTAACCTATAGAAGTTAAACGAACTTCGCTATAACCGATAGGCGAGGTTAAGGTATATATGTATATAATAAGCGATGGCTTAGGTTATGTCATGGGAGTTCTGCTATACAAGAATATTATAATATTGCACTGTTTATATTTTAATATTATACAACGCGAGTACTATTGCCTATAATATTTTATGATGTTCGACATAGGTACACATGCAATTATTATTATTAATATTATAATTATAATACGAAGTTCGTGAAATGTACATACGTTGTTATACCGGACCGGACGTTTCCGTTAAATCGTGTCCGTAGACCATTAAATACTATAATAGCTTCACCTGCAGAGGCTGCTCAAGATTTCCTATTATTTGATTTTCTATTATATTATTCGTTGACGTCGGTCTTGATTTGTTTTCCACCGCGCTTTCGAAACTCCGTACACGCGTGCACTACAACAATAATATAATAATTATGTTATTATAGTATAATTCGGAAACGCCGTCGATCCGCATCGCCTGTGAGCAAAAGCGTATACTGCACGGAAATATTTAGGAACGCCTTGAATACAACATTACAATATAGGTACGAACACATCATATATGTCGCAGAGGTAGAACAAACAAGACATTTTGAACGGTTCGTTGGATATGAATCAGATTTCGGGACACTGTGCCATTTAACGTCCTCGACACACTGCGAGCGTATAGGTACGGCTGGATTATCGTAGGTAATAACAATAAGAAATAAGATTACATGCTCTTGCAGTCATCAATCAATTATTTTCAATCAATCAAGCAGTTTTTGGCATCTCAGCAGTGCGCAAAATACATAAAAAAAAAAAGTAATAATAGTAATAATAATTCGAACGGGGAAAAAACAATAAAGATGCGATCTAGAGCAACACCGCAGAACTACTAATGTACTATAATCATAGACCTTATACACAGTAGAAGGTCTGAGTATAAGGTATATGACTATAATTTTATAATATTTTAGCCCGTTGGTTGGTATATGTACATATCAGAAACAAAATACATTCAATACAACAATAATTCTCGTTTGCTCTTGGCCAGACGTCGCGTATTTAATATTATTATATCATTGTAAGCATAAAGCAGCCAATAGGTGTACACCAAGGACTATGATAGTATGATAATATAATATCTTAGTCCGTGATGTATACAGTATATGTATACGCCACAGATATATAATACAAGTATGTATGTATGGTATACGCATCGACGGCGAAGATTACTAAACAGTACACACCGACACTGAACGATTCAACGATGGAATGAACACATGGAAACGCGATGTAAAAAATAAGCAACCAGTGTTGCCCGCTATCCAAACATTTATAATTGTACGTGTAACTCTGTTAGGTTGGTGGGCGATTGTCTCCATATGTTCTTGCCGATGTAAAATAATACATAGTTGTTTATTATACATATCTGTGGTCGCTAGTCAACTCTTGAAAAAAGTATGTATTCAGTGTGACGAATTTTCAACCAGGAATCAATTAACAACGGGATAGTACAAACAAAATAATATAAATACAGGTACATTTTGAACGTTAACGTTAGTTCATCACGGACCTTCAAACGAACAACATCTCTAATGAAGAAGGAATGGAAAAAGTCGAAAACATTCTAGCTCTCTCCACACAAGCCCAACAGTTGACCGACGGCGAAGAGTGACCAAGTGCCCAGCTATACTTTATTCCAAAAAAGAATAAAACACTCGGCCGACCAAAACTCGTCTTGTTCGCTCATCCCAGCCACAAAAACGGTCTCCACTGCGAGCGCTGATGTCGTCTGCCACCAAACAGCAGCTAAATAATACGTGTTGTATAATTAGTATAATAACCGTGCCAAATCACGATATTTCTATGTTTCCCTGTATGCACCGACGGCCAGCGGTAATTGTCGGCCAATCACAGTACGATAGTGATTTGTCTGGGGTTAGACAGAGATCGGCGGCTCAGTATTCGTGCCTGAAAGTTGTTCATACTTAGTTGGAATCGAGATAGGTTGCCCGCCAGACCCAGCCGAGCCACCAGCACCGACCTATACGATCCCGTGTGCAACTCTTACGAGCATCGCCACAATCGATCGTACGGTCTAAGCAGCGACACCGGACCACGGTGTACGAGAGACGAATCGACGATCTGAATTATTGACCGATACGTTCCCGTGTGCAACTCACTCGAGCATCGTCACAATCGATCGTACGGTCTAAGAAACGACACCGGACCGCGGCGTACAAGAGCCGAATTGGCGAGTAATCGACGGCGCTGACTAGTACGATCCCGTGAGCAACTCATTTGAGCATCGCCACAATCGATAGTACGGTCTAAGCATCGACTACGGACAACGGTGTACGAGAGACGAATTGATCGATACGTTCCCGTGTGCAACTCTTAGGAGAATCGCCACAATCAACGTACGGTCTAAGCAATGACTATGGACCACGGCGTGCGAGAGACGAATCGAACGATACGTTCCCGTGTGCAACTCACCCGAGCATCGGCACAACGAACGTACGGTGGAGCTGACTCCAGCTGGCTGTCCAACGATATACCCAGAGAGAGCGCGCTCTCGACTTGCCACCGAAAGTGTCGGCGGTAGTGTGTTTTTTTCAGCTTCACGTCGACAGACTAGACCAAACTTGATTGCCGGAAGGATATGAACAATATCAAAAAGGCCGTACATTATTGTGGATGAATACAGCTCTTGCACTACTTACATATGGCACTCCCTCCGTGGTTACCTCTTGCTGGACCCGTTCTTCTATGGTTGTCTAACCGATAACCAGAAGACGCGCTCTCGACGTGCCACCGAAAGTGTCGGGTAGTGTGAATATAAGTTGGCTGGTGGATCACACACCGTAAACGATTAACGGACACCCAAAATACGATTGATTTAGTAAGTATTTACCACGCGCGCCTGCGCGCAACTCTTCGTTCCCAACCAGACGGGTCTTGACCGGAACACCAAAAATGTCCTTTTCAGGGCAGTCAAATAATCCAATACCTACGCAGGATGATATAAACCACAAACAACAATAAACCTCCTCCAACCATATATAGTACCACTATTCGGAGATTGTACGTATAATTGTGTATCATATGGAATAATAACTTAATTTATTGCTTGATCACACACACATAACGTTATCTAATAATTAATATAATTTAAGATGGTATTGTTTACCACGTTTTAAGGAATGTTTACCGTTTCAACCATAGATTTACTAAAATATAAATGTATGGATATTGTATTATAGACTTCTATAGATAGTATTTATTAAATCTTGAACCATTTTCACAAATTAAAAAATATGTAAATTATTATATGAATTAAAGACTACATTGATGTAGTTCGTTTACCGCACTTAAATCACTATAGCCCTCGCAAATCCACTAAAATTCACCATACTGTTTATTTATTGGTTTCATTTTGAAGTATACATCATACGGAATGTCCAAATCTAACATGAGATTATTTTCTAGTTCTGAATCTGTATCATAGTCTGGTGTAGTACTGTTCTCCGTATTTGATTCATCTTTTTAGACTAATTTTTTTGTATCTAATGATTTGAATTGATGATTATGTTATACCGTATATCGTATTTGAGTAAAAATTATCGTACAAATACGATACGCGTATCGTACGTTTGGCAACTCTGCACACCACCGTCACCGTTGCTGATGTATTGCCTTAAATTCGCTTTACATTTTCGGTCAGATTCGTTATTTCTGTAATCAATTCACTCACACCCCATCCTTGTTGGTTGGCGGGGAAGAGGGGGGGGGTAGTGGAAGTGGAGGTGACAGAAGGTCGCGGACAGCACGTCAGTACGTGCCCGAGAGGTCGAAAGAAATATATGCATCACATACAAAAATGTATTATAAAACGTCATCACAAATCTTATTCTGGACCAGCGTCAATTCACCGAATTACTTCTAGAAAATTCCACCCATTCATCATTGAACTAGATATTCGACCGTCGTAACCAAAACCGATATAAGACCAAAGGGCAAAGAGTAATAATAATAACAATATTACGCGTTTGAATACTGTTGAAAAAAAATGTAACGTTAATTAATCATAATATTATAATTAAGTACTTACTTCTAAATGGTATACTATATTATCATAATCGAAATTAGCATAATATTTATCAGTATCCGTTTTCTGCGAATTAAAATTTAACGTGCATTTAATATTTGACGATCGTTTTATACTCGTAAAATGAATAACTATAAGAAATAAATTTACAATATGATGATGAGTGAGACTGGCCGTTCTAGTAATTTTTCAGTGTGGAGGCGGACATAATGTCTGTTTTTCTACACAAATTGAAACACTTAGGTATAATACTATAATTCATTATAGCATTATTTTTTTTCAATTTTCAATCAAATCGGTCAATGTCATTAAATCTTTACGGATTGTCAAATAACAGAATGAATCGAAAATGTGCCAAACACGTTATTTGGGGTGTTAAAATATTTTTTAATATTGATGCATTTTTAAGTAGACCAATATTTCAATACAGTTTACAAACATAAAATAATATTTGCTTACATAGTAATTAGTTTAAGCGTATTTAGCGAAGCTGCAAGAACTTTACTGATTGAATCATCTATATTCTATACATCACTATGCATGCACATTGCACGCATATTACAATAAACCGATAAAAATTTAAAATGTTATTTAATATTGTATTTATGTGTCTTTTAACTTCTTTATAGACACGATAGATACAGAAATAATAATATTATATCATCCTACATAGGTACCTAAATCATATGAATAATCATGAATGTATAATAATATGGTATATTGATTAATTTATATACTGTGTACAGTGCACACACATGCGTCTAAGTACCAGAAAAAGATTCAAATAAATTGTGCACATTGTGTAGTTGTCATGTTTGTACATTGTACTGTAGGTACTATATTATAATAACATAACGCATAATCGTCTTACTCATTTTTCAAACAAAATTTTTCCACACAGAAGATAATATATTGTTTTTTTTGTAAAATTGTATTGCGTGTAATATAACCGACTATTAGACTATTAAATACATATTAAAGCATTATACTAACTGTAATAGCTATTCATTTTTTTTTTATGCAAAACGTATAAGAAACGATTCAGTTTAAATGACAATTCGGGATCCTTTATTTTTTTTTTTCCGATGCTGCTCAAAGGATCTGGATATTATATTGGTTTTACAATGCTTTATAGTTAGTTTTAAACGTAAATACCTGACCTAAGCGGCACAACAAATTCCAATATCAGCCTTTTTTTTTAATTAAGCATACTTTCAAATTTTAGTTTCGAACAAAATCAATATAATTAGTTATCCTCATTTCTCCCAGAACCCAATGCGACTATTATATTATAATTTATATACAGTTAATTATAAGGGCCTTTAATATTTTAGCATTTTCATTTTGTTTACACTGAAAGGTAATTATACTTTATTTAAATTTTTTTTATTTCATTTTACTCGTAAAATTACTACCCATAAGTATTCAAATCGATTATTTAGTTTTAAATAAAAAATGTACGGGTAAAGTTTATTAGCAATTCGCTTCTACTTAAGCAACTACATAAAATAAATGTGGTTGAACATAAATTGGCACTTTTATCTTTAACCCTTTTGAATAATTACTCCATTATACTGAACATAAATAATATAATATAGTAACGTTTAAAAAAAAAGCAAAAAGCGTCCGAAAGTGTCTGAAACAAACTTTTCGTGGCAAGCGAATTTTTTGTTCAAGCCACAAAATAATAACCAGCAAAGACGTTATTTGAAATTGTATTTTTGATTTTTTATTGCTGAGAATACTATACTTGCAATAATTTCACACTTGCGCAAGCCTGCAATATGGTCGATGATCGTACAATTTCAAAAAAATAAATCAACACCGACGCAGATCATTATAATTATACTTTATACTACTAAGCGCCAAAATAAATGTTTAACATATATAAAATGTTGTATATGTTATTATATAATGTAAATAGAACAATGAAATACATACATAACATTTTGTTTTAATGCTGCAAGTCTTGTTGTGTAGGTGCTAATATATATAACTGAAGTACGGAGCCACGGAGGTCACCGAGTGACTCTTAAAGCTAATATTGAAAATAAAAAGGAAAATATATTGCGAAAGAACTACTGAAAAACGGCTACGATACAATATATTATTATGCGTACCTAAATCCTGCAACGCGTATTAAAGGTCCTTATGCGTACGCGATTTTCCATAGCCGAATATTCTATTATTGGTGTGTGAAAAAATAAAGCTTGTTTATCATATATATTTGTCACGAGGGACAGCTGTCAAATCGATTTCACGAGCCGCAAAACCTCGAGCGCACTCTCAATATCGTATAAATCGCCACCGGTATTATTGTATTATATATACGTGACTTTAACGAGAAAACGGAAATTGAAAGGCTCCCTATTTATATAGCCGGCTCGCCGAAGCCATTATACACTTGGTCAAAGTTCATTATCTGTTATCAGCCCCAAACGGCCGTTGCGTTAATAACTCGCGAGCAAGAAGTTTGGTCATTCGGTCGTTTCTTATGATATTGTCTTTATATATATATAATATATATATATACACACACACCGTTTACGAAAATACGTATAGAATGCACTTGTACGCAGTTCAGGTGGAAGGTATGTGTGCTAAACTTATCCCTGCAACGCCGACGCCAAACGATTAAAATCAATTTTACCCTAAACAATACACCTATAACACAGTTTAAAATATTATAATATTCGAGGCGCTGACTGTTGTTATCTCTTTTTCAACTCTCTTTCAGTGTTCATCGCTATATTTCCCGCTCAATCGTAAACGGACCACCATCGTGTATACTTCGTATCTCTCGCAAACGGTTTATTGTATATTTGACTCTAAATTATTAAAATACATACACTTTCACTAGCTTTCCACTTTTACAAAAAAAAAAAATGTAAACCTACATTAACAAACTGTACGAATGGAAATCAATTATTCAACAATTAAATGTTTTTATAATTTAATTCTAAAAATTGTTTACCAATACATCTCAGATTTTTAAATTATCTAAAAAAGCTAACGGTTTTAATAATATTATATCTATGACCGTTTTCAATTCGGTAATAAAAAATTAATAACTACTGTCAAAAAGTCATAAATGAAAAAAGTTGTAAGATACACTTTATAAGCATAATATAGCCTTAAATATTCTATAATAAAGCCAATTAAATACTAATACTTTAGCTGGTACCTACGCCTGTTCGTGCTTGTCTCATTTCAATAACTTTTATTATAAATCATATTATTATTTAGACTTTCTACTATTATAAATTATTATTATAACTTTTAATATTTTTTCGTTTACTTAAACTCAAAATAAAAAAATATAATGATAATTTTTGTTTTTACGTTTCTTAAAAATCTGAGATAACAAATTTATATAACGTACACTTAATTTATGTATGTATATTTAAAAAGTTAAATTATTCATTTCCATTAAGTAAGTATTAACATAATAATAATAATAATATGAATTTTAAAGTTTAACGAGAAATCGAGCAGAAGAGCAGTATAATATTACTACAGTAGTAGTGTACAGTATATAAGAGTGGTTGGGCAGCCGTTAGGTGAATACGAGGAATACCACTGTGCGTACCTACAGGGTGTATAGGTATGTAAACTCATCAATATCAACTACTGTTCTCACTTTTTCGATTATTTTAACGGTAATTTATTTTTCTACCGTGTTATAATTTATACGAAATATCGAATTACATCGTTCCAGACGACCTACAAAATAACTCATAATAAGTCATAATATCAGCCGACGCGGCGTTATATCGCATGTATGATAATAATATTATATACTCACCATCCCGCGTCGCTCACTGCAATAATATAACATTACAGTAGGAATGCGTAGGAGTAAATTATATTATTTCCCGACGCGAAATTCTCGGGTTTTAATCGCGTTTTTTTGAATGTGTGTGTGTCTGTGCGTTATGAATTCGAAACGCGTTCGTCATGAGTTGTGACCACCGGAGTGGCAGTGTGTACGAAATATAATAATAATAATAATAATAATATCAGCCAAGGCAGATGAGCTATATCGCAACGCGAAGTTAATTCGATAAAATAAATTACTGCAACATGTACCGCGTACAATTTCATTATTCAACTTTAGCGGGTCTAAAATAATATATGGGAATTGGGAACAATATCAAACGTTGTTTTTAAAATAGTCCATTTTGCATTTTTGCTCATTATAACATTATATAATATTATTACAAGTGCGATAATTAAAACAGGCGCACTGTGGCGATTATAACGATATTATATAATATGCACATACGGCAAGTGTTATATTATATACAAATAATAACAACATATTTAAGCCTATCTCATATTATATTAGTCTATAATATACGTTCTTTTTCGTTTCGCATTGGATGTCAAAACTCGTAAACCAAGTATAATAAATTGAAAAATCCAGTCATTCGGTGCACAATAATAATATGTAGGTACCTACGTTCACGTGCAGACTGCTGCATCAGGGCCGCGAACGAAATATTGTCTCGTAAAAATTGAATTAACCAAAGTACATAACTGGAAAAAACCAGAATATCATGACTATGGATGTTATTATTACCTTAAAACTTTCAAAATTGCATGCAAATATATCAATAAATTCCATTTAAACAATCAAATATGATATAATAATATATAAAAATTAAAAATGTTGTTCGTTCAAAATATATCACAGATTTTTAATAATAGGTTTTCTCGGTCATCGAAAAGACTTAAGTTTAAACGCCGATAAACATAAATTATTATTAGAAACGGCTCTTCTCGTTTTCTCTTGTTTGCAAATGCATGTATGACAAACACACCCGTACAAGTTAAAACTGAACATTTTAAAATTTTAAAATTTTAAAATGTTCTTCGACATCTTAGTTTTAAGAAAAATAAGGCAAATGAACTACAATGTATTAAATTATAAAAAAAAAACCTTACTCCAATCGTATAAAAAAATTGCTACATTTTATTCCTAATGTCAGGAATTGTATTTATATTATCACTAAGTTTAGACGACCAAGTAAAGGAAACTATACAATTTCTTTTTTTTTTTTAAATACATTAATATTATAGCTTTTTAATCGCATTATAATAATTGCAGTTGATATTATACCCGAAAGAGAATAACACCTATAGATTAACTCAGGGGTTATTATTACAAAGTCACGTATTGTTATTTTTTTTTTTTTACGAAACACAAACATTAGCACAGTGGATGTGTATTATATTATACTGATAGTGAATTACGTGTTTATACTGTGTTTCGTATACCTAAATATTTAATTTAATATCACGAGCGTTAATCAACGCGCAACATATCGAAATCAAATGATTAACACTACCTAATATATTATAAACTTTCGGCCGACGGTCGACCTTAATATATCATTCTATACAGATGTCAAAATAAAACATTCAAAAGTGTATAATCATAATATTATAATTATTACAATTATATATAGGAAAATTAATAATTAATTATTTTATGCTTTATTAGCCGTTCAGATTTATGTCGGTCAGTCGTTGTTTCCACAGACTTCATTTAAGTACTTCATCTTTTACATTTTCGTAGATTTTAGGGAAACCAATGTTCTAATTATTTACATTGTGAATGAAATTGTTTTGAATCCAGTTAAGTGCATTCTATTCATCATGATAAATCATTTAGTTCGTTTCGTGGTTACTATTTAATATCCCTCTCCCAAAAGCATTAAATCTAATATTACTGTTTAAACTGTTCGAAATATAAATGTATTTTCGAATGTGATCCGCGTCTGTCAGGTCATATATTATTAGATACAGTACAATACTGCTGATTAGCTTAAGCTTGTGAGATAATTATGTACATAGATTATAATATGTCCATATGGGATATTGCCTACTAGACCTTATAATTGCATAATAATGATTATCATTATATATTTTGATATATGACATCAAACATATTATTATTTATATAGAAACCACAAAATATATAAATATATATACAATTTTTTTTTTACTAATTGAATATATTCCTCATTATTGTGAAGTTCCATCGATGGACGGATTCTTCCCTTAAGGCTACAGTCCATTAAATCTTCAACATCATTTGTACATATTGTAAGACATATTTACAGATTCTATAAATTATAATAAATAATTAAAATAAAAAAATAAAAAAATTGTATTATACTTTTCTTTTTGAAAATATTATTTAATATCTTTCGGTTCTGAGCAGATTTCAATATTTTTTTAAATGGTTTTCAATCAAACCACTTATTACCACAGTATACTCACTCATTATACCTAGTTATAAATTATAATAATAATATCTTAATATCAATCTTGTTGATAGTATTATTTCAAATATTATTTGAATGGCATTGAAATGATTGCGCATTTATGTTGGTGTTAGTTAAGATATCAAATTTATATCAATTTTAGAAATTTCAATAATTATTATCATTTTCAATTAGTTATTATTATAATATTACTAGATGTCCCGCCCGAGCCAAAGATTAAGTTAAGATTAAGCTCGAGTGATTTACATGCAGCTATAAGTCACCTAGGTATAGGCAAGCGGTCTGCGTAGGGTCACGAACAATATGTAACCAGTATATTATCAGGTAGGCATTCCACCTGTTGTGGATCCCCGCGAGGTGCGTAAGTAGGTGAAATCAGAATTAGGTACATGACAATAATATCGTGACGGTTGCCTGTGCCAAAGTTTTTTTTTACAAATTTATTTGCATAAAAATGTATATATTATGCCATATTTCTACTAATTTTAATAGTTATAAAATATGTAACTAATGGCATCGCTCTAAATGAACAGAGATTATACATAAATCCCATCGGAAAAAGCTATTTCAATTTTTCCAGAGTTTTTCAATTTTCCGGGAAACTTTGTCAATTGTTTTCATAAAAATGTTTTTGGACTATTGCGAATATTAAAAAAAAAAATGAGACCAATCGGTCCGTCAGTTTTCGACAGTTATGAGCTTCCCAACGAACAGAATTTATTTTTTATACATAAATATTATACATAGTTTTGAAATGTAGGTATGTAACTGATATACATTTATTGACAATATTATTTAACTCGGTCCACTTAAATTTTAAACTCCTCAATAAAACATTTTTTACATCGTCTATACATTATTTTAATGTAGATATACACATTAAGCAGTATAAATAATATTATGTACACCACTACACACCTACAACTATATTAATCGATTAATTGATATAATATGTTTAATTTCTAACAATGAGTATGCAGTTTTAAGAATTGAAGTTTGAGAACATTTTGACGGACAGTACACTTTCATGACGATCGTTTTTCATCTTATTGTTGCTTGCTGTTAAAACTAAAGTACTTTTCTCATCAGTGGTAGGTATTTGACAATTTAGAACACACATAGCATTCACTTATAAGCACATCGAAGTGTAGTCCTTCTTGAAAATATCGGCACTACTCTACATCTCATGCCATAATAAAATACATTACTATATAGTCTGTATGATATTCACTTGTGCTACCGAAAAATATCATCGTAAAAGTATTAAACTTAAAGCTCTTGCTGGCCACAGCATAATATACCTAATATACATTTATACAATTTATTATAAAATACCTACTAAATTATCATTATCGGAAATTGTTATATATTTATGTATATTTTATTTGATTACGATTTTAAAAATCAAATGCAAAATAATAAATACATCAGTAATAGGGTTATTTTTTTCTAAAAATCAGTCGATTTTTTCTAAATTTAATATACATTATTATTTTCCATCAGATTTTAGAGTACGGCGGAAAATACTCTAATAGAGTTATAAATGACAGTGATGACGATGATGAGATTTCAGAGTATTAAATTTCCAAAAGTAGCACAGGTCAGATAAGAGATACGTGGTCCGTCATTGTCAGTTTTCAATCCCTGTATTATAACATTATATTATGTTCAACTATTCTCCGAGTTTTGTTTTTACTTTATGAAACTCAATTTCTGAATTATAAAGCACAATACTCCATACAGGTATATAAATGATTTATTGCACATAAATCATACATAGAGTATTTCATGTTGACAATGTCCTTCGAAATGATTTTCGAAACTCACAATATTAGTTTAATTATATATAATATATATATAATTGTACTATATATATATTATATTATATGTAGTGGAATTAGAGCTTCATGCTTTGAATCTTTGCCAATATCAAAGTTTTATATTTAAAAACATCGTATGGATTTGATCAGGTTTTGTATCACAGTTATAACAAACGTTGGCTAAAAAGATAATAGGAAAATATATTTATTTTTTTGGCATCACGAAAAAAAATAAGATACGAAGCAAGTTAAATGGCAATATAAATTTAAACAGTACTAATCGTATTCACTAATTAACCACTATTCCAATTTATTTAATTTTAAACTTAAAATTTTAAATTATCAAATAAAATTAAAACTTACGTAGTGCGTACTTAAAATTACAAACATCGATGAATTTCCAATATCAAAAATAGTCTCAAATTCAATTATATTTTTACAGTTCTCCAAGAGTTTGAAAGTTGTTTCAAAAGAGATGAATGCAAATGAAAAGCTAATTATTAATTTATTTAAAAATGGTTTTATTGCAGTGGTTATACGAATAGATCTATTGTTCATTATTTATCACTTATTCCAGTGATACAGTTATTTTAATATAATATAACATATTAAATCAGATAATTTAATTTAATTATTATTCTACTTGAGTGTTTTTAAGAATGATTTTTGGAATGTACAATGGATATTATGTCTTTTCTATTTTAGTTATTTATTTAAATATTAATATAGTTTTTAATTTATTGATGTGTTTACAACTCTTATACGAAAATGAATCAATCTCCCTGCTGTAGACGTTTGGTCAATTTGACTATTAAGACATAAGGGTTAAGAGCTGCTGACTTTGACCTAACAAACTTTAAAAAACAATATCACAAAACACACGAGTCACAATACACAATTTAAAAAAATTGATAGAATATTTCTTATGCGTTTTCTTCACTTGTTTGAATACTGCAGCAGTGGTGCAATTAAAATAAATTGTAGGTACACCAAGGAAAGCACATCTAACGTCTATAATATATCCTGTTTTTTTTTTTTTTTATATGGGAAGTCGAATGTTTGTCATACCCAGCACCCAGCAGTAAAACAAAAGTTTTGCACACCGTTATATCACTCTCTTAGACGTGTTTACACACGACTTGTCGATTAATGCACGTGGGTACTCCCGACTCCGTGTCGTATTTTCGCTCTTAAATAATAAATGGACTTGGTAATTATTATTAACTTTTACCCAGCTAATTTTGACGTGTAAAGAGCAGCTGTATTTATAATGTAGGTATGCTACCTATATGTGCATCGCGTACGAGCGAGTTGCGCATTTAATTATGCCCCGTACTTTATGATAAGCGTATATAGTAGGTGACTATATTGTGTGTCTTAATAATTGAGTCGTCGTCGTCGTGTTTTCCCAGCAGAAAGAACGATACGCGAAAACCGCAAATAAATAACGCGTATGATATTATTGTACGGGCGTAAGTCTGCAGCCACTCGAACGCACAATGTCTGTGCAGCTTTCGTTCGCGCGAGCATTGAGATGGTTGAAATGTAGGTACCTAATGAAATAAATACCGAATATTATATCTAACCCGACCATATTATTATGCACGGGGCGCCTGTCGTTTATACTATAACACAATGAATTCGGTATAATAGGTACCTATATAGATATTTTTTAGGTGGCGATAATAGTAAATAATAATAATAATAATTATGCACAAGACTATTATTATTACGCAGTGCCGCGCTCTTACCCAAAAGAGAAGTTATAGTTAGGCACTGTTTTTATTTTTTTAAACAAAAACAAATTCCCATTTTGGGACATTGCGCAATTTTATTGAGCAAGTATTTGCAGAATTAAAGGTCTTTCAGAAACTCGAAGTTATTCAATTTAAGTTACCCACACACTATTGAACTATTCAGAGGTACGGTAGACTTCATCGTTATAATAATAATATATAACATTATTTTTACGTCCTGGTTTATGAAAAAATATTATTATTTGTTTTTTGCATAATCAATAATTTATACTTTACGTCTCGATGATTCACAATATTTTTAAATTATATTTCCCATGATAATTATAATTTATTATTATTATTATTATTATTATTAAATAATGTAAAAGCCGAAGTATATTCACGCAGGTATATAATATGCAGCTGTGTATATAGTATACACGTCTGTGGCTTGTCCTTTATGCATATATTATAAGAATGTATGTATATATTTTCACAGTATATCAGCTATTCAAAACATAATTCTGGTAAAAATGTCAAATAATAATATATTTTGTCACAGGTTCACGAGATTTGTACGAGTAAGTGTTCGATGTATGAATGAACAATTACAAAATTAGTAAAAACACCCGTTGCACAAGTTCAAAGTAAATTTAATTCAAGTACGTCATGTTAAACACAAATCACAATTTCTCGAAAACGACCGTATAGATATTTTTTATAATTTATAGTTTGATATCCAATATTCCCTTTTATAATTAAATTACATTTCAATGAAATTTAATTAGCACGGTATCGTTTTTTTTTTCTGGTACGCTCGTGATTATATATTTTATGGCCTAAAAAAAATTCGATTTATTTCTGAACATTTTATACTGTTTGTTTAAACTTAGGGTTTTTTCATGCTACCGTCCATGCTTTGCGTCTGTATACAATAATACATACATATTAGGTATACAGTTATCGACGCAATGTGAAATTGTTTATTTTAAAAGCAAACATGTAATCAAATCGATTATTTTAATTAAACATTTCAAATTTATGGATATTATATAGGTACTGAAATTAACAACAAAACCAAGAAGAAAATATAATACACACTCCATCAATATTGATAATGTTTAATACAATATACTATGCAAACAACAAACAAAATATTGACTGACGATAATTATTTATTTTGTCGTCCACAGTTTTATAAATATTATTATATACGTAATTTATATTGTATTTAATATTACACCCACGCAGTTGGTGTGTCTTCAATTTCAACATACAGTTCGATAATGCATTCACTGAAACTCGGACGTCAGTTTAGTTGTAAATATCATAAGTATACTAGCTTGTTTAGTAATAATAATATTATTGTCGTCAGTTGTCACGGTGCCATAGAATATGCTGCCTCGGGGCCGATTTTGAAATGCCACCCTTTAATACCATATTTTGATCTATCACAAAAAAAAAAAAATTTTTATTCTCAGTTCTTTTCGGAAAATGCACCACTTGTTTTATTTGCATTCCACTAGTATACAAAAAAAATATATACAAATATATAAAATATTGAAATACACTTTTAGATTAAATTGTCTGTTTTTCAGTCAATCCGGCTCGGTTGGTCTCAGACTCTCAGCGGTAATTTTTATTTAGATAATTCTGTAGACGACAGATTTTTTAATTTAATTTTCTGTTTTAGTTATTTGGTTATTTAACATAAGAGTGAAAAAGTTACTTCAATACATTTAGATTCGTTTACTTTAATTTTCAACCTATCCCACCTGCCCATAAGCTAATCATGTATAAATGATTTTGCATCATTTGGCCGGTTGTAACGTAATTTTTGTAAGAGGCAGTTATCAGTACTCAATGTTTTGTTAGCATATTATGTACCTAGAGATGTGTAAAGGGATTTAACCTAACCTTTATACGTGAGTGAAAATCTAATAAAGGAAGAGGTTGATGTCACTTCCCTGCGAGAGACACCGCTTCAGCTTTAATCGTGTAACAAGTTGAATGGGTGGTGTGTAGGTGGACGGTAAAGGAGTATTTTATCAGATAGAATTTAATTAAGATGAAATAAAGATATGGTAAAAATATTTGAAGTTTGTACGATAGCCCATTATGCCAGTCCCGATCAAAGGCTTGGGAGGTTTCTAGGAATACTACTGTAGAATTTGCACAGAATTGTTATTTATCCAATCAACTAAAATATATTGTATCAACTACAGTCCTATGTAGTTTATGTAAGGTCGAGTATTCTGATCAAAATCTTAACAGAGTGTGAGGCGAATACAGAGTATAAGGAAACGAGAAGGTGGAGTATTTTCAATAGGTAGAATATTTCTCAAGATATATCAATTTGTTACCAATCTACGATGTTAATAACTAACTACATAGTGGTTAAAAAAAGTTTTTTTTCAATTAATAATATTTTTTTTTATTTTAAATGTGAATAGCCGATTTGTAGCCAATTTGTAGCCAATATTCTTCAACAGTATAAAGATTTTTATAAAATGTAATCGAATCGTACATATTTAATAAAAAAATAGCCGTATAATTTATTAATGAGAGAGTAAATCCGGAAAAATGACTCTCAGAGATTAATTTAATCAGTTCGTTATTCATTTTTATTTTTGTAAAAACATAATTAAAAGTGTATTTTGCTGTATATTATTGTAAATGCAATAATTATTTCTTTAATTTTATATGTATTATTAATAAAGTTTATAAATGTAATGCATGAAAAAATGTAGGAAAAAAAATAATTAATGATTAAATGCGTATAAAAAAAAGTATTTTTTATTCGGTATACTATAACTTACTAGTTATACTAACCTTTTTTATTTTACAAGATGTAATGGATATTTTTCTAACAGGTTTAAGAAAAACTGACGAACAAAAATAGTTTATTAAATATGAAAAATAAAGAAACTATTTATATTTATAGATTTTGATAACAAATAATGCATCTATAGAAATCAGTGAATTTTTTTATAGACTTATTATATTTATAAGTTTGTAATTTATAATATATTATGTTTTAAATTCAAATCACTGAAGTTGTATTAAATAAAATAAATATTGATTTTATAGATTTTAAATTGAAATTACCGATGACTGTTATTTAGTTTGAAAATAACTAAGCACAGTTTTTGATAAAAATTTAAATCCTTTATGCGCATTTGTTAATCTACCTTATATAGATACACGTGATGATTATAATTATAACAACTGTAATTATTAAAAATACTGTACGTCATGGAGCGTGGAAGTATATTGACTCCTTTTTCGTTGACAATTATTATTCTGATGACACGGCTAGAACGAGGTTATGATTTTCTTTTGCTCGGTAAAAAGGTCGGTATTTTAAGTTTTTTTGCGCAAGCTGCCTAGTGTCGGATAAATAATTATACGACAAATACGAAGGACAAAAAAATTTTAAATGATGTGATGTTGATCGTACGATAGATTATCCGAACAGATTAAGAGTTTAAGACTTCAGAGGCATGTGGTGCGTAAAATACGAAAATGGAAGTAGAACAATTTGTTAGTTATTACTATACAAAGCATCCCGTGTGTAATTATGATGATGATGATGACGATAGTGATGGTTATAGTAAAAATAGGTATACGTAGCCAGCCCGAAATTAGCGAATATTAAAGCCATGGCCGATGCACGGGTGAACCACCATATTTAACTATAATAATAATAATAATAATAATATAATATAACATTTTATACATGCCTAATACTTATATGCATAATGGAAAAATTTCAACTAGTAGGGGCTAAATTAAAATTGTTTAATACAACTCCTGAATCGGCTACTTAATAGTTACTTTGAAATTTGAATTATGTTGAGTTTTCTAAAATAATCTCATTAAAATTGCCTACGCCAAGCCCCTTAAAAACGAATGTGCTTTTATAATAATTACATTTAAAAACAAATACACTGAAAAACATTTTTGTTCTTCGTAATGTTAGTAATACTATTGGATTGTACGATTCTGAAAAAACTATTAAATAGTAAATCTATATTAATAATAATTGATAAATAATATGTTATAATATAGTTTGGTAGGCTATACAGTATACACCTATGGAAATATTCTTAAAATACGAAAAACGTGCAATACGTGTAAAGTGTTGACAAAAAAAAAAAAAAAAACACGCTAAAGAATAGATGGCCCTCGTGATACGCGGCCGAGACAAAACAGCAAAAATATTGTCGCTAAACGCCACACCGCGCTGTGATTAATTTTAGGTGTGCGCGGCTATTCGCTCGCGTGTTTTATTGTTTTGCGCGGCGGCGGTGCGGAAATATACGACGTCCGGTCCGGCTCCGGCAATAACGTCACGACAAAGCTCTTGCAGCAGACTATATAATAATAATATTATTGTTATTATAACGGCGACAACGACAATGATAATAATATACAAAGTATAAGGCGGCGACTGTTGTATGTACAGCGTTATTATATTATTATTGTTACAAAACTAAATAATAATAATATTATTATAGGTATTGTTTTGTTTAATAATATATTATTGTTCGCTGCGTATAATATTACTGCGTCGAAGTTTGACCGGATACCGCGAAGGTTTGTGGACTTTTGGTGGCCGGTATACACGTGTATATCAAAAAAGATTTACCATCAGACGAAAATATATCATCATTTACCGTTCGCATAAATACGGCGGCGAACGTTTGCACTGGCTCAAGACTTGTGTCCGTCGATTGTACATGGATAATGATATACGATGCATCCGTACATTGAACGCATTACTACCTACTATTAGACAATAATTATAAAACTGTAACGGTACATTTATGGTCATAGAACGGTTGGCGTTAAGGTTACCATAATATATTATAATATGAAGGTGAGAGCGAAAAATGATAAAAAAAAAAAAAGATGATTTTGTCGTCATCCAATCGAGAGCGCCATAGCTCCACGACCCGGCAGAGTGCTTTCTAGTTCGGCGGCACACGGCGCGCCGAGGACCAAACACGCTGCGGGACGGTATTTTTCACATCATAATAACATAGGTATTATATGTTTTCGACTACATTTTAAAACACGTACCTATATATTTATAGATTTATCATAATGCTAACATTTTAAAGCGTTAACAAATATAAACACACGCCTATTATACCGTTTAGCCGATTCGAAAATCGTCCCTCAACAACGATATAGTGACCCAAACACAGCACGCATATCATTATTATATTATTATATTGGTAGGTACGAATAAACTCCCATCGTCGGGTGGAACTATGATGGAAATATATTATTTATAATATATACCTGCATAATTTGACTTACGATTACCTGTTTTTTGAAACGCGTTTGCACCATTATTAACGCGTTACCACTCCTCCTCCGATATAATATATAATATATTTGCCGAAACGCCGTGTATAATTATTGAAAGCGATATATTACAATAATACCATGGACGGCACATCGGCTGAGAACTTTCCACTCGATAAATATGCGCGCCAGACATGTCCGTATATTATAATAATAATATTAATAATAATATATTATTGTGCAGCGACGTTGCGTCCTCGCCGTTATATTATCGTCGGGTTCCCAATAAAGTCGAGTCTTTTTAATAATTTGTAAACCGCTATAATAATCATAATATACGAGACCGCGGATCAAACACATCACAATCGTCCACATTTGTAAATCCCACGGTTGGCACTTTAATTTCTTTATAATTATTACAATTGTTATTATTATTATGCGTAAGCTATTGCAGGTAACTAAACGAAACAATACGAAGATAACAATATTATAATTACCAGGTCGTATCTACAGATTTCCGCCGAGAAAGCCAATATATTATAATAAAATAAAAATATAGAGCGTATGGAGGTCTAACGTATTTATAAATATAATAACAATGTAAGATTGACTGTAAGTCTTGATACACAAAATTTATTATTATCAGTTGGACCACGTTATAATATTTGTGTACATATGATAATAATATTATACACCACATCAACGATGTACATCGATCCGTACATAATATTATTATTTATATTTTATACCGTTCTATTTCTCATTACTTTTGCTAAATTCCCATCGCCCATATACTGTTTGCACGTCATACCGTACATAAAGGCTACCAACTGTGGGGTCTAAACTGTTTTCGGGGGAAACGTAGCACCACCGAAAATCCAAACCCTAATTAGATCCTTAAACGTTTTTAAATTTCAAATATTTTATATTATTCTGCGACCGCGGTTGCCCTTGTTTATCTCTCACACGAAGCTTATAACGCTCAACCCTTCGAATTGTTGTACTTCTGTGTTCGGAGAATACTGTTCTAGAATTCTCATACCAACGACGCAAAAAAACCCTAATTATATGACGTATAATTATGCAAAATCGTATTTGTATTTCCAGGTTATTTAAATTTTTTACAAAATGGTTTTTTGATCATTAAAAGAGAGAACTAATGAATATAATTATAGTCGTACCGGTTAACGACGTATTTCAGTTTTAAAATTAAAAAAAAAAACTAAATCGTTGCAAGAACAGCAAATCCTTAAATTCGAATTTTACAAGTGGTCTACAAAATTATCATCATTAGCTACACGTTGCATACGTTGATTACGGTTGTTCAGTTCCGAGTGGCGAGCACATTTAGACGTTAAAAAGTAAAATCCCTTAATCAGTGCTCCACCTTCTTGTTATCGTATAATAAATATATTAAAATATGTAGCCTTACAGGTATATTTGACTGGTTATTGTGATTTACCGTGAAGATTCCTCAATGACGTTGTTTTAGTAATAACAAAATGTAATTATCAACATAAATAAACGTACCTAGGCGATAATAATATTGGCGCAGTTTTTTTGGCGGTCGGCAACGCGATTCGGTGACGACGTGGTGAAATAAACACGAAATATATAATATTATATTATATAATGACCTATAAATATGTATACACGTCATATTGTTATGATATGACTATTCACGTAAGTCGTTAAAAAATACGTTACAGGTGCAGAGGACACTCGAAATACAATACAATTATCATATTATATTAAGGCGGTTGGAAGCAGTGTATTTATTTCACGTCTTAGACCTAAAAGCCTAGGTCCATGTCGCTGGCACCCCCCTTTTTGAATTTCGGTTCAAAACCCAGGGCGATCGTTTGTGCTTCGTTAGTGCTTTTTATCCCATCGTTAGTGCTTTATCCCTTCCAAAGTTATTCGAATTTCTTACAGGGTGCCAGGGACATGCCAGCACCCCCCCCCATTTCGAATTTTGGTTTAAAACCCGGGGCGATCGTTTGTGCTTCGTTAGTGCTTTTAATCCCATCGTTAGTGCTTCATCCCTTCCGAAGTTATTCGCATTTCTTACAGGGGGGTGCCAGAGACATGCCAGCACCCCCCATTTCGATTTTCGGGTCTAAATTGGTTTCATTCGTTTGTGCTTCGTTAGTGCACGTTAGTGCTTTTAATCCCGTCGTTAGTGCTTCATCCCTTCCGAAGTTATTCGCATTTCGCATTGGGGGGGGGGGGGTGCTAGGAATGTACTAAACCGAGTTCATCCCTTAGAGTTTTAGGTAAAAAAAATGTCTAAACATAATTCGATTTTTGCGGATCAATTTGAGCGGTTGACTCTGGACAGATTTTGAACTATTTTTTTACTTATAAGTATAAGTAGATAGTTGTAAATTCAGTTTCAAAGTTGTATTTATTGTAACTCCTATAAGACTTTCTTTTTATCATACGCCACCACCAGTGAAGAAATATTTTTACAATACAAAAAAATATATAATTTTTTTCTTTGTGCATTTATACAATTAAGTCAAAATAAGTATGTCCATATATTTCTATTATAATGGAAAAAAATTACATATTAATATTATATTATTATTAATGAATATTGTTTGTAATATAATATATAGTTTTTTTTATTATTATTATTGAAATTTTTGCACCTTCTTCTGATCACCAAAGGAATGTTCAACATTTTGATGTCACTTTAATTTTATCGACAATACCTCAAAAAACGTCTATATTAAATGAAACATATACCCTGCGAAGAGCTGTGAGCTTTTTAGCTCCAATGTCTACATTAAAAAATGCCATTGGACACTATGTTGGATATTGTTGGAGAGAGTCAATAGGAAAATGGGAAAGATACGATGACTTGCAAAGATCAAAAAAAACTATTAGATCATCATCGATTGCAAAAGACTGTCAATTTTTAATTTACACTTTATAAGTTCCCAGTAGATAAATACCTACCCTAATACTCTATTTTGTAAAATTGCAGTTATTTATATAATTATTACCTATTTATAAGTCAACATTTTTATTGTTTAATTACTTTTATAAAACATATTTAAATATACTTATTTGTTTAACATGAATGTAAATAATTATTATGTTACATTTTTATCAGCTTTTATAATATATTACCAAACAGATTTAAAATATGTAGATATTGATTTACCAAAAAAAAATGTAATCTTAAAACTCAACTGTTTCAGTTAAATACACAAAGTCGTTATTTAAAAAGTTTTGTTTACAAATAATTTCTTAGTTACAAAACTAAAACTATTTTAAAATCTTTAAAATGTATTCAATAATTTGATATATTTAATAGATACATATGTTCTACTACCTGTCAGAATACATATTTAAATATATAATATAATATTATATATGTGTAGGTACTTTACGTCATGCATTTTTTTCCTAGAAAACTCAGAAATCCAAAACTAATCTGAGTGACACAAGTACATTGTTCTGCGTAAGTACTGGGTATAAAATAAAATATGATGTGAAACAATTCATACTATTTATTAATACTGCTTGGTGTTGTCTATTTATAAGAATACCATAAATTAAAGTACGATATTATACGAAGCGTCATGTAGTGTAGTTTCTTCTAATACTTAAATCAAAGAACCACGGTTAATATAAATTCAGACTGATAATAATATTCAACAATGGTTAACGTTTAAAATAAGATAGTGCAATATATAAAACTATTGGCTAACCATAATCATTATAAGTACAATACTAAAGGAGAAAAAATAAAAACTTAATGTAATTATTATTTCAGGAATAATGCTTTTGTTGAAAACGTTTTATTGATTGAGTTTTCGCGCAATGCGTATAATAATATTATCATCATAACTGTATAAACATTTAAACTATAAATAAATAATAGTAAAAAAACAACAAAATAGTAATATAAAGACATGGACACTGAATTGGATAAGCATGGAACGCGTATTGTGTATACTGTATAGTTTCTAATACGAAAAGTGTCCCACATATTATCATTAAAATCACGGCAAATTTTCAAATATGATGAATATCAATATTGGTCATTAATTTGAATTTTTCAGAAAAATATTAGATTTAAAGCTGTTTTTGAGATACTTGAGTTCTTGGGCGTGATGAGCGTGATGAGCGTCTTTTTGTAAACGTTTTTTTATTCAAATTTTCAAATATAATGAATATCAAAATTGGTCTTTAAATTGGATTTCTCACAATAATATTGGATTTTAAGTTGTTTTTGAGATAAATATAAAAGTTAAAATTGAATTTAAGAATGTTCTATTTACCCGATCTTTCTGTAGTTCATATCATTAAAATCACAACAAATTTTCAAATATGATGAATATCAATATTGGTCATTAATTTGAATTTTTCAGAAAAATATTGAATATGAAGCTGTTTTTGAGATACTTGAGTTCTTGGGCGTGATGAGCGTCTTTTTGTAAACGTTTTTTTATTCAAATTTTCAAATATAATGAATATCAAAATTGGTCATTAATTTAAATTTTTCGGAAAAATATTGGATATGAAGCTGTTCTTGAGATACTTGAGTTCTTGAGCGTGATGAGCGTGATGAGTGTGATGAGCGTCTTTTTGTAAACGTTTTTTTATTCAAATTTTCAAATATAATGAATATCAAAATTGGTCTTTAAATTGGATTTCTCACAATAATATTGGATTTTAAGTTGTTTTTGAGATAAATATAAAAGTTGAAATTGAATTTAAGAATGTTCTATTTACCCGATTTTTCTGTAGTTCGTATCATTAAAATCACAACAAATTTTCAAATATGATGAATATCAATATTGGTCATTAAATTGAATTTTTCACTAACGAAGCACAAACGAATGAAACCAATTTAGACCCGAAAATCGAAATGGGGGGTGCTGGCATGTCTCTGGCACCCCCCTGTAAGAAATGCGAATAACTTTGAAAGGGATAAAGCACTAACGATGGGATAAAAAGCACTAACGTGCACTAACGAAGCACAAACGATCGCCTCGGGTTTTGAACTGAAATTCAAAAAGGGGGGTGCCAGCGACATGGACCTTAAAAGCCTGACAAGATTAGGCATATGTACTTAAAACAATCAGATTTCAATTCTGTAAAAATATTTGAGTTGATCGATCTTTTATTCTGGGTTATTGTGGAAATCCTTTTTTGATATTTCTTTAAAAATTGATTTTAAATCTTTTTTGGTTTCTTATTTTTTTTTAACTTTTTGATTTACTTTGGTGTCTTTTTTAAGAAAGTTAAACAGATATTCTATAATCGACTTCCACAAAAAAACACTACGATACGTACCTACAATTATATTTTTACAGAATTGAAATCTGATCATTCCGAGTTGACGGATTTTTGTCAGACTTTTAGGTCAGATACTCAGATTGATTAAAATTATATAGTTTGTTCGTTGGAACAAAATATTTTATTTCATCAAATGCAATGACTTGCGCATGCGCGTCCAAACCGCTAATTGTTCCCTGGAAACGTTCGATGACGGTGCGCAACGTGCAACTCGCGCGTTCCTAAATAGACTAGCTTATTGTGAATTCAAATAAATTGTATTATATTAAATTTTATAATTTGTTATGTTTACTGTAATGAGTTTTTACACATATCGTACGATTATGCCCGCAGTTATCTATGGACTGAGTCGACACTTTATACTTCTGAATAGTGTGGCAGGGAAAAGTATTGTTATTTCTTCGTTGAGCCTGTCCTCGTATATGATTTTCTCTCCCTTGTCTCAGTAGTAGATCGTTCCGTATATCCAACTACTTGCCTAACGGAAATCCTAACCATTGAATTCAAGTTCAATAAATCTATTTGTGACTCACACGACACATCTTAATGAACAGCAAAGTTGTACCAACTTGCCCTCCTTTTTGTATACCTACATAGTTAATAGACACGTGCGCTACAACAAGTACAGTAGGTATAACATTTGCAATTAGTAAATCTAAGTTTTAGAAAAATGTCGACGGTAAAAATCTAAAAACGTTTGTTTAAGTAAAATAGTTAATACTTTTACAATTTTTCATTTTTTTATTGTCAGGTCTTTAGGGTTTTCCCTGTATATGGTAGAATATTGTTATTTTAGAAAATAAGAAAATAGATCGATTTGCATACATTTTAATGGAGTTCGTGTTTGTTGCATTCAGTTCTTAAGGACTACTATTAATAATAATTAAGGTACGCCTTTAGGATTAAAGGATAAGCATTCAATAATACAGTAATAAAAAAATAATAATAATAATATCGACAGTTATCGACAAAATGAATTTTGTTTTTTTTAGTGTAACTCAAAAAAATTAACCGTACATAGATACACGAAAGTTTCATAAAATGTTTGTATTAGAGCTTTCTGTACACAATAACATTTTCAAAATATGTTAACTCTTTTTGAGTTATTTATAAACATTTTTTAAATTCTCATGTTTTCAAAAAATGTATTCTATAATTGTCGATAAAAATATTTTCGTTTGGTCAAAATCTTTGAAAATGTAATAAATTGGTTCCTAATATAAGTTGTTATAAGTTTCAATATTGTTAAACGCGATTATAACATTATGTATATTTATACATTTGTGTACAAACGTATTACGTACGGCAATGTTCATTCAAAACAATGACTATATCCTTCTGTTTCTGTATTATTATAATACTATGAATACATACTGTAGGATCATGCACATATATTATGAGCTTCGACTTTTGTCTGAATAACCAGTAACCACTCTATGTGTATATAATATTATAATACGAGTATACAACACAAGAAATGCCAAATGGAATAAATTAATTCTTCACGTTCGCACACAATAAATTACGCCTGACCGAGTATCGGAGCATAATATTATACATATTACAATATAATACAATATACTGTCGTTATGACCCGTATCAAATGAATGCAAAGTTTGTAACGATGTGATAATACGTAGGCACGTAGGCGCTGTATCAGTTATTACTTATTATAGTTATTATAGTGTACGATGTGTGCGATGTGACATATTATGTATGATTGTATATATTTTGTGTGAACGACGTTATAATCGGGTTTTGCTGAAATTCGATTCTCGATTCCATTATCTCGGGTTATCCGCAGTGGTGTATTATGGTAATACCTTCTACAGAACAACAGTTATACCATACGTATAATATGTGTTGGTGCATTACTATCTCGTTACTTACGCGGCTACACTGTGAAGTCACCACTCAACGTTAGATTTAAGTTGAAAATATATTCAAGTTCGTGAAGTTGGCCCACCCAAGTACAGCAATTTTTTTTAAGCTCATGCCATTATTTCGCAAGTTATTTGCAAGTATTTGCAAGTCCGTTTTTAGTATTTGCAAGTAACCCAGGTGGTCAGTAAGAGCGGGCAGACCCGACTAAAATCGGCTTGGTAAGGTCTCAATTCCTGCGGTTGAATTCCAAACATTGCAGTGTCGGTATATTACCTGTAAGGCTGATGCACCAAAAATCGAATTGCTGTCCACCTCCTCGACTGAGCAAGTATCCACCTTGGATGGGGATCCACTGACTCGATGTGCAAGTATCCACCGAGCTAAGGGGCCAAACTAAAATCGACCTGGCAAGTCACGATTTCACCTGTTTGCCGAAGAGATAGTGCTGTTCAATGTCGAACATTGAGGTGCAGATTACCACTTACGATGCACCAAAAATTGAGTCACCGTCAGCCTGCTCAATGGAGCAAGTTTCCTTCGAGTCGCTGTCTGCCGAGGAGACTTGCATGACCATTGCCGAACATTGCACTGCAGTTTGGTGTAGCTGAAATCGAGTCCGCCCCGATGCCGGTTTCATCGACCGATCCTGCAAACAGGATGACTGTAGTGATTGCAGTGAACGTTAGTTTGGACCCGATAACCGAAGGCAGTGACGGTACGGTAAACGGACACTTTGTACTATCTGTTGTTTGAGTTGCATTCTGCGGGCATTTTGTACGATAAAAATAAATTGATAAAAATCGATCGCGGACACTTTGTACGGTATTTGAAGATAACTACGTATTTACACGTGTTTATGCTTTCCTCCCAAATAAATTACAAACAACGTACGAAGAAATGCTTACAAATGTTATTTTAGTATCTATTCGGAACAGGTCTCCAGTTAAACCAAAAACTATAATAATTGATTTTGAAATAGGCGTTATAAATGTTATTAACCTAGTTTTTAATCAAATAAAAATTCTGCTGCTTTTTCCATCTGTGACAGAGTGTATGGCGACAAATACAAAATTTTAGTGTTTTGCGATTTTTGAAATTGGACGAATAGCCCATTTAAACAAAAATATAAGAAAAATACCGAAATACACTAAAAACAATTCACGAAGCCTGTACACAGCAAGAAAATAAAATAATAACAATTACACAATTACGTGAAATAATTTGCCATACTTCAAATTTTTAAATTTATATATTATGAATGATTTGACAGTGGATTTTTTTTAAAAATTCACAATGCCTGTACATAGCACGAATTTATTATCATAACTATTAGTAATAACTATTTGTAATAACAAATTATGTGATATGTATACATTTTGTTCTACCTGTAGTACAAACTGTCCGCCATATACATTTAATTAATTTTTGAGGTGTTGCAAAAAGAGTAAAAACTTCAAAAATAAAATTTGTATTAAAATATGTTGTTTTGACTTAAATATATGTAAAAAATATATCTTTATAAACGTTAGTGTTTTCTGAAATAATGAGTGTCTTATTTTAATGGATCAATCCCGAGTCTGCATAAATGCATTACACATTTTAGGAAATATTTTTTCTCGTCGACGAAAGCACAACATAATAATATATAACAATATAACTGTTTTGAGAAGATCTATATAAAAAAGTTCTATATAAAACATACAGATCATTAAATCATTTCGTATTATACATTTTTCTGTATTTTGAATATTTATGTGATTTAAATGTACTATAAATTTTGAATCACCCTGTATAGCGACTTAAGAGTTACTGGAAAAGGGTATAGTTGTTATTTAAATTGTAAAATTTTCCATATTTTCCGTGTATTTTGCAGAACATTTCACGGAAATCATTAAAAACGTAAATAAAATAATTTTTACAAATTCATTTTTATATACTGTTAAACAATACACTTTTTTTATTTTATTTTATAAAGAATTTATAGTTTGTAGAAAAAAAAAATATGTAAATTTGATATGTGAGATGGTAACTTGATGACTCGACGTCTGGACGAAACTATTGAATTCATTACTTCAAAATGTTTTAATTAGTCCATACGTAATAGTATTATATTACTTGCATAGTTGCATGCAATAGTGAGTATAATAATATAATAAGTACCTATTACCTACAAGTATAACAGTTGAGCCAGTGTTACAGTGAATTAGCGTAATAATATAATATTTTATTATATTATGTTACTAAAAGTTTACTAGGTCGATTGTATAAATACTATTATAGTTTTCACTGTTTACGAATATCCGTATGAATATATAATAGCATAAGATATTATTATAGTTATGAAACAAAATAAATAAAATGCAATAAACTATACGCGTTACACTATCATTGTATAAGAGGTGTACAAAAAAACCGACGAGAACGCGTTAACGGGGATTCATGTCGTAAATATATTATACATATACCGTTGTAACCCGGGGCGTCTATATTATTATTGGTTGACAACATAAATATATGTATAGGTTTTAAGATGTTCCAACGACGACGCAACAAATAATCAAATAATGTGTTTATAATATTATAATGATATACGGTTACCCCGAGAATTAAGTACGTTCGAATGTCGGAGCACTTAAGACAAAAAAAAATAAATAAAAAGCGAGACCGTCTGTGCGCAATCCATTACCATTACCGCGGTGATTTCATTGAAATACGAGTTTTTTGGGCACCTGCAGATAAGATTGGTTGGATGCAACGCCGTCGGTGCCTACATACAATATGATTGTACTTGAGTTTTTGGTGTGTTTCTTTTTTATCGACATGACGATATATATATATTTTATTTATTCAAGTATTTTAAAAAATGTAAGAATAATTGTCGTTTCCGTCAGTAATATTATAAAACTGTTTATTAGTTATGGTTTAAGTAGGTTAGGAATTAGGGTGGCGTGGTATTTGTTTCAATAAAGCTATTTTAGTAAATAATTTACTATAATTATTTATATTCAAAAACGTTATATACCTACTACCAATACTCAATGGTTATAGGTACACTTATAAATGTACAACCCCGATGTTTGTTTTTCTTTCCCAGACTACGCACTTCAATTGAAAGTGTTAATAAATTAGACAAAGTCGGACGGTGTACTCGAATCAACACCTTCGGTATGCCGTCATTCTGACTCGACGCACAGACGGTGTCTGCTTCAAAATGTTTCACGGTCCATACTCAGTCTACAGTGTGTTGCATGTTCGGGTTGCATCATTACGGACAATAACATTGTTTTTTTTTTCGAATTTGTATACCGCATACATTATATTATATTGTGGTGGAAACTGTTTTGGCAGCTGCAAAAAGTGTGTTCAAATGTGTTCAAAACCTCCCGCGAAAGCTATATAACGCCAGTGCAGTTAAGTGGAAAACGGAATCGATAAAAAATAAAAAATTTACCTACATAATAATATAATGTCGATAGGTTCACGTTCAACACAGAGCGCGATGTTTCGTTTATTCTTGCACTTATTGTATTGTCGATGGTTTTATATTTACAGTTGACGAATCATAACTGACACATAACTGCAGCGCATATTATTATTATTTATTATGTGCAGGGAAACGTTGAAATGCATCAACAGAGAAACAAGCTCGTCAAATAGAAAAGTGTGAAATTGTCGCGCATGCACCAAATGATTGATGAATAATGATAAATAATATTATAACTTATATACATTTATATTTTATACGGGGGCGAGACAAGTGAGGTTATTGGCTTAAAAGTAAAACAATTGAATTATCCATTTAATTATTCGGATTTCAACCAACTCCGAGGATAACTAACGACGTTTTCGGTCTACAACATGATATAACTACAGACGGGTTTGCATGTCACATATTTTGTAAGACAGTGTACACGACCAATCGTTATCAATTATTATCGTATGACATAATAATAATAACTAATGGCCATTGTTGTCGATGTTTTTATTTATTTAGATCAATAAAAAAAAAATAATAATAATAATAACAATAATAACACGTATAACGGGACGTATAATTACGTGTTAATGTATATTTAAGTATTAAGTAAGTATGCGTGCATCGCGTGTTTAAAACGTGAAAGAAGACAATATAATATTATGGTTTATACCTATATAATGTATAATATGATGTAATATAATATCATATTTTCTATGTGAGATATTTTAAAATAATAAGTTCAACTACAATGTATATTTTTCATTCCTTTCATACAGCTGCTTTACGATGAGCAATAACTGATATGTCGTACTTATATTTAGGTACCGTAGCCGTAGTTATGTTTTCTTGTCTCTAAATAGATAATAATACACGTTATTGTGACGAATAGTGCATACGAGTTTGAATTATCTACATGCGACTATATATATAATATATTGGATAGAGTGAATGGCCAAGTATGTTTAACCCCGTGTTTCTTTTATTCAATCTAATTTCAGGATTTTGTAATTAAACACAATGACCATATTTTCATTACTTAGATTTTCTGTACCGTATATTGGGGACAACAATTTTATTTTATCAAATGGGAATAACTTTTTTTTTACTGTAAATTACTAATACGTTTTTTTTTCAAATTTTGATGTAAATATATCCTCGGTTCATACATTTTAATAACTCAGAAACTATTGTTATAATTTCAATTTATATACGGCAAATAAAAAATATCTGCTAAACAAAATATAACTACCTTAAAAAATATGTAGTTTTTATTTGAAGAAAAAAAGTTTGTATAGGGTACTGCCTTAGTGGTGTACAAAAAACATTAAGTATTTGTAATTATGTCCCTTTTAAATATACTAAAGAATACCAAAAATCAGAATTCGGATAAAATGCATTATTAAAGGACGAAAGAAATAAGTTTGCTTTGTATATATTATCTTGTATTTATGGGAGCAGTTTGATGATTTTTCTTATATTTTCATTTTCCACTATTCGTTGTTGTTCATTTAATGTACTCAATATGTATAGACCCAAAGTTCCGTGACTTTTCGATTTTCGATGTTAATCTCGCGTATTACTGAGTGTTATAATATAATGCAAAAACATTTCAGCAACTTTTATCAATTTTATGGAATTTATTCGACATGTTTGCGTACAAAACATAATTTTGCAACAAGTTCTATAATTTACTTTTCACGTTTTTGAATTTCACTCTGAACTCGGGCGATGGGTCTGAAATATAAGGACCTGTATTATATATTTCTATAGCTCATACTTTTAAGTAATTCCAAGTAGACTTTTTTGGGTGTATTGAGTTCTGAACTTCATTTATTTATATTAAAATATTTATACGAAAAAGTTTCCCTGTATACATATGCATAATATTATACACTTAATTTATTTTAAACCACGTGTGTAATATAATTTTTGTTTCTTATACACACTATATATTTTGCAGCTTTTGATACAAACGACTTCGAACTCCACTGCATTAAAAAAAAAAGTTTGCCTTCAATCTCAATCTTATAGGTACAATGCTTTCTCAGCTAAGACCTCGTGTTTCTGAAAGCGCCATATCGAGTATTAATTTTTAAAACTGTCGCTCCTGGAATCCCATTGTCACCTGAACCCGTAGAGGAACATTATCATTGTGGTAAGTTATCAGATATAAAAAAAAATATTTTGGAATTATTGAACAAAGATGATTCAGTCACAATTAAAGACGCGAGAGAGCGCAAGTATTAAAACCAAGTTTGTAAACCAATTTAATTTATTTCAAAACCAATTTTGGATTTACAATTTTAAACCTTCAGAAAGAATACAGTTGGATACGCCTGGGATGTAATTTCCAGGGTCAATCAAGTGCATAAAAAAAGTCGAGACTTTAATCCAAAAAGCCCAGAATACAATTGGACAAACAATAGCAAATAAAATGAAGAATGTCATGTCATTTTTGGTACTTCACTATAGGTCATTTTACCATAGCGACGTAAAATTAAACATTAAAGGGAAAATGTATACAATTATTTACAATATAACATATTATTTATCTATCTATCATAAAATATATTATGGTTGTGTATGAGTAATAATAATAGCGGAACACAGTGGTTTTTGATGTACGCTCAAATGACGAAATTAAACGAAATAATAATAAATTAATTAATAATTAATGCAGACCGGTGTCGGCGGAGGAATATGCATTAATGTTTTATATCGCGTTTAGATTTATCGCTGCTGCAGCAGTGTGATCAAACGTTGTTTGAGAGCGAACCCGTAATAATTGAAAACCATCCAGGAAATAGACGTCAATAATTTAATATTTTTGAATTATTATAAGCTATATGCTTGTTTACAGGATCGGCACTATTGTACTGCAGATGCAGCAAGGATATAATTATTATTTGGTATTTGATAGTAATGTTTAAATATATTATACCTAGCACTCAAGCAGTTAACACTCCAGAATATATTTCGTGTTTTTTCTGCGCGCGGTTATTTAGAAAAAAAAATAAGTTTAAATATTTAAACGTCTGTACATTACATGTATATTATTATGTTATGTGTAACACGATTATTTTTCTTATGTTTCACGAAAACTAAAAGAACGCATAATACATAATAATAAATATAATATATATATATATATATATATATATATATATAGTCGCATTACTAATGTAGTGAAATCGTGACGAAGAAATATATTATTTACTATTCTCTCGGGTTAAATTTTGCACGACCGTGTTCGAAATACGCGTTTAACCCTCCGGCCTTGAAAAATGACCATCACGGCAATCTGTTTCCGGAACGAGTCTGACGATGACTGGGAAACTGCTAAAGTGATTAGTCGTCGATCGCCGTCCGTTTCAACGGGATGTCTGGTGGGCGGGGGAAAAAAAAAAATAAGAAACGACCACAGTAGATCAAAATATCGACGGTCGACCCTCTCCGGACTTTATTGGTTACCGCACGTGCGTATAGTTACATAATATAATATATAGTTTGTGTAATTTATATATATATAATATAGATAGTTAAGCCGGAACGGGGCGCTGACGGGATATTGATAAACGCACAGCTAGTGCGGGCTAGGCTGGTACGTAATATAATGTTTGAGTAGAACAAATAAGTTTTGGACCAAACTTCCGTCGTAAAAAATACTTTATCTGTGATAAAACACAAGAGCACGTGTCGTTCGAAATTCGGGTTGTATACAAAACAAAAAAACCTGCGATTGCTTTGATTGGATTTAGTGGTTTAACCTTCGAGGGCGATAACGGCGTTTGAGACTTCAAAAAGCGTTAATTGTTTCCACCAATAGAACGCAACAACGATTGTTTTCTTAGAAAACTTCTCAAACACACATCTAAAACGAATAAACTAAATTAATTAAGTCCGTTCGTATAAGATGTTTGCCGTTCGCAATACGATTTTGTTAAAATATAAGTATAAGTTCAAAGCGCAGTATAGTACACGATATTTATATATTATATAGTTTGTAGATACATATTATACGTTTGAAAATTCATCATCATAGCCCCTGAACAAACATTCGGTAAAATTATTGTAATATATTTACCTTCTCGGAGACGAAACAAATTCGTTTGAATGCGTTATGTAAGTAATATACGAGGCGATTAACCAAGCATTTGTCTCCCCCCTCTCAACCCATTTTATCTTTTAGTAATGCGTTTATTCAAATTCTGACTTATGAAATTCTAATGTATTTTAATTCCTTAAGGACAATATTTTCAAATACTAAGAATTCTTATATCATTTAAAAATTATCCTGTGACAATGTGTGCGGACTTATTTTTTTAAAACAAAAACCATTACCCTTTTTACTGTAAATTGTTTAGCAAATGATTGTCGTTGTTAAAAGATGGAAACCTGTATTATACTTAATATAATTAATACTTAATAAATACTTATATTTACCTATTATAATAAATCTGCAGCTACAATAAATATGTGTTAATCTATCATTAAGTGTACGTACTACTAGATACTACCATATAAATAGTCTAAAAAAAAATTTTACAATTTCTATCAGGAATCAATGTTATACTAACATTTGTATCTATTTTATTTATAAATAATATATATTATCTAGATATATAGATAAGACAATGTAAAACCGAGATAAACTAATAGTTTACTCTTTAATAGTATTAATAACTTAATTCAAATCCAATATTGAAATAAGTTTAAATACTAATAGTAGTTGTTATGTGGATATAGCATTATTATGTGTGTATGATTTTGTTAAACATTGCGTCAGTGGTCAGAAAATCTAGAGTAAAATCCTTCTACACTGAATACTGCTTTTTATTAGAATAAACAGGTAATTCGATCTCGTACGCTAGATATGATTATACTAAGTGGTCGTCCGGGTAGATAGTATTTCATATTGTAAGTAGTTTACTGCGGGGTAGTGGGTGTTGGGTAGCCGCTATTAAAATATCGACTTTATTGTAGGGGCCAACTTGTCATTAGTGTCATTAGAAAGCGAGTCATCGTCGTATATAGGCACAACTATGGGGATAACATTTTAACCGTGTAGGGTCAACATCTCACGTCTCACCCCACATCCACAACCATCGTGTGTCTACAAGTAATGATAAGTAATTATTAATGTATTTAAATAATATATGTTTTAGCCTTGGTATATTATACAAATATGTACGTTTATAATGTATACGGTATTTCTTTAGCGTTATTATATCACTGTCCAGTGTCCATGAGTTAACCTACCACTTACAGAAATAATATTTGAAATTAACTAGGACAATGGGAAGTCCTAAAATAATAGATACCTAATGTTTTCCAACGGTATAACGACATCAAAAATTAGTAATAACATCGTTATCCACGACGTATCACGTGTATAATAATATCTTCTACAGAATAATATAATACAATGTAATAATATTTTAGAGTTTTTTCTATTTCCTTATTACCGCGATCTGTCGTAAATGGTGTCATTCACACACACGCACACACATCATCGTGTACCTAGACTGCTGTCGTTGTTCAAGTGTGCTGCAATAGCATTTCTAAGATGGTTTTTTTTTTATTTTATTATTATTCCACGACAAACAGAGAGAAATAGCACACAGAGGATATTACGGGTATCCGCGTCGTTTTGTACACGACTGCACATTGAAATTCCGTTCGTCGGTCTGTTTTTTCCCCTCTAAGAAATCGATCGAGATTTTGCATTCGTATTGTATAGGTACACACGCTTTTGACATACTTGTGTTAACTTCTGCTCGAAAACCGTTTTTCGTGCAATATTCGCGTGTGGGCAGTGCCGCGGTGTTCGACAATACCGTAAACGTAATAATCGTCTGTTCAAAATTAATATCATACATACTATATATGTATGGACGTATGGTTCGTGTTACAACTTATAAGTCCCGTAGGTTATCTGATATATTATTATGATATTATATTGACGACATATTCGAATGCCTATACTATACACAACAATGTATGGTCATGGGAAATTTAGTTTTTGATTATGTATTCATAACTGTTATAGTGTTATAGGTACCTATATCAATTTAACAACGTTTCTACAAACAAGCAACGTTTTAATCCACCGTTTCAAGTCCATACTACTTAGTTCGTAGTTTTTATGCATAGTGTCTATATTTCTTTTAAATTATTAATTTTGGGCCACATACAATTTAAATGAGGAGCACATCTTCCGATATAAAATATTGTCTCCTTCAGCAGTCCGGATTGAATAAATTAATATAACATATACATTTTTGATTTCTATTAAAAAATAACATAACTCCAAAGGTTCATAATGCTAAGAACGATATTTTTTTGAACGAAAAAAAAATGTATTCTAAAAAAACAAACATTGACAAAACACATGTGGTCAAAATTTGAAAATAAAAGCAACCCACACTATGCGCACAAAATAACATTTGCAAGGTGGAAGTTTACCAATGACCTATGTTTGGTTTGTAAATTATTAAACTACATTTTAATAGTAATTGAATGTTAAAAAAATGAATTGTTGGTATTTATTGATATTGTGTGGTGAATGTGTATGTTCATAACGTATGCAGCATCGTTAATTTAAATGTGTACAGACCTTTGAACAGATACTTTTCTCGATTTTTTTACATGAGAAACTAATTTACACATTGAGCTACATATCGTATCAGACACGAAATTAGAGACACAAAATATTTAGTGTCTCTGAGTATATTTTCTTTATACTGTGCTCAGTTTAAACGCACAGAGGCGGGTAAGTTAATGAAAAAAATTAACTCAGGTTTGTTAAGTCAATAATTCGACGTTATAACGTGAAACTTGTAAGTTAATAGTAATAACAAATAATTCACATTTAAGATTTAACTCTATAACTAGGTAGTTAGGTTATTCGGTTTGATTTTGAAATGAACCAAGTAGTTGAATTAAAAAAATTAAAGAATATTAAGTTTTCACTTAAACTTTTTAACTAACTTTGTACATTTGCATCACTTATACAGTATAAGCGATGTATGGTATAATATCATGATATCGATTATCGGTACAAAGCGTAAAACGGCAGTACCGGTACCATAATCATATGCACTCTAATAATTGGCGATTTGTAATGTTCGCGCCACTCCATTTTTATTATACGCTACCTAATAAAACGTTCGACAGGATTTCTCACCACGTTATTGCTGCAGTGTCCGTAGTTGCAGCATCGTAGTGTCATAACATTATTAATATTACTATTATTATTATTACGGATTCTGATGCGTGCACAGTGGCAATAATAGTTTAACGTCATTATATTTTATGCGTATAGAGACGTTAATGACAACGACAAAATATTATGCATACCCATGATATTATTACAGCAGATACTATAATATACGCCACGCACTGTCGCCGCCCGAAGGATAGAAATTTATTGAGAGAATTCGCGACTATTAAATCAGCAGTGTCTCGTCTCATATTATATAAATATATGATATTATTATTATATTGTAGCGCCGTTATTAATAATAATATCGTTACACGTAGGTACGTACGTCGTCGTACATCTATGCATATACTTAGCTACTGTCGTCGCCGTCGTGCCCATTATGATATGGCATAGACTTTATAATATATAATATCGTTAGGTATAATATACATATTATATTATATTATTTGTATACGCTTCGAATGTTCGCACAATGTCACATTTTCCGCGTGTACAATAATATTCACAATATAATATTACGGGTGCCGGTCCGAATGAAATTTGTGTTATTATTATTATTATTATTATTATTATTATATCCGTTCGCGCGACCAGAAACCGTCAACATAATATTATAATATTATGTATACAAATATATAATAATATATGTGTACGTAACACGCGTCCAAACGATATTAAACGGGAGTTTTTGCCCCCCTCCGCCGGCGGCAAAAATACGAAATGCCTGCGACAGTTGTTGGCCGAAATGAGATTCCCACTGCAAGCGTATAGGTATTGTGCGCTTGTAGTAAATTTCGCGCGCGTGCCATATCTGTTGGATAATATTTATCGATTTTCCTTGAAATATAAAAAATGAAAATCCGACGAAGCGACGTTGGGGGAGAGAAAAAAAAACACCAAATGGAAAATAACCGCCACGGCCCGTTGGCGCACATACTACACTGCACGTGCTCGGAGATATATATAATGTTGGTCTCGCTCGTAAATCAAAAAAACGGCCGCCGCCGACACTAAAGGTGTACCCGTGAAAAACGCAAAACCGAGACGCGTTGCAAATATTATATTATATTTTCCTCCATACACATATTATATAAATACGTGATATTCTAATGACACATTAGAAATTAATAGACCGCACAGTCGTGTTGTGCATATATATATATATATAATATGCAGGTGTGTGTGTGTATATATATATATATATATATGTATATAGTATATGACGCACACACAGAATGCTGCACACAAGCGCAAGAAATTATGGTTTTTTTTTTTTTTTTTGTTACTAAATGAGGAGTAAACCATATACGTATACTACTAGAATATATATATAAAATACATGTACCTATATTAAACGTGCGAGTGTGTGTGAGTAAAGGGTTGTTTCGGGTTTTGTCATAATTACTATACGGTCTGATCGTAAAAATAAATAATAACAATAAAAAAAAAGAACAATACGACGGAAAATTGGCATGATTAAACACGTAAAGTCAGACGTGCGTCGAAATATCGTACTATCTCGAATTCTCTCTCTCTCTCTCTCTCTCTTTATATGTACACAAAAATCCATATATTATATTTGCAGTCGCTCCAGCTCTCTCACTCACTCTCTCTCTGTGCGCTTGTAATCCTCTGGTTACGTCCGACCCCCCGGGCGGGGTAGATGTTCTGGGGAGCATTTTTCTATGTTTTTAAAAAAATGAAGGCTCAATAAACTTTATATGATGGTTATTGTAAATTGTAATACTATAACCAAATAGTTTTGTATACAACAGTCAACAGTCGAAAATCGTTGAAATCACTGACACTTGCAAATAAAGCAGACCGTAAACGATGCGCCATATATTGTGTTAGATAGTTGTGGTACTACCGCGATTGAAAAAAAATAGCATATTTGAGTAGTCTCACACTATTAGCTATAATTTGTAATATAAATCTAGAGAATTCGTGTTCCGCTTTAGTGTTCACGTTCAAGCACACAGCAGTTGCATTTTAAAATCGATATATTAACAACATTTTATTTTATCCGAATACGGTCATATCAAAAACTCGAAGAAAATCAAATTCTTCGGCACGAACGGTATCCTGCCTGCACTAGTCCAGCTAATTTTAATTCGTAATATCGTAATAATGATATTTACGAACAGTTATTTTTGTATTCCGTTGTATTTTGTAACTCAAATCCGATTTCCTCCCTCGGGTCCGAGCCGCCGACATCCCCCATACCATAGTGAAGTTATTGAAATATAAATTTGTAATGACAGTAGTAATAATATCCGATAAAGGTACCAATGATACTATATTATACCTACCTATAAATATTATACATGGGTAGATTAATTTCATACTTTATAATATTGACTAGGCGGGCATAGGTTTGCAAACATATTATGTATGTGTTGAAAAAGTCTATTAGATATACCTATTATGTCATTTGTACTCTTATAAGTTTCAAAGTAAATTTAATAAATACTCAAAAAGTGTCATACACACTACATGGTCTCATAAAAGTTATAAATTATAATGCTTGTAATAAACGGATAGGTTTTCACATTTTCTCCACGAAAATGTAAAACGTTTTACTTTACGTTTGTAAAATTGTAAACGGAATGAGTTATGTGTCCTCTAAGTAGAACCACGTGTTAATAAGATACTCGAAGAAGACCGACCCACGGCGAATCATATTTCCAAATAAAAATAAGACATTTTCTTTTATGATTTAAAATGAATGTATTATTAAATAATATCCCATCCACAAAATACATCAATATTAATCGGTCTTTAAATTAATTTCAAACTTAAATTAGTTTATAATAATGATAATAATTTAAACGTGAAACGTTTTTCAGATATAATAAATTATATGCGTAAATATTTCATTTCACTTAGAGATTTAAAAGTATTATCTAATAAACATTCCGTTGATGGTATTTGAAGGTAATTTTCAAAAAACTTTTGTATATTTTATAATATAATATTATACAGTTTAAGGCAATCAGGACTGATAATATTGATTGCATGAAAATCAGGTATTTATATTATGATTACCACTCGTCGCAGTTTATTTGGTTTTCGGAATCATCTATGTACAATAATAATAACCTACATTTTATTTTATTGCGTTCTTAAATAAAGTTTGGCGCACGATGCGCTATTGAACGTGAAAATAGAATTATTACAATCGCTCGTCCACGCGCTGTAGGAGCTATATAGAATAATATTATATACATAATAATATAATTGTACCAAAATTATGTTTATTTTCTCGACATTATTTATGTGCATTTAGATTTTCAGACATCACTGCGATTCGTATTACCGTGAAATAGTATTACAACACCAAACATAGTAATAATTATTATTATGATAATAATAGTATATTATAACATTATATGAAAGCACCACCTAACCTAACCTAACCGCTGTGTGTCTGTGTAATGACGCGGAGTGCGAAAAAAAGCCATCTAATTGCTTTTTTTCGTTTGTTTTGTTTTGCGAATTTCACTTTAGAAACTTGGAACGAAATAATCGTCTACACGCGGCGGACGGGTATATATATGTGGCACGTTCGTTCGTTTATATATCACTCCGTTTCGGATACGTAAACGTCTATATATATATATATACAGCAGAGATCGCGCGTCGGTGGAAAAGGGTCCAAAGGCCGCGGAGTTCAAAAAAGTTCATTACTGTCACCGAGTATACGGTGCCAAATCCTACGCCGTTTTTTTGGCTTTCATCCGACTACCGCCAACTCCGCCACCATCGGCGATTAGGTTTTAGTCGGCCAATTTAATGGACCGGCGGACTTACGAGGACTTACAGGAAGAGGAGCACAGACCGTGCAGTGCGAACGACAATAATATGTGAAATTTCGAGTGACTACATAAAAAATACGCCTACTCGTTTTTTGGAATAATATATATATATATATTATATTATAGCGCGGCTCACGCATGGCATTATATGTAACTGCGGTGTATTGAATTTGAAATCCGTATGACTGTATCATTTGTGCGTGACAAAGGAGTTAAGTCTCTGAAACTGATTTTTTCAGCAGAATAAAAATAGTTTACAAAAAACACAGTTTTCCATGATTCACGACTATACTATAAATAATAATGCTAAACTATATAATAGGTATGTCAAAAATCCAGATAAATCAAATAATCTATATTATCATATTATGTGTCTTGACTCTAGTGTTAATAATTTTGACGACTTAAATTTATTTCAAACTAACTTAATTCGTTTTTACTTTTTATATGTTTACTTTGGAGAGTGTTACTAAAAACATTATACGCGTTTTTATTTGGTATCAGTTTATTATTGTCGATCGCAAGTAGAAGGTGGTTAATCTATATAGGTATGTTATTATTATAATAGGTGATTATTTTTAAGGTAAACACTCATTTCCTTGAATATTTTTACGTTTTTGGAAATACGTTTTATTTACATAATTTAAAGTCATTACAAAACAATAATATTGAAAAAAAAAACTATACTTTTATAATATTTTAGTTTATTAAATTTTCGAATGACAGAATATATATTTTAAATTTCAAATTCTGCAGTAAAAAATTTAAATAAGCGGATTGGAATTTAGGGTCACCGACCACAACCTTTTGGTCTACTACTTTCCTCACGTCTAAACTTTAAATATGTACTTACGTTTAATTGGAATATCGTTTGAAATTCTCAGAATATATAATCTGAAAACAATTTTTAATTTATTAAGTACCCACAATTATACTATTTTTTAAAAATCGTATTTTGTAATGAGTTCCATGCTTCGCACTTGATTGCTTATATAAAAACATGGTTCCAAATCTTTAATACTTATCAAGAAAATTAGTGTTATCCATCCGCTTGTATATTATATTATTAAAATAACGATCGCACACTCGTTTCCTACGCATTAATTCATCAATTGTCAGCAAATGAACTCGCACATTCTGCACGACACGTAGCGTACCTACACACGTGGTTCGAGTAGGTACCTATATATAGGTAAAAGTATACTTGAAACACCCTTTGTGCTGGTATAATGATGAGACAAAAGTGTGTGTATGTGTAATATATAAATATACATAATAATTGTGTTGTCCTATTAACGGAATGATAATGAGGATGATGATTATGACAACGATATAGTGATTAGTGTGTTCGCCGCAACACACGTCTCGTGGCATACAACTTTCTAGTGCAAAAAAACCTCGGCTGCAGTTTGCGTATTATATAAATACTATTAGAAAATCAAAGGGTTTTCGTGCGAAAAAATTGACACACGTGCACCGTATGCGTTAAGAGACACGGTCGTGACGAAAAGCGCAAAAACGCGTCTGCTGCAGCGCAATCCTTTGCGTGAACGAATCGTGCTGGTGAACCTATATAATATACTGTATATGCATATTCTAATATATATATATATATATTTATAGCTGCATATTTATATACATAACCTAAATAAATAACAATATCGTTATTAAATAATTAACCGTCGCGTTATTATGGGACGTCGTGCACATCGTAATAACTTTGTCGGAACAAAAGTGTCCAATGTTGATTATTACTACGTGTGACGCGACATCAAAACAACTGCCGCGAGTATATGTGGTGCAAAGGCAGAGCAGCAGGATATTATAATAACGACTGCGTGTATATAATACGCGTTATACACATAGGTACCTACGAGATGGATAGAGAGAGAGACACACAGAGAGAGAGAGAGAGAGAGAGAGAGAGAGTGTGAGCCGAGAGGGTTGGCATTGTGGTATATACGCATGCAATATCGCGGGAACAATCTCGTTGGCGACTTCGTAATAACAACAGCAATAGTAATAACAATAATAATGCACCTCCCCGGGCTCCTCGTGCATAATGTACGTTTTGGGCGCCTATATATATATATATATATACGCACAGTAAGCATTACGTATATTATAAATAGCTGCAGCGACGTGGTGTATTGTATATATAATAATAATAATAATAATAGTACGATAGCGGTGCGCGTACGCACAACGAAACCGGAAACAATACGACTGCGATAGGTACGCGAGTTATATATTGTTATGTACCTACGTGGCTTTATGGGAAGCGACGATATTTTACTATCGATCCCCGGCCGGGAAAGAGGGAGGGAGGGAGGGAGGGGGGATCGACATACCTCCAGATCGATACGTCGTGGTGTATAGCTGCTGGTAACCCTATATATTATAACCCGTTTCCTGCGCCGAAAACCGCAACGAGCCATGTGGCCGTGTACGCGTTTCCTCCTATACGAGAAGTTTTCACGTTTGAAAAAAAAACTCATCTCCTCGATCGTGACCGTCAGACTTGGCGGTTTGCACTGCTACACGCACAGAACACAATATTATATTATGCGCTATTATAGTATATATTATGCATATTACTCGTATTATTATCGTTATTATAATATCGTTCGAAAACGTTCCGGCGATGGGTAATCCGCGCGTACACACGAATAATGTGGGTTAGCCATCACACCCGCGCAGGTCGACTTGGCGGTGCACACATAATATTATGTTGTATATATCTTATACGTGAATGTGGCTCCAATGCAGTGGGGCCTATACACGCGTGTGTGGACACACGTCACATGTTATTACTATTATTGATCCACCGCGATATGGATCATCGTCGTCGTGTATATTATTATTATTATTATTATAATATAGTTTACTAGAAATCTCTCGGCTCGTGACGCGAGCACTGAAGTCGTGCAGCGATAGGTATACTTAATGCGATACAGGGTGTCGTCTCGCCGCCGCCGTCAATTGTCGTTTCTTTCAGTCTTTTATTTTTGAAATACGATTTTTGTGAATTATTACACTATTAGATACTGATATACTGATACTCGTCGGTTAGGTAGGTATACCGTTACACAGTATACGTACACCGTATACCCAACGGGCTTGGTCTACCTGAATATACTTCAAACCAACAAAATATATGCAAACTACTCGACTTCGTCGTTCTTAAAAATCAGAGATATATAAGTCCCGTTTCATAGAAATTATTTTTTCAAACACTGTCAGTGTGCTGCAGTCGCGTCATTAATTTTCATCGAGCATCGTTCAAATAGTTTTACGAAAAGTTTTTAAGCTCGAGTATAAGCGTTACGGTTAGAGCAATATCGGTGCAGTGTAGGCGGGTGCGGACGGGTGACGAGTGACACACCCTGTGCAGGAATACTTCTATACCTAATATAGCTGGCATGGTATTATAATATTATATGGTTTATGCGGATACGTTGTCGAACTCGGTGCTCGTCGCGGTGCGTACAATTCTGATATTTATCGATACGAAACGGTTTTTAAATATACTATACGTTTTAGTCTCGGCAGCTGAGCCGGAGATCTATTATAACAAAGTCCTGCACAGTCATCCGGCGGCGTAACAATATTATAATAATATATTATAATGTACGGACGCCTAATCGTGACTTTGGTGCCGATCTCTCCCCCCCCACCCTCCTCCCCGTGTCTATTGTCTTCCGATTTTCGTTTCGTTTCGTTCCTTATTTTTTTTTTTTTTTTTGAAGACCGAGCGGGAGGCCGATATCGTAGCTAGAGGGAAGAGAGTAGCACTATCGTCCGTTAAACGATCATGGTAAGATAGGTAGGTATAGGTACTGAGTATAATATATAATATTATATAATATTATAAGCTATTTGTTTTACGCTCACCTCGTCGGCTGTACAAACAATTACGGTGCGGAACACCATATTTAATTAATGGAGATCTAAGTAGAGAGATCGGAAAAAAATAATAGTCATAACAACGATCCTATCGCCGTGTAGAGAGACTGCCGTCATCGTGAAGTGCACACGGTGGTCCTGTGGCCAAGAGACCCGATCGGAAAGCAAATATTCTTCGAGCATTGTATAATATTATGTAGGTATTACTATATGGCTTCCCCTCTGCCACCGCCCCCTCCACGACCACCATTTGCAGTTTACCTCCACCGGTGCTATCCATCCGCCGATCCGTTTAAAAATCAAATATACGTTATTACTAAACATTGCATGTATGCCGTTGTAATTTATTATCGAACTGAAAGATTTTTTTATTATTTTTATCTCTAATATTGCAGCAATACGATATCGTTTATAAAGTTCTCCGATAAGATTATAACGACGGTACGGTAACTTTTTCAAACTCTTCGTATACCGTATATCATATTATTGTGATACGACGAGCCGTTTAGAGTCGGATTTTTTCTATACACATATACCTAATACTATTATACAACATTGAACAAGTCATCGGAGACCATATTATCTTCGTATAAACATAATAATATAACCATAATGCAGTTAACCGTAGGTATATAATGATATGGAGCTTAACTCATTTTACACTCGACTGGCATGTCATCGTAATAATTGCATTTTTGGCACCGAACAAAAAAAAAAACTCTACACACTCGACACATAACACGTTAAACGTCCTGCACACTGCGTATGTGTTTTTTAAATGTTTTATGGTCTTATCTATTTTCCACCAAAAATGAGATACCATTTTCCTTCAATAATTATTTTACTCCATTATAAAAATAAGAAATTGTCACCCGCTGATTAATGTACCTATTATTTTCTCGCCAAGAATATTGTTCGATATATTTTTATGTATAGGTAAACTTCAAATATGAAATAAATTAATACCAAAAACAATAATTGTGATAAAATATTCATTTTTATAATTATTATTTAGAACTGTAATATTTTCCTCGAATTAAAATATAATTTACAATTTATCGACAATGTTTTTAATTGTTTAGATATTATTAATATTAGGGGTGATATAATATTATATACTTATTATTTTATTTTATTTTATTATTAAATATACGGGATATAACCCTTTAACACAATTACACATTACATATATATATACATTAATACAATTATATAACTTAAGAAGAAATATATAGTTAAGCAAAACAGCTATAAAGTAAGTAGGCACGAAGGGTCAACATTAGCATTACTCATCATACGCGAAATCGGTTCATTTTTTAGATAATTTGTGGAGGCGAAAGGGACATAAAAAGGAGCAACAGATCGGGAAGGACGTTGAGGAACACGAAAACAGATTAAGAAAAGCAATTCAGGAGAGTCGATAATACCATCTAATAAATTTTTTAAAAATTTGATGTCCGCCAACCGCCTACGCTCAGCCAAGGAAACCAGTCCTAGCTGATTAGCGACTGGTTCGTAGTTATGAGGTTCACAGGGGATATTCAAACGAAATCCAGCATACTTCATGAATTTACGTTGAACCCTTTCTAGCCTGACAGAGTCATTGTTGTCGTGAGGATTCCAAATAACCACACCATATTCTAAAATAGGGCGTACGAGAGTACAATAAAGTACCTTAAAGGATAGGCCTAACCGAAAGTCTCTACATAGTCTCAATACGAATCCCAAAGTTTTAAAAACCTTGCAACAGATAATATTATAATATAAACCTACGAATACAAATCGAAATATTTGTGTTATATTTGCATACATTTACCTATAATTCATAAAAAATGAATAATTTTAATATTTAAAAAAATAAATAAATGATTTTAATATTTGGAGGAAATTATATAATTGTTATGATTTGTGTGAAGAAAAATGGAAAGTACATATCTTTTTTTTGTGAAGAAAATTAACAGTGGAGGAAAACGGTCCCGCCCGTTTTCATTCGATACGGGGTACACGACAGTAGCCGTGGTGATGTGATTTTCCGTTTTCCGGTATTAATGCGCTTACCTATATGCGCGTGCACGTGAAAAAGAACGACTGGTTAAAGAAAACTCGATAGCACACCCTGTGTTGTTCGGCTCGTCGAATTATCGATTATTCCCGTACCTACCTACAAATATAATACCGAGTGGCAAACGGGTATGACGTGTATAAAGGACCGCAATACTCATTACTAAACAGTCGTACGCGTATAACGGCGTGTGGGTAAACTGTATAGTGTAAAATAATTATAAAAATAATAATAATAATAATAAAATGGTTATCGAAGCCGTCGTTTTATTTAGAAAACATATTATAATATTATTTTGATACGGAGTCTACGCGCTCGTACCTACGTCATCGGCGCATATATTATACGTCATATACGTCGGTTTAATCATTGTAAATGATTTGTTAGGCTTTTTTTTATTTTTAAAAAACTGCCGATTCATCGATTTCTTAAGACCCCGTACGCATTGGAAACGGCTTAAGGGCATGAATAATTCCATCGTCCGAGTGGACCCTATGCGTATCGTCCAGGTACAGACGGGCATAATACGATAGGCACCCACATGCGTCTCTCGCGTGTGCACGCCCTCCTTGAAAATATTTCACATCGGGACGACCGCGGTGCGTATTATTTTTCTATTATGTCTCACGTTGAGTGTATAATAATAATAATAATAATAATAATAATAATAATAATATAATATTATCGAACGTAATACAATACTATGTCTACGGCGGCCCACCGTCAATAGAGTCGATCAAATCGTATTTTTTACACATTATATTATTATTATAGGTACGATATAGTTTGCGGAGCTATAATATATTATATTATAGTTATACGTATGGTCATAATATGGATATAAACGAGAAACGCGTAAAATGTTATGTGTATGCCAGTATAATGTTATGGTCTATGCTAAACATAAACCTATTGTTATGCTATGACTACACTGTTAGAACAATAAGAAATTAGACGTCGATATAATATATACCAACGTTTACAACCGTCGAAATCGCATTTCAGTTTAATGAGATTCATAAAATATACGATAGATACCTACAAATCACTGGCGTTCTTAGCTTTTTCCCTATGCTAGAGTATAAAAGAGTATAAACAATAATATATCATTTTATTTTATTGACGGCAAATATATAAATATATAAACAACAATTTTTTTCACAATTTTAGGAGTAATTATGTCTGTAAGGCAGCGTTTCTCAAAGTGTGGGTCGTCAGCCAATTTTTGGTGGGTCGCGAACATTTTTTTAGAATTATATAAATTCCAAGAAATGTATGTTAAATTAATATTAAATACATTATTATAGTAATATAGTACCAAAAATTACGTGGGTAATAACGATTACTAATAATTCGTCATATATTTATTAATTACGTTGGGTATTAAATCGTCGTTATCGGAAGAATTCAGCGATAAAATACGATAAAGTCGCAGCTGGACAACGATGACTATCAGTTTTTGAAAAGTGAAACAATGTGGGTCGCGAAAGAATTTTTGGGGAAAATTTGGGTCGTGGTACTAAAAAGATTGAGAAACACTGCTGTAAGGCATAATATCACGAAGCCAACTTTTATACTAACGATTATTATCATATTTTATTTTTTTTTTAATTTTACAAAAATAATAACTTATCTTACTAAAATAAGATAAAAAATACGATTGTCTTTATAAATATAGTATTGAAATGAATAAAAACTTACAAAAAAACGTATTTTACAAAAACAAATCACGTATAAAACAGAAGTAGTTTTCAAATTGCAAAAGTCTTTGTGGTTATCGTATGATCGTGATCAGCCAAGGCTAGGAATAAAATATTACAACTGAAATGGTTTTAAAAATACACTTTGATTGCAACCATCGTAGACTATCATAACCAATTGATATCAACAACTTACTGTAGCACGAAATAACAACAATTTATAGCAACAACGATTTCGTATTATTTTATTTATAAGATGATAATTAAAATGTCTTTAAATTAACAACACTCTAGGTGTATAGAATAACAAAAAAAAAAATAAGCTCAAGAGTAAGATATGACGCCTTCATCTCCCCTTGAGCTCGCCTCACATAAAACAACCCTTGATACCTTGATACCAGTGTTTGTTATTAACTTATAAAATATCGTCTACAACTGTATTGGACTTTAATATGCCAATATTATCCCTGCTAAATTATTATGCAAGCACATAATATGTTAAACACATTTGAGACCTTTTCTATTATCCTCTACTATTATATTATGTACAAATAAAGATATAATAATATACTTTATCCTAGGATTGTCTACTAGTGTTAGTTATAATAAATAACTTAATTACCTATTTCATAAAAGTATCTAACTGTATACATTTTTTTAAATTAATATATACGTAGGTACTCGTACAATTTATATTATTGGTATCTTTTACATGCATGATTTAACATTTGTGGTTAAAATTTCATAAAATTACTTATGCTCTTGGTTCAGGTTTACATACATTATAATATATTATATATTAGCGGAAGTTTTATCCATTTAATTAAACTTTAAAACAATTTATATTCAAAGAACCATGTAAGGTAAAGATTATATCGAAATTCCTTTGTTCGTTTTAAGTTTCAGGTTAAACATATTACATTTTTTAATTCTTTACTTAAGAAAAAGTTGTTGAAAAAAGTTTGTTAAATGTTATTAGATTAGGCATGTAAAATATCATAATATTATATTATAGCTTTTTAAGTTTATCAGTTTAAACTTAAAACTATGATTATCTATTATAAGTGTTGTCCGAAGTCTGCATTAAGAAACGGTTTTTTTATCTTTAAATAAAACTAAACGTCGAAACAAGTACCTATACCATGGTCTACGATAAACTTTAAGATACATTTAACAAATTTGAATTAATTCTTATAGAATATAGATAATACGATTTTTTTTCTATTATTAAAATGTTAAATGCTGAACAGTAAATGATAATTTACCAAATACATACCTCAAATTATGTATTTGTTTAATACAGAAAATATATATAGGTAAGCGTGTTTCGCATAATATTATTCGTAGACAGCAAAATCATATAAGTAATGTATTGTCGTATTGATCACGTGTTAAAGCGAAAGCTTACAATTAATATTATATACACAAGTTCTTCAAAATGTTGTGTGACGAAAATGGTAGATATTGTGCAAGAACCAACATAATCCTCATCATTATTGCCACACAAATTTTGAAGACCCCGTGTATTAAAATAAATGTCAACAATAAAATAGCAAAGTAATAAACGTTTAATCAAAAAACTATTTCACAATTTATAACATGTCTATACTATACATAATACACATATATAAATGATGCATACTTACAGTATTTTTAATTAAAACAATTTCAAGTTTATTATTTTCATAATTTGAAGAAATATGTAGGTCATAGCTAGTATAATAAAATTATAAAATCTCAAAAAGCAATTAGATTACACGCTTGTTATCACTATTGTCTTTGTAATTAATTTTAAGAGCTTTATTACTAAAATCTCTTTTTATTACAAAATAAATGAAATAATTTTCGTGAGTTTAATCGATTTGCAGAAATGTTTGTGTCGAGAAAACCTTTCAATTAAGGATATAATAAGAGCCATCCCTAATAACGACGGTAGAGAGTATAATCCTATTTTGAAAACATGTACAAGTATTAAAATTAATCTTAAACGATTATGTTTAATTATCAATAATTTATTACTTTTTTTTCAAAATAAGTGTTTTTTTGAAACTTAATTTATATTTATTTATTTTGAATGCTGAGATAAAAAAAAAAATGGGACTTCTATAGTTATTACAGATAGTAGTTGCTTTGAACAATTTTTTATATTTTGTATGAACTCGAACATTAAATGTCTACTGTATTTATAATTTTATATTATGGTATACTTTAATATTTTATATTCAATTAATTAAAATAGGTTTCATAATTAAAACCATAAAACTAATCATTGTATCCTTATACTTAAAAGAAATGAGGCATTGAGACTCTAATGCAAAAAAAAAACGACAATAACAGCAACATTTCAAACGATCTAATCAATTTTATTATTTTCAAAGGGTGCTGCCGCCTTTTGAAACTCGTTAGTACCGTATTTTCATATAATTTTGTGCGGTCAATTTTGCAAACTAACCCGACAAATGTAATTACGTTGAAATGTTTAAAATTCGAAACTAAAGCAGTGATTGTGGTATTAAAGTCCGAAGGAATTGTAAGTCCAATGGGAAAACTTTTGTAGTTCAAACATTCGAGATTTCATTTGACTTTTAAACAATTTTCAAGTAAATAGTCACTCTACCGTATAGTAGATTTGGCCGTTCCTATATTTTTCGTTATTCGTTTAGTCGTTATAATACGAAATAGAAAAACAAATTCTCGTCCCGACGGTAGAATTAGTAATTTAAGGTTGTTGAAAATTAGATTAGTTATTTCCCATTGAGAAATGTTAGGTAACAATTTTTCATCCAATATTGTAGTTTTGCAAAAATGTATTCAGTGAAAAATCTTTCAGTGGATATCATAACTTAGCTTACCCTATATAAATACTATATTTTGTGTCCATAATATTAATGGATTTATTTTAGACGTTAAGCCAAGTTTTTTCAATCATGCATAATATAATTATACATAATCAGTATTAAAAATTAAAGGCAGTAGTTCTTATAAATAGTAACTAGTAACGTGTTTATTTTCTTAAGAGTTTACAAAATGCAAAAAATTTAAACTGATGCCACACTTTGAAAAATTCCCAAGAATACTAAAAACTTTCAAAAATTACAGTTTTTTTCAGTAGGCGCCTAATTCATTATTTTTTGTAATTATGGACAGTCATGTCTCTTGATTTATGTATTTATTACATAGTACGTAAGTACAACTATATTATTTTAATAATTTAAAAATGTATTATAAGATCCTACTATACTACTTCTTAACTATACTGATGAATAATTTTAAAGTCACTTTTAGATTCTGAAAAGAATGAGAAATACTAAGAACGACAATACAATATTTATAAGACAAATGTTTACCTAGTATCTAGCTACTCATTCATTTGATATATTCGGTAGTTAAAAGATATAATATGGACAATAGGGTTTAAGCCTCTAGCGTTCAAGACGGGGACGTATCTCGAAAATCTTTATCAGGATTTCGATATGTTTAAGAAATATAATTCGTTATGATAAATTATTCGTATAATCGTATTTTATCATTTGATTATTTATATTACCTTTCTTTGGTTTTTAATACTTATTTATTTAACAGAGATATCTTGAGTATTTGATACTGTTTAAAATATTAATGAAATTTAAAAAAAGGCTGATTTATTTTATAAATTGTATTTAATTTAAATATAATTATTATTAACAGTTATAAAAGATTTTTTGGGCTTCCTTATTTTTTAGTACCAACAATGATAACTGTTTATTTTTATATTTATGTGTTAAATTTATAAAATATTAGATAAAATATGTAGTTGGACCCATCGATTCCTCCAATAAAGGTACATATAAAAACAATTGAAACCTATTTTTGTTTTTTATATTTTTTGGCAGTATGCCTTTTGATTTTGCAAAAACTTGAATATTATTATATACACTATTATTTAGCCCTATAATGTATCGAGTTTAATTAATTTCCACAGTTTCCAGTTTCAACATGATTCACGCACATTTCCACATGTTTCCTAGAATCTTCGAGAATTCTCCTCTCATTGTGTTCCCGGAAATTTGCCATCTCTAGGCACACCCGTTTACTACAAAATTAATTTGGTCATTTTGTCAAAATTGAGAAAATATTTATTTTAATTTAATAAATTTGTTTTGATTTATTTCATAGACGTGGTGAAATTTAAATTTGCATGCAAGGTAAAATGTATTGTACATAATTTAGTTTAATGATGAAATTATAAAACTGATATCAACAAAACCTCCATAACCGATTAAAACAAAGATTGCTGCCTGTATCATGCAAGACAAAAGTGTTGGGAATTTTTCTCAAGCTTAACATAAAATCAATAACCTGAAATAACTTTTTGTTGAGTTCCACTCGGGATTTGTTTTATTTAAAATGCGGAATCTGTCACGATCAGATATTTAAAACAATTATATTAAGTAATAATATTATATTATTTATAACCCACCATTACCGAGATTTGAAGCGAGAGATTTTTTACACGGAAATCGATAAACACACAGTTTAAGTTGTACACATATACGTATATACGCAATTATATTATTAGAGTTAAATAGCCTTAAAAACTAATCAAGCAATAATAATTTCATTATTAATTATATAATATAGCTTTGCTGATACACTAATTCTTATATTAGGTTTTATTATATAGAAATAAGACCATGTAAACGTTGTGTTGATAAAGTAAGGTATGGAGAGCAAAGTCTTTCACAGCTCACTTCCAAGTGATAAATCCTAGGAACATCTGTAATAAATTGTTGTGTCTGCGTTTGTCCCCCCTCCTCCTAAATCTAGAGCCATCACTGCTCCGGAGTTTGTGTATACTGTCCTACCTTGAGATTTAGAGCCGAGTGGTACAGCTTTTGGTTATTACACGTAGTGCCTTTTATGCTGGAAAACTTTTTTTTGAAAAGTAATAAAGCTCGAAAAGTTTTTGTTATAGATCATCTATAAATTCAAATTCAAACCAAAATCACATTTAAAGGTGTCGAGTTGATCTGTAGTTTTTGAATGAATTTCGAATTTGCTCCAAACACAGTGAGCAATGAAGAAAATATATAAGCAACGGGTTATTCCATAATATGACATTGGCTTCCGAGTATTTATTATAAATCAACAATTTGTATAAATAGGTAGACACTTTCATCCGAAGTAAATATATGTACGGCATTGCATTTGCATACGGTTTATTATTATAAGATATTATATTATGTACATTTTATTTCATCCTTTATCATAATAATTGTTACGAGATGGGCCAAAGCTCAAAAGTACTTTTGTTATTCTACATAATGTAACCGCATCTATATTGAACGTCGATAAAAATTCTTTGGTCGAAACCATATAGGTACTTATTTTATGTCCCAGAATATCTCAGATACGTATATATGAGAGGTGATAATATGATGAAGTATATCATACAAGAGTACAATAAATTAACTATTATTTTGCTAATATTGCCGGTCGATTGTACAATATAACATAAAATAACTGGGATAATAATAATAAAATATATATGACATAAATGTAATAACGCACAATCTGCTATTATTGTGTCATATAAATGGTCGGTATTTGCTTACAAATGCGCTCATATAATGCAAACAAAAAAACGTATTTACCATCATTATTACATAAATATAGGTGTTCGTATTACACACGTCGTGAAACGGACATTTTCTTTACTTTTGCGTGACAGCATTTAATATGCATTATACATTTGAAAATATTTTTTTATCCCTTGCGAAGTCGAATATGAGAAAAGTTTCTCATATAGGATAATATTATTATTGTTACTACATTGGTTACGAATGACGGAAACGCCTGAGAAAATGTTCGGTGTATACTAATTATTATTTTTAGCATGCGTTTTTCTATCTCTCGTAAATATTATTAAGAATTTTCAATGATAAAATTACGTCATATCATCGATTTGACAGTTAATGGTACATAATACATGATGTTTAATGTCTGTCAGTAAGACGCATCATAGCTGATGTAAGGTTACATTCAAGGGACGGTTTTAAGTAATTGCGAACTACAATCAATTAATAAAAAAATATATTTTTAAAAAACGGCAAGTGTAACAATGGATGAGATTTTGATAATGTGTGTATTCCAATAGATGGACCATAAAATGATTACACATTATAAAAAATAAAACATACAACTAATATTTTTATTTTTAAATTATGATTTATGAGCTATCCTTGACAAATATTCATCAAATGTTTGATAAATTATATCACAATGTATAATGCATAATAATGATTATTGTATATTTTTACATGAGCAATTATTGTGATTAAGATTATGCCTTCGACTTATCAACCTAAGTATATAGCTAAATATACTGCAGCCCATTTCATACAAAAACCCAAAGTTTTGGAAGATGGTAAACGGTAGTCATACTGATTATGACTATTTACTTAACTCCTATTCAGGAAGAAGATATAATAGACTGTATCTTAATAAAAATTTAAAATTAATAAAATAAAACTGAACAAACAGTGCTGAAATAGCGGAACAACCAAATATTTCCCTTATTTTGAAAAAAATCTATATGGTTGGAAAAAATTAATTTATTGAGAGAATGTTATTTATGTACATCATTTTACAAAAACAAAAAATGGACTGCAAAACATTTATATGTTTGTAAGAACAGTTGTCTTAGGATTAGATGAGATCAAGGCTTTTCAACCCATACACTACCACGTGATTTAAAGAACAATATTGAAAACTGCTTTGGAATAAAAAGCGCAACACAAATACAAAAAGGACCAACAGAAAAACCATTTTCTGTGAATACACAAAAATATTGTAGATATGGCGATTAGTTAAAAACGAGTACGACCAAAATACAATGTTTTATGTGACTAGGTTGAATACCTATATTATACATACGTCATGAGATATATTTGAGATAAACAGTAAATACCAAATAATAAAATGTAATAATAATGATTAATACATTTATTGTTAGTACAGAAAAAAAAAATTAATGGGTATTTTTTTCAGTTTAATATTATAATGACTATATTTTAGTTTTTATATAATTTACTCATTTAATAAATATAATAAAAAAAAAGATAAAAACATAGTATTTTGGATTACAAGCGGATTGATATATGTTTTGGTTTTACAATGATGAATATTTTTTTTGTGTCTGGGGACATTTTTTAATAATTTATAGAGATTATATTTAATTATATTTATATACGTTATAAACTTATAACTTATAAGCATCACTGCGGAAAAAATAATTCGTACGAAACATAATATATTTTAAATCTGATGAGTGTAGTACCTCTACATACATTGGAAAAAATTGAACTCATTATAAGTTGGAAGTTACTTTTAATGAAAGTAACTCGTTAAAATATACCTCTGTATAAAGAGACTTAATATTAACTTTTTAACTCGGTAATTTCCACCTTTGATAAAATTTAAGGTAAGCGTTTTAGGGTTAAAATATTTAAATATACGTATGTACTATAAAATATTTTCACTACGTGCAAAAATTTCAAAAAGCACTAATGCAAGTAGAGGGTAAAATTATTTTTACGAAAAACACAGTATGGTATTATACAAATATAATTATTTTAATATAAAGCAATAGTATAGCGTGTCCTTTGTAATATAATATAGTAGACAAAATAATAATTCAAAGATAACAAAACCTGTTTGCGTAGTATATAACAGAGATGCATCGTCCTTTTTGTTATTTGTTTATTATAATTTCTGGACTAAAAAAAAACTATTGAAGGAAATATGAAATTCTGAATATTTAAATTAAAGTATATATTATTATAATTTCGTCGAGAGCGATGGGGCTACATCACATGCATATTCATGAAGATTAATGAAATACACATTCAAAAGATTAAGATTGAACAGTCGTATAATTACATAATATACTCGCCACTTGTTTGTGCGTTAGTTTTATTTAAATATTTTTTTGACCATTTTCCTTTTTTGATGTTATAAAATTCATCACAATAATTGTTATTACAATAAAATTGCCGTCTACATTTTGTATGGTTATAAATATTGTATTTCATTTTTACAGTTCATGACGAATTTTTCTGAATGGCGTAAAAGTTTGATATTTCGAGAATTATATCGACAACCGACGGGTCTAATAAAAGTATTAAAGTTAACGAAATACGATGGATATATCTTCATTTCCATTGCTCGGTTTATACACATTTAGACATATCAAAACGAATAGTATAATATATATTACAATCGAGTCGCGATTATACACAAACCTAAATAATTCGATTTTTTTCTCGCCACTTGAAGTGTTTATAAGTTGTATTTGAGCCTCAAGACTCGACGACATTTTTAAGTCTAATTTATTCTCATTCTCCTCGTGATTCGAGTTATCGAGATGAAGTTTATTATTATATTCCGCACCAAACACGAGATCTATAATAATAATCGTGGACAAAAAAAATAAAAACAGTGAACGTCGTCATTACGTTTTTAAGTCATTCTCATCGGAACGAATAAAAATATATTTTACGCACACGTCTTACCCTCAGCCGAGTGCCAAAGCACACAACCTTTTATTTTCCGTTATTTATTAGTCTTATAGCTCGCATAGTCATACGGCGGCGGCGGCGGCTGGTTAGTGCGGTCAACTGCCGTGTACCGTTTAATTGAAAGTTAAACGATCGTTGCCGCCGATAATAATATTATTATCATTCGTCGGCGGGCTGTGTATAAAGTATAATATTATTATTACAGGTTCTGGTGGTGATCATTTCACGTCTCGCAGCCGTCGAAATCGGTTTTTTTCTCCGTCTCGGAGCGCGACGGTTTTTGTTTGCACAAGCACATCGGAACGTCCCACAATTATTATTATTAAACATAATTATAATATTTTATTAATAAGTGGTTAATATATTATAATGTCGTTCGGACGTTTGTTTCTCACGCGAGAGGTCGCGGTGACACGAAGATTACCTCAAGTTCAACAACTCCACGGACCACGACATTACGCGTGTTGTAGTAGGTAGAGAACGTTATTATATGTAGCGGCCGAGCGGAAAGAAATGCTGTTATTGCCCGGCATTTTACAGGTTTTTTTTCTTCCGCCACGTTACCGCCGGCCTGACCTATGCGACATAATAATATTATTATTTACGCTCGTACGATCGCCAATATTACGATATATGAGCACAGCGACGCGTTTTTATTGCACGTGATGTCGGAACATATAATATATAGACGAGTCAATAAATGCCAAAATTCGAGCGAGAAAAATAATCGCTTAAAAGCAATCAGAAATTTTGATGTCGTCATTGATTTTATAATAATTATTGTGCATATTTCAAAACGATGGAATTTTAACTGCTTTCAATATCGAGACAGTCGATTTAAATTATATTATGTCCGGACACATTTTAATAGATTTTCTTCTCCCTCCGATGGCGTATGCAATAATTGTATGCAACTACATAGGTCGTATTTGGGGGGGGGGTCCATAAGTTTTCAAATTGCAATTGGTTATTTAAAATAATTTAATATGTAATATATATAATATAAAACTAGAGTTATTACAATATTTACATTGTATAGCACAGACAACTGGTTAAATTTGTAATTAAATTGATTAAGTAAACATATATTTTGTTACTTCAGTGACCAAATCGAGATTTACTTTCAAAAAACCATTAGCGTCTTATCATTATAAGATTATGGTAGCATAATATTATAATATGATATATTCGGGCATTTGTATAATGACGTAAATCGTTTTGGTTCTCTGCATACGTGAACATTGCGACATTTTTTATTCGCAGATAGGACCTGCCTAATAGGTACATTTATTCAGTATTATAATCAATTGGAAAAGTATTATCCGTACGACACACAGATAATAATTGCAGGGTTCTTTTTTTTTTAAACAGTTTTTTATATCATACGTAATTGTTTTTTTAATAATATATTATGTAGGTAGTGTGTAGTATATTTGGGGCCCCGTGTTGTGTGATAAATGTATCGTATAAAATATTATAATTATTAATATGCACGAACATCATCATGATCACGGAATTCGAGCAAAACTCGGTATAATTATTACCTAGGTATATAGTATAAGCCCCGTCTAGCAGGCGGGCCATCAGTCATCGTGTCTCACACGACGCGTCGTCTACGGGGCGGGCGAAAAAAAAAAAACGAAGAAGAGAAAAACCGAAGTAATTACGCCGAAGTCACTGCGCAATAAACGCTCCGAATACATATAGGTACGCGGCTTTATTATATTATTATCCCAAGCGGTTGTGAGATTGCGAAACGGCGTTCGTTTTTTCTCCGATTCCGAATTCAGGTCAACGTGCAGCGCGCGATAAATGGACCAACCCCCCCCCCCCCCACTCTGGGCGCGTTTAGGCGGTGCCGTGACGGTTGTTAAATATCGAAACCGACAATTTCGCAAGGAGAATTTTTTGCTCCAAATATATATATATATACACACAATCTATCGAATTCTCGTAAAAAAAAAAAAGAAAAAAAACGTAGGGTATATATAGTCCTGGCGCTATATTATAACGGCAACCAGGACCGCTGTTTCTATCGTTTGCGCAGGTTGACTGAAAGTGACAATTAAAATCAATATCAATCAAGCGCTATCCTTAATGTAATATAGTATACTTATTACTTATCACACCGAAGATAATTCCAACGGATAACATTATAATATAGTATTTTAGTGAGCACACCTAGTTTTTGGTAACCATGTTTTAAATCCTAAATTATCGATTCATATAATTATAGATAGGTACTTACTCAAAATTAACATCGTTGGAGATTTTACTAGAAAATATAATATTCTACTGTATTATATAAAATGCATCCTACATATACATATATATATATATATTTGAGAACTGATAAAAATATAAAATCATTATTTTAATAAATTTTAAAACATTTTAAATATTTTAATGAGTAACATTTAAGTAGTCTAATGCTGGGTTGCAAAAACGTCCATTAGTGTTAAACAGATCCTTAAATATTTAATAGTCCTTTATACATCAAACGGTGTCCCATGATTAGTCCATTTAATTTTAATGAACTGTTAAATCTATATCTTTATGTTGTTTAACCTTGTAAAAGAGATAATGGAAAATTAATTACAGATTATAATTATTGATAAATTATAATAGTTTATTCAAAAATGTATTATGATAATTGTTCTTATCGTACAATATAAAATCAAATAAGAGATGAATTACTTAATTTAATTGTAAAAAAAATAAAATCATTTTGTAAATTACAATATTTTAATTTCATTGTTGAAACAAAAAATATTATTAAAATATAAATGTATATTATTCCTCTGTAATAATATGAAAAAAAAACATTTTCTAAAAATGATATAAAAAGTACAATGGAGGGTGGATATATCATAGTCTGTTTAGAAATCGTATAATATTATAATTCAATATAACCCATGTTTATAAAAAATAATGTTTCTTTCTTTGTTCTCTAAAAATTCAAAAACTACTATACCGTTTTTAATCAAATATATATGAAAATATTCCTCGAGACTCAGGTTTATAGCTTTATTTTTCAACCCGTTTTAGGTCACTCATATAAGATGGCTCACACATGCATTTTGCTTCAGTTCATGAAAATCAAAAAAATGTTTGTTTATATTATTTGTAGCGTTGCCATAATATGCGGTTACAGATAATAAAATAGTTATTACGCTTGGATATAATTACTGTCTGTATTATATAATATTTTGTCATTTAAACTAATAAATCTATTAACATTTAGTTACAGCTATTTTAATATATTAGAGGTAAAGTGTAGGTATAGTTGAAGTTTATAATAAAAAATGAAATGATAATTTTTCAACGGAAGCTAAACGGAAACGACGATTAATCGATTATAATATATAGTCGGCTAGTAAAGATATTATTAATTACCTATTATTGACGCATATGCAAATACACAGTTGTTGACCAATAACTGGTACCGAAACATATTATTTGGGAACTCAGACGGGTTGGAAGAGTATATTAGAATAGACGGGACGGGTATAACAGTTATAATGTATAAAAATCAAAGTGTATGGCTTATAAAACAAAAAATACTCGACCGATTTTGGCCACTCGAGGAAGCTTAAGATAATAGATTGAACTAGTTATTTTAGGGTGGCTATTACCCACTATTAATAACATTAATTATTAACCAAATCCCGCGGAAGACTAAATCCCCAGAAAGACCAAATCCCCCGGGATTAGTGATTAAACATTTTATTAATTTATTATTCATTTTATTTTTATTTTATTATTTTAAAAATTTTAGAAATTTTAATTTTTTTTTTTCATTTTAAATTAATAATATTTTTTTTTTAAATAATTATAATATCCTAATTTAAGATCAAACCCCCCGCAGAAGACCAAACAATTTTATTTATTTTTATTTATTTAATATTTTTATGGAATAGTAATGGCATCTTACAACATTTAGACGAACTACAGGAAGTTTTCAATGAAAAAAAGTTTAATAGCACTTATTTCTGAAACTCACCTTACTAAAACCTCTACACTCGAGATATTTGGATTTAATATTATCAGAGCTGACCATCCAGATGATACAGCACATGAAGGAGCTGCACTCCTCATCTCCGATAAAATTTATCATTTCCATCTTCCGGCATACCTCACTCCAAATATTTATTAAGCAGAAGGCTTAAAATAAACTCCGTAACTATATCCATCTCTTCATGTGAAACATATCATAACCAAAGCCTCAAATACGAGCGAGGTCGACAAAAAATCGGGGTAGATGCGATTCTTGACACTGCACTGGGATTAGAAACTAAGGACAACACCACATAAAATTGTATAGTATATTTGTATAGTAGATAAAACGTTGACTTTGAAAAAATAACTCAATACCAATGAAGCATATTATTATTCTTTTTTCCAACATTTTCACAAAAATATTTGCAAGAACCAATAATATCACAACCGCGTGTCGCCATTTATGGTTTGAAATTCGAATAAATTACAACACGATGTTTCGCTGTAGGTATTTCTACGTAGAAGAATAAAGGTTAATTAAAGTCACACCAGTACGTGTATATAGTTATCTGGTTTTTAAATTTACATCATCGCTGACCATATTTTGACCTATAAGCCATTTACTTAATTGCCTGCATGTTCCTGTTAACGGCTTAAACTATATTATGTTATTTTTTTTACCACTTACAAATTAATTAATTAAACTTGAATGTTGATGAAAATATTACCTAGCTCGTGGCTCATCTCAAAATAAAAGTGTCTTGTAAATGTATGTTTCTTTATTTATTGTTTGTTTACGAGGAATAAGAAGAACTCAGTGTTTGGACGTCTTAATACGATAAAAACCATACTGTTGATCATCTGTTTACACCTACACAGAAAAGATAGGAACTATTATTTGTAAAATGAAATAAAAACAATCCAAATCTCCGTTTTTAATTATTTTTTATTTTTATACATACGCAATTCACAAGTAAGTTATTTTTATCATAAAATAAAGTTGAAAAGAATAATAAAAATAACTAACGGCCAATAAAAGTCATACATCATTTTCAAATAACTTAAATAAAGTTGAACATTAATATTTTTTGAAAACACAACCAAAATGAATTTTTACTGTACAATCTAACCCATTCCTATAATGGGAACATTCAACATATTAATTGGTTCATTTAATTTCCGAACGCAATATCTGAACGAAAAGTTGTAGAGAAGAATTTTGTCTACTCATTTCATATTATATAATATTATATATATATATATTATAGAAACTTCCAAGTACTAAGAACGATAACAGACGCTCCATGGTTTGTAAGAAACCTAAAGATACACAAAGACCTCAAAATGCTATATCTTCAAGACTACATCAAACACTTGGCTGTGTGCTTCTTCAAATTCACCCACAAGTCAACAAGCTCAATGCACTACCACATCGACATCAGACCAGCTCCACAACGCCGTCTTCAACGTGGACGCCCACATGACCTAATTCCTCAAGAAATATTCTAATCAAACTTTAAACCTCTAACTATTGTTAATATCACCTAACTTAAAATTTTAACTTAATTTAACTATTGCACTTAACAAGCCAAAATATGTACAACTATTTCTAATATCTCTGGGTATAGATAGCGAAAGCTAGGAATAACTTATTGTAAAAATAAAAAAAACAGAAACTTTCAATGTACGACCAAATGTCAACTAAACATTTTTATTTGATTTTGAAACAAAAATGAATCAATAGTTTACTGTCAGCTTTACTGCTACAACCACTATTAATTAAAATCCTTCAAAAAACCACCACAACCGCTTTCCATCTGATACCAGTTTGGTCGTTATATTGAAAGATTTTCATTATTTATAATCATTTTTTTCTTTTAAATTTAACTCGAAAGCCTCGTTGCGTTGTGTGAATTATGATGATGACATTTAAATATAGTCGCGATGAGCCGCCGATTTCTTTCAATTGATTAGGTACCTTTTAGTATGATAATACCATTATTGTCAAAAGTATTAAATTAAAAAATAAATAACCAAGGTAAATATAAATAAAAACTTAAGTGATATTTTTAATAAATTCTATAGCCATGTTGATTTTCAAATCTGAATTATTTTTTGACAGTGATATTCAGTAATATGTATAGAACGAAAAAGATAAATCATATTATTGCCACTAGATTTGAACCATATATTAATTTTATAGCTGACGTTTTTCATTTCGTTTGTTAATAAACATGTAATCCCACACATTAATGTCACATGCAATTATAGATTTGTTGGTAAATTAACATGACATAATGGTATGTCCTAACATTTCAAATATCCATACAAATTTTAGTACAGTGTTTAATTATTGAATTTTAAGTTTGACACGAAATAAATACGATTTAAATTTATCACTCAATATCAATTGCAGCTTTGCAGCTAATATAAGACAGTAACATAATTCCATTATTCATTCATAACCTTTTTTTTTTTTATCGATATTCGATAATCACAATTTATTATTGTGATAATGGCTTTGTATAGTAACAGACAAATGGTTAAAATAAATAAAGTTTGATCAAGACTATAAAACTAGTGAGTAGTGGCGATAAGAAAAACGATAATGTAATGATATATATTATATATCATTATCAACAAGATTAAAACAAACAATTATTGGTACCTTACAGCCTTACATCATCTCATTTCATTATATTATGAAAGGTCATCAATCATCATTGTGTCAATAATATCGATTGTGTTATTCAAATATAATTAATTAATTAAAAGGTATTTTTGTAAGTATATATTTATTTAAATTAGTTTAATACTTATGATTGATTATTAAAATGTCTTATATAGTTTTTTTAGCCGAATGTGATTGTTATGTTATTAATTATATTAATTATAATATATATTTATTTTAATTATTTTGTTTAAATAAAAATTGTACTATTATTATTTCAAACTGTTCAAACTGATTTTATTATCAAATAATCTTTTATAGAAAAAAATGTGTATAAATTATGCATATTAAATGAGTGAAAAAAGAGTAAAATATGCAAAATATGCTAAATAAAATTTTGTAATATTTTGAACGCTTTTTGTTATAAAAATATTTGTATAGCACTTAGCTATTTGGCTATAGTTTAAACTATATTTTATACAAATTCCATAAGTCTCTGTAACCTCAGAACTATAAATAATTGTATTTAAAACAATAATAATATAATAATATAATATACATTTAACAATGTTCATTTTGATCATCATCAAATTGTATGTAATCTGCATGTAATTATTTGATTCTAGTAAAATTTAATCATCTATCATTAATCGTTACTATTGTATAGTTATGTAATGTAAATAACGTACACTATATAAACATTAACTTTTAACTGTTGACAATACATCGGATTGTATACATATATACCTTTATAATACATAATTTAATGTTTGTGTGCTGTGGATTTTGCCATTCAATATATTTCCGGTTCATCAATAATGCAGAGAGTACACACATGCAATTAATTTTCATTGCAGCTTTCAATCCATAGCATCGAAAAACAATGAGTTGCATTTGCAAAACTTCAACAAGTCCAGAAGTATGTTTTACGTGAGAATTATGTTAGTTATTACAGAAACGTTTGGTCATTAATACTAAACTACCTGCTACAGCATATTATTATAATATCATTTCATATCGAATGAAATGTAATTATTACTAAATAGCACAGTGTTAAATTACAATCGAAGTCTCAATAGTCAACACTGTTAAATATTATGATACGAATAAACAATATACTATCATGTACACACAGTTTATTCGAAGTTTTATTTACTTAGAAAAGTCCGAACATTATTCATTTTTATTGTTTTTACGTGGCAATAAACACCTTTCTGATGTAAAATAGTTGTATTGTGTTTATTGTAGGTAACATAAAAAAAATAATGATATTTAATAAATAGGGGCAGTGACAATATTATTTTTTTTAATGATGCTCAAGTTAACTGTGCCAAAAACTGTGCCTAACCTAACACGGTGTATATTTTTGGTTCATGACTTTTGCATTTTGGTAGTAATTTTATATAGATACTCTTTACAAAAAAAAAAATGATTATTTATTATACTTTTAAGCGTAACACCAATGACCAATGTGTAAGTACGTAAGAAGTGTACGTATTAATGTATTACAATAATGTAATATAGTATAACTATCATATTTTTTTTATTATTAGACGACTATAATATATAAGCTCCAAGTACTATAATATAATAAGTAGTTATAAATAAAATACATTTCATTTTAAACTAATATCTAATTGAACATAATATAATGAAACTAGAAATTGATAATATATTAATATATCGCCTAAAAATATATTATAATTATTTTATGACGTTATGACTACCGGAGCTCCTATTATAAGTTTACAAACACTATTGGTATCGATGTACCTGCATATTTCCTTCCCTCTGCTGTTAACAGGATGATCAAATACTACAAAATAACAATTTCCTGCAGTAGCGTATTAAGCTAAAGCCTCCCAGAAACGGCAAAGTATGTACGTTCTTTTATCAAAACGTTATTAAAAAAATTAAAATTTTTTTTTTTTAACTTACAAATTCTTGAAAATATCAATCAAAAAGTATAGTACAATGTTATTGTGTAAAATAAATTTATAATTTGTAAAACGATTTTTTGTTTTTGTTAATTTCTAGTAGGTATCACTATTGAATAGTTTTAATTTCTGTGTTTAAGGAGGCTTCCACCAGCACCACTAAGTTTCAAGCAACAACAATAACCGGTTACCATGCAGCGCTCATCAGTCGGATTTCGTCGTTAAAGTGGCCATCAATCGATAATCAACTCAACACGTTAATAGATCTACAAACAACACTATTAATAGTAATTGAACCGTAGAATAGTTTTTGGCCATACTGCAAACAATACACAAGGTTTTGCGACTCAAACTAGAAAAAAATATGCTGTTTAATAATAATAATTACATAATATAAGAAACATAGTAATAATAATATCAACAAAATGTATTTGTCATGAATTAATAGTTTGCTCATTTTTAATACGTATACATAACACTGCAAATTATTAATAATTAACCTTGTTCTACATTAAAAATTATTTTATAATTTTAATATACATAATATTTTGTTTAATACGTCTTGGTTGTTTTTGTGGTTCGGTTTGTGTGTAAAGTACCTACGAATTTAATTAAATTTTTTTTTTACTATTGAGTATTTCTGTGTAAGTGATATGTCATAAAAGTGGACCGTGGTGTAGCTAAAATGCCTATCCAAAACGCCGTGCTATCATAATTGTATTCCTGAAAATTGAAAATGAATTTGTGATTTTTTCATTTGACGTGTATAACTGTATACGCATTTAAATGTTCTATTTTATATTTATGTGCTGCTGCTATATGCTGAAACACGTTATTTATGTTTTGGCTTTAGTTTTAATATTAATAGTCGCAATACGTTATGAAGCACCGTTGGTATATAATATTACTATAAATGATAAACATACGTTTTATAGACACAACACGTATGTAAACGTACGAAAAGAATACTAAAATAGTCTTTTTATGCGCTTGACCATGGTTTTTTTTTTGCCATTAATCGATCATAAACGTCTTTGAACTGTTAAAAGTAGGTCAAACGTGTAAGTGGTTACTAGGAATTTACACTCGTCATCGATACTATTATTAAAATGCGAAATAGTCCCCTACATAATATGGCATTTGATTCATGCATATGAAAAGAAATCTAATCCTAAATATTTCTTAGGTATTGCGCAGTATAGCTGGTCTTTTTAAAAATACCGGTTCATGAATGTCACCCCATGTAGTAGGTGTCATGTTAAGTAATATAGTATGTTATATTATGTTATATCGATTTGTTTGAACTTTGTTGAATATAAACTCGAAAACAGAATACATAATATTTAACAATTGTACACCGCAAAGTGAATCAAAAAAAAAAAGTGATAGTGTATTTTAGATTCTGATTAGAGAAATAGTGTAGTAAAAACAAAAATATTACTAAAACTTCAACAAAAGAACCAAGGATATACATTTTTGAAAAATATTGAACAAGTTCTTTTGTGGAAATAACACTATACAACTTTTGGAAAATTATTCACCGACTTGCAATATTCTCCAGTGAGATTGGTTGATGTCGAAAGGTCCTTCAGCATAATATACAAAAACATTCTCACAAATCGTCGTTCTAAAATGACACCAAAACATATGAAACAATATAAAATAATTAATTGTAACTGTAAAATAAATTTAAAATGTTTTTGTAAACCAAATTAATAATAAAATGTAATAAATTATAAATCTAAGCTCAGTAATTTTTATAATTTTTTTTAAAAAAATATCGAAAGAATATTTGCATTTTGAAGGACATAACATTTTAAAGATTCTAAGAGAATATAAATCCTACCTTTAGTAATGAGTGTGTGTATGATTCTACTGTAGTATATATTACACTTTGTTTTTACTTCTAAAAATTGTATATTCAGTTTTATTATCTGTCCTTAAATAATTAAGACATTTATATTTTTGTCGATAAAAAAATATGTATTTTAAATGAAAAATAACTTTTTAAAAACTATTTATTGCTTTTCGAAATAAATTTAAAACGTTTTACTTATTATTTGTATAATGCGAATCTAATTATTTTGTTTAAGGCAAAGGCATCTTCAAATAAATTCCATGGGAAAGAGATATAAATCCTTAAGATGAATCCTTAAATTGCTGCGTTCAAGACAAATAGTTGTATTTTTATAAGCATTTTTCGATCACTTAATTTTAGGTTATGTGGATTGCGTACGTGTACAATGACATACGAATGTATTGGTTTGACTTTTCATTCGACATTTGACGTAAATAAAATATAGAAAAATAAAATAATCCATCGTACAACAGTTGGAGTTTAAGATAGGATGGCTTGATACTCTTGATAGACGAGTAAGTTACAATATTTTGACTTGTGGTTTCTAGAAAATTCTAATAAACAAATAAAACAATTTTTTCGTATAAATTGAAAACAAATAAGATGATATATTATAACATTCAGTATTCATTTCGATAAATCCAACACTAGACATGAGGTGTAGGCACTTTTTGTGACACTGAATAAATGTATAACTGGTTAGAAGTAACGCTGACTGTTCTGTTTAGTCTACAAATAATAACTTTTAAAAGTATGTTGTTTCCTTATTGAAAAAAAAAAATGTTATTCGCAGAAAAGCAACAGTATTATAAAAGTCTACACAAAGAATTTATTTTTTCCCAACATTAGTACATTTTGTTTTCTAAATTAAAATACTTGATCAATTTTCTATATTGCTTTAATACAACAATATTATTAATATAATATATTTAATATTGATAACAGAATTACTATAGGCTGCTTGCCTTTAGTCATCACTAACACTATCTGTTTTCCAATTAAACATTGTAATTGATTTATTACAGATTAGATGAATATATTTAATAACAATATAAACTAACTAGTAAATATACTCCAGTTATAATATAATTGATAAACTAAATAAATTAAAAAAAAAAAATTTGTAACCTGTAATAATTTAATTAAAATGTGATGCATTTCTTACTTTATTTTTTGTAGATACTCAAAATATAAAGTTACAATAATATTTTGTAGTATTCTTTAATTACTTTTTTTATTCTCTCCTGCATTATATCTCTGTTGTGTATTCATAACGATTAACTACGAATTTGTTTTGTATTGTCTGACAGATGTGGTTTTATATTTACTTAATTATTCGGATATTTTTATTTTAAGCTACTATACTTTAATAGTATGAGTTATAAATTATAATACTTGTTGCATTGTAAAACAAAGTCAATACGTATCGTTTTACACGGTTATTCGGATTTTTAATCAATTTATTGATTATTTTCGTTTATTCACAAGTCTGTAGTTGAGACCTGCAGGCCGCGATCAGTGCGGATATAATTGACGCTCTAGTTGTTACTATATATTATACTTAAACGATGAGTCTATTGCATGTCAAGTAATGTATGATAAATTATAATCACGTAATGTTTTAACGAGATAATTAATTACCTGTTCTGTTAAACAAGAAAAGTGAAAACTATAGCTTATTCAATTCGCACTAATAATTATAAACCGATATGTAATAATAAATGTTGCGTATTTTCCTATTGTCGAACTAACACGTATATTTCGTAGAAAAAATTATCTAAAATAGTGATCGGTACAGAAACTTTTCAGTTGAATCATCCGTATTAGATTGCAAACATCTTTTGACACGTGAAAGGTGAATGTGTGCATCGTATATGCGTATAACAACCAAAAAAAAAAAAAAAAAAACAATCTCGTCGTGTAAATAAAACACGAAACACTCGTTTATATCTACAGTCCGAAAAGAGCTTTAAAAACACGTTGAATTTTTTATTGACACTATAATCTTCCCGACGTACAATGCTCCCGTGAACTAGGTCTTCTGGAAAAGTTTTGAATTACTATAGAATTTAAATTTTTTTTCTATTCAAAAAATCGTCACGTGACATATCTTAACATAATAATATATTATTGATAAACTACGCACAGATTTTTAATGCATTTATATTATATTAACTTCATGATAAATGCTTGTGTAGTTGTGAACCTACGATAAATGTACGGTATCCTTGTACAAAATAATTATATGTTCCTAAACACTAAAACCGATCTTTTAAGTTTAAACATGATCATACAAAAGCTAAAGGTGTCCAATATAACGTATGTTGTGCAATAAAATATAATGTTAAAAATTGAAAAACCAGCAAAATATGATTTTACATTTTTTCCGGATAAATTAGTGATTGTGTGTGAAACATTCTTGTTTATATAACTCTAAATCTCTAATCCACACAAAAAAACTTTCAATTTATAATATATGATGTAAATGTAATTTTATATTTTATAATTCATTAATTCAATCAATGTTACTCCTATGCGTATTATTAACAATGTAATTTATATATATTTATATAACTAAAATATATTTCTTGTTAACTTTTCAAGAATTGTAGACTATTTTAGAGTATACATTATTTACACACATGTTTTTTTAAAATCATGTTCAACATTTAAATTATTGTTTACATTACGTTAAGAATAAAAAAGGTTAGCTTATCAAAAAATGTATCATTTGTCTCTTAGACTTTTTGTTGTGTCAATATCAACTCAAATATCTTAATAATATGTTAAAATTAAAAATATTTTTTCATGATTTCCATATTATGATGTATCTTTTCAAATTAATTAATTTAGTGAGGAAAAGAACCAGAATATTAAATTACATAACTCTGAATATTTTTAAACTTTATTACATATATCACAAACTATATCAATTGAAGTAAAACATAAAAATTGTTTATTTTGTGTTATAGTAACAATTGGGGTTTATTTATTTATATAGCTATATTATTTTTAATAATATTATTTTATTCAAATTCAAAATTTTTCGTTATTGATATGAGAAACAGTTCTTTGAATTTAACTGACGTTGGATAACATTAATGTCGGAGGAAAAAATCTTTATTGAGAAATTTGGCAAGAAGTACTACTGTCTTCGGCAAAAAAAAACTGTTCAGTGCCAACCCTCCAAAAAGAAAACAAGTGATCCTTTAAACGGCATTAAATCTGAAAATTCTAGTAAAAAAAAGGTAACATTAAATAAAGAAAACATTGTGAACCCCAATCAGTTGGAAGTTGATGAAAATGAAATTTATAAAACTGTAGACAGATTAGAAAACTTGGTGTCTATTAAGGTAGCGTATTTAAAATTATGTATTCCACTTTAAGTGTTATGTTTGTATTTTTGTAATCGTATGATGTATGTAGCTAATATTATATTATTACGATAGCTGTCTAAAATTAAAAAATTCAAGCCACCGGCTAACAAAAAAAAATATTTCGAACAGAGAATACACGAATTTCTAAGAATTCATAAATTAGCCGTGAGTATTTTGGACGAAATACAATATTCGACTGATGTGATATATGATTTAAAAATGGTACAAACCATATTCAATCATAATCTTACACAACTTCAATGCATTCGGGATGACCAAAATTATATATTGGAAAGTTTGAAGAAGACAAAATTGAGTTGTATGGGTAGAATTTTAAGATTTTGTCCTTGTTGCTCGTAATTATAATACAAATAAATAGTAAAAAATTGTTCATAAAAACATTTTCTTTTTACATAATAATTTAAATAATATAAACTAAATTTCATGGTGTTAATTTAGTATTATGTTCTACCATAGTAATTATATATTATGGCCATAGGCCATGCACAATGAGACAATCTAAATAATAATTAAAAATAATAATTATTACCAATATACTTATAAAAAATTAATTTTTACAGATCTTTAAGGTATATATATTGTTAAAATTTAACACATTGAAGTTTTTTGAATTAAAAAATAGAGAAGTATCCTACCAATTAAAATTTTAATTTATTTTAATATATTGTTTAGTCAGTATAAATTATGTAGTTCTATTCAATTTTAATTTTTAAGTAAATTAAATGTATACGTCTAAAAAAATGTATTCATGATAAAGTGTTCAGTGATGTATCTAAAAGTACGTATCAAAGAGAAAAAAAAACTTAGTATAGTTAATATTTTTACTATCAACAACATCTTCACATAATTTTGGAGCGTCTTCATTGTTCAGCCTCGTCAGACGCCATTGGTCAGAACTCGAAAATTCAAAAAATATTTTTCTAAATTGTATTTATCTGGAACCTAATTGATTTAGAAACATATTTTGTTGGGAAAGTATTTGTTGGGAACTGTATACCTACCAAAACCTAATAATATAGGCACCTAGCTACATTTGCAATGAAATGTTTTTCATAAAAAAAAGTCTCCGTCCAAATAGGTTCCAACAAAATATTATTTATTTATTACAATTCCAACAGTATATAAAATCCTTTTAAAACTGCTTTTGATCTCGGTACCTATGACAAGCAAAATCGGTTACAAATTTAGTTTCCAGGGCAAAACGAAAAAGTATATTACAACTTATAAAATATAATATATAAGCAAAGTATTATATCAGGAATTAGTTCTTTCCAACGTGTTATAACTTATAACATCAGCTACTGTAATACTGTATACTTTCTGTAATAGTTATACTAAAAGCTATAAAAAGCTAATAAAAAAAAAATAAAAACATCAGCTACTATAGTATTAGGTATATTATAATAAATTATATATTTAGCCGTTTACGATTTTAATCTTATAGGCGTGCTATAGTAATAATGTTGTTTAATGAGACTACAAGTTGTAATATTTATACGATAACAGCCAAACTTCTTTCAATATTATTTAATATACCTATTATAATTTATAATGACAATATGATACTTCTGTTAATCAACGAACTGATCATTTATATTTTATATTTACTACAGTTACACCAGTGCGTTTTCCATCTACACCTAAACTGTTTTTGCTTACAATTTGCTTATTGAATCCTTTTCTGATAAACTGATTTAAAAATTTGCTTACAATATTTATTTTACAATAGATTGTACTGTAACCATTTTACTTCATTTACATTATCTTTACCTTTTTAAGGTTTAATCATTAACAATATATTTGATTTCGTGTTAATGTATTTTAGAGTCACTAACAGGTTGGATAAATACAACACGCGATCACAATGTGTTTTAAACTTTAATGAATTAAATCAAAAAATTGAAGCATTACCAGCAATGCCAATAGAAGTAATCTGCTCAGATGAAATCACTGTAGTAGAACATAATTTTAATTATTTTGTTTTAATTCAAAAGTATTATTTGCGGGGACTTGAAACTTTTATGTACCTACTTAAATTATTATATTTTAAATTAAAAATGTTATTTTTTAAAAAATTTAGATCAGTTTTATGCTATTACTTATTTATACGATGAAATTATATTCGCGCTGTTTTAAGGTAAGGTGACATTGACTTGAACGTTAATAATAATAATAAATTATATGAATATATACTATACATAATTACTAGCTGATCCCGTGCACTTCGTTGCACATTAAAAAAATTAATAATGACAACTCTATATGAATAATATGTTTTATTTTACAATAGAACGGTTAAAATATACTAAGTAATATCGTTAGAACAATATTTAATATAGTCCCACCCGGCGTTGCCTGGACCAAATATTAAGTTAAGATTAACTTCAAGTGCATCTAAACCACCTAGGGGGGCAATCCATTGCTTTATATCACGGATAATATGCGAGCAGTATATTATCAGGTAGGAAATTCTCCTGCGGTGGATTGCGGACCCCATGAAGTGTGTAATTGGATGAAATCAGAATTAGGTACATGAAAAACATCACAACCGTGACCTATGCCAAAGATTTCTTTTTTTCTATAAATTTATTTGCCAAAATTTGCATATGTCATATTCCTACTAATTATAATATTGTTACAATATGTAACCATTGACAACCCTATAAATAAACAGAGATTATTCATACCATAGCAACCATTTATAAACAAATATTTTCAACTCAAATCTCAAAATCCCTGTGTGATCACCTCCCGGAGCTGGACATCTACCTTTTAAAATGAGCCTATCTTCTTCCCAGAGGTCTAATCTATCTCTGTCCCAAATTTCGTCGCAATTGGTTGAACGGTTTGGGAGTGCATAACGGACATACACTATACAGGTAGATAGACAGACGGACATTCATTTATTCTCTTTATATAATAGTAAGACAACTCGGTTAACAAAACTAAGATTAGCCACGCCTATAATAATCCTTGAGTTTAGCCCTATTCATTAGTGAAAACTAATAGCTAAGTAAAAAGCGGAAAAAAATGAAAAAAAAATTGCAACCGTTGCCGTGAATCGAACTCGAGACCATGTCTTAAAAAGATTTAAAATCCAGCCTTAATTAATATTTTGCACTTAAGAGGCGATAACTCCGGAACCACTTATCGCACAGCATTTTAACATAGATAGTAGCTGATTCTCAGACCTACATGAATATGCATATAAAATTTCATAAAAATCGGTCAAACCGTTTGGGAGGAGTATTTTAACTAACATTGTGACACGAGAATTTTATATATAAGATTACTGAATAAAAATAATATAACAAATGTAATGTTTTCTGAAAAAAATTAAACCAACCTCCTATAATTAATACATATAGTAAAATAAATTACTAATTGCAATATAAATATTCTAGGCTGACAGACGGTCTCCATTAATAACCGTTTTTAGTTAACAATATGATATATCGGTAAACTCAAACTTAACATATTCACTACTGTGACCAAATGACATCTACTACACATATACAGCAGAGCAGTACCCACTTTCACACTATTTAAAAACATTTAATTTTCGTATAAAATTCCTTAAAAATTATGGGAATGCTCTTAAAAATGCCCTTTAAATCAAAGATTCCAAAAATGCGAATAATTCGGTATATCTATTTCTTAAGACATGAGACAGTTTGGTACCAAAACGAGCAACTACCGTTGTATAAATGTATACTATACCATCAGAAAATTAAAATATTTGCCCCAACTAAAAAAAACTTTTCACTATTGTATTACATTTCAACCGTTCCAAAGTATTGAAATATTTTGCAAATATCATAACACTATATAAGTATAGCGACGAATAAATACTGCGTGAAGTGGAATTATTTTTTTCATCGAATAACATTCTCTGACTTATATAAAGTAATAAAATACTGTTGTGAATATAATAACCACGGTATAATAATCATAACGATTCGTTCGGGATCAATATTTACTCAAAACTAGTAAAGATTTTGTCGATATCTGTTGTATTGGAACAGTATTTTATTGCCGATTCCTCAGTTTTCTTGAAAATTGAACCCTAAAAAGCAGAAAGTACAATCATTGAATTTTCAATCAATATAACACGTATGTGTAGCACAAAGCTTTTTTATTATCGAAAAACTCTATTGCTCCGTTCAGAATCTGTAAAACCGTAAAGTACTAGACACTGATTTTCAAACGACTAACCATAAACTGCAGTGAAACAATAAAAGCGTTCCCAGAACATCCCGCGGCAGTGTCGTTTCTCCTAGAATTTATTGAAGGGGGGTGATGAGGGGTTACACGAGATAACTGTGGTCGCGCAAACCGCACTTTGGTGTCGTATATAAACCTACCATGGTCAGAGGGGGGAAAAAAAATGAAAACACCGGGGAAGTGTTAACGACGGTTGCAACCATATAAGGTCAAGACAACGGCGGGAATGGAGGTCACAAGTCCGAAACGAATGTATACGGTCGGGCGACAAGAGTGCTGCGAAGCGGCACAAATAGATCTGTTCCGATCGTTACTGTTACTGTGTACACAATAATATAATACAATACTGTATATACACATACATAAAAGACATTATGAGATAATATTATAAATAAACGAAAGTACACACTACGAGGTGACTGCAGAGATATTGCTATTGGCGTCACATTACGATTTTGGGTACACTTCGATACGATAGTACTATATAGGTACTGCAATGCGATTTGGAAATAACAGTAATATGGAGATGCTATAAATAGGCTTTTGAAAATAAAAATATATCTTTTTATATATTTTCAAAAAAACAACACAATAATATTAAAAATATACATTTACATTTTACATAATATATTACATTTGATTTTTTTATTAAATTCGTCGGGTTTTCGTTGTTATTTGTAAATTTGTTTTTACCATACTATAAATTAATTATTGTTGTATTGTGTTTTTTCTTAGAAATTGTATTCAACAATTTTAAAACATAATATAATATATATTATAATATATCAAAGTTAAAAATATTATTTACATCATAATATAACTGAACATTTGTTTCTGTTTAAAAACCACTAACATTATTTTATTACGAATATTATAATATTAAAAATACCGAGTGATTCAAATATTACGACTCAAAATTCGTTTACAAATAATAATATAACCAACAAATTAGTGTTGAATAATAATTTATTTAATCCATGTTTTTATTATTATGATAATACTATAACTTAATATACTACTTTTAATAACTTAAATTAGCATAGCAGACTGTTTTAAAAATGCCGATATTTGAATTTTTCTCTTGAATATTATGTGTATTGTTGAACAATATACCCGTGGACGGGCAAAAAACATTTACAACACTGACGAAAATCATATTTATTTACTAAAAATCAAAAACCGTTAGTCTGGTTATAATTTAGGTACACGTTACGTCTTGTGAAGTCATTCTTTTCGTGGTGATTTTTTTAGAAGTCACGAGACTATAATATAAGACACGATGTGTCTGAATATATCAATTTGTTTCAAAGGGGAGGTTTGGCCGTTAAAAAATCATTATCCGCTTAAACGACCGTCGTTTTTAAGTGCTCGCCATGGTGTGCTGGCGGGTATTAATTTTGAAGTTACGCCCGACCACTTGGCACCACCCTTTTCGGGGACCTTTTTTTTTTTTAGAGGAAGCCATTTCAGTCTACATGAAAAATTATAATCTCTCATAAATTGTTTTTTAAAAACGAATACAGCTATAATATTTGTTTGCATTTTAGTATTTTTTATACAATATTAATTTATTAATATCTGTATTTAAACTGATTTAAAAAATATATTAATTGCCACAATTCATATTATGTATTTTTACTATTATTTTAAATGTATTTAATTTTTTAGATTTACAGTTGTTATAACTTATTTTCAAATTGTTTTAAAAAAAAATATTTAAAATGTAATTAGCAGGCAATTTTGCATACACAATTTGTAATTTACATGTATTGGGGTTAGGTTCCGATACTTGTCTGTATTTCACGCATAATATAGTAAAAAAAAAGTAGGTAAGTCATTCGTTTTCATTTTTCTTTCTTTTGTCATTACTCAAGCTGATCGGCCGTGGCCCGGCCAGTGTTGTATTACTGGCTGTTTTAAAAGCATAATCCACATCATAAACCACATAATTTTCCAAAATTATTAAAGTCATATTTTAATTTCATTGAATCACGCGATTTCCATGTCTTGTGAATAGCTTCTGTAAGTATCGTGATTTATCTGTTCGTTACTAATATTATTATTTTACAACTTTAGGGCGTTCATTGGCATACCTACTTATAGAAACACTTGAATTAATATATTATGTTGTTGCGGCGAATTACTTGTTTTACAGTGAATATTATACTTCTGAGCTGGTGGCTCGTTTGTCGTACGTTTTCGAGATCGTTAAAGATTTCATTATCATATTGTATTTTTACTGTGCAAACTTGTGCATCCCGAGACGCTACCGTTCTTGGCAGATTTTGTTACTATTATTATTATTTTTCAATGCACATGCATTTCTAGTTGAAATGATACCGACGCAGCGGAAATTCTTGTAAGAGAAAAGAGAGGTCCGTGTGGTATGTACCGAGTGCAATGAGATTCTTAAAGTATAAAATATAAACGTCTAGTCGCGTAATGCCGCGCTGTCAGCTCTTTTTGTTTGTCCGTATAATATAGAGCCTATAATTATTTATTATTATCACTGCTACTGTAAGTTTTTCATTTTCATAATCATTACTATTAATATAATTATTAGATTAAATAATATATACTCATCAATATAATCAACTGTTATAAATTATTATTACGATCTCTCTATTTATTTCTATTTTAGTTTTCCTTATATACAAACTTCAATATTCCTGTTGCTCTGTCGCTTGGCGTCCTTGAATTTGACGACCAATCGCTGGACGCTAATCCCAAAGATGGGCGGCACGTTACATGCGCCCTTTTATCTTTTTACTGTGACTTATAATATAGGGTTTAATAATCCTACGACCCCAATCGTGCTAAACTATGCTAGTTTCATACTAATTGCTGATGGAAAACATTTTAGAAATAAATATTAGACATTGAATGTATCCTAATTAGCTACTAAAATTGAATACTTTAAACTACAAAATAATTTGCAAATTTTGGTGATTGTAACGAATTTTGAACTTTAAACTATCTAAGAAATAATAAGTACCTACTTACATTAGTAAAATGAACATTTTTAAATTGTTCATTGTTGTAATCTGTTGAGTAAAATTACTTATTTAAATATACTCGAATCAATTGAAATAGAAAAGTCGCATGATATTTGTATATAGGTAATTTCTTTTTTTTTATTGAAATTATAAATGGTTAATGGTTTTATTAAACATTTGTTTTGTGTATAACTTAAAACGTCTATGTTTTTATTTCTCTGTCAATTGCGCGAGATACATAATTGTTCACTATCTTGTCAAGTACTACTTAAAATATTTGCGATTTTTTCCGGTCTAAATGTTTTAGAGTATGTTGAGAGCTAAGAGATTTTCAAGTGGCTTTTAGTATACGCGTTTAAAATAAAGCTTTCGAAAAAATACGCATTCATTTTAATTTTCCGGTCAAAAAATACTAAATAAAACTTTGAGTTTCTATGAGTTATTTTTAAATCACAGTAAGCATGTTCATAAATGTCATATAATAATTGTCAGTTTGTATATTATATACAAGGAGATTTTTTAAGCATGCTCACACTATGTTTGGAATTTTAAGCACACTTAAAGGCCATATTTTCAAATTATTGAGATTTAGGTACCATTTAAAGATGAACCTGTGACAGTAAAAACTTCTGTTAGGTTAGCAAATAATGTTTTTGATATTTTTACTGTATCTAAATCAACATTTGAACGATTAGTTTTAAAGTTATAAAGCTTTGTATACTAAGGATAATATGTCTATGGTAATGCATATATGTGGGCTTAGATGATTAAAAAATTATTAAGCTAATAACTTTATAGATCTATCAATATAAATTATTAGTAAAAATAGTCCAAGTAAAATAAATACTACATCTAAATATTTGCAAAAAAAAGGGTGGTTCAAATTTAAAAAAAAATAGAAGTTTGTATTATCACAAGATAATTTTGAAGTGGTACAAAAAAATCACGAATTTGAATAAAATATGTACTATTAGAAGAAAAATGGGGGTGAGCCGCTTAAAACAATCATCCTATATATTGTAATGTATGATACAATTCTCAACTAAAATTATCATATAAAATTAACTCATAGATAAAAGTTTATCATAAACCTATTTGCAATTTATTAGTTATTACAATTGCTGATAGGTATATTTACTTCAAATAATATACAACAATCCTACCTCCCCTTGGATCTTATGGAATTTAAATTCAGGGTCAAGCCGAGACCTTCAATATAAGACCTATATACAACTATACAAGCAGCTTTCCAGTATAAATGTCATATACGAGTAACTGGGGCCACGTGATATTTGACCGATAATGCACTATATAACTATATAAGGACTGAAAATACCAACAGTTAACGAATTAGCAACACTAAAGTACAAAAAAAAGTATATTCCAAACTCCGCTCCAACTAAAATCGGCTAATCGCTCGTATGTCATCAATCACCATCCCCATTAATCCATCAAGGAGACTTAAAAGAAAATGGCCACGAGACGTTTTTGAATAGTAATGCAAAAAAAACATATCTAAATAATAGAAGGTGCTGTTGATGAACGATTTTCCCACTCACGCCCATTAATCCGTCTGCATCAACATTTATTGTTATAACACTTAATTACTATATTATTTCTTGTTTGAATTGCAAATAAAGTTGCATTTAATAAAAAAATGTTTTTTATATCATATTTGTCTTCATTTAAAATGTTGATTTGATTCAAAAATAAACATTTTATTGTTGGAAATGTAAATAGTTAGTACTTACTTATATAGCAATGATTGTGGACCACAGTGTAGGTACGTGCAGTTCATTCGTTATTGGAAATAGAGGATCGAAGTTCTATAATATGTAGTACAATAATTCGTAACTGGCAAAAAAAACCGAAAACATAATATAAATTTATAATTGGAAATTTATTTAAAATGTAAAAGATCACAACGAAAGTTCCATTCGTATTACTAGGTTCAAACAACAATATTATTTATAGAATAATCATAATAATATATAGTTGTATGGTTGATTACCGGTGACTATATCTCACATTTTGTATAATCTGCCAAAAATTGTATTAGACAATAATATATTATATTTATTGACATAGTGTCAAACTAGTCTTTGATTGAATTTTTTTTTTTTAAGTTTTTTTTTATCGTCCCTATATTCTGACCCGCTGCAACATTAAACGATGGCCATAATTGCATTTCACATTTTAGACAAGCGCATTATTATACGACCGGTCGTATTAGTGTCAGCGTTTTGTACATGATAAGTTGTCGGCGTCAGAACACTTGACTTCAAATTATTTGAAGTATTAAACGGACCGTATGCAGTCGTTGTCGCCAAAACGAGCAGCCCGTTAACATTTAAATGGCAGGCGAACGATACTTGTCCACCGCCGTCGCCGTCTTCGCTTGAGGGTGAAACGCTGAAACGGCAGAAACAATGTCGACGACAAAGCAGTTATCTTGCTCGAAGTCGATTAAAGTGAAACGACGTCCAAACCTGGTGTATACCTGAGTCCGAGAAAAAAATACGTGAATGTCGTCGTAGAAAAACAAAGTATGAAAAATCAAAAAAAAATTTTTTTAGCGATCTGACATTATTGTAATATATAAATTTCCAATCGGCACCTATTAATAGGTACCTACTCTATATGTTGTCTCGACATGAGATAACACGTGTTACTATCCGCGCTTTTGATGTTTTATATATTATTATATTATAATGCACGAGCGTTTCAATCCGTGATTTCCATCGTTCAAAAAGGGTCGTCGTTTTCATGTTATATTGCCTACAAAAAATGAGGTGGCATATTTTATGGGTGAATAATTAAATTTTCGAATAAGCATTAAATTTAATTAAATTAAAAATATTTTATACAACTGTTAAAATACAATCAAGAAATTGGTTATGTATGGGACGTGGAAAACGTTGATCACCCTTCCTCCACCACTTTTGGACTTTTGGCATCAAATACACTATCCACCACGAAAAATCTCAAAACCTCTTAATATCAAATTATGCAAACATACATAATATGTTATACAATAAAAATATAATATGGCACCTATAATTTATATACGCTTGGTGAGTATACGGACTTCCATATTATATATTATTTACATAGGAAGTGAGATAACATAATGCATATAATAGTAATAATATATTATAAGTCAGCTCCTCTCATTATTATCTACATATATATGTTTAGTATATAATATACCGTCCTCGACGTTCCTGACTTATGGTTAGTTATATTTGCGACACTCACTTTTTCACTGTCCGGCTTTGACTCGAAACGCAATCAAACCTATTTCTCTCGTCTCGTCATACAAAACAATGTCTGTATAAAATAATATGAAGCATCTTAAGCTCGTTTAAATGTCACATTTTCATTATAATAATATTATTTTACGACGGCCGCCAACTGTCATTAACGCGAAGTATCAAATACGATTATTTCTCCCTTTAAGCATATCCGCTATTGGGCTCTATATTAATTCGAACTGCCATTGGGTGTCTATTATATTGTAGTTTTAACACTGTGTGCTCGTCGACGATTGTTTATCGGTTTACTGTAAGCTTTCGATTATCCGCGGGCGGATTACTTATATAATACGCGTACAAATAAGAAATATCGTTATACGTTACACGCGGTTCCATTACCGTGGTTTACCATACAATAGTCAAAGAACATCTCGAAACTTAACCCAGAAATCTGCAGGAAAATGTCGCTCGTCGACAATGCCCGTGCCACCCAGTGGTTTTGAAATCCAAATGATATTTTGTTTGTCAAGTACTGGACTACCGTGAGAATTTGCCTATCCGCGGTGGCCGCGCATCCCTATTCGGCGAGAGAGTGTACTGTACGACGTTAAGTATAATATAATATTTTATCGTTAAACCGATGTCGTGAACGCTAAACTATACGGGGTTCACGACAAAAGCATTGGTAAAAAACAAATAATAGGAAACCGATAGTATCGCTCTGCTGCTAAGACCGTGAAATATGACTGCAGTAGGTACATACTCACAACGGTTATCGGCGTTTTTAAATCACTTTCCGGCACACGACCGTGATTGTATCACCTATATTATATAATATAATATACAATAATAATATATTAGTACGATACCACGGGCCATTAAACCGTCCGATATCGTTTTGCGACCGTATACTCTTTGAATGTACTAATATCGCCAGCGTTTATATTTAGTCCACGATCCGCAATAATTATTATGCGCGGTCGAGATGCGTATTAGTATGATAGAATATTATTATAATATTGCCTTATCGCACACGTTAAACGTTTTAGCTCTTAGTCCCAAGTTTTCAACTCGGACAATGTGCTTATGTGGCCCCTTCCATAATAATGGACGTTGAATAATTAATATTTATTAAATATAATTATTTGGGTCGACTGTGTTCGATTATATTCCATACTGCTACACTACCGTCCACTGACTATATTGCGTCGATGATGATATAAAACAGACACATTACACGGAAATATATTATCAGTATTATTATTATTATACTGTAATAATTGTAATTGTTTGAGACGTTTGAATATCTTATTTAATACTGCGATGACAAATGATCTGAAGTAAATACGTTATAATGCGCTGTATTAACATAATTTTCAGAAGCAAGAGGTGGAGAAATAGTTCCAGTAGGTATTTTACGAGTGACTTGTCAATATGGATAGTTAGCTTTTGCGAATTAAATTGTTTGTGCCAGCCGCCAGGTATTATGCACTGTCGTGGTGAAACGATTAAACGAAACAATATACAAATTCGTGGATGTTTTGAATTTGAGTTGTTAATCATTTTTAGTAAACGGGGATAGAAGTAGAATTCAAAACTGATTAGTTACTTAATACTCTTATATAAACACCTTTTTAATAGAATAAATTAAACATTTTAACTACCTATGAAAATTGGAACAAAAAATGTATACCATTTTTATTCAATTTCAAATCGATTTATAACTTTTTCTCCGCTCAGAAACTACTAAAACAATGTACTCAAATACCTACTCAATAATAAAATAAGATATAAAATACAAATATAAAATGTTTTAAATATTTAAAGCGTCGAGCGTGGTTTATATTGTATTCGTTTTTATGTTTTTGTGTTATAGTAGATTTAAATTCATAAAAATAAAAATGTTGTTTTAAAAGGTTGTCAGTGTAATTTAAGTGAATTCTTTATGTTAATTTTTGAAACGTTCGGTCCGATCTACTAACCATGAAAACTTCTAAGACTTCTGTTTTTATTATTTCGATTTCCATTAAAGAAAATTTGTTACATACATTTAAATAAACAAATGTCATCTTTCACTCAAGTAAAGGATTTTCGGCACGCTTTATTTATTTTAAGCCCTCTTAAACTATATTTTGAACATTTGAACAACAATGGTTGAAACGTAACAATAAGACTTGTATCCTACTTTTGCAGAGGTCTTGCAAGTTCCTTATTCCAAAAGAATTTTTATTTTATTTTCTTACAATATATTCAATAATATTCTAACTGAATCGTCAGGTTTTTTTCTCAATTGGACCATGAACTTAAAAATACAATATTCAAACACATTGATTCGGATAGTTTGACAACATAATATGCCACAAAATACTTGGTTAATTTTAAATATTTATGACAAAGTTGATATAATTCTCAAAATAAATCATTCTCTTATTATAAGTAATATTTAAAGCAATAGAGACAAATTATATAGCAATTTTGAACAAAAATCCTTAATGAGTTTTAAAAATTCATAAATATCAATATATTTGTAATAATCTACAAACATGAATATTGTGTCTACAATTTAAGTTTCTATTTTCACTACTGCAAAAATTTATATTATTGTGACTTAGGTACGTACAACACTTGCCTATATAGGTACAGAAACAAACATGACAACTACATTTGATAATTCATGATATTTATATAAGTTCGACTTTACATAAATAGTTTATGATTTATGGGCTTTCTAAATTACAAAATAGCATATAGGTAATACGTTTGAATTTACTTTATTTTTTTTTTGTTTTCTCACTCTTTTATATTATAAACAAACATGTGAATTTAGTCAAATTTAAATAAACTTATTATTTTATAATTATCACATTCAATATAATTATACATTTTAACATGAAAACTATTGTAGTGATATTTATTTTATAACAGGATTTTATTAAAAGTACCTATTTAATGTACGCCATAATATGATTTTATCATGTATTTATTTTTAATCGTTTAAAATAGTTTTATACTCCGATGATTTTAAAATGAAATATGATATTTAATGGTTAAAAAATATTGAGGAAAAACATTTTTTTTTTTTATTTCAAACTTGTTTTTATTTAGGTACTAAAATTTATAATGTAAAAATGTAAAATATTATGTAACATTTTATACTTTTTCACACAATATACGACATAATTAATTTAATATATAGTATATAATGTACCTACTACATATATACATTATACATATACTAAGAAAATAATGTATTTTTTAATTCGTTATTATATTATTTAAATTGTATAAGATTTTCGATTGATCACAATAAAAATAAGTCTTTACTTTATAATTGGAGATATCACAATAGAAACGGTTATTATTTTATTATCTAAGTTTAGCTTTTTTTTTTAAATTAAAAATATTCAAATATAAGAATAATTGAAAAATATTCCGCGTATTTAATAAACATTTTTTTTTTAATATCTTTAGAAAGTTATTTCTTAGTATAATAATTGTTAAAAAATAATTAAAAACAAATCAACATTTATTGTTAATATAGTTGCAATGTCGTGTGTTTTTTTATTTATTTATTTTTTTGTGTCTGTCATCACATTTTAGTGCAGTAAAAATGCATCAATTTTCATCTTCACCCCTAGCTTTCGGTCGCCAATCGCATCTAGTTGGTACTCTGGGGGGTCAAAAGTTGAAAATTCAACTTTCCAACTCGATACCAACTGTACAGCAGAGCGGTGCCCACTTGTCGAGCTTTTTTTTTTTGAATACCAACTTTATTTAAAACATGTCATGAGGCTACAAGTGTATTTGGTAGAGAAACTGTTGGATGGTCATTGTATTTATTGGTACCTATTGTTAACTATGACAATCGTAATATAAAAACAGAAACTAGTGTCAACAAAAATTTAATTTTAATAATTTTATAAGGATTTTCGAGAAAATGTTGTTTCATTTTTCTTTATATTATATTATATTATGGTGTAACACCACTTTGTTTATTTCATTAAAATACAATTTATCTTCATTAAGAGAGTACAAAAACTCGGGTGTCAAATATTACATACCTATTGGCTATTTATAGTCGTAAAATACATTAACAGACAACAAAATAACTCATAATCAAACTATTATTTATTTTTATTTTGCCACGATAAATCGATCTTGATAGGAACGATTTAAATTAACGACATTTTGACAACGTAATTCTGACCTTTTGAGTTGTTTTTTTTTTGTCCATCATCTACAATTTATTATACGCGCTACACTCGGGCCGTGCATTATACGTGCACCGTCAGTCACTTTCTTTTTTTCTTTTTTTCCCCCGAACTATTCACATAAATAAACTTAACCTCGAGCTTTCTCGCGGACGGCCGTGATGTTAATACGATTCGGTTATAACAAAAAAACAGAGACCATTTATAATAATAATATTATTATTATTATTATTATTATTATTATTATTATTATTATTATATTACCGCCTTAAACCGGCCGCTTCACTTGGACGCGTCTTATACACGACGCGTTCCGAATTATTATATTATTATTTAAATTGACTGTTTCACTGCTACGCTTGTATCATGTGCACAGGCACTCGGCACGTTTTCCTGTCCCTGTAGGCGAAGGATTCACATAATACGCATAGTACATAATAATATTATACGTAGATATTATTATTATTTATTATTAAATATCCAATTTACGCACAACGTAATTATCCGGCATGCTCGCGCTAATCAATTTTTCGCAAAACTATATTCATTTGTCGTTTATCAAACGACACTTTAATCTAAATATAATATTATAATACATCACAAGCCATATGATGTGAGCTGATTTATAATTATAATTTATTACGAACTCGGCAAATCTGCAACGGACACAGAGCTAATTATTGTTAAGGTATACAGTATATAGACTCTACAGGGTAGATCAGTGATTCTTAACCGGTGTTCCTCCTAAATATGAAAACCCGTGAAAAAATAATAACGTTTACATAGAAGAAGAATTTTTAGTTTCATCGTCTTTACTTGTATATAGATACTATACAATTATTGCATTTTCTATTGATAGTGATATGTAAACTATATGTATGTATGTATTTTAAATACATTATACAATTTAAAATATATAAATAAGTACTGTTTCTTGAACGGCTTTGATCCACAGTAATCTTATAAAACTATAAGTTTTTCGTAATTCTGATAATATTACAAGTCTCAAGCACAAGTCTCTAGAACTTGGCTGAAGAGCGCAATATAGAGATGGAAATATGTAAGCATGGCAAAATTTAGTTGAAAAAGTTGTGTACATTTGTCTAAAAGAGATCAGAAAATAAACAAGTAAAATACATAACTATTCAGTAGGTAGTACCTAACCTGGTACCTAAACATTTTTCGTGTTATTTAAACATTTACATTTAATTATTCAATTTATAGACCTGACTACCTGTGTATATATTATAATTCATAGTCACCATTTTAAATTATAATGGTTGGTTTATATTGATATAATATAAATAAATAGTAAATTACAGTAAAGGTGTATTTTCAAAATTATAACCATTCTGTTACACGTATACAATTATGCAAAATGCAGAATGCCTTTTATAATGCGAACAGCCAACTAAACACTAAACGGTTACATGAAAAATATGAAATTTACTTAATAATATTCCAAAATATAATTCAATATTTCTCCTTAATACATAATTACACTCACAATAAACGGTAATTAATTTTTTTTTCTTCGTATAATTTAAATTAATTTTATAAATAAACGGTTGTAAAATATTTTTTGATTACCCGAGAACTTCATCAGAGATGTTACTTTTCTAATTTTCTTATAGTTTCCAGAAAAGGTATTTGATTAGGAATAATTAAAATATTATTTTCGAGGTTTTGTCAAAATGGGTGTACAGTTTTTAAACACTCTTGAATCGCAAAATAAAATTGTCATTTTGCTCCAATATACACAAAAGTAAAACAATAGTTTGTGTATCATTAAGGCTACAAAACGATTGAAAAATAATGTTTTTAACTATGAATATTTATTATGAAACAACAAAATACCTTTTTGTAATATAATATTGGTGTTTGTAAGTGTTTCCCGCCAAGGGCACCAATACAGTTAAGAACATTTGATAATCATTTGATTCCATTTCTCGTCAGAAATGTAGAGATACTATAACAAAATGTAATTACTTATAATTTATTTCTATTGGTTTATCGCACCTTAGGGCAGCCATAGTGGTAAACCGACAATAATTTTACACGTTTTTAGCAGTTTTTTTTTTCTGCACAATAGCAACCAGTAAAATTGTTTTCTTCGGTTATTCGTAATATTCACTTTTATAATATAATAAGTGTTCACGCTACTGAAGCGAAACGAAAAATATTTAAACACGGGTAGCTTCGCGTATGAAACTCTCGAATGTGAGCAGAAAATATAGTCAGGTAGTTTTCGTCAAAATGCGTATTATGATAAGCATCCACGTGAAGTGGGCATATAATATGTGTTATACATCGGACGGAAGGTAAAAAACAAAAAGCGTTTGTTGGATCGATTTGACTGTCCGTTTTTGATTTGTGTCGAGTCTTGCCCGTTATTCTTTTTATTTTCAATTCATTTAACCTCTGCACAAATATACGATGTGAGCAAAGTATATTGTGCAGACCTGTCACCCAACTTGTGTGTAAGACTGCACGTTTGTAGCTCCTCTCTACATAATGTTTTTTTTATTAACGAAGAAACTACCTAGCCCCCTTCCAACCCTAAGCCCCCTCTTACAAATACGCTATTGCGGGTACAATTATTGCAATCGGTTTTAATATTTGTACATTTTCTGTCAAACAGTTAGGTATATACTGTCGATATTCTCATCGTCCGATAGTGTAGGCGAAGAATCAATCAATAGATTTTTTATAATTTAATATGCTGTACTTGTGCATAGCGTAGGTAGCGGCTCTAATAGCCAATAATACTTGTTATTCTTTGAATAACTATTATCTATACTCTTACGACTCTAATAATAAACGGTTTACTATTATATTATCATTGGTTTGACTGACTTGAATAGTTAAATAATTTATTAGTACATATTTTATACGCTTGTGAATATTTAAAAGTGTATAAATTCTGTTTATAATACTATATTTGTTGTGAATGATTTATTCATATTTTAGGCATAACCGCATAACAGCTCTTGTCGGAAAACACCGAGCCAACTTGCCTTGTGCACTTTGCTATGCTGATTTTATTATACCTACAATCTACATGTATTTTACTATCTATATTATAATATTACATACTGAAAAATACCATTTTATTATGTGGGACTCTTTTTGCCACGTTTTCATAATCAAGACTTTAATAAATTGGAAATTCGAAAAACACTTACATAATATAGGCTGCATAGCTGACAAATCGGAATTAATAGAGACAAGTATAAAGGGTAAAATCTTAAATGCTAATTTACTCAAATTAATTACCTGCTTTAATGTATAGGTACAGAATATTTATAATCTTACTTATTTGTAATCAGAATAACATGATACAAATGTATATGTATAAATTTAAAAAAAAAAACATTTTCTACAAAAACCCGCGGAGCGCTTTAATCTACATAGTTATAAATTTAGTACCTATATAAACTATATAATAACACATAATATCGCACCATCGTTATTGATAAAATATAGGTGCACATGATATATTCTTATAATACGTATATAGGGGCGCAATATGTTGTTGTATACGCGTCGGCGGACGATGAGAAAAAGTGATAAATAGCATTTTATGCAATAATAATTGTCGTCGTTTGGCTCGTTGGTCAGTTGGACTCGGTTCGACGGCGTCGGCGGACCGTGAGAACTCAAGAGACGAGTCCCACAATAAATTCATTTTCTCTCTCTCTCTCTCTCTCTCTCTCTCACTCCCTCTTTCTCCTCGTGTAACTCTCGTCTCGGTCGTATTTTTTTGCTCATTTTTCCGCGCTTTTATATATACATGCATACGCACACACTCTCGTATAGGTCGCTTAAGCAGGTGAACCGTTTAACAGGTGCGTGTTTGTATACGTCATGTAGTATATTATATATATATTGTATAGGTACCATAATTTATGCTGTATAGCGACGAAGAGGACGCGTCGCTGTGTGGTGTTTAATGGCAGGGAAGAAAAATATCGTACACCGCCGTCTATATATAAAATATAATAATAATAATATATTATAGACCCCTATTATATACATACCTCGCGTGGTAGTTTTATAAATGTGCGACCGCAAATGTATATTATATATACCTATAATACCTATTTATATATATATATTTATGTTGATATGTATACGTATTATATAACATTGTACGTATAGGTTCTTTTTACGTAGTATTATTTGAGTGAAAAAAAAATATTAAATAACGTCTGAACGCGCCAAACCATATTCTACCGATTATACGAAAACCGGGAAGGTTTATATAGTTTTACAACAATCATTATTGTACGTCTATTAAAGGTATACAGCGTGTGTACGTGTATTTGAGCTGATATAACGCAAACGGGCGAATTTAATAATAAATTGTAGGTGTATAAATAAATAATATACGGCGAAAGAAAATTGGATTTATGAATACTTCGTGGGTCTCTCCGCTGCCGCTTTCGGGATAGTTTATATACCAGGTATATTATATTATATACATATATATATTATATTATATTATATTAAATTATATATACACCATATACATACCATATATTGCCGTGATATATATATATATACATACATAGCTGCGTTCCATAGGGTTTCGTATTCCGATTTGTTGAAGTCTGCAGCTGCTGTTGAACGCTTATGATATAGTGTGTACCTTACCGCCATTTTATAGTTATACACGCTAAGACCGACAGAAGTGCGAGGCGTGGTGTTATAATATTACTCACGTGCGGTATGTATATATAAGGTACACGACGGTGGCAGTGACTTACGCAAAAGAACCGTTTACGTCCCGTTGCACTCGATGATATATTATAAATTATAATATATTTGTGTGTGTGTGTGTTTAAGTTGTATATGCTTATATACCACCGACCAACAGCCACCATTTGGGGAGGGGGGTGGGTTGTGGCCCCAAGACGGTATAGATACGTTTATTATAATTTATAGGTATAGTATAAAGTGGCATAGTTGTCATAGTGCAGAACAAGACTGCAAATTAAAACTCGGCCAATTGTTTAGAATATTTAAGTAAATTTGTCATTTTAACGACAAATTGAATAGATGATTTATAAAAAAAACTATTTATTCGGGTAGTTTGGATAGGTCATCTTGAATGTGTGTGAAATAATATTTCAAAAATGCCTGTTAAATTTAACGGTTGTAAATGAAAACGTCAAAAAATCAGGTTTAGATTGAAAAATGCTAAATAATTTTGGTCTAATAAAAAAATAACGCCTGTAATTTTGCGCCCTGCTGTGAGAATCTTTGAATAAAGCATAAAAAATCCAAGTAGGTATTTTAAAATATTATGAGTTAAATTTAAAATTTAAAAAAACTAAATTTGAATAAATACACAACCAATATTGATGAAATGGGGTGATCAATGGGCATGCTTGAAGAATCATTCTGTACATAATATAAAATATTCATATGTATAATATTTGTTGTGTTCCATATTTGTGTCCAACACGATTACGCCGTTCATCGATTAATTAGGATTTGTATAATAGGTAATAATTATAATTTGTACCTACAGTTAGAATTCTGATTTTCAGTTTTGCGAAGTTCACTGTAAATGAGTAAACGTTTTCCATATAAAATGGCCATGTGGGCTCACACATATTATACAATATCGTTATTATCGTCAATATAATATAACCATTTTAATATCGATGTTGTTCGACACCCACTTTACGCGGTAGTAAAATTATTAATATTATGTCATTAACTGTTTTGTCAGTGGTCCACAAACCACACAAACAACGCCAATAGGTTAGTGTCATAATAAAATTGCAAATGTATTATACATAATAATATATGAATAGGTATAATAATATTATGATGACTTAATTTCTATGTAAAATTCTGTATAACGTTTCTACTATAAACTATATAGCTATATAATAATATAACCATATTATAATTATCATAATATTTCATGAAACTATCGTCGAATACATGTACCTACACTTTAGTATCTACCTACATCATATTATGATATTATATAGGCATTGTATTATATAATAAACCTTTTAATAGCGTCAACAATCAACATTTTACTCCATTTAATCATAAAATATTGTTTAATTATTATTGTAAATTTTAAAATTATCATAACTTTTTTCAAAATTAAAATATCAAAAAAACTTTTCAATGTGCCCTAGATAATAATATATTCTTACCTTCTAATTTGATTAGTCAATTCACTTTAACAGAGTGAGTAAAATGGATTCTTCTAAACGTTAAATGTCCTATGTTATGCGTTAGTAAGATGAAGACAGCACGTAAAGGTATACGTCATCTCAAGTGTTGCAATAAATTAATATAAAAATAAATTAAATTATAAAACCGTTATTATTTCTATAATATAGCTTCATTTAGTTATAAATTAATGTTTTGCATTAGTAATAATTGGTGATTAATACTTAATAAAATAAAATATAGCATAACTATAAAAAATTATAATAATAATATAAATATAGATACCTAGATAATATTATATATTTCTTAATTCTTATAATATAAACGAAATAATATAGTTGAGAGGGGAATGAGATACTTATTAAGTGTATTATTGCAGTAAACTTTTAAAAGTAGTAAAAAAATGTAAGTATATAGATATTTAGTTCTGGTTAGTGGTTTCAATGTATTGTGAGATGTTTCAATAATAATAAGTAGTTTGTAACTAGGTATATAAAGTATTGTATTCGAAATACGAATATTTCTTTTATTCGTTCTGTATGGTACGTGGGTATATACAACTGAAATTTCATACACTTAATATTTTACTTATTGTATTAGGGAATCTGTCTCCTGGTTTTTTTTATCGATGCAAAAATAATCATTTGATGAATAACTTATTAAATAGATTAAATTATATGGTGATCTTAATTCTAATCGATTTTTAACTTTAAGCGCTTTTGGTATCTTGATAGTTCAAAAAGAAACTTTAAACGAGTTACATATTTCTTTTCGAGAGATTTCTACATTAAAGTCACCGAGGTAGGATTCGTCGCCACATAGCATTACAAATAAGAGATAGGACAAAGTTTTGAGTGGTTTATAAAATATTTTTTATAAATAATTTTATTTTTCGGGAAATAGTTTAATTACGGGACCATAGGTGCTACGCATCAAAACTTTTCGTAAATGGTACAGAAATATTCAAAATTGTTTCTTTATTGTTAGGGTTAAAACGTTTTGTAGTTTTTGATATTAGTCGTAAAGCATTAAACAAGTGTACAATAGTTCATTAAAAAGTATATTTTGCATAATTTATAATGACGTTCTCATTATATTATAATACATTTTAAAAACATTTTTCATAAAAAAAATTTCCAGAATAAACCTATAATAATGATATTATACTATGTCTATTTCAATCTACCACATTATATTATATTGTTGTATAGCTATATTCAAAATTAAAATGTTATTACCATTGTATAATAATACATTTCACTTATATATTTACGAGTTAAACAAATATTTATTTACCAGACAAAAACCATTAGGTAATAGCATAATGTGATAAATTGCGTATAGTTTTATTTCAAAATGACCCATTACCTTCCCCTTCATTCGTAAACTAAAACCATTATTTTTTACATAAATCTCAAAATATTATTTTTAAACAAAGTACGGTAAACCCTAGTCAATTAATCATGACGATTATTTTAAAATTCTTAAACGTCAGTATTTAAAAACCCTACAGGAATTAATCAAAACAAAATAAATATATTGTAATGATGCCGATTGAACGAGTTTTACTTGAATCTCAAAATTCGTAAATGAATAACTATTTCGCATCAACGCGTATTGTTATTGATATAATATGCAATTAATAATGATAAATGTTATACAAATGTATATATAATGACACAGTGTTCTTGCATTTAAGTTTGATAATATAGGTCAATTCACTTTGATATTAAAGCTAACAGTACAAAATTGGTTTGGTTGATCGCCAATTTGCCGTTGTTCGTTTGTTAAGACTTAAGATATTATATTATTATTATGATGCTATAATAATTGTATTAATTCGATAACGCGATAACCCCTTTGTTGAATACCTTTATGACGATAAACTATATCAAGATGACGTTTCATCCGCATGTGCTGTTTTCGTCTTCGTCGTTCTAATACGTTTAGTCTAGTGGACGACCGTTATATCGATAAATATTATGTATAGGTACCATTGTATTAAGAATGGAGTGTATGATATAGACAAAAATAATACGTAAAATCTATATTTTATAAGGATAACAGTTGAAGTTTATAACGCCAAATGCTTTTAAATATATTATTTTTTAAATATTTTATAAAATGGGGTCTTATTTTTATAACTTAGGTATTTATGTTACGTAAATATTTTGATTGTTTATTTATAACTAAGTTTTTGGCTTATTCGTTGAAACAACGACATTTTTATTTCGTACAACTCAAAACGAGTGGAGTGTTTAAAATTCACAAAGTAAACATGACAGGTGACAGCTGATGTACTTGGTAAAATTAAAAAAAAATAATTAAAAAGTTTGTGGAACAAATTACCACTTTTTGAGCAGTTATTGTGTTCATATTGCGAAATTCAGATTTTAAATAGTTTTGTTGAATATGCGCAAAAATTCAAAAGTGAACCATGCCCAACAATTCCAATTCACCGCATTACTATAAACTTTAGGTTAGGTATACTGAACAGCTTCAACCTTCAGACTTCCCTAGTTGTATGTACATAGTATAGTATAATCATATGTTGGTAACGGAAAAAATAGGTACCTACAGTAAAAAGCAAATCTTACTTTTAATTTTTCACAGTTTTTTTTTATTATTCCAATAACAAAGGCTTGGATGACATCTATATTATGTCATTAGCACCCATTTATATTAATATTAATTATACGTATAAATATTCAATGGACTTAATTATGGTTGCATTACAAAGGGTATATAATATTCTACCTAGTTGTTAAATGTTGGTAACAATAACGATGATTTTCATAAAGCCGTGAAGTATAGGTAGGTGTTTTTCCCCAAATGATTCTTCCGTTGCGTATTGAAGGTTATCTTAGAATATTTCTCGCAGTGCTGAGATGAAGATGGATGATATCATTTAATTGCATTTTGAAATTTGTATTTATCTTGCATCGTTATACTTTGTATAAAACATATTTAATAATTTAGTTCTAGAATAGTCCAGCAAGTAGTCTTCTGCAACTGTCCTGTATCGTTTTACAAATACGAAACACTTTTACAAGTGAATAAACCGAGCGAGGGACTACTTCGAAAAGTGCAAAAAGCTTATTAAAAATCATATTTCGTAGTCGTCAAAACAATTTCAAACCGTTATTGTTGCTTCTTCAGTTGCAACTGACGTGAACTATATTACAATCAACACGTAGCTTGTTTAACTAAGATAATATGTCACCTGCAGTCGCACACTTATTTGTACTGGAAATGTAAGTAATTAAATACCTATTATTTTATTTTTTACGTTTATCTGCGTTCGTGCGGCACATTACGTTACAGGAAATTTCGAATTTTGCAGTGTTCAAAATCATTAGAATTCGAGTGAAAACTGTCTAACCAGTAGTATTCAACAATTTTGAATTCTGCATGGTGCCGGGCTGACGGACCTCATTGTTATACTTTTGATTGAATATTATGCACCTGTAATTATTATATTGCATTGATGATACGAATATGTCGTGTATACACGCCGCGTACAACAGGTGTGCGAGTAATACCGGCATAATATAATATAATAATATAATACACCTATTGTGCGAAGGTGCGCCGCTGCAGCAGCAGCTGCAGGTCTGTGTGTTTCCACCGACGAGACTTCGCAAAACTCAACAATAATAATACCTATATATTTGGTGTATACATCGTCGTTTGATACAAATATACTGCAATATCATCAACCGACGCCGCCTACCTACCTGTAATATAAAATACTATTATATACGCGTACATCTCGTCGGACGGGTATTAGGCACACAATTTGTCACGGTTTGTGCCGACAATTACTTTTTAATCCATCATGAACATCGCGGACGGACGTTATATGCTATATTTTATACGGCGGTTCGCCCCGATGTCCGTGGTTTGCCCTGCGGAAAACACCGACTTCGCACTATCTAATTTTGTAACATTTTATATTAAATAAGTGTAGGATGTGAGTACCCTGCAGATCTGACATATTATATGATTTCACTGACGCCTCCGTGTAGAAGTGGCATATATATATAATACACGACTGCGATATACTGCGCATGTTTTTTTTTTATATAATGTTAAAATATCTATTGCAGTTCTATAGACAAATATTACCGGTCGTCTCACACTTGTACAGTGTTATTTGTTCCCGTGGATAATTTTTTTTCAATCGACGTTTTCTGAGTGTGGTTTTGTCTATATTAGTGTATTGCTCAAACGTCTGAGATATATTATGTAACCACCGACTCGTAGAGATAGCTATATAGTAGATGTAAATATTTTAACAATAGTTTAATTACCAATTTCCACAGATTATTAAAATAGGACAATTAAGGGTTTAATAGTCTTTGGCAGGAGAAGGGTACACAATAATTGTGCCATTGATTACGAGCACTATATTATTTATTATAATCGGCCAAGGCTGGTCCACATTAAATAAATTAAGTCACAAACATTTCGAACCCAGTACCTAAATATTGTGTAAAGGATATTTATTTTTGTTCCTGCAAAATGTATTGATTAGATAGTTGTAAGTAGTATAATACAAATTATTCTATTATAAACTTAACAAATTGTTTATAAATTAACAAATCTTTCCATTAAATCCTATATATTCTATCGGGGCCTAATCGTCCTTATGCTAAATATTACAATTTACAATATAATATAAAATAGGCAGGTTATACGGCTAGTTTATTAATTATAAACTGGTAACATGCCGATGGGACGACAAAAAAAACGACGAGACACGCTGTACACGGTATTAAGCACACTATACGGATATAGGTATTATAGTTTATAGTATTATTAATAGGTATATATATTATACTATTATGTTTATCTGCCTAAACCCGTGGTGGCAATCACCAACATCCAATCACGGAGTGTTATCGAGAGTATATTTAGGTTAAGGTAAAATTACCGTATTTTTTTTTTTGGACGTATATAGTAATTATATATTTTCAAATCCGTGCCTATCTATATAATATTCGCTAGAGACCAATAAATCTCCGACGTCTGTTTCGTCCAAATAATTTAATCGGTAGGTACATCGGATTCACGCGTGATGCTGTGACCTGTGATATTATATACAGTTGATTTATCGCAAAAGACAATGTATGGGCATTATTATTAATTACGCATGTCATTATTGCAGTTATTCGTATTAAAACCGAAGACTGTCAATAAATTCGAAAACTGTTCGACGGTTAACCGTTATTATATATTTTATTAGAATACACATATATAATACTTATATAATATACCCATATTTATTTTGTTCATAATATAATAGTGATTGCTTTACCACTGAAATAGTTAATATGATTACAGTCTATACAGCTAACCAAACCTGCTGTAGGTAATAATATAAAACGAATGTAACATGTAGAAGATTTTATTTATTGACGATGTAAAAATTCCAATGCGGTATGTAAGCGACAAATGACGAAATACGTTTTATGTATAATATACTGTTACAGTGTAATAATACGATAAAAGACTTCTGCAGTTCATAAAGGACAAGACCTAAGTATAAATGCGTTAGTACAGAGTTCAAACGTTTGTTGAATACCTGTATATATATTATATTATATTCTAAACGTATTCGAATATTCTGCACCGTATAAAGGTACGTGTAAAAGGATACGAATTTATACAGGATACATACTTGCCTTATTCATCCACCTTTGAAATCGTAAATAAAATGTCGAATAGCTCAAAAGATTGTATTTTCAGACAAAAAAAAATATGTTGGCTCTGAAAGATAATCGATTTTTAAGGACTTGCGAATGGCTCGAGGCAGGGCCTTTGAATTCAAACTTTTGAGGACACGATACTATATAATACTATAATAAACCATATACCTACTGTAATAACATCATCTGTCAATTTCTCTCACAGACAAATAGTGTTTTCATAAACTACATTATTCGTCCACTTAGGCTTGGAATATTAATTTTCTCTGACAAACTACTTACTTACTTTACTTAGTATGTTGCAGTTGACAAAAGAAAATATAATGTAGTATTGAACTTGACGTGAGATTTTCAACATTATTTAAAAGATGTTTAATTACAATTTTAAATTGCAATCTGCAAAAATAATAGTTGATTATTCAGTTATACGTATAAATGGCACATACTAACGTAGTTGTTTTAATACGAACACACATATTACCTATGTCTATAGTTTATTATATTTATTTTATTTTTATCAATTAAAATGTTTAGGCCAAAAATAATTTATTCGTACACTTAATAGATATGACTATAATAATGCAAATTAAAAACACGCCAAGTATTATACCATTTTTTAATATTATAATTATTTACCGGAACTCATAGACTTCTCTGGATTTCTGCTGGAACTTTTATATATACCCACATGGGTAAATTAAAGGAGTAGATTAAAACCGTAGATATTAATTGTTTTGAATACAGTACGTGTAATAATATAAAATTATCAACATTATTTTAATAAGGCTAAAAAACTCTAGGTATATTGAACATGGATAGCTATAATTATTTCTCGGCTTTGCAATAATTTTAATATATTATTTCAATGTGTGGCGTAATGACTGATATGGTTCAACATTTTTTTTTTACTTAATCTCATTATACTTGTAAATAACATTTTTGTTCTTTTATTTGAAATCACCTTCAAGTAATCAAGTTTTTTTTTTCATTAAAAATGTTCAAAGAACTTCTTTACTCTGTTTAATTGATTTATACTTTTCAAAGTACTCAGTTCACTGAGTTTTTCAAAATTCATAAAACCTGGTAGGTTTCAATTAGCATGGTGTAGTGTGTGAGTATTTTAGTATTTTCATTGTAAATTGCAATCTTTACTTTTCTAGTATAATACAATATTATGCTCTGGTTAGTTTAAAAATAATAAAAAATAAATATTATATACTTATTTCAGTCAACTTTTAATCTGGCGTTCAGGTTCAAAAAATGCATAAGGTTTAAAAAAATTATATACACGTGAATATTCTAAAGCTTTTCTATTATAATGTAAGTATAATAACACATTTACACAGTCTCTAAACGATTGTACTAAACGGAAAACTTTCAATATCATTCCAAGCACGAATAACATGATCCAATTTTTCAGTGTTTGATATACCTAGGTTTAATAATATTATTCTACTCATAATTTACATTCGTACCTACCTACTATATATTTTGTGGTACTACACACACTGTATATAGGTGGATAATAAATTAGGTATAATATTAAATTGTTTGACACAAATACATAATATAAAGATAAAACAATATTTGTACAGCTTAACAACTTCTAAGCCAGCCCACCCAAATTGTAAGATCTACCTCAAATCTTCAACAATATTCTGAAAATAATTTGGAAGAATTTAAAATTTAACAGTTTTTTGGTAATTGTAGGGTGAACCAACTTCACATAGCCTACCCATATTGCCACTGTCTCCGGTGAGTGAGTTGCAAAAACAAACTTATTACAATCAACCAAAAACTGTTTATTTGAAAATTCTTAAAATGGACTTGGAAATTCTTGAGAATTCCTTGCAAAATATTGTAGGTGGTTCGAAGTAGATCGTTCTATGTGGGAGGGCAAACTCCACACACGTTACACAATTTGTAAACTATATTTTGTTGTTTAATTTTCTTTTTAACTTTCATATAATTGATATGCCTACCTAACTTTTATTACATTTTGTAAAACGATTAATAATTTGTATACATTATTGAGACCAGCAAGACTTTAAAATGTAAAGTAATACGTAATTCGTTCATACGAGCGCATAACTATAGTGCGAAATGGCCGAATCACGACTTGCACGTGTGGTCACTCTTATTTAGCGTTTTAGTTTGTTTACAGTGTACAGTCGTCAAACAATTGTGTCGTCATTTTTAAGTCGTCATATTTTTTGTCATACCTCTTTTCCGAGCACTCCCCTCCCCACAAGAGTATAACCGTACATTTTTTTTTTTTGATTTATTCAATTCTATTTGATTAATAATTTTGTTTTTTACATGGACTACATTGTGCGGCATTGACGACGAGGTTATAATATCGATACGTCACAGCCAGTATAGTAATACCTTAATTAACACGAACCAGCAGTGAAGTAGCAGTATTACAATTAGGTTTTGAAACCTTGAACTCTCCTGCAGTCTAGGGACGAAAAACAAAATGCGTAGCAAGTGCCAGAAAAAAAACACGAACAAATCCGCGCGTATCCGATATTCTACGGAGGAAATACACTTCGCGCACACGCGTATTGTTCGGTAAATCAATAGACGTTTTTTCTCACGATTCGAATAAAAATATAAAAAAAAAACGGATAAAACGGAAAAAGAAAATGTGAAAAAAAATCCCGACACAGATATAATAATAACAATATGTACATTATAAATAAAAACCGGTTCGAGTCGCGCGAATGGACACGGCCGCGGACACAATAGTAAAGATAATAACATATAGAAGCAATTATTACCGGTATCGCTCTGTATGTAACGGTATTATTATGTAATATATTATTATATTATGTTTGTGCTGAGTGCGTGTGTCGTCGTCGCCACCGTTTTCCGACCGGGAACGCGGTTGTGGTGTATAATATAATAATATATTTATTATACACATATTTTATACCCCGGTATACCTCCTATATATTGTACTATAGTTATTGAATCGTCACGGCAGCCGTATAGGAACGTACGAGACCATGTTATTATTATTATTATTATTATTATTATTACGACTACGGTGACAACTTCGCGTATTTCTCAGCACCGTAGGTATATACGTACCTACACTATACGTATATTCGTTTGGCATATACGTCGTTCGTCGTATGTGTGTGTGTGTGTGGACTATGAGCAGATATTGTATTATATATACCGTCACGATATATATATATATATATATATGAGGAAAAAAAATATTGTACGCGAAACCGGAACGACTGTAATATTATTATTATACGCATACATCCGGTCGTCGTCAGGCGCGACGCATTTCTGAATTCCTCATATCCGCGCGCGAGTCAACTGCTGCAGTAAGCGAATTATTAATTTCTTATTTTCTATTATTCGTCGGAATATAAAAATATAAAATATTATTGCACGTTTTCGTACTGCTCGTTTCGTTTACGACATGCACTATGGCGCTATAATACGCGCATGCGAAGTCGTATAATATGTAACGGTATTTTATTAATAATATTATAATATTATGATTAATAATTATCAATTGTTGTTTGTTATCGTTATCCGTATTATATTATTATTATTATTATTGTTACGGCGATGACGCACCGACGACGCAGTCGTTTCGGTAGCAGTAAAGAACTCAGACCGGATACCGGAAACGTTTTGTTTTTTGTTTCTTTCGCACCACCCCTCCCGCCCACTTCCGGGGGAGGAAATACGTATTACAATATTACGCGTCACGAACGGCCAGAATCAAACGTGCAAATTATATAAAGTTTTATAATACAATTATTTTACATCACAATATAATATCGTATTATATAATGGACCTCTGTGCGGCAACCGAAATCACATATAATACGAGCGGGTTTATTGTGGGTATAAATTATAAATTATAATAATTATTATATTGCATAGCAGCTAGTAAATAGTATATACGATGGCCGCGGTCGTTGCTTTATAATTTATTACATAGGGTGATTCTTTTAACAGTAATCACTCTATGTATAGTCGTATATAACGTATATTTGTGTTTTATTTTTAATTAAAGTTGATTCGAATCGGATTTAAATACATTTACTATATACCTACCTACTATAGTGAATTATTTATTTTTCAAAATAATTTATCTGATAAAAAGTTATTTATAGCAATTGAAAGGGGACAGAATATATTTTAATAGATGAATGGATTCACAGCTTCACTGACTCCATTATTGAATCTATAACATTCATTTCGCCATATTATATATTCTAGAACAATATTTTTATAGTATAGCGTTTTCTAAAAACTGTTATTGTATAACATATGCTTGTCGTCTGTAAGATTTTCATATAAATGATAACTTGACCATTGTTCGTAATATTGTTTTTATGTGTCTGTCGTGGCCACTTGGAGCATTACAATTTTTAAATGTTCAACTTTGATGGTGCTTCCTGGTAAGTCTGTCTCGACTGTAACAATAATAAGACAAATAAAAAAAAACTACTGAAAACGGTACCTACCTTATATTTACAGTTTTCGAAGTACATCGATTTTTTTATTTTTTTGTCATTCAGAATAATTGCAGGTAGGTACTTGAAATGTTCACCAAATATTTAAATTAGCATTTTTTACACATGAAGTAGTTTTTAAAATAGTAGTTTTTTTTGATTTTCTTTTAAGAGTACAACACGAAACGGTTGCATCGCTGATCGTATAATCTGGTCGATCCATTGGGAGAGCACACGATTTTCTGATAAAAAAAAAGCCGTTGCTAGTCGACACTTTGCTTAATATATGAACTATTTCTTAAGCATACAACTCAACTGTTCAATTTGGAACCAATTTATTCATCTAACATTTTTATAGCTTAAATTTTATTCTTTACAATAATGTGAAAACATCAAAAAAAGTATATCATTTTTACAACAAACATAATAATATGGTATTTGATATTTGTTTTTTCAATCCGATGGGTATATTATTCCTATTGGAATATAATATTATAAACTCTGAAGCAAAATACATTTCAAAACAACTTAAATTTCGTAGTATAAACAAAAATCAAAGTTGACGTACGGCATTTATTTTAACAAAATATAAACTTAATTCATTTTCGTTCGTACATTTTGAACTTTGAACGAGTGTTCATCCCTAAATCTGTGCAGACTGTGTTTACGACTTAACGTACCTATATACCTGTATAAATTGTACAATGAACTCGTCGTTATACATATATTGTCTCGTTACAATGGATGTGTGGATATAATAACAGAAAGCAGGACGAGGGGAGGTTGTGAAATTTGGACCGGATGTACAACTGGCGCGTGGCTGAAGGAATGTCAAACTCGTTGCTGGTATACAGGGAGGACCTGCATAATCGCACTTTTTGCGTCGTCCAGGTGTACGCAGAACTGCAGCTAAGTATTTCACTATACGCAAACTACTATTATAAACGATCTGTGGGTCAATACTGTTATTATAGTATCCGAAATTTAATTAAATTGTTATACTTTATATATTTCATTAGTTGATACCTCTCACTGCGTTCTTCCAAATATTATATCCATTATTTTTCGATACATCTAGTCTAACGGATACAGCGACCCCCTCGCTGTTCACGGCGGAATTATCTTAATTATAATAATATGCTCCGTTTATATTGGTCCCGAAACTTGAAAATCGTTCTTTGAAAAAAGGCGCCATTATAAAACATAATATTGCGTGAAAGCTGTATCGCAGTGCTCTGCGGAACAGTTTGAAAGCAGAGAAGAGTGCGAGACTTATAAAAGGTGTTCTCCTGCACGTTTGTTATTGCGATCGCAATTTGCACTAATTTTTTCGTACTCTTAAGCCGCATAGACTTGGCGCAATACGATTTTGTGCCATTAAAATATTTGCATTGACGCCTATTTCGAATGTATATTTCGTTGAAAATAATAAATAAAGTTATGTCACGAGGTTGACCTTTATCTACAATAAACGCTGCAGTGCAAAAATAAATTATTATTCCTTATTGGTGATAATAATGACTCACTCGTCATCATTTACGAAAACACGAGATCACCTGCACGACGACCGATGAACCGCACGCTGTATATAACGCTTAGGTACTAGTACTACGTCGTACTATAGGCACTTAACTGTGATACTGTTTAATATTACGAACTTAAATATTATATATTATATGTACTGCATTTATGATATTATTATTACGGCGAATCGAAAATTATTTCCGAAATGCGATCGTTTTTTCGCTGTCGTCGTCGTCCGGTAGTCGTGCCGCGCGTATATAAACATCGTGCGGTGTGCCCGACGTCGACGATAATATTTCAATGATTTTATTATGACACACGCTTAGGCACCTATACTATTGCACGTAATATATATTGTTATTATTATTATCATTATAATATTCGCCCGGACTCTGTGTAGTCGGCCGCATTATACAACATAATACCGTATCTGATATTATTATTATTATTATTATCACTATTAATAATACCGCGGCTGACCATCGTAGCAGCAGTAGTAGGTATATTATAATACAAAATATAATATTATTATCACCACTGCACCGCTGTAACGATATAATATACGTCATGACGCTTTATGTATATATATATATATATATATGTATGTATACAGTATAAACCTGTATACTATATATATATATAGTTTTACCGGTGTATATATATACACATTGCGATAATGATATTACGTTATGCACGCGCGCCCACGCGAATAATGCGTGGCAACTCGGTATGTGAAACGCGAGAAACGACGACGACGTCGGTCCAGCCTCCCGTCAAATCTCGACGCGAACGGTTTCGTTAGGGTTTTCGCCGAAATTTCCGACTTCCGTCCGCTATTTCCTCGTTCGTAATAATAATATATTTAGTCCGAAGTCGATGCGGACGGGCGGGGTGAATAACGCGGCTACAGGTATGACGAATAATAATAATAATACTTAGGGTTGTGATTCGTTTCGTTTCGTTATAAATCAGCGTATATGATAGTTGACCGATGTACGTGAAGTTAGCCCCCTCACTTTCAGTTAGGGACTCCGGGATTTCACGGGAAATTTGCAATTAATTTGCTATAATTTGCTATGCAATTTTCAGATTTTGCATACCTTTAGTTTTTCCGGAAAAAACAATTTTGTGTTGGGGGGGGGGGGCAATTTCACTCCGTCTTCCTCTTACCACAACATTTAAATATGGAGTCCTGGTGTAACGTGGTCGGGGATTGACCAGTTAAATATAAGATATCTAGGGAGAGTCGTAAGACCCTATAGATATGTAAACCGTAGCCAGGGGTAGATAGATAGATATAAGAATCTTAAATGTATATAAATAACTAGGATTCAGTTTCAGTTATCATAAAGCTTTATTATATACTAAACACTTATAAATAATTATACTTAAAATTATGTTAATTACGTTCCTTACTTTCTTTATACAATTTTGACTATGTCATTGTCATACGGAGTCCGGTGTTTGTTGTGTGTTTCGGTATAAGGTGCACAGTGAACTGATTACTATTACATAGTGTGTCTTGGCCATAGGCCTTACAATTATGTGTGTGCTGTATTGGTCAGCAGTTAATCATACCTACTGTAGAGTTTATATATATAATTTATACATTGGTTTCATGTAACATATTTATAATGTTACATTATCCCCTTTCTTAAAAAAAAAAAAAATTACAAAAGAAATGTTGAACTGGTGGACGGTTGATTGAAGTTTTTTGTGATTGTTCCATGCTTCTTCATGAATTAGTTAGTTGAGATGTTTGAGAAGTTACATTTTTCCATTACATTTTAAAACAATACATTTTATTTTTCACACTCTATATTATATTATACGTTATTACATTTAAATGGCTTTGTAATCTCTACTAACTGTATTTTTAACTAACTTTCCCCATGTGTTGTCAATTATCACCATTAACTTTTTATTGTAACTGGATGCTTTGCTAAAACTTTTTAAAATAATATTTCTTTATTGACTAAGAGCAGACTATTTGTATTTGCGTATTATAAGTATTTGCTTGCAAGTATTTCTACCCTGCCAGAGGCAATTTTTTCTTTTTATTTATCCAAATAGTATTTGCCTTATATTTTATTATGTTTTATTTTTTGTATTTATAAATTTAATAATATTTTTATTTAATAGTAATAATTGACAATATGAATATATCTGATGATATAAATGTATAATACCCAAAATATTTTAATATATAAATTACCATTTATCCCATAATTATACCCATAATTTTTATACGATAATCTTAATCCATAATCATAAACAAATCAAACAATAAACATTTATCCCATAATTATAATCATAATATTTTTATACAATAACTTTGATCCATAAACATAAACAAATCAGACAATAAACATTTATCCCATAATTATAATCATAATATTTTTATACAATAACTTTGGATACTGTTGACTATGTTGTGTTGGTTAGCCCAGATATTTGACATCTGCTGTATCTGAAACTTGACTTTTCGGTTAATATTTAGAATTATCCTTACACAATATAGTTGATTATTACCCAGGACCCGTTAGAACTGTTTATTTTTTTATGATTTGTTTGTCTACTAATTATTATTAAGTAATATATTTAGGTTTACTTAACTTCATTTCAATTATTATGCAATTTTCATTTTATTACTTATTATTTTTATTATTTCAGTTTTTGTGACATGGAGTAATAACTTAAATTGTATTAATTTAATTAGTGGAGGTAAGTTATGTTTGGATAACTTCTTCAACTGTTATATTATTATCATTTTGTGTTTTATTCTTATCCACGTGGTATATTACATTGAGTTTATTCTTGGTTTTGTTATTAGTTTTTTTATCCTTATTTCTTACGTATCTAATTATTTTATATATTATTACCACTATTGTTATTAATGTTAAGGCTGCAATTCCGATAGAGTGAATATTTATTGTTTTTACTTTAGCATTGTATTTTAAAAGATTTTCCATTTCTAGATTTAAAACCGATAGTGATTTAGCATGAACTTTTAAGTCATTGAATTTTCTGGGTATTTCAATAGTATCTACATTATGATAAGGTACATTCTGTTCTATGATTAAATTATTTAAATTTTCGGTAAAGTTAGGTAGGTGAAAAGGAGGTACGTAGTCTTTTGAAAAATGACTTTGGTTTTTATATTTTGAAATAATGAGGGTGTTTTTTGTAAATGCTTTGCTATTTGTTTTTAGAGATAATAGGCCTGTTTGATTAATAACCGTGTTTTCCGATTCTTCTCCAAAACTAATTACTACTTCTATCGGAGTAGGAGTAGCATATAACCATTGATTATTATTTTTTAAGTGGTGCCAAATATCGTGAATCATGATAATAGTCTTAACTTCACAATTGGATGGTATAGTGATACCCCTTTTAAACATTTCGAATTCACAATTTGGCTTAATTGCGCTAGATAACGGGGTACTTACACTGCAAATCGTATTCATTTTAATAGATTTACACTTGTCCACCTGATTTTGAGAAAAAAATGTATAATACTGTTTATTATTTTCTACGACTAAATATTCTTCAGGGGGTTGTATAAAAATAAAACTATTCTTATTGACGTGTACCGGTAAGCTGATGATACGATATAAATTATAATTTAGGTTTTCTATTAATGGTACATTTATTGAATAGATAATTAAGTGATTTTGATAACATATATTTAACTCTATAATTTTCATAAAATCAAAGTAATTTTTAATGTTTATTTCAATTGGCATGTTTAAATTTGAAGGTAAATTTGCTTTTACGTCCCTAAATTGGTCTAATAACTCAGTTGGTTTTATTATCTGTGGATTTATTTGTCCTCTGTGGGCTATTATTACTGTGTTTAATAAAATTGAAGTTTCTTTTGAAAACTGATGGATAAGCTCACTGTATATTGAGTTATATAACATAATATATTCCTTTATATTTATTATTTTTAATTCTTCCTTTTGATTATTTACTTCAACATTTATTCTAGACAAAACATTAGATAGTAACAATCTTGACATAAATCAAGCAAATTACATAGAACCAACGAAATTAATTAATAATTATAACAATAAAACCGAACCAAAATCAAAAATGGAATTTAAAACAATGATCCATCAACCACAAACTTTTTCGGGAAAAATGGGAGAGGACGTTGATTCTTTTATAGAAAATTTTGACTTAGCTGCAATAATAAACAACTGGGATGAAACAGAAAAACTTACGTTATTACCATTATATTTAAAAGACTCGGCATCCAAATTTTTTAAATTAGTAAAAATCAAAACACCAAGTATAAACTGGGAACAGACTACACAACAAATCAAAGAAAAATTTACTAATATCGGGAATGATAAATTACTTAGAATACAATTAAACCAAAGAAAGTTAATGGACAACGAAACGTTAAATGAATTTATAATAAATATGATGGAACTTTGCTATAAAATTAATCCAAACATGGTGGAAGAAGACATTTTGTGAGAAAATATTGGCGAATTTACCAGATGCAATATACAATAAAATAGACATTTTAGTCAACACTAACATAGCAAAAATAACACAAAATTTAAAAAGATACAAATTAGCAAAAATGGTTAGAAAAACCGATGAAAATCAAAATTCTAATGTAGATAAATTAAACGAAGAGATAAATATTTTAAAAAAACACATTCAACGATTAACCATAGATAAACAGGAAAAACCGGTACAAAATTATACACCAAATTATACAAATGGAGCTAATTACAATGGCGAAGTTTACAATCAACCATTTCCAAGTCTATATTTTCCACCATATATTAATCCGAACCAACAAAACCCTCGATTTACTTACAATCATGTTAGCCAAAATATACTAAACACATATTTACACAACAACAAAATCATTACCAAAACTACCAACCAAGGCCGATGCCAACGTGTTACGGATGCGGCAAGGTTGGGCATATTAAAAGAAATTGTCACAACCAAAAAAACTAAACCTCCTGCAGGCACCCGGGTCTGTAAAGGATATATTTCTAAACACCGGGAACAACAACAGTATAGCCAATGAAACAAATCATGTAATACATATTACATAGTTGCTACAAAATAAACGAACAAATAAAACATAAAATCGAAATACTAGGAAAAATTAATGATGAACCGACATTACTACTGTTAGATACATGAGCTAGCGTGACAGTTATTGATAAAAAAACGACATTACTTGATAATATTAAGCCAATTAAAGATATATATTTGGAAACAGCCAATAATTCAAAATTAAACATTTTAGGCTCAACGATAATTAAAATACAAATAGCATCGTTCATAATACACCATCAGGCAGTGGTAGTAGATAATTTATGCTCCCCAATCTTATTAGGTTTAGATTTTATGGTAAAAACACAAACAGTAATGAATTTAAAAGATAATATAATTTTATTCAGATATGAAAACCAAGAAGTAAAATTACCGATAAAAACTCAGGAAATAAAAGACGATGTACAGGGAACCCAAATACAATACGTTTCCCACGAAATATTAAACGAGTATCAACAATTTTTATTGCATAATAATAATTCACAATATTTTGGCCATAGATATGAGGAAATATCTGGTGATTTGTTCAGCGATGAGTCGAGTGGCGCTATCGCGCACTGCGTCAGCGAATGCCTAACAATGAACAGGGGTATCGCTTTACAGTTTCGTAAAAAATTTAATAACATCGATGACTTAATTCGACAAAAAAAAGGTGTAAGGGAAATCGCATTCATTAAAACAGAAAAACAATGGCTATTATATTTAATTACAAAAAAATACTATTACGAAAAACCAACGCACGTAAACATATTTGCGACATTACAAAACCTAAGGACATTTTGCTTAGAACAACAAATTCAAAGAGTAACATTACCTAAAATATGCGCGGGACAAGACGGAAAAGAATGGCCCATTATTTCCGCTATGCTGAGATTCATATTTCGCAATACATGCATAACAACATCTATTTATGACATAAAAAAGCCAATGTTAAATTATAATGAGACCACCAACATAAACAAGTTGATATTAAATAACAATGAGATAACCAACAAAATTAATAATAATGGAACGGGATTTGTATTTGCTGACAATATTGACCACACACTGAGGGAAAATATTTTATTAGATGCGTCACACCTAAACAAAATCGAAGAAGTACCTTCGGACGGCGATTGCGGTGCACATGCACTACGGGTATGCTTGAGAGAAGAAGGGCTAGAGGTATTTACAATAGAAATACTAAGAAAAATTAATATACAAATACAAATTCGGGATATTTTATGACAGAGGATGATTTAGCATACTTAGCAGACCAATTTAATAAAAATTTAACAATAATTTCAAAACACAAAAACACAGACAATAACGTATCAAATACCGCTATAATATACTGGAAAAAAAACCGACCGACGATAGGAGTAATTCATGAAAATAATCACTGGACTCCAGCATTCATACCTACATTAAGAGGCATCACCACTCACCTTACATAACACATACATAATATATACAGTTATACCCGATGTAAATACTATTACAAAACACATAAATCGGTACTTAAACAAATGCCACAATCGATTAAATTTATCCAGTCTTAATAAAAAAAAACACTCATTAGACAATATTAACGTAAACAATCCCGTAGAAATAAAAATATATATAATGTATATATATATTTATAATGTTACACTGGATTTTTATAAATTTTGTAATTTATACAAAAAAATATTATATTAATTATGTAATATTGTTTTGGGCTTAAATAATTTAAAAATATATATAATTACATTTTTAGACCCACCGTTTAGCCTGGAACTAAATTTCTTATAAACATGTCCTTCATTTTTAGTTTTGTATTCAACAATGTAATAATTTTTAATTTACTCATGCCATATTTCACATGATCGAATGTACCAAAAAGTTCAACAATAGCAAATTTAATAATAGTTTTTAATATTATGAATGATAAAAAAATTAAAAAATAACTGCAACTGCTTTAAAATATAAATTATGTCTTATAGTTTTACATAAAATATTATATGAGGGTTGATATGCGGTTTTCTGGCATTTTTATTTTTTTTATTTTTGGACGTAAGTCGTTGTGAGCTTCCCAAATTCCATCGGCTCTTCTTACATATCCAATGTAATGATCAGAACCATAGCCTATGACGCCTCTAAGTCCAAACCTACAAATAATAAATAGTTAAATAGTATAATGTTAAATAGTATGTTCAGTTATGGGTTTTAAATTTTTATAATTTATTTTATCGTTCTTTGTTAAAAAAATATAGTTGATATTGTGAACAATAATATAATGATAAATTGATTCAGGTTTAAACTTACATTTCCGAATTAACACATATCTGCACAGGAAAGTCATGTAATGAAAATTGTTGTTCATCAGCAATAATATCAGCCTCGATAAATATATGGTTTTGTAGATATTTTATCGATGTTATTAAACCATCACAATTTTTATCCGGACACTCGTAATAAGTTTTGTCTGCGTACTGATTCAATGCATTTTGCAAAGTTGAAAATTCGTGTCTCAATCTTAATATTATTGTTGGACTAGAAATATGTCTTTTGGTGTAGGTACAATCCATTTTTGAACACACAATATCCTCGATGCTGGAAGGAGCATTCTTCATTAAATTGATTATAATAAACGAGACATTGCATCTTGCATCAATTACTTTTAAATTGGTAATTCCTTCGTCTTCATGGAATATTTTTCGAATGATTGAAACTCGAGTATTATACAAGCTCCGGCATGAACTTTTAATAGCTAATTGTTTTGAAAACGTTAGGAGTTCATTGGCATTACCATCAACAAAACATTTGTAAGATGGTATATCTATATATGCCATAGATAACATTACAACGACTGAATCGAATGCGCAAGTATTATATACTATATATTTTTCTTTTCCTAAACGAACGGGAGTGGTTGTATTACCATTAAGTATTAAACTATTTAAATTTGACCTTAAGTGCTTTGAACTTAATAATTGATCGATTTCCGGCATTGCATTCATATATTTTGTTGGTCTTTTTTTGCAATTTGTTGTTATAAATGGTTGGATTGCATTTTTCTCTTTTCCTTGACCACGCCAGTTTTCTGTCGCATTTAACGATGAATCAGAATCATTTATATCACTTCGGGGATCACTATATATAGAAGGTTCATTTTTAGGACAAATGATTGATATTTCATCATGGCAATAATTTTCTATTGCCACAGATTTGTCAACAGAATTGTCAATTTTTTTTTTCGTGGTTAATTGATTCTTCTAATGATTCAGTTAAATTGTGTTCAGTCTGTATTGCCTGTTTGGAAGCCTCATTTCTTATCATTGAACTTTTTAAAAGTTTTGCATTTGCCTCAATATTACATATATGCTTTATTAAAAACCTGTCCATTGTCATTGGGCGTACATCATATTTAAGGATGTGTGTCTTAAGTTCTTTAAACTCATTTTCTACAACAGCTGAACTTGCAACATCATATGGCGAGTGAAATTTGTTTCTCATAACATTTGTCCAAATTGGAAAATCTTTACAAAGGCGTAAAATATTTAAAGCTAGATCTGGAATAAAATATGCAGATAATCTATTACCAGCTTTTATTTCTGATTCTAATTTACTCCTTTCATAAATTTTTTTCAAATATTCATCAATTTTGCTAACTGTTTGTGAACAAAAATGATTATCATCATCTTTTTCATCGCTATAATTTATATTGTTGTCTGTATCATCTACCTCAATATCATTGATGAAAGTACTTTGTGAAGAAATTCCTCGTATTTTCTCTAAAATGAACTGTCGGTAACTTTCAGATGGTGTTTGAATCGTTTCAGACCCTTCAACCCACCCATCTGTTTCACTAAGTGTGATTGTGTGTTATTATAATCTTATGTATTTTGAATACAAGACTTTTACACGGAAACATTATTCTTTTCAAAGTATCTACCTATTACATAAAAAAAATATTCTACCTATTACATAAAAAAAATATCACATTTCACAACTATAACTTATAAGTATCAACGGCCAACGCGACTATACTCACGAATAATACCATTAAAAATTAGGAAGACCATCCCAAGGCCTAATAAAGTGGCTGGGCAATATTTTTTTTTACTCTTCTTATGGTCAATAACTCAACATTAGCTAACGTGCAGTTTATCGCCGATCGGATTGCCGGAGTCGATCGGCCAATGCCAGTGAATTTACGCCCACGCCCGACATTTATTTTATTTCTAAGTTTTCCAAGAATTTAGCTTCTAAAATTACATGATTTATTACTGTATTTCTGTTTACTTGTTTTAGGTTTTATGTGGGGGAGTTACGCGCTTTAAAAAAATTACTGCTCCCCTAATTCTTATTTGCCGAATTTTATTATGGTTTTAAAATTGGCCTTGGCTTATGGGGTTTTTTGGTTTTTAACAATTGCAAAATAATTCTTACAATTTATTTGGAGTCGATCGGACCACCTCTGAGGGTTGCAAGAATTTGCCTCTCACCCCAAAACAAACAATTTTTTTCCGGACAACAGAAAACAGCATATCAACCCTTATATAATATTTTATGTAAAACTATAAGACATAATTTATATTTTAAAGCAGTTGCAGTTATTTTTTAATTTTTTTATCATTCATAATATTAAAAACTATTATTAAATTTGCTATTGTTGAACTTTTTGGTACATTCGATTATGTGAAATATGGCATGAGTAAATTAAAAATTATTACATTGTTGAATACAAAACTAAAAATGAAGGACATGTTTATAATAAATTTAGTTCCAGGCTAAACGGTGGGTCTAAAAATGTAATTATATATATTTTTAAATTATTTAAGCCCAAAACAATATTACATAATTAATATAATATTTTTTTGTATAAATTACAAAATTTGTAAAAATCCAGGACTCCATATTTAAATGTTGTGGTAAGGGGGAGACGGAGTGAAATTGCCACCCCCCCCCCCCAACACAAAATTGTTTTTTCCGGAAAAACTAAAGGTATGCAAAATCTGAAAATTCCATAGCCAATTATAGCAAATTAATTGCAAATTTCCTGTGAAATCCCGGAGTCCCTAACTGAAAGTGGGGGGGGGGATACCGTGAAGTTGCCCCCTAACACAAAATTGTTTTTTCCGGAAAAACTAAAGGTATGCAAAATCTGAAAATTCCATAGCAAATAATAGCAAATTAATTGCAAATTTCCCGTGAAATCCTGGAGTCCCTAACTGAAAGTGGGGGGCTAACTTCACGCACATGGTCGACCGGTCGCATTCAGACGTTTTTAGAACGACTATAATCGCGTTCGATTTTCTCGATTGCGTATATTTTTAACAGTGCCAGCACAAGATTTTTATTTCGACGAAATATTTTCTAGTGTTATTATAATATAACAAACCGTTTTCAGCACGAGTCGAGTATAAATAATTAATTTTGTCCATCGTGCAGATATTTTACATTTTATTTCATTGCAATACATTAGTTTTACGATATTTTGTTGATTCGTAGGTTTATATACTTAAACATTCATTTTACCTACTGAACACGTCATGCTAATACAAGAATCGTACCATAAAATTGTTATTGATAAATTGATAATACAGGGATTTGCGTTCAGCGATAGGTACGCGAATACGCGATATTTGGTCGGTGATGATTCCATCGACCATATTATGGTCCTTACAAATATTCTGTTAATCGCATCGCGAAATCATGTTGTGGTATCGTTTTTATTATAATAATTTACCTATAATATGCATCGGATACGGATAAGATCAAACACATTATCCTCGCCGGTTCGCGTATACCTCCATATTAATGGAGTTCCATACGATTCGTTAGCTGCGATGCTTATAATTATTTGTAAGTAGTTGCAATTGTGCTGTGTAATAACGAAATGTGATGTCCCCGAACTATTTTGTATAGGCATGGGTATCATATTATTATACATTTTACACGTATTGATGAGAACCCGCACGGTCAGCTAAAACTATATCATTTACGCTCGAAATCCAAACAATTTCAATAGGTATATTATCCACTCGGACTTCACTGCAGCGTGCAGGATACCTATTGAAATTGTTTGGATTTCGAGCGTAAATGATAGTTTTAGCCGAGTTCGGTTCATCAGCTCGGACTTCACTGCGCGCACAATTCTATTAATAATAAGGTCTCACAAACACTCGATTACTACCAGAATATTCCTTTGTAATAACATTTCGAATAATCGTTGACGACATTACAAAAGCCCTTTTAAGAGTTACAATATTAAGAGAACGGGATATACAGTATAAGGTCTCAATAATGTTCACATTGCTTTAAGTATCCAAAGATTAAGTAGCATATTATAGTATATTATTATGCTTATAATATCAGTAGTTGTATACTTGAAAATAATATCATACGTTTTATCTTTGGGTATTTACTTTTGGAATAGGAAATAATACTGAATTAATATTATAAAGATGCTTAAGATATTTGTTTTTAAGTTCTATATCTTATGTATTTATTATTTGTGAAAAATGTGCTTACTTATCATTTAATATACAGGGTGTAACAGTAAAAGTTTACTTATGTAATTACAATTAATTTTGTAGTAAGTGATAACTTTTGTTCTTATATCTATAACATATTATATTGTTTTATACTATAAAATTAACAACTCATATAGATTACGTCATAATATCTAAATATTTTTATACGAATAAAAATGATTACCTACTACATAGTTTATTTTCACTACATTATTATATTTCTATAAATTATTAAATGATCAGCAAAGAAAGTCAATTTTTTCCGACAGAATCTGTACGAGAAATTGAATACCTGCCTACTTATAAAAGCAAATTATTGGAGGCACAGAATTTAAAATGCTCATCGATATATCATAATTACATATATATCATAATATTATAAATCTAATACATGAATACAATTCGACTTTTTAGTTTTATTTCATTCATTCCGTGACCACGCAATTTTTCATAACGATTTATTTTTGATTACAAATGTTTAGGTGAAAGTAGCGATCAAGTGATTAGAAATGGTATTATTTGAAGAATCAGAAAGCACTGTGTTTTCTCTCACATGCATATGTGTTTAGTTTTCTTTATGGGAATAAGATATGAAAAAAAATTGATCTGCATGATGAATAATTGACTTCTTATTTTTTAATCATTCCAATATGTTTAGTACTGTACTAATATAATTGCTTGGTGGGATATTATGCTAATATTTGATGTTTTTAACCTTCAACCTACAAGGGGTTAGTTTGAAATGAGAGAAAATAATATATATTTAACAAACATAACTCATAAAAAAAAGTTTATACAAGTAATAGTAGTTTAAAATCATTGATTAAATGATGCGGAAAATTGTAAAACTTTTCAAATTAATTATTACTTTGATAAAGTTACATAAAAATAACGATGTAACACTCTTATAGTCTTATCTGAATTTTTAAACATGATAATTAATCCAATGTTTCAATTAATTAATACTACTTAGGTCATTTTGTTTTATTACGAAAATAGTTTGTTGATTAAGTATAATTACTTTTTAATTAATCATCGAATCTCAGATTTTTATTTTTCAAACTAAACATGATTTAGCTTACAGTTTTATTTTTAACTATTTTATTAAAGTATAAATTATGCGGTTACTGTAAGTTTTATATCACCAAAAAAAAACCATACTTGGATAGTTATATAATATATTATAATGAAAAATTAACGGGTTTTTTTTAAAAAAAATGTACATTTCAAAGTTATTGTTGTGTAATTTTTTTGTACCCTGCTAAGACCTAAGTCCCACAAAAATGATTTCATATTACTATATATGTATAATATAAATTACTCTTGTATAATGTATTTTTCTTTTGAGGGAACATCATGAGAAAATTATTATATACCGTTTACCTTGGGGCATAGAATATACGACAACAACGTCATCTAACATGAATTGTGTGACGTACGCACGTATGTAATTTTATTTTTACCATAATAGTTAATTTTACCAGTTTTGGTGAACTTTTGATGTGTCCTTATCCAGAATAATATAAACTATATTCTTCTATAGTCAAATAATATAATATATTATATCTTTTAAATAAAAATCATACGTATCGTTTAAACTAAAAAATATATTATTATTATAGGATTCACTTCAATTAAAATGTTTGAATATAAAACATATTTTATTAATTTATTAAAATATTGAAAACCTTTCGATACCTATTCAGTTATAATATTTGTATTTATAGGTATATGTATATTTAAATGTAAATATTTATAATATATATATTTAAACACAATAAAAGTTTATATTTTTTAGCAATAAACTAAATGTTAAACCAAAACCTAACTAAAAAGTAAAAACACATTTTATCGCGAAGGCGTTAGTACTCACTACCTATATTAGTTTTAGGTACACTGTTGTTTTAGGTATTGATTTTTATGGTTATAAGTAGGGCTAGGATTTTGTAGCATTTGCATTTTGTTTCATAGTACTCCAGGACATAGCTAATCAAAAACCAAATTCGATTCATTCATCACTGAGTTCAAATATGCAATTTTGTTTTTGCTTTTTTTGCTTTTTCTTGTGATATTTGTAAATAAATGCTTTTTGGTACTTTTTTGTCAATTTATTAGCTTTTTAAATAGTTTTTGTTAATTATACGCATATTTAACTTTTTTTAAACATTTACGTACATATTTTTCTAAATTATTAATTTTAATTGTAATTATTTGTATATATATATTTAATTGTATATATTTCGTAATTTCATAGTGAAATATCGCCTTATCGGAAAATATTTCTGAAAATAGATTCTTAGATTTTGTCAAAATGATTACCGAGTGGGGAGTAGAGGTTACGTAATACGTTGACTGTCTGGAGTCCAGACACAATGAGAACGATATTTATTGACATGTTTACTATGTCTAAATTTACAATAATATTATTTAGCATTTACTAATTATAGGAATTTCTATGGGGGTTTATATTCGAGTGCTAGTGTACGGAGTATTGTCGATATATGATTGTGAGATATTAAGATATCTTATTGTGTTATTGAATATTTATAGAATAAACAGGTACCTAAAATTTAATAAAACAGTTTTTAGTTTACTTTTTTCAATATTTATAAATTGCGCTTAGTTGTTCTAAAAATTAGTTTTTGTGAACATGTAAAAATGTGTTTAATAAATTATTTTTTGATATTAAAAATATTTTTCAGCTAAACTTGAAAATTTTCAAGTCTTTTTTAGTTGCATTTTCTTGGTTAAAATGCTTTTTTTTGTAGCATTATTGGCAATTTCTTAATTCCTTTATTGTAGGTTTTTAGTGCTTCATTTTCCTAGCCCTAGTTATAAGTTTTAAAATGTTTACACGTTTTATTGATAACAATTATTCAAGAAGTGTGACGTGCTTATTCAATACCGCGTATGCACAATAGGCCATATGGACAATGGGCAATGGGCATATGGTTATTACATAATACAATGTGAGCTTCGTTAGGCCCACAAATAAAAAATGTATTATAGGCTAAACATGACTTTTGTCACTCAAAGTCGTGTACATTTTTGACCTTACAAAGAAAATAGAGAATACAAACTAAATTATGACACATGCGTTGAAAGGAAAAACAATTTATTTTTTCTGGATATTATCCAACATTTTTCACTTTATCCCGTCTCCCGGGTAACGTCGTTAATAGTCTACAGGCCACAGAAATGGAGCTCAGTTTCCCGCGATCCCTTTGACAATTGAGATTCAATTTACCTGCAATACCTTGCAAAAATAAACCAGATAAGATAAAGACGTTCCACAAAAGCAATACGCTCTATGTGAACTGTTATTTTTGTTTGAAATATAACTTTATTACATTTTCGTCTAAGAAAGTTCAATATGAAAAAAAAAGTGTCGTGGGCTGTACGAAAACAGTTTTTTAATACACAAACTAAATACAATGAGATAAAATCAGTGAAGTACTTCCAAAACCAAAAAAAAAAACACTTAAGCCCCCACAAAAGTTGTTTTCGAATGTAGAGAATATATAAATTTCAAGTTATAATACATTTAAATATTCCGTTCAAGTGGATTATCTAGTCGAAGTCCTGTAATTATTTCACACTACAACATATGTTCATGTCTATGTAATACCACATAGATAATAATAGACAGTAATTATTATTAACTGAAATGTTCATGCATTGAACCAACGATATTTTTCTACCAAATGAGTTGCATGAAATAACAATAACATAAACGGTGGCAGGTTGTCAGAATCAGTGTAAAGCGTCTTTCTTATATATGTAAAAACTTTGAATCAAAGACGTGTACAAAAATAATACAAAAATAAAAAACAAATTTAAAACATGCGACACAAAAATGTTAAAAATACACCAGTAGCAATATTATACTGATTACTATAATATGTATACCTAAAAATAATATTATTAAAAGTACATTACGTATATTATATTAATTATAAAAAATAAAAGTGGAACATTTTACATTTATACGAACCAAATTTAATATAAAACCCAAAAGATGATAAATAAATTATTACGTTTTAAATAAAAACAAAGTATTTTAATAATGACCTAGTTGCTTACGAAGCATAACATAATTATCGCAGCGGGACTGGCTTAAAAATTGATATATATCAGTGTTGTATATACATATTAAATGGTAAGACTTAGATACAAAAAAGTAATACCCGAAACATTTCAGAATGAAAATAAGAACAAAAAGTTATAAACATATTGTGTTTAAAAAAAAAATATGTTCGGTTAAACAAATACCTAAGCTTATATCACAGAACAATTTTTAATTTTTTAATTTCACACTAAAAGCGTCTATGGTTCTTAAAAGACAAAAGTAATTTATCACCGAAATAAATTATGTATATTTTTGCTACCTATACAATATTACGTATTATCTCGAAAAATAATTTTTATAACTGTATGAAACAAAAATGAAGTAAAAAATGTAAACTCTGAAATTAAATTATAATGTAAAAATAAAAAATGTTATGCCTGCCTACGTTTTATTTATATAAGATATATTATTAGTATTACAATTTTATTACGGAGCAATTGAATATACATTAAAACGCTTCGATTGAAAATCAAATAAATTGCATTCAACCAAATCATAGGAAAGCGAAGGAACATGAACATTTCTTTTCGTCGAACTCAAAGCAAAATTGCTCTCGTTTTTCCTCCTGAAAGACCTTTGAACCAATATTATAGTGTACAAAAAAACCCTATATCATAATACACGTATATAAAAACGGTTCAAATAATAAATAACAAGACGCGAAAATGTGTTTCTCCGATTGCGCCTTGTGAAAATTTAAACCGGTCGCGTGTAAGGTAACATAATATTATAAAGTAAAAAAATGTGTATATTTTTTTAATACCATCCGAGATCGGACGAATTTAATGAATATAGGAGCTCCGACTGCAGTGGGCATATATATATTATATAGTATATACATATATTATATACCTACGTGCGTATGAGTTCTGCAACGTATAATTTTGATAATGCCTACACACATCTTTGCACCGTTTATTTACACCATACACTTATTAGCGCGCGACCGTGTCAATTAATAATAAGCAATAATAATAATAATAACGATGGTAAATCTTCGGAATATAATATAGAAATGTCGAATGTGGTTTTTAATAAAAAAAATAATAAAAAAAAACTGTATAAAGAAACGAAAATGATCGTCGAGCCAGAACGTCTGTTTACGATGCAATAATATAATTGCAGTGCATGTTTAAAACTCGTGTATGGGTAGCTATGTGTGTACTAATAATAATAATTATTATCATTATTACTTATGTACGCGTTTCGGACGTTAAGTCCAACGCGCGTGTCGCATTTACACACAAACAGTAATTATTATTACTCGCCGGTACGAGCGAAAGCACATGATATAATACACATATTGTGTGTGTGTGTGTGCGTGTGTGTGTGCGCGTTGAGCGCAAATTATTATTAATAAATAATATACCTATACGTTTTTTTTTGCTATAGCTCTTGGATTCGCTATGATGATGATAATTATTATTATTATATATAGATGGTCGGTAATGCCGATGGATAATAATCAATAAATGCCACTAAAACGGTGATGCGAATGATCGTCACTTGTATAATTAATACCTAGTCAATACAATATATTTTCTTATACGAGCTGCCATTCGAGTTTTTTATTTGTATTTCATGAAGTAAAAAAAAACTTACTCTCGTATTGCTTTTTAACGGTACAAAAGTTTTCATAGTTTACAGCGTTCACATAATATTATACATATATTATTATAATATAGTTTAAAGCAATAAATTAATATTACGCGGTTTCCGAGTGCGTATGCGATAATAATAGGATTCCGGATGCAGTGGCATTTCAGGAGCCACAGAGTTCTATAAATAATATGCACACACAGAGTGTATCCATGGAATACTTATGGCAACTTGTTGTATACACCGAAGGCACCTATTATGTGGATATCCGCGACGAGTGATCAGCGACATTCGTGTTGCGTTTCGTACCGTTTTTGGGGCTTGAGTTGTTGGTGGAACGCTGTATTATATTGGGTATACAAAACAATATCGTTATTGTGCCACTAAAATTAAATCATCTATTTCTTTTGAAACACTAGATAAGACGTCTTAATATACGCCTGTAGGCCAAATCCTGTTTAAAAGACGAATCCTGCATTCTGGGGGGGGAAAAAAATGTTATAGCTAGAGCGCGGATATTTAGGTTTTTACATATTTTTATTGGCTCTATGCAGCTCTACGAGGATGAGAAATGTGGACGATCTATCCATCACAGAGTTCATAAGAATACATTTATTTTGCATATTAAAATATATTTTGGACATTAGAGAATATTAATTGGCCTATCTTACATATTTTAAAACATATTCTATTATTGTTCATAAAACATCATGTATATTGTTATTTTCTCGATTTGTGATTTTTTCTAGCAACAATATTTTCTAGGCAAAAATAAAATATAATTTGATATAAGAATGATAACAATCAAAAATAATTCAGTCATCTACTTGTTTGTAGTCAAATTGGTAATTTTGGTCATTCTGTTCCTCTCAGTCCGTGATTGTACCCATAGAATATCGTATTTGATAACTGATAATGTGATAAGAATTGTTTTTACTTTTAAATTGTTTAATATTTTAATGTTCAATATCTTACGATTTATTTTAATTAATTGTAATATTCATTTTTATTTTTTAAAATACCAAAAATGAACAACAGTTTAAAACATTTACAACAGTGGATAGAGCCGTATTAAAAATATTTTTTTATATTATTTTATATACCTACCTAAGTATGAATTACATCACATGTTGTATATTCAAATAACTTAGCTGTCACCAAAGGGCATGCAAGTTATGTATTGTTTTTATTAAAATATTTTTATTTTTTATATTTTACTATTTCATTATATTTATATACCTATGTATGAATTGTTTTAAATTTTTTATATTTAAATAATTTACCTGTTACCTACCAAAGGAATGATAGTGTAAGTATACTGTATAACTGTAAAGTTATATATTGTTTTTATTGAATTATTTTGAAAAAAAAATCATATTATTTTCATATTTAGAGAATATTTTAGGGTTTTTAGAGCATATTAGCATCATAGTTTAAGCTTTTAAGAACCTAAAAATCCGCGCTTTAGTTATAGCCATTTCACACGAATTTTGGTAAAATAAATAATATTAATAATATTAATAATTTTAAAATCTTTGAAATAGCAATAAATATCCACAACGTTTTTTAAATTTAAAATACATTTCTGTTATGTGAGTGTTTTTTTTTTTGACAATCTACTCATACTTTTTTGGATTGAAAATTGTTCGTAACATATCTATTTAAATCGAAATTATATAGGCAGCAATATAATAATATCTTTGATATATTATTATGATCTTATTATACCTTCCGTAATACTTATTGACTTGCTGTAGTTTCTTTGTACTCGAAATCCATTTTTTCCTTGTGAAATTGAATCATTTCCGAGATTGAAAAGTTTAAAAGCATTATCATCAATTTCTATTAAATTATCATGTCCCCATTAGATATAGTAAGGGTTATTTTACATAAGTCTATCGTTCCTTCTAAATAACTGTCAGTTCAGTTTCCTAGACTATAAATGTTCTTTGATTTTTCCACTTACTTTTTGAGGCAAACCTGAATTTATTTTAATTTCATCTTAGTTTTATTTTATGATTTTAATAGCAGCACTACCGCACTATAATATTATTATAATCATAGGTTTTAAGTTTGGTTAGTTCAGTTCGGACATCAATAAAATTGTATATGTTTGGATGAGAACATTTAAATATTTAGTTAAATTCAAATGAAATGATTCACAGACTCACAGTTATTTGTTGTCCTGTTGGTTGTCGCATTAATCTCATCCCAAACATTAGGAGTAAATATATCATCGATCTGGATCAATATGTGTTTAGAAATGGTTGTAATTTCGTAATATCTTCAATAAAACACCGATCAATTTCATGTGCTTAAAAAAAAATGTGAGCCATCAAATACTATCAATAACTATTATTTCTTAATTTTTAATAATCATTTTTCGGAAAACGTTATTATAATTTTACTCGGACTCACTTTACCTACCACGTGAAGGTTCTTCGGGCTCAGCTTACTTGTAGATAATTTGCGTCTAATTATTTTGAGAGTCGCATTATTTAGCCTCAAATATTTCAGCTAGTATTGATATCATCAATCACACGAAAACACCATCTTACATACCTAGACACATTATGACGTAACCTATAACTTGATGGGCCAAAAACTTGAAACCAAACTCGAGTGTATAAATAACTATAAATGTAATAAAATGCCCAACAATGCAGAACAAAAGGCGTTCAGACTGAAGTGCGCCCTTTTCTACAATATCGGTTTTAATTATTGTCAAAGAACAAATTTTTTCCCCAAATCAGTTTTCCTCCTCCGCCGAAGTCGTTATGCTGCGCTCTGTTGAGTATTCGTTGAAGTAGGTGTAATAGGTACTCGTGCTCGTGGATACGTCATTTTCCGAAGACGAAATGCGGTCATGTATCCGAAATTCGTTTTGTAATACGTACTTTGCTGTCATAAATGTCGAAATGATTTTGATTTTCTTGCCCGTAAGTGTCGTTTAGTGCCAGGGTGTTATAAAAAAAAATTATAGTTTCTGTCTCTGTGGTTTGTATAATGCGTATTGTAACGTCAGGTCGTCTCGTCCGGGACGGTTTCGATTCGTCGGACGTGATTCGACGGGAATAATTGTTTTTCGCCCCCTCGGAAATCGCTGAAACCATATAATATGTACGGATTCGTTTGGTTTTTTTTCCCCGAGCGGTGGCGTAGGCGGACAATAAAGTTTCGCGGCCATTCCGGATTAAATGAGGATTTTTTTTTTTTGTTCGCCGTCGTCGTTTGCGCCGGGCCACAATAATGATTTATCACAATAATAAGCGTACAACACGCGTCTTTATTGTGATGCAGCATTATTGCTTCGTATTATATTGCACGTATATAGCGTTCTGTTTTCGTCAGATCCCACGATTGTGTTTATTCCGGCCTGTATAATAATATTATTATATTATAGGTAGTTGCGCGGTATTGTGTTGACGAACCGTTTATCCGGTTGCAGCTGCCATTTTTACGTTAAACGCGTCTCACAGTAATATGCGACTGCAGCCGCCTCCTGTAAACGCGTTAATATTATTATAATGATAACTCGGAAACGTCCACGTCTGGTTTTAACTTCCGGCATTTTCGCACATATATCGAGCTGACATTGCGTACGACGATGATAATAATATTATACTTGTTGAACGCCGAACGCGTATTCCGTCCCGGGACGTAGGTCGTGTACCTTCGGGCCCTTTGCACATCGACCGTTCCTGGAGCAGGGAAAGTATATTCTATTTTTATCACATTTTCATACATTTTCGTCCGCAACCACCGAAAGCAGAACATAATAACCTGAAAAATAAAACGTAGGTACGCTGGTTTTAGAAAAATCCCTTCAACTGCGTTTGGTAGGTACCTACATGCGCTGTAATACAATAATAAATCCTAACTTGACATTTTTTTGCGATTGTGCATTACTTAGCGTATGTATTCGCAAAAAAACTTTTAAATTATCATTACAACATTATAGTACGTACGGAAACAAAGTGCAGTGGAACAATAATAATTCTCCTGTTGCAGATTATTGAATCGCGTGGTCCGTGACCAACAACACAGCATTGTATTATGTCACGACATCGCACCGCAGCATAATAATATTGCAGTAGTTGTTCACGAATAATGTCAATGAGTATATTATAATATTATGTCAACCGAACAGGGCTGATATTATACATAATACGATGACTTTGATTGTTTCGACTGCCGTCGCACGGGTGCAACAATATTATAATGCACGTCCAACACAGCGCGTATTACAGCTGCTCTATTATAATGTCTATGGGCGTATCGCGTCGGTCTTTCGAAACCGCACGCAACACGTCGACGGCAGCGTTTTAATGCATTTTTTTTCACGTGCAATTCGTATTCGATTTCGTATTATACATAATATATTATATACTTTAATATTAAAGTATACTATCATCGTTTGGAAATCAAAAGAATTCGATTTCTCCGACGCCCGCCGTGTGCAGTACTACCTACCTATAGGTAATAAGTTTATACATTACAATAGCACGGGTGGAATCGTGTTGATCTAAGAAAAGGAATACCTCGAATATGCATAAACCACTCGCAAGGTATAATAATGCAAAGGTATTTTATAATGGACGTAAAGTTTACTCATATTGTGTTCGAGTCACCGCCACCTCAGATCTCTTGTACGGTCACTATAGGTATAGGTATTAACACGACGTGTCTGCGTTCAGCGGTGGCTACGTACTAGGAAATTCGAAAAAAAAAGTCGAGAAAGGCCAAAAGGTATGTCGTAACCATATTTCAGACGAAAGATAAATTCGATAGCATACCGTTCGAGGATGAGGAGTATGGTCGCTCGTCTACCTCTTCTCGCAGTTCTCGTACCACACACCCTCGACATTTGATAAAGAACTATCCCTAAACCGCGCTTGCTGACGGTATAAGTATGCGTTTTATAAGGGTACTTTGAAATTTCTCGACGGTTTACCAATAATTTTTCCTTGCTCGCTCACCTCGGATAAAAGCTCAAAAAATTACATAAGTCACGCCGCCTTACAAACTACATGATTTGGATCTCCGAACGTTATGCCTATCGCTATATTATACTGTTTTCGCACAAAAAAGCGTTTACAAACAAGGACAAACCAAATTATTGATATATAATCGGAATCTAAAAACCAAACGTGGTCGCATATATCACAATATATACATTAACAACATACCACACTGCGTTGTCGAAAAAGTCTCGCTCGTCGGACAAGTTAAATTTTTCCATTTAACTTCTGACCGCGTTTACCAGCACACAGTTTGACATTATAATAATATATTATAATAAATAGGTGATAAAAAAATAAGTTTACGTGCTATTTAATGTTATTGTATACAAGCACACTGCACAGTCATTCGGTTCTTCGGTTCAGTGGTTGCAATATAACAACTCCCGCAGTCTTAAACAGCCCTCTTGGCCTCATTTGCTATCTTTATGTTCACTACTATGATTTTTGTATCGAAATCGGGGTGTTAAAAATCACACCCCCCCCCCCACAGTCGATTGCCCATGCGCATACAGGCACAATATAATACCGCACCATTTATAATATATTATAAATAAACTAAAACGCGTGCAGCAACGTCGGCGTGGATGTACACGATACAAAACATTATATATTATGTTGTTTCGCAGCGATTACGATTATTTATAGTTGTTTTTATCATTTTCTTTTTCTTATTTCTCGTACACTCCATTATTTCGGTGCTGCGGCGTTCGTCTGTCATTGTTCCGTTTTGGCATTTACTCTATATTATTATTATTTGTCATCGTAAGCTCCGAGCGCTATATATATATACCGTGTATGCGGGCTTATCGGGGGAACATATAGAAAACTGCCGGCGGTGTGGGTGTACGTGTGCACCGTACAACACGCACTCACATGTGGGTGTATGTCAGTGTGTGTGTGTGTACAGGGTGGGAAGTATCGTTTCAACGTGTCGTTATGTGGTCACGGGAAACCTAGATTTCGCTCACCACCCTGTATATACTATTATGATATGTGCTGAGGGGGGTGCGATCGTAACGAGGCGTGACGCGCGAGCGGGGGAGGGGAAGACTTGTGATAAATTTGAGCTTTAACGTGCGGAAGTTTTATGGCCGAAGACGAACTACACATTACACATAGATATGTTATATTATATATACGTCTTGTGCGTCCCGCACACCGTTCCGCTGTATTCGCGTTCACCCCAAAGGCGATCGCGTCTTTTGCAGCTCTAAAAGCAGCCGTGTAAAGGAGTATCTCCGCTGTTTGGTGCGCTCATCATCGGAAAATCGGATTGCCTTTTTGTGTTTTTATTCGTGTTTCATAGTCATTGATACTAGAACGTCATCACCTCGGCTCATTCGGTTCATCTTCATTCGGGCACCAGCAGAAGACCTTCCTAAAACATACATATTTAACCATTTATAATACATAAATACATATACACACACCATGTGTAATAATTATAGATTTATAACCTAATAAATTATGTCCAACGGATTTTCGAATTCACGGTGGAAATTAAATTTTTTTGAGAATCTATTTTTTATTACCGAACTATTATATTTTGATGGTAAAAAAGTAATTTTATGCATCTATCAACTTAGCTCAATCAAAAAAAATATTGAAATGCTTTTAATACCTAGGTAAAATAAATTCAAATATTTTTAAAATGATATCACATGTCTATAAAAAAAATAATGTAAATATTTGCTAAAAATGTATAGCAATTACAATATTGTTTCTTTTTGAATAAGGTAACAAAAAAAAATTGACGTTATATAAATATTTCTATTTGTTTGTAATGTTTTTCCTGTTTATTTAGAAAATGACAGGGAAATTTCTACTATAGTCCCTTCCAGAGTACCAACGTCCAACTAACATAGTTACATCGTTCTAAAACCAATACATTTCTCTGCTCAGAATTTAAAACAACTTTTCTCTAATATCAATCTTTCTTAACAACTAATATAGTATACGTTTATTGATATAGCAATTTAATATCCTTTGAAACTTGGTTTTAATAAAGGCTTCACATATTTTGACTGCTATATGCTTTGCTGAATAATAATATGCTACTTTCTTGTTATTGTTAAATTTTTTCTATACCTTTTATAAAGTTTAGATAAAATATTTCTTATTGTTCAGAATATCAATATCAAAAAATATATATGTATTGCCAATATTGTTAGCTGTACACAATATAATTTTTTGTTCTGATAAATTTGAGTTTTTCATAGTAACGGAACAAAAGAAAGGTTACACCGTTACACTATCACTATTCAGTATTCACCATTAAGTACAATATTACGTTTAGTTTTAAACAGAATACCAAATAAGCTTAAAACCATACAAAACGAAAGCATATTTAACCAATAGGTGCATCTGGAATTGTACCTGTAATAAAATATACAATTAACATAAACAAACACTACAATGCAGACTGCAAAAACGTTTAAAACGTTAGTTATTTCACGATTTAATTTTTTCTCAAAAATACTTGTGTTTCATACAACCACTAAACTTTAAAAAAATACTATGCAAAAAATGGTATAAGCATACATTATCATGAATTTGCATAACGATTTTAAGAATTTGAACGCACTTTTTTTACGAGTTCTTTACAATAGTTATGAGGTCATCATAATCCCCCCCCCAAAAAAAAAAATATTTTTAACTGAAAAGAAATACGTTACCCGTCGGACCAGCCAATTAAGTTTTTGACCCTTGAATCGGCGAGGGATGACTAAAGAGCACTTATTAATCATCTTCACTCATGAACCCAAAAGGGTTTTCATTAAAACTGTAGGAACTAAATTTGATTTAGCACATTCAGGAAATCCTATTATTAAAAATTTTAATTTGTTGAAATAACTTCACTTTTTATATAACACTAAAACCGATATGAGGACGTATGAATTAGCTACATTTTCGTAAAAAAAAAACCTGTAAAAATGCCAAATTTTTAATACTATAATTTATTTTGGGTATAAGATGGTTAGCGAATGTTACGAATTCATTTTTAGTTAAATTAATTTTTTTGCAATATTAACATTTTTGACTAAACGGCGCTGGAGATTGTTAGCGTGGTTTTTTGTATACTATTCTGGACTTGTGCACATTTTTAAATGTTAATCATATTCGTGGCTTTATTAAGTCTAAAAATAGGTTATTTAAAGTCAAGTGAGGCATCTATATAAAGAACGACGTCATACGTATTGATGGTTTGTAGAACTTTATTCTAGTAATATTTTCAATGTAAAATCGGTCGATAATAATAATTACCGTACAATAATACGCATATTTTGCATCTTTTTTTTATCCCAGACTCGTCTTTTATAATATAATACATAATATATAAATGTACACTCGCTCACACACACACACACACACACACACACACACACACACACACACACACTTGAGGTGTCCTCGTACACGCGTTATATTGTTCGGCTCACCGTAAAAACAAATCAAAGTGTGTACAATAATATACGTCCGCGTGTAGCGATTCTTTCGTTCTAATTGATCGCGGTGCAGCTCGCTTACACACATATATTATACACGCGCTAACGTGCGGCTAATTGGACAGGTCGGATCGTTATTGTAATAAAATATAATAATAATAATAATAATAATAATAATAATATGTATGGCGTGCTCGATGTCGTCGTCGTCGTGTAAAATAAAATATTATTCCGCGGCGTTGACACACGCGAGTAACTTTCGAGTGTGCGATGTTCGCGACGCGACAATACGTATATTATATATAATATATATATATACGACGACGACGACGACGACGCTTGAATAACATACGCGCGGGTTTCACGCCCAAGCTGCAGGTCGCGTTTTGGTTATTATAATATTTTGACACGTGGCTTGTGTCATCGTCAGCCGTCTCTCTCTCTCTCTCTCTCTCTCTCTCTCTCTCGGAGTGCCGTCTTTCGGCATAGGTATACGGTAGGTATTATGTCTCTTCGGTCGCCGCCGCCCACATATGAGCTTCGGTCTTTTGCGACTTTTGTGTCCTCTCAGCCAGAGCTCACGCCTGTTTTTTTTTATTTCCCGAGGCATCCCCGATGATTGACGAATTTAAAAATTGCATTTATGTTTATTTACGATGGATTTACAATATTATTGTTTACGATTTGACCGAAAAAATTTCAGTACGTGGAGGGTATGGAGAACTCCTCGTACGTACACAATAACAAGGTAAATTTAAATCTATAGTGTTATTTGTTCATTTTTTTTTTTATTACAAACCTATACCTATATTACATAATAATATGACACCATCTATTAATGACGATTTAACAATAAATGTAAATGATTATGGATATGCATTTGATACTGATATAATATTTAAAAATGTACAGGATAAATACCGCTATATTCATTTTTCAAAGCCTTTCCAGATTTTCGTTCTGGATACATCAGTCCTGCCCATCGTCGGCAAACCGGAAAAGAGTCTCATTTTTTCATACGCAACACTGCAGGCTCCGGCTGACTGGCGTGAGGTACATTAAAATAACATATCATCAAAAGTGGCGATATCGCATGACATTAAATGGGCCATGAGTGTACTATATACGCACGTTTCACTCGAAATATTATGTGCGATTTTTCCCAGGTGTTATTACAGACGACACTCCGTATATTACGACAATATATTAGTTTTCCCGCGTCTATTGTCTTAATAATATTTGACTTTTATTAATCCTGTAAGATTTTCGGGAGCAAAGTTTTTAATTTTTAATCGAACGTCATCCTAACCGACTGAAAACAGGTACCAATAAACTGCTAAGAACTGATGTATTACAAAGTAAAAAACAAATTAAGAAACTTATAAAGTTCTATTTTGGAAATGTCAACAATATTTTTAAAGAATTTAAAAGATTTTGTACAACTAAGCCACACTAATATAGTAATTTATAAATCCTAAAATGTGTGAATTATTTTTACGGAACGCTCCGGTATAAAAACGCGACAAGTTTGCGATTAAAACGACTATATTAGGTACACTCCAAGAAGTCCACTCAATTGATTGCGTAAACAAATGTATAAGTGACATTTCACATGTACATGCGTCAGATGATTATATTGTATACTCTAAATAAGTTATTTACCTCTTTCATGTTCCGGTTTTTTTAAAATTTTTATTCCTTTTTTTCGTTTTATATGCCTTATTAAAATTAGCTAGGTCACTTTAATAATTAAAACAAATTTGCGCTTCCCCCTACCCTTAAAATGTGCAATGTACATTGTGAAGCGACGAAAAAAATGAAAAAATAACACGCGATGAGTCTTTTGAAACGAATTTCGTATACATATTTCCATGTGTATGGGTAATATTATATAGTAAAGTTTACCCGCTTTTAGACTCAACAACAAAGTTTTGCAAATTACGATAAATTGATATTGGTTCGGGGTTAGATGTCTTACGGCGTATATGATTATATGAAGTTTGTTGTTTTATTTTTACATATTAAGTGACTTTCAGACAAAACGTTAAGAAACATCCATGCACTCTTCACATGGGATAGATTTCATTGAAATACGACTTTAATATTAGACGAGTATAACTGTATAGAATGAGAGTGGATTGTAACAACAATAATACATAAAATGTTCAATAAAGAATTTTATTATTAGACTCCGCTTTCTCAGAACTCTTTGCAAAATCAAAAAGTTCTTAAACATTATATTATTATTAACCCGAAAATTCCGTACGGCATTTTAAGTACATAAGTGGATTTTCGACGATTCGTTTTTTTGTTATTATAATATAATCCTCGATGCGCTTGTACGGTTATTAAATAATAACAATACAAATATTATATATAAATTAAATTTATATAATATTATAATATTATATTGTTTATCTATTTTCAAACAATCAATTCTAGATTCTTTTAAAAACGGATTCCAAATTGATGTGATTTACACAGATATTAAAAAAGCTTTGGACAGAGTAAATCACAAATTATTAATATTAAAACTAAAAGCCTATGGATTTTATGATCCACTTCTTTCTTGGTTCGAATCTTTTTTAACAAATCGCACTCAATTTGTTAAATATGAAAACTTTATTTCGGATAATATCAATGTTGTGTCTGGTGTCCCACAAGGAGATCACTTATCACCACTACTTTTTTTACTTTTTATTAATGATATTACCTATGAATTAAAACATTCTAAATTTCTATAACTAGCAAACGATCTCAAATTATTTAATACAATTCGCTGTCAAAATGATATTATACTACTTCAAAATGATTTAAATTCATTTCAAAAATGGTGTGATGTAAATGGTATGTCTCTAAATATAGAAAAATGTGCAACTATTTCCTTTTCCTTAAAAAAAGAACCAATCACCTCTGATTATAAATTAAAAAATATTAAAATCCCACGAGTTAATGAAATTAATGATATTGGAGTTACGTTTGACTCAAAACTTAATTTCAAACTACATACTAATAATATTATTAAAAAATCATCATCCAAACTAGGATTTATCAAGCGCACTTGTAAAGACTTCCACGATGCTCATGCTCTTAAATTGCTATATTTCTCATTAGTACGCTCTCAACTGGAATATGCAAATTTGATTTGGCATACTAACTCTATAACCCAAAATAAAGACCTCTCTCAAATTCAAAATAATTTTTTAAGATTTTTAAGCTTTCAATGTCACATTTATAGAGCTCCTCATTCTGATTATAATATTATAAATAGGCTTTTCTCTATATTACCACTTGAAAAAAGATTTACACAACTAAATTTAAAATTCCTTTATAAATTATTACACAATATTATAGATTGTCCAGAATTTGTCGAACGCTTATGTTTCAAAATAAATCCCCTAAACTCTAGACAAAAACAACTTTTCTATCCACCAAACATTTCATCCAAATATATGTCATTCTCTCCTTCTAATACTCTAATGGCTATAGGAAACTCCATACATAATATAGATTTATTTCACTGTTCACTTAATGATCTCTCTTCATATATTCATTAATTTTCAACTCTTATGTCTTTTTTTCTATTTATATTATATTATACATTAATTAATTCAGTTTACACATAACTTGATTTATATTTATGTATTTTTTTTTCTCTCTTCTTTTTCCCCAAAGTAGCTACTAATGTAACTTATATATTTTAACTCTTATATATTTATTTAAAATGTAATTGGAATTTATTCCGTAATAAACAAACAGTATACAATATACAATATTATAAGTTTATTTACATTATCGACAACTGTTCAATATATTATCCACACAACTTACTTTATTTGTGCTCACGTAAAGTTGTGTTCGAAATAAAGAATGATTAATTAATATACGCGTCATGTGGGCAGTCGTGTACCTTGTATAGTACCTACCTTATGTGATGAGATTTGGGCGTTGATATTCGTGTCAAGATTTTGTGAACGGTAAATTGGTAAGTGAACATTCTGAAGTTTTTCGGATTCTATATAAACTGAACATTATAGTATAATACTATACTTAATTAATGTTTTAAGTTTACGTATTTTGAGTAAGTACACCAAATTTAGCTTACCTAGCCACCTAGGTACAAAAACTATTTTCTATGCCAAGTGGGTTATTTGCTTATGTGTATAAAAGTATTAAATTGCGTAGTTTTAAAAGATCTAGATTAAATTAACTATTTTATTATAGTTAATTAGTTAATTTAATATTATTAAGAAATTATCTTGTTTTCTTATTATTCAAAGTTCATTAGATGTCTAAGTGTTGTTAAAATAACAAACAGGAATTTATTCCTCAAAGTGAAACGAATCAAAAACTGTACCAACGGAATTTGCTTATTCATTTTAATAATACATCAGTAATCGGATGTATTTCACAGGCCCCACTTTGAAATGCGGCCAGCAAACGAGTACCGTCGATTGTAACTAACCATTCTCCAAAGCGGATAATAACAAACCACCCTTGTTTAAAAAATTATGAATACTGGGGAATTACCAGCAGTTTAAATTTGAAATTATGGTAGGCGTGAAACTATTGTACACATCGTCATCACGACCATGTCGTGGTGTATATAATTATTATCAATTTTGCAATGTTTTTTTTTTACCAAAATCGTTTTTGAGTTCATTACTTTTTTATTGAATAACAACAAACTATTTAATTTCCAATCAGATACGAGATATTTTTTGGAGTATTTTTGTGTATAAAAATTAAATTTCAAATGACTAGATATAAGTATTTAAAGTTTAGATAACAGCGAAGAAGACGTGATCATAATTTTTTCAGGTTACTTCTATACTACTTTACTCATCTAAATCCTGTCAACCTAAATGATATGTGTTTATATATATATACATGTATACATACAGTCGTCTAACGTTCCAAAACTTTACCACGTGCTGTTTGAGAAAGTTGATTGGCAAATCAAATATCATAATAATATAACAAAACAATATAATATTAACGCATAATAATTATAATATAATACTGTCGTCGTCGGCCGGCGAAAACAATGAACGGGCCTCCTATAATATTATACTATATAATGTAAGTACAGTGCCTGTAGGACACGTGTATATAGCATCGTCCGATGTGATATTATAATATTCAATTATCATTGATCATCGACCGTACTATCGATTCGATGGTATATTAACCGAATTCATCGGAGCGTATACTGGTTAGAGAGGGTTTGTGAGGGCTGGTGAGATGGCTGCAGTAAAGGTTTTGGAACATTAGACGATAATATTATGTATGCCTATTTCTCGGCGGGTCTCGGATAAACTTTTATCGGCAACATAGAACGTCAAACTCTCGCTAGAGATTATATAGATTTGACGTAGGTATTCAATAATTATTCAATAAATATTGTACAGAAAGCGTGTGCGTTTTTCTCTCGTTTGACGATTTATCTGTTGCACGTAATTAGAATTTCTGCTCGTGTGAGTTATGTGGCAACAATTGAGTGGCGCGGCCCGAGAGGGTTGTTGCGATACAATAATAATGTCTCACAGCTATAATTTGGTGGGGGTAGGTATCTCCTAATGGGTACCAACAAAGTATTGGAAATTTAAGTATTTTGTATTTTTTTAGAATGTATATAGTGTATATACTCTAGTTAAAGTTTAAATTATAATTTAGATAATATAATTAATACTAATTTATTAGCACTGATAAAGTCATTTTTCGATACAAATAATAATATCGATTTATTGATGTAAATAAATTCTGTTGGTTTATATCAAGACTCACTGTTAGATTCAGAGTTAAAAGAAGTCTAGAAGAAAAAGGCAAAACTTCGTTTCTAAAACGTCCAGAAAAGAGTCACACGATTAAGCGATTTTTCTGCGATCGCATCAGTTACTATTTTAATCCCTGTCATATAAAATAAAAAATATTCATTGTGTTTTTTTGGAAAATATATACAATATCTTTAAGCATTAACCCCCCGGTCCTTGTTTGTGTTGAAATATCGTACATCGTATGCGCATTGTCTGTTTAACTGCACCAAAATATCGGACATCATACATATCGAACAACAGAATGCTAAAAATTATGGAAAGGGACAAAAGATTTACCTACATTACATAGGTACCAAAAGAACTTTTAATACCAAATTATGGTTTATCTTGAAATAATAATTGTTATAATTTACATAATATTGTAAGTATCTATATAAAATTTAAAACGAATTGGGTTATTCAATTACATTTCAAACAAAAGTCTTAATACGTATGCATATTTTGATAAAAATCATTGGGTTGGTCGTGGTTTGAGGGTCACTTCAGTTGTTTGATATTGTCGTAATATACGCGTTTATATTTTCAAACAGAAATTCCTACATAATATTTTAAATTTATTTATTATACAACTTGCAAGCTTCAAATTTTAACCGGAAAGTCAGTAAACAACTCCCGCTTTTAAGTACTCTTATAACTTCTTCTAGTTATATTGTTAAATATGCTGACGTGCAAATGATAAACAATAATTCTACGTAAGCTAAACGTCGGGCAATGCGCAAACGACGCATAACCCAAAAATCGAACGATGCGCAATTATTTTACAATAAAGGTCGAAATGAACAATAGTGATGGGCGAACAATGTATTATAGGTATCATTCTTTAATCATGAATCATTATATATATTTCACAGATTGTAAAATTATGCATTCATACATAAGCGTAAAAATATACATATATATACCTATACTTCATAAACAATTTTATTATTATTAAGTAAATAATAAAATTAAATAATCTGTTATCACTGTATCAATACCATTATACATGTCTAGAGGCGCTGTCAGGAAAATGCATTTTGAAAACGAATAAAAAGTAATTATATTAAAATGTTACTGTATAGTAGAAGACTTCATTCTAATCTTATTTTTAAGTCTAATACGTGATTATTCAGAGGTCACATCTATTGGGGATAGCTGGCAAAAGTATAAAAATAAATTTACTCGAGTACAATATATTTTTTTTAAAATCCGCAAGAGGAACACAGGCACCCGCAGGCGAATACATTTTAAAAAGCAAAAAAAAATTTAATTAACAATAAAATTATGTTCTAATAATCTAATGGAATCGGGAACTACAATTTATGCCGATTTTAAATTCCCTAAAAACTCTTAATAATTAAGCTTAAAAGTGAATAGTTATTCAGATGTTATTTAGCGATTGCTGGATACAATTTTTAAAAAAATGCATAAAATCAAATTTTTTCTATGAAAAATTTGGGAAAAAGCCAGGGAAACTCAGATTGGTAAATTAATTCAAAAATAAAGAAATTAAAGAAACTATACAATTATTATTCTACGGAAATTGAGAATGCAATTCAATATGATTTTTAATTAAAAAAACGTATAACAATTAAGTTTAAAAAATCCGTCAGGTATGAAGTAAGTTACATTACAGTAGCAGTTGTCTAGTGTACCTCTATTATACTGCTTTACGCAATTTTAACTATTTTCTATGAGTCTTTTTTTATGGTTTTGAAAAGTTCTTTTCTGAATTTCTTATCTTAATCAAATTTGGGTTAAATCAAATAAAAATAAATTTTGACACGTTCGTGGACTTACGCCACATGGGAGATATGTCAATGTGGCTAATTTTTAGACAAACCTATATCGTTCATGATTGACATACTATATATCAGACATATTGTAGCTGTATTATTATCTTCATACATAATTTTGTTTTAACAATTAATATTAAATTTCCGTGGTTTTTAATGTATCAAAATTAAACCCTTAGATAAGTTAGTTTAAATCGTTGCATTTAGCTGAAATCACTGTCAACATTTTTAATTTGTTTATTTTTTTATTATCTATTTCCAGGAAATTTGTAAAAATTATTTTCCCTTGGCGGTGAACGTATATTATTCAAATTGCTTTTGCTCTTTGGTCTCTATTGGTTAGTGAATTGGATCCATGTAGAAAATTCGTATTACAACTATTTAATAGTATACATTTAGCCATTTATAGGTATATCATTAATTAAAATATGACTTGATATAATGACATTAACTGAATCAATTTTTAAATTTTTTTGGTCTTACTGGCAAAAAAGTTTGCACCAGCACTGGCGAAAAATAGTTTTCAATTCAAAACATTTTGTTATAACTATAATATACCTGAATAAGTTTGTAATTATATATGTTGTGTCACTGTCGTTTTGCATAATGCTCTGTAGTTTTTGAAAAGGATTAGTATTTCAGTTGGGATTGATAAGTAGAACAATTTTAAATTCTGAGTTATTTCATTTTACAATTATGTGAGTTTTTTTTGTTATGAAAAACCATTTTTGACAAAATGTTGTTTAGTAACTCAAATACTAATAACCGTTAATACTTGAAGTTTTCACAAAATTGTACGATAAATACTATACAAATAATATAACCATTTTCCATACAAGATAATAATATTTTCAAAATATGTTGACTCTTTTTGAGTTATTTATAGGCATAAGAAATATTTTTTTTTAGTTTCTATTCTAAAAATTTCAATTAAAAATTGTTTGGGTAAAAAAGCTTGAAAATTGAATACAAGGTTGCTCACAAGTAGTTAATATTGGAACCTAAAAAGCAAAGAATAACTATTTTGTTATAATTTAAAAATATTATTCGTGGGTACTTGATACTTTTGAAGTATAATATTAATTTTATACACACAATGACATTTTCAATATTTTTGGCAAAAGTTAATTTAACCTACTGTATAATATATTAATATTACTATACCTAATAGTAAAAAAAAATTACTTTATAATAGTAATATCAATATAGGTACCATCAAACTAAGTAATCTATAGGCACACGGACTGTCTTTGCTCTGAATCGTTTTTCATATTTAATGATTTATCATCGAATTCAAATTTAACACATATATTACAGGGACTCACTCGATCGCTTGTCCACTTTTTTATGCTGTCTGTTTTATTATTGTCACAAAATGCATGTTTTATAGGTTAGGTTAACCTTCAAAAATCATGAACTTTTTACCGCAACTCGCGTGATACGCGCATTAGTAAAATATTACAATAATCAAACATTATAATATAATGTCAATATTAACAATACAATAACTAGAGGTAAATTATATGAACGGTGTTTGACTGGATACGACGTATCTGGGTATGACTTACATGTTATGTATAGAATGAAAATACGATTTTGATTTTTAAGTTTCACCAGTTTTATCGTGGTGCAGTGGCAATAAAGGTACTGCACGCCTGCGCATGAATTATAAAATGTTTTTCGTGTTTATAATGCATGTAATAAGTTTATACTTTTCTCGGTCGTTTTCCGTCTAAATTGTAAGCATGTTTTGGGGCAATCGATTGTATTACTTTGTGTCTCGTTCAATGTTTCCACGACATTACACATTTACACGTGATTCCGTAGTAAACATTTCAATTAATAATTTCATTTAGTGTTTTGCATTATGTTACATTTAAATATAGCAGCAAAATGTCATATAGTTAGTGTACATCTACGGGTTGTTTGACAATTCTTATTACAATATAATTATACTATGATGCATGTGTGGTGTGTGTGTATTTATATTTTTAAATTAAACGTAAACAATCATCATATTTTTGTATGTGCACTTAAATAACGTACTTTTTATTATTATGTATTATTATTATTATTATTATTATGTACAGGATGATTCATCTAGCATGGTCGCCCACCACTTTTTCTTTGATTCTTGATTAATTCAAATTCGTAAATTTTTTAGTATTATACTGTATTTTGTTGCGATACAAACTCCTGTTTTTCAAATGAGAACCGTTCTTTTTTACAGTAATTTATTTAGTTATTTATAATTTGTTTTGATAATGTTGATGTATCTAATTAAAAATCTAAATGAGTAAGTTTTACAGTTATTAAAATGTTTGTACTAAGGATAAAAGTTATTGAAAATTGCTTTACAAAAATATAAAATGGATGTACTAAGATGGTAATATCGGATATAGCATTTATTGTACTTTGGAAATGTTTACAATTTATATGTTAATTAACATTGATATTTGATAAGATTAAAGATTAATAATAATCACAAACATTTTCAAATCACCAAATAGGCCCATACAGACCTATTATCATGGACCTTTTATCGTTAGTACATAAAGTTAAATAACTCAAAAACTACTCCTACAAACTTTGATTCTGATGCATCAACATTTTCAAAAAAATTATCCACTAAAAAATGCACAGTAGAAAAGTGGGAATTTGAAAATCAGAAGTTTTTATCTTCGCGGGACACTATTTAAGTAATGGAAAAAATCTTAAGAATTAAAAAATGTGGTCTTTAAGTATATAGTTTTAGTTTAAAAATCATATTTTGAAAAACTGCATTATTGAGGGGGGTAAGCATACTTGGCGATCACTTTGTTTATAATAAATTACAAAAGTATTTTTGTTAACCGTGCCCTTGTATTATAATTTATAATAATATAGTTAATTGATTTTACATTTTATTATTTTAATACTTACAATACACGTTTAACTTCACAAAACGATAACGTTATCGCAATAATAACTATTAAAAATAACTACGATAGAGCCAAGCTTTGGTGGGGCCAAGAATAAAATCATCTGCACCCTTCGTATATCACAATCACGATTCGACCACAATAACCAGTAACCGCAAATAAATAAACCATCCGCCACAACTTTGACAAGCATTCGGAATTTGATTGATGATGAAATACTGATAGCTATGACCAAAAAAAAAAAAAAAACACTTGAAAATATTTATCGTGAAACTCGTAGGAAGATTGAGGTTTGTGTTAAACCACTTCAGCGGGCGGAGCAGCTGTAGCGAGCAGCCCATACAGAGACCAACCCACCGGGAAGTCTCCAAAGTCCCGGTACCCCGCCGGGTCAATCCGGCCCTGCTTATTATGCAGTATCTAGCACGTTATTATTATTTATTTTTTTGTCCATACAAAATTACCTATTGTAAATCGCAGTTGCGAAGCAATAATCATAAAATATTATAATAATAATAATAATATCTATTAACATTATTTTATCAGTAAGAATCGCATACAGCCGGCGAAGATAATTCGTATCGATGTTGTGGATTGACAGTTTTAATTATAATTTATGAATAACGTGCATAAATTAAATTGCATATTATCTTAACGTGCTATTTAGATTTTAGATAATAAGTACATCGAACATCTGGAATATGCCACTGTTTATACATCGGTACAATCGCTCGGGTGGGTTCGTTGGAGGTGGTGCGTAGGCATTTTACAACACGGAGGCCGCATAAATGCATAATCATCGCATTTCATAATGATTATTATTTTTGTATACATCATTTTGAGGTCAGATCGTATTATTCGCATACGAATAAATGACACATAAATGTTATTTTTGGAGTTAATTACACATTAAAATGTTGCCTTACAATTTTCAATATTGTAGAAACTAGGATGATCTTTATTGAAACTGCCAAGTCTTGATTTAAAATATGAAAAATATTAGTCTAGAATGCCAAGCACACAATATAGAGAAATTCTTTCAAGCTACCACGATATATATACCATAATAAATCATCAATTCAAAATTCAAGGTTTCCAGATCATTATTGTCTAAATTATCATAGAAAGCAAATAAGGTATTATCAAAACTATTTCATCCCAAGTTTCATCGCTGTTCATTATTTCCTCGAAAATAATGGACATTTCTCAATGTAATCATATTTCAAATTATATCATACCACGAGAAGGTAGGTACTTTAATATTGCCTTTCCATTACAATGATCTAAAGAACTATTTATTTCAGATTCATAGCTAAAATTACATACAATTGTAAAACTTGCAATATAAATTATAATATATAGGTTCTTTGCAATACTAAAATTTCAAAAAATAATATCAAATACCTAAGACATATTATTATAGTATGAATTTTATAACTGAATTTCAAACAAAAATTATCCTGTTTAGCAATAACGAGTAGATAGGTAGGAAGATCTTTATCCGATAGTTATGTATGTGTGCACACATTTGATTAAATTTCTCATATTTACACAGACTTGAGACTTGTAGCGAAAAACATTTAATAAAGTCGTAAAGTGGTTTTTTATTCGAATATAAATAAAAATTATATCCATGTGTAAGCGTAAATAACGTATACACTAATAACAGTAAAATATATTTGAACATATTATTATATTGACTTAAAAAAAAAAACATCTTATAAGCTTTACTGGATACCAATAATTATATACCGAATTCAACATTAAAAAAATTGTTCTATAGTTGGACGTTTATCGTTAGACATATGCAATAAATGAAAGTATTAACTTTTGATTTTAATCCAAGTGCTAAGGAGTAAGGACATGTTTTTTTCATAATAACCTGTCCCTTCTACTTGGTTTTATAAAAATAGTGTAACCAACGCGGCTATACGCTTGTTTTTTTATTAATTGCGATCCATAAGTTAGGTACATAATAAAATACATTATTTAGTTTATTTTGATATATTATTAATTTGAAAACTATGAAATGCATGAATAGGAAAGTCTCTTAGTTAAGACACTCAACTTAAAGGGATTTCGTTAAATATAAGATCTCCGGCAAGTTCCGATGTAATCTTTTTTTGCGATTTTCTGGAAGAGTTTTTGAGGCAAACTGCAACAAGTGGATTATCATGGTGGTCGAGTTTATTATGGAATCTGTTGTACAACAATATTGCCATTTTCTCCTCAGTTACTTATAATCAAAGTTTAGTACCCACCTGAAGTACCTTCTCATTCTCCCGTTTACTCGTGTTCAATTAAATTTCTAAATTAGAGTTTCGCGCACCAACTTCCAATGAAGTACGAATCCAGAATATTGAACTAATTTCAAGCAACTAAATGTAATACCTCAATCAGAGTGAAAATGTTTTTTTCAATTTATTTTATAATTGTATAGTTATCTTGTTCTCCAATATAACTATATAACCACAAATTTATTCTAACCACCGAGACCGTTGACAAGACTCCTTTAACCCCTCTCTATCATAATACAGTCACACTCACGCATAATTTATATACCTACTTAATACCGTAATAACTACTAAGTAGTATTATTACTCTTATATTATTTATCATTTGGTTTTCTTGGTATATTATATTTATAAATAATATTTAGTTAATATTGAAGATTTTACAATTGTATGTTTCTTTTCTCGAAGAACTCAAATAATTATGATGTTGATGAATTATACATGATGATTACGCATAGTACCTACGTCATGGCGTATCAAGGAAGTGTTATAATCGATGGATAAAGAACAATTTGCATGCTGTGTGGTATTACTTTTAATCATCGTTAATTTTAAGTAGCTCTGTACAAGGAAAACGTTATTACAATAATACGATGGATAATATTATAAAGTCAAATTAAATTAAAGAACGTTAACTTAATTAAAAATATTGATTTTAAATTGTGCGCACAAGACTTACTATGGTTTTCTATTTTTAAATTAATCCTTGTTAAAAACGGAACTTTCGAATAGATATTATTCAACTTAATTTATCTTGGAACTTAGGTACACAAACTAAACCTTTACTTTTTAAAGAATGCATAATAATATAACTGTTTATTTTGAAGCCAAACAACAACTATACACAGTTATTTGTCATTACTCGTAACTCCAACAGGCAACAATAAACATTGTTTGAAAACTACTTAGTTTAATCTATTGTTTTTACCTCCTCTTGGAAGTGTACAAACAATTTTTCACGCTAAGTATTACGTCAATTAAAATCCCCGTCAAATATAATCATATTATATTGATTTAATTATATGTATATTATACTATATATATATATATATACCTATGTTATCCTTATCCATACTCCAGGTAGGTACACCCAATTGTATTATATATATAAATCTATATAATATAAAGGTACATATTATGAATGAAATATAAAGCTCTCAAGAATTTCGACAGCTGGTAATGCTTTTGTATTTGTAGTTTATGTGTCTTCTAATATAGTATCTCGAATATTTTAGTTTCAACATACCTAAGTAAGGATATTTTAGAAAGCAAATTAACACATTTGGTCGTCTACTTATAAAAATGTCTATGTAACATTTATCTCTCAAACTACCAATAATTTAGGTCTTCAGTACATTTCAAGTAAACATAGATTGAAGTTAAAATAACAATATGATTATCAACACGTAATAATAAGTTATAATATTACTTTTTCTCACGTAAACGTAATAATTTTAAAGACTTTATTAGTATTGCACTTGAAATGAAATTGAACACTTCAATACGTGTAAATTTAACTGAAATGCTAACTATAGGTACCCATTATTACTATAACGTAACCACTAGAATTTCTAAAAAATGTAAACGATCATCACTATAATAAGTAATAACAGTGTTTAAAATATAACAGCCTATAATATTATTTACCATGTATATTATTCGTTATATTATTATATCGCATGTTATTACTTATTATACGACCAATCTGAGCCATCCATTAGTTTCGAAGTCAAGCTGGAAAACAACGGGAAACCAATATATTTATATATATATATATATGTATAGGTGTATATTATAAATAGTGACTCTTCGTAATATATTACAATAATATTGTGTACGTTATAATATGTTTTAAATTATACACTTTAGACACTAGTCTATAAACTCGTCTATGGTGAAGGTTAATTATTGTTTAATCTTAAAATATGTTAATACCGACCGATAAATTTATAGAATATTAAAAACAAACCAATCTATTAGGTAAATAAAATAAATCGCTTTTTCGGTTATTAGTTATTACCGTGGCAAATATTATAATGATTATTCATATTGCCTAGGTACATGTACCTATATATTATGAAAAAAATACCGTTGTTGATGATCATTATATTAATATTTAAGTGAGCTTTATTCAAATATTGCCAAGATTCGAGATCATTAATCGATTATGGCGGCGTTAGTATAATATTTTATGCAAACTCAAATAAGTCATTTCAAAAATCCCGTTAGAATTTAGTCTGCATCGTCACGAATCCAACACTCGTTATCAAATTTTCGTCACGATTATATTCAGTTTCGCCCGAGCCGCTCGATCGAATCAGGTGTTATTAGTGACGGTCGTTGTAATTAGACAACGCGCGTACACTCGCTATACGTCCATTTATCTTGAAATGTTAATATTATTTTTACGTAGGTACCACCTATCACGATTCGCAAATGTTGAACACCGTTTTTTAAATAATATACACTGATGATGTTCGACATTTTAGGATATTAAACAACAATAGTAGATAATATTATAGTGGTTAATCTGCAGTCGTGTAACATTCACTTTGTTTTCCGGTGTTTATTGTTTTCTTTGAAAACATTCTTCGATATCTTTTTGTGATATTGAAAGTGCTCCAAAACTTTCGTACAGGGTTGTATATTCAATCGTTTGGAAATTGGACACAGATTGTACTGTACAAAATTGGAAACTTTCCAACAGTTTTCGAAAAAATTGTGGAAAAACTAATGCAATGAAAATATGAACATTTAGTAAATTGTGTGTGATTTTCAAACATTTTCATCATTATATATACGTTATTACGTCGAGCTCAGGTTTGAATAGTATGCCCACTGCAATCGATTTAAAATAGCTGAATTTTGTTTAAAATTTAAATAAAGGTAGGTACAATTGATATACAATAATATAATGGTTATTCACAACAACAATAATATAATATTCTAAGTTCGAAGACAAAACAAAATGTTTCAGTTGAATTAAGAACCCCAGCCACATTTTAATACGAATGAATTTAAATATTATAATTATAATTTAAATCTAAAAAATATACCTGTATCTACAATTATATTATATTTTACAATCAAAAATACAATGCTCAGTAAATAACACTGTTGCAGCGAGTTAATTTAAATTTTATCGTTTGGTCGCTACAATTGAAATTTCCGGATGTTCTATATAACTGAAGTTGGTATATATTATTATATAACTCCCATGATTGTTAGATTCGATTTGAATTTTAAATACATACCTAATGTATACAGCTCAAAATATAAAGGAAAGATTAATTTACACGATTGTTGTACACAGCGTACACAGTAGTATTGAATATTGCATGATCATTATATTTTGAATTGACTGTATAATAATAATTCAAACACTACACATGGTTCTAGCGTATTGAACGAGTTGAAAAAACGAAATTACGACGGTTAAAATAACTGCCAAGTTTAGTAACGTGTATTGTTTAGCAGCTGGAAATTGGCTCATTTCCCATTCCCTAAGCCCTTCCAACAGTTTCCCGGTAATTAAAGGCTTAAAATAATATATTATTTTCCGTCTATTCCTCACTAAATCATGTGACTAATTATCAAAACTTTTTAACTCTACTTCGGAGCAGTTTGCTCGCAGTGAGTCTATATTTTTCGTCGGAAAACGCTTTAGGTACCTATATATATATATATATAATAATATTAAACGGCAATATAATACAAGAACACTTATTAACTAATTACTCTTGTTCGAACGACTCGGAATCGGGTCAAACATTTTAATTTGCATCTCATTGTTAACGGGACGACTGCCGTCGTGTTACTGCAGTGCATACCAAATGATATTCGCGCAACGTGGCCGCCGTCGCATACATACGGAATGATCTACAGAAGTCGTATATTGTGTTGTATTGTATTATTTATTATTGTCATTACATATATATACACACTGTATATACACTGTGTAGGTGCACGAGGCTCGTCGTCGTGTAAGTAACCAATAGCAGTACGCGATTCGTGGAATAATTTAGTGACGCGAACAATATAATATTATATAATAATAATAAATAACGTTTGACATTTCAAAATCAAATTTCGAATCGACGTTGTCGCCGTAAACGACTTTTGCACGCCGGCGGATAATAAACTTTACGACCGACGCAAATGTTTTGTACACACGTCGCGAAGTCTAATAATATATATAATATAATAATATAATAATATACTTCTCGGGCACACGCCAATGCATTATTCCGACATGAAACAGTACAATATAAGGATAATAATAATAGTAATATGTGTGTAATGCTGCACATTCATTCCTATATAGTGAGAGTACCATGATATTGCAGTGTGTTTTTGGGAACTGACATAATATTTTAGGAACGTATCTTGACTTAATTTAAGTTACCCGCATATTTTGATTGTATCAGATATTCGCGTGATGTCGGCGATGAAGTTTCATAGTGAAGTTTTCGAGGAGTATACATTATATTATAAAGCCTTCAAATTGGTCTGATTGACCGATGGATATTTCATAATTTTATTATCGTCTCGTGCGATGGAAACGTGTCGATATCGGTAACAAATCAAGTTATTAAAACGCATCCTATATACTGAAATGTTTTTCTCGAGCATCTCGAGCAAAATTTCAATTCACGGCAAACAAGAAAATACTATACCGCACGTACTGTATATACCGAAATCGCCTCGTTCGCATCGCCGGCGTGTTTTTTTCGTAAGGACGACGACGACCGTCCCGAGTTGACCATAAATTTCCATCGAGCCATTGAGTTCCCGAGTAATGGACGTATTAAGTTGGTCTCCTCCGCCGTATGTATTTCACGCGCTCTCTCGTGTGCGGGTATACATATATATATATGTGCGAGCTTACCGAGGCTATTTCTCGGAAACGGCTCGATGGAAATTTATGTGACCCCCGTACGACGCTCCACTGCAGCAGTCTCCCCACGCGCCCGCGAAATCCTCTTCTGCGGCGCTCATTTTCACGACGCCCGAAAATAATATTAAGACCTCCTCCGCCGGCAGTGCGTTCGAGTCGGTGCCAGAGATTTCGACGGTGAAACCGATTTTCCATTACTCCTATTGCACATATTATATATTTTGTAACCCGCAGTGGCGACGACGAGACGGCGGAGGCGGCGGTTTGTGAACCTTATCACTCGCGACTTTTATATGGTCGTGTGTGAATATGCAGTCCAAACGCAGTGTTCATATGAGTGACGCGCGTGTTTCATAATGTGACATTTTCTACTGGTCAAAAGACGTCTCGTCGCGAGAAAACACCATATAAGAACAAACAGAAAACACTTACAGTTCGACCCGTAAATATTTGTAAATGATTTTTCCCACGTAGGTACGACGATAAAACTGCAGTTTTACCCTTTGCACGTCTTGCGACCGTATCGACAACTATAGATTCTTGTGCAACTCGGATAACAGTTAATACTTCGTTCGTTTATCAAATTTTTCTTTTAATTTTTCTTATCATATTTTATTTCAAAACAGGAGTTATGGCAATATATTAATGGTAAATTAAAACGAATTATTTTTGTCAGTACAGACTTGGGAGTATGCAACGTCTATATAAAGTCTGAGACCCGATCTTTCGATAAGTGTGCGAAGTAGAACATTAATGGAAAACGGCAACGAATTAACTTATCAAAATATATATTAGGAAATGTCAAGAAATATTTAGATGAAAGTTAAAAAATATATGATTTTTTTCTTATCAATACTTTTTATATTTTATCAATTGGTGATTTAATATAGAAATTCTGTTTTTCTATTATTATTTAAAAATATAATACATAATATCATGTCATATTTTACAAACTTACACACGAGTACTTAGTTCGCACAAACTTTCAATTTATTTTGAAATGAAGCCTGTATTTCGCGGTGTATTTTGATATTTGATCCAAATCTTACCTTGTTTTTGTCGTTTTCTATTCCATTTTTCATTTTCCCCGTAACACATAGGTATACGACGTAAGAAACACATTTTAATGATAATCAAGAATCCAATTAAATGATAACCACCAATCGATAATAATCAGATTTGTACGTGTGTCAGACGTAGGTAGGTTTACTATACAAAATATATACCGCGTTTAATGTCATATTTCCTGCATCCACATTTTTAAACCATGTATATACTATTTTTATTATAATATATTAAATACCTAGTTGATATAAAACTAAAAAAAAAAGTGCTATGTTCATTAGGGTTTTTATAATTTATATTTTTCAACACCCCAAACCAACCTGATAATAATGATGATTATTTTTTTTAATTACGAATACCTTCTCCCGCATAGTGTCATTATTGCAATAATTATTTTTTTCATAATTACTGTTTTAAAGACGTTATTGTGATTTTTTTTTAAAAACATTTTTAACATTTACTACATTCAGTTATAAATTATTAACTAAGACTTTTAATTTTGAAATGGTAACCATGGTTTTAGATTATTTTTGACACGATAGCTATTCATCTTATTATTGGTGGTGGTTATAATGCTAAACATTAAAGTCGATGCCGCCAAGTCATTAACCATCGTGGCAATCTATTTTACAATTAAAAAAAATATATAAAATATACTGGCCAACTTCTCTTAAGAAAATCCAGAAATTCCGTATATTTTTGTCAACTCACGCATAAAGGTTCTTCTCCCCCCCCTTATTCCTCTTAACTAAATCTTACCTTACAGACTGACACTTCTAATAATTTCTTAAATTAATACTAGTGTCCCACAAGGTAGTATCTTATCTCCTCCGCTTTTCAACATCTATGCTGTCAACCAGCTCTTTATGCTCTAAATTGTATCGAGGCAGATTAAACCAAAGACAAAGTCATCATGTCTGATGTCTATAAGTAAAAATACTTCAACTGTTTCATTTCACCTATAAATACACAGCATCTTAATCTCGTGTCTGGTTTAGCGAAATTAGTTAATTAAGAAAATTCAAATTAATCAGATTAAATCGATTAACACGATTTTCACCCTCAAACGGTGTGTATATCCAACTGTTTCATTCAATAACATCCCGATCCTCAAGTCTAACACGGTCATCTGTCAGGTATAAGGGGCTCAACCTAGATAAACAACTGGCATGGAATAACCATATTCAAACTTACTAAAAGACTGGCTCTTAATGCCCGTATGTGTTAGTCAGTCTTCTTTTATTTAAAAATAATAGTACTAATCTAAAAAATAAATTACTAATTTATAAAACTCTCCTTAAGTTTATTTGGACGTATGGAAACAGTTTTGGGGCATCGTGAAAAAATCGAGTACAAATAAAATCCAAAATACAGTAGAACCCTTCTCGTCGGTCCTCGATTGGTCCGTCACTCCGGTTGAACCGACTGCAGTAGTATTATCGATATTTCGTATAGTTAAATTGATATATAATATCTAGAATTTCATTTGCCAAGCAAAAGTCTATAATTTACTTTTTTTCTAAGTAATTTTTTACTACATACTCGTATAGGCTTACATTAAATTGTTTAAATAAAATTAATGTACGTACAGTAAATTATATGATTAATTAATATTATATACTGTAAATTTGTATTTTTCTGTATTTTCTAGTAATCGATATGATCTGATATCCTACGTTCCAATCATAACCCCAGTCCTAAATATGACGGATTAGAGGGATTCTACTGTACAGCACTTCGACGACTCTCCAATGCTTCACCATAATATATTTCCAACCTAACTGTGCATAATGATTTTAATATGAAAACTATTGATGAAGAAATACGCTTCTTTTATACGCGCTTTCATAAACGACTTCAAAGTCATCCATTATAAAGGATCTTTTAATCCAAACATGCCAGGAAATTCCCGGATCAGGATAAAAATAAATTGGTGTTGTGACCTATAGCATTTATAATAATATTAAATCTTATAACAAAATTAATTCGAAATTTAAAAAAAAAAAGAATAAAAATCTAAAATAAAAGTACAAATTATATCATTTATCTAGTTAAGTGTCGCTAATGGGTGGCTCTTAATCGAGCCGTTTTATGTCTATATACCTCTTAGTATATAGTTTATTGTGCGTATTTTGTATAATGTTTTAGTTTGTTTAAAATAAATAACATTTGTTACAAATAATTTATGATTTCGATAAATGATATCGATTACCTGTGTACAAACAATAAGTTGTTCGACTTATTACCGTTACTGCGGTAGTGCATTAGTTCCTCGATATTTTGGCGCGGACGAGGAAAATCGTGATTATTTTTTTCATACAAATTCGACAGTGAAAATAAAAATTCGAACCATTATCACGAATAATCGCCGCTGTACAGGATCATAGCTGTCGGATCATTCCGCAGTCGTTATACACATAATAGTATCGCGGCGGTGCTGCTGTGTGGCATAAGCTATTTAATTCCGAACCGGGGTAACTTATCCGCCGCAAAAGAGAGCTTAACGCAAAGTTATATACACATTATACGCGCCGTATAAAAGGCTATTTAGGGTGATTTGTTACCATATAATATAATATAATACACCATACGCGTTATAATGACGTGCAAGTACACTTGAATTAGGCCTCCGAGGAATACTGTGATTTATAGACAGGCGTTGATATTAATCCGGCGTGGCTTTATAAACGTCGGGTCGTTTTTATATCAAGTTGTATACACGTCCAGCAAAGATGAATTTATTTAATATGCCTACGGACCCATATTATAATATTATATTATTATTATCATGGTATACGGACGACCACCTTGGAGTTTCGATTTTTGATCATTTTTATGTTTTAATACATATAAATCCTCCGAGCCACAATAATAAAAATCATATTATTTCATATATTATAGAATATAGATAATAAATCATAATATCATGTACGTAAAACGAGACCCGCGTATGTTAGGCTATTTTTTTTTTTACGAAATGTATACCTACCATATTATAATACTATTCGTAATAATGTTTCCCTAAGACACGGTGATTGGTATGGAAAGTTCTCAAACCATAAATTTGCGGGGGTATCAATGTTCACGCAAGATTTTGATAAAATTCTACATCGATTTAAGTTTTTTTTTTTCCAGTTAATTTCACGAAAAATCATCTTAAATTGAGGTTTTAATATTAATCAACTTTCATAAAATTGTATTCTAATCATTTATATGAGCTCTGCGGTTAGTTAGGGTGGTTAGGCGTATATCAGTCCAGCATGACAGGCCACGGGTACACCCATAATAAGCACATAGTGAATTATATTACCAAGACCAATCACAGAGCGGGTGGTCTGTCCACGAAAATAGGTAAGTACGATACCTAAATACATTTTGTATAGTTATTTTAATTTTTGAAATATTTTGACTACAACATAAAATGCGTCCATAATTCTTTCCACGAGATTATGTGACAGTAATTATATCGAGTTATTAATTCTTTTAAATTCAGAGGAATAAACTTTTTATTTTAACTAAAATAATATGCAATATACCTATATAATTATAATTTATAAATAACGCATAAGCTTAGTATAATAATACCTTTTTATAATAATATCTTAGTGACTTTGTTAAAAATGTTTTATATACCTAAATACAATTAGGTATGTCATATTACATGTACATTACATAATTTACACAAAATACAAAATTCATATGGCCGAATATAGATTTAGCATAGAAGAGAATATGTTTTGCATTAACTACAGTTTTTGTGACAACGTGAAAGCTTAACAAATTATAATGTTATATTGTAATATATTCTCCTACACCTACTCAATACATTTATTAACAATAATAATAAACACACTAAACTGCTCATATATAAATCCCTATACTATAATGTAATGTAATAATTGAACGATTATGAATTTTATGCAAGAAACATACACAACTTAAAATATTAAAAATCGATTAATTTGCTCTGAGTATGTGGGTTTTTTTATTTCTCAAAAGACGGTATTATAATTAAATATTGTTGAACGTATAATTGACTAGATATTTTTTATATTATTAGTACAATTATAATGACATCCAATGTTTAAATAAACTATACGTTTCAAATGGGTAAAGTATTGAAGTGTCATAATTAAAAACTAAGCATTGTGACATACGATAGAATACTACGTTTTAATATTTTTGCGAATAAAATTACTATTATTTACGTAAAATTCGTACTGCTACATATTATTTAAAATATTAAAATTTCGTTTTAACAAAATAATTCACTTTCAAACGCTTTTAAATATTTGTCCTTTTGTCATGTTGAGTAATATTTTAGAACAATGCAACATACTTTACATATTAATGAACAATTTCAAGAAAGTTCAGTTTATCCGAATAATTCTAAATCCAATATTTTCTGAGAATTGAGATTGTATTAAAAACGGTTGATTGCATAGTATTTAATATCTGTATGCAACTGTATTGTACCAACCCTATTAATAAAGAACGATGGTTCTAAAAATAACCTCTTCAAAAGTATAATTTATTTATCTGTGTTAAAACGTCAATGACACTTTATAAGCTTTTTAAACCAGCTAATTAACCCATAATAGTTCCTAAACCTTTGCTCCGCTAAGAGTTTTTACACATATTATGTATTTACAGTGTATTATTGCCATTCTTTATAATAAATGACACTTGCGTCTGTAGAGTATTGTAGCAGACTTTAGTCTTTCATACCCGGTCTTACCAAACGTACATCATTCGGGACACGTTAAACATATGGTGCGGGAACTGGGAAGTATGTTTTCACAATGCAATAGTGGATGGAAAACAAAACGCATCCGTTATCGGCCAACCGAGCCATGCTGAAGAATAAATCCCAAATACCTATACGTCAAGAGTCCAGGTATGAGTAGAAATGTATATATATTATATAATATACCTACTCGAAGTCGTAATATCGAAATAATTGTAGTTAATGTTAGTTAATATGTTTTTCTAACATGCTCATAATCTTACTTCAATATAATATTATAAATAGTAATTGTATTTAAGAAAAAATAATGTTTTATATAAAACTAAATGGCTAACTCGTGGAATAAGGTTAAATAAATAAAAAAATGTTCACGCTTAAAAAATGCAATTTTTTTAAGAAAATAAAAATAAACATAGGTACATAGAACATTATACAATTAAAACTTTAAACTCAATTTTTCGTACAAAACCCTTTAATAAATATCTTTTTAAAAAAAATGTCATTCGACAAAAAGATTACTTATGCTATTATAGATACAAAATGGTATATTATTATTATTATAGGCCTGTATAATATTTTTTATAATCAACTTTAAAAGAAACTAAATAATTCATGATTAATAAAAAAAAAACACTGCAGTTTATGTTAATTATAGATTAGTTTAGGATTTGAATTTTTAAGTAAACGTACTTATCAGTTATCAAAGATTAAAAATGATCTAAAAAGAAAAAAATATTTTATAAACAGTAAAAAGTACTTTAATATCACTTAATATGAGTCCCTCGGTTAGGGTTTTTTGAATAAAAATACTTTTTATTAGGTATAGTTTTTATAAGCAAACATTTTGATTTATAAATATTTAATATCACATTTTTACCAACAAAGATTTAAGTATCAGATATTCAGATAGTATGAGTACTGAGTAAGTATTTGAACTTCCATTTAATCTGTATTGCTTAAAAATAAATTTATAAATAAAAACATTTATTAAATATTTAAAATTATACATCAGTATTTTTTTGGAAAGTGTTCTGCTTCGGAATAAATTGCAAATATATAAGTTTAATATAAACATTAAATTATCTTTCAAAAGTTATCAGTATGCATACAATATTTGTGAGCTCAGAACCAAAAGGTGTTAATTTGATTTTTTTTTGGAAATTCACTATTTTTTGTACATATTATACATTTTAATATATACCTAAATTTAGTTACCAATGTTCTATAATTAAAACCCGAAAACCCCATTTGAGCGAGTTGTTTAAAGAATTATTGTTCTAACTTAAAATTTTTAAATCAACCCAATTATTATAAAATATTATAAGTGTAATAATATAAATTTTACTTGAAAGTGATCATAATAAAACATTCCGGCACTTAACTAAAGTGTTAAAATCAAGACTATAATATAGTTTGGGCCAAATGATTACATCTGTAAAATGAAATATATTACTGATTACCAAAGAGTTCTATCACATTGTGTCAACACTATAAACCATGCAATAATAATTTGACAATACCTACACACATTTAATTCAGAACTAAAAAGTTCTAACTATATAAAAAATATATTCACGACCTAAAAATTCTATCAACTAACATTTTTTTTACATTATCGTTTTTCTTATGTTAAGTTTTTATTAGAATAAACCCAAATTACAAGACTAAACACAGAACGACTTTTTGTTAATTTTTAGACTTGACAACCATAAAATGTATTCATTATGATAGAAGATACATATTATAAAAAGTTTGAAATGTAAAACGAGAATGGTTCTCTTGAACAGTTGAAGAGAAATTACGATAAACGATGATAGGTATCCTGCATAACGATAAAAATACTTTAGTATTTATTGGCTAATATATAGATTATAGGTGCATAAAACGTGCAATAAGAACCACTGATTAAACATATTATTAAACATATTATGTTGTGATTTCTTTATTCGGTGGCTTTAGACGACCGGCAAAACGTGCACACGCGAGGTCACTCTGATGACTGATAATATAGTAATGTCGGTGATTTTTATGACTCAAAAAATGATACTTACCTACCTATATTCTTCACGCGCTTATCGAATAGTTCTGACAAATCGGTCGTGTACATATTTCATGATCGTGTAAACGTCTTTATTATTGTGCATTGTCAACCGACGATCTCGCGTCTTATCCCCATATACTATTATACTAATAATATTTTTAAAGAAAAAACTACTAAAATACTGTGACGTGCTTGGTGATGTGTTTTAGACACTTATATGTAAGCCACGCTAAATCCTTTTACCGTCGCCGCGCAAGAGCAGTTGTTTAAAATGAAACGATATCCACCGCATATATATACTCCGCGTGTACTCCGCGGTACTCGTAAAGTAATTTATTAGGGCTTTACAACCGAAACTTTGGACACGAACTCGCAAAACGATGGGCTTAAGTTCGAGTCAAAATTGAATTCCGGTTAGGCACGGTGATATATAAAAGAGTGCATTACTCGTATATATTATATTGCAACATTCGGCCTTTATTACACAATATAACAGTTTGACGCGACGAATACTCGCATACTGATATTAGCATAGTGGCACAATATTGCACCATAATATATTATATTAAAATGACTTACACGAGTGAGGATAGAATTACTATATTATATTGGGATAATACGTTTGCGACAATCAATGTCACTCAACATTTCGAGATTTCAAAGTCTATCAAAAACTAAATTATGGCGTTTTTACAAAAAAAAATTGTTTACGTACGAGATCCTGTTAAATTCAATATTGATGCGTAAACAAAACGCATAGCTATTTTAAAATTGTATAATATAAACAAGAGTCCAGCTCGTGACGCTAAACTATTTGAGAATATCGCACACGACTGAAATACACAGAGCGATCGGGGGTGGGATACAAGAGTGGGCTATAAGGCCCTCGTAGATCCCATTTCTAAGATTCATAGTAACATTATAATATCTTATTTTTATTTATTGATTTAGGCCCATTTACCATTTTTCTTCGATAGAACCCTGAGTTTTTTTCTTTCTAAAAGTAGATACATGTTTAGGAACAATACAATATAACGCTTTTTCGTATCGTCTTTTTTTTTTGTGAGTATATATTATGATTGAAAAACTATTCTTGGTAAAAGAAATGTTATAGTTGTGTTCATAATAATACAAGTATCATTCGTTTTCAATGCCACGATGGAAATATGCATCGAGTTTATCTCTCTCTATTTTATAAAATAATTCTCTGTAATTTTTATTTTGTGTACGTATCACATTGTTGCCACGACAACGATACACGGACTTTTAACTAGAAAAAGAACATGAAGAAACAACTACAAGCATATAAAAGTATTTACATGGGATACAACATCAATGATCCCCAGACCATGCTTTTTACGATTGACAAGATATTACGTGATATATTTGAGTCATGTGTTCCATTTGCCGAAAAGTATTTTATATTTAGAGCGGAGCTTTGATGAAATTGGCCTTATCGTTACCGACGATGACACGATATTATATCTCATGGACAGCATTGTCTCGCAGTAAATCCAGAGCTGCAGGAATCTAAATACAAAGCAAAGACAATGACATTAAACAAATTAAAATGATTATATTTCAAGAAGCATTACTCAATGAAACATTTTATTTCGTTTATATTTTATACAGTTTGACCCACGCCGAAGTCCAAGCGTAGTGAGTGTTTCTTTCGCGGACGTAGCTTACAGAGGCAGAGGGCTGAGCCTATATACAGTACCATTATCATAATATTGTCAATAAAAAATAGTACTATAGTATATATTTTGTATTAGTGATAATTAGAGCTGGACGATTCAACACAATGTAACCGGAATTTCCGGGAAAGTGTGGAAATTCACGGGAATCATACAGAAACAGAGGGAACGAATTATAGTTTATGCATTGCTAAATAATAGTGTATTTCATTTAAATATTTAAGTTTTTTGTTATTTAAAAAAGCACTTATACTATTTAAAAATATAAAAATAATTACTTAAGATATATGTAAATATTACATAATAATATGTACCTATGTAGTATATTGTAAGTTGAAATAAATAAATACAAATACAAATACAAATTAAGTTTCAATTTGGATGTGTAGGTATAATATTAGTATGTACCTGTACTGGCGGAATCGATGGGTATCATTACATTTTTCTGATATTTTATTAAATCAATACAAAACAATAAACAAACAATAAACATTCTAAGTATTAAATATTATAGCTTTACTTATGTAAAAAAAAAATACATAAATCAAGAGACATAACTGTCTAGTTAAGATCATTATACAATTTACAATTTTAAAATACTCAAAACTTGGGTACCTCAATAGTTTCTATTACTAATAAAATGGTTCAAATTCTGATTTTTAAGTACCTGCACTTTATTTTTGAAGTACCTTCAAAGGATAATTTTATTGCGCGATAACAGGTTTAGAAGATATGTGGGCTATATTATGATTTGAAAATTATAGTACCTAATTAATATACACTAACCTATTAAAATTTTATAATTTGACTAAATATTTTTTTTTTTTTTATTTATTTATAAAAGTTATTTACAATCTGTATACATAATAACACAATAAGTAAATGGGAAGGGAAGGGGGCGTCCATCGACACTACTTCCAGATTGAACCTAAGGGCTTGGATATTGATTAGTAGATCACGTGGCCATTTTATTACTAAATATTACATCTATTTTATATTTAATGTAAAATTATTATTATAATGTACTATAATTACTGTTATTCCTAAGTATATACATGAACAGTTTGTAAATTGTAAATTAGACTACTCATTTGAATTATGGTTTGGATTCATCTATATTTATTCAAATAAATCGTCCAATTTACAATATTGACAATAAAAAAAGGCAGTTTTCGTTTTAAAAAAAAGGATTGTATCCCCCAAAATACTTTTTAAAAATAGTACGGAACAGTAAATTGTAAGACGGCGTGTATTCTTGGTGAATCACTCTGTTTATATGTGGGATGATGAAGCTGGGTACTGTTGCAGGAGTATTTTATGCATTGTTATAAATATTAAATCCATGGCTGATAATCCCACGTATAATATTAAACGGCGGTCGTTTTCGCAAAATCCCACGTGCGAGCTGATTTTAAAACGATCTAGTCGAGCGGCGACAAACGCCGGCGCCTAAGTCCTCGACTATTTGACGTCACTACAGAGTGAACGAGCTTAAGTGTACCACGAATATATTATATTATATACATACACAATGAGATTATAAATACGATATTATAATGTATGGACGGGAAATAACTCGTGCGTGCAAATTAAAACTTATTGAGATCGTATAATATATTATTATTATAAGCACCGCCCTAAACGAATAATGCCACTAGATGAAGCCATTTTTATAATATAGTCTATCTTCTCGAACGTTTCGCTCCAAACGCTAAAAATGTTCTGTGCGTGTAAAATATTAATAGAATGATAATAATATTATACGTTTTATAATCGCCTGCAGTGCGCCGGAGGATTCGAATCTTGTATTGTAAGCGGATAACGCTTATTTATACCAAAACGCGTAATCCAATTTTGTTTTTATTTCTCGTCCTCGGCGTAGAACATATTTGAATATTTTCGTAGAAAGTAATTGATGTTCTACGAATATCTTACACGTAGTATTGGTATAGACTATACTACCTATATTATAGACTCAAAAGCATCAATTTGCTCCCCAGCTGCAGAAAACAGATACAATTATTAACATAGTTTTAGAACTTTTTGTTATATTATCAGTAGGAACATTTTTCGAATGTTATAAAAATTAAGAAAAAAAAATTTTAATTGTTTCGTTAATTTGTCTTTATTGAATAGTAAATTATACTCGTTTTTAATTAATTATGATAAAATTAGCAATGTGATAACAATGATAACATTTTCTACGTACGACTTATTAATACTAAATTGTTTAGATACGTTCCAATAGTTATAATATGAAAATGATTGGTGTTAAAGGTTTTGTATGTGAGGGGTAGGGTGGGGGGGGGGGTGGTAACTGTTTGAAGCTTAACAGGATTGTAACCAAATGGTTAACATATAGGCTGAAACCGGGGGGCTTACGGGGACTTAGCTCCCCCCCCCCCAAAAAACGGAGAGCTTTTTAGATGTGTGATATTCTCACCGCCCAACATACATTTTTGATAAGTGTCGCTTATTGATGGTAGACTGGTATACTACGGTTACAGCTATTAAACCTTTGATTCTATGTCAACTATATTAAAACATAATATATATTATAATTAAAATATTTAAAACAATCGATTGAATCACAGCTACAGCCGTCGAAGTTTGCGCACTACTGCGTATATAATGACACCAACCCCCATAAAACAGTATATTATTATTTATTACCAACGTATACGATTATTAATAACTAATTAGGAACAATAATACGCTGTACCCTTCAGTGGAATTACGTCGTCGGTTTGAGAAGTATAAACACAAATATACTATACTATACGACTTCAGTCGGGTGGAATATTATGGAAATAATTATGTGATGTCACGTACTCGTGAAAATTTATACGTCAACGTCGTGAGTACGTATATTTAACCGTACAGGTCACTCGCATTACCTACCTATTTTGTAAATTATATTATTATAATAAAGGATAATACTGCGGACTCGTCATTATAGGTTATTATTACTAGAAGCACATTTAGCGACGCTAATAACAAACATTAACAACGTAGTTTCTTTTTACGACTACATTGTTATAGTTTTTCCTGTCTATGATCAAAGGTAGAAAATATAATAATTGTACATATAATTATTATATCGAGGAGTGAGGACGGTCGGTATTGGAATTTTTACTTTTCGTAATTATTTTGTTATCGTCTGGATGGACACGACGTGTCTTAATAAACGCTGTGAAGAGTACTTAATTAAAAAATAAATAATGGAAACAATGACTTGCTTTTTATTGTAGTCTTCGTTTAATATCAATTGAAAAGAAACGTCAACGCAGTGGTTATAAAATGTTTAAATCGCACAAAGAATTAATAAAAAAAAAAAAACCCCCCCATAATATAATATATAAGGTACCTACTAACAAGTAATAATTAGTGTATATTTTATTTTAATTGCGAACAACTCGGGCGTTATTACACACATAATATATACAATGTATATATATTATACATAATATACCAAATAAAAGGACTTGAAAACGTGTTAGGGTAGATATTTTTAGGCCTACAACACGCGTCATATTTCATCGCGAGAACCCGCGTCTCGTCACGTTTTTCTGTAATCTCCGGCAAAAACACTGAAACTTTTTTTTCATACATCTCATGAAGTACGAGTATATATTATTATAGTATTTCAACTAACTACAGATATACGTATAGGAACTTACTGATCTATTTATTTTTATTTTTGTTTTCCTACGTCGTTAAGTCGCGTATTATCCGCACTGCGCATAAAATGGCGAAAAGAGAAAAAAAAACGGAGATAGCAAAAATCACACTACCGGAAGGTATTTTTTTTTTGAATTCCGGACTTGTGCGGATCGATCTGTTGCAATCAGTTTGATGGTGACTATCGCCGTGTACAGGTATTGTGCGTGGCCAGCAGACATTGGTGGTTATAACGATCAATAAACTGTCAGGTCCATATAATATTCGGCGACTGGCTCATTATTTTAAACCCCAGACGACCCTTATGGTTAGGTTGTAAAGGCTAACAAGTACCGTGAGAATAGAGACGAAAGGTGCGAAGGTCGTAAGTCTCTAGATGGGCTCATCATTTGCACCACACAACGCGTTGAGCAATAATCATTTTTTTTTCTCTCTGACACACACACACACACACACACACACGCACACACACACACATATATACATATATAGTTGTTGATCTTTTTGAGTTCAATGTACAATACCGTGTTAAGGTAAACGCATTTTTTTTTTTAATAAACATTATTATGTTTGCATGGTATATATTATTATTAAAGCACAATATGAGTTTCCATACTCATTTCAAAGAACACAAAACTAGGTCACATATTTTTAAAACAACATTATGAATAAAAATAAAACTAAGCGTAACATTTATAAAACTATACGTAGACGTTGTATTTATTTTAGTTCAATTATTTTTACGTTTTTTAATATAACATGCCTGAGTATAATACAATTCAAATAATATCAGTGTAACTTATAAATACAAAGGTAAACGGAGCGTACATCAATAAATGCATTGTTATTTAAAATGTCTGTATGAAATAACAAAGTAATAATTTTTACCGTATAATATATTTTTAGAGTAAATATTGTTTTATACTTAATTACATTTTCAGAAACAAAATGTATATCTTTATCTTGATTTAAAAACATTAATTTTACTTCAATATTAAAAAATGATATTTTAATTTCTAAAAGGAATGATGAATGTATTTATGTATTTATTTTAAAATGTTTTTTTTTTATTTATTTTTTTTTTGTCATATGGTACACGACTTTTATTAGCAAAAATTATTTGATACAACATTTTGAAGGTGGCTTCTTATAGAAAATTGGATCTAGTTTTTGCTTTTGGGAAGTCTAAATAAAAAATCCCAATACTTACAAAATGATCAGGGAAAACAAAAAAAATTAATAACCGTAGGTACTTGAAATTTTTACCAAATGTGTTTTCAATAATTTTCTATACATTGCATAATTTTCAAAATATTTTGATTCTTTTCGAGATATTTATAGACGTTTGACATTTTAGTTTTTTTTCTTTATAGTTTTCGATTGGTCAAAAAGCTTGCAAGTTTAATATAAGGATCTTCATAATTTGTTATTATAGTTATTAAAAACATAAAAAGATGCATACCACGATTCTTTTTTTCAAGCTATCGTGTACCCAACGTATTATGTAGTTATTGAAATCCGTTGAAGGATGCAATAAGCCACGACGACATTATTATTTGTTTTTTTTCTGTTTTGGAGTTCTGTTTTTATATATTTTATACTACAGCACGTCTCTTTTAGCTTATAAAATAAAAACAACCACTCCCAATGACTTAGGATATATTGAATTTCTTTAGAAAAAAAAAACTAGGTACCTAATAATAATAGTTTGTTTAATAAATGAATTGTGACTATGTGCACGGAAGTACGCACGTAGCGATTTTAATATAGGGCCGTGAGATTTAAAATGATTCATTGTTTATACAGCCATATAGAAAGAAGGTTTTAATAATATTATTGTGATTACAGGACTCGAACGAAATGGATACAACATAAAGACGGCATCGCCTTATAGAATGAGAAACTTAAACTGCACTTGTAATCTATTATAGACCACATCGATGACAATCATAATAATATAATATAATATATATTCATCTGACAATATGACTATAGAACACGAAATGTCACAAATACACTAAACATCGTGTTATAATAAAATATTATACATAAAATAAATTCTGAGTAGTTGTAGGCAAAATGTAATATACAAATGTAGAACAATATTATTATGTATATTATATACCTACGCAATACTGTAAATGCACGAAAAAATATTAAAACAAAGTTTCGAACATTTTAAAATTTCACGAAAAAAGTATCTATTTACAATTGATTTAATCGTCGATGGCATTATCATAAAATAATATTTATATTTATAATGAAACAAAAAAAAAATGTATTACTTTTATATTATTATTGCTGAGTAATCGTATACTAATATTATTTTTATAGATCAGAAAAAACGATACCAATTAAAAATTCATATTTAGATCGTACGTTTTTCGATTAATAATTTTATTATCATGTACTCCCATACATTGAACGTTAGTAAAGTTAAGTAAATTTTTTATTTAACCCTGAAACGCTTTTGTTTCCCATAGTTTTCAAACTATCGATTTAAGCGAGTTAAATTAATTACATAGCTTAAATTATATGGCGATGATTGGCCACGTTTGTTTATAATAATTACTATTAAATAAACGCATTAAAACAAACTGAAAAAATATTTATTGGGGTATTAGACTTAAATTAATTTATGAAAAACTCATTTGGATTCAACTGTTTTAAAACAGTGTACCTAAAACCAAAAAAAAGTATAAAGTATAGACTGCACTACTGCAATATATTTCCAATAATTTATGTTCAAAAATGTATTAAATAAATATTATATGAGTCTGACCTACATAAATTGTGCTGGGTACGGATTTTATACTTAAAATTCATTTATTTATAAAAGAGATAATAATAAAATATTTTAAATTAAATTTAAAAAATATAAAACCTTAACCAAAAAATTATTTACTTCCAATTCGTACTCTGCGGGTTTCTTATGTGCAGGTTGAACCACAGTTAATGCAAATTTGATTGTATAAAATGCATTTTCTATGACCTTAAATTGTATTACATTAAATGAGAACAATTTATTTAGAAAACATCAAGTTATTTGAAATAGAAAGATGAGTTTAGTTGAATCGTTTATTCTTCTTAATGATTTAATCATATAATACACATGCAAAATGTGTATAGATTTAATTTAATCGATCATATTGTATAAAACATTGATGCAGTTATTTTCACGATAGTATCATATGTATAGCATTAATTGCAGTTTAATATTTATGGATAAACAGAATAAATGTTTTACACTAAACAGGAATGTTTAAACTAAAGCCAGATATGAAATCAGTTTAAAAAAACTGATCAGGATCTGCGACTCTTGTTTCAAAAACTAATTTAAAGTTTTCCTTTGACCAGCGTCGGTATAAAGTTGTTATAGCGGGTTTTTCTAGCAAACAAAGAACTTTGAAAAAAATTTTGTCGAGCAAACACGGTATAATAATATATACTTTGTAGTACCTACCTCTGCTTGGGATGGGAAAAAAATATATATTTTGGTACGACAGTTTCGTACAAATGCTGAAGTTCTCCAAGTAGGAAAAAAAATCATTAAAATCCACGCCGTATATACGCGCGATATGATTCGTTCCAAGTCGTTTTCATTTATACAACTGCGTATAGAAGGCAAATAGGTAATACCGTTTTTGTATCATAATATGTTATCTTTGTTCGTCGTGTATTGTTCTTTGGCACAATTTTTTCTCTGCCTATTCGTGTAAATAGATACGTCGAATTTCGAACGCGCACTGTAATGTCGCCAATACTGTGACTCCCAAATACAACAACAGGCAGTACTCTTAATCTCCAGAGACCCGGTGGTGATGACGATAAGTGACAACATTGGAAGTTCAATGAAAACGCGGTCCGGGCAATATCATTCCACAGGACGATACGTAACCTGACCTGACCATCCTGCCCGCGCAGTATTACTATTCCACGTACGTTTGCCATTATCCTTATTTTTATCCTCCGTTTCACGCGGTCTGCGGCATCGTTCTCCTCACACACACACATTGTCCGAAATTCCATAACACATTTTCCGGCAAGAGATCCGATTTCCCAGCGACAAGCAGCTCTATAATACATAGGTAACGTCAAACATAATTTACAGACGTGCGGGTTTACCTAGCATACGTATTATTATGGCCATCAACTGCAGTGTTTTTATTCTGATGTACAAGACCGGGCAAAATATAAAAGAGATTTGTATTATATCGTTATTACGACAACGACGAAGGCGGGGCGATATATTCTACACATTATATTGTTGTCGCCACAGCCGTCGTCTTCAGCGACGACATCGTCATTATAATATTATATTTACAAAACAGATTATTATGTCACTTTCACTGTTAATGGACGAGTGTTATTATTATTGTGGTTTGCGCTGCAGCAGCAAGAGCGCATAAACCGATGGACCGCGAGAGCGGCGCTTATATATATTTTATTCGTACAGACGGGAATTATGTATTCATAAACACGTTCAAAATGGAAATGGGCCAAGAGGAAAAGCGTATATGCAAATCAGCGCAGATGGCTCTAATGGAAATTTTGTTTTTATTGGCATGAGCAAATAATCGGTTGCACACCGTGTTGTTAAACGCCGCGCGCGCGTCGTGTGTGTGCGTGTGTGTGTGTAAATACATACATTTGTGTATGAAAATGTGTTTTCGATTTATTTTTTCGTTTGCCTCCCCATTTCAATCAATGCGTCACATATAATGCGATCGGTTTTATTAGCAATATCAAAAAGGTTTTTCTTTTTTTCGTTAATTCCGACGAACACGTCAAAATTAGAATTAATATTATATATATACCGTAAACGAGCCGTATAAAACAGTTACATATATATACTAGGTAAATACTATTATTATCAGCTATAATATTCTAGATACCATAATATTTAGGAATTAACTTGATTTTAACTATTGTCAATTATGAAATTCAATTTGTTGTCTAGTAAATCAAAGTATATGTACAAGGGATTAACCTAGAACGTTCACCCATTTTTATAATTTAAAAATAAATCTATTCAAATTATGATTTTTGAAGTGTCATAATAATATGGCGATACTCCGATACAAAATTATTTTATTATAATGGTAACGGCACATTTTTGAAAATTTTGAAAATTTTGATGCATCTAAATATTTAAATTCATACAAGTAGTTTCCGAGTTGTTGCACTTTGTGTGTAAAAACAAGTTTAAATAGTCGTCCTTACTCCTTAATAATGGTCTTGCATAAAATATAAAACAAATGTGATATTTAACAGGACGTCTCCTCTCCGATGGTTTTAGTGGGCTCAAGTGTCACAAGAACCGCCGTCTCCCCGGAGTCGGCTCGGACCACGTCGGTGTCCACGGATCAGACCATCGTATCCTCCATAAACAGTGACATATCCGGCAGTGCTTCTCTTGGGAATGATCTAAAGCTACGCACAGTGGCGTCTCCATGACTGTCATGTTTGCGTCAGTGGCCACGGAACAGACCATCGTCTTTTCCTACGTCATTGACGTCCACTCGCCGGATGGCGATCCGCCATAGTCGGACGATAACTGCAGTTATCTCGAACGCTCAAAGTACCAGCTATTAGGTCATCAGTGGAAGTTTAAAAATAAATACAAAAATTATACATAATCACGATATCTTAAGAAAAAATATTCATATTTGATAATACCTTTGATATTTACTAATTACTGGTAAAAAATATACACCTGTATTCATCTGGTTCTAAATTTATATTTTCTACTTTTATGGGCCTCCAGTTTTTTTTTATTATTGTTTTTCCAACTAGTTTATATGTATGGTATATATTATATATCTATCTACGATGAATTGACTAATATTGTATGGCTCTATATGGTACATACTTACACATGTATATCGATATAATATATTGCAATATACAGCCATACAGGTAATAGGTATACACTATATATAATATACATACATAAATTATAAATTGTTCATCACAACAGAATAACAGCATATTGACTATTCGACTTTTAGTTTAACTCAATTTCCACCATAAATTCTACTCGGAATCTGAAGTTCAACGGTCATAGTGCTTAGGTCTAAGTGCTAAGTGTTGGTTCTAACGGTATTATTTTTTTTTCTTTTTGAACTCTACACCCGTACAATATATATAATTATATAATTTGTATGTATATGTGTATATAGGTAATAGGTTTTAGGTGTAAATACCGCTGTCCTCTTAGATTTGCTTTTCGCCTTTCCCCTTGTGTTTATCAACAAACTCAATTATTATTATATTCGTTTCTATTCGTTCTGTTGACTGCAGAGTCTAACCGCAGCTGTAGGTGGATATACTTTTCGTTTCTATTTACAAGCCGAAGCCGACGCGTAGGTATTCCTGTGCAAGCGATGACGAAAAACAATAATCATTAATTTATTCATACCTACCGCTATATACGTGGCTTTCGATGGACAATATTTAGATTGCACTTAATAACTATAATAAGTAATAATAATATAATCCTGCATTAAAATATGCATTCAATGTTAAAAAAAAAGTTAAGACTTGTTTATTTTTTAAGAATGTCTTAGTTATTAAACTAAAATCTACATATTATAACATTTTATTTACTAGTGTAACACAAACAATTAAGTACCATTTCATAATTTAAGAGATTATACGCTTAAAATAATTTGTCATTATGGGTTTAGAATGATTATATTATGTAAATGTGTAATATAGTGAAACCTCTAAGTAACGTACATTCCTGGTCACTGAAATTGTGTCCACTATTCGGAGATGTCCACTATTTAGAGGTGTCTGCAGTTAGGAAAGGTTTCAATGTACCACAATAATAATAAAATTACACAATTGCAATCGTAAATTAGTAGAAAATATAATTTTCTTTTTTTGGTTAAGAGGTTTACATACTTGGAATTTGTAATTAAATTACTAAAATAGTAAAATTTACCTTATACATATGCTTTTTTACAGAGCTATAAAATGATTTTTAAAGTGGCCAAGTCTTTCATTTTCCTTAATTTTACATTTTAACTTTCAATCAATGTCATGAATTCATGATCAATTTATTGTATACCAACGGCAAATTGTTTTAAGCTACAATGCTACATTATGGAGTTACAGCTGGAAGGTGCAAGGTATGATTTAATTAATATGTATTTATTTTATATTAACTACAAATAATATTAACTTTAAGAACATTTCAGATAATTTTGTGCGACGAAAACGTTAAAAAATTGTATTTATTTAATTATGAAATTATGTAACTTTAGGAGTTTTGTCTATGTACTGGTTTTCTTCACTTTTCTACGCCTATAGTTTATTAATCAATAACATACCTGCGTCCTGCATAGTATACTTATTAGAAAATGTACCTATAGGTTGTATATTTCTAAAACTAAATAAATACAAATCTGGGAAAGTCACTACCTATGCATTTTTTTAAAATAGTTTTCTATGAGTAAAAAACAATTATCTCACAAATTTGGAAAATATAATGAATATAAATTATGTTTTTTACAAAATTGATAGGTAATAATAAGGTAATAATATTAACAATTATTAATGACATCATTTTAGACAGTATTTTATACTTGGTCAAGCAGCCTAAATAACTGTGTTAAAAATCTGTGCTGATAAATTTAACGAATTTTAAGAAGATTAAGTAAATTCAGGCATTTAATTTGGCACAGGAAATGGCGTGCAGGATCAGCTAGTATTGTAATAAAGTTAATTTGATTTTTCAATTTTTGACCTAATTATGATTTCTTACTTTTTACTATTTTACATAATTTAGCATTAACATAATATTATAAAATAGGCGAATTCTCATCTCATCTGTGGTATAATGTATACATAAATTACACCTACAATAAACACAGAATAATATTGTACTTAATATTTTTTATTTTTTATCGTACTTTAATTTTTAACATTTTTTTTTTTTTTTTGTTACAAAATCCTAGTACTAGTTTATAATTTATAAATAACGCTTTGGTTTCAATATTACATTTATAGGTAGTATACAATTATGCCAACCTTTAGATTTAAATACATCTATAGATGACATAAATGTTGTAACCTGTTTTAAAATATATGCTTCTGAAATGTCATTAATTTTAACAGTACCTATCACTCAAACTATAAATGAAAAATTAAATGTTTATTACATGGTAATATTATTAATTATATGTTTAAACACTTTAAACACATTACCTTTATGCAGTGTTGGGGAGTAACTTAACCTAACTTAGAAGTTACTGTAATGAAATTACTTTTTAAGTAACTTGATGGTAATTTAATTACATTTTATTGCAAGTACTTTATACGTAATTGTTCCTTTTTTATAGGTAATAAAATTATAAAATTACTAGTTAATTAATTTTTTTAAATACATTTTATGAACTAATATAAACTAATAGAACTAATATACTATATTATGTAAATATACCATATAAGTATGATTTTCTAACAATACAATTTTTGTAATATCTATATTTAACAAAAAAAAAAAATATTTTTAAAAAGTTGTGTTTTTCAAAATTCATTGTTGTTTAAATTTAAAAAATAAATAATAAATAATTATTATCAATACCCAATAATGAAAAAAAAACAGTAAAAAAAAAAGCTTATTTAGGGATAAAATTTTGGACGACTTGTCCTTTTGTCGAATGTATTAAATTTATGAATAATCGGCGGACATGAATTAATACGAAGAAAGGTCGGTTGCCACCAATAATTATAATATTCTTATAAATTATAATGTAATTACTGCCACCACCAGTGGCATGGTGAACGACTTCTACCTAATGCAATTGCTTAGCCCTAGACATTTTTCAGAGGGGGTGGGTACCCCTTGGCTCTATGAAATTATACCTGTATTATTAGGTCCGTACTCACTGCAGACTGCAGTGGTAGCTAGTTATGGAGTACCTACTAATGTACTATAAGTTATAACTATATAGTGCCATGGTTGTAGGTATACGACGACTCATTCTCATCACAGTATTGATTTTCCAATATTACATATAATTTGTTATACTGTAGTCTTAAGTTGCTGTTATAACTTAACGTCATAGACATTATTTCACAGTTCGTAACAGTGTGTGACTTAATAGGTACCTAAATATTTTTTTGGTACACAAAATATAATAATACCTATTTATTTATCATTTATGAACTTATTATTTTATTTAAATAATTAAATGTATTACTTAATTGTAATATTTGTAATTTGTATGATTTATACTAAATTATTGATGACTTCTTATAACAAAAATTCAAAATTAGCATACAGAAAATTATATATAGTTTGTGATGGGGGGGAGAGGGTAGTGGGTGGGTCATTGTATAAACATTTTGCTTAGGGTTTAAAAGATGTTCGCCACGCCACTGGCCACCACGACATGCTACACCAAAGCAATCGACCTCTGACCGCGATAAGACCTATGGCTACAGCTGATACGGTGTTCCTGAATGGTAGTGGATGGTAGTGGATGTATTGTAATAAAAAGCTGTCACGTGTCACTGCACAGTCGAAAGCAGCACATAATAACACATTCATTTCAAATGTGGTTTTTTTCTAAAACTTTCCGTATTTTCAATAATACGGATTATTGATTGAATTAATAACATTAATATAATACAATAAATACAATAAATACACTCGTTATCTAAAATTTCAAAGAAAAATTTCTAGGCCTGTACGGCTATAGCTGGCTATATCTAAGACTATAAGATTTGGTTTTCTATATTTTATTTTTAATGACTGTAATATTTTTTTTTAAACATGGTGATATTTTATTTCTTTTTAATTATAAAGCTTGATAATTGAAATATCAAAAATTAGCTCCTACATACAGACACGTCGTATTAAATTCACATCTACATTTTGGTCTGGATAAAAAATGTCTGTACTCTAAAACCACGCAATAAGCATAATACATTTAGAAATACAATAATTAATCTTTATATCATTTTTAACTACTATTGTTAACCCAATCGTTCAGCATCCAAAAAACGGTGAATAAAATTTAACTGGACTAATGAAAATCAACATTAAATGGTAGGTGATAAAATTTAAGATATTTTATACGCTATATAGTAATAAAACTATTAAAAAAATAAAAAGTAGCTATAGTATTTAATTAAATTTATAAGCGTAGTATTAAATTCTTCGTATTGAGTTGTCGTAATAAAAAGTCATAAAACTAATAAAATACCAAATGTTCAGTGACTCAGTGTGCTTACTATTTTTACTCTTCAGCATGAAAAACCTAGTTACCTATTGCTATAATATATAAATAATATAATTTATTACTTTAATATATATTAAATAGGTACTAGTTTCCATATAAAAGATTGATTTTTTAATACCTTTTTTTTGCTTAAATTAATACAAAATTGCATGTAGTTAAATTAAATTTGTTTTTTTATGCCCACTTTCACACCAATTTTGAAATAATTTAATTACTTATTCTGTGTAGTTATAACATGTCATTTTTTAATTATAATACAATTATGAGCACTATGTTTTTATAATACAATTATTATTACACCGAAACACTTAAATGTTGTATTATCTTTGCATTAACCTTTGCACTATTTTAATTACTCAAATACTGTTTAAACTACATACAGACGGAGGAAAATATAATTAGAAGGTACTCAAATTGTTCAAAAATACCTTTTTTGAGACCTTCCAGGTCGATTCTGTTTTTTATTAGTTTCTTAACGGATAGTATTCTACCGATCGTTGTTATATATTTTCTGTTATAGTTGTTCAGATACATTCGATTTCGTGAAGTAATTTGCCTTTATTCCCGGGCATTGTATATTGTTACAATGCAAACCTGAACTGTAGATAATGGTTGGTTTGCGATAGTTCATACTTTGGGAAGAAGGGCGGAACCATAAAATCGAAGGATCTAAAACAATGGTTTTCGGATGAATTAATAATGACAATTATTATTGTTATTAAAGCCGAAAATACACTCGGCTAAAGATACGATCTTTAAATTCAAATATTGTTTATTATATAATTATTATACTTTTTGACGATAAAACCCTATACACACAATCACAAAGTACTTTTAAGAGAAAATTATTGTATAGTAAACATAAGTAGTTTAATAATTCTCAAGTCTCTATATTATGTATATGTTTATCCGTACAAATATAAGACTGAGATCGGCGGATAGGAAGATAAGTACCTATATAATATTGTTTGTTGTTATAGGTACTGCAATGCCCTAGAATTAAAATGAATTAAAAATATGGAATTCAATTTTTACAAAGATCGAAAACAAATTATTTTAGGCAATTGTATTGTTATGCGAGACTTAATAATATTATTATTATCCCGTATATACATTATTAAAATAATACGATTCGGTCGTGACCGCATTGATTTTATCTCGTTCTCATTAAATTCTCAAACGTTGCGAAATGCTCTGCACACAAAATAATAAAATATCTTGCGCGATTGTATGAAACCATAATGCGCACCACCGAAAACAACGACCGTAGTGCAAGTATATACCTAGGTACCTACATAATATTATTATTATATTATAATGATAATATTATTTATATTATATTACGAACATATTATTATATTGTGTTTGTGTTTCGTGCGTTGGGTCGCAGGTACGCGAGCGAGCGGGCGCGCGCCAAGTAAAAAATAAAAAATTCGCTATTGTTTCGTCGTTGACAGTAATCATTTTTCGTGAAACGTCAAAACGAACGTTTTGTGTGCATATCGGTACGCAAATTTTGCGTCGTGCGGCGGCGGCAGCGGCGGCGGCGGTCGTGCACGTGATTATACGTCTGTGATGACAGACGTCCCGCAATAGCGAGAAGCTGTGCTGCACCCGAATGTGTAGGTATATGAGATTTTCTTGAAATCTTTTTCCGTCGCATAATGTGTAGAATATTATTACGGTTGTTATAATGGGTACGCGGTGTGCAGAATGCTGGCGCGTATAACTGTAGGGTTTGCTCGTGGAAAATGCGGTCTTATTTCCAGAGGGTCTCGATTTTTTGACGACGAAGCTACAGTTTTTTTTTTATACAAAACATATAAAAACAACTAGATTATGTACAACTTATTATGTACGGTCAAATTTCCAAAATTAAATTGATAAAGTATTGACCGAATAAATACGACGACACCCGCCGCACTGCAGCAGGCAGCAATGTATTGGCCCCCCTGAAAAATAAGACTATATTATATATCTTATAGTTAACTCGGTGAATTTGTTCGAAGCGTTTTATTGATTGTGAAACAAAAAAATAACGATATTAAAATAACATCATAATTTTTCGACGACAATACTTTGAAAACATTTTTTTAATATTTAATAATATATAACAATTTATTACACGTCATGTATTATAAATGTTCGAAATCCGTTGATGACCGATGAGACCCTATTTGTAGTCGAAAGGCTTAAAATCCCGAAATGACATCATAATAATATCGTTACGCCACTGATGATGGGGTAATAATTTTACTGTTTTAGTGATGCCCTTTACGCGCGTCGGGCAACGGAAAACTGTGTATATAAATATATACCTAATATACTTGTCGTTATATTATTTTAACGACGAACCGCTGCAGGACTCGATGCACAGTATAATAATATAAAAATATTATTATATATAATTGACGAAAACGGTCTCGTCACCCCGTCGCGGTCGTCGTCGTCGTCGTCGTCGTCGTCACCGCCGTGGGACCCGCAACTACGACGGGAATTATTTTATTCGTCCTGGTAACGATAAAAAGTCGAGGAAAAAAACCGACGGCGTGGCGTTCGTACCACCTAACCACGGTTAGGTTCGGTGTGGCCGCGGATCACCGACCTCGTGTTCGTAGGTACCTTCAGCGGCAGCGTCGGGCTTTCCCTCTCCGCCGTCCGGTCGGCCCGGTCCGGTGGGGCGTATACACGCGAGCACTCGGTATATACCCAAACTACACGCGTTTTATATACCTGTGTGGTATACGAATTAATGATAATAGTCGTAGTGTAGTCGCAGAGTATAGTTGTATACGTATATATATATATATATATATATAATGTGTATACGCAATAGTGCAGCGCACTGCAGTCGTAATGATAATAATAATAATAATAAAAATAATAATAGTGATAATAACGAGAAGAAAAGGACCGAAGAGTTCCGAATGGTTGCACGCACCTCCTCCGCCCGTCTACTGCGACCGGTCGCGGTTAGCTGGCTTTCGAATAGTAATAATAATAATAATAACACTACGAGTGGGTGGCGGCGGCTGCGGCCGACCCGAGGAGACGACGACGACGACGACGACGACGACTGCTTCTACCGCTCTCCCCCCTGCCCTGTCCCGCCACATACAGTCGAGGCCTGCCGCGTGCATACGCACCAGAACGTCCGTCGTCGCAGCATCGGTCGACCGGTATCGCATATTATACACCACGCACACACACATATATCATTATTATTATTTATTTTCATTATATATACACGGTGTGTGAGTATACGACTCGCAGTATTATATACGCATTATATTGGTCGAGTAGTGCGTACCGATACCGCGGTATTTACCGCAAACACGGTGCATAATATACCGCGGGAGAGAACATAGTAATATTATTATATCTACGCACATAAAAATATTATGTAGGTTTAAGAGAGAGGAAGAGAGAAAACGCGCCTGGGATAAAACGATGCGTTATTATTATTAGTATAACCAGTTTCTTTTATACTCGGAATATATTATTATTATTATTATTATTATTCGTGTGTAGTACGTGTGCATATAATAATATGGACGACGCACATATCGTACCATGTATTATCGAGTGCACTATAGGTATACGTCTGTGCGTGTGTGCGCTATATGCGATAAGGTCGTTTTATGCCCGCCGAAAGGTTTTCCGCCGAGCGTGTGCGTACGCGAAACAATGACTTTGGGGTAAAAATTCGCTTTCCCGGCGCATTATTATATATATATGGCCAGCCGCGACTTACGCGCATTTATAACGATAGCATTATACGCGCGTTAGCCGTGTCCCGCACAGAATATATTATTATTATAATATAATATAATATGGTAAGAGCAAATATCATATTATTATTATTATTATGTGCAATATGTGCAGGGACGTCACACACTGTGGTGTGTGTGTGCGAGGCGATAAATGAAAAGCCTCCGTCGCCGTAATGACGTTCGTAAAATATATTATTTATATTTATTATTATGCGCGCACGTTTGTGTCCGAGTATGTTCGTAGTCGTCGGAGTACGCGTCGCGTATTGTGAGGACGAAAGAGAATAAAATGAAACGAACAGACGAACAGTGTATGATAAATGATAATATAAATAATTATAGTCATAGGTAAGCCGTATTATTTTGTTATTGTTGTAGCTTCGCCGATTGCAGTCGAACGGACGAAGAAAAGGACCGTTCGAGTGGCCCGCGAGGTTTATTTATTACGATTGTTATTTTTTTTCGTATAGTTTTTATATATATATTTTTTTTTTATACTACTCTCGTCCAGTTTCCCTATACAACGTGTGGTGTTTAAAAAAGATTTTTTCGTTTGCATAATGCCATTTTCCTATATAAACAGCACCCGTTTTTCAGTCGGACTAGCCTTAAGTATAAATGTATAATACACCAGTACACCACGACAGACTTTCTGACATACAATCGCTGCACGACCATAAAAACGATTGCGTTTATTATTTCGTATATAAATTATTACTATATAGTACGTTGAACGGGCCGACCGCTGTTTGTTCAAATTCCTTTTCTGTCAACTTGGAAATATGATTTGATATTGGTTTAGTTTTTCGTTGTCTGTATAGCCACGACACGGCACGGTGAATCTTCTATGTTCGTCATACGCAAACCAATCGTAAAAAACCCATTTTTTTAAGTCTTTAAATGAGAGGTCTTAAATAATTCTAAATAAAACGATATTCTTAACAGTCGAGTTAATGTATAGAAACGCATTTATAAAGGTACATGTTTAGCGATGTACAAATGGTTTTGTACCTTTGTCTTTGTGTCCATAGAACTTTGGCTATTGCTGTGTCATATTGAGGACGGCTGAGCTGCAGAAGAAGATTTTATGAAATTATTATGAAATAGTTAATTTTTGTCAAGTTAAGCGTATGTTGCGTTGGTTGTTTGGGGACCAATGCGCGGTATACACTGTAGGTACTCCTGTTGATGGACGAATGCTACAGTCGACAACGCGTAAGACGAACCTTTCGTACATATATTAATAATAAATAATAAACTGTTATAATCGTATAATAATTCGACATACATTTCATACTTCATACGTCTATCGTAGATTTGAGGAAGTTGAACTTGAAGATTTCTGAAACGTACTTGAAAACCCTTTCGAGAGGTTTCGGGCAAGTTATACAAAATGAAAAAATGTTGTAGGATGTTACAATTTAATAATTATTAGGGAGTTGTGGTGTCAGGACGATAGACCTAATTCACTATTATAATATAATTTTTCAAAATCGTAATCGACCCAGTTTGAGAATACCAGCATCCTGCACTCTGCAACGACTTTCAAATAGGTATTTATATTGGTAAATAATGTATTTTGTCTATAAGTTTACGTCTGTTTCTCAACACAGACATTTTCATCAAGAGTTTTAATTCAATCAGTGCTGCGAGTACATAATACAATATTGTTATTATTGTTTTTTTTTTTTATTTAATCGAAAATCAATATTACATACTTAGTGCACATTTAAATTTCAAACGATTTATTTATCTTCTTTGTGCATTGATTGTGATGGTGGATACATAGAGAGTTAAGATATCAAGATTCAAATAATAAATAGTTTTACACGATCCTACTACATTTTGAGCGAGTGAAGAAAGAAAAAAAAGAAAAATCATACAAATAAAATAAACTAAACTACAAGAAAATGGGACAGTTATACAAAATGAGCAAGAATCAGGAAAATTAAACGGTATCGTTTAGCTACGAGTAAATATATAATTATGAATAAATTATCATTGTTAAAAGTGCTTAAAACATTATGTTTTGTCCAAAGTACAACCGATATATGATAGACACACGTCATTATCGATTATCATAATATTGACACGACGAGTACCACCTAATGAGTTAAAATCTCATCTCGTCGAAAAGCACAATGCCGCCCGTCGTAATCACAACGGTAGCTGCAGCGTAAACGCGTTGAAAATATGCACGCGACGTCCGACGACCATCGAGCGGAGGGATAATCGAATAATAATAATGATAATAATAATGATAAATCGTGGTATTTAGACCGGTGGCACAAACCGCCGTGGAATGTTGTTCATAAATAATCGACTGGATTAAATAATTTTATTTGCTCGCCGTCGTTCGGTTTTCACGGTTAACTCTACATGTAAACCTGTTTGTGTATACACACATCGCGTATAGATAAATATCTTTGAAAATAAAACGCTCTCGTACCTATATATATATATAGATATATTACTCGCCGGTATGAGGTTTATGTTATATATTATATTATTATTATTATCATTATATTATATTATGTACAATGTAAGTAATTATCGTTTTTTTTTTTTCGTCAATAGCGTCAATTAGTTTCATGACCGTGTACTTAAACGGCAATTTGTCCGATAAATAAAAAAAAATAAAAAATCGTTTAAACACACGCACACACACACCGAGAGAACAATATAATAGTATAATATACTGTTAATATGAAATTCATTTTACGTAACGAGTTCGATAACGTAATTGCAACAGCAAACGGTTCTTTATCGCGATTTCTTTCGGTTTCGGAAAATATGTTCTTCATCGGCACCGATATCGGAACTTCCACTGCGTAAAATAGGCTGCATTAAAACGCCACGGTGTCTACTACCTTTGTGTATACCTAAAAGCGCAGTATTATCTCTTATAACCGTACACACATTCGAACGTCTTCACATAATACGGCACAAAATTGAAAATAATAATATCGTCTTGTTTCGTCGCAGAAATCCCGCGATCGTCGTTCCACGTAATAGGTATATTATATTATTATTATAATATTATATCACGAGGTCTCAAGTGAAAACTCGACTATGCTGCTGCTCGACACGTTATCATACGTAGGTACTTACGAGGGACGTCGTCCGATGATTGCGATTCGATCAGCCGACCACAGCTGCTGATATGGGTTTGTCGACCGCGGTTTAATCTATAGAATTTCCACCCATCATGACATGGGCATCGAGCGTCGATTTTTCGCGGCAGACTTGTAATATGCCTGCAGTGTAAGCTCGCCACGGGATTCGCGTTCGTTAAAGTTTGCGGGCCAATTAGCGGCTTAGTGAAGAGAAATTTAGAAAGCTCCCGACGGTCTTTCCGAGTGATTTGCAAATTTATTTTCGACGTCGGCTATTCGCGGCCGCCGATTCGCGACTAGTTTTCTTCGCCGAAGTCAATCGGTGTAATTAATATGATATATTATTACACTGTAGTAGTTTATAATAATATATAAAAATATAACACCATAATAGTATAACAGTGTACAAAATACACTGCTGTTAGCACACATCACGGGTACCCGTCACAAATATGTTATAGTTGTAATTCATATTAAAGCCGCCGCGCTTCCTGGAAACCGTTTCCCGTCGACGACCGTGAGAAACAGGATAAAGAAACAGATATCCTGTCGCCGAGCGCTCGTATATAGGTAGAGGTACGCGCGTCCTGCGGCAGTGCGATGTGAGCGAGTACGTCATATTGTTGCAGCAGTGCTCCGGCCGGCACAGGTACACACATAATATGCGGCGTTTCACTGGAACTCACTCTGTTCCCGACTGGTTTCAGTCTCTCCGACGAAAAATGTTAAAATAACATTATAGCAGGGTCGACGAGAGGATATTATAATATTATAGCGACGTTCGCATATGCTTCGATTTTCCGAAATCTGAAATACTTTATATAATTATATATTTGTATCAACACGCGCACGTCGTCTTGTAAATACAATGTACGACCCGATTTTAATTATTAGTGCACACAAAATAATAACATAACGATACGTACATATTATAATGGGCAGGTACCTACACTGTATACGAATATGTACTTATATACGACGAGCGTATCATTATAAAATAGTTATTATTGTTTTCACATTTCACGAGCGTTTTTATAAACACTGTGCTGATAAGTGAAATTAAGCGATGGACAAAAATATACGGGTGAAAGAATCGTTTTCGGAAAATCAGTTCAAGTTCAAATTTCTGTTTGACGATTAAAACGGCCCCAAGAAGTAGGATAATATTTTGTATCGTTCCGTCAAACTGTACAATATAGGTCCGCGTAATGTCTTACGAGCAGGTGCAGCACTGAAGGATTATAGCACGGATGGCCTAAAAACACGGTAGTCAGTATATTATAATCCAGTGATGTATATACATATATTATATTTGTGTGGCCGTGTGGGTATTGTATTCCAGCGTGGTATATGAATTTATGTACGAGCAGTACCAGAATATAATATATACCTATTGTACATAATATAATATATGTATTATTAACGTTGTAGGTCCCCGTTGTCCTTTTTACCGCGCGTAAAGAAAAAAAAACCATTAAAAAGGCATTACCTAGGAAGATATTATAAAAATTAAACACCTTCGAATTTTATGCTTCACGTGTATTATACGTACTAAATATAATAATATAATAACAACACCACAGCTATAATACCGACAGGAATTCAACAATTTTCTAACGAGTTTTATTTGTGTCATCGTAATGTGTACAATATAATATAGGTGTGTTTGGTAAGTTACTTTTAAATTTAATGAAAAGCCGATTGAATTAAATATGATTTTTTTTCAAAGAATTGATAAAAACGTTATGTGTTAATATACAAAGTTACTATAACTTACTATGTTTGACAATTTACGTAGATACTCTTGAGTTACTTCTATAAAATAATATTTATCGAAGTTACCTTAACGTTACAGGAAAAAGTAACCATATTACTATGATAGTACGTTACTATACCAAACACTGCAGGTATAATGTGGTATCTGGTATAATGTGTGTTCGAAACGAATGAATTAATATTTTCAACGTTATCGACTTATCATATATAGGTGAGTGCAACGTACGTAGAATTTTGATGTTAAAACGATCGATTCACAGTCGCACATAATATAATATTATAATAATATAATATAACGCGTTGGGTATTCATAATATTCATACATGCCTATACGTGTCATACGTATATTATATTTATTTAATAATATTATTGTATAGTCTGACGATATGCCGAGTGGCTCAATTATACATAGGTCCTATAGAATATTATAATAGTAAGAAACAGTGTATTACATAAGTGCGCACTATTATTATATTATATTCACGAGGAGCGCATCGATAAGCGTACGTCGTCGCCGAGAGAATAGTGACCAGTCGGGTTGCTATAATATTATGTACCAAAAGGGTGTTACGAAAATGTCCTCGAGCCACGCGCCGTATACGGTATTATTATTATATTATTTTTACAATATTAGTACATAATATTATACATAATTTCGACGTGAAGTGTAATATACCTCCTATACGAAATTATTTCCATAAAAGAGTTTAAAAAAAAAAAATATATATATATATATATATTATAGAAACGTCGACGGATGTATCTAATTATTTTTCTCTTGAACCTATAATACTTAAAATATTAACTACCTACATGTTATGTGTGTACGTATACATATTTTTTAACACGTTTTCCGTTCGAGGCGTTTTTGTAAAATATTTACCCATTGTCGGTACTTGGTAGGCCTATACCTATATGCCTGCACACAAAATACATGTATATACAAAGCAACGTTATTAAAAAAAAAAAAAACACCTTTGTCGACAAATATAAATATTGGACACACTCACATTATAAATACAAATATCTAACATCCGAGTACGCGTACCTGTAGGTATAATAATATTATCTGTTATGTCGTGAATATAAAAATAAATGAAATATTATATATAATAATACGTATATTGCTATATATATATTATATATTAACACACTGAACTCGCGTGGGTGGGTGGGCCGACGTAATAGTTCGTCTGTGGGTCATTAGATTATCAAAATATACATCACACACACGCTGTATATATATATACACACACACACTCGTATTAATTATATATATATCTATATATATGGCGGGGCATCCCACCTACGTATTTATAATGTGTAATGTAAACAAAATATTATATATAACTCACACGGCGTGACGGCGGCGAGCGGTGGAAATAACGATCATAATATAATGATAACACCTACTTTTTACAGTCTCAAAAAATATTATTTTCTCTCGGGTCCAGACTCGTCCGAGCCGCGAGGATAATAAATATTAATGTTCGGTGTGAAAATCACTTAAGCCCCGACGGCGGCGGGGGGGGGGCGGTGGCGTGGTGGTGGCGATGGCGTCTTGAATGACGCACGACGCTCTACAGCTTGCCAGTCGTCGAGGGGTAGGTGCAACACTCGCAACAACAACAGCAATAATAATAATAATAATTGACTCTTTTTTTTTTTTCGCGTAGTCTATTATTATTTATATACATATATGAAGTACGCCAAACGACTTTTTAACTATAGGTAATAAACCGTGTAAAATTGTATATGTACAAATAACAATTATAGGTACATATGTATTGTAATATTAGTGGACTCGCACGCCGACGGAGAATCTGAGCAGCTTAAAGCTGAGCCTTGTGCATTGTTGTTACAAGACGGTGAAAAACGGGCGGATGGAAGGCTTAAAAAATAACTTGGAAAAATTATTTTATTATTGCGATAATATAATATCATTTATCACGAGACTTGCGTAGGTTTTCGACATTTGTACAACCGAAAACCGCGGGTGAAATGTGTATTGCAGAGATTATTATTATATTAACTACCGAGCGATGTGCATGTTTGAGCTGAAGTCTGTCACAGTTTAACAATCTTGAATAATTGTATTATTGCAAAATATTACAGTATTATGTAAAATATAAATAATATATATATTCACTTCAGGATGTGTGTATCTATATTATTATGAGGTCCGTTTTCCCCCCTAATTCGATTTTTTCAACTTTTTCCATTAGCCCTCGTTTGTAACCGCTTTGTAAAGGTTTGTGAGACAATTATTTCGTTTGTAAAAGATTCGTTTTGGCACAAAATAAAATATTTAATTGGAAAGGCTGGGGAAATGCCCCGAATTTTGGAATTTGAAATTTTTCTTCCTACTGCAGGTACGTGTTTGTTAGTCGTTTGTAATGGTTTCTAAAGATATTTATTTCGTTTGTGAGGAAGTAATATTTCAATTATTATAAACATTTAAAATTTTTTTTTAAAAATGAATTAGATAATATTTATTGTAACTAGTAAAATAACCTTATTTTGAACATAATATATTTTTATTTTTATTATATCTAAGAGAAAATAATACTCGTATTATTTTCTAATTTTGTTTTTTCTTCTAACTCGTAAGCTCTTGATTTTGTATACTCTAACAAGTTATTATTTTTTAACATACCAATCACATTATAATAGTCGGGTGATATGTCATAAATAAATTTTTTCAGATTCAGGCATCGCTTTGTTTGTTTCATTTATCAAAAAGTTCATATCCATCCAAAACTATCCCCAATGGATTCACCAGATTTTAATTTTCTGTTTCTTAATTTATTTCTTAACTTTTTGGTCTCAGTTGTGACACAAAATTTTCTTTAAATTTAAACATCCCACCAAAACTTTTTTATCCTTCAACAGATCGTATTAAGCTTCATAACTTAGTAGATCAATAAATTTCCCTGTACGTTAAATTTTAAACATAAGAAGATATCAATAAAGTAGTTGATAAATTTACTTCAATCATCTAAACAGCTGTCTTAAAATCTCAAACTAAGTCAGCTCCAACTACCCCTAGAAATCTTAAACTATCGTTACATCTACGCTCACTGATTACTGACAAAAGAAGAGCTAGGAAACGATACCAAACCTCTAGATTTCCTTCCCATAGAATACTATACAATAAACTGACCAATTCGCTTAAAAAAACTTATTTTAAAATATAAATCAGGTATCTTCGAACAAACTGTATGTAGCCTAACCACTTCTGACGGCAGTCTTTGGAGAGAAACTAATAAACTCTAACAATTTAAGATTAGTTTTTAGTAACCAAAAGTGATACTTCTATTGCTATAACTGATGAGGACAAAGCCGAGGTTTTTCGTCAACATCTATCTGAAATATTTAAGCCAAATCCCATCACATGATAACCCAGGTGTCACGCCTATGGTAACCCAGTATCTAGATTCTCCCATGCCTCTTCATCTCCCTGAAAACTATTTTAATGAAATCAAAACTACTATACAAAAATATTCTATCAAAAAATCACCAGGCTTTGACTTAATTACCGCAGAAGTCACTAAATGTCTCCCGGAAAAAGCTTATCATATTCCTTACTTATTTATTTAATGCAGTCTTAACGGCTTTCATACTTCCCACTTCTATGGAAGTCTTCTTATTCTTCTTCCCTTCTTACTAGGATTTGTATAACCAGACTTTTTTATCTTCTATAAAGGTAATGTAATACGTGGCTATGCAAAGTCATACTTTGCACATTTCGGTTCGAACGAATCTTCGGCGTGTGTCACGTTATATACTGATCGTCAATTATTAAACACGCTGCATTGCCGATTTAGTTCCGTCTGACTAGTTCATCGTATATGGAGGTCGTCAGTCTCGCAGTCGCATCGTTGATTAAACGTGCTGCAGTTCCGTTGTAGTCCCGATTACCGTTTTAATTTCATCAAGTTTTCCGTTCATTGGTTTGGAGGTGTCCAGCACTTCAACGACTCGGACGTTGTGCAAACTATAGTGAAATAATCACCGGGACTGATAAGCAGAAAAATATTGACTAAAATATGAACGGATGACAAAAAGTTATAATTCGGTCGAAGAGTTCGCGAACAACAACAATGGTTTTGTATTCCGATTCGACACAACAATAATCTTTATATCAACCAGATACGCACGTAGTTGATTTTGTTGTTTGTTTTGTGAGTAACCTCAAGTGGTTTTTGATTGTTTTTTTTAGCAATTTATTTTTGCGTTTATTTTTACGAATATCACTCAAATAATTATTAATTAAATTTCATATTGCCCATAATATTTTATATTTTTCATTAAAATCAATAAATTGTATACCAATATTATACAAAAATAAACACCAGACATTGAAATATAATATTTTATCTGCATTCAGATACATTTTATTTAATCACATTTTATTTTTTTATCATTATCTAGATAAGCATTTAACCATTCCGTACTCACCAAAAATAAATAATTTATTTATATACATTTATTATACACCAAGGTTTAAATAAATAGCATATTGAACATATTATGTCATAAATATTATATACCTAATAAAGACTAGCTAGTAAGGCGAATTGGACAGGACTCACAGAACGAAATCAAACGAGATAGTGAGTATGCCCCCCCCCCCAACCACTAAAGACTAAACCATCATACCGAAATGTTTAAGTTTCCAAATTTTGGTAAATATTTAACGTGTAATTAGTGTGTATATTTACGGCACGATCGGTCATTTTGTATTTTTGTTTATGAGTATTTTATATGCACGCCTTAAATCGCAAAGACGGTAGATGAAAGTTATTATTTTTTTCCCGTACCGCATGGGGTTTTTTTCACCGCAAAAAAGATAGTACATTTATTACAAAACGCTAAAATCATTTCAGTATTTTTTTTTTTTTACTTTAATAGCGTGGCCTGGACTCTGAGTAAAATAACAATAAGACGAACCGTTACTGCAAAATTAGTAATTACCCGCGATTATACAAACCGAGACGTTCGTTTTCGTTGTAATAATCATCTTGCCGACTGCCGTTGCTATAAAAGTTTTTAATTCAACATTTTATGATCATCAATTATAAAGACGATATTATATTCGTGGTTTGTGTATACGTATATAATAATAAATAACGTGATGAAAATTGTCTTTGCACAAAATATTATATTTTGTTCGTTTTGTATTCATTTGTCGTGTTTACGAGACTTAAATTTATTACGCGCGGCAGTATTATACTTGCAGGATTATTGATACGTATAATGTATACTAGGTTTCAGATCCCCCGTCTTCAAATTGTTTTCAATTATAATAGATTAATAAAGAATATTTATTTAATCTTTATTTATTTATAATAAGAAAAATGTTAAAACGTTAATTATTACAGTCTACAATTTTAAATAATAACATTTTTTGGACTCTGAAATAAAATACTGGATATGACTCTGTGTGTATAGTGTGTATAAAACATGTTATTATTACGTACCTTTATACTATAATATAGGTACAAGTTTCAATTAGCAAGTATTAGATAATTATTATTAGTCCCAGTAATATTATTCAGTCATAACATTATGTTTATACTCTATGTACCTACCATATTGGTACATGGTAGACCTTAATAGAACTATATAAGGTCTAAAATGAATACAGTTATATATTATAAAGGTACACTCATTATAATATAGTCTATGTTTAAATTATAGTTAACATTATATGTGATATATTAATATATACAATATATAACAATATATTGTTTATAGGTATAGGTTTATGTATATGTGACTAGAAACCTATATTACCTTAGAAGTAAAAGTGGCTAGGTGTTCAATTTAAAAGCTGCTAACTGTACGTAACATTGTTTATTATTGTTTTCTCTGTAACGTACTAACGTCATAAAATAACGAAAATATAATTTTTCAAAACTGTATGGTTTTTGTAACATTAAAATTATTATTGACTTAATAAAAATGTTATCTCGAAAGACCTAGATACGTCGGTCGCTAGTTATAAAAAGCTTAAAATTTTATTTTTTTCCTGTCCTGTAATTTTTCTTTTAAAAAAGTGACTTTGTGCCTTTTAATAGAACGTCTACAAAATAGTTTATATCATATAAATGGATATAACTTATAAAACCTTGTTGGGATTTCTTAGTCTGGCCAATACAATATTGTTGTAACAATATATGTATATAATATACATATGTATACAGATAATGTAATCTTTGTTAAAATGTACTTAGTAAATATTATTTACTAAATAATATGCGTCACAGTTCGTTGTGTTTGAACGAATAACGTCTCGAAAATTAATATTGTATAAGTATAACCTAACCTATACCTAAATTGTGAGATTAAGTTATCCGAATACGACCATACTAGAACAACCATTGAATTGATAAACTAATATTGATAATTAACAGATACAACTTTTATTCAAAATACAATTTAAATAGAGCAAATATATATGAATTGAAATTTATTAATAAAAAACATTATGCACAACCTCGCGAAACTTTTGAATTTTATTACAGATTTAATACCTAACAATTACTGAAAATATTAATTCATTAAAATCAATCGAACATCCGTTTTTATACGGATTCTATTCGGTGACCTACAATGTTTAGGAACAAACCAAATTCATCTCTGGCACTCAGCAATATTACGTTTTACTGCAAGCGTAGTGCACGTACGCATTACTAAAACGATTTCGTTGGTTCACAAAAATACACGTTGTATTTTTAAATGTTTTATATTTAAAAATAATATAAAAGTACCTACGTAGTAATTTTAATCATCACAAATCAAATATTGAACGTGGGTTGTCGCGCAGAATTAATATAAACTGTTCAAATATGTTTTTAAAAACATTTTCAAACAACGAATTCAAACGATGTTGTTGTTTTAAAATATTTTCGTATTCCTGTGTCCGTTAAATAATATATATTATGCGCGTATGACACAAAAAGCATGATTAAAATCTAATTGTTCTCACTTCTCTGTATTATTATAGTTGGAATAGGTGAATTAAAATATTTTTTTTATACTCACATCTGATTTGTAAAACAATAATTATAAATCATTCATAAAACGTATATTATATAGGTATGTCACGCGCAGTATAGTCGCATACGACAATAATGTATATTTTATAACTATACTATAGATATTTTAATATTATATAAATTCAGATAATGGTTTTTTTTTTTTTTTTTGTTATCGTAAGAGTTAAAAATATTTAATACTAAATACGTGGGCATTACATTTTATACCTATCGTATCGTATAGCATAGACTCGACATACGTGCGTTGAAGTATTATTCGGCGGCGTGTATTGTTTGGATCGGATTTTTTTTTCTTTTATTGCCCGGCGATCGAATTCAATGGAGAAAATACGATTTCTCGAAGGAAAAAAATATACAAAAAAATCCTGTCGTTTCTTCCTGCCGCCTTCCCGGCCCCCTCCACCCCACCGCCAGAAAAATCTAACCCGAGGAAACGTAAGAGGACTCGTCGCCGCCACCGCGCGGCAGTCGACCGCGACGGAGTCTAAAATAAAAATAAAAAAAAAAAAAAAGGGGGAAAAAACCAAAACAAAAAGGACGACGAAATGTATAATTGTTAAACCGTTTGACGGTTCCAAGGTTGTCGGTGGCGGAATAACCGCACGTGGACTACTATAATATTATGTCCGTGTATCAAAGGAAAGGTCGTCCTGTCCTCTCGCCGCTCGCTCACTGCATGTGTTACGTTTGTAGGTACCTATAAAAGTAAAACAATGGCGTCAGCGACTTTCGGAAGAGACGTGGAGGCGGCGGCGGCGGCGGCGGCGGCGTATACGATAGTATTATTATTATGTATAATACGCGTAATACTGCGTGGAAGTCAAGAGTGGTGCTGCGAGCGGACGACGGAACGTATTTGTTTGAATAATATAAATAATAATAATGTGTATATATATATATATAAGTTATTATTGAAACGGATCCGATCGATAAAAAACCGCCGCCATCGCCAGTCGTCGTCAGTGGCCAAACAATGGTCCGTGCTGGCGGAATCGTCGTCGGAAATCGTCAGCCGCCTAATTGCATTCCGTCGCAGTCGCAGTCGTCGTCGCAATCAAAACGCCAGGACAATAGCAGCCGTTCGCAATATATATATATATATATATATATTATAATAATATGTACGATATATATATATATATATATATATAGGCGAGACGGGCACGGCTACTCAAAGTCGTCGTCGTCGTCGTCGCCGTCATCGTCAATTTCAATATATATGCGCTATATTTTCCGTAGCGAAAAGTTTAAAAGCCAAACTAATAATAATTATAAAAGTTTACCGAAACTAATTTTCTTCCGATAGTATTCGAACTGTCTCGCCTCCGCCGGAATGACTTTTGAAGTAAATCACTGCTGCGGTGATTATTGTGCGGGTATAGGTTTACCTACTACACAACGGTTGAACGGTATAGCGACCGAGTGGGTGTGCGGTGGTGGGTGCGGGCGTCTTCATAGGTGTCACTAAAATACTACGCTGCAGATATTTTATCGCGCGGTCGGGAGTCCTAACATAATATTATTATTATTATTATTATTATTATTATTATAAATATATCTACGCGTGTTAAAATATTAATTATTACTATCGTAATGAAATTCGGAATATCGTTCAAAACGCATTGGAAAATTATTATTATGCACTGCATAATATTATGAGTATGAAGTCGTGTTCGGGTGAGTAAAAGTGTAAAACGCGCGATGATAATATTTTACCACGATAATTATAATTATTGGTAACGACGCGTGATAGATGCCGTTTCCTAACAACGCGTCTTGAAGTTTCAATTAGACAACTGTAAGCAAAAAGAATGAAAAATATGTAATGAAAATAAAAATAAAAATAAATTCCAAGAGTGAGAATGATGATATTATAAAATATAAGTTTCAGCTTTAACAATTGTATTTATTGTAACACAAGTACACAACCAACGTTCATGACTTTTGAACATCACAAAATGATGTTGCATCGTGCATGCCCTGTTTGTCCGTTACTTGTTTTAATTAAAAGTCGAAGCTTGTCTCAATGAAATCTGTTGATAAGTTAACACTTAAGACTTTATCGATTGACGTTACACTTTCTTTGCTTGCTAACATCTGATTTCTGGTGAATATAGTTGTTTTATAATACCATCTTCAGTAACCAATTTATAAACATCGTCGTAACACATGGTATAACATAACTTTGTCAAATTTGTTGAGAAAGGTAATATAATTTATCAAAATGATCTACTAGTGAAATAAACTAATATTGTATATTATAGTTATAGCATTATGTTATATTATTTTGTATTATTATTTTGGCTTTGAAGTAATTCCTGCTAAAATGACCACTGCCAACACTAACCAAATATACCACTCTGTAAATGTCAACATATATGGTAATATTAGTGAATGAGTACATATAGACAGAAAAAGTACAGTTCAAAAGTTAAAACAATATGTCAATACTCACCAATGATTTTGGTGTAAGTAAATATTTACCGGTGACTGCAGTAAGCATTCATCAACAGCGATTATGTAACATACATGAATGGTTTTTCATTAAAATTACTTGTATCAAACACAAGTAAAGATGTATGAAATATAGTCACCAAGAAACAAAAACGAAAATCTTTTATTCAAGCACACTTTTCCTTTAATTTAAATTAGTTTTTTTAATCGATCCAAAAATAACTTACCGACAAGATGTTGTACTTTATTTAAAAAACTACAATCTACTTTTAATTACATTTTCAAAAAAAAATCACACACCCGTTAATAATAATATTCTGTTTTTGGCAAATATTTCCCTTAGGATCCAAGAACATGAGAAGACGGCACACCCGCAGCTGCAGCAGCTTATGGTTTCCTCTGAGATTTATTCTTTGTTGTTAAAAGAATAATAATTTCAATAATTTCTTTTATCACTTCTATACGAGGGTGAAAAACCCCGTTTTTTCCGCTCGTTGTATTGTATATTTTGAACAAAAAATCCGTGCTTTGATTCGCTAAAAAAAAAGTATATAATATTATTTACGACAATGACGATAATTATTATCATCTAAAATCGCACACAATATCATACTATGGTGTACACAGATAAAAAGTATTATCTGTAACCTAGTTGATCGCGATTTTTACTATTTTTTTCATGTACAAAATATAATATTATACCCGCAGGATCCCGTTCATCACATGTGTGTGCGTGTGTGTGTGTGCCGAATTATCTGGCCAAAGTTACCGGACAACATAACATAAAACATATAATTAACAATTTTTTAATGAACTCATTAACATTGATTTTTTTCTGTGCAGTCATCATTGCTCGGAGTGATTTTTTTTAGTATTTCCCTCGCAACACGGACCGCGTGTTATTAGGTACGGCAACCACGCACAAGATGATTCGTCTTAGCGTGATGGTTTTTACTTGTTTACATTTCTCCTCTGTGTGTGTGTGTGTGTGTGTACGCTTATTAGCGGACCGCTAAAACTGACGAGCTGGTCCAAACGGACGAAACGAGCGATAAAAAAAAAATAAATAAAAAATACGCACATAAACGGTTTGGGGATTTTTTTGTTGTTAAAAACACGTTTGGGATCATAGTATGTAGTCGTTAAAACAATTCGTCGAAAATCCACGTGCGTACTCACATTTCCTTTGTCGACGAAAAAAAAAATTGACCGGACTGTTTATTATTACGTTTGAAGCACTCGTACTGTATACAGAGCGATTCACCAAGCGCGTGCTCACCCTTTTTTGTTCTATTAAATAATACAGTTATTCAAAATCTGGTTTTCGAATTTTTTAAATAAACTTGAGGATCATATTATTTTCAAATTCTTGAGATTCTTTTGTTCTACTATTAAGGAGTGTTCTGTGGGGATCTCAACTTTTTTTTTTCAAATGAGAACCCGCCTCTCCTCTATTCTGTATCAAATTTCGAATGAGAAGTTTTTAAGGCATTTGACTTTGAGTACACTAAGGATAATAAGTCTGGATTTGAAGATATAGGAGCAATAGTGATTTTAAAATGTTGATAATTAATATTAATAAATCTATCAACATTTATTTAATTTGTAAAAACTGTTCAAGTACGAAGAACTGATTTTGTATCGCCACAGGACACTACTTAAGACTTAAGACTTCAGTAGTTCAAAAAATCTCAAGAGTCTTAAAATATGGTCTTTAAGAACCTATAAAGTATTTAAAAGTTTAAAACTTGCAAAAATCAGAATTATGAATGGAAAAAATGGGAATTAGCATACCTTCTACTAGTTTAAGCACTCTGTATATACCTACAGCTGTGGTGAAACTTTTTCGATCGGTCGCCTCTCGGATCCCCCGCCGCGACTCGTTTTCGCGAAGTCGCGATTTTTTTTTTTTACCGAATACTGGGGAACAAAATAAATATAAAAATATGTTATTTTTATAACGTTGAGCAGCAGGTTCTATATCGATCCCGAGATTTCACGTCTTCGGAACGCCATAGGTACAGTATATTATATTTTATTTTATTTTCCTCCAATAAAATATGGCATGGGTGCGATTTTATATCCCAAAAATAGTAGGCGATAAAAAAACATGCAATAACAAAGAACGAGAAAGTTATATAGGCGCTAATAACATAATAATATAGCAGCGATGTAGGTACCTATATATTAAATAAACGCTGTGCGCGCACAAACAATGAGCAATATAATATTATAAATAAATAGGTGTAATAATAATACGATCACATAGCGCATACAGGGTGATTTGTTTTAATACTATTGTGTACAACTACTTCAAAACACAATAAAAAATCTATAAAAATCTATATATTTTTTTAAATCACTGAAATTTACTAGGGAAATCATATTTAATTTTGTGTAATTGATAATTCTGTATACAATAAATATTATGACGTTGTTTGTTGTTCGGTGTTTAGATAACCTGTTTTAATATATTATATTTTATTATATGGCTTAAAAATGACAGTGTTTTAAAAATATTATCGTTTTCTAAATTCCGAGTGGAGTGTGCTGTACTATACCTACTCCGAGCTGCGGGAGTTGTTTTAAACAGTATAGAGTAGTTCGGACAGCATATCCCCCCTCGTACTATATGCGATGCAGACTCAGCATTCTGCAAAAAAAAACTCCACGAATAAAATTAATGGAGATCAAATATTAAATAATTAAACATTTATAAATTGCAATAAATACATTTTTTTTTGAACTTGTCAATACTATATAGGATGTATCAAGATGATGTTAAAATAAATAAAAATGTACTATATTATGAAATAAATTAGTTGGTAAAATAAATCAACGAAAAAAATGCATTGTAAAATATAACTATGCGTTACTTACATTTATTTGTCGAATTTTTAAATCATCGATAAATTGAATCACCGGTAGTTATTTAATCGTAATTATGTTCCCAACACTGTGTGGACATAACTTAATTCGGGTGACACGAATAAACATCACTAGGACCCGCACCCTGTATAACACAAGCGTACAGTTTCTCCACAGTTTATATTATAAAAAGTAAAATAATAATATAATAAAAACGCGTTGGTGTAATAGTGCGAAACAATGCAATGTAGCAATAATAATTGGTCCGAATATCTGTATATTTAATATTATATAATAATATATACAGGTATTGTGTTCTCAAAGATTTCAGCGTTCTGACCGACACGCGACGTCAGAGTGAACAAATAAATAAAAACACCATTAGCAATATATATATATATATAGTATAATAATATGGTCGTAGGTGGTCTTACGGGGTAAGAAAATGTTTGCCCAGCGTTTAGGTACGTCATCATTATCAGAATACAAGTCCGGAGTAAAAAACAAATAAAAAAGGATAATATTATTTTTCTCTTTGTCAAACGAGAATTATATTGTTTGCTCGTGGCTACTGATGAAAGAGTACCTAATAAATATTCGAAATTGTAATGTAAATATTTGAAATGTATATATCAACATAGAACTTATACGTGGTTCGAAAAAACATAATAATATAATATAATGTAGCTGCTACAACCGAATATAATATATAGCTATGAAGTATAATATACGTGTATTGCGCACAAGCTCGTACACCAAATTGATAAATTTAATAGTTGTTTCAACCCTCATAAAAGTTCGTATTTTTATTTTTATTTTTTTAAAACCCAATACACCATAAGAGTTTCTGTAATCCAGAAGAAAAAAAGTATAAAAAAAACACCGTTTGGACAACGTAATAATAATATTATTATGACGTTCTTCCTGCAAACAGTCGGAGGAAGTTAAATTTTATGTACCTACACCGGAAACGAGTAAAAATCAATGAGTAACTTACATCACTAATTCACTATATTATTTAAAATTTCATTAAAATCACCGCACCGTTATTAAATAAACAGCGTGTATCGAATAATTCCCTCAGAAAGCGACAACATGTTTGGGTGCACCGTCATCCGGCTATGCATTATTGGATTATACATATTATAAATTATAACGAGTAATCGTTGTCGAACGACTTTATTATGCAAACGAAAGCGACACTCCTCGAGATGACTGGAAAGAATAAAAACGAGAACCATCTGTTGCACTCCATCCAAAACGCGAAAACGTGAATCACAAAATATAATAATATTATTGGTGTTTTTCGACTTTTACCTAGGTATAAATACTGCTACGAGTTTCGAAATGGTCTCCGACTCGATGACGGGGCAAAGACAGTTCTACGTCGCTGTCGTCGGTCTATAAATTATTGTGTCAGGACAACGATACGTGATGTGTAAAGTTCGACAACTGCAAACGATGACCGCGGCCTCATACTCGTTACGGCCGACCAGAAGGAGACGTGACTGATATTTTTCACAATTTGGTATTCTATTTGTGGTCTGTAGTGTCCTCCACGGTGGACGTACTCAGTACACCCCAAGTATACAAGAACGAATTTCCGACGGTTTGGTGTATTATTATTACACATGTTCTAGTACTGCACATTATTACTCTATGCCGAAATACTGTAAAAACCGTAAACGTAGCCCTTGTCTTTCCGAACACGTCAAATTGTACGGATTTCGTTATGACAAGTTACACAAAAATTACAAGTGGACTGATTATATATGAGATATATGATGGGAGGTAAATAATATGATTTGGGAACCATCTAGTAGCTTAGCTCTAGTAGCTTTGAAAGATTCGAAGAGGGCAAGACCGATAAGAAAAAAAAGCTCATTACCAAAACATCGCCGTAGGTCGTGGACTAGACGTCTAGACACCATGCATATACGATACTATTCGCCTAATACTTTTACGAGTTATGAATGTGAAAAGGTATGTTACGAAATGCAAGAAATATTAATATTATCTCATATTTTATTATTAAAGACAAACTATACAGTATACATATTGTATAGTACTAATTTTACGACGAGCCGGAGAACAATACACTAGAGTTGTATAAGTGAAACCTAGAGAGCTGGCAGCCCTAAAACCATCTCGCGTTGTCAAATTTTGGTGGACTTATCGTCGCTTTCCATTCGGTGTAGACCATGACAGTATGTAAACGTGGACGAAAATCTAAGCGAATTTTTACACTCGAGTGAATGTAGGGCACCCGTGAGGCGAACGTATAGATTTATGACGTACCTAATGTAAAACGTCTAATGTAAAGATCGGTGTGGTATAATATCGAATGTACGCCGAACGTATCGCTATAGGATCTAAAATAACGGATATAATTAATGAAATCGCGATGTAAAGTGGTCAGATGTTCCCGATACACTCGCGTGTACACAAACACACACACACACACACACACACACTCACACATAGAGAGCCTTTGCTTGATTGCAGAACGGTCAATGGGCGTATAGGTATGTATACTTATTATTATATATATATACGCGCACAATAGTCGGGAGGAATTCGCAATCGGACCGCAGGTGATGTGTAATGAATTTGGAGGACGCGCGCGCGAGAGGGTTCACCGCGAAATCCAATTAAACGTGACTTATGTGATTCGATAGCGCGCAAACACTGTATAGTCATACCGTCCGTAGTGTAACACTATCTATATACGCGTGCAACGTGTACAGCCGTATATTATATTATGTATTATAGAGACGAGTGAGCCATTGATTTCGACATTGGTCGGGGTTCACCGTAATATAATTCGATCGCAATCCAATGTAAACAATGCGATTGTCGTAACGAACGTTGTAATATATTTTTATTTACACGAACGATTTGCACCACTATATACAATATAATATGAATGCACGATGCGTACACGCGTTTGTACTGCTATTACAATGATTTCGATCGAACGCGAAAAATACGCGACTTATACACGAAACGAGCTTTTTTAGTGTCGGTGTTTTATTTTTTGCTTTTTTCTTTTATCGCCGATAATACGTCGACGATGTTATATTGTGGCTATAAAAGTTTACCATCGGTTTACTAATATAACTTAGTGGAAAATACGAAGTAGAAATCAGATTTTTAACGTTTCTAATATACGAAAACTGTATTTATACTTTATAGTATTATTATTATTTTACGGTATATTTCTCGTTGACATCGGAATAATAATATAATATTAGGTACGTTCGTTTCGACGTGCTAGGGTTCGAATGATCGAAATTTGCTCGCAACTCATTGATTTCTATAGTTGTTTAGACGAATTTTGACGGTTAATGTTTACCATCGTCCCACGACAAACCCGCAGACAACAGCTTGATTTTGTGCAGTGCACACAACCGTACCTCGCCAATAACAGGGAGTGTCGGGTCGGTCTAACCTCGTCAGTCATCACCGATGAGCTCTCAAATTATAAGGAAACAATAATTAAATTCGAATAATATAGTGAATAAAGGGACGAGCGGAAATCTGCAGGTCTCGCCGGCTCGGGTTTATCTTGGGCGACCTTTGGCGGATAAGCGAGTCTGAAGCTGGCCGACATATTGTTTGCGTCTTCCGTATATTTTGTCGGTCCCCGCAAAGACAACCTAGAACTCGTCGGCCGGTAAATGTTGTAGGTAGTTATAATTATTTATTACAATATTATAATAATACTATGGTCACAAGCAGGTTTATATTGTACAATGAAAGTATATGCAACACAAACTTCTCAACAACTACATAATAATATACAAATCGGTATTGTTGTATTTATAATATTATTATAACAACGGGTACACCAAAATACACAATAAAGTATTTAAATTGCGAAATTAAATTGTTTTAAGTTTAATTTTTGTTGATGGTTAAAATATGTTCGATTGCAATCGGTTCTAGCTCGACCATCGAATGTATTGTTAAAAACAACTGAAACGTTGTCCAAAAATAAGTGTTTTTAAAAACTGTTAACTCTTAAACAAAATAATTACGATACGTGGATGAGGTGGTCGGTGGAGTTAATCAGTAAATTTGGCTCAGTAAATGTATCGAAACTATATTACTGTAAAACATTGAGTCAGACGAGGATAACAAAATTAGAACAACATATTATCACTGACAGGTCCGCGCAAAATGTACAAGAGCTTCCACAGACGTTTAACTCGGGATGACCACGACACTCGCCTGTATTGGAGACCGACGAATGGTGCAGCAGGTCATGTGCTAGATATATGTCGAATGTCTGGACCAGTGGCCATTCGACGTAACACTTGTTGCACTTGACAATATTGTTGAGAAACACGTCGTGCACGACTTCCGGGCGCAGTACGGCCATTCGACAAACACATGGCTATCCCCGATTTACTGTGCAAGTGAAACGCGATCGGCGGTTATTCTCAGACCGCTATCTACCTGGAACATGGTAATAACGTACAGCTGTCCTCGATGAACATATTATTATTTCGAACCCATGTCATATAAAACCGCCGTTTTGACATCGACAACCTTATACGTATAACTGCGCGATGCCGACAACTCGCCGTCCCTCTGGTCGCAGGTCACGACAATATTCACACCGCGACCCGTAGGCGGTACTGCACCTAAGCGGTAAATCGTAACTTAAACTGCTAATATCGTTATCAGGTAACTGATATCGGTTTCTGGTATAGCTTTTGATTATTATAACATAACCTATAATCGAAATATTTTAATAGCGGCGTTGAATAAAAATATAAAATATAATTTGTATTCTCTAAATTCGTTATCCTTTAACTAAGCTGTGTTAGCTATTAGTATGGATAGCATTAAAAATTTGAAGACGAGATTTTAAATCCAGCACATAATTATAATTATTGTCCCAATATAAATTATTACGTTAATCTGAAACTAGGTACCTATATTAATTACGACCTAACTATTAAAGTCATGTGTCTATAAAACCAAATGCAAAATGATTATTATAACACAGATTAAAACATTTATGTTTATTATTCCCATGTAATAAGTGTACTAACAAGACACGGAACTACGAATCATATTACAGTTTTATATTATTCAATATAGGTATTGCATTAATTATTGTTTTATAAAAAGTTTTCACCGAAAACAAATTTATTTTTGAGTGAAAGAGAAATAAAATAAAATACTATTGCAAATTAAAACCATATTGTTCTGTGCTGGAGATTGGTAGATAGAGTTTGATCGCAATTCAAACACAATATAAGAATCCGGTCGGGTCATTTCAGCAGACATTAATAATTTGAAATATGGGTCAACTAATAACTGAGATCGATGTCCGATATGTTGTCAATCTCCAAAACCAAAATTTGTGATAAGTGTGACCGACTTTGAAGTAAATAATTTTAACGTAAATGATTTCTTGTTCCTTGCTGTTATTCCCTATAAAAACACGTTTATGATTCATTGATTTTCCTTTCAGAGGAAACCCATATCGAGTAACGTGATACGCTTATCTTTAAATTTCTTTTGTATCATAAAATGTATACCAATTTTTTGTTTTTACAAAACATTAGAATTGCCATGCGTTTAAAATTAAATAATAATATAATCGCCGTAAGGCCATAACACATACATTTGTGTTTGTTTATCTACTGTATTAGGTATAAGTATATATATTAATTTTGTACAATAACCACGGAGGCACACAACGAAACGTTCGACTTGTCAGCTAATGTTTATTATTGATTCGCGTTTTCCATCAACAAAAACTTCAATTGGAGTTGTTATATAATATATATTTTCATTTTTCTTTTTGTGCGATGAGTGTGTTACTTTGATCGTGGATTTCAGTAGACCTGACTATTTAGACTCAAATCACGGTTCCCTTACCTACGATTATGCTATACAGTTGATGTTTAATCTCATAAATGTATACTGAGTGGTTCATCGGGTAATAGTTATCGTAACACCAATACCTATGCTAAACCAATCTTGCGATTTTTTAAAAATAAAAAATGATTCTATACAATGTATGGGATGCAGTATATCTAACATTCGTATGTCAACGTCTATACAGACAAATTTTATTTTCAATCTTGTAATCAGAAGCATAACATTTTGTTACAAATGTTAATGTATACATATAAAAAAAAATAGGTATCTGACAACAAAAATGGTTGTTTTTTTTTTAAAATAAATATATTTAAATTTTAGACGAGTGGCAAGTAAAAAGGTATTATAGTACCCCAAAACAGTTGTTATCCACTTCTCCGGTCATAAAAACTTTAAATGATCGTTTATAAAAGCAAACAATTTATTCAAATATTCGATATACACAGCGCATAATATACCAAAACATATAAAATGTTATGTATACAAATTGAGCAGTACGACAGTGGTACAAATTTAATTTTTCCGTAAGCACGTGGTGTCTTAAGGTATATACGGGTCAAACTATACAACAATAAGTTTTTTTTTTCAAAATCACAAAAAGCTATTGCGGAAGATAGGAATCACCTCGTCATGCCAGGTTGTGTCCTAACTTAGCGTAGAAATTATTTTTATCTCCGACGCTTTTTATTCAAATAGACTCATAAACAAGACCCGTTTTAAGGTGTCCTTTGGCGCTCATATATGCCGCCGATGATATGCATATCGTACAGCGTTTAATAGTGTCTCATAAGTGTGATAATCAGGCGAAATCTCACACATCTACAAGTGGTAAGTCGTATAAATTATTACTCTATGGTAAGTCTTCTATGATGGCTATATTTTCTTTCGTCGGCGGCTGGGAGGGTCCGCTGATCCGTGGCCACGGAATTTCCCTCAAATCTGCGTGGGTTCGCAAGTAAACCGTGGAAATGCGACTGGAAAAAACCAAAAAACGCGTCACCGCCGCGCGCGAATATTTTTCGTTTTTCTACCATATAATATATACCGTGGACGTGTCGACTCGGGATCTAGACCGGAAACGTCGATACGTAAAAGCGTATATAGTCACTACACATATTATTATAATATAACGCTTCTTTGTTTTTTTTGCATTTTAAATGATACCCGATGATAAGTATGTATTTAATCAGAAAAAAATACTGTTCACGCCGTTTGTCGCCGTAGGTATAAATATTACGTCGTTTATTTATTGCCCGTCGCCGAACCGATCAGTTAAAAGCAATAGGTAATATAATATATATTATATAGTAAAGTCGAATATTTCACGACAGGGTCGCCTATTATACATCAAAGGATAGGGCAAAGGTATGGGTTTTTCGTATACGGTTATTTTCCGACAGTACCGTTTCCCCGTACGTCAAGATACGGTTTTCTTCTTTTATTTTTTTCAAAACCGATCGATCGATCGACCCATATTTTTACCCACAACGTTCAGTCACTAAACGGCCGACACGTGAGTTTAGAAAATTATATAGACTGGCAACCATACCACGGCGGCTCGCTTTTCACATGATATATTGCATTATATACACGACCCGCCGTGTCATGTTTCGGAAATCAAACAACAACGTGTCCGCAATAATATATCATATTATTATTGGAATGTGCGTCGAGATTTTTCGCGCCGTAATCCAGCACACGATCGATAAAGCTACTGCGTACATATATTATGTGTATATAGGTATATATACCTACACCTCGGTGCGTTATTGTATACAATTGCATTTTCCATAATATACAATACCTACGTAAAAATATGTATATACGTAAACGACCGAGCACATGTCATGAGTTAAGGTTTTTTTCAGCGCAATGAATTTTTTGTCGGTTTCACACGTTGTGTAAATACATTTTTTTTTTTCATAAGACGCAATAATATGATATTGCGAGAATATTATTTTTATTATCATATTATTATATGTACACCGTACCTATATATGTGTGTTATGATATTATTAATAAGGTTATTAGATTAAAAACTCTGTTCACAGCAGAAAAATCTGATGCGATAAAACGATAACGCTTCACACACGACATCGCGATCGCCACTGCAATTCGTGTGAGTTGGAAATGTTGGAATGTTCCGCAACATTAAATAAAATACTCTATACTATAAACAAGGGTGATATAAATATTATAAACTACTGCAAGACCTTAAAAATAAAATTATATCCTGACCACAAAAATGTGTTCTTTAGGAATTCAAAATAAAAAAATTAGTTTCCATGAAAAAATAAAATAAAAAAATAATGTTTTGGCAAGTTTCGAGCTAATCAAATTTTGGAGGTTATTGAAATAACAAAAAATACCTATGTTTCAATGCTTATAAGGGGCTAAACTTTTTTTAAATCTACACTTATATAATATTATAAAGTTGAAGTGTTTGTATACTGTTTGAACGCGCTAGACTCAGAAACTACAGGACCGATTTTATTAAAAGTTATATCAATAGCATTCATGAGAATGTTCTTTATGATTATGATTCGTTTTTCAACTCCTAAGGTTTCTTTAGGGTGGTTCATACACAAATTTCGTTTTGGATCACAAAAATCGAATAATTAATAATTATCAATGTTCTTATAATGACTATTGTTTATAGACTCAAAAAATACCAGACCGATTTTGACGAAAGTTTCAGTGATTGATCTTAGAGATATCAGAAAAATGTAGATAGTTTAAGCCCCGTTCGAAAATATATCAAGTATATTATACCAAATATACCATATACCCACGGGCTGATTGACCATCCCATGCCGATTTTTCCGTGTGAAGTGAGGTACATTAAAACCGAGATACGCCGTTATAGCTCTATATTTTATGTTTGTTCGTTTTTTTCCGAGTGAAGTCGAGTATAATACATCTAATATATTTGATATTGTTATTAAAATTATATTATTGAGTAAAAATTGACTTTACATTTATCAGGTATTTTTTACTTCAGTTGATTTCCCAAGTTGCCAGTTGGCCGGTAGCCACTCGAATCATTCGAAGTGCCTGAACAAGAGGAATCGAGGTTTGTGCTCGTCTTGAGATCATTTTACGAAATTGGTAGAATATAGTATTCCTCTTTTGGCATCTACATGTCGGTCACACATTATAATACAAACGTATACGTTAATAATATGTCAGTACAACACCGACGGAAGATTTTGTTTAATTCTATAATTTTATGTTACGTATACGAGCATGGAGTCTTTATTTTTATTCTCTCGGGTTTCCTCGACTTGATAACATTATACCATTCGAAAACATTCCAGTACCTACTTTCGGATGCGACGACGACCCGCCGTGTATTATAATATCTGCAACAGTATTTTTACAAAATATATCTTATACAGACTTCGCTGCAGGTGCAGAAATACGCGCGTATTAATAAAAAAAAAAAACTCACATACACAACTACAATCAATTCCGACGCGATGAAATTCATAATTTTATTTGTGAATTAACGTGAGAATCAAACCGTACGCTTGTAACAGAGAGAGAGAGAGAGAGAGAGAGAGAGGAATAATATACTCTAAGACTTAGAGTCTAAGTAGACCGTATACTACCGTTTTATAAACGTATATACATCGTATAAATGTGTATGCTTTCTTGCTGTATAGGTCACCGTGCGATGTTGTACGCGAATAATTATTGATCCGCTGGACCGTATTATTATTATTATTATTATTATTTTTTTTTTATCAGAACGACGAAAACGTCTACTTTTGTCGGAAACATAATATTATTGTGTTGTAACTATAAAGCGCGTCGGAAATCGGAAATATATAACAATAACAGTAATTATTAGACGAAATATCATTGTCTGGGTTTCATTGTTTCCAGTACATGACGTATGGGTATGTACAGTAATATGATATTACCTATATATAGTGCAATAGTGTATATAGGTAATAGTTGTACCTATATAATAATAATAATATGTTTTTCTAATCCATGGACGTTATCGGAGGGAGACCTATTCAGCCATATATTATACAACTACCTACTAAGTATTTTTCAATGAATTCGTTTATCAATGAAATAATGTATGATATTATAATATAGCTGCTATACGACGTGACTATATAGAACAATAATTATTTTAAAACGCTGTTCAATTGTGTGCAGAAGCTTGACTTGTTAATTATTACTCTCGTAGTTGTTGGGGATTTTATTTGCTCAGTTCAATTTTACTGGAAATTTGAATATTATGTAAATGTTATTTCATTAAAAACGTCTAACGCGGTCAAGCAATAGTGCTTAAACCTAAAGCTAAGACCGACTTGTAATATCAACAATAACTATAAAAACTATTGAGATTTTCTATCAAACATTTATAAGAATGTAGATTTATATATATGATGAATAATTAATATATTGTAGTACCCAAGTCATACGTACGACCATTGATTGTAAATACTAGAATTCATAATCAATGGTATGATGAACTTAACATAACCTCTATTTCCAGCCATTTATTGTCTCAGCTCAATTTCATCGTGCATATTGTTCTATTATAATTTACGTTCGACTCCTGCAGAGTACTTGGATTCTATATCTGTTTTAAGGAATGTTTTTGGACACGGATATTATAATCTATGGTATAATAATAATAATATATACAATATTATGCATTGTAGGATAGGTATTATCAAACACGATGTTTCGAAAATAAAACGTCATACTTATTAGTATTAACTCATCAATATTATCTACACTTTAAGCACTTATCAATATTTTGCATTTCAAGAATCTGAAGAAGATCAAAAACGTGGTTTTTTTTCCTGATGATACACCTGGAAAATATTGACAAAATGTAACTACACATATATGTGTACTGTATTACTGTATACAATATATATATATATATATATAAACGTGCACTATAATAAACAGTGATCACGATTGTTTTAACCTATGCCATCGGCCAATTAAATTAAATAATTGCATACCGCACGGCTCGAAAAACCCGTAAAGTCAATGCTCGTATCGAGTGTATATACGTATAGTAAACTAATAACAAGTAATATAATATCTGTAGGTACTTAATGCATCGCATTGAAAAAAAAAAAACGGTCGTGACTTCGCCCCACGCCGTTAAACCATTATTATTACTATAAGCATATTATATATTATACGAGGAACGCGTCTCGTCGATTTATATACATATATTATTATAAATATAGTATATAATATATAATATACTGAGCCGTGTGGTATGAAAGACTTGGGCGCATCTTGGTCTATACCATTATTATAACGTCTTGCACACTACATACACACTCGCGGTCGTGAACGTTACCCCAAAAACTTCTGTCGTGTGTACTCAATAAAATATATATATATATACCATATATACCATATATTGTACGACGATATTTACTCACTATTATATTATGATGTATAGCCGCGCGGAGACTTCAACCCCTTCGCCCCCATCAGCTGCAGTATAGTTAATGTTTGTACTTGTGACGTTTCGTGTGTCTGAATACGCGACCAACGCAACATAAATATTATATTGTGTATATATATTATAATATTGTATAAGATCAAATTTCTAAAGAAGAGGCTGTGCGTTTCGGATCTACGCCGGCCACGAAATCATCATCAGCTTCGGCATCGGCTTCGTCTGCCGTGTATATATGACCTTTATTGTTTATATTGTCTCTTTAGCGCTCTCTTATAACTCGCGAGACCTTGACGCAACGCGGTTCGTATATAGACTCATGGAGATGATGATGATGATGACGATGACGATTATGCCCGATGGTCATTAAACACGATAATGACTATTGACCTTTTATTTTTGTTTCGTTTTCTTTCGGTCGTGCGATTAACGTATTTACTACAACAGTGTTGAACTTTATACTACAGCAATCGACTTTCTCCTTAACAGAATTTTATATTTTTAACTATAATTGTCTACGATTAATTACGGTTTTTTTGCAGCACATTGTTTTTTTTTAACGTCATAATATACAACATCTGAAGTCTAATTAACATGTTATTAAGTCACATTGACTAAAAAACTCTGCAACCTTTCACGCATAAAATATCTCATCGTTGCATATACTTAATGAATATAGCGGGAAAAAGTACACAATATACCTATAAACTTTGTAATTTATATATTAGAAACTTGGTTATTCCTATAAACTCGAAATTTCAATAAGTCGCTGTGTATATAAAATGACATGAAAGTCAAATCGATTGTCGTTCTCTCTGATCTCTAACGTCGGACCGTTCGACTATATATAGGTACCTTAATCAACAATACGTATAAAGTCATTTTACAGTAAACACCGATGGGTCCTATATGCAAATGTCTGCTATAAATTAACAAAGTTGGGTCCGTTAAATCGTGATGCTTAGGTATAAATATATTAGTCCTGCAACCACAATGATGGCTAAAAAATTGCCACGTGGATATCGCAACGAATTTAACACGTCTTATTCATAGGGTATAAGTATATATTTTGAATTTTTATTTTTAAACGACTGTGGTGAAATCGTAAGTTTCTTTTTCCAGATACAGTCGTACATTTAACATCTTCAGTACCTACGCGTGTACCCATAATAATATGGTATGTAACATATATAGTATAATTTTTGATCCTGCTAATTTTTCGATACCTACTCAATTTCTGATGCAGCATCAGTAACCTTGCTTTTTGGATCGCTTCTGGTAAGCGTACTGTTTATACATAGCTAGTTGTAATATTATTATTTATTACTAATTACCTATAGATAAGATGACGATGACTACGATGACGTATCCACGACAACGTGAGCTACCTGTCATGGTCACAGTGCGTCACGTAGTAATTTCATATTCTCATAACCGTTTTTAGTATCATTTTTATTTTTATTCTTCACAATATCTCCATAAATCATTATATACCTACGATTGGAAATATTACCTATCACACAAAAAATGAGCGGCAATAAGTTCCGAGGTGACTGCATCGAAGACCAAGTGACCCCTACCGTGGTTCCTCCGCGGTCGTCGAATCGTAACAAAAGAAGTGAACGGCATGTCGACTGCAATACTCCGTTGACATACGGCAGAACGGTAAAGGCTGCTGCGAGACTACACCGCTCCAAGGCGTCGACGGACTTGACCAGTAATCTCATATTTGTTACTTCTATGTGACTCGAAAACTAGACATTTTCATCTAGTAGTGAGAAACATAACTGATTTTCTGTTGTTTTGTTTACTATGCTATTGTGTCAAATTTGGTTAGAAAACTAATTTTAGTTGATGAATTAGATCTGTAACTCGATAAAGTAGGTAAACGACAAAGTTTAAGAAAAAAAATTGATTCGATAATATCATAGGTTTCGACTATTGCCTACCAATATTAAGAATGTATTCCAAAATTCGTTATCGTGTTATGTTTTATGTATTTACAATTTTACGTTATCTAAGCCCTTCTAAGCCCACGTAGTGAACACAATAATCGAGTTGATTAATCGTCGTATAATAATAACATTGTATTATGTCATAGTTTATAGTGCACGTTTGATGTGAACATATTAATATGATATACGACGAGTTATAAATGTTTTATGATAATATCATTTATAAATATTGTACTATGAATATTGTGTCGTCTTACCGCGTTCTATGTATATCTATGTGTATCGCGTGCCATCGTAGAATTTTTCTCATATTTTTGATAAGTTAATTACATACATACATTCTCAAAGACCTTTGAGGTATTTATGTTGTTGTACAATATTATAATATACTACGTAAAATATACATTTAAAACAACGCTCGCGATATTGTTTTATATTTTCTGCCATACAACTTTAAAAACAACTTCTTACTTTGTCATATTTTTCTTTATAAAACGGTTTTTGGTATAGGATGAAAAAAAAACACAGACTCGAGTAAACCTTATTTAGTTTGTAAACAGCAGGAGATAGAAGTTTTTTATAATGTTTTGCTCGGTATAAAGTTTATGGAAAATTACGGTTAAATTATTATCGAGGTAAATATCGTATTTACATTTTGAGCGCATCTCGTATTTCACTCGGCCAGCGATAGTAACAATATTAACGTCATATTAACAGAACGACATATTATATTTACTTTTGGCCAACGCGGACGGACGTCGCAGACGACGATCTCTCGCACAGCAGGAAGCCCAGTAACATTTCAGGGAGCGCTAATATGTTTAACATCAATGTTAGTGGGAAGGCTTCGATCCTACACAATTTAAAAGCTCTCTGTTTTGCGGGGGCTCATAGGATATTTGGGGGAGTTAAGCTTCTTCGTAAGCTCCCCTCCCCCGCATTTTCTCGTCAATCCGCGTCGGACATAGCTATACTACCGATTCGCGTTGTTCACTTTTCGGAACAGGAATTGTGCTCGATTCACGTCTTTCCGACGCCTAACGGGTGCAGGGAGGTGTCATGTCGTGCTTGTTTTTTATCTCGTCTGCGAGACGATCATTTCACTCGATGTGGAAATTACATAATCATCGATCCACCACCAGTCCCTATACGAATCAAATCGCATCCGAACAGATGCAGACCAGCTATGACCACGCCCGTTTTGCATATTTTGCGCCGAGTACGGAATATATTATATTGACCGAGCCACTCAGATGAGCCATAATATTAAACATTATACCATTTCATATTATATACGGTACAAGTGAACGAATGGTACTCACGCGCAGCATCGCACTCACGGACGGCATACCCCAACTACCTATATACCAATAATTTCACTCTGCAAACTGCAAAGTGTTATGATAATAATTAAATTTTAATTTGAAGTGCGATTATGTACCGTGAGTGAGGAATGCGTTTTGCAATATTGTTATGTGCCTATCGTCATAATATTAATATATATTATAGGTATGAGTATCAAAGTTTTATTATCCAGCTGTTTCGGTACCCACATATTTTCCATCGCGTCGATGTTTGGTATTTCATTAGTTATTTCATATCGATAATTTATTCAAGTTTTAGATTTTGAACAAACAACCATAAATTATTTGAAGTTAATACACTAACTGTATTTTTTTTGTAAAAATTGGCTTGAATTACACAATTTTCAAGACTAAATTCAAAATTTATGAATTTTTACACTTTGTTAGGTTATTTAACCAGGTTAATTCCCTTGTGAATTTTTTTTTACTTTTCTCGAAATTGACGTGCGTCTAATCCACTTAATATTTCTTGTCTCTCAAGTAACAAAGAAAGTAACTCATATCGTGGAATAGTAAATAAAATTTCAGCTATCGTCGTATTATATACATATATTATGTACCTACGCTGCAGCCTGCAGGGCTGCTTTCTTTGATATTTCTCTCTGGTATTATATTGGTTTTGCCAAAAATAAAGGTGTCATATAAAGTATACTTAAATGACTTTTGAAATCTATTATCGTGCTGTTTTTCGGACTTGGTATGGTGTGATTTAGGTGCCGTAAAGTCCTTCAGCCATTCCGACACTTTATTTATATTTTATGATCGGTGCTATTCCGGTAGAAAAAAGGGTCATTCCGGTCCACAATTTTTGAAAACCCGATCGCGTATTGTAAAATGCGATGGACCTTTTTTCGTTCAATTTTTACAACCGAACGTCCGAGCCCTGACTTGACAAATGCGTGTCGGCAGTCGGCGCATATATTTTATTCGTTCGTCGTTCATAAAACCATATTTTAAATATTCATTTTATTACCGCTGCAGCTATCAAAAACATGACCCTCCTCCCATAGAACATCCACATTGCGCGTAAATATCATTATCAAGCGGCGATTAAAAGTTTTTAAAAACATGAAATTGTTTAAACGTCCACGGAAATAACTTGATAAAAAGTTCGTCTCGAGCACTGATTATTATAATATCATCCGGATGAAAATCCACGAGCCATTAAAATTATATTTCCGGGACAAAAGTTTTCGTCGGACGCTGTATATATAATATATATTCAATAGTGTAAACATAAGTCTTGTTGAAATATTACAGCGCGTAAGTATAGTAAGTATTGCGCAGCCGGCTGTCGACTGTTCAATTATAAAACGATCTCGAAGTTAAAACGATTCCATAAAATAATATTGTAAATTATGTGTTTTATAAACTGAACGCCGCGCTTAGATACATATATAATATATTACATTTGCCGGGTGAACACTGTTTTAATGGTATGACATTTATTTCGTCTCGAATCGTTCTAAAACACGAAATAAATAACGGCATCGCGCGTCGAGAGTTTGTGTAGGAGCTCTGTGGTTGATGTTTCCGATTCGTACTTTTCCGGACACGACAGTTACATTTTATATTAATTGATTATATTATATTATTATTGTCTCGAAAAAGAAAAGAATTCGCTATCTCGCGCGTCCGTCACAAAACTCATCATCGACATCGGCCTCCGAATCAGCCAACACCAGCCTCCGTCCCCGGTGTTATTAACTGCAGGAGCGGCCCGCGGAGACGTCGGCGAACCGTGCAGCGATATCGCCCAAAACCCGGTAGCGGATACCGGAAGCGCGGGTGGTGCGACGGTTCAGCACCGGCCGGGGCGGTATGAACTCGTGGTAACGCCTGGATGTGCCGGCACGTTCGGGATGTCCATCGTTGCCGACGCCGAGTGCGGACCGGAAGTGGAATGTCTAATAGAGTTCACGGTGTGGAAGACGACTGCGAGTGCCGGACCGAAGAGGCTGTGGTTTACGGTTAGACACGCGATGTCACCCGCAGCCGCCGCCGGCATACGAGCTCTGGAAGTCTGGACGGACCGGGAGGACGACTGTCCGGCTAAAGTGGTGTTTTTGCAGAAATGACCACCGCCCTCGCATATACATAATATATACCTACAGTGTGTTTTGATCGTGACCGCGCCGGTGGAAAATTATTGTTGATTCCCTCTTTGTTTTCCCTCTCTGACCCACTTGCGACATAGCGAATTTGCGTTCGACAGAACCTGCTATGATTAATTTACCGCCAAACTTAAGTTTAAAAACATCTGTGATTTTATTACAATATTTTAAATTTGTTTGCGATACACGAGAGTGTTTTTAATTTACAATATAACATGCGTACAACCCATATATTTATAACTCGCATAAAATAAGGAATAATGCCAACAGATATTCTCGGATAAGGTTTTTAACATTATTTTGATAAAATTTTAATATAAAACGAATTATAATAATAATACTAAAGCTTAGACAACAAGAGGCTGGTTCTGCTGAACTCAAATTCGCAATACTGAGCGAGGATCGGAGAAAGAAACCAAATAGTTTGATGAAACACCATCTTAAGAATTAATTACGATTTCGTGTTTTGAAACAATAATAGTGTATATTTTATTGTGATATGACAGAAAATATAACGTCTTTACGTCTGTTTCAGTTATAACTAGATATTTATATTATATTCATTAGGTATGAATTTATCTGATCATTGATAGTCAGAGCAGCTGCAGTGATAAGGATAACGTGTGCTCTAGCTATTACGCGCTTGTAATAAAAAAAGTAAAAAATTCTTAATAAATAGTTTAGTTTGGCGGGACACGGTTATCTAGTGTTGCGGGGAAATACCGGCTTTGTCCCGTAACTGTTCTACTATTGTTCTACTAACTGTTCTAACTCATGACCCAGATCATGATTATTCGGTTGTGTTTCGTCCATATATCGGCCCGACGATTCGTAAATCGCGTAATTCGTATTATTAATATTCGACTGTCTCGATATCGTTAGAGAATAATAATTATATGATTTAACATTTACAATAATATATTATAATATATACTGAGCATGCCCGCGATTCGGGGTCAACATTCACCAGTCACCACTCTCGTATACACATAGGTACGCGTCTTCTTATATGCAAGGGTGAATACTTCTTAAATTAGTTTTGAAAAGTGTGTGTAACGAATGTCCATTGTACTTGTCTTCGAACAGTTCAAACTTAAAACTGTTTATAAAAACTAACATTACTTTTAAAAAAAAATGTACTTATAGCGGCACGCGAGAATAAAATATTTTCTCATCTTACATAGTATAATGGCACCACACCAATACAGTATAATATTATATAATAGAATAACAAAAGGTTCGGGGAATTCGGTAAAAGTTTGCTATTACCATGTTGAGAATTTTACACACACCTACCAAAACAAATTCCAACTTCATGTATTATAAATTATAATACTGAATCTCATTCAACTTCACTTCAGCTATAAACTTTGATATCATTTTAGATTGTAAAATTCTCGTTATCTGTTGTCTATTGACGGAAAACTATTTCCATACAATTTAAATTTATTATTCGTCACTGAAAATATAACAAAGGTCAGCATTTCAAATTAAACAAACAGCGGTACGACATCATAATCGTGAGCATAAACGCTGAACATAAAACATCGAAACCGTTTAAATAAATAATAGTATAATAAAATATTATACTATCAAACTTGAGTACTAGTATAGGTAATCGTGTTTTTTTATTTTAAGAACAATGCAAATTTTACAACCGTAACTTTAGAATATCCGATAAATAATTGTTTGTTTCTCGCAGTATTAAATAAAAGAAAACTAATTAGAAGTAGAATATAATAAGCATTTTATTAACATCGACTCCGCGATAAGTTATTTAAACCCATTCTGTTGTTCGCAAAGTTCCGAACAAAATTGTCAAATACTTTTAAAGCGTTTTGTTAGTACGGCTTAAATTAAAGTAGCTGCGTGAAATCGTTAAATATCTTACTGTAATACACTAATACTGTATACTTACGTATATATAGATAACCCATTAAAAGTACTTTATTATCTGCTACAGTTTCAAAATAATTATTTTTGATTATTTACAAAATTAATACAATACAACATTCGGTTTATATTGCATATTAAACACGCCAGCGTTAACATTGATAAACCAATGGTAGTTGAATAATGGATATTTCAAATTTTCAATCAAAATATTCTTTCCTCAAATTTAGTTTTTATTTTTTAAATTCTGAGCGAAGCGATGAATGTATTGATTTTATAATGATATATGTGTGTTTTCTTGTGTATGTAAATACACGCTTCATAGTGGAAAAATAATTGTATCTTCAATGTTGAGAGTGATTTGAGGTCTCTGATAGAAAATTGTGGTACTTTTGGGAGGTTAAAGTTGAAATATAGAATAGATATTCACTTGTAAAATAAGGATTTCTCATCAAATTATTTTTGCTTTTTCTTGTTATTTAGAAAGTATTTACTATAGAAACATCGTCTAAATATTTTGAAACATTCCACTGCTACTCAAATCATAATTTTCTATACTCAATAAAATTTCAAAATATTTAGACTCAATTTAATCTATTTATAGACGTATACAATTTTCTAAATTTTTTTTATTTTGTATTGAGAAAAAAATTTATGCTCGATCAAAAAACTTACAAATTAAGTATTTTATTTTATTTGTTGTAAACCAGTGATTTCCAACGTGGGCGCTACCGCCCCCTTGTGGGCATTTTTATTTTGAACGGGGCGTTTTTCTGAGGGGGGGGGGGGCGCTAAGGGAGGCTCTCATCCATCATTTACGTTTTATTTATTTTGAAATCAAATTATATAATTCATATTATTAGTAGGTATTTAAATATAAAATCAACTAAATTGTAGCATTAAAATGTTAGATTATATTTTTTATTTAATTAAATAGCTTATTAAAAAATACAATGTTAATCTTTTGAAAAAATTGATTGGGGGGGGGGGGCGTTGACTCGGTATGAGATTTTTAAAATTTAAAAGGGGTGTTGAGTAAAAAAAGGTTGGGAAACACTGATGTAAACAATATAAACTATTATAATAATTAAATACTAAATAATAGTATAATAATATATATGTAAAGGTTTTGGAAAAAATAGTTACCTCCATAAATTACTAAAAGCAAATTAATTACTATACCTAATAGCAATACCGTACAATTAATATACCATAAAACATAATAAGTATTAGTAATAACAATATATGAATATGATAATAGGCTGGCAGACCATCTTCGCACAGAATTTTTTTCTTGTATGTAATGATTTATTGTTTAATTAAAATTTAACACATCAATTACAGTGATTTGCTCAATGATGAAATACACTCGGTAGTCGGCACCTACCTACTGTATAGCAGAGTGGTTACCTACTCTCCCCCCTTTTTTTTTATTACAATTAGTATATTTCAACCATTATGCATTAGAGAGAACATAAATTATATAAATGACAATTATATGCAGAGAGTATGTAAAGCCCATTGTGAAATTTTAAAAACTATATCAATTATACAATTTAGAATGGTTTTAATTAAGATAACATTATTAAAGGATGCAGCAACGTAATATAGCTTCGATTCATGAAAAGTTGGTGCAAGAAGAAGAAAAAGATTGTTTTAATTGTGCACATTGAAAAAGAGAGTGGAACAATTAAATAACAAGTCTGAAATACTTACAATTCCTAGATATTGTTTCTGTATCGGTCTACACAATAGGTTTACCTATACCGTTATATTTGTTGTAACTATATAAAACTTATGACATGAAAATATGCGATTTAGATTCGATTGGATATGGAAAAAAAATACCTCTATGCAAAAATATTTAACGTATCTAGAAACATTTGTTTGTACAATTTATGTACATACTCATATTTATTTATATTTTATTATATATTGTTTGTTCATTGTATGTTTGTATACAATAAAAACATTTTTTTCGAGCCACATGTTGGTCACTACTGCTCTATATCATATATTTTTATTTTATCAAATCCTGCGTGTTTATTTAGATGTTCGATTTTTAAAGAAGCATTGTGCTAATTATATTTAGATTTATAATTTTTTTAATTATATTCGTATTTACCCTCTTTATATTAAACATCGTATCGTTAATATAGGCACATATGTGTATAGGTACTAATAATATTATAATTAGAGCGCGGATATTTAGGTTTTTACATATTTTGATTGGCTTTGTGCAGCTTTCCATCACAGAGTTCGTAGCAAAAAATGTATTTTGCATATTAAAGCATAATTTGGACAATAGAGAGTATTTGGCCTATTTTACATATTTTAGAATATATTCTATTATTGTTCATAAAACATCATGTATATTGTTAATTTCTCGATTTGTGATTTTTTCTAGCAACAATATTTTCTAGGAAAAAATAAATAATTTGATATAAGAATGATAAAAATTAAAAATAATTCATTTTAATAATTCAATAATAATTCAATTTAAGTAATATTTTGTTTTTTTTATATTATTTTATATACTTACCTAAGTATGAAGTACATCACATGTTATATGTATTGTTTTTTATTAAAATATTTTGTTTTTTTATATATATATTTCATTATATTTATATATACCTATGTATGAATTGTTTTAATTTTTTTATATTTAAATAATTTACCTGTTACCTACCAAAGGAATGCTAGTGTATACTGTATAACTGTAAAGTTATATATTGCTTTTATTGAATTATTTTGAAAAAATATATCATATTATTTGCATATTTAAAAGTTTAAAGCATATTTAGAGAATATTTTAGGGTTTTTTTTAGAGCATATTAGCATCATATTTTAAGCTTGTAAGAACCTTAAAATCCGCGCTCTAATTATAATATATACAAACTAAACGTATTTATTGTACGAAGGCGTGACATTCCGTACTATAAATATAAGAGCAATTATGGATCACTAATATGTCGCTGTGAGATTTTCTATTATTTTTTTTTATTAGGAATAGTAACACTATACTAGATAATGTCTATATCGGTATCGGTTTTATCGCTTGGAACTTCATCGCTCTGCAGGTCCTATTAATTTTTAATGAATATTATATTATTAGTATTACTCTCTCTCTCTCTCTCTCTCTCTCTCTCTTTCTCTCTCTCTCTTTCTACCTATCTCTCTCTCTCTATTCATCTCCACCTACCTATTGAACGATCGATCATTACAGAGTTTCGTCTATACGGCTGGATATAAACTGCAAAGAATGATTGCATATTTATAATATATTAAACGTATATGGGTTTAGTGTTTTACACATTAAACTATTATACTTCATAATGATAATATAAAGTAATTATTCTAAAGCTAAACATCACTCATTTTCTCAAAAAGGATAAACGATTTTGGAAATATATTTTTTTTTTTAATCGAACTTCATCTTCATACTAGCAGTTAATTAGTTATAACTACTTCAAGTGTTTAATGTTTAGATGAGTTGAGTGTTGCCGTGGTGGACCAACATTTTAAGTTGTTAAGTAAGTTACTAAGTTTCCACAAGAAACATACCAGGTAAGCAGTTACATGTTATGTAAGTTCCATCTCGAAAAAATACAGTATACACCCTTATGAAAGTTTCCACACGAAAAAAAATTACTGACTGGACTGACAACTTAAAATTTGTTTGTTTGAGTGTTGCATAAAATAAGTCTAATCCAATATGTTTAATTGAATCCAGACACGAATAAAAATACACCAATACGTATTTTCCTACTTGGCGATAAAATGAAATGCATTACTTTCTATCTAGACTTATCTTTATTACTTATGATATGAATTAATAGTGTGAGCAATCTATTTTATTGAATTCAGAATTCGTTGATAATATTGACAGAGTTAACATTTAAACAAAATATATTAAATTTATTAAACAATTTATAAAAATGTACGTAGGTAATTAATTACACTTTTTTTTATGCCACACAAAAACAATCAAATTTTAACCTTAGCAATTGCGTTTAAGTTGTCAGTGCTAAGTGTGAATAAAGTGGTAAGGAAATTGTACTCGCCGTTATAATTTTTTTTCGCGTGGGAACTCACGTATATGCATATACCCATGGGTGATTTTTACCAGCTATATCCCTTGCGGGGACTTACAATGGCCTCATTTCACGGGGTAGGTTAACCATCTGCCTCGACCACCACTCTGCATAGCTCATCTAAACTTTAAATACTCATAACTGCACTAATATAGTTATACTACACATCGCAGTGTGCAGCATGACGATCGACCGACCTCCACTAAAGCGTGTTACTGTATGCAAATAATAATTACGTTGAGTATCTCGTGAACCTGTGCAGTTTAAGTGTGCATTATGTAGTTTGAGATACTATTATAGTATGATATAATATACATATTATTATATTATTAGACATAGTGGGTATACACGCATGCAGCTATCATACGCATGCATCTATATATTATATACACACATATAGTTCACTAGAATAATTTAAGACATCAAACACGATCTCGTGATGCCGAAACGATTGACATATTATACTTGCACATAATATACTAAAATGTAATATCCTATTATGATTATGAGTTCGCTTTCGTGTGTTGTTATATAATATATATATATCGCGTCCATTCCGCGAGCAGCTGTACAAATTATGAACGCCGACGGCATTAAATCAATATCGACGAGATTTTTTCGAGTACCTATAGATCGGCGTACATGCCTGGTTATTGGTTATAACTTTTGTGTTTACCCCGCACTTGACACGGATTCAATATAATAACAATAGTGTTATTATTCGAAAATTGAATTACATTTACCATTAGGATACTGCAGTCACCGATGCTCTGTGTAGAGTAACAATAATAATATTATTATCATCAGTTCGTTGTCGTATTGCATTGTCGGTTGTAACTCGTCTCACTGCCGTACATGACGGCCGTTGATCAACATTTTTTTTTTTTTTTTCATTTGTTAGAAACGGTCGAACTTTATTATCTTCGTTTTGTCAGAGACTTTTTTTTTTATCTTACCCCATTATCGTTTGTTTTTTTTCTCGCAGCTGTAAATTTGAACATTTGTGTTTCTTTGTAAATACATAAATTATACGAGATGTAGAACACGGATCATTTCTCTTCTTTTAAATAAAACCATTATTTAGTCTACGACCATTATTCACTTCTTCGGAAGTCACAATTGATGAAATACGAAAACATGTTTTCGAACAAATTTCGTGATTGTAAATATATAATATAATATCGCACTATATATTATATAGTAGTTACATACGTACAATGTATGCAACAGTAAAAGTGTAACTGTCGTTTACACCGAAATACCTCTCGTATAAAATATTTGAAACGTCTTTTAAATGTTTAAGTTTTTTAATATTGCATTATATACCGTCTATGTATACTGAACTCATTAATGTTGAGCGGCGCTCTTAAAGAAATATGTTACCATGAGGAATGTATAATGAAATAAAATGTTTCATCAAAGTTGAATTTAACCGACAGATGTTGAGGATATTGAAATATTTCATTACACTGAATTTATTTCAAATTATAAGGAACCGTCATGTTACGTGTGATCTAAAAAAAAATATAATAAGACAATACTACAATATGCTTTACATAATAATATATTATATTATAGTGTCGAAAACAAATACCCAAGCATAGCAACGTAAAAATGACAAAAAAAATATGTAAAAGAAAAACAGTTTCACTTAACAAACAACTTTGTTTAATTAAATATGAAATATTATGAACCTAGTATTTTGTATGTATAATTAATTATAATAATAAAAGGTCACTGAGTATAATATTATGAGTTATGACATTTTCACGAAAAGCGCGATACATAAATAGTTGCAGGCTGTAGGTTGGTATGGTGATTATCTTCTTATTCCACGGCGAGTTCGTATAATATATTTTTTACTTATTTTTTTAGTCGATAGTAATGCGTTCTACAGAGTTTTTTTAAGGAAAAACAATAGTTTTCGATATTCCTTGTAACTAAAAATAAATATTCTGTAATTAAAGGTAATAAGTCATTATTTTATTATTTAGTAGTTGACGTAAATTCAAAAAAAAATTACATCGGAGGCAAAATTGTATCAACTGTAACAACATAGTTGATTTGTATATAGTGTATTTAATATTTACGAATGTTTATTAATATTTCCGTGTTTAGTCATCGATAAAACTGATAAAGTGTGTGATACAAAAGAAATCCTTTTAGTAGTTGATTTTCAATACATTTGAAATCATAAAAAAAAAAAAAAACGAAATTGCGGAAAACGTTTCGACTTGTTTATATTTATACAACGGTACAGACATTTGCTGAATACCACGTGCTAAGAATCGATCACATATAATATGTAAATGTAAAATAAATAAATTCTTAAGGCACATATAGGAATTTTTGTCATTTTAGAAATAAAAACGATTCGATTAAAATGTTCTCGTTCGAAAACTGTATACACACTCTATAATACATTATATCGTGTTGTGTACATTAACCGCGGCGACGGAAAATTGCACAAAATGCGAAACGGCGCCTGCGGTATAATAATAATGTGGTCTCGTCTAAAAATCGAGTCAAGCACACGCGGCGCGAATACGATATTCGTTTGGTCCCAAGTCATATCGCACAAAGCCGATATAAAATCGTTTGATATGTACCACGGTTGCGAGGCAATGTTGCATTAGCCAAAAACAATGGTACCTACAGACAAATATATATTATAAACACCCCCCCCCCCCGATCAAAATAGATAGGTACAAGTCATATGCATTTTAAATTGATCGAAAATCGTTTTTATTTTTACAATGATGACACCGCACAAGTCCTTTATACGCGCTACTATAGGAGGACTGCTGCTCTTTCCCCTTAATAATTCCGTTTCGGACTCTTATAACCTATATGATATACTGCAGCTATTCCGCCGAGAGTGTACGAATATTATAATGACGCGCATAATATCATATTTATGTGTATTATACGATATAATAATATTATGTATCAAAGCGTTTACGACTTGGAGGTCTTGTCGTGTACCTAACGACTGTTTTTACGAGAGGGAAAAGTACAAAAACTGCAAATGATGCCGTGTTTATTTTATACAATATATACACAGACGATCGTGTTTTTATGTTGGTCAGTGGCGCGTATATTATATTTTGTATTATTATTATACACCTGCGCAGTGGCGCGAAAACCGAGAATCGTGAACCGTTGATATTATAGTAGGTATATGGTCGCAAAACAAACATGCACGAAAAAAAAAGTCGACCGACTCGTCACCGTAAAACCAACTCGACACGTCTCACAAGCGCGAATAATATAATGTATACACACGGTTTGGTCTGTTCGGAATTTACATTGTCATAATACTATGATAATATAATATCGAACCAATTCATAATATGATAACATCGATACCGCTTTCCGCTGTACTATATTATTATACCCATACGGATTTTCGTTCACGAATTAATGAAATAAACCGCAAACAATTATTATTGTAATGTATCTATACGTCGATATAATATTGGTTATTATTACTTAATATTTACATTTCGGTGAGAATCGTCCCCACCCCGTGTAGTATAGTATTATTATAGTAACGAATAATAAATATTTGGGTGGTCGCCGTTGTCTGCGGCGGGCTTACATCGTGCATGTCTGCAATGCATATACAATATGACGGTACCTAATAATATTAATATTATAATACACGCATATTAAATTGTACGGAGTATACCCGACCGTCACCGCGTATTTCTGATACATAAGACAATGATCCTAATTAGAATTTAAAAAAAAAAAATCACGTTGGGCCACCCTGTGGTATCATTTACTATTTACACTTTTCAGCATAAAATATTTATATTATATACATTCGTATACACGGATTATACGCCGAATGAAGCTCGGACTGATCATTAATATTCAAATCGACTTTTGAACAAGCGATGACGTTTATTGTATGTGCACTGTGCAGTTTATTGCAAGTATGTATACCGCGAGCTCTTCGTGATGAGAGCATACCATCACTCTTATAACTTCTTCTTTTTGTATCCAATTACTCCGGAGATCAATACATAACGCGTTAACCGTTCGATAATAGAACATACGGTATTGTAGTAGGTATACATATTATACTATTACATAATATTATTATCACACCTATGGTAACCAGATAACATTGAATTCAGTCCGCATGCTACTTTTATGTGTTCGAATAATTGAGTCCAGTTTATTATCTTAATATCTTTGAATTGATTCCGTATAGTTAATATATGGGGGTTTTTACCAATTGTGCTTAAAATTACCATTTCATATAGGTACCGATTGCGCTCAGCCATTTCAATTATCACCAGAAATTATTTAAATGTTTATATTATACATCAATATTATTTCTAAATGTTAACGTTATATATTACATTTAATGATTATTTTTAATTAATTAACTTTTTTATTATTAGTATTATTACTATTTTAAATTAAAAAAAAACAGTGTAAACGAGAACACACATTTTTTGGGAGACTACTTAGCCAACCTCCACGTGCTGTCTCCTGGAAAGCGGGACTTAGCTCAAACAACCTAACAAATATTGGTCGGGCTCAACTCCGATAACCAAAAAGTATTGGTGGGACTCAATTCAATATCACCGATAATAACTCTCACACTTAATTTTAATTGTAGACCTATAATAGTCTACCTATATACTAGAAGCTAAATAAAAATTTAAAAAAAACCCTTTACACTGCTCCACTGCGGTCCCGCCTGATGTGACTTTTGACGTCAGGTCTTACTCTTGTTCACTCGAATGATTCAGTATATCTCTCTTCCTACAGATGTGCGTGTGCGTGTGTGTGTGTGTGTGTGTCTCTCTCTCTCTCTCTCTCTCTCTCTCTCTTTTCTATCCGTATCTCAATCTCTCTTTATCTCTATTTGACAAAAGTATTATTATATTATATTTTTGTCATTATAACTTTTATAGGTACCTACAGAGGTTGGATTGTTTGGAAACACTGTCGGCCACGGTTATGCCTGCCTCGAACCGACAAATTTATTCAATTGTCGCCTAGGCAACTATGTATATGTATAATTAAGTGCTGAAACGTCCGATAAACGCAGACGAATCCTGCATTTACGATTAGTATTAGATCACGGCAAACGAAATATACATACCTATAGTAAGAAAAATGTATAATCAATGGTATTAAGTACGAACTAGCCCACCGTCGTCGTTGTGTTTCTACGTATTATATGGGTAGGTAGTAGGTACTGCGATCTCTATTCTCGAGTGGTACATCGGGAGGTCGAGGACGGAGCATGTATAAATATGCGCTCAATAATAATAATAATAATAATAATAAAAACGTACACTTTTGCCGAAGGTTGCGTGCAAAATCGCTAATACGAGAGTCCGGATGGAATATCATTATCATTATTATTATTGTTGTAAGACGACGTTATAATCTCGCGGAAGATTTCGTCCTTCATAGATCGTATCCGACTATATTATATATAATAATCATAATCATAATAATAATAATGTTATACGCATATAAACGGTCGCTCCTCCTCTTCGTTCTCCGGCAGTGGCCGCCGGCGATTGCTACGTCTATTTACTGCGACTTCACGACCGCGGCGACCGGGACCCCCCGAGAACGCCAAATACGTATATTTAAGGCCGTTTAATAATTCGAGTACAAACGAATTCACGATCGTCGGCGATGATTTCGCACGGACGTCGGTCGAAATTATTATTCCGTCTAAGCAATAATATTATACAACGGCGCTATATATTATCATCGTATTAATATTATACCTTGCAGTGTATTATTATACGTTTCGGAGGCTTATCGTCGTCCGAACTCGCCCAAAGGTCGAGATGATAAATTATCGCGTCATATAACTCGTGCAGAATACGGCCGACGTGTTATTGTTGCTAAATGGACTTTTTGTGTAAATTTCAAGCTCACGTCAACGGCGACTGCAGACGGTCGCATTAATAAGACTGTAATCGAATTCTGCATGGCGTGCATTATATGAATTCACATAATAAATATATATATATAATATATATATATGTACATTTGTATTGTATAATATAATATGTTATTTTCTGCGTGTGTGCGAGAGAGAGAGAGAGAGAGAGAGAGAGAGAGAGTTATATGCACTGTACACATTTGTAATCTAAATATGTAATGTACATATTATATTGAATATATTGTAATACGCGCATATATATACAATATAATACACTCGACTATGATGTGTTCTGTGTCTGCGCTCGCAGTTTTCGCATGTGTGGTACGTGACCGCAACGCAAATACATATTATTATACATGTATATTGATGAGATTTTGTTTTTAAACTCGATTTGTATTAATGAATCACCGTCGTCGTCACCCGCCGCTACATATATGCGATGTTATATGTTCAACCACGACTGTTTCCACGACCCTCGAAGCTATCGTAGGTGCATATTATTATACTTAACCAACTCTATATATCGTTATAATTACGCACAGCACCGTTTTGTTGAATGAAAAACCAAAAAAACGACAAAGGTCCACTCTATATAAATTCTATTCGAACAGGTCAGCGACAAACTCGTAATAATAGCGGAAAAACGACTTCGGAAGACACGACAACGAACCTATTAAAGAGAAAGAAAACACATAATATTATAATAATATTTTTTTTTAGAGAAAAAAGTGATTCGTAGGATTTAATTGGTAAAAAAATAAATGTTAATCATACATATTCGCATCATTTTACAATTGTTTTTAATAACTGTACGCCAACACTACAACAGAACATTCCAAAGTGATAGGACTGGAATTTGAGACAGAATACATTGTACATAAGAGCTAGGACGTAGCTAGAAGTAATATTGTGTGCTACTCGTATATATTATAATATAGATGTGCAATTTTATTTCTTCAAGAAAAATAAATATTTTCTCGAACGTGTGTGACGTGTTTAAATGAAATGGCATTTGGTAGTTATAACACTATTACATGTGTTAAGTAAACATAAAACAGCTCGAAATTGTGTCGACACATCCTGTGACGTGACTATTTGACAAAAATTAACACAGCTATTTTCAAGATTCTTAAACGTTTCGAATACAAATAGCGGTTTATAACGATGCATGTCACACATATTACTAATTTAAAAATAACATTATACTATTGATGTTAATAATATGTTAGTATGCACGTCAAACAATTATAATTTATAATATTGAAATAAACAAGTATTTCAAAATAATAATAATAAAAATAAAATATTTCACCTGGATAAATAATTTAACAGTATAATATAGTTCATATTTTTACTATTATTATCGTATTTTTAAACAAAAAATATCATAATAATAAAAAAAACGACCAAACATGATTAATTCAAATTCAAAATAAAATGCAGACAATTGTCAGTTTGTATAGACTATTATAGATACATAATTAGTTGATACAAATTTTTCTTCGATCAACAAATATTATTGAACATCTAAATAAATTTAATATTAGGTACATATTAAGAGGACGTTATACCCGCATGTGTTGTCTCTGTCTTACAAACGTACAACATAACAAAAACTGTTTCGCGCGGGGAAAGAACCGAGAAGGCTACAGTTAAAACTAAGAAACCAAATTTCCACACTGTAAAAAGGAGAATATTTACTGCGCAATGTCGCTTTTATTTTTTCGATATCACAAATACAAAAAAAGTTCTTATTGTTAAAAAATGAAAAAAAAAATGGTTTATTTAAAACTTGAATAACTTTTTTTTTATATATGATATCGAAAAAATTTAAGCGAAGTTGCACAGTAAACGTTCTCCTCTTTAAAGTGTGAAATTTTGGTTTCTTAGTTATTACTGTAGCCTTCTCGGTTCTTTCCCCGTTCGAAACAGTTTTTGTTATGTTGTACGTTTGTAAGACAGAGACAACACATGCGGGTATAACGTCCTCTTAAGAGGACGCCACACCCTCATGTGTTGTCTCCGTCTTACAAACGTGTAACATACCAAATTTACGCTCAGCAGTTCACGTTTTATGCCGTTAGCTTAAAAATTAGAGTCAATCGACCTATAATAAAAGTTGATGGTAAGAACTTTATCTGTGTTTTGTTGGAAATCGTTTTACTATAATTCAGTTTTTAAGTGAGTTATGTGTGTATAATAAATGTAAATTAAAAATGCTCATAACTCACTTAAAAACTGAATTATAGTAAAACGATTTCCAACAAAACACAGATAAAGTTCTTACCATCAACTTTTATTATAGGCCGATTGACTCTAATTTTTAAGCCAACGGCATAAAACGTGAACTGCTGAGCGTAAATTTGGTATGTTACACGTTTGTAAGACGGAGACAACACATGAGGGTGTGGCGTCCTCTTAAGGTACCGCTAGATACGGAAATCGTTTCAAGTTATCGGATCTATACGTTTTAGGAAAACCACGATAAAAAAATGTATACACATTATTTTGGTCAAGAGATTTTGAAACCTCAAAGTGCGTTATACGATTTCTGGATGTACGCGGAATTATATTTAGAACGTTTAACGTGCATTGATTTATAAAATAAGTTTGAAATGCACACTGCAGAACGAATATGTTACGATGAATGTTTATGCGGAATAATAATATTATATTATGTACCTATATGTATAAATCCCGTGACAAAAATGAAGTACACGTAGTCATATCGTGACGTCTGAAGGACGGCCGTAAAAATAAAAACACAAAATCATACGATCGCATTTGCGGGCGTATAAATATGATATTATAATGGTATTCAAAAACTACAAGTTTACGAGATAATAGTAGTCACCTGTGCTTATATAATAATACTATTTCGTGTCGTGTGCAGTCGAGACACACAATAAATATATGTCTAAAGAAAACGGCCCCCCTCGATAACAAACCGAAATGTGTCGCCGCCGCCGCCGTAGAGTGCCGCTGATAAGTCACTACGACGGACACTTCTATAACACTAAGGCGGTGGAGGCTGTGGCGGTTGGAGGTTAGCGAATCGATGGATAAGCGGCCGCGGGCAAAGTTTTGAATACAAAAAACTGGCGCGGGTAAGTATAAAAAATAAACAGTTTCGCGGCGTCTTCTCGCGCCATATATTAATATAATATATGTATCGCAACGAGCATTTTTTCACCGAAATAATACCTATACATATATATATTATATGGTATATATAATACGCGTATTATATACATATACTTGTATACAAATCGTATCTCGTTATATATTATACGTATACGGTGTGTGTATATTATACGTATACGGTGTGTGTATATTATACTATACACGCGTATGTATATATATATATATATATATACGACCTATCAAACTTTCGTCATAAATAATTTAAATAAAACCCGTCAAAGCGTCACTGAACTCGACGTTTTATATGTATACACGATGTTTGTATGTGCCTGTATAATGTGCGTATATTTTAATATATATATACCTATCGTGTTGCAGCTTTTCGAGTTTGTCGGTACGCTGCACAAAAGTTGTTTCAGTTTTCTACCCATTTTTCCGAGCCGTCGATTCGCCCTCACGGCTCGCACGTTAATCCACACAAACGTATACACCATATATAATATTATACGTTTATATACATTATACCTGTGCATCGCGAACGTCGAAAATTATTATTACGACTTGTACACTATTATACGTATAATTATAATATAATATTACATTATGTACAGGATGACTCATCGCGAGTATGCTCGTTTTTTCTTCAATAATGCAGTTATTCAAAATCTGATTTTTGAAATTTTTAAATATGAACTTAAGATCGTAGGTAATACCTATTTTAAAATTTTCAAAATTTTTTGTGCTGCTTTTAGTGTTAAAGTATAAAAAACACTAGATCTAACATTACATCTATTTTATATTCTTGTAAAACAATTTTTAAGGACTATTATCCGTAGTATAAATAGTTTGATAACTGGGAAACTACTCGTTCGAATTTTGAATTGGGCACATCAAAAAAATTAACCAATAAATATTTTACAGTAAAACCGGAGGTTTTTATTTGAAAAACAGAAGTTTGTATGGCAGGACACTCCTTAAGAAAGGAGTACAACAAATCTCAAGAATTTGAAAACATGATTTTTCAATTATATTTAAAATTTCTAAAAATCAGAATTTGAACAAATGGGAGGTGATCCAATGATCATGCTTGGTGAATCCCTCTATATTGGGATCTTTCTATACCACCCTTATGTACAACAACTAGCAATATATTTTTAGGTACTCATATGTTGTGGTATAATGTTTTTCCATATACGATAAGCGAAAGGCCACGACTTGGCCATGATACAATTGCGCATATAAACTTGCGCACACTATATTCGAGATAAATGCTGTGGTTTTTGGCATTTCAAAGATCGAACCCCCTCAAACCCCCTAACCCATTCGTACCCCGTCATACCTCAACCCATTCGTACCACCTTTTTGTCGCGCGAACGCGACTTGAACACAAAGAACGGTGGAGGCTGTCGCTCTTGCGCCGTTTTCGCAAACAAACCTGCAGTGTATATAATTTTGTACTCCTATAGTATGTATATGATGTTATTTTTATGTACACCAAGTCGTCATAAAGTATATATTTTATTCATGGTACACGTCTTACGCTTATAACAATAACATAGTATAGTGTGTATAGGTACTTTCGTTGCGCTCGCACGATTAATAATAATACAATAATGATGTGTTTTAATAGGTAACAAAAATACATATAAGAAAACTGCAGACAAACTTTAAACACAATACGAATGTGGCAATACGCACAGCTTCGAGACACGATTGACGTTGACATATGTGTATAAATGTGTATGTGTGCATGTGTGTGTGTGTGTGTGTGTGTGAATATTTATTGTATTTTGTATGCGTTTTGCTAACCGTTAAAATTTAAAACTGACGATTATTAACGTGCGCCTATTATATCATTGAAATTTGTTCTCATTTTCATAGCGTGTCAAGTAAACGATTTGTATAAACGAATTCACTCTGGTCTACAACTGGAATTAATTTACATACACACGGGGACTCGACGTAACGTTTGTCTGTTTGAGCAAATATTTTTCACTCGAAAAATTGTACATAATAATATTCACTTAAGTGAACGCAATTGCGTTAACTAGAGAGTAAAATTTGTTTACATTTTGTGGCTACATTTTCTTCGTTGTTTTTTGTGTTTACTTTTGTAGGACTACTAACTTAAGAGACAGATAAAATTCTCAACCCGATCCTTCGATCATCCCGAAATACATTAATATATTAATAATACATAATAATAATATATATTAATCAGTGCCGCTGAAGTCTCCCAAACATTATGTCTAGTTTCGGAAACGTACGTGCTAATGCGGTGTTTAATGTTTTTATTATGACTATTATAAAGGTATTACTCAGTTTATTACTCACACGTCATAATCTGTTGGTAGGTATCAGAGATTTGTGCAAAATATATATTCAGAAAACAAACAACATTTTTTCAAAAATCGACTTATATCCTGCATTATAGCGTCATTATATCATAAGGTGTCATGTATGTGAAAACCGACAACCGTTACAAGTTCTTAGAATGTTGACCATTCCTAGTTCCATTAAGTTGAAATTATGGCCATATTTTTAATAACTGACTACCACTAGGTACATAATATATCTGGCATTTATATTATATTTTTAAATCTGTTTTTTTTCTCGATCTATAAATATTCAGCAGTAAATACTAAATACTCATTATAATATGATTTAACACATTTTAGTGTGACGAGTGTATATGCATAGAGAGGCCCTAATTTAGGCGTATATCTACTTAGAATATAACGTACTAACTATACCTATTAAGGCATGACAAAATTATTGTGCAAAAAATACTTTCACGTATGTCTGAATAATCGTTCTGTTTTTCCGCGAGATTGTTTTTAATTCTCCTCGAACATTTTTTTTCACCATTATTGACGAATAATTCAAATAAGCGACTAAATCCGTTTCCCCTTATAATCTGCTGTGTAATTCAATCGGTATTTACATCCGGTCGTGATACACATAAATACCGTCTCAGAGTTTGCACGCGCCCGTTGCACAAGTCGTGGGACGCGTCGGACACTTCGACACATCATAATATTAACGATAAACCCTATAGTCACGTTCTGGCTTCTACGTAGAAAGTAGGTGTACATCATATCCATCTTCTTTCTGCGGAAATATAAACATAATCAATTGACAATTATTATCGACGTGATTCGTGCTATATGATTACAACTGTACAAGGTAAATGGTAATAGAATTTAATTTATTGTATAATATAATATAATAATATTATGCGCTGTAGACACCCACCAGATTCGGGGCCAGATTCAGAATTTTGAAAGGTACGGGATAAAAAAGATCGTGGGCTCTTTACAATATTATTCTTCCTTATCCCCTCAAACTGTCTTCGTGTTCTATAATAAAATATTTTAAAAATCACATCTTCACATCACAAATAAATAAAATAAGTTGTTTTCTTTCTATTGCGTTGCAGTAATAATACGTATATAAAAATATATTCAAATATGTTTAGTAATTTTTGAAATCTTTCGTTAGATAAAAAAAACTTGGTCCCATGACATTTGTCCTTAATGCACTGCATAAAATCCACCTAATATTGTATCTAAAATTATTAGTCATGGCCTTAAACTGCAAACATTTTGTTAAATTCCGGTTACTATTGATGTGTAAATTAATACTTACATCAAATGTGTGATTTAATAATTGTATTATACATATTGCACAGGTGAATCGTCATTAAACGAATTTCCGAACTTATATTATGTTTCTGTAATTCTGCAAAATGTCTGTGATGCTGTATAAAATTGTATATACAATAAGCTGATTTTTGAGTAAAAAGTATTTAAATAATACATTCAAGAGCTTTGAAAGTACAAATAAACCATAGAGGTCAACCTTTCAAAGGCAGCCGATCACGTGTTTGATCATTTTCACGAAATACTATTGTGACATTTTACACAGTACTTATAATGACAGCTCAGTGTGCGGTTAACACATTTTTTGTCAATGTCAACCAAATATTTTTTACTGTGTAGGTAGGTACTCGACAGAGAATTTAAATGACGGCTCCTCTACACTAAATATTTTAAACAATTCACATTTTTACATGAATAAATAACGTAACCGTATTTTAGCGTACATTTCTTAGAAAAATATATCCACTACGTAATATATATAAAGTATAATGTATTTAACAATGGAATTTATCTTGGCGTAAAAGAGATGATCAATTAGTGTTTTTGTAAAGTCGTTTTACACTTGAACAATTATTTATATATCTTAAACTGTCTATAATAAATTGTTGGTATTTTTTTTCCAATTTTCGATGATACTAATAAATTATAAATATAACATAAGTACCTGTACCGCCTAAATATTTACATACCATTACGACTTGCGAGTGAGGGAAAAATATGTCGCTTCAATTGACCGGTAAAATAAAAAAAAAATAGTGGGGGGGGGAGGCAACCATATAATATGATAAAATAATGTAAAAAAATATTGCCACCTTTGTAAACGATAATTTGTCAAGTTAGTATGTATAGGACGACAACGTTTCTCCAAAGAATGTCAATTCGAACAATTCTTATCACGTCGATCATTATTATGATGATGTGTTTTAAAGTGTTTTATAATTTTTATAAAATATTATGTTTGTCGTCGGTGGTTTTAGAGGTCTTTTTTCTCCTGGGAATTTTGAATTCAAAAGAATTTGAAGCTTCACAATAATAGGTTTACAAGCCACCACTGGCTTATTATTATTTTTGTTTACCTAAAGCGCAATCGTATCGTAAATTAATAACAATATCGCGTCACATATTATCGACAGCTAACGTTGCAAAAAAAGAAAAAGGATCGATACAGTTCCGGAAATTATTTCTGTCGCGTTTGATAAAACACAGGTATGCGGTCGAAATGGTTTTTTTTTTTAATATTAATAATAACGGTTTTACCCCTTCGTAAGCAGTTTTATTCGGTCAGCGCCATTTATCTTATGTACATTATACAATATGTCTCCTACCTGCTCGCTCCGACCTACACCGTCGCGAGCATTACGAAGGTCGCGGGTACGATGTAGCCATAATGTAATAGTTACGCGCGTGTGTGTTTCAATTACTATTTCGGTGTATTTCCGTTTTTTTCTCAGCCGAAGAACGTTTCGTTTTGCCGGCAAAATAGAATCGAATCGAATTTTCACGATCTCGGCAACGAGGGTTTTTTTTTTTTTAGTTTTTTATATCATTCAGCGGCGGGATAGCCGTATGTGGAGTGATAAGGGGAAAAAAAAAGTTCTTAATAGAATTTTATCCAACAGACGGGAAAAAAAGGTATTTTCCTCGTTACAAACAATAACAACTCGTGAGGATATATTTTTTTCTTTCGTGGGGGTTGTAAAAAGACCTCGTAAAACGGATGTACGGCATAGCGATGGTGGGACGGTGAGGCGTGCAGCAGGTATAGGATGTGTAAAACGATGTAGTCTGCGTGCGGTAAAAAAAGAGAGGAAAAAGCGCGAAAGAAAATAGCAAATCGAGTCTTTAACCGAAATTCTGCGCGGTGGCGCGAGGAAAATTGCTTAATGATTTTCTGATGTGAAAATTTGTGGTAGAGTAAAATATTCTTGGGACGACTGCCGATATCCGCAGTGGTACGCATGTGAAAAAAAATATGTGGACAAATCTTAAACTCAACGGCCATGTGTTGTGAGATTTTTACAAACACACCTCATATTATGTTAGACGATAGAAAGGTCGTCAATAAAAAATATATAACGTCATATATATAAAATATGTATATCACTGTATAATCATAAAATATTATTATGTATTGCGAAAATGCTTGTTCTAAAATTATTATAATATTTAGGCGTCATTAGATTGCGCGAGAAGTATATAATATGATATTATAAAAGAGTAAAAATACTTATTTTGACAAACTGAAAATAGGTTACTGTTTTGTTTGTGAATCGTACATATTATGCTAATTAGGAAGATAATAGTACCTGCAGCTGTTTTAAGTTGTTTTTATAATTTTTAAATTCTGTTCAACGACGAGTGCACGTTTTGTTCCAAAATCTTTACGTGTATAATGATACATTAACTGATAAGCGTAAAGCGCTCAAATGCGTTACTCGAATTTTGTTGATTGTAAATTGTGTCTGCCCCTGTCCCACCACTCCGTGTTAAACGACTATATAATATTTGGTGTGGTGGACGATATTGTTACTTTAAAACAGATCCACTATTATCGACATAATATATAAGCTATAGGTATATATAGTATACGTATTACGTATATTCTAATATGTAATATAATATGTAGCAGGATTTAGATACATATAATATATGTATATTATATATTATATTATATTCAGGGGTTGGTCGGCGACCACCGTAGTAGTGATTTCGCGTATAATAAGTGTACACGTTATCATAACTATAATTGTATTGTGCATTGTGTACATAATAATATGTGTAGAGTGCTCGAATGAAGAACCACAAGTCCGCGGTACGAGCTTAAATATTTGGATTTAAGCGCAAATGAAATAAATCACCGTGTCTTTCTGATTGGACAATAGAGGTCAACATTTTTACTGACCTTAAAAATACGCGTCGTCATATTCTGTAAATTATTAATAATAATATTATCATTATTATTGTTGTGTACACACGCTTTCGGTATATTATCCTTATGATGTGAAATCTGTACGCACGTATATAATAATAACCAGAAATGGTTGTAGGTACACACTGCAGAGGCAACATATATGTATCTATGATATTATATACCTACTGCTCAACTAAACAACCGAAACATGCAGTATACTGTTCGTATATAATATAATTTATCATATTTATTATCATTATAGAGATTTTCTCAGTACGTTTGAAATTAAAATTTTAAAACAGACCCGAAAGATTTTTAGTCTGCAGTTATCTGGGAAACGTTGTTTGAGATGTCGTATTAGAAATCAAAATTTAAAGGTTAAGTCAGTGAGAATAAAATATAAAAAGTATAACAAATAAATAAAATGACATAATATTATAGTGTACTATGAATTATGATGTATATATATATATATATATATATAATTATTTAAAATATACATCAAATGAATATTATAATCGTAAAGGTGCGATTTGCATTAATCGAATGTTGTCCGAAATATTTATTGAATACACACAAATGAATCGCGAAGATGACGCAAAAACTAAAATAAAAAAACGTCTTTAATCCGTATTTCATTGGTCGAGACATCTTAAATACACTTTAAATCAGCTAGACGCGAAGGGGTAAAGCGTAAACATAATACATAAATTCACTATACATACTATATAGGTACCAAATATATAATAATTTATATTCGTTATGAGTCTATAACAAGAGAGGGAGCGAGGGAGAGAGAGAGAGATAGGTAGAAAATCAAACAATACGCTTATATTAGGTCGGCTACAACAATGCGTTTTCTAAAAAGAAAAAAAACACAATAAACATCATCCGGTATTGAGCGAACTCAAAACTTTATTTCTATATAAATATATTATATTATATACCTGCTAAACAAGTGTACGTGTATGAGTGACCATTGGTCCAAAATACCTCTTTTTCATATATATTAAACGATATTATGTGTACCTATAATGTAGCTCGTAATATTACAGTGTAGTCGTATTTAGTCGTAACTCGTAATTGCACACAGCGCTGGGAACTAATATTAAACGTTTCAAAGGAAAACTTATATATCGGTTTCGCAGACGCTTTTCACAAACCCTATTGTGTTTGGCCAGAAATTTGAAACTAAAATTACTAGAAAATTAAACTATTTTACAATCATTGATATAAGTTATTTATAGTTACATGTGCAAATAAGCATTATACCTCTACCGGACGTTCTGTTTGTTTTTTCAACAGTAAATATTAGACTAGGTATCGTAAAACGTAGTCTACGGACGTTTGAATTTTAATTTGTAAAAAATGCGATCGCTGGCGTTTTATGGTTTTTTTTGTTCTACGCACGTTCGTTTCTAAAAAATAAAATAAAAATCGTCGTAAAAAGTTTACATGGCTCGTAACTCCGAATTTGTTAGTATCGATATAATAATATCAGAGTAATGTCACTTTGGTGTACTACTGGACATAGGGCATTACTGTTTTTGACAAAAATCCTACCTTTTCGACCAAACCAAAAAGTTTAGTTTTTAATTTAAGTTATACATATAGAACAATATCAAAATTTAAGTTGTACACAAATTATTTATGTATTAGATATATATTTTTAATTTGGTAGTTGGCATCACAATCAAATTAGACGACCAACGATTAAATAATTAATTACACAAATTATATACCTATGTAGATATGTACTTTATTTATATATTATTACATAATTTTTGATTACACAACTTATATTTAATAATTTTCAGTTTTCCATATTATTATGTATATAACATAAAGTAAATATCACACTTTTTGGTTTTGCCGAAAAAGGCAGTATACGATTTTGATCGAAATAGGTCTCGCCTGTAATACTACTACTGCAACCTTATAGTCGAATAATATTATTATTTTTATTTTATTATTTCAACAACTGACTGAAATTTTAAAAATTTAGATATATTATTATACAAGTATAAAGGTAAAAGTAGTATAGTACATATTATATAAGTAATGAAAAGCATAACAATATAAAGAGAGCAGTATACATATGAAATTATAACAGAAACCATTTGCGCAGTCCGGTCCTAAGATTTTCAGTTATGCGTAAATTACTAATACTAGAAGTCCATAGTAGATTGGTGTCCAAATTAATGTGACTCGATGTTCTTTGAATCGGGTCATTACATAAATAATTCATTTTACGAGTGCTGATTTTAAAGATCTGATTAATATTCTAAGATCCAAGCTTTAGTACATGAAATGATACTCTATCAAGTAGACCACGGGTCACCAAATGGCGGCCCGCATACGGCCCGCAGACAAAAAATAAAAACACATAATATTACGACAATATTCTATGTGTTATTGTTGTAAATTATTATTTTTGTTAAATTTTATTGGTTTTCACCGACAACTGTTGATAAATTGGTCGCAAAGCATATCTTATCTAAACTTTTATTGGGTGACTGCTAGTTTATTTTACGGCTACCTAGTCAGTCCGTTGATTACCGCCGTTGTAATACATTGTAATTTTTTTCGTGTTTATTGCATTGATTTATTTTTTTGATTTATAATACGGTTAAATAATTTCTAAGTTCTTCTATTTTTATTTGAATATGGATAAAAAGAGAAGAAAAGTTGAAATTGAAAACAGACAATTTTTGCCTGAGTGGACGTATCAATATTCTTTTATTTTACCGGATCGGGCAGGGGCCTTGCCAGTTTGTTTAATTTGCCACCAGACAGTAGCTGTGATGAAAGTTTTTAATTTTCCGCGAGTAGTGAACTTCGTAAATCAAAAATTGATAATTTGCGTATAAAGTATAAATCGGCAACCAATATTTTGAATCACGCAATGACTGAGCAACAGAAATGTGCTCAAGCTTCTTTAAACATTTCGTGGACGCTCGCTAAACATATGAAGCTACTTAGTAGACGAACAGCATCGATGGACTAAATTAATTACACAATTTTTTTGTCTAGCATTATTCTTCTAATACCAAAGGTTAGTTGTGTTCAAAAATTTGGAAACAGATATAATAATTCATTAAAAATCGAGTTTAATTTAAACACCCATTCCTCCTCGAATCTTTAACGAATCCAACGCGCGTTTACTCCGGTATAATTCGTCATCATTGGTGTAACATATACAGTATTTATAAATTTACATTCCAGAATTTAACATAATATAAAACACATGGTTTTCAGTGAGGAAGTCGTGTAGTACGTCTTTCATAATTACGTTTCATAATAATTACAACAACGACGTGCATTGTGGTATATTTTTTTTTGTAATTAAAAATTCGGTTAATCGACTAGAGGGTTAAAATGATTTACGACGCTGCGGCAGCGGTGTTAGACTTTGGAGTATAGCAATTAAGATGAGTGAAAATTTACGACTATAGGTACTGTTTGTTTTGAAATAATCATAATACGTATTGTATAGGTATAATAATATGATTGATGCGGTGTTCGCCTTAACACACACACACACACACACACACACCAATAGCCGTTGTGTTTTATCGAAACAATACTATTTGGCCGCACACTCCGCTGCTGTACGACGTGCTACCGTGATTGTTATTATTATAATAATAGGTACACAAACGATTTTACCGTGTTTATAATTACGAGTCCGGAATAGCCGCGTCTTCGAAATCCCGGCGACCGGTGAAGGCGTATATTATTATAACAATATTATAATAACGTAATGGTAATATTATGTCTCGCGCGCGTGTGACGTGTGAAATCGTTGCGGACGGCCGAGTACTCTCCGATTGTGGGTATACACCTATCTACCTATAACGCCGCGTTGATGTTTTCGAATAGTAATAATATTATTATTAGGTATTTCGATAAAAAAAAAAAAAAATTAAAAAACCGTTGGTGGATTGCGGCGATTATTAACAATGTTCTCCTCTGCAATCACGTCGTCGCCTCTACGTGTATCATTATTAGAGATCATAATATTTTATTATAATATATTATCATTAATCATTATTGTGAATATAATATTAAAATATAGTCGAGGCAGCCCGCAGTTACGATTCAAGTATAAATGTACGAGCATGTGTGTACCTACCTGTGTGCGTACAACTCGTTCGCCGCAAACGTACACGCGGCGGCTACGATATAACATATATAGCAATAACTAAATAACTAACAACACAATAACGCTGCACTGGAGGTCTGACGATTATATTATTATTATACGTTTGCGAATTTATAATATATTGTATAGGTACCTACCTATTACTATTACTTAGCCATAGGAGGTATACGCGGTGTGATATTAATATATATTATTGCCGTTTGTGCTTGCGCGTTTTACCTCGAAAACAATAATGTCATTATTATCATCCAACATCCGAGCCGTTTGTGAGTGGAAATGTTCGCATATCCGCCGCCGCCACTGTATTCGCGTGTAAATAGGTAGACGATCGTATTGTATTATGAAATGCATCTTGTAAGGTACCTATCCACTACCTCGGGCACCTCCTACACGGGCAAATAGATAAGTAGATTGTACACCAAAAGCGCACAATATCATCCTGTAATTATATTGCACAAACGATGATGATTCTGTTGAACTCGAAATTCGATTCCTGCCTGCAGACGTTTACAATATCGTTACGAAAATTCATAGTCAACTGTCGTTATATTAAATTCGGCGGTCGAGAAAATATACTTACCATCATTTTATTATTATGTCGTTTGCGATATTTTCGTGCCGCGCCTCCGTCAAAATTGTATATTGTGATTAAAAATGCGGTCGAGAAAAAATAATGCAACGCATTGTTATAACTTATAATATATATTATTATTATTATTATTATTATGTACGGTGAGCAGTAAATATTTTATTCCCAAATTTGTGATTTGATATCGTACGACAATATTATCGGTAAGTATAAATTATTAGTGTTTACAGAACGCCGTCGCATAAAATAACAATAACGACATACCTATGTCAACGTGCTGCTATCCCAGACCACCCCACGAGCCAAGTTCACGTAGATGGCTTTATACAACAAAAATATAATACTGTGCGTATACCTTATACGGCGGTGTTCGTCAATTGCGCCGATTTTTCTAGACTACCTGAAATATAATGCACGAATATGTACGTTTATCTTTTGCGCCAGTGAATCCAACATTTTTTGTACCTCAATATCGTCCGGCGCAATTTATGTAGAACCTTTTTGAAACCCAAAATTCTTTTTACCTGTGATTTTAGGGGTGCAATTGACGTATACCCCGTACAATCTATCCTACAGGTCTACAACAACTATAATGACATTTTAATTTTAGGTTCGGAGGGCATTTTTAGGAGGGATTGGTTTTGTTTTGTTTTTCTGAGAAGACTCTCATGCATAATACAACTTTGGAGCCCTATCTAAAAACTAGAAATCGAGTCTATTCTTGTGGTTTTTGGCCCACTCAATCAATTTAAGTAACAAAAAACTATGCAATTGTAACTTATAGATTGTAATGAGTAATAAAGTATTATAAGTATTAATCTACGAAACCAGTCACTACGCTTGAAATTAAACACAATTTCTTCACGAGGACCTTTGTTCTTTATATTAAGATGGCCCGAGTGCCCGACTGGTATTTCAAAATTTCCTAAAATTGTTGAAAACACATATTTGAAGGTACCTACTTACATAAATTAATTGTATAATATTAAGACAAGAAATCTAGCCATTGGGTAACCAGCTGAAAGGTGGACGGTAGTCTTCGGGCTTATCATTTATTCAGTTGGATGTAATGTACCAAACTCTTGATTGCTACACGACGGTGCAGAAAAATGATATATTGCACAGTGACCTAAGAAATTGTATACCGTTCAGTAATGCGGCATTGCACACTTGAGTTCAAATCAAGATGACGGATCCAATCGGTTTTCAAATAATTCAATGAATAATATTTATTTTAAATTTAGGTATAATAAATAATATTACTCATGTCTATGTTCCACTTTGGCCCAAGCCGAGGCAAATGAACCTAAACAAATGCTATTTTCAATCTTTATTTCCGTCAAATAAAATCCCACGACCCAGTACCTCGCAATACCGAATATTCCCAACATTACTCCATTGAATTTGATATGGCAACCTGCAGGCAGCAGCGCATAAGATTTTTGCGATATAAGTCTCTAGTGTTTTCACTCGTTGATGATATAATTTGTTTAATGTTATACGGTCCGGTGGAATTTTCAATTATTTTGATAACCTTTGAGGTGGTATTTACTTTTTGGTGTACCTACAATCGTGATTTACACCACTCTCTGATGATTATAATTGTATTATATCATGCCAAGACGGAGCTTTCTCGACTCAAAAATAAACCATATAGGTATAGTAACTATACGCACTCCCATAATACAACTTCAGCAATTACACTACAATCATAAAATATTTTCGTTTTGAGCACGATGAAACAGCTGAAATCGACTATAAAATATATGAAGTCCACACATAGAATTGTATTCGTGGAAAAATTAAGTTTCAACCACAACCTCTTAAGAGATAACTATCTAAGAGCAACATTAGACAAATATTTTTCGTTGTTCAGTTATTACATACAATGGTTATGAGCTTACGTTATACTTATATTAATGATCGCCGGTATTTGAAATAATGCGATAACTACAGTATAGTTTTGGCTCGAGATAAATTAAATATCTTTGTTTCGTAATAACGAAATGTAATAAAACAACCAACCACCAGGGCTTAAACCCAATATTAATGTTTTTAAAATCGAGTGTGTATAATATATTATGTATATCCTTTTTGTGTACCTACATGATATTATGCGTAAAACCTATATGTATACATAAATATTATATACCTACGTTTTATTACACTTTGTGTTGCGTATTAAAATATTTAATGTATGTGTGTATATAGTGTATATATATTGTATACTTCTATATACCGACCTAAATGTTTATTTGTGCATAGTACGTGTATTGTAATAAGCATAATTAATTTTTCAGTTAATTACTATGTTACTTTTTAAATCGCAAAATATTTAAAATAAAATCGTGATAAATAATAAATATATAAAAGCGTATAATATATATAGGTACACAGCAAGGAACACACCGCATGTTTAATTAGTAGTCAGGCGATTAAATAAAGGACCGAGCTTTGTAAAATAATTGAAAAAGGTATAATATGTAATATGTAATATGTATGATGTGTTTAATATGCGTGTGTATGTTCGTAAACAGTTTTTAGTAAGCAATTTGACCCAATAAAAATTTTTTTATAATATTTATAGAAAAAAATTTTAAAATCCAAAAATTTTACAGGCCTACAATTAGCTCAAAAATTGACAAAATATTTTTAAATTTTTTTGGTGTATAGAAAATCATAATCTTAATATTTGGTGAAAATTTTAAATGTCTATGGTTATTTGTTTTTCAATCACAACAAAATAAGAAAATAATTCCCTGAGAAATCGGTAGTTAATGGGTGAATGTCCAATGTCTAATTTGAATCACTCGTAAAATAGTTTGATTTTCCGGTAAATTTGTATTTTTTTAGTAAGGTAGAAAAACTTATAGAGAATCTAGTATTAAATTTTCAAATCTTAGATTTGAATAGAAAAATGTTTAGTAAAAATGTTTTTGTCGAAATTTTAAATTTAGATGTTTATAAAAAACTTTTATAAGCTTATACGATCAATTTTTTTAATTTTTACTTACGACAAATTATGAAGAAAACATAATTTACTTTTTTAAATTTTCAAGTGTTTTTACAGATTGAAAAAATTGTATTGACAATAATAAAAAAAAAATAAAAAACCTGAAAAATGATTATGCCTTTAAATAGCTCAAAAAGAATTAAAATATATTGAAAATTGTATTGTGTATAGAAAATAGCTATATAAACATTCGGCCAAAATGTCATGTACCTAACTACAGTAATTTTTTTTTTTGATTTACGCCAAAAAAACAAATACGATTTGAGTAAAAATTCCCGTTTTTCCTTAACTTTTTTTTTTTTGTTTTTTCCGGTGCTTTTAAAAACATTTAGAAATTATCAAAAATGACCTCTTAAAAGTACCAACTATATTCAATTTCTTCTCAGAAAGATACTGACGAAGAAAATCAAAGTATAATGACTTTTCGTGAACACAAGTAGAAAAAAAAGAAATAAAGACACACATCATTGTAAAATCAATACATTCCTCGCTCCGCTCAGATTCTAAAATATATATTTAAGATAGCCGAGCCGATACGAACGGGTCTCCTCGAATCATGGGTACGGATTAGTACGACGATCGGGGAAACATTTAAGTTGTTTAAATTGTGTTTTCTAGTTATTGTTGTAACAAAGTTTTTCGTGCATTTTATTATCGGTTTTTGTTTGAGTAGCTACACTACTTAACTGTATTTGTTGAGATCAATCTGAAACCGGTTAATTTATGGTAATTTAAGATTAAACGTTTAAACGGTGGAGGTAGCCCTATCGAACCATAGGAGCTAAACTGTAACCGGTTAATTCGTGGTCTTTTGGTCTCTCAGGTGTAGATCGAAGTATATCAGTGATAAAATATCACTAAAAAGTGGATGTACGACAATTACATTATACAAAGATTAATTTAATATTACTATTTAACTTCGAGAATGTTTTAGTTTCGTCGGAATTCTCATACTCGAAATGTTTAAATTAAACTCTAACATTAAAGGGACAAAAAAACTACATTAAATGTTACCTACTGCGTCTAAGATGAAAAGGAAAAAATGCCAACGTTTTTTCGAAAACAAGATGTTTTACTATACAGATATAATGATATATATATTATAATACAACAGAAAAGCATTCCTTTAATCTCGTCGTTAAATCGAATTGAATTTCGCAATTGTTTCGTTTGTTTTTCACAATGTGTAGGTGACAAAAACAAGGTTTTTGGGCTAAGCTTTAAACCTGCAATGGAAAACTTTTGAATCAACGCGAGACTGCGTGCCCGTGTGTGTGTCTGCGCAGCATTTTCGTTGATAAATTTATAATCGTATTGATTTTGTCACGATGTAATACCTAATAGAATAATCCGTTTAATGTAATTAAGTTGGACATTTCACTAAATACATCAGCCTAATTAATCCACTGGAGACTTAAACATTCGAAAAGCTGTATTTGTCGTTTGGCACGGGTGCTGCAGTAGCGGGAACACTTTTAAATCCGCGTACTTACTTATATAATATTTATATAATATTATGCGATTGGAGTGTTTTGTTTGACAAAGTTAAACTCAAATACCTTCCCACACAAACGATCGTTCACTACAGTAATGTTTTTGTTTTCGTTATGTAAACACTTTTTTTAGTAGTATTGCACCAGGTCCTATCTATCCCGTATGCTGTCTCATCCCTCGCAACACAGTTTATGTGTTTTCAAATACTATTTGAGCATAATTATTTTAAATTTGCTTGTACTTTCACAGAATTTCTTTGATTTCGGTTGGTCAAAAAAATCGATTTGAAACCAAGACGATACTTCAAAAGCATTTTTGGTTTTATGTATTTATGTATACAATACAGGGGTCACCCAATTTAAATGCACATTAATAAAATTAAAAAACCAAATCAAATATGAAAAATAATCCAAACAAATTAACAATTAATAAATTAATAAACAGAGAAGTGAATCAACTATAACGGATAAAATATTGCGCGAAAAAACAAATTGGCATTTTGTCTGCGAATATAGCTATAGCAGGGAATACAATAATCCAAGCTGCTGAAGTACAGGATCGTAGTTATGGGGTAAATGCACTTAATATACAAAAGCAGCATAACTTAAAAACTTCCTCTGGACACAATCCAGCTGGCGACAACAGATATATAGCTGTATTGGGATCCCAGACAACTGAATCGTATTCTACTATATTGTTGACCAGGGTTGAGCACAGTGTCTTTGTGAGCTAAGCGAGAGGGACAATTCCGCATAACACAGACACAGAACTACGCGGCATTTCGATATATTTAGAGATATGGAACTATAATAATTATAATAATTATATTATATAATATTACGTCGGATGATAAAAAAATCTTCTCCCGCAGCGCACATATTATATAGGTAGTTGGGATATATTATTTTTTTAATACCGTATACTAACAGAGCGCATACAAAGTGGGTAAAGTTTAAACAACTTTTCGGATTTCCGCCAAAGTATATCTACGCGCGTATAATATAATATATAAGTTTAACGATTTAACGACGTCATCCCTTTGGACTATTACCTCTGTACATAATATATATTATATAAATATACATATATATATATTATATGCACATATTATAATACTGAAGCACCGCACATGCCGACCTATATAATATTATACGTACCGCACACAATGAGTAAACGTTATCCTATATTTACTGCGCATATTATTCAAAGCGTTATGCGATTCTGCGCGATCGCGGACGCTTCGCCGGCAAAGTTTTTCGATAACTCGTGCTCACAATTACCGCTGCTTTTGATTCGGATTTACATAATAGTATTATTATATACGAGTATTATAGGTATGCCTTTGTTGTTGTTTGAATATACATAAGTACACGGCTGAAATCTTACGTATATACATACCTGCCTATAAGATTATTTACCTACTTTTCGAACATACAATCGTATAATAATAATTTTACCTACCTATTTAGGTATATGGGAATTGGTTCTTCTTTTTTTTTGCTTGTCGTTAGTAATATACACAGCGGCTTTCTCGGAATACGATCATCAAACTATATCACTTGATATAATTTTTATTATTATTATACTCATAGATATAGTGTTTAGTTTTGAATTTTTGTTTATATTTTTAGGTCGTATTGTTCACTTTTAAATTCTATGCGGAGCGATGAATGTATTGATTTTGCAATGATGTGTGTGATTTTTTGTCATCACTTTTCGAAGCAGTAAAAATGTGGTAAAACTTTGAATTTAAGGGTGGTTACTGATTTGTGGTATCAAATTGGATCTACTCAATACTTTAGGTGATCAAAAGTAAATAATTCTCAGAACTTTTCTAAAAAATTGAGAAATTGATAAACAAATTTGGAAAAAAATAGAATTTTGCAAAACTAATTTTAATAAAATCAATTTTGTTGTTTTATTTTAATTTAAAGGACGCCTACTACACAACAGATCTATTTTCACGTGTTTTTTTTTTTATTATTATTCAATCTTACTATGTCATTTTTGACATTCCTAGATTCTCAGAATACAAATTATATACTGAAAAGATATTTACGATTAGAATATAATTAAAAAATAATTTAATGTCCATATACGTTGTGACAAGTGCTAACACACATAAGAATTTAATTTTCGGATATTTGTTTTTGATTAATAGAAATTATTTTTATTGATAACCTTATATTGTGTTCCAATGTTCGTTAATTTAAATTGTTAATAAATCGATTGTAATAAATGTATAATGTGACTTTCTTATTTAACTGTAATGCAGTGTTTTTAGTAAAATTTAAAATGTATGTAAAATATTTGAGTTATTTTTGACTTAAATTAGACTTTTTTAACATTCGTATGTGATATTAAGTGTAATATAAAATACATTTTCTTTCAATACATTTTTTAGTGCATTAATTAAGATTTGAAATATATTTTATAATAGGTTTGAACTTTGAGTGCATTTTATATACACATTATCCACCCCTATTTAATAAAATCGATTAAAATAGAATATTTGATCATAATAATAATATATTCAGTCAATGTGTACCTACTATATATATATTTATTTATTATTTAAATGTATGTATATATTATAAGTTGAATACATGTTATAATTAATATTTTCACATAATTTTTTAATTTTTAAAAGGATAATAGATTTGCATTAACTCATTTATTCTACTGTCGTCTGCCATTCAAAACATGTTTGTTTCTTCCAGTAGTAAAAATTTTAAATTTGAATATTGATAACTGATGTATCAGTAGAGATATAGAGATAAGTTTTGTAAATTTAAGGAAAAATCCTTTAAACAGCTATAGTATCAAACTAAGTAAATCGATATTTACATCATGTAATTATAACCAAAATAACTATTAGTGTACTATAACATAATAACTAATTTTATTCGATCATATAATTATTATAAAATCAAGTAGGCAAGTGTAGTATTACAAGAAACCTAAATTTAGTTTCAACATTAGATCAAACAACATTTATATTGCGATCATTTTAGATATTTTTTAAAATATATATTTATTGTTGGCTTCAAATTCAATAACAAACATTGAAGCTTGCGTAAATCTATACGCTGCTCAAATAACAAACTAACGAAAATGTATAATAATGAGATCAGCAATACCGAATTACGAGATACTGAGACGATGAGACTATTTGATATTCAGTATTTCATGAATGTAATTCGCTTTCTAAAAAGAACAAAGTCGATTATTTTATTAATTAAGATCAGCAGGAATGTTATATCATCCCACTGACCAATTATTATGACAACAGCAAATTGAAGTTCCAATTATGTTCGTAATGCTGGATAAATATAAATTGATTAAAAAAAAGACTGTTTGGTCATTTGGGCTTAATGCATAGTATTGCTTTCTATTCAAGAAACCGAATGAGATTCAGACGGGTCTCAACTTTTTAAGTGAATTGTATCTATTGAATTGTTTGAACTTCGGTATAAAAGCAAAAGAAAAAGAAATCGTTCATGATAAATGGAAATATCACGAATAATCAGTGAATAATTTCAAAATATCGTTGCAATGTGGATTGTGGATAAACATAAAACGATTCTGTATAATTGCAATTATAAATAATGTTAAACAAATAAAACGAGAATTTAAAAAAAAAAATGATTTCTTTGTCACCCAAGTCCATCAATAGTACTTAATAGACAAAGAATTTCCTTACGCGTTGACCCATTAAAACGTTTGGTTTCTATGACAACACAAAAATCTGTAAAGGACGTGTCAACCTTAGAATTTTAATCATATATATTTCTCTTCATATTGTAAAGTTATCGGACTTGGTAACTTATTCATTATTTATAAAAGAATAATGTGTGCAAAAAACGCTCAATTTAAATACCTATACAGACAAGTAGGAAAATAAAAGGTGACGAAGTTATCGATTTTTATTATTCCAAATAATTGGTATCGATACGTCGGGAAATAATCCTTTTGTACGTGTATTATTCGTGTCGTTTCTTAATACACAATAATATATAGGTATATTAAGTACAGTCGAAATGAGATATTATTGAATTTACGTATTCGATACATTTTATAATTTCACACAATATCTCATAACGACGATACAATATAATATACCTATAAGTAATTAGGTACCCATATATTGTGTTCAACGATTATAACATTATAATAATATGGTATAATTATGGTACTGCGTTTGATGTGCAGGTGCCGCAGAAATGAATCCCAAAATTAATCGGTTCGGAGTATGCGTTGGATTTCATCAAACCGTGTGCTACAGTAATATTATAATTGAGAGTCGGCGCTGCGTGAAGAAAAGCGGGACGATTGCTCAGCTGCGGTCGGCGTAGGTCAATTACGACACCAAAGTAGTAGTAATAATAATAATAATAATAATAATAATAATATACAAGTATATAACAGCCGCAAGCCGCCAAATCGTCCACGTCCAAATTAATTGATTACAAACCGCCACCGTCTTACACCCGGACACAGGCAAAACATTCGTATTCTGATAGTTCGCCCCAGATGACCAATGGACGGTCGACCGATTCATTATGTCGCACGACGAAAGCGCCGCGGTGCAAATGTAGGTCACGACGTTTATAAATATTTTAAGCGACTACGGAGAGACACTTCCCGACCGACGGATAATTATTACTTGCTTAATATATTATTATAATCAAACGCCGTCATCGCGACGAACGCTTACACCGTGGAGGGTATATTTCATATTATATTAAAATTCATTCGACGGTTGTGTTTTGTACAATCAAACCGTGTCCGATTGTGCGCCGAAGACATTCTATGAGTATAATATTATAGCACCACCCCACTACCCCATTTCCTATTTCTAGTCCAATAAATTAGGGCCAATCGTCGTTGGTGCTCTATAGTTCGTGCAATATCCGTATAAAGGACTCTATATAATATAAATATTATAATATAGACCATAATAAAGGTAAAAATAATGTGAGTGGACGCTACTAACACCGGATGCGTGAGTAAAAATGAATTTGTTTAAGAAGGTAGAATGGTGGTGTATGTCTCATACTCTCATCACATTATGTTTGATGAAAGAATTTGAACACTGACATTTTTTTCGGTTTGGAACCGATATGAGAGATTATGAATAGTAGCGTGTATCATCCATCACTCCCCTCTGTTATTTTGTGATATAAAATCTATCCATGGAAGAACTTTTAATACTTTTTTTCCGAGGCGCTATAATTTTTTTTTTCACAAACGAAAATTAACGATTGGCCTTGGTTTTGGACTTATAATATATTATAATAATAATACTCTTACAATAATATTATATCGGCTCGAATATCGCGTGCGAATGCGGCGTGATTCCCGCGCGGTCTCTGCTGCAGCAGTATATTATAATATTGTGATGCGTAACATTATATTTTAATTTACAATACGTCTACGACTATATGCGATTGGATTTTAAATATTTTCTGCTTTCAGACTACGAAAAAAAAAATAATAAGAGTACTCGGCGGCTTGGATACGCGATACCACACGATCGTCGTCCGCACACTATTATATATTATGATGTGTAATATGATTAACTACGAACTATATATAGCCACACACGGCGCGCGGGCTCTCTATGACACGACAGCACCGGTTTTCGTCGGAGACGCGACCGACCGATACGCGATTTTCGACTCTCGTGAAATCCGAGCCGCATTATGCCCGATTCCGTCGCGTCTTATTTGCGCCGCCGTTATATATTGTGACCCCTAAACACACGCACGACACCACCCGAATGTCGTACGTATGTGTATAGTATAATATGCACAGCAAACACACACACATACACACACACACCATCGTACAAGCCGACCGTTAACCTTCTCGGACATGGCGTTTCCAAGTGATTATAATGAACGGCGCCGGCGGCGGCGCACTGTTTCGCATATTATAACGACGGGGAATGTCTCACAATTTGTCGGAAATTCGCCCACCCCGAATCTCTGCCGCCGCCGTTTTGTTCCGCGGATCCCGAAAACGACTGTAAAATATGTCATCATATTATAGGTAATAATATATTCAATATAATCATATAATAATATCGTGATGGCCGATGGGATATTACAGGGCGCGTTCCCCGCGGTGTTTGTTATTCCCCGCATCGATTTATCTTTTTTCCACATCTTTTTGAAAATTATTACCTATACACGTATGTTCGTAATAGGGACTACAATAACTGTATGGTTCAGTGGCGTAGCCAGGGGGGGCTGAGGGGGCTGCAGCTCCCCCCCGAAAAGTTAAGAAAATTTAAAATTTATTTTATTATTATTTTAATGGTCTATGATATTCGATCAAAAAGTCTTAAATTACATTTTACTAAAAATTGATTACTATTTTTATTGTTTTTTTTAAATAAATAATACAGGTAAAATAATTTATTGTATATTACTAAACCACCGCTGTGTAAAAAATTGATCAGCCCCCCCCCCGAAAAAAAATCCTGGCTACGCCTCTGGTATAGTGAAATATGTACTCGTATTTTAGTTTATTTTGGCTACGCGAACTCAAATCAGAAAATCAGAAAAAATCGTCCTTATTGCGTTTTTGAATCATTTGAGATTGCCATAATTATTTATAGAGATGATACTTTTAAGTCGAATCACTGTAATTTCAAACCGTTATTATAATATTATAATACCTACGTTTTTCAGTTATAGGACAGAGCGGAGTAGGTACATATACCTGATACCTATAGTTAGTGGGCGGGTGTGTATATACGAGGACGAAGACGATGGATATATACCGGCTCTGCAGATGTATACAATATATACATAGAGCCGAACATTCTCACGTTTCACCATCATTTTCTTCTGGGAATTTGTTGCGGCGAGCAATGCTCTGGTATCCTTCAACATTTTCAGGAAACGCTCTACAACCTGCGTTACCTGAAGGGTAATATGATATATGTTCATCTCCGCCAAAAGCATGCAGACTTTTCGTCGTTGGCGACGTTCTAATTTCCCGGTTCTGAGTGAACAGTATAGCGTAGTGGGTCTATACATATTATTATCCCTACATATAAATTATTTTGTACCTGGTTACCATGAACGCGGGTCATTTTGAGGTTTTATCTACTTACTGTTTAGAAGAACTGCAGCTCGTTTCCGCGTTCCCATTTCACCTTACGACGTGTAATATATTTTTATCTGAAACGCCCGCACCTAGATTCCTCCTAATAATGCTCATTGCGCTAATGACGGGGGGAGGGTTCTTAACTCTTTATACGTTAAATGTAATTACATCCATTATCCGGGTGGGTTGTGCATGCGGTAATCTCGTTATGTCCATCTCATTAATGCAGTCTTGTTTATGCTGCAATAACTACACTGAATGCGTCTCGGTGTGCTAAACAACCACTTTATATATATATATATAATAATTTACGAGCTACATAATATGTATGTACTGCAAATTCATTGCACCGTGCGTATATTATACATTGTTGCAGATTAAAACTCGCAGTAAAATCAAATAAAATTATGTTATAATGTAATTGCGAACGGATGAGAATTATATACCACCGCGTGACAAGAATATCATCATATAAAGTATACGAAAATGTATGCACGCGAGCACACTAGCTGAGAGCAATGAAATATCGCAATATTTATATTAAATAATATTATGACGAGCCACGTGCGTCAGTCGTTGAATGTTCCATACGTCATAGGTACGCCGTATTCTCGTTCGGTAGTTATTATAATATGCCCTTATAATCCTTCGTCCTGCAATACGCGGGATTATATATTATAGGTATACATATAGTACAATGTTACGATATCAAAATATAATACCTATTACACACGATATACATGCATAATTACACTGTTGTTATAGTTGCGGAAGAGTTTATATACGTTGACTAATGCATTTCGATGCATATTTCAAGAGCGTTCTAAGTGCTGTTTTTACCACTAGGAGAATACAATATATCTTATGATGTGCGATTAACGTTTTCCCGAAAGTCCGTAGCCGTTGCATATAATATACCTACAACTGTGAATGTACCATCCCTTCGTGTTCGTACTGCGTTTAATAAGAAAAATTTAATTTATGATAATGCGCACATCGTAGTACACTCTCGCAAATATTGTGCCTACTGCATGCAATGACGATGATGCATGTTTGGCGTAATACGGCGTACTTTGTGGGGGTGGACGTAAAGTACAACGAACACCTCGACAACGTCAACTTCGGCATAACAGCGTTATTACGTGGATGTAAATATGCTATAAATAGTAATATCATCCGGGCAGTTGAAAACCCTATACAAATGAATGCCTACAGCAGCCGCAGCAATTAATACCGCGAGAAATCATAAATATAAAGATATTATATTATATTACTAGAAATTATATACAATTTTCGCCGTGCATACCTATATTATGATTTTATCTAATCAAAATAATGTGCGAACATAACATAATAAAGTGTATCTACATGTTATGTAATTTAAACAAGATTTTTAAAATTAGGTGCAATAACGAAATCAGTTAAAATTTGGGAAAAATCCACACATATTTATTTGCCCGTACAACATTATTTTGAAATCCTCTGTAGTATAATATATTATAGCGTATCTTGGTATACAGAAATGAATTTATACTTTTATTTAAACATAATGCCATAGTGTTATGATTTCGAATAGGTACTGTTGAATAATGCAACTTATTAAGTATTTAAGTGTAGACTGGAGTGACGTAGTGTTTGTGCGATTTGGTGCAAGCAGCGTGGTAGGTTCTCGTATGTGCGTGAAGTTTGTCCCACCATGTCATAATAACTGCACTAAACTTGTATCAATATTTTGCAACTAATTTGAAACTTTTTGCAATCTGCAGCATAAAACAGTTTGAAACTTAATATTTTCACCGAAATCGCTGTATCAAAATTGGTGGGGGAAGCAAATTCGAGCAGTCTACACACATCGTCATATCAACTTCAAACTTTTCACATATTTTAACAACCTCCGTGAAAAAAATTGTGACTTCGTATTTAAGATGAAATCGAGTTTTAAAGTTATAAAAAGTAAAAAATTAGTTCCTCAAACATAAAAAAAGTTTGTTGTTGATATTATATGATATGACGACGATATGGTTGGGATCCCCCCCCCCATTTCGATTTACTGCTTTTGACGGTAATATAAGATAGCAAATTGTTGTACGCCGGTATTAAAAAGTTGCAAAATATTGGTACAACTGTTATGTGAGTTTTATGCAGTTATTACGACATGATAGGGCCAACTTCACGAATACTCTAGGAAAGCGACAATGGCGGGAAACGTCGAAGCCGACTTTCGATAATTTTTTTATTTCGTTAAGTCGACCGACACATCGTATCGTGTATTCGAACTACAATATTTTATACATACAATATATCTACCCGATGAACTATAACATCGGAGACAATACTGTCCTCCATTATATACCTATATAAAAATATTATATTCCCCAGCGCGTGTCTGATAATACAATTTTTAATCTGTGTTTTTTTATTTTCGTATCACTTATAATAGGTAATATCGATGGGTAAAGGTACTCGCAGCTATAATATCATCGTTAGTGGTTTTTTTTCCATTTCCAAATTTCGCCCCTAACGATTTGGCCGTCGCGCAAACCATATGGGTACGATTTATTGTTGTTGGCGGCGTTCGTATTTTACACTTCACTCATATTATATTTTATAATATATATTATAGCGAATGCAAGACGGACGCAATGAACGCGTATGCCGTCGTGTATGATGTAATTTAAAACGAATCATCATTCAGTGGTCTATATATGTATACGTATATAATATATATAATATTATACCTACGAGTATACGCTTTACAAGTATAGTTTACTCGTGTGCGTGGTCAATGCAAATGTTGTAGTGCGCATGTGTAGTGGGTAACGCGTATTAAATTATATTTAAATCACATAAGAATGAATGAAAAAATAAAACGTATAGTTATATCATCCGAGGCCGGCAAGACTAGTAAATTAAATACGATATGACCGATGTATGTGCTGTACATTATAAATCATATACGCATATACGGAGCACTCGAGAAGCGTATATATATATATATATAACATATTATTATATATTACATATTTTTCACTCGTATTGCTTGAAAAGAAAAGGTTTGACCGATCGGTCTCAATTATATTTCGATATAATAATATAATGTGGAGCGTGAATATAAATAATAACATTATACTGTGTTGTACAAAATTGTTTTTATTTTTCCGGATACTCGGCGTTAGACCTTAAGTCGGGCCGCAGACGGAGAACGTCTGCGCAATTACCATACTTCGTTTCATGTATTTATGTGTCTTATTAATGCAATATAAATACCGCAGCATACAACACACCACTCGAGAACGTATTACATTGGTCGTTTCTCTTTAGAAAAATTGCTCTTGGAATAATATAACCTTTTGAAGAAAACAAATGAATCACTCGAGAGTTTACGCGAGTGCCTACGTCGTACTCGAGTACTTTCTTGTGTGCGTGTTAAAAGCGAGCGACGCTCCGGGACTAGAGGACGCGGTCAGTGTCTCTGAGGAAAACAGCGACAACCACGAGGGTAGTTCGGCGATTTATTTTAACGGAATAAATTTACTCAATGATATATCGTATATATATATATATATGACGAAAAGACACTGTCACAATAAACAACACAACATCATTAGGCCCTATAGCTATGGCTTCGTATGACCATGTCATCACCGGACCACCTCCCCTATTTCCACATTTGGGATCCGCAAGACCAATCGTTACCGTTTCATCAGTGATCGTTATTGTAAGACAAATAGATTTGTTTGTGTTTTGTCCCTTCGGACTTATCCAGGAGCATAACAGAAGGGTATACTGGAGTGCAGGTACCACCACCTTTATTTCATATTTTGAGTTCGAATCAGAGTCGTTATAATCATTTGCTCCAGCACTATACGATACTATACTACTATCCTTCACCTTAAGGCTTATATAGCATTCCAAACGCAGTTACTTTTAGCACTTATACGACAAACTTAGAGCCAAGGTTTTAAACTAGTGTCGCTGGTAGGTATATCTTGTAATGGATCCGCAGGGAAAAAAAGCACTATCAAAAATTTGTTTTGCACCGACGAGCACTATAACTGTTGCATCCAAATATCCAACGCGTGTGAAATGGGCGTGTGGGGATTACTGCAATGTACGCACAACTATTCAACTATAGTACTATTATACAATCGTTTGTAACACCTGTAGAATATAATTTAATCTGCATAAAGTGTGCGATTTAACGTCCGCATACTAGTTTCAATATTAAAATATAATAATATTAAACTCGTGCGGGGGATCATAACGATGGACTGTTGTCCGGTGCGTATATAATATGTATATTATAACAACGCGTGGAAATAATAATGTGCACGTCGCGCAAAACGACTGTACGACACGCACGTTGCACCTGCACCTCCGACACAATATTATAATAATACGACTGTATTATATTATTATATAATATAGGTACATACTACTATAGGTACTAGGTTATATATATACATCCTACCTTTTGTAAGCGTTTACCCCTTTTTGCAGCGCGGAGACTCGTCAACTCGCGTGTACGAATTTAATATAATATAAATTATGTTCTAGCATTATTCTATTATACATATTATATAGGCAGGCAGGTATATAATATTATAATATTATATTATTCGTACACGACGTATAACCAGTTCCGTGCGTTGCGCATTCCACGCAGCTGTGTATAGGTATAAGCACTGTTTTAAACCCGGTTCGCGGTATATACTATACGCATCGTCTATAATAATATATATATTATGACTATAAAATACGCATAATAATATTATATTATACCGGTGGAGTATCGCGAATAAAACGCATTCGTGTGCATATTGTACAGCGTACAGGACTGCATCTTCGTATGAGGTGCGCATATAATATACCGTAAGTCGTGGGCGTTCCATTTAAGTCCACTAATAGTATTTTGGTAATATTCTTATATGCGAGGGGAAATCGTACAGGGGATTCGTTTCAAGCGGTTTATCTCGAAAACGCAAACCGTTTCTTATTATTTTTTTTTTTTATGCAGATATAATTTTTTACTTCGTGTACCGATTTCGGTGCCTAGTGTATTTGGGTACATGATGTAAGCACACCGGGAAAAAACCAGCTTCTTGTAGAAAAATATGCAATCGTTATTATTGTGGGGCCGTGGTATATATTATAAGATAATGGGCTGTTGCGGATTCGCCGTGCAGTTAACCACCTACTATCTGCATATAATATAATATATCATTATCCGAATCACCCGAGAGCGCCGACTCGCAGTCGGAAAATATTTTGGAAAAAAAATATTTTTAGATACGACATCCGTCGTCGTGACCAAATCACTGTATACGTCATTTATTTGTTCATGATGGTTTAAATTGTACAAATAATTGTAAATCGACTTGACCTCCGCCCGAGCATACGTCTTGTCGAAGTCGTGATAACCGCCGTCATAAATCGGCAGACGTCGACATCGCGCGAAATTTATTTATTTTTTTTTAATAGTCATGTTAACAAATTACAATGAGAATCGACGCGATGGCGATTATAAATTTGAGAATTTTTTCAGGCTCGCCGCGGCATCCATGAGGAATATTTTAACAAATACTAAATTTTTTGTCGGTGTTTAAAATATCCGATGACTTCCCAAAACATTATTCTGTAAATATACAATATAAGGCTGGCGTATAATATTATTTATTACACAATTCCGGGTATAATGTAAATACTTATTGTTGGTTTCTGAACATTTGAGGATAAAAGGCAATGGCCAACAAACGAGTCGACTAGATTGCCTCTTCTATTTGCAAACATTCCCTCGGCATATGATAATATATTTAAACGTCCATTTCTGCCATATTTAAAGTTGACCTGATTATCTAAAAAATCTGCAACTCTGGGAAATTCTACTGGCTCCGTCATTTACCTACTTTTAATATACATATTATTATAATTCATACCTCTCAAAATTGGTTACACAATCTTGGTCACCCAATATATTTTATTATCTCCACACTAATTCACGTCTCTAGACGAACCATAACCTATTTAGCTATCATGCTTTAAACAATTAGGTCTCAGGTATCTTATTTAAACAGTATGTACAGTTTAATATTTAAGGGAAATCGTCTTCATAGGCATAAATGAGAAATGTACATCTTCTTTCACCAGTATGGAAGCTCACACTTCACGTCTAATATGTAAGAACTTTTATTAATTACTCCCACAACGTTTTTAAACTCACTCTCGTCTATACCTAGTAAAAAACTCATAACGCGCCCATCATTATTTTTTTCTCATATTTTCTACAAAATTCTAAATTACAAAAGACAAAATCTACTCTCTCGTTGTCTTAACTTACACGTATCAAATTTTATAGTATGACATCTCGTTATATTTTATTTCCATCCGTTTTCTGTTGTGTTATTGTACATTATTTTTTATTGTTGGTAACAGTTATGTTATAATGATGTCGTAGGTAATCAACAATTTATAAATATATATTTTATAAAACTACAATACATTTTTTTTAATGAAATTTACAATCTGTACCTCTCGAGCATAATAAGTATCTGAATGTGGTACATAGGAATAAAAAATATTATAATTTAATAGCAATTTATCAATATCCGTTGACGTACAAATGTTGTTTGTATAATATTATATAATTGTTGACATAAGCTTATCGCGTTCTACCATTATTGTTAATTTATATGTCATAAACAAATTTTTTATCAAACTATTTTTCTTATAACACAACGTTATTATCAATGTGTATGTATGTACGTAAAACCAAACACGGCGTCGGTCAAATTTCACAAGTTTTTGTGCGTGAGTGAAACAATAAGTTAGCTAAAAGCGATCGGAATTCGACCCGAAGTGTAAAAAATCAAATATACCGTAATTATAATAACAATAATATACATAATCATACGCGCATATACTAAATAAGTTGAAACAATTCGGAAACGTGAACAATCTCCCGCGGCTATATTATAGCAACTGGCAAGTAATAAGCGCATTATAATAATAATAAAATATAACAAAAATATTTGGTATAAGTAATATTATATACTATACAGTCTTACGCCGACTATTGTGTAGCTTATCCGTTCGTCAAATACACGATAAAAAAAAAAATAGTAATAATAATAATATAATATGCACATATAGGTATATTATAATATTAGACTTATGTATAGAACACTCGCCGTCTCGCGTGGTTAGATCGTCTCAGTCGATAACAGACTTGACGCGCGTAATTCGTTTCGTTTAAATCCTCACGTCCCTCAGTACACACCTCCACCCACCCTCCACACACACGCACACACAAGATATAATTCATATTAAACGTAAATCCAAATGTGACTGCGGCGACGGCGGCGACGACGACGACGACGATAATAATAATAATAGGTACAAAAATACATATTATCCCGTCTGTAATAAGACCATGTAATATTACGGACACGTAATATAATATATTATATTTTTTATTAATCTCAATCTCAACGAGAACCGACAAATCTCGCTCCTGCAGAGTTCTGATCTCTATAACGCTGCACAATCGTAATGCACATAATATAATAATAATACGTACGTATACACGCGACAATAATAATAATAATATAATATATGTGTAATGTGTATGCAGGTCATTATTATACTGCGTGGAGCGGCACTGCGCAGCGGACGTTTGTACTTTGATTATAAAAATCAAATTCCAAAATTCACGCGTTCCCGCCGGTATTAAACTAGTTGCGACGAAACGTGCTCGGCGACTTAATCCACAACGACGACATCTCATAAGTAAACTCATTATTATTTATTACACAGTTAAATAATATTACATATCATATTTTGGACCCGCCGAAACACGTCTATACAACAATCTTTTTAAAAATATAATTATTATCGTTACAACTTGTTGAGGATTAGGTATAGAGTTAAAATATATACAAATAGCCAATAGGTGGGTGACTTGAGATTACAATAATATCTTAACCATATATTTCAAAACTGTTAGATGACACTATAATATGGTAACAAGTACGGGTATTTTCATAGGTAAGTACTTCAGTCTTCTACAAAATATTATTCAGCCATAGAAAGAGTTTACGAAGTAAATAATAAGAAAAAAAATCTTGTATGCGGGAAATCTTCGGATCCAAAAAATTGATAGTTTTGTATTTGGGAAACTTTGTAGAAATTGCGTTTGGGAAATTTAGCATAATGCGTTTGAGCGAATGATTTCAAAATATTGTTATGTGTTTGGGCAATATTTTATGAATAATGCATTTCTCACTAGTTGTAACAGACTTGGGAGCTGGGACTATCCCTGAATTCCACTGGAATGATTAAAAATGCATTGGTTTTTTTTTTACCAAAAGTCGTATTATAATTTTTTGTTCATTTTCTTTCCTCTGAATTCCAATACAACACAATACACTTTATATACTCCAAATTTCATCTGCAGACATGACGTATTTGTCCCAAGGTATTTGTAAATATTCTTGCTTATCTAATAAACTTGTACTAATAAACTTTTCTAATAAACCTGCCAGTGAACATTGTGAATATTTTTATTTATATCATTTAATTTAGTGTTATTTCCTATTTGAATTTTGTTGTAATACTACATGCATATTACTTGATATTCAGATGTGAATGTGTGATGGATTCATATTTGGTATACTACATTAGTATATGATAAGTCATAAGGAATAACACTAATATAACGACTTAAGTTTCCTGCAATAGTCGAACGAAACTGATATCTGTTGGATGAACGGCACGCAACAATTTACTGATAAATTTTACAATTTAAAAAATCTATTAGGTACTCAATGTTGCTGGTCACGAAATAAAATGACCTATAGTCATTATATCACACTCATTACTCGCTTAAACACATAACAATAAACTCGCCTTAACACATTGATTTTCTTATGCGGATAAAAAGGTAATCTCCACAACACACTACGCTCACAAAAAATCAGTCCAAGAGCGCCTGAATATCCAAATAAGGCACTAGTATTACCAAGAATTATATTATATAATACCGTGGTCCGTGACCGAAATTATAAGCGATCCGAAAATGTATATCAAGGCCAGCTGAAAAATTTCGAACGATTTTCGTTCGCGACAGAATGTTTTTATAATCACGGTTATAATACATTATGCGCCATATTTTAGAAATCTGGCGACGAAAAAAAGACCCCAACGTCGAGCGATGTTATCGTTGCAGTTACGATTTTTCATTTTTTTTTTCCCCGATTCTCTTTTTACCGGAGAGCAATTTAATTTCGACGGAAGACGTCGCTCGTTATAAAGATCAACCCGGAGATTTTGAGTCGGTCGCGCTCGCTGTACAGCTGTCGGATTCACATAATATTATCATATAAGTAGGCATAGGTGCCGACTGCAACAATCAAAACGTACTTACAGTGTGCACGAACAAAATACAATTTAAAACACACACAATAAAGCCGACGCCGCAGGTCGGGCACATCCGCGGCGGCGGTTCGTTATGTTATTACTACTAACATTGTCTAAACTACGAGTTTTTACATTTGGCCACGTTAATAATATAATATTATCATATTACGGGACAGTGCAACGTGGTATCTCACATCGTAGATGCGGGAACAAGCAAAACGACAAACGCCGCCGCCACTATAATATTATATAATAATATAAGACACGCGTGTATGGCGATGGTGCACTATGAAAATTGCAATTTGCAAGTAGGCATTAAAAAATATGCATAATGTACGACGACGATATTATTATATTATATATTATTATTGTATATATTGGCCTCGGCCTCGGCGTAAAACTGCTGTTACACCGACTGGACGTATACAATATTATATGTTTTCGATTTGACGGTTCAATATAATTACAGGACGTATAAAATATTATACTTATTATTATTATTATTATAACGTAGCTGAAAACGCGTTTATGTGCATAATATTATGTTATATATAATACTAGCTGTGCCTACATATTATATCCGTTTTAATTAAACATACATATATATCTATAATTTATTATATTAATATTTATAAAAATAAATTATATATTTTATATTTTATTTAAAACAAATAATTTCATATTAAATAATAAACAATATAATATTATTAAATAGTCAACTTTAAAAAAATGGGTGGGAGGAATGTCATACTACACCGGAAAACAGTTGGGGGGGAAATTTCCACTAACCATATTATATAATATGTGACCAGTTGAAGATCTTTTTTTTCAATTTAATTTAAATTTTATTGATTGGCTATTTGTGACGACGTTTAGGGCGGGGAAATGCCGAGTATAATAAGGAAAATAAAAAAGCGATTCTCCTAAAACGCAAAACAATAGTCACAATATCTAGTATGATATAAGTAAAAAACTAGCTGCAAATACGCATTTATAATATTAAATGTGTGTGCGTGTAATATATGACCATATTATATAAGCTGCTTGGATTTCGTGCCGAAAACACCTATTCAAACACACGGTGCACTGTATACAGTATACAACAGGAAAACAATATTTCAATTTCCCTATTGCGCTTGTATATTATAATGTATAATATACGCAATAATATATAATATCATATTACTTACCTGCGTCGTGTGCACATTTTCTACGCCGTCGCCATCATGTGGAAATGTCAGATTGCTTAATACGTAGTCGAGATATTATTTTGATCAATCGTACGAATTCGTACCTACACATTTTGAGCGAGTTTAACGGTTTTCCGGCCGTCTAACGAAAGAGGTATATAGCGAAAATTATAAAGGTCCAGCGACATACACCCATACAATATATAATAATTGTATTACTATAATTTGATAAAAATGTGTGCTCGGTGTACAATGTATACAGCGTAAGACCATTACAAAATATTATAATACATATCGCCGAGAGCGAGCGGTTTAAAACGCGGTGCTCTCGCGATTATGTTTACCCTGTTCGCGCTGAGTATTTACATTTTGTCTCGATCCCAAAACGTTTCACAAGAGACAAACAATACAATATAACATTATATTGTATTATATTATCGAGGTCGAAGAACACACTCTCGTTTGACTAGGAAAAACTACCGCCGCCGTCTCAAAGGGTTTCTATACACAATAAGAAGCAGACCCGCCGAAATCGACTGTAAAACGAACGCGGACAGCCAGGTGTCTATACGACGGGACAGGTACTCATACGCACTAAAGCATTATATAAACAACATAAATGTGTATGTGTGTGTGTGTGTGTGTGTGTGTGTGTACACCTAATACAAGGAGTACGGGTACGAGCGCGTACAAAAGATAACCCCGACCGGCGAAGGAGAAACTGCAGCGTATTGTGCCCGTATGTATTTTAGGAATAACCACCGCCGGTAAAAAAGAGATAGACGGATAGGGATCGAGAGAGACGGACTGGAAAAAAAAAAGACTCGTAGAAGCCGTCGCGTCGAGATTTCGGATAATCGGTACCAGGTGTGCGGCTACAGGTACGAGGACGACGAAGGTACGTAGGCGGAGGGGTGGAGGAATATAAAGAATCGTGAACGGCCGAAGAAAGAAAGAAAAAAACCGTGAGCCCTCCCATCTGCGTGTAATAATATATAACTTTTTTTTTTTTTTTGTCATTGTGGTGGCTTCGACATCATACATATATAGGTACCAGCAGCAGCAGCAATATAACCTAATGCCGTTTTTTGTATATGATTGTCTGTGTACCTGTCCGTAACCGTTTGGAAGATTTCGTCGGCGGCGCATAAGATTTTTTTTTCCCCTACCATTATTATTATTATTCGCTCCGTCTCCGTCTACACTACGGCCGCCGCAGTCATTCGTCTGCGAGTTTTCTCTCAAACATATAAATATTATGTAAGACTATAAAACGCGTATATTATTATAACATATTATCACACGCGAATACGCGACACCCAAACGTACCCTCATCATCTTACCCGCTGTGTACGCTTTAACGATATAATAATAAAATAATATTCTATATAGAGACGACAGAAGAGAACGGAGGAAAAACCGTTATCCAGCAGTACCGCACGTCGATGTAACGGCCAAATAATAATTACGACGAACGTCTCTGCTCTAACTGCTCATCCTTCGAACTTTCACACAGCGGCGGCGATGCGGTCCATAACGTCACCGCCATGTGTCAAGGAGAACAGCCGTGCAAAACCAAGCTAATTGTGCGATACCAGTCGATAGGATACCAATGATACCACAAATCGATGGATCATGATAATATTAATGGTATAGCGAATCAACGCCCTAGGAAAACAGTACAGCGCATGCGTAAAATATGATCGATACGCAAATGGTTTATGTTAAAAAATAATAATCGTATATTTAAATTTAAAAAAACCGTCGTACGTGGGTATAATAAATTATTATGTCTTAACGTAATTCGTATTTTATGTATTATATAATATAATAATATTGTATATGGTCGACGACAAAACAATGAAAATATAGTTCATCAAAAAAGGAAAAAAACATAGTTATACAATGCTTAATAATTAATATATTTTTTATCTACACATGACAAATAAATAAAAGTCCTTATTATATATTATATTATATACATGTAACAACGATAATACTAGAAAATAAAAAATATTACAATTAATCGTAGGTAATTTGCATAAAATAAAATAATATGTAGTGACAATGCGTAATAGTGAACGACGATGATTTCGTCGACGCCGGACGACCGGTGTTTTGGTGGCGCACGCCGCGGACACGAGGGATAATATATTATATTTTTATACATTTTAATAAAATATAAATAAAACTGCAATTATAATAATAATGTTTGATTTGGTATTTCAGCGATGCGTCGTGCGTGCACCTACATATTATAATACTATACATATATCGTCATTGTCGTCACCGTGTTATATTACAGTGTAGTCGTTTGCATTAAATATAGAATAATCGTATAAACTTTTTTTTATTATTGTTTTCAACATTTTTATCTTACAGAGGCAATTTAAAAAAATAAAATAATAATACAAAATAAAATAGGTTTTTCTTTGTCACCATCGAGCAAAAAACAAACCGCATCATCACAGCCATATTTTGGGGGGAAATATAATATAAGTATCTTACTTACACATAACTCGTTTACGGCGTAATATAGTAATAATATACATCACGCCGTACCTATAATATAATATTTTTATATACATCAGCTATTACAATAATGTACAAGAGGAACAACATTGGGCATGACGCGAGTCTCCGTAACGAATGAGATCTCACGGCCGGTTTTTTTCCGTTTCGTTTTAGTTTTCAAAAAAGTAGGAAAAATGTATTTTTTCTCAAAAAAAAAACTAGCTTATAACCGGTCGGAGTTTTTACCGAAAAAAGGTACTATTTTTACTACGCACATATTAAAAAGATCGCTCTATCGAGTGTCGGCAATAAGTATTTTAGTCGCAACTCCAGATACTCTGCTGGAGTGTTATCGGGGTGGAAAAAATCGTCCGTTTCGGGTCATCGCGGTTGCGTCATACGCCGAGCACGAAATTAAAAATAACATAATACAACTACTACTATATCAACAACAACAAAAATCGTAGAAAAGTAACGCGGAAAGGAACGAAACGGCGCGTACACGATAATAAATAAAACGAAACGAAACAACGGTACAATAAGATTATGGGTGTACAGGTGTCGGAAGGATAACAACGACCCTGACGACTCAAACCGAGTTTTACATTTAGACGTCGGTACCGGGCGTGGTGGGCGAAGTCCTGTTGGCGAACCTTTGCAGGGACGGCGTGGTGGGCAACACCGGTACGCCTCTCTGCCACACCCGCAGGGTCTTGACCGACGGTTGCTGAGACGCGTCTTGGTGTTGTTGTACGTATTCCTGTTGCTGTTGCTGCGGCTGATGGTGTTGGTGATGGTTGTTGTTGTAATACTGATGGTGCTGTTGTTGTTGTTGTTGTTGAGGGTGTTGCTGTGGATGATGACTGTACTGAGATACGTTGGTCGAAGATTGATTGAGATGATGGCCGGTCGGTATGATCGGCAGACCGTAGTCGGCCGGGTAATCGCTGTTGACGCTACCGCCGCCGATGGCTTGTTGTTGTTGATGGCCGTAATGACCACCACCGCCGCCGCCACCGTAGTGCAACTGCTGTTGGCTGTTGTACGAGAACACTTCGTCGGATCCGGTGCCTACGCTGTACGCATCGCCCGCACTTCCTGTACCGATGATCGGTGTCCGATCGTCGTACGGACGCACGTTTCCGCCACTGGACACGGTCCTGCCTCCGCTGTAATACGACGGTGGAGGTTTGGCGGTCGAAGACATCGGTGAATCGCACATCTCCAGCCGAGAAGCGTCGTGGTCGTGTATCAGGTCAAGCCCGGCTACGTGATACGATCCCGTGGGTGTGCAGACGGATCCCAGCCCGGGTTCCAGGTCGGGATCGTAGTTGCGCTCGATCACGGACGATATGTCCAGCGCCGGGTTGGTCTTGCTGCCTCCAGTCAACATCCCACCGTTACTGTATCCTCCTCCACCGCGACCCATTGTTGCTCCGCCACCGTGCATAGCCATCGAACCGGTGTTGGGTTTGCCACTACCGCCACCGCGATTTCCGGCCACTTCCGTGGGCTTGGTGTCGGCCGGATATCCGGACCGACGGATCCGCATCACGGTCAACGCGATCAACACCAGTATGAACACGATGAGTGCGGCCATGGCGGCGGCTACGCCGTTCACGTGCGCCGAACCAAACGTGGACATGATGACGGATGGCCGGTCACTCACGTAAACGGTGAAGTTGGCCTCAGAGTTTCCAGCCCGGTTTTCGGCCAGGCATGAGTACTGGCCCGCGTCTTCGCGCCGCACCTCCGTCAGCGTCATCTGACTCCGGCGACCGCCGTCCTCCTCGTCCACGCCATCGACGACGAACATGCGCGGGTTGGCGGACGCAGCACCCGGGTACCCGATGGCTGGCGTACCGGCGCCCTGCAACCGGCGGCCGTTGAGATACCACGCGATGTGCGCCATCGAACCGGGCTCGACCCGGCATCGAACCGTCAAGTTGTGGCCTTCGGTCACCTCGACGTACCGGGACTCGGCGCGCACGTCCGGCCGGCAGTCGAAGTCCTCCACGTCCAGCTCGGTGAGCGGTTTTCCAGACAGACGGTCAGGACCGCCCGAGCACAGTGCCGGTTGGCTGTAAGGCACGTTGTTGCCGGCCAGCCACAGCTTCATCGGCCTCAGGTGGCAGTCACACACCCACGGGTTGTCGTGCAGCTCGACGGACCGGAGTTTGTTAAGCGACTCGAGCACGGTAGCCGACAGCTCGGTCAATCGGTTGTCGTTGATGCGGAGCGTCTCCAGCTTGACGATACCGTCAAACGCGTGACCCGCAACCGACTGAAGCCCGCAATGGGACGCGTCCACCTTGACGACCAATGGACAGTCGGAGAAGGCTTTCGCTTCGATCTTCTGTATGGGGTTGCCGGCCACGGACAAATCGCGCAGGTATGGCATATCCCGGAACACGTATGACGGCACGGACGTGAGCATGTTGTTCGACAGGTCCAGCTCGATTAAGTTGGTCAGGCCCTTGAACGCCGACTCGTCGATTTGCCCGATGCGGCAGTTGCGCAAGTACGCCTTCTGCAGATTGGCCAGCCCGGCTTTAGCGAACGTTGAGTTGGGCAATATCTGCAAATTGTTACCGGACAGGTCCAGCACCTGGGTTTCCGAATCCACACCCATCGGCACGGTGATCAGCGCACGGTCAGCGCACTCGACCGTCCGTCGGCCACCTTTCCACTTGCAGGAACACACGGCCGGACAGCCCTCGAACGACCGGACCGCGGACGGCACCACCAGCGCCAGTAACGCCACCGCGGTCAAGAACCGCGAACTGTGATTGCCGCTGAACCACCACATTATCGAGGTTCGCGACAAACCCCACAAACAAGAAATTTGAATGAGTACACTCAAGTTCCTAAGATTATTTACGACGCACACGTTTCGATAACGCTAAATCCAGATTCCGGGCACTAAATATTATTATGTCTGCTTTGACGACAACATGTCGATTATAATATGTATGGAAAACCCGATGAAGGACGGTAATATTATTATTTCACTCGCGCACTATTATCCGGTTCAAGTGTCGGAAATCGTATGGATCACGCACGTCGACGACGCGAACAAGACATCACGACGATCACACTCGCGCGTACACAGACGTAACACGTAACTATTAAGCGCGGAACACACGACGAGAACGACTGCGAAACGAACCGGTATCAAAAACTGACTGAGAAGGCGGCGAAACTGGCCAGCGCTCGCGTCGTCGTCGTCGTCGAACGTTTCCCCCACTCGAGCCGTCCGACTGCAACAGGAACTCACCGGTTGTGCCCTACCTGACGACCGCATTCCCGTCGGTCCGTGACGTCGTCGTATATTATATACACACAACGCACGCGCACACACACACACACACACACACACACACGTACACGCCATCTCCTCTTATTATATTTATATACAACGTTATCGTGCGTGTGTAGTCGTCCGAGTCACACACACACATACACACGCACGCACGCACGCACGCAATCATCGTCGGTGGTGGGGGACAGGTAAACGAGATATGTATATATATATATATATATATATATATATGGTATGTATAGAGGTACGCGACTGACAACAATGGACGATGACGACGACGATAATGATGACGATTGTGGTGATGATGACGATGGCGATGGTACGCTGCCGCCTACTCGACCGGTGTACGCGATCGTATATACACATGGGTACACGAAAAAGAAAACGTATAGTTACCCATCGGCTATCGTACTGTCGTTATATTATTATTATTATTCTCCTTCGTCGGACTCCATTCGCTCTGTATATTCACACAATATACGAGGCGGCTGCAGTATTGCACTTACCATTATTATTATTATCATTATCACTCAAAATATCGTATTCGTTTTTAACATATTTTGTCGTATTTTTCCAGGTGTGTTTTTCGGCGGTCCGTCCTGACGATATTTTGTATACGCGGTTTTGGGATATTCGCCACCGTCGTACACAACAATACACACCGACGCTAAACGCCGAATCGTTATTATCGCATAATATACTATTTATGATAATATATAAATTTATATTTTATTCCATCGACGACAATCGCTTTTTGTGTGTGCGTGTGTGTGTATTTATGTGTGATGGCCGGTAGATAATATGCGCACATGTCGAAAATGAACGATGTACGTTCTTAACGGTTTTTTTTTTTCATTCTTTTTAACCGTCGCCACCACCGTCGTCGCTGACGACTTCCACCCTTCTGCCGGTCGACTAATGTGCGGACAATGGAAAAAAAATACACACTATGATAGGTATATATTATTATTACCTATATTATAATATAATATGAGAAATATTGCGAACGCCTAAAGGTTAAAATCTTTCTCTCGTGGCGGTGGGTTTCTGGTGCGAGAACGTTTTAATTCTTCCTGATGTCGAAATAGATTGTATCTGTTAACTTTTTTCGTATATACTAAACAAACAATGTATAAATACAGGGTGATTAACTATCGTTAACTATGAAATATCTGAGAAAATACAACCAACTTTCATTTTTATTTCTTAAACGATATACATACCTATTTTATTTTACTATGAATATCAGTGTATTTTGTTCTTTGATTTTAAAACAAAAAATATCCAATAAAATATTGTACGCAATAAATTAATCATTTTGTATCGACGACGTGCAATTTTTACGTTGAATAACGTGTATTACAAGTAAATATATAAATATTATCATTTGGTGATGTTTCAATTATTATAATAATTATTAATAAATAATAATATAACATGTTATTCACTATTCACTAATCTACATTACATTAATTCGTCATTCACTAAAGAATTATGTCCTTGATTTGATAGACGACATTATAAAAAATACAAATTTCCTGATTCGTACCTGTGGTATGCAATATCAAATAGGAAGTAGTTAATAGTTAATATAGTAATTAATAATAGCGGCAACAATAATAATATAATATAGAAAATATATGATGAGTCAATGTGTCATATTATATCAGTAGGTTATTACGACAGTTCGATTGATGATTAAACTATAGTATAGCTCGTATTTCATAACCACTTGATTTTGTATGACTAATAAGAATATTATCGTCGCGTGTTCGATAGTTTCCTTCCGAAATTCCAACAGTCGTCATTAATGTGTTTTAAATTACCATTTATGACTAATTCTCGTGGTACACCAGTGTGATACGGGAACATACGTCATAATAATCAAATCGTAATGTCCGTTTTAAAATACCGTTCTGGTGACACGATGGAAATAAAATAATAATATGATAGATATACACGGTAGTCATTATTGACGCGAAATCGGACCCCGGAGACCATTACCGAAAATGCATATTAAGCGTGTAAATCGTTGTAAAACTGCACCGTCTACCTGTATAGTATTGTTGTATACTGTTTAACATATTTTTAATTTTGACTTTTTAAAATTGAAATCCGGTTTCTTATTGTCTTGTGGCCGTCAAAAATAGTCGTTAAAATACCACTATGAAAATAATAATATATGTTATAATCATTATAACATATGTATAGATATGTATACATATGTGGTGGCTATATAATATAATGTTTATCGTATGCACGTCATGACGTTTATAGCAAATAATAATATAATATTAATGCATTATTAAAATTGACAAAGAACTCAACGTTTGGAACTATAATAATGATGACGTATATTATACAAAATGGTGACGTTTTCGAGCTATTTCCCGCGTCTTTTCTATAATGCACCAATTATCAAGTTATATGCTTAAGTTCAAAAGGTGTTTCGGAGCGAGATAATCACGAGTTATGGCGAGACATGATTTTAAAACGCGACAGGCGCTTATATATTGTATATATATTCGTATAAATTAACGGTAAAATATATTTATTTAAAAAGTTTTAACACATTTTATATGAATATTTTGTACCGGGGTTGATATAATATAATCAAAACACCGAAAGAGAGAGCACGTCTTGTTCGCGAGTGAATCGACTGAATTTATCGTTGTGTATTATAATATTATGCTCTCGAAAACTCGAAAGACTTACAGCATCGACGCCATTGTTTACGTGGAATAAACACAAAATATTATTTTCTTCGTTCCACTACATACTATTATAATAATATAGGTGGGTACTGCCCAAACGACTAAAACTTTTTAAATAAAAATTTTATTGGTCATATTGAAATACGACGATCTTTGGGCCGAATTAAAAGTGTTTAATATAGAGAGCATCTCACGGTGTAAGTCTTCGACTTCTCGTTCACACCCAACGACTACTGGGTTGTTGTACTTTTCATCCAGCTAAACTTTAAAGTAAGTAGCAATAAATTAGTAGATTAACTATCTGATTATAAACTCATTTTAAATAAGCAATTCAACTTTTAAAATATTTACATGGATTAACTCTGTATATAGATTGGAGGATATCTCTGACTATATATAGTGTAACGAAACGCGAAAACGAAAGTTTAATTATTTTGAGTACAAGTAAACCAAAAAATAAACTAAATCATCCAAAATCATTATTAAAAATATCGTATCGGAAAAAAAAACTTAGACTGCGACCAACTGTACAGCGAAACACCCTGTAGGTGCAGGTCGTTCGACGGTGCCATCGCTATAATATGTCGCCGCCGTTTGAATACTTTCCGTTCGGCCTATATAATATATATGAATATAATACAATCTATACATATATTGATATTTATCGAATACAAATACAATGTAGTAATATATTATTATCTCATTGACACGGTAAGAGTTTTAAAAAAGGCACATAATGAGACGCATAAATCTAAAATCTTATCAATGGATTTATATCTATAGGCTCGTCGCTCTGGTATATATATATACAACCTATATAGGTGCAGGTGCATCACGAAATGGGTGTTAGTTATGGGGGTTGGTGTGCGGGCCCACTTCGTTTTACCCCACGCACGCATAAAAGGTGTAAAGGAAAACCGTGTTTTTGGGATATTTCGACCGTATAATTTAATGTTTCCTGTCGGACGGTTCATTAAGTAAAATGTAGCTTCCCGTGAAACTGAAAAATGATTAAAAATGAAACGTCGAGTTTGTTGTTCAAAAAAAGATCTTTTTTTTCAATAACGTTAAGTAGTCGGATAGATATTATAGATGTATTAGCAATCTCTGTGAAATCATCGCCGTACGCATATAGGTACGTGTAATATCTGATTGCATTGTTACTTAATTGCTTTTTTCGTCTTAAAATTTGTGTACGTTTTTATACATTATTATGTATTTACTATTGTACTTATTGTATTTGTTTGTAGCAATCGTTACAATGAATTATTCACATTTCGTCAAATGTCACAGTATAGGTTCAATCGAAAGAGTAGTACGCACCTTTGTATTCATAAATCTGCTCTAAAGATGGCCCGAGGAACATTACGCGCGCCAGTTTCATGTCAAAGATTTCTGAAGGCAATCAATCAAATTGTATAAATGTATGTACCTATTGTCGCAAGGATTATACTCAATGAAAAGGGTTATGGTCCTTATTCAAAAATTATATTGAAATTCCGTATAAATGCGTTTAGATTTTACAATGAGTTTATCTTTAAGACCATAATATACTGGACTATAAATTATACTTTATATTATAATATAATCGTATCCAGTGTTGGGTAGTCTGTAACGGAATTTCTTCTATAAGTAGCATGAAATAGTTTTATAAAAGTTATTGTTATTTGAAAAATATTTCAATTATTTTCATTGATAACTTTTTTGAACAAAAAATATTATATAATAAAATGTAAAACAACCATAAATATTCGATCCCAAAGTATGGAGAAGTGAAATTTTAATCATTTAGTGAATCGATAATAAGAAGCACGTCCCGTCGTTGCTAACCGAGCCATGTGAAGGAATCAATACTATCACCATAATAATAATATTATTATTATTATTATTATAGCCATAATGAGTATTTATAGTTATGACTTATGTCTTATGACGATTGTTAATCATACCATATAGGATATAGGTATGCTGGAATTTAGCTGCCATATTAATACAATTAACCCGATTTGAAGAAATCAATTTTTTCTCAAGTCAGTTTAACTTTAAAGGATAAATATCCTATGTTAAGTTAAGAATTTTCGACTAAAAATAAAAAAAAACACATTTTAAAAACCATATCAAAATCAATATACAAAACTCTTAAAATATTAAAAACAAAATTTCATTAAACAACGAATAAATTAATATATAGCAACGAGTTTTATGTATAGTAATAATAATAGGAATTTTATATAGCGTATATATTATTTTGACATATTTTATTGATTTATTTTCAAACGAATATTATAATATTATTTATTCAAGATAGTTTTACACTAATTATCAATGATTTTTTTTAAGTGGTGGCTATCATTTTTCATGTATTAAATATGAATAAGTTGTTATAAACATTAAAATATAAGTAAATAGGTCCTTTATATTTATTTGTTTTTTTGTTATTTGGCGTTTGAAAACCTTGGACTAAAACTTTTGTTAAAAAACTTATTGTTTCAATCTAAATTAAAAACGACACTGTGTACGCCGTTTCTTTTCCATCCGAGTCAATTAAAAAGATTACTTGACGGATTTCTGTTGTAAATAAAAATAATATATACCGTAGATACAGCGCCCCAAAAAGCGTTTTGACTTTCGAATAATTGCGATGACATTATAACTCGCAGCATAATAATAGAGAAGTATGCGCGTTATTATGTTGTATAGTATAATAATTTAATAACAACGATGGCAATTTCCATTGTGCGCCGTGCAAACGGGATGGTAATTTATACAAAAGTAAAAAAAAAAAGGAAAAAAAAATGTTTTATAAAACCTTATACAGTCATATACCCGTCTGTCCGCGGGAACGCTGTCGGGTCGGCAGAGTTTCTGCAGAGGAAAGTAATTAGAAAAGTTTCGAAATCTCCACGAAAATAAAAAAATTTGTATGCTAATTTCGCGTGACACATTTGAAGTAGACAATCAACGACCAGGCTGGTCACACGTGAAACTTGGTATTTAAAATAGGTATACACATACAGATACAATGTGAATAGGTACCGATGTGCAGTGATATGTAATTGATAGCCACGGTAAGTAAACTAATCCCGAGTAATCCGTATGATATACGTAGATAAACTGTATATGTGTAGTACCTATATGGGATGACCCGTGTAACGTAAGACACTCATTATTTCAAAAAACACGGAAAATATTTCTTTTTCATAACTTTTAAGTTGTTACTATTATGTTGTTTAACATTTTTGGAAAAAAATTATGTATTTACTTTTTTATCGGTATTATTTTTTAAGTTTTTTATAATCTTTTGAATGACAGAATATATTCTTAATTACTTTTTTGAAGCACTGCAATATTATATGGAGTATTTAAACCTATAAAAATCAAATTTGGGACAAAAAGTTTATTAGTTATAAGTTTATAACTTTATAAGTATATTTAAACATTTGATGAGCGGAGTATTAGACCAACATTTTGCGGGGTACCCCTGTACAACTCCACTCCACTCATCTAAACTTTAAATACTTATAAGTTATAACTCATAAACTATACTCACTCGAAATTCGATTTTAATGTATTGAAGTACTCCAAAAAAATATTCTGCTTTAAAATAAAAAAAAATAAAAAAAATATCATAACTTAAAAAAAAATAAAAAATGTTATTTTTTAACTACTTTAAATTAGATAAAAAAATCTTTTCAAAACCGATAATAGTTTTTGAAATAATGAGTGTCTTAAATTAAACGAATCACCCTGTATATATCGCCAAACGAAATTAATAGCACGCGAAAAGCCGTAGAAGATCTCCCCTGCAGAGACAGTCATCGTTTGCGGAAATTTGTCTAAGCGCATTGCGCACATTTACGGGAGGAGGGAAAGAGGTTTAAGTCTACCTGAGCCTATTTTTTTTTTATTAGTCGGTTTTATTCGGATGGGTTGTACACAATGATGACGTATAATATTTATTATTTATTGGGATAGACCAAAAAGAATATGACAATTTAACACCGGAAATACATTAAAATGTGTCTTACAAATACATCCTGTCTATTGTAGAACGTGCAGTGTGCCATACAATAAATGTGCATGCACCACAATGGTATTATAATATATAATAATAAATCATAAAGTCATAGATATACCACTTTTTAGGCTTTTCGTAATCCGTGGACGAATTTAATATTATTTTTTTCATACATCATTTTTAACGAGCGAAATAAGACGTATATATGATAGAAACGATCTCAAATGCGTTTAAAGTAGGCTCCTATAAATGATTAAAAAAATAGAGACCGAGGAAGTTCCACTGCGAATGCAGTGCAGTTCGCTTTAAAATAATATTTTATCGTACTATTGCATTACTCATCCGGCATACAACCCTCGAGTCTTTTCAGTAATCCGCAGCATATGTAGGTAACTATATATAATATGTTCGTAATCAGCAGTAACACACAACAGGACATAGGTACACGTAATTTTATAATTTACAATCACAGATACGCCGATCACCGAACGGTAGTCGTGTGACTCGTATACCGCGATGGTATACGTATGATGTAAACCTTGCGGTTCACCGTCAGAATTATTATATCAGTCTGGTTGATTGAAAATCGTCTCTGTGTCTATAATATATATTATGGGTACACGGACATTTATATACGTATACATCAAATGGGTAGTCATTCAGTCGACTAATTTTCTCCGTGCACGTAATACTACGGTTCGACGACGAGAAATGAAAATAAAAATATTTATTCCACAATATTCGAAGTTCATCAAACACGCATAATTTATAATATTATATCGTACATCTACACGAGTATAGATATTATACCATAAATGACTTAATGTGGGCGTCAAAATTCCTTCAATTACAATAGGTATTTCCTGATCGAATTCGATACTACGGGATAAGGTACTAGCCGATAATCGAATAATGTTGGTACCTGCTACTACACCCCTACTGAACAACATTTTCTTTAAACATTTAAGAAGAACGAACTACCAACAAAATATTACGATACAATTTTAGTTTACAAAGGGGGACCTGTACCTATGTTGTTGGTGGTTGCGTGATTATGAAGTCTGAAATCAACAACAAATTTATTCGTGTAATAACCTTAGTTGTAAGCAATGTCACGCTGCATTGAAATAAAAATTCAGACTTATTATTGAAACAGTTTATATAATTTTAAACCATTAATTAAAATAAGTATATAAAATAATTGTATATTTAATCAATATATGAATTTTATATGAGATTTCCACTGCCACGATACATTTTTTCATTATCTTTTCGGCACTCTCAAAATTATGAATTTTTGGAATAATTTGTTATTTTGTTTTTGAAATATAAGTATTGTAATATGCTAAATCACAGGACACAAGAGTTATGGAAGTCAACATTAAAGCCCTGTGGTACTTTCTCATATTGTACTAAATTTTCTAAAATATATATCCATTTAAGTTTGAAATTTTCATTTCGCGCTCGACGTCATAATGATATTATATCGGCAGCTTATATAACACCATTCCGTCGGTTTTTAATAAAAGTTTGAAATTTGTTTTTAACTCGCCCGTACGCATACAAAACGCGAAAACCGTATATTTGTTTCTAGACTATTCGTTGTTATTCGGGATATTATTATTATATTAACGTACGCGTTGAACATTTTCAAAACAATAATGTACACGAATTTATGTATCATGTTTATGTATGCATAATACTATAATGTTTAAACGTATATATGTGTATTATATAGGTGTATATATTTTTCTCTTCAAAGCACGTTCCGGGTACGCTCAGTTTTTTACTCGCGTACGGTTTCTACAAACGCGTATTCATCAAATTCCATGATGAAATTATTAAATTTTCAATATGTATCTACCTACATTAGTAAAATTGTAAATGTAATTTCCGAGCTTGGTTGCTCATTATTCAACTGCACATCAGAATGTACCTACATATTGTATTTGCACCGCACATTCGCACAGACATAATTACTTAATTACCAAACATGTATACATAATATAATATTGTAACTATACAGGATGTGTTGCAGGTGGTCGTTTGTCTACCCACGTAACGGTATAGCCAAACTTCTTCGTTGTATACTCGTCTATATACACACCTTCCAACAAATCTTATGATAAACTATTATACTAGATGTTTGAAAAGAGTAGATATATAGCTGTAGAATGGAAATGATCAACTCAACTACCGCTAAAATATTCACTTAAGCTGAATGTCTACAAATCGTAGGTTAAAATCTTTCCGATCAAAATATCAAGCTATATCTTCGATTTTTAAAAACCGCGAGTTACACTTTTAATCTCGAGATTGGGTCTCAAAAAAAAAAAAAATACTCATATGAAAGTGTGCATGTATGTGTCGAAATTCTACTGCGCAAATATCTACAAAAAGTATATATATTATATATACTAGGCATATGTACTCTTTTTCAAACTCGTCTCGAAATTGGATTCGACCGCTAATTGAATTGCTTTTTAAATTTAACGGCACGTGTGCATTGAAGATATATTATATCGGCGGGGTCTAAATGTTTAATTTTTTTTTCTGCCTCCGATTACGGTGCACGTGACGACGCTTTTAAAGCAAGATATCAGCCGATTTTGCACGAAGTCTAAATCAATTCCGATATCTAAACGCGTATAAAATATTATACATATAGTGTGCAAGTGGCTGGTGTCTGTCATCCCAGGCCCGGATTGGGCTGAAGAGCCACCGAGAAAATCTCGACGGGCCGCTCAAAATATGTGCGTGTTATGAGTGTTTGGTGGCTATTTTATTTTTATATGGTAATGAGAAATTAGTACAAACATTAGTAGAAAATGTAATTGAATCGAATTATTAAATCACACCATAGTTATAGCTGTAATCAAACGTTGGGAATCCAAAAACGGAGGGCCGATACCTCGTCAACCCGGCGCTATAACCTAACATATTATGTAATATTATTACCCACAGTAAATAGTTAATAAGTTTTTACAAAATATTAAAAACTAAGAAAGTTTACATGCCGATCTTGGGGGTGGAAATTCCCCCTATTGCCTACCACTACTCGTGGCTGTGGGCCTGGTTATACAATAAAACTGCGGAATTTCGTGTTGCAAATGTTATTTTAATTGTTAATTGTTATATACTAATCAAATGTTAATTCGTAAATCGTTTTGCTGCTGTTCTGTTATATAACGCCAAAATACATAACTACTGATAATTACTGTCGCCTGCAGTAGATAAAATCGCGATTTAAGTATACATAATTGTCAGCTCGTGCCATGCAATTAATTGAGTCATTATATATAGCTACCTACATACGACCATGGACCAAACATACATTTTTTGATAGGTATAGTTTTTATAGGACATGAACGGTTTGTCCGTTATTATTACCACCGTCAATATTATTTTCTAATATTGTACGAGTAGATACCAAGGTTGTCAAAATGGGTAATGCATTATAAATGTATACTTTTACATTATGCGCATACAGTTTGGTATTGTATTATGTATTTTATATTTTCATTTTAAATAGGTGGTCATTTTAAATTTATTTTTATCAATATACGTAGATAGGTTTTTTGTCATCAAATTGTATTCATACAATGGTATTTTATTCAATTGAGTTTAAGGGTGATACCCGTTTTCACCAAAAGTGTTCCATGCTCTTTTTCACCAATAGGTAGAGGTACATTTTAATATATATATTTTAATGTAACATTAAATTATTTTATTAATATATGTAATATAATATAAGGTTTTTCAATATTTTATGGTTTTTTAGATACGTACTTACCTATTGCATAACAGCTTTTAATATTATAGCTAAGCAATTGTTTTTGTGGAAACGTGGTCAATATCTCATTTGTTACACGTTTCCATATATTAATAAAATAATGTATAACGTTGAGTTATTGTTACATTTAAAATAAATACCTATATTTATTAAAATGAACCTATATGCTAGAATTCCAAAAAAAAATTCTTTATTTTGTATATGTTATTATTTTAAATAGATTATGTAACCATTTCGCCAAACTCTGGTGAGTACCTCTATTATTATTTATTATGTCCTTACGATGAACACCGGTTAAAGGACAACCAAACGGTGACTTGCCGTACACCAAAAATGGAAAATTCCACGAAAACGCTCGCCCGGTATAACTGTGTACTATAACATACCATTGCGAGGGTGTTGTATCGTTAGTAAGGTTTCACGTTACTTGATGTGAAAATTGAAAAATAATAACAATAAAGAAATCAATTTCCTCATTTTAGCCAAACAAATACGGCTGGATGGATGATGCTAAAAAGCAAAAAACCGTCACACGTTTTATATACGGAAACGAAAAATTACACAGTTTTGCTTTTGCATCCGTATATTGTTCGATTTTGATTCAAGGTCATGTATACGCGCAAATGAAGAACACTCCTTTAACGAGATAACGAGTTGGTCTTGGTCGAGTGAAATTGCGAAAACGGTCCTTTTTTCGCCACTCAGTCAGTAACGAATAATATTGTGAATTGTGTTTAGTGTGAGTAATAATATCATACATATAAATTGTATGATGATTATTTTCATATACTATTATTTATGGCACTATTACACTACCTTAATTCCGAACTCGTACGCTCGTACATTAAGCACACGGAATATTATTATTATTTATTATTGTTATTTTCTGCTGCAGCAGTACAATAACTGAAATCACTGACCCATGCCACGTCCGGAACGCGTGTAATCAAACGAACTTTTTGCAACTGACGTTCATCCGACGATCTAAAATATTATAAAGAGATACGAAAAATGTATGATAATATAATCTACACAGTCATGAATGTATATTATAACAATTTAAGACGTTTTTAAATTGTATTACTTGCCGATATTCATTTGTCCTACACTGTTTATAAAGCAATCGAAATTGCGGCACAATATATACAATCAAATACCTATTGAGAAATCTATGTATATAGTTGTATAGTACGCAGGATTCCCTAAAAACAGACATCCGACAAAATTGATTTTATTATTCAGTTGTATATGTGCGAATTATGACTTTATGAGTTCCTACTATTTAAAATAGATAATGACTCTTAATGACTATCGTGTTATAGCTATTGGATATTTAACATTTTAAATACTCCGATTTAAAGAATATTATACATACAACTATAGGTACATTATTTTAAAATGAGTTTAATACATATCGTTATGAAGAAACATCGATTTATTGTGTATTTTATGTTTTTTTTTTTATCCTTATACATTTGTATAGCTCGTTAATCGTTTCTCCTACGATCGATCCTATTTGCATTCCGGACATGCCAATAGTCTATATATATATACCTACTGCTACTTTACCGATTTACAATTTAATGTCATTATTTCCAAGTTCATCCAATGGGATTATTATTTTATCCGTCTAGTCCTCAATAATACAATACAAATACTTGATAATACCCAATTAGGCGATGTTCGAAAAATACGTAGAGGAAAATCGGTAATAAAATAAATTTAAATCGATGCACTGTCGAATAAAAGTGCTCTTTCGTGTATCTATTGTATAAACTTTATCATTAACAGTACTTATCATTGGAGTTTGGCATTTTTCTATTGGAGCCCGAAAATGCAATACATTTTATTATTCCTATGCAATATATTCTTATCGAAAAGGAGTCAGCCACCACTGCCCACCAAGTATATAGTTTTCGTGTACTGCAAATTGAAGTAGGTACAGGAACAGTTTATTTATGTAATATTGTAGTCGAATATGAAAGTACGAAAAGTAAAAACCGATCTTATTATTCGTATATAATTTAATATTATTTACAATGTACACAAACGATATGTTTTAAAAAAATAAATATTTTGAGATTATTTTATTGGTATGTTTCATTATGAAACACCGTACACGCTTTTATACTACTTGTACTTGAACACTCTAATTACTAATTAGTATCTTAAATGTGTGTTAATATTTCCCTATTAAGTAGATGAAATTGATAAACTGTACGGTATTTGGGTAACTATCTATTAAAATTATTAAAATAAACAGTTTACTAATTTAATAAACTAACAAGAAAAATAACATAATATAATTTTCTCCGTCACGCTATGATATTGATCGTTATAAAGATGTTCTATGATGATATAATACATATTTTATAAAGTTTCTCTATTTCTTTTCTTCATAGAAGGTTTTAATATTATACAATATTAAAACAATTAAAACTTATAAAACTAACTTTTTAATATAATAATAAATAATTATAGTATGAAAATATAGTACATATAATTATTAAATTTTAAATTTTAAATTTTAACTAATATTATGATATTTTAATCAAATCACGAAGGAAACAAATGAATTCTAATAACTAGCAATAAGTATACTTATTCATATAAATCATAAAAAAAAAAATTGTATTTCTATTTTATTTTTACGAATATAGTAGCTAACTATTATATAGGTAGTGGGTACACTATGTACCTACGTAATAAAAACCGTCAAGTAGGTAACCGCTCTGCTATACAGTAGGTGTCGAGTGTAAACTACTTCATTGAGTAGGTAACTGTAATGGATGTGTCAAGTTTGAATTCAATGATAAATTATTGTATATATGATGAAAAACGGTTCTAAACGGGTATGGTCTAACTTTTTGGTAACCAAGGTTAACTAACAATTATTTAAATAATAATATTAAAATGTTATCAAATTTTTGAATTTTTTTTCCTTTATTTTAAAAAAAAAGTACTGAGAATTTTCTACTTTTGACGTACGAACTAGACAAACTAGATCCAATTGTCTACTAGTAACCTGATTCAAAGGTGATGATCGGAATATTTTTTAGAGTACAGACACACAAAAAAATAAAAATAAAAAAAACATATCATTGTACAATCAATACATCACGGCGTTCAGAATCTAAAACTAAAAAAATTAGTACCTACGTATTATTCTACAGACACGCAAGTGTTAAGACTAACAGATAAATAAATAATTACTAATTGAATCGTCCGTTTTATGTTCAATTGACCAACCGATGGAAATAATAATAAAAATACCATACGGTACCGTGTGTGTGCTGACTGCTGAGTCACGCGTCATTTGACCGTCTAATAAAGTAAATAGATAAAGGTACTTATTGATTATTTTTGTCTATATAATATTATAGCTATTAAAGGACACGCGAGTCACAGTGCAGGATGAGTATGACGCACGCTATATATACCCATACTGGCACGGTGGCACGCTTAGTAAAATACGACCATCGGACTGATTTGTACTATGCACATACATCACAAATGTTACCGGAAGGAGGAAACTATATATATATACACCACTAATAATTAGTCATGATAATATATTATATAGTGTATTGTAAATTTCCTAGACGTATCGCGAAATACGCAAAACGGCCAGGCGCATATGACTCCATATACGATTTTCTCAGACATTATTTTATTGTGTATATATTATGTTATATACAGTATACATTATATTATATACACTACATCGAGGAGGATCTAGGAATTTTCCGTGTTTAGTATACCTGGTAGTTTAAAAAGTGATAAACCTAAACAATTAAAATATTTATTGTATGTATGTGCTCTGTTATACTATTACTTATTATAGCGACTAAAGTATTACACCATCTTATAAATTGACAAATGTACAAGGTGGTTGGTTGTTTCACACTATTCTTTTGTAACGCAAGCTCATTTTCTCGAATAAAACTAACGTTTGGGGAGACCTTCAGTCCCCTATCCATTCTCTATGAACATTACTATATTAGTTTATAAATAATATATATACTAGGTATTATATAATCCAGGTTACACGTTTATATTATAATGCATATAAACGTGTCGTTATCTATCAAATCGAAATTACCTATACCGACGTACGTCCGTATAATATTTTATGGTTCTTGTAAATCAATGGTAAATTGCACTGCGAAGACAGAATATATTATACACCTGCAGTGCAGTAGTTATGTTTATTGAAGTCGTTTTAAGTTCAACGAAGGATAGTATACCTGCATATTAACATTTTGTCAAGGTTCGTTAGTATATAATATAGTTAAGATTTAAGGTAGACAACGTAATTTTACTACGCTATTTACTCGTATATGTGGTAGGTAGTTTATAGAATTATTTAACTAAGAAACGTCGAACAAAGAGTTCAAATTCGAAGTTTGCGTTGTTTCGACTTGCATTTATAAAATATCAACCGGCGACCCGATACGAAAATCGATTATGGTATATATTATACGGTATACCTAACAATTAATATATTGTGTCACTCATATCAATCAATCGAATACTGGAAATGCTTAATCGTTTTCGTAATTACAATATATTCCATACCTACATATTTAAGTTATTAGTAGTTGTTCAGATCATTTAGATAATAGTTAGCAACACTGATAGGAAGCTAAGAGAATTCTACAATAATGCTACTTATATTACCTACTATTATTTTTATGAAATTTGTATAATATAAATTGTAGTCCATAATGTATAATACATTATGTAATGACTAAATTCTATAGGTTTACATTGTTATGTAACACATATTGTGCTGGTGTCATATACGTGTTAGCGTTAAAAATGATTTATTCTACGTTTCTTTTAAAACTTAACCGTGTATAAACGCCACGAATATTATTTACAAACAAGTGCATTATAATGTAATCATATAATAACAAACCGTATATTATGTGAAAACAATTAACTTTGTTAAAAGTTTAACGTTTTTCACTTTCTTACAACATTTTTAATTCAGACAATAATCACAGCTACAAAAAAAAAATTTTTGAAAAAAATTCCGTTTAATTTTGTGCGATATGATTTCCTCGAATACCCGTTTTACAACTTTAGAAGTAGTCGGCAGAGATCCTTCACCTTCAAACGCCAAACCAGACAGCCCGTTTTGTCCTAATAATAATAATAATAAACCTTCCATTCGACCTTCCATATTCATAAGCACGACCTCCATATTATAAATAATAAGTCTTTACAACATAATACTATTCCGTTCGATTTCACAATAAGACGGATGACTGCAGTAATTACAATATATTCATCTCTTGTTTCATGTCCCGACGGGCTGTTTTTTTTTATTATGATTTGTGAATACGAATACGACCAAAACAGCAGAACGCATATAATGACTTTTAATACCTAACATTAAATAGCTTGGCGTGAAATATTGAAATGGAAATTCAACCCAAGCTGGGACTATTGCTTGTACCTACATAATTATTATCAATATCTCAGTTCACGGGAAAATCGGCATTAGAGATTAGAGAAAATCGGCGTTTTATGAACTAATTCGAGCGAGATGGACAATCCGCTTGTGGAGGCAAATTGGATATAAGTAACACTTGGTATATTTTTTAACGTGGTTCAAATTACTCTTTAAACTTTCATGATACATCTAAGAACAACATATATCAAGTTGATTTTTAGTCTATAAACTATTACACACATACGAACAATACATTTTATTGTTGTAAATTTGAATAACAAACAATAAATATTGTTTTCATTTATTAAAAAAAAAAATCCATAGTAACGCATGGCAGGTCTAATTTATCCCAATTTTTTATTTTAGTTTTTTTCCAACTATTGGTAGCCTTATATTATATAACTACAAAAAAATAATTCGATTTTCGTGAGCCCAAACGAAATTAATGTATGAGCCACCCTATACCAATATATAACTAAAAATGAAACAAAGAACACTCTCAGAGTCTCTAGGAATGTGTGCAAAATGTTGATTCATTGGTGGTGTAGTGAGATTTAATCAGAATACAAACACAGAGGAGGGGGGGGCAAGTGTTCCGAGAGTAAGAATTTGATAGAGCGAAGCTAGCCAACGAGCAGGGTGCTCGTTGCCGATAATTCCTACGTACCTAGGAGCCAATAGAATAGATATGGTGATAGACCTGGTATATTGAGAGATAAAAGTATAGAGCGGATCTTTACAACAATGGAAGACTTGGGGGAGCACTCAGTACGGGGTATTATAGATATCATAATTCATATTTATTTGTGTTTTGAAATAATATTTGAACCGAAATGGGTAAATTGTACTGTTTTACCATGTTTTTACCACAATATTCAGACTGCGTCAAAGTGTTTGGAGAATTAACATATATTTTGTTACGCGTAGATATTGCAAAATATAACGGCGGAGATCACACGGTTTCCGAAAATGTTTCGTTAAAAACATAATCTTTCACCACACGGGACTTTCACTATATATATTGTTATACATTATATTAGCATCACTTTTCCCTTTCGTAAATATAGGTATGATAATATGTATTGCTAGACTAGCTATAATCTCGTGAATTTTTCAACGAACTTCCGATGCGTGCGTAACGATTACATCCGAGCACAATAATAATTACAATTCACAGCTACATTATACATAACATATAACGATAGGCACTTTCACTGTAGTGTGATTACTACGTCAGAGGCCACCTACCTTTACGTAGAAATATGTTTAATACACGTGCCTCGTTATAACATGGATGATTGAGCATTCGTATAATATAGCTGCGGATGCTGTACGTAGTTGTTGTATTCAACCCCGTGGATATCATCGTTACATTCTGAAAGAATACCGTTCGCCTCGTAAAACAGCTCGTAACAATAATAATAATAATAATAATAATAATGCGGCAGCGTGTTCATTATTTATTTTATAGTAATATAATATGTAGCTAAACATGTTCGACGCATCAGGTATACTCAATATGTAGTATAACGCTATAAGGTCTTAAACTTATAAGGCGACCGAGTATCATATATAGGTTAACACGTCTGTATACAATATGTGTGTTAATGATTGTACATAATATATGATATGTTTGCTGGACCGAAAGTAAGAGATCAAATCTAATATGACATCGAGTTTATATAAGTCCGCTCTTCGTTTGGACTTTATTTTTCATTCGTCAATCCAAGATCGAATGCTTCCGCGGTTCCGCATATTACGAGTATAATATGTATAATATGTGGCCTATAAGCGAGATCGTTGTTTGCGTTGTCATTGATCGGTGGCACAGTGGCATACATATTATTACAGTCGTGTTTACACCTCTAACCCGCAATCGTGCCGAATCATAATATTATACTTCGAGCAGTGCACATCCGTATTATACACACGCTCTACAGTTTTCCAAATCGTACCTATAATATATTACTTCACATTATGCGAGTATATGATTTGAAATACCTATATAAATATAAACGATAATAAGTGAATATGACAATAGCGTGGGCAGAGATCCGGGCAAATACTAAACGGGGCTTACATATTCAATATAGGACAGTCCAATAGTCATTATTATGCCCGATTTTAAATTTTAATACTTATATTATAGAGTTCTGAGATTTAAGTTGAAGGTAAAATATTGTTCAATCATCAAAATGGATTTTGCGACAATGTATTTTGTGCTAAAATAAAATATAAATATCGACTAATATTTATTAATTAATCTAACTTGGAAATTTCATTTTTGGGAGGGGGTAGATTGAAAAACCTACGAAGGGCTAAGCCTAGTAAGTTTCCCCAACCACTAGTAAATAAGTAGTTGAAGGACAGTTGAAGTTTATAGACGCGCCTAAGAATTTGAAACACCTTCCAATTCGCACCAGTTTGCCTCGGGCCCGCTCTCCACGGCTGTGGAAATGTTAATACCTATACCTATAATACGCATCATAAAATATATAATGTAGGTTTATAGTGTAAACGGGTCTTAATAGAAAAATCACGAACACACATCATGCTGTGGATACTTCTTTTCCAAAATCGTATTCTTATATTATTAAGTCATCACCGTCGCCATGTCACTATATTATTATATTATCATACACCTACATAATACAAACCGTTGTTGGCCAATACACGCGTGTCTTAAGTTTAATAATAATAATAATAATATAATAATATAATACGCGTGATGTGTGTGTAAACACATAATATTGCTTTTTAATGCACGCTATGGTTCGTCGTTCGGCCGGCTATTGTTCGAGACGATCGTATTATTATCATTATTATATATTTTGTAAGCGTGCAGTCAGTCAGTCAGGCTCAGAGTCTCGTTGCGAAACGGTCACCTCGAAACAGCCGCGTGTATTGCACCGAGGGTATTGTGCGTGTCATAATACGATGGCGTACAAAATATGAAATATTTTAATAATGTAATAATGCGTGCCATATATGTACAGCAATGGTCCAAAACCGAATGCAGGAGGAGAGTTTCTAGAATTTTCTATTTTCGTTAATCAGTAAATCCGTATTTGCTTCGCTTATTCGCGTTGGACACAAATGCACGACATAATATATAACAATATAATATGCAGATATTACTCAAATATCAACAGACACAACGATCTATGGTATAATATAATATAAACATTAGTTTCAGTGTGGCATAAGTATACGAATGTACGATACTCACATATTAGGTACACGTATATAATAATATAATATTGTGATTATAATAATAATATATTATGTTTGTAACGGCGTGTCGTTATTATTATCATTTGTGTACGACACAGAAGGTATATTATAGTGCATTATATTATTATAAATTATATGGATAAATATATGACGTTCAACGGTACATAACACGATACATAATGGGTCCATACAGGGTGTTTTTTTTAATGCACGATCCTTATTAAATATAATAATATTGCTGCCTCGGTCGGTTTCATGTGTTTAAATTTAATTTCCAATAGGTTATATAACTATTGATATTACTATAAATATTACGAGTGGTTTTTTTTCCAATTTTATTTTTTTTTCTTCATAAGATATAACTCATATTTATGATTTTAAATTCTGAAGCAACATATTATTTTCCTAAATCATCGATGTGTAAATAATGAAACTATCAAATGTTCATTAAAATTGTTCATGTTTCGGTACACCGCATACACAATATATACTCATACATGATGTTTAAACAATTTTTCAGTTTCAGAATTTGAAATTTCGAAATCATAAAAACCTGACAAAATTAAAGAAAGTACAAAAATTGATTACGATAAAAAAAATTTGTTTTTTCACGAAAATATCATTGACGTTATAATATTTATATTTATAGGTAGGTATGATAGTGTACGATACCGAACGTTATTCGCGGAAAGTATTCAATTTACGTTCGCTAGAATAATTTTTCCGGCGTATCATGCGGTTCGATACCTATACATTCCATTCGCGTGTTGGTAAAATTTCCAGGCCAATCTAATATTTCAGCTCGAGGCACACGACATATAGGTATACAACGTAACCTTCACTATCGGAGAGGTCTATTATTAAATATCAAATATTCGATGATCGGCAACTAGACGAGTTTATGCACGTGTGTGCGGTTATTATCGTTCCGTGATTAGATTTTTCTCCATTTTCTAAATCGAACTTTCTGCGGCCCGCACAGCACCCAACGTCGCCGAGAAAATCCATCGCCATATCGGCGACTTCGGCAACGAGACAATTTATGACGGAAAAACAGTTTCCGTCGCAGTTTTCACTCTGTATTACAGGTATCTATACCGAAATAGCTAAACGAAAATTGGTCCTATAGTATGATAAATATACGCCATGTGTGCTCTCATCTGTGTTCGGCGTATCTATAAGAGCATATGTGCAATATGTACATACTTATATACTTATTATCACGCGAACACCTATCCCAGAGTTAATCGATAAATAAACGATAATGGATTGGTATAATATTGTGTTGCGTAAGACTCGTAAGCAAAATAATAAATATAATGATATCCTATTTTGTACGCTTTCTCGGCGTCAAAATTCTACGACGAGCAGTATGTTATAAAAGAATGACGATGACGTCTCGTTGGGCACAAAAGAAATAAATCTATATAGAAGATAAATACAATATATCATTATGATGTATAAAAGAAATACCTATCTTTGCGAATTTAATATAACCGAATAATTTATTAGTCGTATTAAAAAAAAAAATTTTAATTCACCTCATATTTTTATACAATTCCACAGGCCTGTGCTTTCAACTTAGTACCAACAACTTTAAACAAACTTACTAACCTTTCGGGTGAATTATATTACTACGTATGTAAATATACAGTCGACTAGTTGATATGTATACACGCGTGACCTGAAAAATGCTATCCATTTGCATACTTAGCACTTAGGGGAAATTTAAGCACTCACCTTTATGAATAAATCGAATTTATCTGCATTTTAACTAAAGTAAGACGTGTACATTTACTCACTTTTCACAGCCCACATACTTTTCCCGCATTATCTTATTTTCATATCCCTCGATGTCGATGTAGCCCAATTAATAAAACTTTTGACTTGATTTTACACGTTATTAAATAAATATAATATAACCATCGATTAAACGGCTAAGTTCATTAAGTGCAACTATTTGCGATTCGTGTACTATGTATTTGTGAATGTATAGACTGTAGACAATACCTCAATTGACGGTTTATTATTATTCCATGTTAACTTTTCCTCGATGAAACAAACCTTCAGAATAATTTTACTATAGACCAGCGCACACAACAAGGTATCAATATCGAATATTGTTCAATATTATATTATATTAATCACTTAATGATGTGCTCTACTCTATCTATATTCTTCAACTGACTGAGTTATATAGTGCAATAAATTAATTGAGGATCTATTTTCACAGACTACTGCAGTCTTAAGTATACTTGTGTGTTGCAATATTGTATATTATGGTATCTTAATAAATTATGTGAATTATTTCGATGTCTAGTATTCATCAACGTATTATACTACTCAAACGTTAAAATGGAATACTGAGTAGGTATAAATATATATTAACATAATATCATCTCGATTTCCAAATTGTACAGTGTACACACATCAAAAACTTTAATCTATTTTAAAAATAAGTGAGGTCGAGACGTTTGGCTGGTCAACATGGCCTTGATCACAGCAAAAACGAAATATGTTCACGACAATTTTTCGCGAACGGATACGGATACTTAATAGTGTTTTAAATATAATCTATTCTTTTGACTGCCAGTCGGACATAACAAAACTGTCATGCGTTGCATTATATTATTATAATATATTAGCGAATAAGTATACGAGTAGGTAATTTACAATTAAATCAGTCAGTGCCTATATATAGTCGAAGCACTGTCAAACTGTCTGTTTTGATGTTTTGAAAAAAAAGAATAGAAAACGCGTTACTCATAGTATATATGATGGACTGAAAAACGTGATGTATGCCAAAAATAATAATTAATCACAAATTCGTTGTGTCGCATTCGGACGGGTCAGCTGATAAACATTTCGTAACTCAAACGCGCGTCTTGAGGGCCTCCGAATAGTGAAAAGGGTTGAAATCGGCAAGGGAATAAAATGGACGGATCTCGGCGGACTGTTGCTCCGCCGTTTCGGCCGAGTAATTTCAAACGAGTCCTATATATATATATATACATACATAGGCACCAGAGCTCCGAGAAAATTGTCCGTATCGAAGTTTCGGAACGTTCAGAACGTTGCCCAAAACGCGGTGTGGTGGTGGTGGCGGTGGTTGGTGGTGGTGGTGGATGGCGCGACGGCCGCGCGAGCATAACAATTCGAGTGTCCGGTTGAACTTTGCTCCAAACGCCAAGTATTGCGCGAACAACTTGTAAAAACTTTCGAAACCCTGTTTTCAAATACATCTGTTGGAAAACTAAATTCGTTTTCCCCGCACACTTGCACACAATGATTTATACACGTACATTAACAGACTATAGTTATATATCATATTATAATATGATTGTCACTTCAGTGTTGTAGTTGTATTTAACTTAACTCTGTGTCAGGGGAACCTACGTTTTCTATACACTATATGCATAGGTACTCTTTTTTTTTGTCTATTCTATACCTACATTAAATGCATTTTATTTATCCTATATATTTCATTTAACATGCAACAACTATTTTAAGTATATTATATACATATAATATATAACAGTTCTCAAAAAAGTTAATCGTTTTAGAAATAATGCATGTTTCTTCCACGTTAAAACAACCAACCGGTATACATTACACAAATTGTGTTACGTCACACCTATAAATATATAGAGAGAAATTTGTTTTGTTACCCTATGTTTTCATAACATTATTATAATAATATAATATTATACTGTCAAAACAATTATACGAATTATTATCGTCATTTCGCGATATTTTAATTACCAGATATTATAATAATATATATAACTATTTATTGTTACACAATATAGCATATTATATTGTCTTTACCTGCGTGTATAAGACGTATAAGTACAACACATTTTTTATGGCCCGTCACAAACGAAATAACGCGGAGAAAGTCGGCTGTTGTTGATTGACAAATGCGTTTTTTCGGTCAACCTGTATATTATTGTCGGACTATGTAGAATAGGTAAGTATACAATGAAGTAATAATTGGCGCACACTCAGTCGTCACACGAATGCGAAATAGGTCGTATTAATGATATTTCGTTTAAATCGGCGGCACGCCGGTAAAATGCTAGAGTATTATATACTAAAATAACGTACTTATATTACAGTGAGGCTCTTATTATATTATAATATGTATCGTAAATAATAAAAGAGTTACACGAATGAAAAAAGTAATCTATCACCGTCTACAATAATCTCAATTTCGTAGAACCCAGAGTTTCTTGTAAAAATTATATATTATTGCACTATTGCAGTTATATAATGGAAGCCGTCACAATTTTGTTGAAAAACTATAATGGGAAATTTCAAAAATTCACTCTGTATTAAAAAGTTCTGTCCAATCCATAGTTTTCAATATTGTTAGATAGTCCATCTATATCAAACTTTTGAAAACTCATTCTTACACCGAAAACTAAAAACTAAGTATACGTGTAGGTATAGTGCATATATTGAATCATATAGAAATAATAATAAAATATATGGTACCCAACCGTTAGTGTTGACATTTTAACCTAATATTGACTATATTATGTCTATACATTTTATCACCGTTGTCGACTGTCGTAGCATATATGAAAGGGGTGGTGTTAAACTCTCCCGATATTTACAACTACTTAACTCTTCCGGGTCGACCTTATATTATGTATACCCGAAAGAAATATCTAAACTCTCCTGAGATGTTAGGTACATTTCCCCGGCACCCCCAGTTTTGAGTTTTGGAACCCTGCAAACCATTTTCGACTGTTCTTCGCATTTGTTCTCGTTTGTTCCGAAAATGTCTTCCTTGTTCTCGACTTGTTAATTGTATTGCTACGCTGTTAATTGGCTATACTGAGCCTATTATTATCATATTGTGATAATTTAATTAAATTGTATAGTTATGTAATATATTTGTTTTATATACACGTTTGTTATTAAATAAATGAAAAAAAAATTACTTTAGTTTTATATTTACTATTTTAAGTAGGCGAGACTGTAAAAGTTACCTTTTTGAGACTCGAGAGAGTTCATATTTACCTTTCGAGGAATAGGTACTGAAGTAGACCCGGGAGAGTTAACATGTCAATAAAATCGAGGGAGTTTACAATCGCACTATGCAAGTTCCCGATTTCAAAGATTGCCAGTCAAAATGAATTTATCAGTTATCTTACTGCAGCTGTTTGTTTTAAATAATCATATTTTTATTATACTTAAAAGTTATATAACTACACACTGCCATATGTTCGCATAGACAATAATAGAGGATGCTTCATGCTATCGTTACTCTATAGTTGTTATTAATTTCATTTATGTTTTGAGTCATATTAACGGACATGTCACACGCACCTCTCACAACTATTTTAAAGATTGGAATGCATTATTTTCTCCGCACAGCACATAGGTATATCGTATATCATAGTTTGTTTGCATCATTAACACAACTTCAGGAAAAACGTACGATATCCGCTCGGCGCTTATACGCTAGTTTGTTATTGTAAGGGAAACTCGATAAAATTTGTTCCTATATACATATATTATAATATAGAGGAATATTATTACACCCTCTAAGTTTAAATTTAAAACAAATGTAATAAAAAAAACCCGCAAAATGCTAATTAAAAAGAATTTACTTAATCATTTTAAAGACTAAAACATTACAAATGACGTGAATTTCTACAAAATTATATTACATTTATATATAGTTTTTTTTTTTTTATGAGCTAAACGACGTTTTAATCTAGCTATGAGGTCGAAGCACCAAGCTTGCTGAACTGTAACTATTTCCTAAGGAATAACCGATTTCGTTTTGCTTCATTGACAAATTTCCAGCGAACCTATAAGAGAATAGATTTGATTTTCGTTGCAATAATGTAACTACCGTTTTGTTCTTATAATTTTCAGCTTTCCATTAGGAACACAAAAAAATCTTTTTGTTTTACTATTTTCGCGTTTGAGTAAACGGATTAGTTTTTTAGATCATCAACAAAAAAATTTAATTCGTATTATAACGAAATATATTTACTATTTTTGTGTGTGTATTAACCCAAATCATATTGTTGTTTGATTAAATGTATCTAACAGAGGTTCTGCAAAAATAGCTTCTAATTAATCAATAATATATTCATTCTTTTTGTATTATTAATTATTTATGTATCAGATGTCTTAATTCTATAAGCTTGATTCGATTTAAAGACTGACCTTTTTATGTTTTTGTTTACAAACATGCTGAGTTTTATTAGTATTAGTATTTTATTTTATTAGTACACACAATGATTAATGGAAAAAAACGATACCGATATAAAAAAAATGTATAGTAAAACGGTATCTATACGCACCAGTGATACGTAATAAATTGATATTTTATATATTTTTCAAAAGCAAGTTATATGTCGTCCATAAGTGCATAGGTAATTTAGCATTTATACGGAATCAGGTTTTTGTATAATAAAAGATGTTGCCGTAAACCAAATCGCCTTAGGGTAATACTCGATGGAAAAGTATATATATCTACAGGATTGAACACTGGGTCGAGATATATTGTCAATGTGAAAAAGGCCACCCATGGGTGCAATTTAAAGAGTTCTGTAAAGTTACCCATCCAGACAAATTTAAAAGAATTCCCGCAAATGGCGTATAATATAATACGACCAATAAACCCATTTACTGATTTCCGGACCCACCCACTCGACGTTGATCATTTGTAATCCGTAATGGGAAAAGAGTAATCAAATTGAAAATTGTACAAAATAGCCGACCTCACTGCACCGTAACTACCTACATAATTGAGAATAATACGATTTCGGATAATAATAACAATTATTTTGTGGCGTACCTTATTGCTGACTTACTAAGACAATTAACGAAACCAGAGGAAACGATTTGACGTGAAATATTTTAAAGGATTTATTTGTTTCCTTGCCGAGTAAATTGTACACGACAAACGCTAATATTTGCCGGCGGCGGGCAAGAGAATAAATAATGTGACACTGCTGCGATACCATAGAAATTTCTTCGTAAAATACGTTGAAAGTTTTAAAACCTAAAGCGGCAAAATATAATATTCTTGAATAAAATTATTAGTGACGTAAGTCTGCGAATTAAAATTCACACAAAATATTTATAATTATAATATGGAAAAAATTCGAGTTTATTTGACTTTTAAGAGTCCATTATTGTTTTCACTTATTTATGATTTGCTGTTTTTTTTCACATTAAAAATATTAAACTTTAATTGTCAATCATTTATGTTATGATAACGACCACAAATTGATGGTATACCGTGATTATAAATTTCCATTTAGACTTAAAAACCACAAGACGCAATTTTCCCGTTTGCGTGCTCCCACATTTTGAAGGGTGCGTAGGTTTGGAGTGGTTAATGATGGCTTTGCGGAATTCGTCCAATCGATTTTGAAACGGTGGTGTAGCTTTTTTTCAATCAAAACAATTCATAACTTACAAGTTATACTTACACGGATTATTACGAGATTGAATGGCGAATAAGTTATTATCGATGTAACAATAGTCGTTCCTAAATGTATAATACTTTTTTTTAGTTTTATACTCAAAAAGTAATTAAAGTGTTCCATTGTTGAAATACATTTAAAAAATGTGAAAAACGATACCATCGTCTTTAACGTTTTTAATATAATTTATTTCAGAATACCAATAATACAATATGTAATACGATATAAAAATAACACTCGAATAAAAATAGCTAATGATTTATAGCAGTTTATTGGCATTCTTGAACTTAGAATTTCAATACATTACTGAAAGCTACTTGTTAATATTGTAAACTCGATACCTACGAAATTCATGATTTTTACATATATGTACTCGTGGAAGTTAGTGACAATATAATATGCGTCGGGCGCAGTCATTGTGAATGTTATAACTTATGACCCATATATATATATTGTAACTTATAACTAATATTAAAATATCATGAATGCCAAACGCCCGTCTGGACGAAACCGATTTCGGTAAAACGAGCGTTTTCCTTTTCGGCCAGTGTAACATTCGGCCATTCTGTAATAACTGTTTTCGGTTTGTAAACCATTTTGGTCGTCAATGTAAAACTTGTAAAATAAAAAAAACAAATTATACGAAGCATACTATTTAATTATGTTTAGTTTGGTTTACATTCATCACGTGTTGTATTCAAACTCCCCTCCCCCCCAGAGAAGGATGTCCCTCCATCAAATAAGTACATTTCATTAGGTACATACTCATAATATTGTACCTACGTTTTTACATTTTAGGGGGAAAATGTCTCAGATTCATAATGTTTACAATTTAAAAAAAAAAAGGTTTGCCAAATCTGTAAATTCTGATAAATCGAGACCGGTTGAAAGACAATGATTATGAAAAGAGATAACTTCGTTCAACACCGCAGCGGCACTTTGCAGGACTATGATTTTCTAGAAGCATTTATACTTTTATACGTTGCCGTTCGGCTTTCGTGTGTTACAGCAAACGACACTTTAAGCGACGACAACCGTGGTAAGTAGACATGAGACACGATATTTAATAAACGAGATACGATAATCAAATAAGTATTAACTCGGATAACTTCCTAATATACCCCTGCGAGCTTGCAGCATCCACCGATGGTCCACCGCCTGCAGCGTACTATATAGGTATATTATAATAAATGGACGCATAGACTTCGTTTCACGTATAATAATGATAGTTATATTTATTTATTTTTTTTTTTTTACTTTATTTGAAATATACAATCTATACCTAAGAGGCACAATAAGTATAATATGTGGTAGAGGTTAGAATATGCATATACATATTAACATTAAGAAATCTACAAAAAAAAAATAGAGAACTAACATAAACATATATATTTACGTGACACACGAGATGTGAGAAACCATCCACTGATGACACTCACTAATTAACTACTTTCAGTTTTCTTAAGATTTTTTTTTTTTTTTAAATTTATATTTGTATTGGGGGATCAAGGAGGTCACGGCACCAGCTACGTTTGAGGCGTCTAGGTGGATTGCCAGGAATGGTCGGGACAGCGAGATTGTGTATTAATGGATTGCTGTTGGAAGACAGACGGTTATGAAAGCGTTTATAATGTGCTTTTGCTTCTTCGTGGACTGTTTTCATTTTTAAATCAGTATGGATAGTGCTGTTCGAGACGTAAGGTGGAGCATTGATTGGTTTCCCGAGGGCTATATTTTGGAAGGTTTGTATTTTATTTAGATTCGATTTTTTGGCATTACCTCATAACTGGATACCATATGTTAGTTATATTTATACATAATATGTTAAGGAAGATTATGCACGCAAATTACAAAATAAAAAAAAAAAAAAAATAGGAGTTATATTTTATAACTATTTTTTGTCATTTGCGTGCATAATCTTCCGTAACATATTATACGTAGGATGTTTAACATGCATAAGGCAACTCTGTACTTACACATAATAAACTATACACGATAGGTCATCAGGATTTCCTAAAATATGTGATGATAGCGTTACATAATACCAAGAATATTCAAGATCTCGTGCAGTCCCTTCCGGCCCTGCGACGCTGAATTTGGAAGTCGGCGTATGTCTGAATGAGACAGTTGACGTAAGTAAGAGATGTGGCTTAATATACCCACACATTTCAGGGCCGTAAAAAGAGCACTAAAAATAATTAAAAAATATGCAACATTTTATATGAACTTAATAAAATAAAATCACAATTATGTAGTTATATATGGCTTGAAAAGTAATAGTTACTATATTAATAAATAGTATGCGTTAAATAAGGGACAAATTATGTAAGGTAACAAAATATATATCTTATAGAAAAAAGATAAATATTTTTTGAAAGAATAAAAACAAATTAAACTTTTTAGATTAAAAAATCGAAATCATATTTGGCCACATGGACAAATACTATTGAGTTTCGACTATTTATACATACCTATATTTTTGTCACAAAGATAAGTTTCAAATTTTTTAAAAATACATCTTTACCATATCATATTATGTACTCATATAATCAATACACAATATTATTTATTTAGGAGTTTTCAATAGTGACCTCTCGAATGAACCAACAAACTACACTTTCTCTAACCAGAAAAATTGCCGAAGTTGGAAATCGAAGCATTATTTCGACTACTTATCGGGTACACAAACACAAAAAAATAAATATATAAAAAAACACATCATTATAAAATCAATACTTTCATCGCTCAGCTTGGAATCTTTGATTTTGACGGTGGTTTCACAGGTATTGTATTACCTGGTAAATAAGATAATTATAATGCTTGGGTTTAATTTTAGAACTGTATTTTATATTTGATCAAAACAACCCAATTAACTGTGTTAAAAGTTTCTTTTGACACCAAAAATATCCTCTCAAGCCAACAAAAAAATATCATACTTAATATATTACTATCTTTCTTCAACCATTCAGACTTTTTAATTTATTTTATATTTATTTTCTTCTCTTTATTTTTGTAAGATTTAACTTCCATTTGATATTGTTCTATTTATGTTTATCGCTTACCTAATTGTACAATAAATACAGAGTTTAAAAAAAAATCTGTGTTTAAAACTGTACAGGTTTAGTTAAACGGATATTGAGAAGAGGTAAATCCACGGGCCTTTAATAGTTTAAGGTGTCAAGGGCAACGCCGTGTAGGATCAGTTAGTCCCTAAAATCTGTATTATATTAATCTTCTTTATATATCAAATGGATGTTTGTTTGACCGTCTGATTGTTAGCTAAAGACTCAAAAACTACTAGACTGTTTTCGGTATACGTTAAATCAATAGATTCCTTGAGACTTGGAGGAAGTTTATAGCTTAATATATGTGTTCAATCCCTATAAATAGTAACTCACACACACATTTCAGCTCACGAAAAAAGGAATATCTGTTTTGTTTATTTAATTGGTTACATAATATTATATTACTATTATGATGAGTAGAAATTACAAATCTTTCTTTATCTTAAAACGTTTTTTCATACAGAATAAACTCAAAAACTACCGGTTCGATTTACATGCTAGTTTTTGTATTCCATAGATAATTTTTCAACTTAAAACGTAGGCATGGGAAAAATTTAAAAATGTATTAATTTCTAAATAATCCCTTCAAACATAATTTTGTAAAAGCATATGAGATTCTGAGCGGAATGATACATTTTACAATGAGGTTTTTTTTATTATTATTAGTTATTTTGTTTCTATGTACGCGGTAAGTAGTTGAAATAATGCTTCATCTTTCAACTTCAGTATTTTTTTCTCAAAATTTAATAACCGTAGATACATGATACATCGCTTAGAGTGATTATAAATTATTCTAAAAATTAAACATTTTTTGATCTAACTTACCTAAGTGTTTTATATAACTAATCTGCTACGGAATCGGTGACTTGCTATTAACGATGTCACAGTTACTTGGTATTGTGTATTTGACACACGAGCCCTAACCTTTTGATTTTTCCTGACGCTTTTGAAAACTTCTTGGTATTTCTTATATCAGACACTAAGTATCAACTAGATACACTTTCCTATCAAAAAAGATGCTAAAGTAGAAAATCAAAGCATTTTTACTGCCCCAAAAGATGATGAAAGAAAAAAAACACATCGTTGTAAAATCAATACATTCTTCGCTATGCTCAGAATATAAAACTAAAAAATTGAAAAAACTAAACATCAGCAAATAGTTTAAAATATTTAAAATATTATGTTACTATGTGTACAGAAAAAGATATTTAAAATAAAAGTGAAATTGTTCAAGTTCCTACGATTAACTTTTTTAAATAAGGTTCCTCGAACAAAATAATAAAAATCGTTTGAGGCAAATTTTTATTTCACGTGTGATTTTATTCAATGTCCTCAAAAGTCGAACTGAATATATGAGGCTTTATACTAAACTTTTTATTAAATTGTATTAAAAAAAAATGTTGAGGCACCTAATATTACATTTTTAATTTTCAAGTCTAAGATGTTCAAATAAACAATTGTATTACTATACAAGTACATAAATTGAAAACTAACTAGAAAAATTGAAAAATTTCGATCTACTTAGAAAATTCTATTATGCTTAAGAAAAGTAAATATAAATGTTCGGTAAGTATGTCTTTGTAGGCTATCATTTTTGAATATCAAAAACACAAAATTGCAGATTTTGTAAAAAACTGGTTTTGAGTAAAAATGTTCATTTTTCCCTAATTTTGTTTTTATTTTTACTGAATACCCGATTTTATTGAAAAGTACTAAGACAATTTTACTTTTGACCCCACCTCCCCCCCCCCAAATATGTTTATACCATACAAATATTATACACACACAGTACCTATATAACCTATGTCATATACGATGCACTATACATTATTTAATGACTGGTAGTCCAAGCTGCGCATTTCCTATATTTTATTACATCGTTTGTTGAAGGCATATAAGTCGAGCCTCGCGCTTATAGACTCGCGGCGGCGGCGGCGGCTGTCGTAAAGCCATGGGAAAATACAATAACCGTGTGATCCGGCTATGCGTAACGGCGGCGGTGATCGTCCCCGCCGCTCGCGCGATAGAATTGGCAGTCTTTGCGGCGGCGGATCAGAAGACGACGACGAAGACGACTCGCGGTGCAAGACGATACCGTTTACGCGGGGCGTTGACAAATGGCGTCACACGCCGTATATACAGTTTCGCTTCGGTTCAATAAGCCCCCTCGCACGCCTCTCCGCGGCGTTTATATTATTATGTACTCTGTCTTCGCACACCTCCTGCTCTCCGTCACTGTCTCTCTCTCACTCCATCACTATCCGTCAAAGTCTCCTCCTGTACAGTCCCGTCACGCCGTTTGTCTGTCTCTCTCTCTCCACCTATACGTACGTGTTTTGCCGTGCAGCTAGCTGCGATTCGCGTGACACCCCCCCCCCCCCATCCACCCTTCACTTGGCACCCAAACCACACACCATCAGGGTTCGCGCCGGATCCTCAACCCACCACCACAACAATGACACCTATGTAATATTATTATAACTATATTATGCATCTATGTATCGTACAAGGTTATACCGACTTGACTCGAACGAGTGTCGAGATCAGTATACTATAATATAGGATTATACCTCGCAGGCGAGTTATGACAATATTTCCAAACAAAAATATACTCATTGTGTGTTTGCATCGTATACGTATTAAAAGTTAAATCAAAGCTTACAAATAAAAAAAAAATCGAATTTAATTAATGACCATATTATAATGACATTAGCTTCATAGGGTTTCATTGGGTATTACTGATGACATACGCGCTGTGTACGAACACAATATTAGATATATTACCTACTTATTTTTTTTCATTTTGTTCAAATCCCATAACCCGGTAACCTAACATATCTCCCCGTAATTTATTGCCCTACTGTTCGACAGTGGTCACTCTCAGTTCAGTGAAAAGGGCGAAGACTATAGATACTATATTTAGGTAATTCGCCCACATTGACCACCGAATGTGCGCGCACGTGTGTATTGCGAATTATTGCGATACATGACAATAATAATATTATATTTTCAACGTAGTGCAGTGCGTTGTAACTCGTGACAAAAATCAACGCAACATAATATTATAATGATGCGAAAATAATACACGTATGAGAAGTATAGAAAAAACAACATGCAGCGAGAGATCAGTTAAATTATCATTTCCTAGTCAATATTTCGGGTACATAATAATATTGTGTATTAGAGAAAAATAGAGAGCGAAAGTAAAATGCATGTAAATATGTTTTTTTTTTTCGTGGTTTTTGACTGTCCAGTGCACTTTAGTGGTATTCACGCAATCACGAAAGCACTTATAATATATATATACCCATACCTTGTTAATATAATTCCTGTATTATAATTATTATTATATTACCTATTGGCAATTATATAAAATACAAACTTACAAAACCGTATAAAGACTCGTCAAAAACATGATTCTCGAAAATGGATTTTTTCACGTATCTATTATACGTTATACGAAAAATCCGAAAACTACAATCCACCACTCACAGCAATTTCCTACAGTTTTCAAGTACCACTTTTATATTATTATGAGTTAATAATATACTCAGCCCAATAACCAACAAACGCCAGAGTATATTATGACCTATTGGACAACTGAACCTAACTATATATTGTGCGATACGTATACTTGACCTTTAAGTCATAAACTCATAGACCTTACAAAAAAATTACACCCAAAATATATTTTAAGCTCTTAAAGTTCTTACAATATGATTAAAAAATTAGCAATAGTGCATCGCAATCTATAATAATTATGTTTCCTATACTTACAATTATTACCTACTAATCTAAAAAAAATCGCATTTTAGGTGGATACTTTCGTTTGCCGCAACTCGTAATAATATTAAATCGCAAAGTATTAAAATTATAGCTTTAAAAGTTTAAATGTTTTCAAAACCATGTCTTTGAGTTGCAGCAGTCTTGCTCCAATGATGCTGAGTTTATTATTATTTTCGCGTTTGCAGCAGTATAGAGCCGTAAAACAAACGCAACGTCGGCGGCAGCATCGATAGCTATATGGGCAGTACGCGCAGATCGTCATCTCGTCAACACGTCATAATACGTATTATGCTCTCGAGTATTAAACCTATATTGTATTATAATATACGACATTCTTATAATATAATAATATAATAATAGAATATTATTTTACGCGTACAACCGTTTATACGGAACTATTATATCATATTGTAACCACTAAACCATCACGCTATACGTGTGTATATGGTATATTATATTAGCGATTAGACGTACTCTATACATTATAATAATAATATCACACGTACAATATATTGATATTTATAAATAAATATATACGAAACTTAGGCTTGCCGCGCGTGCGCGTACAACGGTAGTCTTTTGTGTCCGCTCTCGAGACCTATATGCACGTGATGTAGGTTTGACGGACATCGTAATTCGGTGTTTACAATATACCAACTTTTACACGCACCTATAAATTATAGCTTGTACGATTTGTAAGGAGGGATGTGGCAGCGCCGATAAACGTCTTAATAACGCAAACTAACCTACAAAATATGTAATATTCCATTAGCGGATAGCCTTTTCGAGAAGCCCGAATAAACACATTATACACGGATTTTCGTCACACGCCATTCACGCTTATTTTACATGTGTTTAAAAACTGACTGTGTGATAATGAAAATTAGAAGAAAAAAAATCAAAAAATGGTATATGAATATGTTTATATATTATATTATATTATTATATAATTAATGGCGAATTAGGCGGCTACACGGCACACGAGAAAGTTTCTACCTAATCGCGTCAAACAAAAACACACACTCCGTATACGGATTTCAAGGTAGTTATTTAATCGCATTCTTTTAGTAAGCACTTGCTTCAAGGTTGGGGTAGGTTAAGTTGTATCGAGGTATTTGAGGAGCTAATAATGGCCAGATCAATCTCCCTACTTTAAGGAGACGCACTTTGGACGCTTTGGTTTTTTTTCAGTATAGGTATTTATAATATTGTTTATTTGTTTTCATAATAATACAATTTTCGTTCTATTGTGTTTTCTATGCTGATATTAAAACGTCACGGAAAAAGATTACAATTTGTCGACAACCATAATATTATGCTGGAAATAATACGACGTGAAAGATTATTGTTGTTGTACATTTAGACAGCGTGTGCAGAATGAATTTACGGAGGTTTTGTTTATGTGTATAATATAATAATCCTATGTTTGTCTTTTGATAAATTTTCTCTTGCCCACACGTCAATTGCGCCAAATATCGCAGTGTTATTACTTATTAACACTTTTTTTTTGTTCTCTCCGCCGGCTGTGCGCTTTCTTGCACGACTGCCCAAAAACGTTAAACATTTTATTCATCCCGCTTTTTTTGTTTTTTTTATAATTTCTCGCACCAGACGTACAATACAACACAATAAATATTATACGTGTATTATTCGTTCCGCGTCTTTCGGATCGTAAACGCTCCTGCAAGTTCGAAAGTTTTTTCGGGGGTGTCTTCTATAATTTTTCAATTTCGTTACTTTCTAATGGGAAACAAAAATATACTAAATTAGTTTTTGCAACAACAAAAACAAAATACGACCTTATTGTTTTGAAATGCAACCATGTTGATCCGCAAACATTAATTTACTTTTAAGAACAATAAGAGTGTTAATTATGTTTTCTGTACCCCTTAACAGTCTCTTTCTTCTTTCCCGTGCGCCTCAGAAGTTTACCAATTTAAAGTAGAGATAATACAATGAGTTTTTGTAGACTACTTACACTTACATACCTGTATTATTATTTCATTTTTTCAACATAGTAATTGCCATTTTTACACAAACGAAAAAGTATACTCAAAAACCATAATAAAAGCATTTCATTGTTCACGCAATGTTTATAATAATATATACAAAAATATATATGAAAAAAATCGTGAAAAACGTAAAGCTTTCGTGGATGGGAATAACAATTTTAAGCTTTTTCATTTCTTATACAGCAGCAACCAATTGCATTCAACTTTCCAATATATTGTACAATCTACAATATAATTGTAAGTCTGAACATCGATCAGTAAACATCAAAATACAACAATAATGAGTTATAAAAAAGTTTCGTTTTGTTTTTAGAAACAATACATTATTAATCCTATACAAGCTGGCCTATATTTAGCAGGTAATCGGTCAAAAAGTCCGGGGACAAAAAGTTCATTTTGAAAAAAAGTCGAACAAAAAGTCCGAACTTATTTTTTTATTCTTGGACAAAAGTCCGAGCACATTTTTATTGTCAGATTAAAAGTTTGAAAGCATAAATTATTATTTATTGAAATATATATTTATTTTCTTATTCATATATTTTTATTTGATAATTATTTCTTATACCTATAAAATTACAATTTTTATGAACAAAAAATTAAAAATCAAAAGAACGACGAAAATTTACTAATTGGATAGGTTTTAGGTAGGTGTATAGTTTATATCTATGTAATGTTTATCGTGGATGTATGTCTAGTGTCCATAAGATTATACTTGCAGACAATAATCATCAACAATAATTTATTACTACCTACAATTGTTATATAGATCTAGATAATTTATAGGTCAAATATACATTTCATTTTATTAATTTCAAACTGTAGGTAGGTATATGTAAGGAATAGTCATCCAACATAATATTGTGTAAGAAAATTAATTACATTTTTTAAACTTAAATTTTATGAATAAAATATTTTGTATTTTTGTACTTTTTGTCTGACATCAAAAAAACGAGTCCGGACTTTTTGTCCTCAGACATTTCGTCCGGGATTCGTTTAGCTTGTATGTATACTTTACGTTATATTCTGCACGCAGCTCCATCTTTTTCGAATATTTTGAATACTTAATTTAATAAATTGTATAGCTCTTTATTAAACGAAGGTATTAGTAAATATTATACAGCGCTGTTTGCTCATTATTTAACGGTCATATAAAATTCGCACACACTGAAACAATAATAATAATACATTTTTTATATTCACCGCCGCGTTACGACTAAATCAATACTTACTTAATTTTGTTTGTTAAATATTTGTATTTATTGTCATAGGCAGACATACGTTAGGAACGTACAATGAAGCCGATTAAATGCCGTTCGTTTAAAAAAACTACGAGGAGTTAACAGTTAAGTATAATACACGCGTACTCTGCAACGAAAGCGATGTATAAATATTATTTTATTATATACATTTATACGAGTATTATGGTAATAATGTGTCTGCCCGACAATAATTAGTACGCTTCGTGTTTCTCGATTTTCGTCACGTGCGATATTATTTTAATATTATAATATAAAGTCGAGTGGTATAATTTGTTTGCACAAAGGCGCGCGGTTTCCTATTATTGTTATTACTATTATGAGCTCTTCGCGCTTGAGTCCGGCAAGTCTTTCGTGTGCGACAATCGCAAAAATTAAATTTAACGGTCCGAGGGAAACAGAAAAAACCACACCTCCGGTGCGCGTCCGGCGCGAGCGTCCGGTTATTTATGGTTTTCGAAATCGTATAACAACAGCTGCTGCGCGTGTAATTAAGAGAAATTCACGACGACTACTACTGAAACTGTACACACTATTATTATACCACAGCACTATATTTCCAAACTGGTCGCTATTACTGAAACTACTGCAGCCGGCATACACGTGCAGCACATACACTACAACTGCAGAGCGGATCTTTCCAATTGCACGCGGTTTCCAAAACTTGCGACGCACACGCGTGAACTTTAGACGCATAAAAAAAAAGATGCTTGTGCGTAATGCGTATTTGTGTATATATATTATACCGATGTACGCAAACCGTGTAGTGTGTGTGTGTGTGTGTGTGTGTGTGCCGGGGGGAGAGGGTTCGGACGGTGCTTTGCTCGGACCACACATACACATAATAATATACATGTACGCACCATCGCAAACACATTGCATTTACGGTCATCGAAACGCATTCGTATCATTATATATATACGTACGTATAAATATATATATATATATATATCATAAACTTTCTATATATATATACATAATAATATGCAGTCTGTACTATTATCATAGTACCATTGATGTTATATATACTGCTAATGACCATCACTACTATTGCTGCTGCTGCTGCTGCTGCTGCTGCTGCTTCTATGTCCTCGGCAATATATTATAGCCTAAGCGCTCGCACACACACATATATTATATATTATATATACCTATACTAAACGGTCGTGTTCGATCTCTATATTCAGTATCCACACACAAGCGCGGGTTACTGAAACAACATTGCTGCACTGCCTATATCGGGTCTAATATATCTGGGTCAGTCTCGACGATATGGCATTATGGGCCTCGCCGATCGGCTTCCGGTGATAATATTATATTATTGTTACGTATATAATATTATACGCACGCCGGTCGTCGCCCGTGAGCAGATTTCTCCGAGCTCGTTTACGACCGTCGGACATTATCGCTCCGCTGCGAGTGTTATTATTACTATTATTATCATCATTATTGTTATGCATACCTATGTGTTTAGGTATAAACGAATAATATAGGTAGGAACATAATAATATAATGTATTGTAATATCGTAATAATTTTGATCGGCAGAAATTCTCACCCACGCATGTCGCATATTATATAACAACGGCGGCGGCGGCGCGTGCATACAATTATAATAATGTTATTATATTATGTATCTACCGTGCGTACGCCTACCACCTATCTAGGCCGTAAAAGAACTAAAAAATAAACAAACTCGAGCAACGCACAAGGCTAACTGCCGGGGGTAGATAACGACAAACAATGCGCGTACATAATATAGGGACGCGATGGACATTATTGCGACAATGTTTGTAACTGCATATTATTATTATCATAATATATAGTGCAGGTGTATAATATAGGGACGAAGACAATTGTATCTAATCTGGTGTACGCGCGTTTTTTCGTATCAAATTTAATTCTGTCTTGATTTTTTTTTACATCCGTTCAACCCAAAATGTTATAACGTACACTGGTCTTTGGTATATCGTCATCAGTCTGTGAATCGACATTCGAATCGACGGGCGCCTATATACGCCGTACAATATAGCGCACATTCTTTACACATACCGTTCTATTGGTAATAAAGAGTACGTGTCGAAGAGATCAAAATAATACATACCTGCGACAGAATCGTGATGATTCGGGCGGACTACCTGGCCGTTTGTATTATATCCATCGCATCCTCGCCACTGCTGCCGCAGGTAAGACATACGCACTCACAACCCCGAATAACGATTTATTCTACCCTTATATTTTATTATTATATTATTGTACAAGGATTTTTTTTTATTATCATCATTATATTGTTACTTATTCCCATTCTGCTGCGGGGACTATAATAATATATAATAATAGTACGTTGCATGCCTTTGAATGAATATATATACGTACAACCTTCGGAGAAATTCCACAAAAGACGGTTTCGTCAACAGGTATAACGTCCCATTATTATTATTATTATTATTATATTATATATGTACGCGTACATTTTATCACCCCCCGCAGGATTTCCAATACACTTAAATATTTTCATAATATACTGGACGACGCATAATATATCATTATATTATTATAAGTTATAAAATACGCCATCAGATATATTATATTTAATGTTTATACATAACTGAATAAAAACGAATAAGCATCCAACCTAACCGACATTTTCGTTTTCAGACATTCGAACGAACTGTAAGAAATACAATACAAACTCGTTATTTATTATTTTCTTTTATACATTTTTTTCGCAGTTAGACACACAACTACCACGAATTTAAATTTACAGTACAATATTATTACAATGCAATAAAAATACTATCGATCATTCGGGCTTCTGAAATGAGCAAGGAAGGTAACTAAAGAATTGTGATTTTTTTTTTAATAAATAATTCAGTGTGGTTTCTACTTGAATTCTATTTTTTCCAACTTTTACAAAATATAGTGGTATAATATAGATATACGCTCCACCAAAAGCGGTTCTTTATACGTCATAAGGAGGGGAGATGACCAACATTTTACATTTACATGCACACCTCACTTTTTTTTTGCTAAAGGTACATAATATGTATATTGTATAAGTGATTTGATGTGCTTTAAACTGCATATAGGTACTCATCCTATTTTTTAAAATAGGGGATAATTATAACTAAATTTATAAATATTATATATTAAAAAAAAACTTCACCATAAAAACATATATACTCGCAGCACTGCTGCAGTGAAATATAATATGAACTGTCATTATACAATATGTATATTTATATATTTAAAACAGATTAACCGTTTTTCTGGGCAAGGTTCAGGAGGGTATACATATATATTATACCTTTCTATGCTGCGTTTACCTATCTCCTACACTGTTCCACCAAATTCAAAATGGAACTGTGCCAAAAGTCAGTCATTACGGTCGGCGAATTCGCTTACACGCGTTCACGAACAAAATCTTATGCCGATCAAAACTTGAAGTTTGGATGACTTGAAGTTACTTCTAATCGCATTTCGTTCGAAAACAATCTAATGGGGTTCAGCCGTCATATAGATAATACTATTGCTCGCCCCATCTCCGAGATAATTATATTTATATGCATAAACGGCGTTTGCTTATTGGTTACAGGCATTTTAACAAGCAGTTTCATAAAATCCTAATTTTTCCCGACTTAACACTATCAACGAGTCTACGTCTAGAATTTTATCTAAGATGGTACATTATATATTATAGGTACCTGATAGTAATCCAAAACATTTTAGCGATAACGACCTGTCGTACCTATCTATATATTATACGTATTTGTATATATTTTTTTAAATTTAGCAGCTGCTAACTAAATGTTGCATAGAACGTAATAATAATATATTATATAACACAGTGTCGGATGATACTTTAATGTATATTTTCCATTTTATACGTTTGCAATGTTTTACAAAAGTATATATAATACGTGCTTAATCCCAGGTGGAAAATGTGTTTTTCTCCCGGTAATAACTCCCTCGTACACGCCGTTCCCGCGTGACGACATATAATAAAACAATACGTATATACCTATTATGACATTTTATATATATACATATATATATTTATATATAAGTCTGCAGAAAACAATGTACGCCGAAACGAAAGTATATAATATAGCAGTTAGGTATTAACAGTTGACAAGGCTGATTTGTAAAAATGAACTTTGGAAATGTATACGTGCCGCTTCGCTGTGTACAACATTATGTATTATAATATTATTAATGGGTGTTCTCAGTTTTATGCGCGCACGAGACGTTAACAGTGCTATATAATAAAATAATAATAATAATATAATGATATATTATCATATTATGCGTGTGTAAGACGCTTTTCGTGATATACACACAAACACCAATATTTTGACCGTTAGATGGATAGGTGCAATATATACGCGTGCGTAGTCTCATTATATCGCGTGTTCGTCAATCAATTTCGATGATTATTAATATTTTTTTTTTTTTTACGGAAAACTACGGCGCGAGCAGGGAAGTATAATTAAATATTAGAGTTAAAAAAAAAGTTACAAAAAATGTGCAATTAAGTCGATTGAAAAACCACCAATAGTTTCCGTTAATACATCATATTATAGAAGTTCTAATGTATTAACAAACACCTCCAGGCACCCTACATATTAACCTAACCACACACGAAACGGTTAGGCGTTCGGTCGACGTCGAAGTTTTAGTTTAATAATATTTTATATAAACTCGCATGCGTTACGGAAATGCGTGTGTTAGAAACTCGAGACGAATACAATTCTCTAAGTGCTTCGGAAAACACAATATTCTATTACAGTTGATGGGGTCATACGTGTTGAGTTACATAGTGTCCCGAATGCATTTATCAAAACATCTAAGACTTGAAACGAGCGTGTATTTGAAAACAATAATATTATGTGTACCGCTATATTGACGTACTAGACCATATACTGTATAATATTATTATTATTATATAAGCGGCGATGGTTGATAGTAAAAAAATTCGTTTTGCAGAACGGTAGAAAAGTGATGGATCGACAAGTTTTCGATTTCTTTTAATCTTATTAATGATATAATATCATTCTATCGTGTCCGACTGTACGGTCGAAGGGTGTGTTTTACCCTATTCCGCAATTACCGTACAGGGTGCTGCAGGCGGTGCGACGCCAAAAAAAAAACGCGGTGGGCTTCTAATGTATAATATACCGAGTGTCCGAGTTCCTCGGATTTTATCATACATATTTTCAATTAAATATAAAATAATTCAAACATACATACCTAATATTAACAAAAAAAAAAGGTATGTTATTGAGACGTTTTAGAATCATATATATGATATTATTTTTATCTCATAAATAAAATATAGTTTCTAAACAATTTCTGAAACATTTTTAAATGTTCTGAGAGTATAATATGTGAAAAACCCCAAAGGTAAAGGAGTTGAACACCAACTCTCGTTCCAAGTGTGTACGCCACTGAATCCAAGAACCTCGCTCTTCCTACACGGTACCAACGTTTTGGTCAAGACAAATACAGAATAGTGCTAACATAATGCGTTAGTGCACCCCTTACTATAGGTCACCAACTCGCGGTACCGCGGTTACCGTATTTCACATTTTACAAACCACGCAACGGCATGTATAGTAGTTATTATGGTTTCCATTTAGCACGGTCCCGTCGTTTGAAATCTATTTCACAATCTCAACGACTCGTGAGCCACATCTTTCCGGCAAGCGGAGCAGCTTTTATATTTGCATTACCTTAAGTCGAAAACTCGTTCTAATAAAACCCGTATAATATGATTTAAAATATAATTTAACACCCGATAAAAGTCATTTAAACGGTTATATATGTGCAGCGATGATAATAATATTATTTAATAACTGTAATAATCGCGTATTTACATTTCCCATAAATGTGTCACAATTACGTTTACATTTGCTGTAGTTTGATGTTGTGCCGCAACTATATAGGACCTCACATTTTTTATACCTACCTACCGAGGCCTTGGGTTTTATCATAAATACTTTTTTTCTGAAATATTATACCACACAAAACAATATTTATGGTTAAGACGTTTTAGACAAATTGTGTACTTCAAAAATAAATAGTTCCCGACAATTCCTGTGACATTAATATTAAATATTATTATGATTACCTAGTGTAAGTACGCGTATAACGTATTTCAAGAGTATAGAAGATAATATAAAAGTTATTAATAGGATGTATTTTTACGAACTCATAAATAGTATAATAAATAACAATATTATTATAACACCCCGTTAGAAAATACAAAATAATCTACAAAATAATTTACAATTTTACCAATATAATGTCAAAAATGATAATATTTCCGAATTTTAATTTGTACATTTTATTAATTTTATAACAATATTTTGGTATTGGAAAAATGTGTTGATTTTAGTTTTGATAAGTAACTCAAGATATTACAATTGTTCTATAAGCACTTTTAATTTGATTTTTGTTATCAAATCAAAGTGATTTTTGAGATATTTTTAATTATTATATTTACTTGAAAGTTACTTAAATATTTTTATCTGTCTTTAATTGTACAAACTTCATCTTCGAGGGCATGGCATGGATATATGAACAACAAATTGGAGGGTGTTGATATAGACCAATATTGTGGGGGGCTAATTTTAGCTAATTTTCAACAAGGAGGTAAACCATACTATTTTTCGACTAAGTACATCGGCGGAACATGGGTATCTAAAATATTTTTGCACCGGTGCCTCAAAATCGTAATTGTGGCACTGGTTTTGTTTTACTTGATATGCGACAACGCCAGCGAGATACTGACGACTCGAGAAACGTCGTCGAGCAAATTACAATTTCCGCGATGTTCAAACGCGTTCCCATAACTATTTTATTTCAATAATGCAATCAAAAATTAAGTTATAGAATCTTTTTGTGTCGTCTACGACGAATGTTCCCTAATAAATATTATTGTATTGCTGCGGAGCGCGAAAAATTATTGTACAAAAGAGGTTACAATTGGAATATTGCATCAATTTATTGCATGTTTTGCGTCCAACTTCATACGATTGCGCGCCCGGGCCCGTAATTATATAATAATATATAATTATACCAGGTGATCTATTTAACGCAAGGCCCTCATTACTTCAAAATCTTTTAACGTTTTTAAATTTTTTTTTAGATAATTTGAAGTCGTTACAAAACATTTTTAGAAAAAAATGATTTAAAAAAAATGTTATTGTTATTATTTCTTAAGTTTTTTCTTTTTTTTTAATGACAAATTACAACATGCATTTTCTTTATGACGAAGCAGAATACTTTTTATAATACTTCTATGCTTATATACTTGACAATTTAATTAGAGTCATAGATTTCTTACATTTTATATAATTGTGACAACTAATAAGTACAGTGTACAGCAACTAGCAAGTATATGCACATTAAACGAAAGTTTCTTGTGTACGCCGATTGGTAGGTATTGTACACTGTAAGCTCAACAAAACTTATTCAAAATTCACACAATATAAATTAATGAAAATATGATTATGTGGGTGGAATAATAATTATTATACATTAACGTTGAGAAAATGCTGTAAAAATTGTCGACAAACACGCGAAATCGTAGTAGATAATTTTACATGTATCAGCGCGTAACTGCAGTTGTACATGTTATTATCCATCAATTTTATTTTAATATAATAATACATAATTATTGGTCAATAAAATTACGATTCGACCATAGTCGTTTCGAATGATTTCCCGGAGAACATAACAACAACGGATGGCGTAAATGTGTACCTATTTTACCACAGTTTACAATATCATCTCGCTTAATAAATAATAATGATTAACGATTGACGATAAACATTTTTTTTTTTTAATACTGAATAATATAAACGACGATTGTCATTTGTCATATTATAATTATTCTACATAGTGTACTATATATAGAACGGTTAACCTATAAAACGTCTATAGTTTTTCCGCATAAATTATATTTAATCGGCCGACGATTTCTAATCGACTTATCGACTGGTATATATAATTGTTTGCTCTGAAAATATAATTTATTATTATTATAATATTAATACACGTCAGATTCGCTTAAATAATATTATTGAATGTCTCCGGCGATGCAAATAATTTAAATAAATAAAAGCGTCGATTAATATTTTACTCGTAGATGTGTACGTAATTTTGTTAATGTTCAGTAAAAAATTACACAAAATGTAATAATAATGCGTTCGGTTTCCCTCGTGAACGTGAATGCTGCACACGATCTTCCCTATAAAAACCTTTTTACACCATTCGATTTTTACGGCCGAATGTGAAAAAGACGACGGTAATAATGATATGGCGATGAATGATAATGGTGCACTGCAGCCGTTGTTCTAGATACGTATTTTATTTTCTTATAAACAAAAATCGACTCGATATTATTATTAAGAGGATATCAGAGCTCAGATCACTATTTGTTTTCTCTCTTTGACCCATACGCAGCATAGAAAATTTGTATTCAGCAGAACCAATCTTGTGTTGTTACTTATTAGTTTTAATATTAGAAATAGATTACCTATTATCAAACATAAAGTTAAGAACAATAACACTATACCTACTATGTTTTTGAGTTGGATTTTTAACGATATTTCAATTTATACAAAAGTTTTATAAGTACGTACAATTTTATAATTTCAAAATGCTCTCTAATCTATCTTCTATCTATATATATTTATAAATTAATGTACGTTTGTATGGGGCTTAAAGACTTGAAACTAAAGAACCAATTGGGGCGTATGTAATTTGCTCAAAAAAAAAATGTAATTTGCGCCACATAAAACTTAGATAAAAGGGAATTATGTAATCTGCACAATCTTGCACCTACAAATATTGTAATTTGTGCCATTTTTCACCTTATCAAAATTGTAATTTGCTCCACTGCATTTCTTTAACAAATTAATATACATTTTAAATCGTTAATCAAGTTTATTTATTAAATACATTTAAAAAAAATTCTTAAAATGTACATAAAGTAAATAAAAATTATAATTTTATTGTAATTGTAGGTATCTATACTTACTTGTACTTTATATATAAATTAGTAATATTTCAGTTAATAATAAGATAGTTAAGAATCAGAAATATTATATTTCATTATCCTGCAATAATTGTTAAAAATGTTATTTAAAAATGTGTTATGTGTCTAAAACAAATCAATTTTATAAAATTATACAGTTATAAAATTAATTTAACACTTTTGCAGTGCAAGTTCTGATTGTACAACATTATCGTCTTTAACAATTGTTAGATTTAAGAACTTTCCGATACCTACGAAAATTTTTCAAATAATAGTAAATCTTTGTCTCTGGCAATTTAAATAATAATTTCTCCAATATTTTTAACTATTACTTAGGTATATAAAAAATTTGAATTTTTTAATGAAATGTTATTGCACACGTGGTTAATATCGCATTAACTGTATATATCACGATATCACAGTTATTTATTTTTCGATATTTCAACAATAAATTGATAATTTTTATAATAATATTTACATACATGCTTATATACTAATAAAATATATTAGACAAGATACATATACAAGTAATCTGTCTCATCAGACACGCGTGTCGACTGTCGGTACTAGTGCAGCATTATTTAACTTACTGATGTGAGCTCGGTATATTTATCAGGTAAATTTCAACAGTTGAAATTGAAAGTGTGGACAAATTACTTGTTTTTTTTTTACTCTGACGCGAAGTCCAAATACTAAAATTGGCGTAAAATATTTCATCTCTAAACCAATTGTATCCAAATTCTTTGCACACAATATATTCCTTGATATTCGGGGAATAGGGAGTGTTCATAACTTTGGTTTTAAACCCCTAGGTTGCCATAGGGTTGCTCACGAAAATAGAATGTTTTTTTGTGTGCATATAAGATTTCCACAACATTGCTTACAGAAATAAAAGAGACTTTTGTATAATCTACTAGCTGTTTCGCTCGGCGTTGCCCGAGCCAAAGTTTAAGGTAAGATTAACCTCAAGTGATTTACATGCAAGTAAGCCACTTTGGTAGGCAACCCACCTGTGATGGATTGTGGACCCCGCGAGTTGCGTAAATAAGTGAAATCAGAATAGGTACATGAAAAACATCGCGACGGTTGCCCGTGCCAAAGATTTGTTTTTTTTTTTAAACTTATATTATATATTATCATATTATTTCTACTAATCATAATAATAATACATTATGTAACAAATGGCAACCCTATAAATAAACAGAGAGTATACATAAATCCCATCAAAAAAACACTTTCAGTTTTTTCAGAATTTTTCAATTTTCTGGGCAACTTTTCCAATTTTTTTTCCTCGTATTTTGGACTACTACAAACATTTAGAAAAAATGAGTCCAATTGGTCAGTTCGTTTTCAAGTTATGCTCTTTCCAAATAACAGCATTTAATCTTTATATAATATATAGATGTATACAAAAATGAATGTATGTTTGTAGCTTATATACCTACTCAAAAACTATGCTACCGATTTTGACAAAAATTTCAAATTTTTCTTGGCGATATCAGAAAAGTTCATAAAGAATAGTTTGAACTACATTTTAAAATATACAAAGTGCTATGTGCCTTTATCCAATTTGTCACAGGCGGATTGCTCATCTCGGTCGAATTAGTTCACAAAGTGAGGTACAATTGACGCCAATTTTCCCGTACACTAAAATCGAGATACGCACATATATAACTCCGTATTTCAGTATTTTTTCAAGGGCAAAGTCGGGTTATACCTACAGTTAGTATCACATAAAATTGAAATGTCGTAAAAAAAGCCAAGATATAAAAACAGATAATATTCTTAACTTAAAGTTTTATAACCCGTCAATTATTCTCTTTAATATTAACAAATCAACGTTGGTTCTGTATTTTGCCGAACACAAATTTGATTTGTTTCACAATTGGGTCAGAAAGAGTAAATACAAATAGTGCGCTGACATAGTGACATCCTCTTAAGAGGTGGTCTGACGACTACCTTCCATATTATGTAATTTGCTAATACCACAATTGATTAACATTAAGTATATCGACTACACCAATATTATAGGTGGGTAGTAGGTACTAATGTATAACGAATCAAATTCCAATTATTGCGATAGAGTAACAACCAATCATAATACAAGTAATCGCATGATTATATTATATTAACATAACAGAGAATATTACAACTATAATGACAAATTTAACACATCAAAAGAGAAAAATGTAAAAAAAATTATAAAATTGTGAAACCACCATAACAAATAATGCAAATAAATAAATCGTCTAGTTTCGAGATAAATATGTTATAAAACGCTCGATTTAGTTTTGAAATGTATTCAAACAGTCAATAAGGATAAACGCATTTGGGTTTGCAAGGCAAAACGAAATAAAACACATTTTTTCGAACTATATACAATAATATACTTACCTATTCGGTTACACAGACACAAGACGTCAATCGAAATTGGAGTTGAAATAAACCGAATTTAATATGTAAACAAATACTTTCAAATAATTTAATGTCACGTAATAATATAATATACCTATACAATGCGAACGAAAAACCCATAAAACGTTGAAAGATATATCGCGATTCATTAATTAAAAAATCAACGAGCAGATCGTTGGTACCTTGACGGGCTTGAAGAATGCTATTATATTGGTATACGTATATTCTTATATATTATTGTAATAAAAACACTATAAACCTATAGTTGGAGAGCCATAAAAAGCAGATTTTGAGCAAACGAGATATTTAATACGATTTTATATTTTATCAAGTTCTAAACGTTCATCCTATTCACAATGTCGCGTATGTCTCATTTGCGCAAACGCATAATAAATTCTAATCTGTTTATAGTAACAACGAATCAAGTCCAGCGCACGTAACTGTATATTATTTTTATAATATAATATATTATATACATTATACGTACAACTTGATATACTATTAAAATCAAACCTGTTGATTACAGTGGCAGTACAATAATAAGACATTCTAATCCCAATATTGTCCTTGTTTTACCTGTCAATTTTAAATTCTGAGTAGAGCTATTATATACATATTAGATTAATTATTTGATATTATGACTTTTCATAAAGTAAAAAAGCATAAAAATGTATGCAACACCCTTGTTGATTGGAAATTGTGTATACACAATTGAACATTTTTTTTCAATTCCTCAAAAGTTTTCAAAAATCGATAAAAACGTCAAAAGTTGTGACAAAATGTAAAAAACCACCGAAATACCTCTTGGAAAAATGTCTTGTTAAACATTTATTCCAAAAGCAACTATATATGTTTATAAAATAAAATGTGTTATTTGTTTACCCTGCAGCACCGCAAATCAAAATAAGTAAACAGTATTCGATTGCAAAGTCATTTGAAACAGACATCATGTTTTATGACTAGAAAATTCAATGAAAAAAATATTATACTCGCTTTTAGGTACAATGTAGAAATGTCATGAGAATGAATGAATACTGTACATATTTTATAAAAACTTGATTATTATTTTACGATAAAGATAAAAGTTTTTTTTTTCAACTTTTCTGACGCGCTCATAATATACGTGGTAAGAGATTTTCCCTCCGATCACAAAATTCCCCGGCGGTGATTTCTGGGGAATGACTAGTTTTTTATATTAGTTACTCATTAAAGGTCAAATAGTGTGAATTTAAAAATTCCGCAAATTCTTTTGTAGAGTATGTCACGTCACACGTATCACGGTGAGGTTTCTCATACCACCGATTAGCACGTTTTTTTATAGCCTGCAGTTCGCATATAATATGTTTTGTATAAAAAAAAATGAAATGCGGGTACATATCTGTTGATAAAATGCTTGATTTCCTAAACGGCGTCTAAATTGAACCAAACAGTTTTATAAATTGAACTCGCACAAATGCTCGTTTCATATTATATTATAATATATACATAATATTATTATAGTCTGTTTGAATTCAAATTTGTTTTCTAAAACACTCACAAACGAACTGTAGTTTCAAATAATTGTTAAAAAAAAAATTCAATACCTACACTTATGGTAAAAAATAATTTGGAAAAAAATCAAATTGTGAAAATAATTGAGTTTGATAAAAGCTATTGATTGTGACAAACACGATGAACGGCTCCGTCGTGGATCGCTGTTTAGTACCTACGTCACACTATTACTATCGTGTATAGGGGGCTTAAGGGCGATGGGATTTTTATAATAATACAGGTGTAACGATAAAGTAAATATAAAACTGCAATCATACTCCGCACGCCGCCGTAGTCGGGCAATGATTTATATATACATGCAGATTTATGTTACTGTAGTGCGGATGAGCACACATCGCGACAAGCCGAAACAAGTCAACTTGACAGCATTTATTTCTGCACATAATCAACGGTATTCGTGTGTCGAAGAGAATTTTATTCTATATAAGCGTAGTAGAATCGTTTTTCGAAAAAACTCCAGCGAGCTAGTACCTTTATTGCTATATTATTATATACGTCATAATATACCTACTCATAAATATACCCACATATCAGCATATTATATTATATGCTCACACGGCATATACCCACGTTTAAACACATTCTGGTATCGCTATATTATATTATGCGCACACGAATAATAATATATTATTATCGTATATTCGTATGTATGACAATAATACAACATGGGTACGTTACACAACCTATAACCATATACTCGGTTCCCTGACAATTTTGTTGTCTACACTGTACGCGGGAAAAACGTTAAAAATCATCGCATCGTCTCTTTTCCGTCACACGACCGAAGAGGGTCGTCTGCTTTCGCTCGTCTCCTTATTTTGGCTAAAAACGTGTGCACCTATATCAAACGATTACACGCGTGATGATGTATAGATTTTCGAAGACGACGGCGGAAATATGTCACTCATACGTTTCTTTATTTACATATAACTGCACGTCATATATATATATATATAAAGTATTATTTTTATTATTATTCCCCACTGCAACGTACATATAATATTACTATTATTATTTTATTAAAATGTGTGCGATACAAAACGACTTTCCGCAACTCGTTATAAGCAAGCGCTCGCCTCACCGTAAAATCGTGTGGCAAAATGCCGAAGTCTGCAGACGTCCCGCTAAGTAAAATACTTAAGCACACGCGTACATAATATCATACGTATATACATAATAATAATAATATATAATACACATTGCGCATTTGTAAGCTCACCGCCGCCGCCGCCATCTCATCTGGAAGTAGCGCGACTCCTCTTTCCCGGTCATAATATATATATATATTATGTTTGAATGATAATATCATATTATTATTATTATTATTATTATTATTATTATTATTATTATTATCATGCTGCAGAGAAGAGGCCTGCACGACAATAATATAACGTTGTCGTCTAGAGCTCCGAAGAGTCGCAGCTTCAACCACCAGACGGCAAAGAGACCGTTTGCGGCACGGCTCACTGACCTGGAAACGCCGCCGTTCATTACATATTATTATCATTATTATTATTATCACTTTTATTATTATTATTGTTATGAACTTTTGTATAATATGTGTATAGTGTGTGCGTGTGCAAATTTTATATACAAGTCACAATTCGCTGTAATTTACGTGTACACGCGTTACGATTTATTTTTCACTGCACGTGTTGTATCTGCGTATATATATGTGTGTGTGTGTGTTTATTATAATACTGCAGTAATAATAATTATTAATTACACGAGAACGCCGCCGTCAGACGGACAACAATAAACACGACCTCGTATATATAATATATATATTTATAATAATATAATGCTCATACGCGGAGGTAATAAATTATAATTACAGTTTTATTTTATACCAGAGAAAATAATATATAACAACTCTTCAACCCTGTCGCGGTAAACAACGGTCGGTAATTTCATTACCGCGTATCGTATTATTATAGGTATGCAATATTATACGTTATATAGTAGTCTAGCCGTATAGGTAGGTAGGTACCTATCGCATATTCATCGTCGACTTTTGTTTTACGTTAATTTCTCGCTCGTAATAATATATTTGCCCACCTATTACATAGACACATATAAATATATTATAATGCGCCGCTATATGGTATACTCACGCGGAACACAATATTTCGTGGTGGTTTTTATTGCCATCGTCGACTACCCTCGGCCACCAGAAATCATATTTATATACGCACACATTACGGAATCGTAATAATATGCACATACGTAATACACCGGTAAAACGCAAACAATTTCCCTCCGAACATATTATTCCACTTGGCCGTGTGTATCTATCGCATTTACATAATTGCATGGCGTGTGTATGGGAATTACAGCGGCGGACCGCATAACGATCGCGAAAAACCGTCTGTGGATATATAATACTATATACCTATATCTTCTATATATATATGGTATATTATACCGATTGCGAAAATGTCTTGGCATAGGTGAAACGAAGACCAAACGGCCCGTCGAATAATATCGACTATACCGATTATATTATATTTTAATATTGCAGATGTCATCGCGACTTAATTTTACAACCGCAGTCCATAACCCTCACCTCGGTTGTTGAAAATGAAGTTTCAACGACATATTAAATTTCATATAATTTTCTTTTTTTTATAGCCAAGTTTCTTAGCCCTCAATTATATTTTTAACATAAGTATCATTATTCCATATTTTGTTCTATATTTGAACATAAGCGGAAATTTCTGGGGAGCCAACATTTTTAACATCAGGATCAGAGGGGGTCTTCGATGCCACACATTTAAAAATTTGTCTGTTTGGGGGGGGGGGGGGGCTAAAAAGATATTTGAAGGGCTAAGACCACCCAAACCCAACCGCCTCGATTTCCGCCAATGTATTTAAACACTTTAAGTTCACGATAAACAATGACAAGGCGTCAGCCACTTACTACATAGTCACACGTGTATTTTAAAGCTTAAACTAAGTAGTATTTAATAAAATAAATATGCCAAATGTGATAACACTGATAACCCTGAAACAAACCACCAACATTTTAAATTTTATCGTAATATTATCATAAATAATAACAACTCTGTCAGTTTGATGTTTATAATAATATCCAACTCAATTATTTAAGATTATTGATTCGTGATTGACTACAGAATACAAACATTTTTACTTATTCGATTAAAAACAATTACTTTGGTAAATATCATGATGTTTTTTTGGGAAATGGTAACAACTGTTATTACTATTTTATAAAGTATAATAAAATAACAATATATTATTATGATCTTACTCTACCTCGACGTTTATATGTATATTTGTCTTGTGAACTTTTATACCATTTTTCCCGATGTCTTTATTGATATAGTGTTTCTTTTTTAGTTGTAAAAATGCAGTTTATAAATAGAAGCTGGAAAACCGTTAACGTTCTCATTATAATATATATGTATATATTTTGTATATAACGAACTGTGTCGCGTCGGTTCCCGTGCAGAGACAATTTAGCCAAAAGGCCCAGTTCCCTGTCACATCACTGCACACATAGGTAATCGTTTGGAAAATACATTTGAACGTTTATAATAAATAATAATTTAAATATACCGGACGATAGAGACTGCAGCACAAGTGTTTGAATATTGTATAATACGTGTGTACAGGGTGTCCCAGTGAGATTTGCCGTTTTAAATGGCCGAGAACCGGGAGGAGAGGACCTAACTCCAAATCTACGGTGTCACTATTATTTACCTCAGTGAATCCTCACGAGACACCCTGTGAACCAAATTAAAAGGACAACCGAGTAATGTAATTTATTTTCACTGTCCTATTATGTAGCTTTAATTTACTTGGGTAAAATATATTTCTAAAAAGAAAACAAATTTTCATAATTTTTATTATGCATAAAATCCCTATAGTTCGAAAGCCGCTTAATTCGAGTTCAATTCGACTGTACATGGTTGTATACCTAATGTCCTAATATATTAAAACCGTGCCACCTTCGTACATTCAGAATGTGTGTCTTTTTAGACTATAAATACTACACATCCGATTCAATTAATCTCGTCGGCGCATTGTGCGTACTCTGAACAAAGATAATAATATATGGATTAATGTTTCCACTGCGAATTATTACTATCCGTCATCGGTTCGAACACACGGGGGAAAAAAGACGACCGAAAGCATTGATCGGTTTCGAATGATCACGGTAGGTACACATAATAATAATAATAATATTATAATGCTTTTTTAACGAGAAAATGATGAAACTCGCCGGAGAAAAAAGTCCGTAACGAGTTTTACGTATAATACATATTACTTTTGTATATACTATATAATAAAATATTTGTCAAACCAAACGACGAAAGCGTATAATAAAGTCTGTGTGTGGTAGCCGCTAACTGTGGTAGTGATAACTGCTGGTGTAGGAACAAATTTACAAATCCCCCCCCCCCCAATGAATGCATGTCGTCCTTGTACCTACTGACTTTTAGTACGAAAACAATTTTACAATAATATCATACCATTTATTCGAATGATTCGATTTTAATCGTTGTCGGCGTTACGCACTGTATAATATATGTTATACGGTACATTTATTATATACGTACAGAAACAACAACAATATATTATAGTTTATAATATATCTGTTGAGTTGTCATAGAGCAATATAGCAGTAATAATATTATCATAAAATTCGTAATATCAACAATATAACGACGCGGTAACGAACGGTGTTGGGGGAAATTAAACCACATTAAAAAACGGGCGCTCGCGAATCGAGGGAGAAATATTCCGAACAGATTTCGGCGTCACATTCGCCGCCGGTCGTCGTGGAATCATTAATAATAATAATATTATTTTTTATTTTTATTCATTTTTTTAATCACCGAAAATTGTTTCGCTCAACACAGACTCGATAAATTCGGACGACGGTGTAAAATATATTATAATATTTTCGCGTACCTCTACACATCCATCATAATATATAATAATATTTTCTACTCGGCTTATATGTAGGTATAATACTATAATTAAAGATCCGTCGCCGGGAAACTGCAGCGTACTGCGTAATAATAATATTTTACAGAGGTCACCGAACACGTTCTATTTTTCACGAGTTATTAATTCTGACGGTTAAAAAACAGAAGCGTCGACGTATAATTAATTAATATTAACCGACAAACATACAATATTACCTGTAAATAACATATACAATGTATAATAGTAAATATATGCACTGACATATGAGTATACACTTCGCTGTCGCCGTTATACCGTTACCTAAGCATATATGCCGCCCTTTTACTCCTGTTCCTCACGACCACACTTATAAGCAGTGGTGTAGTGGGGCGTATACGCGGGTATACGGCGTATACCCACTTCTCTGATTTTCTGTAAGTGCGTATACTTATAGAATAACACATGATACGCGGGTATACGCGTACGGGAATGCATTTATTCTATAAACCAATTTGATAAATAATTTTCGATTAATAAATAAAAATGTCCAAGAAACCTTATTGGTGTGACGATTTTCCAAAAAACTAAAATGTTTAATTATTCATTTCTAGGAGTATGATTGTAGACTAATGAGGCTCAATTGCGGCAGGGTAGTAATATAGTCTCTAGTAAATATAAATATAAAAATGATAATATCGTAGTACATAGGGGGGGGGGGGGCAGAGCCCCCCACGTTAACATATTAAGTTCATTTAAGCGTATACTCACTAAAAAAATTACGACTACATCACTGCTTATAAGTCATATTATGATATCTGTTTTAATGTGTATATTATTATACGTGCCTTCGACTTTTTTGGTTGCATCACACCATTATATAGATCATACATCAGATATCATATAGATATCGATGTCAATATAATAGTTATCAATTAATTAATTAATTAATTATAATAATATGATGAACGTTCGGCAGATACATGATAGGGTATAAAATATATGTACGATGGAATAGATATAGATGTCGTGTGCAACACCACAATAATAATGGATACAGTTGTTTCATATTATAATAATATTATTATTATTGTAGTCTCGTTATTTGTTGTTGTTAAGACCTACTTAAATCGTGAGTATGGGCGTGTGGGTTGCGGGTGTAAAATCGTTAATGATAAGATGCGAACGATAGATTTATCTGATTTTGTAACACCATATGCAGCGAGTAATATTATTTAAATGTAATTTATTACTATATTAATATACGCCTGTCGCCTACATATTATGGTGGATGTTTTTAAGGTCCTAGTTTGCCAAACTTAACACAATATTCGTACAAAAATCAATATCGTTGATAAAACAAATTTAGTCTTGTCCCGATGACCTATATACATAATCCTCCCCCCCTCAACACACACACACACACACCCGCACACTCATACAACAACATCGAATTTTCAAGCTTGAGGCTATTAAGACTATGCATGCAATATAATATTATTTAGTATTTGTATTGTATTTGTATTGTATTTATATTGTATTTACAAAATGTAAGTTCGTTTTTCTGATTCCTAATTCTGCTGCAGGTCTGCCGAGACCGAACTGTAAATATAAAAATATAAAATGTAAATGTAAGAAAAGAAAGTTGTGGATATATTTTATTTACTGTGCACATTTTATTTTGTTTTGTTTTACATTTGTATTAATTATTGAACATTATAGTTCGTTAAGCGCAATGCATTTGATTTATTCGTATAATAATAACAAATAACAACATATATTGTGAGCGAAAAATGTCATACGCACATTTACTAGTGGGGATATGGTACTTCAACTTTATAACACGCGGAACAGACCACTAGCAGCTAGTGATTAGTTATTAGAAATTACGTGTTAGGCCCGAAAGTGATGAATTAATAAATCATCTCGTTGAGAGGAACTCATTGACTGGTTGCCTAACATATTATAATAAGTATTTTATTTCAAACAATGCAATAGTATAAAACTATAATAAATCAATTTGAAATTATCGGATATTAAAATTTTTATTTTTGTATTTTCTTAACCGGGACTTGAATTTGAAAATGTATTGTATGTACGGTCCAATATTATATTAGTTTTGTTCATATTTGGAAAGCAATAAATCTCACCGAAGCTTGTAACTTGAACAAAAGATTTATTTCAGTACAAGTCCTTTAATTTTTGTATATAACCGTCGTACGTCGAATAAAGTGTTTCCGTGGCAACAGATTCGGAGGAAAGAGGTTAAATCCATTGTACATAGCTTTTAATGCGTGTTTGTCTCTCGAAAATAATAGGAGTTCTACGATATAACGTACACAAAGCACAATATAATAAATCAACTTCGGTTTTCCTCTTTTTCTATTTGATAGTCGTATAAAATACTTGGTATTATGTATACATTTAATAGGTAGTAAAAGTAAAATATAGTAAATACTATCCTATAAATATTTTACTGTTAACCAAAAAACCACTGCCATTGTACTCATTATATAATCTTAAAATGTGGTAATTATTATTACAACAATTACAGCGCTTAAATACCTTAAAAACAAAATAATAACAATGATTAAGTTTGTGTTTGTGCGAGTAACGTCGTATGTATACAATTTATGACACCGAAATATTAAAAATGCAATCGGGTGCGTCACATGGTTCGCTTTTCTGTATGGTGTATTGAATTATTTTATAGATGCACCAATGATTGTTCACAATTGATTTTATACTCGAAACGAAATAATCCTCTTCTTGAGTGCCGGACTGTATACTTTGCGTCTCTGCCCATAGGCTATAGTTTCCAAAAAGAGGAATAACATTAATTCAAACGATCATTATCGTCTTATATTATATTATCAGTTTTAGTTTAACTGCAATCTTCTAATGATAATTGTATTTCTATGTTAGGTACTATTCTAGAGTACCCGAAATTCGGATCAATTTAATAAGTAATGACCCACTCACTCGATGTAGTATGCGTAGGGCATAATATCCTGTATTTTCGTCCTATTTCGTTTCAGCTACTAAGTTTATAAATAATACATAATTTCGACGAAATAACTCCTTAGGCATAGTAATAGTATAATGTGCATAAAAATATGTATTTTTTTTTAGATTCGGTTAGTTCTTAACTTTTTGAGTTTATTTAAACTATTAAAAACGTATAATAATATACGTTATATTATAGTATAATTTATATATGTATACTTACATATTCAACCGTGTATGCAATTATAAAGAATGTCTATTTAAATTAACGAGACAAATTATAACTTACATTTATGTAAACTACACATTTTATGACTTCATTTAAATTTTTTAATTATTTTTAGTCAAATACCTCTTAGGAATTTTTGATCATTCTCTTTCAAGTTAAAAAATAAATCATTATATATTCACATAACGTGTCCGCGTGTTTTAAAATGTTAATCAAAGTTTAAGAGATAAAAAATATTAGTAAAACTACAAATGAGATAATGTATAACGACCCCCTCCCTCCGGGATAATATAAATATATTATGAAACAAATCAAATTTACTAAGATTATATTTTTATTTGAAATCAATAAAAAAAAAAGAGTCAAAATATTATATTGAACATTTTATAGTGTATAGATAATTCTTATATAAACATTCGGTGATAATGTCATATATCTACGGTCATTATTTATACTTACCAAAAATAAAATTCAATTTTGTCAAAAATTTGCTTTGCGAAAAAAAATCCTGTTTTTCCTGACGCGTTTGAAAAATATTGAGAGTTTTTTTCTTTTGGCCTCTTCAAAGTACCAACTAGATTCACTTTTCTATCAGAAAAGATGCTGATGAAGAAAATCGGAGCTATTTTATTACCCTAGATAACAGAAACAAAAAAATTTTAAAAAGTGTGTGAACCACTCTGTGCAGTAGGTGTCGAGTGGGTCACTTTCATAGATGTGTTAAATTTGAATTCAATGATATAAAATCAATGTATACCTACGAAAAATAATACTGAGAGAAGGAAGGATCGTAGAGGTCGAGGGTAGGGCAGCCTTAGGGTTGCTCACCTCTGGGCAAACAGACCTAATTACCAGTTACAAGATTCTAAGCTGGTGGGTAATGGAAACCAGACTGTCAAGACCAGGTTTCGCCACCTGAATTCAGTTCAGAGGGTCTTGGAAACTGATTAAGACTGATCCAGAGTTCGGTACTGTAATAATTAGATCTGTGGACCAAAGGCCAAGAATAACGTTAAACCCATCGGTAATTTTCGATTGTACGCCTCTCAATATACCGATGAACCTACTCAGATGCACTTTAATAACAGTATTATCTTGAGCTTTCTTCAATGAAGTAACAGAGATAATAGTGTATGAAAAAAGTATACCTCTGATATGTACACAGAAAGTAATAATGGAGGAACAAAATTATGCAGAAAACCTGTTAGAGATAGAAAAATATTACGTAAGCAAAAAAAAACAGCTATTGCTATATCCTACATCGGGTGATGGTATACAATCAAGTCTAACAGAAAAAACACAAAAAAACATATTATAGACGCTTATAATGGGTAACTGTTACTGCAGGGTAAATGTCGGCTTTCAAAAGACAAGTCAAGATTTTCTCAGATGGGTATTAAAACAGATTTAGAGTGTTTGAGACTATGTGCAACGGTCTCAGCTGTTTTTATTACCGACCAGAAGCTTGTTACTTTTTAAAAAGTTGTTTTAATTCGTCTGATTACCTTTACAACGCACTGCCGCCCTGAAGTTTCGTCTCTTTTGTGTGTACGATACTACTAGACGGTAACACACACGTTTATGGTTGTTGTTGTTGTGTCATTATCGTTGATTATTATGGCAATATGTTGTAGTTTTTGTCATTGTTCATGATGTTATAATTACAAGAGTGTGTCCTTCGTTGCACCGAAATCAAGGTGTTTTCGTGAGTGGAGTCTGTACCAGCCAGGAGCCAGTACTCCTGTCCACCTTCATCGGCGATCAATCATCCTAAAACCGATGTATCAATGTGGTACACTTTATTGGCCAAATTTTGTGAAACCATTTTATTTATGCATATTTATACCTACGAAAATTATATTACTACATTTTGTTAATTTGTGATTGTCACTTAGTTTGTCCTCCCGTCCCATTATTTGTTTATTCTTTTGTATGTTTAACTATTTTTTCAATACGGTTCACTATACAATGTTTTCAAACAATTTCATGTAATCCTTTTTCCAACCAAATTTCTTTTTTTTCTTTCATCTATCCGGAATTATATAACATAAAAAAAAAAATTTTAATACATTTCTTTTTTTTCGGGAATCGGGATGGTAATATACTGATATCATACAGCTCATATTCACTACGAACTATGCAGGTAATAGGTACTTAATATGCCTAATTATTGATATAACGTAACATAATATGAACAACTGCTTTAGATCGTCGTGAGATAATGGATTTTTCTCAAAAGTCATAGACTGTAAACACTGTAGTCTAAATCGTTTAGGCGTTTAGGCATATATAATAGGTACTTGATATTAGTGGACTTCGTGTGGTAAAGGAGGATCCGGTATTAAATAAATATTGTGGTAAACAAAAGTGTTGTTTTAATTACTAAGGTCACACTCCCTGACGGAGCGGAGGTGACGAAGACAGTTTTACATAGGCATCACGCTGAAATACGTCAGATGTTCGTGAGACATCCTGTACACATGGGTAAACACGTAAAGACGTACCAAAATACTAAACGTACGATGTGCTTTATTAAGTAGCACTCTGTGTGTTATGTGTGCACAAGACCACGTATATTGATGGCGTATACAGTAGGTAGCTATATACCATATTATATCGCACACTCGGCTACCCCTGCAAACACTCAAAAAAGCTAAAAATGTGCCCCGCTATCCGGTCCACACACTCGTGTTTGTTAACGTCCCGAGTGGGAAAACGAATATTATGAAAGGGTTAAAGTGGCCTCTCCAGTCCCACTTGTGTCACGCCTCTGTATATTATTGTGATGCAGTGGTGCGACGAATGCAAACTGAAACCCTAGATGTTATAATAACCAGGACGCTCGGAACCGAACACACGCATAATATATGACATATTCATATGCATACATACAAAGTACAAAACAGGCATTATACCTATGTTCTTTTGTAAGTATAATTCGCAGGTAAACGTTATAATTGCATACTGTTATATTGTATAGTGTGTAAATTGCAATGTACGCATAGGGTCTTCGTAAACTAATTTCACACGAGGCCTTTTGGGTGGTAATGCTGACTGCTGAGTAATAATCAATCATTATCGTTTATACGATGAGTATAGTTTAAAGTGTTTAAACACGTTACTCTTGTTTTACTCGTCACTAGCGTTGCTGAAGCACGATTGTGCATTTTTCCTGTTTGACCAGACTAATTACCACACGATTGAGCCTCGATCTCTTTTTACCTGATAAAATCACAACACGATTGCTCACCAAATGATATGTGTTTAATATATATATACAATTTATATACAATTTATATTTTTGTACAGGCTGATTTTTTAAGCATGCTCACCCCTATTTTTTTTCTTCAATAGTACATTTAATCAAAACTCTGATTTTTTTGTACTGCTTAAGGAGTGTTTCGTGGTGATAGAAACGTCTATTTTCTAAGAACCACCCTTTTTTACTGAAAATTATTTAGCAAATTTTTTTTTAAACATTTTGATGTATCTAAATCAAAATTCTAATGAGCAGTTTTTGAGTTATAAAATGGTTTATACTAAGGATAATAATCCTTAAAAATTAGTTTAACAAAAATATAAGCTATATGACCTAATATTAGATGTTGTATTTATTATCCTTGGACAAGTTTTACAAATGATTTATATAGATATAAATCAATAGTAATTAGTAATTACTAACATTTTCAAATCATCTAAGCCTTCATATCTACTTAACTCATTACCATAGACATATTATCCTTAGTACACAAAGTCAAACAATTCAAAAACTAGGTAGGTACTCGTTTGAATTTTGATTTAGATACATCAAAATCCTCAAATAAAATATCTGCTGAATAATTTTAAGTGAAAAGAGGGATTCCTATTTTAAAAGCCGAAGTTTGTACTATCACAAAATCATCCTTTAGTAGTACGAAAATCTCATGAATTCGAAAATATGGTCTTTAAGTGTATTTAAAAATTCCAAAACTCAGAATTTGAATATATTTATAATTTAAATAAAAATAGGGTGACCATCACGCTTAAAAAATCACCTTATATAGTAAAAAAAAAAACATTATTTGATTATCACATATCATATTTTAGTACGCAATCTTGTTGTGACCTAATCAGGTAAAAAGGGATCGAGGCGCAATCGTGTTGTATAATTTGTCGTATCAAAAAAGGAATAGTGTGCAATCGTGTTGCAGCTCACAACTCACTAGCGGTCACCTGAAAATAATAAAAAAACCAAAAATATTTAGATCATAACAAACAACGTTCCGAATTTCCGATATATATTTATTTTATTTACTTTTATTCAATATTATAAGATAATAAAACATATAAGAACTGAACTCGGAACCAAGCAACATCCTCCAACTATTCGAATTATTTTCAAAAACCAACAGTCGAATATTATACAATTATAAAATAATAAATATATAATATACACCTAACACTAATAATAATTTAACCTCATGTTATCAAAAACCAATTATTTTTTCCAATAATCTCAGATGCAGAGATAGCTTATAATAATAATAAAAAAAAATATGTATGTACAATATGTAATTTGTTTACACACGTCATATAAGTGACATACAAATATACGCAGTAATATACCGTTCAAATCTTAATACGTCTACAATATATTGTGATACATATATTTAACAACTGAATATTTCAAAACAAATTGATAATATCGAGTAGGTATACTACTTATGTATTGAGATTTTTTATTTTAAAAACGGTTTAACACTTAAACTCTGATTGATTATCGGTACTTTAAACGCGAATACATAGCAGCGGATACAAATTGAAAAATACCATACTTATCTACCTCAAGATCAGTGTCGCATACTTGCATCGCATAATATTATATCCTTTATAAATTATGTGTTATTATTATCATAATAATAAATACTCGGCGGGCGCAGGACTGTTAAATTTCACAAAGTTGCGTAATTTATAAAATGTGTGTATTTGTGTTGGCGGTGGTGGTGGGTATATATTATGCTTGAAATTATAAATTCATCGTTCCTGCTCCACAACATTATTTGAAATTTATATTAATATATAGTACGAAAATATAAATATTTAAGACTCTGGAGGGTGAGTGGTCGGTACTGTAATGGTAAAAGATCCTTCACGCAATCACTTTGTTTAATATAATATACGAGTACTTAACATAACATATCAATATTAAAAAGTTAAAATGTAGGTAGTATATGTATAATAGGGTACCTATTATTCATTTTTGTATTATTATTATGGCACAATTATAAAATGTTATAGTGATATAGGAATAGTGTACCAATAGGAAAATATTAGTTATTTTACCTTGCTGGATGTAATGAGGCAATCAAAAAAAAAAAAAAATTTTAATAATTTAAAATTCGAAAAAATATTATAACCTATATAAGTACATATTTCATTTGTATGCGCTCAAACTTTCACTATATATACCTACAAGCATAATAATTAAAAATAGTTTAAACTTTAAAAATGTGTATTTGATAGAACGCGGTGTGTAAATACGTAATACTTATACAAATCATTAATAAATGAAAATTGTAAATCAATGTGATTTGGATTCGGATAATGTACTGTTAGAGACAAAGACCTTGGGTTCAATTCCTGCTTTGTGCAGGGTTCCGTTTCAGTTTTTAATTAGAAACGACCGAATTCAGCTGATTCAAATATGTCCTCAACCAATACGCACTTCCATAAATTAAAATTAGTTACAGACAGGGTACAGTATTATGACTGAGTAACCACTATAGTTCTCTCGCTGAATTCAGGATCTAAAATTAACGAATTGATTTGTAATTTTTAACTAACTGTGTGTAAGACGTATAATAATATAATAATATGATAAGAATGTAAACGGTATAATCATCGGCAATAACATTCGCGAATCGCAAATTTGTTTCATTCCGACGTCGATGTATATGAATAAAAAAAACAATAACAATAGAGACGTAAAAAAGGCGCTACGTTTCAGCGAACGCCCCCCCCCCCAGCGGGACACTGTATTCTTCTCTTTGCCGGGAAAACGTTGACCTATAGTAACTATTATAATAAAAAAAAAATATATTTAATCTGGTTCCGAGAAAAAATAATTGTTTTCGCTGTATACTTGACGGCAAGGTAAGACTCTACCTACGATTTAGTTCGGTTTTAAATGCGTAAATAAATAAAAACGTAACGTTACCTACTCGTATATAAAATCAAATATATCGACGTGTGTTCTGCGCAATAACAAAAGTATTCCCAATCCCACTGCGATGCCCCCTAGGGTAAAAGAGGTTTTTGAGGTAAAGAAACCGACCCACATATTATAATATGCACGCACGTGCGTTCCTTCCACGTGACTCTATGTTATATTATTATTGTATTATAAAACATACATAATACAGTCGGAGACTGCGCGGTGCACGTGTATGTTATAATATTATACTTGCGGAGACAAATGATAATAATATAGTATTATAATATACCTACCGCTCGGACGGGAATAGTTTTGAACATCTAAATAAATGAACATAAGCAACAAAAATACCTGCTCACCCCGTCGCGAGCACGTTATTTTGTACTCTCTCGTGCCGTATACACAAAATCCCGAAAATCCCAAAAATTTAGGCGTCGGCGATCTCCATTATTATACTTATAATAATAATAATACACTCGTTGGGTATTCATCCGGGCCAGGGAGTCGGACCCCGAAGAGTGATTATTACACATCGCGACACGAGGTCATCGGTTCACGTCGGTTTCGTTCATTATAGTAATAATATTAATAATAATATCGCCGTAGACACCTGAACTTCGTGCAGTGCAGTACTGCTCTACAGGTAATTATACACGGCGTGCAGGCGATAACGGTGACGTCATAATATTTATACCGGAATGCCAGAATGATAAAACATAGTGTTTAAAGACCCGAGAAATATATATATTTTATACGAGAGCGTGTACGACGTGAAACCTATATAAGTACTTGTGTGACTGTGTGAGTTTGTGCGTATTGTCTCTGCAGTGGTTTTTTGCTGCTATATCCACCGCAGAATTTTTCCTATCCATCCACCCGCCCCCACCCCCCTCCATAATAAATTGACAAGTTATCGCCGACCACTTGAAAAGGTTTCAACGCTTTCAACTTTTTCGTAGGTACTTTCGTTTTACATCGACCAAATATTAGCTTATAATAGATTGATATCAAATAATTGTTTAGCCAAAACTATAATCGATGGTTAACAATGAGTATGAGATTAGTATGAGCCTTTTTTTAAATGTCAAAATATTTGGAATAAAATATATTATTCAAGGACCATATAAAGTGAGTATGGCTCTCTCAAAAAATGACTACGGAGATATTTGTATGAGTGATAATACTCCGAAAATCCAACTTTATTTTATGGTTCTCTAACATTGAAGTGGTGACATTTTGTTTAGAGTTTCCACCGGCCGTTGACCGATATCTTGTTTTCATTGTTTGGAGTGTGTTTGCCGAAACGGACATTATTCGATAATATTTGAAGTCGCATTCACGCAATTGCGACTGCAAAGGGGTGTTTCAAATTTTGTGTCACGAAACTGGCGGGGATTTCCTGGGAATTTCGAATAATCCCTGACATCTTTGTCGCAATTCAACAACGAACACGGACATACATATATTACGTGTTATGCGCGTTATCGTCTAACGTTTTTCTCCACTATTTGACATATACGCACGCCCCTTTACAGACTTTTTCACTTCTGGGCGGTGCGGCGGCAGCACGACGGGATTATTTTTTTAACGATTTTTCATATTGTCAATGCCTGCAATCGAAAAAAGCAGATATTTACACTAGTGTAAAGAGATAAATAGGTCAAGATTTGTAGCGGATTTTCGGTTTTAACCCGTGACATACAACATACCTATTATACTATTAAATTTATATAAATGTACATTGACAAGCCTGCGAGGTAGCAGAGATCATTGGGATATTATTACAACTATCGGTCGAATTACGGTTTTCTCATTACACAGTGGTGTGTATCATTGCCTGATTCATGATTTTGTTTTTGTAGAAAATCTCGATAGTCGTAATCGTAATGGTTACCGAACAACGTTGTCAATTATTTTCTCATACAAGCTCGTATTAACAAGTGTTTGTTGACGGTTCTTATAAATATTTGTAGAAAGTTGTATGGGCCGCATTAAAAAATAAAATAATGTAAAGATTCGAAAACTCCGTAAAAATATACACTCTTGCCATCTTACGATGAAACTGGTTTAAGCGACAAAAAGAGAGTAAACAAATTAATAAAATTACGGATTTCGACTATTTATACGCTCGTGCAGGTGCAACACCTTTTCCACGATTTCGCTTTTATTTTTTTAAATTATTATCTCTTAATTTATTGTATACATATTTTCACACAACATCAACTGTCCGCGATAGGCGAGTTCACGCGATTAAATTATCATCATTAGGCGTTCTTATCAATGTTATTACTGTCTTATACAAACTTTTGACGTCTAAAATTTATTTTTACTTTTTCAACACATAATAATGTAACAATCTGTTCTTTATTACTTATTTATAAATAATGGACTTTTGTTACAACAATATTACAGCGATAAGGGATGATAACCGATTTTATCGTATATACCTATGTCCTATACATTATCCAACGAAGCAGACGCTAAACAAAAAGGTTGTTATTAATTGACCGACAAAACTGTAAGACTTTGGGTTTAACGAATTTTAATTTTAAAAAAACATTTGATTCATTTATAAGTTGAATGTATTTTAATTGAAGTGATTTTTAACAAATTTGTATTTTCAGCAGAAGTATCATTGAACGCAAAAATTGGATTTTTATACCATAATATTGTTGTAATACAAAAAAATCAGTTTTTCAAAAACTAATATAACCGCTTCGAGACATACATAGTAAACTTGTACAACATGGTAAACTTGATAATGAATCAAAATATCCGTTCAGCCGAAGTCCTATAGTTTTGTCAGGCGATATTATAATTTATATCATTTTATTAAGTGCTTTGAAACTAGTGACCAAAATATCCATTAACTGTTCCACCTGTGCGTATGGAAGTGCGTTGGTAAAAAATAATCATTAATTTAGGCATACAGTCTAAGCAATTTTGAGAATACACTCACACGCCGACAAGTTACCAAAATAACGTAATGTTTATTTGCCTATATCTTTCCCCTTATATATGGCAGCAGTAGTCCCAAACCAACTACAGATATAAATAATAACGCCTGAAAAACGATACATCGATAACACAACGTTCGGGAAAACTGAACTCTGCTGTATAGGAGGTTTTGAGTATACCTCCGGCCACGTCACACTGTAATGGATGTGTTAAATTTAAATTCAATGATAAATCATTGCATATTAAGCCGATTCTGAGCGGAGACGATGTGTTAGCTAATCTTTGTTTCTAAAGATATTTTATAACTTACTTATTTATAATATCACAAATTAATAATATATTTTTCTGTTAGTATAGTTTGATATATTTTGTCGTTAATAAATTTAACTATTATTTCAATTATTCGAAAACTATGACTTCTCGTATAATTGTAGTTTTGGAATATCTACACACGAAATGTGTCGAATAGTCGTTTAAGTACCAATCTTGCAGACGAATATAAAGAACACAAAAAAACCACGCTTTCTTTAACACCAGCTGGAAAAACACGAGTATTATAATTTATAATAATTATTATTATTGCAGTATATCGTCAACAAAATATGACAATGTTTGTAAATCGTTAAAATTCTATGGCTCATGCATAATATTAAGTATACAACTGTTATTATGATTATAAATGAAATGTCTACAACTGTCGTCGTTTACATGTGTGGGCGCTTAGACTACTCAAGTATCAAAAAAGCTTAAGTGCCCGTGAGCGTGGGTGTTAAGGGTAAGACGAAAAGTATCTTACTAACTCTTAGAAATCCTTTATGAACAGGTTTCCGGTGTCTTAGCGCATCAGTATTGGGGAAGACGGGAACGCCGAAATAAATAAGTACATAATATAATTATGAACAATATTAACGATATGAAACAATAAGCCATAAATGGCTTTGTTCCAGTTTTAAAAAAAAGCCCTCTTAAACATCTAAAAGATTTTTTGTTGAATTTTTAAAACTATAATTTATATGCTTTATTTTATAATGTAAAAATTACTTTGTTGCGGTCGATACCGTCAGACCCAACTGCCAAGTAATAATTGTGTTTATCAGACATTGTGGCTATCAAAACGCACGTCTTGTAGTATTTTTGTCAAAAATATTTTCAAAGTCCCTCAAAACTTTTATCATTCATAATATTATAGTCGGTGTCTGCAACTGATTCGCTGTAGACCACAGCTACATCCCACTCCAAACCTTACTGTAATACCACTACATCACACGCCGCAAAAAAATACATTTTTCCGTTCATTGATTCGCCCCACAGGTGGCCGGCGTCAGCAACCTGGGTGACGCTCTGGTGCAGGCAAATGCCAAAGGATTTCCAGCGGACCTACTGTACAACGTGGCCGGACTGGAGGGCCGTTCGGGCAACGACAAGGCGCGACTGGCCGAGGCCCTGGAATCGCCGAAGGTGCAGCAGGACGCTCGGAAGGCAGCCGTCGAGTACGCGGTCAAGGACCTGCCGACGAGCCGCGAGAACACGGACGGATACTGCTCGTACTCGTGGCTAAGATGGTTGCCGTTCATGGACTGCGACCAGCAACCGGCCGAGTCCAACGAGGTCCGACAGGCTATTCAGCTGATCAGCAACAAGCGGAACTGTATGCGGTGAACAGGTGTCGAACGCACAATGGTACCTCCGTGACATTATAATATTAATAATAACGACAAAAGTATTGGCACGATTGTTTTTTTTTTTTTTTTTTAATAAAATATTGTTTGTTTATTTACACAAAATATGAAAACATATATTTTGTTCATTTTTTTGATGAAACATATCAGTCGTAGTGTATAAAATGTACAACACTGAACAGAATATTATGTTTTACCGTAAAATGTACAGGTATGCAACTATTTTGTACTAACAATAATTATTAACAATACATTAATACATAATATACATTTGCTTATAAACTACCACGAACAACTATAGGACTAGGCGACAATTACGGCTTATTAGAGAAAATGAAAACAAACAAAAATTTAATTAGGTAAACGATTAGCTCACAAAAACCAAAACATCGCATGTACTTAGAATACATTACAAAATATATTTTATTCTATGCAATAGTTATATACTTATACGACAAAAACAATTGAAAAATAGTAAAACAAAATCATATTAAAATAATTGTTAAAAAAAAAATGTCGAAATGACGCGCTATGTGAGATTAGTATATAACATAGTCCAAATTTAATAGCACAAGTCTCGCCCAGGATAGGTTAAGCAATCAAGTCGTTCTAAATTATTATTTACAATTATTCAACAACAATGATATGTGACATTTGAATAAATAATCGGGAGAGATAATACGTTTTAAGTAAAATCACGTTAAGGGAATAAAAACCTATGTGCTGCACCATTGTCCGAATACCGCTAATGCGCTAGACCTGCGTCCTTTGCCATCGAATAGAAAACTGACGATTTGTCTTGCAGCAAATTGGCAGGTGAGTCGTATTCGATCATGAAACCATTATCCAAAACAATGACCCTATACGGAAGCAACGAATTAAAAATATTAATTTTATTCAAAAACTATGTTCAAAATCTGTCTAGTTCAGTTACTTGTCAGAATCCATAATGGTGTTCAGACGATGAGCGATCGTCAATACTGTGCAGTCTTTGAATTCTGATCGTATAGTTGATTGTATGAGATCGTCTGTTTCCAAATCGATTGCCGCCGTCGCTTCGTCTAACACTAATAACTTAGTCTTTTTTAACAATGCTCTTGCCAAACACACCAATTGTCTTTGGCCCACACTAAAGCACAATAGTTAATGATATAACAAAGTAAATTATATTGTAATTCTTAATATTACATGAATATTTTTTTTAATAAATACGCTTGAAGCAACGATACATTTTGAATTTAAAAATAAATAATTATATTGACTAGGTATTTTTTTAAATTACCTAAGATTTTCTCCTCCTTCAGACACTTCATAATCCAAACCACCAGATAGCCCTACAACATATGCTTTTAAATGGGCAAGTGTTAAAGCGCTCCACAGCTGTGCGTCCGTATTACTATTAGTTGGATCCAAATTCATTCTCAATGTACCAGAAAACAATACTGGATCCTATCAAAAAAATTAAATTTGTTAAGTTTTTTTTTTTAAACCAATTTATAATGTCTAAATTATTGCCTGTGGAATAATTGTGAGACGGCTACGCAACGTGTGCAATCCAATATTAGATATGTCAACGCCATCGATAAGAATTGATCCTTCAGCAGCTTCGACGATACGGAACAAACTAAGAGTCAACGACGATTTTCCGGCTCCGGTACGTCCAACTATTCCTACCTAAATGTGTTTCATGTTGCAACTTTATATTACTGGCACATTTCTAATATTTCCCTACAATTACCTTTTGGCCTCCTTCTACTAATAAATCTAAACCTTTCAATACTAAATCTAATCCTTCGCGATATCGAACTTTAAGGTTCTTAAATTGAATTTCCCCTCTAGTTGGCCATTCTTTGAGTGGCTGAGTTGATGGTACTTCCCATGGAGCTTCCTAAAAAGTAAAAATAAATATGTTTATATATTATAGGATATATTAATAAATAATATTTTATTTAACAATACTTGAGGTGTTTCTGCATATTCTTTAATACGTTCAACAGCTACAATATTAGTTTCAACTTCAGAAGTCATTCTAACCAACCAATTGAGTGTTTGTGTGATCTTAATAGGACAAAATTATATTAAGAAAACTTGTTCTCTTTTTCAGATTAAAATATATAATACATACCTGTAGAGCATAACTGACGGACAAACCAACAATACCTGGACTTAATGTATCTCTTTCCAGTACTGAGAACAACGACGCGAAAAAAATTATAAAATTACCAATTGTTTCTAACCTTACAGCTAGCCATCTAAGATAAAATTAAATCAATTAATATACTTTATATAACATATCAGCACGCATGAGCATGATTATAATAACTTATATTATACCTATTGGCCACGATACTTGGATAGTAACAAGACTGATTGAAATCCACTTTTTGTTCGGATTGAAGTATAAATTTGGATTCTACACCATATGCACGAATTGATGTAGCTCCTGCAACTGTTTCGCTAAAATGCGAATAAATTGGGGAACGAGATATAGACTCGAGTCTTTTGAGCTGACGCGATGTCGCAACGTAAAATCTCTGTGAATAAAAGTAAAATATCAGTTGAATTGTCATCAATTTGAAAATAATATTATTTATATTAAATACCTGTATGGCGCAATAAATTAAAGCAATAGGAATAATAACTGCTGTAAATATGGGAGTACTGTAACTGATAACGATCAAAGTACCAATGACCTGAAACAGACGAATTATAGATAATTCAGTTTCTTTAAAGATTTCTTTTTTTGTTTAACTAGGTATCAAATGAAAAAATAAGCTAGTATTTTTAGTCTGTCGCGATATGTAATAATGCACACCTCAAGCTTATTATAAATTAGTGTTCATAAGTATAAAAATATAAAATAAAAGCATACAGTGTAATTATGAATCATGCCATTGTGTCTATATTTTAAATGAATTTTTTAATCGTATAAATTAATATTATAATATGATAGTTAAATAAGTGAATAAGTAAAATTAATTGAATGAATTCATGGCTCAAATATCATAACTAAATCCCTAAATTCAATATATTATCCTAAAATATTTTCTCATAAATTATTTTTATGATCAAATTTAATTTCGCAATACAATCATGATATGTTCATTATAATAATTTTAATAAATATGAAAATCAGGATTAGTCTTCGTATACGTAAATTTAATGGATTATTTTTTTATTTATTTCAGCATAATTCATTAATAAAGTAAATGATAGCAATAATTGGAGACAAACGTATACCAACTGAGCTAAGCTTGTATCTGACATACGAAGTTCCTATATATGTTTAACAATGAAATTCTTTTTAATTCAAATTATGACACAATTTATAAATAAACGTCACATTTAAAATATTAATTTAAATTAACATCAAACTTTTAATCATGTTGGAATTATAATAAATATATTGACACATATTTACATTTAAAAATTTCATCGATACAAACATTTTCACCAAATATCATTAATTATTTATATCAATTATTTTCATGAATATTTGTATGACATTTGTTAAATAAACAATATATTATGCCTTAAATCGTAAATTATGTATCTTAGACTTACAACAATAATATCCGAGCTACAGACAAAGCAACAAAAAATATTCTTATAATGTTTTATGTATTCAAAATTAAATTTACCGAAACTAGAACACGTATGAATGACTCTATAATTTGTGGCAATATATTATCAATGGTATCAGTGTCCTTCGATACTCTGTTCAAAATACGTCCAATAGGTGTTGTATCAAACAGGCTTAAAGGATTCTTAAAAATGCGTGCATTGATCAATTGGTATAATTTTTCAGCGGCTACTATTGTGCCGATCGATAAAGTTATTGCTGCTGCTATCGCCGAAACCACTAAACATTTTAAATTATTATAAGTACACAAATTACAGATACGTTTAAAAAAAATAGTAACATATTTTTGATTAGATAATAATGTTACTAAGTAATAATAAAATAATTAATGAAAGCACTAAAATTAGTGGACAAAGTGGGTACCGTTCTGGTATACAGTATTTATTTGTTACATAGAACTTTGTAAAATCAAATACATAGTTTTTTAACTATGTAAAAATATGCCATAACCAAAAAAGTCGAAAAAAAAATAAATCAATAGATAAAATAAAATCTAGACTAGAAATTCAATATTTATTGGAAAATTAAATCCATAGTTTATTATATTGATGTTCTTTTACTTTTGAAATTTGAAATTTAAAACTTACCTTGACCAAAGCCAAGTAGACCATAAACTGTTATGTGCATAATTCTATCGCTATCAGTTTCTGTTCCATGTGTAACTGTTCTATCACTATTAGACCATATAGACAACCAGATGTTCGATGAAATAGAAAATCCTTGAACTATGAAATTTAGTAAGACTGAAGTTATGCAAAAAATAGGTCCAATTGATTTAATATACTGAATAAAAATTTCTAATTTGACCTAAAATTAAAAAAATATTGAGTTATTAAAAATTAATTATTGTATATTTAATTTTTAAATTATTAAAATTAATAATTACAATTATAATTACATACATTGCCAGTTTCTGCTTTCTCTAATTCAATAAGTTTGGCTTTCTGTTCCATAGCAGGTCGAGGAATTGGTTTATTAGAATCAATAGATATTTGCCTAAATATTTAAATTAATCAACGTGTATTAGTTAGTTAGAAGTTACTTTATTATAAATGTTATTTTTATTACCTTTGCATTGATGAATTGGAATTGGCTTCACTTTTCTGACGAACATATTCGTTTTTTAAATCTGTAGGTGCATCTTCAAATAACTTATCCATTTCTAAACAAATTTATTTTAATAAGTACTTTTCACAAAGTGTTACTATTACCAAAGCTTCATTTATATTACCTATTTTATCAACTTCATTTTTATTTTGTTCTTGCATGTGCAATATTAAAAAATCAGCAAAATCACCTTTTTTATTCAGTAATTCCTTATAGGTACCAGACTCTGATACTTGACCATCTTTCATTACCACAATTAAATCGACTTCTCTGAGATAAGTAATACTATGAGTAACCAAAATTCGTGTCTTTGAATTTAAAAAACAATAATATGTTAAAAATCAGATTTACACTTTATTAATGTCCATAATATAATATAGTTACTTTTTTTCGCAACAACCCTGTTGGTCCAATAACGTGTTCAAAAATATGTTTACCAACATGTGAATCAACAGCACTTAATGGATCGTCCAAAAAATAGATGTCACTCTCTTTATAAACTGCTCTTGCTAAACTAACTCTTTGTCTTTGGCCTCCACTTAAATTAATTCCCTATAAAATTATCAGTTTAAAATAGGCACCTACACAAATTATAATTTTTGAATGCGATAATACCTTTTCACCAATTTCTGTGTCATCGCCTGCTGTATGCATTTGGATGTCAGCTCTCAATGCACATGCATCAATGACTTTATTATAAACTCTATCACTCAATGTCTGACCAAACATTATATTATCCTTAAGTGATGCATTCTGTATCCAAGCTTGCTGTGGTACATATGCTATAGATCCCTAAATATTTATTTATTATTAATATTACTCATATTACACCAATTACATTAATTTTAACTATTCATAACTTAACACTTACTTTAGTATTAACTCTACCAGAAACTTTTTCCATTTCGCCGAGAAAAGCCGACACTAAAGAACTTTTCCCAGAACCAACAGTACCTACTACAGCAACCAATTGTCCAGATGAAACACGTAAATTTATGTTTGATAATGTTGGTGCATCAGTTGGTTCACCCCATGTGAATGTACCATTTTCAATTACAAGAGGATCCTCTAAAATTCAAAATTAATTAATAGAATTAAAAAAAAATAAAAAATTATTTATAAATAATTCAATAAATAATGTTATATACTTTCATCAGAATCATGAGTAACTGAATCTGGATCCAACTCTTCGGAGTTCATAAACTTATTTATTCTCTTAACAGATACACTTGACTATAAAATGGTAATAATGCTTTAACGAAAACAATAATCATGTATACACTTATTAATATGCCAAACAGAAAACATACTTGAACTACATTTGACACCAACATTGGTAACATAGATAATGGGAAACGTAAAATGTTGAATAAAGATAAAGAAACAAAAGCTGTTTGTGCGTCCAATACATGGCTATCATCAGATAATACATAAACTGCAAAAGTTACTATTGATACCTAAATATAATGAAGTATCACATATTAATTGGTTAATAGACATCAACTAATTTCTAAAACTAAAAAAATATTCTGAACTCTTATGCAACTGTTAATGTTGGGTGACGTTACGTTACAAGTATCAATTGCACTTAAATAACTATGAAAATATTCAGATCACATGGTTAAATTTATAAGAAAAATTGTCTAAAATAGTTCAATAGACTGTATATTTTAAGTTATTTTAATAGACAATTGAATAATTTTGATATTCTGTAGAAATTTCCATCCATTAATCACATGTAAATAATTTATAACTAAGGTGTTTAAAATATTAAAATTTAAAATGGAATCTCTGCTCTGCAAACGTAAAAAATTTAATAGATGATTAATTTAAAGCCTCTGGTTTTGGTGATCCTCTACTTTCTTGGTTCGATTCATTTTTAGTTAATCGCTCAAATTGTGTAAAATTATTCAATATCAAATCTCATGTATTTCACTCAGAGTCTGGCGTCCCCCTAGGTGAATATCTATCACCTTTATATTTTTGCTGTTTGGTAATAGTACTTCTTCACCTATTAAGCATTGTCAGTGTTATGCTTGAGTGTTGATATGAAATTATTTCTGAAATTTGAATCAGTGACTGATTGTTTTTATCTATTAAATTATCTCAATAATTTCATCGTTTGGTCAGAATCACTTGGTTCGACGTTGATGAAGATCTATGATAATCAGAGAATTATCCGTGCCCTAAAAATCACTTATGGTTGCTCTCCCCTATCATTCTCTTACTCCATTAATGGTGTCAACATGCTTTATATTGACACGAATGTTTTGTGATCTTATATTTATTTTAACTCCATTTCTTTGTCCTTAAGCACACATACATTGACAATATTACGCTCAAAGTGTTTAAGGTTTTAGATTTTATTAAAAGGATAGCTAGAGAGTTCAAACTCTCCAACTCATTTAAAACAATTTTTTGTTCACTTGTCAGATATCAGAAATATTGTTGAATATTTCTCGGATGTTTGAGATCTACAGACTGCAAATACTTGCAAACAATTTTAGCATGTCCAGGGTAGATTCCTAAGATTTATAAAATATACTTTTTATATTAACTAAGTACCTCATGACTATACTCCCGTCCTCCGTTTTCTAAATCTCTCCACCTTATCCGATCGTTAAAGGTCGACACCATAATAAAACATCTTTCTTCAAAAACTCCTATCTGACTCTATTGATTCTCCTTCCATACTTTCACTAATAAATATTAGGGTTCTAATTAAAAACACCCGCAATATTTCTTTTTTTGTTATTCCACAATGCTCAACCAATAACTTGATAAACGACCCTCTCACCCGGATGATGAGAATAGCCAAAAAATATGAGTCATTCAAGATTAAGTTGTTTAATATAATAAAATACACTTATAATGTCACTTTCAGTAGTGTAATAATAATAAATTAAATAAAATAAATAAATACAATTTTAGCAAAATTATGATAAATATTATAACTAAACTTACCAAAAATGGTGCACAAGCCCAAATAAATGAAGTAGCTGCCCTCAAATAAGCTGCACTCCGAAGAATTTGAATTTCTTTTCCTCGAATATCCATTACTTTTTGTTCAAAATTTGGTTCCCAAGCATATAGTTTTAAGACCTGATGAATAAATATGTAAAAATGTATAATGTTTATAATTGTGTTCGAAATAACATTACCTTAATCCCAGACAAAATTTCATTCATTAATTTAACTCTTTCATCCTTGTTTTTCATTTGTTTGACCTGAAGACTTCTTGATTTTGTAGCAACTGCACCGTTTATTGGTATTAATACTATCATCACAAATAGTCCAGCAAGTACACTGGGTCCTAATAGGTGCCACAAAAAGTATACTGCAAGAGCAATTTGGAACGGTGCAGACCAAATCATATTCAAATAAGTTAATAAATCAATAAATCGATGCGCGTCTACTGCCATTAAATTAACAATTTCACCCGTTGTGTATGATTTCCTTGCTGTGTTTGAAATTTTTAAAGACTTAAAAAAAATTATAAACAAATAAATTAAACTGTATAATTATGAATTATAGTATCTGTAAAAACAAATGGTTACTTAAATGTTAACCTTTCGATATATGGCAGAAGTAAGTGCAGTTCGAACACGCATACCAACGAGAAACATCCGATGAAAATACTGAGATAATATTAATGTTTGCAATGTCGCTGTAACCATCATGAGAAAAACATAAAAATATCCTCTCCATAAAGGCTCGGTCGAATTTCCAACAAAACTTATCAAATACCTAAAAAAAATAATTATTTATAATTTTCTTTGAAGATTATAATATTAATTAAATACTTACTTAAGTACTTGAGGGCTGACAAAAGTTAAACAATCTACAATTAGTTTTAAAAATGATCCAAATAAAAATGTACTAGCAAACGATTTACACAAAACTGGAATAATTGATGTTTTGTATTGATTTTTAATTGAGTACTTTGTATGTGATACTTCAATTGTACTCACGCCAGGTGTATTTTTAACGTGAAGTACTTTTTTACTATCTTGTAGCCTGTAAAGTATTATTTATTGTATTGTTTACAAAAATTGGTACTAATAAAAATAATAAACATAATATTTATATGGCTTGAATTAAAGATTTTATTAGGACATCTAGAGGTCAGGCTTATTGGAACTATGAATCAATGATATGCATATAAGCAAAACGCCAATGATAACTCTTATATCTTATATATATATATATATATATATATATATATATACTTATTACTATTCATATTATTTTAAAAATTATTATTATTTCTAATAAATATTTTGTACTTACTTCGCTTTAATTAATGAACGTCCCCAATGTTTATCAAAGACTGGAACTAATTTTTGTGAACTGTCATCACAGTTCATAATCCATAAATCGTTGGACTCTATGGGGCGTTTATAACCAGACCAAGCAAATGCGTCAAACCATAAATATAATACCTTCGATGGGAATGATGCTTTCAACTCAGGACAACGTATCTAGAAATTGATTAACCATATATAAATATCATAAACTAAAGATTAATAATTACGAGTATGTATTAAAAAATGTACTTGGTCGGTGTAGTAGTCTGGTTTCCTAGGTTCACCATCGGCAAAGAAACTTAGAAGAAACTCTATTAAGATAATAGGGTAGTAAACAATGTAACTTGTAAATGGGTAGTTATGTGACGATACCTAAACATGTGAAAAAATATTATAAATTATAAAGCCATATGTGCTTTAATTAATTAATAAGTATTTATGATAAGCTATCTTACATCATAAAATGCTAATCGGAGTTCCGTTCGATATTGAACCACACCAAAAAATGCCAAGAATAACCAAAACAGAAATATTAACCCAGATGACCTTAATCCTCTTGCACGATTAGCACTAATTAATGCTGTGACAAATCCCTGTAAATCAATTCGTAAGCTTAATAAGTACAACAAAATGGTCTAATCTCTTATGATGAGCTAGGGAGCTAGGTATATTAAAATCATACACAAAAATAATTAATATTGAAAACTTTAAAACAACTAGTTTCTATCGTATTCAAACAAATGTGTATCACACATGCGAGTGTATTAATTTTAAATCAAGTTTAATTAATTTTAATTTATAAGAATCATTTACGTCCACTAAATTATTGGTTTTAGTGATCGGACATGATATAAGTACAAAAATATATCAGAGTCAGAATACTTACAAATGTTATTAATTTTACAAGTGGTGAGTAGAAATCTACATTAAATACAGTCATCCCTGATGAATATCGAATTATTGCATATACAATATCGATTATTGATATAACACACAATATAGATATACCAGCCTATAAAATAAATAAACAAATAGGTAATATAATATTTAAAAAAAACAAAACATTTTATTCTTATCAAATAAATTACAATTAAAAACAGATGTACATACTTAAATAATCAATCAGAGAAAAATAAAACTCATTTCTTGATTAATGAACACATGTAGTTTTTGTGTGTGCTAATAAAATACTAGACGGCATCGTACTTATTAGTACGATTAAATATTCTAACATAGATATGTTTTTAATGAAGAACAATAAGTAAAGTTTATTTTGAGTAATGGAGTGTTTATTCATAGCGGATCGATAAATCTATTGATTTTACTATGATGTGTTTTTTTTTATTTGCACGGTCAAAAAACTTGAAAATGTAAAACAGAGTTTCTCGTAAGTTGTATTAATGTATCGCGATTTTTTTTAATTTTAATTTTCAAATGATTTTGTATTTGAATATTTATAGCTTTGGATTTAAAATTTAAATCAAGGTTTCTCATAAGTAGCAGTAGTTCAAGTGGCTCAAAATAAGTGGAGGGATGTCTTAAAATTCAGATTTCCTCATAACATAGGTTAACAAAGGTGCAATTAGGTTTGAGGCTTGCCCGGGACTTAGCCTGCTCAAAAATATATCCATGTCCATGCCAAAAAAACTCTTGTCGTTATTTTCTTTATTTCCTCAAAACTCATTCTATAGCACAATAACACCTTTGCATAGGTATAAAAATTACTTTACCATGTAAATTCTCCATAGAAGTACTTGAAAGTTACTTTGAACTTTTTTTAAAACACACATTTTTAGACTTTGGATTCTTCTATAATATGTATTTTAGTTTTTTTTTATATATAGTTTATACACTAGTACAACACATTTTGTATCAAAACATTACCTATTATACCTATTGAATAAAAAATAATCATTTTTCATCATGAATAATCTTTAAAAATAGACAAAGATAAACATATTTTCAATTTTACTAGAAAATAAACTAGCAATTGATCGACTTATACGTGATACACAACAACTCATCAATAAAACATAGTCAGAAATTACGTTTAGACATTTTAGCATATTGCATACGTACATCCTTAAATATATTATTGGCTCCGAAGAACAAATGTTTAAATTTCAGCAACAGTAAAAAATATTTCCTATCAAATATTTAAAAAAATATTTTCACCATAAAAATTTAGATTTTTTTTTTATATAAGAATAAAATCCTAATACAATACCAATTTTAATTTTAGACAAAATAGTAAAGGGATAAAAATGTGAATTAAAAAAAGTAGAGGGATGCCATCCTTTCGTATCCTTTACCTCCACAACGACCACAGATAAGTATAGTTAATATTGTAAAGTTCTAAAATATTGTAAAAATATATTAACTTAGTTTTTTTTGTAGACATTTTAAATTCATATAATTTCATAAATTCATATAATTCATATAATATGGTTGATTACATTTGTTATTCATTTTTTTTTAATTTTTATTTAAATCATTGGTTATAAGTTTTGTAAACGACACCACTTCCCTTTTAACCTGCGTGTGGGATTTCCTGGGAGTGTAAGGATGAAAAGATATTTTATGAGATGGTTAGGATGTGTTTGGAGTCGTTATGGAAGCGTTTGAAGAAGATACGACAGATACGTACTTTCTCTTTAAATGTTCACATATAAAAATCATTATGAAGAGTTAAATTTGAGGTATATGGTGGTGTATTGGAAATTCGTCGGAGTGATATATTTTGAAACGCTTGTATTTTATTAGTATTACATTTTTTCGCCGAGCTCCATAATTGAAGTCCATACGTCCAGATCGGTTTGAGTATGGCTTTATAAATTAGGTCAATTAGGAGTTTGATATTTAGAGTTTTGGACTTATTTCTAATTAACAGAGGTCTAAGCATACAGGTACGAGCATTTAGTGATAGTCTTTTGGTTCGGATGTGCTAATTCCATATCAGTGTTTTGTCTAGGATTAATCCCAAGTAGATACTTGGTCAGAAGACCAACTGACTAAGTCAGATGTAGGAATTGGTACCTTATTGAAAATTATATTTGGGCATAGTCTTTGCTTAAGTGTGAACGTTGTATGTATCGGTTTATTTTGATTTATTTTGACTCGTCATTTTTCTTACCACTCAGACAAAAATTTAAGATGCGTTTGTAAATTTGATGAAGCTACTAAGGGATCTTTATTAATAGATAAGATGACTTTGTTATCAGCATAATCGGCAACGATGGATGCATAAAGTCGTCAATATACGTACGCGATGTCCTCTCAAAAATATTATGGTCAATTCCACTTTTTATAAATACAATACATATTTAAAAGTACGCATATAAGCTTATATTTAGTATAGACGATACATGTAATAAATATATACTCGATTATAAATTAACTTAAGCTAATTTAACAATATAAATATTGTTAACTTTACACACTTTTACTGTGAAAAATGTAGAATATGTTTAACAGAACAACTATACAGGTAAATTATTAAACACGTACTGTAAACAATATTTTTAACTAATTTAATTCAATCCTTTGATATGATAAAAAAAAATTCAAATTAATTAAATACACATATAATATAAACATACTATAATTATGTATTAACGATGTTTCGTTTTCAAGTCAAAAATAAATACATTTTTCATTATATTTTGAAATTACAAAAATTTTAATTTACAAAGATAATACATTTCTAATTTAAATTACTCCATAAAATGTAATTAAAATAGTTGTGGATTCTTCGCAACACCAAAAAGATTGATATATTTTGTTTTTAAAGGTGTATTCTCTTTTAAAAGCTCCTATATTTATAACTATGCAGTTAGAGAAGGGTAATTGGATAGTACCAAATGTTGTGTTGAGATATTTATCGATAGTATAATATTTTAATATCTAATGGACACATGTAAATGGGTCTTCTCAAAATTTTTGATTAGTTTTCTCAGAAAATTCGCGTAGGTATATTAAAAATGTCAATATATTATGCTCTTATTTAGAAAAATCTATATTGATTATTTTAGAAAATAATAATCCTAGGTAAATCATGTAAAATGTATATCTTAGATACCTGTATGGCTGTATCTAATTAAATTATTAAAATATTTCTGAGATAGGTAAATGTAAAATTTATTCAAAACTTATAATAGTTATTATTGCATAAATAATATTAATATTCATATTTCAATATTTTTTAGTACATCCAAATTAAATGCTTGAACTATCAACTAGGTTAGAAAAACTTAAAAAGGTCGATGACAAAAATAACATACCACTTTTGTCATATTGAGCCAGTTCCATGGTATGTCCCGGTATTTACTATTTACCAAGTAATAGATCTCTAGTGGAGAGAATAGCCACAGAAACAGGCATGGTGCCCAGACTAGAAAGGTCTTTTCAAAACACGGAGTTACATCGGGATCGGTAGTGTTCCAGGACAAGTTCCAGTCCTAAAAATTCGAAAACAACGATCCAATAATTAGTACCGATGTCTACAAAATGGTGTAATATTTTAATATCTATATTAATATCTGTATTGTATATAATTTTGTATAATGAAAGGAATGGCCGAACACAAAAAATTGCAAAAAGTCTGCACAAAAACCCAAGACTTACCCAAAAAGTCGATCCGCAAAATCTGTCCATACCGGATAATTCCATTTAAATCGGCGTGTGAACGAACGACGGTTGTGTACTTTTTCAATTTATTGCTGATCAATAAATGAGAAGAAGCTCAATGACGATAACGGAATAATTATTTTATGGTAAAATCGGCAAGTGTGCATAAACTCACGAAAATACGTGCTTGTCGCGTACACACTTTGACGCGACTGAACATCATAAGTAGTATTACTCCTTATAGGACCGACCGAGCCGGACGGCATTCCAACCAGTCGCGATAACAGAGAACAACCGTAACAAAAAAAAGTATCACAATTGAGTATAGTACCTATCTGTTTCTGTATATATCACCATCTTTTAAGCATATTATATAATAAGTAGTTATAGCCGGTTTTGATTTCGACTCAGACAACTCAAAGACAATGGTTGATACCATTATACCTTAACAACATTTTATTCCGTAGTCTTTACGATAGGAGTCGTAACGATTATCTGTTATGTTCATAGACAAATTTAGACCGTGTTGAATCATTAAGCCATTAAAGTCTATTAAGCCTTTTATCCGTTTTTATTATTCAAACCAGTTACATTTTTCTATTTTTTCTTTTGTCTCTTGTCATACAAAATAAAACTGATCCACAATTATTACCCTTCACTTTTGTGTTGATTACTATTTGATTTGAATAGTACAAATTTACCGATTCACAACATATTGCCAAACAAATTTAACTTTCAAAGCTAATCAATTAGTTGTTTATAAGTATTAAGTGTCGGTATAAATAATATAATTAATATTAAAATTGTTAGAGCAAAAATATCTAGACTTAAAAGCTTATTCAAATGTACCGGTATGTTCCATGTTTTGTTAACCTTCCAGATACTTAATCTCTATTACAATCTTATCCTCAAGAGTTCCTAGTCAAGGCGTTTTATATTATGAACTCTATGTTTACACAACTTATCTTCGAGTGTATGCTTTATTTAAACTGTGTGGTGTAAGACCTGAATAATAATTCATACCTCATCCATTCATTACGTCATCAATATATTTGATGCAGAAGCCTGTAACCATAGCATACTTAATTGTATTGATTTTGCATTTATATTTGGATAGAATATGTGGATAAACTTGTTAAGTATAATTTGATTTTTGTAAAAATTGAAAATATATGTACGGCCAAAAATATTCCTGTTATATACGTATTTCGTAATTTTTCAGATACCTATAATATATAATTACATACGAAAATGTACTTACTTATAAACTCCATATAAAATGCATGGCTTTGAACGAGATTAAAACAATTAATTTAATACAGGCTACAGTTGTATTGTAAATAATACTTTTATAATAATTATTTTTTTTGTATACCGTTTAGGAAGTGAAATTTGGGCAAAATAAAATTCTATTTTTCAAATAATAGTTCTAAGACTCATTTGAAAAAATAAGCTGGTAGGGTCGCAGGACACTTCTTATATTGTATAATAAATTTAAGTATTTGAAAATATAGTTCTTAAGTAAATTAAGGAAAAAATTCTTAAAGTCGATAATTATTAAAAGAAAAAATGTGGTTCCTAAAGCGTTCCTGCGAGTGATATATAAATAATATAAATTGTTATCAAGTATTTAATTAAGTACATAGATAAATGTTTTTAATTTTTTCATTACATTTTCAGACTACAATATTTTCATTTTAGAGTAGTTCCATTAAAGTTCTATAGATATTTTCATACAGTTCAGTTTTGTATAAATTAAAATATTCCTCTTATGCAACAATCGTTACCTAATATTTAATAATTTGTACTACGTTTCATTGAAAAAAAAACAATATCTGTAGTTAATTACGATTTACAGTTTATAGATAAGTGTGTTTATAATACTACGAATTATCTATTATTCTATGCTTATAGGTATTACCATTTCCAATAACAATTACACTGAATATTCTTATTTTTCATTTGGAGAGTCATATAAATTTATACATTTAGATACGATGAAACTTGAACCCATTTCTATAGTTTTTAATAATATGTTAAATGTTTGAACAGACTTCTTTATTTTAATTTTAAATATTTTAAAAGTACTTCAAATTAACAGTTTACACAATATCATGTAATAAAAACAAAAAATGTATTTATTATAATATCATATGCGTTATAAAAGAAATCATACACTAATTATTAAGCAGACACAGACAGTAAGTCTGTCTTCATTTCTCTTACAGGCAATACTTTTACAAAAAAAAAACCTGTTATGCTCCGTATTTCTAATTTATATAACAGTGGGTTTAGTATATGTAAAATAAGAAGATAAACAGTTATCATCGGATCAAAACAAGATCATTTACAAAATTCATAATCATTGTCCATTTTTATCTATATTTTTATTTTAATCAGGGTATAAAAATACTGTAAAATATTTAATATTTCTATACATTTTCAAATCCAAATCACAGCATTGGTGAATATATTGGTTATACATTTATAACAATCTGTGATTTTTTTTTTTTTATGTTTATTACCACTTTTTGGAGCAGTAAAAATGCTTTGAAGATCAACATTAAAGGTGGTATCTGTCTAAATTGACCCAATTGGAACTCAGGGGGGGAATTAAAAATTTAACAGTTCCTGCTTTTCAATCCATATAGGTAATAAGATACCTTATACAAAACAAAATAACTATAAAAATTGTTTTTACACAGAATATAATAATTTGTATATTGTTTGATTTATGATAGAAACATATTAGAGTATATATAATTTACAACACTGAACAGAATATTATGTTTCACCGTAAGATATATAGGAATGCAACTATTATGTCCTGTGAGTACTAAAAATAATTATTAACAAAAAATCAATACATAATATACAATTATACATATGCTTATAAAATACCACGAAGAACGGTAAGTATTCACTATGAGATGCGAACAACTTATTACGCAAAATTAAAACAAACAAAAATTAAATTAGGACAACGATTAGTTCACAAAGGCAGAACAACACATGTACCTATCACTTATAATAAATTATAATAATAATTATTCAATGCAAAAGTTTTATTCCGGAAACGCCAGAGAAATAGTAAAACAAATTATAATTCTGAGCCGAAGAGTAACGTGAAAATGGTAAAACCGAATACGATGACGCATTATTAAGTGTTAACCGAGTAACAGTTAAGAGTAAACATCGTTCGGAATTATTATTTACAATTATTCAACAACAATTATACGAGAAATTCGAATAAATGATCGGTGTAAATACTACCACATTTTAATTAAAATCATGTTAAGGAAATAAAAACGTGTGCTGCACCGTTGTCCGAATACCGCTAATGCGCTAGACCTGCGTCCTTTACCATCGAATAGAAAACTGACGATTTGTCTTGCAGCAAATTGGCAGGTGAGTCGTATTCGATCATGAAACCATTATCCAAAACAATGACCCTATACAGAAACAACGAATTAAAAATATTAATTTTATTCAAAAACTATGTTCAAAATCTGTTTAGTTCAGTTACTTGTCAGAATCCATAATGGTGTTCAGACGATGAGCGATCGTCAATACTGTGCAGTCTTTGAATTCTGATCGTATAGTTGATTGTATGAGATCGTCTGTTTCCAAATCGATTGCCGCCGTCGCTTCATCTAACACTAATAACTTAGTCTTTTTTAACAATGCTCTTGCCAAACACACCAATTGTCTTTGGCCCACACTAAAGCACAATAGTTAATGATATAACAAAGTAAATTATATTGTAATTCTTAATATTACATGAATATTTTTTTTAATAAATACGCTTGAAGCAACGATACATTTTGAATTTAAAAATAAATAATTATATTGACTAGGTATTTTTTTAAATTACCTAAGATTTTCTCCTCCTTCAGACACTTCATAATCCAAACCACCAGATAGCCCTACAACATATGCTTTTAAATGGGCAAGTGTTAAAGCGCTCCACAGCTGTGCGTCCGTATTACTATTAGTTGGATCCAAATTCATTCTCAATGTACCAGAAAACAATACTGGATCCTATCAAAAAAATTTAATTAATTAAGTTTTTTTTTTTAAGCCAATTTATAATGTCTAAATTATTGCCTGTGGAATAATTGTGAGACGGCTACGCAACGTGTGCAATCCAATATTAGATATGTCAACGCCATCGATAAGAATTGATCCTTCAGCAGCTTCGACGATACGGAACAAACTAAGAGTCAACGACGATTTTCCGGCTCCGGTACGTCCAACTATTCCTACCTAAATGTGTTTCATGTTGCAACTTTATATTACTGGCACATTTCTAATATTTCCCTACAATTACCTTTTGGCCTCCTTCTACTAATAAATCAAAACCTTTCAATACTAAATCTAATCCTTCGCGATATCGAACTTTAAGGTTCTTAAATTGAATTTCCCCTCTAGTTGGCCATTCTTTGGGTGGCTGAGTTGATGGTACTTCCCAAGGAGCTTCCTAAAATTAAATTTGTATTTATGTGTGTAGAATTAAAGAAATTAATAAGTTTAAACAAATTGTATTAAAATATATTACTTGCGGTGTTTCATCGTAACCTTTAACACGTTCTACTGACACAATATTGGTTTCAATTTCGGAAGTAATAAAAACCAACCAATTAAGTGTTTGTGTGATCTTAATAATAAAAAATTTTATTTAAGGAAACATTTCGTCTATTTTTAATAAAATAAATGCATACCTGTAGAGCATAGCCGACTGACAAACCAACAATACCTGGACTTAATGTATCTCTTTCCATAACCGAAAACAATGACGAGAAGAAAATAATAAAACTACCGACATCTTCCAACCTTACAGCTAGCTACCTAAAATTAATTTAAGTGAATTCATATACTCACTTCACGTAGGTATGGTTATAAAATCTAATACTATACATATTGGCCACGATATTTGGATAGTGACAAGACTGATTAAAATCTACTTTTTGTTCGGATTGAAGTATAAATTTAGATTCTAGACCATATGCACGAATCGATGTAGCCCCTGCAACTGTTTCGCTAAAATGCGAATAAATTGGAGAACGAGATATAGACTCCAGTCTTTTAAGCTGACGTGATGTCGCGATGTAAAATCGCTGTTAATAAAAGTCAAAATAAGAGTTAAATTTTAAAATTATTGTCATCAATTTGTAAAAAATTATTATTTATATTACATACCTGTATGGCGCAATAAATTGTAGCAATAGGAATAATAACTGCTGTAAATATGGGAGTACTGTAACTGATAACGATCCATGTACCAATGACCTGAAACGAACGAATTATAGTCAATATAGTTTCTTTATGGATTTATGTATTAATTATTAAATGAAAAAATAAGCTAGTCTTTTTAGTCATAACTAAAGTTTTTAAATTCAATATAGTTTTGTATAATATTTTGTGGTTAATTATTGTTATAAACAAATGGAATTTTGTTACATAATGTATCATTGAATAAATACATAAATATATTTATAATTTTTAATAAACTGGAGAAACCTGTAATGTATAAATATAATGAAATATGTATTTATTTATGTCAGCATAATTTAATAACACATTAACTTATTTTAAATTAACATCAATATTTAATCAAGTTGGAATCATAATACTTATATTTCCCATTGATATTTTATAATTTCATCGATACGCATATTCTCACCAAATATCATTAATCATCTATATTAATTATTATCATGAATATTCGTATATGACATTTGTTGTACACAATAAATTATGCCTTAAATCGTTAATAACCTATTTTAAAATATTTTAGATTCAAAACACTATACGAGTTACTATTAACTATACAATATACAAAGCATATTCTTATTATGTATTTAAAATATAAATATAAATTTACCGAAACTAGAATCTGTATAAACGATCCTATCATTAATGGCAATACATTATCAATGTCCTTGGATACTCTGTTCAAAATACGACCAATAGGTGTGGTATCAAACAGACTTAAAGGATTCTTAAAAATTCGTGCGTTGATCAATTGGTATAACTTTTCTGCAGCAAGTATAGTGCCCAACGATAAAATTATCGATGATGCTATGGTTGAAAATACTAAAAAAAACATTTTAAATACCCAATCATGAGTTCTGCAAAAAAATTATAAAATTAAAGATAACCTTAAAAAATTAGCGACATCGTTTTTTAAGATATAATGTTTGATAATGAGCAAAAATAAACACTCTAAAAATGCATATAAAATATATACTACCGATATCATCTTAGAAACATCAAAATTGTACTATTATAGTAGCTGTTTAGGGTAAAAAAGTGTCTATTAATCAGTCGTGTGGACTCAAACTTCTGAAAACAATAAAAACTACCTACGACACTATAAGATCAAATATTTTTTTCTTTATTTGCAGAAAACGTATGTACTTTTAAATTCTTGAAAAAATTACAATAAATGTGTAGCTAAATTGCATATCCAGAACGCCGTGTTACCATAGTCTTATTACTAATTCAAATACACAAGAAATATACATTGGAATTATTATGAAATACTAAAAAACTGTTTCTTTAACTACATCACGAAAATGTAAAATTATACACATTATAAAAAATAAATAATATTTGTATTGCCTATAACTGTGCCTATAAATATTCAATAATAAATAGATGAAAAAAAAATTTTAAAAGACCGTAACCAAACATGGTTTAAAAAAAATAGAAATTAATAGATAAAATAACCCCTAGACTAAAACTTAATGTTTATTTGAAAATTAAATTCATAGTTTATTTATGCACTTATTCTTTTTTTAAACATGAAATTTCAACTACTTACCTTGACCAAAACCAAGTAGTCCATAAACTATTAAGTGCATAGACCTTTTACTATTATTTTCTGTTCCATGAGTATGTGAACTATCATCATTAGACCATATAGATAACCAGATGTTCGATGAAATAGTAAATCCTAGAAATATTAAAGTTAGTAAAACTGAAGTTATGCAAAAAATCGGTCCCGTTGACTGAATATACTGAATGAAAATAGCCCATTTGACCTGAAATAAAAAAAATATATAAGTTACATACTTATTCGATTTATAAATTTATTTAAAGGACACACATACATTGCCAATTTCTGCTTTCTCTAATTCAATAAGTTTGGCTTTTTGTTCCATAGCAGGTCGAGAAATTGGTTTATTAGAATCAATAGATATTTGCCTAAATATTTAAATTAATCATTGTGTATGAGTTAGTTATAAGGTACTTTATGATATGTTTTATTTTTACAACCTTTGCATTAAATAATTGGAATTGGATTCACTTCTCTAGCGAACATATTTGTCTTTTAAATCTGCAGGTGCGTCTTTTAATAACTTATCAATTTCTAAACAAAATTATATTATTAAGTACTTTTAACAAAGTGTTACTATTACCAGAGCTTCATTAATATTACCTATTTCATCAACTTCGTTTTCATTTTTTTCTTGCATGTGCAATAATAAAAAATCAGCAAAATCACCTTTTTTATTCAGTAATTCTTTATAGGTACCAGACTCTGATACTTGACCATCTTTCATTACCACAATTAAATCGACTTCTCTGAGATAAGTAATACTATGAGTAACCAAAATTCGTGTCTTTGAATTTAAAAAAAACATTAATATGTTAAAAAACCAAGCTTACGATAATTTAATATGACATAATAGTATACTGTTACTTTTTTTCGCAACAATCATGTCGGTCCAATAACATGTTCAAAAATATGTTTACCGACATGTGAATCAACAGCACTTAACGGATCGTCCAAAAAATAGATGTCACTCTCTTTATAAACTGCTCTTGCTAAACTAACTCTTTGTCTTTGGCCTCCACTTAAATTAATTCCCTATAAATTATTAAATTGTATTACTTAATAAAAGTATTAAACTATCAATTTAATATAGGTAACAAATTAAAATGTTTAAACGCGATAAATACCTTTTCACCAATTTCTGTGTCATCGCCTGCTGGAAGCATTTGGAAGTCAGATTTCAATACACATGCATCGATAACGTTTTTATAAGCTCTGTTACTAAAGGACTGACCAAACAATATATTATCTTTAAGTGTTGTATTCTGTATCCAAGCTTGCTGTGGTACAAATGCTATAGACCCCTAAAAAGAAAATTTATTGTTATTACTCATATTACAAAAAATTATTAAATACACATACTTTGGTATTAACTCTACCGGAAAGTTTATCCATTTCGCCAAGTAATGCTGATACTAAAGAACTTTTCCCAGAACCAACAGTGCCCACTACAGCAACCAATTGTCCAGTTGAAACTCTTAAATTTATATTTGATAATGTTGGTACATCATTTGGTCCCCCCCAAGAAAATATACCATTTTCAATTATTATTGGATCCACTAATCAGAATTAATTAATAATATTAAAACAATATATTATAAGAAATTATTTGTATTTAAGAAATAAATATTAAAATAATAATGTAATTTATTCATTACTTTCATTTGAATCATGAGTGACGGAATCTGGATCTAGTTCTTCAGAGTTCATAAATTTATTTATTCTATTTGCAGATACACTAGACTATACAAATTAAAAAACTCATTAATAAAACAACATTTACTTTTACATTTATTATGACTGTAATCTGACAACTTACTTGAACTATATATGACACAAGCATTGGTAGAATCGATAGTGAAAAACGTAAAATGTTAATAAAGATAAAGAAACAAAAGCTTTTTGAGCATTCAATGCTATCGTCAGATAATACTTAAACTACAAAAGTTACTAATGATACCTAAATAAAATAAAATACTACATATTAAATAATTGAAAGACCGATAAATAACAAATATACGTATATATAAACATTAATCATATAGGATAATATTGTAGGCAAATTACCAGAAGATTTAATTTTAAAGGTACATAATATATAAAATGACTTATATTGTATAATAAAATTGACTTAACTTTTTATAAATACATCTATACTAAATATTGATTTAAAAATAGATTCATCCCCCACCCCCGTTTGAAAACTGTCCAGGGACAAAATTTGAGTAAAATTATGATTACTAAATTATTTCATACCAAGAATGGTGCACAAGCCCAAATAAATGAGGTAGCTGCATTCAAATAAGCTGCAGTACGAAGAATTTGAATTTCTTTTCCTCGAATATCCAACACTTTTTATTTAAAACTTGGTTCCCAAGCATATAGTTTTAAGACCTGATGAATATATATGTAAAATGTAAAATTTATAATTCTGTTCGAAATAACATTACCTTAATCCCAGACAAAATTTCATTCATTAATTTAACTCTTTCATCCTTGTTTTTCATTTGTTTGACCTGAAGACTTCTTGATTTTGTAGCAACTGCACCGTTTATTGGTATTAATACTATCATCACAAATAGTCCAGCAAGTACACTGGGTCCTAATAGGTGCCACAAAAAGTATACTGCAAGAGCAATTTGGAACGGTGCAGACCAAATCATATTCAAATAAGTTAATAAATCAATAAATCGATGCGCGTCTACTGCCATTAAATTAACAATTTCACCCGTTGTGTATGATTTCCTTGCTGTGTTTGAAATTTTTAAAGACTTAAAAAAAATTATAAACAAATAAATTAAACTGTATAATTATGAATTATAGTATCTGTAAGCCATTCCTGATGAATATCGAATTATTGCATATACAATATCGATTATTGATATAACACATAATATAGTTACACCAGCCTATAAAATAAATAAGCAGACAGGTAATATATTAAAATAAAATAAAAATTCTTTGACAGATTTATTTTGTATGGAAAATGGTTATATAAACGTTTAAAATTTGAAAATCTACGGTTATTTATTTTTGAATTATTACAACAAAAAAACAAAATTGATTTAAATTACTATTTACCTAATTTTTTTTTCCCCGGCACTTTTTAAATTTACTTTGAATTTTTAATTTTGACCTCTCAAAGAATACATAGTCCAGAACTGTACAAGAGCTTATGAGAAAATGAATTTTAATGTAACTGGTCGTAAAAATTTAGAACCTTAGAATAAATCATTATATAAAATAAATAAAACCTATTATTCTATTTTTTAAATTTAAATTTTTTTATTTTGATTTATTCATAAAATTAAAAGGGTTTTTAAAAATATTATTTTTACTAGACGTTATACATCTCAAAAAATGTAAAAAAAAATGTTTTATCAAAGTGCACCTAAGTATAATGAGTATTCACAATAGAATAGCAAGGAAATACGCGATCTCTTCTCAAAAATATTAGGAGTGTACTTGGATTGTACCAAATGGTTGCATTCAACTTTGTTTCGATAGTATAATATTGTAGTAATTATTATTGGACACAAATAAATAATGGAATTTTCTATAGTTGTCGTTTTATTTTCCCAAAGAATTGAAAAATATTGCAACATTTGAAAAAATTACAATACACTTGTATTTAGAAAAATCTATATTGATTATTTTACAAAAAAAAATAATCCTAGGTAAGTCGGGGATAATATAATACTATAATGTATATCTTAGATACCTGTATCGAATTAAATTATTAAACTATTTTTGGGATAAATGTAAAATTAATTCAAAACTTATAATAGGTAGTTATTATTGTATGAATAATATTAATATTCATATTTCTATATTTCTTAGTACATCCAAATTAAATGCTTAAACTAGGTTAGAAAAACTTAAAAGGGCCTATGACAAAAATAACATACCACTTTTGTCATATTGAGCCAGTTCCATGGTATGTCCCGGTATTTACTATTTACCAAGTAATAGATCTCTAGTGGAGAGAATAACCACAGAAACAGGCATGGTGCCCAGACTAGAAAAAGTCTTTTCAAAACACGGCGTTACATCGGGATCGGTAGTGTTCCAGGACAAGTTCCAGTCCTAAAAATTCGAAAACAATGATCCCATAATTAGTGCCTGTGTCAAAAAAATGGTGTAGTATTTTAATATCTAATAATCTAATGTATATCATTTTTTATAATGAGACGAATGACAAGTATTGCAAAAAGTCTGCACAAAAACCCAAGACTTACCCAAAAAGTCGATCCGCAAAATCTGTCCATACCGGATAATTCCATTTAAATCGGCGTGTAAACGAACGACGGTTGTGTACTTTTGCAATTTATTACTGAATGAGAAGAATGCTTAAATGAAAAGAAACTCAATGATGACGATAATGCAATGATTTGATCGGTAAGTGTGCGTAAACGTAATTGCGTGTTTGTCGCGTACACGCTTTGACGAGAGTGAACATCAACAGTAATACTGCTACTCTATGGGGACAGATCGAACGTAGCAACCGGTCGCGATAACAGTGATTATCAGTAACGAAATTTATACAACCATAATTATAGTAAATCTTTCTCTGTTCGTGTAGTCTATCTATCGTCTAGTCTATCTAACACTGCTCTTGAATCTCGATGTGTTGCTCGAGGTTTTTTTTTTGCGTTTTCGAAACAACCCCGGGTAACTGAGATACTTGATGGGATGAAGTGCAAGATTAGGTTTAAATATTTTCTAGCTCAAACATTTTTTTAAACGTGCTATTTTATTGCAAATCGGTTTTGAGAATTTTGCAAATAAGCCATTACAATGAGATTAAGCCAAAAACAATTTCAGGGATCTAACTTCACACAGCCGCCGACTTTGTCCGATCGATTCGAAAATGTGCCATTATTTCGCAAAATAAAAAATAAAAATTTGAGTGTTAGTTTTTAGAATTTATAAATAAATATTTTATTTTTGACGAATTTCACTAGATTTTTATTTGCGTATTTCCAAATCAATAAGACATAGTTGGATTAGCTGACAAACAAAAATATTGATTTGCAAAATTTAAAATACGAATGTTCAGTCGACTTGCGAGATTTTTATTAGTCGGGGGCCAACCTTACAAACATACGCTCGAATCCATACAGATAAGACTTGCCACCTAAATAGTGTATAGTAATTAGGGCTCGGATTTGTATGTTAATACATATTTTTACTGCGACATGATAAATTAATTTAATTAAGTGATAAATTCGTTTCCCGTGATTTTCAATAAAATTAACTTTATTTAATTTTACATATTATTACATATTTTGCCACAAATACCTACATGTTTTTACACATTTCTCAATAATTCCATTTTTTCTTACAACCAATTGTAACCAGATGGGAAACTTGGTTGAATGCCGCTAATTAGTAATTATTATTGCCATAACTTCCAAGAAATCAAAAATGTTGTTGCTAAACTCGATCCGACTACTTCAATGTTTATAGAAAAAGCTGAAATTCTTTTAAAAAATAATGATTTGAAAAATGAATTAGTGTACATTTCTATTAATTATTTTTTTTTTTTTTTGTGGATGTCATTACAAAATTAGAAACTTGTGACTTAACTTTAGTTGAAAGTTTAAATATTGTAGAGGAAACAGTAAAAAAAACTTGAAAAAGTACAAGGAAAAATTGGCGAAATTATAAATACCAAAGTAAAAATTATTCAACAAAAAAATGCTGGTCTTGCACAAATAAAAGCTATCAAAAGTATTCTTACTGGCCTTTCTTCTGAAGTTTCATTGGATGTAGAACTTACTCCTTCAGACATAGTCAAAATGCAATACTGTCCAATAAAATCAGTCAAAATCATTTAGTCGGTACAAGGCAGTTTTAAGACCAAATCGAAGATCCTTTGAATTTGAAAATTTAAAAATGCATGTTATCATAAATTGTTATCAAGATAATTAAAATTTTTTTTCTTTTAGCTGTTGTTACTTTCATCTTATAATTTTTAATACCTTTTTTTAGTAATTTTATTATGTAAAATATAATTTGTTTCATTAGGAACTCATATAGATGTACCTATTATATAATTAAATATTAATAAATAAATCATATTAGTAAAATACATATTACGAGTTTTTCACCACATATTTAAGTACATATTTTGGTTTCATAAAACATAAATCCGAGCCCTAACAATAATACTAGAAGCACTCACATTGTATTCTTCGTTTGTTGTATGAGTACCATACATGTTAGTAATATACATAAAGCCTAACTTAAATTTTTTTGTAAATAAATAGATGTAGGTATCTATATAAATATAGATTCGCATTGAGTAGATACAATGTATATTATACTATTATGTACAATGTACATAATAACACATATAAACTGTGTTTATACGATGATAAAGATACTAATGAGTAATGATAACTTCAAAACATTTGAAAATCATATTATTTTATTTACTAGATAGGTATACATTATCGACTATCATTAAACAAATCTAATTTGAAACACTTATTGCTCAAGAAGTCTGTCACGTTGTTCGAAGCAAATACTTAAAAAATAATACCATAGTGTTTTAACTTATACTCGCAGTAGTTGTCAATATGGAAAAATAATTGCATATAATACGTACCTAGTACGGTTATTTCGATCACCAATGCTGCGCTAAGGTAATACAAATGTTTAAATCAAAACAATGATAAATACTTAAATCATTCAGAATAATTTAAGTATAGTTTCAAGTGGAGAATAATTTATTCTCCATTTAGAACTATTCAAACGCGTTTAGTAACTATTTTAGCGTCTATTTTAATAGACAATCTCTTTAATTCACTCTAGTAACCACAAAAATACTTTGAAAAAAATACTATATGAATAATTATTATTAAACAAAGTGTTCGTATTTTAAAAGACAAAAATCCTTATTTACTAAAAATGTATTAAAATACACATACATTCATATATATATATATTGTATAATATATTGTATGTTATATTTATAACAGTTTTAACATTTATTTTGTATTTGATAATATAAGATTTAGGTTGTGAAAAATGGGAAGTAATACTTTAGCATGTTTTGATTTTGACTCAGATATCTTAAAGACAAAAATGAATATTATCATTATAGCTAGATTTGATATGGTAGACTTTTCGATAAGATAATAATATAATCAATTTATAGAAGAATTGTTATTATTAATTTTTCAATTTTCGTATAGGAGGCATACACTTTATCCATAAGTATCATTATTCATAGACAAATTTTAACCATGATGCAACCTGAAGCCTTTAATAAAGTTTTTAATCCATTTTTATTGTTCAAACCGATTACATTTATCTTTAATAATACAAGTGTACCTATGCTATAAACTGCATAGTCATATTATATCTAATATATAAAAATCTCGAATGGAAAATGTATGTCGCCAAACTCCTCCAAAACGGCTTGACCGATTTTCATGAAATTTTGTGTGTAAGTTCGGTAGGTCTGAGAGAGTAGATTAAACTATTTTTCATACCCCTAGATGTAAAGGGTGGCTCACCACAATGGCACAATTATAATATATAAAAATGGTGTGAAAAATGTATAGTAACTCATAAATTGAGAACGGCTGGACCGATTCGCTAATTCTTTTTTTGTTGTATTTTTTATTTTCAGAAAAAGGTTTTTATGTAAGAAAAAATAAAGAAAATTGAGCAGAAATTCGAAAAATTTGAATATCCTATGCCTTACCAATCTATTTTATCTATCTATAACTTGTAACACTGGAAAAACTGAAAACTGGGGGGTGGGGCTGAGAGCCTCAACTAATTTTTATGATACTCAAGCGTACCCCTACTTCTTTATAATTTATTCGTTAGTTTGATTAAAATGCTAGAGACGCTACTTTTTTAAAAGTAGCTCGAGCACCTCTATCACTTTATTACCAAGTCAACCACTGGATATAATGCAGTGGATTGCCCACCTAGGTGGTTTAGATGCATGTAAATCACTTGAGGTTAATCTTAACTTAATATTTGGTCAGGCATCGCTGTGGGGGGAAGCTAGTATATATAATATATATATACCTACATAGATACACAGATATATATAATAAAAATATAATAGGTACCTAAGTATTTGAAGTCTGATAAAAATAAATAAATACAAAAATATTTAAAAACAAAGTGGGCAAATGAGTACCGCTTAGCTGTACATTAAGTATCGCGTGAGTCACTGTAATGGAGGTGTTCAATTTGAATTCAATGATATACAATCATTGTATACGAAAAAAACTATTCTACGAAAAGACGGTCGTCAGCGTATGGTACTAAGAATATTTTATGACATTGCTATTAAAGTAATTTATTTTACTATCAGTAATACAGGAGGTTGAATTAATTGTAGCCGAAAACATTGCATTTGAAAATGTTATTGTATAAAATATAATAATATAGGTAAGTATATTATAGTGAGTATACTTTTTTATTTTGAGATTTTCAAGTACCAATAAATAATATTTTTAAATTACAACAAAATAACTGAAATTACAGTCAGTCATTGTTTAAAATTTTAAATATCAAATTTGAACTTAAAATATTTAAGCATCTAAAAAAAAAAACTGTTATATTATATGTTCATATAATACAAACATAATATATAAATACGGTTAGTTCCATGTTTTGGTTAACCTTACCAGATAGGTACCTACCTAATTTTGTAGAAGAATTTTTTTCTCAAGAGTTTATAGTCGTGGCAATAAATTTGTGCTATACGTTCACACAACTCTTATCAAGTATATGCTTCATTTAAAGCTGTGTAGTTTAAGACCTGATTAATGATTTAATTTATTACATCAATGATATATTTGATCGCACGGCATGTGTATCTATAGCACGGTTATCTACTCCGAAACACGCATTATAGTATTATAGTTAAGACAGTTAAGTGTATTAATTTCGCATATATTTTTGGAAAGATTTTGTGAATAAAATTGTTAAGTATCATTTGATCTTTGTACAAATGATAAATACATCAATGGCCGAAAATCTTTCCCAATATACTTCATTTACAAGCACAAAAAGTCCCCCTAACTCTCAATGCGGTTTGTCCTAAGTCAAAGATGTTTGGGAGGGAGCCGGGTTCAACCTCACCCCCAGGGCTAAAAAAAAAGGTCGGCAAGTGGGTACTGCTCTGCTGTACAGTGGGTGTCGAGTGGCGTCAATGTTATGAATTGGTTAAATTTGAATTCAATGATATAAATTATTATATATCCGAAAAACGATTGGGAGCAATAACGGTCTGTCAGCCTACATAACTTAGTGTATTTTATGATATTATTGCTATTAAAATAATTATTTTTACTATTAATAACACAGGTTGAATTAATTTTTGCAGAAAACATTGCATTAAAAAAATTAATTGAGTGTATTAAATATAATAATACATATAGGTACTTTAAAAGTTTCAAGCACCCACGAAAAATATTTTTAAATTACAACGAAATAAATAACATTGTTATTCTTCATTTATATATCTAATTTCGTCTTAATTTGAACTTAAAATGTCTATAAAAAAATTTTTTTTTTGGTTTTTTAGTTTTTTTTTACTTAAACCTATACTTTAACCTTGTTTTAATTTTCAATCCTTAGCTATAAAAACTGAACATTTTATACATGTTTAACTACAAAACAATTTGTAAAATTTGAAGTTTAAATTCTTATAAAAAAAATTGTGACTATGTTTTTTATTATTTTTAATCTGCCATTTTAACAACTTATAAGGAATCTTGTATTAAATTTTCAAGAAATTTTGAACAATATTTTTTTTATTGATATTTTAAAAAACCAAAAAATGTTTAAACATTTAATTAACTTAAAAATTGTCAAACTATTTTTAAATTTTGTAGGTTAGGTAATAATGTCTACGGTCATTATTTCTTCTGTTGCACAAAAAATAAAAATCAATTTTGTCAAAAATTAGTTTCGCGTAAAAATTCTCGTTTTTTCCTTAATTTTTTTGTTGTTGTTTCCGGCGGATTTTAAAACTATGGGGAATTTTTTACTTTAGACCCCCCCCCCCCCAAAGAACACTACTCCATACATACTATGTACATATTTAATAATATTTAACTGCCTTTGAACCTTAAACCTTTGTATTTGTTTTGTTATTTTACCTATTAATATTTATATGTGTTTGATAATTAGGAAAATCGGTAGTTTTAAAGGGAATGTTTTTGTGTTTTTATTTTTTATGACCCCCCCCCCCCCTAAGGCCAGTTTGGATGTATGCCACTGATCATCCTGTAGGTTGCAAATAAACAATATAAATTATTATCAAGTACTTAATTAAGTACATAATTGTTTTTAATATGTTTATTTGTTATTACCTACTTATTACATTTTCAGACTACAATATTTAAATTGTATTATTTATTTATTTGTTTTATTAATAGTACGAGATAGTAGCCTAATAGTAACATTACAATAATATTATTTACATATATATACAGTTTTGAATAATTTATGAATAACAAATAAGACAATTTACAAGATAGTACCAATGTATAAAGTTAAACATGATAAATGTTATGTTATGGTTATAACATTATATTATAATTATTAATTATTTATAAGCATTTAAAGAGTAATTTCATTACTTGTATAGATATATTATGTATCGTATATGAATACCGTATGGGTTTTATATAAATTAAAATATTTCTTTAATCATGCCCTAATATTTAATATATTGTATTACGTTTCAATAAATTTAAATTTAAAATAAAAATAATAACATTTATAGTTAATTACGAATTATATATAAGTGTGTATGATTCAATAAATTATCTAAGACTATTATCTACTTTATACTTAGGTAGGTACTACCATTTAATTAGGAACACTAACGATTATTATTTGTCATATTATATTTATACATAATATACGATGCACCTATAATTTATTACAGTATGTTTAATGTTTACACACACTTCTCATTTCGTACTTAAAAAATTTTAAAAGTACTTCAAAATTAACACTATACTAATACTATATAATACTACAATATACATAACAATACAAGTATAAATAAAACAAAATTGTATTTGCTATTATTTACATCATACGCGACTAAGCGAGTTGTAATAGAAATCATAAACCGATGATTAATAGGACACAGACATTTACCGACATTAACTTTAGTTCCCTACCTTCGTTTTTCTAATTTATATTACAGTAGGTTTTAGTGTGTATAAAATTAGAAGATCATTATCGTATCTAAATATGATAAATTACAATATTTATAATCATTATTCATTATCAATCATTCTTCGATACTTTAATTTTAATAAAATTATTAAAACAAAGTAAAATGTTTTATAAAAGTAAAAAATGTCCAATGGGTACCTACTTTTTAAAATAATAAGGTAGGTACCTACAATTTACAAAAAAGGAGAATATAAACGCAAAACGAGTTTTTGACAAAATCGATATTGTGTTTGTTGTAAATGAAAAAATAAATAACTGCGAAAGCCTTGGAATTTTCACTGAATACTTAAATTTGATTTTCTAGACATACCATAGGTACCTAATACAATTTTAAAAATATTTTGACTCTTTTTCTGTATTTAAGTTTTATAAAATGAATGTTTTGTATACCAAAAAGCTTCAACATTTAATAAAACGTTTCTCACAAGTCATAACTCATAAATCTAAAATCACACATATAACAATAAAAAAATCGAAAATACTTATAAACATTTTTTTAAAAAAAATTCCTTGTGTTCACGAAATTCCTTTAAGTTTTTGCATAAGTTTGATGATAAGTTTATAAAAAAAACAAGCCTAACAATTTTTCAAACATTTGCTTTCAGGGATTTAAAAGCCTCTTAAATATTTCCCTTATATAACTATACTTTATTATTATATAATTAGCTCGTTACATTAATTACTATTCACTGTGTTAATACTTTGTTTCATTGTGTCTGTTTACTTAATTGTCGAACTGTAATAGTTTTCACTGAGAGTTCTTAAATAAAAAAAATACAATTTCCATTGCCCCCCTCCCCCAAACAAAATGAATAACATAACCACGTTTTAGGCCTAGTAGGTATTCCACCATATTAATATTGCTTATAGCTTGTGTAGCTTTTAATAATGAAACGATTTATAATGATTATTATTTATGCTTCTTTATTTTGATCCATTTTTGTATCCTTCAGTCACCCGTATTTTCACGGAGTTAAAATGTCAACAAGACAAAACAAACTGGTGTATATTTTTTTAATAATAGATAATTAAGTAATCTGTTATCTGTATTATTACTAGCTGTTAAGTATAAAGCGCCTGAGCCGTTAGCATGATTAAAATATTATATATTTTCATTTTACCTTTTTTTTTAATGTTGCAGATTGTCTTTCCTACTATAATAATAATATATACTATAATGTCTATAATAACATATAACCACGATAGATAACCGTACTAATAACTCAATGTTACTTAAGCCTATCATTTTTTTTAAATTATTTATTTAAATTCTTGGACCTTTGAATGTGTTAAAAAATCTAAGGTTAATTAGATTCAAACCTTTCAAAATATTACTTTCAGAAAATTCACTAATACCTCTCCCTACATTTCTAAACATCTCCACGAAGATTTAAGAATAATGGCAGTAGGTATATGATGAAGAAAAATCCTTCTATAAAATATTTCATAATAAATAATAATCTGCCATACCATCCCAACCCTTTTATTAAAAATATGTCATCGTTGTCCATTTCAAGAGATCTTCCAAAACTCTTATAGCGCAATCGGATGTATGGCTTCTCTATAAAATGTTCTACTAGTATATTTTTTACCCTCGTCACATTTACTTATAGACATCTTTAGAATATATTGTAAATGTCATAAAGAAATAAAAAAATTAAGTTCATAACAGATAAAGAAATTGTTTTAAATTTTAAAATAACAACTAATAAAATATAACCTCACTTCAAGTGATAATTTTTCTATGTCTACTAAGCGTAAGTTCTAAAACCACTATGTCCATTGAGCAATATTTTTCCAACTTATGTAACTGTCAATTTAAATGCACTATTTTTATTGCACAAAGGTTAAAAAGGTTGTATTTGTGATAAAGGTAATAAAATTGTTTAAAATATTAAACATATGTTGTTATTTTATAATTTATTATGTTAATGTGATTGTTTCATCTACTTAAATGTAAACCTTTAAAAAAAAAAAAATTGAGCGCCCGTCCCTTAATTTTGACTCTCTTTGCCTATGTGTAAGTCTGCAGTATTATGCTTAATGTTTTACTAACATTAGCAATATCATATAATTAATTGTAAATTTAAAAGCAATAAGAAATAATTAAAACCATTTTATCTTTGTTTTAATTAATCAAAACCATGATCTTAACAATAAATTATGGTGGATTTTTATTAGCAACAATATGGCCTTAGAAAAATTAAAAATAATTTGTAAGAATATTGTTCTTACATTGTATAATAGATTTTTATTGATCGATTAAATGAACAGTCCTCAATCCTCATATACCGATAAACATTATAGTATAATATAGTGCAATGGATTTGGTAGTGGGCCGGAATTTTTAACGTTGAGACAACATGGCTTTATGTCATAATGTTGTCATCCTATGATTCAACTTATTATCCCTACTATAGATATTGAACAAATTTAAAAAATATTTTTTTCCATATACATATACGACGTCGTAGTTTATTTCCAAAAATATTTCATGGAAGTAATTTCATGTATTTAAAGTTTATACATTTGAAGTACCCACAGATATTTTTAAATTACAACAAATTAATAAGCAAAATTGTTATTGCTCGTTTAAATATCTAATTTCTTCCAAATTTGAAATTAAAATATCTCTAAAAATAAATTATGTTTATATATTTTTTGGTTACAGAATTAACAATGTATGCAAAAGTTTATTTTCAATTTTCAATTCTTAGCTATCACAATTAAACGTTTTATAAATTATTTACTTCAAAATAATAGGCAAATTTTGATGATTTTTGTCAACATTTTAACTTTAAAAGGTTATAAAAAAAATGTGTGCCAATGTAGCTTTAATATTTTTTAACTGCTATAAGAACAACTTATGAGAAACCTTGTATTACATTTCAAGCTATTTAACCCAGTGGAAAATGTTATCGATGTTTTTGGAAAAAAACTAAATAAACTTAATATATTTTTCCCTTGCAAGGAAAATTGAGGAACCATAGATATGTTTTTATATTTATATATTTAATTTAAATTTATATTTTGTTACACACTATATAAAAATATTATTTAACCAATGACAACCATACTGTGTAAGCACGTTTTATCAAAAATTTATCGACAATAATTTAAAAAAAAAATCAAATATCTCTCGTGCCTATAAATAAATTAGAGTCAAAATATTTTGAAAACTTAATCATGCATGAAAAAAAGTCATCATATCATTTATGAAAATTTACAGTATCTACAGTTATTCGTTTTTTAATAACACCAAAATGACAAAATCAATTTTGTCAAAAACTGGTTTTGCATACAAATTACCAATTTTTTTTTGTTTTTTTCTATGCTTTTGATAATATTACTTTATATTCTTTGTTCTCCAAAGTACTAACTAGATTCACTTTCCTACCAGAAAAGATGCTGCAGCAGAAAATCAACGAATTTAAAGTGTCACAAAAAACAATGACACAAACATATTTTTTTTTTTTCTAAGCACATTGTAAAATCAATATATTCAAAGCTTTGTTCAGAGTTTAAAATTAAATATCATATCTTATTTAATATATTATTAATATTACAGTTATAATCATAAATAAGGTTTTTCTGTTAAGGAGGTGTAGGCCTAACCTGGCGGGTTGGTTTTTGAAAGCGATTTAGTGAGTAGATGGTATATTTTTTGCTACCCATATTTATTTTTGAGTGTGTGCCACTGAAGCATAAACTAGTACTTTGTCGTTGTTACTTATCATGGTCAAATTGATTATTAAACTATAATTTGAACTATTTAATACGTTTTTAGTTTTTACTACACAACGTTTAGGATCATACTAATTTCTAATTTAAATTTCATAAAAACAAAAATGTAAAAATATTAAATTATTATCAAAATGTGGTCTTTATACTGGCCATCACCACCAATATTTAGTGTAACAGCCAGCTGTAGGAACGGTGTACTTGGTTACTTGTATAACCAATTATGGTACACTTGTCAAGTATGCCAGTTGTGTGAAAACCCTACCCTTATCATTTGTTAATTTATTGAATGTACAATTATTGGCACATTTCAAGTATACCAGTGGTGGGAATGCGGCTTTTAACAGTATGCTTACAGGTATATAACACGACACTTGACTCTTTTAAACACAAATAAAATAATGGACACAGTACTTAAAAATATACATATACATATATTTAATTTAATAATTTGTTTGTTTGTTTATAGAAAAAAATCACTGTTATTCTGAATAAAATATACACTGAACAATTTATAACAGTAACATATGTATGCTACTTTTTTACATAGATATAAAAATTAACAATGAAAAACCCTAATCAAATGGCAAGTATTTGATATAACACGGACGGCTTAATATTAAAAACAAAAATTAAAATAAAAAAATTCATTCATAAAACATCATCTTACTGTTATAAGTATACTATGTAATAGTTTGATTATCCATCTGTGACAAAAAATTATAAAACAAAATCATGATAGGTTAATCACAAAATGAACCAACTTATTCAGGCTGACACGGCATATGAGATTCATAATATTGGGTTGAACACTTTTATTGAACTAGACCAGCATCCTTAGCCATCAAGTAAAAAACTGATGATTTTTCTTGCAGTAAATTAGCTGGTGAGTCATATTCCACCATGAAACCATTATCCAAAACTATTACCCTATGGAAGAAAACAAATATTAATAATTTAACTAATAAATCCAGTACATCATTGTATAGCTTACTTGTCAGAATCCATGATTGTGTTTAGACGATGAGCAATTGTCAATACTGTGCAGTCTTTAAATTCAGATCGTATGGTTGTTTGTATTAAATCATCCGTTTCCAAATCTATAGCCGCTGTGGCTTCATCCAACACTAATAATTTTGTCTTTCTTAACAATGCTCTAGCCAAACAAACTAATTGCCTTTGGCCCACACTGAAATACAATAATAATTAATGTTAAAATAATGCATCTATTGTTAATACTTAATAAATATTGACATTTCACAATAGCAACTGATAGTATTACAAAAATTGTACAAATTGATTTTAAACTACAGCCCCAAAGTTAGTAGATGACTTCCTTTGAACACTGTAATATTAATAAATACCTTAGATTATCTCCTCCTTCAGAAACTTCATAATCCAAACCACCTATTAGACCTTTGATATGTGCTTTTAAATGGGCTAGTTTTAAGGCATTCCAAAGCTGTTCATCTGTATTACTATTAGTTGGATCTAAATTCATTCTTAATGTACCAGAAAATAATACTGGATCCTATCAATAATAAAAACACAGCTTAGTGTTTTTTTTTTAAATTTTAATCAATAGATTAAATTTAAAAGGTTACCTGTGGAATAATTGTGAGACGGCTACGTAGCGTATGCAAACCAATATTAGATATGTCAACACCATCAACAAGAATTGATCCTTCAGCAGCTTCAACAATACGGAACAAACTAAGAGTCAAAGAAGATTTTCCAGCTCCCGTACGTCCAACAATACCCACCTAGATTTTTTCAAGTAGTAACAAAATTGAACTGGTACCTGTATGTTTTATATTTTAATAAATACCTTTTGGCCTCCTTCCACTAAAATATCTAGACCCTTCAATGCTAAGTCTAATCCTTCACGATAACGAACTTTAAGATTTTTAAATTGAACTTCCCCACTTGTTGGCCATTCTTTGGGCGGCAAATTTGATGGTACATCCCATGGTGCTTCCTAAAAAGCAAAAATAAATATATGTAGGTATATGATCAAATAATTAAATAATATTTTATATAACATTACTTGAGGTGTTTCTCCATATTCTTTAATACGTTCAACGGCTACAATATTAGTTTCAACTTCAGAAGTCATTCTAACTAACCAATTGAGTGTTTGTGTGATCTTAATGAGAAAAAATTACATAAAGAAAACTTGTTCTCTTTTTTAAATTAAATATAATACATACCTGTAGAGCATAACTGACGGACAAACCAACAATACCTGGACTTAATGTATCTCTTCCCAATACTGAGAACACTGACGAGAAGAAAATTATAAAATTACCAATTGTTTCTAACCTTACAGCTAGCCATCTAAAATAAAATAAAATCAATTAATCTACTATAATATCACATATTAATCAAAATTAGTAGTACCTATTAGCCACTGTACTTGGATAATAACAAGTTTGATTAAAATCAACTTTTTGTTCAGACTGAAGTATAAATTTGGATTCCGCACCATAAGCACGAATTGATGATGCCCCTGTAACTGTTTCACTAAAATGTGAATAAATTGGAGAACGAGATACAGATTCAAGTCTTTTAAGCTGACGTGATGTTGCAACGTAAAATCTCTGTAATAAAGATGAAATTTAAATTAAAAAATAATCTATAAGAAATATATAATAAATTTATAGATTAAAAGTATGATTACCTGTATGAAGTAATAAATAATACCAATAGGAATTATCACAGCTGTGAACACAGGTGTACTGTAACTGATTACAACCAAAGTACCAATAACCTATAAAGAGGAAAATATAATTAATATATTTTTTTTAGTTTTCAAATTGTATAAGCTATTTTTTTTTTAGTAAGTTGCAATATAAAGTTCATACACAAGCATTTTAGATTTTAGTGTGATGTGAAAAAGCAAAGCAAGTAAAGAATGAAGACATTATATGTTTACAAATCAAAAACAATTTTTTTAGATTTTATAAGATCTTATACCACCACTTAATTCTTAATATTATAATCTCATGTTTTCATAGGTTTGCTATACATAAATTAAATTTATTTAAAATACAATAAAAATTAAATGTTTATAAATAGAGCATATCTATTACAAAACCATTGAAATACTAAGATAGTATTTACCATTTATAAATAGACTACTAATCAATAGCATCAAATGAATTGTTTAAAAAAAAAAATTGTTCAAGTATTGCGTTATTATAAACAAGACTTATTTGGACAGCAAACCCATAAACAAAAAAATAAACAAATATGTGCCATGAACACTTATAGATTACAACGAAATGCATTATTCATGATCAATGTATATAACAAGGTAAATTAGTATTAAATCATCAATGCTTACAACAGATACACATTTTTTACAAAGCAATTAATAAATTAATATTTGTTGCAAAAATTATACAATAAAAAACAAATGACACGTACATCCATGAAACAATAAACTGTATCAGATAGCTGTTGAGAAAGTGTGTCAACAACTTCAACGTCTCCTGAGAAACGGGACAAAATTCGACCAGTTGGAGTAGCATCAAAAAATTTCATTGGATTTCGAAAAATATTTGCTGCCATGTAATTATGCAACAAGACAGACGCCATCCATGCGCCCAAACACAAACATAAGTCAGCCAAAAATTCAAATAACCCTGTAAATATTGAGGAAAATCTATAATTTCTATTGGGATGTGGTAATACCCTTGAAACCATAGGATATAACATTTCATTCAATAATACAAAATTTCTAGAGTTAAAAACTATTTAAAGGTTCTACACCTCACAAATATTTAGTAAATACCAATGCACAAATGATTTACTTATTTGTATGTTGTTCAAACACATGAGGGGTGTATAATATGAGGGAATTAAGACAAATCATGACAGCCATACAATGCTCTAACCTTATTTAAACATCATAATATACATGTTTCTTTTTGTACATATACATATTATTATAGTAAATATTTAAAAATATATATTCTTGTTATTAATGTGTGCATCCACTTCAAAGAAAAGGGTGGCCTGACCATAAATCTTGTTCACCATTGCAATATTTTAATGCAACATCCTCCTTGAAATTTCATAAGTGGCAATGATTTTATAACTCCTTAATTATTTAAAACAATTCTGAATCAAGGAATTACCATAAAAAATCTGATTTGCTTATAAAATACACAAATTTAATTTCTTCTTTCTAGTATATCTTTGGAAAATCACTTTACATTTTATGTTTAAGAGTAAATAGTATAACCAATTTCATTTTTAAGTTATTTTGAATAATTTATACAAAAAGTACTAGCACAGTATGGTCTATACCTCTGCGAACAACTGATAATTACCATAACATGTAAATTGATTTAAAATAGTTTATTTAATTTTAATAAATTATAATTGAAACTCATTTATATAATATAAAAAAAATTATACATAACATTATTTTAGATATTTATTTGTTCACTAAACATCAAAATAACTTTTGAATTGATTAGATATTGTTTTAGTTATTCTATGTATACTTGGGTATTGTTGAACATTATATTAATTAACTATTTGAAGTTTTAGTTCAATAATAGTTGGATTATATTTAATAATTATTGTTTGACGTATCTTAAGCCATTTCAAAGAAATTGTTGTTATGCTATGAAGTATGGATCAACAAATGTACTTTCTGTGGATACATAGATCATGTTTAAAAATAATTGACATGCATAAACAGTATGTCTGGTCATGAATGTACCACTTAATATTTTGGACAACCGTGAATTAAAATGGCATTTTTTGGGGTACCTAATGAACTATCAAAATATTATTTTTGGAGAAATTTCCAAATTTTAACTTTTAGGACGTGCATGAGCAATAAAGCATGCTTTTTTCAAATGACAAGCAATTTATTTTACACTGAACTCAAACTAAATCTTTTTTAATCATTTTTGTTCAAAAAATTATTATTTTATAATAATTATAAATATTATATATTAAAAAATTAATTTTTTTCCGATTTGTCTACAAATTTAAAAATGGAACATATCCATAGGATAATTCAAGATTTTAATTGTACGATAACATATCATATTTAAATGTTGCTAGATATGTTATATTGAGTTTCACTATAGCAGATGTTTGGCATCTATACATTTAACATAATTTCGTACATTTAACGTACATTTGTGAGAGTTTGATTATCATTATTAATTCAGCATCCGTGATACCAGTTAGAAGGTTAGAGGTTTTAACTGATAAGTACCGATTTTTTAATTTTGTGGTTTACTTACTTGAACAATAAGTTAATATACAAAAAATTTAATATGTGCATTTTAAATTTTAAAAAATAATTTTTTCAAATTTAAAACAACTATACCTTAGTTAATTTTTTAGAAAATAATTTTAAGAAATGTGGTTTATCCAGTGTCAAAAAATAGGTTGTCAAATAAATACAAAACAAATTAAACTGTGCATGTGCACACCAAATGAGTTAAAATAAGAATATTTTCCCAAAAAGTTATATTTTGATAGTACCTTAACTATACAAAAAAAATTGCCACTTAAATTCAAGATTGTCTTACAGAGATATTAAGTGGTACGTTCAAGACCCAGACACACTGTTTATATTATATACATTTTAAGTGCAGACATAAGTGATATATACCCTTTTATAACAGATATCAATATTGAAGGATTAGGTAGTTAGATATTGATCATCAACTACATATAAAATCTGTTAGGAACTGAAAAATTAATATCAACATATAAAGCAAATTATAAGACTTTAAGCATTCATTTTATAGAAACTACCTTCCACTTTCAACAAAACAAATAAGATTAGTGAAACACTTTTATCTCAAGAATAGACTTTAAAAATACATTCATAAAAATGTTAACCATGCATAAGCAATCAAAATAAAATTTATCAGATTGAAGAAGATAAATTGTATACATAATCTACAAAAAGGATATTTACATAAAAATTTGTATTAATCTTAAACAACTAACAATAAACATATTAATATATAACTTTATTTTTGTTAAGAATAATGCATTTCTGTTGTACTAAGTATATTATAACTCAAACCATGTACTAGTGGCAAATGATAAGATATTATCCTATGCACTTACCATGATCAGACATCTATTCCATGACAGCAATATTGGAGGTAATGTTATATCAATAATGTCAACATCTTTTGCGACTCTATTTAATATTCGCCCACTAGGCGTAACATTAAAGAAGCTCATTTTGGCGTGCATTATATTCTTAAGCATGCTGTCATGCAAAACTCGAGAAGCTATTAGACAACCGACATATAATGTGGTGGTGCCAAGTACTACGGTTAAAACTGCAAAATTGTTGGTAAAATATATTAATAAAAGCAAAAGAAAGTATAAAATTGAAAAAGCCAAATACAATTTAAGTTTTAAAGCTGTTCTAATAATATGCTTTGCAATTAAAATAACTTAATTATTAAGTGCAAAAGCTTAAGCTAAATAATAAGATATATAAATTCATTAGCAATTTAATCCTTAGCCATTTGATTAAGCATTTAAGAACAATATAACCTATAAGTAAACATTTTTAAAATTTATTTGATATTGAAAATTGGCAACTTCATGTCAAAATAAAAGAATATAAAAGAATTTCACTTTAGTTCATGAAATGTTTAATGTTTATAAATATACATTTAAGGTTTAGATGTATAAATGTACTAGATAATTTAGATATAATAGAAATATGGTACCTAATCACTATGTGGGATGTTTTTAAAATATTTGTTATGGCCATAAAACAATGGTTTACAAAATATACCATAAAATAATATGAATAAGTTTGTGGTACTTAAAATAATGTAGTAGCTTTAAAATTAGTTAAATATTTTTTAAATTGTATTGTACATATAAATAAATAAAAAATAATACAACAAAATAGCTAAAATCAATCAATTTTTGTTAAAATATCCAAATTTGTCAAAAATGAAGATTCAAACCCTTTAAAAAAAAAATTGTTAATAAGTTGCTCTGCTGCACAATAGGTGTTGAAATGGTCACTGTAATTTATGTGTTCAATTTGAATTCAATGATATAAAATCATAGAATACAAAACACAATTCTGAGGGAAGACAGTTGGTCAGCTAAGTACTAAGTATATTAAATATTATTGCTATTAAGGACATTTATTTTACAATTGGACATTAGTAATATAGTAAAATTAATTTTTGCGAAAACATTGCAATTGACATCTTGAAAATGTCAGTGTGTATAATAATATAATTTAAAAGTTTCAAGGGCCCAAATATAGATCATATAAATGATTTGACAAAATTTGAACTTCAAATGCTTATAAAAAAAATGTACAAATTGTATCTTCATTTTTTTTAAACATACAAAAAAGATTGTATTACATTATCAAGCTTTTTTATACAGCAAAAGATTTTTAAATGAAAATAAAAAGCTCAAAAAAAATTGAAATATTAAAAATTAACTGAGTAGAAACAGTTAATTTATAGATCAATATCCAATATCATAAAAATGTTAACTTCAAAGCACAAAAAAAAATGTATGTGGCTTTTCAGTGTACTTTGTTATAATTGAAAGCACTTAAGAGGAACCTTGTATTAACATTTTTAAATTTTAGATTTAAAAAGAAAAAATATTATGAAAAAATAAATTTTTTTTTTCCTAATTAAAAAATAATTAACAAGTTTTTGCAATTAAGGTGAATTTTATCAAAATTTGAACTTTAAACAATTATTAAAAATATTGTAAAGTATGTACTTTTGATATTTTTTGAATGGTATTTAAATAATTTGTGAGGAAACTTGTATTAATTGTTTTAAAGTTGTTTCAAGAAAAAAAACATTAAAAATGTCAAATGTCTATGTACACCATGTCCCAGAAGTCTTGTATCACCCATAGTATCTCCGTGGAAAATCAATATATTTAAATGCGGTTTTTTTACCGTAATAAGTATAAAAATTCTAATTGAATAGCATAAATTTCAATTTCTTTTCTTCAAAAATTCAAAAATGTTGAAAGAATATTTTTTATACAGTTAAGTTTTTTAAACTTTTGAAATATCCATTTGTTTAAACATATTTTTTAAAATTGTTAAAAAAAAAAATATTAAAATTAAGCAAAAATATACTAAGTTAAAACAAATTAAGTTTTTACTTTTCTAAGAATAAGTCATAAAAAAATCGTTGTTCTAATCAACATTGATTAAAGCGTACGATTTGTGTTGTGCTAACATAATTATTATTCTTAGAAAAACTTAATTTGGTTTAACTTGGGACAATTTTTGCTCAATTTTAATTTTTTTTTTTTTTTGAACAGTTTTAAAAAATATGATTAAAAAATGGCTATCTCAAAATTTTAAAAAACTTAACTGTATAAAAAATATTTAAAAAAATTAAAATTTATGCCATTTATTTGGAATTTTTATACTCGTTACTGTAAAAAAACCGCATTTAAATATATTGATTTTCCAAGGAGATACTATGGAGGATACGGCACTTTTGAGACATACTGTATAGCTCAAAAAGGTCAAGATAATTTGAAAATTCTATTGTGTACATAAAATGCCAATATTTGATGAAAATTTCAATACCTACAGTTATTTGTTTTTGAGTTACACCAAAAAAAAAAATAATAATATTGGTTTTTCTTAATGTTTTTGTTTATTCAAGTTACTTAAAAGTACCAACTAGATCCAATTTTCTACCAAAAACCACTATCGCCCTCAAAGTTGAAAATCAAAACATTTATTTGACTTCTTTTCATGTACAGAAACAAACAAAAAAACTCTATCACTGTAAAACCAATACATTTTTTGCTCCTCTAAGAATCTAAAAATACTTAAAATAAATAACTGAATATTAATAAAGCACAGACATTTTTTTTGCTTAACGTACAAGTTCCCACAATTTGTTAAATATAGTAATACACAAAACAGTAAATGACAGTTATATATAATGTTATAAAATGAAAGCTTTAAGAATTAAACTCCAATAGCACCCAAAATGTTTCAATTTTTAAAATAATTAAATACAGCTATATTATTATACTCATACTTAAGCACAATTTGAGTTTCTAGTTTTAGAACTATCGCTAATTTTCTCTCCTTAAACTTTCCAATTACTTTCTAACAATATAAAATTATAAAATTACTTTATTAATTTACCTAATGTTGATTTTTTATTTTTTATTTTAAACAATGGAAATTTACAATCTGTAGAATAACATAAGAATTTGATAGCTTACAATAAAATTACATGGCATGAATAAAATTATGAGAAAATCATCCATTGGTAAATAGTATGTTATTAAATCAATAAGTCTCTACAGAGTTTAATGATATTTAAAACAAAGTGGGTTTTTGTGTGATGGTTTATAATTTGATCTTAGAATCTAAAATATTGCCTCATTATAGTTTTTGCAATTTTTAATTTATTGTATTGTTAAACAAACACAATAAATGAAAATAAAAATAAATTATATCACACAAAATTGTAAAAATATGAAAAATTAAAATGATGAATATGTTATTATCATTCAGTACTAAGTTGGTAAAACTTAAGTTCAAAATGTTAAAAATAATCCATAATTTAACAAATTATCTTTAATTAAAAAATGTTGGTTATGTTGGTATTATAACCAATATTAATATTAATAATTAATACAGCCATTTAAAATAACAAATGATACACAGTTCACAAAATACCATTTTTATAAATAATGTGTCCATAACAATTGAAAGAAAAAACATGTAACTCAATATCTCAGCAAATTTAAACTTGAAAAGCTGGTAAGCCACTGAAATTCGTTAAAAAATAATTGGTGGTGAAAATAGGTAGTTGCCATTTAAAAAAAAAAGAAGTTGTACTGCAGAAACACAAAACTTTAGATTTAAAAAAAAAATAGCAGAAATATAAGATTACTCTTATATATGATAAACAAACAAATTCTGGATAAAACTAATCAACTATAAAGTGAGATATTGAATATTTCAGCTATCAAAAATCATAATTTAAGTATTTTATTAGCGTTAGCAAAACTTATTGATTTTAATTTTTAAATATTTTACAGTAAAAATAATAAATATTTAAATTGTACTTCCTACTTTTTAAAATAAAATAGACATTATTTCAGTAGTAATTTGTTGCACTAACAACTAATTGGATTATTCCACAAAATTAAACCACCAATTAAAATTTATAAAACTCAAATTATGCCTATGTTAAGGTTATAGTTGATAAATTTAAACAACAATGTAACTAAAGCAAACATATTTATGAAAAACTACAGTTAAGCTTGTACTAAAACACTAAAGTGAAAAGCTTATCTAATTTAAATAGTGAAATATAAAAATAAAACTATCTAACTACATTCACACTTATACAATATTAAAAAATTAATTTTCAACCAGAACTAAGGTTTTATAATATATTATATATTAATTTCACAAACATAAAAATTAAAAATATCAATGAACATGATTTCCATAGAGCATAAATATAAAATGTATTTTACTATATTTTGTTGCATTTAAAATTTTATTTTTAGCATCAATGCAAGCTCTTGATTAAAAAATAGTATCCATTCGTAGTTAACACAATTAAAAATGTTAAGAAAGGAATGTGAAGGGTTTTTAGGAAATTAAATAGATATAAATCATAATCTGTTTATTTTTAAATAAGTATATAATAAAATCCTAGCACTGGTTATAATAAATACGACAAAAATTAAATGTATAATGTGTATGATGTAGAAAAATATTGGACACACCAAGCTTAAGTATATACTATATACATAAAACTTATATTTTAATTCGAATTTACCGAAAATACAGTTTGGATAGTTGATCTTAATATGAATGGCAATGTATTATCAATGGTATCAATGTCCTTCGATACTCTGTTCAAAATACGACCAATAGGTGTTGTATCAAACAGGCTTAATGGATTCTTGAAAATCCGTGCATTGATCAATTCATATAATTTTTCAGCAGCTACTACTGTGCCTAACGATAAAGCTATTGCTGCTGTTACCGTCGAAATAACTACACCAAATCAAAAATGTAAAATAAACTTACAATATATACAGATTAGTTCAAAATAAAGCAACATAGTTGTTTGGGGTTGATAACTCCTTAACATTACCTTATAAATAAAATTAAAGATTAAATCATACATAAATATACATAAATATTCAACAATATTAACATACAAATATACATATTTGTATATTTATAAAAACACTAGATTAGAAAACATAAATTTTTATGGTGATTTGAACAATTATTTAATTTTTAAACCATACTTAACACACAATAGTTCTATTCTAAAATGAAAATTTTAAAAAACTAGTACTAGAATAGTTTTCTATACAATATTATGAAACTTCATTATAAAACTATAAGTTATTTTTTGAACTATTGTGTATTAAAACATTCAACACTGGTGACTCGTTAATTTCTAATATATTTAAATGTAGCTTTTATGTAAATATAAGAAATTTGAGGTAGCTATAGGGAACACAGAAAAAAATGATTGGTTTTAAAATCAGTTATTTTTACACCAAATTGTCCCTATAATTATTGTATTATCATGTATACACGCATATATATTATGACCGTAAATGTATATTTGTATTCATATTAAAGTAAACATATTATATTATCTGGTTTAGTGTTTTAAATATGAATTTAGTTTAGTGTTTAGACAAAAATATATTCAAACAATACAACTTTCTTCTTTTTGGCCACTTACACAAAAACGAGTCCATTGCATTATACAAGTGGCTCTTTGGTAAAATTGGGTATGGAGTGTAAAAGTATCGCCAGCATTACACGTACAATTAGTAATGACGCGTTAACGCGTTGAATGTGTTAAATATAATTTATAACAAGACATGCCTTAACCACAATCAATCCAGTTGATTGAAAAATTAGTAAATTATTGTAAAAGCCCAATATTATATCTAAGTCAATTGTCACCCATTGGTGTTTAGGGATGCAGTCAGCAGACAATTCCCACCAAAGACCCATAATTTATTATAATGAGTATGTTCTTTACAATAAAACTTAGTGTTTTGTTTCCAGTAAGATCAACTTACGAGGAACCTTGTATGTATTATACATTTTTAAACTTAAGTTATTAAAATTAAATATTTTCCGAATTTTTATACTAAAAGCAGATTTTAACATCTTAAAATGTTTACATAAAATCCTACAAACAACTCTTTCTATATATTTTATATGAGAAAGTATAATTAAATTAACAATTTATAGAACGTTTTTTTACATTTTTTAGAGTCTAATTTTGATAAGTGAATATTCAAATTTGTTTAAAAATTGTGTAATGGATGAGACAAAACGAGGAATCCAAACTTGTTTTCAAAATCCATATCACATAATAAGATTGATCATTATTCAGTACTTCAGAATAAAAATAAGTCTTTTTAGCATAGAAAACAGTCAGTTTTGAATCCACCCAATTGTTATTTTTCAGTGTCCTATCCTTAGGGTGGCAGTTGACCAAATACCAAAATATAAATGATCAAAAATTGAATAAAAAAGAATAAATCAAAATCACTACTTTCCAGAAAACGGAAAAAAACATCTCATTTTTGTATTGAATTTTTATGATTTTACAGCTTATTTAAGATAATAGAAATAATTTTGGAAATAATATATCAATATTGAGTTTTTTGGTAACAAAAACTATAAAAATAGGTTATTTTCTATTTTACAGTATATAGTAATAAGCAAGAAGTATGAGTATTTATTGCTATGTACCCGTAGTACATAACATATATTACTACTATGTAAAACGTCAGGGCATATATATAGTAAAGCCTAAAACGCAATTATAATAAATAAATGTAATTAATATCGATAAATATGATACAATGACCTCGAAAGAAATAATAAAACTAGTCGTTCGCATAGGTATTCACTATTCCTGGAAAAACTCTTCTAAAATATAAACTTGTTATCGTAGGAGAAGAAATCTGATCTATCACGAAATAGGAACGATAATATCAATAATGTATAAAAAATTGTATATTATAATATTATTTATAATAGAGAGAAATATTTTATATTAAAATAATATAAAATATAAAGGCACAGTCACGCGACCGCAACAACATCCGGCACGTGCACACATTGACGTCAACCAATACATCGGACGACAAAGCGTGGGATGAATCGAAGGACTCTTGTACCAACACCGGAGGAGTACGGGGATGCCATATATAAGGGAGCCCGAAATGGCCCATATTCAGACGTGATCTACCAGAGCAAGCGCGAGCACCTTCACGTCCATTTGTTCATTGAATCAATTATTTGGACTTAGAATATTTTCAACGAATTAATTAAATTGGACTTAGAATATTTTTGACTCAAGGCATAATATTCTAAGGACTTGGGAATTAAGTTCGTTTGAGTATCTAACTCTAAATAATTAACAGTATTAAATTAATTCATTTTGCATATTCAAATAAAAACACTTAGTATATTTTCACAAGTCGTATAAATTATTTCAATAAATCCTACCATCAACATCCAAAGGTCGTTGTACGCCCTGGGGCCGCTACATTATAACTCAACCAATTGGAAAATGCATTGAATAATAAACATATCTTGGGAGGCAGAAAAAAAAATTTGTGCAGCTATAAATATTAATATATTATCTACATGTTTATCTAACAGATATGTTTATGTGAAGAAAATAGCCAAAATTGATATTGAGTTCTATTTTACCTGTGCACCTTCCATACATAGCAATTATTATTATTAAAATTAAGTTAATTTAAGATATTTAGATACATCAACACATATTTTCTAACACAATTATTTTCTTCTAAAGTTTGATTTAAATTTCTTTAAGTATTTTAATATCTAAGTTAAATATTTTTTGATTCAGTTTAGATTGTTAAGATTTAAAACATATTTTCAGCTACAACCACAAAAAATCAAGAAATGTCATCACTGTACTTAAGTTCTACAAATAAAATAAATACATTTTAATTAAACACCCAATAACTTTAAATATCACCAACCTTTAAACAAACATAATATATATCAACTATCATTTTACATGGAAATAAGTGTCAAACAAATTATCATCATTTGAAAGTAGACAAAACAAAATACAAACACTACCCAAGTCTACAAATATTTTTTTTTATAAATTAATCATAATGCTCTGTCATAATTCAATATTAAGTTTAAAAAACATTAAAAAAACTTGTTGTAAAAAAAAACCAAAAATTTAATCTTATTGGAAATTATATATTTATGAGTGGTTATATATTTTTAAAGAAGACAAAACATAGACTAGACATTTGACTGTCCCCATTTATCCAATAGGCAGCAAAATAGATAAAACCTATCACAATATGATAACTAAAATATGAGTTATCACTACAATCAAAAGAAATTAACATATGATTATAATATAATATAATGATATATGATATATGACTTTGCACCAATATAATAATTTACTTTAAGACAATTTACAATAAAAAATCAATGATTACACCTTGATTTAAAATGAAAATATACTTAATGATTCAATGTATAGTTATAGATAAAGATATTTTTTACAATTTAATAGTAAGTAATAACAATTTAATTTTAAAAACAAAACCTAGTGATCAAAATAAATATGATGAACATTTTGTTTTTCTATATTGCTTGTAAAAGTGACAAAAAATGTCAACTATTAAAAAATTCATAATATTTTATAACTTTTTTTTTATTTTAATCCATCGTTAGTACACATATAGTTTGTAACACAATTGCTACACTGTGAGCGCCGCACTCACACTTTCCTTTTTATATTATTATTAATTGATCAATTAACTTAAAAAATCTAACCTTACCTAAAAATATGTATATTTTTATCCTTAACTAAAAAATTCCTATTAAAATAACTATTAAATTTATCATCTTTGGTCTATCCAATTTCTGTAGTATTTGTTTCGTCCTGATTGTTACAGCAGGATACGCATGGGCTCGTCGTATGCTCCTTACATATTGACACGCTGCATATGCTGTACTGTGAACTTTGTCTAACAATAACTGATAGGAAATGACAAATAGCGCAATCATTTATTTTTACAAATATTTATAGGGATGTTATTTGAAGGTATTCACGTTATCAGATTAATTTCATATTTGTACGAATAACGCTCAAAATGGTTTCTGTGTGAGCGGCGAGCTCACATGTGAACCAACGACGGGTTAATAAATACATTGAGGTTCTGAAATTCTGATTTGTACCATATTTAATTTATAAATTATTATTATTATCTTTTGATAACAATGTACAGTATACTACATTTTTCGTTAGAATCAGTTAATGACAAGTTTATAAGAAAAAAAGGCTGTTGAAATAATACTTTTAAACAAATCTTGTGAATTTATCATTAAATTGTCTCAACATCATAAAATACATAATTGTATAAAATCGTTAATTCTACAAGATAATTGTTCAGCCACTATACTTAACTACTTATTATCACTAAGTTATATTTGTCAAAATAAATGTATTATAATTACTAGTTCTTCAGCATTTATTGCATACAAATTGATGGGAATATGCACAAATATAATATGCAACTGAATTTTTTTTTAATTGCAATTAAAAAATTTTATTTTTAAATTTTAAATTTAGACAACAACTTTATAAACATTATATTACTTTGTATGGTTGATTTAATTTCAATATACCATATTTTTCTTTTTAATCAAACTGATTTTTGATAATTGATAGTATTAATTTACAAATAAACAGCAATACGTAGGAACAATTAGGCATTTACCTAGTTGCCTTGTCTGATGCAATGACTCGTTCTGATTATTTAGGTATATTAACCAATGCATGACAGTAAAAAAAAAAAATGTCAACCTTTAAAATAAATTTACTTAACATAAAATGTAAAATGCGTAAATATGCTATAGAAAAAAATGAAATTGATAAAATTTGCCAAAAAACGGCCAAGTATGCAATTAAAATGTTTGTATTTCATTCCATTATGCCTTAAAACAAATGTATATCTTACTTAGATTATTCTACAGTCATTATTAAAGAATATGCAAATGCAACAAGTCCCGAACCCTAGTAATTACTACAATGACTCTTTATTTATATTTATAATAATTTGATTTGAAATTTCGTAAGTATAAAAATATAGTTTTACTCTAACCCCACTTATGTTTAGTTTACTATGTAAACATATATTTTTAATATGTATATATTTATACTAATAGATTTTTAAGCATACCTTGACCAAATCCAAGAAGACCATAAACAGTTAAATATAAATTCCTTTTGCTTATATTTTCTTTGCCATGGACATGAGAAGTATCATCATTAGACCAAACAGAAAGCCAAATATTTGATGAAATAGAAAATCCTTGGAATATAATACTTAGAACAACTGTAGATATACACAAAAAAGGTCCAATTGACTTTAGATAATGTACATATACTTCCCATTTGACCTTGAAATTAGAATAAGAAAAATTTAATTAAATTACAGTTAATATATACAATATTAAAATTAAATTAAAATTAAAATTGAAAACTAAAATGTTAACAAAAATATTGAAATGTACACATACACTGCCTGTTTCAGCTTTCTCCACTTCAATCAATTTAGCTTGCTGATCAATTATAGGTAGAGGAATGGTTTTTTCGGAATCAATAGACCTTTGCCTAAAATGTTTGAATAACAAATCAAATTAAACATAGATTAACATAGTTAATACTAGAAAGGCAAACACTTAAATATTTTAAGAAAACCGTCCAGCGCAAAAAAGAATCAATAAAGTTACAGTTACAGTTAGGAAACCAAATTCATAAACAATACAGAACATATCCTGTATCGTAGTGTTTTTTGTTCATTTGATATCAATATATCATCAATATAAAGTAATTAAAGTTTTAAAACATAAAAATAACAGATTTTAATACAATAACTATTTTTGTATAAATGACATCACAAACAATAAAAAAAAAGCTTCTACATAGCAAAATATATTGTATTTTTTCTATACATAATTTGGTTTCTTAACTATGACAGTAGTTTAAGTGGTTCATTTTTGCACAAAATTACTTATCTATATAATCACATTATTATGCAACAATCAATAATAGTACAGACATGGGACCACTATTAAGATATTATGAATTAGTATTTAACATATATAAGATTTAAAATTATAATTTTTCTCAACATTTCATTAAAACTACCTGTATCAAATTCCTTGTAATTCGAGAATGTAACATTCTCTTAATAATCATATTATTACCTTTGCATTGAAGAATTGGAATTGGATTCACTTCTCTGGCGAACATATTTTTCTTTTAAATCTGCAGGTGCGTCTTCTAATAACTTATCAATTTCTAAATAATTTTTTTTAAATAAGTACTTTTAACGAAATGTTATTATTGCCAAATCTACATTTATATTACCTATTTCATCATCTTTAAATTCATTTTGTTCTTGCATGTGCAATATCAAGAAATCAGCAAAATCTCCTTTTTTATCTAGCAATTCTTTATATGTACCAGACTCTGATACTTGACCATCCTTCATTACCACAATTAAATCAACTTCTCTGAGGTAAGTAATACTATGAGTGACCAAAATTCGAGTCTTTGAAATTAAAAAACAATAATATGTTAAAAATCAGATTTACACTTTATTAATGTCCATAATATAATATAGTTACTTTTTTTCGCAACAACCCTGTTGGTCCAATAACGTGTTCAAAAATATGTTTACCAACATGTGAATCAACAGCACTTAATGGATCGTCCAAAAAATAGATGTCACTCTCTTTATAAACTGCTCTCGCCAAACTTACTCTTTGTTTTTGGCCTCCACTTAAATTAATTCCCTATAAAATTATTAATTTGATATAAATAACTTAAAAAATTTAAATTTTTAAATTTTAAAAACGTGATAAATACCTTTTCGCCTATTTCCGTATCATCCCCTGCTGGAAGCATTTGAAAGTCAGCTCTCAATGCACATGCATCAATGACCTTATTATAAACTCTATCACTTAATGTCTGACCAAACAATATATTATCCTTAAGTGATGTATTCTGTATCCAAGCTTGCTGTGGTACATATGCTATAGATCCCTAAAAAAGTATTTATTATTATATTATTATTATTATTCATGTTACACAAAATACATTTATTTAAATTATTAATAATTTTACACTTACTTTAGTATTAGCTCTACCAGAAACTTTTTCCATCTCGCCAAGAAAAGCCGATACTAAAGAACTCTTCCCAGAACCAACAGTACCTACCACAGCAACCAATTGTCCAGATGAAACACGTAAATTTATGTTTGATAATGTTGGTGCATCAGTTGGTTCACCCCATGTGAATGTACCATTTTCAATTACAAGAGGATCCTCTAAAATTCAAAATTATTTAATAGAATTACAACAAAATAAAAAATTATTTATAAATAATTAAATAAATAATGTTACATACTTTCATCAGAATCATGAGTAACTGAATCTGGATCCAACTCTTCAGAGTTCATAAACTTATTTATTCTCTTAACAGATACACTTGACTATAAAATGTTAATATGGATTTAAATAAACAATAGTTATTGAACACTTAGTATGGATGCTAAACAAGAAACTTACTTGAACTACATTTGACACAAACATTGGTAACATAGATAATGGGAAACGTAAAATGTTGAATAAAGATAAAGAAACAAAAGCTGTTTGAGCATCCAATATATGGCTATCGTCAGATAATACATAAACTGCAAAAGTTACTAATGATACCTAAATAAAATAAAATACTGCATATTAAATAGTTGAAAGATCAATAAATAACAAACAATTACAAAATTAATTAATATAAATTATATATAAAATGCTTAAATGCTATTTTTTTTTTTTTAATTTAAATTAAAATGGTTGATAAAACTTTTTATACCAGGAACGGTGCACAAGCCCAAATAAATGAAGTAGCTGCATTCAAATAAGCTGCAGTGCGAAGAACTTTAATTTCTTTTCCTCGAATATCCAACACTTTTTGTTCAAAACTTGGTTCCCAAGCATATAGTTTTAAGACCTAATAAATAAATATGTAAAAATGTATAATGTTTATAATTGTCTTCAAAATAATAACATTACTTTTATTCCAGACAAAATTTCATTCATTAATTTAACTCTTTGGTCTTTATTTTTCATTTGTTTGATCTGAAGATTTCTTGCTTTAGCAGCCACAACACCATTGATTGGTATCAAAATTATCATTACAAAAAGACCAGCAAGTACACTGGGCCCAAGCGATTGCCACAAAAAGTATATTGCAAGAGCAATTTGAAACGGAGCAGACCAAATCATATTCAGATAAGTTGTCAGATCAACAAATCTATGAGCATCGACAGCCATTAAATTAACTATTTCACCAACAGTAAAAGTTTTTCTTGCTGTATTTGAAATTCTCAAAGCCTTAAAAATAAATGTCATAAATTTAATATTTGTTCTATTAGATTTAAATGAAAATGTTTACCTTTCGATATATAGCAGAAGTAAGTGCAGTTCGTACACGCATACCAACAAGATACATACGATGAAAATACTGAGACAATATTAATGTTTGTAATGTTGCTGTTAACATCATGAGGAATACGTAAAAATATCCTCTCCAGAGCGGTTCATTCGAATTTCCTACAAATGCTATCAAATACCTGAGAAAAATATTTTAGTACCTGTAATTAACTATATAAGTTGTGTAAGTGATAACTTACTTAAGAACTTGAGGGCTGACAAAAACTAAACAATCTTCAATTACTTTTAGAAATGTTCCAAACATAAAAGTACGACCAAATGATTTACATAAAGCAGGAAGAATGGATGCTTCATTTTGACTTTTAGTACCACGAGTAATTCTTGAATATTCGGTAGGTGATACTTCAATACTTCCATCTGATTTATGTTTAATATAAGATGCTTTTGCATTATCTTGTAACCTGTAAAGTATAATTGTTTCATTTATTTAAGACTTATTTTATATAAATATAATATGACTGTTTTTAAGTAATTCTTTTACTTTACATATCAATTATTAGTTTACTTTAGGTATATTGTTTTTATTAATACAATTTTTAGAGATAGTAAACAACATTTTCCTATCAAATACAAGACCATATATAAAAGTATATCAAAATTATAATTTTAATTGTCAATACATTTGAAAAGTAAAAGTTTATGATTATTATGTCATTAGACATGATAAGAGATAATTTATGACTTTACATAATGATGAGAGTTCAATAACATTGTTTACTCACTTTGCTTTAATTAATGAACGTTCCCAATGTTTATCAAAGACAGGAACTACTTCTCGTGAACTATCGTCATAGTTCATATTCCATAAATCTTTAGTTTCTAAAGGACGATTATAACCAGTCCATGCTAATGAGTCAAACCATGTGAATAATATCCGTGAAGGATATGATGCTTTCATCTCGGGACATGGTTTCTAGAAATTGGTTAACAGTATGAAAATAAGAACTTTAACAATTGTAAAACTATTTTGAAAAATTTACCTCAACAGGGGGATAATCTGATAGCCGTGGTTCAGCATCGGCAAAAAAGTTTAAAACAAACTGTATTAAGACAAGAGGATAATACACCATGTAACTTATTAATTCATATTTTTGTAATGGTACCTAAATATAAAATATATTTTAATAAATGTTGTATTTTGAGTAATTATTTAACAAATTTAATTTATATTTATAATAAATTATCTTACATCAGAAAATGCTAATCGGAATTCTGTTCGATATTGAATCATCCCACAAAATGCCAAGGATAACCAAAACAAAAATATTAACCCTGAAGATTTTAATCCTCTTGCACGATTGGCACTAATTAAAACCATTATAAACCCCTGTAAATGAAATAACAATTAAATCATAAGCATTGCATGCATGTAGAGGTATAAACAAAAAATCAAATAGTTAATAGTGTACAAATTAATTTAATTTCTTTATATGAGACCATAGCATATTTTAATCTTAAGATAATTATAAAATATCCATTGGTCATAAACCAAAAGATTATTTCATAGGTCTTATATACATATAAAAATATTTTGAAATGAAATACTTACAAATGTGATTAGTTTTACAAGAGGTGTGTAGAAATCAACAGAATATATAGGCATCCCCGATGAATATTGAATTATTGCATATGCTATATCGATTATTGAAAGAAGACATAATATAGCTGCGCCACCCTATAAAATTACAAAAAACCAAAACTATTAATTTTTAAAATAAATATCTATAGCTAACTAGATTAGTATATAATTCGAGACTAACCTTTTTATTTTCTAAGTAAAATTACATTCCTTTTACAAAATAATAAAAACTTCAGTTTCAGATTTCATTAATTTAATATAGCAATTTGATTAGTAATCAGATATCATTAATCATAAATATAATTTGTGGACTAAAGAATAATTCAAGAAATCTATTTATTTGAATATAAAAAAAGGTTACCTAATAACTTAAAAATTTACAAGTACCTATGTGATTTTTTTTTTTTATAAATAAATATGAAATTCAATAGTGCTTGCAGAAATATAAACACATGAAGGAGGGAACACACTGTGAGGAGGGGGGGTCAAGAATATAATACGACACATACAATTTTATTTTTTTACAAATGATGAAAAAATTAATATTAACTAAAATAATGGGGGGTTTGGCTCCTTTCGGACGCCCTTTATTAGATTTAAGGTACATATCTAACAATACCTATCAAATAATCATTTGATAAGTTACCTATAAATAATAGATTGTCTGTCAGTTTACTTTGCCTACTTCAAACCACCAATGTTAATTTAAATAAATTTACATTTCACTGTTTTAATATTATATTTTATATATATGATACATGCAAGGTACAAAATTGGAATTAAAATGTTAAACATAAAGCTATATTTCAAGTTTTGTATAAAAATAACCACATACTAAAAAAAAAAAATGATTTTATAAACACAGTAGTTTCCGCTTATAAGACTTACTTTGGGACCAGATTTGAGTTCATTACCCTAACGAGTCAATAAATCAAAATGTCCAATAATAAATAAATATTAAATATACAAATTACACATTTTACCTACTTGACAGTTAACTGTGAATTAAATATCAATCACCAATAATAAATAATAACCAGGGCTTATATGTATGGTTTGAGATAAAATCTAGCAAAGTGATATGGAAGTTTATGTCATGTTACAACAATTTCAATTATGAAATTTGAAAGTGCTTTCTTTTGACAATTTAAAAATAATATGCTTAATTTCCAGTTTTTCCACTTTTTTACATAATAATATCTTTTTTATGAAGATACAGGCCACTGGCCTGACCCAGATATTAAACATCTATTTTCGATAGAATTAAAATTAAAAATAATTATTTTATCGTAATTGTATTTGTTTGTCTTTGTTATCTTGTCGGTACTTGTCTGCGGCATCGTTAAGTAACAAAAATATTCCAACGCTCAAAATAGAAGTGGATTTTGGAAAAACAAAATAATATTATTGATTTTTTTGTTTATCATTGATTTCTAGGTAAACAATATAATTTTTTTCTGTTGTGGCATACTGGAAACCTGATTTACAAATAATATTTTGATTGAATAAATGTCTTGTACTTTATTATGTAAAAAAAAAATGTGGAACCTTTTTCTAATTTTTTCCTAATTTAGGTCATTTTTTTTTTTTAGAATAAATATTTTTGCTTAATTTTATGATTTTAAAATGCTTATTTGAGTGCTTATATTGATGTTATAATATATGATTATATTATTTTCTTACAAATAAAGTAATAGACTTAGGTTGTCTTACAAATATTACTGTAGTAAGTACTGTTGTAGAGAATAACCAAGGACATTAAAAGTCATTGACCTATTTACCTAACTGTACTATACATGAGTAGGCATTAAATATAATAAAATATTTGAAAAAAGAATGAAAAATGAATAAGCTAATTAATATACCAATAGATAGGTGTTTTTATTTTTTAAATTAATTTATAAAAATATGTTTAATATTAAATGTATTTGATAAGAATTCATCAATTTTAGTAGAATATACTGTTCGAAAATATATTTTTCTACATGTTTTTAATACATAGATAAATAGGCATGTATATTGTATAGTGCCTAATAATATTTATTTAATGAGATAAACTTTATTGTTTACAGTAGGTATAACTTATCTGCTAGTAACTCTGTAACTCTATTTACAATTAAGAAATATACATATCATGTATCACCATATTTTAACTTCTTTAATCTTAACTGATTATATGCATAAATTATTATTTAAAATTTAATTTTTATGACATTAGACATTTATTTTACATTAGATATACCAGATTTAAACATCAATAATTATTATACTTTGAATAAAAATTAAACATATGACCACACATTTTTATATACATTAACCAGACTTGAAAAAATAGATTAAAAATGTAGAGTGCTTAAATAAAAAATATTTACTAAAATACTAACAAACATACATTCCATGATAATTTAGGATCTAAAATAAATAATAATTATATATTTATATCAAAACAAAATTATTTTATACTTTATTTAATTACCTAAGTATTACATATATAATTAAGTGATAAATCTAAATGTTTCAAAATTAATATGATGTCAAATAGTTCAATTGGTACATATAATTGAACTATTTGCTGTCACAATACCATACCGACATACCATCCAATTAATTATCAAACCAATTTAAGAATGTACTGTACTAATAATATAATAATTATTAATACTGTTTTTGACAATTTAATCTAAACCACAGTTATATATGGTATAGATAGCTGTGATCAAAACACAAAAATGAATCTAAATTGTTTATTTACATTCTTTTTAATGAATAAATATATGCTTTAATGATAGGTAATATGATTATCATTTTAATAATTATAAATAATATCAGTTAAAAATGCTAAACGACAGATTTAACATTAAATATTTTACAATCAACATTAACCTAATGTGTATTACCAATTAAGTAATACAACTATGTAAATATTATGTTGTGAATTCAAATTAAGATATTATAAAACATGATTCAGTTATAATAGAAAATAATAATTTGAATTTGAGTTACATATTGTTGTTTATCACCTACCTTTGAATTCATTGGTCATGTGATAATGATTCATTAAATAATAAATATAAAGTAGGTGTAAAAATTAAAAATGTGATAATGCAATGCAACTTTTCAGAAAGAACCTAGATGAAATACATAAAAAAAATGTTATCGCAGTAAAAAGTTGATTACGTAGATAGGTAGGAAGTAGGTAATAGATACGTATGTACCTGCATTGTTATTAATAGTTTTTTTTATCTCTGATATATTTTTTTTACTTTGAAACCTATTTATTTACTTTTACTGAATGATTCTTAACTAAATATTATTATTTTTAATTAATTTAAGTTCCTAGGTACTTGGATACAAGTAGATTAATGAATAAAATAACTTTTTTTAATTCTATAATTTTAATTGAACACTAAAATAAATTTGAAATAATTTAAAATCCAACACAAGATAGTGACATAATTAATGTATTGTATATACTTAAACGGGCCTTCAAAAGTATAGAAAATAAAGCTGTCACTAAATACTAATGTCAGGAGAAACATAATATTCAATTCTCAGATAACATAAGAATAGTCAGTTCTTCCAGATTTTAATTTTCAACGGTGCCTTAGAAGGCAATCTACTGAGAAAAATAATCTATTTAAGATACATACCTAGGTGCACATGATTACATGAATCATCATATTTCATAATACTCTTATCTGTTAAATATAATAAAATAACCCCTCTCTTGCAAGTCATAAATACATTATGTACCTATGTGCATAAAGTTAAGTCATATTATTATAGAACCATGTTTTGCATTACTCAATATGCCATAACAGTGTTATGTCATAAACTCATAACACTTTTGACTCAAACTGTGCACCCGCGGACCCACATTGTGGTGCACGTTAGATCCCATTTTCACGCGATAGAATAAACAATGTTATTAAAATGTAAAAACTCACCAGTTTGGTCAAGTTAAGCCAATTCCACGGTATGTCCCTGTACCTGCTGTGCACCAGGTAGTAGACTTCTAGCGGAGAGAACAGCCACAGGAACAGGCAAGGTGACCAGACCAGGGCGGTCTTCTCGAAACAAAGCGTGACATCGGGATCGGTGGTGTTCCACGACGTATTCCAATCCTAAACATAAAAACAGAAATGAGGACTGTGACGGTGCGGAAACGCAAAAATCAGTAAAGGAGAATATTATGGGTAACTGTGGTAGGTTACAAGTGCACCGCTCACCCAAAAAGGCGAACCGCAAAAACCATCCAAATCGGCCAACTCCATAAATGAACGTCGCGGATGACGAGTTTCGAGCTACGAGCTCGGCGACTTGATCGCGTAATTCAAACAAACGTTACCGGCGTGAATACCGGCGTCGCTGGTGAAGTATAGTACCTAACCGCCCGTACGTGATATCGCGTGTTATCCGGCGTCCCGGTATCAAACGGTTATGGTGGCGGGCAGATGTTCAATATTCGCCTGCAACTCTGACGATCGAAATTATAACCTACGCTATCGAACGTGAAAAACGGATACCGCAACAGCAGTCGTTGAAATGTTTAACTACACTATATTATATTATGCCGGCGGCCGATATTATTGTTGTTATTAATCGGTGTACCTCGACACAGGTGTGTCGTGTCGTAGTGTATAAATACGCTATCGCCTATCGGTGCTGGCCGGAGTCCGGGAATTCCGGGAATTCAACAATTAGAATCGGCGTGCCGATAACGTACAGACGGCGGCGGCGGTGACGTACGGTCGCCTGCGGTGCGGACGGGACGATACGCGAACACTGACTGAGACGTGCATTGGAAATTGGAAAGAGATTGGAGACGAGTCCGGCTCGGTTTTCGGCAGCGGCGTCGATTGCGCGTGCGCATAACCCGCCCGCTATACTATTATAGTTACCATACTACATTACTACAATACTATATAGCTTACTACTATATTATTATTTTATTTTTTGTGCCAACTCCCGTGGCCAATGGTCATCGGAAACATACTGTGCGTGTTATGATGACTGTTATGTGCGTAATGCGTATTATGCGTACACACTAATACAGTTATACACTGCACGTACTCTGTACCATACTACCATGATACTCGTTACTCGTTGTATAGTCGTCGGTATTATAGTGTATTACGGCTTAATTCGACATTTTGGCCAGCGATGAGTTTTTATGGCGGTCGTTACGTAACGCGCATCACAAAGTTCTGTGAACACTATAGTCATCGTTAGAACAAAATCCAAATATCCAATACACATTAAATCAATAAAATATTATATCATATATTTATATTTATATTTTATCAATAATAATAATAATAGATGATAAATGATATAGTAATTAATATTTAATATACGTCAGATGATGTGATATTGTAATTATTAATGAATAATTAATAAAGGTTGGGTTGAGGTACACAGTGCGGCGTACACCACCTTTCAAACGGACACCGGTGATCTTCCTTAGATCGGAAATCTTTCACGAAACTTTTTCCGTCGGTGTAGTGGTTTTCGCAAGAAAAACCCGATTTGCAGTTAAAATCTACCGATTACCCGGAATAGTTTTAAATATTATGATATAATATAATATACTGGTACTCTCGACTTTTTATTATTATTTAATTAATTTAAAAGAGGTAATTACTAATTACTAGTTGCCAGTTTTTCTAATTGTCGGAGGTTTTTTAAATATTGACATAATGATATCTGTACAAGAGTACAAGAACCAAGTAGATAAGTACAGAAATCGGAAAAAAAATCCTTAAAGTGACTATTCGCATTATAAGAGACAGTATAAATACCTACCTATATTATAATACCTAAATAAAAAAAAATATAAAAATTTAGGGCCCCGATTTAAATGCCCTAAGAACTGTCCTAAAATGCTTTAAAAATAGCAAAATATATCCTAAAAAATTGCATTCTAACCGCAATAATGTCCTGAAAAAAATGACCTAAATAAATTGAAACTACCATCAAAGACTGCCATAGAATCAACAACATTGTTAAAAGATGAAATAATAGCTTCTCAAAACTAGTTGGTCAAAAATATCCCACAATATAAGAAACTTATAAGAAAAATTAAAACGAAATTAACGCCCAGTTAGCATTAGATGCTTTAAAGACTTAGAGTTTAGATGCACCCGAAAAAAACACGAAAAGAGTGTAAACATCAGTATTCAGTCTGAAAGAATTAGTCAAAAGACAAAATAAAAATAATATATTAGCATTGGAGCATATTATTGACAGCTGTATCCAGCAATTATTTTTGCAAGCTAGGTACTAGGTAGCTAACTTTGCCTTATACAGTTATACTGACTGAAAATATTAGTATTATTATATTTAGATGCTTTGTGGATTTTTTTCCCTACATTCAGTAGATACTTATGTCTTATCTATAAATGATAATATGAGTCCCTATCAATGATTTAAATTAACACTGTTCAACAATTAATCCAGGGCAATTTGAAATTTGGCAAATAGAAATGCCAAAAGTACCCAAAATTGGGTAGGTATAGATATTATCTATAATGCTTAGAGTGGACTGCTCATCGCTAGGGCATAGAACGTTTCCTCCAATATTTTCGGTATAAAGTTTTCCTCTTAATATTGCAGTTGCATCTACAACCATGTATTAACGCAAAAATGTAACAGTTTCATACACAACAATAAAAAAAGGATTGCTTATCATAAATTCATAACTAACAAAAATTTATTTTTTTTTAACAAATAATACCGGATTTATTTAAAATAAAAAAAATAATCACAATACAATTTATAGTAAAGTATTAGGTTAAACGTTAAAATATTAAAGTTGACCTTAACAGTACAAATATAAAATATTGAAGTTTAAAATAATTATAAGTTGAATTTCAAAAAAAAAAAAATGGACAATTAATTTATTGTTCTTAAAAAATAACATACCTAATTACACAATTAAAATAATCTACAGTTTTAACAACGATAATGAACCTATTATAATTATTCTTATAATATATTTTAATTATTGTGTTTTCAGTATTTAACTTAGGACATCTGAGGTGCCGTTAGTAAACAGCTTCCTCCTAACTCCTAAGCCATTCATGTGAATATTCTACATTGTATCAAATTTACTTATTGATTTAGTTAATAGATTGTAATTATTTTTATAAAAATAAAAAAAACTTATAGAACATAATAATATATTACTTGAAAATGTCCAATTTTAACGGATATACTTAAGTATAATATATAAGTAATTATATAAGCTGTGACAGAAACGGTTAATACCTAATCAATATTATATTGGTGATAGCATCCAGCAGGTTACAACTTACAACAGACCACTGAGTCTATTCGGTTCGCTAACCCAACGGTGCCCCTAGGCCCTAAGGCCTAAGTGTATAATATTCAAACGAAATAGATAAATTCATAATTGTCTACTTGGTATTTATTATCTATACAGTATACACTATACGTCTATACATTATACATATAAAGACTAAGTATTTTTATGAGAAGGTAAAAAAATAATTATGAATTAAGATGATGATAAATATCAGATCTCAATTTTGTATAAAAGACTTATTTGTACAGACGTTTTTTAAAAATATATTTAAACAAATAGGTTATTTCCTGTTATCGTGACTACCCAGACTACTATAGGCAACCAAGACCTCCATTTTATGACTCCATGTCTCTGTCTACCACAATATTGCGATTTTAACTCATTATTTTATCATGGATAATATGGCATGGTGACGTTAGTCTGCATATGTATACATTTTTAATGTTCTTAGTTAATCTCATTGATACAATAAATGTATTTATATTTTATAGTATATTATAGGTATTGTATATTATAAAAACACAAATAATTAGTTATGGTTAAAACAAATATACCTACTATAAACTATAAATAGGTAGGTACCGTAAAAAAACGTGTAATAATTGTATGTTATTGATTATTAAAAAAAATGGATTGATATTCCGACATAAAAATACTATACATTTTGTTAAGTGCAGACATGATATTTATTCCTAATATTTTTCATGTAGTAATATTATCTCTTATCACTTATCAGTGGCATACCTATTAGCTGCAACGGATCTAGAGAGACATTTTATGAGCAAGTACATATCCATTTCCTCCAAATTTGTAAAACTTAAGGCCTTCTTTATCATTTTTCCACGGGCTTAAAAAATTCTACTTATGCCACTGCCTCTTATCCTTGATGTTAGATGTATTCTTTTATACTCATTTAAAAAATAGTGGTAGGAGGGATGTTATACTCCAATGAAAATAGCCCTGGGGAATTGACCAATTACCACATAATATATAGTTAATAAAATAATACTTATATTACCTATACTATAATAATTGTACTATTAATAATAATTAATAATAATAATATGATCAATGAATAAATACTAAAATACTAACAATGTAACAAAAAAAAATTCTTTTACTAATGGCCTAGTTGTCGATGTATTTTAGAACAATAAAAAAAAAAAAAAATGATCAATGAATAAATAAGATATAGGTTCATAACTCATATATTATGTATATTCAGTTATACCTATTTATATATTATTTATATTTTATAACTCAAACAACTATTTGTGAATATTTAATCATGAGCTTAAAAATATATGTAATTTATACTTATCATCTATAGTAAAATAATATTAAGATTTTATTCAATTGTTGTACATATATGTAATTTTTTTTAGTCTATTGCTTGTCAGGCATATATTATAGTCAATTTTAATATTCTATTATAAACCTGCAGGTGATTTTTAAGCATGCTCACCCCCATTTTTTTTCAATACAACATTCATTCAAATTTTGATTTTTATAATTTTTAAGTTTACCTAAACCTAAAGACCATAATTTCAAATCCCTGATATTTTTTTACTACTTAAAGAGTGTCTGGTGGTGATACAAACTTCTGATTTTCAAATGAAAATCTCTATTTTTTCACTGTAAATTATTAAGCGGGTTATTTTCATGATAATTTTTTTATCAAAATTCTAAAGAGTAGTTTCTAAGTTATTAAAATGTTTATACTAAGGATAATAATCTTTAAAAATGGTTTTAAAAAAATATAAACTAAATGTAATGTTATATGTAAGGAATATAAAATATTTAATATACTTGGACCATTATTACAAATTATTTAAATTGATAGATCAAGAGTAATTATTAAAATGTTCAAATCATCTGAGCCCCCATATTTAATGAATATTTATATTTTACCATAAACATATTATTATCCTTAGGACACAAAGTTATGTAACTCAAAAACTACCTATGTAAGTACTCGCTCCGCGACCGAATTTTAATTTAGATATGTACATCAAAATCCTCAAAAAAAATATCTGCTAAATAATTTAAAGTATTAAATAAAGGGAGGGTCCCATTTCAAAAACAAAAAAATGTATTATCACACAAACATCGTCCTTAAGTGGTACAAAAAATCTCAAAAACTCGAAAATCTTTAAGTTTATTTAGAAATTCCAAAAATCAAAATTTGAAAAAATGCATAATTTAAGTATAAAATAGGATGAGCATGCTTAAAAAATCACGTTTCATAATTAATCATGTTTATCTATGTTATGACTTCGAGCATTAATCTTTGATGAAGCACCAAAATTGACATAATATTATACTAATGCTCATAATTACCCTGGGTCATTAAAAAAAATGCAAGCTTATTTAGCTACTCTGCTGGCATGCTAGTCTGTCAGTGTCTCAGTAAATTATATAAATATCTGATTTTTTACCAGCTTGTTCCCAATTTACTATTTTAAATATCCGACTAGGTAGTGGCTAATATATCTACTTTATTACCAATGTGGATAAATTATTTGAAAGCTATTAAAATAATTTCTAAAAGCAAAGAATACAATCAGCGTTTTAAAACTACTGAAGCTTGGTTTATTCATTTGAATAAAATGCCTGATATTATAAGAACCTATAGGTTATTCATAAATACATACTTCGTAAAATTATTTTTTATTACATTTAAGGTACCTACACGCATGTTTACACACACTACTAGTTTCAGAGTTTCAGAAAAGTTAAAAAAAAATTAAGAGTACTAAAACATTTATAATAAAAAAGGTGTTCAGTGTTCTGGCACATGTTTACGTATTTTTAATTATAATCGAGATAAATAAAAGTGAAAATTTTTTACAAGTACCTATTTATTAATGTATTTATTAAATACGTTTAAATTGATTTTTTTTTTTAAGTTTACTACACGTCTGCGCATGCACTGTTTAATTATTTTAAACTGTTTTTATAAGAATTACTAATTTATAAACACTTTATATTTTAGGGCTAGGTAAAATATTTTATTAGTTTTTTTCAAGACTAGGTACCTATACCAAATTTTAAAACTTATTTTTGTAATATAATTTATTACCTACCTATACAAAACAAGTAGATTATTTAATTATTATACATATGTATAATATATATAATAAAATAATTTACCTAAATAACTTTTTTTATACAATATTATATAATTGATTACAATGACTGGACGGAGTTTAGATATTTAATGACGGCAACGTTGACCTCCGCCTTGTTAGCTTTCATTGTCCATGACCAATGATGACTATCTATCCAAATCTGTTCAGTATGTAAATAGTAAATGTAATGAAATACATAAATTCAAATACTTATGTACCTACTCGGGCTACACTACTTATAATGTTCCTTCTCTTAAAGTTGAAACATTTGGATGTATAAAAAATGCAAAATGATCACATAATATCGCCAAGTCTTAATAGCTTACATGGCACATAGTTCCTATACTTACTATAGTTAGTAAATAGTAGCTGATACTTCTAGTATAGTAATTAGTAGTTATACACTTATACTTATACACTGATACGTGTGAGTCGTGAGTGCAATATCAGGAGCTGAAACAATTATTTTATAATCAGCGTCTAACCCGTGTGAAATATTATTTTAACATTGCAAATTTGGGTTCAGCAGAACCAACCATGTGTTAAATTTAGTATAAGAGTGAATTTACCTATATAATCAAACTTAAATTACGACAAAATAGAAAATGTCTATAAATATCTCAAAAAGAGTCAAAATATTTTATCATGTATAGAAAATAATAGTATAAATATTTGGTGAGAATATAAAGTATCTACGGTTATTCGTTTTTGAGTTCCACCAAAACACCAAATCGATTTGATCAAAAACTGGTTTTACGTAAAAATTTTCCAGTCATTTTTGAGAACTACTGGAAACAATTTTTACTTCGGACCAACTGGAATACCAACTAAATTCACATTCCTACCAGAAAATATGCTAAAGTTAAAAATTGTAGTATTCTTATTTTGTACTGCCCCAAAAGGTGATGACGAACAGAAAATATAAAAAACACACATTGTAAAATCAATACGTTCATGGCTCCTCTTGAAATTTTAAACATCATGTTTAAATTGTTTTCTCGTATAGGTATTACTGTATTAGCAACTAGCAAGTGAAAACGTACATGGTACATTTATCAACAATTTAAGAAATGTTAGTAGATATAATGCTGTATTCATAGCTATCTATAACTACATATTGTTAAATTCATACCCAGATTCATAGTACATATTATAGTATAATATTATCTATATTCTATACACATAATAGGTATAGCCGTTAGGTATTACCATGTTATATTGATATAATAATGTTTATACTGCGTACAATTCTACAATAGACCTTGGTAGATATATGCTGCGTACAAAAATATAGACTGCATAGAGTTTTTACTATATATTATATTACATGATAAATGATAATGATATAAGTATCAGAATATTGTTTTATGCTAATTACAAAAATAAACACACTAAAACTAAAACTAAATATTATATAATTATATAGCATTGTAGGCATTTGTAGCTATACAAGTGTATTCTATTAGGTTCGGGTAACTAATTGTAAATGTAGTTTTAATAAATATTTTATACTTTTATTCAACTATTTATTTTTAAAACATTTTTATTAATGGACATAAATTCCTAGTATAGTAATTATTGTGTATAAATTGTTGAAGAACTCGCGTTATAAATCTGAGTTATTAGTGGAAATAATAATTAGTACTATTTAGTAGATAATTCGTAGTATCATATTATGTACATACTTATCTATACATTACAATCAGTATTGGTATTTGTAATTTATTATTGAAACTTATTATTTTATTCTACAACGATTTATAATACCCATGACAAAATATATTACCAGACTATACCAATTACCAGTACATTATCAGTTAAGAATTTATGATTGACTGGTTTTAAAAATATTGAAATCCATTTAAAATTTTAAAACCTCTATAGTCTATACTAAATGAGGACTAATTTACTAATGTACTATAAATTATAATGATAATACAATACCTACAATGTAGGTCCTACATATTATTTTAGTTTTGTACCTACCTTACTAGTTACTATAGTCTATAATAGACTATACGTCTATACGTCTATACAATTAAAATAAGTACATAGACGATAGACAAATAGTAAATTCTAATTTTTAAATAACATTAACTTTAAATTAATTAAAAATATATTCCTTAAATCTTAATTCATTATAGTTTATGTGTGTTTATATGTGTATTGTGTATAGAACATAAATATAAATTATTATAATGTTAAACTGTCAGCATGAGAAACATAACAGTATTTGAAAAAAAATCCCATCAAAAAAAAAAACTGAAATAAAAATACGGTTAAAAAAAGTCTCAGCTATAGGAAAATAAAGCCACAGAAAAAATTACCTTTAATCAATATATTCTTTAAAAGCGGGTTTTTCAGTAATTTGTAAGTCAATTCTTATTGAACGGCTTAAGTTTTAAATTCTTAACTGTGGTATAAATGTTATTTTTTAATTTTTTATTTATAGTAGGTGTCATTTTTTTTTTCATAATTCATTATTAAATATACTAAATATAGTAATTATAGTGTAATAAATTAGGTGCAATTATAGGTAAAGTCTACATAGTTATACAATTTTTAACATAGGTATCTACTATATTTTTAAGATTATAATATAATATTGTCTATATTCTCCTATTTTACATTTTTATTTATATTTCATATGGTTTTTTAAAGGTTTTAATAAAATTATATACAATAAGGTAGGTACGTTAAGATATTATATGATTAATGAAAAATAATGTCTAGTGTACTTACCTATTATTATTAAATAATATGATAGGAAAGTACAAAAATGAATAATTTTATTAAACTTATTTAATGTAAGTACGAGAATACATTATGAGAGAGTGTTACTTCATTATTGATTAATAAATAATATCAATAATTCTGATAGTTCATAGAACAGTTGAAAATTTGGAATATTTAGAGCATAACTCATCATTGAATATTTATTGTTTGTTAATTGGTAAAGGGGGTATTTTTTCCTATGACAGGTATTTTTTTCGGTCTTTTTTCCAAGATTCAACATATCACGAAGGTAACCAACCTTTATTTAAAGACCAAATATCTTAGAAGTTGTATTATACATCAATAAGTTAATTTCTGATAGTTATATATACCCGAAGAGATAGAATAATATAATCAATAGTTAGGTACTGGTAGTCGGTAGATGGTGTACAGTAATAATTGAATGTTATGAATTTGTTAAATTTGAATTCAAATATACAATGATAAATGTATGATAATTGGATGTACGAAAAACGATCCTGGGCGACGACGGTCTGTCAGCCTACATATATTATAACTAAATAGGTATTTTATGATATTATTGTTATTAAAATAATTAATTTTAGTATTAATAACACAGTAGGTTGAATTAATTTTTGCAGAAAACATTACATTAGAAAAATTTAGGCCTATAAATAGTATAGTAGGGTCTAGAGGCTATAATTATTTACGTATTAGCACAAACCATGGCTAACTTGTACTTAGCAAATGTCACGAATCATTTGAGTAGAAAGTAGATACTTAGCCTGTCGCCTGACACCAACCCGCTGATAATAAGGGGGTTGGGGTGGGGGAAAATTCCCCATTACTAAACTATGTATATCTTGTGGCATTGCTGGTCATATTTTTGATTAAAATCATACATTATAATATGATAAGATATATTATATGATCTTAAATAATTAGAATAAAAGGCCTTTTGTCAGATTCTTTTCCTGCTCCCTTTGGTGACTATCAAGCTGGATACTTATCTCTGGTGCGCCCCCGGTGTTAATAAATAATAATAAAAAAATAATAAATACTAAGCTCATATTGTAAATTGTAATAATGTAATTATTTTGGTAGGAACTGTGAAATAATAAAAATGAAAGTATTGCGTAGCCTAAAAGTATTCTAACATTCTTCGCAAATAAAAAACATTTTTGTACTAATAATTTATATGTGATTTAATTTTTTATACTTCTAACTTTATTATTGACTATAATATTATACAAAGTTAACTTCCAATATGGCAATATTCGATTAAGTTTAAATTGTTCCTTAAAATTTAAAACAATGATATAATATTACGTAATATTATAAAATTAAAAATAAATCAACAGCAATAATGTTAATAATAATAAAAATAATAATTATTATTAGATTATATATAGTTATGACGTTATGTAGATCAATACTATTATTTTATAATGTTAATTATGTAGGTACCTATGTATATTGTATATAGACTTAATAAACTTATGTATTTACAAATCTACATATAAGATTAGTAATAAATATAATAAAAAAAATTTAATTAATCCTAAATGTTGTTTTCAAATCAGTTATTTGTATTTATTATTAGTACAGTAATTACGTTTAATATTAAATTACATAATACAAAATATTATATCAGTGAGTGATTACTGGATGTATGGAATTCTGTTTTATCATTTCCTGTATTAATATTAAATATAAATTATTTCATATTAATATTATTATACAATAGGTATGTAGAAGAATATTATATTTTAATATTAGTTAATATGCATATCATTCATACATTGTACTTGTCACTCTATGCTCGTTAACTATAAAAAAGACTACCCGAATTGTTATTTTTAACAAATAATACCATGCTATTATTATTTTCATCATTTATACTTACTCTACGATCTATGATTTTTTGATAAAGTATTATTTTTTTTTATTATTTATATTGTTTATTTCAATTATTCTAATTTTCTATTATTTTCCATATTATTATTTATTATATATAAAGTTGGGAGTGATAATCAGACATGAATTGATTAACCTATCAAAGTTATGCCACCGAGTTTTAAATTCTGATCAAAACGATAAATGTATTGATTTTACAATGATGAGTTTTTTATATTTTACTTATACACGTTTTATAATAGCAAAAAATAAAAATGCTTTTATTTTAAGCTTTGAGGGTTGGTTGTTGTAGCTGCTACTTTAGCAGTAGCAAGATGGATTATACTTTAAAGTTTAAGGTAAAAATAAAAATTCTTAAAAATAAATTTATATTTGAAACTTTTTGTTACTTCAAATATATTATTATTATTTACTACCTAGGTATTTACTTTTATTATACCACAAACAACGAACTTCTTCATACGGTAGGTACTTCAGTAATCAGCATTGACTTAGGTATACGTTGGTGGTTAATAACAGCTTTAGTAATATTATATGAAATTATATTTTAATAATTATTACATAATGTATTATATTATTATGCGATCTGTTCTTGGAAAAAGTTAATTCAACTTACCGTCTTACACTCTTACCGTATTAATAATAAGTACGTAAAAAAAAGGTGGCAAGTGGATGTTGCTGTACAGTAGGTTACAATAGTGGGTCACTGTTATGGATGGTGTTAAATTTGTATTCAATGATACGATGATTCATTGTATCATTGTATACGGAAAACGATTCTGAGCGGAGACGGTCTGTCAGCCAAGAATAGGTATTTTATATTATATTTATATTGCCATTATTCATTATTTTAAACGCTCATAAAAAATTAATTGGACTTTCGGTAAATTTTTTTTTTTAGAAAGATAGAAAACTTATAGAAATCGCGTGTTGAGTTTTAAAATCTTAGATTTAAATAGAACATTTTAAATGAATTTACTAATCAAAAAAAACTGCAAAAATTCGTGTTTTTTACGTATTTATTCGAAATTTCAGCTTTAGATACTTATAAAAAACTATAAGACATACGCTTCACTTTTTTTTAACTACCACTTACATAATAGCTTATGAGGAACCTTGTATTAAATTTTTAAACCTAAGGTATAAATTCTCAAAATGTTATACATTTTTCAATACAAATTAGTTTGTATATTTTCTTGATTTTGTAAGAATTTTAACTTTAAACGCTTATAATATATTTTAAATGGTTTTCCTATCGAATTTTTTTTACGGTTGTCGTAAGAAAAACTTATTTAGACTCTAGTGTTGGATTTTAAAATCTTAAATACAAAAATAACAATTTTTAAGAATTTTTAACCACAAAACAATTTGCAAATGTTCGATATTCTGATGACCAAATTTTGACTTAAATTTGACATACATAAAAAAATTTTTTTAGTTTCCAATAAACTTTTTCTTTTTTAGAAATGTAGGAAAACTTATTGAAAATCGTGTGTTAAATTTTCAAATCTTAGATTTCAATAGAAAATTTTTTATGAGTTTCCTAATTAAAAAAAACTGTATAATTTCATGATTTTGTTGAACTTTTAACTTTAGACGCTTATAAAAAACTATTAGAGACAAACGCTCAACTCTTTTTTTTAATTTTCATGTACAGCAAGTTATGAAGAATATTGTATTATATTTTCAAGTTTTTTGACCGACTGAAAAAATTTTTATCGGCAATAATAAAAAAAAATAAAAAATTAATTATGTCTATAAATAGCTCAAAAAAAGTCAAAACAAATTGAAAATTGTATTGTGTATAGAAATTGCTTATATAAACATTTTGTACATTTTTATGGATTTACAGTTATTATTTCTTCTGTTACACCAAAATTAAAAATCAATTTTGTTAAAAATTGGTTTCGGGTAAAAATATTTATTTTTCCTTTAATTTTTTTGTTGTTTTTCCCAACGTGTTTGAAAACTATAAGGAATTTTTTACTTTTGATCCCCTAAAGTACCGACTATATTCACTTTCCTATCAGAAAAGATGCTGATGAAGAAAATCGGAACACTTTTAATGCCCGTAAGCGTGATAACAGACACAAAAAAAAAACACACATCATTGTAGAATGTAGAATCAATACATTCATCGCTATCCACTCAGAATCTAAAAATAATAATAATAAAAAAAAATTTACACATATGTAGCTATATAAATATTTAATAAAATATCCTTAGAAAATTATGAATGAAGCCTGACAGAATATAGTATATAATATAGAATTATTATATTCTGTCCGCTTAGAATTGTTTTTCGTAAGCAATAATTGCAATGGTTTTCATTGACGAGATACACTCGACAGTCGACATCTACTATACTGCAGAGCGACATGCCGACATCCCCGATTTTTCAATTGTTAGTATAATAGTTAATACTTAATAGCCAACAGGGACCTATATCTAATCCAGATTTACAATATAATTATTAGTTATTTTAAAAGAACCCCAGCTGGGGTCATTACTCATTATTATTGAAAGGGTTGGAGGATCTAATAAAAATTATTTGTAAATTACCTAACATTGCGTTCGCATACTTAATTCATCTATTTCGGTCTACTATGCTGTACAGTTGTACAAAGATCAAAGGCTATCAAAGATTTTTGTCAACTTTATCTAATCAACGTTACATAAATATAAAATAATTACGTAATCTACCTTTGCTGCAGCCTCTGTAGCTACCCGTTTAATTAAATGGAAAAGTTTTGTATCATCTATCAACTAATCAAGTATGTCGATGATGTCATTAATAATAAAGTAATCATTCCACGTTTGAAAGAACCTACCTACTATTATATAGTTTATAAAAAAATATAATACACTTGTATATGTATTTAAAACTATAAAATGTAATACAACAAAGTAGTACAAAATAATATACGCTGTATATACAAATATTTTCTGAGATAGTTTTTTTAGTTTAAAAACTAATTATTAGAAATAAATAAATAATTATTATTGTATTCAAGTAGTAAACAAGAAACAATTTAACACTTACATAATATTGCATATTTAAATTAACTGCCGAAACGCCCGAAACTATATATAAACGTCCATGTAGGTAATATAGGTATTAAATTGGTAGTTGAAAAAATTGTAAATAAAACTTGAAATATGTACACCTACCTTATACCTACGTAATACTGTAAAGCATTGATTATACTAATTTATTAAATACTAGTATTTAAAATCAATGATAATATACATTTAGGAGGGGTGTCAAGAGCTAAAAAGAGTGAATTATTTATATTTTTAGTAATTAATAATGATTCAAATCTTCCCATTTAGTATTATATCGATAAAATAGACATTAGGCACTACAGTTATTACAATATTCAGATTAATTATTTTGGATTCCGAGTGAAGTGAAGAATGTATGTCTGTCATCACGTTTAACCTTAAAAGCAGTAAAAAAGCTCCAATTTTCTTCATCAGCATTTTTTTCTATAGGAAAGTAAATCTAGTTGGTACTTCCTCAAAGTCATTTCAAAAGTTTTGCTAAATGCAGTTTTAAAAATATTTGATATATTTTTTACAAATGCGCACTTTTTTTATAAGAATTTAAAGTTCAAATGTTGACCCAATTCATCAAAATCTCGAATGTTTGCAAATTATTTTGTAGTTAAGAATGTACAAAATGATCAGTTTTTATAGCCAAGGATTGAAAATATAAAACAAGGTTTTTCGTAAGTATTTTTTATAGACATTTTAAGTTTAAATTTGGACGAAATTAGATATTTAAATGAAGAATGACAATGTTAGTTATTTTGTTGTAATTTAAAAACATTTTTTTGTGGGTGCTTGAAACTTTTAAAGTAGGTATATTATATTTTATACATTTAATTAATTTTTCAAATGCAATGTTTCTGCAAAAATTAATTTAACCTATACTGTGTTATAAGTATTATAATAAATAAATTATAATAAGTTAAATAATGAATTATTTTAATAGCAATAATATATTAAAATGCACTTAGTTTTGTAGGCTGACGGTCTGTCTTCACTCAGAATCATTTTTTGTATACAATGATTTTAAATCATTGTATTGAAATTTACCAAATCTATTACAGTGGCCCCACTAGACCGCAGAGTAGTACCATAGAATATAACAATGGGTTAGGTTAGGTTATAACCTGGTGGTACTCACTTGCCGACCTTTTTATTTTTATTTATTCTTCTAGGGGTCTTCAAACTACGGCCAGCGAACAAGTTTTAATCAGCCCGCAGCACCCGTAGGACGGTAAATAAAATATAGATATCTAAAGATTATGTGTAATTTAAAAGTCGTTATCGCGGGCACGTATTATTTATGAGCTGAACGCGATGATAGACGTTGGCCTTCCACGAACCATTGACGAATATGTATTTATAAAACGTCGATAACAGCGTTATAAATTAAATATAACTTTATTACTATATAAACTTTATAACTACTTTATAATCAGGGTGACCAGATGTCTCTTATAAAAAAAGAGGACATTTTTATTTTTTACTAATATTATGGATAGGTACTTTAAAATTATTCATAATATACAAAACATACTTGTGTTATTTATTTAACATAATTTTATTATACTCAGTTGGCTGATTGAAGCACAATATAAACAGCATATTAAAAATCGAACATATCTATTAGAAACAATAAAATAAAAATAATCGACCAAAACTAAACGAAAATTCAAAACATTTATTTTTAACCTTTTCAAACAACCTTAGAAACTTTTAAACATTATTTAGAATTGACTTGACCATACTTGTCAGAACTAGATATTTCTTTTAAAATATAATTGTTTTTTTGATCTTTCAAGTATTTAAAAAAATCAGCACATTTAAAATGTTTAAAATTAAATTGAACCATCTTAACACCCTTAATGTTTTCCAATAAGAAACGGTTGCGTTCTTTAGTCCATTGACTAGTTATAAGTGAGAATACTCTCTCAGTACTAGCGTTATGGTTATGTCCTGGAATAGCAAAAAAAAACTGTGCAATTTTCAAAATTTCAGAAAATGTTATTGTTTTGATTTGAAGAAAAAAACAATAAAAACTTATTTGAAGATTTTTCAAAGAAATATGTATCATCTTGGATGCTAATAAATGTTTTTAAATTTTGAATCTGGTCAAATAATTGTACATCATCAATAAAAACATTTAGGGACTTTAAGAAAGTTGCCTTTATTGGCAACTGAAACATAGCAATCACAGACGATACATTTGGCTTCACTAACGTCACGGCCATCAACAAAACTTTTAAATGATTCCTTCAGTCGATCATTGAAGACACATTTTCTCTTAGGCATTTTTAAAAACACTAATGACTATATAGGTATTATTGTATTAACTATTAGCTAATTTTTTTTTTAAAAGTCTTGATTAATAAATATTTATTAATTATCTTGTTTTGGTCTTATCATTGTCTACGAAAGTCAATTGGTTTAAATGTTTTTATAGCATAATATTATATTCTTATTCCATTGTTAGTTCTAAAAATAACTATACTGTGATAGTAATATTAATAATAATAATAATAATAATAATAATAATAGAAAAGTTCTTCTAAATCTTATCACAATATCTTAACATCCATCACCACAATTTATATATTACTATCTACAGGACATACAGCCATAACAAGCCATAATCAGAATTTTATCTATAATCGTGTGCATTACTCATGTTATCACCAATTCTGTAAATTATTTTTTGGAAATATAATATCGTTTAAAATACATTTTACCACTGAATACGGATTACGTGTAAAAAAGAGGACATTTTGACTTTTTATTTAAAAGAGCCCGGACAAACGAGGACACTCATAAAAAGAGGACAAATCCTCGTAAAAGAGGACGTCTGGTCACCCTATTTATAATACTTTATAACTATATAAACTTTTGGCCCGCTAAGAACATTTGATATTTTTTGTGGCCCTTGAATAAAAAAAGTTTGGAGACCCCTGTTCTATTTTTATATTTTTATATATCTGTGGACCGTGGGGGTATAATCACAGAATAACCAGAACGCTCAGTTGAGAATTCGAAAATCAGTGAAAAATATTTGGGCAATCAGTGTAGCCGTTATTAGAAAATAATTAAAAATTCTCTTATGCTGCTGAAACTGATTATACGCATTTCTTATGTTATCATAATTATTCTGTGGTATAATTCGTGGTATAAGCCTCCTTATCATTTTTCGGACAACAACTTACTTACTGCCCGAAACCGACCCATTCTAAATAATATGTTTAATGCCGCTAACTAATGCTTATTTGTTTATAATCTATTTATAATATTACATTATTTTTAAATGTTCACTATTTAATATTTATCGGGTATCGCACGGAGTTGGGACTTGGCACACAGAATAGATGATTCCGTGGACTTTGGTTGGGTTCTATATTTTCATTGAAACATTGTAAAAAGTAATACGATAATATTTATTATTTTATGATAATTTACTTTTAGTATTTATTAGGTAGCAAAGTAATTTAATAAATTATGTATATTGTGTAAAATGTATATGAAGAAATTTTCTTCTTTTTGTTACCTAACAATTAAAATTATATTTTCAGAATTATTATTTAATTTCCCTTAGAATTGTTTTTTACATTGTGTCGTTTGATAATATTGCTTAATTTCAAGATTCAAAATTATTTATAACTTCGAAAAGAAATCGTTCTTTTTTTTCATATTTTATTGCTAGGTAAATTTTAATAAATAATACCTACTGATCTTGTTTTTTTTATAAATATGTAATCGTAAAATTCAACCAGAACTTTTCAGTATACTCTGGTTCATATGTCGTGTGTTTAATATAATAGTTAATAATAAATTATTTTATATAACTTCTCTAATAAATCATGTTATGCATTTTATGCACATGTTTTTTGTCATTTATCATATGACTCAAATATTTATTTAGTTGTTTATTATATTGTTTTTACATAATAATTGACTTGTTATCTTACCAACAGGCAACTATATAAGAAATGTCTTCATCACAAGAACCAAGTGATGACCCATGCAAAAACGAGCTTATTGATTTTGGTATCTACTATTTGGACATAGTGCAATGTCCATTAGACCCAAACCACAAACTTCGACGTCACCGGTTGCCATATCATCTTTTAAAGTGCAAAAAGAATTTTCCGAATAAAGTACAATGTCCTTATGGACATTATTATTATTTAGAAAAACATGAAATGGCCAATCATTTACAGGCATGCCCTCATAAGCCGAGGTCAGCCCAAGCTGAAGAGATGCAACCATACAAAGTGCAAGCTCAACAAGCTAGAAATGAGAATATTGTCTACAACTATGATGTTGACAATTACAAAATTGATGAACCCTATTGGGATTGAGTATTATGTTTTGTTTATCCATTTGTTAAAGTTTAAACCTTTTTTCACTTTTTATTATACCACTATTAAAGACTTCCACATTATTATAATATAAGTCAACTTTTCATTTTTTTTTTAACTATATAAGTAATTCAAGGAATCAAATAGTTGTTTTTAAGTTTTAATCAATACACTTACTATGCTAAAAAAATATATTAATATTTCTTTTCTCCATTTTTACTTAAAAATGTACTATAATTTAATAAATAACAAGATAACTAATACAATTGTATACAGAATAAGCTATGTTAATTGTATAACTATATTTGTACATTATTTACAGCATTGATCACCAATAATTTGACATTGTGAGACAAATTAATTTACTTATTTTATTATATGGGACTTTTTAAATCTCATTATGTAATTTTAATTATGTTTATTACATTTTTGCATACTGATTGAAATCAAATATAAATATTGTACTTTTACAATGTTGTTTTTTTAATTTCTTTTGAGTAAGGCTGCATCTAAAGTGATGTGTGTGACCGATTGTCTGATGCTTTTAGTCGTGTTAAACATTATTTTTTTGCTCAATTTTAATATTATACGCTTGATAATTAACATTAATAGTGTAGAACGATATTAAGTGTATGATAACATTTATTTTTACACAATGTATTATGTACAAGTTTTTATTAATTATAAGTCTCTAAAATTAACTTAATGATCAAAACTATTTAAATGTTATGTACTTAAAAATTTTAAATTGTTCACATTTTGAAGTTCAATTATTTATTTTTATAATGTAGGTACTGAAAATAGTTTCATGACAATCGGGCAACAAGAAACATTAAACCTCGAGATCATAAATATAGAATTATTATTGATAGTACGAGTAGTATTATACAACATTATTTTTAACTATTTTACATTTTATTTCGACAATAAATTATTATTTATTCAAAAATCATTTTAGTATAGTTAAGAATTAAAAAATCATGAAAATACATTTTTAATTGTTTTTTAGTCAATACATAATAGGTTTTTATTTTAATTTTCAATTTGTACTTGGACTTAAGAGGGCACTTACCAACATGCTTTGTGTTAGTCTTACAAAGGCATTACATAGCAAATTGTACATTCTGAATAATCCATTTAACTTTGTTACTTTTAATATTAAGGATAGGTCAGGTTAATTGACCTAGTGTTATAATATAACAGTGGCGTATTTACGTGATATATCATCCCCCAGAGCTTTTTTTTTTAGGTTGGAGATTTATTTTACCCCGCGCACAAGCTGGACTGATGTGGTGGTAAACATTTTCATAATACGGGTAACCTTGGGTCTAACATCGTAATATTGTTATGTTTTATTTTTTCAATTTAGAAGAGGCTAAATGGTTTAGCGATATTAAGCATTCGTTGCGATATTGGCATTAATGTAGACGAAGTGTTGGATAAAATGTCTCAAAAACCAAGACAAATAAATATTATTTTGTGAACTTTTTATGAAAATAAATGTATAATATTATAAATGTTGGTATAGTTTTAAGTAACATCATGGCGACATGGCCTATAATAGTGCACTTTACGGAAAGGTAAGATGACATATAGATAACCTAAATATATATCCTCCTGGCGGCCTGGCCCTAATGTGCTAAATAGTTTTGGTCATATCACTTCCTAGAAAAAAATCCTAGATACGCCACTGTAATATAATGTTATAATTTATAATATAAAGCAATTTTTGATAAAAAATAAATAAATATAGCTATTAATATTTTAATACTAATATATATTACAATTACTTGACATAATACAAAAATAAATACATAAAAAAAAACCTTTCACGACCACATTTACATTATTTGTTAGGTATTATGAATCAAGTAATTTGTGGATTGTTTTTCCATGAGCTAACATTAATACGTTAAAATTCTTCATCATCATTGAGATCATTGAAATCTGAAAAACACAAGCAGTCCATTAATAAACTAAGCAACATAATAGTTATTAGTATTGGAGTATTTTAATAGGGTAATATAATGTCCCAAATCACTCAGTATTTCTAAGCTGAGAGATTTTTTTTTTACTTAATACAAAATTTATAAACATAAATATAAAAAATAAAATTGATTTAGACATTTTAAATCCCTTCTTTAATGTAAAATGAAGATAATTTTAATTGAATTGTTTTTTTTCTTACCCATATTAATTATAAAAGATACACCTCATCAAATGATATTATCTTATACAATAAATACTTAAGTAAAAAAACAATCCCACAACTCTTTATGTAGTGAAAAAAATCCAAAAGATTTTAAAAGTATGTATTATGTAGCTTAATGACTAATGTTTACATGAAAGGTATATCTATTACAATTACATTAAAAATCTATTGTTAAAAAGTGAACATTTTTTTTTTTTTAGATTTTCTCAGTTTACCTTTGTTAACATTTTATAAGTTAGATTAAATTCATTCTAAAATATTAAATATTGTAAAAGGTAATCATACCAGCTAAATTGTATATAGTAATAAAAAAAAAACTCTACTTTCAAAAAAAAAAAAAAAAATAGAGGATAATATGGTTAGTAAATTACTTTATAGGTAGATTGATTTTAGAAAAAAATATGTTAGGAAGGTTAAAACATTCTGGTTTCTGAACATAATGTATACATTTAAAATTAAATAAATTTGTTGTAAGTAATTGGTTAATTCCCAAATAAAATTCAATATTTAAACAACATTACAACATTTAAATATGGTATGATAAATCATAAATATGGGTTTCTATCAAGCGAGGATCTAGAAATGAAAAAGGGGGGGGATCTAGACGAAAAAAATTACTTCAAGTACATAAAAACATAGGGTTTAAGTTTTTTTAGTGAATAAAAATGCATCATACATGAATATTATAAAATAATAATAATAACAAAATTATTTTTTATTGTATTTTCAATGCATTTGCATCCTTTTTTTAGAATGTCTTACATGATGCTTTTCAAGCTACAAATATGTTTCAAGTACTCCATTTTTTAACTTTAAAACTTTTTAAGGAGTTTTTTTACGTTTTTAATGCATTTTTTAATTTTTGAAGAAAATAGGATGGTAATTATAAGTTTAACATACATTTGGAATCAATATAGCTATCATTATAATAATTAAGAACTTGTAAAAATATATATAAAAAAATAAATGCATTATCCTATATAATATCAAGTATAGAACTATATGTTTGCACCACATTAGGAAGTATAATTTTAATGTCGTTATTTTCTATTATGTGGCGAATAGGAATATAAAAGCGACAAGCACAAAGTTAACATTTGTGCGATAACTGTAACGCCTAACCTTTATTCTCTCGTATCTAGGTTCAATTTGAGGTGTTCACATTACTTTAGTTTCCAATAATATCCCATGAAAGCCTGATAAATTGTACGATAGTAATTATAAAATTTGGCAATGTTGCAAAAAAAAGAAAAATTTAAGCGTTCTCAGTCATATTTTACCGATATGTACCTACATAGGCAGTATATTGTTCCTCTTTAATTTAATTAATAAACTGAAAATTAAGGTTATCTTTAAAATATTTTAAGTCCTTAAAGGGCGGGGGGAGGGTGCTTCAGCCCCCATAGCCCACCCATTGTATCCACTCATGGTTTCTATGTAAATATGTAAAATGGATATGCCCTTAAGGATATAGACAAAATGTATCATAATACAAATATTTTTTGAAAATTAATAACGGTATAAATAACTGTTGAAAATTATCTACCAATGTTTTTGCAGTTATTTTCAGGAGCAGTGCAATACTCCATACTGCATAAAAATTTAAAATATTTAACTTCATGATACAACTAACATTAGTTAGTAGTTACATCATACTAAACACTAAAAGAGTGAAAAATAAAATTTGATTGCATTTGTATATCATGCTTTTAAATCAAGTACATATGTTTCTCATGAACAATTTAAGTAATTAACTAATAATTGAAGATTAAAATAACAAAAATAAGATAAATCTTAAATTATCATGTGCTCATATTTTAAAACTTACCATTAAAAAAGTCAACTTGTAGACTTTTGTCACTCATTTCAAATATAACATTGCTTCCTGTCTAAGAACAATACATTCATTAATTTAATGATATACACTATACAGTATGATTCACTAAGCACGCTCATCCCTATTTATTCAAATTCCAATTTTTCGTACTACTTATGGAGTGTCCTGTAGTGATAGAAACTTATGTTATTCAAATGAAAACTTCCTTTTTACTCTTAATTATTTAGTGGATAATTTTTCATTAAATCAAAATTTGAATAAGTAGTTTCTCAGTTATTGAAATGTTTGTTCCTAGGATATTAGTTCTAAAAACAGTTTTACAAAAATATCAAACAAATATATTGGATCTATTATTTATTATAGTTTTACCATTTTCACAAATTATAAATGTTAATAGATTAATATTTATAATCAACATTTTTAAATCCCCATAACTAGAGTTAAGTAACTCAAAAACTACTCTTTTGAGTTTTGATTTTAAAACTTCAACATTTTCAGAAAAAATTTCCTCTTAATAATTTACTGTAGAAGGGGGGGGGGAGTCAGTGTCTTAGTTGATGGGAGGATGATGGGGATAGATACCCTCGAGCCTTTTTTTTTAATGTTAAATTCACCGAGTACCAACTAAGATATAAGATTACCCATAGGTTAGGTTAGGTTACCCATATTATGTTATAATCTAGTACGCCATTATCTATTTCTCAGTATATTTAAAATTTTTAAAATTGTATGTACATTCATGCCTGTCTCTACTATATCATATCTGAGCGGCTGTTATCTTCTCTAAAAATAGTAGACATATTTAAGAAGTTTCATGTCAGAAGTAAGAATCAAAAACGCTAACATTTTATGCATTAAATGTTTGTCATTTTAATAATAATAAATTAATTAATAACTATTATTTGTCATAAAACAGGATCGATTGAATAGATTAACTATGTTAGTAGTCCATAAACATACACCAATGGACACTGAGGAAATAATAAATGAGCTAGCAAAAATACCTTGGAAATTAGATCTTATTTTATAAATTAAACAATTTATGTTAATTCAATTTTTTTGTAAATGCAATTGTATACAATTACAATGTAATTCCATACAGATGTTTAAAAAAATTTAAGCTTTGTAAGGGGGGTGTGGAGGGAGAGCCCCTACTTTGTGTTCATCCAAAAATTTGTTAAAATTATATATCCCTCCCCCCCAGAAAAAAATCATAACTATGCTACTGGGGAGGTTCCCAATTGGAAAACAAAAGTTTGTATCTCCACAGGATACTCCTTAAGTTTTACAAAAAATCTCAAGAATTTTAAAATAGGGTCTTATAGTAAGTACATTTAAAAATTCCAAAAATTAGATTTTAAATAACTGCAATATTGAAAATAATAACAGGGGGTGAGCATACTTGGTGAATCATGCTGTATTATATATTTATATAACAATAATTCATAATTTTTATTTGAATTACCTCATCATCCAAGTCCATTATGGCACTGGTACCTTCTGGGAACATTTCATCGGCAGCTATTACAGGCTTCATGACAAATTGTCGTTGGGTATCAATACAATAACGGTTAATACAAAATTCTATGTATTGGGACTTTTGAGTTGTGTTCTTGAAAATTTGACTTGAGGTCAATAAATTATGATTACAGTTTACTAGTTACTACTACTGAGTACCGGACACTGGTCGTTGACACTTGATCGTTGTAACTTGTAAGTTATAGATAAAATATTATCTTCTATCTTCTATCCATAAATAATATAATATTAACTTACTGTGATCATATTTGTATTATCTATAGTGGTAATAATAATATCATAGTATCACCCACAATTTAAATATATATCACGGATAAAAAGATTCTAAAAAATTCTTTTTATCCATCCGAGACGGATATATAAATATTTAAGGTATATCTTAAATCGTGGTATTACCACAGAATAAGTTATGTGGTAATAACATTGAACTCTATATTATGATAATATTATAACCATGATGTAGATAATATATACATCGTGATTATAACATACAATGTTATCATACAGAGTTCAATGGGACGGTATAATAAACTTAGTTAACTTACTAATAACAATTAACAGCAGATTTAAGTTTAAAGTTTAAACCACGAACTAACATATTAGAATATACCTATTATTATATAATATTATAAATTATAATATTAAATATTAATATGTTTGTGATTTTATCTTTTTGTATCTAGTATATTATTATATTCATAAAGTTATTTAAATTACTATCCATTTTAATTCTAATTATTTTCATAGATATGTATGATAACATATTAAACATATCTGAGATTGTATTCTAATATAGAGTATTCTACAATTCAACTTACAAAATCCAAGGTTTAATCACAATCCACAGGATAGATTTAATATATTCTGTGGTTTCATTTATGTATTTTGAATTGTTTTCTCTCACTCAATAATCATGGGTAGTGATGGAATTCTTAAAAATAAACGCAGACAAAAAAAACAATTGAAAAATGTTTCTAAGCGCCAAATATTGAATCCAAAATTTTTAAAAACATTACCTGATGAAATACAGAAAGACACTTCATTGTTAAAATATTGGCATTCTAGGTATAGGTTGTTTAAAAAATTTGACCAAGGAATTAAATTAGACAGAGGTAAGCAAAATATTGCAATATTATTATACATACTAAATAATTATATTTTTGTCATAATATTGTGACATTGAATAAAGAAAAATTACAGAAATATGAAACTGTGATACTAAAACAGGTTTAAACAATATCCCTTATTGTTAACAGCTATTGACTTAACAAATGTAGAAAAAAAGTTATTCAATTTTTACATAATATTACATACGTAACCTACTTTATAGAAAGAAATATTTTTCTTTGATTGTATGTTATTCAGGCCGTATTTAAAAATGTGGCGCCCCGGGCATATAATTTATGCCCCCCCCCCCCCCCAAACAAAAAGGAACAATATTAGTATAATATTAATATTACACTAATTATTTCATCTGTGATCAAGATTATTTAATATTAAAGTCTAACTTATCAATTAATAAATGAAAATCGTTTAATAGTTTAAAAAAATCAAAATCTTTTTTTAATTAACAAATTATAACATAATAAAACATACAAATTTCTTTTATTTAATGTAATTTTTTCCTTGCTTGATTATTACCGAAATCTTCAATTATATCGCTATAATTAATCTAATTAGTTGATTGAGACTCAATATTTAAAATTGCCAGTGAATTTAGTCGGTCTGTGGATATATTTGACCTTAGGTACTTTAGAAAATTAATTTCGCTAAAATATTTTGCCGTTCCCAGGCATGTGCCTATCCGTGCCCCCCCCCCCTAAATACGGCCCTGATATTATTATATTATTATTTTTTAGAAAGTTGGTATTCAGCAACACCAGAAGTAATAAGTCGCATGATTGCTAAACGGTGTACTTGTAATCTGATAATTGATGGATTTTGTGGTTCTGGAAGCAATTCTATTCAGTTTGCATTAACTAGTAAAAAAGGTAGATAAACTTACTTTTAAAATGTGTTCATCCATTTATAATTATAATTTTTCAATTTAAAACTTTTATGAGAAATTATTATATAATATATATTATATTTTATATTGAAATTTTTCAGTTATTGCAATAGATATCGATCCGATTAAAATAGAACTTGCACAAAATAATGCTAAGGTTTATGGTGTATCAGATCGCATAGAATTTATTATTGGAGATTACTATGCTTTGGTTCCTACTTTAAAAGCGGATGTTGTATTTTTATCACCACCATGGGGTGGCCCCTCATATTCAAAAAAAAAAACTTTTAACATTGATGATATAATGCCAAGTTATGGAGGTGGTAAATACCTATATGAATTAACTCGTCAGATAACTAAAAATATTGCATTCTTTCTCCCAAAGAATATTGAAGACAAGCAAGTATGTTTAATTTTAACTGCAAATTAATATACCTATTTAATCTATGTTTTAACTGATTGTTATTGCTAATATTTAAATCTCAATATGATTATTAATAATACACTATTATTAAATATAACTTATACTTAATAGTTAGTTATACTTAAAGTTAATTTGTAAATTAACTAAAAAATCAAAATTGTATTTTGTATAATATCAACTTAGTATACTACTATTTAATGATCTAAGAAAATTATTTAAATATTTATAACTTGAAATAAAATCTTTTGCACTCATACATATATAATTGGCAGAAAAAAAATACCTACATTTAATAGTTGAGTTTTTTAAATTCATAGCTAATAGAAGAAAATTGTTTGTATAATACTAGCTGACTGGACGATGTTGTCTGTGACAAATTAAATAATGCCCGTGGATTTATACCTTCTTAAACCCCATTAAATATAAACTACAAATATTTTTAATACAGACATTTCGGTTGTTTGGGCCTAATATAAAATACAGATCCAAAATTATATCCAATTATAATAAATATTTTTAAAAAGCTTATTAATGGCAGTGTTATGTGATTATTTTTAACTTTGTAAGTGATTTGAGGATACAAAAAGGTTGAGTACTGCTGATTTAAATTATAAGATTTCACAAGAAAAATAAATCACTAAATAAAAATAATATTAGTTAATCAAAGAACTCCTTAAACCTGAAAAATTGTTATGGAAGTAAAAACAAAATTAATTGGAAAACACAATATTTTTACATTTAAATGTGTGGGTTTGGGTTACGGTTCCGATTATTTGAAAATATTGTCTATTCTGAGTTCCAACATTTCAATGGTTTTATGGTTTCAGAACCACTCATTTTCGGCTCTGTAAGTCCCTAGTTCAAATATGTAAATTATAAATTCTTTAAATGATACATTTTGAAAACTTATTAATAATCTATTTAAATTGAAAATTTTGTTTTATTATTCTTAATTATGTATATAGATATGTTTTTTGTTTGTCTATTAAAGTGAGGTACTTTACATAAGAGCAATTTTTTTTTGTTTTAAATTTATTTCTGATAACGTATACGTTATATAATATATTATAATATTATGTACAAACTATATCAATATTTGTATTATCCAATGTGTGTATTAATTAAAACTGTTTTATCATTTAGTGTATTTCTTTAGCTGGCCAAGGCAATTTAGCAGAGATAGAAAGTAATTACTTGAACAATAGGCTGAACTCAAAAACTTTGTACTATGGGGATTTAATAAAATCTAATAACTAATATTAAAGACAAATAAATAATAATATAATATTTAATTTGTGAATAATTTAAGATTTAGTATCAATTTTGTATTGATAATTTTTTTTTATTTATTCAAATTATATAACAATAATGGTTACAAATTACAATACAATAGATTAAATATGATTAACAATTTTTACTGTTATAAAATAACTTTTAAAATGATATGTATGTGTTGCGTAAGTGTATGTGATACTCTTAAGTTTTAATTTTATGATGTTCATTCCTGTAAGCATATTTTAATTAACAATATAAATAGCGTTACAAAATAAATGGTTATTTTGTGCTTTAGTTTGATATAATTTGTTCTATTTTAGTTTTCTAACAGAAACATTTGTACATAAACATTGTATATTATATCATTGACTTACAGATTTACAGAGTAATATATATAAATATGACATTCTATAAATAGGTAGGTATTTTTCTCAGTTTCTTATTATAAAAAATCATTGTTGGATATAGCATTAGGTACTTAGTAAGTATAGTAAATAGAAATTAGGTAATGATTCTTACTTTTGAATCGTCCATGCAATTATTATATTATAACAGTACACTTAAAATACTACGACTGCAATCGTTTAGGTACATTTATATTATGTTGATATAATTGCTCCTATTAAAAAATTAAGAAAGCAGATTTTTATCATCATAATAATTTTTGTATAACTATAGTTTAAACTTAACAACTGACAACATTGTTATCACACTTATAACTTTATAAGCAACTGTCAACTAATGAGTACAGAATATAATCCACTTACAATAAAGATAAGCTCAATTAGTTATGATGGTGAACATCAATCTATTGGATTAAGTACATCATATTCATCATAATAAATCACGAGCATCTATACGTCACCCTAAATTAATGTCATTAAAGATAACTTTTTTGATTACATACTATTAAGGACTTAAGACAAAAAATTCACAATTTGATATGTAGGTCATGTTTGCACCAAACAATATTATAAAACAATTTTTTTTGGTAACTTTTTATGATTTCTCTGGCCTGTTTTTGAATAGTTCTTCAACTATATGTTCGTCAGCTAGTGTTGATATGTCACCTACTTCTCTGTCATTGATTGCAACTTTTCGTAAAACTCTTCTCATTATTTTTCCAGAACGAGTTTTTGGAAGACCTGGCGCATGTTGAATAATATCCGGCATAGCAAAAGGCCCAATTGATTCCCTCACTAAAGCATAATTTTTTTATTTTAATAGGTAACTAATGAATATTAACTGGTTGGTTTTAATATTATTTTGATTCCTTAACGCCTGCATTTCTAATTTAACTATATGTAAAATTTACCTTTTTTAACTAACTCAGATGAAAGCTTTGGTGTAAATGTCACACCATGGTTAGGAGTAACAAAACAATAAAGACACTCTCCTTTGACTGGATGTGGTCTTGATACAACTGCGGCTTCGGAAACATCTGGGTGCTCAGTGAGTACAGATTCCACTTCAGCAGTGCTCATCAAGTGCCCAGATACATTTAACATATCGTCCACCCTTCCAGTCACCCAAAAGTATCCATCTTCATCTCTTCTCGCACCTTTCATGAAATTGATATGTAAATGTAAATTATAAGCTTTGAGTTTGAACATTAATTGTAATTTACCATCTCCTGTGCAATAGTATCCTGGAAATTTGCTGAAGTAAACTGATTGGAACCGTTCATGATTTCCAAATAATGTGCGCATCATACCGGGCCAAGGCTTATTAAAAACTAAATATCCTTCGCCAACTCCTTCAATTTCTTTACCACTTTCGTCCAATAGGATTGGTTCAACGCCAAAGAATGGAAATGACTATAAATAGGTACCAATAAGTTACTTGGTAATTTTTTGGGATGGTCTTGTTTAATTGTATAGTAAAACACTTACTGCCGATCCTGGTTTCATTGGTGTACAACCTGGGAGTGGAGTTATAACATGTCCTCCAGTTTCAGTTTGCCAAAATGTGTCCGCTATGGAACACCTCTCTTTACCAATATGTTGGTAATACCACAACCAGGCTTCCGGATTTATTGGTTCACCTACTGAACCTAATACTTTTAGTGAATCGAGATTATGTCTAAAAACATAATCTCAGTTAATAATTAAAGCAATAAAGTTAGGTACTAAATAAAGTCAGTACTTCTTCACTGGTTCTTCTCCAAACTTCATTAATGCACGAATAGCTGTCGGTGCAGTATAAAACTGTGTAACTTTGTATTTTTCGATAACTGACCAGTATCTTCCATTATCTGGATAAAATGGTGTTCCTTCAAACTAAAGTCCAAAAATGAATAGGTATAAACAATTATATTTTATTTGTTCGATGTTTTCAAATCAATTTCCAATTCACTAAGTTTTACTTTCAGAATAATAGTTTTTTCTAATGGTCAAACTGTTTATGTTTATAATTAAATTAAAAAAAACTTACTATTACTGAAGTTGCCCCATTTGCTAAGGGTCCATAAACAACATAAGAGTGGCCAGTGATCCAACCAATGTCTGCTGTGCACCAATAAATATCCCCTGGATGGTAATCAAAAACATACTTGAACGTAGTAGCAGCGTACAATAAGTATCCACCAGTTGTATGAAGCACTCCTTTTGGTTTTCCCGTTGAACCACTAGTAATAATAATAAAGTGTATTTAAAATGTGAACCAATATTACATCATTTAAATGTGTTTGTTTATTTGTTTACTGTTCTGTTTCATTTTGATTTCAGACTTAAAATAAATGACTATAAAAGTAAAAAACTATTATGATAAACTTAAATATTTAATTTATAACACAAAATAACTAGTTCTACAATTAGTTTAATATAAATCAGTAACTGGTAAAGTGGTAAATAATAGACAATTAATTAAAATCTATTCCTAAGATTGAAATAATTCAGTTTTGAACCCTGAAAATGTAACCATGTATTCATTTAGTGACTTGTAAATGGCAATTAAGAATAAATAAAATGTAATTAACAGCAGTTATTAAGTTATTCTATTCATTAAAAAAACTTAAACACAATTTTGTTTAAAATTATTAAAATAATGAGAAATTACTAAGTTAGGTACCTACTAACCTCGTGTATAACATAAATAGTGGATCTTCCGCAGACACCCAGACTGGATAACAAGAGGGTTCAACATCATCCATCTCATCATGCCACCAATAATCTCGTCCATCAGTCCAGGGCACCTAAAATACAAGATCCACATTACCTAGTTTCTATATAATTTGTCGGTAATCACTAATCACATAGACGCAATTTGAGGTGTAGGACTTACATACCTACTACCTACAGGCTACAATCCACTATAGAAGGGCCCTTGCCATGCTATAGATCCGATCGATCAACACAAATTCTAAGTTGGTCCGACCCAATAAAATCAGAAAATTAATCCGACCTGACAAGAAAATATGTACCTAAGTCCTGGGATGTCTTATGACAAACCAGATACAAAATTATTTTACAGGTAGCCATAATTTGATATTCGATCCGAATTTATTATTCTATTGAAGGCCCGATTTTGATCTAATCAGAATAATATGAATTTTTGAATTACGCCCAATAACCCGAACAGTGTTCGAATTCCATCACAACCAGACTTTTTGTAAGGCTCTAGTAAGTACTAAGTACACACAAGACAGTGACTAAACAAACGTTATTTAATAATAACATGATAAATAAATATGAAATAAACTATATTGGTTTTTTTTGGTGGAGGGAGGAGAAATTAACCCCTATATACTTCCAAATTGCGCATACGACCGAAAACGTCAGATTATCATTTAATAGAATATTGAGCATAGGTACATCTGAGTGTAGATCGATGATGTCGGAGTTAGACCCATTTGTACCATTAGTTGTGTTCATGGATCTGTTAAGACGTGGTAAGTGACGAACTACGATACACGTTGGAACTTCATGGCCAAAGTTCTTGGCTTTGTCCATTGCTAAAATATGAAAATATATATTTATTTTTTATTTGTTTTTAAAGTTATTTAATTAATATAGGTAAATGTATTTTAATTTATTACCAATATCACAAAGGCTTTTAATGTTTAACAACTTGTCTCCTCTGTATACGCTGTCGGCTGTCACAAGGACCTTGCACTTACAGTCGGCCATGCGTTCTGCAAGCGAATCGGATGAAAATCCTGCGAACTAATACCCAAATATATACGATTATAATATTATATATGAACTATATAAAGTAATTATTATAGTTTATAGACTATGAGAACTAAACAGTGGCGTATATGCGCCAATACTTGGGAATGGGAAGGGTTTCCTATACATAAAAAAATTAATTGGTTGCTTACTGCATAGTATAGTAGCCAGTAGGTACTTACATGGGGTAATCGTCAAAATAAACTACTTTTAAAAGGTATTTCGATACCAAAAAGTATATATATAAATAAAAAATAATCAAGGGTTTAATAAACAAAATATAAAATGTATACCTATATAAAGTACATAATAGTTGTGTTTGGCAGCGCGCAGCGGCCCAATGATGGCTAAATAGATATTTTTGACCAGATAATATACGTTTAATATTTTATACATTTTAAATAAGCACCAATCTTATTAGTTCACGTGGAACGGAGCTTTAAGGTGTACAAAAACATGTTGGCCGATAACCAGTGCTCGTTAACACTTGAAAATGTATCATCATTCATCATTTTTCATCATTAAAGGTAATGATTAAGCATGAAATATAGGCATTTATATTATTTTATAATTTTCCATTTAAAATTTGAGTTTTATTTTTAAATATATAAAAAATGATATAGATATTTTATTACCAGTGAACTAAATTGTAGTATTAAAAAGTTTTTTTACTTACATAGATATGTAAAAAAAAATTTAAGAGCATTGTATTTCAATGATTTTAAGTTGAAATAATAAAAACGTGGACAACTAGTCTCCCTCAAATTAATACCACAGTCGGCCAATCATAGCCAACATGCAGCCTCTAAAATTCGTTTAATACTCACAACAATAGAGTGAACTGCGCCGATTCTTGCACACGATAACATAGCAATCACGATCTCAAAAATCATTGGCATATAAATTGCGACACGGTCACCTTTAACTACGCCTTTGGATTTCAATACGTTTGAAAACCGGCAAACTTCTTCTAAAAGCTTTTTGTATGTGATTTTGCTATAGTCTTCCGGATCGTTGCCTTCCCTAAACAAATTAAACACATTTTATGAATTATTATCGATATTTTTTATTGATTATTGTTTAATTAATAAATAGTTATTATCTAAACTAAAACTTACTATACAATATACATATACCGATATGGCGATATACCTTTAAGTACCTAATATCTGTATTCCTAATTTTTATCACGCGAGAAATTCGCGATAATTTTAAAAACGTATAATAATTAATAGTAATGTACCTAAATAGAAATGTGGTTCTATATTCCAGCTGTAGATATTAAACATTAACAACACACTTTTTTGTTGGAAATTAAAGTAAGTTTTTAAAATTGTATAACATAATAGATATTGTAAAGCCTTTTAAAGTTCATTAGTCATTACGTTAAAGAGTAATGTTAATTTTTTTCCTAAATTTAAATAATTCATTGTCAACACTATATATTTTATTATTTGCCCATTGCTAATTATTTGAGTCAAATACTCGAATGTACAATACCTACTACAATGGTAATAATAGTCAGTGACAATATTTAACAAGCCCGGCACACGAGGTTTTGATGTTGGGCCTGTGCCAGCTCAATAGATACGGACCACCATTTTATAATAGGATGCATTTATATATTATTTCCAATATACACGGGCACATGACGAATTTAGAAAAAGAAAATGACTGCAGAGGCATAAGCTTTTTGGTTACTTTAATTAATATTTAATTTGGTTAAAATACAAGTGTTGCCCTCACGCTACCATTACTATATTTTTTTAAGTTATAAATAAGTTAAAATAAATTAGTTAAGTCTTTAAACTTGAACATGATATTGTCCTTTAACGTTGTATTATATTTATATTGTTATATGGTTAAATGGTTTAGTACCAATTCCGTATCCAGGAAGGGAGGTTTAGGGTTTCACTCCCTCGAATTTTTTTCCCGAGCTTATTCGTTTTAAAATGTGCTAGTCAAAAAACATATTTATACTAATAATTGTAGTGTTCAATATTTCAATATGATTAAGTTATATACATTTGTACAGTCAGGTTTCATCTTCATTGGTCATGCAGAAAACCTATCATAAAAATTCAAACGAAGATAATTAGAGACTTTTTACGGTAATCCTAATATATTTCTACCTATAGCACAGTAAAACAATAATAGGTACAAGGTACCTACGTCCTACTGGCTGCTACATGTGGCACACAGAAAATGTTCGATCTTTATATTCCTTAGTTGTTAATTCCAGAGGTTAAGTTAGATTTAAATAAGTCAACGCATTTGTTTGTTTTCATTTTTTACCTGAATGAATGTATTTAAAATATAGGTATCTCAGCATCCTATCTAAATAACGTATTTTTCAAAAATTATAGTGAATAGGTCAATTTTCTATTAGTATTAGGCGCTATTAATGATGTTTTGAATTTTGATTATGCTTTTAGCGGTCTGTGGTCGTTAATTTTATATGAAGTAGGTATATCATGCATGTATGATTTTAATTTTTCACAAAACAAATAGCATATGAAATTCTTTAAAACACTATTTCATTAAGTATTTTTGTATATTATGATAAATTATTTTAAAATAAATTACTACAATTTTCAATCAGTTTTAAAACGAATTTTATTGTAGGTATACCCAATAATTGTAAACCTACAATAATTCATTTTCATTTTATATCAAAAGTTTTTAACTATTAGTAAATAGCTATTAAATAATAATAATAATATTTTAATAGATTGTAATTACTGCATGTTGAATGTTGATTTTAGATGGCTATATTTTTTTAAATGTAATTTTAAATCTGCATAATGGTTGATACTTGTTTTATAATGTTGATCAGAAATATCTCTTTACAAAATATACCTACAATTATAATTTTTTTTAAATGTATAAGCAATACAAACATTGAAACATTGTGATTACTGATTAGTAAATAGTAGGTAGGTCATAGATATAAAAGTGTAAAACATGTTCAACTATTATTAATTTATTGATTCGATCATATGATCAACCACAATACCACATTGGCAATCTGTCGTTATAAAAATAGATCCAAATTCACATTTTAATTGGATAGGTAATAAGAAATAAGAATTGTTGGCAATTAATTAATACATGATTAAAAATGTTTAAATAAATATAAATAAGATATTTTGTTTTACCCTTGAATATTTTCTTAACTGTAACAAAAACAAATTCTATATCAACAAAATTAATACAAATACAAGAAAATAGTTTATATTTACTAATTATTATTATTATTATTACCACAGTAACAATAAATGATTTTTTAGAAATAAAAATAAATTATAAATCATCTAAGAAAGTCAAGAGATTTGTTTATAAAATCTAAGTGCTACATTTCACAAAAACGTTGACCTTATAACCTTCACCTTTCGGACGTAAAATAGTATTTGTTCATCGAATGAAACAATCAAATGTGTAGTACGAGATAAAAAAAATCATGTTAAAAATGAAAATTGTATTGCTTAATCTGTTTTTAATTATATATATAGGTATTATCTATGAAATTATATTGGTTTAAGAAAGCCCTGCAGTAAAGGAAGAATTGGTGGTTTTTTTTGTCAAATTTTATGAAAGTCTATAAATGTTTTCATTATAAAATACTCTTTTATTATGGAAAAAAATATTTTTTACTCAATTTGTTTAGAAATAAACCTTGGATTTAGTGCAGTTTTAGTAGGTTGTATATAAGTATAAGCACTTGAAATTAATCTACTATAGTACAAAACAATTAACTCAGAACTGTACATGATATATAATATACTCGTAATTCACTTTCAAAATTAAAATGTTTTAAAAATATTTTAGGTAAACCATACACACGTACCTACACCACTATGTACGTATTGCCAACGGGAATTGAGACACTATACCTACATAATAAAGTGGCTAGTCAACTTAAAATTAAAATTGCATTGGACAAGTTATCGAGGGCCAATGTCTGTATAATAAATACAAAATATAATAAAGCCAATAGGTAACTAAAAGTAGGTAATATAAACATAACACACACACTTTAAACCTCTTAAAAAAATTACATATCCACTATTCTATAATATTCTATATCCTATAAGCCAATAAGTTATAACTTATAAGTTATAACCTAATAAAAAATAATACAATTTTCAATCAAAATTAGTTCAGGATTTTTGTTTTTGTGAGTATAATTACGAGTTAGGCCAATGTGATGTAGATGTTTTTGTTGGGAACCGCTTGTATATAGTACTAGTGTACTACCGTCTACCTACCTACCTATAATTTATACATATGAGCGAGTTCCCCGTTTTCTGTATACTCTGCAAGATAGTATAAAATATACAGAATTTACTATAGCTATTTTAAATTGTAATTTATTTTTTATTCGTCATTTATTATACATATTATAAATCGTTGATTATATAATTTTTAATCGATATTATAGCATAATAAAAAAGATTTAATACTTTTATACTATAGGCACCTTATGGCTTATGGTACCTACTATTAATATTACATAATATCGGATATTATTAAATGCATGCGAACATAAATTAATTATAAAGGGTATGTAAAAAATTAAATAAATTATCGAATGATCGGAAATGACGGATATTGGAATGCTTAATTTTTTTGAAGAATCGTTGTGATGCCGCATATGTGTTTTTACCGCGGTCTGACAAACTTAACATAGCTAGTTTTCGTCCAGCAGTATCCATTTTGAGCTGTTACTACCTATTAATATTATAGTAAATTCACCTATTGGCTACTATAAAATTTAAAAATTATTAAATGTGTTCTCTCGTCGGTTTTTGTTTTTTATTATTATTTTAATTTATATTTAAAATAATAAAAAGAGTAATGACTGGTGAGCATATTTAAATTTTAATATTTTACATAATTACAACTCGATTTAAAATTAAAATATCAAAAAAGCTAATGAGAGAACATGGATAATATTCTTACCAATAATGGGTCAATTTACTTTAATATTAAAACTTACAAAATAAATTCTAATGAATGCAAATTAGCTATATGTTGTACATATTTTGTACGTAAGACGGAGACAACACATGCGGGTATCACGTCCTCTTAAATCAATATTTAATAATTAATATTTTATTAGTTTTCTTATATTTATAAATAATATATCATATATTCATATATACTATTATTAATATTTGGATAATTAAAATACTGTTTATAAATCATAAACATAATATATAATTGTTCTACAATATTCTGCAGTTGAGTCACTGAGTGAATTATACCCTTGTATACATATGATTGATTTATGATTATATATAGTTGAATTTATTTTTGTTAATCAAAATAATATCAAGAGTAGGTATCTAAGGTCTATTTTCTAGACTGAAGAGCTAAATGTGTACTGAGAATACCACTGAAAATGACTAGTATCACTTTTAAGCCTCTGCCTCTCCAATCACCATAATATATATAGGTAATGTAATAAGGTAGTACCATGGATTTTGTGAAATGTGATCGTTTTGTAATATTTTTAATAATATAATTTACATAAATAAAAAATATTTTAAGGACTCTATTTTTTTAAAAAATAATTAAAGATCTAGTTTTACATAAAGATTTGATGTATTTTAGAGAGCGTCTATCGATGCCACCGATTTCGTATCGACTCCGCCTGCTATTGATTCCGCCGGCTACTGCGTTAATAATATCTACACATCGATTCCGCCGGACACTGTTCATCCCCACCCCCCTTGTATATGTATTTTAAAATGTATAGTATATTTAATATAATTTGGACAATATATAGATATAGATTTTTTTGAGCTATTTATAGACATAATGAATTTTCGTCTTTTTTAAATTTTTTTATTATTATTATCAATATACATTTTTTCAATCAGTCAAAAAACTTAAACATTTAATACAAAATGCTTCATAACTTGCTGTACGTAAAAATTAAAAAAAAAAGTTGAGCGTATGTCTCTAATAGTTTTTTATAAGCGTCTAAAATTAAAATTTCAACAAAATACGTAAAAATCACGAAATTATGAATTTTTTTTAATTAGGAAATTCATAAAAAAAATTTTATTTAAATCTTAGATTTGAAAATTTAACACAAAATTCTCTATAAGTTTTTCTACCTTTCTAAAAAAGAAAATGTTTATCGGAAAGTCAAAATAATTGTTTATGAGAGTTTGAAATTAGATATTGGATATTCATCGTATTCACCGGGAACGATTTTCTTAATTTAATGTACCTAATACAAAATAGAATAACCGTAGACATTTGAAAATGTCACCAAATGTTAGACAATTTTTGGGCTAATTGTAGGCCTAAGAAATTTCAGTTCTTGTAGTTAAGGATTGAAAATTTAAAACAATATTTTTCGTAATTAGTTTATAGTGTACCTAACCAAAAAATTTAAAAAAAAATTTTATAGACATATTGTAAGTTCAAATTTGAATATCAAAATATAGAACATACTCAAATTATTTTGTCTTTAAAAATTTATAAAATGTTTAATATGTATAGCTAAAGATATTGAAAATAGGAAACAAGTTTTTTTGTAATTTGTTGTAAATGCAAATTTAAAAATATTTAAGATACAAAAGCACACTTTTTTATAAGCATTTAAAGTTCAAATTTTGACCAAATTCATTAAAATCTCGAATTTTTGCTAGTGTAACCAAAAAATGTAAAAAATGTACTAAAAAAATAATTTTTTCTAGACATTTTAAGTTTTAATTTCGACGAAATTAGATATTTAAATAAAGAATAACAATGTTATTTATTTCGTTGTAATTTAAAAACATTTTTTTGTGGGTGCTTGAAACTTTTAAAGTAGGTATATTATAATTTATACATTTAATTAATTTTTCAAATGCAATGTTTTCTGCAAAAATTAATTTAACCTACTATGTTATTAATAGTAAAATTAATTATTTTAATAGCAATAATATCTTAAAATGCACTTAGGTATGTAGGCTGACGGTCTTCTCTCAGAATAATTTTTTGTATACAATGATTTATATAATTGAATACAAATTTAACACATCTATGAAAGTGATCCCACTCGATACCTACTGTACAGCAGAGCAGTACCCACTTGCTGACCATTTTATTTTTAATTCTGAGAGTAGCGATCTATACATGTATTGATTTAACAGTGATGTACAAATGACTAAATAAACAGATGTATGTTTTTTTGTATACGAAGATACTTAATAAAGCGAGATAATGCTTCGATTTTTAACTTGAATGGTGGTTTCTGGTAGCAAATTAGACCTATTAAAAAGTAAAATTAAAAAAATCCAATATTTTTCAAAATTCTTGGGAATTACAAAAAAATAAAATATTTGTTAAAATTGTAATATTATTATTAAAATAATTGTTTGGTTACCTAAGTTAGATTGTTTTCGCTCAGAATCGTGTTTCATCGTTTGCAATTATGTTTCAATGAATTCAAATTTAATAAATCCATTTTAGTGACCTACTCAATGACGAGGTCCATTCGACACCTACTGTACAGTAGAGCGGTTACCTACTTGATGGCTTTTATAATATTTAAATTATATTAATAAAGCAAAAGAAATCCTCTGTTGGGTAATTATTATAATTGAACGGTAGGTAGTTGTTTGTTATCGCCCTGCCACCCAAAGACCATCCGTTGTACTCGGATAATTTTTATACATACCTACCGTTGTAAAACTTTCAAAAAATAGTAAATACCTAATAATATTATTAGGTAGTAGTATGCTTAGTAGTTAATAATTAATATTTCATAAATACACCGGAATAAACACAACAAAAAATACAAGTTACTAATCCTAAAAATCTACAGTCGTGTATTCGTGTCACAAAAATATGTCACAGTTTTTATTTGTCTTTTAACGGTATATTTATGTTGTGAAAATGTTATGCCAGTATTAAATATTGCGGAAAATAACTATTAATAATGCATTTTTCACAATATTTTAAAATAAGTTGTTAACGTTTGTAAGATAGGTACACACTCAAAATTACACATACAATATTTAGTGACAAGCTGACCAGCATACTAACATGGTTTTATAATAAATTAAAATACAATGTCAAATTAAATCCATAAATAGATCACTTACTAAACTTATTACACATAACGACATAAGATATTGAGATACAGAGAAATAATGAATATGAATATCGAATTTTTAGATTAGAGACTCAGCCTTAAGGTCATGTCGTGGCGGGCAGCTCGGTGGCGGGGCGATAACAAACAAGTAGGTACCACTTTCAAAAGTTAAGTTATATATAATAAACGTAAATTTTAGTATAGGCGTGTTATTTTCTTTTCAACTCCAAGCAAATTTATAACTATTTGTTTACTTATGAGTAAAAAATGACCATGAAGATTAAGTATAAGTAAGTAATAACTAATAATTTATTGTAAAAAAATACAATAACACGAAAATGTAATACGATTTACTCGTTAACCTTCAACAGTTCAACTTCTAAATCTATGAGTAGGTATATTAAGTAGGTACCTACCTATATGTATGATGTTATCATTTTGAACATAAATTATAAATTTCAATTGATTTTAAACTTAAATAGTATTTTAATTAATATCTAATGATCTATTATAGTATAATATACCGTGGTCGCAACCGAAGTTTATAAAATAGCTGAAATTAAGTTTAAAAAAAAGGTAGGTAGGTAATAAATCCAATTTTTTTAAAGAATTTAAAATTTTTTTTATCTGTTTATCTAAGTAGTATTATAGTACTTACCTATGTGTTTCTCCGTTTCGGTTTTGTTTTAAAATAATAGATTGGAAAATAGATGGGTAATATAAAAATAATATGATTGATTAGGTACTAAGGTTTCATATTATTTTACTATTACTTAAATAGTGAGGTATTTGTCATACTTTCGATTTTATATTAGTAACAAAAACAATAATAATGAAAAACTAATTTAATATACCTAGGTAAGTTTTAAATTTATTTATTTATTTTTAAGTAGGTATAAAGTACTGTATGTCTAAATAAGTTACAGGGGCGTAATTAAGGGGGGGATGAGGGGGATAAATCCCCCCCAGAGCCTATATCATAATAAATCAATTGTACTAAATCCTGATATGATTGATGAGTTGACCACCACTGTACTTGAAAATTTAGTATTTTGTGTGTAAAAAAATGTCTATCCCCCCCTAAGACAAATTCCTAATTACGCCACTGATAAGTTATGGCTACATAAATATTTATTTTTACTTTATAATTATAAAATATTTATCATTGTGAAGTACCTATAATTTAAACTAACAAATAACTATATAATATCTGTTGAAGTTCGATAAAAACTAAATTTTAAATAAGTACATAATGTACCTTTTGGTTTTCTCATATATGTACGAAGAATTGCATTCAATTTATATTAAAACGAATTATTATAATATTTTACTATAACAATAAATGTAAATGTCATATAATAATAATATAATATGGTGCGGTTGTATAGAATGTATAATGTACGCTTCTAATATAAATCAACAAAACGTATTTTCATTATTTAAATTTTAAATCAACTATAAAATCATTAAACAAAATAATAATAATAATAATAATAATAATATTAAAATATATAATATACCTCTATGTATAGTCAAAACATTTTAGCTGCAGTTTATACTGTTTGGTAAACATGATATTTTTAAGAAACTAGTCTGTGATGTAGGCATGTACTTTGTGTAATTGTAAAAAATGTATACCTAATATTTATAATAAAGTACCAAACTAAATATCTGAAACAAATATAAGACTCTTAATTGACCTATAACAGGGAGTTATAACTTCGGGTAGATATTACAATAGTTTAGGTTTTTTTAAACTATTGACACGTGTATGTGTATATTAGCCAAGAAAAGTAAAGTACATTATTCAAATTCATCTACCTATAGTAAGCAGGTAGGTACCTAGTTTGTTCATTCGCTCATTAATATTTATGAACTTTGAACGTCAATCAAATTGAAAATATTTATATAGGACATTGTTATCCAGGATCGGGTCAATCGTTATTTGTTATTCGTATACTACGTCCATAAGTCCATAAAGTATATTGTATAATATAATAGCAATACAAAATTAATAGTTTGCAATTACCTATATTTTGTTTATGATGAATTCACTGATCAGATCTGAAAATGTATATAGGTACCCGCGCGTAAATATAGTAGTCATGTAACAACTCTTGTAAATGAGAAAAGATCTACAAAGGTCCCTTGACGTATTATTCATGTGGTCTTCAAAGCTGTAAACATGCCCAATACCCTCTAAAATGGATTCCAAGATAAGAAAAACCAAGAAATCCAACGGAACAACAAATATGACTGAGTGAAACATTTAGTCACCTAAACGAAAAATAATCTTTGAAAATTTGCATCAACAAAAAACTAATAAACCAAGAATGAAATTTCTATAAGTATTCCTTATTAAAACACAGGTCAACCCTACAAGTTTAATGTTTTAAAGTGCTAAATAATACGGCAATAATAAAGCCGCTAGGTACTAGATTACAGATTTCCAGGATGGGCTGCAACTTTTCAAACAAAATTAAAAAAATTGCCAATTCTACTATACAAATTGTTGAGAATAGCACTCAACGCCCATTGGTTTATACAAAATAAACAACTGCATAATGACACGGGATTGCCTACCTATGAACATGGATAATTAACCAATACATATATTTTCACAATAACTTAAATAAAACCGAAGAAGCTTTACATTAAAAAAAACATCTAAATCTATACTAAAAGCCTAGCCTAACCTAAGCCACGCCTACCACAAGACATCTTCCTATAGAAGACCAACAGACAACTAGTAAAGAAGATATTTATTTGTATTTATTGTAAATTTAAAACAATGTAAAAACATTTGGTATTTTTGAAACAGTTAACCAATTTAATTAAAAATGTATTTATTTTCAGGTACCGAACTCACCAGTAAAAAGCTACTTTGTCACCCATTCCGTTGCGCACATTCTTGTCCAGCAGGTTGTAGCACACGTTTGTGGTGGCACCCTCCATCCATTTGACTTGCACGGGCCCGTGGGTCACATTGAAGTTATACGAGTAAAAGTTGTCGATGTCGTATGGTGTTTCCCAGTGAAATTGTGCCGCGATTTCCGACCAAAATTGAGCGGTCGACTTCAACGATTTATTGTGCATTTCCCGGTACTGTTCCATAGACTTGATGTGAGCATTCTCGGATGTAGCGTTATACGGAAGGTAAACGTTTTTCGACATTTTGCCGTGTACCTTATACAAGTTTCGATTGGAAAAATAAACAAAAAATTAATGAACACAATAGGAGTTATAGAACTGCGAGTAACGGCGATAGAGGAAAAACACGACAATACCGATCGATATAAATTACGAAAACTAGGACTACGAAATAGTCGACCGGAAAAAAGGCGTTACTCCGCGGACAGGCGCCACGCCACTGAGTACTGACTGTAGGCTGCAGCGCGTATACGGTACGAAAAACATGTCAATATTTCACCCGCGCGCCGATGCCGCCACTGCTACCTCTACGCAAACAGTGAACCAACATTGCCAATAATACGCGCGTGAATATCGTCAGAATATCATAATATTATAATTTATTTATAATGGTATCATTTTCAGTTATGATTTAATGATATTTACACGCCTATATTATATAATTGTTTTTTTATTCACATCACAATGTTTTTATTAGTAGCAATTGTTTCAAACTTTTACACTTTGACTTAAATATTTGCATATAATATGTATTATACGTATAGGTACTTTAAACAAGTTTGCTTATACATCATTAGATAAGATTTCATCGAACAGGAAATTAAGTCGACAACCATATTATTGAAACTCGTTTTGTTCTTTATTAATATACTCATTAGTCATTATATCATATAAATATTTAATATATTATATAGGTATAAAATATAAATATAGGCAGGGCTATGTGCAAAATGTTGTACGTGGCTTATTTAGTGGGGCTGTTAGCCGTTACGTATTACTTTGGGACCTCAGAAACAGTCCGATTCTAAACCTATCGATGAATCAGAATTATTATTTATGAGATAAATACATGAACTATGGACCCGATCATTTATTTTTCAACAAGCCGCTTGGCCTTTCAATGCGTGGGCGGTGAGATCCTGTACAACTGCACAGATCGAACCGCCTTCAAGCTAGATCGCTAAGATCGCTGCCTATAGGTGTTGAAAATATAAAATGATAAGATTTTTACATTAAATTCTGCCGGTTATGCTTACTTTTTTAAAATAAAAATAAACATAAATATAATTATACCTGAGAAACATGATAACTTCCTGTTGTCTAGTAAAAATATTAAATTATAAAACTATGTAGGTACTTTAACATTATAATTTAGGCTGGCGTAAGCGCTCACTCTAGTCTTGGCTAATTGACCTGTCGAGTGCACTATACTGGATGCTTACCCATCTTTCATTCTAAAAAATGTAATTCAATTCTTTATCACCAAAATGATTTACTGTACATAAACGTGTATTGAATTATATATAAGAATGAATACTATTTAACGATCGTTACTTTAAACGTTAAGTTGTGTAGTATGGGCACCAATATTGTACTTAAACTAATTAGCGATTATTTATTTTAAATTCAATTTACAACGGTATCTATTTAATTTTTAAAATAAAATATTTTACCAACAGAAAAATAGCATTTCAATTTTAGATTCTGAGTGGAGCGAATGTATTGATTTTACAATGATGTGTGTGTTTTATTATTTTTTTTGTCTGTGTACATAATAAGTTGTCGAAATAATGCTTTGATTTTCAAGTTCAGTAACTTTTCTGGTGCGAAAGTGAATCTAACTGTAGCACTCAAGTAGGAATTTTTGAAAATTTCCATTAGTCTAAAAATATTAAAGATATATTAAGACACTTTTTTGTACAAGCATTTAAAGTTATAAAATGTTCACAAAATTCATCAAAATCTTTAAATTTTACAAATTATTTTGTAGTTAAAAATGCATACAATATTCAATTTTTATACCTAAGGATTTACAATTTAAAATAAGGTTTCTCGTAAGTAGGTATTTGCAATTTTTAAAGTATATTATTATATTGAATACACATAATAACATTTTAAAATCCAATGTTTTCGGAAAAATTAATTCTATTATAAGTATTTATAGCATACTAATTGCAAGTTGCAAAAATGTATATAAAATATATACTCAGTAATATAGGTTGACAGACCGTCTTCGTTCATAATCATTTTTCGTAAACAATGATTTTTTATCATAGAATTCAAATTTAACACACCCATTACAGTGACCCACTCGACACCTATACTGTACCAGGTACCTACAGCAGAGTGGTACACTTGCCGAACTTTTTTATTGTTTGTTTGTACTACAACTAAAATTGCTTATATTAAACTGAGATAAATTTGAAATTTATTTCTTTATAAATTTTAATATTATCTTATATAGGTACCTTATACCTATAAAATAAAGTCGTATTTTCTGTCAGCGGTAATAACGCCAACTAACTTAACTTAACTAACCTAACCTAACTATCAAACCAACTATTCTAATTTGCACTAAAAAAATATTATAACTATTGACTAGCTGGTATTAATCAACTAATAATAGTTGATACAATACATTTTGATTTTTCAATTGAATGTTGTTAGTGTGTTACTGCTGTATTTCAAATTTAAAGTTAGAATATATTTTATCATATTTTAAACAATTTTTATTTATTATCTATTTAAAATTCTTAATTAATTACAAAATTAATAAAAACAAAAGCACTTTAAAATTAAAATAACAGTCCAGCGTTATATTTAAATGACAAAATACTAAAATATCTATTCAGGATCAGTATTAGCCGTTAGGCCAAACCATGGTATACACGATAGCATATTAATATCTAAATTAAATTAATTATACAATAATTATTATTTTTTCCCGCAGATTATGAAAAAAAAAATCAAAAAACTTAATGTTTATGTAATATTTACGTGTATTATGTACACACTACACATACATATAGTTTAATTTCAAAACGTTAACAAATTAGATAACATTTGAACTTTGTACTACTCCATCGTAATATCTAATCCAATCAGCTCTATGTATATATTACCTATCATAATATATATTTTATATTTTATATCGATTATTATTGTTTTATTAGTTAGGTTTAAATGAATAATAACTGAACTTACATTAGTTAGATTATATTAATTAGTTCATTTAATTTGCAATTTTTATTTAACAAATTTTAAAAAAAAATTAGAAGACTAGTAAATAGTGTTAAGTAGTAACTAGTAGTATCAATAGTATGTTAACTGATATAAATATGATATAAGTAGAAGTTATTTTAGAATAATTTGGTACTTATCGAACTGTAAAAAAATATTAAGAATCGAATTTGTTAAAAACAGAGTTTCATAATTTTCTCTTTATTTCGTAGTCAGGTAGTCTTATATAATAAACTATAACTAGGTACTAGATAATTATAAAAGTGACCCCTTTAGTTTCTACTGAATTCCTTTTTTGATGAATTTCCAATAAAAAAAACCCACATAAAGTATTTTGTACACTCTTTTATCTGAAACAACCAGGGAAGCTGCTAAACAGATAGCTAATGGATGTGTTAAATTTAAATTTAATGATAAATCTTAGGTCAGTGAAACCGTCAAAATTCAAAATTTTAAACATAAGTTTTTCTTAATAATTATTAAGTTAATAGTAATTTGAAAGTACCTATTTGTAAACATAAATACCATTTGTAAGTTCAACTGATTTTAATTATCCACAATAGTTTAAACAACTTCTTCAAACTCAGGTTGTTTTGTAATTTCCAAGTTTTTAACTAAGCTAAAATACGAGTGCCTATATAGTGTGCAATTTTTAAGTATTTGTAAGCGAGCACAAATGTAAAATTTGTAAGACAAACCCCATTTAATTTAGCACAAACGAATTTTTTGTTAGTCAATTTATAGACTTACCAAATATTAAGAGAGTTTTTTTTTACCATGCCATCAGAACAAGGATAATTTTTAAGTATTTATGAACGTTCGTATATCATCTATTGAGTATTATCAAGTATAAATACTCAGCGAAAGGACCTTGACGTTGGCCCCCGACTTTCTCCGATCGATTCAAAAAATATGTAATTATACAAATCCGTTTCTAGTATCAATATTTTTTTTAAATTAATTCCAGTAACTCCAACCGAGGAACCATGTCTTAAATTTGTAAATCTTTGATATATAAATATACAATTTTATAAACTTAAAAGTACAATCAAATTTAAAATGTTTGCGATTTTGACAAAATTTGGCAGAATTCCAATTTTAAACACTCATAAAAAGTTATTTTGGATTTATCCTCAGTTTTTTTTTGTCAACTTACGGGGAACCTCATATTCAATTTCAAGTTTTTTAACCTGGTAAAAAAACTAAACTACCTAAATTAAACATTTAAAATGTATATAAATTGTTCAGTTAAAGTCAAAATATTTTGAAAATTATACCATTTATAGAGAATTTTAATTTTAACATATGGTGAAAATTTTAAGTATACCTATATATATCCACTGTTATATATGTTTTTGAAAATTTGCGTATGAATTATCGTTTTTCCATATTTTATTTCCCTTTGTTGTAATCCCGTGTAAGTACCAACTAGACTCACTTTCCTATCAGAAAATATATTAAATTTTAAAATCAAAGCATTATTTTAACTTTAAATCGTAAATCGTGTACACATACATAACAAACCCCACATTGTGAAATCAATAGGTATATTTATCATTTCGCTCAGAATCTAAAAAAACATAATTAATTTAATACTTTTACCCAAAGAAAAAAACGAACACTTAATGTAAGACAATTTATTTGATGCTAAAATTATTATTAGTTTCTGTAATTAGTAAAAAAAAAATTTTCTATTAACGTGGTGAAAAATATTCACAGGTATGATACATCAATACATGTGTAACGTGTATACCTAATATCTGTATAGATAAATATATATAAAAATAAATATAAATATTCAAAAATATATACATTGTTATTTTAACTTTTAAATGTTGAGTACCTTGAACGCAGCCGTAATATAAAAAATACGCATAATACCTATATAAAACAATTATTTTACCTCGATGACTTCTACAGTCATTCGGAGCTAAATAATTGTGTAGAAGTCCATATAGCTCATAATAATTGTTTTGTTTTATTTTATTTTATATCTATTATCTAAGCTGAATAAACATATTATATTATATTTAGTATATACCTATACGTTCGGAAACTATTCATTTTGAGCGTTTTATTCAAGTTTACCGTGAAAGTTATTTTGCTACCTTCATATTATTATACAATATGCACACAAGACATATGCATATTATATATAGTATTTACTATTTAATGGTAAAAATCAGCTTCATCAATTATTCAAACTAGAAAGTGATTATTTTCACATTATTATAAATATATATATAGTTTAAATAGATTTATAGAGATTAGTTAAGCAATAAGAACGCATAAGTAGTTGAAATTACGTTGGTTTAATACTTATAACTGAGTACAAAATAAAAATACTTAACTGCTAAAAAATGAAGCACAGGTGCACAGCTAGTGATAACGTATTCTTGCCTGTATATTTGATACATCCTCAACATTTTTATAAACATAATTCTGAATAATAAGTAGGTACATTTTAGTTTAAAAAAAAAATAACCTTGACTATTAATTGCAGGTTTTTAAACTCAGAAACAGGATCAAGAACATGGATTTATATATATATCATTAATATAATATATACTTAAAAAACAAAATATCACAAATAATTTAACTGTTTACAAGTAGAATAGGTACCATGCACATTTTTAATATTAAGGTGTACCTATTGTTAGTCTAATAAGCGATTGTTGAAATTAAACATTTTAGGTACCTACTATTAGTAATAATGTCAAAATGTCAAAAACAAAAATTGTATATGAGATTTAATTTTAGATTCTGAGCGGAACGATAGGTGTATTGATTTAACAATTATGAGTATTTTCTTTTTTTCTGTCAGTATGACTGTATACACAAAAAGTTATCAAAAAAATGTTTCGATTTTCACCTTTGGGGGGGGGGGGGCGGGGGGTGGTTTTTAATAGCTAATTGGATCTAGTTGGTACTTCTATGAGGTCAAAATGAAAAATTCACGGTAGTTTTCAAAAATGTAGCTTAAATAAAAAAAAATTGAGGAAAAACGACAATTTTTAAGCAAAATCAGTTTTTGAAAAAATTAATAATAAAGGTGTAATTAAAAAAAATAATAACCGTAGACATACCACATACATGACATGTTTATTGAATGTTTATATTAGCACTTTCTATACACCATTCAATTTTTTAAATATTTTAAACATTTTATTTATTTTTATTGGTTTTTATTAAACTTTGGCAACCTGGGGCCATTAGTCTTATTTAGATAGTTAACATTCTTCTTTTTTTTTAATGTTCATTATAATGTATACATTGTAAATTTAATTTTAAATTTGTTTGTCCAGCCTGGTCTCATTGAGGAATGCGATGAGATCACTTGATATGGTTGGCACTATGGATTCGTAGATGTTTTGTGAAATATCATGCTTAAGTCTTACTAAATATTTTGACTATTTTAAAGCTATACATACAAAGCATAATACATTTTTGATTTTTTTTAAGTTTTATTCCTCATAAGTTATTTTAACGGCAATTCAAAAATATTGAAAATACGTAGGCGTGATTTTTTTTTTTATAAGCATTTAAAGTTAAAATGTTTAGAAAATTGATCAAAATCACGAAAATTTGCAAATTATTATTCTTGTCTTTTTTATAATCTTTGCTCAGAATCATTTTTCGTATACAATGATCTTAGAAGATTGAATTGAAATTAAACACATCCATTACAATGACTTATTCGATATTCAATAACTACTGTACAGAGAGCTATACCCTCTTGTCCACCTTATTTTAAATAAAGCTTACATTTAGCTATTTGAGCCTTAAGGCAATCAAAATCACAAAAACCCCTTATCAAATTTTTATTAATTTTGTTTCTTTTATCATAAATTAGGTATAAAATATTCTATTACAATCAACAAACATGCATTAAAGATATAAATTAAAATTAATTATTCTTGCTGTAATGTCCTCTCGAAAAAATCCATAAATAAAGGTGGGCAAGTGAGTACCACTCTACTGTATTGCAGGACCTATAGGTGTCAAGTGGGTCAATGTAATAGGTATGTTAAATTTAAATGCAATGCTATAAAATCATTGTATACGAAAAACAATTATAACGTCTGACCGAAGACTGTCCGTCAGCCTATATTACCAAGTACCTACCAAGTACCTATATTTGATGATATTATTGCTATTAAAGTAATTTAGTTTCCTATTAGTAATACAATAGTTTGAATTAATTTTACCTAATTAGTACTTTATAAGAAACCTTCTTTAACATTTTCAATCAAAAATAAAAATTGATAAAAAAAAACTCACACATCATTGTAAAATTAATACATTCAGAATCTATAAAATAATAATAATTAGATATGATATTTCTGTAACGGCAAAGACTAAATATTTAATTTTTCATAGACTAAGTTTAACTAAGAAAAACTCATGTGCATGCCCGAAATTGTGTTAATTTTTTTAATTCTATTGTATTTCTTTAAGAAATTAAAATTTAAAATGATTTCCCATATGAGACGGGTTGGCGAAGATAAAAAACTAATGACTCCAATAAAATATACCAAAATACAATCCAATAAAAATTAATTTAAAAACAATAACATTTTATTTTGATATTTCATGCTATAATATATAAATATATAATAATTATAATAATTATATTATTTATCAAACGTAAGAAACCTCCGTCAGCTTAGTTGTCTAAATAGCAAGCACATAGCCAGAAAATGTATAATAAGAGCCAACAATTTTGTAGTTAAAAATGTATGAATTATTTTCTTTAAGTGTTTGATTTTGTGGGATTAAACGCAATTCTAAATTATCGTTGAACAATATTAATAGGTAGCCAGAATGTACACTTTTAAAAAGACGAAAACCGCTTAACTAATATAATATTTTCTTTTATTAAGTAATAATTTCAATAATATATTAAAGATTTATCAAACAAATAAATTAATAAATGTTTAATGTAAAATGATTTAATTTACATTAGATAATTTAAATGTATTTACTTATAACTTATTAATTATCATTTATTTTATTATAAGTAGGTACAAACTATAACTATACCTACTATTGATAGTAGATACCTAAACGTTTTTCTTCATTCTTTCAACAATTTTTATGGCAGTGAAAAATAATAATCCAAATTATCTAATTATCTTTAAATATCCAAAATATCTATCTATATGACTATAATTGTCTATAACCACTTGAATACTTGACCAAGGACCCAAAACAGGTTTAAGATTTTACGAATTTATGATACAATATTTCTCCCTGGTTACACAGGTTCAAACACGTTTTTTTACTCTTTGAATTAAACCATCAACAATATAGTTTATTCATCTTGCAGTTTTATGCACCATACGCAGATATAATATATAGATAATATATCTGTGGTTTTATAGGATCATATTATATTCATATGACTAATTACTAAAAGTTCTATTCATTGTTTTCAATTCAAAATTGGTTATAAAACTTAAAAAAATATTAGTCTAACTATCTTGGGCCCAGATTTATATGCATAAGAACCAGGCCCGTATTTAGGGGAGGGCCAGGGTGGGCTATTGCCCCTCTTGTGAAATTTTTGGGGGCGATAAATTTTTATGGACTTTTTTTTATTCAGCTCCCCCCCATCCGCGCTGCGGGTGGCCTTGTCCCCCTCCTCTTTCTGCCACAAAATGGGGGGCGGATTTTTATAAGTGCCCCGGGCGCCTAAATTCTAAATACAGCCCTGATAAGAACATAAAAAACATGCACTTACAAGTTAAAAGTTACATGTGCCCTATGCCCCTATATACTCGTCATAAGACACCTATAAGCAAAATGCGATATAAATAATATCATCTATAGGTACCACTCACCTTATTATCGGATATCCGAACGTGAAATATGATTAAGGTATTAAACCAACGAGTGTCTGCAACCGACGGCAAATAAAGAAAAAAGGCAGCTGATATACTTCCTCAATCCTCAGAGGTTAAGTTTTTCTTGTAGGTACCTAATGATATTAAATCGTCACCGAAATGTGTAGTGTGTACTCAACAATTGTCTGTAATAACATTATATTTGATGTTATGTTGTCAATATTTTGGTTTTACAAAGTCAAATTATATAGACCAAGCAGTTTAAATAACTAGTCTGTATTCGATGCATTGGTGACCAGCTATTACTGTCTATTACATATAAAATATACTATAATATAGTTTAATAGTCATAATATAGACGTCTTCTCATCAGTCGCGTATTACGTGCGAGTACACACTTGTCATTCATTATCATTCATCAGTATTGATGTGCACGAAAACGCAAGATTTATAATAACCGCTCATTTATAATAATTTTATATTTTTGTGTAAACAATTATATAGGTTCTTATATTGTTTGAGTAACGCATGCCATAGAATGATTTTTGTTTGGTACCTATAATATGGCTACACGTTATTTAACGAGCATATCAGCATATTTATTACCTATTACGAGAAGTACCTACGTCAATTTGTGACGCATTAATACAATCATAGGAATACTTGGTACCTACTAAAATGGTACTCCTCTAATTACCTATATATATCAGGTGACCTATATAGACCAACAAGTTAGATACGATTCAAATAAATTGGTAAAATTGATAATATTCTAAAATTTAGATAAAGGGTATAATATAAATAGTAAATACTAAACCGAGGTATACCGGGTAAAACTATACCGATATCTTTTGAACGATACGTCGTTACATTTAAATGTTTTTAAGAAATAATTATATACTTAAATGTTTAATATTATGTAAACCATGGGCATGCGCAATTTCAAGTGGGGCCAACAGTATTTTTAGGTCCCAATCTTTATTTAAGACCTCTCAATTTTGTTCACACTTATTTCATATTTGTAAATTTTAGGTCCATGTTATTTTATACATCAATAATATCCACCTGTTAAAAATACTATTACAACATTAATATTATAATATTATATTAGGTATGTATTTATGTTCAATATTCAATAAAATATAATATAACTTTCAATATACTGCCAAATCTGAAGTAATAATTTACAGTAGTTATGTAATTATTATTTATAAATATATTATGGTAAAAGTATAAATACCGGTGAAACCTAGGATTTTCGGTAAATCTTAGGTTTCACCGACTACATAAACATAATACATATACTGCATTACTGCTGTCAGTTACTTAGGATAGGTACACAAAATAGTTTGGTCAAACACCGATTGATTTTTGTAGTTTGGACTTTTACAAACGAGATTTATATTATCTAAGTAAGATTATATAGTAGGTACCAGGTACCTATAACAGTGGTATGCAGTAGCGGTTTAGGTGATGAGGTCCCCATGGCTTTTTTCAATTTTTTATGTTCTATACGTTATATTATTTTCACGATATATATTCAAACTTGTAGTTTTTTTTAAATATAAAATTTACAACATTAACAATAGAACAATATTTTTTATCACAGAAGACAGAACTTACAACTACATTTTTTTTTTAGTAGGTAATTATTATTATCAATATTCGCATATTATTATTAATTACTGTTTACTATTTTTAATTTACTTACATTTATAAACGTATTACTTGTTTTGCATGTTAAATTGTTTTATGCTGCTTATCTAGATATTATTTGTATGTATACTTTGTATTAATTAAAATTTCACTAAGTGCTTTCAATTTACCTATTATTTCAGTTATGCATTTATTATTATAGGGATTAGGGATATTTATTTTTCTTTAGATTTTAGTCAAATTTACAAACTTTTTATCATACATTTAATGTACACGGTAAGTATAATTCAGAGGCAGTTACTTGATAAGGATTCAAATAATACTAAACTTTTTAAATTATGAAATAAAAAATTTAAGTTACATGTAATTTATGATAGGACCATAAACAAATTTTATTCTTTATTTGATATATAATGTAGCCATGTAGGTAATTATGGTATGGGGGCCCAACAAATTAAAAATCGTAGCCCCCTGATGTATCAAAAATCTATCTATAATCAATGCTAATAGCAACCCTCTAATTATTGTTATTATTTATACATAAATCCCATCGAAAAAAGCATATTTTTTCAGTTTTTATAAAATTAAAATTAATAGATAGATGGCAGTACTCAGTGGCGTAATTTGGAATTGGTTCTGGGGTGGGATTAGGATATAAGTTTATACTATCGTTCTAGTGGGGCTTTGCCCCCCCCCCCCTACAATCGACCATTAAATCTCATAGATCACAATATTATATTAATTCATTATTATAAATTAATTAAAGGAGGTAAATGGTATAATAATGGTTTTCAAAGACAATAAAGTAACAATTAAATTAAGCTAAATATATTTTTCATAAATTATAATATTATTTCAAGTTTTCTTTTTTTGTTTTTCGCCAAAATATCCAGTATGTCATCGGGATACAACTTAATGTCCCGATGCACTGTTAACATTGTAAGTCCGTTCAAGCGTTCCTATTAAGTAGGTATTTAAGTTAGTAAAAGTTCATAATTATAATATAATTTACAAAAATAATGATTATTACCTGACCCATTGTGTTTCTGAGATAAGTTTTTACTCTTTTTAAAGTAGAAAACATACGCTCTGGTGAAGTGGTCGAGACTGGCAATGTACATAATATTTTTAAGAGCAAAAATTTGTTCATCACACATAATAAGTGCTTGGAGACCAGATTTTGGAAGCTTTTCACATTTATTTAATTTACGCTTTTATAATTTTAATTCAAAAAATGATTTGTCAAAACATTCTACATCAGGACTATAAAATCCTACCAATTGTTTGAATGATAATTCTTCATCTTCAGTTAAATTTGAATTTGTTGAAAATAAGCATTCGAACCCTACATAAATATAATTAAGAATTAATTATTTTTTAACAATATTTGTATAATAATATGCGATTCTTATAATTATTATGTTATATCACTGTACCTTTGAAAATATCTAAATGAGACAAAAACCTTTCTTGTAATTCAGTTATAAAATAATCAAGATAAGGTAGAAAAACTGTTATCCTATAGTATGTTTCTACATTTAACTCTCCATCTGTTATAGGATTGGCACGGTTTTTTTGTTTTTTAATAATTCTTTTGAGTGTTAATTCAATGTCTAGTTTAGCAGACATGTCCTATAACAAATAATACTCAACTTAATATAAGTGATAATATTATAATGATATATTTTATACCTTTGCTTGACAAAATATTTTTTGTTGATCAGTTTCTTTAACTTTTTTTTGAAAAAAAGAAATAAAGGCATTCGACTGTCTTTTCATTTTGTATTTAATAATTTAATATGTAATTTAGTAATATATTAAATAATAGAAAACAATAGACACACATCCACAAACCACAGTTAAAGAAAAAATATTATTTTATTATAATATAAATAATAATACTATAATAGAGATTGGTGTTGCACTTGCACTGTTGCTCAATGTTTACAGTAATGTAATATTCTAAAATAGAGACGTAAATCGTAGATTTATCAGTGTTATATTTTAACTATGAGCTGTACAATTTTCTTGTCATATATTGTAATTGATGAGCTAGGTATCGTAGTTTTATATTAGTAAAATCAAAAAAAAATCTCAACTATGATATTATATTAATATCCATGAATTCTTATTTCTTATCTTAAAATCTTTTAAAACTTAGTGCTTACGGGAATTTAATTATGGATATTCTAAAAAAAAAGGGTCTGGGGGGAGATATATCCACATATCCCCCCCATAATTACGCCACTGGCAGTACTGGTAAGACATAAGGTATTCAAATTTTCCAATTTTCTTAATTTTTTTTCCGTTAGAATCTTCTCCTGACACTTACGAACAACTGAATAAAAATTTGAGTCAAATCGGCCCAGCCGTTCTCAGTTGATAAATTACTATACTCTGTTTGCCGAGAGACCATGACCGTTTCGCGCATCCGACTGATGGAAATACGGGCGTTACAAATTGCATTGGTGGGGATAGCGCATGGAAAAATGAAAAACGTTGTCTCATATTTAATTTTATACTGTGTTTGGATGTTTTTACTGGAATGGAGCTCAACTAGTCTATTCTAAAAATACTATAATAATATAACAAAAAAAGAAGAGATTTTGACAACATTTTTTGAAATTTATATTATACTATAGAATTATATTATGAGATTCAAAATATGTAAAATAAATATTTTGTTGAATTTAAAATTATTTGTCCATAACCCAAGTAGGTACTGGGTAGGCATTGGCTCCTTGTCTCCTATGACTCTTTGCTACTGCATAATATGTACTTCATTATTTGTGTTGGAAAGGGCTTGTAACTCCTTTTTTTTAGGTATATTTTCATGGTAAATTATCATATACATTGACTCTGTTCAGCGAGAGAATATGTCAATTCTACGCATCCCCTCATGTCACTTTGACATCGAAACTGGTTTCCCTACGGCAGGGTCTCGCGTGGGGATGCACAGAAGAACCAATTATAGTCGGTCCGTGGTGTGTTTTCTCTCTTATAACAGAGTATAATATATAAGTCTGACCCAATTAGCTACAAATATGTTTTGAGAAGAAACATAGCTTCAAAAACTATTTTATTTTTAGAATAATGAATATTTACTACTTGGTAAATGTATGTATAATTTGCTGATTTTCAATAAGAAAAAATAATTGATAAACAAATTAAAAACTTTATTCAACCAGTTTCACATAGTTTTCAGATTAGTTTTGAATATTGTGTGTACAGAGCAACAAATTGTGAGTGATGATTTTACAATACTCAAAACATAATACTATCTAAACAATTGAAGTCATAACAATATAATTGTTAACAATATTTATACATATTTTTATTGAATAAAAGTTTAAAAATAAGTTTATATTTCAGATAAATGCATACAGCTTGAGTCAATCAATAACAATGAAAAAAAAAAAAAATACATAGTCACCTATACTTGGGCTACTTGTAAAACATAAAGTATTAATCAATTTAAAACAATTAATAATATTTTATACTTAGTCAATTTTATCTAACAAATCATTAGTTACTTACTTCAGCATTAACTATGATCTTGTTTAATAAAATCGGCATATTGTTCTTCATTCATTAAATTTGGTATTTCTTCAAGAGATGATAGTTCTAATTTAAAAAGCCATCCTATAAAATAAATAATAAAAATTACAAAATTATAAAATGTAATAAAAAATTGAATATATTAACCATTTTCATAACAAGATTGATTTATTAATGCTGGTTTTGTTTCCACCTGAGAATTTATTTCAACCACTTTGCCGGATGCAGGACTGTATAGTTCACTTGCAGCTTTTACACTCTCTAATGCACCACATTCATCTAAAAAATGTTTTATAATATAAGTACAAAGTGTATGTTATGCAGAGATACTGACATAAAAAGTATTAATAAAATGGTTTTTAAGTAGTTATACACATTTACATACATAATAATAATAATTGAGATATCAAATTTAACTAAAATTTGGTTCTGCTGAACTCAAATTTGAAGTTTTACAGTTTTTAAATGGAGACAACACATGCATGGGTAGCTTTTTCTAAAATACACAATATTTATTTATATGGTACCAGGGCATATAAGAGCATATTAAAAGTTATAAGCTCCTGAGCTTAAAATGTATGGTGCCCATTTTCAATAAATATTTTTAATATCATAGTACAGTAGTGGCCAAACTTTATTTTCAAAAATTTGATTATTTAACACAAGGTTCCTCATAAGTTGTTATTATAGTATTATTTAAAAAATAAGACAAGTGTTAATTTGCAAATGTTTTTTATGAGCGCCTGAAGTAAGAATTTAAAAAAAATTGTCAAAATTAGGAAAATTTGCAAATCATTTGGTTAGAAATTTATTTTTGTATCTAAGATTTGAAAATCTAATGTTTTTTTACAAAGATAAGTAAGTTATAAGTATGTTTCTTCAAAATCTTAATGTTATCCTAGCTACGCGCCTGAATAAGGGTGTTTTTAAATTTAAAAAAATGTAGATAAAATAGTGGACAGGGCACTTGTTATTCTCGACTTATTGCAGTATAGCAATTTATACATCATCTAGTACCTAAATACCTTTTATTTTTACTTCTGTTCCAACAGCAGGCAGCTCAGCATAAACTACATCACCTAAAGCATCCTAAAAAAGTATAAAAAGGATTACTATACTAAATACGATAAATGTGAGCTATTAAAAATACTATGTATATTAAATGTATCTATAATACCCTTCCTATATAATATAATATCCATTTATAGGATTATTAACTATTAGTCTTAACACCAAATATAAAATAGGAAACTAAACATAAACTACATTATAATAATGTGTTTACTATCTCAGAAAAACATAATTATAACAAATTAAAATTATGCAACATAATCCATTCATCGCCATATTTCAGAACACTGTATAATAATCAAATATTTGTTGTATTACATATCATTATATTAAATTAGCCTTTTTCTTAATATAAATTTATCCAATAAAAATTATTTTAAAGTACAATGTTGAATAAAATCACTAATCAGTATATATATATTTTTATTCGTTTAAGGCATCAACTACGTGGTTTTTAACCGGTCGTACATTATTTACACTATTAAATATTATGAACTATATTTATAGATATACAGTTTTAGTAAATTTACATTTACACTTCACATTCATAATTTCTTGGAAATAAAAGTGATGAATTCATAAACACTTTCCTATGAATGAATTATTTTCAAACCCCAAATACTGAAAAAATGTCAGAAACACAGACATAAAAAATAATAGTGTTTGGTAGTAATGTAAAGTTTTTACATTTTCAAGTAACTTTAAGGTAATTTCATTATTTATTTGTTGAAGTAACATAAGAGTTACTATGTTGGTTATTTTATAAGTAACTTTGTTAAAAAATGAGTTGCATTTTTATCAATTCTGTAAAAAAATCCTTTGTTTAAGACCAACATAAGAACATAATGAGTAAATGAGCTGAATTTGAGTGTCTTTTAAAATAATCTTTATTTAGGCAATTAAAAAACATTAAATAGCTTACCAATAAAAGAACTAATGTTTCCAAAAATTATTACATCGGTCCTTTCAAGTCTTAAGTAGAATGCCTTTTTTTTTTATATAATTAAGTATATTTGCACCAAAAACAATCGCAAATAAGTGAAAACAATTTTGAAGATTCATTATTTTATAAAATAAAGTCAAAAGTGAAGTTGCATAAATTACTTGTTTCAAATGTTGTCATTTATGTTATTTTTAGTTTTACAGATTTAAAAATGTTGAATGTAACACCATTTTAACTATGCTCTATCCAGCAAGAGAAAGCTCCAAGGCCCAATAAAAATAGGTTCTTCTACCCATCTCTGCACGACACTCAGCTATTGCAGCTAGTTCCACTATTGCAAAATGTTGTATGTGAATGAGAAAAATCGGTGTGTTCTCCAATTTGATAATTATAGTTACTTTTAAGTTAAAAAAAGTAATGCAACACTATTATTTTTGTATTTTGGTAACAAATAAGTTATCTAGTAACCTTTTGATTTTGAAACTAACAATGTAAATTATTAACTTACATAACACTGATAACTATACTGTATGAGAAAACATGCCAGATCTGCGCATGCCGTCAATCGACCTAGCCATTATATCCCCTCCATGCGTCAGAATTTTGTGAGGATGCGCAGAACTGACTAGTTTTTATTTTTGCACAGCATGTTCTCTTGTAGAACAGAGTATATATTATTATTTCTAATGTCCGTAGATAGTAATTACTAATTACATATAATTCTAATGTAATCTTAAGGATTTTTGTATTACTAACTGCAAATCACTCTGTATTTTATGACGTATTTCTACTAATTAATTTAATTATATTACTTATAAACATAGCAATTTTGATCGATAAATTCAAAATAAAAATACATATTAATTAATGAAATTAATCTAGTTGTTGATAACCTCTTTAGGTTAGGTTTTGACCTTTCAACACTTCTGTAATTTTAATTAATGTTAAACTACACAAAGAACTAGACTATACTATACAGTGCAAAACATTAAAATAGAATTAACTTTTTTAAGTAGGAAAGAAGTATTTTACAATTTACCAGAATCAATATGAATAAAAAATCAATAAGGAGATGAATAATTTTCACAATTATTTCTAAGCTTTAAGGTTAAAAATCCTTTTTAAAAATATTTTCGGCCGAACAATGTTTTTTCATTTCAATAAGTATAGTAAAACATTAATTCATTACTATACAAATGTATTAGAAAGTTTTAGATAAATGTTTCAAATGTTTATAAAATACATAATCTTTTAAATAGTTACTTGAGCATAATCTGAAATCCCTATGGTACCAATATTATCTTTCACATCAATCCATTCATGTTTGTCAGTATAATAACGATCTAAAAATAATGGTAAACATTAATTCGTAACACAACATTTTACTGAGAAGTATAAATTATAAACATATTACCTTTAACAACAGAAGTAGAAAAACGCAAAACACTCGCCGATAACCTTTGACGGTGATTTGCATTTCCCCAGATGCGATTAGTTACTTTGACAATTCTAATCATTTTTGTGGAAAATATTTTTAAGTTTAAGCAGAAAGTCTTGTTAATTTTGTCAAAAGAAATTAAATATATGAATAATGAATTATGAATGTGACATTAGTTGTAATTTTTAAACACTAATGTAGACTGTAGTAATGTCTTAAGTACTAAACTCATAAACTCAATGAGAGCTTGTGTAATACCTCCTCTTTTTAAAAGTCTAAAAACCCGGTATCCTTATCAAAGTTTAATCACGTTATAACAATACAACCATAGACCTCATACTAATAGAATACTCGGAGCACTAGTGCACTACACAGTATTGTTGCACAGATTATATATTCTGTGGTAGTTGTACGCACTACGCACTAAACTAATTTAAACTATTCTGTGGTGAAATCTCAGGTCGGTGCGCGCCCGGCGCCGCGCAGGCTCGTTTCCATGTTTCTAGGAAGTTCGGATCAGCTGCTGATGCCTGATCACGGGTATCTACACCGTGTAGATAACCGTGTGCCTGATTGAGTGTCATTTCTATACTTTTACCATGGTATGAACTTACCCAGTCATATGTAGACTTTGGTGATAACTTGATAAGTAATAAGTGATAAATATTAAACATAAACATTAAGCACCTAATACCTATTAAATTGTACTTTTCCATTTACTACCTAGTTATTATTTATTAATTATTATGTCAATACTCAACAGTGATTTGTTATGATGTACTTATGTGACGATTTTCATTACAGTTCAGTTTTAAATTATTCTACTAATGTATAATTATTATAATAATTTGAGAAATGTGTGTAATCTGTAAAATGACTGTCGAATGCAATTGACTTTCAAATATACCAAACAACATTCAGTTTTTAAATTAGTAGTATTATTTATAATACATTTATATACAACTTTTTTATAAAAGAAATAAAGTACAAAAATTATGATCTCTAATACATTAGCTACAATTCTTTCTCTGGTTTTTATTGGTAAGTGTTACTTACTGATATTAATAGGGAGACACTAGAAAAGTGTAAAACAAGATATAAGTTTAAACTTAATTAAGACATATATTTATAACTTCTAACATATCACATAAGCTTACAAAGTTGTAAAATCTTAAAAATTATATTAATTTCTAACACAATACTATTGTTTTGAAATATGTATCTTTATAAATCATTAGGTATTGGTTATTTTTTTAAAGGAAAACATTTTAAGGATGTCAAATATTCCTAAACATGTCTATTACACTCTTGCCCATAATTAAAACTTCATATTTTTTTAAGTTTATAAATTAATTAATTATCACGATCCACTTAATCTATGTAGGAAAACTTAACCAATCTAATTTAATCTATTTATTTAACATGTTTATGAATATACACAGAAATTAAACTGATGTTTAATAGACATTTCTTATCCTTTAAATGTTTAATATTACCTAGTACCTATAGCTAATTGTGACGCTTGAAAAAAACTTTTAAGGATCTGATTATGTGTCAGTGTTGTTTAAGCACATAATATTGGAGTTATAGTCTTGTAATAATTAAATTATATTGATTTATAATTTAAATTGCTTTATATTAACAATTTTTATAATGTTTTAGTATCTGTTGTTCTACTAAAAGATGTACGTTCATCAAGAGTATTGGAACTTAGTGATGGGTAATTAATAATTATTATTTAAAGCAATATTGTGTACTGATTAATATTAAATAATACTTTCTTTTTTTAGATTCATTGAAATGAAAAATGATGGACATTGGTTTATACTGGTAATCATGAAAAATTTACAAATAAACTATAGAATTACTGTTAAATTTAAATATTGTTTGTTATTTAACTAGTAACACTTACTTATAAGCTAGAACTTATAACTATTAAAATTCTAATCAAACTTTTGTTTTAAGTTTTATGCTCCATGGTGTGGCCATTGTAAAAGGTTAGAACCTATTTGGCGTCATGTTGCTCAAGCATTACACCACTCTGATATAAGGGTTGGAAAAATAGATTGTACAAGATATAAAAGAGTTGTTTCAGAGTTTGGATTGACAGGGTATCCTACAATAATGTTGTATGTTATCAATTTATTTAAAACTATCATTATGTAGTTCATAATTTGTGATATTAATAATTATATTTTGTAATTCCTTATAGCTTTAGAGATAGAGAAGGAGAATTTAAATTTAATAGCGAGCGATCTACAGAAGAAATGGTTCATTTTGCAAAGCGATTGGCTCGTCCTCCCGTTCAAGAGGTCACTGATAGTAAAGACATTGAAATGCTCAAACAAACAAATAAAAACTTCTTTATGTTTATTGGAAAAAGTGTTGGCCATACTTGGGTACTTGATAATTTTGTAATTTGAATAAAATATAAATTATTCATAAATTGTAAATTTATTTTTCAGGACCTCTTTTATGATTTGGCAAAACAATATCAAGCACATTCTTATTTTTATATTACACCTGAAATAACTGGAAAACAGGTATTTTTTAATTCATTAATAAAATTAATTTCTTAACTGTTTGGATATTATATATGAGAAACATATGATAAGGTTTGAAGAAGGATTATTAAGATGTAAAAATTGTCAAAATATTGTGTATCATGTATGATTAATAATATCCTACTTTGTACTTTGTATATAAATATATAAATACTTATTTATAGCATTTTGTTTTTGGAGAAACTCCTGCGGTTGTGGTATATAAAGAAGAACAACACTACTCTTTCAATGGTAAATGAGTTATAATTAAACATTGAAAACATTTTTTACTGTTATAATTAATATTAGCCGGAGAGTGGGATATGGACTTCAATACAAGCTTAACCCAATGGGTAAATTCAGAAAGATTTGATACTTTTGTAAAAGTAACTCGATCAAATATTCACCATATGTTGGAGACCAACAAGTACTTAGTTTTAGCATTAGTGGAAGAAAATAAAATTGAAAAATTACCTCCTCACCATTCAGAGTAAGTATGAATAATGTTGAAAATATTGATAGTTGGTTAAATTCAAATTAGTTTCTATATTTAAAAATAGAAATCCTAATTCCATATATGGATTCCCAATATTTTATGCAACATAAATCTGAATTGGTGTCTACTGGGAAAAGAAATTGTCAAGATTTGATTTTATAATAAAAATATTTATGTACTTGAGTATTTCTATTATTTTTAAAACTGAAAAAAAATAATTATTTTTTTATTTTTTTATTTATTAAAAATATTGTACTATCAAAATTGAAAAAAATAATTAAGTGTCTTTCTTAGGTTTATTCAAATGGTAGAATCAGTTATCGTTAAGAATAGAGAACGTTTTCATAGGTAACATAATTATATACAAGCATTTAAGATAAAATTAGTTTTAAAAAAATCATATTACCTTTTAGGAACTTTCAATTTGGATGGATTGGTTCACCAGAATTTGCCAATTCTATTATTTCATCAGATGTAACCCTGCCATCATTAATCATTTACAATTCATCTACTAGACATCATCATTTTCCAGAAGAAAAACCACATGAACTGACACCTGAATCAATTACTTTATTTCTAGAAGCTGTTAGAAATCAATCAGTAAAGGTAATAACAACCAATGGTACACAATTTAATTATTATTTATTCTTTAATGTCTAAATATGAATACAAATAATTCAATAATCAAAAAATAAACTAATCATTTTTTTTAATAGGCATATGGAGGAAATGGTGTATTTGTACAAATGTACAGGATGTATTATGAAACAAAGAAGTCCTTAGTAAACATCTGGGTTAGCAATCCTGCAGTTGCTAGTGTTTTATTTGGATTACCTATAGGCTTCCTACTATTGATATGCTATTCTACATGTTGCACAGACATAATGGATGCTAGTGATGATGAAGAAGATGGTATGTTTAAAAAATAATTATATTAACTTGAATTACATGAAATGATAACTTAAACCTGAAAATAATATTACATGACTGCATACATTTTTGGTTCGTGTTGACTGTTTTAATGATATTTTTACCTTTATTATGTACTGTTGCAAGTTTAATCAACATCATTTTTAATTTTTAGATGTACATCATGAGAAGAAAGAATAAGCTACTCATTCAAATATTCAGACATATTGATTTATTAACAGGTGTTGAATAAATATTTAAAAATAATAAATGAGACATAAAATAACTATTTATATACATATTATTCATGTTTACACAATATACAAAATGATTCATATTTTAATTTATAAAAATAGTTAAATTTACATTGATTTCCAATAATATATCAATTCTACCACATTTTAAAGCATAAACATTAATCCTAGTGGCTGTTTAACTGTTTAATTAATTATGTATAATATACTATGATTTACTACATGTAATTTCATTGACAAATTAGATGTTGAATTTAGTATTTAGTAAAACTTTGAATGAATGTTGAATTTTGTTTTAAACTAAGGGGTTATAAATTGTTTGATGTTGATTTTAAACTTTTTTTTTATTTTAATCAGGATTTTTACAAAATAATTGCTACCACACACACATTCCAATACTGTAGTTTATTTATCAATACACATTTTAACCTTTAGTGTTGCTATAAAATATGAATGCATGATTAACGCATTATTATTGATTTGAAATGTTTAGTTTATTTTACAATTATTAATATCTAAATTGCCCAAGTTATTATTTATTATGCTAGGCTTATTGTTGATTACTTAAAGTTATTTTACTACATCAAATTTAAATGTATTAAAAGTCGAAAATAAAATAAAAAGACTGAGTCAGAAATTTTATTAAAATAATGGTTGATTTAAGTAATAGTTATCCAAAACATCCTAGATGGAGAAGAGACACATAAATAGAAACAACAATTATAATATCTCATAATTAATATCTAAATTAATAAAAAAAAAAAAAATTATTAGTTTTATTAATTTTAAACCGAATTAAAAATTATACATGTATAAATCTATTTGATGTCAATAATAAGTATTATTCAATAAGTTTTTTAAACTCCATAAAAATAATTAATCATATAACTATTGCAATAATAATATATAATGGATGTATGGAACTATGTTAATTTTTCTTATAGATTAATAATTGAAATTCATTTTTGATTAAAAATTGTATTTGCTGATACTGAATAGAGACCTACAAATGTGTAATCTAGTCAATTTTGTATTTATTTATTATTCTTTGTTTTTACGTGTAAACACTTAATTGTGTTGTAAGCTTATTAGTTTTAATTTATAACCTTTGATTATTGTAAAAAAAATACTAGTATATTATAATTCAAAATAAAAAATTTGAACTTAGTGGATGAAATCTTTTTTTAGTTATTCTACTTAATTTTCCGACAGTGAAAAGTGAATAGATACATTTTTTTTTGTTACAAATTAATACATAATTTAAACAACAATGAAGTGTAATATTTAACAAGGTTAAGAATTTATAACTAATTTAAAATTATAGATTATAACTATAACTTATGCTGAGATTATAATAAATCTTAATTTTATAACCAATAACACAAAAACCAAAATGGTTTAATTCATTAACAGATACAATTAATTGGAACATGTTATATGTCACATTCAATATTATCAGATAATAAGGATATAACTTTGGACGAATTTAAGTTTATTTAAAAATAAAGTTTAAGAATTTAGTGATCAGTTGAACTGTTGAAGAGATGGTTGAAAAGTGACCTAAAGCTTGTCGATAGAAACTTGATGGACACCAATGTAATTTTAATAAGCATATACCTGAGGTACCTATAGGTAAAGTGACTAAGTAGTAAATATAGATCTATGTCATTAAATGGTCTCTACCTATATTATGTATGTAGATATGATAGGTACATTTTATACAATTGTTAGATGAAAGCATATACCTATTATGACTTATACTCTTTATTGTACATGGTCTATGGATGAAAGACGTATATAGCCACCTATAATATATCTTATTTTTTAAATACTACACCTATGACAGTGACCTATTAATAGTTAAGCTCATTTAAGATGTTTGAGAATTGAGATGAATAAGCTACCTACCTCAAAAGATAGTTTGCATAAGTCCAAATTTAATTCATAAGGTATTTTGTAATTTAATTTGTGTATGATTATATGGATTTGTAGAAATCACAAATTAAGATATAGGTACCTCAAAGTATATCTTAATAGTTAATTTGTGGTAGAAAATAGAAATGCATACACAAGAATTATTGACTACAAAACCAAACCTTAACGTAGGACATTACAATAATATACCTACTTAATATATCTTACTCAACAAACAGCATGTGTACAGCGTACCTATACTTCATTACTAAAATCATTGATTATAGATAGTATACTAATTATAATCAATGCTAAAACATATCACTCTATGTACAAAATCTTGGTATAGTCAATTTGTATAACCTCCTCCCCCCAAAAAAACAAAAGTCAAAACTATTATAATTTTAGGGAGGAAAATCGTATTCACTTTTTCTGTAGCAACGGCTGTAACATTGTGTTGCGCTGTTCAGTTGATTTTTGTAGTAGTCGGTCCAATTCCTTTTTATTGTAGTAAAACACTAATTCTTTTGGTTTGACGCCTCTAAACACATCAACCACGCTAGGCTTGAGGTTGTAAAAAAACAAAGCCTGTCCCCTGTCCGAGAAATCTTTAGTTAGCATTTCGATGACCTTAGCGGCGGTGAAGTCAGCTCCATACACATGAGAACAGTCTATGACTACCGGCATATCCCGTTTGAGACTGTGTTTTGTAACCAGGTTACGGACGTAATCGGCAGACGGAAATACCAAACACCTATCCGGGGTCAGCATTAGATACTTGTAACCTGCGCGAGTCTTGTACTCTTGTATAGATATTTTGGGTCTAGCAGCGTGGTACAAAATTGAAGTTAGGTTCAGCCCTATACCGAAGAGGACGCCGATCTCTAAGGGCAAGAATAGGCAGGCGAAAAAGGTGAACATACCCGGGATCAGGTCGCTTTTCTTCGAACGGTAAATCGGTTTGACGACTCTCACTTCCACCATGAACACCACTGCTGTTATGATAACAGCTGCCAGACAAGTTTTGGGTATGTAATAAAAATATGGCGTCAAAAACAACAGAGCTACGATCACCAGGATCGAGGTGTATAATCCACCCAAGGGTGTTCGCACTCCACTGGCGTTATTCACAGCACTCCTACTAAATGACCCAGAACCCGGAAAACTTTGCACAAATGAATTTCCAATGTTACACAGGCCAATGGCCAATAGTTCTTGGGTCGCGTCTACGGTCTTACCGTTGGCAAACGCCTTGCAAATAGATATGTTCTCCAGCAGACCAATCAGCGGCAAAACGACCACGTTCGACTTCACAGTAGACATTATGTCAAAGAAACCTATGGTCTCGTTGTCCCGCTGCATTGCGAACTGGGGTAGACGAAATTCAGGAAGACCCGCGGGAATTGTTCCAATGATCTTGTACGGCAATTTGAAAGACTCGTCTTGAGCACTTATGAACACGTAACTCATGACGGTGCAGCTGATGACTATTATCGAATTTCTGATCGATCCTATAAACCAGAAACTCTTGTTGATGTATTTTTGAACGCAACTTTGCTGTTCTGGGTCTGCGGGGCCGATACGGACTTCGGCGATGACCCGCAACACCAACAGAAACACAATGCACCCGACCCCGATGACTGTGTCGCCGTAGTTAATCGTGTCGATGTCCCTGTAAAGGGAACACATCATTTCCCACAGACTGGATCCGGTGCCGTGGACACCGATCAGGTCTTTTATCTGGGATGCGATAATCAGCAAGGCCACGGCAGACGTGAATCCCGATGACACGGGGCCGGATACGAAATCGATAATTATGCCTAGTCCACAGACTCCCATGGCCAGCTGTATGACGCCGGTGAGGAAGCACAGTAGGGTAGCGTACTCTGGACCGTAGCCGTGCAGAGTGCTATAAGTCATCAGTGACACGATGGCTGTCGGTCCCATGGGCACATCCTTACAGCTGCCGACAAACGTGTAGATGAACGTGCCTAGAAAAGAACCGTAAAGTCCGTACTGTGGTGGGAGACCCGCCAATCCGGCATACGCCATTGACTGTGGTATGACCGTCAACCCGACCGTCACGCCGGACATTATGTCACCAAGTCCGTCTTGGACCGAGTAACATGGTAACCACTTCAATATCGGCACCCTACGCTTCACGTTCTTCATAGCCACTGTCCTACAGAGTTTTTGCTTCACACACAAACAAATTCCCTGTACTGTTTCCACGGTGCTCGTTTTCCGACAGGAAACGATTTCTTCGACGAGTATGAAGTCGTCGCTGCCTAACGAACATTTATATGTATCGTCGTGGCTATTCATCGAAGAGTTGGTATCTCTATCCGGCATGGCTGATGGACTAAATCAATACAATTGGTTCTGGAAAAAAAAAATTTAAAACAACACATAATTAAAAATTATTATATTATAGCTATAGCATGATGGCGGTGTGTTAAAAAAAACATCCGATATTTAAGTCACTACGCGTAACCAATGTACTATTATACAGGACAAATACAAAACAGTTACTTTTATTTTATAGTTGATAGTTGAAGCACCTTATACAAATGGTTTTGTAAAATCTCACATGGAATACTGCAGTATTGTGTGTAAATTAAGAATAATAATATAAACTAATATATATGTGAGTCGTTCACTCGTTCGTTATGGTAGCTACGGCTGTCACCTTTCCGGATTTCACCCGGATGGCCGGATTATCTGATTTTACATATACAACTACGCAGGGGCGTAATTACGGGGGGGGGGGGATATGGGGGATAGATCCCCCCCATGTGCCGTATTTATATACTGTTGTCTTACAAAAAACAAATTACTGAAAAAAAAAAATGTTCAGTTATATTACTGTATTGCCAAAATAATTCAAGAAATTAATCAATTTCTATTCTACAAAACTGGATGTAGCTAATTTATTAGCTGAACTTAAATTGTGGAGTAGAAAACTAATAGAATTAAAAAAATCAAATATCAATCCAAAAACCGGAATTGAAGCGTTAAAACTGTGTAACATTAATATTTACCCTAATATACATTTTTTATTAAAAACTGTATGCACACTCCTGATAATAAATGTAATAAAGAAAATGGTTTGTTTAATAATATATATTTTTAAAATGAATTATATTGAAAAAGAAATTAGTGGGGAGGTCGAAGGGGAGTGTGGGGGGCAAAGCCCCCCACGGGTCTTTTGTTTTAAAATATCCATATCCCCTCCCATAAAACATTTATAATTACGCCACTGCAACTACGGGCTATGGGTCTAGTACTCTAGAGAGAAAACAATTATATTATTAATATTTCTTACATTTCATTACCTACCTTTTCACATTCAAAACTCATTATTAGTAGAAGGAGTATTAATGTAGGTTTATGCACGGTATCTACTAGATACTATCTAGTCTACGATATACAGAAATGTTTTGGTGATGATGACCTTTTGTCCTTTTTAGATTCTGAGTGGAGCAAAGAATGTATTTTTTTACAATTATGTTTGTTTATTTTTTTCTATCTGTAAAAATTTTTTCTATCTGAAAAATAATACCATTTTCTTCATCAGCATCTTTCTGGTAGAAAAGTGGATCTAGAGGTCATTTTTAAAAATTACCAATAGTTTTAAAATGCATCAGGAAAAATGGGAAAACCAGTTATTGACAAAATCGATTTTGTTTTTTTGGCGTAACTCAAATAAATAAAAGTTTATAAAATATTTCGACTCTTTTCAAGAAATGTATAGAAGTAAAACAATTTCTATTTTTATTAGTTTTTTTTTTTAACTATTATCGATAAACAATATTTTGCTCGGTCAAAAAACTTTAAAATTCAATAAAAGATCCTCATAAGTTTTTATTAGTGACATTTCAAAAAAAGGTGAGTGTAAATTATTCACAATGGGTTTTTATGAGCGTCTGAAAATTTGCAAATTATTTTAAGCCCTTAGTTGTTCATACAGTAACCAAAATATCTAAAAAAATATTAAAAACAGTTTTCATTAATAGATACTACAAGTTTAAATTTGAACAATATTAGATATTTAAACTGAAAATAATGATAGGTATTAGTTATTTCTTGGAATTTAAAAATATTAGTTATGAGTACTTGGAACTTATGTATGTAAGTTAAGTACTTAGTACCCACTTTAAAGTATATTAAATGAAATGAATTCGGTAAAAATTAATTAAACCTACCGTTTTCTAAATAGTAAAATAAATTACTTTCTTAGCAATAATATCAAAAATATACTCATACCCAGGGCCGTGTTTAGAATTTAGGAGCCCGGGGCACTTACAAAATGCCGTCCCTCTTTTTGGGACAGAAACTTGGGATGGATATTCAATGTTAAAAATAAGTAAAAATTATTAATATATAAAATTATAAAACTTAACTTGTATTTTATATAAATAGTATATAATATTTATAATGGTTTATTGGTATCATTCATTCGTGTGTTTACTTTTATACCAATTGCAATGGAAATTATAATTATACTTAAATATCTATACAGTTATACCTACCTACTTACTCAATATATTAAGTACATAATATTATAATTTATAAATACTATATAAATAAATGTTTTATTTATAATATACTAGATGATCCCGTGCACTTCGTTGCCCATTAAACAAATTAATATGCCAAGGCCAACTCTTTATGAATAATATGTTTGATTTTAAAATATACTAAGTAATATCGTTACAACAATATTCAATTTAGTCTCATCCGGCGTTTCCCGAGCCAAAGGAATAACCTGAAGTGATTTACATGCATCTAAACCACCTAGGTAGGCAATCCACTGCATTAGATCACGGACATAATGCGAGCAGTATATTATAAGTTATAACTTATAAGGTAGGCGATCCATCTGCCGTGTTTTACGGACCCCATTAGGTGCGTAAGTGACTAGTGAGTGAAATCAATGTTAGGTAGGTACATGAAAAACATTGCCAGTGCCAAAGATTTGTTTTTTTCTATAAATTTATTTACCAAAATGTATATAATATGATATATTCTTACTAATTATAATAGTTATAAAAATATGTAACCATTATTTACAACCCTATAAAAAAACAGAAATTATACATAACATAGTCTATACCATGGGTCACCAAATGGCGGCCCGCGAACAAATTTTATCCGACCCGCAGACAAAAAATAAAAACACATATTACGACAATATTCTATGTGTTATTGTTGTAAATTATTATTTTTGTTAAATTTTATTGGTTTTCACCGACAACTGTTGATAAATTGGTCGCAAAGCATATCTTATCTAAACTTTTATTGGGTGACTTAGAATTTTAATGGCCCGCGAAAAAATTTCAGATTCCTAATGTGGCCCTTCAAAAATATTAATTGGTGACCCCTGGTCTACACCATACCATACCATTTATAAGCAAATATTTCCATGGTAAATCTCAAAATCTCTTTGTCGGCACCTCCCGGGGCTGGACCTTTACCTTTTTAATTTAGACTATCTTCTTCTCAGTGGTCTAATCTGCCTCTGTTCCAAATTTAATCGCAATCGGATGAACGGTTTGGGAATGCATAAAGGACAGACAGACAGACAGACCACATACATTCATTTATTTCGATTTCGGTAAAACTCAGGATACACAAAAATATAGTTTGGCAAACCCCAAATGATTTCTGTAGTTCGGACTTTTACAAACAAGATTTGGTAAATCTTAGGATAAACAACTAGCGTTGGTAAAAGTAGGTAAGAAATTTTTTACCAATTATGTGTATTAATAATAACAATAATTATTTAAGTATACTAATAGACAATAGTACTATATTAGCTATTTCCTACTTGTATATTAGATTGGTACACATTTATATTATTATTATTAATTAATAATAAATAGAATAAAATTAATAATAGAAGTAAAGTGATGCCCGCACATTACAAGCTGTGTGTTACAAGTTGTATATATAGATTACTATTATAATCTGTAAGTTGTTACCAATGGCATCCATTAGTAAACAAAAATAATTTTCGATTTCCATCGTGAATCTCAAAATCCTTGTGTGAGCACATCTTTAAAATGCGAATTTTGGAAAATCCTATCTAAGTGCACGGTAAAATTATAATATTAATCTACCATCGAAATTTCAAATCTATAGCTCTTATATAGGTTCGGCTCTCCGTTGATTATGAATCAGTCACTCCGGACACTCTCATATAAATCTTTCCGATACATTTTAATATTTATTATTCTATTCGGGGCTGAGGCAAATCCAACAAATCAAAAATCATCAAAATCGGTCCAGCTGTTATTTATAAATGGTGGAGGTAACTAACTCGACTTTCTTCTATATATATATAGATATAAAAATAAACAATAACAATTCAACACATTTATTTTTTACTAATTATCTATTAATAATCATAATATAATAACAGTCTAATACTATAATATAGGTACATTTTTTTTCGGCAATAATAAAACAAATAAATAAAAAAAAACTGAAAATGTATTATGCTTATAAATAGCTTAAAAATGTCAAAATATATTGAAAATTTATGGAAAATGATTAAATAAACATTTGGTGAACGTTTAGTATATTTACGATCATTATTTATTTTGTTACATTAAAAATAAAAATACATTTTCTTAAAAATTTTCTTTGCGAAAAAATTCCCGTTTTTCCTTAATTTTTGTTTTTTCCTGTGCGTTTAAAAACTATTATGAATTTTTTACTTTTGACCCCCCATAATACCAACTAATTTCACTTTCCCATCAGAAAAGATGCTGATGAAGACAATTGGAGCACTTTTAATGAACTAAAACTTGATAACAGACACAAAAAAAACACACACACACAATAATGCAGTAAAATCAATACATTCATCGCTCCGCTCAGAATCTAAAATAATCTATTAATTATAACATTTCTATTAGGTAAAATATATTTTCTCATATTGTTATATTCTAAGTATAACTATTCACTGATATTAACGTATAACACGTCAATACTGACAAATAGTTAAACATTTATAAAGATTTGAAGCTACGAACACAGGTGTCAGGTACTAATTTCATGCGTACCTAACAATAGTAAAGAACAAAAGGATTAACAAAAAACAAAACTATTAAATTTTAATATAAATAATATATAATATTTCATTTACCATATTACCATTACCTATAGTTATTAGTTTGAATACAATGAAAACAATAAATAAATAGTCATGGCGTGTTTCGTACATTGCAGGGTACCTAGTACCTACAACCTACATAATCATCACAATATATTCAGCAATAATTAAAAATAGGTAGGTTTATTATAGACTTCATGTCGACATGCCATTGGTGTAGGTATATGTGTGTGTGTGTGTATTTTTTTTATTATAGTTATAATTATATTTATAATTTATGACAAGTAGGTTGTGGATATATACATTACCTACTTAACCACTTAGGTTACTTGTCATTAGACAATTTTAAGGTTTTATTTCATAAAAATATATTTAATTGTATTTATATTCATCTATTATATATTTATATTGACATAAGAATCTTATAATAACAAAAATAATAATAGCTATATCATAAAATGTATTATATGCATAATCCAATTTGGTAAAATTTTAATTATAGGTATGTACTAGGTAGGCACTTATAAAAGCCGGCATGCTACCTAAATGTGCCCCTACAAAAAATAAAAGATAAATATTTTGAAAAATTAAATCAACCGGTAACTTGCGTAGTTGTGCCCCATTTTGGGGACGCAACTTGGCTACATTTTTTTCTTTCCCTGTTATAGCCATAACCTAAAACCGTAACTATAGTTGCGTCACTACAACTTGACGCAGGGGCGTAGGTAGGAAATATTTTGGGAGGGGATTTTGGTCTAAATCTATATTAATATTATAACAAATTCACAAAAAGCTCAAAATTGTTTTATTTAATTTCGGGGGGTGTTTGAACACCCCCCCCCCCCCATACCTACGCCCATGACTTGACGCATATGTTACCGGTTTAATTTTCTAACGAACCGATTTATGATTAACAATAAAAGATTTACAGCATGAGTTTTGCCTTAATAGTTAAAATTGATGATAAGATTTTGGTGTGTGAATGTGTTAGCGTAGTAAAATAAAATACGTGCCGTGTGTTTATGGTCAAAAACAATTTCTGAGACATGCAATACATTTATACATCTAATGTATATGAAATAGCAAAAAGTTTCAAGTCACATAAAAGCACATTAACTATTAAGTATGTTATAGGACATAGGTAACAGTCAAGACCTAAGGAATCTCAATGAATTTTTTTTTATTAATTAAAGTATTTAAAATTACAAAGTTCATGAATATTTATAAGTCAAAAGTAAAAAATAATAAGGTTATCTTTTAAGACCCAAAGAATTTTTTATTATATTTGAATAAACTTAGAGACACATATTCATAAATACTTAAAACCTTTATATAACCATACAATAATGTATAAATATATATTTACTATCAAATATCAACTAATAAAAATACTCAGATTCAGATAATTTTTGCATATTTGTTACAAATGTTGTCAGTGAAATAACTGCGTATAATAGTCTTATACAAAATACTAAAATATTTGTTGTTACGTAATACGTATATAGACTGCTTAATGTATATAAATGTATATATACATTTATATATGTATATGAAAATTAAAAAAACCTTAGAGAGATTCTTATTTCAATTATTTTTACTTTTTTTTGTTTAGTGTAATTGCAGAATACTTAATGTTTAATAATAAGTAGGTTTTGAGTTTTACTGTTCTAAATAAAAATGTCTTAAAAAAGTATATATATAGGTACTAAAAAACTAGATATAGTATTAACAATACATACAGCCATATATTCAAACCCAATAAACAATGCAAAGTAAAATATATATTTAAATAAAAATATTACTTTATATTTTATTCTACATTTAAATAGAAACTATATACTATGTTATGATATTATGTTTCATATTTAGTAACATATATTCATTAATATATAATGTATAATGAATTAGGTATACACTATCGGAATCAACTAACTAGCATATTATTTAATGTTTACAGTCTATAGACTGAAGACAGCAGTCGCACAAAATGTCAAAATGTATGTGCATTTGTAAAAACTAAACTTGTTTCAATAATTTTATCTGAGTATTTTATTTCTTAGAGTAGATAGCAATAAAAAACTTTGATAAACATACTATATTATATTTTATTATGTTCGTTAGTAATTTTGTTTTCTAAGAAAAAACAAATATGTTTTTTAAATTTTATTTGAATCTTCTGAATGATAAATACACAATGACTCAACCATAAACAATTTTAACAATATACAAATTGTTTTACAGTATGTATATAAATAATAATATTATATAATATAATATAATAATAATAATATAATAAATTAATACAATAGCTTTCCAAAATGTTAATTCTCCAACTCTATAAAATGTGGCCAAATTCATTAAAAAAAAACCAAGTGTGTATTTGTAATATATATAGCAGCAAAATTATGTATACTCGTACTTTATTTTTACTAGTCCAATTTATAATGAGGACACCTCTCAATATTTTTTTTAATTATATTTAATAAATAGGGCTAGGATTAATATTTCTGCATATCTTTAATAAAATGTATATTATTTTATATTTCAGCTATAAACCCATAAAATAAATGTTTTATGGTATATTTTAGCAGTAGTGGTTGGTGAGAGAAAAAAATAAAATATTATCTATTCAAAAAATACCCTTGTATTTAATTAACTATATTAATTTAATTTGTATAATTATATATTATCTTAATAATGGTCATATACTCATTTAACTGCAACAGAAGATTAGATTTAATATTAAGGATTATTCTACAACTGCACTATCCAGAATTTACAGTAAATTTAGTATGTGTTTTGACATAGTCGTCGTGTATTGTGAGTGCGTTGCGTGTTGTTTGTTCATTTTGACTTAGGTATGTTGTGTAATATGCCAAAAATACAAAGTATCAGTGTAAAATTTCTACTACCTAACTAAATTATATTTTAGTATTTGTGACCAAGCAGTTTTAGGTACAATAGTGTCATATTTTTTCATATTTGTAGTTACATATTTTTAATAAACCAAATGCATAGGTGATACTGGTGATACGTACCTATTTTACCAATTTTTATTGTATATAAATCCTATAGTCCTAATAATAAATCATAAATGTGATAATACTAAAAGTTAAAACCATTATAATTCAATTGATTCATTATTGTAAAAATATTAAACAATTTTTTTGCAGATATAATATTGTAGATTAAAAAAATAAAACAAGAATAAAATAAATTAATAAATTACTTACCTGTAAAATAAGCTCCGATAGTGTAATTATAAGGTATGTAACTGAAAATATAGCTACATGCCCATTCAAACGTCTTCTGCGTATACTTTTTTCATCCGTTGAACATCAAGCTACTCTCCCCTCCAGTTTCTATAAGATAGGAATTCGCCAAGTCCGGTGTGGCTAGGACAGAGATATAACTTATAGCAATTTTAAAATAACTTAATTTGGTCACTATAAGTGACATTATTATGAACACATTAGTAGAATGGCGTACATTTTATTATAATTTATAAATATTACCTCCCATGAATTGCTTACAATAATTTTATTAAGAAGTGAAGACCCTAATACAAAGAATTTAAATAAATTAGAAACAAATAAACTAAACACTAACACGGTTTAATAAAAATAATCCAATTGCAAAAGTACTTACAAATTTTTAACATATTATATTTTATTATTTTTAGTTAAAATCTTCCAACATCTTCGATATTCAAAATATATTCTCATCTCAACAAAAATATATTTTAATATTCCTATATAGCTATATTATATTTCTTTAACCACCAGGCTACATGCTATGTAATTTCTTTTTGTATATAATTTATATTTTCCAAATTTCAACTCAATTTCAATATTTTAATTGTCGAAATTAATAAGTCAAACACAATATAAGATGTGAATACAAAATCTGTAAAAAAATTGTAAAGCTATTTTTTTTTATAACTAAGTGTTTGTTATGTAAGTACTAATTAATAGTTTTATTTCATGATACACTAATACAGTTTAACATAAGTTCATTAATTTCCTTAGTTTTATTTTTAGTATAGTAAATAACCAAATATTCATGTTATTATTAGGTACGCAAATACGCAATATAATAATAAAATATACTTACCGTTCTTGGCGTATTGCAGAGTATACATATAATTATATAAATAGGTAAGTACTTAAGGTTTTCATTTTCAGGATTTTTATTTTTTATGTATCAAACCAAATATTATTTTATTGCAAACTGTTTTTTCTTTTCTGCAAAATGTATAATATTTATAAATATTAAAAAGCAAGGAAAACTGTATAAATATACAATAAAAAATAAAGTTCTAACAAAATATAGATATTGACTTGACTTTCATTGGAAAGGTTAAATAATTATGACTTTGTCACTCTGAATAATATTATTTTATAATTTGGCTGTATGTCAAAAGAAATATAACTAATTTTTTAAGATAATATTTTTGAAATTTCTGTAGGTATAACGTATACAGAATATTACACACAAGATATTTATCATTTTACATTTTTACATAATATATTTAATACTATAAATAATCAAAAATATATGAACCAAGTACCTATATAAAGCATTAGATAATTTTATTTTTTGGTTACACTATAAACTATACTTACGAAAAATCTTATTTTAAATTTGCAATCCTTAGCTATAAAAACTGAACATTTTATAAATGTTTACCTACAAAACAATTTGCAAATGTTCGATGATGAATTTCGGTAAAAATTTGAAGTTTAAAAAAAAAATTGGCCCAATGTATTTTTATTCTTTTTCTATTATTTAAACAACCTATGAAGAATCTTGTATTACATTTTCAAGACTTTTGACCCAACAAAATTTTTTTTATTGATATAAAAAAAAAAAATTTGAAAAAACCAAAAATTTCTTAGCTTTACAATTAGTTTAAACATTTTTAAAGTATTTTTAAATTTTTTTGGTGTATAGTAATTGATAATCTAAAGTCTAAACTTTTGGGGACATTTTCAAATGTCTGCGGTTATTATTTTTTTAATTACATCAAAATAAGAAAGTCGTTCCCGGAAAAAACGAGTGAAGAACCAATGTTTATTTTCAAACGCTCATAAAAAGTTAGTTTGACTTCCCGGTAAATTTTTTTTTTAGAAAGGTACAAAAACTTATAGAAAATCTTGTATTGAATTCTTAAGTCTTAGATTTGAATAGAAAATTATTTATAAATTTTCTATCCAAAAAAAACTGCAAAATTTCGTGATTTTGATGGATTTTTTAAGAATTTGAACTTTAAACGCTTATAAAAAAAAATTCTGACTGACGTTTTTTGATTTTTTTAATTTTGATAAATACTATTTTTATTTAAATTTATGTATTACATTTTCAAAATGTTTTGATCTATTCTATGGTTTTTATCGAAATTTCTAGAAAAAAAAACGTCAAAATGTATACCATTTGTAGATAATGCCTATGTTAATAATGCTTGGTGAAAATTTCAAATTTCTAAAGTTTTTAGTTTTTGAGTTACAGCAAAATAAAGAAATCCGTTTTGTCAAAAAGTTTCCCGTTTTTGGTTGGTTTTTCCTGACTCTTTTGAAAACTATACTGAGCATTTTCCACTTTAGGCCCCCCAAAGTACCAACTAGATGCAATTTGCGACCGATAGCTAGGGGAAAAGTTGAAAATCGAAACACTTTTACTGCACTAAAAAGTGATGAAAGACACAAAAAAAAATAAAAAAACATACACAACATTGTAAAATTATTTAAGCATGTGTTAAATTATTGAAATTTTTTTTTTTTAATTTAGTCGTTAAATATTATTTAATTTACCATATTTACATCAACAAAAAAAATAAATCAAAATAATCTTATTCTTTAGAATTTCAAAACTAATGAATTGACTTAAAAATATTATAATATATAAGATTTGTCAACTTCATTATACAATTTTAACAAATTAGCAAACCATACTTTTTTGTGAGGAATAAATTAACAGCTTAATTGAATACTTACAGGCAGGAAAGACTTGCTGTTGAGTGTTGAGAGTTGAGACAAACTAAAATATCTGCTCGTATAAAATGTTTTATTATTATACATTTATGCAAATTTTCTATGTCATCGTATAATATAGTCATTGTTTATTTAATAAATACCAACGATGTCAAAATGTCTACTGAGTCACTAACTATGAAGAACTTTTCATGATCGCATATTGTCAAGGTTAATAAATAAATCAGTTAATACCCTCAAAGAAAAACCATTATTCTATACACAATCTGACAATTATGAAAGCTATAAACAACTGCTGCATCATCTGCACTCAATTATTATCATCACGTGAACCATATATGAGATAAGATACGCCATTGTAAATTAATAAATAATATTGTTTCTCCATTCTACCTTTATTTGAGTCATTCGAACATACCCTATACCTACATGCATGATGCATCATGCACACACGTATCATCATATACACAGCGACGTTATTTAAGGGGAGGGGGATTTGGGGATAGATCCCCCCTTAGGATGGGTTTTTATAGTGAAAATTAAAGAAAGTTGAGGTGAAATCTACAGTAGTATTTTGACAAAATACCTAAACATAACGAACATTTGGAATTTTTCGATTCAGAAATTCAACATAAAAATTGTTTTGTTCAAACACAAGATTAGAAAATTCAACACTCAATTCCCCATAAGTTTTTCAACCTTTCGAAAAAAAAAGTTTAACGCAAAGTCAAAATATGAGCGTTTGAAATGGCCGAATGTAAGTTGCTACACGGGACCAGAAGATAAAAAAAAATACCCATGTTAGTTCCTACATGCTAGAAAAAGGTGCATATGTAAGTTCCTACGCGGCAAAACACAGGTACATAATATGTTAGTTCCTATAAGGTAGAAAAAAGATTCGTGTGTAATTTCCTACACAGTAAAAAACAGGCGCGTATGTGAGCTCCTACACGGTGGAAAATTATATCTGTAAGTTCATAAAAGTTCAAATGTCAGTAAGTGTATAAAAATCGAATAATATTAATAATAATAAAAATAAAAAAATATAAAATAAGAATAAAAATTGAATAATACATTTTCATATGCAATAATCACAGAGTAATTTTTCTTATTTATTCTGCCGTGTAAGATCTAGTTACTTTTTTGCCGTGAAGGAACTTACGCATGTAGGTACCTGTATTTTTGTGTGTAGGAACTTACACGTCCTGTTTTTATATTTGTGTAGGGATTAACACATCACATTTGTAATAACTAACGTATGCAATCGCCTACCTGCTAGGTCTCGTACTCTCGTGTAGCAACTTACTATTCCCCTTTCAAATTATAGTCATTAGATATTCACCCGTAAACTACTGATTCCTCAGGGAACAATTTTCTTATTTTTTTGTAATTCAAACATTTTTTTACCGAATGTTGAGATTATCATTTTTCTATAAACCATACAATTTGAATAAAATTTTAAAAAATACACAAGTTGGGAAAAAATAGTGTCTAGTGAAGTAGAAAATAATAATGTGGTATAGTGCCTATACAATACACTAAAATAGTACCTATATGAATGGGCTATTGTAAACTCCACCAGAATACCGGTTAGATAAAAAGGTAATCAAAAGGTCTAATGTAAACTCAGCCAGTTTTCTTTTCTTACCTGTAATTGATATATGTAAACTCCGCCAGTTTTATTTGCTTACTTTCTCACAGTGCAACATCAATTGCGATGTCATACGTCAAAATTGATAAAATTGTCAAGGTTAGATCGATTCATTTATTAATATTTAAAAATAATTTTACTATAATTTATAATATATTCAACATTTCAACCTGCAAGGTATAAAAAATAATAATATATATATTATTTTTGATACTGTGGTTCAATGGTTACGGTATTATCAATACGGATATTTGATTTAAATATAAATCGTATTTATGTATATTGTATTTTTATGTGGCCATGTTGGCGTATTTATTTTAAATGTACAATGTGTGTGTGTGGCGGGTGGGGGGAGAGGGTGTTATCACCTTCTGGGGCGGTAAAAATGCTTTAATTCTATTCATCAGCATTTTTTCTGGTAGGAAAGTTAATGTAGTTGGTACATTGGGAGGTCAAAAGTAAAAAAATCATAGAAGTTTTCAAGGGAGTCTGAAAAACCAAAAAAAAATAATATACAAAATCAAAGATTTTAACGCAAACTAGTTTTTGACAAAATATATTTTGATTTTTGTTGTTCCTAACTTTAAAACTTTAAAAATAATAACCGTAGATACAATTTCACCAAAAGTTTGAATTAACATTTTTTATAAGTACACTATACAAGTTAATAGTAAATTGGATAACTTTAATAGCAAAAATATCATATAAAATACACTTATTAATGTATAGGCTGACAAACCATCTTCGCTCAGAATTGTTTTTTGTAAAGGCACAATGATTTTATATCATTGAATTCAAATTTAACACATCAATTTACCATTATCAGTTACCCCACTCGACACCCACTCCTGTACAGCATAGCGGTACCCACTTGAAGACCTTTATTAAGTAACAACTTATGAGAAACCTTGTATTAGGTTTTAAAGTTTTTTTACAAAGTAAATCATTTTTATCGACGGTAAAAAAAAAAACCAAAAAATTCTTAGGCTTATACTATAAATAGCTCAAAAACACGAAAATACACGACTTCTTCATCAGCGTTAGATAGGTACCTGCGACTTGGAGACTTTAAAAAAATGTTTAAGTCCAAATTTCTAATATGTCAAGTTGGTAAATACCTACTAATAAGACTTATATTTATAAAAACATATAGTGACAAATAACCAACCTTATTGTGTCTTTATGGCTTTTCAACTATTGTATAAGATACCTAAATTTTCAGATCTTAAAATTAAGTCTGCTATTTTAAATATGAAAAGAACTTGGTAATCTGAAGTAAAATTGTACAGACATAACTTTTTTTATTTCGACTTTTTGTATCACCCGGGAGTAAAATATAAAAAATTGAAACATAAATCACAAATGCTATTTAATGCAGTTTAACCATATGTCCATGGTAATTTTTTAATATGTTTATATTAAGGCACTGGATGTCTGGATCAGAGTGGAACTGAAAAGAGTTGGAAACAGTGGCGGCGCGAAAGGGTTTTCGTGAGGCAATTGTCTCACAGCTAAAAGGGGTGGTGGGTCTGTAAGCGCCTATAGTGGCTAGTCAGTACACAAAAGTGTATTGTACAGTAGTCAGCAGGGGCTAAAATACTGTATCCCCTGACACACTCTGTGTCCCCTGAAAATAAAATTGTGTCCCCTGAATGACCAACGTGTGTCCCATGTTTTATAACTTGTTTTTAGTTTTGATTGTAGAAATAACAAATATTAACCCTTTAATATTTTAATTTACTAGTTACCTATTCTGTTAACTTAAGTTAATTACTTATTTTATTTCTATACTATGGACAAGTTTGTTAAAAACAAAAGAAGAAATTGTAATGGGCCAATATACAAAGTATATAAGTAGCTATCTGCGATAACTTAACCTAACTAAACATGTAGGTAGTTTTATAAAATATTTAAATTATTCTATGTTGTGTCTATTGAAATACAATATTATTTACCATAACCTACTGAAAAGCTAACTAGTAAGAGCGTTGTAATTTAGTAGATAGTGATAACCTACAATTATAATATTTACATATTTTCCAGTTTACTACACACGTAGACTTTTACTGCTTTTGCTTTTTAGTGATTTAAAATAATTATAAAAGTTACCTCACTAATCCTCTTACAGGGTAAGTTGTAAATAAAAGAGGTGGGATTTTGGGTGTTACAAACCCCACAGGTTTCTTTTGCTATAGACATCTGTCAAAGCCAAAATTTAACAGTTAAATTAATAAGTGGGTCCGATAAATAAATCAGATGTATTTTAGGCCCTGGTAGTCAGTGACACAAAATGACACCAAAATGATACGCAAATTAAATAGGTGGGTCTTGTGTACTGCAACTAACATATTCTTGCCTCACTGTCGAAAAAGTTCGCGCCGCCACTGGTTGGAAAAATCTCGCTATTAGCTATTATATTGTATCGCTATTAATAGATCATAAATCTACTCATTGTCAAAAAATCAACAAAATAATTAAAACAATTTTAATTGCTAACAAGAGTTTTTTGGTTTAACTTCCAATGTAAAAAATCAACAACTTCTTCAAACGCTAATTGAACACTTGACACTTCATTCTGTGCTTGATAAAAAAATATGTGCTAGGTGTGTTGATATAGATGTATTAATACAACTTAATGAGTACCACAATTTAAGATAAAAATAGTATGGTTATATTTATAGTATGGTTGCCAATCGACTACGGTAAAATGGCTTATACGACAGCCGTCAATATGGAACTATTGTTTATGTCCCAAAAGTCCCGTATTTCGCATGGAAAATCAATAAATTTAAATGCGGTAATAAACATATAGATTTACAGTAATAAATAATAAATATATATAAAAATTCCAATTGAATGGCATAAAATTCATAATTCATGGGAACATTCTCTAATGTTCACGCTTATAAGTTATTTAGCCATGTTGGGTACCACGATTAAAGATAGTCTTAAAGATATTTTTTTTTATATTAGCTATTATCAATGCATTATGCGATTTTTATTATATTTAATTATTTATTCTATTTATTTATGAAAATGTATTGTTCGATTTTTATTTTACTGTATTGATAATGCATTATGCGATTTTTTTTAATATCATCATCTATTTATTTATGAAAATGTACCATGATATGACATTTGAACTTTTATGAACTTACAGATATAATTTTCCACCGTGTAGGAGCTCACATACGCGCCTGTTTTTTACTGTGTAGGAAATTACACACGAATCTTTTTTCTACCTTAGAGGAACTAACATATTATGTACCTGTGTTTTGCCGCGTAGGAACTTACATATGCACCTTTTTCTAGCATGTAGGAACTAACATGGGTATTTTTTTTTATCTTCTGGTCCCGTGTAGCAACTTACATTCGGCTATTTCAAACGCTCATCATATTTTGACTTTGCGTTAAACTTTTTTTTTCGAAAGGTTGAAATGTAATTACTATCTTTAATCGTGGTGATGGGTACTATATGTCCATAGAACAATATGATATGGCTAAGCTCACGACATAAATCGTGACTAAACTGCATGTACGCCTAATAATGTACAAAGTGGCCACACTGTGTTTATAAATGTGATAACATTATCATAATCATAAGCATAACATTGAAAATTCAAACAATTCATATTTTAATTTTTCACAATTTGTGATATTTGAATCGTTAATGTGAATTATTTAAATGTGAATTACAATTCACATATTACTCAAATCTACTATCTACTACTGTAGTCCACTAGTCCGTGATTTTTGAATACCTATTACCTGTGTATTGCTTTTTTAAACTATTTAGTTTTTACTACATTGCTCAATTGAATTAAAAAAACATTTTATCTTAAACTTATGTAAATTATGGAAAATTCAGAAAATCAATCTATCAAAGTTGGATTGTTAGAAGAGGAAGCTCGAAAACGTAAGGAACGATTGGCAAATTTGAAAAAATCTTTAGAAAATAAAAATGAGGCAAAAAATAGTGAGGACAATGTGGAGAAACCATTACCAAAGTATGTAATGACTAATGACAATTAAATATGAAGAGTTGTACTAAAGAGTTTTTTTTTAGGCCGAGGTTTAAAAGTTATATTCCAGAAGATGAAGGGCTAAAGGCTGAACTTATACCTACCCCTCAACCAGGTGACATTGTTGCTGAAGTCGAGGATCAATTAAAAGCGGGAGAGACCGTTTTTACTGTTCAGGAATTGGTAAATTAATGATATTAAACACATTTTGGTTGACCATTTTACCTTATAAAACAAATCTTATGATTAGACCTGATTAGATATAAATACATATATTATAATTGAGTCAATTGAGGCCCATGAATGCTAAACCACTTGTAAATTTTTCAAGTATTTAACTATGTGTAATTTATTTAATAACTGCTAAAATCAACCATCCTTGATTGAAAGAAATAGGTAGGTTATACTTCTATAGTTTTTCAGTGGAGAGGCATAAGTGTAAACCTATCGAATTAAGAAAATAGTAATAATAAATTGTATATAATATAAACTAACTTTAGAAATAGATGCTGATCTACCAATCTCCTTTGGTCAGAACTGTTTTTAGTGTATTCATATTTATCATTGAATTAGATTTGTTTTAACATGTATTTTCATATTATTATTTAAGGATTTAAACACTCTAGCACCAAGAAAGCCAGATTGGGATTTGAAAAGAGACATAGAAAAAAGAATGACAAAACTCGAAAGGCGGACACAAAGAGCAATTGCTGAACTAATTCGTGATCGATTAAAAGGAGAACAAAATATAGATTTGGCAATGGCCGTAAATGAAGGTGCCAGAGCAAATGCTCAAATTGATAACGACGAAGAGTAGTGTTTTCTTATTTTTTTATTTAATTATTTAAAATAATACTGAAAATGATAATAAAATCAATTTGGTTTACATGTGTAAATATAATGAAATTAAATTTTGTTTATTGCTTGGAGTCTCAAAGAATAAAATGTTTTATATGTTCAATATTTATTTATTTATTCTGACGGGGGCCAATGCCCAATAACAGTTAATAACAGTATAAGTATAAAGAAGGTGTGTTTAAACAGGTAGAAGGATAGTAAAACATTAATTCACTCATTAAATATAATAAATAATAATATAATTACAAAAAGACTCAAAGAGTTAAAATTAAATAAATCAATTATTTGGGTCTCATTAGTTAATTTCCTAGTACAGTGAAACCCCTGAATAGCGGATACTCTCGGTCACAAAAATTGTGTCCGTTATTCAGAGAAGGTAAATTTTTGAAATTCATTAAGGGTTAATATAATGTTGTTAAATGTTAATGATACATATTATAACAATATTTTAATGTTTTAATGATACACACATATAACAATTTTAGTATGTATTGTAATGTATTTATATAAATATTTAACAAAAAATAAATATGTATTTAACAATGATATAAATTTGAGAAATGGATAACTCCTAAGTTTTCGTTATTTTGACAAAAGTTTAAAATTTCAACTTTTTTGTGAAGCGACAACCGCTTACGTTTTAAGTCATCTCATCAAAAATCCTCACTAATTAATAAAATGTCGAAATATTGGAAGTCAAAACATTAATATGTTTGTCAAAATGGTCGTTATACGTCGTAATCCTATCTTATTGTCCCACAACGAGTAGTATAAACAGTGCCATATACGTTTCTCTGTCGTCATTTATCATTATTTTTCAATAAAAATTAAAATAGTTGTCTGTTATTTGGAGGATTTCCTATTGAAAAGTAATCAAAATGTCCTCGTTCCCAAAAAATGTCCGCTATTGGGAGATTTCAGTGTATAGTATACAGGATGTATTTTATGCCTCTGTACTTGGGTTTTTTTTAATGATTATGGATTGATAATAAGTAATTTCAAATAAAACTAAAAATCTTAAGACAAGGATATACTCAATGGCCCCAAAAAATGTAGTGCCTGGTATTTTAGGTGACAATTTAAGTATGTATATTATAAAAAAATTGTTAAAAAAAAAATTATTAAGCTCTAGTAAATGAAATTTATAACAACTATTTCAATTAAAAGTTAAAACTATTAAGGGGGCTGACGATACAAATAATTTAGTAAAACAGGCAAAAAGCTTGACAAAATTGTAGGACTTGGGTTTGGTAGATTTTAATTTTGAAAACAAATTAAAATTTGTATACATTTTTTAAGCATAGGTAGCCAAAGAAAATTAAAATATAATATAATTTTGCTTCCATACCTATGCAGAATGAATTACACCCAAAAGGGGTTTTTCCGGGCAACGCCGGGTGATTCAGCTATATAGTTCAGCTTATAGTAATTATTATAATAAGTACCAACGGACTACGGATAAGGTAAACATCGTTGCGGTTGCATAATCCATACTCCGTAGTATTATCACGGAATATTTATTCTTCGGTAGGTATTATATTTTATTTATCTAGGTAATCAAGCATCTATATAAGTATCATATTAGAATAATATGCACACCTATGCTTATACGCCATGTAGACGTAATTGACTTCGTAAACATAAGGACTAATAGTGGCCAAATACATACGTACCTACGTTAATTTATAGTGAAAAAATAAATTAAAGTACAACTGATTAGATAAAACTTTTGTAATGCAATTAATTAATAAGCTACTCGAGTAAATATTTTCAAATTCATTGGGATTAGAGATGAATGTTCTGTATATTTAAGTCATATCTATTTTTTAAGTGGTCTTAAATATTGTTAGGTACTACTAAATATTCCACTTTGATAATATAATAACATTATGGTACGTTCTGTCTTACTATAGACAGATAATGCGATAGAGACCATAAAAATATAATTGTTTTCTTTTAATATAATGATGCGATATGATGAAATAATAATAATAAATTATTATTATTAATGGGCAGCCGGGCAGGTTTGAAAGGTGACAACAACATTATTTCTTAATCTTACTATTTACTAATGTCGACAATTCTATAATAATAACAATATCAGAGAATAATGAGTTAGTTACCAATATTGTAGATAATTATTACCCATTTTTAAATTATAATAATATTCAATAAAATACAAATTTCTTCTCAGCAGCTGCTTAGTTGAGTGTAGACCTTATTGTAATCCAATAATAATCCATAAGTCAAAGGTCATTACAGCTTTCAAACTACAAACAAGTTCCCTGTTCCCATATTTGCCTATGCCGTATGATTGGTATTTGAATGTCAAAAAAATTTACTATGTATAAAAACCCAAAAAAATAACACACTTGCGGTAAAACAATCACAGAAAAAAAAGGATTTATAATAAGTCCAATAGAGTGCTATATAATTGTACTATATAGAGGTAGGTACAACGCAATATATTTTTACTCCCCACACACAATAAAAAGGTCTATTTTCGCCACTGGCAATGTCATAATAATAAGTTTAAAAATAAAAAATCCTTTCTAAACAATAAATATGTTCATAAGTTATTAAATTATATCCCTTTGCAATGAATTTCTATTACCTGGCATTTAATACAACTTAGCAAAATTAATATGTAAATTAAGGTACTTACAAGCCTTGCCAATAAAGGCATAAAGCTCTACATAAATAAGCACCTAGGTAAGTATACCTATGATATTTAGAAACATTGATGTAAATAACAAATTTTAACAATATATTGAATAATTAGTAATATGATTGTATGAATACCATGTATCCATGTACATTATATTAGCATTTATAAATTGGAACTATATAGGTGCTAACTAGTAACTAATAATATATCATTCATACCAGTCTCATCGCCTATAAAATATTCCACCTTATTATTTTTTAATACAAATGTTTATAAGTTTAAATAATTAATAAAAAAAAAAAAGTTTACTGTCATATTTTACATGAACTAATTCAATACAGCTTATATTCATTTAAGAAATATTGTCAGTGTCACATAATATGTTAATTTGATTAATTTAAATTAGGCACAAACAAAAAAACTTTTATCTATGCATAGTATATTAAACATTTGTTTGGACAAAATGAAAATATTGATATCTGTCAACTAAAAAATAGTAGGTATAAATATTGTTACTATATATAATATATTGTATGTAAGAGTAAGACATAAAGGCCAATCCTAGGTAAAATACTACATTTTCTACATGTAAAAAATAAATTCTATAGTTGGTAGTCTAGTTCATAGCGAATTTATTTGGCATTTTAAATATTAGACAAAATTTAAAACAATATCTATATTATCAAATCTTTAAAAAATATTATATTTATTAGTTTTTTTTCAGAATGATAAAAACAATTTCAAAGTGCATACATTTTAAATTGATTTATAACCATGGCCTATAATTTGTACATAAATTGTAAATATTTAGCACTTTATGCATATATGAATAGCATATTATTATCAATTTATATGAACTTGTAACTCCCATTTCTATTTTTTAATGAGTCCACAATCAATGTATATCAGTGATCAAAAAAATGTTTAATAGCTATTTATCCAATTTAAACTCAGATAAAACACTTTCTTAGGTACCTACATTATTATTTAATAAACAATTTTTAATTTAAAGTTAATATTTTTCATAAGAATGAATGTTTTATATTACATAGGCACAATTTCCTGATTTTACTATTGTAACATTATTTTAGTACAGTTACAATTTTATTTTTATCAGTCATTAACTCATTACTAAGCGATTAATAACACAACATAATAATAGCAGTGATTAAACATACATTATATAGTATGTTTAATTATTGTTCTATGGTTTAATCAATGAGTTAAGTATTTGCTTTTACTTTTTAATTTTTATAAATACTTCTGTTGTAAGACTGAACTATTGATAAATATTTTTTATTAATTGCTGCTTAACACATAAATGTATAGTATACATTGTACCTATACAACACATTTTTCATGACTTTTCTGTATCTTAAAAAAATATAATTTCCTTAAGAGCTTTTGATTTATTAAAAGATCATCAAAAGTTTTCCATACGAGGTAAATAAATGAAAACAGATTGATACCCATTTAAATATATAATTATTGTTTTTTTTTAAACTATAAATTATACTTAATCTAAAAATAAAAATTGAGACAAATTAGAAAAAAAAAGTAATTTCATTTACACGATTGTTAAAAAAAAAAAAGTATTTAACTATGTAAGTAATAAACAAAAGCAAAATGTTTTTAAAATATAGAGTAATTAAACTACTTAATTATTGTATGATTAAACAAGCATCAATTTACACATTTAATAATAATAATGTTAAGAGCAACAAAGAGGGCTAGTGGCAGCATTGACAATCGAATTCAACTATGTATCCTACAGTTTAAATACTTATAATTTTGAAATTATTTTAATATTTTTTTACTTTCAAGAATGAGAGAAAATTAATGAAATTATGATTCGACATCGTACACCATGTAATGGTTATAGTTATCAATAGCAGCATGTGGTACAATCTTGTTGAGCCCTGGAGGTTGTAACGAAAATCCCAAAAACATGAAACCTCTGACCAGTACATTACGTTCAGGATGATTCTTGGCAAAGCAGACAATTATATGAGATACATTTAAATATTCTTCTGCATATTCCAGCATGGCCAAAAAACCTTCTTTAGACCCAACTGGTCTTTGTGCATCTGCCACCTAAAAAAAAAATTCAGTAATTCTAATTATAAAACTTGATTAAAATTTCAATGCATGCTTCAATGTCAACTTTGCCCTGATAATATCTTTCCAACTTATTAAATTAATATTTGTATGGATCAGTGGAGTGCGGTAATACTTTATATTGGGTAAGTGCTAAAATAAAATTTCAACTTAAAACTAAAAAAAAGTATTTTATTGGTAAAAATTAGTCTAAAATAAAAATAAACAGAAATGCAACAGCAAAATATTGGAATTCTGTTTTTAAAAATATCGATAAGCACTCGGCACAGCTCTTTCAACAGCCACATAAAAACGAGGAAATCCCATTCTACCGCAACTGGTCATTCCTATAATGATACGGGCCAGGCAATCAAAAATACGAGTGATTCTGAAAAGAAATTTCCTATACAAACACGCTACTGGTATGGATAGTTAAAAACACCCTATAATGGTGTTAAAATAATGATCAAGCGTTACAAATATAAGATAAGAAGTGATAAGGCACCCCCATTATAAATAATTATAATTTGGAAAGATCAAGTAGTGAGAAAACTATTTTATTATTTACTAACTAGAAAGTATACTAGTAAAAACCAACAGACATGTTATTTTAATATAAAGTTTAATTATCATTAATATTTAATTTTATTTGAATTAATAAAATTATAACACCCATATAGGTATATTTTATTAACTCAATACCAGGGTTATCATTTAAGATAACACTTAATGTTTTCTTGTACCTTTCCTAAATATAGTATATACATAATAATCAAGAATTTCCTAAATATAAATATATATTTTTTTTGATATACAAATGATGTTCTAAATATTTGGAAATATAAATACAAGTTCAGCATGTAAAAACAACTTACTGTTGTCTATAAATTAATAGGAAAAATATGCTTCAAGAATATATTATTATCGCATATAAAAATTGAGGTAAAAGTAGATAGATAACTAACATAAACATAATTTAAATACTAATAGTAATATATATATAATTAGATGTGATTTATTCATAATGTAAATTATTACCTCTGATAAAAATGTTACTATCACTATAGACCGTAAGTAAAAAATATGAGGCAAGGATTAATACTAATCAGAATTCTATAGTTAAACCCACAATTTAGATTACAATTATAAGTAGATAAAATATACTAGAAGCTTGTAATAGTAATAATAAGATTGATAGTAAATGTGTTTTAACAAATTCAAGTAAATAGTACTTAATACCCTAGTGGCTGGTAATGGAATTTTTAGCTATTTGGTTAAGACATACCAATAAATAAAATACTTATAGATATCTACTACCTATAAATGAAGTATAGATCATACATTTAATGCTGAGAATGACAATCTTGATATACACTAATGAAATATAACTCTCTTCAATTTAAAAATGTACAATGAACGAAACACGTCAAAACTATACTTCTATCCTCACTACCGGAACCGATACTCCTGTTGTATTCACCTGCCCATTATTTACTGACTTCGGCATTAGAAGGATGTCAGCATAATATTTATTTTCTGTCTCAGACCCAAGCACAACATAGATAAAACTCATTCAAGTAAAATTATTCTTTATGATTTTTTTGTAATATTAGAATAATAATATTATACTATAATAAAATTATAATATTGGACTATTACAAAAATTATAAAGGATAATGTTTTTGAGGGTTTGACATACCTATCTGTTTAATATTTTATTATTTGACTTTAAAAATAAATTTTTTCTAAAATACATTTTAATAGATATTAAATTGTTTTAAGATAATATTTAGACAAATTAATGTTATATCATCAAAAATATTACTATCTATAATATTTATAACCTAAGATTTTACTCTTAAGGTTACACAAAAAAATAAATAAACAATTGTATGTTAATGTGTTTGACTATGTTGCGCAAAGACCAAAGAGAGGAAACAAACAGTGTGCTAACATCCTTTTAAGTGAGTCAAGCCAATGTATAAAATCATTTGGTTTGTATGAAACTGGCCTTGCCACAGAGTATAGTAGCTCTATTAATTTTAAGTAAGATTATTAGTCTAACAATAATTGAAATTGTATTTTCTAAAACAGAAAAGTTTTTGTCTGAATTTTTTCTCATCCACAAATGTATAAAATATTGTGCGATATTATAGGTATACTTAGTATACCTAACTATTGCCTATTTTATAAATAATGTTTATTTGAAGAATTAATTTAAATTTAAAATTTAATTGAAACATGAACATGAGTAATATACTATATTTATGAAGGATTTGTATCGTCTAAAATTCTATTTCCTGCTAACATGTCTCTACTGTCTAGCTTATAATATTGCTATCAAATAAACAGTTATAGAATAATAGAATTATATATAAAAAAAAATGCGGGTAAGTAAGTGGATGTCGCTCTGCTGTACAGTAGGTTACAAGTGGGTCACTGTATAATGGATGGAATTAAATTTGAATTCAATGATACCATATCATTGTATAATAAAAACGATTCTGAGTGGAGACGGTATGTCAGTCTTGGTTTAAGACATATTACATACTTATCTATGGTATTAAAAAAGTAATTGACTTATAATAAATTCCAAATTAATCATTTCACAATATCCATTAGGTACTTATAAGTTATAACGCGTTATACATCAACAACGAACCGTGATACTATCATAGTTATAAAAACTGAACATTTTATAATTTTTTAATTACAGTGATTAATAATTTTCGAGATTTTGATAAATTTTGTCAAAATTCGAATTTTAAATGCATATAAAAAAAAATTGTGCCTATGTATTTTAAATATTTTACAATTGCTATTGTAAAAATATATCAGGATCCTTGTATTAAATTTTCAAGCTTTTTCGCCCAAGAAATAAAATTTTATTGGTATTTATAGAAAAAAAAACTAAGAAAATTGAAAATTGACAATGTCCGTAAACATCTCAAAAAGAGTCAAATTATTTTCAAAATTTTACCGTGTATAGAAAATCCAAATATAAACAACCTGTGAAAATTTCATATATCTACGGTCATTCGTTTGTTAATTACAACAAAAACAGAAAATCGAGTGAATATCAAATGTTGTAAAAATATGAATTTCAAACGCTCATAAAAATTTAATTTGACTTTCTTCTAAAAATTTTTTTTTTGATAAAGGTAGACAAACTTATGAGAAATCTTGTATTAAATTTTAAAATCTTAGATTTAAAAACAAAATTTTTTATGAATTTCTAACTTAAAATAATTTCCAAATTTTCGTCGTTTTTACGTATTTTGTCAATATTTGAACTTTAAATGCTTATAAAAAAAAACTGTGACTAAGGATTTTTAATTTTTTTCATCTGCCTTTGAAACAATATACTAGGAGCCTTGTATTAAATTTTCAAGTTTTTTTAACCAACAAATAAAATTTTATTGATATTTATAGAAAAAAAAACTAAAAAAATTGAAAACTGACAATGTCCGTAAACAGTTCAAAAAGAGTCAAATTATTTTCAAAATTTTACCATGTATAGAAAATGCAAATATAAACAACCTGTGAAAAGTTCATGTATCTACGGCCATTTGTTTTAGAGTTACACCAAAAACCAAAATCGATTTTGCGTAAAAATTCTCGTTTTTCCTTAATTTTTCTTTTGTTTTTCACGTCACTTTTGAAAACTACTGGGAAATTTTTACTTTTGACCCCCCCAAAGTACCAACTAGATTCACTTTCCAATCAGAAAAGTTGCTATTGAAGAAAATCGAAGCAGTTTTACTGCCCCAAAAAGGTGATGACAGACACACAAAAAAAAAAAAATAAAAAATAAAAAAAAAAAAAACACACATCATTGTAAAATCAATACATTCATCGTTCCACTCAGAATCTAACATACAGTTCAAGGGAAGGAGCTCTATTGACCCCTGACTGAAATCACTAAAATAAAAACAATTTATTGAAGTATACTAAATTTTTTTTTTTTGATTTTGTATATCATACCTTTATTTATTTATTTTTTATTACCTGCATGTTTACCTTAACTTTATTTACCTAGATTAAACAATTTAAATGCAAATAAACTTTTATGGTTAAAAGATAAATAATAATTAAAATAAATAGATAAAAATAATACAATAATTTTGTCCAATTAAATGCTGGCAGATAGAATAAAATATATTCAGCAACAAGGACAAAAAGTTAAAAAAAATATTAATAATTAGATAAAAATAAAAAGTACCTACTAATCTCACAATATTATCAATAAGATATAATATTATAACGGTAAAATAAATTAGATAATTAAATTAAATTAATAGAATTTGTTAGCAGGTTATAGGTAGATAAATTGATTTAAAATAATAATTTAAATTTAAACACAAATTGTAATATTAAAAAAAACCTGTTTAATATTCTTATAACTTATCTTAATTAACTAATAACCATTGATATTTTTCACTACAGATTAAAAATAAATTTATACCAACTGAATTTACATAGAAATTGATTTTCGTTTACATATTTACCTAACATTTTACTCTTTGACAATTCAGTTTTATATTAATAATTGAATTAATTTGTATGGGTACACATGTAATGCATTTAAAATAGATACTATTTTTTCCATCATGAAGTTTAGGTAAAATAAAACAATTGTATCATTTCAAGCTTATGACTTTAATGAGTTTCAATAATATTATAAGACTAATAAAATTAAAATATTAACTATAATTGTTAGGTAAATAGAAGTGTCATAACTAAGTTTCACCTTTGTTTCAACTCTTTAAGTGCCTGTACTTAGGTAGGTAAATAAACCAATTTAAAATTATGATAATACATATAAGGAACCAATTATTATAAAACACATTAAAATGGCTCATGCAGATATATGCAATTAACTCCATAATACAAAGTTAGATTTATCATGTTTTTATTTAGTTATACATAAACCTTCCCTAGTAGAGAAAAATCATAGTTATGAAATATTGAAGATGAAAGTTCCGTGGAGTTAAGTACTACTATATACTGTCAGTACCCAATGTAAACAGAAAAAAGTGTACCTATGTACCGAATGTAATAATATTATGGTACCTGTAAACAATAAACCTACTGAATACATATTATATAGTGGAGAACAATGCATTTACTGGCTGACATTTCTTCGACATAAATTGATAATCATAGGTACTATGAATTTTGTAAACATCACATCAAAACAGAAAAAATTTGTTATCATGACCTTGAATGAAAACATGTATTGAATCGTTTAGCAACACGGATAATGAAATCTACATAATATAACTTAACTTTGTAATGTACCCTCTAAGAATCAGATCACCATAACAATAAGTCGTGGCTCATGTGTCATTCTAAAAACAATGAGGTCGCCCACCCAGTTACGGTGTTTATAGGGCGACAACAATGACATGTGAATGCCTTCAACTCACCTGTATGTAGAGCTTACGACCGGACAATATTGTATCCCATTGTATGTCCACATCAGCCGTGATCTGCATCCCAAACGTAATCCTGACCGCATAATGATTCTTGACATCCTCCAACAGTTCGTATTCATGCACTGGATGTGATTCCAGTACAGAGAGCTCCGATTGAATAAGCTTGCCCATGCCGCTGCTGCCCTCTCTGTTGCGTTTGGCTACAATTGCGGCATGGGGGACATCAGGACCACCACTGAGGCCCAGGGCAAAGAGAGATGGAGTATTGCGATTCCTCGGTGTCAGACACCGAGTTGTCCATGCCGTAGCACGCCGTTTGCCAGTCACGCATTATTGACAACAGGCTGTTGTTTCTTTTGTTACCGTTTTTACTACTTGATATCTTCTCCATGGTCGCGCGGTACCTTTAAAACCTCCACAGCGAATAATTGCAAAACGAAATTCGTCGGAAACTTTGGGTCGTGTGTCCGAGTGTGTGTTAAGCACCAGCAAAGTTCTTGTGCACCCAGATGACAACGAAGGAATAGACAAACACCGTCAGTCCGTAAGACACAGTACGAGATCAACACAATGGACGGGGATTTCTTGTTCGTACGACACGGTCTACTGGCGAGTGGTGGATGGTGTGCCGGCTCCGCCCACCCGTGACGTCACAGCGTTCTTCTTCTACTCCACCGTCTAGTGTGTCACGTCACGGCGTCAACGGTCCGCGCGTTTCTTCCATGACGGTCTCGCCGGATTCCGTCTACCTAGCGTCATAGGACCCACCATAGCCGCCGACGGACTCGGACGACCAATACGGTGGGCTGCTGTTCCCCCGCGGCCCCGCGTTCCGTCGACAAGTTATTGAGATCATAAGGTCATCCAATCACGCGATAACGCGGCGCGCCTCCGCTCCCGGCCGATTCGATAACAGTTGTATAACACTCGTTGCCCCGCGGCTGTGGCCTGTTTCCCCTTACCCAACCATCACCCGACACCCAAGACCCAACTAACAAGTCTACACGACGTCACGACTACACGTGTTCGGCCGACGGACTGATGGAGTTTCGTTTATAACAAATAAGAACAGATTAACAGAATAACAGATAATAATTCGTTCCCTTTCACCTTTTTGGTCTGGCGGGGCGGCTCGGCGAGCGTTCTAAGATCGTGACCTAACTCTTTTATATTAGGTGCTTATCACAGTAGCGCACTACGCACGTAAGTCGTAAATACACAATGCTCGACGGCGCTCGTGCGTGAGGTGTACTCTCCTAAGTTCTCGAAAAACAGTCTATACTCCTTTAAGTTCTAATATCCGTTCTGTATACTGTGCAATATTAGTATACTAAGACTACAGCCAGTAGCCGCTGCCCACTAAGCAGTTGCAATACTACAAGTTACAGCTACAGTACGATTTATTGATTTGATTAAAGTCTGTATTACCACTACTACCCAAAATCCTGTTTTTTGTTTTGTAACGTACCCGCTGAAGGTCAACTTTCCGAAAGTTCTCCGCTTAGTAAGTACTAAGTTGTTCGTTAATATAAATTGTTTCTAGTTTTCTAAACAGTCTGAAACCATGTAGTTGCCAACTAAGGGATATGAGACCGACTTTCTAATTCAAATTTAAATTACTTATACATTTATATGCTACAAACTTTATTGATGACCAAAAAATTGGTTTTATGAAAGTCAATACTGATGTCAATTGTCAGATATCTTAGTCTTGCGATTCATTTATAATAAATTAACTCAATTTTGTAAATTACTCAGTTTGTAAAAACATGAATAGAATATAAATACAATAGCCCTGCATATTACGAATACTCAAGTAATGTGAGTTAGTTATTTACTAAAGGATAAATGTTAGAAAAAAAGATTCTAAAATGGCCTTATACTATATTGCATAAAATCTTGAAACTAATTACTAAATCATCTTTGTATTTTGTAATTTTAAAAATACGCATTCTTTTTACCGAGTGTTTAAATATGTACCTTGACTTATTTCATAGATTATTTTATTCAACCCAAACTTTCATTAATTTGGACAACTTAGAGCTCTAGTTAGTCCGGATTAATTAGATTTTTTTTTATATTTAAATTAAAAATATTAAATAATTCATTATGATAATTTTTTTAGAAAATGGCAAAAACATTATCTTGTAAAATCGGTCCATCTATATTAAACGCTGATTTATCACAGTTGTATAATGAATCTCAAAAGTTGATAGATAGTGGAGCAGATTATTTACACTTGGATGTTATGGATGGAACTTTTGTACCAAATCTAACTTTTGGACATCCAGTCGTGAAATGTTTAAGAACGAAATTACCCAACACTGTGTTTGAAACACACATGATGGTTCAAAATCCAATTCAAGTAAAATTTAAAGAATAAAATACATGTATAAGTATATAAGTTTTTGTATATAATGCCTTATTTTCATGTTTTTAATTTATTTATTAGTGGATTTCTGCTATGGCTGATGCTAATGTAGATCAATACACATTTCACATTGAGCCATGTGATGATGTTCCTTTAGTATGCCGTAAAGTCAAAGAAGCTGGCATGAAAGTAGGCTTAGCAATAAAACCTGGCACTCCGGTTACATGTGTTGAAGAATATATAGATATGGCTGATATGATTTTAGTGATGACGGTTGAACCTGGATTTGGTGGTCAGAAATTTATGACAGACATGATGCCAAAAATAGAAATGTTAAGAGAAAAATATCCCACAATGGATATTGAAGTTGATGGAGGTATTGGTCCAAATAACATTGATGTTTGTGCAAAGGTAAAAAGTATACTACACAATTAAATACATTTTTTATTAAATATTCTTAAGGTATTGAATTTTTTATTAGTAACCTATTTTGAATGGAAGTACTCATATAATTTAATTTAAGAATATAGGTAAATATGTTACCTACCTACCTAACCTACCTTAGATTGTTACAATCGCATGTTCATGCCCAAAAAAACAAAATTGATAAACTGGTCGTAAAATTAACCGTTTTTTCTTAAATTTTTTTTTGTTTTTCCCAAATTGTTTAAAAACAACTGGAAATTTACTATTTTTATCTTTCTAAAGTACCAACTACAAAAAAATTGCCTTCACAAACCAGTAACCACCCTTAATGTTGAAAATCAAATTATTATTTCAACTTCTTATTCTGTAAACAAACATTAAAAAAAGAAAAGAAATACATCATTGTATAATCATTACATTCATTTCTCCGCTCAGAATCTAAAACGAGATATAAATATGGCTGACTTAATTTCCAATGTCCATCACTAGTCTTTAATTTGTATTAGATATTACCATGGTATTTGTTGTCTTAAACAAGTTATCTTATTTATCAAATCTATAACAAAATTAATTAATGACAATAGTAGATGCAAAAAATAAACAAAATATGGAGATTACATGGAAATTGCTAAATGGACTAATAATTATAAAATAATTTGTATAAATGCAAAACAGTTTTTTCTAACATTATAAACAATTTAAATGTATGTCTGTTAGAAAACAATGAAGATTTAAATGTTATTAACGGATATTAAGTCTGTGGCCCAAAAATAGTCCCAACAGGTATGATGAAGATTCTATGAAACATTTGTATCATAGTTTTCAATCTTCAGTATAAATTGTATAATAAATGGTTTTGAAATTATGACACTATCCATCAGGATAAAAATGTAACAAAACAAAACAATTCAATGAATATGAAATATATTATATAGTGCTCAACTGTAAGGAAGAAGATTTAGTCTGAATATTATTTGTACAAATATAAGTATTTTTAAGTTAAGCAGAAAATGTACACACAAGTATTTAGTATTTTACTAAAAAGTTTTAAAAATCGTTAAATATAATATATATAAATAAGTAACAAAATAACACAGAACACAAACATTTTTTTTCTTAAAATCATTAATAAATATTAAATTATTGAAGAAGATATTAGGGTATTTTTACGTCATTAGGCTGGGATCGATATAATGGCCTATCTTACACATAAAAAAATTCCTCAATTTACAAAATAATTAATTTTCTCGCCTAAAAATTATTTTTTTGATGTCTGATTTACATATTTATGTGTAACTTTTTGTGCTAAAAACTATAGAAGTATCAGCATTTCAATAAAACATTAGTTTTTTTTAAATATTGAAAATACTATAACTTATAAGAGATAATGGCCGGTTGCGCCATGTTGTGCTACGATAAGTGACTGCTGCTTACAATTAATAATTTAGCGTAACACTACGCTACCAATATTACGTTTACCACTATAAACTATATATATATATATACCACCGAGTATTACAATATTTGCTATTTAATTATATTATAAATAAACCAAATCTCTATGGTTTCTAAAACCATTACATTTTGTAACAATTAATGAAAAGTATTGTTTATTTTTATAGGCAGGAGCAAATATGATTGTGTCTGGAACAGCAGTGATTCAAGCTAAAAATCCACCTCAAGTTATTCAACTTCTTAAAGATTCTGTTAATAAACATTTAAGTATAAATTCAAATTGTTAATTTTAATAAAGTTTATTGTTGTTAAAATTTAACATATTTATCAAGAGCAGGGATGGTTGAATTCCCCAAACAAAATTAATGATAAAATTGAAACAGTTAAGGTAAAATAAGTTTTGTATTCATATAATAACTGATATTGTCCAGGAAGACATTTTAGACAATTTCAAATAAATAGTATGTTCATCATTTATTATTTTATTAAAAATCCTAATTACTATATTTATTTTAATAAAATTGAAATTAAAAAAAAAGATTGAACCATCTCTAATTGAAAATATGATTAAATAACAACACTCACTAGAATTTTTAATTAAATTAACAAGTGATTATAGATTAAATAACCTTGATAAATTTACATATTACATAAATCAATAATTCTTATAATTGTATGTATGAAATAAGGTATACTCTTAATAAATGTTGATTTATGTTTAATATATAATGCTTTTAAATATAAAACACTGACGAGATTTAACCAAATCTTAAAAAATGGTTTCAATAACACAAAAATGAGAAAAACCATTTCAAAAAGTGGCAATTGGGTACCGTTTTCTATAGATTAGGTGTTGTGTGGGTCACTCTAATGGATGTGTTATATTTGATTTCAATGATATAAAATCATTGTAAAAAAAGAAGATTCTGAGCAACTGCGGAATGTCAGCCTATATTACTAAGTATATTTTAGGATATTATTGCTATTAAAGTAATTAATTTTACTATTAGTATTATTCACTGACTTGGGAATAAAGTAGTAGAGGTACTCTAGCTACTTTTAAAAAAGTAGCGTCCCTAGCATTTTAATCAAACCAACGAACAAACTATAAAGAAGTAGGGGTACGCTTGAGTATCATAAAAATTAGTTGAGGTACTCAGTCTCCCCCACCCCCAAGTCAACCACTGGTATTACTAGTGGCATGGCAAAGTGAGATATTTTATTGGGCAATTCATGTTTTGAATAACCTACCACTCCTTGACTGTTAAGCAGTACCCACTACAAACCTTTGTCTAAATCTTAACTTTTTTTTTTAATTACATTAATAACTACTTATGATGTGATGAACCTTGTATCCAAGTTTTTTGAAAGAGCAACAATTATTTATCGACAATAGTGAAAACAAATCAAACATTTACTTAAAAAATTGTGGCTTGGTGTGGAGCAGTCGTTCGCTCAACTGCGTTAACACTCTGAGTTTACGTACTGGCCGGTGTTGCTAGCTCCCAGATGGGTGACCACCCGGGTTTTTAGCAACAAATCCTTGCCACACATACAAAACGTGTTCTAACCTACCATTCCCTACCGTCTACCCCACAATAATAACCATCTACAAAAACAGCTAATGGCCATAGTTGCCGGGCTTAAGTTCAATAAAAAATTGTCTAAAAGTGAAAAAAAGTCAAAACATTTCGTAACAATTTAAAGTATCTACAGTTATTAGATTCTGAGCGGAGCAAGAAATATATTGATTTTACAAAGTTGTGTGTTTTTTTTTGTGTCTGTCACCATTTGCCGACTTTTTTGTTTTTATGTTTACAAAAAAACAAAATGAATTTTTTCAATAAAAAAGTTTTGCTTAAACATTTCTGTTTTTGCTGAATTTTTTATTACCTTTGACTCTCAAGTACCAACTTGATTCACTTTTTTTACCAGAAAATATGCTGAAGTAGAATATTGGAGCATTTTGTCTGCCAAAGTGGACACAAAAAAAAAAAAAAACATGATTGTAAATCAATACATTCATTACTCAAAATCTAAAATCATTATTGTTTATTATTATTTTAATGTTTACATTATAAGATAATAAACTAATTATAGATCATTTCCAAAAAAAGTTTTATCTTAGAATAGAACACCATACTGAGAGTATATTATTTAAATTATATTCACAAAATTTAAATTTTGAATCAAAAAAAAAAATTAATTTCTTAATTTAATTTAAAATAAGATGATAACTCTAACAGTTTCTGTAACTTAGCATCAAACAAGTCATATTCATCACTATTATTTACACTTTCAACCATAAATAATGACATTATAGAGGACCTACCACTATTCTATCCACATTTGGATCACAAATCATAATAAGTACAATTATTATTATCATATATATTTGTATAATTTATAAATGAACACTGTTTATGAATACATTACAATACCAACCAAAAGTTTCAATCATACTAAATTAATAAATAATAAAACATAATTAATATATTCCTTAATTTGTTATAATCATGAGAATCTTTCATTATTCTAATGATATAAATTATTCAATTTTCTTCAATTTCAAAATAGCGTCTCTCATTTTGGTTACCTCGTTCTCCACCACATCTTGACATAATGTTCCTTCATCATCAAAATAATTTGCAACCGATTTGGATATTTCTAGTTCTCTGATATATACTTTAACAGAATCTTTGCGCACCAAAGTCAAATAATACATACCAGTATATTTTTTTATATAACTGCTGGCTTCCCAAACAACATCTGGATTAAAACCACTTTCATCTCGTTCCAAAGTCACGGCAAATATGCCTTTTTCCATGTAAGTTGTGTATAATGTGATTGCACCCATAGTAATGAAATATAAAGCAACACATACTGTAAGAACAAATCGCGATTTTGGGAATGGATTGAAGAAATCCCAACCAAGTGCAAATCCCGCGACCAACACAGCAAATGTGCATATTAGCAAACGACAGTCAATCAAACAAAAGTCCTCGACATGATTATATTTGGTAATTAATACTTCCTTCACCGCGTCATCAAGAGTGTTTTTTAAAGCAAGGTAATCCCATTTATTGATCTTGATTTGTTTATCGTCAGTATTTGAATCCTCTTTACCCATTTTAACTTGAATTAATTAACTTGAAGTTTGCTTTAAAAATGTTGAGATGATTTAATAAATCTCGAATAATAGATGGACTTTGAACAATATTAGTGTAAATGTAATGTCCAATGTTGAATGTATATTATTAGGTAGCAAGAACCGTTTTTCAATATTATAAAAGTTAGTAAAGCCAGTTGGCAGTTCAGTGTTTACAAATTAGTGTTTAATGTACCTAAAATAATAAATACTATGCAGAGTCCCGACTAGATTGATGAATCACCAAATATTTAAAATGTTGATAGCACTATCAATAAGCATAAACAAAATTACGGTGTTGCCACAAAAAAAAAATTAGAAAATTTAAAAATAATAATATTTTAAAACATTTTACTCATTTTAGTGACTAAATAGTCGGATATATTTTGAATTTTCTACATCGTGCTCGTGCTGCAGGCTGACGAGTGGAATCGCGGAAAAAAAGTCCAGATAAAAATGGAAATGGTCCTAAACTAGAAAATATATATCAATTAATTAAAAATGTCTAAAATAATACAATTTAATACTACCTATTTAGTTATTATAATAATGCCAATTATCTTTTTAAAATAGCCACAAACTAATATTGTTCTCTATTCTCCATAGATATAGATAGCCATAGGCTAGGTGCACTTTTTTCTTGGGTTATGACTTACGATGGCGTTTTTGTACGGTCCGAGTTTATCCCAGTTTTTAATATTTCTCGAATCTCCTACAGCATCTAAAGATAATATCGCTTCATCGGCAGAAATTTCCATTTTTATTTTTAAATGTTAGTAAATTTTTCACTAAATTATCTTAGTTCATGCTATATTGCTACATACTAAACTACAAAACACAGCTTTAGAACTGAAAAAGAATAAGTATATTGGTACATTTTTCACTAAACCTTTTTTCCGATTACCAATGAGGGATGGTGAATGGTGAATGGCGATAAAGGTTAAAAAATAAAAATAAAGTATTATTTCAATGTCAAACATTGTTTTTACAAAAGAAATTAATTATAAATTTGTACCTATATAGGTATAAGGTATAACTTATTAACTTATAACTTATTATAATACTAATCAGTAATCACTAATGAATGATGATGTACCTATATAACAATTTACTAGTTTGATAGAAATTTAAAAAAAATTGTAATCTTTAGTATAAGTTAATGCAGTAATGTCCAAGGCCTCCTATTCATTATATATTAAATAAAAATAAAGGTATAATATGTTTATAATTATTCTTTTTTTCGGGCAGTTCTAAAAGATTATAAATATAATATATAGGTAACTTATAATTTTATTTTTTTTTAACCGTATAATATATAGAAACAGTCTTGCATTTATATGCTTGATGCTTCACTTTTATGATATGGGTATATTAGGTACAGGTATAATATATTTAATAATTATAATAATGTAATGCCTATTATAAATATTAAATTGGCAGAAATCAGGGGGGCACCCAAATATCCTTTAAGCCTCCCCCCCATGTAGGTGTGGAGCAGTCGTTTGCTCAACTGCGTTAACACTCTGAGTTTACGTACTGACCGGTGTTGCTAGCTCCCAGATGGGTGACCACCCGGGTTTTTAGCAACAAATCCTTGCCACACATACAAAACGTATTCTAACCTACCATTCCCTACCGGCTACCCCACAATAATTACCATCTACAAACAGCTAATGGCCATAGTTGCCGGGCTTAAGTTCAATAAAAAATTGTCTAAAAGTGAAAAAAAGTCAAAACATTTTGTAACAATTTAAAGTATCTACAGTTATTAGATTCTGAGCGGAGCAAGAAATGTATTGATTTTACAAAGTTTCGTGTTTTTTTTTTGTGTCTCTGTCACCACTTGCCGACTTTTTTGTTTTTATGTTTACAAAAAAACAAAATGAATTTTTTCAATAAAAAAGTTTTGCTTAAACATTTCTGTTTTTGCTGAATTTTTTATTACCTTTGACTCTCAAGTACCAACTTGATTCACTTTTTTCACCAGAAAATATGCTGAAGTAGAATATTGGAGCATTTTGTCTGCCAAGGTGGACACAAAAAAAAAAAAAATGATTGTAAATCAATACATTTATCACTCAAAATCTAAAATCATTATTGTTTATTATTATTTTAATGTTTACATTATAAGATAATAAACTAATTATAGATCATTTCCAAAAAAAGTTTTATCTTAGAATAGAACACCATACTGAGAGTATATTATTTAAATTATATTCACAAAATTTAAATTTTGAATCAAAAAAAAATATTAATTTCTTAATTTAATTTAAAATAAGATGATAACTCTAACAGTTTCTGTAACTTAGCATCAAACAAGTCATATTCATCACTATTATTTACACTTTTAGCCATATATAATGAGTAATGACATTATAGAGGATCTACCACTATTCTATCCACATTTGAATCACAAATCATAATAAGTACAATTATTAATTATTATTATCATATATATTTGTATAATTTATAAATGAATACTGTTTATGAATACTTTACAATACTAACCAAAAGTTTTAATCATACTAAATTAATAAATAATAAAACATAATTAATATATTCCTTAATTTGTTATAATCATGAGAACCTTTCATTATTCTAATGATATAAATTATTCAATTTTCTTCAATTTCAAAATAGCGTTTCTCATTTTGGTTACCTCGTTCTCCACCACATCTTGACATAATGTGTTAACAGAACATAGTTAAACACACACTTTGTAAGTTTCACATCGGTCCTATGTCAGCCTATGCTTTTTGGTACAGATCAGGCCATGAGTTTCACCCAAGCTTAATAATCTCCCCTTCCTCTCAAAATGACCTATTTCTGTTTCATATATTATTTTCTTTGTTTCCAAGATTTCAAACATTATGGTGGACGTTTGGTCAAAACGCTTGTCATAGCATGTCATATTTAGAATCGGAAATTTATCGATTCTCAATCGTTTTAAAATTGTCCGATCTGAATGTCCATTCCATAACACTATAACATTTTGTTTATTCCCCCTTAAAATATAGTTCTCTATGTATATCGGGTCCAAACTATTCATATGCGAATTCAAACTTTTATCTAGTAGTTGGTCTAGACACGCTTCTCTAAGCTCTGGTTTACATTTAAATATTTGCATAATCTCTTGTTTTGGTACAAGAAGCTCCTGGTTTTGCACTGGTCGGACCTGTTCATCTTGTTCATCTATTGGCAACAACAATGGTCTGCCCTCAAGCTTCCTGGTTTTGAAACGATCCAAACTGTTTGAAATCTGTGTATCATGGAAAATTCGAAATCCATGATAACAAATTTGTGTGTTTCCTTTCTGTCACAAATAATGATTAATTTTAAATTAGTTACACATATTTTTTTTTATATATTTATTTCAAAATTGTATTATTATTACCCTTTCCTAAACATTTTGTAATTATGAGTCGTACCATATTATTTCACCAAGTCCCCCTCTTGGTTCTGGTTTCTTTAAATATGTTAATTTATGGTCACATATTAATAAAAATCTAAACCACAAATCGTCATTTGGGTAAACCCACGTTCTTTCTTTAGTTTCCTTAAAACACCTTATCGCTGTTTGTGCTATACTTATGAAAATTTCTAACTCCTTCATTGTTTCGTTTCTCTGTGAATGTAGTATATTGCCTACGATTCTTAGTTATGCCTACATATTGAAACTCAGGTTTTAAAATTATACTATGAGTTTTATCTATATTGCCATTTAATTTTGTTTCAATTTTGTTTGGTGAGGTATTGGTAAAATTTTGTATAGAGTTAATTCTATTTCCATAATTAGCGGTATCTTAATTAAAACTTGATTGCCACTATAGAATACTGCCATTTTTGTTATTTTACTTATATAGTTATATCGTATATTTCACGTGGATTTGTTCCCATTGGTAAATTCAAGTTTATTGGTAGATTTAATTTTATTTGTGTTAAATGTTTTGATAATTCGAGTGGTGTTACTAGACTAGGATGCAATACACCCGTTCTTGATGATGAAATTATTGCGTTTATAGTGGTTATAATAATTTATATCTAAATACCTATAGATTCATACATTTGCTCCCTCTGTGTTGATATTTCTTTAAACATTGTTTTTAATATATTCTCAAATCTAGAACATATTTCATACTCCGTTAATTTACCTTTACGGCTTTACAGTTATTATCCATAATTCCTATTTCGTTTTCTAATTGATTATGTCTCATATCGTAATTTATTAATGGTACATAAGTTATTAGTTCCCATTGTGCCCCTATTATTCTTATTTAGCCCTGATTTTCGTAAAATATACTTGTCTTGGTTTTAAATTTTTCTACTGAAAATGGAAGTTGACCATGACATGCCGATATCACAAATACCCTACATAATAACACATTAATATTAAAATATTATCTCTATATTAAAAATAAAATTTTATCCTTATATAATCTAATGCAAAATTCTTTTTTTTTCTTTTCCCTGCTAGTTGTATATTATAATTGGTCACTACTTCTACCAGCTTTTTCTTTTCCTATTAATATAGACAACTATAATAAACTAATAAACTAATTTATAAAATCGCTTTCCGTATCTACCTTAATTATTCAAATCAAGAGGTCTTCTAATGGAACTTCCATCCGAAGTAACTCATACGCAGCGAAATCCGTTCCGATTTTACAACTTAACGTATCACAATCCGGGTGTGTTATTTCATACATTGATGAATCCTCCATCAATATGTTTCGGAAATGTTCGAATCCTTATGTCAGCTCTTCCTTAGTCAATGGTCTTATCAAGTCTTCCGAAGCTGACCTAATATGATAGTAGAAGAAAATGATTAATGAACAATTTAGTTCAAACAAACAAAACAACTCAACAACGTCAATAAAAATTAACAAATAACAATTGAGAAAAGGTTGGAAAGTCAATACTCAATATCTAATATATTATTATCATATAGTTCTGGCGGGGACAGTATAAAGATAACGCGATGAGGAAAAAATCATCAAACAGTGCAGCTAATACATGAAAAAAAATTACGATTTTTTGGAATGGGTTTTTTTTTAGAAAAAACCCGATAAAACATCCCATTATTACCTTTATAATAAAACCCACTGGGTTTTAGGGTTTTTTAGGGTTTTCAATAAAGCCCGAGTTTTTGCCAACTCTCTCAAAATGCTTGAAAATGTAATACAACTTACAAGGTTCCTTATAAGTTCTTATAATAGCAGTTCAAAAATATTAAAAATGCATCATATGCACAATTTTTTTTATAACCATTTAAAGTTCAAATTATGACTACAATTTATCAAAATATCGAACATTTGCAAATTTGATTTTTTTAGTTAAAATTTATAAAATATTCAGTTTTAATAGCTAAGGATTGAAAATGTAAAACAAGGTTTTTCGTAAGTAGGTAGTTAATAATGTAACCAAAAAAATATAATAACATGGTTAGATTTGTATATAGACATTTTAAGTTCAAATTTACACTAAATTAGATATTAAATGAATAAGATAATGATGTAAGTTATTTCGTTGTAATTTAAAAAAAATTTTCGTGGGTGCTTGAAATTTTTAAAATACACTGTTATATTTTATACACTCAATGGCATTTTCAAATGCAATATTTTCTCCAAAAATTATTCAAAATTCTGTATTATTAATAGTTAAATTAATTATTTTAACTGCAATAATATCAAATACATTTAATTATGTAGGCTGCAGCAGATCGTCTTCGCGCTCAGAATCGCTTTTCGTATACAATGATTTTATATCATTAAATTTAAATTTAACACATGCACCTACATATTATATTACAGTGACCCCACTCGACACCATCAGTATACAGCAGAGCGGTACCCACTTGCCGACCTTTTTTTTTTTTAATTTTCACTTACAACAAGTTACGAGAAACCTTGAATTAATTTTTCAAGTATTTTATCGACAATAAAAAAAAATATATATATACCGACAATTTCGTATGCCTATAAATAGCTCAAATTATATTGGAAATTGTATGGTGTATGCAAAACGCTGATATAAGCATTGGGTGGTAATTTCATGTAACTATCTACTATTATTACTTTTGGTGTTGCACCAAAAAATGAAATCAATTTTGTCAAAAATTGGCTTCGCGTAAAAATTCCCGTTTTTCCTGACTTGTTTAAAAACTATTGAGGATATTTTACTTTTGAACCCCCCCCCCCCTTAAAGTACTTAGTAGATTCACTTTCCTACAAGAAAAGATGCTGATGAAGAAAATCAATGGTAAAAGAAAAATGTATCTTAATTGTAAATATTTCGAACTAATCAGCAGGGATATAATGACAAAATCAAACTAAGTTATAGGTACTCCCCTCCCTATAGTGGCAACAAATATATTAATTTTATGTTTACCTATAAGTTTCAGAAGTGGTAATGCAATATTTCATAAACACAATAATTGTTTTATATATCTAGACTAGATCAACTAGATTTGAATATAAATATTAAAATATAACTATATTGAATGATGTGAAATACTGGAAATATATAATATTTTTTTAACTATGACCTTGTTATTCTCGGAGCGAGTTAAAGCGCGTTGACCGTATATTTCTTTGTTGATACGAAATTCTCGAAACCTCTGAAAATGAATATATTATTACATTTTATAGAAATATTATATAACAATCAGAATAATATTCAAGAATCTTATATGGCAAGTGGTGTATAAATTGTATTGTAGTATAGGTGTTTTTTTACGTTTTTTATAAGTATATAACCTACGACGTACCTATTTAGCCACGATAATGCATTGTCCTATAGTAAAATATAATAATATTCATCGTTTACATTCATATGGGTATATAATATTAATATATAAACACAGGCACCAGACACATAATCAGAAAATAATATGGGGGGGGGGGGGGTGTAAGTAAAATAATTAAACATTTTTATCGTTTATCTTCAATTAATATTGAAAAATATAATATGTATACGTAGAAGCAGTGGTTGACTTGGGAATAAAGTAGTAGATAGGTACTCTAACTAGTTAAAAAAGTAGCGTCTTGTAGCGTTTGTAAAAGCTTGAAAATATTTGGGTAGGTACATATCATACATATTGAAAGAGCTTCCAGTTCTTTATTTCTTACGAGTCGTATAGAATAATTAATTTGCATATGTCTCCATTTACGTAATTTGAATCAAAATAATCCAATACATTTGCTATTTAAATTGCCGAATTAGAAAACTTTTTCATTTCAAGACGGAAAATATCTATTGGCAGGGGGGAGGTCTTTCGCTGTGTTTTTGCAATCCAAACTTTTTTAGGCACTTAACGGTTTATCCTTAAATCCCTTATCATAAATCTCAATTATCTATTTATCTGTCATAATATACCACGTGTCATAGGCCATTCGAGAATTTGTCTATTTGCAAAAATTCTAGACTCATTGCGAAAGGGTTGCATCTTGCATGATTCAAATTATAGAATGTTTTTTCACAAACAGTCTGTAATTTTGAAGATCCTTTTTTCATAGAGACCAATATTATTATATTAATTATATTATTTATTATTATTTATTATTATTTATTAGAGTCTCTATATGCAAATAGGGTCTAGAAAATTGAGCCGTAGCCTTTTTCCTTCAATAAGTATTTAGTAATTACTTAAGAAATAAAAATATAATAAATATATTTTTAAATCACATTAGGTATAGGTATTAGCTAAAAAAATAACAATACAATTTACAATTTTGAATTATTAACAATTATAATTTATTTTAATAATAGGACATTTCAGCAACAAATAATTAAATACCTGGAAAAGAAATATTATTATTTTAATTTTTGAAATTACCGAAGAAATTTCTTCGTTTTGCAATTTAATAATTGCATTGTTGATTGTTCTACGTGACCACGTCGTTTGTTTGTTCGGCAGTCTTTCGTTGTTTTTTTTTTAGTATAAATTTAAATAAACATCAGTTTGAATTATTGTTTTACAATATTGAGCTACATAAATATACTTGGTTTGTTCATAAAAATGTAATTGATAAAACTCAGTCGAAACACTCGAAACCACAACATCCATAACTAAAATACAAACCGCGGATCCGCTACCAGAATGGAATCAACAACTGATAAAACTCATACTATAGCTAAGTGCATAATCTGTTTTCATATAATCTGTGGTATGATCCTAGCCTTACTATACTATCTCCCTTTATTTTTACCGTATGTAGTATGTATGTAACACTACAACACTGGTGCCGGTTAAAATATCGACTAAATATTTTAATTTTATTCGAAACTAAGATAATAGCCATTGGCCATTTAAATTAAAAATAAGGAAAAATTAATATTTATTATATATATATAATTTTAGTTCTACTTTACTTGAATAAAATAAAAATATACAATAATCAATACTTTGTTATTATAAATTTAATAAAAATAAATGACAATTTTGTATTGTATAATAAGTATCTAATAGTATCATCATTGTTTTACCACTTAACGCATAGTATACAAAAAGTACTAACGAACCGATTAGGCCGACAAATTTAAGTAGATAGCATGTTAAAATGAAAACTTGATTTCCTGTGTATGGTATCAACCTTCAGTACCTATTGCTAAAGTTTATACCGCAAGGTGGATATATTATATACTTTTATATATGTCATATTGTCATTTATCATATAAGTCCCGATACTGTTATAGAATATTGACTTTAAAATATCAGCTATTAATAAAACATTTAAAAAAAAAAAAAATATTTAACCAGTCACTTTAAACAGTAATCAATTGACCGCAGTATAATATAAGTTTTAAATTTTAAATTACTTTAGAACCTATATTAGGTACATAGTTTATGTAAAAAGCATGATAATTCAATGTTAAAAGAATTAGATTGAACATAAACATATTTTCATATTATATCTGAAGGTAAAAATAAAAGATAAGCGCAATTGGTATATACTGATCATAAAATACATATTTTGTTTTAGGCGCAACCGATCCATGCATGTCCACAAATTAATTAGATATTCAACCTTATAAGAATTCTTTTATTAGTTCATGGTACGTAGGTATATGCTTTATACTTTATAGTCATGTTACTCATTAGTCGCTTAAACAATTGTTGCATGTTTGCACTTAGCAATTAGCATGATAATATTTTATTGATATCACTAGATTTGTATTACCATTTATCACTAATGACAAAAATCTGAGTATATAGACCTTATGGCTTATACAGTTATAGCATAGACCTTTAACTTATAGACCGGCCCTCTTCACGTTTCCGCCGTGTCATGATAGGTGGCGCTTTTCGGTTACTGAGTTGCTCTGATACGGTTAAAAAGTAATCGTATAGGACCAGCTGTCCTATTTATCCATAGACCTTTTACTGCGCTATGTCAGCTTGCGACTATCATTGTATTTAGTATAAGATGGGCCGGTCTATGAGTATAAGGCCTACGAGTTATAGTTTATACTAAGGTAGAATGATGCCGGTATGTATTAAAAATGATTTAATTTAATGGTTCAATACAATTAAATGGACCAATCATAGACCTCTAAATAAAAGGTTAAGGAACCATTAGCTCACTATATAGTATATACTGATTCGTTAAATGTTTAGTGATTGTTCATACAACTCGGCAAAAGTAATATACAGTATAGTTAGTATACACTGTAAACTGTATAGAACAAGTAGAAACCATAATACCATAAAGTCTAGGTATAAAATAAAATAATTTATAAATCCACCCTAGTTCCGAATATTTATTAAAAAATTGTTATCTTATCACTGCTGATTTAACTACCGTAGTAATTTAAATTGTAACGTGGGAGTCATTGTATATAGGGGAGTAAACGGTTGCATTAAACGTGACCCAGATTCTTATGGGCTGGTTAAATTTTTGGTGCCGACCAATTTTAGAACGGCTGGAATGGCGGCCCAGAGCTCATATTATCATATCAACGTAGCAAAGAAAATAAATAGTATAAAAGTGAAAATTAAATTGTTGATTGAATATTGATATGTTATTGTTACAATCACTATTATTCACAAAGGTACAAAGGTCCTTATTTGTATGCGTATGTAAAATATTACAATTTAAGAATGCTTATATATCGCAGAAAAATGTACCTAAAGATATTTATAAAAAAAACTAACTACAAACACAGATAATGCTCTGAACTTTAAGTATGATAATAGGTTATGTCACATTCACTCTAATATTAAAACTAATAACTAAATAACATAACATTGCAGGTTCTGTTGAACGAACTTTGCTATGCTGGTCGTGGGTTAGAAAAAGAAAACAAAATGCATTAAGACAACCTCAAGTCAAACCAACATAAAAAAAAACTACGACTTTGCAATTATTAAGACTGATAAAAATGAATATATATTATCAACAACAGATAACAGTAGGTATAATTATAAGACAAAATATTGTACGATTTTTATACGACTGAATAGTGAAATATATATCTTATACTGTCTTAGTGACGGTTACTGGTTAGTGTCTTAATTTCTGTGATACTGCAGTGTAAACTGTAAAGTAAACTGTATTACTGTACTAATTACTTTAATACTATTATGATTTATGCTTATAAAGTACATAATAACATTGATTTTATAATATACAATACATGTATTATGTATATTATAAAATCAATGCTAATAAGGAATAACTAATAATAAAATTACTGATTAACAAATAACAATTAAAATTAAAAATATCCAACTACCCAAGGTTATATTAATTACATATTTATCTTGGAGCGTGATCTTTTCATTATTACCAAAATATGTCTATCAATATTTGAACCAATCACTACATAGGACCCGAAAATAGGTACACATTTACACGCCGGACGCTGAAATAGCCACTTCCTTTGTAAATCGTTTACAAGTGTGTGCATAGCAAAAACGCAAAAATTTGAAGCCAATAAAAAAATTATTTACTAACCCTTATAATTTTTCTAGTATTTCAATTTTTTAAATAACAACAAATAGTTTTTATATTTCAAAGTAGAATATTTTTTATAATCAATCCAGCTGTTGTTAATAAGTTACAACTTTAAGTAAATAAACTTTAAATTAGCTGAGTGGTGTACAGGGGTCCCCACAAAATGTTGGTTCAATATACCCGCGGGCCGCTGCTCATCAAAACTATTTAAATACCTACTTATAGAGTTACAGCTAAATAATAGGTTTGAAATTCAATTTGTATACATCAAAATCCTCAAAAAAATATTTTGCTCAGGAAAAAGGAAAATTTAATTTATGAAACAGTTATACTGCTTACTTTTAAAAAAAACAGACATAATAACGCACACTAACTAATATTATATTCAGCTATTACTACCCCATGTAGGATATACCTGTACACCGTGTGTACGATTTCATTTGTATACGTTCGTCTATCAAAACTCGTAACTACCGTCCTAAGTACTCCTAACTGATATCTCATATGCATACACAGTCCGTGGCTCATGGAATGCTATATTGCTATAATACGACTCAACTTGTGTCACGCCATTGGTGTCACCAGGAAAATATTATGATATTAAGTGCCACACACGAAAGAATAATAATATGATGCACTACATCACGTTTTATGACGTCCCACTTCGAAATACAAAAAAAATTCACCTTGAATCAACAATAACTATATTATTGTTATTATTATCATTATCGTAACGGGTGCGTGATTGAGCGATGTATTTATTTGTTTACTTTACAGTTTACATTACATAAGTCTTAAACACAATATATTTCATGTACTCTATGTCTCTATGATGGTGATATCAAAGTCACGCTCCGAGCAACGGTTTTCTGCAAGAAATCGACTATTCGACTACAATGCTCGATAATTAATTCTTCAATGTATAATATATAATGATAATAAATAATTTATAATATTAAACCATGACAAATAAGATCTTATTTGTCATGTATTAAACAATATATTTTTATTATTGGAAGGTACCTACTACCTTTATAATATATATATGAACAATTCAATAAATTTGTACTAACATTCGTTTTAAATATACTATATGTTCAATACAAACATATTGAAAATTGTAAACACGCCGAAGCACGAACAATTTTCAACAACCCTACCTCTCTGCTCAGACTTGCTCTCAGCGAAGAAAACACTGAAGCACTATTACTCTATGCACTGAACACTGAAGCAATCTACCAATTTTTCCATACCATTAATTTAAGCAAAATATTGTCAATTTTCAACCTTTATCTGCAATAACTAAGCTTGTGGGTGTACTGATATCCGATTATAATGTAGACATCCATATTTTAAATATTTTAAAAAATAAAAACTTTTTAATTTGGCTCATATTTCTTATAATATGTTAAGTTATTCATTTTTTGTATAAGTTTACCATATACCTACTAATTTTTTGTGAATATTGTTTACTTATTTACTGTTTACTGTTTAGTATTTAATATCGAATAACATAAAAGTACCTACTTATAATTTGATTTCAACAAACAAACAAGGAACTCGGTTACCTATGTATTTTTATTTTCATACCTATCTATTGAAACAGTAATCAATTAAAATTGGTTTTATGAAATATTTATACACAGTGCGATAATTTTTAACTTTATGATTTTAAAAATATTTCTTGGTTTTCTCAATTAGTAGAGTACTGTAGCGTAGTCCTTATCTTAAAGTCAACTTCTTATAAACCTATAAACCGTGATGTAAATGACAATACTGAAAATTCAAAATACTATGATATAGGTAGATACCTACTGTAGTACTGTATGTTACTATAGTACTATGTACTGTATAGTAATGATTAAACACTAATAAGTCTATTATACTTACATTGTACATTATATTATTTTTCTGAAATCAAAAATTGCCAATAGCAATTTAATTATTTTAGTATCAAAAGTCAAAATTTGAAAATAATAATTGAAGAAAAGAGTCTCATTTTAATTTTGCTTAAAGTACGCCTGATATCTTCCCCAAGTTAAATTAACGTTAAAGACAAATATAGTTTATGTTTTAGATTAGTTTTACATTGGCAAAATAGTATGCTAGTTATTTTTTACGCATTTTTCAGTCAGCTCTTTGTGGAATTAAAATGCTCAAATGTAGAAGGTAAGATGATTGTATAAGTACTTCTATATTATAATATATCAGGGGTTGAGGCCTTGAGGGGTGGCCAACTTGATGCTCGAGCCTTATTAACAAAAACCCAAATTTATTTTTATGAATTTTTTTCTTTTATTTAATATATAAACTTGATTTATAAACATGTTGGTTCTTGATATCATTATATTTATCCATGTGTCTCGCGAACATATTCATGTTGGCCACCCCTGTTATATACTTTGACTCAGGGCCATATATTTATGCAAGGTCGCAAGGACAAATAGGACATTTGCACTGGGCCCACTCGTCAGAAGGGCCCACCGACTTCGGTCATATAAAATTAATTATATACAGTTTTATCATAATATTTTGGGAAAACACAATTTTACTTGGATATTTTGCTGGGTTACATAGTTTGTAAAAAGTATAATGGAGATTTCTCGAAAACGACGGTTTTAATCAGCATTGACGATAACAAAATCGTCAAAATCTCATTGTCGTTATTATCGTCGTAATATTATATAATAATATAATAATATATTACTAATAATCGTAATATAATACTATTGACGATGTCTTGCGTAGTTGAGTGGTGCATTCAGTCCTGCGATTTACGTCAATCGTATTTATTGTATATTAATTATTAGTCATTTGTGAATTATTTTTAATAATTTAAAATGTCAAAAAAATATGATATATTTGATGTATAAGTGTAATACTTATCTAATAAAAAATACTAATTTAAAAAAAAGCTTGTGTTTTTTATAATAATTATGTTATTTGTTTTACTTGAATAAATATTAAAAATAATAATCATATTTTTAACAATACAATTTTATTCTATGCTCCAACTACTCATATACGATATACTAATTTACCTACAGCATTAGTTTAAAAATATATTATGCGTACATTTTTATTTTAGCATTGAAGAAAATAGAGATGGACAATTTGGGTCCCAAAATTGTAAATTGTACAGGGCCCACGAATTGGTAAATCAGGCCCTGCTTTGACTGCAAATATTTCTATTATTTTTGGATAATTATTAATCACCTTCACTCAGTGTAGCTTATAATGTGGCTATATAACACATATGTTTACTGTTTAATGTTTACTATATAGCAATAATTTTATGCGATATTGCCGATATGATGCAATCACGCAGGGCATCATTGCATCATGCAGCTAGGAATACCTTTATACCAGGGGTAGTCAAACCTTTTTTTGATAAAGATCTATTGGTACTATATTTTTCTTTTATGGAGCCATACAAATATTATATACTATATACTATTGTCAAAAATGGTCATTAGGATTTATTAGGTGGGTTACTAAATGTATAATAATAATATATTCTAACAAATGAGAATCGACTTTTAAATCGTCTTTGATGGACTGTTTGGCCTCCCCTTCTTTATACCTACCGGCTACTATAGTTATAAATTAAAAAATGTTAGTTATAACTTATAACTGCCTACAAGGTTTTATGTATTATATTTCTTCTATAAGTTTGCCAAAACACTAACGTGATTTAATTACAATATGTTATTTGATACCTACTCAGAGAGTTCTTATGTGTGGTCCAGGAGGGTTAATGGATCTGTAACACTAAACCCGAAATTTTAGGACAATTTAAAAATGCTTACAGATCGTTTGCAGTGATGTACATTCAATTTTCTTATGGGGGTGGGGATTCAATTATATACAATATACATATGTTTATCGGAATGCTTCACCCAACACAATAAGTTCTATCACAGACCAGTAGACCACGCATAGGTAAAATATTCAGAGTTCGTGTACTTTAGTTTATAAATTATTTTTATAGTAATGTGGGCATAAGCGCAACTAGGGAGGTGGCTGGGGGTCTTAGCCCCCCAAACAATTGTAATAGCCCCCCCAAAATAAATTATTCAATTGATTCCTAAAATATTAATAAGCCTTTGAAAATTCAGCGGGACCTATTTTTTTTTTTTTTTTGGAAAGTTTTTAAAGTTTTTAACTTTACCTACCTTTTTATAAATCGTGGCTAATATAACAGAGTCCTATACTCATATTTTACCTTTTCTATGATACACTTTTTTATCATTCGTATTATGTACACACTGACTGGTTAATTGGCGATTGAAAGTGACACTTGATAATCTGTTAAGAGGACACTGTGTATCATTTAAAAATATGAAAATTGATAAGCTTTCAATCACCAATAGCACCAGTTTTATAGGTAATACGTTCCTATGATTATATCAGTTGCCAAAAAGGTGAAAAAGTAAATGTTGGTAATTTAATGGTGTTTAAATATGATGGGGCGGCACCGTTTTCGGCTAAAATGAACCTTCCCTTTTCGGCCATTCTGAAATTACCGTTTTTAGCCAGTACACTATTTTGATCACCAATGAATTATTCTTTTCACGTTTTATTTTTGTTAAACTACCAAAAAACTAATTTTTTGAATGGACTGTATAAAATAATAATAACAATTGTCAATTATTAATTATAAATTTTTTTTATAGTTAAAACATACGTTTAATAAATTCTATTCGTGTTATTTCTCGGTTTCTCCTCTCTCATAGTTCGTAATATTGATTTGGTATTTATCTCGACGACGAAGCTATTCGTTTTATCTATCGTTAGCCTATAGATGTTGGATTCTCCATAATATTTTTATTTTAAATAAAAATAAAATAGGTATCCCTATAATTTTATATATATTGTGTAAATTGATAATATAATGTAACTTTTATTTTTCATATTTTTACTTAATTTATTATATAAATTGGTAGTTTAACAGAAAAAAACGCGAAAAGAATATTTCATTGGTGTCATTGGTGACTAAAATAGTGTACTGGCCGAAAACGGTCATTTAGGAATGACCGAAAAGTGTCCCGCCCATATGATGATGGTAGGTGGGGGGTGTATAGGGGTGTAAAGGTGCCCCCCGAGGGTTACCTTTGGTATAATGTTGTGGTGGGGCTATAGCCCCCACTAGGATTTTGTAGTTGCGTCACTGAATGTGGGGAGCGTATATTTTTCATTCCGACCATTTCAAAACCTAGTTTTATTTTGTTTTTGACCTCGTGGATAAACCCCGACCCCTCCTCATTTGTACACTACAGGTAGTGTGAACGTATTACGTAAGACATAACTATACGTATATTCAAATTGTAATATGTATGAAGGTTGTTGCAAAAATCTATAAAACGTTATATATAGGTACCCTGCCTGCATCAGCATTTATAAATAAACCAAACTTTTGAGGAACGCCTGCTATAGTGCTATACCATATAACAAATTATCAGCCCCCACATTAAAGTATATTACTGGCTACGCCACTGGTGTGATAATTACTTTTTTAGCGTTAATACGTTTCCTTAAATTCCCATTATTGAACAGTTTTGAGCGTAATCTTAAAAAAAAAATTGTCTTTATAGTGTATATACCTGCCTAGTATTTTTATGTAGAACATCCAATAGTATTAGCTTATGAATTTTGAGTACTTATAGGCTATAATAGTAAACATTATTTATAGCTTTAACATTTTTAAACTGCATTTAAAACAACTTACGAGAAATATTGTTTTACATTTTCAATCCTTAGCTACAAAAATTGAATATTTTATAAACTTTTAACTACAAAATAATTTGCAAATTTTCTATATTATGATGAATTTTGGTCAAAATTTGAACTTTAAAAAGTTATAAAAAAAAATTGTGCATTAATTTTTAATATTGTTGAACTACTATAATAACAACTTATAAGGAACCTTGTATACAATTTTTAATCGTTTTGACAAAACAACATTGTTTTAATGATATTTAGAGAAAAAGTTTTTTGACTTATGCCTACAGTTAGCTCAAAAAGTGTCAAAATATTTTTTAAATTTAATAGTATATAGGAAATGATAATCCCAACATTCATTGAAAATTTCAAGTGTTTACAGACATTCGTTTTAGAATTACAACAAAATAAGAAAATTGTTCCACGAGAAATCAGTAATTATTATGGATGAATACCAATGTCAAAATTCAAACGTAGGTACATAAAAAAATTGTTTGACTTTCCGGTAAACTTTTTTTTTTGTGTAAGGTATAAAAACTTATGGAGAATCTTGTATTGAATTTTCAAATCTTAGATTTAAACAGGAAACTTTTTATGAATTTCTAAATAAAATAAGACTACAAATTTTCTTGATTTTACATATTTTGTCGACATTTTAACTTTAGACGCTTATAAAAAACTATTATAGATTTACGCTCAACTTTTTTTTTAAATTTCACTTTCAACAAGTTATAAAAGCCTTTTATTAAATTTCAAAGATTTTTGACCAATTGAACAATTTCTTATTGACAAAAATAAAGGAAAATATCGAAAAAAAAATTTTGTTTGGGTCAAAAAACTTGAAAATTTAATTAGGATTCTCTTAAGTTATTCTAATAGTACTTCAAAAATGTACAAAGACATAGACATGATTTCTTTTTATAAGCATTTAAAGTTTGAATTTCGAAAAAATTCATCAAAATCTCGAAAATGTGCAAATCATTTTGTACTTAAAAATTTATAAAATGTTCAATTTTTATAGCTATTGATTGAAAGTAAAAACAAGGTTTCTTGTAAATAGGAATAATTATAAAAAATAAATTTTTATTAATAATAATTAATATTATTTATTATATTAATTATTGTAATCTAATACAATTTTTTCAGCAAAATTAATTAAACCCACTGTATTAGTAAAATATTAAAATGAATTACTTTAATAGTAATAATATCATAAATTATACTTAGTAATGTAGGCTGACATTCTTTTCTCAGAACCGTTTTTCGTATACCTACAACGATTTTATATCATTGAATTCAAATTTAACACATATATTACAGTGACCCACTTGCCAAACTTTTTATACTTATTTCATACCTATTCTAATAGTTAAACATTTTATTCTATGCTGTCGAGTCATTATAGGTAATTATATCATGCTAATATTTATTAAACTTTAAGTTCACATTACTTTTCCAGGGAGGGGGGAGCAAGTGCGCTGTCTTGCCTCCCTCCCAATGGGTGCCCGTGATACCTTATATATTATGCAAAGAAATGTATTAAACATACATGAAAAAAACCATAAATCTGCTTAAAGTAAAGTTGTCAAAATAATAAATGTACCTATAATATTATAAAGGCAAAAAAAAATGAAATATTCAATGAGAAAAGCATATCGTTTTCACATATATTTATATTATATTGTATTCTATCATATTTTGGCGGATAGCCACTGATCAGATTATCTGAATGACTGAATTCATTTGCAGTTGGCACAACAAAATATCAATTTATTTTCGAAGGCAAGATCGATATATTTTTTAAACATTGTATAATTTAATTTGAAAAAAAAATAATGATTTATATACGATAGTATAATGTATATTGCACAAACTATAAACGATAAAGCAATATTTGTTATGACTTATGAATTATGATAATATGATGTATCTATTAAATATTTATATTTATTAAATAAAAACAATTATAGATAATGAAAATATCATTAAATATATCAACATAAAATACAATTCATATAATGTCTATTTACTAATTAGTTAGCTAACAGGTATATTAAAAGTGGTCCTAAAGTAAACACCTACTTTTATAAAATAGATATTATTAACATAGGTAGGTACTTGCGGGGTGCCGCTTATGGACGACTTCCCCCTTCCTGCCAATCAATGTCATCAAATTTACTTATTATATAATTTGTAAATACATATTGTAAAATATATATTATTATTAAAATGAAAAAAAAAGGTAGGTACTTAAACTATATTAAATATAAATGTATTTGACTATTTTAGTAAATGACAATTATAAAATTATAAATATGTTAGTGAACGTTTTTAAAGATACCTACCTAAAAAATAAGATTATTAACCTATGGTTGTTTAATAAGATAAATTAATTCTGGTTTTCTTTGGGGGGGGAGGGTAAACAGGTAAAATGTACAAACATTTCTTCCTCCCCCTACAAACATGACTAAATTACGCCACTGCTATACGCTAATTTGAAAATTGTAGTAAAATATTACTTTTAATATGTATACAATAAAAAATATTTATATTTATAATTTAGAAAAACAGTCCAAGTATAATAAATACTAGATCCAATATTTCATTTATTTTGTATTTTTGTAAAACCATTTTTAAGGACTTAATGTTTAAAAAATAACATTTTTGTAACTGAAAAACTATAGTTATTATTTAATTATTATACTAGTTCAAATTTTAAATACGGCACATTACAATTTTTAAAAAATTATCCACTAAATAATGTATAGACGTATAGTTTAAAAGTCGGGATCTCGGTAGGACCTGTCACCTGTGTAGTCGTGTAGATATAGCTAAGTAAATTATTATGGATAGTGGATACAGCCATACGAGGATACCTCATACCCCGAACGGCCTGAACGCATATTATATATATTTTACGAATTAAAATGACCATTGACCGTATATCTATATTATTAGGGCTCTGAACTAAATGCACTAAAAAATTACTGAATATGCATGGCATTGTATGCACTCGTGTGCATAAAAAAGTACAAATATGAAATAATTTTTTTTTTTACTCACAATTTTCATAAATACAAGAATTTTACTTGAACTTTTTTTTATGTTTTATAGTTGTTCCTAAATATTTATTATTAAAAACAGGAAACTTATCGGAACAAATCTAGGTCCAAATCCTGTCAATTCGAGCAAAACAGTAGAGTTCTTTAAAACAATAAAAATATTAAACCTATTATAGGACAAACCCAACAATTTTAAAACTATAATTATTTAAATAATAATTTATTAACTAATACTTTTATTTGTATTTGATTTGTATTCTTTTCTCAACTTTAACTGAATAATACATAGTTAAAATGTAAATACATGTAGAATGAATGTAATGCTAATGACCTTTGATGTCAAAGCAGAAATGTAAAAATTTCAAGATCAATAAAAAAAAAATAAAAAAAAACAGGACATTTTAGTGATTTGAGTATTGAGTATTTCAAGTATTGATTTGAAAAAAACAATACAATAATAACAAGTAAGCATTTTTAAAATAGATATACATTCAAGTGTATATTTTTTACTAAATTTTAAAATTGTATTATAAACTTATTATTAATTATTAAATATGCTTTGAAAAAAGGTAAAATAAAGAAATATGCTCTTAAAACTACAAAATTACAAAAAGATGCATTTTAAACTTATAATATATTTTTTTCGTAAAGTTGTGAAATCAATTCCAAGATTACTTAGCAATAAATCTTATATCCTCAAAAAAACCTGCAAATGCAACAACTATTCCGAGCTGAGATCTCTACCCATTACTGTACCCAATGGCTAATCTGACTCAATAGTAGGTATACCAGCTAATAATAATGGTATGGAAATTTAAGTATAAGTATAACAGCGATAATAATGTTCACCTGAGTTTAATAAGTATTACTATAGTATTATTTTCAAATACGTGTGCGATAATTACGCCACGCCGTAGATATGTTTTACAATTTGCGGTCTTACGGATATTACATATGAGATGGGTGTGAATGTGTGATTATATTATACGCAAACATAATATTATTTAAGAAATTAAAATACTTAGGTACGCGTAAAAACGGCGGGAAAAAAATGTAACTCCGACTTCGAGCCGTATTGCCGCTGCCGAGTGCTATACAATATAATATTATTTACACTATATTATTATTATTGTAACGTAGCTTCCGGTTTGAGGATTTAATGAGAAGAGAGAAAAAAATTCTTAGTGCCAATAACCCCTTGGCAGCGGTGACTGCGGCGGCAGAAACGCGCGTGGTACCGTGTAGTACCGTACCTATACGTGGTGGTGGTAACTGGTAGGAGTGGTAGCTGCCTGCTGCTGTGCCGCTGTGGACCAGGAACCACAAAAAGTGGAAGACCATAATACTGTTATTATATAATATACATATATTTAAGATAACCACGGTGCGTGTAATATGGTAGCTGTGGCTCTGGCGACCGTGTCTTATAGAAGACATAGACGTATGTTTACTGTTTAGTGTAGCCGTGTCGGTCAGCGGTCTATGCCCCGGCGATCGTCCTTAGAAGGCATAGGATAAACCTAATAAACCTACGTTTATTATAGAATATTTAATATAGAATATAGATCTATAGACTAAGGTGGAAGGCAGAAGCCAGAAGGACTAGACGTCTAGAACTAGTTAAACTTGAAGAAAGAACGACGAGAATATATTATTTGATTTGTACTAACGTACCCGCCAGGAAATTGGCAACACTGCGCGGCCGCGGCGATCGCTCGCTCACGGCTCACGGCAGGAGCTCTTGTCGGGGGTTTGTCGTCGGCGCCCCTCCAAACGGCCCACCCGCCCACCAAACGCTGACAGGAGTGCGGGACACGTCGCGTTCCCCATCCAGTACGGACACCGCTCACAACACAGTGTTGGCGCGATCGCATTTCAGAGCCATTTCGCGTTTGTACAGCAGTCAGCAACTCTACCGCAGTCCGGTGCTGGTACTCACTGTTTTTGCGTGCCAATCAACAGCCTTGCACCACCACCGCCCCGCCGTCTAAGTTGGTGGTCGTTACCGAGGCTTGTGTTTCGGCGTTCGGGAGATTTTCAAACACTCGTCGCGGACCACTGCTGTCTACCCGCCGTTCATATTATATTAATTTTTCCGACTTGCCGTCCGTTCTCGTATTTTTCCGACGTCGCCGCAGAAGTTCAAGGTAACGTAACGCATTCCGCGGCCGTCTAGTCCGGCGGACCGCTGAAGTTCGTTGTGTAGCGGGCTCCAGCGGGACGCGTAGCGCGTCGCACTAATCACTATCGACGTAGGCGACGCAGAACACCCGTCGTACCTGCCTACGCGCGCCGCACAAGGTCCTCGGGTCGTCGTACTTTTGGGACCGGCAGAGCTTTTTCTCGGCTTTCGTTGTTCTCGAGCAGTCCACTTGTTTGTGTTTTGGGCGCGAGATTTTCGTATACGCACGCAGGCGAAACAGTGTTCCAGCCCTACCGGACGATTGGCTTTTTTCCCTCCCTCGCACGGAGACCACCCCTCCCCGACTGTTAACGTCACCCCATCTATGCCCCTCCCCCCCAGAAAACCTGATAACGCGAGCCTTTGTCCGTAAAGGTCCATTGTCTCGTCCTCGCAGAGTCGTCTTCCGCGCATTGTGAATCTCTTTAATCTTTTTGCCAAGCCGCACAAAAGTTTTTTTTTTCAAAAAAATTTCGTTTGACTGCGAAATCTGCGTTGACCGTGACTGTTGTTTTGGGTCTGTCGCGCTAACAAATCTTTGAATTGAGACATTCAACGAAAAGTATTTAAAATTTTTCCGCGCAAGTATCCTAGTAATAGTGACTATGTATTAGCTTTTGTTGAGACATTTGTCTAGAACCTGGATTTGTCCAGGAGACGTTTATGGCTAATTACCTATAACATTTTATTTTGCCAATATTTCATTAACCTGTAATAGTTGTCAAACTGAATTAGAACTAAGGTTTATCTGTATCTATTAAGTAACACGCTATTGGTGGTGAAACTCTTAAAATTCATAATTTTCGTCTTAATTAATTGCAAATCAATGTAATTTAGGGTTGATCTCTGTCCAGTCTTACTAACCATACCTATACAATTAAATTTATTACTATGTAATAATTAATTCTATTTAAATAAAATATTCTGTTTTTTGTGCAACACAGCTATTACTAGTATTTTATAATTATTTTTTGTAATTGGTATTAATAATTTACTATGAAAACAAATTTCACTTAAGTTTTATTAATTACTAGTTTATCTGATATAATATTTTTTATTACAAACTTTAAAATTTCAAGCTATAAACTAGTAAACTAGTTGTTAATTTTTGTTATATTAGCAATTACAATTTTATTGTTACCTACTTAGAATAATTTAGCATATAATTATTTTAGTTTTTATCATTTCATTGTAGATAATTTTTTTTTAATTAGATTTTGCATAAACAACTGGTTTTGAAAATTTTTTTTAATACTTAAATAAATATTTAAGGTCTTACAATAATTTTTTCAAGACTGATTATGTTAATTATTTATTAGTATTTAAATCATAACTGTGAGATTAAGGATTAAAATATTAAAAATAATGTTTTATTTTTCTTTAGATAGTGAAATTGTATTTGGTTTATGAAACTATTGTACCTACTTAACTTAAAACTATAAATAAATTTTAAATCTCAAAATATTAATTTTAGATTCCTATTAAAGTTTATTTATTATAATATTTATTACTATGAGTAATATAGTACCTAATATAAAATTAATTTATAAAATACTAATAAATTATAACTGTTGTTCATGTCATATTAATGTTTTTAAATTGTATTAACCCTTAAGCAGGCGCGTGCCGCTTTTTAACGTTCATAGTCGCATGGGGGTCTATCAGACCCCATTTCTAAAAATGTGTAACATAAGCACAAAAAGTTCATTTTTTTAAATTTGAAGACATAATTGGTTACTATATGATACATAAATATTTATAAAAATGTAATAATAAAAAATAAAATAAAAATAAACACAAACCTATGTTAGTTACTAAAAATTATATTACGAAAAAAAAAAAACAAAACAAAACAAGACAACTTCATATTAAATTTTTGGTTTGTAAAAAAAATATTTAAACTTAAAAATCTTATTTTTTGGACAACAAAAAAAAAATGTTTACTTGAACAGAATTTGTTTTACACTAATTTTTCTTATATTTCTTTGAGCTCAAATGTGTCATGTATTTATACATTGTTTGTGTATTTCAACTATAGAACCATTTTTCTTAGTTTAATTTTAAATCTTATTATTATGCAAAACATTTTATTATTATATTTATAACTATTCCGAAATCACAATCAGCCATGTGTATATAATATATAATTATCATTATGAAAATACAAGTCCACAAAAAAATTTGTGACGGTACAACTCGCGTGGGGGTAAATATGACCCAATCCCATGTTGAAGCCGTTTTACATGTTTAAAACTTTCTATTTTACGAAAATCAAATCAACATTATCATACAAACCATCTTCTAAAAATAGAAATATAAACATATCGTATTTTTTGTAATATATGAGTTTTATTTTTGATGGGGGTCAACTAGACCCCCACGCGCTTGTTTAAGGGTTAAAAGAAAATTAATTTTTTGTTGATGGTGATTTCTGCAAAGTACAAAATAAATTGATTCATTTAACATAAGACATTTATTATTTCAAAAACTTAATTCTTAAGAAAATATATTTTTGCATAATTTTAAGTCTTTAGAATGCAATATTTTTTATTTTTATTGTTATTTTTAAATTATATACTTTTTTTTTAATGATCACATATATTTTTCACTTCTTATTTCAAAGCAGCATATTTTCAGAGTAATTGAATATATAAAGATTGAATTTTGGACAAGTAGCTTATGAGTATTTAAAGTTTAGATGAGTGGAGTGGTACAAGGTGTACCTCACTGAATGACTACTATTCTACTCATCTAAACTTTAAATGCTTATAACTAATAAACTACTTGTCCAAAATTTGATTTTTACGGATTGAAATACTCTTACTAATATTCTACTTCTTAATATGAAATAATAATTTAATTGATATGTAAACAATAATGTTGTAATTCAAAATATTAAAAAAAAAGATTGATTAAAAGTAGTGAAAAATTTAATTTTTTTCCAAAAATGTTGTTTTGTAAAAGAAATTATTTCAAAAACGTTAGTGGTTTCTGAAATAAAGCATGTTTTACATTAAATGGATCGCTTCATTTATTATGTTTGTATCACCAGTTAAGCCATTGATATGTGCTATTTAACTAATACAAAAACATTTTGAAAAACTATGAAAACAATTGTTTAAAAACCTCAACATATTTAGTTAAGGGCTGGGGGTACCTATTCTATTGAATACATTTAAAAATTATTGTCAATTTTTTATAATATTGGAAATATTAATTTATTATTTGTTACTTAAATTGCTAATCTAAATTAAGGCTGACTTGGTTATTATAAATCAATTATTTAATTTTTTTTTCTTTTAATATGTTTCAGGTTTAATTTTACACCTACATTAAAAATTGTCAGATATTTTCTGTTAAGGAACAACATCAAAATTATATAAAATGGTATCTACTAGACAACAAAGTAGTAGTAGTTCTGGTACTTCTGCCAAAGTGGTTGTTATAACAAAACTTGAGAAAAATTTCAGTGTAGTTAATTTAAGCCAAAGTAATTCCAGCCATATTAATTTGCTTGACCTTCCATATGAAATTCTTGAGAAAATCTTATCATATACCAGTTTTAAACACATATCTCAACTAAGATCGGTAAGTTAAATAAAGCTAACACCTTTAATATTTCTGTTTTTTATTAAATTGTTTGTTTTTTTTCAGATTTCCCGACATTTTAATGTGGTATGTAGTACTATGTTAAACTCTACTTTTCAACGTTTGCAAAACCAAATGTTAAATCGCTTTCAAATCATAAAAACGAAAATGCCTAGACGGGAATCTGCTAGACGACAACATCCACTTGCATGTGAATCTGATATTGTTGAAACACTTCACATGAGATTATTATTATTGCGTATGGCATTTGGTAAACACATCGAAAGAAAACATATATGTTTTTTTGCTGGAGAGGTAATTTATATCTATAATTAATAATAAAACATACATTTAATACATTTATTTATTACATGTGTATTTTGATTTCAGATTTTAGATGAAGTGTACAAAATACTACATTATATTAAAGTTACTTCTAAGTTGGCGAGGCCATATAAAGTGACAGATGAACTATTTGATTTATCCACAATGGCTATGGAATATTTTAGGGAAAAAATTGAACCAACTCTTCCAGAAATTCGACTTTTCGCCAATGATTATCATGAATTCCCATCACCTTTAGGTATTTATAAAACTCTTTATACAGTATAGTGAATCATTGAACTTGTGCGAGTATCAAAACATTTCATTATAAATATATTTCATCTAAATAACAATAATAAAAACATTTTAGGTCCACCCAATACTAGAACTATTACCAGCATGTGTTTGAGAAAACGTAGTTTAATGATACGTGAAGGTTCAGTTTCAAGTTTAGAAGGCAAACGATCTTCATCTGAAAGTCCTCAATGTGGTTCTATGTTACGGAAAAGTGTTTGTAAAATTAAACAAGGAATAAAAACGTAAGTGAAAAATAATTTCTATTATTACAGTGAACTCTATTATAACACATTATTTGTTTGGTCCCTAATAGTTAAAATTAATAGAATGGTGTATTTTAATATGAAGTTGAAATATTAGTTTTACTATTAAAGTTTCTTTTAGATTCTGAGCGGAATGATAATTGTATTGGTTTTTATTTAATTTAACTAACCAAGACAAGGAAAAGACAAATATTTATCCTACACGAGTTTCAACCAAAATTAATTTTGTTTTTTATTGTAGTTCTGACCTTTTAAATAACTGTAGAGACTTGAATAACCAAATCATACTAATCATATTCTTACCAAATATTTATTTAACCATTTTGTAGTCATGATATATCTACTTTTCATATTATTTTGTATGTTTTTGAGCTATTTAAAAATAAATACAAATACATTTGAACTTTTCCACTTTTTTTAGTTTTAAGTTTCTAACATTTTTGACGAGATTTTTGACTACTATGCCATATGCAATCTCCTATAGTTTACAATCTATGGGTGGCTACCTGATGCATGCTGTATGATCTACCATAATACCAGGTCTACATTACACTCAAAGCAATTCGTTTTCTCAGTAAATGTGTTTTGTTTTATTTTTCATATTTAAGTACTAAAGGTATTTGGCATATTTATATTTTACATATAATAAAAAAAAAGATTACAATGTTTTGACATACCTACTTTCCAAAATATTATTTTTTTTTCAAATTTAAAAATGTTGGCAACAAATGGGTACTACTTTGTTGTACGTTAAGTATTGTGTGGGTCACTTACCATATGTGTTAAATTTGAAATCAATAACATTATATCGGTGAATACAAAAAACAATTCTGAGTGAAAACGGTCTGTCAGTCTATATTACTATATTATTCTCTTTAAATTGTCAAAATAAAATACTAATATCCTCTTTAAAAATTTAAAATATTCTTTAAAATTTGTGATAAATTATTCTTCAACAAAGATATATTCTTCTAAATTCAAAATATGCTTTTTTATGCAATTTTTTGTCAGATTTAGACTTAGTATATTGCCCTGTTAAGCAAAAGTGCTGTAACTTGAATAAAATTAAAGAATGCTTTAAAATACATCTGTTATAAGTTTATCAGTTTTACACAATTTTTGTAAAAAAAATACCCCTGAAATTACATTAGATATGTTATACTTTGAAAACTTTGTAAGTAACAAAAAAAAAGTACCAAGTAAGAACTCCGCATCTTATATTTACTGAGCATAAATATGTTTAAATATATAGTGTTTTGGCATAACATTTCCATGTTCTACTACCCAATTTACACTGTTTTGTAAAATAAACGAAAAAATACATACTTGCAGTTTTTTCAAAACTAATGTATTGGTTTTTACGTCTTTTTTGCTTAGCAGGACAGTATAATACTATTAACATTTTTTAAATATTCTGTTTCAAAGGATTCAAAATAGACTTCATAACAAATTCAAATATGTTTTCAAAATTATTATAGGATTAAAACTCAAGTTAGTACGCTGGAACGCGTATAGGTCTATTTTACTCTAAAAAGCCATAAGGGTACTTAAGTAATATTATAACAATTATTTTATAATATAATGAGCAAAATTGTTTTTTTTTACAAATATTGGTTTATCTTACCTTATTAATTATAACAGTTAACTAAAAGTTATATAATATATAATAAAATATCTTTAGAAATATAGGTTGATAGACAGTATCTGCTCAAAATCACCAAAGCTGCTATTTAAGTGGTTTGATATAGGCAATTTAAAATAGAAAAATTAATGTTTTAATCTTAAATATATTTAAATACTTTTAATTTTAAAGTAGACCCTTGTTAGTACAACAATGGTTGTTGCGTAATAACAAGATTATATAGAAAAACGGTTTCATGTGGAACAAACTTACAAGTACAATATTTACAGCAGATTTTTACCTCATTTTTTCACACTAGAACAGTGGTTCTCAACCTTTTTAACAATGTAGCACACTTCTTCTCCTACAAAATTTTCGCGGCACACCAATTCATATAATACGTGATATAATACCTAGCATATATTTATATATATAATATTTAACTCGATTAATAGAATTTTCGCGGCACACCGGTTGAAAACCACTGCTATAGAAAATAATTTAAACTTTGAAGAAATTTTTTTTTTCATAAATACTAACTTTACTCACTAATGTTTAATTAACAAATGAAAAAAAACCCTTATTATAAAAATCTTAACAAACTAATGGTTAGATTGTCTTTAAGCTATTAAAAAAACAGCTTCAACATACATAGTCTTTCTCTTTAAATTTGGTTAAATACTGTCTAGTGACTATGTAAGTTTGTCCCGTGCAAAACCATGTTAGTAGATAAATTACGTGTGGTTTGGAGTTGTGTTAATTAAAATTTTAATCTCCACATTATCTTCATCCATTTACTATTTATTTTTTATTAGGTCTCAAAGTTGTCATTTAGAACGAGATTTCTTAGACTTACGGAAACAATTGCGAAAGTAAGTACAATTTGAAATTAATAATGACAAAACCATTTTTATTTGTTAACTATTTCATTGCCATTTACATACTTTTATATTATAATCGTAGATAATACATTTTATTTACTATTCTGAGCGAAGACAGTCTGTCAGCCTTCATAACTACTAAGGGTATTTTAAGATATTATTGCTATTAAAATAATTGATTTTACTATAAATAACACAGTAGGTTGAATGAATTTTTGCAGAAAACATTGCATTAGAAAATTTAATTGAGTGTATAAAATATAATAATATACTTAAAAAGTTTCAAGCACCCAAAAATATAGAAAAATATTTTTAAATTACAACAAAATAAATAACATAGTTATTCTTCATTTAAATATCCAATTTCATCTAAAATTAAACTTAAAATGTCTATAAAAAATTTTTTATATATATTTTTTTTTGATTTTTGGTTACCCTATAAAATAATTTAAAAAACCTTGTTTAAAATTTTTTATCCTTAGCTATAAAAACTGAACATTTTATAAATTTTTAACAACAACAATTTGCAAATGTTCAATGATGAATTTTGGTCAAAATTTGAATTTTAAATGCTTGTAAAAAAAGTTGTGTCTATTTATTTTTATTATTTTGAAACTGCTATTTTAACAATTTATGAGGAATCTGGTAAAATTTTCAAATTTCTACGGTTATTCCTTTTTGAATTACATCTAAATAATAAAAACGTTCCCGTAGAAAACGGTTGAATATCCAATGTCTAATATCAAACTCCTAAGAAATTAGTTTGAATTTTCAATAAACATTTTCTATTTTAGAAAGGTAAAAAAATTTATAGAGATTCTTGTGTTGAATTTTCAAATCTTAGATTTATACAGGAAACTTTTTATGAATTTCCAAATAAAAAAAAACTGCAATTTTTCGTACATATTTTGTCAAAATTTTAACTTAAGACTCTTATAATAAACTATTATAGATTTACTGTCAACTAATTTTTTAATTTTCATTTAAACAAATTATGAAGAATCTTGTATTAAATTTTCAAGTTTTTTGACCGATTGAAATTTTTTTTATTGATACTAATTTTAAAAAAGTAAAAAACACCCGAAAATTGATTAGGCCTATAAATAGTTTAAAAAAAGTCAAAATATATTGAAAATTGTATTGTGTATAGAAATTGCTTATATAAACATTTTGTAAAAATTGTATATATCTACTGTGATTACTTTTGATGTTACACCAAAAAACAAAATCGGTTTTGTTAAAAATTGAGTTTGCTTATGAATTCTTGTTTTTTTTTGACACATTTGAAAACTGGCAATTTTACAGCATTACTTTTGACCCCCTAAAGTACCAATTAGATTCACTTTCCTGTTGGAAAAGATGCTGATGAAAAAAATCTGAGCACTTTTACTACCCTAAAACGTGATTACAGACACAAAAGAAGAAAAAAAACATTGTAAAATCAATACATTCCTTGATCCGTTCAGAATTTAAAATGTCAAAAATTATTTCATCAATTTTACCAACAAATTTTAGTCACATCCTAATATTTTTATGAAGTAAAATTTTTTATTTAAATTGTATGAATAAATAGTTATTATTTTTTGCTTATGCATTTTTATAACTTTTTTTATTCATGCAGTGTAAAAATCAGACAGTGAAAGTGTTAACATTTTTCTAAATGTTACATAAGTTTTTAAAAATGTTATAAATGTATTAAAATATTTTAATAGAACATCAACTCAAGCAGGCAATGCGCAGCGGGAGTTAAAACAATGCAAATCACAAATGGCTGAACAACATAAAACATTGGTAGAATATTCAAGTAGGATGGATGAATATGATAAGAAGAATGAAGAAACAAATCGAAAATTCAGTACATTATTACAAGTTAGTATTAAAATTGATTTTTTGATTTTTGAATATACATGAGTGAATTCATACTGCTTATACTGTATTTATCTATCTTTAGCTATCTCTATTTCCTTAGATTATTTATTTAACTATCTTTAATCATGAACGCTGACAACTGGGAATTTCAGAACTAGCACTTGCATGCGGAACTCAATTATAGTATAACATATGTGGGCAGTAAATAGTAATAGAGTTTAATAGACACTATCACTTGCAAGTGCTAGAGCTGGAATTTCTGGCTGTTCAGTCAAGATTGATTTTGATCAGCATATTTTTATATTGGAATCATTGGTAGGCAATCTTATATTATAATACTATGATTATGGATTTATGGTATTTGGAATAAAAAGCACTGGAAAAAAATTACCTTTAACCAATATATTTAAATGCTGTTTTTTTTAAATTAATTTGTAAGTAATTTCTAATTGAATAGCTTATATTTCAAATTCTTTAACTGTGGTATAAATAGTTATTTTTTAATGTCATGAAATCTATAGTAGATATAATTTTTTTCTTTATAATTAACTAAATATGATAATTAGTTTAATAAATCAGGAGTAATTATATTGAAAAGCTAGTTATACAATTTTTAACATAGGTACTATATTTTTAATATAATATATTGTCTATTCTCCTATATTTTTATTTCTATTTTATATGATTCTCCAAATTATCAATAGTATTATATACAGTTACATAATTTTATGATTAATGAAAAACAATGTTTAGTATACTTACCTATTATTATTAAATAATATGATTTTAAAAATACAAAAATGAATAATAATATTAAACTTATTTAAAGCATGAGAATACATTATGTTAAAAAGAGTGTCACATAATTCTGATAATTTATAGAACAGTTGAAAATGTGGAATATTTAGAGCATACCTAATCATTAAACGTTTAATGTTAGTTGGTAAGGTGTTTTTTTCCTCGATATAGATATATAACCGTGGATTTAATGTCTATTTGTTTATGAATTGTTGATCATATTAAAATATGATATACCCAAATATGGATACATACTATACTTAATTTTTAAATTTAATAGTTAAAAAAAAAGAACATTATTTATATCTCTTGTTTTTTTATCATCAAAAGTAATGGATTATACAAGCTGTTCTTTAAATTTGTAAAAATTCCCTTCAAACATAATTTATTCAAATCAAAATCATTGCTGTAGATACCATTACTGCTTACTGCAATTCTCTTATTATCAATTATTTTTTAATGATAAATAGGATAAGGGGCTAATGGATTTTCTTGCTTCAACCTGTAATCAATATAAATTGTTATGATATTTCTAAGTTGAATTTAATTGTAAACATAAAGTCTTGCATACATCTTTGCTGTTCTAACAAGTTTTGCCAAAACTGTAATATCATTCGCCTATCATCATATTTCATAATTTTTCCTTTTACCATTGCATATTTAATATGTATTATAGCCTATAGAAATAAATACTAAAAACTTAATATTTTAACGCACAATTTATTAAAAAAAAAAATGATTCTATACTTTTATTGCTTTTATAGGAACTTAATAAGTGCAAGACAGAAATTCAATATCTACAATCAGCATCTTCATCGTCTACACTTTCAGTTTGCTCATCCTGCAGTACTACTGCAAGTGATCTATCTTTAGCTATGGGACCACCTGCTTTAAATTCTACTACCAACGCTGTACGAACTAGACTGCATAATCAAGGTGACCAAATTTCAGAAAATACTAACAAGGATTCTGTGGAACCGAGTGAACCAGTAGTATTCGAGGAAGTAAAGAGTTCTGATGAGCAGGAACCTTCCACTAGTACTGGTGTAAAACGTAAATTAGAATTGGCTATTCCCAAAGCTGCAAAACGTGTCAGGGCTGTAGCCAAAAAAGTACGCAGCATTAATAATGCTAACTAGACAATAAATAAATAAATGATAATGAAAATAATAATTTTTTATCGAAACGAATCTACCTCTCACATTCATATAGACTTAAATTGAATTTGAAACACAAATTTTAGATACAAATTAATATTTAGTTAAAAATCTTATCAATCACAATTTAAGTATAATTATCTTTTCCATATATAAATATAATATAGTTTACATGTATAATAATTAATATATTCTACTTTGATATTCTGTTAAATATATATACATATATATTTACATATAAATATATATATTTAGATAATATATATTATATATATGCATTTATATGTGTATCTATATATTATTGATTGGGTTGTTTTTGAATTTTTACCTTTATGTTTTCCAATCAATAATTAATATTTAGTTCTACATTGTGTGCGTGATTGGGGAAGTTTCGAGTAACATTTTCTATTATCACATTTTTATTTAATTTAACAATAACAAAAAAACTTAAGTTTATATTTTTTTTGCTTAATAGTGTGCATTTTAATTTTAATATCGAGAAATAACTTTTTGATGATTTAGTAATTTTTTTTAAATATTTATGTATTAGTTCTCAATATTATGTCTAGTGTTCTATAGATACTACTAAGGTATCTTTACAAATTTTTATCTTTTTAGTAATTATTCATGAAATGTAACTTAATTCTAATGAATAATATGTTCAATTAATTTTTATCAATTTTAGACAAAATTTTTATGTATATATATTTTAATTCATTATTTGTTTGTGACCAAATCAGAAAACTATTATATTGATGCGTTCATATTATACAACGTTTAAAACAAATGGTTATGCATTATTTATAATAAATTTGGCAATAATATGTATTTTATAAATTGCCATCTAGATAATAATGGTAATTTGTATCATTTGTACCAATAAGTTCAAAGACTGTCCGTTTTTATTATTATTATTATTATTATTATTATTAATTATTATTGAAAAATACCTATAACATCTGTGTCTCTGTCTCGGTAATTATTTTTCCAACAAATAATGATGTTATGAAATAATAACAATTTGACTACGTTGGTATTATACTTAAAAATGTTAAATTAATTTATATTCTGTTTTATTAAGGTAATGCAAATGACAATTGGTCTTTACACTTGTATTCATAATTATTACTTAATAGTAAATAATATTACATTTTTATGCTGGCCTTAAAAAAATATATTGTTTACTATTCGGTGTATCCTGAATTTAAAGATAAAATTAAAATAAACTAAATGAAACTTTATTTTGGTGTATTTTATTTCCCTTTTAATTTAAATGATTTTACTTGCATAAGTAATACTTAATTAACACCACAAAATTACTTATGTTGGATAAATAGCTTCACTGGACATAATTTTATTTCAGGTATCAGAATATGAAGTTTATTTTATCTTAGACATTCATTTATACAATTTTTCAAATTCTACATAGCTAATCAGTTAGTGGCTAATATTACTATAGGACGGATTTATTCATGTTTTATAAATTCTAATTCACTTTTTTTTTTGGCTCTTGATAGACTTGTTATGTTAATAACAATAGAAATTGTGGTAATTCTTCTGGAGTAGATAAAGTGTAATATATATTCAATATATTTGGCAAAAAAATAGTTCAACCTCTACTGTAATATAAATAAAAAAAAATTATTAACTCCCTCATTCCTTAAAAAGAAGGCTGATGCACCTACTCAATATCAAGGAACACTTGGAACATATTAGATAACAGAGCAACTTATGTTCATTTTTTTATTGTCCAAAATGTCAGATTTATTATTACTGTAAGTATTGGTCCTAAGTACTTTAAGTATTTATAATCAATGCTAATAGTGAGGGGGATAACTCATAACCGTCATTACCAAGGCAGGGTTTACAGTGCACTTAGCTTTGTTTTTCAAAGCTACCACTCTATGTTCAAAACTACAAACTTCTTGGACTTTTGAATCACAATAAGTTTTTATTTTCTATTTTAAGGTAATTTAAGGATTTTTGAATCTGAAATCTGAATTTTAAATTTTATTTTAAGTCTTACATTGAATAAGTTTTTATGATTTTTTTTTTATAAATTTAACAAACTAAAGTAGGTTCTTGTATTATATTATCAGACAATACTAATGTGAATGTCAAACCATAGATAATGAGTAAGGGTATGAGATAATGGTCTAATCTGTTAGACCAATGAAATTAACATCTGAAAATATCGTTGAGTACAAGTTTCACTGTTGTAACACGGACTATGAAAATATTTTCATATAGTCTGTGGTTTTAACATGTATGAATTTATCTTCTATTATTTTAGTTTATTGAAATAGTTTAATATAAACAAACATTTCAAAAGTGATATTTTAGACGGTGAATCAAAATAATTGTTTTTTGTCTAAACTATCAGTTTTGTCCTTAAAACTTTTTTACAATTATTAAAATAGTTAATAACATTTTTAGGGCATTCATATCCAAGTCTTAAAGTTACCTATTAGTTTATAGAATTTTAAGGATGATGACAAGTTTCAAATGATTAAATATTTAAAAGGAATTAATGTATTGATTACTATTGAGCATTCTTAAGAATTTATTAGGGGTAATTGTTTTTTGATTTCTTCTGATTTTTAATCTATTGGTAATATTTTAACAAGTCTTATAAGTAATTGATTTTTTTTAGCCTAGTTGAAGTTCTTAATATTTCTTAGATGAGAACTAATTTAATAACATGTTCTTACCAACTGCTATTTGTACAATCAAAATTAGAAGTGAATGAAAAAATAAAAATTGTATAAATTTACATATTGTGTTATATCTTAGAACATTGTATTGGTTATTTGGGTTTATGTACAACATGGTATGCAATAAAAACTAAAGAAAAAAACAGTCACATTATATTAAAATTTATAATATATTCTTATTTTATGTACAATATCAAATTTCTCTTTCACTAGGATTTAACTGTTTATTCAGTCTTGTGTCTTCTTGGGTTTGAGAATCATCAAATAAATCTTTAACAGTAACTAACCTGTTGGAATTTTTTATTTGATGTTGGATATCAAAAACTATTTGGTTCTTTTTGTTAACATCAAAACCTTTGAATAGATCTAATAAGTTGAATGAGTTTGTATTCATTAAAGAAGAATCTATTGTCCATGCAGCATTTCTAAGTTCTATCCTGAACCTCTCCATTTCTTCTGAACTAATATTTTTACTAACATTAAAATGTACTTCTAATGGATTGACAATATATAGGGCACTAAATTCAGGCTTATTGATTGTTTTTCCAAAATTTAGTGATATTGCATTTGTATTAAAATCAAATGATGCAAAATATTCAAAAAAACCTAGTAAAAGTTGGTCTAAGGATTTTTTATTTTTAACAACTCTATGAAGTTTTGATGCATCTCTAAGGAACGTGCAGTTGATACCTTCATTTGTGATTCTAACATCATTGTTTCTAGCTTGCTTCACTAGCGTCTGAATATCAGGAATGATTTTTTCTTGTTGTAAGTAAAATAACACTAAAAGTGTTAATGAAAAATTGGTTATCCATCTTCCTGGTGTATCGTTTGTTAAATTGATCTCTTTAGCCCACATTTTTACAGTAAAAACTAAAGGCCTAACTCTGTAGTCAAAATTACCAAAAATGTATAAAAGTTCAGACATATTAACAGCTGTTTCATTAGACACTGCTAGATCACATTCAACACCAACAAAATCTTGTGAATATTTGACAATCGGTACTCTTGCTTGAGAAATACGTTTCACTCTTGAACAACCTGGTAAAAATAACTGCAACAAGTCACCAAGTATTTCAATATTTCGCTGTGTTTGTGTCCGACTATTTGTCACACATTTTCCATGATAAATCAATCGACTTGTTTCATTTTCTGTAGTTTGACTGTTCATTAAAACTAAGTCAATGTCTGAACCAATCTTACCAAAACTATTTACTGATGATCCGAAGGGTAATACTTTTGAGAGAGGAAAAATACCTTTAAGTGCATTTTCAATTTGCATTGCTGTTAGAAACCTTAATCTTGTACCAATATCATTCAGCTGTGTACATTTCAATAATAATAACATCTGATTAGACAATGAATCAAGCTTCGCCAGTCCAATATCTTTTATATTTGGCTCTATCATTGTTTGATTGGCTTGAAATGGAAAGTTGAATTTATCTTCAGTCATTAATAATTTTGAATTTTTTTTACTTGCATTTGAACGAAACCAAAGAAATGGCGATCTAACAGCAATTACGTTTGAATCTTTTATATGTGTGCTTTCGTCAAGCAAGGTATTCACTGCTGATTGGTCTTCAAATTCAGTAAGCACAAAATGATTTGAACCAGCCAGTTGATAGTGAAATATATTTTTGATTGAACCGAATTTGGAACAATATGAATGTAGATCAGAACATGAATTTTCAGAAGAAACCTGCACCAAGACACTGCATTTTGATTGAGAACGGCGTTCACATATAAATTTATCGTACAATACAAACGAACTTAAGTCATTGCAAGTATTTGATTTGTAACGTATGACACGATGTTGCTTAATTAAATATTCATGTAAGTTACACAGACGTCTCAATGAACAAGTTTTATTCATTTTTAATATCAATTTAAGTATAAGAGCTTAACATATTTTAATACTTTCAAAGCGTTTAGAAACAAATTATATTTATTATTTTATTAATAAAAACTTTCTAAGTTTTTAAAGTTCTAGCCTTCTGAAGTTCTAAATGTTTTAGCATTCAGACGTTCTGCTGTTCTGTCTGAAACTCAGAACGTTTCTAATCAGTTATCAGAACGGTTCTGATAAGACACAATAATTGATAACTGATAACTGATATCAACCACGTGATAGAAAAATAATAATTGGCACGGACTATATAAGATATCTTTTAAATATCGTTTAAATTTAAATTTAATATATATAGCCATATAGGTATTCTGTGCTTCTCATAGATATTGAGACACTAAAAATTCGCCAACTTCAACCGGTGTGAAAAAAAAACGTACCGGGATGTTTGCACCATATATACATGCACTATATCATTAAGATGGTTAATCATCCCGGTGCGGGATAATGTGGGATAATTTTATACCGGTTTAACCTAGCGAATTTCTAGATCATATTATAAACTATATAATATAATATATATCTATGGTAGTTCTACCATAACTATAGAATATCTATCTACAAGGATAAAATGTATTTATTTATTTAAATAATGTAAATCAATCTTGTCCATCTCTAATATTTTATCTCTAAGGTATATACACAGAATAATATATTAAATATAAATATATTATTGTATATATTATTTCATCTATTCTGTAGTACATCGATAAAATGTAATCTATTCTGTGTTTAATCCATAGAGTAATATAATAACTATACTACTATATTACTATTACTATAGTATTACTCTATGGTTTAATCTTGATCCGTAGATAATAGATATGAATTAATAAATAATAATGATTTACCATATAACAATTTTTAAGTTATTTTGTTGTAATTCAAGTAAATCCTTGGTGTTGGTATGCGACTGTACGTTTTTGGTGCAGTCGTCTCAGGCGCGGCCACCAGAGAGGAGCTAGCTGCCGTCACTTGGACCCAAAAACTAAGGGTTACCAGGGCAGGCGGATGCGGTGGCCTCGAAACCAAGTGTGCCGGTGACGACCCTGTCTGCATATATGTTGAAGTCGTCCGTGTGACGGGTTTTTGGCAACGGGGGTTTAGTGGATTTCGGTCGAAACGGTTTTCGGCTAACGTTACACCTGCCTTCACGTCAAAGTTCAGCCTTGTCGACAACAGCGTTCAATACGAATGATCCATTCCAATATTATGTGAAAAGAGTTTTTCATCGATTCTCCTGCTCACACATACACCCACCCACCCACATACACACACTATTAGTACCTATGTTATACACTTACACATGTCATTATCTGAGATCATTTTCTTATTTACCTTCAAGGTTTGATATCCGAGCCCTAAATATGCCATACTTGCTATTGAGTTTTCGGTGTCTCCTAAACGGACATTAAAATAATAAAAAATAATGTTAAATATTATTATAGGTAGAGATATATTATATATTACTTTCTATGGATGACATCATCTGAGTTTTTATGTCGTTTGTATTTTTGATCAACGTGTACAACACGTTTAAAATATCCAGATTTCCATGATCCTTTTTTTCCCATCTCTAATAAATTGCTGTTGTTTGTTCACTGTCTTTTGCAGTTTTTGGACAGTATCTAACAATTCACGCATTTCCGTATCTTTGTATGCTTTTGTCAAACTCGTGTGACAACATCATTGGAAACGAAGCAACTGAAAATGAAATAAAAATTAAAACCCATTCATAATTATCAATATGATCAGTGGCGTAATTTGGGAAAATATCGAGGGTTGCAAAAGTTACTCGGGGTAAACAAACCCGTGGGGGCTTTGCCCCCACACCCTCAACATTACAAAAAAATGTTTTAATATAACCATATTATTATATTTTATTAACATAAAATACATTTTAAATTTATATAATTCTTTTTATATATAAATACAAGTTATTAAAAGCTATAAATTTAATTAACGTTTACGTTTATTTGCCTCAGACATTTTGAAAATGATATTAAAATCCACTTATAAAATAAAATAACTCAATGTAAATAGGTAAACTATGTAAAAATTGTAATAAACTCTTGTCTTCGTTGTACGTCACTTTCCGTAGTTTGATGAAATACTGAATATTAAATAAAATAAAAATATAGTGACATGACAGGCGAGACCATGTACGATTTACTATAATAGTGTATTATGTTATTAATTATTTACTTATTATGTCGATTATTCAATAAAAATACATTTTCCGAAAAATGGTTAAAAATAGCTTGTTAGTTACCCGTTCAGTCACCCGCCCCCCACCGCCAGAGGTGTTATACAGTGGGTTAAGTTAGTAATTTGGAAGAAAAGAAAAGAATTTAAATAGTATGTCTTAATTAATATTAATTTAATATAAAAATATATAATGTTGTTATCGAGCACTGATATCTATACCACGGTTGTAATAGTCTTCGTTTTTATTTAATTTATATTATAATGGATAACAATCACGATTAAAGATAATATAATATTATATCTAATTCTAATATTGTATAATTTATTTCTAGATTAAAACTTGTCGTATTCTTATCGACGTTATTATCGTCTCAATTTTCTCATTCTCCAACATTTTTATTTCATTATTATTTAACTAATTAATAATTACTTATTTTATTTTTTTACTATCGAGCGATAAATCATAAATATTATGGAATTTCCAGGGGTTGCAAAATAATACTTTTGCAACCCATACATTATGGTCGCAAGTGCGACCCCTTGCGACCCCCCAATTACGCCACTGAATATGATCATTGTCCATTCGATTGTTCATAAATCATAACGTATTGTTTAATACCTTTAATTCTGTAGATGCTTGTCTCTTTTCTTCAGCTTTATATAGCTCTAGAAAGTATTGAATTATATGAAGATATTTTCAATTGAAAAATAATTTACAATATAATTTTATTATGTAAAAAACATCTATTGTTTTAAATCTTTGCTCTGTAGATACGTTTATATTGATACTTAGGTGATCACTTCCACCCTCTGATATGCCATCCTAACAATTGAAATAGGTACTCTCACAGACCACAGTCTTACTACTTAGTTTGTATTATAATTTGTAACATATTTATGTACTATATTATTATACATTATACTTCCTTTATAATATTTTATATTTACTTCCCTATCTAATATCTTACTTCAAAAGTCTGGGCACATTGTATCTCTTTGTATTCACCAGTGAATGTTTAATATTCACAAAATCAAATATATCTCTTGTAAATAGTAAGTGTTCAAAATTAGTATGTAAAAATGTAAAATAATGACCGTTCATTCACAAAATGTGTTTGTTCCCCACAATTTTTAAAAATTATTTTGATTGACTTATAAACGATCTTGAATTTTTTCAATTCTTTTTTTAGCATACGAAAAACAATTCTGAGAAAAGACGATCTGTCAGCCTAATTGCAGATTATATTTTATGATAATATTGCTATTAAAAAAATGTATTTCCGAAAAACTTGCATACTTCAAAATGTCATTATGTGTGTAACATAATATAATGATATATAATAATATTTTTTATTTTCCAAGACATACACTACAATAATATCATTATTTTTCGTTTAAATATCGAATTTGAACTTAAAATGTCTCTAAAAGAAACAAAGTGTATTTTATTTTTAGATTTTTTGGTTGCTGTTTTAATTACTTTTGAAAAACCTTAATTTATATGTTCAACCCTTAGCTATCAAAATTGAACCTTTTAAAAATGTTTAACTACAAAATAATTTGAAAAATTTCGAGATTTTGATTAATTTTATCAACATTTGAACTTGCTAAATGCTTATAAAAAAAATTGTGCACTTTGAGAATTTATACCTATAAAGGTTTCCCATATTTTGGAGAATCCCCCCGAAATTTTGCAGTTAGTAAATTCATAAACAAATTTCTATTCAAATTAAGATTTTAAAATTCAATAGAAGGATCTCTATATAAGTTTTTCTAACTTCCTAAAAAAAAAAATTTACCGGAAAGTTTAACTAATTTTTTATGAGCTTTTGAAATTATTAATGATGGCAATATATAAATATAATATAAAATATCCTAGGCTGACAGACCGTCTCCGCTCAGAATCGTTTTTCGTATACAATGATAATCGGGGTTCGTAAGTTCATGCATTTGCATATCAATCTTGCTAAGTTGTATTTAATGCTAGATGACATAGAAATCCATTTCAAGGTAACACGGTTAAATATGTGAAGTCTTATTTTGCATTTTTTGTATATTTAGAGTTTTGCTTTTTTGGCATATTTATGTATATTTCTATTTTATCGGTCATATTATATACATGATTTTGATATTCCTATTCATATTATTATATCAATTTGCATTTTTTTATGGGAATACTACGAAAGAACCAACATTTGACGAAAAAATAAAACGTGTTCGTTTATAATTTTTCATTATAATATTAATATAATATTATATATTTATTTGAAATGTTTGGGAATTCAGTCACAACATAAAATTATTAAAATTTAATAGCTATATAGTAGTAATTACTTCATTCAGTTTATCAGTGTTTCAGTGTAAAAATATTATATATAAAATTAAAAATAGAAATTTTCAATAATTGTTTATGATTTTTTTAAGTGCATAATATTAGATATTTAGTGCATATAAATGCATATTTTTTTAACTTTTCAAGGCATATTTCAATGCATATTTTGCCAATTTGAGTGCATAAATGCATGCTTATTTAGACATTTTTTAAGGCATAAACTTACGAGCCCTGATGATAATGATATGCTATCATTGAATTCAAATTTAATACCATCCATGATTCATTACAGACTACAGTGACCCACTCGACACCTAATGTACAGCAAAGCGGTACCCCCACTTGTCGACATTTTTTTTCATGCATTAACAACACTTTATGAGAAGCCTTGTATTAAATTTTCAAGTGTTTTGATCGAACAAAACCAATTTTAATCGACAATAATTTTTAAAAAAAATTTATATAAATTGAAATTTTCTCATGCCTATAAATAATTTATAATGAGTCAAGATTTTTGTCCCGTGAAAACGGTTACATAATCATTCTGTGAAAATTGCATGTATCTACAATTATTTTATTTTGAATTACGCTTAAAAAAACAAAATCGATTTTGGCAAAATCCAGTTTTGGGGGGGGGGGTTTGAACTAGAAGGTTTTGAAAACTTTTGAGGGTTTTTAAAAATAACCTCTCAAAAGTATCAACTAGATTTACTTTTCCACCAAAAAAGATGCTGATAATAGATTCTAATAGAAAAAATGTTTACAGACAGAAAAATGCACGTCATTGAACAATTAATAGGTACATTCTTTTCTCCACTCAGAATTTATTTAATAATAAAGACGGAACAATAAATTTAGATAAAACATTAGTTACAACTGCGCATTCTAAAATGTCTGTATTTATTGAAGCATTCAATGTAAATGAGTAACATATTGGCAAGAATACAAATTCAGTATTTTAAACTAAATAATAAATAGTTTACGTAAAATAAAAATTTCTGATAAAAATTAACCCTTTTAACAATGTCATTTAGATATTTTTAAAGACCGTTAATTAAATAAATCATAGATTAAAATATATACTTGATTTATATTGTATAATTGTATGGATATATTATGTTTGTGATTTATTTGTGCTTTCTTAAATTTTTAAAGAGTTTTAAATATATATGTGATACACTGATACGTCTTTACGAGTTTTTCTTATTGTATTACCACAGAATATATGAAATATATTTCTGAAATTCTGTGGTATTACTTTGTGGTTTATTCGTTTACCTCAAATTATGTTCATTGTTCAATATATATTGTTAATAAATTGTTATTATATATAGTATATTAATAACATATTTTGCGTAATGTTCGGCGGGTGGTGACGGTGAAATGTCAAATTTCTGTCTTAAACATCTCAATGTGTTTTTCATTCGGCAACACTGTAAACTGATAAGAGGATGAGTGGCAGTTACAACCTCAGATAATATACATATATTTATATTATATATATGTCGTATTATTATCGCCCAATGCCCTTACGCTTACGGAACTACGGAAGATTCATTCACCGTCGACCGTCCAAACAATTATAATAATTATATTTTACTCGCGGACTCGTGTAGTCGTGTAGTCGTGAGAGTTTTACTGTTTTAGTTATTACTCATTATTAGTCATCACACATATACTGTTATTGCCGGCTTGTATGTTCACAACTCTTGGATATTTGTACCTCAGACTTAATGTTAGGTAGGGAAATCCATTTATGATTACGTCGTGTAGTCGTTCCTTTGTTTCGCATCGAGTGTTTTTTTAATAAGTTTGTGAACTTTTTTGTCACGACACCCAGTATGGCGTCCACGACTTTGATAGCGGTGCCCACGAAACGCGCGTCTGAAGTAAACATAGTGAAACCTTTGCGAAACCTGATATCGTCACATTACAACTCGGCTGACAATCCTGAAGATTACACAGAAGCGATCAACGAACTTAGCAAACTTCGCAGCCAGGCGCTTTGGAAGGTGTTGGACAAATATGACAACTCTCTCGAACTAATATACACGTAAACAAGCTTAATTCGATTTAGCAAATAACTACATAAATATACTTGAATAGTGTAGCTTAAGTATATTTCTTTTTGCAGTTATTATGATCAGATGACTTCATTAGAATCAAAAGTGCCGCCATGTGATGCACAGATTCCTTTCAAGTGGAAAGATGCATTCAATAAAATGACTTCATTCTTTGCTAATGGAAAAGTCAGTATAAGTATGTTCAAATTTTGTAATACCTTCACAAATTGTTTTTATATTAAAATAAGATACTTACTATTTTAATGTTTAAATTATAATTTCTAGCTCTCTGTTCATTTGCTTATGAGAGAATATGTGTACTATTTAATATAGCAGCTCAACAAAGTGCAATAGCAGCTGCCCAAAATTTAGAGACCGATGATGGATTAAAAATGGCTGCTAAATTACTTCAAGTAAATAAAATTATCACCTCTACCTACATCTACACTAATATTATAAAGAGAAAAGATTTGATTGTTTGTTTGTATTGAATAGGCTCCGAAACTACTGAACCGATTTAAATTAAATTTAGTACATAGATAGTGTAGACACTGAAAGGACTTGGGCTACTTTTTAATACTAAAAAAGGGCTGTAAGGGGTTGAAATAGGGGATGGTATATATTATAACACTGTACCCGCACATCGGTGTCGGCGGTGACATGGAAGGGGATGTTTGGGTGGCCAGATATGGGCCGCTGCCATACTACAAAAATATACATATATCTTAGTATATATATATACAAGTCCTAAGGTCAAACCTTCAAATTAGTAGGGATCGACCTACAAAAGAAATGTCTTACTCATGGCCAACTATATGTGAGCCTATCACGAGTTGGATCTGCTGATAATCAATCTATTTTGCTCCCACAAAGTAAAACAACATTAAATATCGTTTATAGAGAAGCTCTAACCCAATAAATTTGATGATATATGATTTAATATAATTTTATTTTATTTTATTTTCAATATGATTTAAGATTCGAATTCTACGCAAACAAAGTTGTGGGCGGATGCTCAAATTAATATGGCAAAACAATGTTTGCCAGGTCAACTATTATTAATATAATGTAAAAAAAATCTCGTGTTTCACCTGAGGTGACTTTTGCCCAGGCAACGTCGGGTGGGACAGCTAGTATTATATAATTGAAATTAAATGTTAGGTATATTGTAGAATAGACTGACCATATTATTATTTATTTTGATAGTTAAAGTTTCAGCTCTTAAATGTCACATTCCAAGTGTCATACTGTCATACTCGAGTTGACAATATCACATAATAACAACTACATTTTTGCCTGTTTATTACATAAGATATTTTAAGATTTGATGTCCTATACAATAAAACAAAGCAGAAGTTTAACCTGTTACACTTAAGACTTGTTCTCAGACTATTTCTGAGTCCTAATATTAATTTTATACCAAGGTTTTTCTAATCATATATTGTCTCAATGACTGGGTGTTACGCAGAATAAAAATCAAAATGACCTTAGCATTATAAATGTAACAAATTTAATAAAAATATTGGTTATTTTTAAAAATCATGTTAATGATGGGTTTTTCATTAGTTGATTTAATTATTCATATTATATTCAATAATTAATTACAAATTGGTTTTTTTTTTATTGAGATAATGTTTTTATAATTTTTTTTAAATTTACGATATTAAAATTTTTGTTTTTAGCAAAGTGCTGGTATATTTAATACTTTAAAAACAACAGTTATGAATGTAATTCAACAAGATCCAACTCCAGATTTAAATCCAGATACGTTAGCAATGTTATCATCTCTTATGTTGGCTCAAGCTCAAGAAGTGTTTATAGTTAAAGCAAATATAGGTGAGAAATTCTTATTGATTTTGTATGTTATTATATTTTATAATTCTTCAATAGATAAACTCAAATTGTTTATTTTAATTGTATGGTTCGAAAATGTAACTATTCTTTAATAAATAAATGTATATTTGGTTATAATATAGAGTAAACAGACGTTTTATCCCTTCAATTATTAAGATAGGACATTTGCCCCCCCCCCGGAATTATAGGACGTTTGGTACCTTGGTATTTTTTATAAATGTAGGTATGATTATTAAATTTAAATTTATTACAAAATAATTTTCTTCAGTCAAATTTAAATAATATAAGTAAACTATGCTTGTTGAATATTCTAGGTAAGATATCAATTTTTAATTTTATATCATCATAATTTGTTGGTAAACATTCAAAAGTGTTTCTTAAAATAAATTATTTTTAAGAACAATTTTACGAATATCTTAATAAATATGCCAAAGAAAATGAATAATTATAAAAATAAAATTATATTGTCATGATTTATAATGTCTTATAATTCTCGTGGGGGGGGGGGGGCTAAATGTCTGTGTACTGATTTTTTTGAGACGGGGATGTAACGTCACCAATTCATAATATAGGTAATCTCATTGTATTTATTAGAAAATTATAATTGATATTGAGTTTAAGAACATTGAACAACAACTTTCAATGTAGTATCTACTGAAATAATATTTATATTTTATTTTTTTAGATAAAATGAAAGATCAGACAATTGCTAAACTATGTGCACAATGTGAAGAATATTATGCAGAAACCGCGAAAATGATGGAGAGAGAAACAGTTATGATGTCATTAGATAAAGAATGGACATCAAATGTAAAAGACTAAATATTATTAAATCATTATCTGATTTCACAATCATAAAACATTTTTTTAAATTTAAATTTGATAGGTTTATGGAAAACAAGCAATATTCCATGGTTTGGCTCAGTATTATCAATCAATGGTTTGTAAGAATAATAAGACTATTGGTGAACAAATAGCTAGGCTTAATGTATGTAAAACAAATTAGTTTGAGATGACTACAATATAATTATAAATGTCGATTGTTATGATTTTGTTCAGGTAGCTATTTCGTTTCTTAAAGCTGGCCAAGAACGATGCGCTCGTTCATATTATAATGAGCTTCTGAATAAAGCTATACAAGAGTTAAATGAAGCCAAAAAAGACAATGACTTCATTTATCATGAACGAATTCCAGATGTTAAACATTTAGAACTAATATCTAAAGTTGCTATTGCCAAACCTTCTCCTGTGCCATCAAAGTTTTCATCTAAATTTAAAGGTATAAATTTACTAATTATATTTAAATTGCTTAAACTTAATTTGGTTTTATTCCATTTATATTGTTTTCTTTAAGATTTATTTGAAGATTTAGTACCAATGTCAGTTCAACAAGCACTTAGTGCATATGATGTTCGTAAAACAGAACTTGTGAATTCAGAAATTGGAAAGTTGAGGGAATCTACACAAATATTGAATGGGTATGTAGTATAATTATTATTTATTTACAATTGAAAAAATCTTAATGATTCTATAGCTTTTAGTATATTATGGTGCATTTGTTCATAGATGTTTAGCGTCATTAAATTTGCCAGCAGCATTAGAGGATCTTAAAGGCGTAGGAATACCACAATCACTAATAGAAAAATCAAACAGTGTACGAATGAATGGTGGAGTTCAAAGATTAGAAAACATGATCAGAGAATTACCTGAGCTATTGAAACGAAATGAAGAAATAATCAATGAGGTTATTTACATATATAGGTAATTCTAAGAAATGTATTTAACAATTATAAAACAAATGTTTTAGTCTGAACGGATGTTGAATGAAGAACAAGCATCTGACGAACAACTCCAAGCCCAGTTTAAAGAAAAATGGAATCGTACCAAGTCTAATGTTCTTACTCAAGTTTTTAGAGTTAACATAACTAAATACCGCGAGATCATTAAGAATGCCAAATCTGCTGACAAGGTAAATTTATATTAAATTATTTTTTAATATTTTAATGAATATCCAAAGATTTATGAATACATTTTCATTATATTAGATGATACATGAAAAGTTTGAAACACACAAGCGAGCTATTTATTTATTATCTGAAGGACAGGAAGCCATCCAAAATGTTTTGCCAGTAGGATCGAGTTCTGGTGTTAATTTTGCCAACTCCACGGCTGCTGATAAATTAAAACATTTAATGGAAGAGGTAAAAATAAATTATTCTATTTTCATAAATTATTTTTATTTAAAAATTATTCTAGGTGGAAGTATTGAAAAATGAAAGAGATGTTATTGAAACGGAATTAAAATGTGCCACAACTGATATGAAATCAAAGTTCTTAAATGCTTTGTCTGAAGAAGGATCTATCCATGAAGCTAATTTGTCAACTGAGAGTTTAGATCAATCTTATGGACATTTAAAAGCTCAAGTTAATGATAGTCTTGCTAGACAAGATAAACTTTTATCTAATATACAGGTATGTTCTTAAAAAAGTATTATTCTTTTATAATTAATTAATTGACTCGCCTTTGGTTCTAGGTGGTGAATACAGAATTTTGCAGAGAAAAGAGCAGTGGTGGCCAAAGGGAAGCCCTCTTTAAAGATTTGGCATGTGGTTATGATGTATTTAATGATTTACAAAATAATTTAGTTGAAGGAACCAAATTTTATAATGATTTGACCGAAGTAATTATATGAAATATACTATTTATGAAAATTAAAAAATATTTTATAATTAAATAGTATTGAATTTAAAATTAGTTTTCTCTTGTTAAACTTAAAGTTAGTACTCAATATTTTTATTTAGTTTTTAAATAAATTTTAATTATTATTATTTTTTTTGTAGATTTTAATTACTGCCCAAAACAAAATTTCCGATTTTTGTTTTGCTCGAAAAGCAGAAAAAGAAGATTTACTTAAAACATTAACTGCAGATTTGAGTAGAGAAAAACCCATTTCCATTCCAGTTGCACCTGCTAAAAGCCAAACCCGTAAACATACAATTACATTTTATAATTTTAATTTGTATCTATATAATATGTGTTAATACTTATTTTTGATACAATTTTCTCATATAGATGAATCACCAATGGGTGCTCAGCTTCCTTATCCTATGCAACCACAGGGTATGCCCTTACCATACACACTTCCAAGGACTGGACCATCTTTCCAACCTCAGACATACATGTGTGCACCGCCTATGCCAACTGCATACAATCCTTATGCAACACTTCATCATTATCAGCCACAAAGTAAATTATGAGCTATGTATTATATTGTAATCAGAGAGAAAAAATATATTATATTTTTGTGGGTCTCGCTGCTGCACTTTGCTGTAACAATAAATAGTTTTAGACTGTTTTTTATACAGGTTTCTCGTATTTTAACTGTTATAAATAGTACTTTGGATAGTGAGACCTATATTTTAAATATTTTAATTATGATGAATATGATTCATACGAATCCTATCCATACCTATTTAATAGGTCTTCAGGGCAAAACATTTTCAGCCCTTAATATTAGGTTTAAAGTTATAACTCATTGCTATTCGTCCAAAATACTATTTATATATCGAATATGGTACCTACTTCAAAAAATATTCTGCTGTGGAGTAAAGAATTAAAAATGCACATTGTAGTCATTAATAATTTTATAAAAATGATAAAAAGTAGCAAAAAATATAATTGTTTTTCAAAAAAGTTGTTTTAGTACTTCTTAAAATTATATACCTAAAAGAAATACTTTCAAAAGCGTTAGTTTTCTGAAATAATGAAGGTTTTGCATTGATTAGGTCACTGTATAGTATTTGCCCAAAATATACGAGCCTGGAAGTGGGCCACTTATTATTAACTTTCTTGGGCCAGTCCGAAATTCCAAAACGTCCCTGTACATAGCCTTATAGTTTATGTATGTAATCAAGCAAATTACTTGAATATTTAATATGGATTAAATAATTTCTATATTATATAAGACCATAAGAGTAACCTCAGGAAGGGACTAATATTTTCGTATAGTTATAAAAGACTATACCTTTCAATAAATCACTTAGTTTTTATTTACAACTATCAGCCGCGGCCAAAAGCTTGCTTTTTTGTGTTAACCTTAGCAAAACTCAGGTCTAGGGGGTTGTTGGAATAATTTAGTGATGCTCCCAAGAGCGTGATAACCTTACCCATTGCTACCTCTGTGCACGGAATCCCGCCGCTTGGCGTTACTTTTAAATGAGTTAGAGTGAGTGTCAATATAATATATAAATTATTCATACTTATTTTTATTAAAAACAAAGTATGAAATTTGATAACTTTGTCTCATTAATACTTTAATTTTATTTGATTGATAATTGAAAGTATAACAGACAGCGTATTTTCAAGATTGTGTGTTAAAAGTAATTTGTGTTTGTTGTGAGGAAAACTACAAAAATATTTTATTTACCAGTTATGCTTATATTAACGTATTTTGTTCCAGACTATCAAAATTATGCAGCTCAAGGCCAACCACAATATCCTCCTCAATATCCTCCACAATACCCACCACAAAATCAGCAACAGCCACCGTGGTAAATGTAAATTTGGTGTATTGATGAGAAAACATAACTTATGAATTATTGTAATTGGACATAGTTATCCTAGTTAACTAATTATGAATACTATTTTTTATAAAACAGATCAAATTGTTATCAATTCTGTAAATTAAAATATTTTTCATGTATCAACAAAATTATTGTTAGCATACTATATTGGCTATATCATTCATATTGCTTTAACATAATTTTTAGGTCTAGCATATTATTTTATTCATTTATTATTTATTTCAATACTTTTGTTTATATGTTTCACAGTTAAATTATAATGTTTATTATTTTTTAATGTTATTTTAGTTTCTTTTATAATGTATTGATTACATTTAATATTTGGACATATGTTATTCAAATTCAGATAAATGGCATACTTAATAATTATTAAATTATTAAACCTAAATAGCTATATTGGTAATACGGTTGATATACCAAAAAAGAGCAATTAATTTAAGACTAGAAGCTACACTTAAATTTCAAAATGCTAACAGCAAACAACTATTAAACCCTTATCAGTTATTAACCATAAATTAAAAGTATTATTATTACTTATTACATATCAGAATAATATGTGTATTCAATTAAATAAAATACAATTAATATAATTTGTGTCAATAAATTACTAATAAATTCTTCATAATTATTACTAATGGCTAGTTGTTAAAAAAATATTTAGATTGTTAGGTCAAAGTTAACACAAAAAGGTCAAAAATATAATAAAATATAAATTTCTTAAATGTTGATAAAAAAAATCAATCGACACTCAATATTAAAAAATGTGGTATCAAACTTATTTTGTTCTCGGTGGTGAAACTATTATTAAACTTTTTTTTGGCAGTGCATCAAGAAGGTTCTAAATAAGATACAAAACATATTGTCAAAACCTAAACATATTCAAGTAAAAAATACATCATTAATACAAATGAATACCCATATTTTCATTTGTATTTTAGTGTAGTTATTGCTCTACACCTCGGGAGTAGCATATCTGAGTAAGTACTGACAAGGATATAATATAGAGTGGGCATAGGGCTACGCCTACGCGGTTCGGCATCGGCTATTTTATAGATCGCCCATCGCCATAAATCATAATTTATATTTCACAATATTATAATAGTAATATGTAAGTGTACAACAACTACAGCCTACAACGAGTTTTAACCACGGTTTAAGGTGTATTTTAAATCGTGGTGTATACGAGCCCATATAAAACTCAAACTGGAACATCGCTGCGGTTCTTCACGGCTAAATAAGCGCCACGCATGCGATTCTAATCTTTTTGCGTCCCCACTCCCCATGATATATGATATGTATATACAGGCATTTAGCCATACAGTTGGTATTAACTATTGGCCATAAATGTACAACAAATCACATTATAATAATAATCTATATAAGTAGGTTCAAACGCGTGGTCGGTTGATTATTGTAGTACCGCGTTTTTTACTTCATTGCGCGTATCGGATGACTGCATGCGGCATGCGCGTCACTGATGCCGTGGTTTGCACTGTGCACCGTCGCGTGTTTAATGCACAATGTATTTTAATCATAATGTATGATGACTGTTTAATAGTTGTAGCCTGTAGGTAACCACCACAGCTCACTGCAAAGGAAGAGAAAGGTCTGAAAGACTCGTGTACAGAGTCTGTACTACAGACGACTTTATACGAGTAAAGTACAACATAGGTACTATTATAACAGCACAACCTCGGGTTGCATCTACATGGATAATATACCTAGTAATTAGTATATATACATAATATAATCGGTATTGTATAATACTTGGATAGTTGGATCTGTAGACACTTGTCTTGTTGCTATAGGTAGGTTGTAGGTAACGCGCCTCTATGCGTGTGTAATACACTAATGCCTAATATATTATTATATTATATAAATAGGTAATCCAGTTACATTGCAGCGTATTATTTTCTGTTCTTTTTATCTTTTGAAGTTTTGACTACTATCTATATGGCTATATACTTATACCTAACTTAAAAGTCTTTGACATTTTTTTATGCAATATACGATACGTCGATCCCGCGTGAGCCTAAATAGGACATAGGTCACGAATGTTAGTACATATATGTATTATGTATACATATATATTTATTAATTTTATAAAATTATGTATGCACTAAGTGGCGTATTTAGGATTTTTTTTAGGGAGGTGTCACCAAAATATTTATATATATTATATTACAACTAACTGCAGATCCTGCACTGCGTCGCCCGTGACAAGTTGAATTCCCGTGGATTACACCATTTTAATCTCTGTTAAATGCAATAGATACCAACAAATAATTGAATCAATTTGCAAATAAAAAATTTCTCAAAAAAGTTTTATAACTATACAGTTTTATTTAAGCAATATATACTACATGGTTGTTAATTATCTCTTGTTTTATATATTAGGTGTTATTAAATTAGTTTAATTCAACATATATAATAGGAAGTTGTATGCAAGAATATAAAATATAAATACCATGGTTGCAGGTTTTATTCTATAATGAAAAAAAGTGTCTAGGGCCTACGACTGTGTTAATCCGGGCCTGCTTAGTACAGTCCAGAATTTATACCTACATCTGTGGATTTATTATATTTAAGTAACAGTTGTAACACCTTTCATCTACGATCTACCTATGGCGATTGCCAAATTCGTTGCAGAGGTCGGAGTCGATTAACGATTCTAAATTTGCATTAAGCTAGGCGGACATGAACAAAAAACATACTGTGCGTTCCGTATATAAGGTTTTATTTTTCGTAAATCACAATATTTTCTGTTCAAAGCTGTACGACCCCACGTCAGCAGTGGAGCACTGTCGTATTACAGGGCACGGGATTCGTCGGAATAAGAGTCGATGTTAACAGTTTAGGCAAGTTGTTTTATTATTATTTTGGGGCTTAAATTTACTTTTTAGTCTTAAAATTATTATTTAATGCCATGCACAATGGGCTATCTAATGTGTCGTATAGAGTATATAGACTATAGACCAGGGGTCGGCAATAGGCGGCCCGCGGACCATGCCCAGCCCGCGGAAGGGAAATAACTGGACCGCCAAAAATTTTCTTAATTTTCCTATATATTCTATGTATCATTCCCCCTCCCTTCATAACAAAAATTAAATAATATTGAAATCGATTTCATTAGGCGCTGACTGCCGCTGAGACAATAATAACGGTTTATGATTATCTGTGTTGTTGTTGAACGTGCCGCAGTCACGGCTTAAAAAATAAATACATTAATGATAAAATTAAGTTTAAGATTTTTTGGCCCTTGAAATTTTTTTTTTTAAATATCTGGACCACCATATAAATTAATTGCCGACCCCTGCTATAGCGACTATAGACGCATATTTTATTTCCGAGAGCGCAATGCATGAAATACGCAAGCCCGAATAATCAAAACGTCGTCGTATAGGTACAGGCGGTACAGGAAATAGACTACATTTTAGTTTCATTTACAGATTACAGAAATAAACACAATTATGATTTATAAGTCATAAGGTACAATTTTAATCAATAACTGGTACATTGTTTTTACCAAATCCAATACGTTATAACTATTTATAAGTGATAACGGTTAATTTAGACTAAATTATTAAGTGTAACATACCGCATACATAACTTTATTTATTTATCACCTAATATTTAATATTTATATCACAAGTACCTGCGTACTAGTAAGCTAGTAATCTAGTAATCTAGTAATCTAGTAGGTATACCTAAAAAAAAAAATGTCCATGAGTAGTCAACTGCCTATTCTGACCACCCTGTGTGCACTCTTATGATATTATAGTATACTCGTATATACTTATAGATCATATTATACAAGTATATGATCTATAAGTATATACCTATATAAATGGTGTTGTATAAAATAGTTCTTATTATTTGTATTTTTATTTTACATATACGTATACATTAAACAACTTTAATTGTAATCTCATTTAGTTCTTGTTTCCTTGAACACAATGTTTCAAAAATTAATATATAATTTATTGGGATAATATATTAATAGTTAATAGTTAATAGATTATTGAATTAAAATATTATATACTCATACTTATTACTTAACATCTTCTTTTGTATAATCAAATTTTTAAACTTTAATAATTATAGGTAGTGCGGTACCTATATATTATTTGAAAATACAAACTTAATACTTTTTATTTATAAAATAAATTAGTAAAATTAACTTATAGATATAATGAAATATCTGAAAATACGTTACTTTATGTGCTGTTTGTAATAATATAAAAAATGTATTTACCTATTACAAAAATACACATATTTATAGTGCTTGAATTGGGAAAAAATTAGAAGAGTTCAACTTCAATATCAATGAACCCAGTTATTTTTGTAGTGTATTGTATACAGCAACATAATTTTAATATTTTTACGTAGATAATAAAAGATAATCAAACTTTTCATTTTTCAACTATAATAAACATAATTTAACATTAGTTTCATTGTTTCAATGTATAGTAATTAATAGTCTACTACTTATCACTCAGAAAATATGTTTAAAGTATTTTATAATATACCGGGTGATCCATTTAACATAAGAAACTCGATATTTTAAAAAACATTTTTAAACATTTTTTTAAAATATAATTGTAAGTTGTTAAAAAAACAAAAAAATTACATATTTTACTAATTTTAATTCCTTATTTTCAAGTAGAATATTGTTTGGAGTTCTTTGGTATACAAAATTGAATTTTGTACAAGTAATTTGTGAGTTATTGAGTTATTTTATGTATTTTAAGTTTGTTTAAGCGGAGTTGAGTAGTGCAGGGCACCCGCAAAAATGTTAGTCCACTATTCCGCTCATAAATACTTTAAATACTTAAAATAAATAAACTACGTGTCCAAAGTTATATTTATATAGATATAAAATATACTCCCAATAATATATTGCTTTAGAATATGAAAGTATAAAATGTACGTTGTCATTCAAATATTACGATATTTTGGAAATTATGTAGATAGCAATAAATATAATACTAACGTATTTTACTTATAATTTATAAAAAGTACCAGACTACCAGAGTATAATAAGTAGTAGACAATTACATATATCTTATATTTATGGCCAATGTAAAATAATTTTAGTACCTAAAGTCATAAAGTTTAATAACTCAGAAACCATCATATGACACTCATTCGAATTTTAATTTCAATTCGTCAACATTTTTGAAAAATCATCTGATTAACAATTTACAATAAACAAGAGTGGTATTCATTTGTAAAAATTAAGTATGTATCGCCACATGATACTCTTTGAATTGTATATAAAATTCTAAGTTTATGAAAATATGGTCTTAAAACTAAAATTCAATAATTATTGTATTGACAAGGTAATAAATGTCAAAAGTTATCAAATTACCACATTAAGCATAATTAGTATAACATTTAACTAATCAAGTTATTAATATGCTATTATACCGATTAAGTTTAAAAAACAGTTTTAAAAAAAAATCCAAAATATTTGCGCGTTTGCTACGTCCCAAAAAAATTAAAATTTGAAATTTGAATAAATAATTTAACGATAAAAAAGAGATGTTTGATGAATCACCTTGTGTGTTAATTTACTACAATTTAACGCGTTGTGTACAACAACAACAGATGGCTTCGCCGTGTTTGATATTTTTATGAACTGGGTACCTATTGTTATAAATTAAATGAATGACAAAACGGCTAGTCGCAAGTGCTTATATTTGTTTTCAAAACAATATTCACCTTTTAATTAACACAAATTATTAATAAACAAATAATGATGATAGTTTATTGTAATTTATGATTTTTTTCCGTACAGGAAGTGGTTGCGTGGTATTTTATATTTACCTATGTCTACGTGACATGAAATCTTATAGATGCAATATACATAATAAATTATATATACGATATGATTATATATATGCATTATGCGTGACCATTCAAATCAGGAGACTGGACACAGTTATACCAAACTATGTGTCTGTGTGCGATGCGGTATCATAAAATATTCCTTTGAAAAGGATATACCTTTCCCACTTTTGCAAAGGTAGTAAAAATCGAATCTAGGACAAAAAATCCCCGTAACAAAAAACTTTTTTTGTGAAAGATAAAAAACGTATGGCAAATTTTGTGTTAAATTTTCAAACCTTAGGTTTAAACAGAATTTTTTTTATGAATTTCTATATCAAAAAATTTCAAAGTTTCGTTATTTTGTTGAAATTCTAACTTTAAACACTCATTAAAAATAGTGTAGACTTACTCTCAAAATTTTTTATTTTTCCTAACAACAAGTTATGAGGAACCTTGTATACATTTCCAAGTCTTTTGACTAAGCAAAATAAATTTTTTCGATAAAAAAAAAATATACATAATTTCTTATGCCTATTTATAGCTTAAAAAGAGTCAAAATATATTGAAAATTTAAAGGTATATAGAAATTGCTTATATAAACATTTGGTAAAAAATGCATGTATGCATGTACGGTATCAATGCATGCACGGTCATTATTTTTTGTGTTACACCAAAAAACAAAATCGATTTTGTCAAAAATTTGCTTTGCAAAATATATACCCGTTTTTTCTTAATTTTTTTTTTGTTTTTTTTGAAGCGTTTAAAAATTATTTTTAATTATTTTTAGTTTTCCCTAAAAAATCAACTAGATTCACTTAATTCCTACCAAAAAAGATACTGATGAAAAAAAACGAAGCGCTTTTACTGCACCAAAAGGTGTTGACATCAGACACAAAAAAAAATACACTCATCATTTTAAAATCAATACATTCATCGCCTTGTTCAGAATCTAAAAAAATATAAAATTAGAATATTTTAGTTAATAAGTTTGCTTTAAAAAAATGTAACAGTTTGCTTGCGTATGTGAGACACAGCTGACAAAAACGCTCCTATAGCCTATATATTATTTTAATTTTGTCTTATAAGAATAATTCTTTTAGATGAATGTTTACAGTTTGATTGTGTCCTTTTTTTTGGTCATTTTCTAAGGTCATTATTGTTGTAGAAATTCATTTTTTTAGGACATTTTTTGCTATTTTTTAGAGCGTTTTGGAAAAGTTTTAAGGGCTTTTAAATCCGGCCTCTAATTATTATTTTTTATTATATTTGTACATTTTTGATTTAGGTATTATAATATATAAGTACTTTTATAACTAATATATTATATTATACTGTCTTTTATATTTGAATTACGAAGTAGTTGCTTTGGGGATTTTTTTGCCATCGAGGATTTTTTTTCGTGGATTTTTATTCCAGGTATTTTAGAACCAAGGATTTTTTTACGATTACCATAAAAGCAGTCATCCTTACTATAATGTGTAACTGTGTTATTAATTGATTAACATTTCATGTCATCCGCAATGTAAACATTTAAGAAAATTACATATTAATTATACATAATTTACACTTATTATTATAATTATATAGTCCGCAATGTCATTGATCATGTACATAATATCGTGGTTTTAGGTTTTTTTTTTGGAAGCGTTATTAAAAATGTTATAAGACTTTGTGCGTTATAATGACCTCAAATATGTTGATGTATCTTATACTTTTGATCAACGTAGGTAGGTACTTAGAAGGCATTCAAAAGAATAAACAAATATCGGAAATTTGTCTGAAAATCTATGATGAATATTATAAATGTAGGTTATAAATAATATATTATGTTACGGTCAATGACGAAAATAATGATATTTTTGTTAAAGCCCGGCTAATGTCAAAAATTACCTAGTACAATACAAATTTACGTAAGTGACCTGTATAATTAACGTAACCACATAATGGTTAATGTTGTAAACATTGGTATTCTACAATTATTTTGACTTACGTCAATAATTATCATTTTTTCCAACGCCTGTTGGACGTGTAAACTTACATTAAATTTGTATTGAGTATTGCATACGGGTCACAGACACTGTTAGTTTCTAATCCGCACACTTTGGTACATATTATACGAATATTTAAATGACTTATTTAAATGTAATAAGTAATAAGTAATAACCATATTATATCATCGATATTATTCGATAATCAACGATATTAACTAGGAGTCATAAAAGGTGCAATTGCAAACTAAAGTGCAAAACAAACATGCATTTGTCGATCAACAGGAATGTTGTTTAACTCAAAATGTCAGCATGCCATGCGAAAATAATAATAATAATAATATTTAATATTAAAAAAAATAATTATAATTGTTTTTTGCTTTGTTTATTTCTTACAAAATGTAATTGATAAAACGAATGTGTATTTTCATTTTTCAGTCACTTACGTAATTGACTAACTGTCAATGGTTAATAATGTTAATATTCGGTCATTCATTGAGGAAAAATTGTTTTATTTTGTTTTATAATTTACAACAATAAACAACTATCTTGGAAACTGACGTTATATTCCGATTTCCGGTAGATTACGAGATTAACTTTTTTTCCATGTGACATAACTATAGGTACATGGGGACTGAACTGTTTGCACATTGCTTAGTCCCAAACTCCCAAGCACATTGCTTAGTCCCTTACGAGAATAACCTTGCAACTTGGCTACTAACGTTAATGACCGCGGTCACTGACATAAATGTTCAAATTTCGTCATCGGCCGTAATATATATAAATAGGCATATACCTAGCATTATAGAATATAAGTATATACGTAAATATAATTGCGTACCTATATTCGCAGTTCGTACCTATACGGGCTATACGCATCTTTATCATCCATAGTTTATCTAAAACTATTATAACCAAAAACGCAGTGTGTATATATCAATACATGTATATAAACAATGACTATATTGATGAGTTGTAGAATTAGTGTATAACTTATTAACTATTGTACTACCGTTTACCATATACCTATGCTGGCTATGGCCTATGAACAATGCACTATGGCATTATATGTACAAAAATTAAAATATTTTTATTTTATAGCATTTAAATAAAGCAATTTAATTTTAGTTGGTTAAATTGAACAGTCAAATATGATTTATTTATTATGAACTATAATATCTTAATTTATCAGTATACGGACATCTTTATACGAGGCAGTTCTTGTTTTTGTATAGTATAATACTCGTGGACAGTCGTGGTTGCTCGAACATCGAGATTCGAGAAGGCCTAAAATGCTTTTATCAAAACAGTTTCTAAAAAAAAAAATACCTATTATATATTATGTGTAAGAATAAATATTACGTGTGGGTTTGTGTGGGAAGTATAGCTGTATAATTTAATCCTCTACGCATTATTTTATACACGTGACTTTACGACATTCGGTAATCATCATGGTTCATAATTATAATTCAGAGATTTAAAACGAAATATATAGCAATTAACGCGTTAAGACTTAAGATAGTGTATAATGTGCCAAGAACTGGAGCGAAAGATTATTTTTACACTACTGTGGATAGTAAATCTTCGGAAATTGTCAAAAATTACTTCTCCGGCAGACGGCAACTATTATAAGTTCTCCAATAGAAGCAGGTTTGTTCCGAGCTGAAATTTATGTGGAATACAAAAACGGAATATTTTTTCAAACATTTACTGGGCAGACCGCCAACGGAATAAATGGGCAACTGTATATAATTTATTAAAAACATATAGGAAGCGGACGTTTACAATTCGATGTAGGTACGCGTGAAATTCGACTGACGCGAGAAAACTATCATTTGAAAACACATACATTAGTAAAGAAACAATACATCACAACACCCCACGGGATATTTTAATTTTGCAGTATTGCCTAATTTCATAGCGCTTGAGTTCTGAATTCTGACTTAATGGCTCATCGATAATCTAAATTATTAAAAATGTATATTTTAAAATTATTGAACTGTAACCATTATAAAAGTAACCAACTTATTATATCTATTAAAATAATATAATATTATTTTTGAAACGTCATTTGTCTTAAACGAGCGGCTGAAAAATAATAATGAGCACCAAGGACATAGTATACGACGTACGACGTGTACAACGTTTTTGTTTTAAACTGTCATTGCGGTCTATCCGGGCATCGAGAAGCGTACAACGCAAATTAAAAAGTTATGACTGAAAGCCGCGTATTGACGCCGAGCTAAAAATTAAAAAGCTTAAATTCGTCTGTAATTTAGGTATTAAAGAATACTGACTATAGGAAGATATGTTAGGAAAGTATTTAATCTCAGTTTCTTATAGTTTAGAATAATGATTTAGCTTAGCTATCTATACCTATATATAGCCATATAGGTATTTAAAAGAAGAATACTCATATTATGTTTACTTCGCTCGACACTGCTGATTAATAATATATGTCGTTTCTATATACTTTTGACTATTTATTAACTCACGACAATAATTGCCAAATTATTTTTAAACTCGTAGACAACTAGGTATTTGAAATTTGAATATTAATTGTTTTCATAAATCAGAATAATTTTAATTACCTTAAATATTTTATATTAATTGTTCTATTATTGTAAATTGGTAATGCTTAGCCTTGAAATGTATATATATTATGGTTTTTAAATTCCGACTGGTTTAAAAAAATGTCAGCATAATAAAATATTTTGAAATACCTAGGTTATGTCTTAAATGTAAGTTAGTATTTAGTAGCTAGTAAGATACCTCAATTACCTTTACAATTTAACGTTTTTTTTAATGTAATGAACGATGATACTATTGGTTAATGTTTATACACTTATATTAGAGTTATAAACCTACTAAATTATATGGATTATAGGTAGTAGATATAGGTACATAACTACCTAGTACGGTAGTACCTACACTAAAATAGAAAAATACTAATTGGTAAATTTCTTTATTCTATATAGTGCTATATATATAGTATAATAAATACGCATAGTATTTTGTGTTAAATATACCTAACTGTTATTACCTATACAATATATAAAATATTATATATGTATATGTTATATTTGTTTGAATTCGCGTTTAATTTTTTATATTTTAATTAATTTGTCCATTCAGAACATTTATTAGATTTTGTTTAACAATATTATTTATGTGTAATTTAAACATATATTGTATGGTATATTATTATTTAATATAATATATCATACATTGCAAAATTGTTGCATCCCGCATGATAAGATAGTGTTTTGAAGAGTATTTACATAAACACAATTTATTTGGAGTTTGTTAACTTAAATAATTATGACGAAGGAGTTTGCAAGGACGCATTAATCTGAATAAAATTATAATGGAACGTATTCTAACGTAACTATATAGACACAAGTTCGGTGTGTATTCGGGAAGCTATTCAATAATTTTAAGACTAACAATGTGTATGTTTTCCTGGATATGTTACGACTATCTATAATTATCTATTGGTATATTAATATATTTGGGGAAGTAATGCTATCGCGGTTCTCTCCTTGTGTGGTGGTTAAAATAAGTTATATTAATAATAAATTATGCTATTTATAAACAGCTCACATCTGTACTAAATTACTATTTTATCAAATGAATAATATCAACTATATCATTATATATTATATTATGCATTATATACAAAATTGATGTCTGCACAGTGAGTTTACGAGCTTTCAAATGTATATATTTATTGTAACCTGTATAGGTACCCATATTAGTGTATTATACAATATTTTATATTAAAATAATTATAATTAAAAAGGTCGGCAAGTGGGTACCGCTCTGCAGCTGTACAATAGGTAGAGTGTGAAAGAGTGGGTCACTTTCATGGATGTGTGAAATTTGAATTCAATGATATAAATCATTGTAACGAAAAATGATTCTGAGCAAAGATGGTCTGTCAGCCTACATAACTAAGTGTATTTGAAGATATTATTACTATTAAAATAACTATTATAATTTTATTATATTAACAAATAACAATACAGTAGGTCGAATTAATTTTTGAAAAAAACATTGAATTTAAAAATGTAATTGAGGGCGAATGTAAGTTCTTACACGAGACCTAGCAGGTAAGAAAAATACATATGTTAGTTCCTACACGATAAAACGCGGGGTATGTATGTTAGTTCCTATACGACAGAAAAAGCTGCGTATATGTAAGTTCCTACGCGTTAAAAAAAGTTCAAATGTCACTAAGTGGACAAATTATGCTATATATATTATGGATTAGGCTACAAAATAATAAAAATAGGTACATTTTCATAAATAAATAGATGATGATTCTAAAATATAATAAAAATCGCATAATGCATTGATAATACGAGTGTACGGTATAATAAAAATCGTATTAAAAAATGTATTATTTGATTTTTATTATACTGTAAATTGTAATACTGTAAAGTGTATACTATCAATGCATTATGTGATTTTCATTATATTTATTTATTTATTCTATTTATTGATGAAAATGTACCTACCTATTTTTATTATTTTGTCGCCTAATCCATAATATAGATTAGATATACAGTAGACACTTACTGACATTTGAACTTTTTTTGCAGTGTAGGAACTTACATTTATAATTTTTCCGCTGTGTAGGAACTAACATATGCACCTATTTTTACCGTGTAGGAGCTTTACACGCCCCATTTTTATATTCGTGTAGTAATTAACACATCACATTTGTAGGCACTAACGTATGTAATCGTTTACCTGCTAGGTCTCGTGTAAGAATTTACTATTCCCCTTAATTGAGTGTATAAAATATAATGATATACTTGAAAAGTTGCAAGCACAAACGAAAAATTTTTTTAAATTACAATGATACAATAATACGATTATTGATTTTTTTTAATTTCGATAAGTACTACTTATGATTAACCTTGTATTAAATTTTCAAAAATTGTTGATCAATTTATGGTTTTAATCGACATTTCTAAAAAAAAAACATAAAAAATACAAAAATTTAATTTTTCTATAAATAGCTCAAAAACTTCAAAATATTTTTAAAACTATACCATTTGTAGATAATGCCTATGTAAATGCTTAGTGAAAATTTCCAATTTCTAAATTTTTTAGGTTTTGAGTTACCTACAGCAAAAGAAAGAAATCGGTTTTTTCAAAAAGTGGTTTTGAGTAAAAATTCCCGTTTTTTCCTCATTTTTGGTTGGTTTTTCCTGCCTTTTTTGAAAACTACTGAGAAATTTCAACTTTTGACCCTCAAAGAACCAACTAGATGCGATTTTCAACCAAAAGCTAGGGGCGAAGTTGAATATTGAAGAACTTTTACGGTACTACAACGTGATGACAAACACAACATTGTATAATCAATACATTTATCGCTCACTCAGAATCTAAAACACACATCATTGTAAAATCAATACATTCCTCGCTCCGCTTAGAATCTAAAATAAAGTAGTACAACATATGTATTATCTACAATTATTTCTATAATTATAATCTGATCCTGTAAAATTAAATGGGTTCTTCAATTCAATTGGATTAGGGTCATACCAGGAATATAATTAGTATAGTTAGTCATTATTAGTATACTTAGACATGGGTAGGAAATATTCAAACGACGGGAAACTTATAAAATTGTTGTAGAGAACTAGAGAAGCAACGTATTTCTGTAATAACTAATAACTAATAATAACTATAGACGTTAATACGTTATATCTATAAGTACATAAGACTATAACCATAACAGCTAGGTAGCAGACTGCATATTACATTCGTACATAGGGACGTTGGAGTCATGCGGCCATATGCCAACAGCCAACAGGGCAATGTTTACAAAGTACCTCAATAGAAATGATACTGGTAAGTGATAATAATACAAATAATAATAATATACAAATATATTTGTAATAAAAAATAATGCAATTTTGTAAACATTGACCTGTTGGCATATGGCTGCCAATTTCAGTTTATTCTGTATTCGGCTATCTATAGTTGTTTTTTATGTCTATGGTTATAAATTTAATAGTTATCAGTTATAGGTACTTGTAATCATGTTACGTTACTGTACAATTAAAAGTAATATTTTAGCCTTGTAAACTCGAATAATGTTTTTTTAAGGATACAAATAACATACATTATAATATTTTTATGAGTTAAATATGATTATATTATGCATTCTCAAATTATGTATAGAATATATTATATATACCATATTTACATAAAAGTCAACAAAATTGAATAAATATATATAAATATTTTTAAATTAAATTAATTAATTGCGTCAAAATATTTAATGTTGACACAATGTTAACAAATATTTCAAATGTGCTAACATAAATTAAGAGTGATTTTCAATAATTGACGGACAATTTTATAATTTTTTAATTGAGTTGTTTAATTTTGTATTATAAATGTACTAGTGCTTTATGTTGCTATTAGATTATTAATTGCCTATACCTAAGTCCTACTTTCTTTATTAGTTTATTAAATATATTTTAGCTATGTAAGATTTGCTTATATGTCAATAATTATTGTGTATAGGTACTTGACATAGGCGCAATTTCAGCCAAATTGCGCCTATGATACTTGATTATTAAAAGGAATAATAATTTTCCAGTAAGTATATGTAGTAGATACAATATAATATTATAGTTGGCTACTTTATTTCAGATTTGAAAATAATATAATGGAAACAATGGAATATTTAAATAATAATGTTGAATGGTTTATTTGTAAATATGCGTTATTGTAAATCGTAATATTACTAATTAGTAATTACCAATTAATATTATTTTTACCTCATATCTATTATTAATTATTATTACAATTATATATTATCAAATGTTTAGTATATATTTTTTATATACGACTCAACTTACAAAAGCAGTATACTAGGTATATCATGTATATAGAATACACTATACAGTATACACCTTTAATAAAATATAGTCTGTAGGTAGGTACGTAATATACTAATATGTGTTTTGTGTACACATAATTATAATTTAAATTCACTGACACTGCCATATATATGATGTAATAAATAATAATTATACATTATATTATACACGCTATATACATTTACAAAATAGCAAATTAAAGAAAGACAAAAAAACCCTACCTTTACCAATTATTATAATATATTATGTGTCATTTCATCAAACACAATATTAAGTATCAACAAAGACTAGTAGTATTTATGTTCAGTTCTTATTTCAGTAGGAGGCTACTCAACATTTTCTACAAACTAAGGTTTAACCATCGACTATTTATGAAATAAATATTATTATATTACAAAAAAGGGTATAGCATACCTTATATTATTATAAATTTATAACCCTATAATACTATAGGTACTAGCCCATAGCAAAGTGTGTATAATGAATAATGTTTACATGCCCACTGAGTTCATACGTGCGGTGTAAAGTACACCGTGTATTCCTCTGTCCAGCAATCATAAGTTGTAAAATAATAAAGTAAATTTAAAATGTAGGCTCTGTATTGTATGTTTGTTTTGTATACCTATATTGTATAGTATCTTATCATAATTTTTATAAAGCTGAAAATAAATTTTATTTTATTTAACAAACACGTTTATAAACAATTATTGTAGATTCAGATTACAGATATTTGATAACATTTTTATTTTTTTAATGAATTAACATATATTAGGTATACTAGGTATGCCATGTCATCATATAATATTAATTAGATTAATCGTATATACTTAACTGATATACCTAATTTATATAATACATACATTGTATCTGATTTGATATCTCTATAGTCTATAATAACAATTTTTCGGTCACACGAAAATCACGCACGGACACCTCATGGCGAAGACAGATCCACCCTTATGCCCAACATGCAACACAAACTTCTCCATCAAACACATCATTATCCACTGCCCAAATTTCAACGAAGCCAGAAAAGAGCTCAACATTCCGGATAACCTGTACGAGGCAATTGGTCCATTTTGGCATTTTCAGACTCAAATAATATTATCTCATACTTACAAAAAATTGGATTATATAACAAAATTTAACTATCTAATGTAAAAATTTACTCTGTAAGCTAATAACCTATGCCGTTGATGCTTAACCAATAAATAAAAAAAAAAAATAAATAACAATTTCAACAACTTTTGTTCAAATCGGTCTATAAGCTAAAAACATAACGACATGGCCTTTTGTTGTACAGTTTAATACTGTTAGCGACTACCAATATTAATGGACAATTAATAGTAAAAATTAAATTAATAAAAAAAATAAATTATATAAATTTCATTTTGTGTTACAACTTTGTTAGAGAGGTTTCATATAATTTTGATGTTTTTCTGTATTATATTTTGATAAACTGTAATCGAATAAGTATTAAAGATAGTTTTATATTTAGATTATAAAGTTAAAAATGTGTACATAACATTTTTTTTACGATAAATTTTGATGATGGCGGTCTGCATAGTTCACTCTTCAATATATTTGGCCCAGTTAATACTTTGAGTTTGACATGCCTGATCTAGTAGTTTCTTAAATTATTCGTTAATGAAAAACTAATTTTACATTTATTTATATATATATATAAATATATATATATATTTATTCATGTATAAATATATATATATATATATATATATATATTTATGTATCTCAGGGCCCAGTTTATGTATATAACATTTTACATTTAAACTACATAAAAAACGGCTCTTTAATATAGTTACATAATTTTAGCATGTGTGCACTATACACTAATGGTATACATGGCTATCTTATAATTTTATTCTTCTAAATATCATAGTTACGCCAACGCAAATAATAACTTTATTTAGGTAACGTTCACATTGTTTATTTCAAGTGCGCGTTGTTACTATTTATATTTTATACAATAAAACTAAATTATGAACGGTTTTTATTTTTTTAAATAGTTCTTTCGTTGAAGGGCTCGGCCTCTACTTGGTATTTTAAGAGGCACAGTTTTAATTTGTTGTTTCTAATGTGGGGTCATCATATTAGTTTATGCACTTCTTATATTGCCATTTGCCACTTGTCAGCCAGGTTAATGTTATTTTATGTAGTCAAGCCGACTTATTAGGTATTATTTAATACAATGTGCCAATGTGGTATTGTGATGAATGTATAGATATGAAAAAGATTAACTCTTAATAATATTTAGTATTTACATACCTATAAAGTACATGAAGTTCTATAGGTACCTAAGGTAATATAAAAATTAATTATTCTGTAAGTAATTTAAATATATTTATATAAAACTATAATAAGATAATAAGTATTGGTGTAAAAGAATATTTAATTAATTTATTAAATAATCTTATATCGTAATTTTGAAACTTAATACCAATTAATATTTTATATTTTTATATCAAAAAAGGGACTCACGTCCCACATCGTGTAAATTAATATTAACTGGAAGTTGTTAGTAAATGTTGAAGTATAATACACAATTATACTTAAACAGTTAAACATAATTATACAATTATACTGTGATGTGCACAGAGAAAATAAGTATTTCATTCTCTTAGTTTAATTGTTATTGTATTTTATTTAGTTTAACTAGGTTTTAAAAAATACTGTATTTTTATTGAATTACTTTTATTATTTAGGTAAACTAGACGATAAGAAAATTTAAAAAAAACCAAATCGAATTATTTTATATTTAATTAGTCATGACTCACCGCTCACCAGTATGCATGTAGGAAAAAAAGCCACGGGAAATTAAGTAAACAAAAAAACGAACTCTTTTATTTATAAAAGTTAATTATATTAAGTTTTAACGGTTATATTATTAATTTTATAGTGATAGTTATCTATATTTTTTTATTTTTGTAACCCAGAATAATGGGTATATATTAATTAACTACTAATGAAAAATAGTATGAGTAGTGAATAACTAAAAAAGTATCAAAAAAGCTTTAAGTTTTTTCTTTATTATTTTAATAAAAGTTTAAGACAATTTTTAACCGTGGTAGCACACACAATAAGTTTTTTTGATTTATTTTATTTAAATATTCTGAATAACCTTATGTACTACTTACCTATAGGCTATATTACCATTATATTATTGTGTATTACCTACCAATTTCTTGACACTTTAACTTAATTAGTTAGTAAAATAATAGATAAATAGACATAAAAAAGAGATCAAATTATAATTTCTACGCAATATTAATTAAAAATGTTGTATAGGTAGGTACATGATAGATTGTTTAAACATTTTAATAACAGTATGAGTGTATCTGCAGTATTTAAAATTAAAACTAAAATGTTCTGTGGATTTTTTCCGGTTACCCACCAGTATATAGATGAGTATTATATATGATGTATATTTTAGGTGTCCTGTACCGATATTACCTAATAATTAATTATTCGAAGTCAACTTTTTGGACTAACGCTTAACCGCGTGGGTCAGTGAAAATATAATAAGTCCAGTATGAAGTTTTAAACCAGTGATTGTCACTTTTTCGTGTTATGGTAAACTTAGCCAACTTAGGTAGTTCATATAATAATTAGTAGTTTGGTATACACCCGAGTGGGTAACCACTACATTTCCGTTGGTTAGTCTTCAAAAAGGTCGTTTTTTCAATGTCTATGTCCGTTATTTCCGTCGCGTGGTCCTATTTTCGATTTAATTGCATTCGCGTAGCTGTCCGCGAGCTAAGAGCTAGTATCATTATAACTATCTTTATAATCAATGCAATACAATAAACTGTATAATATACTACCTATTAACAAGGGCCCTTACCATTCACCAGGATGTAAGGGGTAAAGTATGAAAAATAAATTTTGTTGTTGTTTTGTTTTAGATAAAAAAACTGTTTTTTAATAATTATTGCAATAGTAATACTGTACGCAGTGCGTGTCAGGTAACATGCAAGTACCTATTATAATAAAAGAGATTGAAAATTATTTAACCATAATAAAATATGTATCTACTATTATATTTAAAACTGATAAAATTTTGTTGGTTCATATTAAGTTTTTTTTCTTATAAATTGATTTGGTGACCCTCTCCTAGATTTTGATAGGATTTTCACGCCCTTGACTAGTAATGATGTGCAGACGTGCAGTCTGACAATATTCCTGCGAGACTAGTCTTGACCACGGTTATCTACTTTGACATCTTGTACTTAGAAAGCTTATCATCACCATTCATCTCCTGTCCTACAAAATGCATCACCTATAATGATTTACGAGCCGGGATGGGTGACAAATGATAATGTACCTATAATAAGGCTATAGGTCTATTATAGGGGTATACTCTTACCTAAGACACACATAAACCTATCCTTACTTTTATAATATTATTCACAGGTTCTTTGAAAAAATATATAATTTGAAATTTCACACTTTCATACGTCTCTACGACTGTTATTTAGTATTTATTGTGAATTCATAATGTGTGATGTATATTATGTGTTGCGTAGGTACTTGTGTGCACAGATATAGATAATATATATTATAGAAACTTATAAACATTAGTGATATTATCATGATATAAAATAATACACTTTTAGTACTACAAATTGTAAACCTATGTGGCTATAAACTATATACCTACCTATTATATAAATATGAAGTAGGTTTATTATTGTGAATTATCGTCACTTTGTAATATTTGTTTAGATCCTATAATAGGTACTAGTCATAATTTCGTTATAAGCTTTAGCTGCAGTAAAACTAAAAGTTGTTGCCTGCTGCCTGCTTACAAGCTTCAAATTATACCTACTCAGACAGTACATCTATTTAGGTACAAACCACTCGTTATGCTTGCAATAATATTCAATTATTTCTTCACTAGGACCTTTTGTCAAGATCGGTTACCACTTACCAATATTATACAGGGTGTCCCAGGTCTATTTGACTAATGCAATAACTATTTTCTATTCAATATTTTTAAGTTTTTTTTTTTTGTAATGATTTGTAGAGCTCTGCGCTATAATTTGTATATCTTATATTTTATTTTATTTTTTTACAACAAAAATAAATAATTTAAATTTTGTATTTAATATTTTTCTAATAATCCAAGATAGCTATTTCATAAATAAGTATTTAAAAACCATTTTAGCGTTTAAAACTTTTAATTTGGTTAAGTCGTTAATTTCTAAACAATTTTCAAAGTGTGTTAAAATTCAAAATTATTTCTTGCTAATCACTGTTACTGCTGTAAAAGTTATTGCATTAGTCAAATAGACCTCGGACACCCTGTATATGTATGTATGGTTGGTGTCTGGAACTACCGATTTGAAGATTGGTACTTACTCCAATATTGTGTAGGTATCGGTAGTCGGTACTCTAAATACTCCTGGGGGGGGGGGGAGGACATGCAGAAAAATTGAATTAAAGAATAAAAATCATCGAAAAAAAATCCGTCTAACCTGAGAAAAAAAATCGCCAGAATACGATATTACTCACAACCACTTGAAAATGATTGAATAAATATTTTTTAAACGCTAATAATTACAACATTATTAATATTTAATTACACATATATAATAGGTAGGTCGTAGGTATGTTAAAATTTAATTTAAAATATCATATTTAAATAATGCATAGTAATAAAAAAACTGTAACCAAAAAAATCCAACAACCCCGGAATTACGACTATGGATTTTTGATTGTAAATACGTATACACATATATAGTCTTATAGGTACAATGTAGTCATGGCCAGTGATGTTCCCATTATTTTTTATGAGAGTATACTATGCCGAAGAACGCCAAAATATAGTTATTTCATTTTTTTATACGATAAAAGTGGTGGAGATAGGTTTAATTAATAAAATCAAATCAAAAAAATTACTATTATATTTTTAATTTATCAAAACAAAATTATAAAAATGAATTATTTAAATAAATTGACAAAAAATTGTTTTCTCAACGATTATTTGCCGACGTATTGGTCAACTGCTCATTGTTACCGTCGTTATTGAGCGTCGCGCAACGGATGAGTAAAAACATACTATACTTTAAATTTAAAAAAAAAAATTATGTATTTTTTCTTTTTGTATGGTTTGTTTGAGAGTAGGTATACGTATAGTATAACCATGATATTTTAGAAAAAGCTTGAGAGTTTACGGCGTATATGTAGTATACCCTATGGGAACACTACTGGTCATGGCGTATACCAGATAAAATAAATGATATATGATACATCATACATGATACATATATAAATTGGGTAGGGTGCGTGAACTCGGCGGAAGACATGTAACCGCATTACGATCGGCTCAAAAAACGAAGCGTTCACGCGTTTGACGCCAAAATGTTGTCTGTACAATCGTGGTCTTCAATACATATATACATTTTAATCTAAGTATCAATGTAAAATCGACGACCAATCTAAAATACCACGACGATAAACGTGAATTCCATACACGTAGGCTCCCTCGTTCTTTACCACCCCTTTTTAGGGAATTTCGACATAAGTTATATATATTGTATATATGTAATAATAACGTCCGTGAAGATATACAATGATACATCTTTAATCGTGGTAGGCGGTAGCAGGTAGGTCGCATGGTCGCATAGGTAGGTATTACCATTACCGTATGTCTGTATGTATATAGTGTAGATAATAGATATACTAAATCGGTAAATTCCACAGTTTTTGCCCGGTATTTACGGTGGTGATTTAAGTCGTACCTATATATCTATACGGTCTTTTGACCGCTGTTGATCTCCCGCACCGTCGGTCGGTGCGACATTGCGGTGACGTCACCACCAACAACTGACGCTGACAATCCGAGGAGGTCGTCCAGGAGATGGCAAATTTTTTTGAATACGACAGACGACAGTCCCCTGTGTATTGACATATTTTATTAAAACATCGATTATCGTACAACGTTGATACTTTAAAAGTAAACATCGATGTTCATAGGAAAAAAAAATAGTTGTGTAAGAACCTCAAAACATGCTTCCTGCTAATGTTTTAGAACTCAACTATCTATAGTTTAGATGCATATTTAAAAATAAGTATAAAATCACTTAATATCAATATATTAAAGAACAAACAAAATATAATATTTAAAACGTAATTAATTCATTGTTTATAATGACTTTATAATGTATCACAATATCACATTATATTGTAACCGTCTGCCGTCTGGACGTACCTTTCGCGGGGTCGTCGTCTTGCGGTGCGGTACAGTTGATCGGTAGAGTGTACCATGTACGACATGGTAATGGTTCCTAACGCGCACGCGATTATCATCAGTCTTTGGCACACCTAGTTCGTGGCACGGCCGTCAGGTGGCGGCACTGGACCGGCGGGCGGGAAACCATACGCACTGCCGCCGCCGTCGCCGCCCGTACGCACGTCCGAACACCGATCTCTCCACTCGGCGGAGTCGCGCACACACCGGATTCGCCGACACCGTAACTCGACGTCGTATCATCCGATCGTTGTCAGTCGTCTTTGCTGTTAGTAGTTGTTACGCTGTTTTAGTCGTACGAACTTGGCCCTCTCGTGGGTACTGGGTCGTGAGTGGTCCGGTCCGCTGTCGCTATAAAGTGGCTACTGGCTATAGTCGCAACTGGTGCGGTGGGCGTGCGTGCGCGGCTTTTTCTTTCCGCTGATTAACTCCTCGCCCGATTTACGGCCCGTGTTGTAGTGCTTAATAGTTAATATTATCTATATTGTAGACGTGTGTGTGTGTGTGTGTGTGTGCGCGTGCGATCGCGTTGTTAGTCGTTACTCGTTTGTGCGCGCGCGTGTGTGTTAGTGTGTGTGTGTGCGCGCGCGGTGCGTTTTCTCCTCGGCACGACCGACCGCGGCGACTCGCGCGATGTGCAGTTTTTGTACACTCGTACGTGCGGATTAGTCTGTTCCAATTATTACGATTGGTGATCCGTCGGCACCGTCGTCCGAGCTGGTGACTGTTGTAGTGAATGTACTGGTGTCCCCACTTTTCGTCTTCGTCAGAGGTGAGTTCGAGTTGTATACGGTTTAATTTTTTCTCGTCGATGCCGTTTTTTGGGCCCTGTTGTACGCGCAGCTGCTGCGTCGGCCGACAACCGAGTCCGGTCGGCGTCGCAATGGGGGCGCGCGTATTGTGTGTACGTTTAGTACGCCTAGTCCGCCGACGATTCCGCAGTTCCGCGGTCCTTGTTCTTTGTACGGGTCTCCCGGGTGGTGTCTTAGGAGTTGGGTCACAGTTATGGTGCACCATATCACATATAAGTACGATACAGCTGGGTCATCTACAGTACAAAATGCGCAATGGCTCGCACCATCGCCGTCGCCCACCCTAAATTTCCCCAAAAGATATGACGTTGTGTAGTGTGAACACAAACATGATAAACATTCCTTTATTGTAAACCATATTATTTAGGCACTGTTATGGACCTTATTGATCCGTTTTAATCTAATGTTTTTGAATGTACATTATGAAAAGCTCAAAGTCTACCCGTATTATTTTTGATACAACCTAATCATCCGATATGGTCACTATCAGTTATTTCTTATTTGTGATTAAAATGGTTAGGTAATTACAAACTTATATATTATATATTTAAAGCAATTGTAATTTGTAATACCTATTTATTCGATCTACGTATAGATATTGATTTGGAGAGATATACGTGTCTTCTATAGAACCTGACTAGATAGTATTACGTTGTTTAAGTATAGGTAGTATAACTGCTTTTTACAGAATACTACTCTGGAATCCTTATTACCTATTTATTGTCTTGCTTTCAAAACTGTATATTATGAATAAACTAAAAAGTTAAAATATTTATCTTCATTAAATAGGTACCTACTGTGCGTGATAACTTTAAATTTTCCATATTAATATTAATTGTTAAATTTAATATTTAAATTGTCTATGATTATTATTTAACATTTTATCACACATGGATCTATTAGGCATTATAATTCTTAACATACAGAATTAATTTGTCAATGTGACTTCAATATTCTGTTTTATGTATTAAAAATAAAAATAAATAATAAAATAATTAAGTAAATTGTCTCAACAATAATCAGTATGACCTACCTCCATGTTTAAAATAGCTAATAAACACATTTTATAGCTAGTTAAAAAACTGATTGTCTGTAACTTTTATACTGATACCTAAATATAATTTTATACTTATAGAGGTAACACTAATTTATAGATAGTTAAGTCATAGTTAGATAATATATATATTGTAGGTATATACATAATTTACTATAACATATTTTAATATGATTCAAATATGAGAAGCCAGCTCCTTATTTGCCACATCTTTATGTGAGAAATGTTGACAAAATTTGTTGAAAATCAATTAACACAACAAATAAATGGTTTATAGTTGGTTCCTTGGACAATAAATTAATTTCGATGTACCTACTTGATTTAATTTGTAAATGTGTTAATATTAATGTATGTTTAATTTGAATGTTTACCACTAAATGGTTAAAGAATGGCAGAAAGGTCATCATATATGTCATGATATCAATAAAAATGTAATCTACCTACCTACCTATTATATTCATCATTAATAAATGATGGCTGTGTCGGGGCAGTTATAGAAAACTAGTTATTGGTTTGAACCTGAAAATAAAAGATGTATAAATAGGTACCTATTTACTTAGTTTAAATTAATAGTAAAATGTTTATATTTTTTTGCGCATCATAAAATGTATAATAGTCATCATTGCCTCAGTTGAATTTCATAATTAGGCTTGTAATTCGGTTATTAATCAAATCAGTTAACGAGTTTTATTTATTTATGTATGTTTAGTTTACTGTTTAAGAACTGAATCTAATCTGATAAAAAAAATGAAAAATACAATTATTAATTATAGGTAGGTTTTAGAGCAAGGTACTTAAAATATAATTTAACAGATATTGGTAATTTAATGTAATTTATAAGTCGGTTCACCTATTAATTTGAGATAGGTCTAATGTCTATTGTTGCTTTGTCATAAGCTAAACAAATTTTATTGCCGTGTAAGTATACTTATAATTATTCAGGACATTATTGTAAATTGCAATAGTTATTCTATTTTTCTTTAGTGCTTAAATGATTTAATATTATTCAGGATATTATACAAGTAATACAATTATAATTTAATCTGTCTCTACCTATCTCTATTTCTACCTATTAAGTATTAACCATATGTTTCTATAGTTAATATTATATCTAATATTTTGTACTTAAATAATATCAATAAGTAAGTGCTTAATATTTTATTTTAGGGAAATAAATATGTATAGGTAGGTACTTTAAATTTTAACTTGTATTATATCAGGTGCATTTAGCCAATATTAATTAATGTTCAACCCGATGTTCAATAAGTATTGAACAATTTGAGATTAAAACTAGGTACCTTTGTAGTTCTTATAAACTTGGTAAGACGATATAATTTATACAGCTTGTAATGTGGTGATAACAGACGAGTTCACTACATTGTTAATCGGTTTATTTATTACCTATCTATTGTGATTTGTGTATTGGAATACACATTTGTCATTTCAGTTAAGAATTTACTTAGCTATTAGTTACCTATACCTTTTACCTACGTTAACCCTCAATTTTCAGTATTTATAAGCCCTTGTACTTAAAATGTTATAATACTTAAGAACATTCTGAATATTGAAATAATAATAATATTTTCCTAAGGTAGAATTGAGGTTATTGTACTTTTTTTATCATTGATTCTTTAATAAAATTTAAAATACCTAATTTTTACTAATTTTGTTTGCGTTTAACAGATCCTTGATATGTACACCTATATTATTTTAAAATAAACATGTATCTCATTAAAAAAATGTTAAATGTAGTATAGGTAAGTACATCACATGTATGTACATAACCCGAGACGGCGAGACATAACCATATATCATTTAGAAACGGCAAAAATGAAGAGGTTAATTATTTTCAAAATAACCCATGTTAGCTACTAGTACTAAAGTACAAACAAATTCACATTTGACTAATTAAATTTTCTTCATCCAAATAAGTATTTTCAGTACTAAGTAGTTGACTCAGTACTAGTGCTGAGTCATATTTTATGTTTATTGTTATTTATGACGATATGTTAATTGGAAGTAGACATTTCTAATATTTTTCTTTCTCTCAATATTTGTTCATCTTCAAATCAAACAAATTCATTGTTAACAACATGTTTTTGACATGCCTCATTCACTTTTTAATAGGACGTTATACACTCGCATGATTTGTCTCCATTTTACAGATGTAGAACATCAACTTTGAGTTCAGAATCCATTTTTTTGTCGTTCATTGAACTGACATTTAAAAGATTTTCCATTACAAAGAGATTAAAACTGACCTATTATCAAATTTATTAGTAAATTTTTGAAATGCATAAAGGGTGAATATAATATTGTTAATAATAATATTTTTTATGTTTTAATGATACATATTATAATAATATTTTAATGATATAATAATTTAAGTGTCTTAATGATACATACATATAACATTGTAAGTATATATTGTAATGTATTTTATACAAATATTTAACAAAATATAAGTCATCAATGATATAAATTTAAGAAATGGGTAACTCCTAAGTTTTGATTATTTTGATGGAAGTCTAAAAATTAAACCTTTTCGCGAAGCGACAACCGCTTACGTTTTAACTCATCGCGTCTAAACCCGTATAAACTAACTAACAAAATTCCCAGAATATTGGCAGTCAAGACATTAATATTTTCGTCATAATAGTAGTTATACGGCATAATCCTATGGTGACGGAGTGGCCGAGCGGACTAAGGCGGGGTGTAACACCATTGCGCCCGGCTTACGAGTACCTTTTTCAATTCAAAAAAGGCAACACGATTGCGCTCGACCAATTAGCACTATCGCGCCCGTCTTACCTTTTTTACCTGCATAAAATGCAACACTATTGCGCTCCAATATATTATAAAGATATATTTGTCCCGTATATGTTATAAACTTATAATATATATTATATATATAATATATATACTATAACAATTTTCTAGTACACTATTTAAAAATAATTTACCTTTCCAATTTTACAGGCTTAGGACTAAAAAAAAATTTAATTTTTGGCTTGGATAAAAATTTCGAATTACATTTTTTTTTTTAATAATAATAATAATAATTAGAAATAATTTCTAATTGTAGGCTTGGTTAAAAATGTAATTCGAAATTTTTGACCAAGCCAAAAATTAAATTTTTTTTTAGTCCTAACCCTGTAAAATTGGAAAGGAAAATTATTTTTAAATAGTGTAGGTACTAGACAATTGTTAGATTAATTATATATAACATATACGAGACAAATATATCTATATAATATATTGGAGCGCAATCGTGTTGCATTTTAGGGCCGTAACACGTTTGGGTACAGTAGACCCTAAACGCAACACGTTTGGGTACAAATGAATACACCGTTTGGGTACACCATATCTCTAGAAAAATAACACGTTTGGGTACATAGGTTAGGTGGTTTGGATCCGGTGCAGATGCGTACGCCTCATTTGCGTACAGCCTATTTTTAGTTACAAATTTTCTCACTTGCACACATAAAAACAAATAAAATCACATAAAATCCATTCAAATATACATGTATTTTATACATTTGAAGAAAATATTTTGGTGCATACAAAAAAGTTCCATCGGCAAAAACATGCTTTGAACTATTTAAAAGAGACAGTAGCATATTTTGTAAAAATAGGTACACTACTCTCCCAAACCAAAAATGGTTCATTGTTTGAAACTAAATCTTTTTTATTTTGAAAAATCATAGGCTTTGCTTCGAATAAAGATTTTGGTATTTTAGGAAATATTTTACCTATTGGCAATTAGCGTATGTACCCAAACGTGCTATGTGTTTGTGTACCCAAACGTGTTCTACATTTACAGGTAAAAATAATGTAATGTACCCAAACGTGCTTCGCCCCATTTCAGGCAGGTAATAAAGGTAAGCCGGGCGCAATCGTGTTGCACCTCTAAGACGTCGGTCCTAACGAGCACCATCGCCGGTTCGAATCCCGGAAACGGGTGGCGTCGCTATCTGGGCAGGCAACTGCCTAGGCTGCGAGACCGCCATGCCCCAACCGGGCATGCCAGAAACCTACGGGTGCCCAATTCAAAATTCTGCCAAATAGGCATTCGAACTAGGCTTTCGAGCCTACTCCCGGCAAAAGCGCCATACGAAAAAAAAAAATTAATGTTTGGATATAGTATTGAATGATGTGTTTGTTTATTTTGTCTGTCCATCACCTTTTGGGGCAGTAAAAATGATTCAAATTTTTATTTCAGCGTCTTTTCGGGTAGAAAATTTAGTTGGTGCTAAGGGTGGGTCAAAAGTAAAAATGTCCAAGTAGTTTTCAGAAGCATCGGGAAAAACCAAAATAAATTTCAGAAAAAACGGTGATTTCTACAAAATTGATTTAGTGTTTTTGTGTAACTCAAAAAATAATAACCGTAGGTAGATAATTAAAACTTTCACCAAATGTTTTTATGACCATTTTTCATATCTGATATAATTTTCAAAATATTTTCTCTGTTTTTGAACTATTTAAAAGCATGAGAAATGTTCGATTTTTTTTTTATTAATTGTCGATAGTAATTTTTTACTCAGTTATAAAACTTGGAAATTTAATACTAGGTTTCTCATTAGTTATTAAGTGTGGAAAAAAAATTGAGCGTAGTAGTCCATATTAATTTTGTATGATTATTATTATTAATTTTGTATTATTATTGATTATCTGATAGATTTTTGATAATTTTGTCTAAATCATGAAAATTTGAAAATTACTTTGAGTTTATAACAATTTTTCTTTTTATATCTAAGATTTTAAAATTTATTATAATATTCCTCATATGCTTTTCTACCCTTAACAAACTAAAACAAGTTTACTAGAAAGTCAATTCAATTTTTTATGAGCGTTTAGAAGTTCAAATTTGTTTGACGATTTTCTTATTTTATTGTAATTAAAATTTTTTTTTTAAATTTTCGATAAAATCGTTTTTTGTATACAATGGATATATATCATTAAATTCAAATTTAACACATCCATAACAGTGACCCACACAACACCTTATGTACAGCAGAGCGGTATCCACTTAGCCCAACTTTTTTCAATCTGTATCTACTTTTGGAACTGTTATTGGAAAATAGGTAAAATAAAAAATAGATGTTTTTTACAATCCAAAAAGTCCAATTTTGTTACTGCTTATAAAAAATTAATTGTATTAGTCTGACAAATGTTATTCAGTCGTCGTCTTTCCGTATAGTGTAATATATTAAAAATACGTAACACATATTTCTTATAAATATATCATTTTTTATTTTACTAAATTTTTTTTCATTTATTTAGATTTTAGGGTTTTATACGTTATACTAATTATAAAAAATATTTTTCCATAAAAATAATTACGAAAATGGTTTTATCCGGGGTTTTATCAATATCTGAATATTTGCTTAAAATTAAATGTATAATTAGATAAATGTTTCGGATTAATTTTTCGCTCAAATTTATCAGTTATTTTACTAATTCTGCACATTTAAATTTATCAAGATAATTTAAAAATATGTAAAGTGAACAAGTTTAGAATTTTGACGTTGTAACCTCGTTCTTTAGTATTTTTCAAATCACGACTAAACACTTAAATTTGAATTGGCTTATTTATATGGGATGAGTAATGTATACTCAATATATTCCGTAGTTTTTCGTAATTTATGAAATCTTCGAAACAAAATGGTTTGTTTGTAGTAACAATTTTCGCAATTAAACATTTTTTCCTAATTTAACGCATACAAATTATACGAATATATTATTTCATAATACTTAAGTATCACAGTAAACTAATTATTTTTATTTATTCTTTGTGAAGGTAATGGGTCCTACTAAACATGTAGCTTAAATATATCAAATTTAATTTGAGTATCTATGCATAAATGTACATATACAAATGTATACCTAATTAGTAATTACTATAAATAATTTATATAAAAACTGTGCACTGTTCCGTTTGGCTATTGTCTATTGAAGAATTCTTTTTAAGACTATATGTTTGTTGATTTAAATAAAATAAATTTTAGTATTGATAAAATTAAAATTAGACGTTAGAAGTAATATAGAGGCAATAAGAGAGAAAAATTCTGATATTGTTAAAATTTTCATTTCACTCACATTTATTTTAAAAATGGCGAGAAAAAATTTGTATCTATTATCTATATTTGTGTTCTAACATAATTATATATATATATAAACAATAACTTATGAGCCAAATATTCATTGTTCTGTATTTTTTTTTAAAAGTAAAAAATGTAATTTAAACTGTATTAATAATAAATACTTAACAAGGTACGTATCTAAAAGTGTGAACATTATAATATTATAGGTATAACATAGAATATATTTTATGGTTTATATAAGCCACTAAACCAATAAGTAATTAACAAATAAAATGTCTACAGTCATTCAACTTTTATCGAGATTTAACAACTTAAAAATATATGTATATGAAAGACTAGATTTATTAAAATATATAACATCGTCATTAATGAAATATTTAAATAACTGTCCTCGTTTGATCGATGAACTAAATATTTTTAATTGAATTTTCTTTTGTTTATTTGTCACCGAACGCCACATTATAAATTATCTGGATTCAATTATATTTTCATTTAATATTTTAATGTATAGACTTTACTATTGAACATTATAGAAATTCTATATATTTTCTTCAACCTTATTGCTAAATACTACCAGTAATACAATAATATTTATCAAAGTTTATCTAAAATTCAGTTATTCACTTCCGATACACTGTACGCTCGGTTTAAACCTCCTATAATTTGTTAATAAAATATACAGAATGATTCTTTCACAGAAGAAAATAGTCACCATAAGTCCATAAATAAATCAAATATTATATTTATTATAAATATCAATATGTATTTATTTTATAATTTTAAGCTTAGATCATATTATACAATGGCTACAGCGTATTATTTTATTGCCGATATTAGGGACGAGTCTCTGTATTATGTGTTAGATATGCACATGCGCGATGAAACTCGACGCATAATTAACCATAGGTCGTAAACCTCAAAGATATTAAATTAATATATTATTAATTATTTCATTAATTGATATCAAAATCCAAAATATAACAATATGATTTGCATCGCGCATTCGCATATCGAACACCTAATACAGAGACTTTAGGCTATAATATCAGCAACATTTATTTGTATTGATATAATACGCTGTGGCTCCCTTCCATTGTATATTATCTAAGATTTAAAGTCGTAACTAAACAATATTTTTGATAAAAAAAATTTGATATTTTTTTATTCTAATGGGTTTTACTTTTTTTATGACAACATACTTTTTAATTTAATGTTCCGAAGCAGAGTATTTTGATGTAAATCAAAATTTAGACGAGTAGTTAGTGAGTTAGTTATAAGTTTTTTAAGTTTTGATCAGCTGATTAGTGAATCATAATAATTTTGCTTGGGTATCCTAGAAGATTTAACTACTCGTCGAAAATTACATTTTTATGTATCAAAGTACTTAAAAAAATAGTGTGGTTTGGAATAATTAATTAAAAATGTTAGTCATTATAAAAGTAAAACTTTTACTTTATTAAAATTTATATTGGTGACAATCAATATCCCCGAAAATGTCGATATTATGCGATAGGTACCTATTATACATAATATATATGAAATAATCTTTAAAAAGACTGACAAAAAGTTTTCCACAGGCGTTTTCTCTAGTTCATTGAACATATGAAAACAAATTTACAAATCCATAGGTTATTTACATATGCACATCTGCCAAAATATTGCTACTGTAATTATAAATAAAATCCCTGAATCGTTTCATTATGTGAACGTTTGGTATTTTGTTAAAGAATTAAGAACTAATGAAATTACGATTTGTTTTCTTAATAATATACTTTATAAACTCGTTCTGAATGACCCATTTTTAAAGTTTTATCAGAGGGCAGCAGACGGATCGATGTACAACTATCTTTATGTGCATACACATCGGGATGTTCTGAATTGAAGTGGTTTGCACGATTTGTGTGAAAAAATTCCAACATAAAATTAAGACATATTTTTTTTAAATAGGCACTTTTTTTTATCAATTTTAAACAATAGCTCATTGGCCTACATTAAATAAGTGCTTATTAGTTATAATGCGGTAAAAATTCGCTTAGGATTAAAGTATTAAAATAATTAAATTTGATGTTAGGCATTTACACGTTACTGCGTAAATTATTAACGTAGATTAGATGAACAGTATACATATATTTTATAATATTTTTTTAGGAATATAAAAAAGTAAATGTTTTTAATTAATTCTTAAGTAATATTTTTAATAGAACTACTCAACTGCTTTCTATTAAACAAATCGTAAAACTGTTTTATTTGGTTTATTGAAAATATTAAATTGCATTAAATTAAGTATAACTACCCATATAAAACAATATCCGTTGTAGTTATTTGTGGATGTGAAATATTGATGAATGATACATACTGAATAGTTATTGAATTACAGTAACAACTTCTTATAACAAAATAGCTTTGGACTTACTGATTTTTCCGTTATAAAGTAGTTTTCATTTCCATTAATTTCCTATGGCTTCAAATAATATTATTTAACACTAATATCCGTTATTAACTATTAACATGATGAGAAACTAATTTATTCTCAAAGTATTTAAAAAGTATAAATAGCAAAGACCCCGAGCCAAACTATTATTTTTTTTTAAAACTAATGACTAGTGTGCAATGTAAATAATACTTTTTGATATAACACTTTGTATCTCTGAGTTTGATGACTATTGACTTAGACTATTGCAGTTTAAAAACTGCACAAACGTAGTTGAACATAGTTTTTTTTATAAAAAAAATATATAATAAATAGATAGTTAAGCGTATAAAATTACAAAATCTAATACAATTTGATTTTGAGTCAACATTTTAACTTGATAAGTTAAAATTGATTAAGACATTTAGTTCTAAATTGATATTCAAATAATAATAATAATAATAATAGGTAATCATTTGCTACTAAACTCTACGAGTTCACTTGGTTTCTAATACAACCTTAATAATACAACACAGGAATTGAGATCTTCAAAGGACGATTGGATGAATCGGAAGAGTAGAGGTTAGAAATACGATAAACATTAATTAGATAATATATAACACTAATCAGCACCTAGACCTAGGTAATAAATAATATAAAAATAGTATTTTTAAGTATTATGATGTGTGCTAATCATGCAGTATACTTGTGTTCTATGAGCACAAATTTCTTATGGTTTTGATAGATAGTATAAATACTACCTACATATCAAGGTGGGAGTACTATGTTATATTATTATGTATAGTTTTTTTACCTTTTCAATTATCAACTACAATAACTTGTGTGGGTGTGTATTTACATTTACATCGTGTAAGACAGTGGTTCCGCGAACTTAAAGAAAGTGTTCCGCCTGAATTTGAAAATCAGTAAAAAAATAAAAACGTTTATAAAGAATTACTTGCACTATACAGTTATTTTGTTTTCTATTGAGTGATATATAAAATATTATGTATGTAATTTTAAATATGTCATGCAATTTAAAATACTTATAAGTACTGTTTTATTTTACGGCTATGATAAAAAAAAATCTTATAAAATTATAAGTGTTGTTTCGTGATTCGGAAAAGGTTAAGAACCACTGGTGTAAGGTATAGCAAATATCATCAAATCATCATATTTTATATTATTGTAAGGACTTTATATTATACTACCTAACTTTAACCTCTAAGTATTTTCTGGAATGTTTGCATTATACCTATTGGCTTTAAAATGATTTATTTTTCTGTGGACATTTTTCGGCCATAAAAATGTTACAAAATATTTTTTTTGTGTCAAGATAGTTCCATTAATTGGAATTGAGTCTAGAAAATTATTTGACTATATTTAGAAGAAGTTATTAGAATTTCTCAGTAATTTCTCCAAACTTGGAAAAACAACCGACAGCTGTTTGTTTGACGCCGCATTTAAACGAGCTCGTTTTTAGTATTTTTTATCATTACTTTCGAATTTAATAGCACATTTATAAATGTATACGACTTATAAGAGTAATTATGTAAAAGGTATTGTTTCTTTGATAGTTTAAAAAAAATATTATGTTACAAATAAATAATATTTAATAGGTACTGTATCATATAATATTTTAAATGTTTCAATTATTAAATGGACTATTAGTGGCATTAAAATTCTTACCAGAACACTAGAATTGAGAACTAATACAAAAAGCTTAAATTGGTATTTGTTTGTAAGTATCAAATTTACATTTAAATAAGATATCTCTGGAATCCATTCATTTTCTTTTTTAATTTAGTTTGCTTTGATGGAGCCTAACCCATAACTGTTGTTATGGACATTTCATTTATATATAAAAATGGGTGGGTGGTCCATGTCTACTAAGTTTCAGTTCAATAAAGAGCTTAATTTATTTTATAAAATTCATAGTCAAAATATTATTATGAATATGTCGAATATGTATGTATACCTTTTATATTATGTCGCATTATTTAATTATTTTACTATTTTATTCATAATATTCGTAGTACAACTTATTGTTCTTATTTAGCATCATTTTTGATGAATGTATATTTTAGTTTGTTTTAAAATTTTAATACTTAATGTAAGTATATACAAATTCCTTTTTTTGTATATACTTAACATAGATTTCCGGATTACGATATTTCCTTCATATTATTCTGATATGGCATGTTGAGTAATATTTCTATCAATAATTTACTGGTAAAGATACAAGCTATATGTTTAGTGTATTTTGATTAGATAGCCCAGTTGTGTAGGTTGGTCGTTCTCATATAGACATACAGTTAATAATATATGACTTGTATACCTTATGAGATTTTTCATTTTTAGTATTTTATTATAATTAATACTTAAATACATTTTTACATTAGATGCTTTTTTGAATAAATATTTTCCAAAAATGTTATAACGAGTTCATAATATAGTCCATTCATCTAATAATAACGATAATAATTTTAGGTATTGCCTTAATTATGTGAATTGTTGGTGGGTGATATATTATATACGACCGATTAAAAAAAAATCCATGAATATTTGATTGGTTTTTGATTATCTATAAGAAAATGACACCGAGCATGTGCCGAACGTCGTTTGTAAATGTGAATAATAAATAATAACATTTAAGTTTAGACATTAGTTATTGGGAGTAGGAACATCATGGTGATTGAGGACTTGTATTGTCGAAATTATGAGTGCATTTCTTTATAGATAATTAATTTTATACGTCTTGTCCCACTTTCGAATAGTCAATATTGAAGTTCGTTCTCTCCGATTTCTATGTACATTAAAAATATATACAATGTGTGTGTGCGTGTGTGTGTGTATATATAATATATATATATGTATACATTTCTAATTTTCTATATTATACTAGTGACATGTTACTAGTCTAGATGTACTTGTTGATTGTTAGAGGATAGGTTGATTAATAATTTGTAATTCATATGTAAGACATAAAACATGGATTGGTTAATAATTATTAATATGGGTCAAACGTCAAACTGGTGTTTTCATTTAAATTTTTTATCCATGCATAATGGTTGATATTTGTATATTAAAAACAAAAACGTTGCCTAACGGAATAATTTTTTATTTGACTATGTTTTCGATCTTTCTCTCAAAACAGACGGTCTTTAATTACTAATTAGTTATTTTTCTTATTAGAAAAATTAATCATAAATATTTTTCTAAGTATTTATCATGTCAATTAATGTTATTGTGACATTAGGTTATATTACAACATACGTAAGTTTTTTGTTTGTGAAATTATGAATCAATCGATAAATAACATAATCAGTGATTTTAGGATTGAAATGTCTAATTCCCTTGAACGCCTTATAAATACAAAATATTTTTAATTTATTTATTATACATATTTGCAAACAATATCATTGAAATAAATTAAATATTGTTCAAGGAGGTTTTTGATTATTAGTCTGGATATATAACATACATATGTAAAAGTTAACGTCAAACCAGAAATTTATGAGCACACAAATTATGATTGATTCTTCTGGATAATTTTAGCATAATAACATTTAAACATTTTTAACGTCAAAGATAATATTGTTCTTGTATTCCTCGTTGTACCCTTTAGTTTCCTTACTCGGTCATTACTCGGTTGTCGTTCCAGGTAAATGAAATAATATAATATATTCTACATAATATAAAAACATACCACATTTCCTGCGACCGGATGTACGTCGGCTGATCTGTGTGAATGCACACACAGACTGCTATTATTATTATTATGGCATGCGGCTTTACAAACGCCATGTCCTACTCCATCCAGCGGGATCCAAACAACAGGACACGAAATCGGTATTTGGAAATATACAGAGTGTTATGAATGTCACGTTTTCAAACTTCAAAGGCATTCTCTGTAATATTTTTCTTAGAATAAAAATGTACATTCTTTTATGGAGTATCAAATATTTTAAATCGTGTTATTTGTTGTGTTTATAGTTTATTGATTCGATACACGCTTTTGGGTAGTGGCCTGTGTAGCTAGTTTAATCCCCACTGAGCATTACATTGGCAACCTTACACATTTACACGAAAAATTCTTAAAGAATTAATTTTAGGGCATCTATATCTAGTCTATGTAGTATATACTTAATGAAATAAAAAAAATGTACCATGTACATTGCACCTATTTTTTAAACTAATTTCTTTTGTAATCAAATTCCGCTCTTATTGCTATTGTTTGTAGTGTTTGTATACGTGGACTGTGGAGTTAGGAACGTTTATGTTTGTATTTTTACAGATACTCATTACCTAGTCACACTGTCTCGGTCGGTGGGTTGAAGTATTGTTTTTGATTCCGAGGCTGTTACAACGGAATTTTAATCACCCTGTATGTGCCGGGTGAATAATGGAGTAGGACTAGTAGGAGGGTAATGGTCATATATCCCTCACCACATTCTCCCATTGCGGCGGCGTCGTAGTCGTCGGTGGGGATAGATTAACTGGGCATGTGCGTTGACGTTGTCGTCGTCAACGGTGACTAAACTTATACACGGTATCAGAGTATAACACGGAGACGAAAACTAAAACGTCGTTGTGACCGACGATGTTTGGATGACTATGTGCGTACACACTAGTACACCACATACACTCACGTACACGGACTCGTATACACACACACACACATACACATACACATACGCACATGTACACATTACTACAACATTACTCTACCGGACGTTTCCTTTTACAGTCAATATTCATTTGTATAGTGTAGACCCGTGTGGTTTTGTTAAGTGCGCGGTTGTCGCAGTCCGTATAATATATAAGTACACTAGTACAGAGAATATATGTATGCGCAGGCGGCATCGTGTGACAAATGAGAGAGACCGTGTGAGAGTGAGGAAAAAAGTGATTCGAGAACACACACATTGCGCGCGCGATCGCCTGGAATTCCACACCCAAATCTGGAATAGACTTGTCTATCGCATCTGTTTTGTATTCATATTAGCGTGCCGGATTTTGTCCTAATAAAGGCTAATAACTAGTTACGGTTGTCATGAAAAAGTCCTGTACACAGCGGTACCGACTCTGTAATCTGTATTAACGGTGTGGTGTATATGTATAGTGAACCTATTTCATCTCACTTCCTATATGGCTATATATAGTTGTTTTGCCACCACGTTGGTTTTTTCTGAGTTTTTATCTGCACCTAATGTCCTAATATTATATAGTTTTAGTTTTCCTCATACCCAATAATATTACATCTATATATCATACGCAGTGGCGGCTCAAACAATTTTTATTCATGGGATAGACCTTTTTTTCAACCTACCTACTCCTGAAATATTGATACTGAAATGTTAGTTAGACTCAATAGTCATTCGGTTACATATGCCCCATTGCCCTGAAAGGCAGTACCCGTCTACTCACTATTTTGTTGTCTGGGACACTATTGTCTCAAAAATGCTCGGCTACGCCACTGATCACTCGTGTATGAAAATTAAATTTGCTTTGAAAATGTTTCGCTTGGCGATCGATACACCAACACACCGTACTGTTGATAGTTGCTATACGCCGTAGCTGTCATGACTCGTGGCACGTGCATAACAATGCCATAACGTGTTAGTCAAATTTTAATATTTTGAAACATGCGCGTTACCCTCGACATTTTTTGAAACATCGATAAGAAGTGGACGCTTTCCTCCCTCCTCAAAACGTTTCACGTTTCGTTATTCTTGTCAAGCCATATGTTAAAAACACTCGATAACAACGTATTGTTGACTATGTCATTCGTCCCTGCGGTTGTGTTTTATATTATACCATTATGGTAATTATGTGATGTAATGAACTACGTGGTACTAAATCGATCAAATTAGTTTAACATTTCAAAAGTCGCGCAATCTTCCCTTAAATGTTATTGTTTAATTCTATACATTCTATAGTGACCCTGTCCTTAATGGCCTAAAATCTAGATTACACAATAAACGTTTAAACGTATTGTTCGGATAAAAACTTGTTTTCCTATCTTCTAACAATAATTTACGGAATAATTTACAACGTATAAAATAGAATCAGCCTCATAAATACTGGAGTTCGATTGTATCGTTTTTCGGTGCTTAAATTTGGTCATTCTTATTTTTATTACAGGGTTTCGACGAAATCGATTTTGTAGTTTTTGTGTACTTATACAAAACTATGAATCTAGTCATATCTAATCATATTTACGGCTAGAACTATATAACTATGCAATTTGCCTATACGTTAATCCGGGCCTGTAAATTGGTTACTTAAACATAAAATAAGGATTTAATTTATTAATGTAGTTGTAAAATAAAAAATATTATTATAGGGGACTGAACCTTTACGGATTTATACCACGAACCTATTCACACCGTTCTATGCTAAGTCGGTATTTACTCAAAAGTTAATAACAATAATAAACATGATATATAAGTAGGTACCTATATGTATACAAATTAATTCAACCCACCATTATTGATGTTACTGATAGTAATATATATATAATATTAATATACATTTATTTATAAGAAAAAGAAGTGAAAGGCCGTCTCCCCTCAAACATTTTTTTTCAATAATTTTTTATTATTCAATTCACTTCAAATTTAACTTATCCATTATTACTGTGGTCAGTGACCTATACTCAATGACGAGGTACACTTGACACCTAGGTACTATACGTCTAAACAATAGAGCAGGTAACTTCCATACTTGCCTATTTTTTTAAAAAATTGTGTTAATGCTAACAATTTTATATTTTTTTGTATATAAAACAGCGCACTGTATTTGCGCCAGAGCCCATTTATCGTAGCCCATTTGCTCTCGATTTGAAACAAGTGAAAATTGTACAACGTGGCCATTTATTGAATATATCTATATATTATAATCTAAAAAACATTTAATTGCTGACCGTGCTAATTGTAATTATGAAATCTCAATCGATAAAGTTAATTTTATAATTTATCATTTCCAATTTTTATGTCAGTTGCACAGCACGAGTAGTAAGTTCTAGGAAATAAAGAAATTCAATGGGACTATTTCAAGTTTAAAAAATTATCGCGTATGTCAAAAGCAAACCAATAATAATGAATAATATGTATAGACATATTGATATATTGTGTAGTAATTATTATTTATTTTGATTTTTTATCAACATTTATCTGATCTTTATATTAATATTATTCTTGCGGATTTTATAAAAATAATAATAATAAATTAATAAAAATTTGAACACAAGATTTTTATTATTTCGGAAATGATTAACTTTTTAAATTTTTTCTTTAATGATAAGGATAACTGACAACGTTCAATGCCGAATGAGAGTATCAAATCAGGGTGTTATGTTTTTTATTTTCGGCGCAAATGTTCATAACCGCCAAGGCATATATGGGCTACACCTATAATAACTAACAAGTAGGCAATAAAATAATGTACTCGTTTTTTTTTTGTTTGAATATTTTTGATAGATTGTCATAACTCATAGGTGACGTACTGACGAGTGGTGACGTGGTTTGCGGCGCAAATTAATTTAATTTTGATTCTCTTCTTTATTCAATTCTATGTATAAATACATTTTTATTTTTACTGATATACTATTTGTATAATATGTACGGGCTTAGTCCTCACATGTGTACAATAATAATAGTACCATTTTTAAAAATTAAAACCAACAAAATTTGTATATTTTTTTGTGCCGAGACAGAAATAAATTCTAAAAAAAAAAATAAAGGGAGGAGTTAGGTACACCTCATAACTTTTGTGGATTTTAAATTCACCCCTTCCTCCTACCGTGGATATCCACCACTGCAGATTTGGCGTATAATTTGTGGTGGATAGTGGAGTGAAAAAGTGACACAATATTAGACAGAGGAACTTTGAAATTTATTAAAGATAGGTTAATCACTAATCAGTTTTACTAGATTTAAGAACATGTGATTTAGCTTGATATATTTTTGAAATCATTTAAAATATCGTCAACTTAAAGCAAAAACTCATTGACGGCGAAATTTTTGTTTTTTTTTATTACGCCATCTTGTTTATAAATTCTATGTTTATAAAGTCTATAATTTGTGTAGGGGCGGGCACTATACATCAAATTATAAGTTAAAACCTGTTTTTTTTAGTTTATTCAAAATTTACTAACAGTGTTAAATATAATTTTTAAAACTAAAAACGCATTTACCAAATATTGCTGTTTTGCCTTTAGTGAGTTTTTGCTTTAAGCGGATGATAATTGCACTGAAATTCCACTAAGTCGAAGATCATACAATTTTAGTTTATGAGTGTATTAATTTAACAAGGACGTGCGTTTTTATAGAAGAAACGATTTGGTCTATCTTCTAGAGTGGATTCTGGTAGCAAATTGGTTCTAGTTGGTTCATAGTGGGTCAAAATTCGCCTTACATTTCATTACATCTCTTGTTTTTTTGTTCTTGCAAATGAGGCTAATAAATGGTAATCACGTTGCATTTTAAGTTTAATTTATTTTTATGTAACAACATTTTCATCCACAGTATTTTCCCTAAAAGATTAGACTAAAATATATTTTTAAAAGTAAAGACTAAAGACCAAAAACGTGTGTATAATATAGTAACTTTTTTTTATTTTCTTTATCTAAAGGTACCTAGATTAAGGTTTATTACATTAATGATATAGATAGATCTAAAGGAAAATTGTGTAATTTTCATAAACCTTATCTTAAATGATATGACATTTCGTTTTTTGTATTTTACGTAATTTTTAACTACGGTTATTATAAGGAGAATTACATAGACAAGATGGATGATCGTCTATGATACATGAACATAAGATAATTCTTTATGATACATATGTAATTAGATAATCCTCCAACAGTATCCTCTGTAGAAAATAAATGTACTTTTCGTAGGATCAACACAAGGTTAATATAATTAGAGTTTATACTTGATATAAAATTAGAATTTGAAATTATATTTATATTGCGATGTAAGCGTGTAGCGTTGAGTTTATTTTTTCTAATTTAAATTTTCATACTATGATAAATAAAATAAATACTACTTACTTATATAATAATTTAAAATCTAAATTCTTAAAAACTTCGAAATTTACAAGTACCTATCAATTTTATAAAAAATTATTTTAATAACATAATTTTTATTAAATCAATATATTTTCATTTTTTTTTTTGAGTAAGAATTATTTAGTATTAAAGGAAGTTATAATATGTCTAATGTTCATGTGAATAAATAGTAAAATAACTAAATAAGTGTCTAAATTGTTCACCCGTTCACATTTCGTTTCTTCACTAACCTAACCTACATGATATGACGTGATATGTTTTTATTACATGTGTATATTTTTAAATGAATATAACTGCCGGATTATTTATGAATATGATATGTAATGCATTATCAGCAGCATTTTAAATTCCGTTGTAAAACAATCAACCATGGATACAATTATTTTTTATGTTAAGTGTTCTACAAATTATTTGTCAATTCGTAAAAATACTATTCAAATATTTAGAAGTCGACCAATAAAATGCGATTAGATAAAAAAAAGTTATGTCTTTGTTTTTTCAAGATTTACTTAGATTTATAGTTGCTTTAAGAGGACATTATACCCGCATGTGTTGTCTCTGTCTTACAAACGTACAACATAACAAAAACTGTTTCGCGCAGGGAAAGAACCGAGATGGCTACAGTTATAACTAAGAAACCAAATTTTCATACTTTAAAGAGGAGAACGTTTACTGTGCAACTTCGCTTTAATTTTTTCGATATCATATATACAAAAAAAGTTATTCAAGTTTTAAATAAACCATTTTTTTTTCATTTTTTAACAATAAGAACTTTTTTTGTATTTGTGATATCGAAAAAATAAAAGCGACGTTGCGCAGTAAATATTCTCCTCTTTACAGTGTGAAAATTTGGTTTCTTAGTTATAACTGTAGCCTTCTCGGTTCTTCCCCCGCGCGAAACAGTTTTCTACGTTTGTAAGACAGAGACAACACATGCGGGTATAACGTCCTCTTAAATACCCACGTGCATCAATAAAACGCAGGGTTGCCATTAAAAGGCCTTGTACATTAATTCGTCTCTGTATATTTTTTTTAGATATTTTGATCTTCATGCATGTAAAACAAAAAAAATTTCAAATATGTAACCAAAATAGTTTAATTAAATATATATATTTAATCATATAATCATATTCTGGTAGTTATTCGAAGATAATTGATGCAAAGCGATTTTTCTTTTACATACATATGATATATTGTGTACATTTATATGTTTATTTATGAAATTAAATTGAAGACACATTAATTTAAACAATTTAGCATCGCTTATGCAGTCCATTGAACGACGAGTACGGCTTTGTATGCAAGAGACCTTTTCTATTTAATACGTTCAACTGAATTAGGTGGCGTCTAATCGTTTAAGGTCACAACTCACAACACTCGTCGTCATACACTCGTGTATCCGCAGTCGTTTTTATTTGTGCCGGCTAAAATAAATAAAATTACTATAACACGAGTCTTTTGTCACTACTATCCCCTCGTTTCTTTTGAATCATTAAAAATAGATTCCTAAAAAGTATGATCGCTTCCCTCCCAACGAAGTGTTGTATTTTATATCCGTTTGATATTACTAAAAATAATAAATTTCATTTTATTTTAAAATACGAGTTCAGTTTTCAATATAATGTTTTTGATTTCAGATGGAATTTCATTGGTATTACCGCGGTAGAACAGATTCTATCAATCAAACAGAACCAATCAACGTTGATAGGAAAACATGATTTTAACCACTTTAATGTTTTATGTTTCGTGAATTTTTTTCGGTTTTTGTTACTTTTAAATTAGTTTTAAAATAAATATAGAAAATGTCTCCAGTTGAAAAAGACCAAACACCTACTCCAAGCTCGCTGGGAAGTTCTCTGAACAAAATACCACATTCACAATCCACTCCCGGTGTAGCTGGTTCTAAAACACCGCCAACGACACCCAGAAGAGGAGGGAAAATGCTCAACGTTCGTGTTCAAATGTTGGACGATTCAGTTACACTCTTTCAAGTGCAGGTTTGGCATCAAATCTAGTTAATTCTCTGGATTAAGGATAGTGTAATTATTATATAATATTGTTTTACAGACAAAAGCTGACGGGTCGGTGTTATTCGAACAAGTATGTAAACAATTAAACTTGTTGGAAGCCGATTATTTTGGCCTTGAATATCAAGAAGGTTCTACAAAAGTAAGTTGAACTAAAAATAAATTATTCTCATGGTAATATCTGTTAAATATTTGTTGTTGTATTTTCAGCATTGGTTAGATTTAGAAAAGCCATTAAACAAACAAATAGGATTATCGCTTGTGGAACCATTAATGAGGTTTTGTGTTAAGTTCTACACACCTGATCCTGCTCAATTGGAAGAGGAATACACCAGGTATCTGTTTTGTTTACAAGTTAAACGAGATTTATCACATGGGCATATGCAATGTAATGATAATACTGCTGCTTTAATGGCCTCTTATATTGTACAAGGTAAAATTTTCTATAGTATATCATATTTTTTTTATAAATGAATTGTAACTAATTGTAAATAAAATGTTCTAGCTGAATGCGGGGATTATTCAGCGGACGATTATCCAGATCACACTTATTTATCGTCACATAAATTTGTCCCTCACCAAGACAGAGAAATGGAAATAAGAATAATGGAAAGCCATAAAAGGCATATGTAAGTCCTTTTTCAATATATTTGTTGGTTAAATAATATTGTTAAAATTATTTTGTAGAGGACAATCACCAGCAGAAGCAGATTTAAATTTATTAGAAACTGCACGTCGGTGTGAATTATATGGGATCAAAATGCATTCAGCAAAGGTAAATCGTAAATCGTTGAATTTTTGTAAAATAATTTATCATTTTTTTTTTGTGTAGGATCCTGAAGGTGTTCCTTTAAATCTTTCGGTTGCCCATTTGGGTGTGTTGGTTTTTCAAAATTTTACAAAAATTAACACATTTTCTTGGGCCAAAATCAGAAAATTGAGCTTTAAACGTAAAAAATTCCTTATCAAACTACATCCTGAGGGATATGTAAGTTTTTTAACGTTAATTATTGATAAATAAATATTGTCGTCAATATTAAAACATTTTAATATTTACAGGGTTACTTTAAAGATATAGTGGAATTTATATTTGAAACTCGTAATGATTGTAAAAGTTTTTGGAAAAAATGTGTAGAAAATCATGGCTTTTTTAGATGTTTCACAGTAAAACGTTTACCACGACAACGAACTAAAGTTCTAAGTCGAGGATCATCATTCAGGTAGATAATTAGGTAATACCTGAAAGATATATGTATAAATTTAAAACAATATTTTAAACTATAGATATAGCGGTAAAACTCAAAAACAAATGGTGGAATTTGTTAGGGAAAATTTTGTTAAACGTCAAACATTCCAAAGGTAAGTCTATATATAAGTCATAATACATAAATGACAATTGATAAAAATCAACTTAAACGAAACTATTCTAATGAACAATAAGTATTAATTAATTTTTATTTTTAGTAGTCATTACACACAACCATAAGAATAGCTTGGTTGTTGTGATTCTTAGCATGCAACAATAATTATAGATGAGAATGAATTTTTGTTTATTTTTCTCACATTTTTGTCAATGAAAGTGGCTCCAAATTTAAAACACATCAGAAACTAAAATATCAATTAAAGATATTTTGTAGTTGTTAATTGATATAAAACAATATGGGACTTGATTTTTTAATTTGAGCTTATTAGTTATGAATTTATGATACATAATATAATTTTTAGTTAAGTGAAGTAAATATTCACATTTATACATAATTAGATTTTATTCAAAAGCTTAATTTTTAAAATTGTACTTTCTTCTCAATAGTAAATTATAAGATAATAAAGAATACATCAAATGTTAGAATTCTGTATATTACATTTACATTTGGTCTAAAATATTACAGCCTAAAGTATTAACTTAGCATTAGTTTCTTTTCTTGGTGGCAACGAGGTATTTTAAAATCAATTTAAACTCAAATGATTGCAATCCCATGATTATTTAATACTGTTTATTTTACAGTAGTATTTTCAATTTTTTACCATTTAAGATCAATAATTTGTTTACCTAAAAAGAGCTATGTAAAACAGAAATATACTGCTGTGGATTTTAAATATTTCCAAATGCATGTTTTTATATACATTAATATTTTCTTTTTGAAAAATAAAAAAAAAAACTTATTAAAAACAACATCAAATAGTAAGTTTCTGATGGTGTGTTAAAATAATTTAATGGGTTACTTTCATTGGAAAAAAATAGTGTTCTCTTTACACCGTTTGCCCTGTTTCTGCCAACAGGTCTCAATCATTTCGGCATACCGGATTGTCGCATTCTACTATATCCAATGTTGGTTGCAGTATTTCAGCACATCCTTTATTGCCCCTCGGTATGTTTTTTGCGATTTAATTTTTATTTACCATAATTTATTTTAACTTAAGTTTATAATTTCTTATGTTATTGGAGCCACTTCATAATTATCTTTTTGTAATTTGTATAGCCAATATTAGTTTTTTATTAAATACTTTATTTATTTAAAAAGGATAATCTTAAGTATTTTTAAAGTTGACAAGTTTTTTTTAATGTAAGATTAAAAACCAACATTTCATTTTTTTTTACATTTTTAAAAGTTTAGAAAATATAGACTATACGTCAAATTAAAACATCATATGTAAATTATAGTACATAACACATTATATATTTATTTTTACTTTCAAGATTATATTTTAAACATATAATTTTATTTAATATGAAGGAGGCTATTAATAGTATATTTAGTTCTGTTTGAAAAATTACAATTTATATATAATAAGTTTATCTTTAAGTTCATATATATTGATTTCATCAAATAATCTGTTTCATTATAAGTAAATAATTAAACATTAAGCCATTTATATTATTTGGAAAGATATCAACATAAAATTACATCCGTCATCATCAATAAATTGATATATCATTGTTTTATAAAATGTTTAATTGTTTTAACTAACTTCGTATTTTTTTTTCTAAGTTTTTAATTTAAAATGTATATTGTTTTGTATAATTTAAATATAATTATTGTTTTTAATATTTTTACAATACTAAAAATCTATACATTCAGATTTAAACATGTATAAATATATTATTTAAACTTTTTTTCTTGATAATTATTATCTGCTAGATCTAAGCATGATTTCCATAAACTTTGTAGGTGTAGCATGCATCTTGGTTTTATTTTATTTTTTAAAGTAATATCTGTAAATCAAAAATATAAATAAAAAGTGTTTGTATTGTATAAATATATACTATTAAAACATTTAATAACCCGCTCTTAATTCTTTCTAAGCTCTTATTAATTCTAAATGTAACTTTTTATTTTTTTAGCAAATTCGGAAGCCACGAGCCTAGCGGGTTCTCTGAGTCCGAACGCAGTCCATCGCCAGGTGGTGCCTGGAGAGGTGTCGACTGCTCAAGTTGTACATCCGACGACAGTGATGACGACAACTTCGGACATAACTTCCATCACTTCGTCCCAGCACTCGTACAGCGTCAACGATCCAGGTCAGAAACATTCCGCCGTAAACAACATTATTATGTACCCAAACGTCATTTGCACTAGGCCTTGTACACGTACAAATGTTATTAGATCAAATTATTACGAAGACGATTATGATACTGATAAATCATATGCGTCCTCTAAATATTCTGAAACTTTTTACAAAGATATTAAATGTCAATCTAGTCAGACTGATTTAATACTTATTGACAAATCTACCCCTTCCATTTATAGCTGGCAACGTAGCTCTAGCTGCAAAGAGTTTAATTCATCTAGGTCGTGTTCCGGAGAAACTCCTCCTGTTGAAAACGAAGAAGTAAATTCTTCATTTGATAGAAACAGTTCAGTAGATCATCCTATTACAAAAATTTTCTCAAGCAGTTATCCTGGTACAACTTCTAGTTTATCAACTGAAAGTGGTAGTGATCGTAAACTTGAAATTACTGGTAATATTAGGGTAGTACCAGATACAGATGATATGTACCAAGATGACATTAGTCAAGATTCATATGAGTTACTAGAAAAAGAAGTATTTAATAATACTATTAGTGATGATGAAGATGAAATATTTTATGTAGAAAATGATAATAAAGAAAATACTTTGGCAATTGAAAAACGATTTGGTTATTTAGAGCCCAAATATAGAGATATAGAGTTCAATAAGTTTAACGAAATTTGTAAAAAAGAATTGGCTTCCCGAAGTAAAGAGCAAATTTTTACCAATAATACAATTCGGTTTAATGCATTTGAAAATAAAGGTGAAACTAGTCATGTTCCTGTGGAACGAACAAAAAGTGATTCATATATGAGTGCTCCTAAACATAAATCTCATAGATTACTACATCAAAAGTCTATAGACTTGACACCCCTTGACAATTTTGAACCAAGTATTGTTAAACTAGATTTAGATATACCTTATATATTACATAAACGACACACAATTGAGGGTTCCCCTAATGAAGAGAGTGCAGTCAAATGGTCAACAATTAAGTGTGGTTCGGAACATTATTCTCAAGATTCTGGCTTATCATTATCAACACAGTCCACTGGTAACGTAAGTGTTGAAGATGACAGTCCTGTCGATTTAGATACACTTTTATTAAATAAATATCACGATGATGTAGTAACCACATCTAAAAGTTCAGAGCTTATTCAAATGGCATACAAATCAACTTCATTCAACGAATCCGAAATTAGACCATCTTCTGGTGAAAAAAATAACAAATTGAAGTCTTGTCATAGTGCTGACAGTGTACCTGTAAGTAAAGTCAAGAAAATCTGTTACCAACCTCGAAGTGCAGATAATGGATTGAAAAAAGATGTGGAAGTTATAAAAATTGATCCCAATGAAGTAGAACCTGAACCTGAAGAAATAATAATTGTGGAATATAGAGGAGGAAAAGCTAAAAAAATAAGAAAGGACTCATTGGGTAGTAAAGATAACAAGAGTTTAGGATCAGCTTCTACATCCATTGCTTCAAATTCACCTGGAATATCTCCGGAAAGACGTATTTCAAATAGCCCAAAAAAAGAAAACATTTTTAAATCTTCTGTTGTTAAAATCAAAATTGCTTCTGCTTTAACTTCTAATTCTATTCACGTAGTTCCAAATGTTGTTATAAGCAATGATGATAATAATGAAACAAAAAACAATAAATTAATGGAGTACAATGCCCTTCCTGATATTGTGTCCAATTCTGTAAAGAACTCTCCAATTATTCATTCTAAAGTTGCTCCACATAACGAGACATGGGAAATTGAAATTAGCAGTGTAAGAAAAGACGAAGAGCAAGTCGTTCCTGATGGTAACAGTTCTAATGAATCTAAGATAAAATTGAAAAATGCATTATCTAGTATGATGATTTCACAACAAACTACAGTGCCACAACCTATAGATACTGAATCTAAGGCTGTTAAAATCAATAAATTTCAATCTTTAGCAACAAAAATAGCTGCTGTTGATGGATTTACTACTTTAAAAAAAGACAAGTCGCCTTCCGAATTATTAAGAAAAATACTACCTGATAAGATATCTCAGAATAGAGAAAAATCTCCTATACTTTTTGCTAGGTTAGGTTTATCTGAAGGTTCAGCATTTCCAAACATATCTGGTCAAAACCAGTCACAAAGGCGGGCTATATCTTTGGACTCACCAGTTGTTTCCCTGCATCAACTTCCTTTAGTTACGTCATTTTCTAGTAAAGATGATACAGTTGATAACGAAGATGAAGTGGAGTTGGAAGAAAAACCAATCAAATGGTGGAATATTAAAGTTGATGAGACTGTTGTAGAATGCCTTACATATTTAATTAATGCTGTTGTTAAAGAATCTGAAGAACATAGTAGTAAATCACTGTCACCGAGCGTAACACCAGAAAGAAGACGTTCAAGTACTAGACAAGAACGTTTGGACTCATTAAAAAAATTAAAAAATTTTGAAATTGAAGTTTGGGATTCAGAAGAATTAAACGTGGCGTCAGCTATTGATTATGAACATAAGGACTTTGAAGATGAGACGTTTATTGTGTCTGATATTACTTGTGCACCTAATACTGACATTAAAAACCCAAATAATAAATCTAATAACAAATGTTCCACTGATGACGATTGGGTTTCTGTTGATGATTCTGGAAGTAGTGAAGAAATACCGTTTAAAGAACTTGACTCACAAAGTTCAGATGAAACAAAACGTACAGCTCAAAAAACAGGTCAGAGTGTTTCAGAAATTATTGAGGATACTGTAATTGAAGCAGATAACTTATTAGTAGATAGAAATGATCAAAGCGAAAAAGATCCTGACCCTAATTCAGATGTATTTATAGAAGAAATTGATCATGCTGAGTTAATTAATAAATTAGGATGCATTGAAATACCACCAAAATTAGAACCTAAACGACATCATAGGCTTTCATTAGAAAGTTCTGGTAGTTCAAGTCTTGATGATCCGCCTCATATGGATGATTTGAGCGGAAACATTGCTGATGAAGAAGATGTCACATCTAGTCCTTTACCACCAACTCCAGATGTTGCTTATTCTGGTATGTATCTCATAGGGTATGGTATATATGGTATGTCACGAACATTGTCTAGAATAAGTGAACAAAGCACATCAGAAAAATCTGAAATTGATGATGAGTTATCAACAAAATATTCTACTCAATCAGCATCACTAGATGATTCAATACTTTCTAGTGATTGTCAGCCAAGTTTGTGTTCTGATGCGATGGATAGCTTACCAGATTTGCCACCATTACCAGAAGAGTATGCATTTGATATCCCTCCACCAGTTGAACAATGGCCATCTCCTAAAAGTGAGGACCTTACACCTGTTGAACAAAAACATTTTGATGATGATGAAGATGCAAAAACAATTCATAATGAAGATTTTGTAGAAGAAGAAACAGAAGAACCTCGACGAGCACCATCTACAAACAAACCTAGACTATCGTTTGGTGACGATACTTCAGCTGGCGTGTCTACATCAGAATTTTCGAGTAATGCTACAATACTTCACCACTACGATAGTGTTTGCCCACCTCCAGAATTTTTGAACAAAGATTCTGATGAATATGACTCACCATTTACTGAGTCTGATGAATCAAAATTCTACCGACCACCACCGCACATGTTTGAACTACCCAAGACTAGTATGAAGACTAGAAAGAGCCGTATGGCACATGGTCCTGCATCATTGGATGCTCCAGGGCTAAAACCAAAGACATTAGCTACTAGAGCTCGTTGCCACTCTTATTTCTCATTGACTCGCAGTCCTCCAAGTGACGCTTCATCATCTTCACTTGAGGCTCAAGAGCCACCCAATGTGCCAAATACAATACCTAGGGCTTCCAAAAGAAGACGTTACACACATACTTTAAAGAGAAAACCTAAAGTGATACAAATTACAAAAGTATAGATAGACTTTTCCCATATAAGTCAATGTTGACTATAATTATCCAAACTTCCATTAAATTACAACAAAACTTATATTTGAACCAATTTTCTAATAATTAATAATGGCATATAGGGTGTAGATTAACAAATATTATTATGTTTAAAAAAGTCAAGAATAACAAAGACGTTATTAGATAATATCTTAGTATTATCTTTCACATGGTATATTAGTAATTTTTCTTTAATATTTATGTTTTTATAGATACATATATATATATCTTTTTTCTTTTGTGATTGTGATAATAATGTTATAAAAATGTTGTCTTCAGGTTTTGTTTTGTTTTATTTTATGATATTTAAATAATAGTAATGTTCTGTTAAATTGTTATTATTAATTGTAAGTGATCAACATAATATTATATCTTAAAACAACTATATAATATATTTATGATGACATTTTTGTAACTTGTATACAATAGAACTGTACTTGGGTGGATATATAAAAACAAATATTGAGTGTAATCATATTTAATTTAATGGTTGGCAAATGTGATCAAATTTTTTTTTGATGATAAATATTAGTTAAAAGTACTTATAACATACATTAAAGAATCAATTTAATATTCTATTACCACTTTTAATTTTATTTGGTGCTCAAATATATTGTATTTGAAATTTAAGTTATTTCTTTAATCATTTTAATGACCTCTTATATTCATATAAATGAATTGATTGAGTATAATGTAAAACTGAAAACTGAAGTGCCACCTTATTAATGATTATACATAATTATCTTGTTAGACCATAATATTTCAAATAATAATACATTAAAAATACAAATATTTATAAATAATTATTATAATATTATAATAGACTGAAATGAATATTATTATGACAAATTACTTATTAGAATTGGTATCCAATGTATATAATATAAAGGAAAGTTAAAGACATGGCGAGATTAATATTATGTTACAATACTACATTTTAAAAGAGAAATAAATGAATTCAAAATATTACTCTAACTTTCAGGGACTCAAATATAGTTTAAATAGCTATGATGTATTCCTTAAATTTTCAAATTGCAAATTTAAATAGGTACTAATTCTTTAATATTATATAAAATTTCAAACAGTCTTCCTTTAGTATACAATATTTAATAAACATTTAATAAACATAATTTTGTTTTTGAAGAGACATTTGTTTTAGAATATTAGTCTTCAAAACTCAAGTATTCATTACTTCTCTTTTATCCTGTTGACTATATACCTGCCATTATACATCATTCTCAATATTATTTGTAATCATTTAATTTAATTTACTTACAACTGAATAATAATTGTTAAAAGACTCCATATTTTGCTGTGGTTTTTTTCGTTTATTTTTGTTTTCTATTCCTTGTTTTTTTTATACATTATATTACATAATATATATACATAATATTATATATATATATTTACAATATACATATTGCTAGATTTCAAGAACATGTTCGTATTACGTAAATGTGAATCTGCATTTCAATAATTTTTACTTTGTTATTTTTTTTAAACTAATCAACTAGGTGTTTAGATATTTTTTTTGTAAATTTTTTATAAATAATTGATTATACTTATTATATCTAGATACCATTTTACTATGTACATACAAACGACTAAAAATATAATAATTAATAAAAAGTCAATAAATAAGAAATAAAATATGATTTAACAATTTTTAATAATTTCCATACTATACAATTTTTTTTACTGAATGTCACTTTAAATCATTCGTGTTATGCATATCCGGTTTTAACCAATGGAGTTAAGTGAGTTTTGAATACATATAAATAGTTGTACATTTTATGTTGAACCCTATTTGTTTATCAACATTCAATTATATATCATAAAATTGCTTCTCATTTATTATTATTATTATTATTATTATTTTTGTTTTTCATATATTATATTATTATTTTGCAACGCAAATAAATATACATTTAAGTATATATTTGTACTTTGGTTAAATTATAATTATCACATGTTTTTATTTGCTGTCACAAACCTATCCCTATTTTAATTTTATCAAATTGCACACATACATGGTTATAAAATCATTATATATAATTTTTTTTGTTCCTTCACTTGTGAATTGTACATTGCATGGTTTTTTTTGTATAAAATGCTTTTATTAATAATAATTTTCAAATTAAGGTGACACTCCTGAAGAAGTAGATTCACCGTTTAAGAAAATCAACGGATCAACATCATGTTTGTCTTCCATGTCTGTTAAAGAAAATGGTGTAATGACAATGGCATCTTCCACCCCGAAGAACCATGTAACCAATGGATCGTTAGGAAATATAAGGTAAATTTTAATATGCATACATTTTTTTTTTCTAAACAATAACATTTCAATACACTTTTTTTCAGCAACGATCATTACAACAATGTTGGCACAATAAATACTACCAAGGACAAAACTTTATCGAAAAATCTTGAAATTACTGATACAAAACGCAAAGTAAGTGTTATTATAAATTCTTCACATTAATACATGTATAAATATTAAATATAGAGTAAAATTGTATTGTATAATGTGCTTATTGTGTTCTCTTTCTTTATTAAATTTAAATTTACTTTAACTTTAGAGGCCTACTGACAGAGCATATTTTATTACTAAAGAAATATTGATGACAGAGCGGACCTACAGAAAAGACTTAGAAGTCATTAACTTTGTAAGCAAAATCAATATTTTTGAAGTTAAAAAAAATATTTTTTTATTTGGATTATTCATATTTAATTATTAGTGGTTGCGTGATGAAATGAGCAAAGAAGATGACGAAATGGGACAGATAGAATCTGTAAACATGCTTTTAAATTTAATTGATCCAATTTATGATGCTCATTCTGTATTTTTGAAAGATGTGGAAATGAGATTAAATAGTTGGGACCCTCCATGCATAGCTGATGTTCTGTTACACCATTTTAATAATTTGGAGGTATGTATAATAATTTAAAAATATAGTATTGCTTATTAAAATAAAATTAATGTATGTTTATTTTATATGTTTAGTTGTATGATAATTATTTAGATGAACACTTAAATGTCTTAGAAAAAATTGATCATGCATATCGTACTAATAAGAAATTTGAAGCATTTTATAAAGATTTTGAAGTTGAAAAGGTGTGCTATTTACCATTGTCTTCATTTGTATTGAAACCGCTTCAAAGATTACTCCATTATTCTCATTTACTAGAAAGTATGTAATTTCGATAATACTTTTTTTTATTATTGACTAATATTCATATTTTTTAGAATTAATAAGACACTATGGTTCTTCACATATTGATTACAACAACTGTTTGGAAGCGAGAGTAAAACTGTTGAAAGTAACAAAAAGATTACCAAGTGCACTTCGCAGATCGGTAATCTACTTTTTTATTCTAATTTTGACAAGTGATATTTATTTTATTTTTTTTATTTTTTGTCATAGGAGAACTTTGTACAGCTTTGTGAGTTGGAGAGAGATATGGTGGGCATTGACACTCTTCATGTTACTGGCCGAGAGTTTGTACGGCAAGGATGTCTAACCAAATTTTCACAGAGAAAAGGTTACCAACAGCGCATGTTTTTTCTGGCAAGTTGAAGCATGTTTTAACATTATCTTATTTGTTTATTTTTAGCAGCCCTATCTGTGCGGCACGCTATCCATACATAATATTCAAATTATGGAAGGCCAGCAATCTTAAATCAAAATCAAAATATATTGTAATGTTGTTTCAACAATATAATATACATATAATTTAAAATTTATTTCCATTGTTCAAATTGTAATTTTAAAACCCCGTGTTCCTATAAAAAGTCTGTAAAGAGAAGCAAAAGTTACACATTATACGTAATTGTATAAATACAATTTATATTGCTTACATTTAAAAAACTAAAATTCACTCATATTGGGTGTGAACTAGTATTGTTATTAAATTATTAGTAATTTTAGAGTATTCAATTAATGAACAGTTTTAATGTTACTTTTTTTGTGTGCTGGATTATAAATTGTAATGTATGTTGATGTATATGCTTGAAAATGCTGAAAATTATAGATATCATTATATGAAATATTTATTTCTATTACCTTTCCTGCAAAAGATGTTGAGTTAAAAATATCTTAACCGCTTTGTTTGTTTTATTAATTATCTGATTTTTTTATTAGATTATTCTCTGAAATATCTAATGTTTTTTCTTTTTTTACTTTGTACCAGAATTTCATTACTATTATTTTGTGATAATGGAACACAATATTGTTATTTATGGTTGTTTCATAATATTTGTTTATGCTCAACTTCAGTTTAACCTTTCAGAACTTAAAAACACTAAATTTTATTTTATTTTGTGAATGATAACATTATGGGGCAGTGCTTATTGGTTTTTGATAAAAGTGAATGATAGAATTTTAAGACATTGAATTATACAAATAGACCTTAAAATTTAAATATTATAATATATTAATATGTAAATTTTTTATTGAGATTTTTGCATGCATTCAAATTCATTTCTAGAACTAACAAAACATATATGAGATGTATAATACTATTATTTAAATACATAACATTTTATTTACATTTTTATTATATACATCATACATGTGTAATAAACTAATAAAATAAAATATTTAAAAAACTTTTAATGAATAATAGATAGTTAAACAGGAAAGTTTGAGCTTAAATGCAAAAATTGATTTTATTAAGTAATATACACATTTATTTGCCTAATATACAACTATTCATTTAACAATGTTGATAGCAATTTCTATTGGAAACTACAGTAAAACGTTTTATTAAAAAGTCTTATGGTCAATCAAAAAAAGTTTGTATTATTGAGAAATTTGTTAAATAGGAATTACAAGTTAAGTTTTATTTTGGTGATGGTTCTCAAAATCTTTATAATTTTAAATTTATGGTAACAAATTCTATTAAATATTTTATTTTTATATTTAAAACTTAAAAGTTGTCAAATTAAATAAAAAATGTATAGTAGTAATCTATAGGTGGGGTATAAAGGATAATTCACAATGGATATAGTAAGTATTTGGCTGCAATTACCCTAAAATTATATACCAAACAAGAACATTTCTTATATATTTGTTATCAACATTCTAAATAAAATCTTGTGGCTTTGAATAGTTCATTATAAATTATTGTAATAATTGTAAAATATTTTTGTGATTTATGCCTTTACAATTTTTTTAATCACAATTGGTGGAAATTAATAGTGATCAAAATTTTAATGCACATTAGATTTAAATAAATGTATAGATTAGATAAATATTGTTCAATAATCTGATAACAATTTAAATTACATATAATTAACATTTTACTTACAATTACTATAATATTGATAATGTTAAAAATTAAATGTTACATTTTAAAAGTTATATGTTCATTTTTAGTATAAAACTGTTAAAAGATGGTAGGAAACGAAGAATTTATTAATACTTCAAGGTTTGATATTCTGCTCAGTTAGTACAAAAAAAATTATTTATCATAATATTTTGTTGTTTGGTTCAGACAAAATTTTTATTTTATTTTTTCTTTTGTTTAACCAAAGTTTGATTTCTAAAAGTAAAAAAATTAAATATTGTCATATTTATTTAAAACTCAATGTTAATAACTACTCCCTTTCCATTCATTGATGCTGCCGCACAGTGTCAATCAAGCTTTTATTTAACTTATAGCTTTAAAGAAATATGTGTTCAGCTTAACATTAGTGTTGCGCTTTTGTGCATGCCAATATAGATGTCTGATATGTTGTTATACACGGCAAGGGTTGGCCACATGTTTCGCGTCCATGGCCAGATACCCCTCAACGACCTCTTTGTTGAAGAACGAACCGACAACCCAACACAATATTCTTTTTCAATCTATTCAAATAACAGGTATGAGGAAATTATTGCGAAAAATTAGTCGCTGACTATGTTTTTCTTATATTAAAATGTTGTATAGTGTATTATTATACAATGTGTATGTGTGTATTTGGCTTTATTGTGGTCATCAAACAATTTATTCAATTTTCATAATATTATATATTTTTTTTCCAGGGTAATCACAATTGCGGCGAACAGTCAGGAGGAAAAAGATAAATGGTTGGAAGACATTGCAGAAAGTGTTCAAGCATACAAAGGAGAACGAACAAACATTGAGCCACCAAATATTTATTTGAGTTTGAAATCATGCAGTAAGATAATCATGCATTTCATATATATTATTAATTTAGCCTATTAAAATATTATTTATTTTGTAAATCTCTGTGTATAAAATATAATAATATACTTTAAAAGTTTCAAATAGGTACCCACGAATAATATTTTTAAATAACAATCTTTGTTTGAATAAGTATCTAATTTTGTCCAAATTTAAACTTAAACTGCTTGTAACAAAATAAATCGAATCTACGTATCATTAATATTTTTGAACTGCTATTATAACAACTTGCTCAGTAAGAACTAAGAAATCATCTACTAATTTTTTTATCAAAATCTTAATTAATAATTGTTAAGACCCCCCCCTGATTGAAAAATCCTGCTTACGCTACTGATCTAAAGCCTTTTCACCTCCGTCCTTTGTGTTTTCTTGTTCGCTGCCCCGGGCTGTTCCATTAATACGAGTTTATTGTAATTTCCAATCTGTTAACTGTGCTTAGGTTCCTCAGATGACATGATGAGCAACAATGGTGACTGCAACGGCGCTCTGTCCGAAATCAATGGTGGCAAAGCGCCGGGCGCTGCGCAAAGGAACAACACAACCGTTCACGTTTGCTGGCATCGGAACACGAGCATCGGCATGGCCGACCATCTACGGGCCACCGAGGTGAGTACCGACAACTAATATTATTGTTCATTGCGTTTTATCTATATTTGTTTTAAATTGTTTTGAATTTGACATACAACTTATTTTTGACCGTTTTCAACATAAAATACAGCCCCCCTCATCATAAACAATCTTTAATATTTAAAAAATTTAACCGTCTAACCACCATTGCATTTGTCTTACAGAACCAGTTAAGTGGTTTTCTGTTGCGCAAGTTCAAAAACAGCAACGGCTGGCAAAAGCTGTGGGTCGTATTCACTAATTTCTGCCTGTTCTTCTACAAGTCGTTCCAAGATGACTTGCCGTTGGCCAGTCTGCCTCTGCTCGGTTACAGCGTTTCAAAACCCAACGAGGACGATTCCATTGAAAAAGACTTCGTTTTCAAGCTGCAGTTCAAGAACCACGTCTATTTTTTCAGAGCCGAAAGCGAATACACGTTTGGCAGGTGAGTGACACATACATTTATTATTAATATAACTGGGGATGCGTTTTATTTTATCTTTGTCGTTGATATTAGCGAATTAAATATTGATTTTCCAATATCAATGTATTGACTCAAAAAATATTTGTTTTTATGAAACAATACTGTATTCTAATATCGATTGTTTATATCTGCATTCAGAGTTAAGGAATATTATTGTAATGGATAAGTGGATACTGGACAATAATAACTTAAGTACAAAATACTACTTTTTTCTGTTATCTATAATTAACAATCATTTATTTTATAGATACATTGTTACGTTTTAGTTAAGACATTGTTAATAAAATATGTATGTAATGTAAATGGTTAATTTTTTATATAATGATTATGATAATATTAACTATAAAAAAAATTAATATTTAACAAATATTTTAACATAGTTATAGCCTGTATAGAATAAGCCATAAAAATAATTTTATTTATAACGTTTTCATTGTTACGTGTTATGTCTTTTGTGTGCATTTATATATTTTAATTTTTTTTTTTCATTCATCCGTTATACGTGCAACTGAAATGAATTACGTATTTGTTTAAATATTTTGCGTTAGTTAAATAATTATGACACTGATTAACGAAAACCACCATTCGTTGAGACAGTGAGACCATGTAAAATTTAAAATGTTTGATGGAAAACTGAAAGAATCCGTATACACATTCGTTTGCGTATCTACCCAATTAGGTGCCCATTTTAGTGCTGGGTCCTGGGTATCGATACCGACGTTGGTTTTCTCACAATGGTGACTGAGTGATTGACGGTGTGGACGTTCAGTCGAGAAATTATTTTATCTGATGATTCGTGGTCATTTGATTGCATGAAAACCGATTTAACTGCTTTTTGGTTACCATCACCTATTTAGATAGAACATAGTGGTCTTCGCCGTAATTGTGTTCCGATTTCTATATGTTATTGCATGTGCGATTATACCTATACTGTTTTAATCGTTATTGGGTCCGAAAATCAGAAATTACGTTTATTTTTACGTGGGTGTCCTTTCGAAGATTAAAATCATTCATAAAAAAAAATAGATAGTGGAATAATTTTCGTCGTCATAATATTATTTGTTCATGAATAAATTGAATTATTTATAGACTTTAAACTATTTAAATAACACATTTTTTTTTTGTATGTTTCAGGTGGATGGGCGTGATCAGTAGCGCCACGCAACATTCTGGTCGAATGAGACTGTTCAGCCGTAAAGATAGTGAAAATAATTACTCGGACATTATATAGTCAAATGAATATAATCTTACAATCAAAACGTGTTTATTATTACTACTTTAATTTAGAAAAAATCTAACACGACATGTAGGTAATGTTAAGGAATCTTAAGTTATTCATATTATATAGTGATGTCATAAAATTAAAGCAAGATTTTACTCAACTTTTAAACTTTCGTCGCATAACTAATCCATCCATTCCCTCATTACTATAATTATTACTATTATTTTTACTATACTTTTATTTTATTTTCGACTCGTCCAATCGCGCATGGTTATAATCATATTTACAAGTTTAATCATTTTTACTCTGCTCTTTATTTATTATTGTACTATCAATGTAATATGTTATACGGAGATAATTGAACACCGAAATATTGTTTAAATAATACAAGTTAAAAAAATAAATAATTAACTAAGCATAACAATAATACAATAATAATAATCATTATTATTATGTGAAACAGTTGTTCTTTTATACTTGTTGAATAAAATTATTTTTATTACTATTATTATTTTCAGTTTATAATTTATTGATTGGTGTAAAATGTATATTATATCCGCTCAATAATAATTTCTTTTTAAATGTTAACAATATACTGATCAGATGTATAAAATATTTGATACTATGAAAATGTCTGGAGAAAAGGTGAACAATTTGAAAAATAAATTAGAATTAAAAAGTATATTATATTGGTGTATAATATATAATATAAATTAATATTAAATTATTGTTCATAATAAATAAATTATAATAGGCTTAACAAATTAAAGTAAATACATAAATATTCTGATCGAGAGTTCGTCCTGATTTCGAAACGCCACTGCTGGTTTTACTTTACTTATCTTTAGTGGCGTTTTAAAACCAGGACCAACGTACAATAATAAATTAATCTCTTACAGGCTATATCTTAAGGAAACATAATGAAAAAAAAATTATACTTTTTGACGTTTAGGTATAATTTAAATTTCTAGGACGCAGATGATAAATTTTTCTTTTGTGTGACAGATGACGCAGTTGAGCATTTAGTTGTTGATAAACACTTGCGTATATCGACTCACAGCAAAACGTCCAAATCTATGGACTTGTCGCCGTAAATGTAATCGAAAACCGTCTGTTCAATAGTATCGTCCTCCAAGTACTGTGAACTTCTCATCGATCGTTCTGACGTCCCCATGTTGTCTTCACCAAATTCTTCTGCTGTGTAACGGTCTCTGATATCCTTCATTATACACGACTCCAACTTTTTATGCTATGTATATCAAACACAATAGTATTATAGTATTAAAAAATATATTAAAACAACTGCAGGACTCGGATGTTATATTATATCACTTAAAGGTACAGAAATATGCGCTATACTATGACCTGGGTATTTTTCTTTTTTCTTATGGATTCACATAAATGACAAATTATTTTTACTATTTTTCATTCAATATATAACAGATTTATCAAAATACAAAATAAATCATTATAATATTATGCATAAAATATCAAAAAATAGCACCAAAAATCTAAAATAGGTACTTCAAACATAAAAAAAAATAGCAATATACAATTTCATGTTTGGAGTCCCTGGTGCACAAAATAAATTTGTAGCTCACTCTGCTATTTTTATCTGTATCCTATAATAATTAGCTAGAAAATGCTTTCAAATCCGAGCCCTTATTATTAATATGTATTAATTGCGTTGGATGTATATTATTCGGTATAATAATAATGCACAATATTATTCATGTTAGACCATCCACATACTTTATAGCATTTGAAAAAGAACATTGGCCGCACTAACTCTTTAGCAAACTTGTCTTTTCTCTCGTCCGGTACGCACATCTGTTGACATATACAAAATACGATTATGAAATGTTAGCTACTTACCCTACTAAATAGAGAAACATTGAAAAACAACGAATATCACATAATATGATATTTAATGCAAGTAAAACGAATATTACATTTTTAAAGTTTCATATTTAAACATGAAATATTGTTTTTCAATAATTTATTTATTTATATACTTACTTATTATAACTCAAATAAATGTATATCTAGTTGAAAAATTGTTCAGAACATATTAAGTGACTTACAATTCTATATCAGTAAACCTACCTATAATTATTATTGATTATATCATTATATGAAATGAAAGAAACTGAAAACCTTAGTAAACCTAACGGGAAAAGAATTCAAAAACGTATTCCAATTAATGTTGAATAACTTTGAAATTAATTCGAAACAGTAATATTATGTAGGTATACATAGAAATGTAAACAATTATTTCATGAAGAGTATATTACCGAAAACTGCTTGCAATACGTTATGCCATCGACCATGTCTTGTTTAAGTTCTTCGGTGATCGGTAGCCTCATCACCCTGTCGTTCATGTTTTCGTAGTCTGGTTCCATGTTTTGGTTGAGCTGTATACAAAACGTCATGATTAAATCAAGAATTATCTTAGAAAATCCAAGAAATTCAATTTTTTTTTGTTTTTAATTTTAAGAACAAAAAAAAACAATTAAAATATTCCTTGTATTTCCTTAAGGTAGATATTGCTTTGTTCGCGATAAGATAATGATCGAAAAATGAATATCCGTGGCAATAGACACTTACGTAACCAAGTTCCTGCATGACGCATGTAACGTTTCGTATCTTGCCGGTCATTTTGGCAGCCATCGTGTCCATCTGGTTGCGGACGTCAAAACCTCCGACTCTCTGCAAACGCCAAATCATCTTGTTAATTGTGGACTGTGGTACGGAGTAAAATAGGTGGGTATAGACAGTTTTAAGGCACGCGGGCTGGTGTTAGGTATACGGTTATTATGTTAGGTTATACCGTGTTGTACCTTATTTGAAGAGACTATCCTAGTGCGTCAATTTAAATACTACCTATGAGAGAACACCTGTTATAGATCAATCAATAATACCTAACCTATACGGCTATACTTACATAAATGCGCATATTAGGAGGATAGCAAGCCCCGTTTAACTACCTAGCACATTTACGCTATATCCATATATAAAGTATAAACCATATTGGAGCCCTAAAAAATTATAATCTAGTAGGTACCTACATTCTCAAATCCTTATAACTAGTACCTACCTATCGGTTAAATACATCGTATTGGGGAGTCGCCATTTCAAATTAACTTTATTAACCTCGAAATATCCCTATTTTTACGTAGGTACGTCGACGCGCGTGACACTAAGCATTTTCAGAGGCAGCTGTGATGTCGATGCGACCGCGATTTTCCCACAGGAAAAGGCAAAATACGATGACGAGACCGTCACCAGATTTTTTAGGTCTGTGATTAAACGTATAAGTCGACTGCGTTTATTATTATTTGTATCTGCGAAGACTGCATCGATGTGACTTACCGACTTCCGCCTCCGTCACGCGTTTTATCTGAGCCCATAATTAACTTAATACAAGGTAATTTTTTAAGCATACCCATCCCATTTTTTGTTGTTTAAATTATACATATATATTCAAATTTTGAGTTTTGGAACTTTTAAATGCAGTTAAAAACGATATTTTCGAATACTTAGATTTTTCATAACATTTAAGGAGTATCTTGTGGTTATACTAACATTCTTCAAATGAGAACTTATACGTGGTTTAATGCAAATTGTGAATCAGACGATTGTTCTAAAAATGTAAAGATTAGGCTAATAAGTTTGAACGAAAAGTTTCCGATTTATTCTACTTTAAATACTTAAGATAATAGTCTAATAAAAGGATATTATTAACTTTTGTTTTAAAAATTATTGAGTGCAATAATTGATTTAATAAGCATTTTGTAATACTAAGAACTTGTTTGAGTAACTGAGTATACTTGACTATGTAGTTAAAACAAATATTTTATATTGCAATATCTATTGCATACTTAATTGCCATTACGAAGCTCGTATCCATTTACAAAGTATTTAAAAGACTTATCCTTAGTATTTACACTATTCTAAAATAGAATAACTCAACTTTCTGTTCAAATTTCAATTACAATACGTCAACTGTCAACATTTTCAAAAAAAATCATCTGGTTTACAATTTGCATTAAAACATGTAGGTTCTCATATTTTGAAAAACCAACGTTGGTATTTGCAGAATATTCCTTAAGTGTTGTGAAAAATCTAAGAACTCAAATATATCGTCTGTAACTACACTTATAAAAATTCAAAAATTAGAATTTGAATATAGGTACCTATTATATCTATGCATAAATTAATCATCAAAATGAGATCAGAAAAAATCACCCTGTATATGTGTAGGCATTTTAAAATTCTCTGACGTAGTCGATAAGTTTTTTGATTTATACAGCGAAAAGAGTTTTATGGATATATAGTTAAAGTATGTACTCGACCTAGATCGAAAAACTACTGAAGTATATTTGTTATGCCCTACAGAACTAAAGAACTAGTTCTTATAAAGTTAAGTGTCCCACCCGGCATAAGTCACATAAGAAATACGTTCCAAATACCCGAAGTCCCGAACCATAACATTCCAACCGCTTAGGTTCCTACCGATGTACCATTATTACATGTATAGTAATAATAATAGTAATAATAATATAAACGTGCGTACGATATCACCGTAAACTTATTAACCTACTGCTTCGTGTCCGATGTATATCTTTAGTACGTATATGTTTGACCCGTATATAACCATTTCATAATAATAATAACGATAATTTACCGTATGACTGTCTAGTGATGTCTATAGTAGTAGTACCTATAGTGTCCGTCCTGTATACTATTATGTACGGTGGACAGGCCATGTTTTGCATTTTATACCGCGCGAGTCGTGTGCGAGTGTGTAATATTATGAGACTATGGGAGACTTGATTTTTTTTTGTCGTCGTGCGACAACGTAAGTAGATAGGTAGATACATTGAAACTCCCGCGATGTTTCCAGTCACGTTTCCAGTAGTAATTTTTATTTATTGTTTAACCGGCGTCCGGCAATTATTCAACCGCAGTCCAGTAAATGTGCGTGCATTATAATATTAAACTATTATCGTTTCATTATGCATGCATAATAAGTGGACAATAGTGTTAAGAGGCACAGAGCATTATAGTATAGCGCGTATAAAATACGTATACCTGTACCTATTTTATATTACAAACCTCTAGGCTATAAGGGCCACCTCATTAATGAGGAGGTAAACAATTTCCTATTATATATATGTATACTTTTTAAATCAAATTTTTAGATAAATGTAGTTATTATATTCATAAACTAATGGAAATAATCATTAAAATTTAAAACTGTCTATATTTTCTACCTCTTTTGGACGCCCTTGCCATTGCTCTCACCGTTTTATGGTGTTCATCCCCGTTGATAATTTTTTTCTCATCATTATTATGTTATTTTAATACAATTTCAGAAAATTGTATTTCTGCCATTAAAACAATTAAGGGGGAGGGGTTGCTTACCGCGGTATTTACTATTTAGCACGGATAAATCAATAAGCACTAAAAAAATTACTGCTAGCAATACACTGCATAAGGGCATTATATATTGTGCAGATATAGGTATCGTTTATCCCCTATGTATATATAATATCATACGGAGTCCTAAGAATACAAGCCACTATAAACGCAAGTATATGCGCTCGCGCCCTCTTGTACTATATAATATATATATATATATTATATGACTTAAACGTGCACACGGCATAAATATATATTATATTATTAATATAAATTAACAACGTCTATATATCATATGTATCTTATTCACCTATATACCTATATAATAACTGTAGAATTAGTGGTGGAGTGAGCGCGCGCTTGAGTGTATCCCAATATAGTTATATATTAAGTCCGCCGAGCGCAAAACGGTCGCATCGCATAATATAATATATATATATATACACACACACACACAATACACATATACCATGTATTACTGCATTTCACGCTATGCGGTCACGATTTATACGATTTATTATTGTGTACATGTATATTATTCGTATAGGTAATACTAATACACGTATAAAATATATGTATATTTAGGGACTATGGGGTAAAACATGACTGGGAAAATACTGTTAGTATATTATTTTAAAGATATCTTTAAGCGACGCACGTGGATCGCCGTACGTTCCTTGTACACCTGAAATACCTATATACCTCAACACATATTAAATAATAGTAGGTAGGCATAATAATAATATTTTATTTTGACGGAACCCGCGAGATCTCGGAGATTCGAATGATTTTCGTCTGCCGATGCAGTTATTTATACCCTTGTTTTATACTCGTATACCTTATATGCATGTAATATAATATCTGTATTAAATGCACGAGCAAGTAAATACGGTTTGTAAAAGAATAAACTTGACGGGCGGTTTACGTTTCACGCGGACTCTATATATATAGTATATTGTGTTAGTGATATTACTTTTTAGTAGTTTGTGCAGACTTAAATTGTTCAGCCCCAGAGCCTTTTTGGAACATTCGTTTTACCGTGACTGATTACATTCAAATCCACGTATTAGATTATTATTTCCTGTACAGATGTCATCGATGACTTATAATTTGGCATTTGCAGCACATGCTTAAATGGTAGTAACTATGTAAGATGTATTAACACGACGCCCACACTCACCCACATTTCGCGAGTATAATAATAAAAACTAAGTGATAAATAATATAATGTACCTATATTAATATATAAATATTTAATTGATGTTTATGAATATTATAAACTATTTTTACGTGCAGTAATTTCTTTAAAAAAAACGAATACTCGGTCTTAGTTGCCGAAGTTTATTTGATCAATAAAAAAAAAGATTATTTCTTATAGAAATCATTAAAACGCAATCTATAGATTGGCCTTAAATTTGCAAACGAATAATACTAACCAAACGGGTCTAAAAATAACTTCATTCTTGTTACAACGATATTGCTTTACTAATTTTTTTGGCACACTTAAATAAACGTCCTGCTATGATTGTCAGCCAACTAATCAACAAATATCGTTTCCCGAGTACCTGTTAGTACCGTTAGATGTGTTAAAAAACGACAGGGACTTAATTTTGTTTTAATGTACCTATTAGTATTAATTAACAGACTATAGAAATGAATCTCTTTCTAAATATTAGCCTCCCGAAGCTACATTGCTCCCGAAGCTACAATTTATTCTATAGTTATTAAATTAAGTTGTTCGTCGTTTTCTATTTGAATTAATTTATGTCTTCAAATCTGTTTCCTTAAAGTGCATGATTAAGTCCAGGAAATATAAAAAAAACACATGAAGCAATGCCAGGTTAGGTTAGGTTAGAAGAATCACTTTTCAGCCTACGATTCACGAGCAGAAAGAGCGGAATGCTCAGGTGTGTATTGTATGCACACCAAATATAATATTATCTTTATTATATGTTTGGCGATCAAATAAATGATTTAATTCCTATACTTTTGAACACACCTCGACACCTCGTATATATATAGTCATATATTAGAACAGGTTAGAGTCTCTCTCTACAGTCTCATTCTCATACATTTTTCGTGTCTATGCAGTAAAAAGGGTCATTCGCCCAAATATGAATTGTCTCCAAACGAAGCGTATAAAAATAATTGTATTTTGTACTATTGCTATCTCAGTGTTCGTGTGATTCGTTCAGCTTATCTTTATATTTATTAGTTTAATATACACATTATACCTTTTCGGATAAAGCGATTGTTATTGTATCACACGCATGACCGATAAATGGGCAACACGCTGGTCAATTTGTATATCATTTTTATGTGAGATCCGTTTATTATTTATATGTTATAAACTTATAAGTGAATTGTAAATATACGACAGTAATGAAATGATAAATAAAAAAGTAAAAAACAGGTCAAAAACCACTCTACAAACATAATGAAAATTAATGTGGTCGTCTTGTACCTATATACCTATAATAATCGCTTTCAAAAATCGGATTTAAAAAAAAATGGAGTAATGAAAAAGTTGTTGAACACCTACATAATATAGGCTATATAATAGTATAATGGTTTATGGTTTATAATACACATATTATATTATGTTTTTATATAATTTATATTTTATATTTTGTATTACACGCTTGAATTATTCGGTTTAGTAAACATTGATTTTACTTAGGCCCTCAAAAAAATAGTTGTATGTATAAACCACATAATATTATATTTCTTATTAATAAAAGCACATGAATATTTTCTCCATATAATTCTACGATGTCACTGAAATAGTATAGTCGAATTATATAAAGTATATGTCCAAGTGCGAAATTTGGAAAGATTTTTTTTAAAGTTATAAGAATTAAAGCGTAAGAAACTATTAGCTGATAGCCATGATAGCTGGTAATAGGTATATAATTTTGTGTACAAAAGATTCAATATACAATTTATGAATTATTACTCATTAGTAAATTAATTCATTTGTTAGGGTTATTGATTTATTTATTGTAATAAAACATTTTAAAATGTATTGAATTAATTTTTAGGTCAAGATAAAATAACGATTAATGAAGATAAATATAAATCTGTACTGTATACATAATATGTACGTGTTAATAAATCAAAAACGAAATCGAGTTCAATTTAATTTCTAAAACATTAAATTCTTTAGGTTGGGTGTAAGTATAAAATCGAATGCACACTTTCAGATCCTTATTTGAAATGTCACTTCCATTATGGCGATTTATAGGCTATAGCTTATACGTATTTTATGGGTACATACTATTACTGTGTAAAAATAACTTTAGTATAAGATGCGTTTGCTTAGTAGAATGGTAATGGTAAGTCACTGAACTGTAACCAGGTAACTTAAAAATGTTTATCTATGAAAACTGGAGTGAATTATTTAAGTCGTATCTCGTGAGTTCAAACGAACTAAAATGGTACACCATACGGTGGAACGCAAGTTTAATGTGAGTAGGTATAAATGTATAATATATTTATTACTTGCATAACCTTTAAACTCTAAAGTATCGATAAAAGTAATATTAACAGTTTTCTTTATGGGTTTCTTGAAGGTTTCACGATTAAAATTTGCATCAAATGCAAGCTCAGGAGAATTCACCGGAGGATGAGAATCGTATATGCATTAGAATTTGCATAGATTGTTTACTGAAATGTATATGTACGGAAGGCAAATGTGAAAAAAAGTGTATTTACTTGATATAGTGTAAAATAAATTACCATGAATATAATATTATAGCCCGTTAGTTCACTGTGCACCCCATTGGCAAATACGAATGGAGTATTATACAGCCATAATCTCTCTTATGGACTTGCGATTCGATATTTGGTTATAATTTATTGTAAACACTATATAATAGGTATACCTAATATAGTCAAATAAAGCTCCCCATATTTTCCACAAATTTTAATTTTCAAATCTGTGCTTTTTTTAGTACCTGCAGTATTGGAATATTACGGTAGACTTGGCAGTTTAAAACTTATTTATATTTAACTAATAATCGTCCAACTCAGATCTGATAGGTCGAGAGTATGTATCTGCAGTGGTGTGCAAATGTTTCCATCCTATTCTGTTAGTCGGCTTCTTTGCTACACGCGTGATATATGTATATTCAGAGCGAATCGTTCATCGCGAACCAAGGCATAGAAAATGCTTCAAGGAGGTTTTAATAATTATTTTTTTTAATGCTCAAAAGTATCTACATTTAAAAAATAGTGATAGGTATAAGCTCGTAAATTTGTCTATTTTTATTTAGGTACCAATATTTGTTCTTAAAAATTAAATTAACCCCTCGTACTTCGTAGGTATAATTATTATTTTCCGAGATACTATAGTAACGCTCGATACGTAAAATTATCATATTCTCACCAATAATATAAAACAATCACTTTACATGTAACAAATCGACCCTGTACATCATCACCGGTGAACTTACCGAAGTCCGGTGCGTGGGGAAGAACGGCTGATAGTACGGCTGGTACATTTGACCGGCGGCCATCATGGGGTACGGTCCGGGGTAGGGCTGTTGCGGGACGGCGGCTATTCTCGGTAAGTACATGTCATTGGCCGCGTTTGGCGCTGCGTTCGGCGGGTAGAATAGAGCGTTGGTCATGTACGATGGCTGTTGGTCCAAGAAAGCCGACGACGATCCCGAAGTCCACGGTTTGATGTACTGCTGCTGCTGCGGTTGCTGTTGCGGTTGCGGTTGGAGATGCGAAGCTGATGCCGCAGATGCCGACTGCGAGTACGACTGATGAGAAGACTGTTGCTGCTAAAACACACCGTGCAAGACGCTTTAGTAATGTATAATTGTATACATAATGTATGTGATTTATGTTATTGTAATAGTATATAATATAGCGGCTGAATGAAATATGGAAATATATGGTATACACTATACAGTTCTATAAAACCATAGACCGTAGATCCCAATGATCTATATATTATGTATGATAATGATGGTTGTAAAACAGTTTTATTTTATTTATTTAAGCAATATGACATGATGTAATATATGCATCTCACTGCAGTTAATATGACATACTTATAGGTAGATACAATATACGCGTATACATAGACTGAGTGCATGCGAATAATTTGGCATGTACGGGGAGGGGAATACCATACACATCCTAAACTGTGCTTAGTCAAAACTCAAAAGTTTTCGTTTGATATTACCACCACGGCGTCACATATAGACTATATTCACGCGAATATTTTCGATAAACGTTCATTGCAGACTGCAGTAGTAAATCTGCAAAAACTCAAAAACTTCCGAGTCCTAAGTAGTATAGATTTGTATGTTCTGAGTTTTACATTTTTTTTCCCGCGATAATCACACAATTTCAAGGGAGAATGTTTCCCTCGGAGAACACAAAAAATGTCCTATGACTCCATTACAGGGAGATTAAAAAGATTTTGTCCACACATTTGCCCCTCACACAAAAAAAATTACTGTAAAGAATTTTACAGGGAGATTTTAAAATCTTTGTCCACGATTTTCCCCCTTACGTAAAAAAATTTCTGTATTTTGAAATTACAGGGGAATTAGACACTTGAAAATGGTTTTCCCCCTTACATTAAAAATTTTACCGTATTACACATTAAGCAGTTACATCTGACAGAGATTCTGTTGCTTCAATTTCCAATTGAACATCTACCGACGAGGTTGTAGCTGCCTATTGTTTATTAATTCATGATCGTATTGTAGAATATTTACCATTTACTAAAGAAGTAAGAAAGCGTGTGTAAATAATTTGTTACAATAAAAAAAAATTAATGCTTAACCAATGTGTATATTCTTTTATAATTATTTCAAGACTAATCGAAAGGTTTGGGACAAATCAAACTAAACTTGTACAGAAAAAAAAATATTATTGTGCATACGGTTTCTGAGTGAGGAGGAAAATCGTGGACAAAGATTTTAAAATCTCCCTATGAAATTATTTACGGTAATTTTTTTTGTGTGAGCGGCAAATGTGTGGACAACATCTTTTTAATCTCCCTGTAATGTGTCATAGGACATTTTCGGTGTCCTCCGAGGGAGACATTCTCCCTTGAAATTGTGTGATTACCGCGGGGAAAAAAAAGTAAAACTCAGAACATACAAATCTATACTACTATCCTAGCGATTAATCAACTGTTTATTTTATTTTTGAACCTTTAATATTACGGGTGATGATGGTGCTTATTTATAAATTACTACACATTACTGTACAACCCGACTTTACTCCGTGAAAAAATATAAAATGCTGCAGCGCTATATAGAGGTATGTATTCGTTTTCTTGAGCCTAAACGAAATTTATGTGCGAGCCACTCAATAGCAACCTTTAGTGGTTGAAAAACAAAGTTAAGAATACTTATGTTACATATACAAGTTATGAACCCCGAGGTTCAAGGGTAATGGGTGTACATTTTGGTACCAATTGATTCAGTAGTTTCTAAGTCTATAGACCCCTAAGTACAAACGTACTTTCATTTTTATATAGTACTAGCAGTCACACCACGCCGTTGCCCGTGCCAAAGATTTGTTTATTTTATAAATATATTTGTAAAAAAAATGTTTATGCAATATTTCTAATAATTATAATTATAATATAATATGTAACCAATGGCAACTTTTTAAAAAAACAAAAATATATTTTTTTTTGTGAGCTGAAAACTAAATTGATGTGTAAACTACTCTTTAATTACCGTAGGGATTAAAAAAATAGGCCATAAACACCCTCTAAGTCCAAGGAATCTATATTGATGTACATTTTATTGAAAACCTCTCAGTAGTTATTGAGTCTCTAGCTTACAAACAAACAGACAGACATACATCCATTTTGAAATATTTAGAAGATATAGATAGATAAGTTATTTGATACATCAATAATCATGATAGTTTGTCGTAATGTCATGGCCTTAGAAAGTATAACTATTGGATAGAAAAAAGAGCAGGATTCGATAAGCTAATTGCACCCAAGACAAAAAAAAAAATCTGTCGTCAGCAGCATCTCGTGTAGATTGAATGCCAAATGTGCAGGCTTTGTCGTATGGCACGAGTCGTTTAAAATACTACCGTGGCTTGCTCAGGTAATCGTCTTGCAGATCGATGCGAAAAGGAAACGAGCCCTACGTTAAGTTTCATGGGACCCTGGTACGAATCGTGCGGTGTCGCTGAGGTGACACATACTGTATACGGAAATTATTATTTTCTCGCGTGGAAGGGATGCGCTGGGACATGCTCATGCGCGGGATACTGCTGGCGATGCCAGCGACACTGTGGTTGGATGCTACAGTTGCATAATATTATATGAATATAAATAAATATTGATGAGCAATCATAATGAGTACGGTAAAAAGGAAAGCGACCGTTAGTTACGACTTACGAGTGTTATAATCAACAGTTTCACGTTATATTACCTACTGATCAAATATTATCAAAAGCTCTTCACGATCGGCTCTGCTACTGTTCGATGCAGATCAACAGACCGAAAGCGTAAGCGCACTAATTTTTTCAATCATTATTGTAATTTTTTAGAGAAATAATAATAACATTATTGCATCTCTATTGAGTTCGATCTGCGTGATGAGAATCAAAAGGCAAAACTAAAGAACAAAATAAAATATTATTTGACAAGCATAATATTATATGTTATTATATTATACTTGCAGAAATTACCGAAATATTCGTTGACCAACAGAAAAATCATGTTATTTATTTACACGAACAATATTTATGAACAATTTATAACATATATAAGTGCATTCTTATTTTTTTACGAATAAAAAGTTAAATTTACTTAGGTAAGGTGTAAAAAAATACACACACCCAATGTTAGCAGCAATACATTGTTTTAAGTACATTTTATTTAATAATATATATCATTGTTTTAAAACCGAATAATAACAGTTTTCTTATTATTATTTTTTCGGGTAAATACTCAATCATTAATAATTAAATATTTATTTAAATTATATATTGATTCCATGATATTTAACATTGTTTTAGTATTAAATTACCTCACTGTTCCACTTGATTACACCATCATTTAAGTTACATTTTATAAGTGGTTTACTTTATGCGTTATATGTGTTATACATATTTAATTTATATAAGGCATTAAAAAATGTAAATATTTTTCTTTATTGTCATATTAAATTGCACTTATTTAGAATGGAGTAAATCATAGTTATTGGTATGCGATACAGACAGACAGACAGATAGTACAAAATTAACATCATGAAAATAAACTGCAGCTATTTTATATCATTTATGACTATAGTAAGTACCTATATATAGTATATAGTAAGTTTATAACGACAGAGATATTGGCCTAATAATACAAATAATACAATTTTAATTTTAATAATATAAACATTTAATCTATTACATAATAGTATGCACGTATAAAATTATCAGCTTTTTTAGTAGTTAAATAGTTTTCATACAATATACTCTGTAATGGATAAATAATAGTTAAGATGGTGTGACAATAGAATGCAAAAGTTAATAACGTTTTTTTTTTTATGTTCAGAACTGCAGACTTAAGAACAAAACTAAATATTTTATAAATATTTGAATTAAGTACAAAAATATAAGAAAGTTATATAATATTAAACAGTAAATAGTAAATATATTATGGTCGCTAACGAATGACACAAAATGCTACCGAATAACCGCCCCTGTTCGACTATTAGTTCATACCTATTCGTTCTCCGTCGTTCGATAGTCTTCGCTTGGGAACGCGAAATCTTTGTGACGGGCCACTGGCCGAATGCCGGTGGTTCACACTGAATAGCATTTTATTTGATCTAACCGCCACCGGCTCGAACCGTTGCAAACGCGAACGATTAAGCTTTAATGGTAAAATTTCGATTTCGTTAGCGTTCGCGGTTTGACGTAACGCACTTAAAGTCGCTCAAGACATTAAGACGGAGGTGACACACGCGGGCTCGGCGTCAAAAGAAACACACATTTAATATCTTATTGTTGAGCGGTGATTTAAAATCGAAATGTATAATAAATTAATAACATATCATTATAATACAACCAAGCATAATGCATAATATTTAGGTAGTAATATTGTATTATATTCTCGAATTTTTGGAATAGCTAGTTTTATTTTTACCTCTGTAATGATTTTTATTTTCCAATTATTTCCATACGCTTGCTGCTTGCATACGTTTTTATTATGCGAAACGACTTCCTGTTAATTTGTCATAACTCGTTAATGTCCGAACCCGAAGATGATAAAAATAAAAAACACATTTGTAGTACAGAATTATATTATATATATTACCATTTACCAGGTATAATAAATACCTATATCATTACGCGATATATCATTAAATTTGAATTATACACGTTGTTTTTATGTTTGGTTCCACTATACCGATATAAACTTCTCAACTCATTAAACGTAGTATATTTGGCGTATGATTTATCAGGAGACAATAGAGGTTCCAAAAAATTAATACTTTTGATATATTATTAAGTAATTAGTAATGCTTATAGGTAATTAGGTGCCTTTAAATTATTTCACTGTTAAAATATTTATATAATAATCACTTGTCACTTAGATCTACGTGCGTGTTTTAAATTTGTATAATTAAATTTTACTTTTAAGAATATTTAAAAACATTTATATTAGAGCTACATTTAACTAACTTAATTTGTGTCTATATATTGTAAATAAAATTAACCAAAACCAATACATTTTAGTTATTTAATTCATATTACAAAATACATTATATTATATTTGAAACAACAGCTTTGTTGTAGCTCTTAAAAAGTATTACTATTGTTCCATGTGTTTACTTTTGTGGATTAACGTACAATTGATGACCTGTTTCACTTAAACACTTAATGAATATTATAGAATAAAACAAGGAAATTTATGATTTTGTGATTGATTTGAGTGGCGTATATACTTTTATAAGTTATTTTAATTATATTCATAACGCAACCAAAAACACCTCTAAGGTTACTTATAAAATAAGCAACGAAATTTATCACGTACGTTGTCTAATGGTTGCTTTATGAGCATAATTTATGTGTCAAATGTATCGACTATGTCGATGGTCGATACACGCAACGAATTGGAATATAAACCATTGTTGTTACTCGCGATCTCGTCGACCGAAATACCGAATTTATAATATAATTTGTGTCGTCCGTGCATATTTTTGGTCAACGTTTTTCTGCGTATCCGTTCCGGTAATTAACTAATTAATTAATTAATTAATTTAGCCGGTATGGACTTCGATCCAGATTCCAGTTGATCGAAATGTTATTGTAGGAGACTGTCGACGAACGGAAAACCCGATATGTACGATCGACGAAACAGACATAAAGCTGTCGGCCACCGAAACGAACAAGCAGAATACGATGACGGATTTCAACGGTGAGCGGAACTATAGCGGAACTGCTGCGTGTTTAATCGACGAAACGTTGCAGGATAACGTGACACACGCACGTATAAGAATCGATTGAACCGAAAAGTGGTAGGAAATCTATGACTTAGTACGTAGGCAGATAAACTGCTGCAGCGGTACGAACATGTTTTCCCTCATTTCCAGCCAACTGAGTGCATAATATTATAACTAATGAAAAGTAATAAATTATAAAGCACCAGTGCACTTGCATGCAATTGTTGGTTATCAACTTTCACAATCTATTTTTAAATACTTAAGATAACATAATATAATCATTTATCTAAAACGATTCATCATTATAAACATTTTTGTAATATTATCTATACCTAGGCGAGACTGTGAAATAAAAAATGATTAATATGATAGTACTTATATTAGTATATAGGTATTATACTTTTTAACTACCCCGTACCAATGTAAAGATTCAAATTGAATTTATATTACACGAAAGCAATTTCGATTTGTAGGTACCTATACAGCTATTCAGATGTCGACCATTATTTTTTTTGCTAAAAAAAATATCATTCCTCACCAGGTGCTTGTTGTATCCGGCCAGAATGGCTTGCTGAAGTTTTGTTATGTCGATGCCACTAGGCTGTGTCTTGCTGAATGACGTTTCCTCTTGCGGCTTGCCTTGGTGTTGGTGCTGCTGGTGGTGCACGCTGCTGAATTCGTGTACGCTTGATGGACTCGCGGCCACTTTCAAAGAGCCCATGTTGGGCGTAGGTACACTCATGGGCATGTTGCCGTTGCACTTGGCCGTGGCGATTTTCATTTCCTTCCGCACTTCTTTCACCACTTCCGGCCCGAAACAGTTCTCGTACACCTGATGATAAAATATATAATATACGCGCACGAAACGGCGTGCATATCAGAAGGCATTAGTATTAAAATAGTATATTTTTATTAGTCACTTTTCCTACGTGTTTTGTACGAGGGAACGATAACGAAATTTTAAGTTTACATTATTTTTTCTGCAGTAGGGTTGGTAAGTATTCTGTTTTTGAGTTACAGACATTTTTCAATTTTTAAGATAATATTTATATTATATATTATGCAACTCAAATTTGGAAGAAAAAATGTCCACCTTATAATGCCTTTTAGTTGATCCTATACCGGTTTACCATACGGTATACGGTTATATAACTCTTATATTATATTGATAATTGATATGAATTTAACGAGATAAAAACATTTAAAAAAAAACCCTGCATTGTTAGATTAGCCCGCCCACTTTCTGTTCTCACCAAGTATGTAATCATGCATGTGTTTATAATGTATATAATATGTATACATAATTATAGGGGCTTAAAATGTTTTGGGAGTTGTCAGAATTAAATGTTGATTATTCCACCGTTTTCACGCTTATGACTGCACGATGGACTTTCAGATTTCAGCTATTTAAAACGGTTAGGTTAGGTCTTCGTTTTAGAAAAAAACCGAAGAATCTTCATAAATGATTGAATTCGGCTCAGGGTCCTTTTGACAAGTTTGGGTGTACCACTTATATGACTGCACTGTCCAGTGCCCTGTAGTACCTACTATGTAAAGAAAACGCTATTGCTTAATATTCCTACATGTTAGTTCGTTATTAGTTAATACCTATAATTATGGTATGGCCTTTAAGGTATACATGGCTGGTGTCGGAGTGTGAATAGTTTGTTTCAGTTTTTAGTATTTAAGTAATAAGGCGTTTTGATGAATATAGTGAGTTTTTGATAAGACAAGTACTATTTGACAGATTTATCAAGAAACAACCACAAAGAAGTAAGCACATTATATTATTGCAACAAATTGTATCATTGTATTGAAATTTAAAAACTCGTTATTGATATATATATTGTATACTTTTAAAAAGAAAAATGCTGCAATTAAATTTATGTATTTTTATCAGTATACAATTAGTTGAATTCTAATAAAATATATAATAATAACTGTAGGAATATGTGGAAGGCGTAAACATCTATTGCTATTATTTACTGTTAGGTATTTTAATAGTATATATAGCTGAATAGCCAATAGACCGGTTATAATAACGATTGACAATTTAAAAAATGAAAATCTTTATCGAACGCAAAACAATTACTCGTAAATTATTTTTATAATTTATCCCAGCATATTTATCGTTTATGTTATTAAAAAAATTATTATAAATATTAAATTTATTCGGTCTCACTCTAAAACTGTAATAATAATAATAATAATAATATAATTTACGAGTTTTGAAATATTTTATCTTATTATTATATTTATTAACATTATAATATATATTATACGGCTACATTAGTATATTTTATACGAATATAAAATAAATGCGTTATAGTAAATAAGTAATTATAATTTAATAATGGTATTGAATGTAAATTTAACTTTTTATAAATTAGTTTACTATTACTGGGAACGCTGGAATAAATGGTTATTAGAGCTGTGGAATTTTAACGTTGACTTATACAATTGGATTGATACAGTGTACTTAATATACAGGCAATGTAGGTAATTTATATATTTAAACGTCAAATGCTTAATAGTATTTGGTAATTATTTCTTTTAATTTACTATTTAACTTCACATTTTAAGCAGACAACCGTACGCTATTCATAGCATATAAATAGGTACAGTAAGTTGTTTAGATGGTACACTCGGTACAGCTGATGATAATGTCAGTATGTCACACGTGAGAAATGCTTGAAATAAAAAAAATATTGTTATTATTTGACGAACCATAATATAATAATAATAATAAATAATTGCTTGTTTAATAAAGACTGTGGATTGTGGAAGTAACCGTTTTTTTACGTCCACCACTACTGTTCTAATCATATACGCTATTGGCAAAACACGTGTCAAAGGTAATATTACATAATATATATATATATGTCATACCTTCATCATGGCGTATTTTTTTATGAACTTATCGTCGCCGGATGTGAACGCCAAGTTCCCGTTTATGCACAGCGCGCTAATAAGCGCAACAATCCGGAACACGTTCATGATGGTACACTCTGGAAAACAAACAAAATCCAACAACAATTGTTATTCCCGTGTATTATCTCATAATGCGTTGTAAGCGCACTATTGTTTGAACTCGTGCAGTGAGATCACGTGAGTTCAAAAATAATTAATTTTTCTGATACTGCACTGCAAACGAAACGTATTTATAATTGTGTAGAGCGGCGTGCAGATATCTAGCCGGTCTTATAACTGTAAAAACTACGATATTTGTTTTAATTTTAATTACCGTAATATTTTTTTTATATAGGTACAAGTGGATTATCTTCTTTATACATAATTCAATTTACTCGTGTTAATTTAGTAATTAAAATATTTGCAGGTACTCATATATAATATTATACAATGGGCTGTGAGAGAAAATGTACCTATATCTATGATGTATTTTATCATCTACTGGCTACTGCAGTAGAGTGCAAGTACCGCCAACGAGCAGTGAACAAACGGTGGAAAACAGTTTTAATTGATTATAATTAAAGAATGACGAGTGGGTAAACTAGTGGGGTGGTATCGACTTCCCTCTCTAGTGGCGCCCAAGACATATTTTGCAGGTGTAGCAAGACATAATTTTACCCACCTACCCCTTCCAAAACCCAAAATTGAATGGTCTATTTTTGGTTACACTAACTGTTAATATTAATATACCAAGGAATAGGTATCATCAGAGTTGGAAGTGGTTTGAGCTATTTATAAGAAAGCGATTAGATGACTGAATTTAATCATAAAAGTGATCAAAAAGTGACATATATGAGTATTTTTTCCAAGAATTTTCTGTTATCAAATATTTTTTTTTGAATATTGTTATTCCCTTATTTTCAACGTGTAGCGACTGCTACACCTAGTCATAGGGTTGGGCGCCACTGTCCCTCTCTATCGAATCCCATAAGCTCTCCCCTGAGTACACGAAGTTTAAAAGTTCCTATGCAAATGGAGTATGTGCGGTTGTAAATAATTTATATTACATTTTACTTTGGGTTGTTACTTGTTTAATAAGTACCTATAAGTACCTATAGGTATTAGGTACTTATACAATAAAGCGATAAACCTAATAAATGTGGCGATGATGTAAAACAAAATATTCAAATTTTTATCACTAATATTACAATACGCATTTCCCCCATTCTTTATAGTATATTACGCCTGTATTTAAATAATATAACAACTATAGTAACCCTTGATCTTTTGTAAAAAGGTGTTCGATTTGCACAATATTATACAGCATACATATATTATAGGCACGAAAATCGCGGAATATTAAATCATATATTTTGTTATATTATTTCAGCGATTTTTTTATTCGTCTGTTTGTCATTTCCACTGTTTCCCGTTATATATATATATATATATACTCGTGAATTCAGATCGCAATTCAGTGTGACGATCAGCATAGTATATCAAGACGTGGTAAAACGTTAATATAATAATATAGTACAATAATTTACAACGCGGTCTCGTGAATCACTCGTTGTGGTGTTATGGTAGAGAAAATTTTGCCCAACGATTTGCCACAGCGGCGGCCGATAATGTCGGTCGCATTTATATTTTATCATTGTTATTATTATTTTTCGTTTTTATTCTGAGGAAATTCGTGCGGAGGTATTTTGTAGTTTACAATAACTGTAGATAGTAATTTATTGTGAAAATAACTAGATTTTAGTTGTGGGACTGTGGTAGTTAGGTTAGGGTGTCTGAGGGCACACAAAAAACGAAAAAGGTATGCAGAATCTGTTGAATAAATGTTTATTTTTAGTTGTTTCAAATACATACATATTATGTCTCATGATTAAATTGAAGTTTTTCGTTTGCAAAAACATGTTGGTAAAACAGGTTTATTGATAAACTAAAATAATCATTAATTAATTCATTTTTATACAAGTAACGACACATTATAGGGACATAAATACGGTGATTACTGATTAGATATATTTATATACTATACTTTATTATAGTAATAGTAATAATAGTTTATAGTAATAGTTTTGAATTTTTTTCAAATTGGCTGTCAGCGGAAAATGCCAGCCAAATGCTAATTTACAGTGATATTTTGCATTACTGTGTCACTGATTACGATTTTTGTACGTACAATATATTTTCTTAATTTCGTTACGTATCGGGTCGATTGTTCATTCGTGAGACGCAAATACGCAATAGTGTAGATAGTTTAACGATACGACAACCACGCACTACGCCATTCGCCGTAATTACGCTACTACACAAGGGTTGGTTTTTGTTTCAACTGTTTTTTTTTTTTTTTTTTGTTCTGAACATAATTGCATCTCGGGCGGGTGAAATTTTTGTTTTTCCACCGTACTTGATGTTTACTAAAATATATAATACACTATAATCATGATATTATATGACGTGTATTATTTTAAATTGCATTTCGTTTGCGATTCCACGCAGCGGTGTATTTGGCACAGTTTTCGCGAAACGAAAACGGCGCGGATGGGACCCTGGTATTCGTTTGAGCCGCGAGTGACACAACTCTCGCGACCGGAGGGACACACGACCGTCCGTCACGCATAGGTCAGGGTCGCCGAACACCGGGCAGCCGGCGAGGCGTGCGTCGTCGGGTAGGTCGCGTGGCCTAATCGTTTTTCGCAACCTGCCAAAAGTAATATTTACCCGGCGGCGCCGCACGCGCGATTCCGTCGTCGAATTATAATAATAATAATAATAATTTATCGTCGTTATTATCAACACAAACGATCGCACGCACGCTATATAGGTAGGCGTCTATAATAATAATAATAATACAAATAGCGATTAACGAGTAATAGCCGCGTGCATCGTTTCCTCTTGAAAATCTCGATTATACACGTCGATTATAATACACTAGTAGTTCTGCACTATAAAAAAAAGGTGGGAATATAGGAATAATTTTATTAGTAGTAGGTAGATACCTATTACTTAAAATATTATAGGAAACATAATTTTATACCTTGCAATATAATATTTTAAGTCGGGGGTGGTCGATGGCGCTGCTGTTAATATTAAAATAAATCTCGTGAAATAAATATTTCTACGAAACCAAAAATGAAAAAAGAAAAACATTAAAAATTAAATAATTAAAAAAAATATTATTTTTATTTAACATTTAAATCATTAAAACTTTAATGATTTTAGAGTAAAAACACCCATTATCGAAATGAAAGTTTACAATATTTACGAGGGCATCTCATCGGGTATTTTTATTATGTTAATTACACTGTTTGATATTACATTTATAAAATACATTATTTTTTGATTTTTTAAATGACTGTATTTTTTTTTTTTGACTAAATATTTTATAAAACCCCGATGAAATGCCCTTACAAATATTGTTTCATTTAATTTTGATAATAGGTGTCTTAGCTCTAAGACCCCTCAGGAATAAGACATTTTTAATCTACGCGAGCATGATTTCAATACTGAAAAATTCCGGTGCGATGTTCTCTTAAATAAACGGATTTTAAATTATTATGTTTTGTTTAATGATGTAATGTTATGTATTTTGTTAACCGTTATGTTTTATTTTGTGGTATTTAATTATTTTTGTTTATCGTGTTCCGTTTCAATTACGCTTACAAATTTCAATCGTATTTTTGTCATATAAAACGTTATAATCATAAGCATAACGTTACTATAACTTTTGCAAGCCTTACAATAAATTATAGTAGTTATCATATAAGGTACAACAAATGTATCGTTTTTACTTTAGAGTAAACCTACTTAATATGATAAAAGTATAAAATAAAAATGTTAGTAGGTAGTAAAAATACCTCTCACAACTGGTGTCTCGCTATAATTCTTGAGTATAAAGTAAAACCATACACGCTTAACGTTTTCCAAATGATTAGGTGCTCAAAACGATGATACATCATGTGGTTATAATATTTATTCAGACTATGTGTAAAATGATAATTGATATACTATATATTATATATTTCAGGGGCGTAATTAAGGGGAATAGATCAGCCCCCCCCTCCTCCAGTCTTTGATATTCGATAACATAGTGTTCCCAGCTACAATTGTACTTACAAATACAGTGAAAATGTTGTATTTTGTGTGTAAAAAAATGTATATATTCCCTCAGGACAAATTTCTATAACTACGCCACTTCCAGGTATAAAAATATAAGCATATATAAATGTATGAATGTATGATATACTGAATATTAGTGTGCAGAACCGTGTGGAGTTGTCGGATAATAACTTCGTTGTCGCCGATGACCGCGATTTCATTACGTTCTGCTGCGGTTGGCATAATAATATTATTATTATCATGGTCTGCGTCTCGCGGCACCACAAAAACAGAACAGAGGAGTTAACCTTATATGATGGACGTGCATCAGTTTTGTCTGTTTTGCGATGGTTGTACGTGCCGTTATTATTACGGTTTTACGTGTACGGATATGCGTTCGAATAGTTTTGAAATTATAGGTATGATATTAATATTATGTACCTATTACAGAACATAATAATATTATTATATTGGTTTTAGTTACAGTTTATAGGCAAATTGTATAGTATTAATGTATACATTCCGAATTATAACAATGACTATGTTTATATATATAGGTCATAAATCTCGGCTCTAAAAGCGTGCACGGATAATGTTCAATTCTGGTTGTTGGAGGGGAGGGAGTAGTTTATTCCTCGAGAGTAATAAAAAATTAACTGTTTGTTGGATTTTAATATTCAACCATAAAAAGGTCCTGACAGGTATAGGTACTTTGCCAAATTGGCATATACCTGATATTGATATGTAGCAGGTAGGAGTCGGTACTCAGTACTCAATAATGATCTATATATAACCGAAATGCTTGTATTTGTTTTAATACGATAGAGTTTAACTTCGGGATGGTAAAAAAGAAAAAACGATCCGATGAATATTATTCATAGAGGTATGTACAGAAATCATCGATGGTATTTTTCTATTCAAATTTTATGAACGCGTAACATATTTCTGTCAGTCTAGATATTTCCTAATAAATAGGACATAGGTACCACTGCTCTAAACATTTTGTTTGTTGTAAAAATAATATATTTATGTGTGAGTGTAATATATTTATAATATAATTGTATTTGATATTATATAGGAATTTCGTTTTCAACAGTGATGTACATTTGTACCTAATATATACCATATAAAAAATAATAAAATTAGTGTGACACCTTTTATTTCTTTCGCTGTTTTTTTATATGTATTCAAAATGAGCCAATGCGAATCTGGTGTAATTATAACAACAAATAACAACGATAAATGGTAATAAACATTTTACGTTTTCATTCGGTTGGATGATTTATGTTTTATGGTACTACAACGCTCAATAATAATTTCACACCATTTGTGAAACGATTTAAAAAAAATCTGTACCTATATCTACACATAATTATAAAAGTGTCTTCCATAGTTAACGAATCAACGGGTATGTTATTTTAGTCGGAAAACTGAACTTTAATGTTAGTTATATTATTATTTACGGATTGTTTTAATAATATTGTTATAATTATAACCACCCTGATTTTTATGTTTCTTCCACCGTATCTTTGATATCTTTTTTATGTATATAAGATCAGGTTTCCAGCATGTTCTGTAATATGTATGGATATGTATGACTATATTTTATAGACGATTAAATAATATTATTGTAGTTATAAATTTATGAAATTTGCGTTGGTTCAACGTTATTACTACCTATTAACTTTTTCTTCGATAGGTCGCTCATTTTTTCTTCTGCCTTCAGTTGGATTTAAATACGTACAAATGCTTATTCCAAAAGTGCATAAGTTAGATGCATGCCAATTATCGAATAAGTTGTGCTGTTTAAGTTATTCTTGCCATTTATTTCTAAATCGTTTGTAGACCACCCAGAAGAATTCAGTTGAGTAGCATATTGCATATACTATACTTATATATATAGTTTAATATGTACCTATAAAGTATTATGGACAGCCTCGCATTGTTAATGTGAACATATGAGAATTTATTATCCTATACAATATGATTCTAATATACATATATCATATTTTATACTTAGTTTATCGTATAGAATACTAGCAATTTGTTCAACTTATGTAAAACATTTTTTTAGGATATAGCAAATATTTTATTTATAATCAAGTTCGGTACCTATAGCTAATAATTTAATATTCTTCAAAAACAAAATCGCACTACTTGCTTAAATTATAACTTTAAATAAATACAATATTTATCTAGAATACGTTAAAACACAAACATAAATAAACTATATAATTGTATAAAATAAGGTGTAGGGGCTTAGATATAAGTATAGATATTAAGAATATAATTTTTAAATAGCAAATATTATGTTAATATGTTGATAAAAAAATATTATCGAGAAAATAAAATGTTTTCTTACAAAATAATAATCAACCATCAAGTGAGTACGTGACTACGTATCATTGCCGAAAATTTATCACATCATTAATAATGTATTTTAAATTTATAGATTTTTTCGATATAAACTAATATTGCCCCTATATATGATAGTGGATAACCAATTTTTCAAGTTTAAAACCATATGTTTGCTGTATTGGCTATTGCTGTCTATTGGCTATTAGTGTATATAGGTACCTATAACCGTAACGCTAAACAGAAATTGTATTGATGAACCGAAGTGTGTCTGCCGAAAAAATTAACTCCGACACTTTAAAAATTACGGGAGAACCACATAATAATTTAAGAACGTTAAAAATATAGAGAAAAATGTGTGACATCTTTAAGTAATCGTGTAAGTATTCGTGACTAAGTATGTGTAGGTAGGCGTAGTACGTTTTCACACATTAAACACACGCTATAATAATTTAATCGAATCCGTTTCCGTTATAATATGAACAGATCATGCAGCTTGTCGAACAAAAGAAACACGTTAATATAATATTATGTTGTGATGGAAATTTGACATGTATATGAATCATTTGATTGAGATTGTTACGCTTGGAATACCTGACCACTCCCGGTATTATTTTTATTCGAATAATAAGTATAGGCATACACGTTCGTAAATGATCATCAGGCTCTGCACATTTTGAATACAATAATATTTATGTATTAAATTTGTATGAGTAATGTGATCTATTTCGCGATTGCTAGTCGTTCTGAACGACTTGAACGACGAGTTTTAATTTCGTTTATTAACATACTTAATCGGTACTGTAAACATTTTAAAAGACAATAGCTGTGAACAGTAATTATTACAACTGATACAATCAATTAGTGGCTCTAGCGGTCCACGACGACCTTATGTTTACTTGTAATGGTTATAGGTTTTCTCACTGCATCGGTAAAACGGAAACATTGTGTGTATTTAAACTAACGGAAATAAACAAGTAAAACTCGGTCAAATTTAATATTAAAAACAAAAATATCGATGTGACGGTATATAATATAGTATAATATCCTAACGACTCTTACGCGTGCTTCAGATAAATCTCTGATTTTAATAGCCTCTATTGATATAACTGCGACCTAGTTCAATTTTGTTTATTTTACGTGTCCATATAAATCCAAACAAAAGCGTTTGTCCGGTATTCAATTTTCCTAATCGAACGGCCAGTAACATGTAGGTGTAGTTAAATTGATCACGTTTAATATTCAGTGACAGCATTTATCATTTGCTTTGTACGCGGTAATAAAATTATAATTTTTGAATTAAAAAAAACTATATTGATAGACGATAGTATTATAAATACAATTATAACTCGATTATATTAGAAATAAATTTTATTATTTTTATTTTATTTTACCTGAGAAACATTATGTTTCGACTGTTATGTTCGGTTTATATAATATAGTATCTATTGGCTATTACCTATGTAGTATTACGTGATTATGATTTGTATTTTAGTGTTTAGAATATTTTAATATATTAATACATAATATTAACTTTTGGAAGTTGTAAATATACACATTAATTTATTGGGTAGTACCTACAAAACTACAAAAGTAATGAACAATGCAAATAGTTTAGTTATTGTAATATTAATATACTACTTATAGGTATGAAGAAATATTTATTTTTTTCGATGTCAAAAAATATTTATACATTTTTACGAACTGTTTCAAAGTTTCAACTATCAGACAACGGTAGATTGAAAAAGTTACCTAAAAATACAAATATTTCTGATGATCTGCTGATCAGAATCTCAAGATACCTGATAAACTCTTACTCGAGCACACCGTGTGATAATATAGGTACGCTTGTTGTATATTAAAGAAAATAAAAATTAATTAAAATGAAAAAAACACTTACGTGAAGAGGATTGAGGATTGTGCGCGTCCGGCTGGCTCGCGGAAGAAGTAACTGTCCTATCTATCCCGTGGATAACTGACTACTCTTCTCGAGCGTATATATTATGATATTATACCGACAGAAAATATATAGTTTTTTAGTTCCACTGTTTATGCTGCCGTAAATAATAAAAAAAAATGTTTATCTTGGCGTATTTACCGGGCCGGCGACACAACAGCACTGTAGCGTGTTCTGTGGACGGACGGACGGATGAACTGTAGGTATATATCCTCTGGATCGGCCGCCGCAGTTGTTGCCGCCGCCACCGCCGACGAGAGTCGGAGTACGCGGTCGGAGAGGGGCCATGATTGTACATAGGTACAGAAAAATTGTAATAGCAGTTGTGTCTACGCCTCGGATATTAAGGATTCGTTAATTTCGTTTTCGGGGTTGAGCGTAGTTGCGTGTTTAACTTTACAATAACGTTTTGGATAGTAAACCGGACGTACCTTCACGATGGCTTACATTTTTCCACTTTTTCTTTACTTGATTTTGCTAAACTTATATAATATACGTCTGCTGCAGCAGGTCATTTCGCATATTATTCACATCATGACCAGGTTAGGTTCCAGCTTCATCATATCACAACCGAAGTTTCAAGTAATTGCGCTCGAAATGTAGGTGTAGGTACCTATAACAAACTGCACCCATAACTCATAAGTCATAACCGTGAGTTTTTTTGGCAAAATTACCCACTTAATAAATATGATACTAATAGAAGAATCAATTTCCAACCACAGTGTACTGCAGTAGGCGCATTTAATTAGGAGCATCGAGCAACGGGGACAAATGCCCCTAGTGCGAAGATATAGAGACACAAAAATTAAATATCCATCTAGTAATCAAAATATTCAGTGGTGGGTTACGTATAGTATAGATATTTTATTAGTAAGAAAATTAATTTATCGTTATTCGTTTAAACGTCCAATAGGCAATATCATCGAAATAGGAACTTAAAATACATTTCAAAAAAGTTGTGCAAATGATACTGCTCTAGACGTTTTCATGATTTCAAAATCAAATTATTCAAATAATGTTGTCAAAAGTTGAACTTTAAATGATTACAAAAAAAAATCATGCCTATGTAGGTATCTTTAATATTTTTGAACTGCTATTATAAAAACTTACAAGGAACCTTGTATTAATTTTTCAAGCATTTTGTATCCTAAATCATATTTATCTTATAGAAAAAAAACATTTTTAGTTAAAATAGCTACGCACAGCTCAGAAAGATTCAAAATATTTTGAAAGTTATTTCATGTATTGTTAAAATGTAAAGTACCTATATCTATAGTTATTCATTTTTAAGTATCACCAAAAAAATGAATTAATCTTTATCAAAAACTATTTTTTTTGCTCTCCTTACGCTTTTGAAAACTACTGGCTTTCTTTACTTTTACCCTCAAAGAACCATCTAGATTCACTTTACTAACAGAAAAGATTGTTATGTATAAAATCTAAACATTTTTACTGTCTCAAAAGATGATGACAGATGCAAAAAAAAACACTTAATCAGTTATCATTGTAAAGTCAATACATTCAACGCTCCGCTCAGAATCTAAAATTGTGAGTATTTCTGATATTTTTAAATAATTGTAAGAAAAACTTAAAGCAATAATTGATCATATCATTTTACTATTTCTATTGAACATTATAATTTATATTCAATATAGTTTTTGTTTAAGTATTGGAAATATTTTAAATGTCATTACTAATATTTGTATTAATTTCTTCAAAATATATTCAATATTATACATTTTGTACCTATTAAATACGGATCTGTTTAAGATAGAAATAAATCGTGTTTCCCTAGGCTTCATAATGTGCCTAAACGAGAGTCACTATATGGTCGGTGTATATCATTATGAATTATAATGTTATATCCGATTTTACGCACCAGATATTCATTCAACTACGCGTCTTAGGTATACACCCCGATGAGGAGGGTCATTTTACTCATTTACCGCAACAGGAGTTTCATGTGCGCTTAGGTTAACCTATAACGTTGTGTGGGCCACATTTCGTGCCGCCGCTGCTGCTGCTGGCATAACATAATAATTATAATGTTTAATTATATATATATACATACATAACATACTCTCTCGCGTCGATGAGTATACGATGGCGTTTATATCATTGTTTCGCCCATTTTCCCTTCCGTTCATCATCTTTCGTGTCTATTATTTTTTCACCGTCGGTACGGTTCGGTTTGGTTTTTTTTTTTTTTTTAATGAACGTAAGAAAATCGCGCCATGTCGTGATCTCGTATATACTCGCGTTGACCCAGTGACGACGACGACGACGACTACGGCGTGGTACATGCCGCTTATAACAAGACGCCGCCGATGGTGTTTTATTATCTACTTATCATTAATAGTATTGCCGTCACATGGCGTCGGCGGGAAACGCACTAGCGCGTGTAGGTATATCGTCGTCATTACGTCGTTTTATAATAATTATCGTACACTCTCGGGATGATCTAAATCGCGATTCTGTTTCTCTTCTCGCGCAGCACGTCGTCGGGGGCTGTATTCATATATTTATTATTATACGTATTGTGCATCCCGCAAACTTTCTTCTAAATAACGTTATTGTTACACGTAAATCGCTAAACAATCACTCTGTATATTCGACCGCCCGATGACAATAACGCGTGAAATGGGCCACTGGCGCAACTATATGGACATTTTTCCAATGGAGGTGTCCATACATACTTCGTTTGATGTTACGAACGTGCGACGATCTTTATAACTGAGGTTGTCGTCTTTTATTGTCGTAATGCGAGATTAACATAAAATAGTTGATCACAATAATATATCCATATATTATTTTCTAAATTCAATAAATATACTAAGTTAATACATTATTTTATACGAATTAAATGGTGGGGGGAGGGAGGAGGCAGGTACCCACCCTGCAGGTTGCGCCTTGGACGTGGCCATAATCGCAGATATCATATATTAAACGATTCATATACGGCTTATTCCGTTCTAAACATATTATACACACGACACTAAAATACTACTTTAATCGAATGCGTATAATACACGTGTGTAATATTTCATCTAGAGAAATGCTCCAATAGATTTAAATGTAAGTAATATAATGATAATTAAAATATTTTACACAAAACACACATTATATTAGGTATTTATACATAACGAATACAAATAGTTCAGCAACTTGTATTTTTTTAATTTTTATTTATTTAGTAGTAAACGCGATACCATTGTATTTGTTTCTATATTATTACTAATTTAAGCATAATATATTCTTCTCCCAAATTGAGAGTAACGTATAGGACATAACTATTTAAACTTTGATTTCAACGCAAGTCTGTCATCTTTGCTCTTTTAGATGTAGACGCACTTCGAGATTATGATATAACATGATTTGACATCACTCCGTTGAATGCCGTTTCTTGACCTTTTTATACCCGAGAGACTTAAAAACAACAGACTCTAACGTATCTATTGTAACTTTAAAACGACAATACGTTTTTGGTATTGTATAAGAGAAAATCTAAACGACATACCGGCCGTCATCATGCGTGGCGGCGGCCCTTGAACGATGGGTCTCGATGGTGCTGGAGGAGGAGGCAGTGGCCCTTGAACAGCAGATACTGAGCCAGTGGCCCTTGAACAGTGGGTGGAGCCGTGGAGGTGGTGACGCTCAAACGTGTAAAACTAATATTTTGTACAGCATAAAATATATACATATATATTACTTTCGAAGGGTTTGATCCAAGTTTTGAGTGCCTCATACTTTCGAATTGGGTTTTCAGCGTTTTCTGAACGAAAGAATAACGCGTACCATAATATTCATGTTTCCGAGTAGATAATGAATGTATATTATTATATATTACTTTCTATTGTCGTTATTTGAGTTTTGGTTTTGTTAATATTCACGCTCATCGTTTTATGATCATTTATAACATTACGAGCTGATATTATGTTTACAATATATAATAGCTTTAGTCTCCCGCATTTATCTTGTGTATGCGCATTGGCGCCTAACTCTATGTTGAAGTCATTTTTTAAAATGTAGAAAGGGGCCGTTTCATATTTTTACTACCAGTAAAAGTAATTTGATTTTCTTCATCCGCATTATTGTTGATAGGAAAGTGAATCTAGTTGGTACTTGGGAGGTCAAAAGTAAAAAGTTCCTAATCATTTTCAAACGGGAGAAAACAAAAAAAAAATAATTTTTACGCAAAGCCTAAACGAAGCCTTAACAAAATTTATTTGGTTTTTTGGTGTACCACAAAAAGTAATATTTGTAGGTACATGAAATTGTCACCGAGTGTTTATATAAGAATTTTCTATAATTAGTTTTTTTTGTTTTTTTCTATAAATACCTATCGATTAAAAAAATGTTGTTTGTTCAAACATTTTGGAATTTAACACAAGGTTCCTAAGTTGTTCAAAGCAGTTCAAACGTATTAATAATGCACAGGCCTTAGGCACACCTATTTATTATAAGTATTTAAAGTTCAAATTCTGACCAAAATTCATCAAAATCTCTAATATATTTGAAAATTATTTTGCCTTTAAAAATGTATAAGATGTTCAATTTTTATAACTAAGGATTGTGAATTTAAAACAAGGTTAGTCGTAAAGAATTAATATTGTAACCAACAAATTTAAAGTTCAAATTTGGACAAAATTAAATATTTAAATGAAGAATAACGATGTTCGTTTATTTCATAAAAAATGTTTACAGACAAAAAAAACACACATCATTGTATAACATGTACATTCTTTGCTCCGCTCAGAATCTATTATAGTAAAAACCATGTCTTATTGCATATAAGAGTACCTATGTGATAAAATATGGCATATTATCCATAACTCACAAGTTATAAAAATGAATAAGGCATTGGAGTATATTATTCTTTTTTCGGGAACGGCTGTATGGGATGTACTCTAAAATGGGAATGTCCTCTTACCCGAAATTATTAATGTGATGTTTTTATTAATACATACTATATTTGTATTGGTGTAGTTGTGGTATTTGTTTTATACTTTTATAAAAGTACGTAGAGCCGTAGAGGATTGTGCAAATTTTCAGATGGCGTGATAAAATAAATGTTCTTACAACGACCGGACAGAACCGGACAGACGTCAGATTTCAGACAGGAAAAAAATACGTAAGTAATATACATACATAACTGTAAAGGATTATTTTTTACGGCCTATTGGTTCTATCCATTATTCGGCCGCGATAGCCGCAAATCCCACGAGATCGCAATGATTTACAGTTTTTTATTACGCATACTAATGTTGCATTAGTATAATGTACACCTATAATACTGTAGGTACATACTTTGTATTTTATTTTTCCACTGCACGCCCATTTGCTAATACGTGTTTGCCCAGTGTCTTTTCAATTTTCAGTTTGCAATATTCTTTTACACAAATGTATAATATCATATTTTCACATCTGTAGATACACGATGTCGTGTCTACATTGCACTGATAAAGAAAGTTGTAAGCGATTGATAATGAATGCAAATAAAAATAATGTTTACGTAAATATTTTACGATTCCATTACCAAACACTTAAGAAAAAAAGGTCGGCAAGTGGGTACTGCTCTGCTATACAGTAGGTGTCAAGTGACTCTCTGTAATGGATGTGTTAAATTTGAATTCAATAATATAAAATCATTGTAGGTATACGAAAAACGATTCTGAACGAAAACTATAAATTATAATGAACATGTCTATATTATAACATTATAGTCATACTAGATGACGGGGGGGGGGAGAGTAAGAGGTCAGATATGGTACTTAATCCATAGACTTTTTTTTTTATAACAGTCTTGAGATAATATTTTTTAGATAAGAATAAATTAATATAATATAGATTCTGCATTGTAAAGCTAGAGACACGGGTTATCCAGTATTTATTTGTAATATATATATATTATGTATATGTGCCTTAACTCTTATATATTATATACATTACAGTCGGGTATTTAAGCGCATTAATACAGGTTTGTGCATTATTATCATAGTGTCTTACAATCCGACAAAGGACATTACGGGCCATGAAGGCCATGATACCCGCTCTATCTGCCCATATCACGCACCCGCGATACGTACCCACCCATATATAGTAATGATATATGCGGTGCCCATCGCGTACAATAATCCCGCAGTGGCGGCCGGGAATCGTTCGTGTACGTTAATTTTGTATATTATAATATATTATGTATGTAGGTACGACCGGAAGCTTGTGGTTATACCTACCTTACGTGTATTTTCTATGCGATCGACTCGACACGACTTGGAATACGAGTGTGAGAAATTATCGTACTTGTTTTTTTTTATATAATATATTATAGTATATTATACATATACTCGATAAGAAAATTGTGTGCATTTGAGTTATTTTATTATATTACTTTATAGCGTTTTAAATACCTAATTTTAACGGGAAACGTAATAACATTATGCGTATTACCCGAGTACTGCAACTCGCGTATAGAGATAGGTATTATATTATGAAATTTCCATTTGCTTGCAGCTGGGAAATATTATGTCGCGTTTAACAATGCGTTATAATTATGTTAAATAATTACTAATTAGGATTTAGTGCGTTTACAATTATTCATAATTTCTTTCTTGTAGTATAACTGTTCAAACAATCCAGATTCAGATTAATCATGTTTTTATTTTGTTACATGCGAAATACCATAATTATTTATAAATTATTATATTGCTTAAATTAAACCGATGTAACTTTTTGGTTAAAAGATGAATGACGATCGCATACAGTGTATTTGTAAATAGCAGTGAAATAATGTAATTCTTATTATTAATATAAGTTATTAATTTATTGCAGTTCAGTACGATGTAGATTTCGATCAAAGTGCCTATTATTTTTTTCTATATTTAAAATTTTTTTTTGTTTTGTTATTCTTTTAATCACCACAGACCTGGATATAATAATATACACTCGCGCGTATTTCCAGTCATTAATGGCGTTATTGCAACGTTTGGTATTTTTATGATAGTTATGTGATCATTTTTTCTGATTTATAGAAACGAGTTTACCACATGCATATAATATATATATATAGGTATAGACATCGCCGGCGGCCAGAAAACTTTGAACGTGTCGCGGAAATCAGATAAAAGTATTCTCACATCTTTTTGACTTATTCGTGACTTTTGAATTCTCGTTTTTGCGGTTTTAAAATCGCGAACGGTTCACAATATAAACCACCGATCGTCGCGTCGGCACATCGATAATATAATTAAACAATTGCACGCGTTAAAATTACGAGATAATATTCTAAACAATATATAATACGCGTATTGTGCGATATATTGTGTGTATGTGTGTCTGGCCGACGGCAATACGCGGTCGGTCACGACTGCTGACGCTCTCCGCCCGATCTCTGACCGTCCGCGTACCAGACGTACGGGCGACGCGAAAACAAAAAAAAAACAAAATGTGACGACTTTTAAAATGTTCAATGTTCAGTGACCCGAATCTTACACCGTCCCGAGTCGATTTATTCTATAATAATATACAATATCAGGTATAATACTTACAGGATACAGTCGTCCTATATAATAATATCAAATATGTATAATATTATGTACCGGCGGAAAGTGGAAACTAAATATACACCTACAACTACATACTGCACGTATATGTGCCATAGTCGGGTGTTTAAAATATAAATATATAATTTATACGTAAAGGTAGGTATATCTTTTTATTATTTATTTTTTCAAAATCATCACCTCCTTCGCTGCGTATAACACGAATACAATATATTTTATTTGGTCATGGTCAAAATATTCGGGTGTACGGTAATTTAATGTGTCGTGTCATACACCGCACGTGATGCGCAAGCTGCAGCAGTGTATATAGATAATATAGGTACAACAATAAACAATCATAATAATATTATAATAATTTGCGTAAGTACGTAGTAAAGACACACGTAGGTGTATCATTACCTACCTACGTTAATGTATAGATGACAAAAACGTGTCCGCACGAACAAACTAAAATTTCGGAGTTTACGCACCAGAGACAAATTATAATTATTATTATTATAAGTTTTTTTTTTTTTGGTTTCCCTTGTACCGTCGATTCAGTTTATTCAATCTCATAATAATAATAAATAATTCGTAAACGGCCCATTAATATTATTATTATTATTATTGTAATATTGTCACAACTCGCGTCATCGTCTTTTTTCAGATTTGGCCGGAGCGGTTCACAGTCCACCGAATTCGCAGTAGCGGTATTTTGTCATGGCGAGATCCACCAGCGGCGAAGAGGATTTTTTTCATTTTTTTAATTACGCTAAGACTACCGTTCCTATGATGCATTGTCTGAATTTTCAACAAAGAATAACGAAAAAAAGAAAACCGGCCGCGTGAGAAATTAGGCTTTTGAAAAACCGTTTTTTCGGTATTTTAATTTAAAATTTTTATATTTCAGAAGATTTAATCCCACCGGATGCCGAAAAGTGGCTTAGATGTTAGATGTTATAATAGCAATTATATCATCGTTTATTATTCGATTAAACGCTTGGCTTACCTACATAGAACGCAGTTTACACCGAATAATTATTTGTGTAGCCGTGTAGGTACAAGTGTACAATTATTATAAGGTAGGTTATACGTTATTAGAACAGGATATAACATTTTTAAGTATTAAAAATGTAAAACATTATACTGTTCTACAATTGACCAATACGGATTAGGTAGAATTTTAATACAGTAACGTCTTATAAAATTGATAATTTATGGATTGGGAAAATATTTTTTGTACTGCGTATTTAGATTTATATATTTATAAATTTTAATATTTTAAAATATGTACCAATTATGCTGTGCAGCAATATATTATACTATATATTATATAATATCATATCATATATTATATATTATATTATACATTCTAAAATCTTGTATTACGTTATTTCCAAAATAATTAAGAATAACATAGATAAATGTTAGTTTTTTTTATTCGTTTTTAACATAATATAGTTATTATAGCTTAACATTTAAATCTAATAGCATACCTACAATTAAAATGTATGTAGGTCCTACATACATTTTAATATACATAATAATACTTAAACATAGGCAGTAATTAGTAATAATGAAATAGTTTTAAAATAATCTCTATTAATATTATATAATTAGAAGGCCACAATTATAATTTATATGTGCAGGAAAATTAATAACATAAGTCCCTTTAAGTGATAACTTATATGGCTTATATGATTATATTATACGAGTACCTACTTGCAGGCATATAAAATATAATTCGTTGTTTCGTTTGAGTCGTGAAATAAATAAATAAATATAAACTTTATCCATGAATAATCAAATTTAAAATTCCTAATATAAGTATGGTACATATTATAATTACTACAATAAATATTAGCATAAATTAGTTTCACAAACTTGAAAATCCTAGTGGAGCTTAAGTTAATTTTTACTAAGATGTACAGCTATGACAAATATTGAATTATATTATGACCTAAGTACATAAATAGTTATAGTTATAGCTATTTAAGTACTAGGTAGTAGGTAGTATAGGTATCTCTATTCGTAGTTGTAATAGTTTTGTGCTAATGGCTAATAAAAAAAAAAATAATAAAATCTCTATTCGTATAATTTACTATCAATAATTATTTATATTTATTATTATTACATGAGAATTATGCTCTCATAGTTTTTGATCTCGTCAGCATGTACACGTCCTGTTTGTTGTACACATCATATTGCACCTATAATTATTGTGACAGTAGGGTAATACAAAAAGAAAAGTAGAATCCAAATATAGAGCATTAGTAAGTGGTACCCAGTAGAGTTCAAAATAAATGGTTCGACGAAAATATTGACAAGTATATTAATTTTGGCTGTCGACAATCGTACAACCACAGTGTACTGAAAGTTTAAATCTAGTCTAAGTAATATATATATATATAAATATGTATGCTGATATTCTTAAATTACTTATTATATATTTTTAGGTCAATCGATAACCATTGTCATTGTCTCGTTTAAATGATTAGGTACCTACTCTTTTTCATTAGTAGACAGTAAAGTGGGCGATAATAAGGTCTACTGTCCATTGATTTAATGTTTAAATGTATATAGGCCTCCTCCTCATTATTCATACCTATAATTACCAAAACATGTATCGGTCTAAATATTTTAAACGAATTTTTACTCCAGTCCTTTACTAGACAAAATTGTGACTATTTATGTTATTTAACCCGATGTATGATGCAGTGGCGTACACAGATATTTTCAATGGGGGGGTTATATTAAAAATTATACATACATACATAATATTATATATATATTTATCAAAACGATTATTTAATTTTTTACAGTACAAGATCTAGTTTTCTTGGTTTTTTTGCCAACTCGTCAATGGCCTCTTCAGGAGTTAAATGTGTACCACAGTACACCGACAACATTGTCAATCCGTTTAATCTGTCCTATGTATACAAATATATAATTATTTTTCAGTTAAATGGGGGGGGGGTTGAACACCCAACCCCCCCCCGTGTGTACGTCACTGGTATGATGTACCTATACTACTCTTTGGTGGTAGACATTTTCAGACAGTACTTACGATTCAACAATTTCTCACGAGATGGAAACCTTATGATTATATAATTATATAAACCATTAAGTATGATACGTGTCATCTTTTTATGTTTCCAAATTGATCATTTATTCTTAAAATTTTTTTTTAAAAAATACGAGAAAACTACAAATACAATGGTAAAATTATTAATATAAGACAAAGACAGTATACAATTTAAAAATAGTGAAATATTTAATTTATTAAATTTAATAATATTTGTGGTTGAAGTTTAAAGATGCAGGATTGTATTTTTTTATTTTATTTTTGTATATTTTTAATCGTTATAATATCGATAACTATAAAACGTGGATAACCCTACGTCAACAGAGTTGTAGAAACTATGAAAATAAATTATTATTCAAGTAATTTATAAAACCAAATAACTAATATTGCATAACTATACGCTAATGCCTTTGTTAATATTATTTCTGAATGATATATATATATATATATATATATATGATCACTGAAACAGAATGATTAATAAATTAAAACTATACCGAAAGAAGGAGTTCAATAACTCGGATGAGAAATAATAAGTTTCCACGGTTGAGCAAAGGTGAATATACGAACGAACTCATCTAGTTGTTCTGTGATCTTAGTTTGCATAAAACAAAATATGTCAACCTATGTTAGTTTAAATTAATATTTCATAGTTTAATACTGTGATATTTTTTGATGGTTTTTTTTAAACGCTTGAGTATAATTATTTTACTATTAAAAATAATTACGAGTACATTATCATTTACTATTAAATACAATAATATTTATAATATATTATATAATAAATATATATTATTTACAATAGTTTTGGTACATAATTATAATTTCATACTTTAAATTGCATTCAAATTTAAAATTGATAACATCAATCAAATACTAATAACTTAACCTATCTACGTATACTGAAGTTATATACATATATTTAATAATTAAAATTAGGAATCATAATCTATCGCAGTAACTAATATTTTTTGAAATCAATAATTCCATAAATTAAAGTATATAAACAAACATAATATGTGTATTAGCGTATTAAATAATTCGACCTACAAAATATATAGACAAATTGATTTTAAAACAAAGATGACTATAGGCACTAGCACAAGAACGGAATTTGAATTGAACAATATATTATTATTTATTATTTTAATCGACATACAATCCTATAATACTGGTTATTATTAACAATATATTAATTTTTTATACTGTAAGACCGTAAAAGGGTGATTGATATTTTTTCTCATTTAGATAATTTTTAGCGTTAAGAACTTCCTTAATTGAGTTAAAATTACTGTACATTATACCCCCGCTCAGACTTACAAATTGTATGTTATTTCGTATGCGCTGTAATGACATACACCATTAAAATATAATTTTACGACATTTTTCTATTCAAATATTATACAACTGTGTGTTAGATGCAAGTATCATAAATCATAATGTATAGATTATTAAAGTGACCGTTGCTTAAAATTATGTGATTTATTTTTTTTACAAAATGTATGGTCTTTACTATAATTTGTTAGTAAAAATGTGATTTAAATGTCATGTGCCCAATTTTCTGAAACCGTAACATTTTACAAAATGCCTTAGATATTACTAAAATATTGTCTACGACTTTTTGTTTTTATCATACTTTTACATACATATACACACGATAAAAACGTTTGCATGAAAATGGAAGTACTTTTTTGCGCGAATAAATTATATCATCGTTTTCTTATTAATAACTTGCACAGTTGCACGTAATTTAAAAAAAAAAATTGTATCTATTAAAAACAACAAACAACAGAATATTACCGTTAGGATATACCAGCTATCGTGCACAATTCGTTCGATTTATTTAATTAATAGTGCGTGCCATCGCGTCGTATACGGCGGAAAACGGATAGGACCATAATAATGTTACCTGTACATAATTGAAAGGATATGTATTTCATAGGTAAGTTTTTTTTTTACATACAACGATCGCGACTTAGCGTCGTGCGCTCGGGACGTATAGGTATAAGAAAAATCGTTGTACGTATATAGCGAGATATATGTATGCGATTGCGATACACCTATATATATATATATACATACACTCCTTAAATAGGTTTAAGATTATAAGCGTGTTGTACTTATGGTTGAAGGGTATTTGAAAATCATGTTGACCGAGCATAATATAGAATAGTATAGGATAAACCTGTAACTATATTAACTTCGTACAACATGATGTTAATAAATAATATAATATATAAATCGTAAATGAGATTTTTTCCTTTATTCGCGTAGTGTAATATAACATAATAAAATCCAATTTTCTAGCGGACAACTGTTATTATAAGAGGTCTGTGTATGTATAACTTATTCGGGTGACCGCGACACGGTTATTATTATATTATATATACGTTCCGCGTTCGCCCAATTTCTTATCACTCGCGTTGTGTACATCGTTCGACGACGACGTTGCCGTAGAACATAATAATAATAATAATAATAATATTAAGTAGGTGATATTTTGTCAGAAGAACGATTTACGGTGCTCTCGACATTTCGACATCGTTTCGCTATAACATATAATATATATATATGTATACACAAATGTGTATAAAGCCGCAACGGGTGGTACATATCAAATTGTTTTCATTCCTAGCTTAGAGTGTAAGAAACATAAATGACGGAATGCATTAAATTATTATTCTTCAGATGTAGCGCACGTCGGCAAGATTAGCGGGGGATGCCATATTATGAAAGTATAACGAACGTCGAACGATATTTAATTTTGGTGACTAATCGGCGATTAAATAATAATAATTGTAAATAATCTTGACAATGGTTTACAAAAAATAAAAAAATAAAGAACAACTCAAATCACCTATATTTCAGGCACTAAGTACTTATCTCTGCAAGTCATTGTACCTACCTACAATAGATAAGTCGTATTATAGCTTATTAATTTCTTACTGGCAACCGTGCAATGAAGATCCTTATGTGGTGTATGAATAGTGAGTCTAAGCTGCCTAAGTAAAAAAATGATAAATATATACCTATACGGCTATACATCATGATACATGATATATATATATATATATTATATATTGTATAATATGTATATAACAACAATATTTTTAGACATTTGTGCTCTGACTCTAAATTACTGTTTCCAATGCGCTGAAAACGTCGGATTGCATTTTACATTCGTTGGAAAAATTATTATCACTTTATAATAGGTACTTAATAATACGTATACTTATACGAATATAAATGATCATACCTTTCCAAACCACTTGTTGTGTACTATAGCATTGATATGTGTATCTTTATAGTTATAACTAAAAATCGCTTTATACCTAACCATTTTTTACACTACAATACTCACTATACACGTGCCTACGTTTTTTTTTAAATAAACTAAATTAGAAAATTATTTTTGACTAAACATACATTATGTTTAAAAACTATATTTAAAAGTATACCTATATGTCTGTATGTTATTATAAAGGAAAGAATGACTGATTTCACAGGCACCTATAACTGTTCTTCTATGTACTTGGATTTCATTGGTGAATTAAATAGTGATCTGATTCGTGAGATACTTATACACGGATCGAAAAGCTGTATAGTAATAGTTGCTTACAAACCTTATCAATGTTTTTCACCTTTCGATGAATTGAAATAAGACCAAAATTCGTTTAGTTATGTAAACGGTAAAATAAAATATTTGTTTAACCTTTTTCTACCTTCTCTAATTTAACGTAAACTTAAATGTCATTATGATAACTGTTATTATTATTGTTATTATTATTTTTTTTTTGTTTTCCAAAAATGTATTGTGATATATAATTTCAATAAAAGTGTCATCTGTTGAAATACGGAGACTAAAAATTCCACACATATCTCACAAAAAGCAAAAAAAAAGTGTATTCATAAACTAGGTTATGAATCATATTAGTAAGTTGTTTTCATAAATACAAAAAATCAACCTTTTATTTACCTACTAGATAGTTTTAAAACAACAGTAATTTTTATTGCGAGATTATTAAATAGTTCATAAAAAAATAAAAATAACATTAAATTCTAGTACTATGTTAAAAATATTTTTGAATACATAAAATAATATTGAATATATTTATTTATTTATTTTTTTAATATTTATTTAGCATAAATTCCTTAAAAAGTAAAAACCCATCAATGACATTTCGTAGTAACACTATAGGTTTATTTTTTTTCTATCAATCTATATTATATTTAAGTGGATAATTTTTTAATCATATTTATGGGTTTGGTTTTTTTTTATTTACACATATTATTGGATATTGCCCTAAAACATTGTTTACAAACCGTGAGATCAGTTAGCGAAATAACTTCTGTATAGATCGACGGGATACTCTATGTCCTCTCGTTATACAAAAAAAATTTTACATTTTTTAATAAAATAATAATCACAATAAAAAAAACTGGCGTATCTTTCAAATCGTTGTCTTGCTAGTCGGTGTACCATTTACCATCTATATATATTTGGTGGAACGAAATCAAAATGACTTTTGAGATTTCAAGACATCAGCTGATATCATTCCAATATTAATTGCCATTTTTATTTTATAAAAACATTTGTTATAAAGCATCAAACTTTGAGTAATTAACAAATACCTAAGGGGATACCAATTGTGCAAAATTGTTACTGATTGACTTGAAATAAAAAAACATGAATCTTTCGTATTAAAATATTTTAAAAAAAAGAAATGATCGGTCCTAATTATATAGTCACAGTTCAACTTTATAAACATTAAATAATCATTAAATTCACATCAAATAATAAATTGACGTGTTCTTAATCTTCCCGTAAAAAACATCTTTGCCCCGCAGTTGATAATGTTTCGTTTGAATATTCAATATTGATTATAGCATCATTTAAAATAAATTTGCTTAGGATAGGTCTTCAAACTGATTTCATTTTATTTTAATTATTTATCTACGAAAATAAATGTAGCTGTAGTCTATAGATAACCACGTGAGCACAGAATAGAAAATAAAACAATTACATTTATTATTGATTTTTTAATATACTAAGCATAGTGTTGAATTATAGTAGGTATACAATTTAAATCAATATTGATTATTTAAAAAAAATGTAGACCAACTCGGACTTTAAAAACTACATGGAAAATAGTAAGTTTATATTGAAAACATCACGAACATTGAGCATAGTAATATGTGTTATCTTAACCGTAACCGTGGTCGTATAATGCGCGTGCAGTATAGGTATACTGTATAGTGTATACAGCAACATAATAGCTGTTGTTATTATATTCCTCTTCCTCATCCGCGTAGGTCTTCATTATTCGTTGTTCGGTCGATTGAAACGTAAATCGCGATCGATATTCAGGTATGGTTCTCTTAACGGTCGAGCAGACAGCAAATAAGATATCATAAATTCATAACCGTATACGACTTATATAATATTCTACAGAGTACCTATATAATATGACATGCATACGACTACTAGAGATCGACGACTTCTTAGCCGTTAACCGCACCGGGTTCAATGCATAGGCCTATATCGTGTATAATCGGTCAAATACCGTCGTATCTATATTGCATTTTCGACGTCGTCACTTTCGCTGAAAATATAACAATATGTATCAATTTTGTCGATTTCCCGACTACCCGCTGCACATATCCGAGCAATAATTACTATAAGGAAAACGTGAGAAACGGAGAGAAAGATAATATAATTACTATATACGAATCCATATGGCTGCAGCAGCCTCCAGCCTCGGAGACGGGACACGTTTGACGTGCAGCCGTGCAGGCTCTATAATAATAATATAATATAATATGCATTATTATGCGTTCAGCGATCTAGGTCCGCGGCGCGATTAGGTTTCACGTGTGGGCCAGCACACGCCGGACAATAATGCGTCTGGAAATAAATGGTACGTATAAAAAAAAAAAAAAAATGATAAATAAATGAATGAAAAAACGAATTTCTCTCCTTAAACGGATCCGCTTATACGTATACTGTACGAGTGTGTATATACATAAACACCTATACGTACGCGTCGTATTGTATATATTGCTATATACGTTATCGTAGCGATAATAATTTCGTTCGCCCATTATATTATTATTATTATTATTATTATTATTATTATTATTACTATTACACTCGCTCCGTACCTATATAAAATATATAATACGCGTTATTATAATATATAAACCGGCCGGACGTACATTAAAACCGTGGCGGCTGTGCCCTATATTATAATGGTATCTGTATTATAGTATATAATATTATACCATTATAATAACATCATAATATAGTGCGTACGGCGGGAGCGAATAATAACGATCAATGCAATTCGCCGGCCGATCGCGAATGGCAGATTTCGATAAAAAAAAAATATATACATATATATTGTATATAGGTCTGTTAATATTATAGGTAGGTATACCGTGTAAGCGCGCGCGTGTTCGACGATTATTGACCACTGTATAGTTGCAGTGCAGTTATAGGTACTGCTGTGGTAACCTAGGCGTACGGCTACTGTGCGGCGCCGCTGCAGATGGCGGACCGCGATATTGTATAATCGTACGATCGTGTCGCGGATGTAAAAGACCGATCGGCATATAATATGGTACACACCGGACATATTTTATACGTCGGACACTCTAGCGGCGGGTCATATCGGTGCACGCGTGGCGCGTTACTATACTGTATAATAGTTTAATAATTTATTTTTTTATTTTTTATGACCATTCGTTTTACGCGTTTGAATGCAATATGCGATGTGATAAATCAACGCCGGATTCGAAGAGGCTCAGTCGAAGTCCGTCAGTCCGCAGTCACGTTTAGTCCTGTACTTTGCCCTCTGGGTGAGCTGTACTGTCGATGTACAATTATTATTGAAAGATAATAATATACCTGTTTCGCAATAAATAATAATATAATAATATCAAGTGTATAGTGTATATACATAAAGCACGATCCGAGCCTTTTTACTTCCAAAAACAGTACTGACGGAACCAAAAACAAACAAAACAGTTCAACAAAATATAATACGCTCCTAAAACATTTTAGAAATAAGTCTGCAAGTCGCACTTACACTAGAATACTAGATGTTGGTTAATCGTATTTGTGCAAAAAACGGCGAATATAGTAGGCAACTACATTTACATTAATGTAACAACACCACGAATGGGCGAATAATGCATTTTATATATTTAATTTTGTAGTAGGCTCATATTATATATTAAATACCAGATCCAAGCGATCGTCTTTTATATTGCATAGAATAACAGTCGAGCGATTTAATGAGATTTATCGTAGTAAGTACTATATAAGTATCATATAAAACGATTAACTGAAGTTGTAAAAATAACATTGGCGATTATTTAGTTTATCTTTGAGTGCATGCATGTGTAATGTATATTGTATATAGTCATTATATAAATAATTGCCTCCGACCAGCGATGGACCATATCCATACATGGACAATAGTTCATTAAAACCTATGAATTATGGAATTAACAATATTTTCATCACACAATATTACGTGTCACGAACTATAGGACGATAAGTACGTGATATAGTCCGTATTTTCGTTAAATTTCACAGTCGAACAAAAGCTCATGCAATGAACCCAACGTCATAGTATCATCTTACAACATACCGAGCTAAGTTAAATGAATTTAAAGTTTTTGAACGATATTAATTATTATAATTATTTTCTGTTCTAATAATAATAAAACTCATATTGGCCTGTTTACAGGGATATTATATTCAATTATCTCATTACAATTTACAAACTATAACATTTATCATAAATTATCATACGAATACCTAACGTTTATCACTGACTATTGGACTTTATGCCAATAGACAACATACCGAATGATTTTTGTCCGATTAAATTTTTTCACTTTTCGATAATAGCTCTTTTTTGATTTGTGCTACAAACGTGTTAAGACAGTAGATTTATTTCAAGAATTATTGGCCCCCAGGTATTGTTTATTATATTATCCTAATCAGGTATTTTTTTTTCTCTCCGGAAAACATAACAAATTACAATCATTATTAGGTATACGCATACTGCCATACTATATATAACCTAGTACAATGAGCAATTAGAATGACATCAGATTCATCGGAAAACAATCATCGAAAGCAGCCCGACACAACAACCCATTTGACCACTAATTCTGCTAGAAGTAGGAAGGAAACCCGCTGTTGACCTCGATATGATATTTTGTCGAATAATGTGATTCTTTAACAATAAAAGATGTGAATAATAGTGAATTACCTTGAGAGAACCGTCCAATCCGTAAGGAAATTTTAACGAAAAGTTTGTCGGGTAATCTATGGCTCAATTTGAATGTATCGTATGTGTATTTAATGTGAAATGAGCATAATGCACATAGTAGGCTTATTATATTACACTTAAATGTATATATTAAAATAATTAAAAATTTTGATTATATTATTAAAAAAAGTGATTGTTACAGTAAAACGTGATGATATTATTGTTGATATAATGTTTTATATACCAAGTTCAAAGTACATATTAATACTTGATTTCTTCGTGTTTATTATCAATTGCTTGGGGGTAAAAAATGGTCAATGTATGTATATTTCATTAAAAATGACGCCACGTCTGTATTAACTACAGGTATATAAATATTGCTTTGTAATATAGGTACTTACAAATATGAATAAGGTATATGTATATAAAGATGCATAGGAACAATATTGCCAGTTTATGGTACTGTGGTGGTATCATGCTCCTCTTTATATATACGTTTACGTTAAACTTTCATCACGGTACACTTTCTCCCTCTTAAATACAGCCCTGTGGCTTGTTACCAATAGTTGTGTTGTCCAGAGCAGCGAATACACGATCGGCGTCGAATAGACTTGAACTTCGTCCAAATCTTTATGTAATATAGAGAACGATAAGAAATTGAAGACAGTCCAAACACTTTCAACTTTATTTAAAATAGAAATATTGACGTAAATGTACGAAATTTTAATACAAATGGTTTTCCTCTCCTCTACAATTGCTGTGTAATCAAATGCAAATCGTTGTAATTATTTTAAATCAGGACTCTGGGGTGGACCGTGTGCATTATAATTTATAGTCTGTACCAGGTCATACTATTTTATTATGTACCGCAAGTACCGCGAGTCCGAACTGCTACCAGTCCATCAAGGAGTACGAAAATGTATTTTGTTATAAACATTAAGACGTAAGACAATACTACGGTTATTAATTTATTATTACAACTAAATTTATTATTTCACATTATGTGTAGGTTGTCTATTTTGAGGACTTTGTAAAATTGAATTTTTGTACCCAATCGAAAAAATAATGAAAAATAATTATTATTATTTGATTAGTGATTACCGTAGTTTACTGTATAATGAGTGTAATAATAAATAACGTGTTTTATTTTACAAGTACACAATCGACCATAGCGTGGTGTCGAGGTTAAGGTATATCGATAATAATTATTATCAAAATATTTTCAATAACAACAAATTAATCAAATAATATTTTTTTAACAATTTGTAGTGGTCTAAGCACAAAAAAAAAAAATGTGTGCTAAAATCACTGTTAAATTATTAAAATGTATTATATTTACGATGGTAAGAATTGGCAACTTCTGACTCTGCGTGTACGTCATTAATGCCCACGCTTTGTAATTATTTATATAATTAAAACCTCGTTTTTTTAGTAGTGGCAATAATTGAGATGTATTATATAAATATAAATTTTTATTATCTACTGATTTAGGCTAACGGGGCTCGTGAGTGATAAAATATAATAATAATAATTAATTGAACTACCATCAGTGTGAGAATTTTGTCGGTAAAAAGTAAAATATTATTCAATGACAAGTCGTAGAAAATACATCGGTTCAATAAATCATATGGGTACCTACATAGATTCATTTTATATAGACAACTGATTATTATTTGAACTCGAAGATCATTTTTGATAAGAAACTAAACTTAAATTATTTTATTCATTTTAATGTATGGATACGTTTTTAGATTATTTTAATTTGTTATACCAATTGACAGAATGGTAATTAATGTTTTTCCTTCAATTTTTAAGACATTTTAAATCTCTTATATAAATTAAAAACTGTGTAAGCAAAATACATCAATAAATTGTGTCTGATTAACTAACTATATTATATAGGTTTATATTGTGTATAGGTATATATTAAAGAAGGTACTTATAAAAATTGTATTTACAAATGAAATGGATTTAAAATGCGTAATAATTAATAACTGATAATTGATGCACCATATATACACACATAGGTAATACATTTTATTTCATAAAATACTTTACTAAAGGTATGTAATCGGTTTGCATTCGAAACAAAAACACACAAAATGATCACCTAAGAATGTTTTTGTGGAAAATAGAATCGTGTACGCATAGTCATGATGTAGAAACGGGGGAAATATTTATCGGTCTACGATCTAGGTATCTGGTATATATACTATAAGTACCTATATCTATCCACACCTTATTTTCATATTTATAATTTGTTGTAATAATACAATTTTCGAAAAAAATATGGTGACTTGGTTTTTTTGGGAAACCGAAAAAGAGTGCATATTATTATCGGCTTGACTAGATAAATATTTTTTAGGAGATTACTAGCTTTATTTATTTGATGTTTGTTTTTTCAAAGCGAAGAGATTAGGTTGGATTATGCGTAAAACCAAACTAGATTGCGTGTAGGCAAACAACTAGAGTATTTGAACGCAAACGATTATGATTCATATTTTATGAATAATCTCGCTTTTTTTTACTCCATCAACAACTTAAAATTGTTATCATTGAGTATACAACGAATAAAAACTGAAATAACCATTACCTACAAACTGTGAAGTGTAAACAATAGTAATAATAATAATAATAATAACGAAACAGTGAAAACCCTGAGAAATAGCATACCTATATTTAAAAAAAAAGTTCTACTCACGAAAAATACTAATAATATATATACTCGTAAATATAGTTGAACCTCGATTATTAAAGTATACAATGTCTTGGCACATTTGGCATAGTTTTCACTGAAACATTACTTTACTATTGCTATTATTATTTATGTTATATTTAGAATTTTCTAAGACTCATAGCAGATACTTTATATTTCATGTGATCCATTGTATTAAAATCTACATTTTCACGAGAATTTAGAATGGTAAAAAGTTATACTAATACATAATAAAGTATTTTTTCATTTTTACAAATGTATTCAATAACTGTATCTACTGTACTGCAGACTGCAGTAGGTGTCGAGTGTACCTCGTCATTGAGTAAGTCACTGTAATAGATGTTATTAAACATTTGTATTTGTTGAATAATTCATAATATGGAAGGCGTAATACGGTACAAAAAGGTACAAATGAGAGTCGAAATATTTTGAAAAATTCCCTGTGTATTATAGTAAAATATAATAATATACATAAAAAGTCTCCTCGAAATATTTTTGGATTACAACAAAATAACTAAAATCGTTATTCTTTGTTTGAATATCCAAATTTAAATAAATATAGGTATACAAAGAAATTAAGATCATTTTGTTCACGTTTTAGTAATTTTCAAACCTTACTTAGCTATAACATTTCATACATTTTAAGGAAAAATGTGGGAAATTGAATTTTCCGGGCGAACCGGTGCCGTACAAATACATGTAAATTACGTGCTAAATATTGGCGTAGAAAATTTTGGAAAATTATCAATGGGTGGGGCTGGGTAAATGTACGTGTTATACTGTCTTGACAGACTTGACATGTTTTCTAAAACAATTTATTATAAGCCCACACGTACCTAATATAATATCAAATCTATTATTACAGTATCTTTAGTATATACTCACATTACATTATAATATTTTATATTATTATTTATTACCTATAACTAAATCGGTATAATATAATATTGTACGCTCAGACAACAAGACCGGTGCCTATCTACTCATCAGTCCCTATTTACTCGGTTGCGTATTACCTACTCGTTACTTCAAACTCGCCCTTATTCATAATAACTTTATATTATTATATAATGCGTACATGTCTACTGTAAGAAATGTAAACATTAATCTATTGCTCTCGTCTTTGACGTCTTATTTTATGAATATTATTATTATCATAATATAAGTGAGTAATCGCACAGTGCTTATAGTGACTGTAATAATAATCATATGATTGGATATGATTATTATTTCAGTTTTTGTTACGATATTGTAACTATTATCATTGATTATACATAGTATCTATATAATCAATGTTATTATGCTATAGGATGCATTTTATAAGTAAGTCAGTTCGTGTCCATCTGCCAACTTAACGCGATTTAAGTCACATCGATGCTCTTTAGCTGATTGGCGATAGCAAGTAACGCTTGTACCAATTGTTTATATTATTGTACTATCCCTATGTCGACATATGTCTGTTAAAATGAAGATATTCGCAATTCACTGTCCACTGACAATCGATCAATCGTCCATTCGTACAGATCCGTCTTAGATATCAAAACTATTTAAAAATATCGTCATATTATCTATATAGTTGATTGATGTTCATTTGTTGCTCACCATAAAGGTATATATAATCAGTTCTCATTATCACGATCGACGAACCTATTGTAAGGTAAGCAATTTTACTTTTACAATATATATATATATATTATCTTTTTAGTTTTATACACACTTTTGCAATGCACGTCGTACTTGTATAAACAACGTCATAGTATAAAATAACATTCATTACGATCTTAACAAATGATCAAAAAGTAGGTGTTTGAAAATGTATTGATATTAGTTTTACTGTTTTAGTATAGGTACATTTAAAATCAAGTGAAAAAATTTACAATTTTCTGTAATACATTTAATATTAATGTTTAGATGCATCATTTATATGAAAAACAATAAGTTATAAAATGTATAGAATAAAGATAATAGTTTTAATAAATGAGCAGTAATTCTGATCTGTGAATGTTTGAATATAATCATTCTTTAAAGAGTTGATTTGGACAGATATTGTATATTTTCCAATAAATGTGTACCTAATAGAAAAGTATAAAACAGATGAATTTTTATTTCTTATATAGCGTGAACTCTGCAGCGTGTTTCAATGAATTATTTATAATATTATATGTGGGGTACCTATATGTACATCCAATATGTATAAGGCACCGTGAATCGATCACAGATAGTGTACCTACCTATAATAGTATAATACTCGCTACCGTACATATTAAACGGGTGGTTATCGTACCAACTACCAACGGTAAAGGAAAAATTGAAATAAATAAAACGCACTCCAGTGTTCTATCAGTTCAATATATTTTCTCAATCGAGGTATAGAGTATTGTTCAACTTTTATCGGGTTGAATAAAGACATAGTAAAATGGTCTCGAGTAAATTCGTAGTACAATGACATTATAATGTCGTAGACAAAGTGTCAGTTTTTTAGAGAACTATAGGTACACATACAATACGTTAAAACTATATAATAACACGAAATGTCCAGACATATCATATAACAATGCTTAAGCTTAATAACATAATGATAATATATATATATATAGAATCAAATTCAATAAAAAAAAAAACGTTGGTAATATTATTTTACCGTCGAATAATTATAAGTAATATCTATATAATATATACGCGTCGAAAACAGTCTGTATTATTATGTTAGGTCTGTATAAGTCTGTGTAATATTCAATAATTTAGATATATAGGTACATATAACATGACATAATATTATTTACTTAAAAACTATGCGTATGCTATCTTATAGTCGTATACACTTAAGTCTATTTAACAACACATCAATCGTCGTAGGTACATCTAAAACATTAAAACTCAACTTTGACATGACAATATCACGTATATTATCATATTATACGTATATTCGTATCAATCTAATATTTTATAGGCAATAATTTATAGTGTGTAGATGGCACGTAGTGTGTATAATATTATACATTGGTAAAATATTATAAATTTAGAACGAACGCTGCAATGTCGGCAGACATAGGTATCACATATATATATGCGTATATGTTTATAGTTAATATAGTTAATAGGTGGTACAATAATGCATAATACAATATATATTATTATACAATATATATTTAATGATCGTACACTGAACTACTCTCGATATTTTGTCTTAAACTCTGCAGCGTTCTACATAGTAAAAAATGTATCGTACATTGATACATGGCATAATTATATAATAATTAATTTTTATATACGAGTATATAGCGTTCGACGACCGCATTCTATTTACACGCGTCGATTTCGGCCGAGGGTGGTGATCGAGTGTTAGGGGTCGTAAGGGTGTCTCGTGTGTGTGTGTGTGTGTGTGTGTGTGTGTGTGCTTGGTGAGCTAAGGGTTGCGCGGCGGTCGCTTTTCCGGTGCTCACGTTATGGCGCACAACCGGGACTTGGTCTTGGTGGGCTTTCGACCGGAAGCGGTCTGCGGATGCTGCATGGTCGAGTTCTGATGTTGCATGTGGTTCTGCTGTCCCATGAGCCTGCGCTGCTGCAAAAGCCTGTTGACCACTATCCGGTACGTGGCCACCACGTTGCTCCTCGACCCCCGGGAACCGTGTTCGTCGAGCATGACTTCGGTTATGCCTAGGCCTTCCAGCGCCCGTCTGGCGTTCGTCTCGGTGTCGGTGAGCTCAGCGCCAGCCGCCGTCGGGTAAGCGCACCACTGACCGTACACCGAGTTGTTGTTGAACCGTATCTGGTACGCGGACGCCTCCCGCAGCCAGTCAGACTTTAGCACCTGATCGATGTCGAACCGTTGTTCGGGCGACGTGTTGAGCATGGACTCTGCGGAATGCAAAATACGTTACGTATAAATAAAATAATACATTTTTTCGGTACAACATAATATGACAATAAATATTAGTGACCTTCATATTATACAGAGCTTAGATTTCTTACAATTTCAAAGTATAGGTATATGTTCCTGTATATATATACCGAATTTACCCTACCCGCCTACTTACCCACACTCATCTACCCGCCAATACTATAAAGGTTATGTTAGGTGTAACCTAACCTTACACGAATATTTGAATGCCTTAATAGAAAACGCAGACATTTGTATTTGTATTTTTTTTTTTTTTTTGAGTTTAGGTGAACCACATTTATATTTTAAAAATATTAGTTAGAAACGAATCGGCGCTCTGCAGGAGAAAACATCAGGATACATCGTTAATCGTTAAATTATGTAGTTTCTTCAACTACTGTTAAATGTATAAAATTTATAAAGTTATTGTATAATGCAATTGAACATGCATAAGTATAATAACCACAATGATATGACACGCCGTTTTTAGATTTTCCGTGCTGAAAACATTCACATAACGTATTCTTTTGGATTAATCCTACTCACCGTCGTGGCAGTATAAATGTATAATCAGGTTTCCGATAAATTTATTTTTTGCTCTTGCGTGCGTCCATCTATGTTATGCTATAATCATTAGATGAAAATAACTTTTTACCAAATGTGCAGAAATTACATAATATTTTGTTTAATTCTACAATACAGTGACGAGTGGTCCGGAATAATTAAAACAACGCGGCTTCCCAAACAACATCTAATTCGCATGCTCACTGCACTCTATACGACTCTAAACGACTATACATAGATATTATAATATAATGACGATCGAATTTTTAAGCCTAAACACAACACTTACAGTCCTTCCTCATATACACACACGAGTATTGATTTACAAGAAAACACTGCATAAAAGTATTTAAAATATGTGCAAACATACGAGTGGTGGTGAGTGCAGTGTGTTATGTAAACACATATACAGAGTGATTAAAAGTATAAGACTACATAAACTTGTTTACAGCAGGCGTACTATATTATATTCAGTTTAGTGGTTCACAACTCATACTTTTTTCAGAGGGATAATGCGAAGTCATCAGTATGTTTTATCTATTGTAACCCCTCAATAAGACATCGATCGTTGTGTTTAGCGAATTACCGTGTGTAATATTATTATATTATTTTGTATTTTATAATAAGTCACATATCGTAATATCGTAATACCTACCTACTACCTCCCTCCCATTCATAACCTATGGCCTACAGTCCTACACCTATTATTATTATTAGACGTAATTTTATGTTGAATGTTTTTTGTTTTTTTTTCGGACGCTAATTAGGTACGTATAAATGTATATAATTATAGTCAATAATAGCAGCCTAAACGTAATACCGAAATTATCTGCAGACTCTAACGCTGTTGTTTTCGTTATAAATAGACGTTAGTACACATTAAATATTGTCCAGGTCAAAGTACTCTATTTACACAATATGTTTCAGTGTTTGTGATGTGTTGATGGTTATAGAAGTTCATTTGCGCGATGAATCGTCATAAATACACGACTTCTTTTTAAATCAATATGTAAATATGGTATATGAGTGAGTGCTGTTATTGTACTATAAATATATAAACTAACTACAAAGTATAACAACTGTGCGGTCTGTTCAGCCTAAATCAGTAAGCGCACAAACACGTATTGACATAATATTTAATATTATATTCATATCATAACGTAGGTGCACGTGTAAATATTTTGTTTTGAGTGTACATAGGACACAATAATATTATTATTATTGTCATAATTATTTTAATAGTTCTATGATCCACGTATGACATTCGAGTTTCGACGATTATCCACTGTTGACTGAGTGATTACGTGACATGACGTCCGACGATTATCCACCGTTGACTGAGTGATTACGTGACGTGACGTCCCCTTCCCTCCGAAGGGTTTTCGATATATCTCACCCCCCCCCCCCTTCGGCCATACAAGTTCTGGACCACTGAGTGCAAATTCGTACAAATAGCGTACTAAAGAATCGAAAAAAACAATTCCAATATCATAAAAATGGGGGAAGGGATGTGACTACATATTTTGATTTCGTATAACAGGAGTCAAACCTTAATAGTTTAACCTTGATTTAAATTTATCCAGTGGCACTCGAGCGGGATTTTCGAGAGACAAGGCGTTTACGCGAATAAAAACTCAGATTTTCATTTGAGACCACTACTGCGTCAATATAACCGGATAACCCACAATACAATATTCATGATGGGACATTAGACTTAGACGGATGGATGTCCTCCGAGAGACGATCAGTAAATTATCAATTATTATTATTATTATTATTATTCAATCGCCATCTTTTTTATCATAATATTTTGTAGCCCTTACCTACGAGTGACTTTAACACCTGGGACATGTACGCGGGCGCCTCTACGTGGCCGGCCAGTATTGACCGTCTGAGCCCGGCCATGTTGTCACCGAGGAAAGGCATCGTGGCGGTGGTCATGAAGAACAACAGCACGCCCAACGACCACACGTCGACGGGACGGCCGACGTAACGTTCGTCCAGGAACAGTTCGGGCGCCGCGTACGGTGGTGACCCGCAGAACGTCTCCAACTTTTCGCTATCTGTAAAACACGAAAACGGATTTATGATCTCGCCATACGTCATTATTATAAATAGATATGTGGCGATCGTTATGTGTCGTCACTCGTCAGAGAACTGACCGAGTACGCGAACAATACACATAAATAGGTATCTCAATATCAATAATATAATATAGGACATAGGTATATCGTATATGAACGAAATACGTAGATCATAAAGAATATAAGATGTTCAATATTTAAAAAAAAATTCCCTTAGAAACTGAAATTTGTTTTGCCTAAACGTGGTTTTAAGAGTAATGTAATTTTTTTTAATGCTTAAAGTAATATTTTTAAAAAAATATCGGAACGAATTTGAGGATTTAAAATATTTTCAATTGTCACTGAAATAATATGAATATAAATGACAATATTATGTCATGGTTTTCGACCAACTCAAAATGTTATATTCACTAAACAGGCTGCGCCTACACGTATACATACATTTGACCAAACAGTAAGTGATTAAAAAATACATCGATAGTGTCATTAGTGAAATACTAAAAACATCAATCGAAACGGTTATCTTCGAATTATACGCGTGTTCAATTTTATTATTTTTCTTCACAACCAATAATTACACGCATAAACATTAAATATCATTCTATATCAGAATTTATATAATATTATTAGCGTTGGAAATAAAAAAATAATGTAATACAATATTGTAATAAACGCAAACAATTATATCGAAGTAAATTCGTTTAGGAAATTACTATTTAGCCGCCTTTCGACGTCAGTGGCTGTGTAGATGTAGAATTATACATTGATAATATTGTTATAATGTCGTATTATAACGACACCGATTAATGCTTGTGTGTATGATATGTCACATGATAATTATAGGTTCTAGCTATAAATCTATGATAATAATGTGCAAAGTGTAAAATACTGTAATTATTATAATAATATTAAACACGTGTTTGTTTGTACACGGCCGATTTAGTATAATTGAATCGATATATAGTTCAATTGGAACATTAATATGTGATATGTATGACGTCGCAGAACGTATATGGAATTCACTTGTATGTGTATGTTATCGTCTCGAAACCGTGTTTTAGGTACATTAAACCCACAACCCACGCGGTAGAGATAAAGTGAGAATAAAATATGTATCGATGGAAATATAAAGACAAAACAAAAATCATTACTAATTAAAAACTCGATTATCGGTTTTGGTCACGTCTAACGAATCCAATATTAGCGAATAGCGATCCTATTTTCATTCTATAAATGAGCTTCCATTATATCTCATCCGTCTCACGGACGACAACGATATGCATAATCGTACATATTATAGTATGTTTATTTTTATTATTTATTCTTAAAAAAAAGATGGGCCCCGCATACCCTACGTGTTATTTAAATTGTTCAAAATAATATTATAGGTTTATATTTTTGAATACTTGAGACTGTGATGCTAAAGCCGAAGTCTCCTAATTTGGCGACGCCTCTGGAGCTCAAGAACACGTTTTCCGCTTTGATGTCTCTGTGAACGATGTTGAGGTCGTGCTGCAGTATACATATTGTAACCGGGAACATGGACGAAAACAAATACGAATTAATAAACTATTGTGTACGACGACGGCAGAACTTGTGGGAAAAAAAATTATTCACCAGGTGTTTGACGGCCAACACGATCTGAGAGAAAATGTTTTTCGCCTCCGACTCGTGCATTCTGCCCTCGGATATTAACCTTTTGAACAGTTCCCCGGCCGCCGCGTGCTCCATTATCAAATAGTATTTTGTGTACGTCTCGATCACTTCGAACAGTCTGAAATTGGGTTTACTCGGTATTATATACACATTCAGAAGGGGGCGGGGGAGGGGAGGGAAAGGAACGTCTTGGAATTGTATACTGATTTATTATATTATACTATTCTATTAATCGGGCGGAGAAAAATGAAAATAGAAAAAATGAAAATAATGTGAATGAACAACACCACAGTCATGAAAATAATAATATCACACACAATGTTATGCAAACATGTGATATATATGTATATATAGATGACCAGTTTTACCGGATAACGTTTTGATGATGTATCGATTCCATGACGGAGATCTCCCGAGACAGCATTTTCTTCGCTTTCGCCGTCAATTTGGTCTTGTCTAATATTTTGATTGCCACTCGTTCTGAAAGTATACAATAAAACGAAATCCATATCATACATTCGTCGTTTGTAAAGGTGCTGCGTGTGAAATAAAAGGTAACACATTTTTGTATTGTTATTTTTTGCTTGTGTAGACCGCTGCGTTTTAGAAAATAACAAGTCGTAATAAGCGAGTTTGTAAACATTTCTAGGAAAATGTATAATAAGTGCGTAAATTATATTTTTTTTTCATTTATTAAATTTTAATTGTTTCAACAAAATTATTGTTTTAACAATGTTTTTATAATATTATTTATATTATACAAATGATTTCGATTATTTGGTCAGGTATTATATAATATATATTATATTATATAATTTCGTTAATAATTACGACTTCTGAATTTTACATTTTGTTTTCACTTTATAGGTACCTATTATTACGATTTATTTGTGTATACACTATGTTCACGTTTTGAATATCGAAAATCAATTAAACAATTGCATAACAATATAAAAATTAAATACCAAACGAATTTTATTTTTTTTACGACTCTAATAAATGTTAGTAAATATGTCAAATAATATAATTATATTCATTATCTACCAAGAAAATTATTGGGTTGATATATCTAATTAATTATTAGTTATTTCATTTTTTTTCCACAGTAAAATTACATTTACATTCTATACTGTCCCTATAATTATTTTATATTATAAATATTCCATCAATAACAAAGTAAACAATATATAATATTATTTAAAATGAGTATTAAGCTTCAAGTCGTAGTAGGTATTACGAAAGTTTGCTTGGCACTATATTTAAAAATAAGCGTAGTATACAATTATATTTGAATTATACTAATATTAATATTAAGATTATACCAAATACATAAATATAATAATGTGTTTGTAGTTTTTTTACTGAAAGCCAATAGAAAAAAAAAATGGTAGTTAAAAACCAATAATCTAAACGTAATACCTACTGAAAAAAATTGCATTCGAACGTTGCAAAATACACAAAATGTAATTCGCGGATTACTCATTGGACATATTTATTTCTCTATTAGCACTAAGTCTAAGTGCACTTTGTTTATAGACTAAAGCGTATCACATACTACTTATGTATTTTTTAAATTATTGATTCTTATGCCATTTATAAATATTGTCAAAGTGTTTCATTTGATCCGTTTAATCAGTCAAGGTCACGGCCTAGGTACCTTTGGTCAGCTCGTGGTATCCAGTTTTCACTTGCGAAAAATTGCCTTTGCCCAACTCCCCGCTCAGCTTGTACAGGCCGATCCTTTTTCCCACAGCCGTATCGGTCTGCCATTTCCGGTCGTTGTCCAAGTTGTCGATCGCCTTTCGGTAAGCTAAAATCGGTCAACGAAAACGTAAAGAAAACATCGTAGGTGTATATAATATAGTTCGTCTATATGGTAGCTGCGGTGCTTATATATTTTATATAAGTATGTACGGTGTTCGTGCGAGGACTTACCTGTTAACTTTGTTGGGGACGCCTTCTCCTCGGAAGACTCGCACAAGGTCATCGTCGTAACGTCATCGCGTGTTCTCTGAAACAAAAAGGTAAACATAATAATAACATATTAAAATGCATATTATATTCGCACTCTTCGCGGTCCTGTCTCCTGCCCATCTCCCATTATCTTCATTATTATTATTATTATTATTATATTTATTATATTATTATATTTATTTATTATTATATCAATATATCTCTATAGTAGAGCAGTATAACAATATTATATAATATATACGTATATAGTGCAGTGTAACAGTATATATTATACACAAACGCCACACTCGATGTATTGTGCACAGAGAAGTCCCATTGATGTACTTACGACGTACATTTCATATTTAAATACCAATCAAATAGTTTGTATACGCACATAAAAATACCTGTATTATCTATATTATAATATATATGTATAGGTGATGATGATAATAATAACTACACATACCGTTGTACTTATGCATATATATGTATACAATTTGGTTGTATAGATACTTTAATTTTTATACTGTATGTGTGTATAATATTATAATTTTATAATATATAGTGACGAACACGCGACGCGGTAAATGAAAATCAACTGCCACGAATTATGTCCGACGTATACAATCTTTATGACCATTATTATATCGGACGTAATAAATAATAACGATTATAAATTATTATCTATGAATAGTGTTAATGGTCTTTTTTACGTATCTATTATGATGGTTTCAAAAAAAAAACAATGTTTGACGTAAATATTTTACATTTTGTTAACAAGTTTCTCCGACAATGTTATTATTATTGGTATTGTTATTGTGGATTGTGAAGCACATTCTAGACGAAAAAAATGTGTACCGATGGCATGGCATGAGCATTTATTATTTATTTTTAGTATGATCCATTCAAACTGTGATAACAGTACACTTTTGACCAAAATCATATTTGACCATTTAATATGCTTTAGTGTTGTGTTATGACTCATAATATTCTAGTCTAGAAAACGGATTACAAAATCACTTTGACACGATGCGCACAAATAAATATCTCTTCGCGTTATTCAATATTTTGTATTATGCACGTTAACGATATTTAACTTGTATCGACTGCGCGGTTATGCCGTCGTCGACACAACATTTTTCCTAGGTACCTAATACATTCCGCAACTCAGTTGTTCAACACTCTCAGCTCATTCTAAGTCTCGTGCTAAATACCGTGATAATTACACACGCAGACATAATGAATGAATATATCTGCATATAAATGTGCAACGTTTAAATCGAAATACAAGCGGCAGGTGCGAATACATACATCTTTCGATACTCCAATATACTGTGCAGCTGCAGCGATATAATATAATCTTATAATATTATTCCGCAATAGAGACCTAATTAGTCAGCGTGCTCGGAGGCCTGAAGTGAAGCCCCCCCCCCCCCGGGTATAATATGAAAAACGAATAACTTATACGTGACGTAACATGAAATTACATCACTGTGTCGATGAATCTCCGTCACCGTGATAAGATGCGCGCGAAGCAACGTCGCAAGTATGTGTCGGTGTAAAAAAAAAATGTACAACTGTAAGTCTATTGTAATATTATAGTCTCTTCTCGTCGTCCTCTGATAGAATACCACTGATATCCTAAACCTAATTAACTGCGCTATTCGCGCAAGTGCCATCGGTGGGTGAGTGGTGAGTTTTTGTTAAGATAATCATATACCTTTATACTCACATGTTCTTACTGTATAAACATTATATTATAGATTGTATTTGTATATTTTGAATTTATAAAAAAAATAATTATAATAATGTATTTAAACGATAACGACGATAGTGTTCGTGGCGTGATTATCTACACTTTTATAATAGTACATACTTAGTATAATGGCACAACTATATAGTTTTTAAATTAAGTATCCCCCACATTTTAGTCATTATAGAAGCTCGATAATTATACTCCCCACTCTAAACACACGTAAAAGCTTGCAGAAGTGTCCCAAGGCCAATTTTAAGGTGGGGTTGAGATCTGGTAACCAGGAACTCAACATTATATTGAATATTATACTTAATACATATATTTACATACAATATACACGTATTTTAAAGTTATAATAAGGATTCCATTACAAAAATCATTTGTTTACCATTAATTTTAGAATATCTGTATTTAATTGGTTACATTATATCTGTTTTCGTTGTTCATGATGGATGACCTTTGATTGTTTGGTTTTTGGATGAAATACTGTGCGACAGGTAGGTGGGGTGTGGGGTACTACACAACAATGTATTTTACTGTCGTTAAAACACCGTAAGTGACGTATATTGGTTGCGGTTCCTTGGTGATAAGGTGCAGAAGACATGTGAGACATGTGTTCTACGCTGTCCTATTTGTAGTCTGACAACTATTACTTACAATTGTCAAGAATCCTGGGAAGTTAAAAATGTTGATATTATTTCTTTTTTTCATATATTTTAAGACAACAAACCTTTATAAATTCTGTTTGACTGTTTTGGTGGTATTTGTTGACATGTCGTACGACTTAGTATACCATTATATTATCTAATATTATAATAGGTACGCATAGTATCAATGTATTATTGTGCATTATTGACGCTTTGCATGTTTCGTAAAAGCTTTCTACATAAATATAACACCATACTATATGTGCAGCGCCTGTGGTGGTCAAATGGGAGGGGGTGAGGGGAATAGATCCTCCCATTTCCTTTTTTTCAATATTTATAATGACTTATGTATAGGTATAAAACTATAGTAACCATTAACTAAATTTTTAATGATCAAATAGTGCATGTTAAAAATCAGGCATAACCCCCCTCCCCTCCCCCACGACAAAATCATTTCACCTCCAGTAGCTGGGCTATTTTATATTTTAATGTGACAACGGTTTGATTGGGTCCGAATTCAACGGGGTAAATTACGAGAGCAACGTGTACTGTTCGTCGCGGTTAACTCAAAAAATGATGCGTCGCTAGACACCAAAACCTTATTTATTTATTTAATTATTAACTTTTTTACGGAGCATGCCCTTTAACAAAAAAAGATATAATAATAATCTAAACAGCCGAGAACAGGGAGAAAAAAAAATAATAAAAATATATAGTTACAATATAAGTTTTGGTTTAAATGAAGTAAGTACTAGGTACAGAACACATATTGTAAAAGGTATAATAATGGTTTTAACTTGAAAATAAAGACAAAGCTTTAATTCTGATACACTCACGAGACATAAAAAAAATCAACATCATTACAAATTAGGTTACATAAAGTAATCGCTCTCGGGAAAAAAATGTCGGTACAAATTTTTTTTTTTTGAAAAATTTGAGAGTCTAATTGAATAATATTATGAGTTGAAATACCAATCTTACTTAACAATTCGGGACAATCAATATTGTTATTAAGGAGATCATAAATAAATAAGATGTCAAATAGCTATCTGGGTCGAAAACTCTATACACAGACTGCATAAAATAATTACCACTGTAAAGTGTTTATATCTGCACTTGACACGAAAATACTACGTATGTTCGGTGGACGGTATTAGTATTATTATTATACTTCGTATAATACTGTATTCATATTATAACTGTGGCAATACATTTTGAATTTTTCTGTAATTTATGTTAACTCGAACAAAAACATATTATAATTTAGGTGTACTCGTGTACTTACTTAGTCAGTTTTAATACAACAATCGCAATTTTATTAGTATCTAGTACTTAAGAATTTTCAAAAAATGAACATCAATGAGTGAGCGCTCCCCTCATAGCCACTCGCCGGAGGATGCCTCTGAGTCTTTAGCACCCCTGAATAAGAAATTCAATACGGACATCGAGAGTATGTTTTTCTAGAAAATATCATCGTATAATGTCGATCGTCGCGTCGGTTAGACTGACTAACATATACATATATGAGATGCTGACAAATTTTCTGGTTTCAGTCTTATACCTCCGGAAGTGGTTACTACAAATTATTATAATTACGAAGTATTTTTTAAAGGCTCGGAACGAAAAACGAATACAACACTCATAGAAGTGTTTCCAAAAAACCTGACACACTTAATATCGGAAAAGCGTGGACAATGATTTCCGTTCAGCGAGATGTTCGGAATTTTCTCAAAACACAAAACCGGTTATAAAAGTGAAATTCAACTGGTGATTAGCGCTCTAATGGATCCGTTTCGTTACCTATTCTATGTTACGACTCAAGGTCGTACTTATTTACAGGTGTTTAGGTCTAATTAGGATGAAAAACGAAAATTATATAAATACGACACGAGCGTGTTACACATTAAATTATTATATCATATGGATTCAGTGGACCCTTACCTAGAGGCGTGAGTGAGGCATATTATTACATATCATATTGCTTATATTATTTTAATTTCAATAAAACCACTATACATGTCATATGTATACTATAAACAATACGCACTCGTGCTATAAACGTTTTACTCTGTTTGGAAATATCGAAGTAGAATATTGTAAACGTAAATATATTATGCTTTCACGGGAAGCACATCGAAATTCGAGGAAAATTTTTCACGGATACAAAAATGACGATGGTTACATATTGTGTATAATATTTTTTATGTACCTACGTCATTATAATTCCGATCTCAGCTGACGTGTATATCGTTTTAATCAAGTGGAATATAATATAAATGTATAAGGTACGTGTATTCTTTCTTTTGATAAATTAACAACCTACGACCGAGTTAACATTATAAGTAAAAGAATATTGGTGATGTTATTTTGTCATGGATTTATAATAGTATATAATATATCATAATATATTGTTTTTTTTTAAACCACACAAACGCTACGCCGATCGAATTTTCCGAATGATCGGCTATCCATGAAAAATCTTAACCTGGGAAGTAGTAGTCGTCCTAGAGTGATCGAGCGGGTCGCCGCAGTCGCCATATTATTCTACTGCAATTATAAAATGTGAACTTTAAAGCTTATATTATACTGTAATGCATGACGTCAACGTTTCATCAAATCTCAAAAATATATGAAATACTATTATACAATATGCAATTGTCAACTATACTGCAAAACAGTATATGATCTGACACTATAATGGCGCGTGAATTATTAATTTCCGACAGTTATGTACACAAACTACATCAATATTGATAAACTTCGCTTGAAATCTATGTGGATATTCAGGTAAATATTTACTGAAAATATTACTGTAAGTTGTAACATTGTTGTTTTAGTTCTATATGTGTGTTTTGTCTTGAACATTATTATCTGAAAAAACGTATTTTATCTAAGGTTATGGTAAAGTTCTTACTCGTGATAATTTTACAACGATTTTCGCTCTCCGTTTTTAATTTGTATTCAAGCTAATATTGATATACTACACAGATTATACATATTATGTGGTAAAGCAACACATTAATGTGTTATATATTATTATACACCATTTTTTTTTTTTTTTTTTTTAACTCGAACTCGGTCGATTAAAATATTATAAATAAAACGATGCAAGCAGTTTGGAATAAATATTCGTTTTTTACACGGTCATTTGGAAAAGAATACATAAAAAATTAAAACAGATTTTTCCGCTATTTCGATAATCGACGGTAGTTGTAAACTTTAAAAACCGTCGTTTACAAACTTCTGTGCACATTTATGTAGACTTTGATTACACATTAAATGTGTGTGACCAATATACTACTTGTTATATTTTCGTACTCGAACAGAACACGCGACTATACGATGTCGATGCAGGACCGTCAAATCGGATCCAGCCCATGTACACGTAGGTACGCGTGGCACGGGTCCTGCAGGACACATGATATTTTAGGATATAATTAAGGTATAATACAATAATAATACATATGATTTAGGTAACACAGGTATAAGGTACTCACGACGGGTTTTCTCCAGCAAAATTTCGGCATCTTCAGTCTTCTGTCGGCTCGGAGTACGACGGTTATAATAAATTATTGTGTACGCTGTTCAGACCGGTGCAAATTATAATACCTATTATGATGTTCGGATGCCGTCTCGACGACCGAAACGGTACGGAATCAATCGCACAACGTTTCGTTAATCGTTATGACGCGGACACGGCAAAAAACAAAAGTAATAATAATATGTAACATATAATAATTATTTAATATGCATTATTATTATTATGTTATACATGTATACGCATGTAATAATGTATACCGTATCGGAAGAACGGCGATAACAGGACGGCGCTCTCGCGGGCATAGAGGTGTGCCCGGCAGCTCGTGTGGCAGAATAACACGCGAATAAGGTATAGACTTTATTACAAAATAGCCGCGAGCGCGTGAACTTCGCACTCCCGCGTCGGAGAGCAACGAATAAACGTCTACGGCCTCTCGGTCGTCGGTCGGACCGTACGCGAGATTAAAAACGCCGTGCACAACGCTTCTGTGCGCGCGTGAGTGTGTGTGCGCGCATAATACCTACAATATACTTACACTTTGGGTCCTGCGTCTTATCGCCCGCGCGTTACATTGTTATTGTTTGGTAATAACTAATTGAAGTTGATAACAACCCACGCGTGTACGGACCCACGCGGCAAAGAAGACGTGACTCGGGGGGAATATTCGTACAAAATATTATATAACATACACTGCGAGGTATATTATTATAATAGGTGTACGAGCAGGATTATTTTGACGTCGGTTTGTTTGCTATTTTTTCTCCAAAATACGTGCACGGATCACGTGATAATAATATTATGATATTTATAAATACCTAATATATTATTATCCAGCTGATAAAAATACCAGATCGCGAAAAAACATAATACACTTCGGGTCTCCATATACATCATATACACACGTCACGCCGTAGTTATAGGCTACCGTGAAAGAAACCATTTCAAATCGATAAGGGCAAAGAGCAAAATATAATTTTTGAAACATCTACGTCGTCTCTTAGCGCATATTCACGGAAACAGCACTTCTTATAACTGTTGAAGTCGCTGCTTTTGTGGCGTGGATTCTACACTGGCATTTTTGCTCCTTTGTAGATTCAGCTCATACACAGTGGTCTTTTGTGAAATCATAACTCTGCTGTCAATATCAGGAATGGTTGAAGAGGTTAAAAATAAGTCAGGGGATGACACCACCACTATTAATCCAGTAAATCACCTCGAACAGAGACGTGTCGTACTGTCGTCGTCGTCGTCGTCGTCGTCGTCATCGTCGATTACAACGCTATAGGTTTACGATTTACATGTTCATACAATAAATTATTACGTACCTATGTAATATAATTTATAGGCAAGTAAAATACGAGTGATCTATACAAGTATGACCGTGACCGGTGGGCGGTGGTGACGTGGTGAAACAATGTGTTTTTCCGAGCGTCGATTTCTATCGATCTCGACATTTGCATACACCGGATGGTATGAAAAACAATTCGATTATAATCACTCGTAACGCGGTACGCTTGCTTTTTCATCTCTTTCGGAAATTGTTGTGACACTGCGCAGTGATTACGATTTTCGATAATACTGTTTTAATGGGTATCCGTGCAAAGGCCGAAATGCGAAGCTACTATGTACCGTTGTTTACCGTCGATAAGAAACGGAATTGTTTTACTACAAAGTCTAGAATTTAGAGCGACTGTATTTAACTTTTTATATACATATGGTTTCATATTTTTGCTCACTTAATTTCTTTTCGTATTATCGACTATACAATTTTAAGATAATTTAGATAACTTAAAACACTATATTATTTACATGCATGTACTATACTCCCATTATTATACCGTGAAGAAATGAATAACTTAAAAAATAAACAACGTCAAAGAATATTATTAGGTATCTCACTGTAAATGTCACAATACATACTTAAATAATAGATAACAATACAATTATCACGTTTCAAACTTTGGAAGGAATTTTACCGATTTATTATATTATATTTGTCTATTTAAAAAATATTAAGTTTTATCGACTCCTATTTAAATTATCAATCTTCAAATGTTTAATATGTGTTGACATATTTTAGATTCATAATACTATTATATAGTCAAGACTAATTATGTCAATTTGGTTATATTTAAGTTAGTACTGTATAAGCACCTGTATAATAAGTTTAGAAGTTCAGAAAAAAAGCTTTTATTGAACATCATTTCAAATTTGAAAAACTTTTAAGGCGGCAGAATTGTCTTGTATTTGACGTTATCTACAAAAGACGGAAAATTAATTATTCTGTTTAAAGTAAACAAAAAAAGAATAAGTAAATAATAATATAAACAGTAAACACTCATTTGAATAACTTAAAGAAACGTTCCGTTAAGAACTGACCTTTTCAAACACTTTGTCACGCAAAAGTTAAGTATCAATAATAGTTTATAACTAGGTTTGTTTTATTTGAGTTTTATTCACTTTAATGTTCATTTTTCTACAGTTGTATAACAAAGCGTGGGTATTTTGGTAGATATCCAAAGTGTCACACATGTAATATATAAATAAAATAATAATAATAAAAAAAAAAAAATTAACAAGCAAATGAAACCGAGATGAATGACCGACCTATTATAAACGAAAACTTTGGTTTTTATTAGTTTTTCAAAAATATTCTTCTTAGTTCTTAGTCTACACTCAATCTACATCATTAAACTATAATCCGACAAAACAATAATAATATATTATATTAGATGATATTTTACAGAATTTTGAAATAATTTAAAATAACTTTATAATACTTTTATGTGAGCTAGAGCTGTTAGACGAAAATTATTATATTATATTATATCGTTTTTGTTTTAGATTTAATTATACACTATCATCTACAGCTCTACAGTAAAGTATACCTACATCTATAATACCAGAATAGCATACTATTAATTATTTGTAACGATATAATACATATACCTGTTAACAAGGGGAGGATCAAGGGCGGGGGAAGGTATCACCCCCTCCTCTCGAAATGTCTTACACTCTTACACCATGAAAATATATCTCTACAAAATTCGTCTCTCCTCTAGTATCTGCAGTGACATGTAATTTCGCAAAAATAATTATTAACACAACCTTACCGCAAAAAAATACCCGTGTGCGCTACTTTCTAACAAATATGTAAATAGTAGTTATAGTAACATTATACTAACATTAGTAACAATAGTAACATTTATTTTATCATATAAAAATGATCTATTATGACGCATTGTCTGTAATAAAATCAATGATAGCCCTTTTGCATGTTCAATATTATCACATATCGTGGCTATATAATTTATGTTACATTTAATGCATACCTAACATATTATATGCATATAGCTACATAAAGTCGTAATATATGCATTTATATAAATATTTTTTTTTTTATGTATAGCGCACATTTGATTGAACATTATGTATTACTTCATTTGACCACTCAACTGTGTACGAATGCGTATTATATGTCGGTGCAGAACATAGGAGTGGATATAATAGTATCTAGATCAAATGATTCACTAAAAGAAAATTAACTCATATCCTTCAGACGCTCGTAATGGGTGATTAATTAAAAGCTAGTAAAAAGTAATTATGTGTAATGTGTAAACTGAATACTATGTATAGATACCTACAGCTAAACAGCTACATGCAATTGTTGAGTAGGTATCCATAAATTAAATTAAATAATATTTTATATTTGTGGTGGTGCTCCTTGTTAATACAAGTCAAATGACTTTTTTTTTTTAATATAAAATGAAAACCCTAACCAATAGTAATAATTATTTTAAAAACGTTATTTGGTTAGTATAGTAAATTAGTAACTAATAATCACCTAAGAAGGAACGCAGCTCCTGAGTCATTACACGCTCAACTTGATTTCACGATGGTAATACAACACAGTGAACATATTACGTTTATTGCTTAGTGTTTTATAAATATTAAACTTTATTAAAAATGATTTAATTTTAATGTTTTTAACATAATTGAGTTTTACATTAATTATGATGTTTAATTTATTGGTTATAAAATATTCATCGTTTTTAACCATTGCAATGTTATTAAGGTATTACCGAAATAGTGAAAACGGTACCATTTTATAATTTATTGTTTGAAGTTGTTCATGTTTTCCCATTTCCGAATAGCAGTTATTAGTAATTATTGTATAAATCCAATATTGTATAAGCCGGATGTTAGATAGAAATAGTAGACTAGTATAAAGATAGTATAAACTAAATTCTATAAACACGTGCGCCCATCTTGACATCTTATAAAAATCGTTAAATATAAAAACAAAAAAGTAATTGAAATATATTTCCATGGCTAGAATCCAATCAGAATTATTTTGCATTTTTATTAAAAACTTATAACGATACATAATATATATAAATTGGTTTTTAAATTAAATTTGCATTAGAATATAATTAGATCATTTATGCAAGAACGTCAAATTTATATTTTTGTATTCCCTTCGAGACCATATATAAGTTTATTAAGTAGATATAATATACATTTTTAATGTGTCTAAAGTTTGCCAAAAGTAATTTCGATCTGCTCCATTTTTATCGTAATAATTTCACAAATTACCAGAATATCGTTTACAGGCTCTTGTTGGTTCCCATATAGTTATTATGAGTCGCGTCGGCCTCAATACACGAAATTGAAAAAAAAAAACAATTAAGAACCCCACTGAAACTCATACAAATAAGTAAGTATTGATAAAGTAGATAATATACATATATCTGTAAAACTCAACTATATGGTGTGAAAAAAAGTTTAATATTATACTGTACATACGTGTCGAAGGTTTTGAATCGTTTTATTCGGTTTTTGTAATTGGACGTTTACGTGGTAATGTTCGTTTACGTTTCGACTATGTGTTTAGCCGTCTAAGTTTATAAGTTATAACATACAATATAATATACTAAATATGTGTCATAAATGAAATCAATTGTATGTTTATAATTTCATGGGTAAATTGAATTTAAATTTAACGCGCAGTAAAAACTTTTAACTGATTTTTAGAGGTGAATGGAGAGGTTTAACTCTGTAGTCCGGTATAGGTATTAAATGTATTATAATTCCCGCAATGTTTTCCACTTATATAATCACAAAATTGAAGGGGTATGGATAATAAAATATTTTATTCTGGACTCAAAATATTATCAAATTGATTATTAATTTGTTTGATTGAATTTCCTCGCACGGAAATACCAGCCTCGCTAAGAAAAATCTGTGCGCTACGCACCTTTAAGTATATAAAATATATATATTATTATTATCATACGACTCCCGATTCAGTTCACCGCGTTTATCGGTGTTTCAATAGTTGTTTACGGACTTATCAACGGTAAATAACAATATTGTGCATCAACTTGTTGGCAGTTGAAACTCGAGGACGACCTACCTATCTTATCAATATATACTAAAGTTCTTTATAACCGCGGTATAGGCGTATAGTTTAGATGTTAGATAGTATATAGGTGTAATATAGTACATTAGTAGTTGGTATACGTGCGTCTATAGATCTGCAGAAAATGGAAAACGAGAGATTCGCGCAAAAGGATCCCCTCACAAGCTCTCACTCGACCCTCCCCCCCCCCCGCCCCATCGTCGGGACGTGACATTAGTGCAGACGTTTATTCGCGTAGGTACCTATATAATAAATTATATTATTTATAATCCCATTCGGGCCTTCTTCCTACGACGACGAGCGCGTTTAATTAAGTTACCGTACGCGCTGTCGAGATTTATGTGTATCTTTTGCGAGTGTGTACCTACTAGAGCATAATATATGTCATAATAATGTATATAGATGGCCATGGCGTAAAGTAATTACTGCACCGTAAAACCACACGGCTCACGCACAAAATATAATTCCGCGAATATGAGGAACATTATAATGATTTGAGAGAATATATTTTTACGCGCCTTTAGGACTTTACGTGTATTTTATTCTTAAAAAATATATCCCTCGGTGTCTGTCCTCTGGGCAATGTCGGTAAGAAAAAAAATCACAACTGGGTAAAGCTGCTTAAATCAAACCTTTCATGTTATATTATATTTACTCTCGTCATATTATACGCTTATTGTGTTAATCGTATAGATTGTTTATGTCAAATAAAAATATTTAAAAATAGCTTTAATTACTGTAGGTACGTCATGTCATGTTTATTATTAGACTTGTATCTAAAGCACAAATATATCGATTATATTACGAGATAATAATATGTTGTGGAAAATCGCGGTTTATCACATTTTATTAGGTACCGATAAAATACGGAAGGGAGGGCAAACTCGAGATTTCAGCACACTGATATATGTCATTATAGAGTTAGAGTTTGTCATAGATAAAAGCGTCGATATTTCGGCCACTTATGCGAGCGTCATGAAGAGAATATATACTATTAATACTCTGTGTGTTTGCGTACAAGTTGTTATATTTTTTTTGGTGTCAAACAGATTTTTTTTTATGCTTAAAACCGTGTTTCTTTTTTTGTTGGTGCCTTGGTGGTAAAAACAACTATAAAATATGACAGTGCATATTATCATCATAATATATAATATGTTTACCCAACTTGATGCCACGAGTAAAGTTTATTGCCTACTGATAACAGTGGATACCTCAATTACGTAGTATAAAATTATTATTATTATTATTATTATTATTATTATAACTCCAACGGTCATCATATTAGCTCATATTTAGTACTATACTACTATTATAGTAGTAAATACTAAATAGTCATATCGTTCAATTTTAAATCGTATTTAATATTTTCATTTTGATATCACTCATGTGTATTATCGCTTTGTATAATATAGCTATATTGTTGTATTAAAAAAAAATATGTTGATATCGTAATATATACAGACTCTGTATTTAAAACACCTATGATATGATTAACGAATCTATGAGCATAGTAAAGAGCATTGCACCCCCCTTATTAGTTAATATGAGTGAATCGGTATTGGGAAAAAATATGTAAGGACAAAATATCTCAGTTAAAATATAGAAGGTCATAGCGTAACCTATACAAAATTGAGTGTTCAAAAATCCAATGGATAGGGCAAAAAATTCAAATTGAAATAAACTGTTTAAAAAAGGATAAATAATATAGTAACATTATTTTTATAAATTATAAAAAGCTAATTGTGAAAAAGATATTGAATTATTTTAGTTAAAATACTTTCTTGGTTTTTAATTTTCGGAGAATTATTAACTATATATTATAGTATAACTGTATATATTTCAGTACAATAGGATTAAACCTAATTGTATTTTAGTGTTCAAAATGGAACGTTTTTTGAACCGGAACTCATTCCTTTTCAAGTATACAACTAAAATAGTGGTCCGTTTCTAAAATGTTAACCACTTGTTTAATACTTTATAGTTGTACTATTCGTATGGAACTCACCTTGTACTTTTTAGCCCTCTTAAAATTTTAAACGAATTTTCGCCTTTATTACTTAGTTCTTATCTACACATACGTGTGTGTGTGTGTGTGTGTTTTTGTTATGTACAACCTTAAAGGTCTGTAATGAATGAACTGTTAAAGATAAAGGTCTGGAACTTTTCACTACACTTCTCCTAGCTAATGTTATTCTAATAATAAGACTCTAAACAACAAAATCCATACTTAATCATACTTAATTAAAAATCAAGAAAGTAAAATATTTCATTTGTTAATGATTGCCAAGTGAATTTAAGTGCTAATAATAAATAAGTAGGTATACAAGATAGTATAGTAAACGATGATTAGGTAAATTACTTTTAACTGTTGTACACTTTGACCTTGGGTATTTTGACTTGGATATTTTAGTAGGAACTGGATATTTTTTCCTTGATATTTTGTCTTATAGATTCAAGTGAATCAGCCTTATACCAATCAGAGTACTGAGTTAAACAATTTATTTTTAGAAATACAGATATTTAGTTACCCATACATCCTATCCCTTAAATTTAAAAAGAAGCGTATTCAAAAGTCAATATAAGTACAAAACATACAATACATATTGCACCACTACAGTTACAAGTTATGACAATATAATGAAATTTAATATATTAGAACAACGTTTGGAAACGAATTGCGTTATTTTTTTTTTCTACAATAGTCAGTTATCGTTATTTTGCACAACGCTTCGAGATAATCCGACAAGAGTCGATGGGTGACGGCGATAAATAGACGATGTTGATGCCAAGTCTATGTATTAAATTGGCGTAAACACTGCTCGCGGGCTGAGAACTGTTGCGTCAACCCGATGTCTAATCCATCGGACACAATTCGTCGAGACATATAGGTACCTTACACGTTTATGGTTTTTAATATAATAATACAATATAAATATAGGTACTAAAAATTATTTTTTTCAAATTCAGGCATATTGGTTCTTTGACTTTGAGTTTATAAGGGCCAAAAATGATCTGTGTTGGGAAGCAGTCAGTAAATAGATGCACAATGTAGTACCAACTCTATACAGTGTGTTTATATATATTTAATCCATAAAGATAAAATTGTGTAATCCCTTGGATTGTATATAGTGGAAACCACGAGCAATAACTTGATTCGGTTAGACTTGAATTTAATTCATAATATTGACAATTCGTTTTATGTATTTGAAACCATTAAGTATAGTGTCATCTTCGGAATTCATTGCGCCCTGTGTTATGGATTGCGATTATCCATAGGCTCTCTATACTCTATAGGCACCCGAGACACGCCATGTTATAATAAAAAATCTGGATCACCCTCGAAATATCTCAGTACTTCACGTTCAAAGTATTATATATTTATAACTTACTTAAAATAATGTAATTATATAAATTCTGATCGAAGCGATGAATGTATTGGTTAAACAATAATGTTTATTTTTTTTGTATCTATATGTACATTATGTTTTAGAGTATAAAAATGCTTCGATCTTCTTTCCGACTTCTAGAATGATTGGTGGTAGCAATTTGCTACACACTGCAAGTTGTATCAAGTTAGTTCTTATGAATAACGTTCCTATGTACTTTCGAAATACTCAGGAAAATAAAAAAATAAAATATTAGTTGTATGTTTATTTTTGATTCATGTATGATAGCAATTTTGTTTCTTGGTAAAGACAGCTCAACAGTTGAACAAGATTCCTCATAAGTTTTTCTTTTAGAAATTAAAATTTATCGAAAAAACAATTGCAATTTTTTATGTTTAAGTTTATAAGAAATTCGTTAAAACCACAAAAATATGAAAATTATTTTAATGCATTACAATTTTAAAGTAAACTTTACAGCCGCAGAGCGAGTTCTCCTGTTTTTATTAATTTTAATATTTAAAATTACCTCAGAAATATTTTTTGTTGCATTTTATGATGTGATCTATATCATTGCATCCCACTGGTTCAGGTCAATTATAACAATTTATATTCATATTGAATTTTAATTTTATAACAATCATATTATTATTTTTTAGTCTAAACTATAATATCATTAAAGTATAGACGATAAATCTTTTTCAATATTTCCGTTATTATACAACTGGTATAGAGATTATGTTGTTTAAAGTTTTATACTTCAAACGTACTTTAGATTCCTTAAAATTAAATAGGTACGATTATGATAATACACTGTTTTTGTGACAATAATAGCAGCTAACTCAATGGGATAACGGCCTGTCGCAACTTTCAATTGATTTGTTAACGGCATGTCGGCATTTCACTTCAGTGCACTTCTGCGATGATGTATTGCGTGACTATATATATTAATATAAGTTAATCCAACTTAAACAATTCAAAATGTGATTATTTTAAATATGGGATAGTTTTAATAGGGATTGTTTTGATCAATAAAAGATAATTATTTGAAGATGCATCGAAAAAATCCCATTAAACGCGACCCTCTCCAAATTATTACGTTATTTAATTTTAGATGTCATCTCGACCATACCTCTCTTTTTTCCGTTTTAAAATAAATTCACTCATATGTACCCGTGTATTATTGGAGCTTATTTAATGTACTCGAATGTACACAATACCTCACAAATGAAATGGGATATGGGAATTAACTTTCCATTTATAATACAACGAATAAATATGTTTATTGTATTTATAAATTACAAGTGTAAAAAAATTACGAATAGTAATTTATACTGGCCCCATGTATTGATAAGAAAAGCGTTGTCGGAATTCAGCGTGGTGAAGTGTGTCGTGTAATGAACATTTGTTTTTGGATTTATCTCTTTCACTTTGTCGTAAATTATTGCCGATCAATCTATTCCAATTGATATATTATATACTCCTTTCTTCGAACATTCAAGTGGACATATCGTTGATTATTATTGTCCAATAGACCATAAAGGTGCATACAAAATGTCAATTAATAGTTATTTTCCTTATATCAGATGTACCTATACACTATACATATCATATTGTAAAATACGCCCAACTACAAGCTGTGTGTTTGTGTGTGTGTGTGTGCCATTTAATATAATATATAACAATTATAACAAGTGTGTGGGTGCAGTGTTGCGCAGAGTGATGAGTAGACGACAGGGACACGGGGACTTTGTAACAAATTGGACCAATGAAATATAAATTGGTAGTGGCGGCCACCATAGCCATCTCGAAATTGCATAATAATAACAATAATAAAAAAAAAATTTTAAACGAATTACACTGTAATACGCCGCCAGACTGCCGGTTTTGCATGTACATATAATATATACATACCTACATATAAACTTACTTGTCAGATAATATGCTACTTATATGTGACTTATATAGAGGAGGTGACTAGTACACGATAAATAATAAAATTGGCAAACTCGCCCCTTTCCGCTAGTCATGAATGATGATTAACACGATTAAACTCGATTGACATTTTATATTATTTTCATACAACATACAAAAAAAAAACTCTGTACAATATGTGTATTGTGAATAATTGTTTTGCACTCAAAACATATATATATACCATATATATCATACTATTAATAAATTATATCAACTTATAATAATCATTTACATGACAGAGTACACAATAAATATATTATAAACTACCTAATCAAATCACACGAACTATACACACAATACTCATACACGCATTTGCATGGTTTTTCGGTAATTCGCGTGCATATCAATTATTATGATTTCCAAAATTTAATCGTACAATAATAATAAGAACACGGACAACAAATACGTTCAATAAATTGATTTTATTAAATTTTTTTTCAGTACATAATCGAGAAAAAGAACGCGAAATACTTTTATCGGTCGTGACGACAAGACGTTATAGCACTATCCTTCCAGAAAATGATAAGTATTTTTATTCAAATAAAATAGGTAGGTATACAAAGATAGATTTACGAAAACATTTTCATAATGTTACTATTTTGAACACGTGTATACCGTTCGTAAATTAAAATCGTTTTAGCTGTATAAAACTCGCGTTTTCGCTTTCAAAATTAATAATTCATATTATTGATGTCCTGCGTGTGGCTGTGCATGTAAACTTGTAAACAGTGCCAGTTACACAGCGTCAGTACCTACCTACAATTTAATTTTTACAATGTAGATTATGTTATTTGAGTTAAAAACGCATTTATAACTAATAACTAAAACACTGTAATAACATTTTTACCGTGCGTATAATAGGTAATTATAACAATGTACAGTTCCTGCGCTACGGGAGTTGAAAAAAAAACATAATATTCATTATGTGACCACAATAGTCTTATTGGTATCGATTCAACGGAATGATTTAGTTTTTAATCGTCGACGAGTCGATAAAAAATATTCAGTTTAAACGCTTACGCTGTACACAAATAATAATGGTACCGCGACTATACCGAGTACCGGACATGAACTTTGTTTTGTGTTAATAGACATTTAAGTGTTTAGCCCGTGTAATTGGTCAATTGAGCGTATTGTGGTGCTATTGTACTGGCACGTCACTGCAGCTACTGTCGCACAATAAAATAATACTTAATTGTCCCCCCCCCCCCGAATCTCGATCACAAAAAAAATAAAAGATGGGTCGTGCGATTTATCGTCATTTGCGTTTGTCAAATCCCTGTTGGTGTAAGTAAAACCGAAATACTATTCGTTTCTGTTGCTTAATAGTATGTTGTATCATATTATATAAAAAAAAAACAATAGCCGACATAATATTATACGCCCATTGCTCATATTCTACGACTCTACGTCATAACAAATAGGTACGCCGATAATATTATTGTATATATATACTTATATTACAATAAAGACGGTGTTACATCAATAATAAAAAAATGATCTTTGACTCTTTGCTCGTGGATAATTTACTATCGTATAAACTATAATATATTTATATATATAGTGTACCTACAGATATTTTTTTCGTCCGCACAAACGCACGCCATTTTAATAATACTTATCAGCTGTAATTATACATTTATAAAGGTCAAATTTACTGTATAATAATACAGTGAACGACGTTTATAAGACTCTCTTTGGGACCAGCACAAAGTGAGTCTCATAACCGAATAAACCTTATAGACCAAATGGAGGAAAAACGAAAAAACATTTTTAATTAATTGTTTCGTTTTAATAATTATTAACTTTTTTTTTGCTAAATTACTTTTACATATACCAATTATTTATTAAAAAAAAATGTATACTCGTATTTGTTTGTTTTTTGTTACTTTCGACAATTTCGGAAATGTAGCTACTGCCCGTACTCGTATTGCTTATTAAATTAAGTGCCTCAATGATGCGAAATGCGATAACGATTGTTGTAAGTACAAGAGTATATTATAAAGCATGAATTTGAAACTACTACTGCATAAACAACTTTTTTAAAACTAATTTATTTCGAAATTTTGCCAAAAATGTATACATTTTCAACCAATTGTTTGCAAAATTGGAAGGGTCCTTGAGCAAAATTTGAGTCTTATATATAACAGACTCTTTTTTATACATTAAGAATAAAGATACGTCCGTAAAGGACCGTTTCGGGTGATTTTGAATTTTATAAGCGACTGAACCTTCTATTCGTGAATCGTGAGTCTGATAAGCGACGTCCACTGTATATTAATATTACTAACCCACGCACTTTAGTGTCCTGCACGCACACGTTTTAAGACTTTTATACAATTGACAATACCTGGTAAGTCTGTTAGATAAAAAATAACAATATGTATTATAGTTACATGCTTTATACAACTATCGTTGTTAGTCTGCAGTAGGCTATCTATAAGTTTTCGTAATACACGTTATACCGTTATAGTGTTATGTTTTATTGTTAAAATGGAAACGTTAAGGTTAGATTGGGGTCGTGGTTGGTTCGAAGATGTTTTATTTGCTGTTTGTTATTTTGTTCAAATAATTTAATTGTAAACCAAATACCTATAGCTATATTTTGCATAATTTATTGTCGTTATAAATATTGAATGGACTACCGGTATACAAAGATCGATACAAAATATACATTTATAAAAAATCTAAAAAAATTGTTTATGGTATTTATAGACACTAAGAAAACTTGAACATTTTCTTGAATCAAAATTTGTATAAATGCAACATAAAGGATAAATACGGTGAGCCGTGAGCATGCCATGAATCACCGGTATTATTAAAAAATAAATAAATAGATTTATAAGTAACTATATTATTGTTTTACCGCAATATTCTGAACAAATATAGAAGGTACTTATACCTATATAGGTACCAATTCTGCAGTTACTTACGTATACCTATATGACAATGGTATATGAACACACTGCGGTAAGTGGTAACCTTAGTAACTGTGATGGATTTACCTTGCTCGACGTAAAGTATGTATAGGTACGCCATGACGTCATTGTGGATTTTTAGTCAGAGATAATTTAGTCAGGTCAACTCGTTCCGAATGATAATATCATTATGCATGTCATATCGCCATAAAATTAACCTATCAGCGCGTGTAACAACACAAAATCCGGAGACATTATGGATAAAAAAAAACGTCGGACAACTACCCGTTCGTATATAATATATAGGTACCCATCATACGCGTATAAATAGGGTAATGCTTAGCCCTGGTGGAAATTGAGCCCCCCTCCCTCCTAATCTACCAATTTATTTCATTTATGTCAACTATACCTTGTGGCTTTGCATGCATTATTATTTATTATGAAAAAAGAATGATATACAATCGTGTTCATAATAGTTAATAAGTTATTAACATAACATTAAATTAATGATCTAATTAAATGCCTGTTTAAATAATCATTTTCCGCCATAGTAGTATAAAAAAGCCGATTCTGGGGCGGCACCCACACCACTCGCGCGCACCCCGCACCCTTAGTCCACCGCACCCATATTCCACCGTACACCTAGTCTAGCGCACCCACACCACTCGCAAGCACCACCAGTGATCAAAGCTCTACCATACGTTATTGGTACTATATGCAAACTTTTATAAATTTACATCGCACCACAATATCAAAGCTCTACCATACATTATTGGTACTATATTATGTACATTTGTATAAATTTGCATAATGTGTAGAAAAATATAATATTCTAGTTTAGGGTTGAACCAGGTATGTTAGACCTCTGTCGTACATATTTTACCCACTTCAACTCTAAGTCCATTAAAAATTATACCATAGCTTAAACTACCTAAACATTTATTCAACAAGTTTTTGATGCTGTCTAGACTTGATCGGTACCATCTCATATTACAAAAGGTATAAAACCAATATCTATTGTTATTTAATTGGAAAAAATCATTTTATACAGAAATAATATCCGAATATTCAAAAAAAGGTAATGATGTTAAATTGTATATTGACCCGTCTCATATTACGATGTATATTACTATAAGAAATATTACTTTTACGATTTTATATACTTCGAGGCGAAGAGCAAATTATTTTTATCAGTCTGTATTTGGTATTCGTTTGTAAAACATTATTTCAATTTCCTCAATTTATTTCTAGTGAATGTAAGTATTTTTAATTTTTATTATGAAAAGTTTAGTGTTTTATACATAAGTTGATTTCAGATGTCTTTTTCATCGGATAATAACTATAGCCAGGATAATGACGATAGCCAGGATATGTGGGACTTACAACCGTATGCAGATGTTGTAAGTTTAAATAAGAAATAAAGGTAAATAAAAAATAAAGTAAAATATTTTTATTTAGACTCAATCTGAGGATAGTGGTTATTCTACGCAGTCACAAGTACCATCTTGTATTATTCGACTTCTTGAACGGTACAATAATAGATCACCGATACGAAGCCCTAGTCCATCATCAAATTTGTTTGAATATTACAACCAAATTTTTTATCCACCGCAAATACCAAGTCCTAGTGTATTACCCGATATGTTTCCACCTTCACCTCAGCAGAATGATATAATGCTGATTGTCGAACGTTCAATTTCTCGACCACTGTTAGAAAATTCAAATGTAACACCGTCTACACCTTTACCATAGCATGACGATATGACTGAATCAATTTCACCAAGCATTTTCACTCATACATCAGTTTTATCCATTTTGGAGGGGGGTCATCAGCAGACCTTTCAGTGGGAGGATCGTGGGAAAACGTATATGTTCTATACATAAATGTTTTTTCCCAATTAAATTTTTAAAAAACAATAGATATTGGTTTTATACCTTTTGTAATATGAGATGGTACCGATCAAGTCTAGACAGCATCAAAAACTTGTTGGATAAATGTTTAGGTAGTTTAAGCTATGGTATAATTTTTAATGGACTTAGAGTTGAAGTGGGTAAAATATGTACGACAGAGGTCTAACATACCTGATTAAACTCTAAACCAGAATATTATATTTTTCTACACATTATGCAAATTTATGCAAATGTACATAATATAGTACCAATAATGTATGGTAGAGCTTTGATATTGTGGTGCGATGTACATTTATAAAAGTTTGCATATAGTACCAATAACGTATGGTAGAGCTTTGATCACTGGTGGTGCTTGCGAGTGGTGTGGGTGCGCTAGACTAGGTGTACGGCGGAATATGGGTGCGGTGGACTAAGGGTGCGGGGTGCGCGCGAGTGGTGTGGGTGCCGCCCCAAAATCGGCTTTTTTATACTACTCGCCATTCAAAATTGAAAAACAAATAATAAGTCAACAATGCTGTAAACGTGATTTAATGAAGGTTTATATAAATATATAATGGTGGTTATTTATCAAATAGCCTTAAATTATTTTGTAATATGTATAGTGTGTATGTATGTACATTGTCGATAGTCTGAGAAAATCAAGTTTATTATATATTATGATATTATTATACAAACAGCGTGATCGCCACGGCCCACGGAAACCACTACAAGGTGCTTTATCTGTCCGTCGACCTGGCACGCCGTCAAAGGACTTCCGGGCATTCTCAAACCCCTTCGAACCGAACTTGGTGTGTACTGGGCGTACCTATAATAGTACTATTATATTGTTCGAGGGAATTTCTCTATACGCTTTATATATATATACATACACGCTTACGCGTTGTACACACATTCAGTGGTGCAATTTTGTGTTAATAATTATTGTTATTATTATTATTTATTATTATTATTATTATTATTGTTGTTTTACAGTTTTAACGCGTGAAACACGCGAAAACCGTCGTGCCCCGAAGGTCTTCGAACGGAGGAAAACACCGCGCCACCCGGTGGTGGTGAGAAGGTCGCGGTGTTACTCAGCCGTATATATGTGTGATCCTATCTACCTGTCTACCGCACGAGACTGTATAATAGTACTGTCCGGTAGTGGTTGCTATATGTAAATAGGTGCGCTGCTGCAGGGATCGATATTTGTGTGTGTGTGTGTGTGTGTGTGTGTGTGTGTGTGTGTGTGTGTGTGTGTGTGTGTGTGTGTGTGTACGTCGTATACCGACGTCGGACGTTACTCGCGGGGGCCCCCACAAACTTCGGGTTTTACGCGCGGGGTGCATGCCGAGCCGGATTGTTATCGCCGCGTAGAAGACATTAACCTCTGTGTAAAATATTGTATTAAGTAGCTCTATATACCCGTACTAAACCGCTTGTTAAAGGGAAACCACGCTAGGTCGGGGATGAGACGGGCTTAAAAGTTCGTATTTTATTATTATTATTATTATTATTATTATTAATGTAAAAATAAACTTTTAACGCGGCTCTATATATACCCGGACTCGAGTACCATCACTAATGCGGCGAGATAACAGATCTGAATATCGCTCTCGAGCATTATAATACCTATACATCAGAAATGCGAAAACCACCAGACTATATGAACCTATTACAGTTTTGAACGTAGTATATAATATGCATACGTTGCAAACCACACGACAGTCAAGAAATTTCGACTGTCAGAAAGTTTAAAATAATATGTTACCGTTAAAGTATGAAATCCGTTAATTTATAATTTAATGAATAGGTACTGCTATACATAGACTTTAAAGTATTTACAGTCAAATAAAATTAATATTACATCTAGAGATCCTCGATTAAGAATAGACAGTTAAAATATATGAATATACAATTATTGTTATTATTATTATTTTTTTTTTATAAAAAAATATTGATTACATTCTGCAGCAGGAATCATAAATAAAAATAATATTATTTATTTTATATATAATATTATTATGTACTGTTATCGCCTTTTTACATATTATGTAGCTTTAATACTTACACGTTGACTATATACAATATAATATTTTACTTCTTCGTTATTTTTCCGGAAACGAAACGTGTGTTGTACGGCACGCGAATGATAAGGACCTACTTATTATGATATATATAATATATTGTGTAATACACTACTATATACCTATCCGCACTACAGTAATACGTTGATACAACGCACCGTGTTGACTGTATAGGTGGGTAGGAGGACGTTGGTTGACTATATCGTATAATATCGTGTGTCTTTCGAATAATGCCATAACGTGCGTACCTCTACGGCACCTATATAATAATAATACCTATATATTACATTATTATGTGTAGCTCGTTATTCTATCACGAAACTATTCCCGACGACGACGCTCACGTGTGTTTTACGATTGTTGGCGGTGAGGCACGATATGGCCTACGCGGCCCCGCGGGCTCTTTCATTTTCAAAAAAAAAAAAAACCACCCCTTGCTCGTATAGTAATAATATCAATATAATATTATAAATGCATTTTTCTATGTATACCTAGTGTGTGCGTGCAGTGCCCGTGACCCAGAAGACAATAAAATATATACAGCGATAATGCGCGAACGGTCATCGAAACGTTTTACGATAATCGCGCGTATAGTATACCGCAGTATATTAATATTATAATGCTTGTCACTATTTTCTGAAGTCTAATATTTTATGGATGACAAAATATGTGTAAGAAATTTTTGAAAAATATATTTTATTATTGTGTTGATGCATTGTAAATCATATTTTACTGCTACGGTAATTAGCAGAACATAGATTGATTTTTTTTTTTTTAAACAGAATAAATCTGAAGAATTATTGCGATGTTTGTTAGTTTGCACTCAGATTTCTCTTCCTCTGCGGGAACAGAAAAATAATAAGTATGATTATTCGATGACTCATATGAGTTCAAAAATACTTCTAATGTATCAGTTAAACATTTTTTTTTAAATTCTAATTTCTAATTTATTTTTTATTAACTAAAATATACAATATAAGCATGTTTTTTACACGCTCAAAAAAAATGTGAGTAAAAAACATCGTGAAACTCCGAACTAACTCAACTTATATTGTAAGTTTATGTACGTCTGTATATATATATATATTATATATATGTGCGTGTGACGTGTGTGTGTATTTATTAGGTAAATACCAAAATATTATATCTAATTAATTTTGATTGCTCGCTTTCAAGACTTTATACTTAAAAACAGACACTAGATTTTACATAGATTCTTCAAGAATGACTTATGTTCTATGAGTCTATGATCACCATGATTAATACTGCAGTGTTATAAAAAGTTTAAAAAAAACATCACTTTCAAGAGTTTCAACCCCCACACTCGCTTATGCATTATATATCCTGGTCTATTTTTTATTCATAGTTTTCAATTTTGTTTAACATTTTCATCAAAATATACACTAATATGAGTAATATAGAATATTATCATATTCATGCGGTCGTATCTATGATCTGTATATTATTATTATTATGCCTATGTCACATGACACATATTAAAATATGCGATAATATTTAGCATCAAAAATCGTTAATTAATGTCTCGTTAAATGAATACATAAATAACAAAAAAATCGTTCTCATACAAAAACAAAACTTCCTAGCTCAGTTTATCAATATTTAAAATAAAAACGCAGGCAATGGTTTTTTCTTGATAAAATATGTTCATTGTTAATTAATGGCTGTACAAATAAATATTATATTATATATTCTGCAGGTAACGACTGCAGCCTGTGGTGTCAATTTCTATTTTAATCGATGAAGACGTAACGTTTTACGTCACAACATCAATTAAAATAAATTCTACCCCTCAATAAATTATGAATAAAAAAATTGGAATAAACACACATTAACATGGCGCATGCGAATATTCTGAGATATATATCATATTTTATCACGTGTGAGAATAATCCGACAATATTTTTTATATACACCGATATGATTCACTCTTGACAAACGTTTGAAACATAAAAAAAAACAGTCCCATTGATATGTTGAAACATATGAGTCGAGCATATAATACGAAGATGAAACAATAATGATAAAATGCAGAGTATTTTATACAATTCACTCGCGTATAAAATTAAATAGAAAAAACTTTTATAAATTGCAAAAAAATTAATTTTTGCCTACCGCACCACGTATTGTAAATAACAAGGTTCAGGTAATTGAAAACAAATGATATGCAAAAAGTGCATTTACCAACCCACATTTATAAATGCATTGCGTGATATAATTAATCATAACGCGTTAATACGCTATTAAATAATTAGAGGGAATATTTCATATTTCTATAGGTAGGTACATACATATTATACATAATTAATAGGTACTTATTATTATTATTCATGATGTAATTCTATTACGATATTAGTTTAAATTTAACACGTATTGGTGTTTGTTAAAATAAATATATAATGGCCAGAAACGGTTATTTTATTTTTTTTTAAATTATTACTCGAAATAAAAACAACGGATTTGTCTATAACATATATTGTATACACACTCAAGGCTGTCAACGCCGCGTGAAGTATAACAAAATGGTTCGTGATTGTGATTATGATGTGTTTCTATATTATGAAGCCGTTTGTGTGTAAATGTATGCCTACACATTTTTTTTATCAAATTAAATATTCGAATGTCGTTTTAGGTTTGACATAAAGTTTTGCTCATCAATGTTCCTTACTGTTTATGTTTAATTGATTGTAAAACATTTTAAATAAATAAATGAAAAAGGGTTTGACATAAAGGTCTGTATGTGTGTAAATCGTAACAACCAGATCGTCTTGAAACTAAATATTTGAGACTAAAATTGATGGTTCTCATTTGTGTACATTCCGCTTTCAATAAAATATATAGACGGATCGTCGCTTGTTATGTAGAAAAGGTAAAGTTAAACTATTCGCCTCAAAATCGGCGCTGGTGTAATAGAATATAAAAAAAAAAACACCCCGAAAGCTATAACGAACTGCAATGATCATTAGTAATTGTATATTGTAGGATTTAAAATTTTCAAGTAATCGATATTATTGAATCCACGAAAATAAATTTAAGAAAATCGATGTATAGGTACATTTAGATTAAAACCGTGAGCTGTCATTTTGATTTATATTTTATATACATAGGAGGTATCTATACTTATGTTTATTAAAAAATGGTAGATGTACTTTGTACAACATAAATATATTTTCGAACTGCATATAGTACCTTTTCTCGTTTTGTTTTTTATAATATGATAATTTATTTTATATTAAATTCATAGTATATGTACATAGTATTGAATTTTAAACAGTAACGAAATAGTCATTAAAAAGGTAATCAATATACGCAGGCTATTTTTATAGCACCGGTGTAGGTATTTAAATTTTTTTTCTACAAGATTTCGTAAGACACTGATTTCCTTATCTCTAAAGATGGGATATCAACACACAGATTGGAAAGTATTTTTTCTTTGTAGCTTAAAAAACAAATTTTACTCGAAATCTATTGGATGCACTTATAATATAAGTTCTTACAACATTGTGTACCTACTGTGTATCGGTTTTCTGAGTGTAGTGCAAGTTATGTAATGTGGTTGGGGGAACCTATTATTACGATATTAGTTTTCCGGGGAAATATTTCTATTCCTTACGGAAAAGTTTTCCGTAGTTGGGGGTTTGACCACTTATGCGAGTGTTTTTATTAATAAATACAACTTTGGTTCGCAAATCTAGAATAATTATGAATATATTTCAAATAGTACCTACTTTACTGTGGGTAAATCGAAAGATGGCAGTTAATAATTGTATATTTGAGTTCGTTCGTGTTAATGGCGACTGCCGAACTGACTGACGTGTGTTATTTTAATAGTAAATAATAATTTGAATGGAGTCGAAAATGTCGAGTGTATACATTTTGTGTTAGCCAATTGTATAGTGTGTATTTAGTGTATAATTAACATATAGGATGTAAAGTAGTATGTATACCTACATATTTATTGTTTACAAAAAATAAAACTGGTTTCTATTTCATCACTTCATCGGTGATATTTAGATTTTTACCAGAATATTAATTATACATAGCTATTGCAGGTACTGTAAAATATTGAACAAATAGTTAATTTATAAGCATTTATCGTCTAGATGAGCAGATTAGCATAGTATAAAATGTAGAAAGTACAAAATAAATGTATATCCCTGTCATACCCCTCTTTTATAAATATTTTAGATTCTTATTTAAGTTATTAAATTACTAGTAAAAACTAATTTTGTTTCAAAAGTATAAGATTAAAAACAGCTGGGTGATCATTGTTTTTAAGAATTTGACACCCGATATACAAAACCGCTTAGGTTTTCTGACCTTAAATGTTTTTTTTTTAAATGTCAAATACCAAAAAGTACTATTATGGGTGTAATTATCATCTTGATATTTAAAAAGTTTTTATTATTAATACATACATTACAACTAACTATAAAATGGAGGATCATGCTGGAAAAAATTAAGAACCTGATAAGGAAAATTGGAGGATATGTATGTATGACGGGATGGTCTTAATGGACGATAGACGCTAAGAAGAAGTTTCATATGTATTATTAAACCTATTAAGATATGAATATTTTATTATAAATAATAAGATTTTCATAATTATTGGAAATAGACGGTCTATAGTTGAACTTGATTCTTGAACAATATTAATTACAAATATAATACCTGAAATGAACGGGGTCTGGAATTCTGAATATTCAATATTCTCGTATCAAACACGTTTATACTAATTTTGACCAGAGTAATCAATAGATAATAATTTACGACAACAATACAAGGTATATACAAATATTTTAGTCAAATCATGACATTGTTTGAAAAACAAATTTGTAAAAAAAGCTTACAATACAGTTTACTTTTTGTTTTTTTTCTGTTCTAGTTGATATTATATATTCATTCTTTTTTTATGTCAGTGCTTTTAAAAACATTATATTGCTTGTATTTAACACCGTTATAGGGTTATAAATGAAAAGTAGCAAATAATTTTAAAACAAATAACATTACATAGGTACTCAGGGCCCGGGATTACAATCTCTCAAAATTGCAATATTTAACAGCGGTAAATGTAGCCACCTAGGTTTTTTATAGGAAAAGGGAGAACAGTATTATGTACAAAATAAATTTCCTTTTTCACTAATTATTAATAACCGATTTGTATCGCTTTGTAAATTGAGTATATATTTAAAATATTATTTATGATGTCAAAGTTTTTATCTACGTCTATCGTAATAACCTTATATTCATGTTTGAAGGAAAAAAAGGTATGAATACCTACCCAGAAAACATCTACTTATTAATATTGTATATGAATTCGAAGCGTTTTTAGGTCAAAGGAAACAATTATAATGACCTTTAAGAGTGACCAGCTGTCCATACTTATTATAGTATATTATATGCATCGTACTATCGTTGTACACTGAGCGTAGGTATAAGCAGAGAAATTTAAATAATAAAAAGTTTTATGAACCTATAATGCCGATATCATTATTTTATACATAGTACTTTTAAAAAAGGCTAAAACTATTTTCCTCAAGACACACTATTATAGTTTGGGTTAAAAAAAAATTCATTAGTAAAATTATTTTTTAAGTGTTTTACAATAAATTGTATTTAATGTTCAACATGCTTCATAAACTAATATTAAATTACATCACACATTATTTTTCGACAATGTGAAGTAAAACATTTTATAATTACTATTCACAGCAATAATAATAATAACTACCGTAAGTAAAACAACAATCTACACACAGTCGGTAATATATAATAATCGTATATTCGTGCGAGTGTGTCGTTTATATAATGTGAAATGTGACATGACGTGCCAATAGTATATATGGCTGTGTATAAGCATTATATTATGTACTCGGCACAATGCGTCGAAAATTGAGAAGTCGATGGTTCGATTATGTGTGTTCGTAAGGGATTATAAAGGATATCGACGTGTTAATCGCCGCGATTACGATTCGAAATGAAACGTTTAAAACGTCTAAGGTCGCATACGCCACACAAATCCCTCGTGGCAAAACATACTCGTATAGGCCATCATTATTATAATTTCGGTCCCGTTTTGTCAGCCTGCCAAGTCTATTTCTCCGCATAAAATACCGCTACTGAATTGTACGGGATCGTCATAACATGTAAATCTTTGTTCGTGTGTGCACATAGTGTTATCGGCCGAAAAAATGCAACGAAAAAATTCACTTAATGATATTATTATAATATGGTACCTAATACCTATATTTATTTACGATTTACCAACGATAAATTGCATAACCCGCAGACACATAATATATACGCGTGATTTTCTTTAAATATCGACCGTAATTTTATTGCTGTCGTTCAAAATGCCCTGCACTATTAAATTGTCACGAAATATTATTATGTCTCACAGTTGAGTTTTAGTTTTTACTGACGAATATCAATTTTTAATTGCGCACAAAGAAATTCGTTACCATATTGTTTAAATAATTAATTTGAATGATTTTTTTTTTTTTTTTTTAATCGATACATCGAATTTACATTTTATACCACTTTTGTTTATACATGATACATTAATATAATAGATAGGTTTCTCATGCTCAATTCGCAGAAAACTTCAAAACATTATAATAGCGTATCGAAGACCGAAGCGAAATGATTTGTCCGTTGTCAAACTGAATTATCGTAATATATATTATATTATATAGTACATATAACATATACATTCAATTCTGCGTGATGGGTGTCCAATTCGTAATACTTTCTACTGTAAGGTTAGAATAAGGAGAAGTATAATAATTTACTATCTGTTCAAATATTCTAAAACTAAAACTTTGGCTTAGTAACCAATTAAGCTTTAAGGTACATCGTAATAGGGCGTTATCCAGAGCAGTGTATCTGGTTGTTTCGTACAAACTTTGTGAATGATCTCATGTCAGTGAATGAAATCGAAAATGCATTTTGCACTTTAGTAATTTTGCGATTTTCAATAGTAGGAACTATTATAGTATTTATCGTGTATATAAACTATTTAAGTATTTTATTCTCAATTTTAACTTGTAAATTTGAAAATATATCATTGTTCATTTTTTAGTTTCGTCTTCAATAATAAGTCCTTAAATTTTAATTTTTGTGGTGTAGTTATTGTTTAATTAAGTTTAAACAAAATTTGCGAGAAGGCTATATTTTAGATACCGTAAATACTATTAAAAAATCAGTATTCGCAAAACGCAAAATTAAATTTCGATTCCCCTCTTTGCAGATATGAGATAATTCTATTAAAGTTTGTACGGAACAAACTAAAACACCCTGTACAAACAAAAAACAGTTAATTCTTAGAATATGGATAGTAAATATTGTAATGTGTTTACTTGATTAATGAATAGTAATCAATAATAACTACAGTAATTGCTTAAATGTGTATTTATAAATTTACATAATATTATACAATTATTCAAAACAAAAAAAGTAATTTGGTTTGTAACGTTTTTGAAGTTGATATTTTTCGAATTTAAATTAGGTGTTTAAAATTAACACAATTAAATACTTTGTCATTGGAAGTTGAATTTAACTTTTCAAAGTTTTAATAAATTATTATTGTGTTTGGTAATATTATTACCTTATAACGATCAATCAATATTGTAAATCCACGTGTAAATAAATGTATACACGTCATAGTATTTATAATTAAATGACAGTGTATTTAAACACGGATCAGATGTATTTACACGTTTAAATCACGATTCACGGTGATCACGCGATTTAAACCAAAACGCGATGAAAAATGTAACAGTGATGGTGACTGCAATGTTGGTCGATAATATGATAATAATTGCACTATGACCTTATGTTTCAAATTGTCAATATGTTAGTCTTTCGTAATATTTACTATACACAAAAAAATAAGTAAATCGTAGTTGTTACGTATGTCTTAGATTTATATTATGGGTCAAAATAAAACTTCGATCTCGATTGCACATTAGACGCATGCAAAATACGCGATACATATAAATAAACATTGAGAGGGAGCAAAAATCCCTCAGCGACGCGAGGGCAACGACATCTTAGTACTTTACCGACGAAAATCATTCCCTTGTCGATCCCACCCACGCCGTTTGTGTCAATTATTTTGAATATTACATATAAGAAGTCCGTATTTATTGGTTTAAATGAATCGAGAAGAAAACATCGTTCATGAATATTGCGGTAAGTATACACATCACACATTACCGATGGTTATGGGTACGCTATGATATTAATATTACGTTAATATAAATATATAATATGTAGGTATCACAAAGAAACGACAATATAGACATAAAGTGAATACATATTATTATCTTACACATTACACGCGTTGTATCACTACGGATATTAGGTATATAATATCATGATTATAAATGATTATCATTATACGGTCGTACACAATATTAATAAAATAATGCATTATGCAGTTATGCGTGTAATTAACTTCAGATAGCTATTTAAATGCATCGAAGTATCAATACTGCAGTAAGTACATAATTTATAATAACTTTACAACCAAGGGTTTCCAAAAATAATCAATTCTAAAACAGTTCTAAAGTGGATGAAAAATGAATTTGAAAAATTTGGTCCATAACCTGATCAAACTCTCTCCCAAAGTTACCAATAGTTACTTCTTCAAAAATTACAAAATGCGTATCATCGATATTTTAATTTATTGAACTGTTGGCTAAGATAAGAATATTTTTGATAACCCTTCTCCACCCCCCTCCCCACCCCAAAAAAAAGATGGGCTTCTCTAAACATGAGTGGATAATCCTGATTTCCCTCCTTAAATCACTGATTCTCCCTCCCAAAGAATGATAAAATAATAACAGTTACAAAAATAATTTTATTTCAAATTTTTCATACCGAACCCTAGGCTTGAATAAAATCTCAGTGGCGTTACCCGTGACCATACACGTCTACGAAGCACGGACAATACCTATTATTATATTATACAGCACACGAGTACCAATGATATGTAGACACTCTATAGATTAAATAGACACTAGACACGAGTGGATAAATAAACAATAATAATCAACTGCATTGCGACTTACGAAATATGACGCGCGTCGTGTCGCGGTTCGTCTTTCTGGTAGTCTCAGTCAATCTGTATGGATACGAATTTTCTCGGGCACTATGCAACGCTCATCAACTCGCGTATAATGTAGATAATGTGTCGGTTTCAAGCGACCGAAAAAAACCAACACGTGATCGGACTGATTTTGCTCGTTGCTCGAGCTATTAGACCATAATATTAATTAACCGTCGTAATAAACGATAATAATAACAATAATAATAATAACAACAATAGCTTACTACGCGTAAAATATTATAAACGGCGCTGAAATTCGGCTGAAAAAAAACCGTATTAATGTTTAACGCGTAACGGGCGACGTTGACGGGCGACGCGTTGACGGCCGTGTGCTCGGGCCGACGGCGGTCAAACGTTTAAAAAACGAAAAACCTCCACGCGCCGCCACTACCGCCGAGCGCGCCGCCGATACGGCGTAGGAAATGTCGGCGGCGTGGCGGTGGCGGCGGCTCGTTCTGGCGGGGCAAAGATAGAAAAAAACGGTTCATTGGCGGAAGTTTTGCCGCGATCGGTCGCGTATATATAATTGTTATGATGTATACGGTGTACGTACCCCCATACCTTACCTATAAATGCGGTTCGTATGCTTTGTAGGATTATTTTTTTTCCTTCTGTTTTATTATTGTGTCATCGAAATGATATCGTCTGCTCGCCATATAGAGGTACCTGTATAATATAATAAAATAATACCCGTCACCAGGCCAACGCTTCGAGATCGCGCAGACGTCGTCGAACGGGTTTTCGTTATAGCTCCACCTCACACCTTTCCCACGCGGAAAATCCGCAGTCCTGCAGCTCTGGAAATCATTATAACAAAATATAATAAGTATATTTCTGGTGCTACACATATCGTCCCGTCTCGTGCTATTAATAACCGAGCAATATAAGCGTGGCGAGTGTCTGTATACATTTTTTTGTCACTAACTGCCACACGGATTTTGTCAACATTTCTTTAATTGGGGTATTTTTATAAAAAGATTCAATTGATCGGTGTCTCGTCACCGGAAAAACTTACGTTTTTGAGTTATCCTCAACATTTTGAAAAATTTACAAAAAAAAGAAATATTAATATTACATGTTAGTCATTACAAAATACATAAAAATATAAAATATTCAAAATATGTGTTTCTATAAAGCGAAAAAAATTCAGTTTTGAAAATATTGTTAGTTTAATGTTATGGTAATGCGTCAACAAAATGAATTATGTAATAACATCATTTAAACTCGTATAAGTACTGGAGAAATTTCGGGAAAAAAGGTGCTCATTCCGAGAATTAGTCTAAGATTCTAACAAAGGTCAACTTGTCTCTGAACCATTCCAAAGACATCAATTTCCCGTTTGACCAGAATTTCCTATGACTGCACCTCACAAGGTTCAAGGTCAAATATTTGAGTATCTATGTTGGCGTAGACTTACGAACACCATTTATACATGCACAGAATGTTGTACGTCGATTTTTCGCCAGTAAAATGAAAAAGTAGTATACAAGCGCTTTTATCATAAGAAAATCCTAGTCAGTCATCACACTTTTAATATAATTTAGAAATAAATATTAAACTTTTCTAATTAAAATATACAAAATAATCATCAAAAAATAGATTTCGGTGATGAAACTATCTTAACTGATTTCAACCTGATCTAAATTGATCTAAAATCCCAGATTTTATAAAATCACCGCAAATGTAATCCATGTATTATACAAATTTTAATCAAACAAATATATCATTTTTGATAAAACTGAACCTGGGTAAATTATAAAACAAAAAAAAATATTCCACGCTCTGCACATATAGATAATAATATAAACCTACATAGTACATATTATATAATATAAACCACGAACATATAATAGTAAATAGAAACATATAATATTATAGATATGGGTGGTACTGACAGTTTTTGAATTCGATATAGCTCATATTTCATAAACCGATATATACTTGATACATTCAATTTATTTATTAACTCCTTTATAATTATTAATCCCATTATCAATTGTTTCGTATCATACGCGTAGAAATACGTTATGAAATATTAATTATAACGTTATAGAGTTATATAATTCAATATTTAATCATTTAGTATAAATATTAAACACACAATACAAATTCATGATGAAAATCTATAAATTGTAATAATTATACTGTACTCGTCAATGATCTTGAAATGATACGTGGAGGAAGTATTAAGGAATCGAATAAAAGTATTACTCATCTCTATTCTCTAATACCTAATATTACTTATACTGCTATACTAATAAAGAATATACTTAATGGTTAATTATATTATATATTAGTTTATACGAGTATATTATATATGTATAATTACCATAACAGCGTTTTAATAGCCTATAGGTGGATGAGGTGGATTAATTAATAATTTATTGTTACATTGTTACACTGTACATGATTTCGTTGATTTTAATAATAAATTATTATTTAAAAAAAAAAATAGGTATGTAAAGGACTTATAGATGAAGGATTTGTAAATTTCTCATTTAAATTGTCAATTAATCCTCTAAACAAATACGCTTTTGATGATTCAAAAACACGCAATCATTTCGTCCTGCAAAACACTAATAACATACTTACGATACGGTTTCGTTTTCCATATGAATGGTATGGCAGTAGACACATTATAATATAAAAGAATATTTGTCAGCATTTGTCAGGACATTAGCTGTATAGGTACAGTGCCACAGTGGTACACACCATTTTAAAGTGAGTAGGAGGGACGTATTTTGAGCGTGATACAATATTGTATTTAAATACGCGCGGCGTCAGATTATGCTTATGTTTACGGTGTCAATCTCTAAACATTTGCCCAAAACTTGTGCTACACCAAGCCTTATTATGCGACCTTCAAAAATGTTTTGTGTATAATATACTAAAAGGCCAATGTACCACGTGAACTGAAAATGGTACGGCAAGACAAAGAACATGCAAAAAAAAACTTATCTTTTGCTTTTTTTGCGTGACAAAACTTTTACTGCCCATAAACCAATCAAATAAAAATAAAATTATAAAACTAAAAACGAAGAACACAGAAAAGAAACGATACATAAAATATTCATACATTTGGCGATCGTATATCGCGTTTTTATAATATGGGTATATATCGTGTATAGAAGGGTATATGGAAGGTTAAAATATGCATATATATCCATGGATAGGTATCAATTTAATCACTGTAATTATTTTGTGTTTCCGATTATTTAGTTAGCAAAAAATTAATTCTGGGTATTACTATGATGCGTATAAAACGTCGAAAATATATCGAAAAAAGTCACATAAAATATACATCCATACCTCATGTCAACGACCTGCCTATAGCCACAGCTTTTTGACTTTTGAGTACCTATACGGTTTTACTCACGTCAAGTTAAAATAACTTCTACAGACTCCCTCGTCTCGTTAGTCTTATTTTTTTCCCAAAATACGTAGAGATAATATTATGCTACAATGTTTTGAGTTATCAACGGCTTACTGAGTATATTATAAATTATAATCAATAACACTCTCTGATGTAAAATGCTGATTTCTGACTTCTGATTTCTGTATTCACTTGTATAGGTGCACGTCGCATGTCCACGACACCAGAACGAAGAGCTAAGAGCATATTATATGAAATACGCATACATCATGAATGAGCATGATACACTTCGTGGCCAGCGAAACCATACCAATTGTAGGTATAATATGTCATAATGGGAAAAACGGGAGATTTCAGTAAGTTATCAAAAACGCAGCGATTGACGGTTATGCATATGGCAATAAAATAAAACAACAGGTTATTATTTAAAATAATTGAAAGCAAATTGTATTCAAATGTAAATTTAGAAAAAACGTTCCTGGGTTGATACATTAAAAAATATTAATGAATAATGTTTATAAACCTAGTAAAATTAATATTTCGCTATCATGAATATATAGTTTATGTAGTAAAAAGGTCGACTAAATTAATTCAGTAACCGGAAGTGGCCAATGTGAGTCAATAGTTATTTTGTCATCCACATTCCACACAGAAAATGACCCACAATGGACGATTGTCTATTCGGCAAAACGCAGTAGGAGAAACAACGAGGTGGACTGAGAGCTTTTGATTCCAAAAAGGTTTACAAGGTCTTGTAAATCTACTAGAATTCCGGGCTAATACGCCTCGTCACCATTGTGCTTGTAAAATATATCATAAATCAAACAACGAATAAATTATGAGATAAATGGTTGATATTTATATAATTTGAACATAAATCACTTTACTTTAACGTTTCATATACTTTTTACGTGCAGGTAGTACCTAAGAAATTAGGATATTAGAAATAGGTAAGTATATAATTAATAAGATAGAAAATCCAACATTTATTTATTGATAATATAATATGTTGTTTCAGAATCCAGATTGTAATATTATATAACATAATATATGCAATGACAGAAATTTTTAAATTATCAGGAAATTAAAATGGTTATTTATGTAACAGTTGTTTAACTATTGATTATTTATATATTACCACAATAAAAATATTTTTAAAATAACCTTGATGATGCACATTCAAATTTTAAGTAAAACTTATCTTTGACGTCAAGACCTTGTACGTTTAATTCAGAAGTATCATTTTAAGTAGAAGATCAAATAAGTAAAATCAAATTCCGATATATTTACCATGATACTCTGGCACTCTGCTCAATAATCAATTGTTACGTTAAGAAAGTGCTCGAACAGTTCTGTGATGAGGTGATGTGAATACTGTGTTTGTTCTCATCAAAACATCAATTAGTATAGGTACAATAACTATAAAATATTAATTATTGGATTTGGCTAGGTATTACGCCATAATACAGTGGCACTACCGTCTATCACCCGAACACAAATAATTCAAGTTTCAAACGTGATGTAAAAAAAATAAAAATAAATGTGTGAAATGGTCAAGGTCACATTTTATTTTTTAAACAAGTTTTTTTTTCTAACATATTACAAATTATAAATTATTAAAAAAACGTTCTCGTGACACTAAAATCAATTTAATCAACAATAATACGCGCCCAACACAAATATTATTTATTTTATGATGGGCTAATCGCCAACAATTGGCATACAACTTAAGTATAATTAACCGAGGATAAATCATAACAACAGATCTATCAGAAATAATAATCGAATACATCAGACTTATAATGCTTGTTTCTGAAACTTTCGTATATATTCGAGAACGTGAGCATAATAATATATAATATGGAATATGGAAAAAGTGGTATCTAATATATAGAGATTAGGGGCATAAAGTCATGACAGACTGGAAAAACAACAACACTAATAAGGAAATGAAAATTTAAAAAGAGAGGTTTGTACCTATACGGCTATACCTTCATAACATACAATTAGGTACGTATTTTAAATTAGGTGAGAATGGATTATATCTATAGACTTATAGATTTTCTACGGTTCCCGCTCAATAGTTATTCTTTCAATTGTTTTTGTTTTGTCGAAGTGTTTCGTGTAAACGTGTGGGTTAGTTAGAAAATGTACACAAATTACAACATTTATACAATACTACGACTTATATATATTAACTTATAGTTTTAATAACAATATACCTACAAATATAATTGCTATTTAGGAGGGGCGAACTCCATATTGCAGTTTCAGAATTACACCATTAACATTTAACAGTAACGCGAGGGCGAAAATTAGTGGGTCGTGCATCACACAAACGACAAACCCCTCACAGTAGGTAACTTTTTTTATGTCTTGAAACTAATAATAAAATATAAACTGCTCCGTGAGATTAGGTACAAAATTCTCATTAAAAATTTTAACTATATATATTTTGTATTCTTTTTTAACACTATTATGATGCTTTGAATAAAAATAAAATGAAAACTTTAACATATGACACAAAATCGACACAACAGTACATTAGTTTGGTAAATGTGACGTTGGATTTAAGTTAACGCAATGCCATAAGGTTTAAGTTGTGTATTGTAATAATAGTTCCCGGCGGGGTTAGACCAAGAGGTAATTATTTTCATTATTCTTTTATCTACATCAGATTGGACAGGATTATTAGCTTACTTTAGATTTAATATTAATAATATTATATTAACCTATACATTTTGATTGTTGAATAGGCGATTGTTGTTGTCAACGTTAATTATTAATTTTGCTAAATTAAAAAACGTCTGTACATAATATTAAAGGTTCCTATTTTACGTAAGCTATATAATTATGTGTTGTGATTCTTTAATCTTTAATTCCGATTTCGTGTATATGTCATGTTATCGTGTAAAGCGTAAATAAAATAAAATAAATAAATATATTATTATGTTATAATATAAAATTAATTAATTAATGACAGTACTACATCGACTACTTTTTGCATAGCATTCAATAATATTATGTAATGTTATTGTTCATTATATTGAAATCATTACTTGATTTTCAAGTTTTTAAAGAGTTACATAACTTCAGCTCTTTTTTTCATTGTTTTTATACTATTGTAATTTGCATAAACAATTTTTTGTTTGGAACTCGTAGTAAGTAGGTAGTAATAATGGTTCTGAAAAAACTGACATATACTTATAATAGTACAGCATGTATGCAGTAAGCTGGCAGTGAGTAATTCCGTTCGATTAAATAATATGATTAGACAATTGACAATACAAGATTCAGCCGGTTGGTCCAAATCCAAAAGTTCAACGAAATGTCGTCTATCTTGTTTTTAATTAAAGTAGCTAATTATTAAATGTAATTATTTTAATTTAATGATTTAATTAAATCGAAGTATAAATAAAATACTTTCATTATTAAGTATCTGTATTCAGACAATAATGTGTCATCAATACGAAAATTAACTAAGTAATAAATAATAATATACGTGACGTTTGTTTTCGGGAGTATTAAATAGGCAACTTTTCAAGCTTAACCGTGACATACGCCGCGTTTTGCGAATACGATTATTAAATTATTATTAATCATTCTTCTTGTGTTATAAAAATATTAAAACTATATCAAATCAATAATTATTATATTTTATTTACTGTCATTAATATTATTATTAGGTATTCTATGCTTCAGATTTCTATCGCTATGTCTATATTGTTTTATACCTAAGCTATTAATGCCATACAGACATATTACAGTATAAAAGTTTGATCCGTAAGTTACACACACCACACTAGAACAGGTTAGGTCACTAAGTAACAAGTGTTTCACCAAATTTGACAACAAATTTACCTCCCAAGCGCACAATACTATAAGTTTCTCAAAAAATCAATATTTGTTTGTACCTATACATTAAAAATACACTATTTTATTTAAAATAAAATCTGTGTTAGATTCAGTTACAAAATACATATTACTAAATGCTAAATAAAGTTTAAATTCAGACTAAACGTTCAAAGTTTGTTTTATTTATTTATTTTTTTATTGTTTACAGGTGTAACTATCAACACGTTTAAGAATAGATCTTGTACTCCTATTGTTTTAATAACTGCATCCGTTATAATTTTTAACTATAAATTGTTTTTAGCATTATTATGATGTTGATATATTTGCACAATAAAGAGTTCATAGGTAATTGTTAATAATTTAATGTGTATAACTAAAACTATTAAACTCACAATACACACACGACACACCGCAAGTCCATAAGAAAAGCATCTTAAATACACAGTAAACTCTCGTTATGTCAAAGTTCAAGCGGAACAGAAAAAAATTCGAAATATTGAGTTTTATTGTAATGGTAATTAATTATTTCAAGGGGATTTTAACTGAGTTTGAGATTACAAAAAAATCGAAATATCGATGTTCGATATAATAAGAATTTACTGTAGTATATTTTTCAATGTCATTAGTTGTGTTAGCACGTAGGTACTTATATTAAGATTAATTTTTTTGATATACATTCAACTACAGTTTTGCATTTTTACCCTCAATTAACCGCAATATATATCCAGTATAATTAATATATATATTTTAGAACATTTATTACTTACTTTATTATATCGGGTGTCTCGCCACCGCCACGTAACGTAATAATATTAATAATATAATACTCTGAATTTTGATAAATTTAACGCATGTCTAACATCATGCTAGTATACAGTTACCAGAAGATTATTATTATTTTTTTTTTTTTTTTTGAATGGGGATTAGGAAAAATAAAATTTTTCAAAAATATTATAAAAAAAAAAAATCTTGATACCAATTAAAATAATTAAAGAAAACCTCACAATTCATATTTTAATCAAGTACAGTTTTCATATAGGTAACATAAATGTCAATAAAACAACCACCATATTTTATGCAAAGATAATGTATAAAACATCAGAATATTATTCTGAATTAAGTAAGTAAAAAAAAATCTGTATGGTTGCGGTGGGCGCCACCCGCACATGCCACCTGTGCCCGCCTGGCTACGACAGTGGCATAATTAAGGATTTGTCTTAGGGGGGGATAGACATTTTTTTTCACACAAAATACTACATTTTCAAAATTTTACACAATTTAGTACCTACACAAAATTATAATAAATTCTTCAAAATGTAAATATTGAAGATATTTAAATTAAATAATAATTATTAAAATATTAAATTTATTTTGTTTGTAATATAATATAATGTACATAGCTCTTTTTTTGTACTGCTTATAAAAGAAATTCTAATTTTCTTGGCTGTTTAGTCAACTCGTCAATCATATCATCAGGGTTTAGTACAATTGATTTAGTAGGTATAAAAGCTCTGGGGGGGATCTATCCCCCTCATCACCCCCCTTAATTACGCCCCTGGGCTACGACACTGCATAGTATACTTGAGTAGTTTATTGGATATTACCATTGATAATTAATGTGTTTTTTACAATAACGATAGATGTCTCTGCGTGCTATAGCTATAACTATTGTGAAATTAACGAACACTGTATAACTGCTGTTACATATTTAGCGTGTATATGTCAGAAGTTTGGTTATGGAGTAGGCTGGAAGCAGATAAGCACAAACGAATTCATTATTTCAAAATAATAGACAATTATTGGTAGAATAGTGTTATGAACAACTTCTTAATGAAAAAAAAAATTTGACACGAAAAAATGAGTGTTAAATACTAATATAACTATCGGTTTATGCTCAGATATAATAACAGATGATATAATAACTAAATATATTATATTGTGAATGATTGCTTAATATCAAACAGAAATTGTATATTTGTACCAATTATTAGACCAGTAGTGTAGAATCTCGGGAAACCAATTCAGTATCAGCAGATATCTGTACTGCAGTAATCGGCAAATCCATACGTATGCCATACACAGCCAATACAGACATATATAGCGAGTAGCGACCTATGTACAAATTAAAAATAAAATCATTTTTACCGAGTAACTAATATATTAGTAATATATAATATATAATAATATAATATTACACTTATACAGTTATACCAGAAATAATGACTGTACATAATGCGTGTGTGAAACTGTATACAATTTGTTTGGTCGTTTTAATATAATTTCGTTTTTCACGAAAACAATTTTATATTTTATATGACCGTTCGTCGTGCAATATTTACTATATAATTATATAGTTGTTTGCACACTTTTTAAAACCATTTTAAACGACTCGATTTAAACGCACTGACTTGAAATCGATTGTTTTAAATCGTTTTGGTTCGTGTAATTAAGTAATATATTTTCTCGTATATGGAGATCAAAGGCGACAATTCAGTAGCACGGTTATGTGTTGACAGCTTATTAGCTTAACCTACCAAATTGCGATTTAGCCCAACTTAATGTTAAATATTTATTTTTTTTTGTATTATGTTCATTATACAATATACAATATGATGCATTATATATTTTATTTTGTACCTTGGGTTGACGATTCATATTTTGTTAAAAGTTTCTCTATTTTTCACGAATTTTAATAGTAGTTTGATTTAAAAAAATGCTAATATATGTGCGTATAAGCGTATAGGTACATGTGAAAAATCACGACAATTCTATAAAACCCCTACAGCTGCAGTGCTTAATTTATTATATATTTTAAATACACGTTTAACGTCTGAGGCGAATTATATTTTTATTTTTTAAGTTTGAATATTTGCCAAAAACCATATTATAATAAACGTCCTGTACTACTGTTGTATTGTGTTTTTGAAATTTTTTCATTATCAATACCAGCGGTTCCCAAACTGTGCACCGAGGTGCCCTAAGGGCACCGCAGTCTACGGTTCATAAAAAATAGTTTAAAATGTATAGATTTTTTTCGTTATTGATAACCTACAGCAGGGCACCGTGGCTAACTTGGGGCCCCTAAAAGGACACCGCAGAAAAAAAAGTTTGGGAACCGCTGATCTATACCTTGGATAATAAAAACTAAAAACTACAAAGCACAATCATTTTAAATTTTAAATTATGCGAAGATACGATTAGACTAGGTACCCACATAATAGTCTTAAGATGTAAGTATAGTTAACTCTCGATTATCCATGGAATAAGGTGGCACGGCAACCACGGATGAGCAAATTCCGTGGTTTATCCGCAAAATACAATTAGGTATACAAATTGAAACAAATATGCTATCAGTTATCACTATGTTATTAAAAATATTATATTATGTAATATTAAATAGTATTTAAAGAAAATTAGTCAAGTTAAGTTGTGTTTTTTTTTGAACATTCATACAATTTTCATTTAGTTTTTCACAAAAACATAAATTACAATACACAAACACTATTTTTAGTACTTTCGTAGTACCAAGGAGACCACGGGTAATCGAGAGTTTACTGTATTTGTATACTGAATCTGAATAGTATACTGTCATAGTGGAAGCAAAGACAATTTGTTTATAACTAGAATACAAAAACTTAGTTTTAGATTTAAATTTCAAAGTCTTAACTTATAGGTACCTAGTATTAATATTAATATTAACAGTTTCAGTAAACATAAAAATGTTTTAAGTTTCTATTGATAATTTCTTATTAACAATGGCCAATGGGTACCTCAGAAGCGCAATTAGTGATAAAAGCGCAACTCTATTTTTTGTTTACATACAAGTGTTTTATGTATGCGAATCGAGTATTAAAATTAAAATTACACGTGTCAATATTGTCATTTGTTGTTCTTTCAATATCGTGTACAGTTGTACACTTGTTATTTAAAAGCGAATATAATATGAATGACCAAAGCAAAAAGCAACAAATACTTTTTAATGAGTATTAGTGTACTACATTTAGGTAACCCATTATTACAAATAAAAAAACAAATAGCTCAAAAAGAGTTAAAATAATTTTAAAACTATATAATGTATAGAAAATACTTATATAAACATTCGGGGAAAATTTGAAGTATCTACAGTCATTCGTTTTTGAATTACACAAAAAAAATCAAATCAATTTCGTCCAAAACTGCAGGTTTTCCGTAAAAAATCCCGTACATCCTTAATTTTTTTCCAATTATTAAAAGGAAGTATTGGAATTTTTCAATTTTAACCTCTCAAAAGTGCCAACTAAATCCAATTTTCCTTACTCATAAAGTTGAAAATCGAATTTTTTTCTACTACTTTTAGTGCATCTATACAAATACAAAAAAACACACATCATTATAAAATCATCGATCCACTCAGAATCTAAAATGTAGATTTATAATTAAATAATTATGTACCTAATATTAGGGACGTGATATCGAAAGAAAAGTATCGAATCGAATGAAAAAATACTCATATGAGTAAAATATCGAAACAAAAGGACCGATATGAGTAAGTATCAAAAAAAAAAACGAATCAAACTAAAATACTGATATACGCAGTGCTCGACTTGGGGGTGGACGCAGGGGGACGGAGTACCCCAACTCATTTTTCAGAAATTTTAGAGTACCCCTACTATTATTTTTAAGGGGAACTCACGGGACTCTACATTATTCTGCATTTTTATCAAAATGAGCGAGATACCAATCATAATTGGACTTATAGATTATTTCATAACCGCAGTCCGCAGATCTATAAGTTAGTTAATACTAACTACCTAGTTATTACTAAGCTAACTATAACTTAGGCTAATACTAAACGTTATCCTCTAGACTCGAGGACCCCCAATTAAGCTTGTAACTTCCATTGCCCCTCTGGCTCTGGCGCAGCCCAGGGGGCCGATATCAACCACTTTGGAAAACACGGCTCTGGCAATTATTAATATTTAGTATGAGTCTACAATTATTATTTTTAAATTATTTATTACATTTTTAACTTCTTGTAATTAACGACTATTCAAGTTATGGTCATTGAATGGTGGCATGCTGGGGAAGGAGGGGGGATGTCACCCACTTTTTCATATTTATAACTCTGGGTGGGTATCCCAAATATCTAGTTACCCCTTCTACTAAATTTTAGCTCGGCGCCACTAGATTATAATATGAATATTGTGCATTTTTGACTATATATCTATATTTACAATATTTGAAATAACTGAATAATCCTAACTTCTAAGGAGTTACGGACCATAGTGTAGGTAGTACACTTATACACGTCATCGTGTTTTGTTGTATGATTGAAATTATTGAGTATTTGCATCGACTAGAGATTCACAATATTATTTACAAACGTCGCCGTCGTAGTAATCAGTAATCACTGAATGCGGTTCGAAATTTCAAACTTCCGAGGCGTTCCGCGTTCGAGCTGATAGTGAGTCGTTGATGAACGTGATAAGGGAATTCGTTTGTCAAGAAAATATTATATTACTGTTATTAATTATTATCACAGATTACAGGATAAACCAATACCGACCGCGGCCGCGGGACGTACGGAAATACGGAATACGGATTTCGGACTGAAATTTTTAATCTCTGCGTTAGAACAAAACATTTATAAGCGCAATAACTACCTATACATGATTTTGATTTATTTCCTATTTATTACGACTTAATTGCTGGTGCGCGTGCGCGTGGGTGTGTTTTTGTCTGTACAGTACACATTTATGCTGCCAGTTAGCTACTATAGTTGGTTGTCTTTAACAAATACTGTTCGCGGTGATGTTGACGTCCCGGGTTTAACTTCTGGTTGTGGTTGATCATTTTTGATGTGCAGACGACACTGAGTGGATCGAATTCATCGTCTTCATCCCGCTGTGGTTTGTGGTGAGATGCCATCGCATGAAGTCCTACCCCACAGATTGTCTATGTAAAACAACTCACTCATCATCAACCATTTTATGGTAATGTGTGTTTTATATATTATATATGATTATTATGATTAACAAGTGTTTTTCTACAGATGGTGATAAACGTTTCCGTAACTAATCTCACAAGCGATGCAACTACCACTACATTTATGCCTGTCAAGTCTGTGGCAGCTCCACATACGCCTGTCCAGTTCAATCCATTCACTATAGTGATCATTGTTGTTGTTGTTTGTTTAATGCTCGTTGGTGTAAGTATACAATAATACTCTCCTCTTCTGGCCTATTCTATTCAATTACATAACTATGATGTTTTAGGTAATAGTTGTAATTAGAAGAAAGAGAAGACTGGACAGGCTGCGGCATTCATTGATACCTTTTTATTCATTTGATGCTAATGAAGAGGAAGACTGGGATTCAGATCTGTTACAAAATGAAGGTGGAGCTCAGACCATCCGTGTAAGTGATTTTAGATATTAATATTTTTCATTTTTAAAAGAATTAAATACAATCAAGCATATTGATTTATTAAAAATATTATTATAAACATATACTTTGGTAATTTCTTATGATTAGTACTAAATAAACTGCAACAACGTTGTTTTCTGGTCTTAAGCATATTATTGGAATAGTTGAACAACCTTAAGTTATATATATATTATTAATAGTCAAATAAAATAATTATTACTGATTGTTTATTCTGTGTGGATTTAATGTCAAACATTTTATAAACTTTTTAAGTACAAATTGCCATACTTCTTTACTGTGTTAAGGATTGTATGTACATACTATTATTTACTCCTTATTACTTGCTGCTGTTATTTAATTAGTGATGCTACATTTACACAAAAAATACTGATATTTTACTATTAATTATAACCCGTAGCATTTAGAATTATGTACATTTTCTATAATCTATAATTTGTAGCAAAAATATATTAGAACTTGATCACTTCCAGCTTTCAAACAAAACTACTATGTGTAAGATATAAATTAATTCCTTTTGTATTGAACACAAGTCATTCAGAATTGAGAGGTTTCTTGATTACAAGATACTACATAATATATTACCTACCTACTAATATTGTAATATTGTATTCTTTCAACATTTAATCGTTATACTGTTGTGTATAATGCTTTATTGGATATCTTTTAGCAGCATGGTCAAACATTTAGACACGAGGGCAGTTTCCACAGCTGGCATGAGAGATTTAGTCCGATTCAAAGGTTTTTTTAAACTTTTTTTTCCAAAAGAATAAAATAATAACAATTGCTTGATGTTGTACTGTGTCATATAACAAAATAATTGATTTTTATTTCATGTATACACATTTTAGTCACATATTCTCAGTAGAATCACCTAGAGTCTCTAGATGATAATATTATAGTAGACAATATTGTATTTCTTCACTAGAAGTACCACTATAATAGACTGACTTTATAGTAAGTAGTATAGTTCAATTTTGCTACAATGTTCTTGTCTTTATGTATTTGTTATTTCATAAAAGTTTTTCTATTTGATTACAATAAACACTATATGCTTTAATACCATTTTATTTTATATATTTTCAGTTAATTATGTTGAATTTATATAGGTACCTAACTATAAATTATAAAAAATATATTCGTTTTAATGATTTTTATTTTTTGGTTAGCCATACCATGAGAATTAACAATACTATATTTATTTTGTATCTAAAATATAATAATGTACAATAAGATGTATTATTCACATAATTTTATTAAAAATGTATCTAACACTAGCTTTTATGTAATAACTTAGATGTAGCTAAACATTTTGCAATTTATTGTAATCCATTGAAACAGTTGTTTGCTTGTAGTTTTGAATTTAGTTTAGTTTGGCATCCAGTATCATCTTTGATTCAACTTGATTGTGAAAATATTATTGTTGATGCCATTTCTTATTGTATATTAATTTTGTGATGATAATAATTTTCAGAGCTATGGATCGGTCGAACTGAACATCATGGCTACAGAGACAAGAAGCAAAAGAGGATCATTCTTGTAATGAAAACTTTCTTCTACCATCTGTGTCGTACAATTTTAATATTAATTATTTGTAAATTGTATATTGTCTGGTCATTGTACAAGTACAAGTTTGCACGTTTCCTTCCATCCATCACAATCCTATTTTCAAATCTAATGACAATCACGGTGTCACTCTAAAAATATAATGTTATCCTATTCAAATTAGGATTATCTGTTCAAACTATGATCAGACAATGCCAATGTAAGATTATTTGTGTTAAAAGAATTTGTAACCTTTAATGTGGTATTGTTGTTGTTGTTGTCGTTGTTGTTATTGTTTAAATCTACTTAACTGTATCTAATTATATAAGTAATAAGTATACACACATACACACACCAACCACAAGCTTGATGCTCAATATATTTATATGTTTAGGACAATTTATTATTTTATAGCTTTTGGTAGCACCTGCTCATCGTGCTCTCACTATTTATTTTTATTTTTCATTAGCATATTATAGTTTTGATAATATTAAGTGTTATGCCTACTTATTGTATACTTGCATTGTTGATTTCAAAACTGTGGTCAGTCTTCTGATAGTAATAATCAATTTAAATATTTTACTGCAGATTCAGAAAAAAAGTCTAGTACCTGTATGTCTAGTACTAATTATTTTTTACCACGTCCCCAATTTTGTCAACTGTGTTTGTTCATGAGTTAATAACTGCAAGATTATTTATTTTTTTTTTTTTATATATATTTAAAATGTATACTCATAACTTTATAAGTCAAAGGTACAATAATTCCAAGACGAACAATTCAGGTCTGATTAAAAATTGTTAGTTAAATAAATATTAAACAGACTGAATTAATTTATTAGTCACTTATCGTAGGGAGTCGAATCTGCTAAATGTTTTTATAAAAATATGTATTGATATGTATTGTGTTGATTAAAATTCACCGTTATTTGCTTATGCCTGTTTATTTTCATATGTATTTAAAATTGTTGTAATTGTCTCAACTGGTGCTTCTCAGAGCTGAAAAACATGATTATGTGCAACAGCATTGATAGTATTTTGTCTTAGTTATACCATTGGTTTTAAAATAAACTGCTATGCACAAGTCAGTCTTAAAGGTCCATGATCTTTGTAATTAAATTAGAGCTACAATTACAAAATATGCGAGATATTCCCAGGAGACACGTTAATTTCATTACAAATACCATGGATTGACTTGTGCATAGGAGTTCATGATGGATATGTTGAGCAATATTATAAAACAAATAAAAAATATTATATACAATTTCAACGATTAGTGTGTTCTTTATTACCTATTGTCTATTGAATTAGCAGTAATTACCAAAGTGTAAAAACCGTGCAATTTTACAATATTATGCAGTATTTTTGAAAATATAAGTTGCTTCATTCAAAATACAACCAATTTTTAAAATTTTCTTCGTGTTATAAATTAATAATTCTACAATATGGTAATTTTTGAACTTTTAAAAAGCAATAAAAGATATATGATTTTTTTAAACCATGGTAAAAGGGAAGCTATTGGTAAATTTACTAAATTTAATCTACTGACTTTCCAATTTATTTTTAATTAGTATTCAGAATAATTAAATTATTTTTGATATCATTTTTTTATTAAAAATATCTTCATATAATGCAATTCTTTCCAGAACTGTGTAAAGGTGAAGAAAAGAAACAAGTTAGGTACCTATCTAGAAAATTACAAGTTAATTAATGAATTTATCCCAAAGCCACAAACATACAATGATACGGGCACAAGTGAACTGTTGAAGACTGTTCAGAAACTACAAAAGATAGTGGATAAGCATCAATTAATGAACGGGAAAAAAGGATAATAATTATGTTGAAGATCTGAAGAGTTAAAAATTATATATGACTACTGTAAAAAACGATTTGAAGACGTTTATCACAAATATAAAGAAGTACATATTATATTTAATGCCAAAACGTTCACCTCTATCTGATAGGTACATCTCACTCTTACAGCAGTCTTCAGTGGCGCCCAACCCTATGACTAGGTGTAGCAGTCGCTACACCTTGAAAATAAGGGAATAACAATATTCAAAGAAAAATATTTGATAACAGAAAGTTCTTGGAAAAATACTCATATATGTCACTTTTTGGTCACTTTTATGATTGAATTCAGTCATCTAATCGTTTTCTTATAAATAGCTCAAACCACTTCCAACTCTGATGATACCTATTCCTTGGTAAATTAATATTAACAGTTAATGTAACCAAAAATAGACCATTCAATTTTGAGTTTTGGAAGGGGTGAGTGGGTAAAATTAATTCTTGCTACACCTGAAAAATATGTCTTGGGCGCCACTGGCAGTCTTACTATAATAATTTTAAAAATGTCTGAATACTTATTGTCTTTCAAATTGGGATGAGATTATTATCTAGGGGATACCTATTACTGATGTCTTAAACTATAGACCACGTATATATACTTGTATGACGTATGTAGCTCAACTTTTTTAGTCTCTTGTCATGCGCAATATTCAGGCATTCAGCCATCAGTTAATGCTATATGCTAGGCAATCAGCGAACAACATGGATTTAGCTCTGGGCGATCTACCTTTAATTGAGACATTTTATTCTCTTAATACTAATTACTAATGCTTTCATTGATCACTCATAAGTTTAAGTTGTAACGTCCCCTCTTCTACGGGTCGTCAAGCCGTTACTACCAATGGTGTTCGTTTTGCTTATAATCTTTTATAGTTATATCATTATATCTTATATGTATTTACAAGAGCTCGGGGACTCGACTTCAGTGTGTGATAACTGATATTAGTATATTACTGCTAGGTATCAAGGTTACCTTATGTAAGTAAAGTACTCGAAGTAGTATATAAATATATTTTGTATTTTAAAATTATCATTATTATTACAATATTACTAGGTACCTTAATATGTATTCTCTCAATCTGAAGGTTACCGATCTGACCGTGGTTTGTCATGTAGAAATCCGCCGTGGGTTCCATGGTCGTCTATTGAGTCCTCTTCCTGCTTGAGTCGCGCCTCGATACTACCCAGAGTCCCGTCGGTCATTACCACGAGTACGAGAAATCTCAGTCAGCATATTATATATACGTTTGGCTACCACACTTGCAAATTGCAATACCTACCTCGCATTCATGAACTCAGCACATTATCTGCTCGATATTTTAGGACTAATGTACAATGTCGATTTACGACAATCGTTACATTATTTTTTCATTTTACGTTCGATTAGGAAACAGTAGAAACTCCAAAGGCCATAGGTGGAGATCCAAAAAAATTTCAAGGAGGCTAATATTTTTAACATCAATGCGAGTGGGAGGGCTTCGATCTTTTTACTTTTGACCCCTCCAAAGTACAAACTAGATTCACTTTCCTACCGAAAAAGATACTTACTGATGAAGAAAATCTGAGAACTTTTACTGCCCTAAAACGCGACAACAGACACAAAAAAAAACAGAAAAAAACCGTGAGTCTATAATAGTTTTTATACGTGCCTAAAGTTAAAATTTCAACAAAATAAGTAAAAATCACGAAAATTTGCAGTTTATTTTATTTAGAAATTAATGAAAATTTTTCTGTTTAAAAATCTAAAATTTGAAAATACAACACATTTCTCATAAGGTTTTCTACGTTTCACAAAAAAAAAGTTTACAGGAAAGTCAAACTAATTTTTATGAGAGTCTGATAATAGACATCGGATATTCATCCGTTAACAAATTTTAGGTCAAAAGCTTGAAAATTGTTTACAAGATTCTTCAAAAGTTTTTATAATAGCAGTTCAAAAATATTGAAAATACATAGGCACACTTTTTTTATAAGCATTTAAAGTTAACATTTTGACCAAAATTCATCGAAATCTCGAATATTTTGCAAATTATTATGTAGTTAACAACTTATAAAAAGTTCAATTTTTATAGCTAAAGATTGAAAATTTAAAACCATGTTTCTCGTAAGTATGTTATATTGTTTTCATTTTTGAAGAAAACAATGCATTTGAAAAATTAATTATAAGTATAGAATATAATATTATACTTTAATTTCAACTATAGACGCTTATAAAAAACTATTAGACTTACACTCAACAAATTCCTTCAGTTTTGACTAGCTTTTTGGTCTAAAAGCCCCCTTTTTTATCGACCGCAGCCCCCTTTTAATGATAAATACTTAATTCACCCAAATCATGTAGGTACTAGATAAGAAAGATTTTTTAACTAGACTTGATTATTTTGTAAGTACAAACTCTCTTCAAGGGACTAGCTCAAAAGAGTGTCTTAACACATTCAACGCCCACATCGATACCCTCAGACACTGATAATAGACACACCTAGCCAACGTCGGATACCCTCCATCAAATTTTGTATGTATTTTCAAAACGCAACCATTTCAAAAAACAAATACTTTATTAGACCAAATTTAATTATGTCAGCAATACATTGTGTCACACCGTATCTGACATCAATATTTTTCATATCTTAGTGAGGTCATTAGCGTGATATGCAAAAATAATGTCAGCGTTGAACATGTTAAGCAAGTTTTACTTTATACAATTTACTTAGGAGAAAATACAGTGAACATTTTTTTTTTAACAAAATGTTATTTTTTGTTTATTAATACTAATTCACATAAATTTTAATTAATTTAATCAATTTTAATTTCAAAATTATTTTCGTATTTGCACAATATTTTCAGGTACAAAAGTCATTTTCAAATATTATATGCAAGTAGTAAGTACAAATCAAATCAATACAATTTATCTAGTAAACATGTAAGGCTCATTTTTTAAATAATGTGTTTCTATAATACATAAGTCAGTTGTTAATGCATTAAAAGAGTTACTTTAAGTGATCACACCAAAAAATATTAAGACAGTTTAAATTTTTTTATAGTATAAATATAATGGCAGAGATAAGACAGTCCGAAGATGATAAAAAAAAAAATTATATAAATATATGTATAAATAGTAATCTAAAGTACTTTCAAGAATCGCAGGGTAGGCTACTATTTATACATAACATCAAAATAAAAAAAAATCATATACATGATAAATGAAAAAATTGGATTAACAATTGTACGGTTAAAACAATATAAGAGCTTTACGATTTTTATGTTTTTTTTTTCTTGAAATGTTTCATTTTGAAAAAACAATGTTTACAAATTGTTAATTATTTTCTTATCACGAAATAGAACAAAATAATTATAAACCTATTCTAAGCCTATATAAATTGTTCTGAAATCAATAAATTAAAAATTAAAATTATTCTTGATCCTTATTAAATAAATGTAAAATTAATGGCGAAGTATATAGTATGAGATACAATCAATTTGAATTTAATCCTCATCCTCTACTTCTTCTTCTTCTTCCTCTTCGTCATTGTCTTCTGCGGATTCCTCTTTCTCTACCTTTTTTGTTGGTGGTCTGCCTCGTCCTCTACCTGACGATGCAGCCTGTAATATTAATAAATTTTTGGTTAAATAAATAAGACATATTTTCAAGTACAAAATCTAATTTGAACTTACTTTGACCTTCTTTTGACTCTTCTTTGGCCTTCCTCGACCTCTTTTGGCAACGGGTTCACCATTTTCACCTTCTTTTTCAATCTTCTTATCAGTTTTAGCTGCTGGTAGTTTGCTTGCAGGTCTACCACGTTTTTTAGTGTCTTTAGAGTCTTTATCGTTTACCTACAATTTTCAACATGTTTAGTTAAAACATTTTTAGTACAAGTATTCATTATGTAAGTCTTAGCAGAACATACTTCAGGTTTTGAGGGTCTTCCACGATTCCTCTTTTCGGCAACAACTCCATCGTCAGACATTATGCTTATTTTTTTAATATGAGATCAATGTACTCAATATTCTAAAAAAAAATATACAAAACACATCATTAAATAACAAATATTAAAAGAAAGAACAGTCTAAAAATACAAACTAAATTTATGTGTTATTATTGCAGAATTTGTCGATACAGAATTACATGGACATTTTTATTTAGATTTATAATATATTAATTTTATATATGTTGAGTATGTAAAATATTACAATTTAAAAATGATCATACCTATTCTTTTAAGGTAATATAAGTAAATTAATACTTTGTTTTCTTTTAATATTTTAAATTTGTTAAAATAAAATAAATCACACATAGGTAGGTAAAAAATAAAAAAAAGATGGGCAACTGTAATGGATAATATGTTAAATTTGAATTCTATGATAAATCATTGCATACAAAAAATGATTCTGGGCGATTTGGTCAAGTAATTTATTTTACTATTAGTAATACAAACAAGGTTGAATACATTTTTGCCAAAAACATTGCACTTAAAAATGTTATTGATCATAAGAAATCCAAAAAAACGGTAAAAGTTTCAAGTACCCTCGAATAATGTTTTTGAATTATAACGAAATAACTAACATTGTTATTGTTTGTTTAAATATTTTTTGTATACAGTATGTACTACTTCTAAGAAACTTTGTTTTTAAATTAAAATTTCAATCCTTAGATATAAAATTGAAGGTTTTATAAATTTATAACTACAAAATAATTAGCAAAATTTCGTAATTTTGTCAAAATAATAACATTTTTTACCAAAAAAGTTGCCTAAGTAAAAGCAAATTTACTGCCTCAAGAGGTAATGACAAACACAAAAATAAGAACACACATCGCTGTAAATCAATACATTCTCAGAATCTAAAAGAAGTTAAGAGATTTATTTTATCTCCAACAATAAATTGTAATTAATATTCTAAAAAAATAAATAAATAAATATACATAGGATAAAACAATAGTATGATATTATTTATTTTAGGAGGGGAGTCATATAAATCTTAAGACTTCAACTTTCAAGCCACGAAATTTACAATACCCGATTTTTGGTAGGGAGCTAGTGTCATCGACACCATCTCCCTCACCTACCATAATAATCGACATAAACCCATAGCCGAGGCTAGACCGCCGGGTTCAATGCATCTACTGGGGAGCAGCTACTAATTACTATTAATTATATTATGTACTTGTCTGATAGTAAGGGCCTAGGACCGCCAAGGAATAAATCAATAAAGCCGCCAATTTAATATACGTATATGTAAGAGTTCAGCGTTGACTAAAAATCTACAGACTACATTGTTGTATGACCACAATAAAACTAAATTAGTAGTTTATAGGCAGGTTATTAAAAATGCAGTCCCGTTTATATTACTTTACAATAATTGTTCGGGATAATAAATTGAATACCTATACAACAAAAATTGTTTCCCAATGCTTTGGGAATCCATGAATACAATATCATTATACGTACGCGCAGCGTCGATTAAACTTTATTGAATTAAAAATGTTAAGTCCGTCCTTCTTTGTTATTATTATTATTGAATATTTTTTATTTTACCGATTGAATAACGCTTAATTAACGTAATGTAGTGTCACTGTGTCAGTGATATCCCAGAAATGGAAACAAGTAAAATATTACTAAGTTTGATTAAAAGACGTCGTTCCGGTAAAATGAATCATACAAATATAACTGGGCAACAGACCAAGACGTGTTTCGTCGAGGTAATATTGTATTATTATTAAAATAATACTTGTGTTGTAACACATTTAATTCCGATGAATGCACCTAACAAATACGCGCTCTCCGTGAGCATCGATCGAAACTAACACTGAAATTGTGATTGGACGAATTGGAACATAATATTTATTAAACGCTATAAAAACAATTACGAGTTACGAAGTGTTGAGAGGAATATGGCAACGAATGGAGGAGTAGGGTGGAGGCGCGAAATTGTTCGACCCCTACACGGCGTATCCCCATGTCACCCACAAGGGAGGAGCACGTACGATTTTTTCGAATCCACACAATCGAGATTTTCTTTCTACCCTACATCATTGTACATGTGAAATACGTAAGTATTGTTATATCACACACGGTGTCATTCATCCTCACAATTTACAACTGTGGAGGGGGAAAAGATAAAATGACTTTCCCCCTTGAAAGTATGTTTTTTATAAACAAAAATGGCTATGGCGTGATCACAGAAAATATTAAATTTAGATGTAGATTTAATCTATTCTGTGGCGTGATCAACCAAAAATCAGTCGCACTTATATTTTTAGAACGAGCCGTAAATATGACATTTTTATTTATTTATTACGACACGTTTATTATTACCGCGTAAAATCCCATAATATAGTAGGTATTCACCTAATGTTTGATTTAATTGGATAGGTAATCCCAATACGCGCAATTACAATTTGTATATATTATATATTTATAATTTTGTTTATATGCTATTTATTATAAACATTAATATCACAATTATTCACAATGACGCTAAATACGCTATAAAACGAGATCTCGATACAAACTATATACAAAGAAATATTATAAAATATTGTATAGAAATAATATTAACACAAAAATTGGTGATGAAAAAAAAAAAATCTAAAAGCAGCGACAGACCTATTGTTAAAAATCCGTCTCAATAGAAAAAAATACAATCTCCTAATGCTGCGGACGAAGCAGGTAAGTTTAAACAAATTTTAACATCCCGCCCCCAAAAAATCAATACGCACACGTAGTCACACGGACATGTACTAATAAACGTATACGGGGCGCGGGTTCCCTCCAGAAATCTGGTAACTCGTCAGCAACGGCGGCCGTTAAATTTTAAGTGCCGCCGCCGCCGCCACTGTCCGATTGGGTCGCGATAAAAAATTCGAGTCACCGTTTAGGATAAACAGTGGATCGATCGACGATAGATCCAATTGAACAACCCCTAGTTACGAGATTAAAGCATTAATAATAATAACAAAAACGGAGGAAAGAAAAGTTAAACAACGGCCATTTTGATCGCTATGCGCCGGGTAAGGAAACAACAAAGGAAAATTGCAGCGTGCCAAGGAATAATAATAATAATAATAATGATGATAAAAAAGAACAGCTGCCGCCCAGATCGACGATATTATTTATCAGCGCGACAGCCGACGGGGAAACCGCGAAAACGGTATCAGTTCGGGCGCCGTCCAAATTAATAGGTAATTGTAAAATACTAAAATTAAAGTGCGCGCGCAATTACCGGCGGCCGCGGCGGTGGCGCGCGCGTCATATGACGTCTATTGCCGCCGTCGCCGCGCCGCACGTAAAATAATAACAACGAAATAGGTACGCGTATTTACGCAGTTCCGAATAACTTTTGTCAACAATTCCATCATGTAAAAAATGGACAACGAAAAACCGAAAAAATCACTACGACCTACGAATACAAAAAACCCGCGAATTGGATCGAAGAAACAGTAACTACAACTAACAGAAAACGCGCCGCGGCAATTCCGTACAAAAAAAATTTCGTAAAACATACAAATTAATTATTATTTATTTTTAATAATCGTTATTCCACACGGTACCTGGATATGACAGCGGGGGCGGCTTCAGTGTGTTGAAAACGTAATAATAATTATTATAATATTATGTCGTGTGCAGCAGATACAGGACCGGTGAAGAGATGCGGAATGGACGACCTGAGATAGACCAGAGAAAAGCGTATACACAATAACACTATACGGTGTACAAGGCGGCGGTTTGTGAATGGCAGTTAATAGTTATCCCGCCGCCACCCGGCCACCGTCGTTGTCGGCGGCGGTGTACAGTGTCGCCACGGCCGCCGCGCGAACGGTTAACCGCTCCGGGACGACACTGCATGAACGCGCGCGCAAGCCAACGGTCGTTCTAAACAGTGATATTCAACTTGAGTATATACTATATTCTCGAGTTTATATTAACTTATTTACTATTTAGGTTTACATTATACAGGGTGATTCACCAAGCTCACCCCCATTTTATCCTTTTATAATGAATTTTGGAATTTTTAAGTATTCCTAAGGGCATATTTTCAATTATTTAGATTTTTATACCTATATTGTAATTTATTGTTATACTTTGACACATTTTACAAAAATTATAAAATGTTCATAGATATTAGATAAATATTAATTCCTAAAATGACCCCATATCTTCTAAACCCATAATCATGGGCCTATAAATTATCCTCAGAACACAAATTTAAATAAATCAATAACTACTCGTTCAAATTCCTATTTAGATTTATTAACATTTTCAAAAAATTCATCTGATTAACAATTTACAGAAAAAGGATTTATTCTCATTAAAAAAAAATCGTTATTTTTGCCACAGAATACTCCTTAAATGGTGTAAAAAGTTCAAGTATTTGAAAATATGGTCTTTAATTCTTAATTATTATAATTATAAATTGATTATTAAAGGTAAAAATGGGGGTGGGTATGCTTGGCGAATGCGAATGGCGAATCACTCTGTATATTATATGGTTTGAGAACGAACGGGCCCCGCCATTTTACCCATTTTGCCGCCTCGGACGGTTATATTGTTGGCGGGTGGGTTGTGTCGTTCGACGTTCGTTAGCTTCGACCACCGGCTGTCTAAGCTCTATAGTCTATACCACTCCACCACGGTCATGGACTACGCCGCCGCCGGGTGTCCGACCGGACCAAGGACAATTTATTATTTATTATATTCACGAATTGAGTTTGTGTGTGCGCGTCCAGACAACCGTTACCCCCACCGCGTCCGTATGACACTACGACTACATCACGCCGTTTTATGTGGACATGTGGTGCTTTTCGGCGTTCGTCTGTGCAACATGGGCCACACGTTAAATAATAATAACAATAATATATTATTCTATTGTTATTATTATTTAATTTTTTATTATTGTTGCGTATACAGTATTGCGTTTCAGTTTTATTCGTGTTCGGAAAATGTTCTACCGAATGGTGATATTTATTTTTAATATAATTCATAATACGTCACTCGCATTTATATAATATAAACGTCGTATATATAAATATTTTGACGTATTGCATGGGGCGGCCACGTATTTTAAAGACGCTACAGCCTACAACAATCCGGGTCCGTCTACAGCAGCGATTCCCAAAGTGTGTTTCGTGAAACCTAAGGGTTCTGTGGGACAATCTCAAGGGTTCTGTGAGATGTTTGTGAATATTGAGAAAACTATTCTATACTAAACTTAGAAAAATAAATTCACGAAAAATTGGAGTTGAGTTGGAGTTAGAGACATCGGGCCATCGGGGTTCCACAAAACACAAACTATTTGCGAAGGGTGCCGTGGTCGTAAAAGTTTGGGAACCGCTGGTCTACAGTCTACACCAGTTTTTCTCAAAGTGGGCAATAGCTGAATAGCGCCCCCTTGTAGGAGCTGGTGGTCTACTACCACCACCATTTTGTATGCACTGAGACTTATTTATGACATTCGATTTGGTTTCGGTTAGGAATTTTCGAAGTGTTTTTCATTTAAATCATAATGAAATTATTTACATTAAAAGCATCACTATTATTGCATGAAAAATCGTTATAAATGTTGAATTTTGCGCTATACTAAAGCTAAACTTCATCGATGTTAATATATTGTTGTTATATACCTAGATAATATAGCTATAGATACATAATAGATACCTGATAATATAGTATTATGTAGTATTAAATATTCTAAAACACAATTCCATTTCAAAATATAACACTGAAAAAATTATTCAACTGCCTATGAACAAAATAGATGGGTCATTCATTAAAATAAAATCCTAATATAAAAGTTAAAATTTAAAAAAAACATGATAATCACTCTGCTTTATGTCTGTATACTGTATTATATCACTATAAAGTAGGTTTCAAGTGTACCTATTGCTATTGAGTAGGTAACTGTAAAGTTACCAAGAAACCGTGAGTTACCCATTTTAAATTAAAAACGATGTAGGGTGGGCTACCTGAGAATATATTATAGATAATTATTATTCTTTACAAAATTATACGTTTTTAATAATGCCAATCCTTTTTTATGTTTATTTTATATTGATCATAAATGAACTTTAACTGAGGTTATTTATAAAAAGTATAATTTAATTAATTTCGATGGTGTACATATATAAAAAAATAATGTAGGTGAGTTGATCTTATAATAAAGATCTTACCTCTGTGTGGCCACAACTCGTTCTTTAAACCAGGTATACTTTTTCTAAAATTTGTAACGTTTTTATGGAAAGTGAGATTTTTAAAAGTTAACATAATATATCGAATTGCAGGGCTTTGTTCAATCTGAAGGTTTTGAAATATCGATCTGGATATTGTTCAAGTTTAACAAATAATTATTTTATATCAGACCTTGCAATTAAACAGTTTCTAATAGAATGGACCCAAATTCTAGTTTTCTTAAATGTATTTTTTTTGTTTTCTTCTAATTATTTAATATTATAATAATAACGCCAATGATATTTTAGATCACGCACATAATGCCATATTTATGTTGACTATAATTTATAACAAATCACTTATCTATAAACTGAAGTAACAACGTACGCATCACCTATACAAAAATATGGTTATTACTAATAATTGTCAATTGTCAATACTCAAAAGGAGTGGCCAGAATTGGAATAAAATCAAATAAAGAAATATTTTAGTTACAGCTACAGTTATAGCTATACCTAATCGATCCCCAAATTAAACATAAGTAGCCAAGTACTCGATAGTTTGTTTTTTGCCCAAAACATCGCATACCTGATATTATGTAGGTACTATAATATTTATTATTATATTATATATTTATATTTATATCATAGTATCATCAGAGACGTATTTAGGAGGAAGGCAGGAGGGGCTTGGGCCCCAAATTGGGAAGATTTTCAATATCGAAAAAACTGTTCGTCTGTCGGCAAATATTAGGATATTTACAAATTATAGGATTTCAGAGAATTGGTTTTCCATGTGACGTCTCTATCGTATACCTTTAGAACCTATTTTCACTCTGCAACATCGGTTACACCCTATAAGAGAATTGCCTACTTGCTGCAGCTGCTCTTTTATAGTCCAAACAGTCCCGATCCGACCTCCTGTTTCAAAAAACTATGGTTGTATATTAAATGTATAATACCTATATCTTTGCTTAGAAAATATTAAATATTGTTATATTTGGTAAAACAAATAGTATTCGGCTGCGAGAACATTGATTAATAATTTGTTTCTTACACAGAACATAATATAACATCATTATTATTATTTATTAGTATTTTACGAACTCGGAACTATATATTATAGAGGTCGATAATTAGAGATCAATCATACATAGTTATTTTATTATTTTAATTGTAATATTAATTGTTTCAAGTAGTTCAATTAATAAAAAATATAAACATCTATAATTTATTATATTCATGAGAATAAATAAAAATTCTTATATTTTATATTTTATTTAAAAAAATAAACAATATAATATTATTATGTAGTAAACTTAAAAAAAATGGGGGGGCAATGTCCATTTACCCTACTTTTCACATACCTACTGACTACTTACAATTTACATAGTTTCTTTTTACACAGGTACAAGTGTACAACGATTTTGAACGTGAGTTTATCTGTAATTTACCAATATATAATCGAGATTCAGGGATTTGTCATTTGTGTCTCATCGTATTATACTTTACAACATTTTAAAATTCTGTTACTTCAGTTTTGAGTGTCAAATATAAAACTTATCTTAGTCCAGTATAATAATGAACAACAATATATTTGATTTCTTTGCCTCACTTATAATAGTATACATATAATAGTATATACTAAGTGCTATAGGTAGGTTAACTCTATACGACTATTATGTATATAATATTATAATATATATGCATATATGCACTGCGTGGTTGTAGGTCATAGGCATAGTTGTGATGTACGTCCCTATGCCAAGTAAAAGTTAAAAACAGTGACTAGATACATTTTTATAAATAAAAAAAATCATTTATAAAAAAAAGATACCACTCCTTTCCTCACATTATTTTTGGTGTTTTATATAACTACAGGGGCCATGGTGTTAAATTAGAGCTTAGGGATGCTGAGGGTGCCCCAGCACCCTCCTAATTTTGCCTATGCTAATGAGCATTGTTTAGTGTTTCGTATAGCCTGTATAGGTAATAGATGGCTAATTATAAGTTACCAGAGTTAAATTATTTTAATACTGAATAGGGGAGATAGTTACTCGTCGGCCATCGGTTGTCGCGGTTATTCACAAAGTAACATTTTTTTTCGTAATAATATTACTAGGCCCCAAGTAGTTTATCCAAAAGAAAATTAAAATTAAAAAAACATGAACAAGTTAATAAATACTGAGGTAGTCTTGATAGTTTTGTAAAAAAAAGAATTATTGAATTAAGGTAAGTCCATAATTTTAAGAGTTTATATTTGTGTTTTTAATGTTTAATTTAATGCCTACACATATACATTTCTAATTTCTTTAGAAACTGATGTTCTTCCAATTAGTGGTGCTGATTTTAATTTACATGGAGTTTAGTTACATACAACATATTAATAGCATTATAGCAATGATAATGTTGATGTTATGTTAAGTGGTGTACCTTGAATTGTTTAGGAACATTGGAATTTTTGGGTAGAGGGCCCAATTTAATACTTGACTTTAGGGTCCCCTGTTGTGTACCTAGTAGTGCCTAGTTGCGCCACTGTGAACGCTGTGCTATTTTTGTCTCAGCTGAATTTTCGCAATTAATGTCCACATCTTCGGATGTTTGTGATTAACCTAAATCAGTATATTATAACCAATTTTTGTTTAATAATAATAAATACCTTACAGAGTTTGAAAATCGATTGTTCCATAATATGCAAAATATGCAATAAGAAACCTACATATCATTATCATAACACATAAGATATATTTGTATCGAACTATATTTATACTAATTTTTCACAAATATGGATTGCATAAAGTTTCGAGTTATGAATTATAGTTACTATATTACACACGCGACACACATAACACATTGTACATTGTACATATATAGGTACCGTTAGTTGAGCTTGGTGAGCTTTGATCAAATTATATTATTATTAACTTATAACTTATAAGTCATTACAGATGTTAAATCATTAAAGGAAAAAAATATTTTGGTTTGAATATTTTGTTCGTTGTCATTAGATATTTTGAGTGAATAAGACGAATTACGAGTAAGGATTACGAACCTAATTACAAAAATACGGTACCTATTTAAATATAATTTAAATAATTTAATCAAAATGGTATAACTTATAAGTAACCTATTATACCTATCATCTTTAAATATATGTATTATTGTCATAATGATATTTATTTATTTGTTCTATGCTTCTTTTCGGTAAAATATTCGTCATAAGTCGACATCATAAAACCAGCAATGAAAAGAAAACAACAAAACATACATTATCTACATGTGATGTATACTATATGATGTTTATTGTTAATTCACCCTCGTGTTCTCGTTAAGCTGGAGCTTGTATAATAAAATATAATATATTATGGGAGGGTTAGATTTGTTGCAATTATATGATCAAGGGGGGTCGAAAACGTTATTTACCTAGTATACATATATACGTATCTACGCGTAGACATACAATTTTTAACAATGGAAACCGTTAAACTATATAAAAACTAAATTTCTAAAAAAAAATGTTTCACACATTTTAAAAATTCAATTAAATTCAAACAATAAACTAAATTTGGTCAAAATCACGTGTCTACGTGTCGTATGTATATACACTTTTATAAGAATATTTTCATATTCTTCTTTTTTTCTAACTGTGAAATATTATTAAACATTTAAAAGTGATTGCGTTAATTATTTTTTTTATGAAAATATTAGAAATTTTGCGTGCATTTGCATGAATTAATTGCTTATCAAGCACTTAAACAAAATACATTTTTTTAAATCGTGTATAGGTCTTTATAAACTTAAGTAATACAATATGCATATTGACATAGTAACAAATCAAACGTATAATATACTTTACATTGTCACAAAAATATATTCTAGATTTATATCATACAACAAAATAGGTAAGTATAGCAATAGTAAATATATATTAACGCTAGTAACCTACATTCAAATTATTGTGATGATAAAATGTAAATAATCATTAAAATATAGCTGAATAACTATTCTGATTTTAAACGAAACAATGTGGAGTTTTGAGTACGGACGTCGTTTGTTAACCACACAGGATGAGCTGTGTGCAAGTGTGTAGTATGTATATATTTAGGTATCGTACGATATTCTAATTCATCATCGGGCACCACGAACTAAGATGATCTTCTTAAATATTTAGGAATTTTCTTCTTCTTATTTTAATGAATTTGGTTAATAACTTCCAAAGCAGTTGCTATAAGATTATAGATTCCTTAAACACTTTTTCAAAATGATCACTTATTTCTTGAATTTTATTTAAGGCCGGTAAAAAAGCTTTAAGTACCTAAGTCTTTACGACTATACATCCGATTTATTAGCAATAATGACAGTGGCGTCATTTGAGGGGGGCAAGGTGGGCATTTGCCCCTGTCTGGTTTTAAAAGCAGCCCAATGGGCCGGTGCCTGGGCTGTTGCCGTTTCACCATTATTATTATTTTTATTTTATTAGAGCAAAAACATGCTTATTTTTATAATATTTTAAGAAAATATATAAAATAATGATATAATAATAAAAAAATAATATTAATAATGTTAAAATAATATAATTATATTGTGTACTAGGCAATTCACAATGATAAATTGGTAATAAATAATTAATTGCTAGAATATATTTATATTTAGACGCATGCGGGAACGCGCATGTATATATGTGTTTTGTGAAAGAAAAGAAACATAATATTATTGTTGTACGTACAATTAGTGCAACAATAATAATAATTAATATCATAATCCCAAATAATTTTATTTCTAAAATCTGAAATTAATACAAATTCTAAAAACAACAACGTATCAGCACTCTAAATTTTATCATTGATTTCAGACTTCAGTAGTTCAATGAACTTGTGACAGTCGTGTACGGTGTAATATTATTATTCTCTATTGTGTAATGTGTTAAATTTAGTTTAGAACATTAAAATTAAATTTTTTCGGCGAGATGAGAATGGAAATGGTAATTTGATAAAAATGTGAGTAGATATCTGTGGATACTAGGTAGTAGATATTATGTAGTAGATATTGTGTTAGTGTGTTTACGAGCGAAGCAAGTGTTTTTTTTTAAGTTACCCATCTGGGCTGGTCAAAACTTTTGCCCCCCTCTATTGAAAACTGAAATGACGCCACTGAATAATGATACAAATTGTAATGAGTAATGACGCACTATTACCCTTTTCTTTATTTATCTAATTTTCGAATAACCCTATTAACCGGCGTGTGAGTCGAATAGACGAATTTTTTTCTGTGTGTTATGTGCAAATCGGGACCAGACGTATTGGGTCTAATAGGCGAATGAGTCAATTAACTGTGAGTCCAATTAAGCGGTTTCGACAACAATCATTAAAATTACATAGAAATATGAATTATTAAAAAAAAAATTTAATTTATATCATCAGAATATAAACATTGTTTTACTTAGGGCCTCCTAAGCGAGCAAGCCCTCTGATCACTCTTATTTACGCCACTGCAGGGTCGGGTAAAAATTTACATTTCAGTATGCAGACACTTTGTACTATTATACAGGTTGATTCATTTAACGTATATAAAGCACTCATTGGGTGTATCAAAAAGCATTGATTAAAACAAAAAAAAATTTTTCATGGTTTCAACTTTCAAGTTGTTACAAAAAAACATTTTTTTTTTTTCTGAAGGAATATTATGTTTTTTTATATTTTTTATCCTTATGTTTTAAGGTTTTTACTTTTTTAAATGACACAAAAAAAAAATGTCTACTATTCAATCGAGAATAAGCCAAATCGTGGACACGGCTGACAACTAATTAATTTGATTTTGGAATTTTGGACCACCTTTAGGCCTTGATAACATTGAGATCAGAGATCAGTCATCAAAGGCCACATAAAAAAAACCGAAAAAAAAAATGAAATTTTATAACAAAAACTAGTACAGCAACGCCATTAAGTGACAAAAATAAGCGTCAGTCGCGGGTAGATTTTTCTGATAGAGTAAGCAAAGATACGACATCGATAGATGGCGCTGACATTATCGTTAAACGTTGTAGTCAAGGTGGATATAATATATCCACCTTGGTTGTAGTAGGTAAACATAAAATGTTTGAACATTGAATTCGATAATTTTTTGACTTACATTTTATTTGCCTGTAAAATTGCCATTCACTGCTGGTCAGACGTCAGAGTAATATAATACCTGTATAGACATAATATTATGTAGAACTATTGAAATATAATAATATAATATACTTCGAGTACTAAATGTCTAAATAAGTGATGACTGATATGAGTATTTTTTTTTTAAACCCGGACTGCAGTGCGCCAGTACTTACAGTCTGCAGACATAACTAAGTAGTAAATACTAATCATTTAATGAGGTATTTCTTATAAACTATGATAAATTGATTTAGTTAAATTTGTTATTAATACTTATAACAGATCCGACGCCTAGGTACTAAGGTCTGTCCTTAATCCTTATCTTACAGGTAGGCGTAAAATGCAATATTAGTATTACTGTATTAGGAATTATTATTGATAGATAATCTGACTATATTCCATAGGATTTAGCTTCTGATGTTAAATTGTACGCAGATCGTCGATTATAGATGTATAATAGTCTTACTGTTCTTATACTTTGGTTATTTGTCTTATTCATATACATATTATATGACTGTATTGATTTAATTGATTTATTTTTTTTATTCTCAGCGTATAGCCTCCGTGGCGCAATGGCTAGCGCGTTCGGCTGTTAACCGAAAGGTTGGTGGTTCGAGCCCACCCGGGGGCGATTATTTTTTTGCATTGTTTCTAAGAAATTCAAATAGTATTCGACCATGACGGAACACCTTGATGATATTCACTTACTTCATTAGTTTGGTGTCGTGAGACGTTATTACATTTTCACCACGGGCCACGACTCGCGGCTTTGAGTTATAGCCGTGATTTTATGTACTATTTTATCTATTAACAATTATTATTAACATAATAAACTAAAATACTTATTTAATTATCTTACCAACCATAGTTTGTTTAATTTAAAAAAATAAAATTGAAAATCATAATGGTTATGAATTATGATATTATTATTATTATTATACGGTTTACGGCCGATATAGGCTATACGTCCTACTCTCAGTACGCATCATTAAATTTTTGTTGGGTGGCCAGCCGGCAGTCCCTGGCCCTCGTTTAGTTAAATAATGAATATAGATTATTTAGCCATAACTAGATAATAGGTACAATAATAATATATTATTGTCTGAATTGTAATGATTTTGTGTATTTAAACATAATATATCATATATATAATATATTATATATTTATATGGTATCATATAGTAGTAATAATATAGAATAGTGAATATGTACCTATATGAATATGATTCATGTACAAACAATTTTTTTAATCAATAAATTAAATACTTTAATTACTATACTATTAGTAATGCCAATGTTTTACATAAAGTTTCATTGCAGTTGCAGACATGTGTGAATCAGTATAATAGTACTTTTTCCTAGTAAAATAAAAACGCAAAATGTATACAGCTAATAAGGAAATAATATTTATTTTGCCTAAAACATAATAGTAATATTATGAGGTACAATAAACGTATAAATCTAAGCTTAAATCTATAGTGAATACTTTATAATATAGTAGAAACAAAATATAGGATACAGTTAACAATGTTATTTACAAATATCAGATCACATAGTTACAGAATTAATCGACTTCATCGATGGTTGGTCCTCGGGAATGAGCTCCAGGGAAACCATTAGCACTGGGAGGCGCATTAGTTGCTCCAGCTTGTCCTGCGCCGTGTATCTTCATCATGAGAGCCGAGCAGCTGTTTTGAATTTCCTTTAGCTTGAACTCATATTCTTCTTTTTCTGCTAATTGATTGCTATCTAACCACTGGACAACCGCGTCGCATTCCTTTTTCCCGGCATTTTTCTCAGATTCGGTCAACTTATCGCCAGCCTCGTCCAACGCCTGTTTAACACCAAATACGTAGCTTTCCAACTGGTTTTTGGCCGCAATCTTCACTTTTTGTCGTTCGTCCTCTTCTTTATACCGTTCGGCCTCGCTAAGCATACGATCAATTTCGGCTTGAGACAGACGGCCCTTGTCGTTTTTGATGACGATGTTCTTGGAGCGCCCAGAGCTATTGTCCTTGGCCGAAACGTTCAAAATACCATTGGCGTCCATATCGAAAGTCACTTCAATCTTAGGTACTCCTCTGGGTGCTGGAGGTATACCTGTCAGATCGAACGTTCCCAGCAGATTGTTGTCCTTTGTCAAGGCTCTTTCCCCTTCGAACACCTGGACGGTGACGGCCGGTTGGTTGTCTGCGTACGTAGTGAACGTTTGCGTTTGTTTGCATGGAATGGTAGAGTTGCGTTCGACGATTTTGGTCATCACGCCGCCCGCGGTCTCGATGCCGAGCGATAGGGGGGTGACGTCCACGAGCAACACATCTTGAATCGCAGAACTCGTGTCACCGCTGAGGATGGCCGCCTGCACCGCTGCACCGTACGCTACCGCTTCGTCGGGGTTGATGGACAAGTTGAGTGGCTTGCCGCAGAAGTAGTTTTGCAGGAGACTCTGGATCTTTGGGATCCTCGTCGATCCACCCACGAGTACCACGTCCCGTATGTCTCCCTTGTCCAACTTGGCATCCGCCAACGCCTTCTCCACCGGTTGCAAGGTTGACCGGAATAGATCGGCACACAGCTCCTCAAAACGGGCCCGAGACACCCGCGTGTAGAAATCGATACCTTCCACCAGAGCGTCGATCTCTATTGTGGCCTCCGAGCTCGACGACAATGTTCTCTTGGCCCGTTCGGCGGCCGTCCTCAACCGTCTCAACGCCCTCGGATTGGCGAGCACGTCCTTTTTGGTTTTCCTCTTGAACTCGTCGGCCAAATGTGATACCAGCCGGTTGTCGAAGTCTTCGCCGCCCAAGTGTGTGTCACCTGCCGTGGACTTCACTTCAAATATCGAACCCTCGTCGATCTGCAGAACTGACACGTCGAACGTGCCGCCACCCAGGTCGAATATCAACACGTTCCTCTCTCCTTTCAGGTTCTTGTCCAGACCGTACGCCAGAGCCGCGGCCGTCGGTTCGTTGATTATTCGCATTACGTTCAGACCGGCTATGGCGCCCGCGTCCTTTGTTGCCTGTCTCTGCGAATCGTTGAAGTAAGCCGGCACCGTGATGACAGCGTCCGTCACGTTACGGCCCAAGTACGCTTCCGCGGTCTCCTTCATTTTCGTCAACACCATCGAACTGATTTCTTCCGGCGCAAACACTTTCCGTTCTCCTTTGAATTCAACTTGGATCTTAGGCTTCCCGTCGTTGTTGATTACTTTGAACGGCCAGTGCTTGATGTCCGCCTGTGTCTTATCGTCGTCAAAACGACGGCCGATCAAACGTTTGGCGTCGAACACCGTATTGACGGGGTTCATTGCCACCTGGTTCTTGGCCGCGTCGCCGATTAACCGTTCGGTGTCAGTAAACGCCACATAACTCGGGGTGGTCCTGTTACCTTGATCATTGGCGATGATTTCCACTTTTCCATGTTGCCAGATACCCACACAAGAATAGGTGGTGCCCAGATCGATACCAATCGCTGTTCGTACAGCCATTTCGTCAACTATCGATTTTATTCGCGCTCAATTAATACGAAACAAAAACGTAAAAATGTGAATATACGTGTATATATTGGGTATATAGTAACTCGATCGCAATAACGATTTAAAATCACTCGCTTGTGTTTAAATACAATACGCACTGGAAAATAAATTTAAGATATGTATAGCACTGAGAGTCGCACTAATAGTATAATAATATAATGTCTCGTTAAACGAACCGCACTGTTGGAGCTTTTGAAATGAACTGATGCCGGGTAGCGCGCCGTTTGCGCTTATATAGCCGGACGAACGTTCGAGAAGTTTCGTGAAGCGCTGCTGTGACGACCGCACCGCACGCGGCCGCCGGCTATGGGCCAGCTACAACACTGCTACCTGTGACACGCCGTGTAGTGTGTTGTAGACCATTCGCGAATTTTCTACGCCCTTCTCGTTATTCTCACTGCGTTTGTTTACCAACAAACGTATCTATATATTTGTTTTTATTGATTACATTTCCATTGTTCGTGATATTATTAAATTACACAACTTTTTTGTAGACGAATAAATGCATTTTGGAGGTACTTACTATTATTTCCATCTATTCCGTCTGTTTTTAATACTTAACATTTTCTACGTACATATTCCTGTAGACTGTAGTCTATAGGTAATTAGTAGGTACCTAATTACTATTCGTATCTGTTTTTCAAATTGTTATTGAGAAATGTACTAAAACAATTTATTTTTATTTTATACCTACCTATAAGTATTATTATAGACGATAAATTATTGTTTATTTATTTTTTATTCAATTGCATATTGATATTTAATATTTTGGATTTTTTTTTTTTTATAATTTCTCTTACATGTCAATTGTCAACGAAATTTGTTCACTTGGTTAAAAAACCTTTAAAATGTTGAATAAGATTCCTCATAAATTGCTTATATACCAATTAAAAAATAACAATAATACATACACAAAATATTTTTTTATAAGCTTTGAAAGTTAGTATTTTGACAAAATTTGGCATAGTCGTGAATAGTTTAATTTTTTTAGCCTCCCCTCTTCCCCCCACCACCGCCATAACATGATTATACTAGTACTAATTACTAGTTTTTGGACTGGGGGGACTTGGCCGATATTTGGGGGTACTAAGTCTCCCTGTCCCCCTATTTGTGCATATAACAATCGCAAAAATGTGCACATTATTTTGTAGTCAAACTCAAAATTCATAACATTTTTAATATTCATACCTAAGATTTAACATTTTATACAAGTTTGCTCATACAATTTTGTTACTTTATTTAAAAAAAAATTGACTGTTATTCTATAGATATTTTTTATGGGCGTCCAAAATTTAAATTTTGACAAAAAAGGATATTTACGTGTAAAATAACGATTTATTTTTCTTATTTGGGTAATTCAAAAACAAATATCAGTAGATACTTTAAATTTTTAGAAAACGATAATACTGTCATTTTCTACACATGGCTTTATTTTAAAAATATTTTGATACTTATAGAGTTATTTATAGACATTTTTACTTTTTTTTTTTAGTATTTTTCCTATAAAAATATAAATACCTATAGATAAAATGTTTTTGTGAAGACAGAAAGTTTGAAAATTTAATACAACGTTGTTAGTTTTACATAGATTTTGTAATATTAAAGATACAAATTTTTTATGATCAGCTTTATGGCAAAATTTTAAATTACTCAAAATCATGAACATTTGCTAATTATTTTGTAGTTAAAAATGTATAAAGTGTTTGATTTGTATAGCAAATGCTTTAAAATACTTCAAGGTTCCTCATGCATATGTAGTTCATTGTTCATACATTCTTAGTTGTGACTCCTATTGTACATCAGGATCAGATATCAAAACAGTTACCTACATCCCTCCCCCTTTTTTTATAAATAAAATACAAAAACTATTGCAATGTTACCGACCTATCAGACGATGGGTTTGGGTTTTGGGGTTTCCTTCCTTTTATATTTTAATTCACAAATAAGGAACTAAGAAATCAAAATTTAAGTAATTCTTATAAACTAAATTTAAATGAATAAGTTGACTTTAAAATTAGACATTTTTTAATGTGTAATAAATAACTATTGAATACCAAAGTTTGAATACTAATTAACAATTTTTTTATTAACTCAATAAAAATAAATCTGGTAACTACATAACAATTTTGAGTATTTTTTAAATATGAGTTCTTTAAGGTATAAGAAATAAAATACAATACAATTTTATTATTATTTATTAGTAGGGCCCGGAATGCATTTGCATATTTTTATTTATTAAATTAAAAAGTAGCTAGGTAAGACACACATTTGAATCTTAATCTAATGTGTTGGTATGCAAAATTAAATGTTGCAAATTTTTGCATATTTGAAACATTTTAAATTCTTATGCTTTTTTAGCATTTTTCTAAAATATAATGCATATTTACAAAAAAAAAATAGTATTAAGTTATTAATACTAATACTTAAAACTTAACGCTATGTCCTACGTAAATTCTGACGCGCATTTTTATTTGAAAATTTATCATTTATCATTCAATTTTTATTTAAGTCTTTAGTAGTCAACTGTAACTCTCCAGGTAACTTTAAAATATTATAAAATATGCTAAATTTATTTTAATTGATTTTTGTTCATGACTTTTTATTTAGATGAGTGAATGTACAAAATGCAACATACAGTTGAATACATCATACAACATAGTAAATAGAGTTAAATTATTTCAATTAGGCCAATATTACATTTTTTTGTTCCATATTAATTATTTTATGAATTATATAACTACAATTTTAAACTAAAATGCATTTTTGTTTACATATTTTTGTATATTTAAATGAAAATCAGTGCTTAAAATATACATGCATATTTCATACATTTTTAGTGCATATAACTCCGAGCCCTACTTATTAGTCTGTTACATGCCTACGCCCTACATAGACATAAGTTTTGTTAATAGGTCTATGGTTTGCTAGGTACATATTACTAAAATAATTTAAATCAATTCTTTAAAATAAACATTTTTTTTTGCATAAAAATAATTTCATAGTATACATTTATTGAATTTTTCCCAAAACACTAACGTTTCATATTGTCAATTACAGTGCTATAATATATTAAACATATTTTTACAAAACCTATTATTAATTATAAACATACAATACAATTTAGTACAAATAAATTCAAAATATATTATATTTTGTTTAATGTAATAACCAAAATGTGTATTATTTTATTATAATTTTAATAATGTGTATAAAAGTGGTATCTATTTAATCAAATAAATTGATTATGCTGTCTATAATATCTTCAGACTGAGAAGAAACTGTTTCTTCAACAGCCACGTTTTCATAATATGCACCACTAGTTCCACCAGGTTCCTTTCCTAATAGCCTATTACTAGGAAGTACATTTGGTATATGCAATTGATCTTCTAAAAATGATACTACATCTGATGCTTTCCGTAATTGATTGAAAGTATTTCTTGCAGTTTTAGGAAGTAGACGTTCACACATAAATACTAAATGATGATGAAACCACAAGAAATTAGTATGTTTGATATTTAACCAATCTTGAACAGCCGAGAGTGGTGTATTTTGATAGCCAGCAAACAAGCCAGGATTATGTAATATACCTCTTGCACTCATCATTCCTAAAATATACAAATATACATATTATTTATTATGAAATAAGCACATTATTAAAATCAAAACTGTAACTATTTTATTACCTCTGCAACCAGTATATTCTTGCATTATGATAGCATCTGATAAACTTTTAATATCACCATTTAAAATTACTGGAACATTAACTGATTCATTAATAAGTTTCAAGCATTCTTGATCAATAGGTTCACTCTTTTGAAGAACTGTTCGTCCATGAATTGTAATAAAAGACACTCCAGTAGCTTCAATTTGTTGACAAAGATCTACACTCTTTCTGAAAAAAATAAAATATAAATTAATTGATTTAGTTAACAAGTTGTATCATTCATCATTATAATGATAACTATAATAAAAATAATCTATATTTTGTAAAACAAAACATTAATGACAAAAAGTCTATACATCATATTTATGTTTCATATTCTAATCCTCTCATCTTCCATTAGTATTAAAACGATTATTAAAAGAAGTAATAATATAAAACAAAAATCATTAAAATAAAAGAGGAAGTAATTATTACCCAAGCTAAAATAGGCCACTGTCATATAAGTATATAACACATGTATACCTCATCAGGAAGGAACCTACACCAGTATGAAACACTTGTAATACAATTCTAACAATAGAGCACATAGTCATCAACTGTCACAAACACGCAAGATCCTCAATAACCCTACCACACTTCACCAAGCTCTCAATGAAGAGAACACCGTTGCAATCAGTGCATTTTTCAGGTATATAAACCTCAAACATAAACTGTAAATAATTTTTCAATACTAGTATTAAGTTCTAATGTACATTCATACCTCTATGTTTAAATATTTATATATTGCAGGCTTAACACCTATGCTGTTAAAGCCTTTAATAAATAATAAAAAAAAAATCATTAAATGTCATTTCATAATCTCCCTCACAATTTTTGTAAACATAACTGGAGTATACATTTTGATCTGACATTTTTATGTTTTTATGTTAGTTAAATACACTAGTCATTAATGTAAGACATAAATACTCAATAGACATAACTAAAATGTCTAACAAAAATATATTTAAATATTTACCCGTAATTTAAAGGTTTTGCATCGATTTATATCTTATTTTGTTGTAATTTAAAAACAAAAAAGGGCAGCCTTCCAAAAAGCTGCTCCAAAAATTCCTCCAGCTAAGCGCCCCGAATTCAAAGCTCACTCCAAAGCAAAATCTTACGCAGAAGCCACCAAACAACAACAAAACCCACATACAGAAAAATGGACAGACACCTGTTCTCGGTTTATATCTAATTTAAGCGTATTAATCAATCCCCTTATTTCCCTACTCTCCACACTACTAAATACTCTACCAAAAATATTATTTCTCCATAATTACATTTGTCCGGATTCTTGATTAAACCTATACATTAAATCACACATTATTCCATAGTTAGATAAGCTAATAGCTAATATTTATATTAAACATATACATTAAGTTAATTTAAGCTACATTGTAATAATACTAAGTGTATTGAAACAATTAATTTGAATAAATGAAAAAAAAAAAAAAAAACAAAAAACTGTAGATATTTGAAATGTTCACCTAATGTTTATTTTATAATTTTCTTACCCTTCTAGACACCTACTGTACAGCAGAGCGGTACCCACACGCCTATCTTTTTTATTAAACTCCAATAAGATAAACTTAAGAGGAATCTTATACTAAATATTCAAGCCTTAGGTATTAAAACCTGCATGTAATGGGTACATGTAGGGGTATATTCTATGAACAACTTTTTCTAGATATTTATTTGAAAATCATAATTAGTTGTTGAATACATAATACTAAGATATGAAAATATCCAAATTTGTTTAAATTTTTTTAGTAAGATCTATACGAGAACAAGAAGAGGATCCAAATTTGATTTTAAAATGTACATTGTGTTATTAGATTGATCAGTACCCAGTTTTTAAGTAGGAATGAAAATATGATTTTTAGGATGAAAAACAGTCTGTTTTAAATCCTTTCCAAGTGTTATTTAAAATGGTCTTCTGCCTGGTAAATAGCATAGACATAGACCACCAGTCTATGTCTTATTTTTCAGTTGTTAATTGACCAAATACGGTAATGTGTACAGCGTACATGTATACATTTCCTTACTTAACCTTTGATATAAATTATTTTCTTAATATAGAACAACATTTATCAAGATGTATGGGTACCGGAAAATTGTTTTTAATCCAGTCATGGTTTGGTACCACAAGCTTTAATAACAAAAGTAATAGTTTAAATATACATTATTGACACGTTCACCGCCGCTGCCGATCACGGGTTGGTGTTAGTAGGGCCGCCATCAATCCGTGATCGTCACTAGTACATGTATTTCGATATGCTTATAAATAACTCGGCTATAGAGACGCTGCTTTATTATTTACTACAGCCATCAGAACATAATAAAATAAGCAATGCTTTGAAGTTTAGTTTTTGTTTCCTGCGTTTTTTCAATATGTTTAATAGAAAACAAGTAAATGTTATCATTTATGCAGCGTGTGACACTAGATTAGGAACAAACATGCGGAGGTGAACATGTTTAATACTATTACATTGAGGTATTTGTTGTAATACCTGCCTATGATCATCAAGTAATCTTAATTTAACTGATATAGTCTTGTTAGCAGGTAAGTGATTGCGTAATTGACGTACACAGTCTTTGATAATTTCTGGATTTTTCAATAACTGTGCTCCGTATCCATCTTTTAGTGCCCATCTCTGTGGACAGCCACAATTAAGATCAACTCCATCACAATATCTAAATAAAATAAAAATATTTCATTTCATTTAAAGAAAAAGATTTATGTAAGGCTTACGGAATGATCAAATTAGAAGCATTTACGAAATCAGATGAATTATTGGCACCAAATTGTACAATAAGTGGTCTATCTTCTATAAAAAAAATAGTTTATTTTTATAAATAAGTATTTAGTTTGAACTTAACAAACGTTTTTAAACAAACCTGTATCAGTATGGAAGTCGTGTGCCCTAGCCTTAGCAGACTTAACATAAGAATCGGCCATTATCATTGGTGTGAAACATAAATCACAATCATACATACGAATCAATTTCCGGAATTGTAGTCTAAAAAAATATAAAGCTGCTTAATCATTTTAAATATTATGTCAATGTTAAAAATGCATTAACATTTAACTATTTAAGCTTGCAAGTTATAACAGTGTTTACAACAAATATTTATGTATATATTATACCTGCTATAACGGACCATTGGTGCACATATTTTAACAAACTTTTTACTTGGATCTTCAAATAAATCAATAACTGGATTATAAGTCATATTTGAAACAATTTATTTTTTTTAACGCTTAAATTGAAAACATAAAACGAAATGTCAAATAAACATTTAACATGCAGGATATTGGAATGTTATAAACTTATAACTTTTATAGTTATAAAACATTGGAATGTTGTTTATATCATGACATAACAAGCACAGCGGCACAGTATGTTTCTAGATTCTTATCAATTTGTATTATCAATTATCAAAAATACTTTGTTACAAATTTACAATCACTGAGATAGACTATAAATTATACAAAAAGAGCACACTCATTTTTTCATCATACTTCTCACAATGTACCTATCCAGAATCATAACTCAAAATATCAATCACATATCCTTCCAAATGAGTACTATTAAGTTGCTGCAAGTATACTTGAATTTCATTTTCATCTACTTCACAATATGGTTCGTTTTGTACACTTTTTAGTTTTTATGTTCCTTTTTTCAGAACGAAATTCTATTACCTCATTACCTACCAGTTACATCAAAATCACAAGCGATTATAAACGAAAATAACGCATTATTTACACATCCATCGTATATTCGTACATAGAAATGAAATGTTTTGCCCTTCGGTGGTAGTACGTTGGGCTTTCGTTATTATATTACCTTTACCTACTTCGTTCAAACCAATACGAACAATTAAATTAAATACGATAAAATGAATTTTAGTGAATTACTTACAGTTGTTTTCAACAACGATACTGGAATTACATTTTTACAAAAAAATAATGTAGTTAAAGTTAGTGAAATGTGTGAAAATGGCCATATAATGTTTATTAAGGGATCGCGATGGCGGTATCAGAAAAGAAGTTGCCAGAAGGAAAAGAGTTAGGTACTTTAATATCTAAACATTTTGTGAAATTTTCAAATGTCTACCGTTATTCCTTTTTGAATTACATTAAAATAAGAAAATTGTTCCTGGAGAAAACGGGTGAATTGTGAATATCCAATGTCTAATTTCAAACGCTCATTAAAAATTAGTTTGATTTTCCGTATACCTACTACAGAATAGATTCAATTTAGCCTTTTCTGTGATATTAGTATATTAGGTACCAGTAAAATAATAAAACAATAAATAAGTTACCTATTACCTATTACAACTCGCACAATAATATTAAAATAAAAAACTACATTTTCGAAATATAATTTTTAATGAAGTTCTTTTTTTGATTATAATTGCAATTTCTGTAATGATTAATAAATAATAAGTACCTATCATGATTTGTACTTTGTAGGATCAATTATTACATTTGTGACTTTAAAGGGCTATCAAAATCAAAAAAATTAAAAATGTATTCATTAATTTATACCACGGTCAATTCTGTCCCAAGATGGCCGATAAACAATTAACCACGTTACACCAAAAACTTGGTATTGTAACTACCCTGGTATTTATTTTTAATATTGAATGATCAGACTAATAGAGCGGAAGAGCAGAAGAGCCTGGTTCTTAGTCGTGTCACATCTGACATTTTACATTTCACGGAGAAACGATCACTTCATATTCGTAGGTACCAGGTATACGTAAGTACGTATTTGTGATTGTAATTTTTTTCTAACAAAGGATCACAACGATTTGAATGTTTTTGTAAATTAATTAACTTCGGATCATTGGTTTAGTTAAAATAGCTTCCCCAAATCAAACTCGATATTAAATTGGTGCCTAATTAATATAATAATATAAAGGTAATGTATGTATTGGATACTACTTGGCTGTTGTCTACTTGTCAATTTTTTAATGTCATTACTTTATAACTTATACGTAGTTATTTATAATGTAGTCATATAGATAGCTGTAGATACTATACATACTACATTACTACATAAAACCATAATGCACATTCTCTCTTGTACGTTTAAGTTTAACAATGATTATACCCATTTGTGACTTTGAGGAGCAATAAAATCCCACAAAATTTGCAAATTAAATTTAACAGGCTCTCGGATGTCGGTGTTTTTATTAGTTAATTACTTATATTATTATTATTTTTTATTAGGTATAGTTATGGCATTTTTTGCTGCTCACTAGATCGCGGAGGTAGGTAGGACATTTTAAAATAACACTTAAAGGGATTCAAAACAGACTATTTTTTATGCTAAATAGATCTATTTTCATTTCAATGTACTGAATACTGGTCGATTTAATTACGCTATTTGGCGTAAACAAATTTGACAAATTTAATGTTTTCTCATCAAACAAGTTTAATTGGATTCCTCGTCTTGTCTCATTTAGATTCTATAATAGGTATTAACAACTTTTAAACAAATTTAGAAATTCGTTAATCAAAATATGACTAAAAAACCGGGAAGTCACTCTATGCTGTCTATGCTGTTATTTTTACTTTTCAAAAAGTACCCGGTTTTCTTGAACCTGAAAAAATATTGAAATATTGGATATTAGGACTTATGTTAACTGCAATCAACATATTACAAAATTAAATATGTGATATTTCTTAAATTCTTACACAAATTGTTAGTAAACATTTGCTAACTAAAATTACATTTGGCCTTAAGGTTCAAAGTAACATCACTTTTTCCTCATTTTAAAATAAGCACAATATTCAATAATTGACACAAATATAATTTAAATAATAAGGATTTGTAATTCAGATATTATCATAAAATGTTAATGAGTTTTTTGAAATAATTTTAAAATAAGGTACATACAGGAAGGATTATCCAAAATACGGGACAAAAGTGTTATTTGTGACACCGGGACGCTTCATACAAATAAGGGGGTATCCCATAAAATACGGGACGAATGGGATCCCTAGGTTAAGCAAAATTTTGCCAAAAACAAATTGCATGTATTTTATAACAATATTACTTACACTATTATTCTAATAATTTTGATGAATAAAGTGAAAATTTGAAATTTTGAACTTTAAATGGTTATTAAAAACAATTTTTACTACACATGTATTTAAATATTTGGTATTTAAAGTATGATCCTTGTATCAAATCTTCAAGATTTTTTAATTAAAAACAAAAATGTTTTCTTTCATTTATCGAAAAAAAATTGAAGTTTAAAATAGCAATAAAAAGCACAAAAGAGGAGAAATATTTTAAAAGTTTTATCATATCGAGTAAATGCTATTATAAGTATTTGGTGTAAATTTTATTCCCTGCAGTTATTTATTTTTAAAATATTACAACTAAGAAACCAAAATTAATTTTGTCTAAAAAATTCTGGTTTTTCATAGTTTTTCCGATTATTTTTAATTAAATCAATAAATTGAATTTTTTACTTTTAACCTCCCCAAAGATCAACTATTTTTTTTATAGATTCTTTTTGTTAAAAGAAAACATATATATATATATATAGTATGTACCCATGTGGCTATGTAAGTATTTAGCTATTTATATTTTAGATAATAACCTACATAAATACAAAATATAAACTATTGGTTAGGTTTGTTAAAACCTTTTTGGTCTCCTGTAATCCTAATTACTAATGAGTTGTATACTTATATGTTGACTAATAATGACTAAAAAATGACAATGTTCTTTTACAAATCGTAATTAACATATTTATAAGAGATGGAGTATGAGAAGAGTAAGCAAAAGTATCTCGATAAATTGAAAAAGACATCGTCAAAAGGATTATACAAATCCACTGGAGTCTTAGTGAGTTATTTTAAAATCACTATTTGTAATATTGCAATAACCATGTACGGTACATTTTTAATAATTCCATTGATTATAAATACTTTTAAGTTATTTATAATACCAGTAGGTATTATCAATGATAATACCTACTAGCTACTTAATGTTAATTTTTATATTATCTGATTTTAAATATCTAATACTATTAATATATTAAAATAAATAAATGTAATAGGATGTTCAAAATGGTAATTCGTTATGTTTTAATGAGAGTCATAAAGAATACGTGGAACGAAAATGCGAACCTAATGATTTATTGGTAAGTTTTAATATAATATAGGTAATATTGTTTAAAAATATTTGAATAATTTAAATTTATTTTAAAAATTAGGCTAAAGTTGAATGTTACATTAAAGCAAATCCAACGTCTCATATTACTAAGAATCGCCTAACTGTAAGATTTTTATAATTTATTTTTACAATAATAATACAATAAAGATAGGTACCAACTTAAAATTTTAATTAATTTCAGGTCAAGAGAGGTTTAGACCAACGCGGTTTTGTGTCGAATGTTCAAAATAGAAGTTAGGATATAATTTTATTTTAACTAGGTATGAATGTATGATTGGTACTATTAATATTAATTATTATTTTCTATTTTCAGATAATTTAGATATAGTACATAAGTCATGCGATGTACAAGATATCGAGAATGTAATTTCTTTTATAAAACCAAAGCGGAAGCTTGTGAACTATAAGCCAGAGACTAAAATCAAATTTGGTCCACCAGATGCTACTTCCACAATAAAACACAAACCAACACAATCTGGCTTAATGTAATTAAAAAAACTTTATAAAATTGTGAGTAGTAGTACTACATTGATTTATTTTTTAAGTTCTCAAAAACAAATTCTGAATCCAAGTGCAGTTACTAAACAAATTAAATATGAAATGAGTAAAAAATTCTACGGTAGTGAACGTTCCAGGTAGGTCAAATACTCAAATTAATATTAAAATTATAACTTTTTATAACCATGTAATCTGTTTAAATAATAATGGTAATCTTTAAATACTCCATTGATGTTGTAAGTTCATCAACATTGACTTCATCAAAGATTATAAGAAGTAATATGCAAGAAACAACAAGTACGCTTTTGGATCCAGAGATAAATAAAAACCAATGCATCAGTATAGAGGAGAAAGCTAGATTAAATTTAACTTATTGTTTATATTTGGAATTTGTTCATACACATTGTGACGAAATCATAAGTGTAGACAAGAATGTTTACCCTAATAATGGTTTGTATAAATGTCCGTTATCAAACTATACTCATTTTTAAGCTCGTGTATGTGTATCGTGTTGATTTTTAGATTACAGCGTAAATTTAAAAAAGCAACTACAACGAGTTCAGTTAAAACAGTGAGTTTATTTAATAATTTGTATATTGAATTACATTTTAATAAAACAAAATAAAAAAATAAAAAAATTGTATTTTAAATTATTAAATTATTATACTATTTATTTTATGTTGTGTTTATTTCTGTTTAATATTTATATATTTTAGTCAGAATCAACAGGACTTAAAAAATACAAAACTGATAGATTGTACAGACCGGGCCAATAATGATAAATCAATTAATGATTTTAATAATATGTCATCAATTTCTAGTGGCAGTGATTTCATTTTTAAACCAGTTATTAACTTGTTGAAAAGTCCAGGTACCTAATTAAAACAAAATGTATTTTATGTTTATTATACTACTTTTAATACATAATACATATTAGCAATTGCTAATGTGATTTGGACAGAATAATATTGTAATTCTTAAGTAAGATCGAACGTTCGGAAAATATCAATATGAAATGCGAGTAAATATAATAAAATAACAATGAATGCAATGATAAGTAAATAATCGTAAATTTGAAGAACATGTCTTTACGGATTCTTCAGTATAGCACTATAGCGATACCATATAGTTTTTCAAATATTAATTGAGTACCTAAATAGTTTTTTAATAATTTTTATTATTGTAACCTACTGCTTCATTAGTCATTGTAATTAAAGGAGTATTACAGTTGTATGATTGAGTATATAGCTAGTATATAATAAATATGTAAATATTATTATTTGTAGTATTATTAAGCATACTTTAGACGTCGAAAAGTATAGTTAACAAATAACAAGGTTCATGAAAGAAATATCATACATTTTCTTTATTTTCTATTATACATCTTTACAGGTCTATGTACCTCAAAATTGTCTCAAGACAGTTTTGCTTGTTCAACACAAGAAATATTATTTACAAACTCAGACGATTCTATGAATATTGATGAAACTAAGCTAGAACTGAATAAAGATTATTTTTCTTCTCCAGAAATCAGCTTAAATGAAAATACAAAAAATTCGAGTCAAATAAAAATAACCGATTATCAATCAAGATTGTCATTCCATACATCTTTGGAGAAAAGCCCTCAAGTATGTGCAAATTATTGTTATAAATAAGGAAAAAAATATATTAATCAGTCTACTAATATTTGATTATATTTTAGTCAATGTTGTTAAATACATAGTAATTACTAGGGCAGAGGACTTGTAGCTCTAAAAAGTCACCAAATATGCATTTAAATACACAAAATATGCACTTAAATATAAAAAATATGCATTTTAAAGTGAATATTTTTGAATAAAAAATAAGAATTATTCTGTTGGTACTCGTCCCCGTGGCCCGAATCGATAATATTTTGTGAGTTGAACAATATTATCTTATCCGTCTATAAATAAAATTAATAACCCGACAAATTGCGGCCTCTGATCGGCAAATCTCGAGAAATATCGTCGATAATATCAACGTTATTTTGGTTGTGTGAATAAATAAATAAAAACGTCGACAAAAAAATATTGGTAAAACTATAAATTATTTAAAATATGCATCTAAAAGTATAAAATGGAAGAAATTTGCCTTAAAAACGCAAAATATGCACTAAAAACTAAAAAAAACGTAAAATGTGCCCTAAAACCAAAAAAACACATAATATGCATTTATATGCACAATAAAATTTCAAAACTAGCTTTGTGGAAGCATGAAACGCATTTGTTTCGCACTCTGCTATTTTTGTGACTGTACAAAATAAATATGCAAATGCTACAAGTCCTCTGCCCTAGTAATTACGTATATCACTGCAGATTAAATAATCACGGTACATTCTTGGAATTTCGATACCTAATGTAGGTAATACTGTAATAGATATACCTATAAAAGGTATATCTATTATAAAAGATATAGGTTGTTGATATATTATGTGGTGTGCGAGTTTCGTAGATTTTCAACCCACTACAATATAGTGATATACATCAATAATACAGTACAGTTTGTAAATGTACAAAAATACATTTAAATTTTATAATTATCATATAATTTCGTTAAATTAATAACTTAAATAACCTGTACGTTTATTAAAAAACGTCTACGTAGTACAACGTAGATACTTAAAAAAAAACTGTTGTCAAATATTTAATTTTTTAATTTTTCATTAATTTTATTATTTATTATAATAAATGATCCTATACACACTGCATGTCCCGTGAAAAATTATATGCCTGTGGATTTATCCCTTAAACTCCGTTTGATCTGTTTATTTTGGATTCTTTTGATCAAATATAAAATATAGGTCTAAAATTATATTTAATCATAATAACGGTTTTATTTTCTGTAACCAACGCTAAGTCAACAATATAATATAAACAAAACAATGATAGTATTTCGTGACTTCGTGAGCCTAAATTTGTAATACATGTCTTGAAAAATAAAAAGAAGCCTAGAAATTCTACGGATTTTACTGAATCTATCAATTAATATTTTATTAAAATCGGACAAAAACTTGGATTTGCATATGGATTTTAGGCTTTTGATTTTATATAATAATATATAATAGGCATATCGCATATAGAATATATTTTATACTTATGGCTGTATTACCCGACTTTGCCTGTATTAAAATGGATCTATCATTTTGTTTCAATTGAAGTTCAAACAATTAGACTAATATTAGTATAATCTTATAATCTGTAACCAATGGTAATCATTTAAATAAACAACAAAATATTTGATTTTCATGAGCTAAAACTAATAATCCTTATGTAAGCCCATTTTGTATAAAATATTCAAATTTAAAAAATTAGCTTCGTGGTGCACATCCTCGAGTATGGGATACAGACATACAGTCCTACAGCCACAGTCAAGTCTATCGCATATTCGCATTCATGGTTCTTAAATTTTATGCATAGGTAATCCTATACCCGAGGATGATCTAAATTGACCTTGAATCCAATTTTTAAATTTTACATTTTAAAGAGGGGCTCACACAGGGATTTGTTATCTTACCAAAACAAATATTTTTTTGTTTGTATAGGGTTGCCATTGATTACAGAAAATTAAAATAGTTATTATAATTGGATATACTCTTAGACCTATATTTTATATTTGGTCAAAACAACCCAAATAACTGTGTTAAAAATCTGTACAGTAAATCCACGGGCTAATTAATTTGTCACGGGTAACTCCGTGAAGAATCAGCTAGTTATAAACATAAATTATATAATAATAATTTTATGTCAAAATCGAAAAATACATATAACCTAAACATATTATTTTGTGTGTTTTAGAAGTCAAAAGATATACAAAATTCGATTAGCTCAGAAGATAGTTTTAAATATTACAGAAAAAAAATGTTTTAAAAATAACAAATGTGTATAGGTATTAATTTGTGTTTAATGAAGGAATATTATGTATGATTTCAGAAAGTTGTTTTTTTTTATGTTTATTAATTATTAAATAAAATAATGTCTTAAATAATTGATCTTTAATGTTATTTTTGTGTATCACTGGATTTCCAGTGCGCCTGCGCAAACAAGTTGATAAGGAAGATTTCTTGGTTTAAAATATGGACGTATGCAATATATAATACACGTCCGTGAAGGTTTTAAACGTATTGTCCTCATTCTAAGTTCAATTGTCGTAGGAATCATTCATAAATCTGATCACAATGTTTGGATTTAATGTTATGTTTATTTTTTCTGTGTACTTGTATTTGAGCATTGGTTAGTATATATTGTATTACCTATATATAATAATTTAAGTTGTGTAACAAAGTTTTTACATTTTAAGATTAACAAATATATTGTAATGACTTAATAATACGTTGTTCTATATTACATTTGCTTAACATATTTTCCTTTAAATCGTTAGTAAAGAACAAAACGCCTAATAAATTAACGAATATCGCGAAATTAGTTTTAGGGATTTTTTTACTTACCTACTCATTAGTTAACAATTTCTCTATAGAAGCAATCGAAAATAAATTGAGCAACATTTAGAGCATTTTTATAATTTCCAAAGTTAGTAAAGCCGTATAAATGTTGTAGGTATATTGTAATTCAAAATAACAACAGTCTTAGACTTTTTTAAACTTTTAAAATGCTACGTTTTTAAAATTGTAATTATTTAAATTATGTTGAACTAAAAATGTAACCAAATTTATTTATTTTTCTTATCACAATAATTTAAAAAAATACAAGTGTAGAAATATTTTTTAAGGGATTAAAACTATAAAAATCGCTTAGTATAATTGTTTTAATTTAAATAACTAATTACTCGTATGTAATGTTTATTTTTGGTATACCACTAAAACAGTAAAATATTTTTCTTCGTCTTTCACAAGTGTAATATTATTAAAATCTCTCTCCGTACTTATTTCACACATTGTGATGAAGTTGTTCTTTCTTAAAAGTCAAAAGTAAAAAAAAAAGATTTTGACAAAACAGATAGTATTATTTTTTATAATTGTTATGATGGGTAATGATATTTTAATTTAAATAAAGTAATAACTAGAACGAGGATTTGTATGTAATATGTAAATACATTATGTAATTTAATGCACATTTCTTAATTTGATTAAAAATGATTACGTTTCATAACACCCCAAATAAAATAAAACTTATTAATTTTTACATTTTTTTAGCATATTTTTAAGTAAATGCGTATTCTTAAATAATTGAGTTCATGTTTTTGTATTTACCTATTCACGAACATATATTGATAATAATAAATATTCTGTGGGATAAATTGTTCAATTTATCGTAAATTGTAATATATATTGTTAGTATTAACGTTGTTATAAAAAAAAAAATTGGACGATCTATTGTTACTGTGTCTGGGTTTTTCTTTTTGTGTTTCTAGTGTTTGAATGCGAGTGTGCACCACCTGAACTTCAATGCCGGAAGAAGTTACATGTCCCCAATGGCCAGGCGAGATTACTAATATCAGACGGTGTAACCATAGCCAAAATAACTTGTTTTCAGCCGTACGTTCTAGTAAACGGCAACGAAACAATGAACTGTGTCGATGGAAAATGGGATAGTGAATTTCCGATATGTTCTAGTAAGTCCTCTATATTTATTAATTATTAATAACGCATTACACAACAATCACGTACATTGAATTCTATGGTTTGTTTGTATTATGTTAACTGTTATGAACATGGGGGGCATTATGTTTAACAGGTGATGAGTACTTATTCTAACATAACAAAAAATAGAGAAAAAATTAGATGTCCCCCGGAAAAAAAAAAAAATAAGTAGATAGGTCATGTAGAAAAAGAAATTACTTTAATTATGATAAAATATTGGAGTACTATAATATTATGTATGGATTAAAAACTATAGGAAGTCGTTATTAAATATGTCTGCAAGGTTTACAAAAAAATAAAGTTTATTGTTAAATTCTGCACACGTTACGCATATAAAAAGAAATAATAGGTAGAGTTATAATAATTATAGTTATCAATTGATAAACAATTTTTTTTTCATTATGTATTTAAACAACACGTTTTTTCAAAGCTTAAAGTTTACACCGTTCACTTCCGCACTCATTTACCAGTATTTCTTGTTTATGAATGGGGGATGATAGAGGAGATGTGGCAATGAATCACAAACATGACCACCCTTTGATGTTTTCAATACTATATGTCTGTATTGACTTTACACTGCAGGTTATTATTTTAAGTACATATTATTCCTCTGACATTTGTAGTATTTGAAAACTGAAATAAATTAAAATATTTAATTTACAAGACAAATTTCAAACAACGACTGTGGATAAATGATTATGATAAAAATATTTATGTGTATAATATATGTCGTGATACAATTGACTCAACTAATAATATATCTAAATAACTTAACTTTATACACTGTGTTTATACTTTATTTTAAACATTCTGACATCTTAAGTTTTTGAATATTGAAAACCATTTTTAATTTACATGACAAATGGCAAACAGTGAATATGGAAGTTTATCCGTTAATGTGTTTTTTATTATATTCGCCGCTCGGTTAAGATAAAAATATTAAGGTTTATATATTATATGTAGGTAATACAATCAACTCATCTAAAAATACTTTGACATTTTTACAAACAAATAAGATTGCTGAATACACATAATAATATAATATACTACTATACAATTTCATAATATCTATTGACTATTGTGATGAAAACGTACGTTATACCTACTTACATTGCAGCTATACAGAGAGTTAAGGAGTTTCAGTGGTACTCAACATTTGTGTAATTGTGTTTATTATTGGTGTTTTTTCTAAATTTAACAAAACCACCACCGAAACTCCGTTAGTTATGAAATATTATAAATAATTATGTAGGCAGGTCAATTTTATAAATCATAATTTATAGTAAAAATGGTTACAGGTTCTTACGCTTTTTTTTATTGAGAAACGCTCTTGAATAGTAAAATAATATTTACTGCTTAGGTCATAGGTGGCTTTAGTTATAGCCTTATAGGTATATACTTAAGATGATATCAGTCCACAATTTGTTTTCTCTCTCTGACCCACGGTGCAACATAATATACAATTTACGTTCAGTAGAAAAAACGTTGTGTTGTTAGCTTTTAATTGAGGCCTATCAAACTTAAAGTGAAGAACCGTATCTGTTTTTGTACGTTAGACTTTTTAGTTTTTACAATATTTCAACTTTTTGTTATGAGTAAATAAAATATAACGTAACTCATGTTTCTGATACACAGATAAAACTCATTAAGACAGTGCAATAAAATAGTCATCGACAGCTTTCATAAAGTATAGTTAAAGATAATGCGAAACTGTTTTAGATTTATATAATCGTTTTAACAAAATAGATTTATTCGATTACTTTATGATTTTAAGATATTGGATATAATATATAAGTTCATTCTAATAAATTTATTCACTTAGTTATTATTTGTATAGTTATACGATATTAGATAGGTATTAAAATATTCATTAAGATTTATTTTACATTTTAACTTTAAACTGTCAATGTGTGATTTTGAATGACCTTTTATGGAACAATTCTAACAAATGGATTATGGATTTATTATTTATAATATTTCAGTCTAAATTAATATTGATAATTATAATAAAGTACATATAATAAATTATAATATTTACCTACTATAATGTAAAACTGTAGTATTTTAAGACTGTTCTATGATAATTAAGAAAGATCAATATAAAAACGAAATCTGATCATCATAATAAATGCATTTAGTTATTTAAACTGGTGAAGAATTTGATATTATTTGTTTTTAATTAACGTGCCTGCTACGCATTATTTAACTTTTGATAATAAATAAACATGTACTCTTTGGCCGAGTACTCTGCAAGAGTTTTACTGCTATACTATATAGATATAGATTGTATACTATTTAATATTTATTAGACGTTGGATGCTAAAAGCCGGTATTGTGCAGTATATCATAATTTTTAACTTTGTACATTTAAAAAAAAATAATACAAAAAATACTCTTCTATATAGAAAGTTTCTAGTGGATCTTGTCATTGAGTAACTCAATAGATAATATGTTAAATTTGAATTTAATGATAAATCATTGCGGCAATAAATCAATTTATTTGTACCTACGGAGACGGTCTATGAGTCTTTATTTCTTAGTATATTTTATTATGTATTTATATTGCTAAGAAGTAAACTAATGTAATTTAACTACAATAAGCTACCTATTGGCTATTGGGAATACTATATTGGTAGGTTGAATACATTTTTGACATTTATATATAATATATATAAATGAATGTCTATTTATCTGTCTGTCCTTAAAGCATTCCAAAACCGTTCAACCAATTGCGATTAAATTTGGAACAGAGATAGATTATACCTCTGGAAAGAAGATAGGCTAATTTAAAAAGGTAGAGGTCCAACCCCGGGAGGTGCTTACACAGGGAATTTGAGATTTACGATGGAAATATTTGTTTTAAATGGTTTGCTATTGGTAACCATGGTTGCTATGGTATGTATAATCTCTGTTTATTTATAGGGTTGTCAATGGTTACATATTTTATAGCTATTATAATTAGTAGGAATATGGTACTATATATATACACATTTTTGCAAATAAATTTATAGAAAAAAACAAATCTTTGGCATAGGCTACCGCTGTGATGTTTTTCATGTGCCTAATATTCTGATTCCACTTACTCAAGCTCTTTGCTAACCTATCAATGCAGTTGGATTGTCTACCTGATAATATACTGCTCGCATATTGTCCGTGATCTAATGCAGTGGATTGCCTGCCTAGCTAGTTTAGATGCATGTAAATCACTTCAGGTTATTCTTAACTTAATTTTTGGCTCGAGAAACTCCGGATGGGACTAAATTGAATATTGTTGTAACGATATTACTTAGTATATTTTAACCGTTATATTATAAAATAAAACATAATATTATTCGTATAGAGTTGGCATTATTAATTTTTTAAATGGGCAACGAAGATCACGGGGACGGATTCACTACCACCGGGCGCTTATTATCTCCACCACTTCTCCCAGTTATAAGTAATCAAAGGTGTTTGATATTTGCTTATAAAGTAACGCCGGGAAATTCAAACAGTTCTCCTATTTTAAAAGTCACTTTTGGTGGCATACCTCACTGGGAAACTCACGAAGGAGAAGGAAGAGTTGGGTTGGGTTGTATAAATTTAATATTACTTCTAGAGTGAGTAGATTTAAATTATGTTTTTAAAAACATATGTTTAATATTATTCTTTTGTTATTTTGTAGATTGTAATTAAAGGGGAAAAATTGTAAAGTAGCCATTGATAATATAGTTAGGGGGTAAATACAGAGGGTAAAAGTTGTAATAAACGACCGTATGTAGAAGGTAAATATATGGCATTTAGGTATGATTTATAATTATTTAACTTAAACTTTGAATAAGTGACATACTCACATACAGTGTTGGGTAGATTACGTTTGAAAAGTAATAAAATTAAGTTACTCATCGCATTAAATATTTTTATTTAAATTACACTCGCGTTATCCAACATTATTTTTTTCATGTTATATTAGTTTTTTATTTAATACGACGTATAAAGTCACAAATAACGTTTCTTTTTTTAATAAAAATTTAAAAATTAGTCTTTAATGACTAATTAGTAGTAATGACTAATAAGTAAATAATGGTATAATAATGTTTTACGCTTATATTATGCTTATACGTTATACCTTTATAAATTGTATGTAGCTATAGGTACAACATTAATGTTTACATTTGTATTGTTATACATAAGCAAAATGTATATCTATACAAGTATTATACGCCGTATTTGGTGATTGGTAAGGTTTATCCGAATTATATAACATTGAGGTAGGTATATCAGTAATAAATGTCAAATAGTAATATTAATTATTATTTTAGGTTATGGTTTATATTCATAACTCCATAAGTCATAAATCACAACTGTCATAAGTAATAATTATCTTGAATTAAACTTTATTTTTGAATCCGAACTCTTTTGTTTCATTCAAATAACATTAATTCCTGGGATCATTAATAATATTATTGTATAATATCTAAAACGTTCGGAATAGTAAATTAATTTAATTGATTTTTGATTTTTCTCGCCTATTAGTTTTAATATCCTAGCCCCTAGGTTTTGTCATACATTGTACATTCATAACTTATTTTAATAACGTGAAAAATAATTAGTTACTCTATAGAAATGACCTTAAAAAATTAATTTCGTTACAATTGCGTTAATTTGTAATTTGCTTTACGTTATTGTTATCTAACACGGCAAATATTGAAATATTGATTATTATCATAACGTGAAATATTTGATTGTTAATAGAGATCGACAGTTGTCATGACAACTGTGGAAAAATAACAGACAGTGTTGGCTGTTCTTGTGATTGGAAATGTGATAATAATAATAACTGTTGCCCAGACATGCTAATCAAATGCCCGTATAGTGAGTATTGAGTTTTATTCATGTTCTTGTTATAGTATAATAATTATGATTTATAAACATAAAATGTATTGATTTACAGTCAAACCAATGGACGATATCGCTAGATTATATTTAAGTGCTACAACTACTGCCATACCGACCACGGTGATGACTTCAGAAAAAAATAAAATGCTAAATGTAACAATTCCCAAAAATGGACACAACGATACAATAACAATTGATAAACTTTATCTAACGAGTACTGACAAGTTATCAAACATTACGCATTTTCTAAAAAATACTTCATTTTTTGATCCTTTGGTAAAAATATTGCATAAAACCACCTCGAATTCAACCGACATTAGTCAAATATTGAATACAACATTAAAGGGTTTAATAAGTCGCCGTTCACCAAATATTGACAATTATTCAAATTTATCTACATTTTCCGATAAAAACGTGACTGATATATTTCAACCAAATTCTGAAAACTCTGTAATACCTCTAAAACATAATCAAACTTTAAAAACCAACTCATTTTCATTAAACAATTATAGCGGTCTACCGGTTGTAATAGCTGAGTCTACTAATCTTTTAGAGAACTTGAAAAAAAACAGTGAGTTTGTAAAAAATTAGTTTAACATATTTTTTACATATTATGATACTAACTTGTAGTAATTCCTGGTTGTATAGCAAACGTGATGTTGTCTTACGTATATGATGCCATTTATATAATTGGATACCTCGCTGCTGTAGGTGTTATACTCTTCATTTGTAAGCACTCTTTTTACTTTATAAAGTCGTTTATCAAGAAACCAACAGATGCAAAAGACCAGGCTTTCGTTGAGACGAAAAATGAAGTGCTTTGAAATATTTGGTTGATATCTAATTTACAAGAATAAATATTATATTTTATTGACAGCTTTATTTTTGAAATTTATTAACTATCTTGTTTTTTGTTTTTATGTTTATTGGATTATTTGCCAATTATATTAAATAATCGAATTATTGCACATTTTATTGAATTATTTGCCAATTATATTAAATAATCGAATTATTGCACATTTTATTGAATAATCGAATTATTGCACATTTTTTTTTTACTTTATAACAATTTTTGTGCGTATATATTACAAAAGCACACAAAATATTTTAATTCCGGTTTTCTTTTACAGTTATTTTAAATTAAATAAAGATTTTATTTAATTACGACTGTAAATAATGTTATGTTATTTTTATTGATTAAAAAAAAATAGTAAAAATTAGTAAAAAAAAGACATTATGTTGATATAGATATAAATACTGCAAGCGTGGATTGCTTTTTTTCTGTACCTATAAATATTTATGTTGTAAAACTTGAGTGGCTTTTCAAAGCCATTAAATCTGCAATATCACCAAGGATGCGTCGTATACTTGTATAGTCGTATAGCTGTATTTTGATTGTGTAGGTATGTTCTAACTTATATCACTTAAAAAAGTTAGTCTATTTATTTTAATAGCTTACTTCATTGTGTTGCAATGCAATCTGTAAAAGTAACATTATATAACATTATATCTATAGATATAATCTGCCAGTAAACGTATTTTTTTAAGATGGACCACCGCCAACTGGCTGAAAATTATTTAACTTAAATTATATAAAAATAATAAATGAAGAAGTCAAATGATTTTATAAGAGTTTTAACTACCATATTTAGTCTCTCATAAAATTACTTTGAATCCAAAATCTATGTTATCTTACAATTATTATACAACTATACAAGTATAGGTACCATATACCTATTATAGGTATATGGTACCTACTTGGTACCTTACATCGGTAGTAGTGTCGTACTATTTTATAAGATTAAAAATAGGCCTATAACTTTTAACTGGTTCCAGGTCAAAATATCTCCGATTTAAAATATCTCTAATGGAAATATTTTAATATTTATTAATTATAGTACAAATAGTTCGATTCACACATAGGTACTATTCAAAAGGTAACGTAGTCATTACGTACGTATTTGGTTATGACTTATGAGTTTATGACAGTTTCGAGTTGTGCTCCGTCGGGGCGTGTATGTCTGTGTCTGTGACAGTGGCGTAATTTGGTCAAGTATGTAGAGGGGATAAAATATTTGTAAATTTTACCCATTACCCCCTCCCCCCATATTAAATACAAATATTTATAGTAAATAAGTACATAAATGTGGTTTGCCAGTTTAAAAAAAAAGTCATTGGTTACGACACCCAAATCCCCCCCCCCTTCGTAATTACGCCACTGATTTATACGAACGTCAAAACAGAAGACTTCGGAGACGGAGCTCGAGAAACAGCAGCAGGTCCGACGGTGTTTTGTCGAAATTCTAACTTTATAAAAAACTATAGTGGATTTATGCTCAACTTTTTTATCAACTTACTGCCTCGAAACGTGATGACAGACAATGTCTTATCATCTCATCTTATATTTACACGTTTAACTAAGTTGTATATTAATTTAAGAAAAAAATCCAACTATTAAAACAAAATCAAATACAAAATAGTAATATGAACTCGCATTGCGTTCACCACTCACCATAATACTTTTACGTCAAACCACATTAATACATATGTTAAAATTCACCGAGTGGGTCGTGTGAAAATTGAAATATTATTCTATAGAATATGTTGATGATATTATAATAAATCGTATGCGAATCAAATAATACAGACAAGTCAAAAAAGAGAAAAATTTAGATTTTTTCATTGATCAATCGAGAAATGTGTTTTCGTGGAATATGAATTCTTTAATAACATAATAGATAATATACAATCCATAATATTGACCTTTAATGTTATTTTTGTTTATCGGTGATGGACGATGGTGTTCCGGTTCGCGATAAAGAGGATGTCGTGCTGTACGCAGTATGAATACTCGACAATTTTGAATTCAGTTATCGTGTGAATAGTTTACAAACCTGTTCACAATGGTCGGATTCAGTGTTATTTGTGTTTTTTTTGTTTACTTGTATCTGAGTAAGTATATAATTATTAACAGGTCTAATTTCAATAAAGATTTTTAAGAATAAATTGAGTGTTCTGTGCTAAATGTTTTTAGTAGGTATATTTCACCATAACTATACAGTATACGATCGTTAAAAACATAACAACTCGAATTTAATCGATTTTAATCTTTAATATATAAATCTTGGACAATAATTTGAGTTCGTTTTTGTTAACTTAATTTTAATTTAACTTTTTTGACATTGCAGTGGTAATTAAAAAGGATGTTACACCCAAATGTGTTGTCTTCGTTTTACAAACGTATAAAATGGCAAATTCGTGTTTAGTAGAACCGATTTTGTGTTGTATACTATTTTTTTTTGAAAATATTCTCATTATATATTTATGGTTTTTAAGAGTATTAAATACAAAATTAATTATTATTACCTACCTATATTACGTTATTTATTATTATTTTGTGTTGCTTATGAAGGGTCGATTACATCAATAATTAAGTTTTGAAAATGACGAATTAAAAAATAATTATTATGTGTGTGATTCTAGTATTAGAATGCAATTCTCTATCAAGAAATCGGTGCCCGGTCATACAGCTGGAGAACGGCCGAGTAAGATTGCGGCAGTCTGGACGGTCAGCGAGGATTACTTGCCAGCCGCCATTCAGACTGGTTCGTGGTAACGAGATAGCGAGTTGTGTTCGAGGGCAATGGGACACCGAAGTTCCGATTTGCGCCAGTAAGTTTGATATAATCGATTCACTATAATAGTATTAAGTGGTGAAGGAATCAAAAATGTAGGATATAAAAATCCCTGAAGCAAATATGTGCAAACCTAAACATTTAATAGATTGACAAATTATGAACGATGGCGGTACAAATAACAAACATACTTTAACTGTGGTAATTAATTAATTCGTAAACTCTTAAGAAATATTTTTTTTTTTTTTTTATTGAAACTTTATGATACAATTAGCCTCGACAATTAATATTGGATATACAAATGATTATACACAACAAAATTATTTATATAAGCAGCCCAGAATTAGAGAAAAAAGCAATTATTGCAAGGATAGCAGGGTGGGGTTGAGAAGTAAGTATGTGATGAGAATTGAGAGGAATATTTAGAGAGTGGAGAATGGAAAGAAATATTATAATATATTTAACTATTCTTCGATAATATTTAATCTACAGATGTCGAACAATTAAAAATGGTGGATCATAACCGTTTGAGTTTTTTATATTTATGATAATTATTTGATTATTCTACATTATAAATATTTTTTGCAAATTCTATTAGAAAATTCATCGAAATAGTTTTTTCTTACTAACATAATTACGCAAACTGTGTCAATAGCCTACAGACATTTTCTGAAATTTATCTTTTTGCTAAATATGAATGCTACTGATTAGGTACCGAATGAAATATACCACTCAAATATAACTCAAAAGTCCAGACCTGGGCCCCCGAGTGGCTATTATAACACTAAAAAAAAAATGACCTTGTGGGAACTTCATTATCATGACTCATTAGAATATTGTGATGTGTCACTGATCTGCAGTAAGATCATGTAGTATGCTGAAATTGGACCAATAATAAATCACTTTGCGGATGTACGTAATGTCTTTATATATTTTCATATTATATTATTTATAAAATATTTCATTTTTCTTTAAAATTCGTTATATGTTTTTTTTAAGGAGTTAAACACAATTAACAATCGAAGGGCGTAAAAAGTGCGTAGCGAATGATCTACAGAAGTGGTTAGTTATTGAGTTAAATATACTTCCCGGAACACTATTATTTCCATTTCTTATCTATAAATTAGTTGACCGAACAAATGTATATAATACCTAATACGATGTCATTATAAATTAATCGGGTTACAATGTTACATGCCAAACAATTCATTACTCACCGTAACCAAGTACTATTTTTTGTTTTAGTTGGATTGTTAGCTTTTTTTTTCGTATTGTCATAACCATTATAATATATTGTTTAATGTATATGGACTTGTATTTTGTTATCGTTAAGTTATTTTAGATTAAAAAAAAAATTAATCATAATATTAACCGAAGATGTTTATTTAACTTGATGTTTCAATATCACATGTTTATATAACAAACAAGTAATAAGTTATATATAGGCATCTTATAAACAAATACTAAAATTTGTTATTACTATGCATAAACCATATCATTATTCTTATTTGAATTAACATTAACCAGATAAGTCTTTGATACTGCAAAAATAATTGTACAACTAGCCAATATTTATTTGTTTCAATATAAGTATAACATTTTTAATTTAATATATCAGCGCTGTAGTCTAAAGTTGCATTACCTATACATTTTCTGACAATTTAACGACTATTAGTAATGATCATTTACAGATAGAAAGTAATATATATTATTCTATGTAAAAATTTAAACAAATATTTTGAAAATATATCAGAGAAAAGGGAAGATTTGATAAAAAATAAATATATTTTATATTACTTCTTAAATTGTATTGATAAATATTTACAATATTTTACATACATAAATTAGCATTTATAAATTATATAAAATACTATAAAAATGTAAGAATACGTATCACCGTTTAAATTTATTAAAATGGTATATTGGTATCGCGTATATGTATAGTGTACCTATAAGTGTATTTACCACAACCACATTTAACACTGTTTTGTAAATAAAATAATAAAATAATTCTTTTCATAATCTACTAACTAAACTGTACAATTCGGTGTCAATAAGAAATACATAAGCGTGAGCACAAAAATCACATAACATTATTAATTTATTGCTCGTTACTTTAAGGCCAAAGTATGAAGTCAGGTATTAACGCACAATTACATAATCACAAAGGGCAGAAGACAATTAGGTACTGATTAATTAGCATATTTTGTAGATTATGATAAAACAACACATTATACTAACCCTACTAAATATTAAATATTACACACATTTTTTTGATCAATAAAATATGTATTGTGTCATATAATTCGAATTTATAGTTTTCCTCTTTCTTTTTCTTTTATGTAAAAATTTAATTTAAATTTCATCTTACTGATCATTTAATCAGTTATTTATGTAATTTACAAACTACTTTCAAACATAAATCCAATATTGTAAGTATTTTTAGTCAACGTTTAATCTGTTTTATTTTCATCATTTTTTTTTCCAATTCCGAAAGCAGTGAGTAAATAAGGCGGGAAATTAAAAATAAAATATTTGATTTTTTTCTTTTTACGATGAATATACAATAAGCCATGTTCAAGGGTAAAAAAAGCTTTGGCTAAATGGTCATTTGTAGTCTATCAAAACTATTATACATTTTTATTTATACATAACAGGAGAAGGTTGTGATATTCAAGATCTAGTACCTCATGGACGATTGGATATTCTCAATCAAGGTGCCAAATTAGAAGTGGTATGCGATATTGGATATACTATTGATGGTCCAAGTTATGTTTATTGCAATGAAGATTTGGAATGGAATGAAGAATTAAAAGGATGTAAAGGTAAGCAAACATGTATGAATATTAATATAAGTACACATACTAATTTGTGTGTTGTGTGTACTGTATATTATGTTTAACTCCAATTAATTTAATGTAAAACAAATATTTTCAACAGAGCATGATCAAATTTATGTATCCTGTGATTTCGAATCGTCAGATGAAAGATTTTGTGGTTGGAAAAACGATATTTTTAACGACATTGATTGGTTGGCTGATAAAATGACATTCATTTTATTTACCAGCAGGCGTCACGTAACGCCCGGATCTTCTCAGTATTTTAAAAGTTAGTAAGAATATAACTAATTTGGACAAACTTTAAGTTTCTTTTTAACAGGTAATTATATATCTTTGGATGCTGGAAATTACGGTTCCACTACTACTGGGCGATTACTATCTCCACTACTTCTCCCAGTTAGAAATAAACAAAGGTGCTTAATATTTGCATATAAAGTAATGTCAGGAAATTCAAATAGCTCTCCTGTTCTAAAAGTCACTTTTGGCGGCATACCACACTGGGAAACTCACGAAGGAGAAGGAAGAGCTATAATTGGGTTGTTTCAATTTAATATTACTTCTAGAGTGAGTAGATTCAAATTGTGTTTCTAAAAACGTATGTTTAATATTATTTTCTTGTTATTATGTAGATCGTAATTGAAGGGAAAAGTTGTAAAGCCGCCCTTGATAATATAGTTATTACAGAGGGTGATAGTTGTAATAATCCATCGTACGAAGAAGGTAAAATATATGCCATTTGTGATTTATATTAATTGAACTTATACTTTAAATAAGTTACATTCAAATATACAATATTATCATAGCGTATTTGTTTGTTTAAAGAAAGAGACAGTTGTCATGATAATTGTGGGAAAATAACAGTCGGTAGGTGTTCTTGCGATTGGGAATGCTATAATAATAACAACTGCTGCTCAGACATTCAAATCAGATGTCCCTATAGTGAGTACCCATTGCATTTAATTTGTGTCCTCATTATAAGTGTAGTTATTTATGTAAAAATTCATTAATTTACAGTTGTACCAATAGATAACGTCACTAGGTTGTATTTAACTACTTCAACTATGGCCACAAAGACCACAGTGACGACTACAGCAAAAAATATAATTTTAAATGTAACCGTTAAAAACATAACGTCTTCTAGTCCTGAAATAACTACTCTTAAAAACGGACACAACGATACAATAACAATTGACAAAGTCAACACAGCGAGTACTGTTAAATCTACAAACATTACATCTATATTTGCGCCAGTGTCATTGACAAATTTAACAACGAAGCCCATGGCTGTATCAATTCCATTGACTACAACGTCCACCGAAGTTCCAAAAACTACTTTATTTTTTAATTCTACGACATATCGTTCCATCAACCCCCATTCAATAACTACGAGTTTGAGTCCTAATGGGTCAACGGGTATTTCAAATAAAGTGGTGAACATTCAAAGTAATTTCTCAAAAATAATCAATACACCTTCTATAACGGAAATCCCTAACATATCTAGCTCAACGATCGAACCTTTAACAATAAACAAAACTTTGGCTACCGAAAAATTAAATATTACGCCTACAGCGATCACTAAATCTTTAATGGTAAACACCATTATTTCTACGACTACGACATTACCTAATTTACATACATTTAGCTCAACTTCTAGACCAGATAAACTTAATCCTACCATGAAGGTGATTTATATTCCCACTATAATCACTAAATCTGTAGTCGAAAATACTCCTTTAACGACTACAACGTCTGTTTATTTTTCTAACTCAACCATTAAACCATTTATTAAATATTCAACACTGTCTACTGTTAAACTAATCAATTCATCTAGCATATTAACCACTAAAAATATAACTGACAATTCCACATCCACTACAGCATCAATAAATAATTTTACCAAGTTATCAACTAAACCAAGTGTATCAAGCAGTGGTGATCAGTTGAGTAATAAATCACTTAACATACAACAAACCAAACAGAATACCATAAATAACGAAAATAAAACAACGTTAAATAATTTAACGACTCGTGTCCCGAGTACTGTTAAATATTTAAACGTCTCCGTTGTTCCTGATAAACAAATGGTCGTTTTCGACATCTTACGGCCAAATCCTAACCTAAAACCATTTGAATACAATCGAACTTTAAACAATAAAGATATCCTTAATAAAACAACCATATCTTATAACCTTTCGGATCTGAGGAATACTAGTATGCCTTTTAAAAATGAAAAGCCAATAAAAGTTTTAACAGTTCACGAGAACCCAGAATTAAACAATTCGCTTCACAATCAATCCATGCAAAACGTTGATAATCGGTTGGCAGAACACGTGAAACAACATGGTGAGTTCATGTGAAAAAATATATAATAAATAGTTATTCTGTATTATTACATAGTAATTTTTTAACTTAAAACTGGTTTTTTATTTTTTATGTTACAGAAAATGAGAAATCTTCTTACACATTTGATACCGTTACTATTATTAAATACATCGCTGCACTAGGTGTCATACTTCTCACTTTCAAATTCACTTTATCCTTTATATTGTTGCGTTTCAATAAACCTTCCAATGACGAAATGGGTGAGCGCTTTATTGGAACAGATAATGGAAGTTCTTGTAACTTGGAACTGACGAGCAAAGAATGAATCACCTATGTTTTTAAGTTTATTTATTAATTATTTTAATACATTATGTACGTATGTAAGGTTTATCTCATATTGATTGTGTTTAACATTTTGACTTATATCTACAAGTGAATCAATTTTTACATGTACATAAAGTAATTCAATGTAAAAATGGCAAATTATTAATGTTTTGAATTGCTTGATGAACTTGTTTTTTTCTTTGGACGTTATTAGTAATGCTTGGTGGTTTTTTATGTGTCCAAACAACAAAGAAGTAAACTATTTCAACAATACTTAACAGGCTCACTCCAAGAAATAGACCTAAAGTTCCTCCGATTGAAACTATATTGAACAAATTGTATTAATTAGGTACATAAATTATTATTTTCAATAGTTTGATTATTTTTGGAACTTACCAATGAGATCCATGCGAGATCTTACAACATTTCTTTTAAGCCTCTCATTTGGTAGTCTATCTAATGCAATAACTACTTTTGATCCATATTTAATGTCCTCATTATCTTGGTCTTCAGTAGTTAAGCTAACAGTGTACAATATAAGTTTTTCATATAAATATTATAAAACATTATATTTAAATATTGAACTTACGACCCGATTTCTTTGCTCAAAACATTATATTCTGGTTCAGTACAACTAGATATACAATTACACACTAATCCCAATTTATTGAAATCGTAAGTTTTTAATGCTCGGAATATCTCTATAAATTTTTTTTAAAATTATTATAACGTAATATCATAATATATTAATATGTTGTGTTGGAATGAGTTTCAATTTAAATTTTAGCTTTAAATATTTTTAATTATTATTATATACGAGATGTAAACCTGAATGTTCAGTTATACAACCAAGACCTTCGATCCCACATACTAGCGTTCCCGCTAACAAAACAAAACAAACACATACACATTATTATTAACATAAATGAGTTAATACATTTAATTGGTTTATTTATTTAGATACATACGAATCTTCAAATAATGTGGTGTACAATTACACATCTTGAGCTGAGCTTCAGCTCTGCAGTTCACAATACAAGCGGAATTACTGTATACGTTGTATACTTTTAAATTGTTTTCGTCAGGGAAACGACAATTCCTCTGTTTGATATCTACTTGTTTTAACAACGGGTCGTTCTCGATCTCTTTAATCTATTATAATTTATAATATACTGTGATGGTATAGTTGTTGTATATAAACTTATTGATATGTCGGTGCAACATTGAATATACACGATAGATATTCGATAGTTCTTTACGTAGTCTTTACCTGGTATTTCATAAGAAACGACACACCCCAACTCAGTAAAAATTTTTCTTCTTGTGGATGATTTACGTAAGGTAAATCTTCTGGAGAGTGTATGAATAGCTGTACGTATAAATACGGTTTTGTACAAGATAACATGTAAATGGTTTCAAATAATTGATATAGGTATACCTTTATAGACTCGTACGCCGTAAAAGCAAGGCTGCCAGGTCCCAATTTTCGGTTTGATATCATTTTTAATTTTTCGCCGTCTTCTCTGTAAACATGACCGAAATATAGAAACATTTTTATGGTCTGATATATATATATTATATTGTATGTATATTTTAATCATACTAGGAAAAACTATTCCCTTTTAAAAATAATATAAAATATATAGTTTTTGTCACGAATGAACCGAGAATTAAATTTTCGGTGCCGGTTGAAGAGTTGGAAAATCACCTTTGGCGGACAGTAAATGTTATTTTTTAAGTGCAACATTCCCGCTACACGATGGTTGGAAAAGTTAATTTATAAATCAGATTAATAAACATGAATCATGAATGTATCAATACGTTTTGTCTAATATATCAAATATATACTAGCTGATAGGTTATACGTCGTTACAGGTGGGTTACTCCCGTGCAGTTATATGAAGCAGTTTGTCGAATATAGATACCGATAATGGCAAGAACAGTTCATAACGGATGATAATAATATTGATAAAGGTGTTTTTGGATGCTTCAGAAGCGTGACAAAAAATAATATGTGTGGCTCAAGCCGGACATGATCAGTCTTGTCTTGGGCGTAATGCAGCCCTCACCTGCAACTCGTGCTGTACACTCGTACGTGACTGAAATTTCTCACCTCCCGACCATCGCACACGCCACACAATATACTATTTCGAGTATGTTTTAATTAACAATAAATACTAATTGTACTCAACGTTATATGATACTCACTTTACTGTGTGTAAGGAGTTTACAATAAAACATACACCATTTTCAGTCGTTATCGGTAAGAATTGATCGCAGCATTCGAACGGTTCATTATTCCAATAACAGTTGCCAATCAGATCTTTACATTCCGATCGAATCTACCAAACAAGTTATACAATTAATGTATTGTACTCGAGAGCGACGAATACTCTTTATAACCGTCTGAGCCTGATCACTATTAATCGAAGCTATTTTTAACATATTTTTTTATTTAGGCCATCTGGGATCTGTCACATGCAACTGAACAATGTTTACCCTTAGTTATTTTTATTATATATTAACAAGATGTCCACACTCTACTTCCGTATACCACTCAAAATGCCTTATATTTTACATCACATTGTACTTATACAGTTATACTTTAACTACGGTATAAATGCTGCATATTATGTGATGGTGACTATACCGAACGCATATAGATGAATATAAGACTTAGCCATTGCAGTAATCTGTCTCCAACAGTCACATAATTTATATTTAATATAATATAATATAATATTGGTGCGGCTTTCTAAGAGTCGTAGCCCGTAACAATCTTTTAAAATATACTTCACGTATGATTTGATCGTAGTCGGTAGTGCAGTTTAACGTTCCTTTTTGACAGTGTGTGACGCACGAATAACACGCGCCGTCGTAGAAAGCGATGTCCCGTAGATAAAAATCAATGTTTAAATCTCGATCAGTGCCGTACATCCTGGAATTATTATTAGGAACAATTTTTTTAAATAATTGCTATCAATAAGAAAATATTAATATATAATATTATAATAGTAAGATATTCGAACTTAGAAGCCAAGTCGTATAATTTGTCCGGAGACTCTTGTTCGCAAATCGATAACGAGAGAAAACTCGTGTTCCAATCCAGATACGTGGTGTCGGTGACAAAGCTGACGGCATTGTTATTGTAAGCGTACCAGGTAGCTTGGAGATATTCTCTCGTGGCAAGACAGGATATAAAACATGTCAAAACCCAAAAAACTCTTGTATAAAACAAAACATTTTTGAAATGTGTTTAAAATTAAGTTATGAGTTACTAACAGCTAGTCATTTTATATGAATACATTAAAAAATAATTATATAATATATGCGATTTTTTTTTGAAAAAATTCATTCAACCTACCTACTATACGGATAGAAAAATAATTTACTTAAAGCAATATAAAATATATATAGTAAAATATCCTTAGAAATATAGGCTGACAGACAGTATCCGCTCAGAATCGATTTCCGTTGATTTCCCCATTTTTTACGATTTACGATGAATCTCTTCCGCCAAACACTTATTCGCCGATTGTGAAACCTATCGTGAAGTACAAGGACTACAACTTACAAGGATCAAAAACAATATATTACGACATATTCGAAGCCTTTGGGTCCGCGGAACTTTCAATATTCAATAATATATATCATTACTCCAAGAATAGGGAATGAACATACTAATTTAATAAATGTTATTATAAATTGATCATTTTAATAAAATTCACGTTTATCCAGAAAATATAATGAAGTTGAAAATCTAAACATTTTTACTGTTCCCAAATGTGATGACAACACATAAAAAACAGGTACCTATTATGAAAAAATGAACTGATCTGAACTGACAGCACACTTCACTGCATAGCGTTTATTGAATATTTTTATATCGCAATATAGTTAAGTCACTTACAATAAACTTTGACTCACCTCTCCGTCCAGTGTCGGCGTTTGTCGGCGATGTAATTGAAGCCGTGCACCGTGCTGTTGCTGAAATACGTCCATATTCTACGCATGGCGGTGGTACAATGATACATTTTTATTACCTTTGTATCGGCTAATATACCTATTATAGTTTAATATTCGTATAATGATGGGGCAAATCCAGCTTATCGGTGCTTTTTATCGGAGAACCACATGAAAATATACAATCCTTTTAGCTCCATATTATATCCGATATCATAATATTGTAATTTGTAATGTACAGTATATAGGTGTATATGTATTATATATAAACACAGCCCTGCAATTTAATCGTTGTAAATTTGAAACGACATTAAGGTTGATTTAGTCAGTTGTTAATATGTATTATGCATCATATATATTATATACTATATAATAGATAATAATAAAATAATAGTTGTATATAATATCTACCTATAATTGTATATTGTATGCAGTGGTCGAAGTGGGGGGGGATACGGAGGGATGGCATCCCTCTACTTTTTTTAATTTACATTTTTCATACCTCCACTTATTATCTCTAAAATAATACATCCCACTTTATATTAGGTATTCAACATGTATTCAGATTATCGATTTATACCTATTGGTGTTTTTAATAAAAATGGCATTTTTAACTATTATGAATTTTTCCAATGTTTCTTTTAAATGAGTTTTGTTAAGAAACAAGTTTAGTATTTTTTTCTTTAAATTACACTACAACGCCTAAATTAAATAAACCTAAACGTCATTCGTTCTAAAATTATGTCGATAAGATAACAATATGAGTATAATCTTAATTCAAGTTAAATTATTTTTAACCTACTCTACGGAATTACCCAACAGCTTGGTGTAGTGATGAGCAGCAGCTGTAGACTGTATTGTAATTCGTGATAAAAAACAATAAACATAAGATTATTTGTATTTCAAATAATTTGTATCAATTCAAAATATTCAGTATTTCAGTGTATCGCGAATAATTAATTAATTCATTTTAAAAATTTTAACGCCAAATGCCCAAATATATGCTTAATTATTTGTCATAAACTCCTAATTTGTATGTGCGATTTTACGGTATTAGATACTTAAACATGTCTTTATTAAATTGGTTAACAAAGTTAAACTCAAATGCAAATAATTCAACTTCAGACTTGCCAAGCCAAGAGGAAAATCCAGCAAAAAAATCAAAAATGTCTCTTTGTAATGATGGTGAGGATAAAACAGTCAATTTAATTAGTGGTAATATAAATAGTTTAAGCGAGAGTGATGACGACGGCAGTCAAAATGTTACTGATGGCAATTTTAAATATTTTGATTTTCCAAGTGTTTGGACAAGTGAAATGTACTCTAAGTTTTATGCAAAATATCCCTGGTTAGTAGTGAAGAACCAAAAATTAGGTTGTAGTGTCTGTAAAAATATTCAAAACTTAGCCACTTATAAAGCACAAGGAATAAGGTTTGCTATTGAATGGATAGAATGTAATGTGAATACTTATGGAGTGACTGATAAAGAAAAAAGACAATCATTAAGAAAAAAAATTCATAAACATAAAAACAGCGAATGTCATAAGAGAAGTGAAGAAATTGTTCAAGTTCAAGAGAAAAATATTTTGCAAACAGCTGTGTCAAAGGGCATTTCTGTTCAGTTTGAAAGTACAGTTAGAGTATTTAATACAGTTTATAATATCGTTAAAAAGACAAGGCCATTTACTGATTTACCATATGATATTGAACTTCAAAAGTCAAACGGACTCGATATGGGTCGCATATTACATAGTGATCATGCTTGTGCTGATATTTCTAGTCACATTGCTATTGAAATGAGAGCAAAGATTACACAGTTTCTTATTCAAAATAATTCTAAAATATCTATATTGATTGATGAAGCTACTTCAGTGTCAAAAAAAACTTGTTTAGTGGTTTGTATTAGAGCTTCCACAGATATTAAAAATGATGCAGATCCAATTACATTTTTTTTAGATTTAATAGAATTAGAAAATACAAAATCAGAAACCATAGTTAGTCAACTTTTGTTATGTCTTAATAAGCACAAGTTTTCACATGAATATTTGATAAATAATTTTATTTGTTTTGCTTGTGATGGTGCTTCAAATATGATTGGACGAAAAGCTGGAGTTGCAAAACTCCTTAGTGATAAGTATCCTGATTTATTGATCTGGCATTGCTCTAACCATAGACTGGAGCTTGCTGTTGATGATGTTCTTAATGAAGTAACAGGTATTAATCATTTCAAGATATTTTTTGATTCTCTTTATTCATTATATAGTGCTTCGCCAAAAAATCAGTATGGTCTAAGAAAATGTGCCAAAGAATTGGATTTGCAATTTCTTTCAATTGGTCGTATTTTAAATACTAGATGGGTAGCTTCAAGTTTAAGATCAGTTAATGCTGTTTTTAGAAATTACGAAGCCCTTTGTTTACATTTTGATGAATGTAGTAAAGATAATTCTAGAACATCAAAAGAAAAAGCAATTTTTAATGGTTTAAAATCAAAAATAACATCAACTGATTTTGTTTTAAATTTAGGTCTCTTACTTGATGCTTTAACAGAATTGTCTGATCTTTCATTAGAACTTCAAAAAAGGTGTTTAAAATTACCAGAAGCTCATAATTTAATTAGGAGACAAATTCTCATTTTTGAATCTATGTCAGAAAGTTGTTATGATGGGTATTATAAAAAAGCTGAAGAATACAATTGTAGTTTAACTTTCAAAAATATTCAACTTCATTCAAAAAATAAAAATAAAATAAATCCTAATCAGTTTTATAAAAGTTTGGCTGCAAATTTAAAATCAAGAATGTTTTGCTTTACATCATCTCATGTGTCTTCATCATCTAATACATCTAATAAATATGATGAATTTATTCAACTTCTAGAAGTGTTATACCCTCATAAATGGCCTTTGGAAATTAATATAATGTATGGTGAAAAAGAAATAAAAAAGTTATCAAACATATTCAAACTAAATGAAAGAGAATCAATCAGAGGTTTTCGTGAGTATGTAGATAATAAATCTATAATACCAAACAATCTAAAACCTCTTATTGTAGCTGTAAATTCTTTGGTAGTTTCTACAGCTGAATGTGAGAGACTTTTTAGTGCTATGAATATAATTCATAATGATGCTCGAAATTCATTAGAAGTCTCTCGTGTGTCCGATCTCTTATGGATTAAATGTGTTGCCCCACCTTTGTGTAAATTTAATGTTAATACGTATGTGCAGTCTTGGATTTTAAAAGGAAGAAGAAGTGCTGACCATACTCAATGCGTTTCTAAGCAGCCAATTCCCTTTAACACTGAGTATGAAAGTCTTTGGGAGAAAATGTAAAAATTGTATAACTATAACTTATTTATTATATAATTCAATTTTACTTTAAGTTAAAAATAATTGAATTAATAAACTTATATATGAGGGTCAATAATAATTTAAAATGTATAATTTGTTAATTGTTGAATTTGAGTAAAAAAAAATTATATTTGAAAACTCATTTACTTTTTTAATAGTATTTTGATTATAATTTTACCAGTTTGGTATATTTTATTTTTTTTCTGTTTTAAGTTATAATTTTATATTGATACAATTATTTTGATTACATTTTCTAAAATTAATATAATAATTATAATATAGCAATGTTATGGTAGGTTTAATAATTTGTTTTGAGTATCCATACTATTTTCTTTAAATTAAGATAGTTACAATTGAACAACATTTTGTATATTGTTAAACATTTAGTTTTTTATCCCAAAATAATATACATTTAATATCATAATGCAGTTTGTTTCTATACTAATTCACTATTATGCTCTGTTAGGTACACTGATCTGATTCAAATTTATCTAAAATTACAATTAAATCTTATAATATAATATTGTGTTTATTAATAGACTAAATATTATTTATTGCTACATAACTCTTAAGTACAAAACTTTGTTGTATTAATTAATATAATATTGGTTTATTTTATAAATTTGTTTTTTTGTTTAAAGCTACAATAATTTTTATTTGTTTGTTTAATAATGTTATATGTTGCAACATAATAATTTTGTTATAAAGACAATTTATTAAATAAATAAAGTATTTCCATTTTTGTATACCTTCTGTAAAATATTATTGGTACCGTTTACTGTTTATAAACCTCTCATCTACTCCACACTCATGTGTATAACTGACAGTTAATTATTAACTGTGTTAGTTCTTATATGCGAGAAAAAAAAATTGAGGGCATCCCTCCACATATTTTGAGCCACTTCGACCACTGATTGTATGTATAAAAAAATAAAATGTTGTTAATAAAAATAATATGTTTGTATACAAATGTATGCGTAAAAAATTTGGAAACGGTTTAATATTACTGTCTGTATATTCTAATGACTACACAGAGGCACAAAGCCATAACAGATAACACTGCTGCGTGTTTATTAGGTAAAATAATTAGTCACCTCATCAATATTAATTATATCATATTATCGTTTATCAGTCCGTTTCCAAACTTTTCGAACACGTTGTACAAGAAAAATCGTTCGCCTATTGAAATATAAGATACTAGACATCTTGTCATGGCAATGGCAGCTGACATTAAATTTTCAATTCTAGAAAATTAATAACTAAGCCTTTGAGACAATGTAATAAAATAAAACTTAACTTAATATAGATGCTGGGCTGACGTCATCCTGGCAACCTGAATTTAAAATTTCGAAGTCTACCAAACTAAAAAATTAGTAATTGATTTTACAGTGTTGTTTTTTTTTATCATCACGTTTTAGTGAAGTAAAATTGCTCCAATTTTCACATCAGCATCTTTTAGGTAAAAAGCTCCCAATGGTTTTTAAACGCGCCGGGAAAAACCAAAAAAAAAAAAAATTAAGGAAAAACGGGAATTTTTTCCCAAATGAAAGTTTTAATAAAATGTATTTTTATTTTTATTGTAACAAGAGAAATAATGACCTCAAAAACATGAAATGTTCACCTAATGTTTATATAATAATTTTCTATACACCATACAACTTTCAATATTTTTTGAATTGTGTAAGCTATTTATAGGTTTAATCAATATTCGTGTATTTTTTTTTATTATTATTGCTGATAAAAATTTTTTAGTCTGTCAAAAAACTTGAAAATGTAATAAAATGTTTGTCATAACTTGTTGTAAAGACAAATATGTTTAAATATAGAGAGCCATACACAATGGTTTAATATAAAATTGGAAATATAAAATATTATTTAAAAATAGAATAATTACTAAATAATAATTTATAAATGATGTATTTCAATATATTCTATATGATCTGTAAAAAAAAAATGTTTATTATTTTCAAAATAAATAATTTCCTTGGATTTTTTTGAAAATTGAATTTTGATGCTATGTTAATTTGTGTCAATTGAGCTGTGAAATACAATTACAAGATTTTATATTGAAATATTTCTTTAGAACATACACTAAAAGACAATACATAACAATTTAACAAACTATATCACATGACTAGATACAGGTTAATATTATATTTATTTTTACTACAATAGAATGACAACACAGTTTAAACGATACGTCGAAGCTTAGTACATATTATAGTATTATACGTAGTACACATAGTACACATTGTACACATAGTATTAAGTGACTACAAAAGTTATACTATATTATTATGTATGAAAAACATTCGTCAACAGTTCAATTTAGAATCCCTTATGAATTGGTTTCTACCAAACTGTTCAGTATAGTTTGTCTTCGAAATTTTAAATTTGGGGTGCCAGGTTGACAGACCTAAATATTTTTAAACTTCTAGTATTGAGTTTAATAGTATAACATCAATAATAGTTAACTAGCTCCTTGGTGTATATTGTAAAAATGTAATTATATATATTGTAGCATTCAAATGCAAAAAAAAAATCACACTAAAAATATTGGAAACAAGGGCCTATGACAATGTTGTAGGTAAATAGTCTAACCAGGACGCCGTGTGATCATCATTTTACATTTTGTTTTTGAAATTAACCATACGAGTATACGAATACGACATTTGAGATATGACAAAAAATGAGCCACTATCCACACTAGGATGAAAAACGAGAAATATTCTAAACAGTTTCTGTACATGACGCTATTTTTTTTATTACTTTAATTTTAAAATATTAGGTTTAAGGTAAGATCAGACATTCTGTTGTAAATAATTAAACTAATGGAATAATATTAGAAGCTAGCTAATAACGTTGTCACTGAAATTAATTTTTTAAAGAAACAAAATTTATAAAACAACTAACGATGTACCTATTTATTTTTTTATTAAATTAATCACTGTGGCGAGCGCATGTATATACATGTTACCGTAGTGCCGCCTCGAGAATATTCTCGAACGTTCTATTGCGCACCACCAGTCACCACCCTTGGCAATATCGCTAACCTTCTGTGGTCTGTGTAATTCCGTTCGCCACCAGGCAGTGCCCGACAGCTATGTCAACCGTTTAGTTGATTGCTGTTATTTTTATATTATATTATTACCTATATTAATAATTAATTAATTAATTATTAAATTTATTATATATATATTATATCTCAATACGTTTTAATGTTGGTATACATATATGATTGGTACATCATTTATTGATAGTTATTTTTCAACATAATTAAGATAATTGGAAAAGTTTATATTTTATTATAGTTTGTCTTTTTTCTATTGGATAAAAATGTATTTTTAAATTTTAAATACATTGCAATAATGCAATTTATAATATATAAACAGGTACAAAATTCTAATTTGTATGCATGTATAAGACGTTATCAATTAAATTATTACCCTATCTATATTCTAAAATAGTAAAATCGTATAACCAAGGCGGATATATATACCTAACCTACATATCCACCTTGCGTGTAACCACTATAGATAATTATATTATTATCTATGGTGACCACTAATCACAGAATTCTGTATTTTACACAGATATATAATACAATATATATTATTAATATTATTATTTTTTGTTGTATTATATATCTGTGGTATTTTATTATGACAGTATCACAGAATATGACGTTATTCTATGGTAAAATTATATTGTTATCAACATTGTAATAGTGTGTTATCACTTGATCAATGTTCATTCAATTCTCAAAAGTCAAATGTCAAATGAGAGCAAGTTGTATTGAATATTTTTAATATTAACTTATAGACCTCTAACCTTATACGTTATGCAAAGCTAAATAAGCAATAACAAAAAACATAATATTGTGTTAAGTATGGTTTAATTTTTCTTAAATCACAATATTTTCAGTTCAGATGCGCTAAGCGTTATTCCACGTCGGCTCGGCGGTAGTGCAATGTGTGCACTGTATACACATACAGTACGAGAATTTGTCAAAAGAGTCAAAGTCTACGTAAATTTCTTTTCGTATTATTTTAACATTCAAATTTACTTTTTTACTTAAAATACATATTTAATGCTACCCAAGTGCGGTGAGCTCATATTTTATTTCCAAGAGCACGTGGTACCTATAAAATACTCGAATTCCAATACCTAACCCAAACGTCGTCGTCATTTCACCGCGCCCAGGTCGTAGAATAATAATAATTAATACATAGGTACCTACGTAATTGAAATAGACATACATTTCAGTTTAATTTACAGAAATACAAGTCATAAGTCATAAGCAGGGCTCATAAGTTCATGCCCTAAAAAATGCCTAAATAAGCATGCATTTATGCACTCGAAATTGGAAAAATATGCATTGAAATATGCCTTAAAAAGTTAAAAAAAATGCATTTATATACACTAAATATCTAAAATTATGCACTTAAAAAAATCATAAACAATTTTTGAAAATTTCTATTTTTAATTTTATCTAAGTACTTATATTATTTTTAGACTGAAACACTGATAAATTGAATGAAGTAATTACTACTATAAAGTTATTTAATTTTAATCATTTAATGTTGCAACGAATTCCACAACATTTTATATTAATATTTTTTTTTTTTTTTATTAGGGTTAAAGGCTTCGACAACTTAGGTCATTAGCCTGTGGAACTGTTGTAAGGGAGGATACAGTAGGTTTAACAAGTGTGTGTATGTGTGGCAAGGTTTTAACCACTATAACACCCGGATGGTCACCCATCCGGGAGCTAGTAGTTGCGGGCGTTGCTTACTCCCAGTCACGGAACGTAACTGGTAGCAACCAACGCGCCATGCCAAGCCACTTAGCCACTATATTAATATTATAGGTAATGAAAAAATTATAAACGATCGCGTTTTTTTTTCTTCAAATGTTGATTCTTTCAAGCAATGTTCTTTCGGCGAAGATAAAATAATATCTAAATGAGCTTAATTTTGAAAATGTCGCACTGTATATTCTATTTGACGCGTCCAAAGACGATTTTTTATTCGATCGTTAACCTGTCTATTTAATATTAAAAAACAATTTAGTTATTTTGTTTGATTTTATAATAGATTTAAGTATATTATAATACGTATTTACAGCAATTTATTTTATGTATACATTTATTTAAAATGGTTTAAGACCTTTATTAAATTACTATGTTATTAGTTTACTATAAAAAAGGTCTAATTCTTTTTTTAATACTTAAAAAAACTGTATTTATAATATTATTTTATGTTGTATATTGAATATGTGCATTACATCTATTATAATTTATAAATAATATATTGTTAATTCATAAATTATTTAATTGAATCGTATTAAGAAAATAAGTGTTTTTGTGTTTACATGCTATTAAAATATTTCCTAACTGAATAGTTTTGTTTAATGTGTTCATGTTACGGAATTTATTATACAAAAAATGTAGTTAATTCTTAAGAATTTTAACAAATGAAATAATTTTATGTTCATACTTATTTACTTATACTTTCACAGAAAAATCTAGGAAAGATCTAGGAAAAAATATTAAAGACTGAGCTGTATATCATAATCTTTATGACATCTTACTTTTTATATTAAATCAAAGATGTGTATTTAAGTACCTAATTTAGTACCCAAATGTTGAGTATGTCTCACGAGTTACAAATCATATGTATACAACATTGTTTCATTGAATTAAGTTCTGAGACAATTTCTGACATACTTCTAAAAGTGTAGTTTAGCATGTAGGTAACAGTCAATAGGCTCAGTATAAGCTATTAAGTCATTAGACATTAGTTATGCTTATGATAACTAAATTTTAGTGTATTATTTAGTCTGGGTAACTATAAATTTGACAATGGTGTGACAGAGTGCAAAACCTTGTGAATAATATATCAGTTATTATTTTTTAATTGAGGTCGATGATATTCGTCTTAACTTGCATACCTAAATAATATACATTTTATTTAATAAATAACAATGTTTTTGTAATAAATTACTTCAATCTAAATTGGTTATTGCAGGCATGAAAAAAATACAATTGTCAATGTAGTCTCATAACTTATATAAGTTTTAAGTGTTCATTATATTTATTATAATAATAAATTGCATTTGATTATAATTTTTTTTGGCTTCGGCCTACTATGTTAATAAAAAAAACCACATATGTGCCACAGAATATTATAGAGAGAATATTTTTAATAAGCGCAGTGTTCAATTGATTTGTTTTATAATAGTCACAACTCTAAGTGAAACTTTAAAACTAAAATAGTGTAAAAACGAATATAATATAACTCCAAACTTACTGATCTACTTTGTTTCGTATCTACTAACAGTAGAGATCAGTAAATTAATTAAAACTATACGATTAATAAAAATAATGAAAAAAAAAATGTTTTTCATTTTTTACACAAAGACGTAAATGCCAGACGAATTGTGAAAAAGTAAAATATCTCCAAGAAACTTAATACCGAACATCCAAGAAACAGACCTGCAGTGCCTCCAATCGAAACTAAAACGTGTATATAAGGTATATTTAATATTATGACATGTTTATTAAAAAATATATAAAATATTGAATTGATTATTTTTTAAATTTTTGATCACTCACCTAAAACATCAGTGAAACCAAATAAAACGTTTCTTTTCAAACGCATACGAGGATATTTGATAAGTCCCCACTTTAAATTAGTTCCTAGGAACCTGCAAAAAAAAATCATAATTACCGTGTTAAATAATTGCTTAATAGGTGAAATTATTAGTACCTAATTATATGCCAACTACTGCCAAAAAATAACAATACATATTATTTGTTTTACATTAACAGTTAAATATTTAAATTAATTTTGGGTATTTAGTTGGTAATTAGATTACCATTGAATTGTGTTGTCTCCTTCTACGATATAATTAACATCATCACAAGGTGGGTAACAACCACAGTTTACTTTTTTATCAACCCCTGTCGTATTCCGGAGTTTTATTAGAAACTCTAAAAAAAATCAGTTATAAATATTATTTTCATCGTAATTATACGTAAAACTAATATAATTTACCTTTATGTTGATCCAAACAATGCATCCCTTCGACATCACATATTTTATATTTTTCTGAAATTAAATATCAAAATGATTGTATAATGGTCGCATCATGCTATTTTGATATTTAATGTTAAATGTGAAAGATCAATGATTATAATTGGGCTTTTTTATATCTCGAAAATATTAATTAGTAGTTCATAGGAAGGTGTATGTATATAAAGTAATATAATAAGTAATTTGGACTAGGAAACCGAATAAACTATACCCATACAAATATTTATTTTATTTGGATAACATGGTGGTTTCAGCTTTCAGGTGGAGGTGTGGGGGAAAGCGTTGAAGAGGCTATGGGGGTTAAACTGTTAAAGTACTAAATTCAGCCCACCCCGTTTAAAGTTTTTCAAAACCTCTACTCAATGCGATTGATTGTGTTAATGTATTAGATACCGTATATTTTATTTTATGTAAAACAAGTAACGACTGCAAAGTCACTCACTAAGCGGTTTGTAAAAGTACGGAACACATCCGCATAGTTTTCTCGCTTGGTCCATTCGACATTTGTTCCTGCATAAATTGTACGTATAAATCGGACTTATGTCCAACTCGCTCTCTTCTAAGAACCGACAGCCCCTCTGCTTGGGTGAGAGGTATTTGATTTCTGGATCGCTGAATATGCTTAGCGCAGTCACGTCCAGCGTTTTATAGAAATTTTCCGGTGACGGGAAAATGCGGCACGCCACGTCAGGCACTTCATAAGGAGAGTGCACAAATCCCTAACATAATAATATAATACCATATAATATAATATCATATTGTCAACTATTATAATTGTATTACTATACAGTCATTTCAACGGCAAAAAAAATATAAATAAAAACTTTACCATGTAACCGAAATTCATGGACGTTATCTGAACAAAAATATCACCGTCCAATGGGGTGCCCGACATGATTTCTATTTTCGGGAACTCGCTGATGTTGCGTTTTATCCAATATCTGCAAACGAAAAATTGGTTCTCAAAAGCTCGAGATTTTCATAATTGTAGTCCCGCTCATGGAGACTGATTTTATACTTGTAATCGTTGTAGGGCGCAATGTATCCGTTGTACGAATAACATAATCCCAACTCGGTTACACTGGGCACCAATTCGATCGACGAAAATATGTCTACGTGACTATTGCTGATTGTGTACGATGCAGCCCCACTCAGTGACATAACGTAATTCAGGTACTCATTCGGTGGTATCCGATTGTATGCGGGAACTTCATTAAACGTACCATAAGTGGCGTTTGCCAAAAACACTAGAAACGTCCGTAAATCTTCTTTTTCCTCGTCTGTGTAATTCGAAAATCTAAAACGTTATCTAATGAGTATATTATTTTATCATTTTTTTTTTATTATGCGAACAGCTTGAAAATTATAAGACAAACGAAAAGATATAGTTGTCATCGTGCTTGTTAAATTAAATTATCATATTTCAATATTTGTACTGAATATTGATTATTATTTGTCTTAATTAATTCAATTTTGTGAAATCCTATATAATATGTGCTCATGCGCGTGTTAATTATAGTAAAGTTATTCTATTAATCTGATTTATTTTAATGTCAATTATAGGAAGAGAATATTTGTATTGGTGTTTATTTGTTAATAGTAATGATGACTACATTAATTATTTTTTACATACCTAATATTATACCATTATACTGCATTGATTTGATTCGTATTAAATCACTAGGTAATATAAGTAATGATGGATAATATTTAAGACAAAATTATTTGTGATTTCGCTGTTTATATGAGGGTGAAAAAATACCATTTGTTCAATATCCACTTTTTTTGTACATTTATTGAATTAATTTGAACTATTAATGATGACATATTTGATATTATCCAATATTAGTTAAATACCTGGTTTTAATATCAAGTACTGCGTAAAGGCAATTATATGAGCCCTTAATAATTCACTTAAACTGTTCATGTAAAAAAAATTTAATACTCTTAAATAAATTATGGAAAATCGCTAAAAAAATAAAATAAATTTTATATTATACTTTTTCTTTAAATTATATTAAATGACATTCATGTTTACATTAGTTTTACACGTTTTAATTTAGGCGTTTGATTTTATTATAAGATTCGTATTTTCGATCCAACCTTACTTTTTTTGTACAAGTTCATCGAAAAGTTGATCATCAATTTTGTTTGTAGGACATAAAGTGACTGCTGGAAGTGCAGTGGCCCATTCCTTGTACTCTCTGTCCATGGATATCACAGTTGGATTTTCTTGATAACGAGCCCAAGTGGACGAACCTAATATTGTTGAACCGTAGACACTCAAACAGATAGCAATTACCCAAATAAATCTGTTATATAAAATAGTAACACTATAGTAAATTATCAGCGGTATTATAGTATTTTGTGTTGAATTGATATTTATCGTAATAAAATAAACCAATCGGCAATAAATGTATCAACGTTTTAAATATTAATAGAAAAACGTGTTTAGAATATGATTCAAAATGTTAAAAACTTTAATAGAAAACTATTTTTAAAGTTTCATTTGTGTTAGTCTATAGTAATAGAATTATACAATAAATATATATAAAGCCTAATCTCTAATGTATAAACAATTTACAATTCTAAACATTTTATAACTCGATTAAAATTGTAATATAAAAACCTGTGGTATTCAAGTTAGATATTCATATTAGATTCTGAGCGAAGCAAAGAATGTTTCGATTTTACAATGACAATTTTTTTGTATCTATTATCACCTTTTGGTGCCATGAAAATGGTTCGGTTTTCTTTATCAGCATCTTTTATTGTAGAAAAGTGAATTTAGTTGTTACTTTGGGGAGTCAAAAGTAAAAAATTCCCAATACTTTTCAAAAGCGTCGGGGAAAAAAATTAAGGTAAAACAGGATTTTACGCAGAACTGGTTTTTGACAAAATTGATTTTGTTTTTTGATGTAACAGTAACACAAGAGTAATAAGACTAATAACTATAGATTCATGACATTTTTATTGAATAAATAAATATTATACCATTTTCTATACACTTTACAATTTTGTATATATTGTAGTAATGCAAGAATAGGCTGCGCACACAATATGTATATATTTATCTCTTTTCATTTACATGTGATTTACTATATGTACATATTGTGCACGCACTCTAGATTACTACCTTCTTATATACGTACAGGTATACACACACAAATGTATATACACATGCATACATATAAGGACTTGATTATGTATTAAACCAACTTACCCTACTTTGACTGAATGCTTACCAGGTACTTGATGGATGAAAGAAGGAGAAATAGGTTTAATATTAATTTACTTATAATTTGATATCAATTGACAACACAACTATTATATTAGAACTATTTAATAAAACACACTTAATATTAGAGATATACAAATATTACAAACAATATATATTGTATGGCTCACCACGTATGTCTGTCCCCGAGGGTGTACGCAGGGAGAGTGATGTTGTGTGGATCGAGGCGATGGTCGATGGGTATCGTCCGAGTACAGATGGGAGACATTTATGTATGAAGGACATAATAATAAATGACCACAGATGTTTATTATAATATAAGCATCTGTGTGACTGTGTTTTATATAATATTATAATATATATTATGTAGAGGAACATGATGATAATACTCTTCTTGTATTATTCAGCTATGAAGAGTGGCTATCATTACAATATTTTCACTTTTTTTGGGCATTTTATAGGATTAAGAATTTTTTTATTTAATTATTTTTGTTATTGTCAATCAACAATTTTTTACTTAGTCAAAAAAATAAATAATTTAATACAAATTTCTTCATAATTTGTCGATAGTTAAAATTAAAAAAAAAATTGAACATAGATCCACAATAGTTTTTTATAACCTTAGACAGGTTGAAATTTCAACAAAATACGTCAAAATCATAAAAATATGAAATTTTTTTGATTTAGAAATCCAAAAAAAAGGTTCTATTTAGACTCAAGATTTGAAAATTTAACCCAAGTTTTCCCATACGTTATTCTACCTTTCACAAAAAAAAAGTTTACCGGAATGTTTTATGAGCATTTGACATTATATATTGGATATTTAACTTGAACAATTTTCATATTTTGTGGTAGTTTGAAAATAATTTACCTCCAGATACTTGAATTTTTAACTAAATGTTAAAAATATCATTTTCTACATACCATATTTTTTTTAAATTTAGATTTTTTGAGCTACCTAATTACAATTTACAAGCATAAGAAATTTTAGGTTTTTTTTAGTTTTTTTTCTTTAAATATCGATCAATATTTTTTTTTTGGGCCAAAAAACTTTATGAGCAATGATATCAAAAAATATACTTAGTAATCTAGGCTGATAGACCGTCTTCGCTCAGAATCGTTTTTCTTGTGTCATGATTTATCATTGAATTCAAATTTAACAAATCAATTACAGTAACCCACTCGACACCTATTGTATACAGCAGAGTGGGTACCCACTTTCCCACCTTTTTGAAAATTAGTTCCATGTTTAATATACCCAATTTAGTGATTATTATAATATACAAAATATATTTCAATGTAATAATTAGATAAAAATATTCTATAATTCTATCTATATCAATTTGCAAATAATATTCTTTTTTATGTAAATTGTAGGTATTTTATAAAATAATTATTAAGCCTGTTTAAGGCTTGTAGATACAAGTCTTGTAGGTAGTTATGTCTTTATTTTGTGACTAGAAACTGTGTTCGCAAGTTTCTCAGCTAATTGACTAAACCTAGCTACTTTTTACAAGTTTCAATAAAATAAGGTAATTTTTTGAATATATTTATAGCAATAAAAACACAGGTCAATATCTATTTTAAACCCAGACCAGATTTTGTGCAAAAATGAAATGGTTAAAAATAAGCACAGATAATAATTGTGCTTAAACATTTCCAACACAATATATGAGAATATTATGGAATCGTTAATTGTAAACAAATAAATATGTATTACACATGTAAATAATGTATAGACCACATACTTTTCGGTGTAATGCCTTCTTTTGTCAGTCAAGTGGTTAAGGCCATGTATGTTGGAAGATGAAAAAAATAAATTAATGAAATTGAATACATTTGTTTTAAATTTTATCAGTATTCGGTCCTTGTCTTTTTTCACGTCTGAATTATCAAACTTAAACAAAACATTGCGTTTCTGAGGATTCAACTCGTTCCAATACATTGTACAAAAATTTGATAATCTCCGACAACAACTAGAATAAACGTGTTCACTAAATCCGGGAAATCGAAATAATAACAATTCACAGTCTGCTGTAAATTAGAGAAGAGATGGGTAGCAGGTTTGCCATATTTTTATGTTTGGTTAATAACCGTGGAGTGATTTTTGGTTTGAATAATTTATTCGATATTGTAATAACTATAACATTACACGGGAGAGATTAGAATTCAAGCCATATTATCACGAAAAATAGTTTATTCATTATTTATTATTTTGATTGCTGTGTTGTCGTGCACGCAAGCTTTTCGTACAGTCACCATAACTTTTAAAATTGTTCGTAAATATTTTTATAGATTAAATATTTAAATATTCAATTGACAATTATATTCAACGCCGTATGAACTTTATTGATTTTACAGTTTTCCACACTAAAAAAAAATCGGTTCAAGGTCGGTGTCCCTATTAATAGTTATTATACGTCATGTACCTTGGTCCTTGGTAATCAATTCATCATACAAAGTAAGCTCACCACGTCATCAATTTAAAAATAAACAACAAATATAAAATATCGTAAAACAATTATTATAAGTATGTTTTTTTGAAATTTTCGTTTTAAATTCTCCTCAGTTTTTGAATATTTAGTAATTACTGTATAATTAATGTTTTTGGTGACAAAACTTTCAGTGCCTACCTTGGATTAAATTTTATATTTTTTAGTTTTTGTGATTTAAATTTATGAGTACATGATAAACTGGTGTACATACGTTATAAATTAATAAATTAATAAATTAAAAAAAATAATTAAAACATAGGTACATCCTAATCCTGAACAACACTATTATTAGAGCCGATAGAACACTTAAATAAATAAACAAAATGCTACAAAAACTTTGAAATATTTGAAAACATTGATAATTTTTATTAAAACAAATTTATTATTATAGTTATTAGTTATTACTACAATTAAATACAAGGTGATCAATATTTAAGTGTCTACGGTCTACACTCATTATTTACAAAAGTTCCAATTTTTTTTTTTACATCATTTAATGTAATTTCATATATAATTTTTGCATACATTTTTAATTTCATATACCATAGCAGAATATTATTTGGGGTATTTCAATCTGAAAAAATTAAATTTCGGACAAGCTGTTTATTAATCACTATGACACTATTCATATGATATTTGAATGTCACATATACAACTTAACTATTTTTAGACTTCTCATCGGTCAACAAACATTAAGCACCTACTGGAAATTATTTGAAATGCTACCCAAAAAAATTAAATAAAAATTAAAAATGGATGATGGTTTATCGGTTATCCGAAATTAATACACTCAAGAACTACTGGACCGTTTTCAAAAATGTTATATCAATATATTCCATAACAATTGGAGGGTGTTTGTAGTTATTTTTTTTAATCCCTATAGGTGCCTAAAGAAAATTAGGTATTGGACACGTACATTTTTTTTAGCTCACGAAAAACGAATATATTTTTTGTTTATTTATTGGGTTGCCATTGGTTACATATAATATTACTATTATATAATTAGTAGAAATATAGAATTTACATTTTTTTACTTTAAATTCAAAGTTCTCGGACAAAATTTAATCAATCTACCGGCTACCAGCTACTGTAATACTAATAAAATAAGTTACTTTAATAGCAATATTAAAGACATATCATGATGAAATATACTTGATATAGGCGCTGTATTCTGTATTTATAGCTATACATATAAATACCGGCTTTGCTCAGAATCGTTTTTTATACACACTTTTTGTTGAATGAATAATTAATATAAAAATAATAATATGTATAAATAGTAATAATATGTACAATATCTAATAATATACAAAATAATAACAATTAATATTTTCACTAAAAAAACCCATTGGTTTGTTTTGTAATCTAGTATTTAAAAAAAAGCGCGTAATGTCGATCATCAACGGCTTTGCTCGTCATAACGGTAAATAGTGGAGTACTGGCGTAGAAGCCACCTGATAATACAGTTGCGCGCGCATCGGGAGCCTTGACGGCGATGCATGCGTTTTGATGCTGCAATGATTGTCATGAACCGCGGTCACGGTCATCAATTCTTGGTTTGTTTATACGACGCTGACGCTTGGACGCGGACGCTCAGTGCTCACGCCTCACTGCAGCACCGCCCACTGGCTACTGCACCATACTACCAAGTTCTAGACAGTTGAATAGTCTAAGACTCCAAGAATCAAACTCAACGTTTGAAGTATTTTACTATTTTCCGGCAGTCTACACTTCGATCTTCGGCAACCGCGAGCTAAAGCCAAAGCCCCGGAGATGTGTGGTTGTCATTAGATTAAATAATAGTAGGGATGTATGCTTTCTGTCTTTGGATATTGTCAAAATCTAAACTTTAATTATTCAAAACCAGTGTCTACCTAAAGCGAAGATTAGAATAACCGTCCAACTTCTCAATCCCAGACTGCAGCTACTTTAAAAGTAACTGGTAAGTTTTTTGTTTTAAAGGACGCTACCCATGTGTTTGTTGTCTCCGTCTAACAAACGTACGACATATCAACTTTTCATTCACTAGTTTTGTTAAATTGTTCAATTGTTGTTAGTTTTGATATTGAAGTGAATTGACATATCATCACACTTTAAGGTAAGAACATTATCTGTATTCAAGCATCTGCTTTTTAGTTTTTCAATATTTTAATTGTCAAGCAAAATATGGGTACCTATATTATTAAATATTAAAAATGATCATATTATCTCGCTTAAAAATTAAAATATTGAAAAAAGCCAACATTTAAGCACAGATATATTGTTCTTAACTTACAGTTTGATAATCAATCAATTCACTCCAATATCAAAACTAGTGAACAAAAATTTGATATGTTGTACTTTTGTAAGACAAAGATAACAAATGCATGGGTAGTGTCCTCTTAAGATTTATTAGTTTCCTTGTATCAGTGTTAGGTAGTAAGTTAACAAAAGTAACGCGTTCTGTAATTACATTACTTTATTGGTACCTAACGCGTTACGGAATTTCATTAGAATGGTTTCCATGTAATGGACATTTCTTTTGACAAGTAATTTCTATAATATAACATGTTTTTATTACTATTTCAACTTTCAAGTATTGCTAACAAAAAAATAATATTAAACTTACATGTCTATAATTGAATTGGTATACAATTAAATTGAAATATGTATTTAGTTTTAAATCATCACAATTCAATTTTCAATGGTTTCAACAACGTAAATCACAAGATGGTTAATTAAATAAATTATATTTTTAACTAACATTTCTTGAGATACCTTGAACGTTTCCTATAAACAGGTGGGGTATACTAGTACTATTATGTTTTTATACACATGAACACAAATATATTGTAATTGTTAGCTGTTACTGTTACTGTTTTTTTGGGCAATTTTATTTTAATTATTTTTATATTGTATTTCTACTTACATTGCTTGTCGAATGAAGATTGTTAAAATAAATGAAAAACTTAAAGAAAAACATAATATGAACTGTTTTTTTTTTTTGTAATGTTGAGGTAACAGTTATTTTTTAGATTGAAAAGTAAAGTAATTTCATTACAATTTTATTTGAGTAATAACAAATAAAGTAGTTAACTTGATATTTTAATCTTATGTAGGTAATGAGTAAATGTACCTTACTCAACACTGGCCTTTTAAATATAATACTTAGGTTTATGCATTTTATTAGTGATTTGATTGTGAATATTCAATGTATAAAAATATAAAATTTAAATTTGTCATGTACCCAATCTTTGGTTGTCATTACTGTTTTCATCTAAAATCTGAGAATGTCGTATAATGTTTATAAATTTAAACTGATAATAAGTTAGTTGTTCGACTTATTTTGATTAAATTTAATCCAAAACAATAATGATTTCTATAATAATCAGGTTATTATTTTGTTAGAAATTATAAACTTTAAAGGTGATTCTCAGTCCTTACCATTTTACCATATTTTTATCAACCTCATATTCTTAAATTTTGAATATTTAGTTTTTCTAAGATTTTACTAAGCTTACTTTATTTGTAAACCTATATTGCTTACCATCAATCAAATCGTCAAATATAGTATAAAATGGGTTATTTCCGGTAAATTGTACGATTATAAGATTATTTTCTATTGATAATTCAAACTAATAATACCTACACATTATATTTAAATTGTTTATATTTTTGTTATAGCAAATACAAGTCAGTAAAATTATTTTTATTTTACTTCATTGAATCATGGAATGTAATGATGAAAAGGAACCATGCTCTACAAACATACCTAATGAAAAAATCCCAGTTCAGAAAGTAGATTTTAATGATATGGAAGATGTCATAGTAAAAAAAATAGAAAAAAAAGATGTTAATGTTGATGATGAAGATGATGATGTTGATATCGATGAAGAAAATCAAATAATGCCTGCCAATATGTGTTTATTGGCAGAAAATACGTTATGTGATAAAAAAGAAGACGAATGGTTAATTGATGAAGATAGTGATCACTCTATTGAATCAGATTTAGGCATCTCATTATCTTCTAATGAATATAAGGATAAAAATACTAATTCAAAATCTCCTGGGTTAATTACTCAAAAAATAAAAAACTTTACCTTTGGATCTAAAACAAATGAACCTATTTCCAATGCCAAACCAACTAATGAAGAATCAGATTTATCATCTCCAATGATGATCAAACATCTACAGCATTTGACTAACTCTACATTGAACGACTTATATCGCCCACCATCTGCAAACATCATACCAAGTTCATCAAGTTCCACCAGCAAACCCAGTCCATCATGTTCAACCAACTTACCTGATCCATCATGTACAACTAACATACCTGATCCATCATCTGCAACTAGCATACCTGTTCCATTATGTTCAACCAACTTACCGGGTCCATCATCTTCAACCAACTTACCAGGTCCATCATCTTCAACCAATTTACCAGGTCCATCATCTTCAACCAGCATACCAAGTCCATCATCTTCAACCAACTTACTGGGTCCATCATCTTCAACTAACTTACCTGGTCCATCATCTTCAACCAGCATACCTGGTCCATCATCTTCAACCAATTTACCTGGTCCATCATCTTCAACCAACTTACCGGGTCCATCATCTTCAACCAATTTACCAGGTCCATCATCTTCAACCAACTTGCCTGGTCCATCATGTTCAACTAGCTTACCTGGCTCATCTCGTGATTTTTCTGCACATCAAGTAGCTAGTTTTTTTAATGAAAATATTGATCCAAATATGACTAATGAACAACAAGCACGGCTTTTTCAAAGTTTTTACAATTCTATATTTTTGAATGATTGTAATAAACAAGATATTGAGATATCAAATTTAGAAGATTGTGATTTTTCTAAACATTATTTATCAGAAAACACAAGTTTCAAAACTACTGATGAAGAACCAGAAACAGAAAATACTGAATGTTTTGTAGAAGACCCAGATATTGTCAACCCTGATATAATGTACAATATTAATCTTAATGAATATTATAATCAGTTGGATCTTTTAGCTTTAAAAGTTATGAAAACACCTGATGATCCAACAGGATTGGTTGAATACAAGCAATTGCCTCCTATTCCTCAAACTGAAGAGACACATCAGCAATTTACACAAGACGAACGTTTTAGATTTGCAAATGGTATTACCGAATGGGAGTATCAAATTGATCGCGAGGACTGGAATAAAATAATGGTAAAACGAGCTGTAGTATTTACAGCGCATGCTGGATTTAGTATAGCAAACGAAGAAAGCTTATATGTTCTAGCAGATGTAGCTATTGACTACGTAAAAAAATTGGCAGTTATTATGAAAAAACATTTTGATATTCAAGCAGATAGCCCATATCCAGATAGTATTGATCCAATTGATAATAGTCTTCAAGAGGTAAGTGTAATATTTATATAATATTATCTTGTAATCAGGGTTTGGAACTTATAGTACTTAAGAACACAATAATAACCGCTAATATATGCACTGAAAGCAAACTATTGGCTTAAAAATAAAAGTTTCATCACCTAGAATAATTTTGAAATTTCATTATATTAACATTTAACAAATAATTATTTGGTTAATACAAATGTTTATAATATATTTTGTTTGTGTCCATGGATTTTTTTCGTACCTAACTTAGTAACTTTTTCATATTTTTTTGATGTATCAACTTATAATTTAAGTTACTGTATTTTATAGAAATTATAAAATATAATTTAAATAGGTAACTAATTATTTTTAATTTTTACTATACAATTTAACTAATTGGAAAGTTTGACTAATATATAACTTGCCTAGACTTGATTGAAAGTCTTAATGTAGGTAGCCAAATAACCTAAATAACCAACAATACAAATCAAATTTTAATTGAATCAAAAGTTTTCTCGTGACTTTAATTTAAATAATTCATCAGCTTATTTTTTCAAACTTAAATTAATCTATTTAATAACTGATAGGTATAAGGTATTAATATAGAAAAAAAATGTAATTTTCAATTTTAGAAATTAATTAAAGTTTTATGGTCTATTTCAGATAGGTGTAAAAGGTGGTGTAAAAGAGCTGATTCAACATTATGAAAATGATGTTTTTGGTAGACGTAACAAGCTTTTAAAGAAATGTCAACATTTGAAAAAGCTTATTGATCGACAAGTTGTCAATATAATTAAAACTCAAAATGTCACTCCAGAAGATTTGGAAGAAGAATACTCAAGTAATGAATTAGAAGAAAATATTTTATCAAAAGATATGGACACAACAACAGAAGAAGAAAAAACTGAAATTGAGTCAGGAATCGAAGAAGTTATAATTGAAACTCAATATTCTACAGATGATGCTATATTCACAGATACTGAAATCGAGCAGATAAATCCTCTTTATGTTGACAATACAGATACTGAAGTGAAGATGGATACTGGTCCAAAAAATGAAAATATAAAAATCAATACAATGGACATTAAAGATAGAAAAATAAACAATTCAAGAGTTCAAGACGTTGCTAAAATAATGGAATTTAATCTTTTAAAACCGATAGATAGTGTACCTATAGATTTTAACCAATATGGACATTCAGATGGAAAGGAACAATTTACAGCGCCGAAATATTCTTGTGACTCAGAGAGTAATCTTGATCCTCCAAATTCTGAAAAAAATGTAGACCTAGGTTCTCCAAAAAAAGTAATGAAATACTTATACTCGCCATTAGAAGTATCGCCAAGAGAAGAACTACCACTAGTGGAGCCAGATATACCTGTTGAAGATGAAAATGATCTAGGACTTAGTAGAATGGCAGATCAACTAGATGAAGATTACATAAATTATCAGGCTTCACTGACAGACGAAAATGTCCAAACAATTTATATCCATACAATGTCTGATACTGATGAGACAATTTCTTTGAATGATGATAATGCAGATAATACTGTTCAAATTATTCCTGTGGTTAATGACGGGGTTAATGAGAATGATGATTCTGATTCAAATGTTGATTATGATATAGTCTCTGTGCATTCTTTTCTTTAAGACTTAAAATTATGATGGAAAATGTTATTTATCAGGTATCAACTTAACATTAATATTACTTATATAATCATTTATTTTAGACTAGGAAAATATTTTTAAATAAGTAGGATATTAGGCCAATATAGACATTTCTTTTTATTATAGCATATTTTATCCTTTTTTTAATAATATGATAAGTCACATTTTTAAGTACAATATTATCTATTTTACATCTATTACATTCAAATCAAAAATATATCTATCACGTTTTAGTTTCTTCAAAGACTTCATGACAACTTGTTCTGCATTTATTCTACTTCTATCTGGAACAAGTGAAAAAATAAAAATGGAGATCCAGAGTAGGAATTTTTCTTTCTAAAGAAATGTATGCTTATTATTGGATAATCCACTTTGATAACTCGTTCAATATATTGTCGACAAATTTTTTCTTGTTTCATAGTCCCTTTGGTATTTCACCAAAATAAATACGTCAACATCCAGTTGATCCGGTTCTTCTGGTTTATTATACGCTGTTGTTTCACCCGTGGATGGTTGATTATTTTCAGGATAGGGTTCAATTACTCGAGGTTCAGTCTCATTAATAAATTCTTCTTTGTTATTTTCAATGTGTCCAAAGTCTACTGCACTTATACTCTTCCCTGGTTCAACTAGAATTTTTTTACCTCAAGGATTTTTCAACACCATCACCAAGCTAAACATCTTTTTTAAATACTGACAAACAACTTTTGACCATGCTGAATTTGTCAATGCATTGGAATTTACTCCCATTCTCTGTTCTTACTGATACATAGCTAATGACACTTACTCTATGAGATGGTACAATTCCTGTAGCTTTAATATTTGACTCGAGGAATTTAACGGCTTCCAATGGTTCTTTAAACATTTTTTGGAAATAAGGCTTTAAGTAAAACTCCTTTTTTTTCTTCCAATCATCTGAAGTTTTTTACCTGACCCCTTTTAATGGTTGAAAAGTTAGCACAGATGCTTAGAGTTGCATCAACAATTCAAATTTTGTCATTTTGTCCAAAGTGACGCAATTTTACGGTATTAAGATAAATTAAAAAATATAGATATAATTATTAGGGCCCAAAAAATGTATGAAAGATGAAGATAAAAAACAAATTTATTCAATTGAAACAAGTTTAAAAATATATAAATTGTATTAAATAATTTAACTGTACATTGAGCTTGTAAGTTGTAACATTGATTCATTGCATTGCACTTGTATTTTGAGTATTCACTCATCTAAATAATAAGTTATGAACAAAAATAAATTTTAAAACATAAGTACAGTTTTATAATATTTGTTTGTATTACCTGGAGAGTCACAGTTGACTACTTAACAATTATAAATACATTTTCTGGTTAAAATTCCCATTGGTTTTCAGAAAAATATATATTCTTGAATTGAGAGAAACTGTTTTACGTCTATTAAAAAGTTGAAGACGTCAGTGCATTCTTGTAATATACTAAGTTACTACTAAGGTTTTTACACTAGTTTTTTGTTATTGTTGTGGTAACTACAGCAAACATTGTCTTGTTATAACAAATTTTATTGAACTATTCTAAATTGATTATTGACAATAATTAACCAAAAGGTCAATGAGTGGATAACTAAATAGGTAAAAATAATTTTAAATGTGAATATATCTTAAGTTAATTAATAGTGTTAACTTAATCTTATTTTTTTTTTATATAGTTTCAAGTTGTTACTAAACATGTTACACAACATTTTTTTAAATAAATAATATTTTTTCATAATTCTTACTTTTTTGAATGACAACATTCAGTTTTAATTTCATATTTCAAAGCAGAATATTTTTCCAATTATTTTGTTACATTAAAATCAAATTCTGGAAGAGTAGTTTATTATGAGTTATAAGTATTTAAAGTATTGATGAGCGGAGTGGAACGCGGTTACTCCGCAAAATGTTAGTCTACTACTCCGTTCATCTAAACTTGAAATATTTATAACTCATAAACTACTCATCCAAAATTCAATTTGTATGTATCGAAATACAAAGAAAAATATTTTGCTTTGGAACATGAAATCAAAACTGTATGTTATCAAAGTAAAAAAATTAAAAATTTATAAGGATAAAAATATTATTTCTTTAAAAAAAAAAAAAATGTTTTTTTGTAATAATTTGAAAACTATTTGAAGAAAAAAAATTAAATAAAGTCTATTTTCGGTATAATGAGTGTTTTACGTTAGATGAATTACCTTGTATATGCATTATATTTTTGAAAATGCTTAAATATGCATAATAATGAAAAATGTTCTAAGTATGCAAAACTATACAAAATTTAACATATCAACTCATAAAGCTAAGATTCAAATTTATATCTTTTCTATATTCTTTTAAACTAATAATGATGAATATGCAAATGCATATAATTCTGGTCCCTAATTATTATATTAGTAATTTAGTATTGAGTTATGGTTGGAAAAAATATGAGACTACATTGCTACTTACGTAGAATTAAACATGAAGAAAATAATTATTTATATTTTAATCACATAAATTTAATAATTTTTTTATGGTATATTTAAAATGTATCTTTTTGTAATGTGGTTTAGGTTTTACAATATATTATTCACTTATTATTATATATGTTTAGTTTATTAAGATTTTTTGATAAAATAATGGTAAATATAATAATTCATCTATTAAATATTATATCTATAACCATTACAGATTACTCACTTATTATTAAATTATATGGTCTAAACAGGGATTGAAAAACATTTATTTTTCTGTTTTTTGTTAAAATATTACCTAAAATTGTTGTACAACTTCAAGTGTTCAAAAATTTACCTCAATAACAGTTCCTATTATTTTTTTTCAATATATTAATGTGAATAAGAAAAGAATATATTATGTAAATAATTATGATAATTTTAAAATAATAATGATATATTTTAGGAATTATGACTAAAATTCTAATCATAAAGTTGTCTAGAATTTCTAATGTCATTGTTGTTCTTAGGGCTAGTAAAAAATAATTTTATCATTGCGTAACTTTAAATTTTATTCGTCACAGAACATGTGATATATGTTTGTATGGACAGACATGTAATACCTTGAATAATCTGAATTATCCTACCAAAATAATTCTGTTTTCACAACAACATTATTTCAAATAATTCATTTTTTTTTAAATGTTTAAACGTTTTCCACCCCTAGTTTATATTTAATTATTCTGTATTTTATTTTATACTTAACATACAGTTATCATTTTTAATTGAAAGATAATATAAAAATGCAATTTGAAATCCATTTTGAATCGAATTTATTAATTGAAATCCAACACATAAATAAGCAAGTTGTGCTTGAACAACAAATGGTCAGTACTCATTACAGTATGGATGTTTCTTATCTAATAAGTATAATATCATTATACAACAAAGTTATAAAACTGTGAAGACTGAAGATCACGGATCGGATGCTACTACTCTGCTGTAATATAGATATAATTTTGTAAGTGGTGTGCTACGATGTTATGTTAAGTATAATGTCAGGTCGGTGCTACTGTAAATGCTGCAATGAATATGTTGATGACGGTTATAAGAAATACTCCGAGGACTACGTAGTTGTTTAATTTGATGGTATCCGCTTTGGTTATCTCGTTGGATGTGCTGCTACTGATACAAGCTATGCGACCTTTGAATATGAGAAAAGTTCCAACAATCACCTACAACAGGCAGTCAAAAAACAACAACAGAACATTTGAAGTATACAAAATAGTTTCTGTAATGGTAGAAACATTATGCAGCCTGTATTCTATTTTTAACAAATTTTCATTACAGTTTTAGTTATTTTGTTATAATCTAAAATATATTACCAGTTGAAACTTGAAACATTCCACATTTACTTAAATTATCATTTTTTGTTCTAAATTAAATTTTAAGCTATTACAAAAATTTGAAATACTTTATTTTATTATATTGAAAAATATTTGTTTGCTGTTTGGTCATAAGCATAACACTTGAAAATTGAATACCATCAATCGAGGTGATTTGGAACTGCGAGCTGAGCGTGACTGCGTAAGATGAAACAATTTGGGTTTTGTTTAACATATCAAGGTATCTATGAAGATGTTTGGTATAATTTAATTCTACCTCCATTAAATTACATTTATCATTTTTGTGATAATAAATGTTATTTTTAACCATGTGATTTCTTTTATCATTACCTCCAAAAAAAAATGCTTTCAAAAGTGCTTTAGATCTTTGTAATACAGTTAGAATTGACAAAATTTATTTTTGGTGGAACAGAAGAAATAATGACCATAAATACATGAAAATTTCACAAAATATTTAAATAACCAATTTCTATAGACCATACGATTTTCAAAATATTTTGATTTTTTTGAGCTATTAATTATAGACATAATTAATTTTAAGTTTTTTTTATTTTATTTTTATTCTTGTCGATAAAAATGTTTTCAGTTGGTCAAAAAACTTGAAAATGTAATACAATGTGCTTCATAACTTGTACGTGAAAAAAAAAAGTTGAGCGTATGTCTCTAATAGTTTTTTATAAGCGTCTAAAGTTAAAATTTCGACAAAATACGTAAAAATCACGAAATTATGCAGTTTTTTTAATTAGGAAATGCATAAAAATTTTCTATTTAAATCTAAGATTTGAAAATTCAACACAAGATTCTCTTTAAGTTTTTCTACCTTTATAAAAAAGAAAAAGTTTACCGGAAACTCAAACTAAATTTTTATGAGCGTTTGAAATTAGACATTATTATTCACCAGTTTTCTCCGGAAACGATTTTCTTATTTTAATGTAAGTCAAGAAGGAATTATCGTAGATATTTGAAAATTTCCCCAAATGTTCAGATTACCAATTCCTATACAACAAAAAAATAAAAAATATTTTGATAATTTTTAAGCTAATTGTAGGCCTAAGTAATTTTTGGTTTTTTTAAATTCTTTTTCTTTAAATATCGATAAAAAAAATTTCATTGGGTCGAATTTCTTGAAAATGTAATACAAGATTCTTCATAAACTGTTTAAATAGTAGATAAAAAATAACACAAATACATAGGGCCAATTTTTTTTTTATTAACTTCAAATTTTGACCGAAATTCATCATCGAACATTTGCAAATTGTTTTGTAGTTATAAATGTATAAAATGTAGTGTAAAGTTTTTATTACTAAGGATTGAAAATTTAAAACGAGGTTTTACGTAAGTAGTTTAAAGTGTAACCAAAAAATCAAAAAATATATTATAATTATAATTTTTTATAGACATTTTGAGTTAAAATTTGGTCATCAAAATATCGAATATTTGCAAATTGTTTTGTTGTTAAAAACTCATAAAAATGTTTCTATTATTATTTAAGGTTTGAAAATTCAACACTAGGTTCTAAATAAGTTTTTCTTACGACAACCATAAAAAAAATTCGATAGGAAAACAGTTAAAAAAATGTATAAGTGTTTAAAGTTAAAATTCTTACAAAATCAAGAAAGTATACATACTAATTTGTAGTGAAAAATGAATACCTACAAGGTTCCTCATAAGCTATTTTGTAAGTGGTAGTTAAAAAAAAATTGAAGCGTAAATCTCTAATAGCTTTTTATAAGCATCTAAAGTTGAAACTTCGAAAAAAATACGTAAAAACCACGAAGTTTTAGAGTTTATTTTGATTAGTAAATTCGTAAAAAATTTGGATGGCTGGGTAATTACGAATCGTATCAAAAGAGTATAGACTTATAAGTTATACTGAATAAGTTAATAATTGATAAAGGACAAAGTTGGCACAGAAAAATTCAACAGCTTAGTACCGAAAAAAGTATGCAATTTTAAATAATAATAAATAATAAATTACCAATATTTTTAACCATACCAACATTATAACAGTAATGTTGACAGTCCTAAGTCTGATAAATGGGAAGGAAAATATTGGTTGTAAATTTTTTGTATACATTTTAATATTATAATAATACCCGGGACGGAATTTACATCGAAAAGGTACATTGAGACGCGTCTTACGAGTTACGGTCACCCATAATGGCAATATAAATATAATATAAAATATGCTAGGCGACAGACCGTCTCCGCTCATCATCGTTTTTCGTATACAATGATATTGTATCATTGAAATATTGAATTCAAATTTAATACCATCCATTACTACTCAACACCTAAGCGGTTCCCACTTGCCGACACTTTTTTTTATATATTTACTTATCGTGTATTTGGCTACATCTAAAAAAAAAGGGGGCCTATACATGGGGCCTCATAGGGAATTCCCTATTTGAATAGGTAATTTTAATTTGTTATGTACAATTTTAAGTATTAACAGTATTGTTATATTTTTTTATTATCTATTGAATATGTTCTAATATTTATAAATTAAAAACAAGTGATAATTATGTTGTTAAAAAGGTAAAGACGTAAAGTCAACCTTTTTTTTATATTTACTTAGGTATCATATGTATTTGGTTACATTTTTAAAAGAAATATATCGTTACAAGTCAACTGTAATGTTCTTAAATTTAATTTAAGATACATTTTCATAACTGTTACAAGTCAGTAGTCACTCAAAAATTGATGTGACTACTGACTTGTAACACGCATGTTTTATTTATTTTTAAATATAGTGTTTATCAAAAAACCTAATGGAAATGCTTATACTGATCATGGCTTATGCGACAGTATATTTAATTTGTGTAGTCTAGTGGGATTATTTTTAAGCTCAAAATACCGAAAAGAAAATCAAAATCATTTTAACTGTTTCAAGTCACCTCGACTGGTCACCTCAACCCAACATAAAAAATAAAAGATATTCAAAAAAAGGTTAAAAACATTTTTGATTTTTTGCTGTTAGAAATATTATGTCTGGTTACTAATTTATTATTATTAACAGTTTTTATGTCTTATCGTTTTAAATGTGCGCGCAATAAGTAATATTTATGATAATTAAGAGAACAATACATTATTTTTAAAGATAGATTTTAGAACTTAGCTTTGGCTGAAATTTGCCATACAGATATAAACACTACAGGTATAAATACTCTATTTTTGCTCGTTAATATAACATCCAACATCGTAATAAGAATAAAATAACATAGTTGAAAAGTTCCTACTTGTAATATGAGGCTACACGCAATCAACACCAACAGTAGAACGAAATTTGTTGAGTTTTCCCCGCGGAACTCCAATATGTACCGCAGCTGATTAGCGTTGGCTGTGAGCAGCGCGATGTCCATCATGCCCTGTGCCATGTTCTTCTTGGTGTCATACGTAACGTTGCTGACCTTGCTTAACGACCTGGACAACAGACGAGTGGCAGATCGCTTTTTGTTTTCGTCGTGGCCGCCATTGTCCATTTCCAGACTGGGGTCCGCCGCAATAATCGTTTCCGTCATTATTAAGCAAAATCTGGTTTATTACGTCTTACGCGGTGTGATGTATATAATTTAAGCGTATAGTAAAATAATATTGTACATTTGTACACTACATAACTGCACTGCATTATTGTTATTGTTGTTGTTGTCAATGTATATGGGTCACCGATATACTATTACGGTCACACAACTCTGTGAGATAAAAACAGGACGTGTGGGGAACCGCAAAAGATACACCATAGTGTCTGAGAATTAAAAACGACCGATGGCGGTGGCGGTAAGGGCAAATAATAAATTATAATAAATAATTATTCTTTTTATCTCCTTATCGACGACATTGGTATGAATTAAACGATAATGTGATTTATGTATTATATTATTATCCAATTATTTTAGCATAAAAACTAACATAGTAAATTAATATATCTACATACAGTGGCGTAGTCAGGGGGGGCTAAGGGGGCTGCAGCCCCCCCCCAAAAAGTTAAAAATTATTTTATTATTATTTTAGTGGTCTATGATATTCGATCAAAAAGTCTTTTACATATTACTAATTTTAAATTGTCATCTTTATTTTGTTAGTTTTCTATAGCTACGGCCGTGCTAGTAGGTATTTAATGCATATATTACTATATAACATAACACTTAAATCATTGTGCGAAACTAGATGGGTTTTACGTCACGAGGCTATAATGATTTTTAAAGAATTTTTGCAGCCAATAGTTTCTGCTTTAGAGCAAATTGAAAATGATACAAAAAATAAAGAATCAATAAAACGAGCAAATAGTCTTTTGAATAATATCTGCAATTTTAATTTCTTAGTAGCTATCTATGTTTCAAATAAATTATTAAGTTTTACTTACAATTTATCTGAGTATTTACAAACTAAGAATATAGATTTAGTAAACGCATTTGAACGTATTTGTGGTAGACAAAAAAATCGAAATAATGTGCCTTTTAAAGATATTGAAGAATTTTACAGACGCACAATATTTATTCCATACTTATAGTCTATAGATGATTTGCTTTGCTCACTAAAACAACGTTTTTTATCTCATAAAGATACTATAAAGTCATTACAGTATGTATTGCCGTCTTTGGCTGTTGATAACCCATTTTCGTGTTTAAAACCGGCTGTTCAATTTTATGAAGACGATTTACTAGGTTATCAAGATATTATTGAAGCTGAATTTACATTATGGCAGTCTAAGTGGAAAACAGTTTTGCCAAAGTTCAGACCATTCAATGCAATTGAAACCTTAACCAACTGTGACAGCAATATGTTTCCAAACATGTATCAACTCCTAAAGTTAATATCAATACTACCTGTATCGACTGCTACTGCAGAAAGGAGATTTTCTTCTTTGAGAAGACTAAAAACTTACCTTAGAAATTTAACTTCAGAGTCAAGACTTGTCGGACTCGCACTACTATCCATTCATAGAGATATTGACATTTCAGATGATCAAATATTGGACAAATTTGCTAACAGCGGAAAGGCTCGAAGGTTAAAATTGTCACTTTAATTGTTTGTAAATAAATATTGTTAATTTTTTTTATTCATCATATTATATTCATGTTTATTAAATCCGAGTTTGTTTTATTATACTAAATTATGTCCAATTGAAAAGAAAATTGATTACTATTTTTATTGTTTTTTTTTAAATAAATAACACAGGTAAAATAATTTATTGTATATTACTAAACCACCGCTGTGTAAAAAATTGATCAGCCCCCCCCCCGAAAAAAAATCCTGGCTACGCCACTATCTACATATATTATTATTTTTTTGTTGCTGTATCTATGACATTTTATAGTTTTATTTATATGACCGATATTATTGTTAACCCTTCATTTATAAATATATTTAAACTCTAAAGATCGTTCATATGACTTAATAGTTTGGTGGGCGCTTAGGGGATGCTTAAACACACCTAGCTGGTTTGATCTAAAATTTAATTTATTTTAGATACTATAAACGTAGTGATGCTGCATAAATATTGATATTACAATGATATGTGGTTTTTTATTTTTTGTGTCTGTCATCACCTTTTGGGGAAGTAAAAATACTTTGATTTTCTACTTCAGCATCTTTTCAATAAATAATTTTTTTTGTGAAAAAACTTGAAAATCAATGCAAAGTTCCTCATAAGTAATAAGTAGTTATAATATCTGCAATCTATAAAATATTAAAGAAATATAGATACATTTTTTTATAAGTATTTACAGTTCAAATGTTAACAAAATTCATCAAAATCACGAACATTTTCAAAGTAGTTTGTAATTAAAAATGTATAAAATGTATTTCAAAAATTTTTTACTTTTTTTAGATAATTTGATATTTTGATGTCATTTAAAAACAATATTTCTGAAAAAAAAAATATTTTGTACTATTTTTTATCTTAATAATTTTTTAGGTTTTACTTTTTTAATTTACACTATTTATTTTTAATTTAATATTCCGAAACAGAATATTATTTGGAGTATTTCAAACTATAAAGATCAAATTTTCGAAAAGTAGTTCATTAGTTATAACTTTATAAGTTATAAGCATTTGAAATTTAGAAGAGCGGAGTAGTGCACAACATTTTTCTGGGTACTCCCTAACCTCTGTACCACTTTACTCCTCAAAATAACTAAGCTTTAAATGCTTATAACTAAGGCTGGGGGTGTAATGCAAAAAAAACCAAAAATCCCAAAAATGATTCCTCATTGAATTCAAATTTAACATATTAATTTCAATGAACCACTTGACACCTATATTGTACAGGCGTATAGCAGAGCGATACCCACTTCCCACCTTTTTTGTTCGTTTTGCCCGATAATTTTGAAAAGTAGGTACATATAATTTTTACTTTTGACCTTTGACGACTAACAAGATAAAACTTTCTATCAAAAATCATCCTCAAAGTTGAACATTTTAAATGCTCAAAAAGGCGATGACGGTCTCGAAAAAAAAACTAAAACAAAAATACATTATTGTAAAACTAATACATTCATTGCTCTGCTTAGAATCCTAACCAGATATTGTATTAATAAAAAAAAATTATGTTTTCTTGGTAGATACCTACTACTTGGGTGGTAACTGATTCCGGATGCACTCTGAACATAATACAAACGTTATTCCTGGAAGCACTCGGGAAACTCCCATTTAATAACTTTGCTATAATAATATTTTCTTAAATTTAAATATCCATATAAAGTATACGTATCTCTATATATAAAGGAAAGTCTACTTACCAATAATCAACGCAGAGCCGAACCTATTTGAGCTATCGACTTGAAATTTCGAGGATAGATTTTTATAATAATTTCATCGGGCACTAAGAAAGGATTTTTCAAAATTTTGATTTTAAAGGGTTGAAATCAGTAAAAATAATTTTTTCACATTAACAATTATCAAAGCGTTGCCGGTTCAGCTTTAAATTTATAAAAAAAAAACAAATCTTTTGCATGGGTCTTACGCACTTCATAGGGTCCGAAATCCACCGCAGGTGGATTGCCTACCTGATAATTTACTGCTCAAATATTTCCGAGATCCAATTCAGTGGATTACCTTGGTGGTTTGGATGCATGTAAATCACTTGAGGTTAATCTTAACTTAATATTTGCCTCAGGGCTCAGGCAACGCTGGGTGGGACAGAATGAGACGGATCAGACTTTTCTCGATAAAACGAATAAAAATACATAATGACCCAAAATAAATTGAATATTGTTGTAACGATATTACTTAGTATTATAAAATAAAATATATTATTCATATAGACTTGGCATTATTAATTTTTTTTAATGGGCAACGAAGTGCACGGGATCAGCTAGTATATTTATAAAGTAGGTACAATGATTTGATTTAATATGAGCACTAATATTGTGCTAATGTATAAATTATATAGATATATCAAGGGTGAAAAGAAAACCATAATGTTACTTATGTTTAAATAATCTATATTTTTCAAATGTCCAATGATATAAGTATTATTAGGTTTTTTCCTGGGGGTGGGGGCGGGGGGAGAGAAAAGGTGAAAGAGGTACAACTAAATTAGGTTTGTTTTTTCAAATTTGTGTCCGGCGACGAACTAACGTCAAATCCAAAACCTGATATGGTTATATTGATCGTAGTTATTAGGAAAACCATGATGACAGAAACGTCGTTTAAAATCAAACATTTTCGTTGGTCTTTTTCTTTCTTAATGTCCAGCCCTCCAACAACCATGAATATCCCACCAACGAGCACCTATATATAGAACAGAACACATAGTTTACTATATTATATCATAAATCATGTATGTATCTAGTATATATGCAGCAGTAACATCACGATTGACCAATCTATTCAGAGTATAGACAATAGACATACGTATATGTCGTATGTGTACAAGTGAACCTAACGTTTTCTTCAGTATAAATATAGGAAAATCTCCATAAATTTTAAAAATATTTAGCAAGAAAAAAATGAAGAATTGTTATTTCACTAAATGGTATTTCAGGATAATATTTGAATATTATTGTCATGACTTGTGGAATGATTCAATGATACAATTCCGTTTTATTATTTCACTGTTGTATACTTTTATTATAAGTTAAAACTGTTTTGAAAAATAAAAATCCAAATAATATTTTTCCTTAAAAATACCATTTTTTTATTTTGTAATTCTTTTGAAATATCATTCCTCAATACGATTCTATTCTATACAATTAATTTCCTGAAAAATACGTTTCTGTTTGGATATTTCTCGACTTTTATACACGCTCCCAAATTATAATATTATAAGTAATGCATGTGTATAGTTTATTTTTAAATACTAAAACTACACGCGAACCGTCGACGGCAAACACGCATAATATACCTACAACCTACCTACCTATAGTGCGACCCACCCATAATATTCCTTTTTTACGTGGTCTTGTGACTAGACTCCAGTCAGTACCATACAGTCACCTTTTCTTACATTTTTAGTATTTTTTTTTTTTTTATAATAAAACCATTGAGATTTGGGAATACATATTTAATCATGGAATTTAATGTATATCTACTAATGGATACATGTGTAGTACATATAATAATATATAATATATATTGTATTTTTCGTCGATTGACATTTTTTTGTAATCTTTATAAACACAATATTTTTGTCAATTGGAATCTATGGGCGGGACCGACGGCGCGTTGAACGTTGATGCCGGTATGATGCTGGCTAGTCCGGAATCGAAAGCTCCTATTATTATGTTGATCGTGAACACCATAAACGTGCACACAACCGGCACTTGGTTGATGAACAGCGATGACGTCTTGTACTCGATCAAATGGAAACGACAGTCCCGAAGTAGGTTTAGTGATAGAAATATCATTCCCATGAACACCTATAGGACGCGAAGTATTTCAGCAGCAATAAAGTCAGTGATGGTCAAAACGAAATAATATAACATATACATTATACCTACGTGTAGCTACTTAGAATTTATTTTCGATTTTAAAATACTTTCTGTTAAAAATTATGGTAATAATTTGATTTTGCGCGTCTAAGAATCTCAAACATAAAGGTAAATCTTGCATGCTTCTATTATAGGTTTGGCCAGGTCTTATATGTATACCAGGTGATCCATTTAAGGGTCTACAATCATGGTTCCGAAAAGTCTTAACTTTTTTGTTTAATTAGATGTAATATGAAAACAACATTTCTGGAAAAAAAATTATATTTTTTATCGTTATAATTTTTAAATTTTTTTGATATTTTTAATGACATCATACTTTTTTAATTTCATATTCCGAGCTAGAATATTATTCGGAGTAATTCAATCTAAAAAGATCAAATTTCGGACAAGTAGTTCGATAGTTATAACTTTGTAAGTATTTAAAGTTTTGATTGGCGAGTTAGTGGACAACATATTTTGGGGGGTACTCCTGTACCACTACTCTGCTCATCTAAACTTTATATGCTTATTAAGACAATTAAGTTATATAACTAATGAACTATTTGTCCTGCAAAATTTAATCTTTATTCCTTGATTGAATTAGGTTCTCCAAATGATATTCTACCTAGGAATATGAAATTAAAAATGTATGGTGTCATTAAAAAAATCTAAAAACTTAAAAATTATAACTATAAAAATAGAAAGAAAAAAAAATATTTTGAAATTCCATCGAATTGTGCAAAAAAAAATATTTTTAAAAAAGTATAAACTTTTTGAAATCTTCAGTTTAGACGCTTAAATGGATCACCCTGTATAAACACTTATATAATATATCGTATACTAGTATTACCAATATAAGTGCGCCTACTCACTTGTAAAAATATAGACGTAGCTATGAGTACCAACAGAGGCTTGTAGAACTCGTGTTTCTCGCCCACTTGGAGGATGTATTTCAGTTGATTTGCGTTGGCCGTCAATAGAGCGATGTCCAACATCCCCTGAGCAATGGTCTTTTTGGTCGCATACCTGTTGACGTCTAACGGCTTGGCCTTAAAAAAATGAAATTCATATTTAATTCATTTTAATTCATAGTTGTATAGCTTTTTTTTTGTACCTAGTATTGATGTATAATATATATATTTTACACTATAACGATTCAAGACGTAATATTTGAGACTCTAAAAACCTCCAACTTTAACTACCCAAGGAATAGCTTATCTAAATATGTTATCCTCCACCCACTTCTCAAAACCGATAAATATTATTATCGACTACTTATGAAAGTTTAAGCATTTGCAATATAGGTGTTTTGTTGAGACAAAACAGGGGAGAATGGGAGATATCACATTATTAGTGCATTTTCAGTATAATATATTATTTAAAAATTGTTTGTGCAGTCTATTTCACTTATTTTGCATGTTACATGATGAGTTGTAGCCAGCCTGTAGGTACTAATCACTAGGTACAAATATGTCCCACATTTAAAGAAATTAGAGTGTGTACAATTGTACATATATAAACATTATATGTGATTATACATCTTATGCATGTATATTTAATGGCTTGATTCTTGCTTATTGCTTTACTTACAATTACAATAAGTAGTAATATATTTATGTACCTACTTATACAATAATATCATAAATCAAAAATCTGTCCATATTTATTGCTGGTACCTATACCTATTCAAATCAAAAACAATTGTTCTTATTGACCTTTCCGAGCATACAGTTAAAACACGGTGCAACTCATTATGGCACTAATTAATTATTGACATTTTTGAATAATTTTTCTCTTATAATATTATATAGAAAAGGGGAGAGGGTACTAAAATATATTTTTTTTTTAATGGTTTTTAAATGACGTATAATCTGAGAACATTTTAGGGGAGGGGTCCTCCTTTAATTCTTAAACCACTAATATGGTGTGGAAAGTTTTCATTGACATTATAATAGTCAGCTGCTCACCCACACACACATTAAGTAATCGATATATTTATTGAAATTCAAAGTGTAAATTATCTAAAAATTAATTCGATAAAAAATAAAATAAGCAAATTAAAAGGTAAGAGACAATACATAAGGAGGTAAACTTATCAACTTACTATTTGAAAAGAATAAGAAAATAGAACTATTGATCTCTTAACTTATGCAACAAAATCGCCGGACTTGAATGTCACCATTCAAAATTACTAATTATTTGTTCAATATATTTCTCAATAGGTGTATAATATCAATACAAGTATGTATATAATAATTAAATCGATTTTAACGAGTTTGGAAAAATTATTTTCAAACACACACACTTATTTTTAATTACGCCTGTTTGTGACACATAGTCCTAATAGCGGCCAAGCCTATATTAAAGTGTGAAGGAATAGCTAGGAAGTGCTATATTGTGTTAAACGAATTGTGAGTAGGTAAAGTACCTATGTGCGCAGACGAGTTTTACCTACCCTTATTATTTGAATCTAAAAATCTGTGTGCGCAAACGAGTTGTACGCGGCACTTGTACCCAAATAAGTTGTTAACTATAGTAAATACCTACCTACTTACATTGTTGAGATGTGATATGTACGAGAAAACTAAAAAATCGTTTATAAATGTACGCAAATGTAAAACAAAAAATCTCGAAACCATGACTTGAGCTATAGCCCTATAGGTATAATTATACTGTTTATTACTTGTAATGGAGACTGTGGTTATATTATAGGTACTGTTATTAAATAGCTACTTATGTTATACAACAATTTCGTTCTAGTAATAGGTAGGTTCAAAAACTCAAAGAATACCGTATAATAATAGAGACTATAATATATTATAACACTATAATACCTACATGTTTTGAAAGTCACCTTGTAGTAGGTAACGAAAATTATTATAAAGACAAATGTAATACTAAAAATGTTTATTGTTTATCAATTATCATCGATATATAAATTATAAATAAATATATATTTATTAAGTCATAAACTTATAAATTATAATATTTTATATTTTAAAGATTTCAGTATTTGTAGAGACTATAGAATGTGAGTATCTAGGTACCTATTTATTGTTTAAGCTGTTTATTCATACAGCTATATTCAACCCTCTAATAGTTTAATTAATCGGAAATATTTGAGATTGCATTCATAAAAATGATCTTAAATAATGTTTAGCCGTGAGCCATCTGGGTAAAATATAAACATTTATAATGGATTTATATTTTATAATTTTAATGAGCTCTAGTCACAAATTTGACATGATATTATATTACCTAGTTATAGTATGTATATTGTATATTGTATATAGGTACTGTGTATCCGTTTAGACATTTTAAAACATAGCCCATTTTACTATTATATGCTATATAAATAAATTTAACTTGTGTCAATTTAGTAAAATATTTTATGTTTAATTAATTAAATAATTGGTAAACAAATGAAAGAAGTGATTATTAATTTGAAATCACTCGTAAGTCATAGCCCACAATTTATAAATTATTTTATGATTATTATAATATCAACCTGTTAGTGTTAAAAAAAAAATGTAAATACCTACTTATTATAAGCTATATAAGTAGGTTGTTAAAAACAAAATATTCCTCAGTTGAAACCACTATTTTTTAGTTCAAATAATAATACTTTAGTATAAGTAACTAATTATTATTATTATTACTAATAAGTTTAATATTTAATAATATAAGCACATAATAAATTGTACTTAATAATTAAAAAATAAGCTTTATGCTTTTCTGAAAAGTTTTCTTAACTAGAATTATACATGGTTATCGTATTCATATCTTATACAGCAAACTTATATACTCCTAAGGTCATCGACCAAAATAAAAAAAATCTTTTATTTTCTCGTTTTTGTTTTTATTGTAACTATATATTATAAGAATAGGCTTACAAAAATTGATGTAATATTATACATAGGTAGGATTACAATTCCACATACAAAGTCATGTCCCTCGACTTACGAGTGACATGACTTATAATGGGGTATGGTTGATCAATGATCATATTATACAGCCATACAGGCCTGAGGGGTGGCCGTCGCGTAGGAACCAAACCAATTCAAACAAACACAAGTATAGAGAGTAAGTTACTCTATATACATTTGTCTATGTGACGAATATTGTATAAAGTGTAAACAAAGACTAGTGATTGTATCCTACTGTCCTTCAATTCAATTGTTACACATTGTTTATGGTTAAAGTCACGGACGATTTAAAGCATCTTCCGATTAATAGGTATAGGCAGAAAATAAATCAATACCTACCTATTATAGTTTCAATAACCTTAATATAATATTATTTCGTGTATAACCATGGTCTACGCGTATAGCATAATATAACATTCTATTATTTCCGTATTTTAATTGTATTAATTAGGTATCAGGCATATAATATAATTAATTTAGCAAGCTATTATTGTAGGTATTTTTAATTTTTACGTTTTTCTAAATCTTGTAAGTATATAAACGTTTTTTTTTTGAGCATACTGGTTCATGGCCAGGAGTAGTGGTGGATTAATTATAATCAAATTTTTAATTTTATAAATTAAGTAATTTTTTTGACGTGATGATTCGGTTCCATGTCAAAATGTCATTAGTTATGATTTACTCATTTTTATATCTTACTGTTACTTTTATCAAATTACGTAAATATGTAATATAAATTGCTTTTGTATAAAATAACACAATATTAAAACTGAGTCGTAAATAAAATAACTAAATGGCTATTGAATATAATTTACAAATTAGGTGTCTATACCATGAAGTAAAGAATTTAAAATATAGGTACACATTACCAACATATTTTATAAAATTAAATAAAAGCAATGGTGTATGGAACTGCAGTTAGGTACAAATAAATATATATGATTTGAAGGACAAGGTGAGTTTAAAATTAAAAATATGAGTTTGAAACCACTGTGAAAAAATTGAATCCCGAACAATTAATATTTACTATCAAAATTCTGTCTTAACGACTTAACGCTAAACGTGTTCTCGTGTAGTCGTGTCTACTTAAAAGATAAATTACGAAATTACGAACACACAAATCAACACAATGTTTTTTTCCAATTTATGATTATAATGAATAATGACGTACCTATATTTAATTTCAGGACATTACTTTTTTAGTTTTGTTATAGTATATTTAATCAATTATAATCATAATAAATATAATACATATATGATATATCGTATAAGTATAATATAACAACTTACTAGTTGGTAACTCGCTGAAGCAGTTCGTCAAAATCGTTCTCATAATGGCGGGAAATGACACGAAAACGATACACGGAGAATAATAATTATTATATAGTTATATCGATGATCAAATGATGTTCTCAGGTAATTTATGTAAACAAAATTAACGAATCAAAATAGAGAATAATTATTGTATTAATAATATCAAACATGTGAAATGCATCGTATTGTAATAGACACTTAAATTTATAAGCTAGAAAAGTATTTTATTGTACAGGTAACATTTCAAAAAAAAAAACAGTTGTAAAATTACCAACGTATGCTTTCTTTATATACAGAGAAACATCAATAATTAATTATAATTTAATCTATATAGTATTTCCATTTCCTAAAGACAAACTAGCACCAGGCTAAATTGAGTTGATTTGGCTCGGGGACGGATGGTTTGCCAGCCTATAAATCTGGCAGTGCAGCACTACAGCGTATACATTATATACACGACTACATGAACCCTGAATAGTATAATATTAGTAAGTGAGAAGAAGTATACTTAAGAAGTAAGGGCTAAGATAGTAAGCAGTAACTACTAACTAGTGTCTATATAGTAAAGTATATTATATTATTATATTATATTATAACCTACTTATCACGCTATCCTATAATATTATATATCATATTAAAAAATATATTTATACGTGACGTCAATGGTAGGTATAGCCGTATAGGTAATGTGTATGTCACTTAAAAACTTAAAAACTTCAATCGTGTAAATCAATAATTATATGTGATGTGCTTACCGTCGTAAAGTTCAAGTCACCGACTGACATTGTATTATATTATAATATAGGTATACTGGCGCGGTGAAGGAGTATTATAATATAATTATGTATTTAATGATCGATCTCGATAAGATGTGCACCGCCTTTAATGTACACGTCATATGCCTCAGCCGGTGTAGTTTAATACAATATTATTATATTATGCCTGCAGATGATAATAAATAATAATTAATATGTATGTGCAAGCAAATGGCTGTGTCGTAGGTACGGAGGAACGACGCGCGTGCACGCTTTTCGACGGAAGACTGTTGCGCCCCGAATCCGAAATGTGCACCAACGAACCGATCTAAACCATTATAATAATATTATTATTATACTGTAGGTAGGAAGGTCGAAGGTAGGGACCGTGAACGCACCGCAACCATACTCGATCTTCCGCGCGCGCCGTACTTGGATTATTTGCCTATACAATACGAATCTCTGCTGGTAGGCATATACGCGTTTAATATTGTTTTATTATTAAATTGTATAATTGCGGCTGCAGCGTATAAATTCACAATGTCGGCGATGTGGGGATTTCACGAGAACGAATAATATTATTACACGGGCGTATAATATGTTGTATGTATGACGTGATCCACCCCGCCGAATTTTTGGCACGAAATTTGAAACCTTGCAGCTCATCGTGTTCCGTGCATACCCCTGCCCAAAGGTGTCAATAAATATATATACATTATATTAGGCACACTCGGAAAACGCGATTTCCCGAGAGTTCCGCTTTGACGTCGTTATATACGGTCGGCCGCGGCGTGTCCAATCGTCGCCAACTATAGCGTGTTATTTCGTGGGTACATATTATTATGTATAGGGTGGCTTGTGACTAGCCATATTTAATTACGATTAATCCATGTCGATACCTACCTTTTCAAATTTCTGATTAAAATTAACTACATTTATTTGGTGAACGACTTTTATCATATATTTTTTTTTTTCTTAACGGCTTCAGTTTCGGTATATGCAATTTTTTTAGTTTCAGTTTTTGAAGTCGTGTTTTTGATTTAAAGTAATTATATAGCATTGGCCAGTTTTTATTCTGAAACCGGTATAGGAGTTTTCATTTTTTTCAATAATATGTCTACAATTGGTACCTTTTTTACTCCACAATGGTCAATGAGCACGAATCAATAAATAAAATCATGAAATAATTAATAAAATAGCCCGGATTTTGAACTATATTTTACCCATTTTTTTAAAATAAATAATTGTTCTCTTTTTAACGCATTTTTTTGAGAACGCTAAGCAACTTTTTAGGCCATAACTACACTGTACAGGAATATTTTAATTTTAATTTTTATGTTTTTTTTAGAGATTTAACTGTCTATATATGTTGCCTATATTTAAACGCCTTACAACTATTGTCATCATAAAAAATAGACTTATTTCATAAAGAATTAAGAACATATAAATTTATTTGTAAATAGGTTCTAATTTCTAAATTTATAATGTACCTACTGCTGCACCCCGAAGACAAATATTGAGTGCAATCACAACGGCTGTAGAACACTGTTTAAAATCACATTAAACGGTTTCGGTTAATGACATGGACACATGCGGTGTTAAAAAATAAAAAAACTTGGTTCCAAGTCCTGCTTTTTTGTCGTTTGATATAGTGACATGGCCACAAAATTGTTATTTTCGTACCTTTTTAATAGATAATTCCTAGATTTATGGGAAATTACTGAAAATAGCAGATGCCATATGATGATATTATATATGGATGTACTTACATAATATGTACATCTGCAGTAATGTGTTAATGTTTTAAAATGTTAATTATTGAATTCCGTTAAAAACTAAATTATAAATAATTAGACAGTGTATTTGACGTCTGCTGGTGGGTATAAAATATAAACGAACATAAGACACCCTGTATATAATAGTTGTTGTGTAAAGCGGAAATTCTTTGCGCCGCCGAGGACGCTGCGGTACGCAGCCACGCAGGCCGTGACGTTGGTTAATATTATTTTATAGGCAGGTAGGGTTTGACGTTTGTACATAGCTACAGGTATCAACAATAACTGTTATTATTTAGACAATAAACTATAAATAACCTATTTTCATTTTTATTATATATTTACATCGCAATTTTTCGAGAGAGAGAGGGAGAGAGAGAGGGAGAGAGAGAGAAATCGTAAGCATTGGTGTTGCAAATATATTTGCATATGTTCACCCAATGCTCTTTAATATATCAAAGAAACGTTATATCTTATGTGTTGGTTACTGACAATTTTTGACTTCGACACGCTGCTGCATTGACGTGTCAAAAAATTTTCCACATTTTGTATTATTTATATAGGTACCTACTACGCAGAGCGAAAAACATTTTTTAATTTAATAACTATACGATGCATCTATAAACAAATTGTATGTTAATGAACAAGCGTTTTTTTTTATACTTGTAGGATTTAAAATTAAACTATTTATACTAATACCTATACCTCCCACATGGCATAGTTATAGTTTCAATTATCACAGCTATCCCATGGACCGAAAATGAAAATAATACCATCTCTCTCATATATACATTTACTTGTAGTACCTATATATAATATAGCCTATAGGCATGTGGACGGGTGATGCCCGTTTCCACCAAAAGTGAACCTTCCCCTTTTCCACCAAAAGTGTACCTTTCCCTTTTCCTCCAATATCCCTTTCCACCAAATAAGATTTTAACCACTAATGCTGGGTTGCATATTGGGAAGGTACATTTTTGGCGGTGGAAACGGGCATTGGTGGAAAAGGGAAAGAAGAACTTTTGGTGGAAACGTGTTACTCCCATACGGACACTGACCTGCAATTGCTGTTGTTCTTTCAGATCCACTGGAGATACATCCGAAGTTATCACCATGTTTCTAAGATGTTGTAGCCGGCCGGGGGTCTCGATTTACCTACTTTATATAATTTGAAAAAAAATCTTTTTTGCTTAGGTTTATTTCATATAACTGCAGCTGTACGAAGCAGATAAAATTAATATAATAATAATAATAATACTACCTACATAAATTAATTAATGAGTGGTCCGTTTTTACACAAATAAACCGGTGTTCATCGATCAGCTTTATTTTTGTTGAAACAAAGTAGCAAAAAAATATAAAATGACTTCTATAAAATGGGTCGTGAGTCCTAAAAGGTTGAAGACCACTGCTGAGGGGCACGCACCTCGTTGCACGATAGGCACATGTAAAATAGCTTCTGGTATAGGGCGCCGATCGACGGTCGTAGAATCGAGAATAAATTCGAGTGTGGCAAATGGCAATTATATGCGACGCACACTCGCGTTGACTCGTACAGCTATTATATACCTATCTTTCTGCCGGAAACTTTTTTTTTCATTATTTTTATACTATAGCATTCGGTGTTTAATCGATATCGTCAACATATGTAAAATATTTAAAAACGTATTCAATATATACGTTTTATACTGTATACCGATAGTATAGGTGTTACTCAGTGTTAGGTACATACTACATACTAATAACTTATTAGTTATATATATATATATTATACTTATTATACAATATACATATTAGTTATATTATGTATAATAAGTATAATAACAACCAACGGGTGACTCCCGAGTGCGTCCCAAAATGTCCCTTATTTAATGTTCTTAATGCGCCCGGAATAAGGTCTCATCCAACTGCGTCCCAAGAGAAAAAGGCCCCTAATTTGAAGTAGCCCAAGTGCGTCCCAGTTAATTTAGAGTTACCCAGGGTGCACAACGAGGAGTTGAACTGGCTTACACTCCAAAAATTTTTGGTTATTAAATTATAATATATTTATTATTAAAGTTTATTTATTTATTTAGACTTACATCCATTTTTAAAATGTTGGGTTTATATTTTGTAATGTTTACACATTAATATTAATATTTTTAAACAATTTTTTTGATTGAATTGTCAACATCATGATTTTCACATAATCAAATCTAAAGATTTGTTCAGTTTTGTATTTTTGTATATTTTCTTCAATTAATTTAATTAACCTAACCAACTACCTCGCTGTTGACGGTTTACATACATTATACATATAAATATGCAGTATTGAATGGTTTTACCTGCACGGTGGCGACCAGAGCGACCAAGACGGCCGCTGCAGATACCTTCATGATGTCGACGAATGCACTATAGGTATACACTATACTGTCTATACACACAATGCTGCTGCAAAAGTTGATCTCACGCGACGCTGATGATATATCGCACTTATAAATGAAATAAAGCCTGCCCGCGTGTGTGTTCAATGTCTTACAACTTGACAACTATAACCGTAATATTTGGTTTCTGTGCGGTGTTCGCGCTGCAGTATAATATGTCACCTGCTGGTACGATGATCTATACGCGTGTATTCGACTGACGCCCGGCCGCGGTCCCCGAGGTCTTTTATACGGACCTGGCGCCTTTGTCGCGGTGTTATGATTATGACCTTTGTGCACATTAATAATAGCAATAAACGCAATGTCTCCGAAGAGACCAAATTGACGTGAGGACGTCGATTTTTTTTCCCTCTTGAACGTTTTTTTACACAAGTGACAAGTCCTGTTTGCGCGGCGCACGTGATAATTGAAGAACTAAATTGGCACGCCGCATACAACCCGCCGCCGTTCCCAAACAATAATATTATTATATAATCGTCTTGATTTCAATTAGGGAACAAACGCCGCGACGGCCGTAGAAGTTGTGTATAATTATATATTACTATACGAATTCGAGCGCATTATAATAATATAATATATATATATATACGCGTGTAAACATATAGACTGCAATCTGCACTCTTCCCGAGAAAAACGAAATACGTCGTATTTTTTATAGTAGTCATTCTCGGATGTTCAATATTTTATTGCATGATCCTGGACTGATCCATACACTAGTCCAACGCCAACATTTGAATAGGTACGAAATGACTGTTGAAAGCGTCAATATATAGAACACCAGTGTTTGTACGGTGACAAACATTTAGTGTGCAATCTCAAAAAAAAAAATTTTTAAAAAGTCCGGCGGTGCATTAAAGCCGTACCGAGATTCGATCAGGGAATCCTTTCCCTAATTCCCTATCCTAACCCACTGGCCACAACCTACTTAACCTACCGAATTGAATATGTTACGATATCAATATTATGTTATTTAATCAAATTCAAATACGTCAAGTTTTTTTGCAAAATTCGTCAAATAATAACTTATTACTTTCTACTATTATTATTGTCATACAATTTTAAGTATAATAGTGTATTATTTTGTATAAGTTTAATGTACATTGTATATAGTTATAACTTTATTAGTATTAGTATTGAAAAATATTTTTAAGGGGGGCTCAAGCTTCCAAAGTATTTATTTAAAGCTAATTACCTACATAATGAATACCTTATACTTATATTATATTCATATTTTGTAGAGAGCTTCTTGGAGTTTTTTTAGGCGGGGGGGGGGTAATTCCTCTATTTGTACTACTGACTGATTGCTTTAGACTGGTGGTGATACAATTTGCTTAAATTGAATTTCCATACAATATTTAGTCATGCATAATCCTACATAAGTAAGTACAGTAAAAACTACCAATAACAGACAATTTTTTGGGTGACGGGGACTGGGGAGATATGTTCTCATCTTATTTCCTGGCCGACTGATGTATATAGGTGCAAGTACAACTTTCATATGGATATAAATATATTATACGTCATGGCATCCGCAGGTATGTATATTTGTTTGATTTGTGTACAATAGTCAATAATTTATAGATGATTTAGGTATTAAGGTATGTATAAATAAATAGTAGGTAGGTACATAATATTATGTATAATGCGTTATTGTATTATTTGGGCAATATAGCATTAGTTATATTCCACCTGCTACCTAACAATATCTAAATTATTTAGGTCGTTTTTTTTGACTAATCGACTATAAAAATAAAATGTGTGTAATTAATAATATCATGTCTGTACATAATATAGTAATTAATATTATGTTGAGTACAAAGTAGGTATTGGATCTTGAAGTCAAATATGAAACATTCCGATGTGACGGCATTCCGTCCATTTAGTTACCACTTACCAATACAAATAGGTAGTATGAAGATATTTTTTTATGTAAAGTTTTTTATATATTGTGTTCTTCATAAAAAAAAAATGATTCTTTTCCTAAAATTGCAGTTAAGATTCCAAGAAGTTCTGCAACATCTGAAATTGTGAACACAGTTTTTCTAGGATGCAACAAAGTAAAAATTGGTCGAGTACAATAGTAGGTATGTAGATATTAAAGCAACTACGGTTTACGGACTTGTTCATTTTAAATATTGAAAGGCATGTTGGAAATATCTAAAGACGAAATGAGTTATTGAAATAGGTAGATAAACTTAAAATATAGTATGTATGTATAACAATCGTGTATTATGCAACTGGCATCTGGCAATAACATGTATGTGGTGTGTTAACTGTTAACCTTAATTCTATTTTCAATATAAGCATTTTGTGTGTTGTGAATGCGAGATTTCGATATTTTCTTGTCAAATGTCGTAAGAAAAAATTAATTTTTTTGTTTTTGTTAAATCTTTTTATAGGTACTTGATAATAATAATAACCAGAATATAGTTCTTATTCAACTCAATGGTTGATTTTTATAGATATTTTAAGTTCGAATTTAGACGAAATTAGATATTACATGAAGAATGACAATGTTAGTTATTTCGTTGTAATTTAAAAATATTTTTCGTAGGGGCTTGAAACTTTATGTACGTAAATGTATATTTTGTACACTCAATGACGTTTTCAAATGCAATGTTTTCTGCAACAATTAATTCAACCTACCTATCGTATTATTAATAGTAAGACAAATTAATTTAATAGATATAATATCATAAAATACCCTTAGTAGTTATGTAGGCTGACAGACCGTCTTCGCTCAGAATCGTTTTTCGTATACAATGCGATTTTAGATCATTATATTCAACTTTAACACATCCATGAAAATGACCCACTGTATAGCAGAACGTTACCCACTTTTTAAATGCTTTTCTTTAATTCTCAATGTTTCATTCATTCATTCATTTCTGTTGTCATCAAATCTTGCGAGTTCAATTTAAATCACTTCTACATGACCTAGGAGTCTCAAATTTTGTATGGAAGTCTAGGGTCGGTGACAATACATGACCCCGTTGTCAATTCTAAACTTGGACAACCAGGTCGCCGACGACGCACAGTGGTCGGAATCGTAATCTAGCTTGCCTAAATTAATATCTCCGAAGAAAATCAACATTTTTGAATGCGGTTTTTTTTTATAACAATCTGTATACTCAGACCGTGCACAAAGAGGGGTTTGGGGGGGGGGGGGTTCTCCCCCCTATAATAAAAAAAAAATATTAATTAATATAAATGTATTAAAACAATGATTTGTATTTTTAGTATTGATAAAAATATCCTGGGTTTTTTTAACCCCCCTCCCCCACCATTATGAAATCCTGCGCACGGGCCTTCTGTATACAGAGGTCAATTTGGACCGGGATGGTCATTAGATATCTCACAACCAATTCTCTAACCATCTCTATTCATTGCCAAATAATTTTATTCCCTTATTTTTTTATTTAATTAAAAAAATACATGTATTCAAATTAAGGAAAATGTTAGCAGTCTACAGTAGGTATAATATTTCGAAAAAATACTTTTAATAACAAAGTAAATAATAACAATATATATATATATATATATATATTTAAATAATAAATAATCTCAAACTCAAAATAGGTAGTGTCACTAATGGGTGACTTCTTCCCTCAAAAGATTCATATGTAATTTACTCACTTTCTCATTTGCTTATTATTCTAATTAAGAATAGATTGTAAATATCTTATAAAAAAAAAAAAATAACAAAGTATATTTTATTATTTAGTCAATTATCAGATTCAGAATCATAATAGTTTGTGTAACTTAAATTTATATCATTTGTTTTTAATAACATCCTTGCTTCGTTCGAAAATTTTGAATTAATTTTCGTTTTAATTTTTCGGAGACTTGATATATTTGGGTCAGACGATATGAGAAGTATATGCAAAAGATCTTTATTAGTGTTTAATCGGCAATTTTTCCTTGTATGGTGTTCTCATATAATATAATAAACTCATATAAATAAAGCCTGGATTCAACATTGGTAGGATTTAATGGCCCTTTTTTCAGCAACAATTCAAATAGATCGTGAAATGTCAAATTTATTATACCATTCTCTCCATAACTAGTCCCTAGAAAAGAATAAATTTTAAGCGCAAACGCAAATAGACGCAAATTTTTTTTTTTGATCTGTATAGCCTATTAGTTAAGCTATAATTTGTATGTATTGTCAAATTGTAAAAATGAATAAATTTTTAAAAATACCCTTTTAAATTAAAAAAATATTGATAAATCGGAAATTTTCTAAATTAAAGTATAAAAAATTATTATAAATAAATTTTTAAAACTTTTAAAAATGTACTTACCTTGTTCCATAGTATCCATAATATATATCGAAAGAAAAATAAATCAAATCTAAAACGTGTGCTCTTAGTATCACGTAATACGACAAAGTGAACGCAATGACAACTATTACCTTCAATTTTATATATTGTATACGCTTATCTGGGAATTCAGTAAGGTTAGAAATATCTATATTTATCATAATTATAATTTTATCTTTAATAAATATAGAGACAATAATGATTTTATATCATAAGTGATATATGACATAATCTTTAATTTTCATTTAGGCAAGCTAGATTACGTTTCCGACCATTGTGCGACGGGTGTACCTGGAGGTCATCTCCAGAGCGCAACAAAAAAAAAAAACACAAACCCCGAGTTTCCCCTTTGACTGGTTGCTCCTAGTGGCCTCCCGAACCTAAATCCAGCAAAAAAACAAAATCCAAAATGGGGGAGGGGGTGCCCCCGTTCCCTAAAGCGGAAAACTGTAGTCCTTAACATAAGGAAGTGTTCCTACTTGGTCCAAGGTCTTTAACTTGAATTCCCGCCGAGTTATACTTAACTCAAAATGTGGGGGGGGGCTTTGGTTCCCTAATGGTTCAAAGCTGATATCTTCCCACACCATGCAATATTGACGCCCTCAAAGAAATGGAAAGAATGAGAAAAATGAAATAATTTTAATATAGTCTTACATATTTACTTACTATGAAAAAAAAAAATGTAATAACCTAATTTATACTAATTTATACTATGCACATTAGAATGTACCGTAAATAAAAAAAATTATGCTTTCAAAAAATCCTTTGTTTCTAATTTATTGTTATCACTAAAAAGTAAAAAATAAAAAACATGCTTTTCTTAATTCTACTTAATACATGAACTAAAAAGTTGAAAATAAACTTACTTTTAAAACAATTTCTTAATGAAACTTCAAGGTTATCAAGATATTACTAAAAGTGTATCTAAAATGTATTTGTTGCAAAATTTTTAAAACTTGTGAATTACAAAAAACGAGAAGCATGGGGCTCCTATGAGTCAAGAATATCTCTTACAAAATTGGAAGTATGATCAATAATCTTTAAAATACTTATCATAAAGTTTATCTAATGGTTCAGTTGTAGAGTGACTTTACATAGGAGTTATCATAAGAGCCCCATGCTTTTCGTTTTTTGTAATTCACAAGTTTTAAAAATGTTGAAAGAAATACATTTTAGATACACTTTTAGTAGTATCTTGATAACCTTGAAGTTTCATTAAAAAATTGTTTTAGAAGTAAGTTTATTTTCAACTTTTTAGTTCATGTATTAAGTAGAATTAAGAAAAGCATGTTTTTTTATTTAATTTGTTATTAGTAGGGAACGGATTTTATTGTAAATACATATTTTTATTAGAATGAGATATTTTAAATCTGATAAAAGATGTATATGATTTAGATTATTCTAATTAAAATAAACCCAAATTTTTTTTACATATTTTTACATATTTTGGTATAAATACATATTTTTACATATTTGGTAAATAAGTACATATTTTAGTACTTATTTTAGTGATTTTTAATTTTCGACGACTTTAAATTCAAGGACACATGGGAAAAATAGTCAAAAACAAATTTAAACTATTAAAATGATCAGAGATATTTTAATTGGTAAAAATCAACAAGTCTCTCTGGACATTGAATTCACTCCTTCTGATATAGTGAACATGAATTACGCCCCGATCACATCTGTTGACGTAGAACGGTCGTTTAGTCAATATAAGAGTATTCTCCGACCAAACCGTCGCAATTTTTCATTTGCAAACCTTCAACAATATGTTGGTTTGCATTGTTATGTTCCAGAATAATACTAGTTTTATATACCTACATCGTTTGTATTACTTTTATTTATAAAAAAATTTTTTTTGTAATTTTCAATATCTACTAATACATTTTTTTGATATACATATTTTTAATTTGTTTTTACATATTTTAATATTTTTTTTACATATTTTGATAAAAATAATTACATATTTATGTACATATTTTGATTTTTTTATTACAATAAAGTCCGTTCCCTAGTTATTAGTAATACATAATAACTTATTACATATTATTATTTTATTAAAAAATGGTAACAAATATTTTGTAATAAGTAATCGAATTTCTGACTCAACTTCATTATTTTTTATGAATAAATAAATTTAAACAATTTTAATTAGGTACCTAATTAATTTAATCCAAAAGTCCAAAATAAGGAAATATTAAAGTAAAATTATACATGGCACTGAACAGACCCTTTTATAAGGGATGGCATGCAATTTAGATGTTTCAATTTATGTTTACTTTTTTCATTTAATTCTGATGCACCAAAACTTACCTACCTACCTATCACCCAAAGCGTTCTGTGTTTTTGGGCTAATTTTACTTATTCACGCATAAAAATTAAAAAATTATTTTCAGTTAACCAATATTATTATTGGATGAACAAATACAAACACACATCAATACATTAATCGCTCTACTCCTAAAATAAGCCACCTCTAGTCCCACCCATCCAATTGCATCTATTATACCTACTATGTATAACCAATGCTATACCTACTCTATTTTAAATTATCAACCAGATAATTTTTTACCTGAAAATGTTAATGTTTATTGTGTACTTATACATTTTGCAATTCAAACAAGTAATTTCTGAGTCATTATACTGTATACATTAGTAATAAATTGATATAATTAATGATAGGTACTTAATTAATAATCCAAGATAATAGCGGTTTAGAAGATATGAACAATTTAAGAAGGTAATTAAAATATTAATATTTTATGATAATTTGTAAAAATTGTTTGAGTGACTGAGTTTAAAAATTATTAGACTAACACAACACCTTTTTTCATACCTACTATGTAAAAGAAAAATAGGTTGTATTCTCATAGGTCTTATGATACTAACCTGTCTAAAATTAAAATCACAATTTTATATTTTTAATTCCAATATTATATTTTAATGGTAATATAATATATTTAGGTTAGGTCAAAACCTTAACAGCAATATGCATGAAGACAAAATGTAATAACAAATATTAAAATATATAATAAAATTTATATAATTAATGCAAAATAAAAAAAAAAGTTCTTGAACTCTATAAATGCACATATTACAACTTCTTATGAAGATATATGTACCTATAATAAACTGCCAGGGATCAAGGCCTCAACCATGAACATTAGAGAATTTCTCTAATGTTCATGGCCTCAACAAATAAAAATTGATAATAATATTGAATTTTTATTGTTGTTAACATTTACAGTTACATAGAATTATAATAATTAATAACACAACATCTCTTCAAAAGCCTATGGCTGTGATAATAATCGATGATGCAAACCATGATATAACAACAAGGTATAATCGGAAATTTTTCACGGTCACCGTAGCTTATAGTAATAATAATGTAATGATAATATGGGTAAGCAAGTGACATATTGTGGGGGTTTGAAACTTTGAACCAAATCTGGATGTTTGCAATCATGCCATGTTGTTTATATCATGATGCAAACAATTTGTGTTATGATTATAATAATGTTATCATTTATATAATTGTATTATTTAAGACACAACTGACATACATACAATAATTTTGTAATAAAAATGTGTATAATTCAAACTTTACACTACATAGGTAATCTCAAAATGTATAATTTGTTCAATACATTAATATCAATAACCTACACAGTTTAACTAACTTGCAAGTATTATTATTATTTCAGTCAATTTAATCTACAAGATTCAAAATAGAAGTTTTAATTTTAAAATCATTTGCAAGTAATAATGTCATCATGTTTACAAATTACAAATATGAAAATAATAACAATTCTATTAAACATACAAAAATATCAATAAGGTAAGGTACTTATTATTGATACTTTATCTTAAATATATTTTTAATAATAAAATAAAATAATTTATAATCAATACCTGATATTAAACTCTCAAAATATAGGTTTTTAGCAATTAAAAGTAAGGCTTTTGTAAATATTTTAATAACAAATTAGTACTTTGAAGTCGATGCTAATTAAATGGAATTCAACATATTTGTATAAAGTTAATACAATATTACATGTTATGTGTAACTGGATAGAGATTTTAATAGTGACTGCAACAGGAAGTTAAACAAAAATTTAATTAATCCAAAATTTGTGAAAATATTAAAGATAAGTTTTTAAATTTTTGTGAAATCAAGAAAATATATTATTTAATATTTCTAATATATGCACACAAGATAAATGGGAAATATTTAAAATGACAAAAGCTGTACAACTTATTTTAAAGACATAGTTTTAGTATTTTGGCTTTTTATGCATACAATACGTTCATCAATATAAATAAAATAAAAATACGTAACAGTTAAAATTGATACAGTGTTCAAAATAAATAAAACGACAGAAAAAAATACGATTTAATTACTAAATTAATTTGTGGTATAGTTGATTTAATGGAAAATATTGATTGTAGACTGGTCAACAACATTGTAAACAGCCATAACATAAACTGAAAGATAAAAATAACATACAATTATTATAAGTTATAACAAAAGCTGAATAAATGTACAATTTTAAAAGTGTTCATAAACCTTACAAAATATTTAAAATTGAGATCTAAAACATTTTATAATATTGTGGAGTTATTAATAACCTAAACTTTAAAAATTAGTTTTGTTAATTGTACTGTAGTCTGTATTTATAAAAAATATTATTTTTTTCATAATTTTTAGATATATATCATCATAATATATTATCTTATTACATTATGATAATATTTCATATATTATAATATATATAATATATTCTAACCTAGTCAAATTTTAAAAATCATTGATGCAATGATACTTACAAAATATTTAAATCATAATTATTTTAATGGTGATCTAGATCTTGATCTATCTCTTTTGGCTTGAGCTGCTAGGTCATCCCATTCAGATAAATCATATTTTGAAAGATCTCCATCTTCATCATCATCATCATCGTCGTCGTCTTCATCATCATCATCATCATCGTTTTCAACAATAGCTTTTGACCACGTTTTATTTTTTTCTCTGTCATTGTTATCTTCTTCTTTGCCATTTTGACTATTGGAATCCTCGCTTATAGAACCACTACCTCGTTTTTGTTTTTTTTTCTTTCGTCCAAATTCATCATACTCATCATCTGACTCTTCTCGCCTGACATATTCAACAACTCCTCTGTCATTGTAGCCCCCTCCATAACCCGTTCGTTCCTCTGGATCGGCAAATTTAGGTGCATTGCACATATTACATTGAGATCGACGTGCCCAATTCACATTGCCACACTTGCTACATTGCCAGTCATCAGCTGAGAACAGTCCTTTACTCTTTTCGGCGGCTGCCTTTCCGATTTCAGCACCAGCTTTTTTCTTGACAGATAAGTCTTCACGTTCTTTATTACAACGGTTACAATGAGTGCGACGAGCAAAGTTTATGTTTGCGCACTGAGCGTTTGGACAGATCCAGTCACCATCGCTCATGCGAAACGCTTTACCTGCTGCATCCGCCGCCCCGTCCAATGGCAACAAATCCTCAGACTTTGAGGACATATCACTAGACATTTGAAATAATCTGTCTTTACCAAATGTCTCAAATCAACCGTTACCAATCAATATTAGCTGCTGCTGCTGCACATCGTAGTAATCATATAAGTATGAAAGTCGATGAAATTATTTCTTGAGCATATTATTATTATCATTGAAAGAAGCTAGATCTTGAGTTCAAATTTATACATTTGAGTAAATATATTCATAAATTACATAAAACTGGTACTATAAATACGCATACAGACGGTACAAAAACGACGGTGGAATAATGATTGCAGTTAATGAAGATCTCGCGTACGAGTTAAATTGTAATTCTATTTCAGTTACGTACCTACATTAATAAAACATACAAAGGACGATTTTTAATCAATGAAATGATTACGATTTTGGCGTATAATTTTGTTTAATAATCTTGAACAGTACCATTACATATTTACATTACACTCGTCTTTCAGTATCATAATTTTATTGTAGAAAAAATAATCCGTGCGGTGGAGTCGGTACTTTGGTAGACGGTAGTGCAAGACGTGCACCAATTACCAAACTTCTGACGTCCCCGGTGCACAGACGGGTGGGAGGGGGCGTGTATCGCGATAACGGCCAACAGTGAGACCACATGACGAGAGATCTGATAACAGAAAACAAAGCATATTTTTTTTCAAAACTTTTACAAGCCTTTACCTTACTATTACAACTTAGTATTTACAGTAGGGGGCTAGGGGCTATATCCTTATAGTACAGTATTGAGTATTCCCGATTTTAATAGTTTCAAAATCAAAATCGGAAGAACTGTACCCGTCTCACTACAGTACTACCTTAATCGAAAGACGTAGTTATTTACGTATTTTGAAATTTAGAACATGTTTCCAGTTTTCCACATTGAATCATCGAGTTATCCGAGTTTCTGGTTTAGACTTTTGACGTTTAATTGCAATTTTATCGTTAAAAACAAAATGGCAGCAGCTTGCTAGCCTAGAAAAAGTTGCTATACAGAGTGTCAAGAGAGATCACCAACCATACTTGCCCTTATTTTTTAAAGATTTAATCAAAGACTTATGTTTTTGAATTTTCAGATATACTTAAGTACCTACCATATTTCTAATAACTTCGATTTTTTTACCACTTAAGGGTACTTAGTATATAAGTGTCCTATACCGATTTAAGCGTTTTTTTTTTTACTGTACTTTCCGATGATATTTTTGACTATTTTAACGTATACAATATAAATCGAATTTTGAACGAATAGTTTCCTAGATTTTAATATGTAGCCATGTAAGTATACTAAGGATAATAATGCTTAAAAATAGTTTTACAAAAATATAAAACAGAATGATGTAATATTGTGTATTTGTGTCTATACCTATAGTATTTAATACTTGACATTTTTACAAATAATATTATGTATTACCTAATATTAAAAGAAATAAATATTAATAAATATAATTTTTAAATCATCATAGCCAATGACACCTAATCTTCCAAAAAGTATTATCATGAACTAATAGGTTTAATAGTCCACAAAGCTCTTAGTTCCTTATTAGGTACACAAAGTTAAATAACTTAAAAATAAATCGTTAAAATTTTGATTTAAACACATCAAAATTGAAAATTATCAAAAAAGTCGCATTAAAAAAACAGACGTTGATATCCGCCTTAAGATACTATTGAGTGGTATAAAAAATTGAAGTATTGAAAATGTGGCCTTTAAGTATATTTAAAAGTTCTATAAATCTGAATAATCCTGATAAATTATAATTATTTTAAAAATTAATCATTAAAGGAAAAAAAGCGGGTCAAGTGCGAGTTGGACTCGCGCACCGAGGGTTCCGTACAAACCTGTAGGTATATAAGTAAAAGTTCAACCAACACGACAATCGAGTCATAGTTATGGTATTTTTATTGCAAAATGAAATTTATAACATCAAAATATGAAAAGCTGGAGGATCATAAATTAATGACAAAGGTATCTTTATCGTTCCAGTAATCCTTCATTTTATATTAACATCTATCATTTATTTTATAATATAACACGGGCAAGCTTTTTTATCAAAGTTATTTATTTACAGTTTTTTAGTCACTATTTAGAAATCTGGTACAAAAATGTTAATTAAGAATTAAATTTGAACCAAATTTGTAAATGGTGACTGAAAAAGGTATGAATAGTACCACATTGAACATTGAAGTTCGAAAAAACGTTATCTATAGTTGTACTACTTCGTGTAGTGCTAGTGTTTATTAACGGAAACATGTTTAGGGATGAAAAAAATGTGGAAATTCCATTTTGGGGATTCATTCTAAAATCGATATTGAAGTCACCCACAACAATCAGACGAGAACATGATGTATACCTATTGAGGTTGTTGTTGTATATTGCTGTATTTATGCATTCTATTGCAACATTAATTGGACATTGTGGTGACCTATATACAGTTATCACTCTGACATTAAACATTTCAAAATGCAAGCATTCACAATGGCCGTTTGCAGCACCTGGGTTATTTAAATAATATTTTTTACATGATCCATCTGTCACGGCATCTTTGAGACTGCGACGTACATACGCGATAGATCCCCAACCTGGATTTGCATTAGATATAGCTGGACCATCGACTCTGCACACCTCATAAAATCCATCAAGTTCGAAAGTATCTCTATAGCACCCCCAAGTTTCAACAAACAATGCTGCATGGGAGGAATGGATAATAGGATCTATGATGACGTCCGACAAATGTTTGCGCAATGATTGCACGTTATGAAAAATAATTTGAAAAATATGTGATCTAACTAAAACATTAAGGTTTTCGTAATTTTTCCTATATCTGTACTATAAGACGTGACTTCGTACGAAATTTCAAGATTCTAAGTTCACGGGAAGTACCCTGTAGGTTTTGATTCCCGTGCGAGTTTCGAAAATTTGCGGAAATTTGCGGCCTAATAAATGGCTGTATCTTTTGATTGCGTTGGCTTAGAAGGTTGATTTTTCTACAGCTTCCAGGGACAGTAGACCTGAGTATCATATAGAAATTTCAGTTTGATACCTCCACGCGTTCCTGAGAAAAACGGTCTTGACAGACGGACGGACGGACAACAAAGTGATGCCATAAGGGTTCCGTTTTTCTCTTTTGAGGTACGGAACCCTAAAAATGGAGAGGGGAGCGTGTTTGGTGAATCGCGACCACGATTTAAGATATACCTAACGTCCTAACGATAAGCCTTACGATTTAAGAGTATATCTTAAATTGTGATCGCGACTGTGTATAATAAGTTTTTATCATAATCTAAGACCCTGGTATTCTTAGATCATATACTACAATATAGCTGCAGCTACATCCATAATATATTATGATCCAAGGTGGTATTACTCTATGGTAAACTAGATGTAGGTATACTGTTCTGTGGTATTATAGTGGAAGCACGATTCAAGATAGTATACTATCTTAAATCGTGAGTGGAAGCTAGCCTGCCGTAGCCGTCACTGTTATCAGTTGATGCGATTACTGCATACTAGAACCAGGGTTAGTGGTTAGCACAAACGTTGAAACGCGCAAAATATTAATAACATGTGCAATAGTGCATGTGGTGCACTCGGTGGCCATCGACGACAACTGCAGCAACAACAACAATAACTAATAACAGACAACAGCCGACCATAGCTCCGCCGTGATCACCAACTGATCTCGACACAAAAAACTGACAAACATCGACGCAAATGGCGGGGTTGTCGAATCTCCGCCTCGGGCTAAATATATCGTGGACGGGTTAAATCGCGCGCGCGAACTGTTTTTTTTTTTTTGAATCCATGTACGATGAGCATTTACAAAAAGGTTGACTTTTACGATCTATGCCGGCTTTGCATGTGCGTAGGCGGCAAGAAACACCATCTATTCAAAGGCCAGGAGAGCAGCGATCGGCAGCTACAGTTCAAACTGAAAAAGTGTATACCCCTGCAGGTGAGTGACCATCGAGTTTGGACATGGTCTTTGGCTGTGCATGTTACTTGCGTCAATATTTCGACAGTTACGTCCCACATGCTCGGACGCGACTCGCCTTTCATATTTATTGGCGGGTTACTTGCGTCTCTAACGTTAATTTCGTGTCGAAATTACCGTAGGTATCTATATTATTTGACAAGACTATAGGAGTGATTAATAAGATGCAATTAAATATATCGAAACTTAAATTAGCAAATTTAACAAAAAAAAAAATAATAGCATGTTATCCGTAACTAATGTTTGTCATATATTTTTTAAATTATTAAATATGACATTACATGTACCTATATGTTTTTTATTCTTATGAAGCTAGCTCTTAAATTAAAATATTAACAAATTTAACAACCAACAATGTTCATTTCCAAGCACTTCCCTAATGAGTCACCCATACATTTCCAAAGCGGCACTCCTGAATGTATTCTGGTTGATTCGAAGTTATTTCAGACTTTTGGCTAGATTTTTAATGTTTTCAAATGATTTTCATCTGATCTGTTGATGTACTTTAAAATGTAATGATTTTGTTTGAATTGAGTTTTTCTTTCTAATGTTTTTATATTCCCTTATAAATTGTTACGTTTAATATGTAAACATTTTTAATTAAATATATTATTTAGAAATAAAATATGCATTTTTGAACTAAATTGGTTTTTTATATATAAAATTAATAGAATTTAATATAAACTTAGTTGTCATAAAATTATTGGTAGTCGTATACATAGTATAATCTCAATAATTTGAAAACACCCTATTATGATGACAGTAGACAGTAGTTGTCATTTTTAAATGGATAACAAGTTTTTAGTTCGCTGTGTCTAGAATACCGGGCGCCCGGTTTTATATTAGAGCACCGGGCGCCCGATCATCCTGTAGAGCACCGGGTCACGCTGTAAATATAAAACATACACTTATCCATTGTTGTATGACATTTAATATTATGGTATAAGAGTTATCTGATAATAGTTAATACAAATAATATATAATAATAATTAATAATATAAATATACGAATAGTAAATATAAATAATATAAGTTCACACAGGTTCTTAGAGTAACTACGCTTTAGGCTTCATTTTATGTGGACGATCTCCGCGACACTTGGGGAAAAACCATCTACCTTTTGGTTTTGTTGATAATGAAACACAAGAAAAATGAAACCATTCTACTGGACATAAATCATTATCGCAACATATCATCTCTCCGTATGAAATCTGTTTACAAATACAATAGGTTGGTTCATGTGAATTGACAGCTATATCCCTATTTCCATTTTTTTTGGGAAAAAAGGCCAAAAGGCGCAATTTTGACAACAATCGGCCTTCCTAAAAGGCTTAGAGCTGGAAGAACACTGGCTCAAAAAACAGAAACCGAAACTAAAAAAAATGGAAATAGGGATATTATAGCTGTCGATTCACATGAACCAACCTATTGTATTTGTAAACAGATTTCATACGGAGAGATGATATGTTGCGATAATGATTTATGTCCAGTAGAATGGTTTCATTTTTCTTGTGTTTCATTATCAACAAAACCAAAAGGTAGATGGTTTTTCCCCAAGTGTCGCGGAGATTGTCCACATAAAATGAAGCCTAAAGCGCAGTTACTCAAAGAACCTGTGTGAACTTATATTATTTATATTTACTATTCATATATTTATATTATTAATTATTATTATATATTATTTGTATTAACTATTAATTAACTATTATCAGATAACTCTTATACCATAATATTAAATGTCATACAACAATGGATAAGTGTATGTTTTATATTTATAGCGTGACCCGGTGCTCTACAGGCTGATCGGGCGCCCGGTGCTCTAATATAAAACCGGGTGCCCGGTGCTCTAGACACAGCGTTTTTAGTTTCATAATATGTATAATAATGTAGTAATAATTTATCGGGATCACCTATAGAATAATACCTAGGTATGTTGTTTTTATTATTTTGTAGATCAAAGAAAGTGATACTTTACCAAAAGGAGTATGTGAAAACTGTATAGCCAAAATGGAAGAATTTTACGATTTTGTAGACCAATGTGTAAATACTGAATCTATGTTAAAAAGTTACTGTGCAACTTTAAGTGTTACTGATCAAGCAAAATGCCAAGGAAAAGTAAGTTATTTTTATTAATATTACTAGCTGATCCCATACACTTCATTGCGCATTAAAAAATTAATAATGCCAAGTCTATATGAATAATATATTTTATTCTATAATATAAAATGGTTAAAATATACTAAGTAATATTGTTACTACAATATTCAATTTATTTTGGGTCATTATGTATTTTTATTCGTTATATCAAGAAAAGTCTGATCCATCTCATTCTCTCCCGCCCAGCGTTGCCTGAGGCAAATATTAAGTTAAGATTAACATTAATTGATTTACATGAATCCAAACCACCTAGGTAATCCACTGCATTGGATCGCGGAAATATGTGAGCAGTAAATTATCAGGTAGGCAATCCACCTGCGGTGGATTGCGTACCCCATGAGGTGCATAAGACCCATGCCAAAGATTTGTTTTTTTTTAAAAATTATAGCTGAACCGGCAACATTTTGCTATTGCTATACTTTTCATAGGTAAATTTGACCCAGTGAACTTTGTATCACCTAAATTGTACCACCCAAAACCTTAAACCTTCCCCGAGTCTAGACCTATTTAATAGTGAAAACTGGGGTGAAAACCGAACTAAAATCCATTGTTTACTTTTTGAGATTTTTGCGACCAAACAAACAAACGCTGTTTCTTTATATAATAGTAAGATAACTCGGTTAACAAAACTAAGATTAGCCACGCCATTTAACCGATATAATAATCCTTGAGTTTAGACCTATTGATTAGCGAAAACTGTACTAAAATCCGTTGGGTACTTTTTGAGTTATGCGCTTACCAACATTTTGCGATTCATTTTTATATTATAGAAATTTGTATTTAACCCATCAGAAGGCAAATTTTTCCCCAGATATATAATAATATAATGAAAAAAATGTTTATTTAATTTGTTTTTGTTTTACATTTAACTGTATAATCTAATCAAAATATTAGTAATTCAAATCCTTACTCACCATTGGTTTGATTAAAAAACTCTATTTTTTTTCAGGTTTATGTACGAGAATCTTTAGAAAATAATTCTGCAAGTAAAAAGAAAACTGATAGCTCTGATCATTCATCATCTGTGCTTACGATGCAAAGTCTGTCCAATCTTGTACAATCTGGTTCAATACAAATAGTAAATGATAATAACAGTAGATATCAAGATTATTGTAAATATGATAATATGCAGGTTAGTTATTGCTTTTTGGTTAAAAAATGAATAACATATCTTATTTGTCAATTTGTTATTTTATAATAGCAAGTTATAACTAGTACAACTAATGGAGTTGAATCTATGAAGTACAATTATACGATAGCCAATAATTCTAATCAGTCAGTTCAAACAGATTCATCTAATGAAGAAAATGATGCTAGTGAAAATGTTCAAACCATTTACTCTGTACCTGTAAGCATTATAGATTGAGCTATTACTCATAACCAGGGCTCGGAACTTTATGCGCTAAAAAACAATGAAATATGTGCATACGTATGCACTAAAAAAACCAAAATATGCGGTATAATATGCATTTATTATTTTATAAAAGATGTATTTAAAAGCATAATTATAAAAAAAAAAAATTATTTTTGAATCATAAATATTTTATTTATATTTTTCTTTTGATAATATTGAAGCAGTTATACTGAATCTATTCCCAGAGTCCTAAATTTAAAATAAATAGAATTTATCAAATACAGCGATTATTAAATCATGTTTGTAACAGACCACCGTTATCGAATATGTTTTCGACACACGATCAAACAATATGTCAATATCATTGCCCATCGGCCATCGGTATATGGATATTTTGTTTAATTTTATCTAACGAGCGACTTCAATATAAATTAAAAACCTGGTCGGTAAGAGTAACGGCCAATTCTTTTATTACCAATTTCTTAGTAAAAACACTATAAACCATACAGGTGAGCGTCGCCGACGGCAATAGTGACAGCTATTGGTAAAAATAAACATTTTAATTAAATAAGGCTATTATTCGGTATAGTATAATTCAAAATATAGACTAGGAAACTGTGTGCGGCAGATATTTATTTTTAAATTATTTAATTTACAATATTCAATTATCAAAAACTTGTTTGTTGTTGATTTGTTACAAATTTTTACCATAAAATGCATTTATATACTCAAAATCTTTAAATATGCATAATCATATAAATTTAGTAAAATATGCAACATAAATTTTTGTATTTCAACTGTATGGTTCATGAAACGAATTTGTATCGAATCAGATTTGAAAAATGCAGCTTCCCGAGAAAGATGCAAATGCATAAAGTTCCGAGCCCTGCTCATAACTGTTATATAGTAGAATAAAAAATTAATTTAAATTAAGATGAAAGAGTGCAGGGAGCACAAAGTAATAGTAACAGAAGGAATCTGGTAAGAATCTCAGATGTATGAGATTGGAATGTAATATGTTATTCATTTTGGAGGTAGACAATGGATAAGCTATAAATTATTATTTATTATAAACAAATTAAGGGCGTAAGGAACAATGGGTATACAGCAGTGGTAATCATTTTGAAAGATGTCACAGGTTGTCATATCTGGTGTATAACATATGATACCCGTTTAAGTATATATATAGGTCACATTGTTACAGGGTTCTTATAGATTACAAGATTACAGATATCCCCATATGCACTATGCCAAGTGTTTTGGGTCATTGATGTCGCTTAGTAGATAGCATTATAGTATCAAAAAGTAATTCTCGACATTTTATGCAATTTATTAAGGCTAATTTATCATTATATAAATATCATTGTAACAATTTTTTTCTGATCTATAAATGGAAACTTGTGTCTATGTATTACCACCGTGACACCGTTAATGAATAATAACCAATCAGTTAAATAACTAACTGGCAACACCTTGCAGGATCTACTAGTAAAGTCAAGAATAACCTGATACTAATTATGTTTTTTGTGTCGTTAAAGTTGTATTCTAGGGGTGTGCCTTCTAAAACAAATATTACTTAGAAAAAAAAAATTGTTTTTAAAGTGTGGGTACACAACATTTTTGTAAACATCTTATACATCCTATTACTATAGTATATATTATGACACATTATTTTGTTTTACATAATATTTATAATGAAATAAACACTCATAAATCATAGGTCACAGGGTATGCCACTTTTGCTCAAGAATACTGATAGCTATGTATTCTGTATAAAGTTTTTTTTGATATTTATAGCAAATTTCAATTAATAATTAATATATTATTTTATAATATGATTTTACCCATCATAAATAGCATATATAATTTGAATAAGACGTTTTGTTATATTTACAGGATATTCCTAGTTTGGATAAAGAAGATTCTGAAATGAACATAAATTCCTTATCTTATGTGACTCCATTAACTGTTGAACCAGAGATGCTTCATTTTCAATTTAATAAATCTGAGTGAGTTATTATCAAGATAATATTTTTAATTATTTAAAAGATATTTTAAGTTATGTTTAATTACTTCTATTAAAAGTGTAATTTTGTTTTTGAAGTAATGATCAAGATTCGGATTTGGATAATAGTAAGTCTAATGATAAAACTTATATGAATGGGTTTTTACCAACGGATGGAGCTCTCGCATCATGCACTGCATGTGGGAAAGTATTAGAATCTGAGGAAGAAATTGTGATGCATAGTCAGATGTGCAAAGCTGTAAACAATAGAAGTGTTCATAATTTACCAACAAGAAGTGCAAGAGATATGATGCCTCCAAGATTTCCTTGTGATGTCTGCGAGAAAAAATTTAAAAGAAAAGAACATTTAATTCAACATAGGAAACTCCATACTGGTAAATATTGTACATTTGTACCTAATGAATACATAATTTAACCAACTTATGAGATATTATTAGTACTCAAGTTTATTATGGAACCTCAAGATCCTGTAATAATAAGATATGGTATAAATATTATTTTATACCTTCATTTATAAATATTTTCTATTTTGTACATTGTTTTGATTTCTTAACATACAAAAAGTGAAAATTAAATAAATTCATGATTGATTTACTTATTTTAATGTATATTTTTAATCTTTACAACCATATAATCCGTCTCAATTAAATTAAATTTAATAATTATTTCTCCAGGAGAACGACCATACAGCTGTGAGACATGCTCTAAATCATTTAGTCGTAAAGAACATCTTATGCGTCACATGTTGAGTCACACAGGTCAACGATTGTATGGGTGTGATTTATGTCAGAAACATTTTAGTCGTAAAGATAATCTTCACAAGCATCGAACCACACATGGAGTGACTGGACCTCTCGTCTGTGAAGTTTGTGGTTAGTATTACATTTTAGAGTTTTAGACAATTTGTCTGAAGACAATGTAAACTTAAAGTTCAAATGTTTATTATATTAGGTAAATCATTTATTGTAAAACACTACTACGATATGCATATGGCAACACATAATGAGGTTGAAGATAGCCAGTTACCATATGTGTGTGACATATGCAAGAAACGGTTTGCTACAAGTCAATTTTTAGCTACTCATCAGTTCAGGCATCAGACCAAAAGTTATAATAATGATATTAAATCAGAGCCTGGGTCTGTTATTGAAGATTTGCAAAATAAAGTAAATATACCCATCCATAAAAATTGATTCATTGCTATGTGTTTTACAAAATTACTTTATTTTTGTTCTATTTTTATAATTTCATATAAAACTTCACTAAATAAATAATTTTTTTATTACCATAACAACTACCTCTATTATTGTAATTAAAAACAATCTATGGTTTAGTTACAGGTTGGTCAGCAAGAGAAACTAAATCAATTATCTAATGTGCCAAATACAAATACATATCCAGTATCTTACGAAGATAATAATTTGTAAATAATAACAAAAAGGTCTAAAGCCCAAAATGTTCAGGTTTTCAGGGTGATAATTATGGGTTCCTAGAAACACTAGTTTTAGATTTTAGTCATATTATTTTGTACTTGTATGTTACATTTTAATTATTGTCACACGATACCAAATTTTATGACTCTAGAAAAAATGACTCAGATTTTAAGTTATTTTTGTATAAAGTAAATTTTTTTTTTAATTTTTGGTGGTTTTGCCAATTATTATTTTTTTATAAAAATCAAAACATATTAGTTAATTATGTTCACAATTAATTTTAGTGCCTTTAAATTTAAATTATATTTCATGGTTCAATATAATCAACTTAAGCTGAGGACAGATCCTCTAAAAACATATCACAATGTAACTGGTTGAATGTTCCATACTTATCCAATTTTTGGAGTTTTTAATGTAATTGTAATATCCTATTATATTTTTTTTATATTAATGATAGTAAAAGTATGTACAAATATACCAAAAAACTATAGGAGAAATGTTATTTTGAAATTCATAAACAGACTGATATTATACTAAGACAAATTTAGTTAATTGAATTGCTCATTAGAATTTAATAAATGTTGTTTTAGGTATATTGTGGTCTTAATTTTTAAAAATGTTGACTAGAAAATTATATTTATAGTGTGCCTATAACTCAACAATTTAAATTTATTTCTAAAAAATAAATTCCTAGCAAATATTGTTTACTCTTTTTTAAAATCACATTCATAATTCTAAATTGCTGTACAATTTATTTTTAGATGTTGAGTCAGCCATTCCAATAATTAGATTTAATCAAAATGTATATTTTAGTTTGTATTCTTTTCCCCTGAATTACTTGTATTAATGAATTATTTTTGAACACTTAATATAAAATATAATTTTCAATAATTTGTTTTATTTTTCTAACTAAAATAATTTAGTTAACCGTACACATAACAGTAGATAATATTGTCATTAAATAAAGTGTTTTATTATGATTAATGTGTATAATCAGACATAAGTCTATTTTTGAAATTGTATTCCACGACGCACAGCGGCCACACGATTTAAGATATATCATATAGGTATGATATATACCTACACACCTATATGGCTATATCACAGACTAAATGAAAATCGTCGGTGCCTATATCTTAAATCTTGTCTTTACCTGATACCATTGCGAGACGGTATGTCGGCATCATAGTGAGTTGGTCGCGCCTGCCTAATTCATACACCCCCTCCTAACTATCACCCATCGTACCGTAGCCCGTAGTTACCGCTCTTATACGCACACCCCCACGACACGACAACACTGCCAGGTATATTATTATTGTTATCGTTGTGTATGGTTGTATAGTACCACCTGTAGTCCGACAAAAGTCCCGAGCTAGAGTTGACGCGCGTTCGCCGCCGTCCGCGGGTCTCTCGGGGACGTTTTGCATTTAGTTTAAAACACGTCGCGGGCTTGTGTTCACTAGTGCGGTCTATCTTTATCCGGAAGAGTGATCGAGATCTGAGATTGTCGATAATCGAACATTCGGACACGTCAATAAATTTAATATTGTCGCGTATGTATTATTATATAACTAGTATTAGATGTAACACTTTAACCTCACCTCGGCCTATTCCTATTTTTTATTGGTACCGTTCGCAATATAGCTTATTATATCTATATATTATATCAGTTTTAGTTTCGAAAATCCGCCAGTTTGTAGAGTTTCGTTCTGTCTATTAAATCTTGGTGCTGGAATTTTTGGGGACTTGTTTGTTTTAGTCATGCTGTAAATTTAACCACAAATACGAAAGCAGGAAGTGAGATAAATTACAGCACAAGGCCTTAACTAGGGGTGAGGTTGGTTAAGGGGTCTTGAAATTTTATAAAAGTAGAAACATTTTAGCTGAGAATAGTGTACGAGTGTACCTAAATATTGACTACCTATTGTACCTATTAAATATAATTTTATATTTTAAGTAGTAATAACGAGAATAAAGAGTTTTTATATTTTTAACGTAAATAATACCTATGAACGTAAAATAGGTACAATACACTAATTAGGTACGTTTAAGACTTAAGATACGTGAATGAAATTAAAAAAGCACTTATTGTCGGTGGCCAAAGGTAAAGCAGGACTTTATGTATGAAGAGTGAAGACTTAATATTGACAACACGGGTACCGTAGGTACTGACGAAAGGATGTCACTCAGTCACTTGCTTGCTGTCCAATGGACTGAAATCAAAGAAATTAGCGTATTTAAGAACAATCTCACTTCCAAGCACGTATACAGGGGGGGGGGGTAAAGGTTCATCCTCACCTCCACAAATTTTGAAAATCGGAAATTGTATACAACTTTTATTTATTGAACAGGTACAATGTAAAATTATATCTATTAGAAACAGTATTGGGGGGACAGTTTCTTCAGTAATAACATTTTTCCATGATTCATCGAAAAGAACACGAACACTAATTGAATAATTTAATGTATTAATGTAAATGCCCCCCAAAATCAAAAAAAAAAATCAAAATGTGTGAAACACAAATACACGATGGATAGATCGCCATGAGAGTATAATTCGATTTAAAGAATTACCTATATGAAGCTATTTATTATGATTTAAAAACAATTAGAAGATTGTTCAAATTTAGATACAACACAAACTACTTTTCAACTTTTAAATGTTATCAGCAACTCAGTTTTTATTATAGCATTAGGTACGTACGTCGTACGTGTGATTGAAAAGTTTTTCTCTTTAACTTTACCGTGTAGGTATTACAAAAAGTTGATGTAGATTTATCATACTGCTATGAACGGGTGGCAAATGTTTGTCAAATATTCAACGAAATTTAAGATAATGCCGATGAAGAGTTTAAAGAAATATTTTCTTATTCGAAAACTTCAATGATTGAAGGAATTATTGAAGTATACCAAGAACTGTACATCGCCAAACTACACATGAATACGTGATAATATTCTAGCTGATTCTCCAGAACAATATTATAAATTTATAAAATATCAATATTTTTGCCTTTTCTGGACCATTTTATTTGTTAACTACAGTCTACAAGATAGATTTACTAATCACCATCTCGTTATGTCCAAACTAAAACTTATTCTGTAAAATTTATTCTGAATTTTTTAAAAATACTACCGATTTAAAAAATGTTCAAGAAGAAAAGCAATCGGTTTTTTATAAATATATTTTACTGCATTATGAAACATTTGACACAGAAGTTAAAATATGGGTAGCTTATTGGGAAAGTGTACTAGAGAAAGACCGCCCAACTTAAGTAACTATTTTAACTATTTTAGTGATCTACAGACTATAATTTAGTTAAGTGTCTTTTTTTGTCATTACAAAACTACCTATATGAGTCAGACTGATACTCCAAATTCTACCACAATTGATTATTTTCATTTGACATGGTATAATACTTGAAGGGGGGAGGGTTCTTTTCCAATTTATAATCAACTGTCATATTTGGTTTAATTTAATCGATTAATTCTTCCAGATTTTCAGGATAAAGAATAGTATATTTTGCTTTATTTGTTTTCTGGTGTCAGAGTAACGAAACATAGGTATTTAGACAAGATGTGACAAGTGATAGAATTGCAAATGTTGTCAATTTTTCTGGCGTTTCATTACCATCTACGTCCATAATGACTTCATGTAGCTTGGTATCCGAATTATAATATTTTTTGTAATTAAGGCTAAATCTATTTTGATTTTTATAATATGATTTTATTTGTATTTTGTAAATTCATAAGTGAAGATAGTCACTATTAAGAGTTCAAACAATGCATTAATCTTGATTTCCTTTTTGTTGGTTCTTTGATAGTTTGATATATCCAACAGGGTCGTCAATTCAGTTTTTTTTGCAGGCAAAATCTTACTAGGCCACAAATCACAATCACGGGCACCCGACTTACCCCCTCTGTAGAATTTTAAATACTAAAATATTTGTGTAATTTATTTAATATCATGTCACAATATCGTCACTTATCAGTATGATTTATGAAAATATCACTATTGTTACTATTTTTTTCTAATATTATTTGTTCTTATAATGTATTTATATTTGTATTTGTTTTGTGGCTCCAGTTAGTGTACACTTGGTATTTCATAAATATTTTTAAAAACAAAAAATTATAAAAGGTCCATATTTATTAAAACTGAAACCACTATAAAATATTGACGGTCCTATAAAAAATATGATACGAATAACCGAATGTTCCGGTTGATAGCTTGGAGGAAATCGCTCGATCTTAACACGCGTAAAACCAGCCCGTTTTCATTGGACTACAAACAATGGTTCTGAGTTAGGTACATGCTGAGTAGCTCTATGTCTTATGGTATTTACCAAGTGTCTGGGCTAACCTTTTTTCTATTGCTCAGACTTGCAGCAGACTGGCACTTGACGGTCTATGCACTCATATTCTTATAGTATAATATTTATAATATGTATATATTAGACAATCAATATGTTTCTGTTATCAATTTTATCTTTGTTATTGCCTATCGAACCACATCAAATTTTTTTTGAAATTAAACACAATATATTTTTTTTTAAAGATACTAAATATATAATTTAATAATTTAAAACACGTAGGTAGGTAATTATATTGGCTCTTTTTTTTTTTTTTTTGGGCAGGCCAAAGGGCAAAGAAGGAGATTTAAAAAAATTGGTGCGAATGCACACTCTGTATCCCACACCTCCTCAGATGACTTCTCTGATTCTCTTTTTATTATTTGGTATAATAAATCACGGGCTTTTATTCCAATACGAATCCATTAATATATAATATAAAAACGTAATATCGTGTCAAACTATTAAGCAATAATTTCGTAGGTATATAAGTATATAGTTGACGTTTCAGAGTTAGGTATGTCGCACAAGAGTCAAGTGCGAGTAATTTGTTGATAGTGGTATTATTATTTATTCATATAGACATATTATTATGTAAGTATCGTATAAGTCTCATTCAATTTTTAAATTCATAAATATCGTGTATGGTTTATAATTTTTAAGTCCATTTCATAATTTTATTTTATCTAATTATGTTGTCTTTCTTGTTTGCATATTTTGGACTGACTACGATCCATAGCATAATGTTGTTGCAACTTAAAAATTTCATCATACTGAATGTTTATAGAAGTTAAAGAAAAGCTGAAACGTGAAACAATATTATTACCTACACAAAAGTTGATCGAACATTTCTTTGTGTACTTTGTAGTAGGTATTAATTTGCTCTCTATTATTGTTACACTAAAATAATGATTAAGTCTGTGATGCTGCGGGAATACCTAATTGTTTTTCCTTCTCAGATTTTTTTCTATTTCCATACAAACCGGTATTTTTCTTTTCAATGATAAAAATGTATACCTACGCCCAAAAATTCAAAATGAATTATTTTAATAGTTATTTTTCAAACTATAATAGAGTATTAAACGTCTTTTGATAAAATATGTGTCACGCGCGTCGTAAATTAAATTATTATCTTTTTTTCTTCGCTTGGGACACAACTCGACACTTGTATCGCAATATAGTATTACCTATATATATATAAATACAATATACACTTGACCTGCAGCTCATATGCCTACATAATGTCATTCTGTACTTCGAATGGCACGCGAGCGCGCGCGCGTGTGTGTGCGAGTGTGTAAAATATGTAATGTCAGTATATATAATAATATGCGAAAGCGATGGCACACGAATTTTTAAGTACGAGGTTAGCCGCAGTGGGGTTGGGTCTATATAATATAATATAATAGTGCCGACATTATTCGTGTATAGACGTCGGTCGTGGGTACGTGTCGGCGGTGACTATTGAGTTTGACAGGCGTATAACAACGAGCCACCAATGTATACATACCAATATAATAATGATAGTACGATATATTTTTATTGATTATTTTCGCGAATCGAATAACGCGCGCCCATACTTAAATCGTCATTATTATATAACACATTACATTGTGGACGGCGGTCGGTGTGCAGACGAGCGTTCCAAGTTCGAGCATAATATACTTATTTATGTATAGTATAATAATATCATTCTTTTGACTGGTTTTATTATTTAAAAACCTTGAACCGAAAACGCCGCGTATCGAGCCGTTTTGTGTCTAATAATAATTTTGCAGGTATCTTTTACCGATTGCGTCGCGATCACTGCGCGTGTCACACCCTCAAACTTCGCGGACGCCTGCACAGGAGCAACTGGGGCTAATATTCTGAAAAATTCCAAAAGTTCTCAACTGTTGACTTGACATAACACTTGGGCCACCCCCATACCCCACCCACCCCATCACTATATACGATTAGAAGTTATTGATTCTAAGCATTCCCGTATTTAAGGGAGGGCTCGAAGGGGCAATTGCCCCTGGCGGCAATATTAAAATTAGGTTTAGGGGTGGAAAAATATTGAAATGGTCGAAAATGTAATAACATATTGGTTATTACTGAGTTATATTTTATATTAATGTAACTATTTACTATTAAAATTGTGTAATATCAATAAAGTAAAATATTTTTAAAATTTTTTTTGGGGTGGGGAGGAGGCAAATTGTATGTTGTCCCCGGCGGCAATTTTTGTAAATACGGGCCTGGGTATAGCTCCAACTTTGCTAGGTAATATATGAAACGATATAAATCTGTCCATTCTGGGAGAAACTGTCTATTTTGAGTTTTTACTATTCTTTTTTTTCCATTTTATTACTAATACATTATACGTTACTTGAACTAATGCATACAAAAAAAATTTTTAAAAAGGTGGGCAAGTGGGTACCACTCTGCTGCAAGTATAATACCTACTTTATGAAATCACAAAAAGATTAATTAAAGTCCATCATGAATTCGTTGCTCTTCGCAATAAAACTAATAATATATTAGCTCCGGAGTCACCCCCGGCTATCGTCCTAATCTAACCTAAGTACCTAACCATCGAGTTTTGGCATACACTACCACAGATAGAACTGGATCAGTAACTATATTGTATTATTTTTAGATCTGTAATTTATATTTGGTCAAAAACAACCAAATTAATATGTAAAATGGTGGGAAAGTGGGTGGTTCCTGCTGTACAGTGCAGGCGTCTAGAAAAGTAAAATAAAAATGAAAATGGTTTTCAATCAATTATTTAATTTTCTGTACCCAATGACAACCCTCTATTATTTAAACAAAAAATTTCGATTTTCATGTGCTTATAAAAATTTCATGTGTGATCCAACATTTAAGGGTTGGATTTTGGGGTGAAAAGTAGCATACGATCCGTCCGGGGGCCCAAAGAATAAATTTACTAATAATAACTTTTAAAAATAACCGAGAAAACCAAAAAAGAAAATTGAGGAAAATAGGGAATTTTCACAAAAAACGCGCTTGTGACAAAATTGAATATGTTTTTGTGTTGTAACTCAAAAATGAATAACTATGTAGACTTAAAATATTTTAGACGTGAAATAATTTTGTTTTTTTGTGAAATTTAAAAGTATTTTAAATTTTTGAATTTTTTGATTTATGTATGATACAATTTTAGATTCTGAGCGGAGCGAGGAATGTATTGATTTTGCAATGTCGTTAATTTTTTTTTGTGTGCCATCACTTTTTAATGCAGTAAAAGTGCTCCGATTTTCTTCATGAGCATCTTTTCTGATAGGAAAGTGAATTTAGTTTGTTCTTTAGCCCTTTAGGGGTACTTTACTAACGTGAAGCTTTGCTCCCAATTGATGTTGATGGTAGTATAAAAAATGTACAAAAAAATTTAATAAAGGTATGGTAGAAAATTCATTTGACCAACATGAATTTGATAAAACTTTAAACAAAATTATAAGTATGAGGAACGTCATGGAAAACCACGCAAAACATAACATTGGAGAGGCTCAAAAACGACAACCGCGGTTGTCATATGCGCAAAGCGGCACAACACCAGTTATAATAGTTATATATTTGAAGAAAATTACAAAGTTTTAGTAAGACATTTAAGAAGAAATGACAGAAAAGGTGGTTGGAAATATGTACCTTGGGAAGGACCTTGGGAAAAGAATACATTTATTTCTTCTTCATTTTCTATATACTACCATCAACATTAATTTGGAGCAAAGATTCGCGTTGGTAAAGCGAGCATATCAAATGGTGAAACTTTTGATATTTAAATTTCATTTAGTCGTAACGACATATCACTATATTTGAGTATATGCATAGGTTCTTTGGTATCTAATTAAATAACAGTTATATTTTAATGTTTAATTTACAGTAGTACAGACGTACAGTACATAACCTATACCACATTTACCGATATAATTAGAAGCTACCATATGCAAAGTGGATTTTTGCATATAAAATTTTTTACGCTAGGCGATTTTTACCCCTACGGTAGGGTGACCATATTTAAAAAAATAAAATACAAGACGAAAATATTATCCATAATATTTTTTAATTAATAAGTATTTATTATATATTTTTTTTATTGATTTTTAATCGTACAGTTTACATCGCCGACAACAATGTGATGCAACAATAGTTATGGTAAAAACAAAAATCCAAAAATATAGATTTTATATTATTATTCTATTCAATAATAGCATACAAAAATATATTAAAAAACCATTTTTTTTATAAAATGAATTTCAAAAATTATAAATTAACAGTAAGTACGGTAAAAAACGGGTTAATATGAGACAGACTTGAAATTACGGGATAAAACGCGTCCTGAGAGAAGTTTGTCAGGACAACAGGACACAAAGCCGAAATAAAGGACAATCCTGTATGTATGGTCACCCTACACAGCTACACTCTATCAGTCCATCATATAATATTAATTCAATAATGAAAAAATATTTAATTATTTTTTTTTAATTTTGACTTAAAAAATTATATATTGGTAATACGATTTAAAAAAAAATCTATAGGTAGGTAATGCTTTTAATACCTATACTGCTATATGCAGGTACTTTCAATTTATTTGCACGTGAAATAAAATGAATTTTTAATTATATTATAAACACTCTACGTATAACCAAATAAAAAATCTACTTAGAACTATATTCAAAAATCCCTATGACGTATTTTTTTCTGCACACCTATATCGCATTAAATTATTTATTCGAAGCCCTCGAAGTTTGGGTAACACTTATTAATTTATTTCGTCTGCATGTTTGAGATTCTGTCTAGAGTGCACTCTCGTCTCTCACGAGAGAGCGACATTATTTTTTTCATCTACAACAACGATCAAACAACATCAAAGATATCACTGACTTAACTTCACTTCACTGATATGACTGAATATACGACGTAAGGCGTTAAATTATTTACACAGTCGTTATTTTTTGGGCACCCAATTAATTTTTCCAAACAAAGTATACACGAAAACCTTCACCGAACCTATTTAATAGTGAAAACTGCACTAAAATCCGTCGAGTACTTTTTGAGATTTTTGCGAACAAACCAACAAACGCTGTCTCTTTATATAATATAGTGAGATAAGATATTTATAAATATAAGATAGATGCATATTGATTTGTTACAATAAAATACTCGTTTAAATAATGATAACAATTGGCAATAATTTTATTCTTAATAACAATAACAATATATAAACAATAACTACAAAAACAATAATAATTTAATAATCACTGACAACTGTCAGTTCTTTTCGAAATGTCCACATAAACAATAACTACAAAAACAATAATAATTTAATGATCGCTGACAACTGTCAGTTCTTTTCGAAATGTCCGCATATACAAGGTAATATAAACTGTGTAATAAAATAAAAAAAATTTAAAAAAAAAAAAAAAATACAATAACTAAAAAAACAATAATAAATTAATAATCGCTGACAACTGTCAGTTCTTTTCGAAATGCCCACATAAACAAACAAACAAACAAACAAATAAACAATAACTACAAAAACAATAATAATTTAATAATCGCTGAAGGCTGTCAGTTCTTCTGAAATTGTCCGTAAAAAGCGGTGATAGAATTCAGCCGTCCATTGATAACATTTTGCTGAACTTCCACCTTTCCAAAATCATTTGCCAAATACATACACTGCAAAATTATAAATTCGTATTAATATAACGGTTAGTTTAATTGATTTAACACTATAATAGTGTCTATAAACCTGCTCGTATGTGTGCCTTACTTCTAATATGTTGGTGGTTTTTGGCATGTGGAATGCAATATTCGGTGCAATGGTCTTAGCGATTTCGAAAATTCTAAGACCTCCCCCTACGGGACCGTCGCACATGGACTGTAAACTGTAGCTCTTATACTTGGAATAGCTTGGCCCTCCCCACGGCGGAGACATGAACAATACGTCTGCTTTCAAAGTCGGGTAAATTTCAAAAAAGTCTCCTACGATGAACTCTATCTTATCGGCGACGCCATATATTTTGGCGTTATGGCGAGCCAATTCTATTTTGATAGGATCGATGTCGACTGCTATAACTGAACACGAATATAGTTTTATTAAAATGCATAATATTTCAATATTTTTCTTTTCGAGTAAAAAATAGTATGTATGTATCATCGTAACAACTATTGTACCTTTTTTACACGTAAACGCCAACTGGATAATGTTTCCGCCTGCTCCGCAGAAAGGGTCCACAACTGTGTTGTTCTTACATCGTTTTGCTATATGACAACTCAAGATTTCGGGACACACCGAATAGAAGCTTTCTGTAAACAAAAAAACGTGGTTTCAAAAAATGAGATTTAAACCCAAAATAGTAGTTAAATTACCAATGTCCATAATAATGCCGCGATCAAACTTCGAAAACAGCATGTGCCTCATTGACCAGTATTTGGCAGGGATGCGTGTATTTTTATAAAACTGTTTGGCTTTTTTTTTGAAGCCCAAAGGATTTGAGTTATTTTGAACTATTTCATTTTGTTGACGATTCTAACGTATACATATAAATAACAAAATGTATTTATCTTGTACACAAGTTTTTTTTCCATAGTTAATTTTAATAATATACACTATAATATTAAATTTTTTAAATAGGTACAGAATTTAATTTAATGTATATATATATGTATATATATATATATAGACGATAAAGTTTAATTTTAGACATATTAATCCTGTTAATATTCATTAGTCAAAATAAAATTCCTAAAGTTCTAAATATTATGAATTTTACAAAAACTAATGTATAACATAATGTACATACAATTTCAGCTATTATAATATGTAAAATGTAAAGATTGTTCTTTAATTTATTTATGAAATAGTTGACAATTATTTGTACAGTGTGTGGAATTGAAATTTTTAAATTATACACATAAGTTAATTAGAACAGTCTTAAGACTAGTATTAATTAAAATTATTATCTTACTTCATTTTTTTCATTTTGGTTGTAACGATTGTTTTTGATATTAGAAAGTAACAGAGATAATGATAAAAATATTGATGAAATATCGTTGTATTGTAATTAAACTATAGCCCTTTTTTAATTTAAATCAGATTAACTAAACCCTTATAAATGTCGTAGTATTAACATAAAATAACAAACCCCATAGCTAAATAACTTACAAATTAAAACATTAAGTTTGTCCTAAACTTCTATTTTTTTCATATAAATAACAATTTTTTTAATTATTTGAGTACCTTAAAACACACCACCTTTAATATTTCTCTATCACTAACCCAAACATTTTTTTCACAGTTGACTTAAGACTTGTGATTTAATGTGAAAAAATGTTCTTTCTAGTCACTAATATATTTTAGCAAATAAGCAAAAATATATTTACCTGTGGTTTCGGGTTAATATGACTTTTCAGACCATATCCAGTATTATTGTGGGTATGGCCGTTATAATCAGTTTTCTGTAATAATAATCGTTGTTCTGAGTGTCTTCTCATTGTTCCTTTCATCTCCTCTGCATTACACACAAAACCAAGACCCTCAAGAACCGCATTCCTTTTTGCTGATTCTTCGTCACAGTTTAGGCTGTAACTAATAAATTAAAACATCCATTAATACGAGTATATCGATACTGTTGTTTGTAATGGTTTACGTATCATAATATTTAATAATAATGCCGTTAAAAATGTCATATATTTTTATTTTCGACTTTTCCGTAATATTAAAATAATCTATAATATAGTAATTAGTAAAGTAAGTGAGTGTATGTGCATAGACTTCAATATTATAATGTAGTACAGACAGTACAGTGAAAATGCTGCAGTGTAAGGCGGACCCCGAAGAAAACGGAAAACTGTATTATTCAATTTGGAACTTTCCTTTGATCCTAGTGTAGTGTACTACCTTATACAGTTATACCCACTATATATAGTAGTTTTATATGCACGTTGAACTTCCGAATAAAAAGGAACCGGCCTAACGCGGAAACGAAACGATTTCATTGCAAATAAAAACCTTGCATAAGCCCGAATCATGGCACGCACGTAATAAAAGTCAAAAATCCGAAATTTTCTGGTAGCTGTGTGAAACAGTTTATAATAATATAAACATGTTATATCACGAACAGTCGTATACTAATCAGTTTAGCAGTTACATAGTAACTACTGAACAGTTTGTTTAGTAGTTATTACGTAGTAACTGAAAAGCTTATACCTACATTGTATTTTTAACATAATTTTATGGTTCAATTATTTTAATGAAATATTTTGATTTATTCGTAACTTTTTAAGTCTACAATTAATCAAAAATAATTATTAGGTAAATTATTAGGCAGGTACTTACGTTATGTGGTAAGTTTGTGGTACGTTCTCGACCACTGTAGTATGTGATTGTTGTCTGTTGTTCCTATAAAAATGTATAACAAATTTAATACTGAGAAAAAGATGTAAATCAGTAGTGTAGTTCTATAATAGGTGGGTGGAAGAATTTAGGGGGCCTAGCTCGCTTCTAAAGTCCAAATCTATTCAAAACCACTAAAACTGTAAATACATTTTTATCGACATAATATTTCTACGTGGCTAACTGTTATATTTAAAGAACTCGTATCAATCGTTTGCGAAAAAATCTCCCCTAAATAAAATTATTAAAAAAGTCAGTTTTCTCAACAGTTCTGATTATACGGACCCAGGAGCCTGCTCGCACCTACATCTCTATAAGGTATTGAGAATAATGAAAATGAATTCCTGTTAAGAATAATATTATTATGTACCTTGTATTGGCATCGAAAATTGTGCACAAAAGCACATTGGGTACATCGTGTACATTGGGTACATCGTGTACAGTGGGTACATCGTGTACATTGGGTACATCGTGTACATTGGGCACATCGTGCACATTTATATTCCTGTTTGTGTGGCAGTGGCGGCGGCAGTGGCGGCGTCCACACAACATTTGAAATATCTCTCCTGCCCATGACCAAAAGCTCATCTTTTCTTCAACTTTGTTGCTCATGTTAGGATCGTATGATATGCGCATGGATTTGGAAAAATTCGTATGATATGCGCATGGATTTGGAAAAATTTGCCGTTATAAAACGTTGTCTCGAGTACACCACGTAGAGGTTTTTTCCTTGTACCCGATGTTGGATAATTATTCCGATTCATTTTTATAGTTAAGTTAATACTGTGAGTACTAATGACAAATGAATGTGTTTTCTTCTACAGTCTTGTTAGCGATTTGGTTAATATACTGCAGCGGTTTTTCCGGAGTATATATAATGACGTTAGTGCCATAAAAATTAAAAGTACATAAACAACGTACTCGGCCGTCGTCATGCGCACATTTTTTTTTGTGTACAACAACGCCTAGGTAACCAATATTTGGCCAGAAAAAAATAAAATGTGAAATATATTGTGATACATCGTTTTTAAGTAAAATAAAATAGTTCTAAATTAAAAAAATATATATATTATTTTTTTTTTTATAATATGGTTTATATTTTGGCATATTTACATATTTACAGTCTAAATATTTATTATTTTTTTCTCGTCAATATGTGGATACACATTGTCATACATTTAAATAATATGAGCTGTACTGTTTAGATAAGTTTTGTTGCAAATGATTCATTTCCGCAGAGAATCTATTGTCTTAATAGGATTTTAAATTTGCGAGCCCCACTTGGGGGGAGGTGTGTACACTAGGGTGACCATATTTAAAAAAAATAAAATACAGGACGAAAATATTATCTGTAATATTTTTTAATTAATAGGTATTTATTATATATTTTTTTTGTTGATTTTTAATACATTTTTAATACAGTTTACGTCGCCGACAACAATGTGATGCAACAATAGTTATGGTAAAAACAAAAATTCAAAAATACAACTGAAAAGTATAGATTTTATACTATTATTCTATTCAATAATGTCATCAAATATATTAAAAAACCATTTTTTTATAAAATGAATTTCAAAAATTATAAATTAACAGTAAGTACGGAAAAAACGGGTTAATATGGGACAGACTTGAAATTACGGGACAAAACGCGTTCTAAGAGAAGTTTCTCAGGACAACAGGACACAAAGCCGAAATAAAGGACAATCCTGTATAAAACAGGACGTATGGTCACCCTACCCTACGGTAAAATTTATAATTTAAATCAAAAGTTATATAGTATCACTACACATAAATATATTTTAAATATCTGTTTAATCTATTTATTATACTTTGTTATAAAATGTTATTAGTTTATTACAAGGTATAACATCTGTATATTATGTATTATATAGTTATAATAAATTAATACCATAATAGGTGGATTTCTATACGTATAAAATACTCTATAAACAAAAATATGTAGGCACCTACCTACATACTTTTATCATAACATTCATAAGTCATAACCATACCTATATATTTAGTACTCACTATAATATAATAAAATAATATTATGTATTGCATATTTAGCAGGTTAGGTACATCGAGGCAGGCCCGTATTTAAGGGAGGGCTCGGAGGGGAAATTGCCCCTGGCGGCAATATTAAAATTTGGCTTAAGGGCGGCAAAATATTGAAATGGTCGAAAATGTAATAACATATTGGTTATTACCGAGTTTTGTTTTATATTGATGTAACTATTTACTACTAAAATTGTGTAATATCAATAAAGTAAAATATTTTTTTGGGTGGGGGAGGCGGCAAATTTTATGTTGTCCCTGGCGGCAATTTTTGTAAATACGGGCCTGATTCTGAGCGAAGCAAATAATGAACCTATTGGTTTTACAACGATTTGTTTTTTTATGAATATGAAACATTCGCTTGCCAAGTACCTAAATCAATCATAAGAGTGGCCTACACAAAATGCTATACACCAATTACCAATATAATCTTACCATTCGCAATGTTTACATTAATTACCTACCAATAAATAGAAATGTATTTACCAGTAACACGAGAATAACAAAAAAAAAAAAACTTTTTCAGTATCAAATATTTGTAGGAGCTAAATCTTAGTCTTTTTTTTTATTTAGAAAATTTACAATCTGTATTAACAAAAACACAATAAGTAAATGTGATAATATGTACAACAAAACAATATAATATAATGGCAGAATGACAGGATAAGGGAAGCCATCCAATGATAGAACCCTTCAGATTTAAATCAAACATAATTTAATGATTTTTTTTTTTTTATTTATTTATTGAATCATAAAATCATAAAAGATCACGACACCAGCGTCTTTTAAGGCGGCGAGGGGGATTGTCGGGAAGTGTACGTGATGATAGGTGGGAGATAAGTGATTTAGTGATTTTCGTTTAGATTTAAGGTGTGGGCCCCAAGTTAGTCGTTTGTCGATTATGATCCCTAGATATTTTATCTTCGGTGTAATAGGAATATCAACGCCTTGTAGTTGAAGGGGTGGGGAGTATTTTTTTCCTGAGTGTGGAAGGGACATGAAATGGAATCTTAGTCTTAGCCCTTGAGTGATTGATAAGCTATATCATACCTCTCCCCCTATAGTTAAGCCACTGGGACAAACTCTGTGACGAGGGCCGTTCCTACGCTGACTTACTAAAGTCTAATCTCATATCTAATGTATCTTGTAAAACCGTTTTTTTTTTTAAATGTCCTGCCTAATAAACTTGTATTAGATATGTTGTTTAATTAAAACTATATCTACGAATATTACATTGTTGATGCAATACGACAGTTATGAAATAATTGTATGGTTTATATGTTGTGGCGCAATTTGTGTATATTTTTCACGTTTCCAATGACAAAATTAATTGTTATGATATTACATCGGTAATCTATCGTTTTTATCGGTAGGATACGTCATAATATATTTTATGTGCGATCATAAATATAATTTGTGGTCGGTACGGGTGAATGAAAGTTAAAATTAGAGTTTAAAACTTGATTATTTTGTTATGATAACGCGATATGAAAAACAATTTCACTGTGGTATTGTGTCACGAAATGTACTTTATAAACATTGGAGACAAATATTATGGTTTATAACGAATTGTTATCGGACGCACGTAAAAAAAAATCGCATGTGAATTGGACACGAATAATACTGCAGTGAAACGTCAATTAGAATTTTAAATAAAATATAATGATAGCCAAACGACGAGAGAACACTAGAACAGTGGTGCGTATGTTTTACAAAATAATTTGAATACGTTTCGTATCGATGTTTAATATTTCAAAGGATTCGAACTCGCTAAACCTTATCAAAGTCATTATAAGCTCAGGGTCAGAGAGGCCAATGTTCAGGCCCAGAAGACTTGGGCTGTGCGACCCGTCTTTCGATATTACATTACATAAAAAAATAGCTTTTGAATAATTTGTTTATTATATAGTATAAATTATACATTAAATACAGATGATACAGTGATACAGTGTAATAATAACCAGTATAATAATAATTAATTGTTATTGGATTTTTACAGGTACCTACTATACATACCTATAGGTATACCGTATACACATATGCTGCAGTCCATATAATACAGTCGTAAAATATTTAAATTGGTTCGAAAATAACAAATCAATAAACTTAAAGTTTTGTCATTACTCGCTATACAAATTTATAATTTCGGCTGTTGAAATATAATACAGCCTGTAGGTCGTAGGAATGTAGTTAAGTAGTATAAATGTATAATTTGATATCATATATATTATATGATGTATGAATGTACCTATGTGATACTATAAAACTATAACTTTTTTGTAATATTGTTATCCTAATATTTTGAAATGCAAAATTATTATGCACATTCTTTTGATTTGAGGGGACTGAGGAAATGCATTTCCAATGCATATATGTTTACCTACGTCGAAATATATAAAAATTATTAATAATTCGTTATACTATTATATTAAAATAATTTATTTATAGTATATGCATTTTTGTTGCATAAACAATATATAATAACGCGGTGCTGCAGTCAATGCTCAGCGATGACTTCGGAAAACGTAAAAGTCATTGCGAGGTGTCGGCCGATGAACACGAGGGAACGGACGTTAAACAGTAAGGTGAGTCCGTATGGTCTAGTTATATATTCATACCTGACCTATATAACATTGTACTTATGAGTACAAAATATTTATTATGAGCTATTAAAGCTGTATAACGAGATTTCAGCGGCGACCATTGTAGACCGCATTATTATAAAAACGATTTCCACGCACCGCACTGTGACCTATAAACCTAGTAAGGCAGCTCGCCCTATAAGTATACGTATAATATACGAATAGCAAACACGTCGGGCACGCAATTCGCACATCTAACACCCACCCACCCACCCACTCAACCCTGTCGCTGTGTATTACAATATTATTATAATTTGCAGTAATTTTACGTGCGCCGAAATTTCGTTTGCAATGGTGAAAACTGAAGTGATGTACCGTGGGTGGGGGTGGGGGGGGTGGGGGGTGACCCATTGGCCATTGCTTGTTATATTATATTGCCCCGTATACAGACAGAAATAGACCGATGACCGGCTAACTGCGTGATTCGTGAGAAATCGTAATATTATGTATATCCTAGAAATCAGTATATAGGTGCATCGTTTTCAAACACTATAGTACCTATTATATTATACACCACTACCTATGTGTGCAAAACGTTTCAATTTCTAGGAACCACGTCTCATAAATATAATTGTTTGCTAACCTTATAATATACAGTGACGCTATAATAGTAATTATTATCGGTTTCTGTATTGAGTAAAAAAAAAAAATCGTCCACCATCATAATGTATCCTGTATTGTACCCCCGGCGTTACGTTTCTAGTATATACGATAAACATAGGCGTATAATACCACAACAGTATTATTATATTAAAGTTTCGTGTGCTGTGCAAAAACCAAACGAGTTTTTTATACGATCGCGCTCAAACGTCAGAGCAATCCTAAATTTTTATTCGTTTTAATGATTTTTGGAAAAATATCGGACTGGGGCGATATGGGACTAACTGGGACTGGGGCTATCTGTCACCATAATATTATAATATAATATATATACTATCCATTATCCGAATATCAGATTATCGTAATTATGTTATTGTTTTGGTAAGATTTTCTAATCGACATAATATTATGCAAAACGTTTCAGAACGTGGTGTTTATAGACTCTGAGAAATGCACTTGTTCGATTGTCAACCCCACAGACGGTTCGGCGCCACCGAAAACGTTTACGTTCGACGGTGTTTACGGGCCCGATTCAAACACGGAGCAGATATACAACGACATCGCTTATCCTTTTGTAGAAGTGAGTATAATATATTATGTGGTGAATGCCGATGTTCTGTTATATTATTTTTGCCACAAGACGGGGAATAATCGTAACTCGATAAAAGAAAAAAATGAAACAGTGAAAATTTCGATTTCGAATAAGCATATATACAATATATATAATATAGCAATATTAACAAATATTGTATAACAAGTGTGCGTTATGTTATGATCTATAGGGCATCTTAGAGGGTTACAACTGTACGGTGTTCGCGTACGGGCAGACTGGATGTGGTAAGAGTTTCTCGATGCAGGGTGTAGACTCACCGCCGAACCAACGCGGCATCATACCCAGAGCTTTCGAACACGTCTTCGAGGCAATATCCGTCACGGATGACGTAAAGTTCCTGGTGCTCGCTTCGTACATTGAGATCTACAACGAGGAAGTGAGGGACCTGTTGAGCACAGACACCAAACGGAGACTAGAGTTGAAGGAAAGCCCGGAGAGGGGAGTCTACGTGCAAGGTACACACGTGTTATATATATATATATATATTAATTGACATGTATATGTCTTATGAGATATGAATGGAGTCATTCTATAAATTTGTGCGACACCGAGAGCGTTACCATGACGTCATAAACCCGGCTATACTCAGTACTCACCACCCGGCTCTATACCCCACTTCTGTATACCATCGTTGCCAATTACATCAATTTTTCGTCAAATGCTTTATAAAATGCTTCATCAATTGCTTCATCAATTTTTTTCCATCAATTTTTTCATCAAAATTTTTTATAGTAAATTATATAAATAAAACCAATATTGCGCTTGATAGTTGCCCGATGATGTAGGCAGGCGGAAATTATTGGTATTTGTAATTTTAGCTCATAACTTCTCATAATTATATTAATAACTTACTGTTGTGGTGAATTGGTCATTAGCCATAAGACATATTCATGTTCGATGTATCTGCATGCAGTGGAGATTATGATATATTTTGTTATGATTCTATTCACTTCTACTTACAGATCTTATGTATGTCTATTATTATAGAGTTGTCACATCACGCCGTGCACGATGTGATCGAGTGTCAAAAGCTCATGGAACAGGGTTGGAGGAATAGAGCTACCGGCGCCACAATGATGAACGCTGACTCTTCCAGGAGCCATTCGATTTTCACCATATCCGTGGAAATGATGTCAACGTCACAGGACGTGGATGACATCCAGTCGATAAAACGAGGAAAACTGAGTTTGGTTGACTTGGCGGGCAGCGAAAGACAAGCAAAAACCGGAGCCTCTGGTGACCGGCTCAGGGAAGCCACGAAAATCAATCTCTCTTTGTCGGCCTTGGGCAACGTGATATCAGCTCTGGTGGACGGAAAAGCAAAACACATACCGTACAGGGATTCAAAACTCACCCGGCTGCTACAGGTAAAAAATAATTAACAAGGAAAAGTTAAATGTATAAGTTTAAAAGTAGTGGTCACTTCCCCTTATCATAATTGTCTTTAAACAAATTGTTCGTTATTATAAAGGATTCTCTCGGTGGAAATACGAAAACGCTAATGGTCGCTTGCCTGTCTCCCGCTGATAATAACTACGACGAAACCTTGTCGACACTGAGGTACGCCAATCGTGCCAAGAACATATACAACGAACCACACGTGAACGAAGATCCCAAAGACACAATGCTAAGACAGTATCAAGAACAGATAAAAAAACTGAAAGAACTGCTGGAAGCGTCCACTGCTCAGTTGCCCACGAACGATATTTCCGAAAAAGAAAAATTGCGGCAGGAGTATCAAGATGAAATGGTCAAGCTAAGGGAAAAATACCAAGAAGAATATAATTCCAAGTGTCAAATGCAAGCAGATTTGAAAACGCTGAAAGAGAAGTATGACAAAAACTTGGCAAAGATCTCGAACCAAGTACGTATCATATAGGCAATATATATAATTATTTTAAATTTATCGAGCGTTCGGTTTTATTTTAATATAAAGAGTGCGACAGTCGACATGTATTTTTATATGAGTGACTAGTGTCTTTATATAGATCACAAATTCGAACACGCGCGTATGTGCAGTATACTATTTTAAACATAATCTATAAAATAACAATTGAAAACTTTTTATTTAGATAAGAAATACTAATAATACTATGAAGATAAAATTTAACAATTTATTTAATTTAATTTAATTCGTTTCAAGTGATATTTATTTATTTTGAATACAATTATTTTAATAATAAAGTATGATTACCCGGCGTTGTTGATAAGCAATACATAACTACATAACTGTCGTGAGTATCTTATTCCTGTATTTTAAATAAAACGCGTAAACGTCTATCATACACGTTGTTGGTTGTTAATACATCAAAGTACGTTGCATTATCCGTGATAAAATATGACGCGTATAATGCCATATTAGTATAAAAACGTCGTTTTCGCATATTTTCAGAACGACAACAGATCCTCATCCCCGCAACAGATCGTCGAAAAAGCGTTGAAGAGCAATCGGGTGGAACTGAACTCGTCGCAACAGGAAATACTGAAAAGGTAACATATGTTTTATCGTCACACACTGGCACACGCCATGAGATATTATAAACCCACAGTAAAGTATTACAATTAAAATCATGTTACCGTGTGTAATGTATAGGTTGAAGAAACTGCAAGAGAGTATGGTCGGCGGGGAGCGGGTCAACGACAGGGAGCTCCAGGAACGTCGATCGCGCAAAAAAAAAGCAGCCGAGAGACGGTTGAACGCGTTGGCAAGGGCATTGGCTACCGTCGAGACCGAAGACGGACCGAACTTGGTGCTAGGCATGTACGACGACATACAGGAAGAGCTGAGGGCCAAGAACGAGGCGTTGAAGAAGTATAGACAAAAAGTATATTTTATAATATATATTATTATTGGTTATACATACACGGCATCAAGGCCGTATCTGGGGGGGGTTCAAACCCCCCCCCCCGAAATTTTTTCGTGTTATATTATGTTGTAGTAGGTAAAATAACTATTTCAATCTCTGTTTTAATCAAAACACAATTTTTTTAGCTTAAACCCCCCCCCCCCGAAAATTTGTTCCAGCTACGGCACTGCGCGGCACTAGGGCAGTATATAGGTTATGTGGCCCAGCCGGCCAAACGGGGCAACTAAATTTTATATTTTAAATATTTTACATTAAATAATAAATATTATATCATTTTTATTAATTTAAGACTTTGTGGTATCTATTATAGATAATCTTTCTTAGTAAACTGTGGTTACGGCGTTTTTGCTAAGCACCGATTATTTTTTATTACAATTTGCGATAATATTGATTAACAACATAATGATAATGATAAACATACATTTCTAGATAAATAATCATAGTTACGCCATTTTTGTTTATTGAAGACATATAAAACCATAATATTAAACATAATACTACCTATACCGTACCGTAGTACTATCTTATTTTCTTTTTTTCTTTTTTATTTACGGGATTTTTTCTTGGACGGCAGTATACTGTATACATAGATAATATGAACAGTAGTTGGTGGAGTCTATTTAAACCTTCTTTAAAAACAGTATATTTCCGTGGATTCGATACATTTTTATAACATTTTTATAATTTTTTTGGTTTTTAGCTGAAAGCGTCGGACCGAGAGGTGGAGGACATCCAGAGCGAATTCGAAAACGAGCGGACGGATTATCTAGAAACAATTAGGAAACAGGAGCGACAGATCAAATTGCAGAATCAAATCTTAGAAAAAATTGTGCCAACGCTGTCGAAAGAATGCAATTATAGGTTAGGTTGACGTGCAAGATGGCCTGTCAACGATAAAATAATAACACCATAATAAACGGTTATTTGTATTTTCAGCAACTTAGAGAGGTTGAAAGAAGACGCGGAATGGGAAGACGACACGCAGAGTTGGACACTACCGGATCTGACGAGGATAAAACTGCCTCCGGCTTCGGGTAAACGCGGGGGAGGGATTTTTTAGACCTTTCGTTTTTTATTTTTTAATCAGCGATTATTTCGGTTATTTGCACGAGTAGGTGCGTCGTCTTCGGGCTGCAGGCAGTCCGTTAACTCGGTGACCGCTCCGGCTAGATTAGAAAACTCTGAAAATTTGTTGGCGATATATACGTTTCATCCGCTACAGGTTAAATTATGTGTTGTATACGAACGTGCGGTTTATTACACCCGCCTACAATTACAGCTGCAGTGTGTGCGATTTGTGCGCGATTTTAAATAGTTTTTCTTGCTATATTGAATCTCGACTCCTGCATATTATTGTTTTCGCTATATTATTATTGACTCTTGAACACGTGGTACATTATACTATATTTAAAGCGCGTCTCGGCTAAGGGACTTGTGACACTTATCGTTTACCGACTTACGTTTTCAGCCGCTCTTGTACATATTTTATATGCTTTTCAATATTATTGCGGCTTTATAGCACGTCTTTCTTGCATAATATTATATTATATATAATATATAATAGGCACGTTAACACAACCCGCCAACGGTTCGGCGGCGTTTAGCACGTTCGAAAACGGCCGGAGGAAGATGTCGCTGGGCATATTCAACACGCTGGCCGGTCTATCGTTCGACAAATCTTCCAGTTCGGACAGCAGTCGGCGGTCGTCGTCGCCGGAATTGCCCGTCTGCGACCAGGTGAAAAGGCCGCGCACGCACCGTAGTTAAGCGATCATACGTCATTTCGATAAATCCACAATCACGTTTTGTTTGGACAGTTTTTTTCTTATACATTTTTAATTATATAGCAATTGTGTACATCTGAAACTGCTTTCTTATTGTACGCGTGGCCTGCGGTCACTGGCACACCTCGACGTTAAAAGTTAAAACGTGTGTGTATTGTGTATATATATATAATATCATATCGTGTTATGTCTACTGTTGCAGAAATATCAGAAATCGGTGGAAGACGATTTTGCCGGCAATTACTTTAAACCGAAACGAGCTACCGAGTTGCTGATAGAATCCCTCGGCGAGTCTAGTAAACCACCGTTTCACCATAAATGGAAAGGTATACCTATTACCTATATGTATATTATTCGAGAAAATGGCTTATTAGGATTAAGAAGAGAACGCTAGTTAACAAGCACGTAGCCATAGTTTTTTTAAGGGGGAGAGGAGAGGTCTTAACAAATCTTTGTATTTGCTCTAACGAAGTATATAATATGAATACATAATATTTTCATAATTCCCCTATTAAGTAAACTTAATAGTTCAAAGCTGGGCAAGTTAATCTTCTTTTTCATCTAGTTACTTAAATATAAAGTATAATTAAATTCAAAAATGTATTAGTTTCTGAAATTTTCCAAATTTTTAACTAAGTTAGAAGTTAGTTTTATGGTATAAATAGTAACTTATGCTGGAATAAAAGTGGGTGTGCGGTTGTGCTCTTTCATCGATTCCACTTGACAGGTATTTTAATTTTAAGAACAGTAGAGAGTATTTTTAAACTGTTAGAATAATTCATGCATTTACTTATATTTAAATAAATGTAGTTTATTATGGTTGATGCGATAATGAGACAAAAACAGCGATTACGTCATCTTAACATAGTATAATAATATGTCATTTTATCGAATGAATATTATGCATTTATGCATATTATAGACATAAAAAATAAATGTTTTATTATTACAGGACACAGACGCATATCACCAGAAAATACGGTTAAAAAGCCGACGAAATTAGAATCCCTCCTTCCGGTTATCGGCGACCGAAAATTACAAAAGAATACTTTAGACAAAATTTAAAAAAATGTTCCTAAAAAAATTTGAGAATATCATTGTGTACAAAACATTAATAAACAATGTTAAACTGAATTGATTCTTATGTTTTCCATCTCGTAAACCGTTGACCAAATGTCATCGGCCAACAGTCTGGGTTGTTCGAACGCAGCGAAATGTCCGCCGTCTTTCATCTCTGTAGCTCTCACCAGTTTTTCGAATTTACGGTTCAAAAGTGTCTTCAGTGCCAACGCTATCGGCATCTCGTTCGGGAAAATAGCACACGCTGCTGGAACTTTGACTTTGGCCCTGTACGTATGATTTAAAACAAAATAAGAATTTATTAGTTTATCACACGAGGATGCGATACTCATGTACAGTTGATGTACGTACATTGTGTGAGGGAGAGCTCGATATTTGTTACTGGCGAACTCTGAGTACAGGCGCATCGACGTGGTCATGGAACCAGTCACCCAGTAAATCATGACGTTGTCCAACAATTCGTCAGTCTTGAACTTGGACAGACCGCCGTCTGGTAGATGTTTGTATCCCGTAGATGTCCAGGTGGAAAATTTTTCCAAGATGTAAGCTGCCAAGCCGACCGGCGAATCGTTCAGAGCGACTCCTGCACATATAAGCGGAGATTTAATAGTAGGTATACTATTAGATATTAGTAATACAGTAAGTTGAATTAATTATTGCGTAGATAAAATAAGAGATAGATAACAATATATACTTTAAATGTTTCAAGTACCAACGAATAATATTTCGAGAAGAAACCTTGTATTAATTGAGCAAATTTTTTTTTATCAACAATAATCAAAAAAAAACTGATGAAAATAAAAATGTTCTTATGTCTAAGTTATGCCTATAAGTAGCTCAAAATGCTTATGAAAACATGGGTCTACGGAAAATTTAATTTTTTTTGGTTTTTCCTGACGTTTATGAAAATTATTGGGTTTTAACTTTGACAACTTGAATTCACTAACTAGATTCACTATTGCGCCAAAAAATGACTGAAATTGAAAATCAAAAAAAAAACCCAACATTGTAAAATTAGTATATCTGCTCAGCTCAGGAACTAAAAAGTGACAATAATAAAGTGGTCAAAATAAAAAAAAACGCGCCTGCTGTGTCGGGTTTGGTCATTTGTAAATGCATGTATCCAGATTCTTCGAGAAACCCTGAAAACACCTTGCCCAGTGGGTACGTCCGAGATTTTTCGGCCTCAGAGCTGACGATTATTGAAGGCCAATACGTTCCCAACGCCAATCGAACATAATCGCTCAGTGTCAAAGACGTAGTCGTCGAACACATGTTCGAATGCATGCCGTATACTCTAGAAAAATTAATAATAAATACATGAATTTATATAAAAATGTAGGTATATAATTAAATAAAAAAAAAATTAGGGTTTGGAACTTATTATATTAGAAATTTTCAAAATTTGCATGCTAATAAATAATATAAAAATGCCCCAAAATATTCTTCATTTCTACGGTAAAATTATACTTGGAAAATGGAAAGAAACTGTAAGTATACATGAAAACATGTTCTAATCTGATAATTGTTAAAAATACTTAATGTTAAACTTAACATTTTTTCAGTAGAAAATCATTACTTTTATTGAAAACGTTATTTTAATATTAGAAAATGATGATACGGGTGGTATTTATGAAAGGATTTTTAATATATCATAACAATGTGTCAAAATAGTAATAAAATAATGTTAAGTTTAGAAGTTTTTACCTTAAAATTCAAATGTATTATAAATGATAAATATTGGAACTTAAAAAACAATGAACAACAAAATCACCTAAATTCGGAAATTGATATTGGTACAGCTAGTTAGTAGTGTTTACTATATATTTGACTAAAAATAAATATACAGACTTGTGGGCCACATTATAATTGTGCAAAAACGATAAAACACTCGGTGGTCGAGTGAATAATTATGTACCTAGGTATTTTATATTTTATAAATACAAGGATATAATGGTTATGCCTAAATGTTTGTACACAATACGTCATATTATATGGATGCACAAAAATCTCTCACCTGTCTGGAAAAATCTTTGAAATCGCTTCGGTTATGACCGCTCCCCAATCGCCGCCCTGGATATAGAACTTTTCGTAGCCGAGCCTCTCCATGAGCTTGACGAACATTTGGCCCATCTGCGCCGGACCCATGCCGGGACGGGCGGCTGCTTCCGAAAACCCGTAACCCGGTAACGAAGGCGCTACCACTTCGAACACAAAATTGCGATCAGCGACCGGGGTGGTCAGCATCGGAATGATTTTGTAAAACTCGACAATGGAACCCGGCCACCCGTGCAGCATGAGCAGTGGTATCGTCCTGGCCTTTGATCGTGCAGGTGGTTTTGCGTGTATGAAATGCAAGTCCAGACCGAAAATGTTGGTCTTGAACTGCGGCAACGTGTTCAGATACGCCTGTCTGGCGGTCCAATCGTAACGGTTCGACCAGTGGTCAATGATCTTCGCTAAGTGGTCGCCGTTGAAGCCGTACTCAAAATTCACGCTCCGCAACGGCTTTACGATCGGTCTGGCGTTGGCCAGCCTGTTCTTCAAGTCTGCGATGACCTGTGGGGTAAACGCACTTGAGTTAGATTTATTAAAACGCTTCTGAGATGACTTTTGGTTGAGCCTAGGGCCTATAGATGATATCGTGTGGCGTAGACAAACGATTGAAGTCGTGTACTGACGTACATTGATGTAATTGGAACATGTATTTGGTTTAGGATAATAAAAACGAACAAACTTCGTTCTTAGAAAAATGCAAGTAATATAAAATAAAGAAAATATATCAAAATGTGACTTTATAAAAATCATAAATATATTTCGTGTATAAAAAAAAAAATATATTTTCGTTCGTTTTAACTTAAAAATAATACCTATATAATAATACTTGAATTTTTAATATTTTCAAATTGCATTATTAATTAAACTTCACTAATTAAATTCAATAAATATTTTAAGCTCAAATGCTGTAAAAAAAAATTTAATTAACCCATCAAAGTTTCAAATAATCAAATACAGAAGCGGTTCGTTTGATGTTTAATAGTTTAATCAAAGTCGAAGGTCGAGTTTTAGTATTTATGGTCGAAAATTAATTTTTTAGTGTGTACCAATATTTATCATAAATCAATAAAAATAGTTTAAACTCTGAGTGCGGATAGCTGATAATAACTGATAAGTATAATTAATATTATAACTTCAAATTACGTGCCATCGTTTTGATATAGGTGGATTTACTTTTGTAAGCCTTCGTCTTGATATTAAAAAAAGAAACATTCATAAGAAAAAAAATTATAATTGTAATTATACTTTATAAACAATAATATTATGTACAACATAGTGTACAAAAATAAAGTATTAATTAAAATCATTATAACCATAAAGATTGCTATATATTTATGTTTACATGGCCGTGAGTACGTGACATCCGTTTATATGGATTAACGAATATTTGTGTGAATATAATATTTCATATTTAAAAATATATAATCTGGAGTTGTGCGAGTGCTTAATAAGCTAATCTATTAATTTTGAACTCAAGGGTTAAGTTAGAGTCAACACTCCACAGCCCCGCCAACGCCATATATGTATATACACTGCGTATACCCATATATATTAGTACATTATTGTCGATTGATATTATTTCAGATGACTTATAGTATAATATAGTTTATGTAATATTAATATAATTAATATCCACACGATATTATACTGCTGCAGTATCCAAGTTTATGGTTTTATAATAATAGCAACTTTTAGATTATGAACGGAGCGATACATTGATTTTACTATAATATGATGCTTTATTATTGTCTGTCATCATCTTTCTGTAAAAATGCTTCAATTTTCAATTCTAAGGGTTGTTTTTGGAATAAAATTGGATTAAGTTAGTACTTTGGGGAGGTTAAGTTTTGTACTTTTCAAATTAGCCAGGAAAACGAGAAAAATAAAGAAAAACAGACATTTTATTGTTTTAACTAAAAAACGAATTAGGTTTGTTAAATACTTGAAATGATTACCAAATATTTAAAATAATATTTAATTATATTTAGTATTAGAATTTTCTATACATGATAACATTTTCGAAATATTTTGTACCTTTTTGAGCTGTTTATAGACATTTTAAATTATAATTTGTTTAGTTTTTTTCTATAAATGTCAATAAAACTTATTTTGCTTGGTAAAAATGATTGAAAATTTAGTAAAAGGTTTTGTATAAGTTTTTCATTTACTTATTAAAAATATTGAAATATTGACCACAATATAAAGTAAGCGTTAAAAGTTAAAATTTTGACGAAAATCGTGAAAATTTGAAAGTTATTTTGTATTTAGAAATTCATAATAAAAATTTTTTTATATCAATGAATTGAAAATGTAATACAAGATTCCTCATAAGTTTATCAATCAATAACTAAAAGTTAACCAGACAGCCACATTAACTTTCCTATGAGCGTTTAAAGTTAAAATTTTTTCATCATTGGATATTCACCAGTAAATTAACTATTATTTTTTCCTCATTCAGTTTTTCATACTTTGTTGGAATGCAAAAACAAATAACTATAACCGTAAATAATTTAAATGTTCACTAAATATTTATAATATCATTTTCTGTACATGATAATATTTTAAAAATATTTTGACGCTTTTCAAGCTATTTATAGTAATAAATATTTGACATTTTCAATTCTAGTTTTTTTCTTTAAATGACAATACATTTTTTTCACTATGTCGATAAGCATGCAGTTTTAATACAAGGTTCCTAATAAGTTATTTTTGTATAAATTTAAAAATATTAAAGATACGCATAGTCACAATGTTAAGCATTTGAAGTTTAAATTTTGACGAAATTCTTCAAAACCACGAAAAATTGCAAAAGTATATAAAATATAATATTTATTAAATAATAAATTTTTATAGTTATTAAGATTGAAAATTGAATACAAGGTTTCTCAAAGGTAGTTCATACTATAACCGTAAAATCTAAAAAGTATATATAGACACAGTTTTTTTTATTGACATTTTAAGTTCAAATTTGGACGAAATTTAATATTTTTACCGGAGAATAACGATTATAGTTATTTTGTCGTAATTTAAAAATAGTATTCTTTGACTCATGGTACTTGAAACATTTAATGTATATTATTATATTATGTTATACACACAATAACATTTTCAAACTCGGTGTTTTCGGAAAAAGTTAATTTATCCTACCTACTGTATTATTATTCGTAAAATATATTAATTTAATAGCAATATAAATATGCGTATACCTTGTATAATATATTTAGTATAGTATATAGGCTTATAGACAGTCTTCGCCCGAAATCGTTTCTTGTATATGATGATATAATTTAATTTATAATTCAAATCACATCCATTACAGTGACCCACGCGAAACCTAATGTCCAAGCGGTACCAACTACCAACTTGCCCACCTTTATTTTTTAACAATATTTTTGTATGAGCTACCATCAACTAATTACGTTAAGGCAGTGTTTAATACACTTACACTGTACACTTAAAGGTAAATAATATTATATTGTATAACATATATTATATACTATAGATACTAATGTATAAAATATTGAAATGTCACGATGTCACATACTTCGGTTGTGACGTTTATCAGAAATGGTCGGACTTCTTTGGCGTTCTTGGCGTCTTTCGACCGGCCGGAGTCGGTTCCCCAACAAACGTCCGCGGGCATTGTTTCGGGCTCCACGATGTCGATGGAACTTTTCTGGTAAACGACCAGCGCAAATGCGACCAAGGCGGCCAACAAGTATTTGAATTTTCCCATTTTTCTTGAGTATAGGTCGTGTGTCACTGTTCGTGCTTCGTACGCTGCCGGCAGCACACTGCGAGTGTACGCTACGAAAAAGTAGCGTCATCATGACTAGGAAGTACCTGTACCTAATATAATATTACTATATTATTAGGGAAAGATATAAAGCTTACTATACAGAGTGTTTCGCCAAGTTTTTCTCCATCAAAAACTTATTTTTACATTTAATTATAGTTAAAAATTGTATATCTTTTAAATTTAAAAAAAAACTAAAATTATTTCTTTTGTGTTGTTTGTTGACGATTAGATATTATCTACAATTTAAAGAATTATATAGTTACAAAATACATATGTAAATATTTTAAAATTTGAATTGATAATTTCCATAATTCAAAGAGTTATGTAAACTTTAAGGTTTAGTTGGGAGCCGGCCAGGCGGGTAGAGTTGTAGAGGAAATATACATATACAACTCACATTACTGTTGCCCGGTGGGCGGTTCTGCGCGAGCACAAAAACAGTGAACCACTCTGTATATAACCTCATGCGTGTTTCTGTTATTTCAAACATTAATCGGTTTACACTGTTGCCGTCTGTTGCCGTTGTCGAGTCCGTGTGATGGGCCATATAATAATAATGGGCTATAATGATCGCGAATAATTCAACAGATAACTTGAGAGTATGTATAGCTATAACAGTCTAGCAAACAATAATAATAATGTACACGCGGAACAATCCATTTGACCGGTTAAGTTTTCTCATTAGCAATTTGTGATTGAGGTAGTTTGAAATACCTAGCTTATAACACTAAATGTTTAGAAAGAAATTTAGCATTAGATGATAAAGTTAAAAAATATAAATTACCTATGGGTAGTTAAAACAATTTAAAACCTAAAATAAGTTATATGTTCTTTCGAGTGATACACCTACTTTGAACTACGTTTATGTAAATATATATATATTTTTTAAGACACATAAATTGGATAAGAATTTAAGTGAAACCACACCATTAAAATTGGTCATGAACAGGGCTAGGATTTGTATACTCATAAAAACAATGAAATATGCATTTTTTTTAGAATATGTAAAAATATGTATTTTTGTTTTTAAAGGATACACTCAAAATTATAGGTACAAAAAAAATTATTTATTTATTTAAATAAATCGGAGATTGGCGACGGTCTTATTATAACATAATTGAGATTAAAAATTATTTATTTATTTTTCGCATTTATATTTATTATATTATTGATAAATTTGCATAATTCACATTCAATAGTGGAAAAACGGGTTTTTTAAATTAAATTTTCGATTATAAAATATCGTAGATTGGATAGTAGTATTGATTTGCTGAAGCTTCTTTCAACGTACCATGATGCAGTTGGCACAGGAATTTGTCCTGGTGTTAAATTAGTTAAAATTGTACTCGTATGATTCGCCATTTAAAATTTTAATTATTGATTAAAGAGTTTTAAATAATTAATTTTTTGTAAAACCAAGGATATTTTGTTTTTTATAATATCCGCAACTCTTCAATTACACCCAAGAAGTCGATAGGATACAGATTGTATTTATTAAAAAAGTTTGTCTATGGCCGAAAATCCAAGTTATATACTTTGATCAGTTTAATAAATTGTTGATTATTAGGTACCGGCTTAAATACAATAAATACAATCCTACTAGAATATGCAAAAATATGCACTAGACTCAGTATATGCAAAAACATGCAAAATAAATAAATAGTACCATTTTCATCAGAATATTATAAATTGTGAACATTACTCACTAAAACTCCATTTGGACGTAGCAAAAAAGACACGCTGTTGCATACAAATCCTAGCCCTGGTCATGAACATACTAGTATACCACATGCAAATGTTATATATTTTATATGTATTTGAAATAAATAAATATATAATGATACGTATAAGGTAATAACAATAGCTATGATTAAGGTACGCTGAAACTATACCATGACTGTATGTTCATCGTTTTTAATTACCTTTGTGGTCTAGAATCTAGATTATGGGTTACCTATATATTTTGTCAGTAGGTATAACTCGGTGACATATAGGTACTTAACTACCTAACTAGTTAATCATAGGCTTATCTGTATAAGAACTTACGTGCATATGTATGAAATTTCAAATTACATTTTCAGAATGAAAATTGAAACAAATGTTAAATACTTATATTACTGAAAAAATACTACATCCCTATATACCTATTATGATATTCAATTTTGAAGCAATAGTTATCTACTGAATGATGAGTAAATCGCCAAAGTCGTTCTCGTGAACGAAACTATCGTTGATTGAAACTCGCTTACCTTGGCAGTTTGCCATTTTCGGCATTTCTTCAAATTATTAAATTGTTTGGCGACTGTAAGCACTGTACCTATTGTAGGTAGTTTTTCTTAGTGTACAAGGCGTATAACCACATTAATACTGATAGTTGATAAAATAAAATAAAGCCTTCTTCGTTTCTTCAATAATTGCTATTTAGACCAGGTAGGTAGATACATAATATTTTTTGAGCAGCCCTGCTAAGTACCTAAAACTACTGTATAATACAGATAATATCTTTGCGCTTAACCAATATTCGATCGTTTTTTTTCTAAAAATTTTTTTTTTATTTTAACAATAAAATCTAGGTAATTGATAAATTTGATAATCTTAAATATAATTAATATGATTGTCTATACTCTATACATTATCTATAACGAGTATTATTAATACATCAATGAGATAATAAAAACAATAAGATGTACCTACGTATAATATAATATATATTAAATTACAGAGGAATAATGCATATTATACAATAAAACAAATGGAAATACATTTTATAATACTTTATGGATTTAATATTAAAATAAGTTTTTAGCATACGATGTGTTTATAAAAATATTATATTTTATTTATTTGTTTGTTTGTTTGCTCAATATTATAGTATAATTTTATTAAACCATTGCATATTTACTTATTATACCTAGTTTATACATATAAGACTTGACCCAAGCTATAAGTTATTTACAATTTGTATAGATTTACTGATAATATGTTTAAAATACTAATACGTATTTAATATGATATTATAAACTAACATAACCTGAAAAGTAAATATGACTTTAATATAGGTACCTATGACCTATCTATTCTATATAGGCTGAATTTATGGAGGTAGGTTCATGGAGTCGTCTGAAATATCTTCCCAACATTTTTTTTTCATGATAACCATCAAATACTATTTAATGAATAAACTAAAATTATAACACCTTTTGGTAACCCTTCCCTCGAAAAAAATCTGTAGCTGATACGGCCTTAAATCTAGTACCTACCGACGTTATATTATACTATAATGAGACATAACATAAATAGTTAGATAGGTAGACATAAATGTTTAAATGTATATTAAATAAATAGTACTTATTTACTGACCTCTACTTACAATATGACGTAATAAGCTTTTTTTTATATAAAAAAAACACTTTAATTAGCTTCTATAATTATTTATGCTGTAGATTAGCAAAAATCAATTATTTTTCATCCTTAGGTCTTGGGTATAAAATGTAAAAAATATATTTCCAATAGCAAAATAACATTGACTGTGTAGACATATCACCAATAATAATTATTTCTGCACACCTGAACACCTCCAAAACGGTTTATTTTATCACAAACACACATTCATACATAGTTGCATCACTTTATTATAAAATATATTTAGACTATGACTGACACTCACAATAATAATGATTAATGAATACTTCTTTCTTTGGCTTTTGTTAAACTAAAATGGCCGGTGCTTAAGTATGAAAAAAATATTCGACTTGATATAATATTAATCAAATGATCACCATTCGAATAATTGACGCAGTGGACTCGCCCGACGGACGTCAGCTGGGTCTCACGGGTTCGTCGAGTGTAGCATTGACACAACTAGGGGGTGCAAAAGGGTTTAGAAGTTTAGAACACCTTGTTTTTTTAGGTCTAACTATTATCATGTTAGTGAAATACCATCAGTTTTATGTTTTTAAATTATGAAATATTTATCGAAAACAAATTAAAACTATTTTGATCATAAGTCATGATATTCAATTGTTTTAAATTGTCCCATATTCCTATAATTGATAGACGATTAGCATTAATAAATACACATTACTCAGAAATGGATGATCTACGATCTATTTTTTAGCCAATGGATCACATCAAAAAGCTGGACGCTGTGGGGGACTGCAATATATTACTAGTAAATTCCCATGAGTCTTATATTTTAATGTTTTATCGACTAGGTCTAAATGAAAATTAATATAAAGAGAATAATATATTTATTTTGTTTTTATCATTAATATGAAATGCGTATAAAATGTTTAAAAGTATTGATAAAAAGTATTCATTTTATTTTACTAGTATAGTATAGTATGGTATTTTACACCTATAATTAAATATTATATATTACAATTTATACGTAGGTAAGTATATATACAATAATACAATATTGTTATTTTTTTTTTAATTACCTATATGATATTATGATATTTAATTAATATTCATTATTTATTTGTATACCTATTAAAAGCTGTTTATTAGAGGAACAAATTTGTACATCTCAAAATTGAGTAGTAGAGTGCAAGTCCCCCCAAAATGTTTACAGCTTAAAGAGTTTCTGAAATCTTTTTGTAAATATATAAAGTTTTTAGGTGCATATTTTACATTAATGTTTTGTAGTAAATTGTAAGTATACCCCTCCCCATCCCCGCCCCTAAACTTTTACCTTAATTGCTGCATGCACATTTCATATATTTAATGGTTTATTAAAATGTACCTAATTATATATAAACCATAGCATTGGTATTTGACGGTCACTTTAATAATCTGTTTGATGATCTAGGATTCGTTAAGTAACTGCAGTAGAGGCGTAGAGCAACCCAACATTTACCTAATTATTCTTTTTATCTTATATGAACAAATATTACTACCTAACATAAGTTATATTGATTAAAACAATTTATTATATATGTGTATAATTATTTATCTTAATGAGGAGTTAAACATAAAATTGTTGAGTTTACGTACCATTTTAATTTATAACATAATATTTAGTGTCTACATATCTATTTATGATATCAAAATTAATGCCTCATTAATATTTAATACGATAATACCGGAGACTAAAAAACCTAACCAAAATAACACAAAATTAATAATTTAGTCAAGAAAACTGTGTTAAACGGTAATAGGAAAAAATGACCACGAAAAAATCCTGCAAATTGCAATATGAAAAAAGTACCCTTCCTCGTTCCTTTTTCTTTTCCATAATTTGAGTTTTTTTTATAAAAGTTGACATTTTTTCCATCGACCTCAAAGGTGCATATTATTTTTTTATGCAGAAATATCTAATGCATTTAATTTGTCAAAAATGTTGGCAATGTCGACCAAATATAGTAATTTCAATAAAAAATTCTTCGTTCCGCGAAAAATTATTGATATTTTTGTGTCCTTTATAGGCGTAACTAGACCTACATTTTAGGGGGTGCTAAAATTATGTATACTTATCTCACTAACCCATGGTTTACAAAGTACCTAAATAATTGTCAAAAAATAATAATAGGAGATATATTTATATACCTAATAATAACAACTATAATTGTATAAATGTATAATTAAAACTAATTTTTAAACAATTTTCCTTGTTTTTGAGCTGTACTTATCTATCACTGATTATGATTTTATGTTATTTGCAACATCCCTTTAAATATTTAAGATAGACCTCAACCAATGTCTAATTCGTTGCATACTTGGAAAACTTCATTCACATGTTGCAAAATGTATAATAGAATTGTAACTGCAATTTGAAATAACTTGTTAAAGTTAAAATAATACTCTTTTTAAATAGGTAGTTTTTTACACAATAATAATAATGAAACCGCTGTTTGCTTACATTATTTTTGGTGTTTTATAACCGAGGCCAGGAGTGCTAAAATATAGCTTGGGGGTGCTTCAGTCTTTGGCCTATCTTGGAGAACATTTCTATACCGTCGAATTGACTCAACCTATTTAGTATTTAATTCCCCCGTACGGCATGCACTGGGCAGTGTCTACTCTTACAAATTACTATAGGTACCTGGTACCTGATATAAAAAAAACATTTATAAATGTATTTTTACTTACAAGTGTTTGGAGTGTAAATTTGGACTAAATTGAAAACCTACTTAAACCAAACAAAATTATTTTAGATTTTTTGTTGCAATTCAAAAAATAATTGATTTAAGTTATCAAAATATAACTTTGTATTATTATTCTATTATCTCTATAGATTAGTCGAACAATTAAATGTTCAAAATATTTATAATATAGCAGTAAGCTATTTGAACAATTATACCACAAACTTATAAATATCATGTCACAGTACTTATAAGTTATATTACCTGTTATATGTTAGTCTTATAACTTGCAGGTTAGTATACAATATTTTTGGCAAAAATTACCTCAACCTACTGAAAAAAGAAATAATAATTTGAATTTTGAATTTCATGTAACATTCTATTATTTTATTAAATGGATACTGACTGATCCAGTAATCCACCTGTCCCATTCCATACATTTATCAATAAGTTGCTAGATAATAGCCGCTGTATAGCAGGTGTCTATTGTAGGTATCTCGTTGGTGATTAGGTAGATATTATATTAAATTCATATTCAATAAAAAAAATCTCAAGCAATTGGTTAAATTCAGTTTAAATAATAATATTAAAAAAAAAATACTATTATAATATTAAAAAAATTTAAAAATGTTGGTTGTCAGATTTTTTTGTGTGGGTTAGGTTAAATTACAACACAATTTGTATTGAAGATTTTTATGGTTTGTTCATAAGGCTGCATATGTAATTACTAAATGAAATATTACATTTTTTTGTACCAATTTATACAGCCTTTTAAAACTTGATTTATACCATGAAAAAATATAAGTCATGTTTAGGAAAAAAAATTAACTCTTGTAGTATCAACTGAAAATAAAGTATACAAATTAAATGTAAGATACAAACAAGATTGAAAAAATGCAAATTGGTAAATAAATGGGTATATTAATACATTTTTAATTTAATATTAAGTGACATAAGTATGACTACATATTCAACTTAAAAACAAACATTTTTGTTAATGATTACAAATTTTAATAATGATAATAAATAATTAAATTTTTTTGGTTTTTAATGTATGATTAACAGCTAATGCACTTGATAGACCATGTTGATCTGATGCTATATATGACAAATCTATGTGTCTGTCTGATATGCGGTTAAATTTGAAAGGAAAATATTATGTTTTTATCTCTTACTAATTATTATTACTCTAAATTATATAATATTGTGTACATATTATTATAAAGATGAAAAAATTAATCAGACTTAAATTTTTTTTTTTAAATTATAAATAGTGAGACCAATGCTATACTTAGGTTGTTAGTATGCAATTTGTTGCATGCTTGGTATTAAAATCAATCAGATAGATCAGTAAAATCACTTCCTTCACTTGTGGATCCATCATATGGCTCAAAATAAACATGTGGTTCATTTAACTTACGAGGCCGAAGTTCTCTTTTTACGCCATCAATTATATCCTCTGAAGGATCTAATTCAAGATCATAATCAACAGGTTCCTCTTTAATGTTAATTGGTTTTCTTGATTCAATTCTTGATGTTTGTTCACTTTCTGAGATACCTCTCTTAGGTTTCCTACGTCGCCGTTCAATAGAAAATTTCTCTGAACAACTACCTTCTTCTTCTTTAATCTTAACAAGAGGATTGACATTTGTTTGCAACTCTGTTGGATCCTGATCGTTAATTTTGTCTTCATCGTCCTTTTCTGTCTCATTTTTATTTTCATTTTCTTCGCTTACAGTATTTTCTATTTTTTCAGTACAAACTTCTACGTTTTCAACACTTTCATCAGGATATTCTACATCTTTTTCATTGTCGTTAGCTTCTTCAAAGTCCATTCTTTCATCAATAATTTCATGCTTAATATTTATTTCAACGTGTTCTTCAGACTGGCATTCATCATTAATTAGAATGTTCATTTGTACACCAGTATCATTTTCAGATGGTTCAGTTTTAATATGTACATTAGATGGTTCACACTCTTCATCACTAGATTCTGAATCATCTGAAACTGATGGGCTTAAGTAGTTATTGGATTCAGTTGATACCGATTGCAATTGCCCAAGATAAGTGCCACGTTGGTTTAATAGAAAATGCAATTCATCATCTTCTTCAGACATTTGAGCAATTTTCTTTTCCTTTGACCATGATTCATTTTGCTGTGTTTTAAAATTTAAAATCTAAAAACAAACATCTATTATTTAACATCCAAATATTTGGTACATACATTTAACATACCTCATTGTTTACTTTTTCGATTTTATTTTTTATAATTTGTTGATAATAGTCTTTACGGCATCTTCCCAATAAATGTGTCAAGTGATTCTTGTTAATTTCCCTTAATTGAGCTAACGCATTATCACACTTGACTAATTCTTCTAAAACTTCATCATTTTCCTAAATTAATAAGTTTACACAAAATATAAAAATGAAAAAAAAGTTTGAAAAAAAAAACATTTAAATTATAAATACCTCATCGTTTATAGTCAAAGAAGGTAGCATTTCTTCTGGTGTTGGTACCGGTTTAGAATTACGACCCATGAGTCCCAATTTATACAATTGTTTCTTGACATTTTGTTCTGCATAAAATTCTTTACAAACATTGCTCATTTCTTGTGAATTTTCTTCAACATCTTAAAATAAGTTAAAAAAATTATTATGAATTATTTTTATGATTGAGTATTTAAGTAATTAACTCACCATCATATTCTGGAAAATGTTCTTCAGCGTCCTCTAAAGACATATTCGAATGATCCAAAAGAGCTGTTACAACTCTTTGATAAACAGGTGTGTATACATTACCATCATTTCTATAGTAATTAAATTAAAATAAAAAAACATTTATTAATGGGCGTAGATGCTAAAGAGATATATTCATGAAGTAATAAACTACTATGAATATAAATAATTTTTAAATTATTAAATAGATAATAATTTATAAATATAAAAGAATAAAAATTTTATTGTTTTGAATTTTTTGTTATTTAACAAATTAACTTATGTTATTGAAGAAGAATATGGCTAACTTATTTTTGTACATTTTTAATTTTGTGATGATGCATTAAATTAATGACAAATACAAAATCAACTAAGTTATAATACTGACTTGGTAATATTAAAATATAAGTAATAACACACTATAATATATTAATTAGATTAAATAAAGATAATTTTAGACTAAACTTCAATTTTTAATGTGTGAATATTATTTTTTATAACTGCAAGTAATTTTTACATATTTTTGTTATATTTTGTAAATTTTAAATTTTAAAACTTATAAAGATTTGATTTATTACAACTTACTAATATATTAAAATTAATAACTGAACAACTTAGGACTATCGATGAGTATTATGAATACATAATTTATTTCTACATACTAGTTTCCCATATACCACTTTATATGGAAAACTAGTATATTGACCAGTTACAGTTTGGAATTTGGATACTACAACTTTACGCATAACCTATAATATTTATAATGTATTTATTTAAGATATTTTATACAAAACGTTAACTACCGCCATGTTTTTCATATATACCAATAATTTAACATTTAAGATTCAACTTACATAGCAGAATTAGCTTTCTCCACTAGTTCTACAACATCAGGGGTTATACGTTCAGAAAATTTGAGTTTTTTAGGGGGACGTGGAGAACATGATGATTGGCTTTTTTGCATTTCTAGCTCTTCTTTAGCCCAATTCTTTGCATAATGTTCACCCAAAGATGGTATTTCATACAGTTTTTTATTGGGACTATATGATTTAACTAAATCATTTAACCACTGAAAATTAAGTTACATTAAACTCAAATGATTATAACACCAAAAAAAATTTAAATATATTCTTACTTTAAGATCTTCTTTCTTTACATGACTCAAATATGGTTCAACAAGGGACCAAAATTTATTTGCTGACTCAGTTTTGCTTGGTGGTAGCTCCTAAAACAAATTGATTAAAATTAAATCACTATTTAATACTATTAAAGTGTTTTATACATAAATAAGCATTGTTATGTACTCTATTCAGGATATTAATAATTAACTGTTTTTGTGCGTGGAGATTGAGTTGCCAAACTCAATAGGCACTAAATCATTGGTTGAATCTTTGTGCATAACTGTAATATCACATCAGTTTGCACTAATTATTGAGATGGAAGTTAATTTCTAGGTGGAGATGCACGTCTAAGACAGTTTGTGTCATTCTGAGCGGTTTACACTTATCCTGAATAGAGTATACAAATGTAAATTGAAAATATATTATAATTACTTTGCTAGTAGGATCAAATTCAACCTTCATCTTACGACATTCATTCACGGGTGATATTTCTGCAGCAGCTCTTGGTCTCTGTAAAAATGAATTACATAGCATTAGTATCATCTTTCTTTCAATATTTTCTAGTAATGCATTTCAACATTTGGCACCTCAATATTATGTTGTGCTTAAATTAAAACGTACACAAAAAAAATGTTTTATATATTTTAATTTTTAATATGTCTGTATAGACAATATTAAATATTTTAAAAATATCTATATAATTATTAAGTTATTATTTATTTTTATATTAGAGATTGCATACTGCATATGATGCTTGAGCATTCTGAGCAAAAGCCTATTCTTAATAAAAAATAAAAATAAGTATTCCTTAAAATAAGTATTAGGTATGTATTTAAGCAATTAAACTAACCAAATACAAATTTTATAGCGGATATACTTACTATTGTAGGCAGTTTGGGATTTTTGGCCATCCTATGTAAGGATCGAGCAAACTGCATAGATGTAAAAGTGCTTAGTTCATCTCTTATAGTATTTCTGCGTATGATTACATTGGTTAACATTGCTTCAAGATCCCATTGAACATGATCCAATTCATCATCTGTCATTATATAGTCAGATTTGCTATCACGGCTCAGCACTAAAACGATAAAACTGTTTATAAGATACCTACACAAATAACAACAATTTTCAAATTATGTTTTACTTGACAGGAATGTAGAATTTTCTGGAATGACAGTAGGTTTTAGTCGAGGTAACGACAACTCTCTTTCTTCATTGTATTCAGCATGTTTTTTTCTGGTCGGTGACAGTGGTGGTGACATCACCTGTTTGAAAGACACATTACCATCTGTAGACGTACACTCACCATCGGTATCATCTGCAGTGGCAGTGTCTGGGGACATAGGTTGACGAGGTTTTGGGCCTCTTCTTTTTGCTAAACCTCTACCACGACCTCTTGATCCTCCACGTCGTTTCCTTCAATACAAACAAATACAATGTAATTATGTCAATATAGATTTTAACTGTTCAACATTGTGAACACAAACTTCAAGACAATTGGTCTGTATGAATATTGGTTAAGTCATACACATAGGCGATTATCAGTAGGGCTAAGTCAAATAGAAATTGCAATAGCCCCCCCCCCCTAATTCTAAATATAAATTGGGTTGCGGCTGTGTGGATGACACTTTACTTAGAAGTTTAGACAACGCTAGCCCAGTAGTCTCACTCCAGAAAAAAAAAACAAAATGATTTGACAAACTGTCTTCCTATGGTTATACAGATAGATACACTTAGAACATAATATCATAATATATGATGTCTTATACTTACTTTGGGGACATAATAAATTTTGTTCTGTTTCAACAACAGTCAGATACAAGGGTTATGAAATTAAACAATTTACTCAGAAATATAAAAACCACTTGTTACTGAGGAAATATAAAAAAACTCATAGTGTTGGCAATTTAGCAATTTAATATTATAATTTATATTTAATAATGCCGCCGAATGCCCTGATTTACCAAAATACGAATACAGTTATCGTTAAAAAATAACAAACAAACAATACTTGATAAGAATCAGTGTGTGCACGTAAGGAAAACGTAAATAAATCAACCAAACAATAAAAATAATGTATTTTTTGTACATCACAATTTAAAGCCGCGCTTATGGCACGAATATAAATATGAAAGTATAGTAAAATATTATCTATATAGTCGTGGGGTTTAAAGTGCTCATTTTGGATGAATCTGGAATCATTCATCCATGGTGAGCAAAAGTTGAACACAAATCAACTTCGTTTATCAATGTAGTCATGAAGATGATAACTTTTGTCCTTTAATGATTTCATATTTACAGTTTTCATTTTTCATTCACTGTGGATGATTCATATTATTATATTAAATATTTAAATGATCATCAAAAGTAAACCGTATAAAAGTGCCTTAAAGTACATATTAAAAATGAAAATTGAACAATCTGAAAACAAAACACGACTTAAAAATGTTCACCACTACGTATATTACTATTTAGTATTTACTATACACAGAGCAATTTTCAAAATATTTAGATTAATTTTCAGCTATTATAAATTATCAATATCAAATAATAATTTTCAAGTGTAAATTTAGCCGATACCTTAATTATTAACAGTATTAAATTAATATTATGTTAAATTATTAAGTGCCTAATTTATACTTACTCAAATGCTAATATTGTTAAAATGATTTATTATAACATTGAACACGTCTGATAATATTATAATATTTTAGCTCAGTAGCCAGTAGTAGGGCCTCCGGACTAAAACTTATATAGCATATACAGATATACAATATACATAGACCTTATACTCAGTATAAGGTCTATGACAATATACTATGCATATCTCTATACTCTATGGTATTACAATTTTAACTACAACTTGTATATCAATTGGAGGTTGTTTACTTGTGCGTTCGCTTGTGATGTCTTCATTTTACTAACGCCACAAATTTAAGTTCAGGATAATTTTAAGACCATTTTACTAAATTATTTTTTAATTATAGAGGGAATTGACTATACCTAATACCTATGTATAATTGAATTTGAAGAGGACAATATTATTTATAAGGCTTCACTTAGGTTTTTTACATTTTAATTTTATAGTAAGTTATGAGTATTTTTAAACTATACATTTCTATTATTATTCCTAAAATGTTATACATTATACATTATGTATATAATTGTTTTTTAAATTTGAAATTTAAAGAGTTAGTGGTGGACCCGATATCTCATATATGGTTATGCACTTTTGCCACACGAAGCACAACATTTTAATCGAAATCGATTTTGTTAAATACTAAAATTCGTATATCCGGTAGGTACCCTATATTATTTTGTCTACTACATAATATATTATCACTTCGTTCTGAATCAATACCGTAAATTCCTATTGTATAACAATTATTATTTATAGCGTTAATTCACGAAGACATATTATTATATGAAGTATTGGCTACGGACTTATACTAATCGAAAACGAAGATGGTACAAAAATTATCTATACCTACATAATATATAATGTCAATATGACTTTCGGTTACATATATAGCTATAATTTATAAAGGTACATACGTACAGTAGACAGTCCTACCGGCAGAACTTTTTAAGCTTTACAGAATTACAGCAGTGTTGTAAAGTATAAACTATGATATAATTATACAAATATACAATATTGTATTTTATAGACTCTAGTAGTCTAGTGCCTTCTATACGTTAGCTTTGGAAAAATTTGTTAATTATTATAGTTTTTTGAAAATTGAGAGCAGCGGTAGATTGGCCCATCGGAAACTTTCTCGATATCCTGGTGGGCCGAGCGTCGTATTAACTCTGGGCCGGTGTACTTAGATTAAAAATTATTTAATAATATAGTATAAACATGTATTTTTACACAAAACTAGTTTTTGAAAAAATCAATTTTGTTTTTTGGAGTAACTCAAAAACTAAATCCGTAGATTTTTTAAATATTCACCTAATATATATGTGATCATTTTCTGTGTGTTTTCAAATGTTAAAAAAATAAATTAAATAAAAATGTTACTTACTCACATGTTACCTGTGTCTTATAGTCTATAGGTACCTACGTTTATTATGATAAATAAGAAAATTCCTCAAAAAACAAAAATGGTTAAAAAAATAAAATTGGACTTATGGAATTTTTGATTTAGTAATATTGGTGATCGGCTATACGCCTGTATTATATAACTTAATACCTTTTTTATTTTTTATTGATAAAATATATTTTTATATATTTACAATTTGTATTTACACGTTATACAATAAGCAAATTTGATAATATTTGATGGCAATATAACGTACCTATAAATTATAATTATTTATTGTGATACATTATGTTATATCTATACACTTTAATATCGATTTAATGAGATATTCGTACAATTATTAACTTCGAAGTAATTATCCCATGAGTACACGAAAATAAATTATCCAATTATCAGTGTAATGTAATGTAGCCGCCCGTCCCGTTTTACAGTAGTAGTAGTCGTAGCAATGTTGTTCGTGTATTCCCATTTATACAATAATATGTTATATGTATTACACAATACACAGCCAAATGGAGATAAATTGAAAAAATAACATCAAAAAATGAAGAAACCTAAAGATTTTTTTTGTATCGTGATATAAACAAATAATTAACCTCGGATCAAACACATAATCTATTGATATTTGATCTACATAATTAACTTTTAGCCCTCAGGGCTGTATAATATATTTAACCCATTACCCACTAACACAGTAACACGGAAGACTCGAACGTCCAGAACCGGTTAGTTTGCACGTGGTTTCCATGCGCGGTTACCGGTTGCCGGATATTGATAACTTTAATCAATATTATTGTTTAATGATAAGAAATACTCATAATAATGTTTTTTGGTTGAAATCTTGAATTTTTAGTTCTTACTGCTTATGAATTAATATTGTTGTTATATTGAATTGTTTTATAACCGGAAAATAAAGTAAAAAAACTACTTTTGAAATTATTTTTCGGACTGATTACTTCTCAATTATTGTTGTCACAATGCTATAGTTTACATTTTGTTTATTTTAAACTGCATTTGCTGAAAACATTTTATAATAATTCTATTTTCCTCTTGTACTGATTGAATAACACACTTTTGGTTGCCAATGTAAGTAATTTTTTGATTATACTCTAGTTTAGGTATAGAATTAATTACAACATTCTTAAACTAAATGTAAACTTTAATAATTACAACTTTTTGGAATAGAAGGTTTAATGAGTCTTATTAAAAATTACCTACTAATTACCTTTTGATGATTGAATGCATTTGTACTACTAGACAATCAATTATAATGTATTGTTTGGACTTTTGGAATAAAATTAATCAACATGTTTGACTACCACAAGCTATTTATGACAAGCATAGAAATGTTTGAGCTAGGAAATAAAAATCACAATGTATAGCTGGCTTCTGCAATCTGGCATTATCATCATTAGTATTTTGTAAATTTTATTTTATTTTGTAAACATACTCTCATATTTTAAAACCAACTCTATAACAAATGTTTTTAAGATATTTCACTTAGATTTTTATTTTATGAAATCACTTAAATCTAGCCACATAATTTCAATGAGTTTAGAAATTATATTCAAAATGCTTCCGAGTTCAGAAGTGTATAGGTAGAAGTACCTTGCTCATCTTTAAAAATTATTTTATATCAGTAGAAAGCAGGGATAACCTGATGTAAGATTTAGTGGGTGTAAATGCATACACCGAGGTTTTAAAAAAATGTATGTAGTATTGTATACTTACAATAATATTTAAAATTGTAATTTCTCAATAACACACTTTTTTCCATACTTTTCTCTCAATTTTATCATCAAAGAGCTTTCAGGTAATTATTTCTGAATATTTAGTTCATTCTACACTTACTATTTTCGGCATAATTGCAGTTACACATGCCCATTTTTCAAAATGTTTAAAAAAAGTCACTGTTCCTTACATGGAAATTAATCCAAAAAACTGGAAAATATGTTTTTAAAAATTGTTATAGCCTTAGTAAAAATGTCAATATCTACTGTTTTAATTTCTTTATTATTTTCTAGGGGCTTCTCTGATGTATAAAAATATTAATATTTTGTAATATTTTATTTATAATAAGGATCTTTGTTGCATCATAATTTAGTGCTTATTCATATTACCATTGATACAAGTATAAAATTGTAAATATTAACTAATATTATATTTTACTAATGGTATTATGTTATTAATACTCATTTATATTATTATAGTTAATACTTAGGCTGGGATTTCAATGCACTAGCTACGCGATGCTCGTTTTATAGCATAAACATTTCATGTATTTTTGAATCAGAATAGGAAGTTTTTATTTTGAATTTTTTGACAATTTTTTCATTTTTTATGGAATTTTTGGTATTTATTATAAAGTAGGTTCTTGTATTAAATTATTAAAAATAATTTTAAACTGTATGGAAATAATTGTTTTTCTGATTAAAGAAGTTCAAAATGATCAGTTATGTCTGTAAAACTCTTTTACAGTCCTTAAAAAGTTATTTAATAATTTATCAATATCATTTATACCAAAATTATTAAGAACAAAATAATATTTTAGTGCTTTATTTAGAATTTTTAGGGCATAAAAGCATTTTTTTAGGACATTTAAGTCCTAGCCCTACTTTATACATAGTGATAATGCATAATATTTCAACATTTAAATTACGTGTGTTTTATACAACGTTTTTTAGAGTTATATTTTATAAAAATATGTATTAGATATCTGACACACTAATCAAAATATCTTATTGTATTAATCATGTTCAATGATTTTTTTTTCTTTCAGGAATTCATTTGAATACGTTTAAATCAACACTTATTAAGAAAAAATTAAGATGGAAAAGGCTTTGCAATTTGATGTGGTTGCTTCCTGCACTACTTCACTAGCTCGTACTAGTTTAATGAAATTACCACATTATACAGTAGAAACGCCAGTGTTTATGCCTGTTGGTACCAAAGGATCGGTTAAATCTGTTTTACCCGAACAGCTGGAAGATATGAACTGTCAAATTATTCTAGGAAACACATATCACTTGGGATTACGTCCTGGAGTTGAATTATTAAAAAAAGCCAAAGGACTTCATAATTTTATGGGTTGGAAACGTGCCCTACTTACTGATTCTGGAGGATTTCAAATGGTCTCATTGTTACATATGGCTGAAATTAATGAACAGGGTGTTAATTTTGAATCACCTTATGACGGTACAAAAAGCTTGTTAACTCCAGAGAAGTCTATTCAAATACAAAATGCAATTGGTGCAGATATAATAATGCAGTTAGATGACGTCGTACCAACTACTTCAAAAGACAAAGAAAGAATGGAAGAAGCTACGTACAGGACGACACGTTGGTTAGATCGTTGTTTAAATGCTCATGAAAGACCTAATGAACAGAATATATTTCCAATTGTTCAAGGAGGTCTTACTGAAAATTTAAGAACGTTAAGTGCCAATTTACATTTAGAAAGAAAAGTAAACGGCTATGCTATAGGTGGACTTAGTGGCGGAGAAGCTAAAGAAGATTTTTGGAAAATGGTTCTTCTATCTACTAAAATATTACCTTGTGATAAACCTAAGTATGTGATGGGAGTTGGATTTGCAGTAGATTTAGTAATTTGTTGCGCTTTAGGAGCAGACATGTTTGACTGTGTATTTCCAACAAGAACAGCTCGGTTTGGTTGTGCGTTAACTTCAGGTGGTCAAATTAGTTTAAGACACAAAAAGTTCAAAATGGATTTTGGTCCAGTTGAAAAAAATTGTATCTGTTCAACATGTAAGACATATACTCGAGCATATATTCATCAGATTGTCAGTACAGAAGCTGTTTCTTGCAACTTATTATCGATACATAATCTTAACTATCAAATGCAATTAATGAAAGGTATTAGAGAAAGCATCAAGGTAAACAAATTTCCAGAATTTGTTCAGGAATTTATGACAAATATGTATCCAAATAAGAATTATCCTCAGTGGTGTCTTGATGCACTACAATCAGCAAATATAGAACTGAAATAAAAATATACATTTTAAGCATAAAGTTCTGCTAATTGTACAGTATTTTTTGAACTTTAAGTTCATAATTTTCATTGATTGAAAATTAACAAAACTACACTACCAAATAACTACTAAATAACATAATTTTATTTATTTATTTAATTATAAAGATATACATTATATAAGTTTGGTACTTACTATAATTTATAAAATTTTATATTAAGATTTGTATTTAAAAATTTAAATTAAAAATTTAACATAAAAACCACAATTTATGTGATAGATATTTGTATACAATTATTTAAATAATTTAATTCTACTAATAACTTGTACATCTAAACTGTTCAATGTTAGAATGCATTTTTTAAATCCTATGTACAATATTATCTGATTATTCCAAGTATTATTATAATATTTACTTCAATGTGATGAATACCTTTGTGCCTTATGTACTTAGTATCAATTTAAATCATCAATACTAAGTAATTGCTTGTTTACGTTAAATTATCCATCCCATATGTAAATAGAATAATGATACAATACACTATTAAACATCAATCATTAATTCAAAACAAGGCTTAAAGTCGGTTTTTGGAAATCACTTAAATACCAGCCAAGTGAGATCTAAGTTTTTCCATTTTCTTACTTTGTAACCAAAGCCAAAAACTTAAAAATCAGTTTAAAATAGATTTAAAAATTAAGACTGTTAACAACAATTTAAAAGAAAACTGTTGTAAGACAAACTGAAACCTTCAATATTAATTATGTTATCAATCATAAGTTATGTGGCTGCTGTTGTAGCATTTAATATTGGTTATTCGAGTTTAAACTGGTATTAAACCAGCTTTGGTATCCACTATTGGTTATGGTTACAGTGTTAAAAATGAAAAACTAAGGTTCCCTCAGCTGGTCATGAACGAAACTGGATTTATAAAAACTGGTTTCAAGCCCAGGTTCAAAATAAAATAAAAGACAAATCAAACATTCAAGTATTTGTATTATTATGGATTAATTTTAAACAGGCATAATATTAGTCATACACAAAAAAAGCACCTTATTTTAGGATATTAATTATTGTTATATAATATTGTACCTATGCATATAGGTAAAATAGTCAATGATTTTCTTATATTACTTTTTTTGTTTACTTTAAGTTCTACGCACACAAAATATTAAGTATAAAATTACAGTTTTTTTTTTTGTTTTTTTTTTTGCTTACAACTATAATATGCATTATTGACATACAAAAAAATTTAACATTACGAGTTGTATTTTAAGAACAGAAGTAATAGAATTTTTCTTTGTGGAAAGACAGACAAATTATAATTACTATAATACCTACCTAACGAAAAACAAAATATATAATATTGAACAATGATATAAAATATTCATACTAATTTTATTATGTTATCACTGTTTTACTGAAATATAATTGCATGTTCTTGTTTTAAATGTATGTTGACATCCATAGCTTTAAATTTGATTTAATTATTTTGGACTTGAGTGAGCCAACTAGGATTGTATTTTCATTATAAAAATTATGATGATTTAAGAACAATATGGTTTGTAAATATTTCGAAATCAAGTGTTCACTGTAAGCTTTTCCCAAGTTATTATTTAGTTGTATTTTATTTTTTGAACTATGTTGACATATTAAAATCACTAAATATACCTAATTGTCAATGACTTTTTAATAGTGAATAGTACGATATTTGAGCGAAACAAATATGTTTTTGTAGAACATGTTTATGTGTTGGACAGCATTACGTTAAAAGTTTCAGAAATTAAATCATTAAAAATAATTACCCTTTTAAAGCAAAGTTGTCAATTTCAAAAAATCGTCCATTTCTATTGTATCACAGATTTAGATTTACAATATGTGTATATAACTTTCAATTTTCAAAACAAAAAATGTTAAAAAAAAACAACAATTTTTCAAGGCTATATTAACCTGTTGTTGATAATTGCCTGTAGAAAAAATATTATGGTCCCATTATTATTTCACGAGATTTTTTTGCTAACGTATTATACGTAATATATTTTATTCCGTTATTACAAAATAAAATGTAACCTGCCGCGAGTAAATCTGAACGCAAATGATATGTAATAAATTAAATTTGAATTAAATTTTTTAAAATGTTGTTAAATTAAGATGTGAAATTAGAGCGATAGATACATATATATGATATATTGATATTAATCATTGCAAGTGAAATTGAATAACGTAGGCACAAGGCACCTATTGGGACAAGAAAAAAAAAGTATCAATCAAGTCTGAAGTCATAATTATATTATTCATTTATATGATTATCTATATGACTACTATATAGAACAATAATAATTATAGGTAGGTACACCGGAAGGTTCACACAAAAAGCATAGGTATATTTAAAAAGAAAACTTTTTGTTTAATTTTGCAGCAAACCGACAAAATATAGGTATTAGGGGTTAGGTCCATATATTTTATAGATTAATGTACCAAATAATTTATGTTTCGATAACAATTTTCAAAAATTACTATACAAATCAAAATTGACACAAAATTTAGTCTTAAATTGGTTGTTTCATTATATAGTGATAGGCCATTTAAAAACCCCGCCTGTAGGTAAGTCATGTGTATAATGCATGTTAAAACTTAAATATTTAAACAATAATAATAAATAGTACCTAATACCAAACATGTGTTAATATAATAGGTTCACACGGTACGCCCGTACACCATACAATTTTACGATTATTTTTATAAGTTATACAGCAATACATAGTAATTTCATAGATAGGTAATATTTTTAATTAATAAAATATGTTTTAGGGTTTAGATATAATAATAATAATAGGTATATAATTTTAAATATATGCGCGTGTAGTATAATTTGTTATGACAATATTTATGTTATAAATCTTACTTAATAATAATATTTATAGTCATACATAAATAAAATATTATATTATTATTGTATGTAGTATGTTAATGTTATACTAGGTACTTATAAGTAAATTACAGAATGTTGCGTGTGATTTTCTTAATTTTTACAACACACACACAGATATAGGTTAGATAGGTACATAAAACAATTTTGTTTCCTAAGTCAATTACACAACTGATGGGATTGTTTACATATAAATATTAAAATATGATATATATATAGGTGCTTCTATAATTATTAAAATTACTATGTGTCTATGTAGTTAAGTATAGGTATAAATAAAATAATTACATTCGAAGGCATTTTGTTCACAATTTTTAACAGTATAGCTGGTAATAATAACGTTCTGAAAACATAATCAAAATCAATTTGATCTACATATGCCTTACATGTCGTATTTACGCTTGTTTTTTTAAGTGTTTTGCATATTTACACACAATTTATATAATATTATAATAATGGAACTGAGCCTGTTTAGGTAACTTGTCATCAATGTCTATTACACGAAACCCAATCAGACGGTTATGGTTTTAAAAAGTCCCTCTAAAAATATTATAATGGGACTCACATAATAATATAATATATTATGTATATCATATTTCCATTCAATTTAAGTAAAACTGTACAAATAAAAATATAGACAGGTGGCACCTGAACAAATATTCACTTTTATTTAGGTAATACAGTCGTAGGTAGTAGGTAATATTTTATAGACTCCGTTTTTAAATATAATGCTTGTCACTCCAGTTCTCGATATTATGTGACATCTGAACGACACTGTAGAAATTCATATTTTGAGTTATCTTTCGAAAATACTTTAATAAGTGTCACTACTCACTTGTGTATAAGAAGGTCTCCATATTTAGGTAATATGTTCCGCGCTTAGAAGTAGATACATAGTAATGAAGTGTTATGTTTCAAAATGTTTTACAACGATGAGTTGGGCTTGTGCATACTAAAGTGTAAAAGTGCAAAATAATGTAAACTGAAATGCATAAAACGTAAAATAATAGAAAAGAGTACCTATAAGACGATAATAATTTCGATTGTTTAAACCACAACACGAGTTAGGTAGGTACGTAAAAAGTACATAAACCATTAACGGTTTAAAGTGAACGCCGGTTGGATTTTGGCAGAGTAGGCACCTCTCGTATAATTTGAACAGAAATTTAAAAAAAACGAACAAAATATAATATTAGACATTTAAATATGTATCTACGGGGTCGTCGAGAATTCCAGATACTATTGGAAGACGTGTGTTCGCAAACATGTCTATACTCCATTTGAATTCGGTAGAAATGCCTAAAAAAACGTTATCGAGTCGAATGCAATGTGATGTATTGTTATATTATATTATACGGGTAATATTATTGGAGAAGAAAACCAGCCATTTGACGAATATCAATTATTACCTATCGTATAGACGTATAGTCAAAGCGAACAATCAAAACTACCCCAAAATACAATATTAAATTATATATTTATGTATACAGAATAATACTGCGAATGCAAATAGTTGTGAACAAGAGCCTTTTGTGTTTCAGGTTTTTATGTTAATTATTATTACCGTGACATTTCCGACTCGGAAATTCCGAGTGTACCTATATACATATACGATATACCATATACCTACTACCTACCTATATATATATATATTATGTAATACGCAAAAGACTATATTATGTAATACATATTTAAAACTATATAATATTATGTATGTTGTATGCATGTATATATTAATGGTTTATAATATATGGTCGGAAACTCGGTCGTTTATAACGATTTGAGTAATATAATATGAATATTATATTAATACGAACTAACGAAACGTTGCGGTATATTTGCATCGGTGGACGTCGATTCGCTATTGTTTTCGTAAAATCGTGGCTGTATGTGTGCGGAAATTTCGAATACAAGTTTAAGCAATTAAACATTTTTAATAATTTTACGTACTAGAAAGCATGTTATACAGTTAATTCTGAATAAAAAATAATATATTTTAGCGACCACTGATCACTTGCATTTGTGCGCATCAAACACCTATATAAAATAAAATCCTTCGCCCATTGGCCGCGGGTGGTCCCTAAATCCAATTTTAAATTGTATTTATTAATGTATTATTGTATTAGTAATACTCTTGTAAATTGTAATATTATTATAAAATATTATAATGATTATCACATGGCGTTTGAGTACTGAAATGCGTTTTATACAAGTGCGGGGGTATTGATTGGGTGGAAGAAAAATGATAAAGTAATTTTGGGAGATTTATTTTCTAATTGGATTTTTCACGGTTGAAATTATTGCTGAAATTCACACACACACACACACACAATTCCACAATGCTTCAATTTAAACCGACAGACTTTACGATTATCGTTTTGTCAATTGTCCAGAATTCGGCTTATCTGGTGGGATTGCGCATAGTTGTCGAACTCATAAATATTATATTATTATAACATGTTATGTACCTAAGTACCTACTATAATAAATCCGAATCTTATAATATTGACCTCGGATCACGGACCGAAGGCTTCAGCTGCCGTCAACCTGTGACTTGTGAGTGAAACGTCAATCACGCGTTTACTATACCATTAATAATAAAATTAATATACATTTTAACTTTAAAGTTTCCATGTACGCCCAGAAATGTTTACTATTGGCTATTAGTTATTACGAGACGCGACTCGTCAGCGGACGTGCAAAACTTATAAGCTAGAACAGTAATAATAAAAAAAAATCTAACTTTTACACCTACACAAGTTATCAAACATTAAAACAAAATATGTTTTCGTTTTGTTTATACCTACGAATATAATCGAGACGACGACGGCATATTATCTCACCATATTTAATCGTACGTAATATAATATTGTTACCGAACAATAATAATATTGTGTTTATGTTTATAATTATTAATTACTATAGGACTTGCCGTTTTTAAGTTTTTTTTAAAATTTACAATCGTAAAATAATATGTCTCCGCCTATCCGATACGAAACAAACACACTATACGCGGTATACCTACATGCAGTGTAACTGTACCTACATCTATATTTGTATAGTATATAAGACGTGCCATATGGGCTATAAATAGCTTAATAAATATATAAACTGTATATACACAATATAATATAATTGACAACGCTTGTTTGGCTCGGGACAGTGGACGGGTATAGTATATATATATATATGTATTATATATATACATAATATGCTTACATAATATATTATTATTAAATCAACGATGGAATGCATTGGTTTCCTGTATATACGCGGAGCACCGGTCGAGTTCCGCGTCGGAATGTAAGTACGGGTGGGTGGGGAAGGGGGGGGAAAGAGATAAAATATATTGAAAAATAAAATAATACTAAGACAGACGGTATTCCAAAATTTATCGTTGCGTACGACTCGGCAATAGGTCGAAGTTCAGGACGTTTGCGTCTTGCGAGGAGTACCTTCCAAAATGCTCACGACGAAGGATCGCGGACACGTATCATAATGCTGTCGGGTCGAGACAGCGAGGTCGATGCGCGTGTTAAACAGTGCCCTTAATTATTGTCCTTTCGACCCCCACCCCCTGGTAGTTATTTTGACGGATGTGTAACGATATAGTGTGTGCACAGAGCGTGTAAGGCGGCCGTAAAACGCGGGACGAGTGGATGGATTGACAAAAAATTAACTAAAAAAAACGCAACCGAATGCGCGTTTTGCAGTCACATCGGTCGCCATCGCCGCCGCGTTGTTTAGGATTTATATAGGCACACGCCTCCACAACGCGCGCGAGCGGACAAAATATAATTCTAAATCCGTCGCCGCGAGTTTCGTGTTTCACAAAAGTGCGCGTCGCTCCGGGCGTCCGAGCCAAACCGAAGATATATATTATTATTATTATAGTCGTCGAAAGTCGACTTTATCGCTCCGCATTGCATATTATTACTGCCGTCATTGTTATTACTATAAGTGTATACAATTATGACGTCGTATTGACACGTGCGGCGGCGGCGGCGTGTGCCGTGTGATGCTCGCACCGTTTTACTCGATGACGGATGGCTCTATTTTTGTCACGTCCCTCCCACCCCCCCGCGAGCAGACACTGTTTACCGCCCGCGTACGAGTACAATGCGCCGAGTGCAGGTCAACGAGAGAACAAAATATATAATATATTATTATTAAATTATTATAATAATAATATAATATTATACGAAGCGACTGCTGTGCACCGTTATGTCGCGACGTACAATAATGATGCGGTGGAGCGGATATAGAGAATAATTGCACCGGGCAGACGACGATCGCCGCGGGAAAAAGAAGGTGGCCGAAAGATCGGAGTGCCTGTCCGATCGGTATTAATTGGCCGAAATACCCTACTCGTCCACGTCGGCGACTGCACACGTCTCTTTATGACGTATATCATAATTTATAGGTAAGTACACTCGTCGTCGTCCTACTTTCCCAAACATAATATTCACATACCCCAACTATAATGTACGTCATAAAAATTGAGACGCTTGCAGCCGCCGGTGTAGGATTTTTTTTTTTTAATAACTAAACAAATAATATATCCGCGACAAATCAAAAACTTATTTTCTACCTTAACGTCAATATTAAAAATTTCGGCGGCGGTGACTATGAATACGCATAACATATTATGTACTATTACATAATATAGTTATAGGTAATTGTGTGTGTTACGCGCGTGTATATATATAAATGCTGCGTATTCGCTTTTTCGGAGGGTAGGTATGATAATATAATGTTGTGTATATGTGCATATATATGTATATATATATATATATAATACGAGGGAAGAAAAACTCGTGCGCATAATATATAATATTATCATATAAATATAAATCGCACACGTAATAATAATAATAATAATAGTAATAATAATAATAATAGTAATAATAATAATAATAATAATAATAATAATAATAATAATAATAACGTCATCTAATGCGTGTTCGGGGCGAAGGTAAAAGCGCCGGACAAGTATATTATCAAAATAATATACAGCTTACAGCTCGTACACGTCGCGACCACCGCCGCCTCCGCCGCCGCCACCACCGCCGCCGCAGCCGAGGCCGCCGCCGCCACCGTTGGCCCTGGCCCGCGGCCGGCCCTGCAGCGGACACGACCCCGACTCCCGCGACCTGGTGGGACTGGTGTACGAGTACATGTTGTAGCCGGGTATGATGTGGACGCGGACGTCGCCGGACGGGCGGCTGGCGCCGTCGCGGGCCCGCCGCGAGAACGTCACCGTCGTCTTGCAGCAGCAGTAGTGGAACAGGTTGACGTACGCGTTGCGGAAGTGCCGGTTGCCGGCGCAGTACACCAGGTTGTTGAAGCAGGACTTGCTGAGGGCCAGCCACGCGAGGTTGTAGAACACCTGCGCGGACAGCCGCTGGACACTGGCCAGCGCCAGGACGACGGCGAACGGTGCCCAGAACACGAGGAACATGACGAAGCTGTACGCGTTGGCCAGCATCAGCGAGTAGTCCCAGTTGAACGCCAGCGGCGGCTTGAAGCTCGGGTTCAGCCTGGCCACGTGCACCTGGTAAGTGATGCGCACGTACAGCCCGGCCGTGATGAGTAGCGGCGCCAGAACAATGGCACCGGCGGCCAGCGCCTGTGTCGGAACGATGCTGCTCACCTGCAACACGGCAGTATGTAATTATATAAACGCACCGCCGTAAGTCGTTTTATACGAACGATTATATATTTTAAATATTTGAAATTTTTTGGAAATTTTTACACATTTTTTACATTCTCAAAATTACTCGATTGCGTTTTTGTACTGCGCGCGCACTCGAATGGGGGCTGTCGGGCTGATATAGGTACATAAAGTATTCCAAATTCACGTTCACGTCCGCCTCATAAAAATAAAACCTCAGTTAATTTCCGGTGTCAGGCTTATAATGATTACTTTTCTATCTTTCTAACGAAACGACTTTTTTCGTTACTCTGTTTATAAATTATAAAAATAAAAATGCTTTATAACGAAATGCGGCCACAAACCGTTGTACTTATAGTGTTAAGCGACTTATGTGCGATATTGTTGGTACTGGACGATGGAGTAAATGAGTGAAAATTATACTCATTTTTTGAAACTTTTCGGTGATTCCTAACCTGCAACTTGTGTTGTTTGAATATTCGTCCCACTCACGTGTTTCCTATACTATATGTATATACAATATGTCAATATACATGTATGAACATATACATTTTGTACTGAATGTGGTCATATCGTAAACGAAAATCGAAATAAAATTCGAATAAAGTCGAAATAGAGCAGGATGAGTTGGGATGAAAGTCTATGGATTTATAAGTCATATATGTTACTATCATGTGCGTATGTGGACCTCTTTAAGAGTAATGTTATATGCGTACATTGGAGTCAGACGAAAGACCTCTGGAGTAATATTATATACCACATTTTTGGTAATAAAATATCAAATTGAACCCGATAACGTATTCTTTCCCCCGTCTGGCACTGCTGCAGGGTAAGTCGGTAACGTATATATTATATATAGACACATAAAAAGTAAAAGTTTTTTTTAAGGCTTTTTGTATTATAGTTTCAAGCGCTTAGTGTGATAAAAACCGTAGGCTGGTGGTCGTAGATAACATAATATTTAACATTGCGATATAACTGGTTTGAACAATAATATTGTCTGCGTTAACCTACAATATGATATTATTGCGTTTTGCGTTCTGTATATGATATTCCCGACTATAGACGTCTGACATAATCTATACACGCGTACGTTACTTATTACCTCGGCCCCATTATGGCCTTATCTGTATCAGACGAGCACGTCTGGGTGTGACATATATCATATAATATTACTATATGTTTGCAAAAAAAAAAAATGCCAAAAAGTCAATTTTGAATAGGAAAAAAAACGAATTTACGCGTTTTTTGATTCATTAGTGTTTGTTTGAATTTGCGGGTGAAGAAAGGTTGTGGAGAACTTCTAAACGTGGCATGCATAATCGCGTGTAATGCATAATAAAAATTCACAAAACAAATTTGTAAAAAGTTTATTTTTTTTTACTTATGTGACTATTAATACCTGTTGTTCGCTTAGTAAAATAAGTATTTGGGTTATAGCGGTGGTATGACTTTCGAAAGATTATCAAAACAATACTTAAAAGTTTAAAGTTTATTGGAATATTAATTATTATAGTATTTTATAAATAAAAAACGTCTGCAGGCGTCGTGAAAACGTGGATAAAACCGTCTAATAATATAACCTGTACAGAGTTGAAGTAAAACGAATGCACTAAATAACTTTAAAAGTGCAGTATCAGAATGTGCATATGGGTACGTTAATAATATCCAGAAGTTATATATCGTGTGAAACGGATCTTGATCGAACTTAATTAATTCTTCTATAAAGTTATAAAAAAATATTAATAATAAAAATAACTCGCTATAGTAGTGATATGCAGCATTGAGCTGTCAGAGCTCTGATTTCGACGTTAACCGCGATCGATTCGGGACGACGACTGACCGCAGAGAAGACGTCATAATATATATTATAATTACATAATATATTATACGTAATTAGTAGTGTAGTCGAGCGTACGTCTTCTCTCGCATACGAGCTGGCGCTGTTATATGATTGGTTTGTTGTGGACTACTCGATATTGGGAGAGCGTATTGAAAGACAAAAAATTCGCAGTACAATAATATCATTGTCACGGGAACGGTTTTTGCCAAGGCGACGCCCAGGACTGTCAATATAATAATAATAATAATAATAATATATTATGTGGGTAATATGCACCACGAGATTACCAAATAGTTAAGAGAGACTCGCGGGAGTATGCAATTGAATATTATAAAGTCGGAACCTTATTTTCTCCTTCTTCGTTTTGATTAAAATTAATACGACCGAGACGAGTTGTAAGCGACAGCCGACAGCTACACAGACGGCGGTGGTGGTGGTGGTGGTGGCGGTGGTGTGTGAGGAGGGGAGCGAACGGGGCGAACGTTATAGTTCAATGCGTTTTAAACCACCCGCGTGAAACCAACATTGTCATCCATAAAAAAATAACGAAAACGTATTAAGTATTACGTCGTCGATAATAATAATAATATGTACATTTATTTTTATAATATAAAATAGTAAGTTGATGGCAATCGGGGACGCATACGAATATACGATATACCGTTATAGCTAGATAAATAGATAATAATGATGATTCTTAAATTCTTTATTATTCGGTGTAGCTTCTAACGTAATTCTCGTTGTAGTTGTGCAACAGTCATCTCATTAAATAAACCTATTATTAAAAAAAGCAATTATCGAACCGATTGTACTGGTACCCAGAATCGATGTCTGGTGCACCAGTGATTATAATTTAAAATCTCAAATAAAAACGCCAATGCGTTACATTTAACGTAGGTACAATACATTATGTCTGCAGATATTTAGAAATATACGTGTGTGGCGCAGACAGACGTGTTACATACACTTACCCACTCATAGTGTTGACTCGGTCGTAAAGAGAAAATCACTGCCGATAATAATCAGGGCGGCGGCGGCGGCGTCTATTCGACATGCCATACAGACGCCGACACCAATAATGAGAAAAACGGGAAGCATTGAAGTGATATATAAAAAAAACTTATTCGACCTTAAAAGGTCAAACGACCACTAGATAAAGGTCTAAAAATGGAAAGGAATCGTTATTTTCGCTATACTATGGAACTAGAACTATAATACTGCGGAATTTCGCGGGTGACTGCATATTTTCTCTCTTATTGAACGTCTCGTTTCTTTTGAACATTATATTATACTCGTATGCATGTACTTATAACCTATTATAATATAAATTTCGATAATTATAATAATATATCATTGTACACCATGCGTATATTATCATCAATTTAAAACAATGCTCGTAAAACATCAAAGGCCATACAAACGTACAAACATATCCAGGACATTTTCAAAACTGAAAATAATTTCGAACATTCTGAAAGGAGTTCCGACTACTTTCTCAGAAAAGACGACAAACAAAACGCCACGTTTGTCTGAAAATGTCTCACTGATAAAATAGCCGTTCAAGTAAAAAAAAGGATTGATGCGTGAGATGGCTTTTGCTGTGATTTACTTTTGATCATGGTTACATATATAGACATAACGGACATAACACATATTATATAATACAGTGTACAAGTTATCTTATTTATCTATATTTCATGGAATGTGCCTTGCACACGTGGTAGTGTGGTACAGTCTGTACAGAGACTGAGATATAAATATATAATACGTGAGAGAAAATCACTCAAAGTTTATCAGGAGACTATGGAAAATCTGAATAGTGAACAGAGAATATCACCTACTCTTATTAGTTATTTCCAAAATAATCTTAATTATGATGCAATTATCTAAAAACAAACCTTATAATATTCAACCTGATAACGTGCTTAAAATTCTTAACAATCGATAGCTATAGTCCTATAGAAATATAGCTTATCCCATAAACTCTAAAATATGCTTTTATATAAAAATTTTGAAATACATTTTTTTTGTATACATTCTAAAATTCATCAGTCTAATTACTCTCGTCGTGCTGTCTAGTATACAACTTTCCGTGTTATAACATAGACGTTTTAACTCAAACAGTAATTTTAATTTTTTTATTTATTCTTATGGAATATCTGCGTGGGCTGGTGCCTATGGAGCACACTTAAATATGTTAGAAACAACAATAAATTCCTTGTTAAGGATTGTATTTAATAAACCTTTTAGAACAAATACCGGCATACTTTAAAGAAATTATAATTTAAGAACATTAAAACAACTCCATGTAAAGGACATTTTGCTAAATTTATATCACTTGAAGATTGTTTTAGTCATAAATACCATACCCGACAAATTAAAAATAATGTTTTTAGATTATGTAAGTGCAATATAGAATTTGGGAAAAGAGATCCTTTTAATACAAACATTATTGGAATGTGTAATTAATTTAGTATTAACACCAATAGTTTTAATAGTTACAAAAAATATATTAGTGAAAAAGTTAAATTTCTAGTGTAGTATAGGTAGTGTAATATTATTGTTGTTAATTTTGTAGGATACTATGGAATTATTTTTGTTTTTTTAATTTTTTGTTGTACACACATATATGTAGAGACATTTTTATATTTTATTTTATTCATGCATTGTTTAATATTATTAATCTTATCTCATTGTCTAACAAATTAGTCTAAATTGGTATACATTTAAGTATAGAACTCTATGTCTCCTCCACAAGCTTTGCTTTTGAAGACATGATCATTTCAAATTCATATTGTTATATTTTCATTTATGCAAATCCGAGAAATGAAATAAATGTATTATTATTATTATCATATCATACAATAATTTATCAATGTCTATGTCATATTATTATAATGATATTATACAAACGCACTCGCCTTACCACTTTGGCGCAATAGTCTGGTCCCATCTTGTAGACGGACTGTAACGTGACCAGGATCGAGCTGACGATCCATATGGCGAACAGGAGCGTGGTGATTTTCGTGACGGTAAGTTTGGCGTAGCATTCGGGCGTCAGACAGAGTCTTATGTAGTTCTCGGCCGCCACCGCCGCCATGGTAAAGACGGTTACCAGGCAGCACAGGATCGACAGGAACCACTGGAACTGGCACACCGGCGGAGAATCCTGCAGACCGGACAGGATGACCACGGCAGATGCCGGAATCACAAGGCCGCTGATCAACAGGTCGGCCAGCGCCACGTTCGCCACGAAAGTGTTGCCTGAAACAAGTTTATAATATATTATACTAATTATTATACTATTATGCTACGTCCATTATTGGATAACGGACGAACGATTATATTATTATTTCGATTAAATCAAATACAATATCATAATAATATAATCGTAGTATAATAAGATTATATGAAAGACCTGTGTGAATTTTCGATCACAAAATATACGAACGATATAGACTTCTGTTAAGTCAGTACACCGTGGTAACAGTGTTGCGCTACCCTGTCATCATAAAAATGAATTAAAACTTTATCATTATTTTTTTTCTTAACAAAAATATAAATTATGGTGAATTATCTAATCTCTTAATGGTTATCGGTCTATTAACCCGAAATGAAGACGTTCATGTCAAGGAGTGTGTGTACCTATTATAATTAACAAGAAGAAAAATCACTTAATTTAGTTTTTTTTATTAGTTATTATAAAATATAAATATGATAATTTACGTGCTAGTTATAAGATTTTCCCGCATGGCAGCATGCCACTAAATTCAGTGCTGGTTACGAGATAAACTTGAATATTGGACTTAAACTCTTATATTATGCAGTATTCAGTTATAATATGATTAATTAATATTTATTGTTAATACATACTCATGCGAACAATTCGTATAATTATACGTTAATACGACAATATGTGTGTAAATATGATTACGTATTTATGTTGTAGGTACCTACCTACCAATACGAGTGTACACGCACACACTCAATACACTACAATAATAAACGTATTTTCGGTGGATTTTCATTAATAATAATATTATTCTGGTTTACAAAATTTGGTATATGTATAAGCTATAAATACAACGTAGGTTTTGGAATAATATACAATTGTGTTTGTAAGAGCGATAGTGGGAGAGACAATAGACTATAGAGTTATATTATAATATAACAATACTCGTGAGGCGAGAAATATTATTACACGGGAATTAAATTATCTTAAAATATAATATATTATAATATATATATATATTATACACGATAAAATTATTCCAATCACAGCAAACAAAATCCGCTGCAGGACGCTAAGCTTATATTTTATTCAAAATATTATTATCGCGGGGTCAATACGTTAAGGGGTATAAAAATTAATAAAATTAGCTAAAGCGCTTTTGCAATCATAACGTGTATGTAAGCGCAGCGGTGTGGTGAAGATATTATTCTAGAGAAATTGCTCCTTCAAAATTCGGGGTTGGGTGGGTACTGGATTTAGTGTAATATCGTAAGACAAGATTACATCATCAGAGTACAATATATTTAATACGAATACTGAATAATAATTTGAGTCTTGAATAATTATTATACGAAGAAATGCTATTTGTATTATAAATATACACTAACACATTACACAGTCCGGAAGTGAATGATGAATAAAAGTAAACATTTTTTTAAACATTTTGGTGGATTATAAAAAGCTATGTACCACACTTTTTGGAGTTCCTCGCCAAAAATTAGTTCAACATGCCACATGCGTGTAGACACCGCTACTATTATTATTACAATGTACTTTCTCAATTTTTCACCGCATTACCTATATATAATAATAATATATTATATTGTTCTCACGCTTTTTATACTGCCTTATTGTAGACTTTTGGTATCACATTTCTTCGTCAACCATGATTGAGACCGTATTGTATAAGTACACGTACAGGTATTTATATTATATCGACCACGAGGCCTGCAACGATACGGCTTTACACAGCAGAATGCTGTTCATCGAAAATCGAAATGAACAGAAACGTCGTCGCTGTCTTAGTATGTACATGGACTCTTATCATAGAGCTCTAACGAGTAACGGAAATCGAAAATATTAATGCACTGATGCAGTGCTAACGAACGTGTACTGTTTATTACATTGTATATAGGAAAAATATGACATTTTTTTCAACGTATAATGGCTGAGCTGAAAAAATATATTGTACTCGTTTTCCGGTGCCGCAAGTGGGTAGTGAAATTCGATTTTGATGCCCTATTATTTCTTATTTTTCATATATTTTATCGTTTCTGCGCCGTATAAAAAAGAAACCCGAACGCGTATAGAATCTATTATACATATGGTTTGATGTTTTTTTGCTCTTAAACTTAAAGGAATGGGACCACACGTAGATAACAATATTGTACATTATGCTCGTAGAATGACTACATTCTTGGACAGCGAGCGAATATAACGACCATCGTTAAATAATGTCCAATATATATTATATAATAATATGATATATAGATTATAGTTGTTTTGGTTTTCTAAGACGAATTTATTTTATTAATTTTCTTCTTCTCGTTATTGAAATTCTAGTTGAATGGTTTTGGATCACCATCAAAGGCTCGAACAGACGATCAACGATTTTTTCCACGAAGAAGACACAAATTGAAAGCATCGTTACAATGCAAACGTTTTAAAAAAATAACACGTTCCAAAAAGTTTGAATTTCATAAGGATAGTGGAATATTTCATCTGCTTATTATATTTCATTTTATTGTCCGTTAGGTAAAAATATGAATTATTGTTATATACATTTAATACTTGTGAATTATAAGATATAATTATATAGATCAAATTATTTGTAGTTTAAAGTTTATGGTTAACACGTTTACTGATTTACTGAAATGTTGTAAAATAATTAATAGCCGATTTCTGTTAAGAATATTAAATAAACAATAAACGTTTTCTATAATGTAATATTTTTAAAAAATGGGTGTTAGTGTTGGTTCTTTATTAGTTTTAAATATGCCAAATCTACGTGGATACTTTTTTTTAATGAAAAATTAATGACAAGTTTTTGGATATGTTTAGAATTAATGGTGTTTAATGTTGCAATAACACAGTGGAAATAATTAATAACACCTAAAGTTTTATATTATATAAGTATTTTAAACACAAATAAAACAAACGATAAAAGTACATCATTTTTTACTTACAGCTATAATAATATATTTGTTAACCATATAAATTTCAAGGCTCTATGTTTTCGAAAAGGTTATTTTTTTCTTGTTGATTTTTTGTCTGACACCTGATGGAGAAGTGACCATAGTTAAAAAGTTTCCTCGAAAAAACAATAATATTTTATAAACGTACGAAATAGTTAATTGATGTACACCGTGCACGTGATGTATAACATGAGCAATTAAAAAAAAGATTTGTGTGCGCACATTTAGGATGTAGTGTAAACAATAAATTATGCATACGGATTTGAAACGGAAAGCGATATATTAACAACTATACTATGGAAACAAATACCTAATAAATGTATAAATAAATATTTATATTATTTACCCGATCGCGAATGATGTATACTTAAGAAATATCTTGTACATCTGAATGAAAAATATTTATTAGGTAACTAGTTAATGATGAATATTATATGATTGATAGTTGTTTTACACCTTCGCAGCCACAGCGACCACCCAGTTAAAGAATGAATAATTAAAAGACAAAATAAATTCGATGTTGTATATTTTGTTCATTATTATAATTATTATAAAAACGAAATGACAAAGACAAAATGTTGGCACGAAATTGACATTCCAATTGCTCGCGTCAAAATGCAATTGACAGGTTTATAAACATATTTTTTACGTTAATTCGGCTTATCGTGATAATTCGTCGATTAAAATAAGTATATTTAATACGTTAAATGTACAAATACCGGTGAAACCTTGGAGTTACGGGTAAATCCTAGGTTTCACCAGTATTCGAATTTTTATCGTAGCATAATAATATATTTATGTATATTGTATATACCATTATATGTATATACTACGCATTTATTGAATAAGTGAAACAGTAAATTTATTGTATAACATTAAAAAGCTATTGTGACAATATTGAGTACTATGATGCTGTTCGATAAGTTTAAAATTTTACAAAACAATATAATATCATGTGACGAAGTGTGAGTTCAGTTAATTTCTATACGATACAACTTAGGTATTATTGAATAAGTACTATAAAATACTTAAATACCTATAATCTAAATGTTTTCTTCGAACTTAAAACGTTTTAATCTATATAGTTTAGTACACACAGAGTTTATGGCACATCGATTGTTGAAAAGTTAGTTTACGACCTTACAGCGTTATAATAGAACGACGAATGTCTGTGGGGGAGCAGAAATACGAGTGTTAAAGTTAGGTACGGGGCGTGCCAGGCAGTGGCGCCGAACTTCTAAAAATGTACTCAGGCCAAATGAAAATACAACGGCCCCAAGCCACCCCAGCGTCCACAAGCCTACTCCGTCCCCCTGCGTACTTCTCCCCCCATCAAGTCAAGCACTGATGCATCAAAAATAATTAAGAAATAACAGCTGCATCTAAAGTTTGATAACAATAGGAATTTCTATTTTTGTCTCAATTCGTTACGGCGTTGAAAATTGTGTTTGACTTCGAAAATCCCATAGTCCATATAATAACATGATTTCGAAGATGATGATATCGGTGATGACGATAACGCAATGCACCGTCATGTACTCATTTGTTCAACGTACCTAATGGCTAATTTGATTCATTATTTTTATATTTCATTTCTGTGGCTAGTAGCATTCAACTGAGACAGAGAAGTCTCTGAGCTACGAACTAGTTACCTAAATAAATAAGTATTAATATGTATCTCTTATTTTCATCAAGTAACCAAGTATAGTTTATTATGTTGATTAAAATATTGCTAAGCCGTCCAGCCGTCTGATCGCCGGCCCCCTTTTAAAAATGTGGTCAGGCCGTGGCCTGACCTAAACATAGGACTCGGCGCCACTGGACTGCCAGGAACACCTGACACAGTGGCGTAATTTGGGAAAATATCGAGGGTTGCAAAAGTTACTCGGGGTAAACAAACCCGTGGGGGCTTTGCCCCCACACCCTCAACATTACAAAAAAATATTTTAATATAACCATATTATTATATTTTATTAACATAAAATACATTTTAAATTTATATAATTCTTTTTATATATAAATACAAGTTATTAAAAGCTATAAATTTAATTAACGTTTACGTTTATTTGCCTCAGACATTTTGAAAATGATATTAAATCCACTTATAAAATAAAATAACTCAATGTAAATAGGTAAACTATGTAAAAATTGTAATAAACTCTTGTCTTCGTTGTACGTCACTTTCCGTTGTTTGATGAAATACTGAATATTAAATAAAATAAAAATATAGTGACATGACAGTGCGAGACCATGTACGATTTACTATAATAGTGTATTATGTTATTAATTATTTACTTATTATCATGTCGATTATTCAATAACAATACATTTTCCGAAAAATGGTTAAAAATAGCTTGTTAGTTACCCGTTCAGTCACCCGCCCCCCACCGCCAGTGAAGTTATACAGTGGGTTAAGTTAGTAATTTGGAAGAAAAGAAAAGAATTTAAATAGTATGTCTTAATTAATATTAATTTAATATAAAAATATATAATGTTGTTATCGAGCACTGATATCTATACCACGGTTGTAATAGTCTTCGTTTTTATTTAATTTATATTATAATGGATAACAATCACGATTTAAGATATAATATTATATCTAATTCTAATATTGTATAATTTATTTCTAGATTAAAACTTGTCGTATTCTTATCGACGTTATTATCGTCTCAATTTTCTCATTCTCCAACATTTTTTATTTCATAATTATTTAACTAATTAATAATTACTTATTTTATTTTTTTACTATCGAGCGATAAATCATAAATATGGAATTTCCAGGGGTTGCAAAATAATACTTTTGCAACCCATACATTATATTTGGGGTCGCAAGTGCGACCCCTTGCGACCCCCCAATTACGCCACTGACCTGACAGTTATTTTACATTGAAATAACATTAGAAAACGTTAGATATTCATGAGACACCTTGTACATAATATATTAAATGCCCTATATTATGGAGGTATCGACAAACGCAATATTTTAACGCAGCTTGTCCTACGCTGCTACGTGCATTTGAACTCGAAACTGATATGTGTGTATACTGCTTGCATTCATTTTTATATTTTATCACGTTTAATATCGTAATCGTAAATCGTCATATCCGTGCGCATTAATGATCAATTTAGGCATGATTTATATAAAACCGTCCTCCACATATTTATAGAGACTATTTTCGAGAGCACGCCAAAGCGCAAATTTTTTTCGCATCTGCTTTCGAATCAACACTGCGTGTTATAATTATTAATTATCCATACATATTATGTATTTTGAGCACATAATATACAACCAAGATTTTTAGGGTTATACTTATAAGCCATAAGGCCACCTTTGATAAGTATAATTAAATAATTGTAATGGTAAATACTAATAATTTTAACGTATTGTATCGTGGTTTTAGGTAAAATCTTATACAAATAATGTATTAATATCTATGGGTATACGACGGAACGTGGAAATATAGGTAGGTACTATAAATTATTATAATATTACAATGCGCCGTATATCGTGTATGGTCGGAAGGCTTATCAAGACATTTTTAATACACCACGTTATTAAAATACTGATTTGTGAGTCACGGTAGAGCGAGATAAAAGTATTTGAAATATATACATTGTAAATAGGAAGGAAAAAAGTCCATACTATTAACTAAATTTCCGCTTTACTCGTGGCTGTTGGCGGACCTTTCGTCGTATTTTTAAAAATATTCACTCGCGTAGTGTTAAAATTAATTGAAATCGATTTGATATATCATCCAAGTATAAAATATATAATGAGTAGGAACATAAAATGTATGACCTAGGTAGTACTCGTTTGATAATTCCATAAAATATTGTAGAATCTTGTAGAATTTTATAGAATCATTATGTAGGTATCTAATATAATATTTTTTTATATAAAAAAACATAATATTTTAATAGCTACTTAGATTTTTGCTTACAAAAATTCATTGAACTATGTTAGATTTTGTAAAAAGTTGCTTAAAATTAATTAAATAGGTTTTAATTCTTAAATAATATAGTCAAAAATATGCTTGTATATTTTTACCTTGTATATCTGATCACTCTTTTAATATATTTTTAGAATTGTTCTGAATTACTAGACACCCGAATTCAACCATTTTAACTCGAATAATAACGGTTATTAACACCACAAAAAAGTCTGTTTAAATTATTTATGCCAGCGTTTGAACTCTGAACACCCGAATACATCAAGCAAACAAATCCGAATAAATGACACGGATTCATGCAGAACCCTGATTACAACAATAGAGTACGCGTAATTTGGTTTTGTCCGACACGATGATTATGATAAAAAAATATATTTTTGACTTTTAGATATAGCATATTAAACCATTATCCACGACCAAAACCACGTCATTCAAACTCATTCGCAGAACAGCACCATCGGGGTTTTTTTCACACCCACGTATTCAATACGCTCCTGTGCATCCTATTTAAGTACACTGTCGCATGATGTCCTTCCACGAGAACAACGTGTCACAAACGTTGCAGCATAAGGGACGGTCGCTAACCTAGTGGAAATTAATTGGCTTTACGGTAGCGTGTATTTTTTTAATGTTCATCATCATTTTTATTTTTTATATGTCTGATACACAATTACAGGCCAGAGGAAAGAAGAGCGTTCCTAGCAGTTTTTGGAATTTCCAGGGATTTGAACAATAGGTAAGCAGTACCTACATCTAATTATACGGGTCCGTCATACACAACGACATAGGTACCTATTTTTTTCTTCGTTTTTTATACAACAGTTGATCAAACTTTTTGTGAGTATGTGTACATTTAATTCAACGATAACGCAATGACGACAAAACTTACATTTTTGGCGATAAAAAAATTATCCTGGGTGATCTATTACGTCTCCCCCCATAGGTTATAACTACAATAAGCCATAGCAGTGATTGTGTGTTCATGTGGGATGGGGTAGATGCGTTCGTGTTATACTTAAATATATTGCTGTTTCTCCCCAGTTGAACCAGCACACGTCCGTCAACCATATTGTAATATAAATAATATCTATGTGACTGTGTATATAATATAATATATTTATTCCTTTATATTTATTCCTTATTCGCATCCAAATAATTGTGTTTGAAGTCTAAAATATTGAACTTTATTTAAATTGGGTGGTTTTTTTTTAGATAGTTATCAGAAACAAACAGAGGTAGGTACCTAATAACTTAGGGACTGAATTCATTATAATATTATATTAGGTAGGTACATTATTTGTTTCATCTGCTGATTAGATTTTGCATTCTGGTAGGCCGAAATATAAAGAGGACTACTACAAACTGTATATTTTTCCTATAGTCTACATTATTTAATTGTTTACAGATAAATTTCATGTACCTAGTTAAACAAGGGGAAGAAATTATTAAGGTTTATACACTAATTATTGTTAGTTATTTTTTCTTAATGATATATTAGTATAAAAAGACTTCATACTACAAAAAATGATCAAACATAACCGATAATTGATGATGTTTGTATGATACAATTTCGACCTTCCTCACATCGAAAAGTATATTATAATAATACCGATATTATGTAAGTTTCACGCAAAATCATATTTGTATATACTATTGTCATAATAGTCGAACTCGTGACTACGCGACGTATAACGTCATCATATATTTGTAAGTGTATATTATTTAGAAACCTTTTACGATTATTTCATAAATATTTTATCCGTAAGAATTGTTTTTTTTTTTTTTTAATAATAATATATACCGTCGTATATATAGGTTCACAGAGTGCACACATTTTTGAATTGTTTTTATTTGTCTCTTACGAAAGCAAAAGTGCATGCATGAGCAGGAGGCCTTAAATAATTTAATACACATATTATAACAACCTTTGTATACGTTCTATATAGAAGACAGAGATATTATTGTGTAGGTTTAAATGAAGAGTGTTAAACTTTAACTGCTGGAGAGTGCAGAGTAACAGCGTTGAAAATAAAACGAGGTCTGCGAGGGAATATTATACGCTGCGGGACGTATGTTTATAAATCATGGTTATTAAAATGATATAATAATAGAAGGTGTGGTGATAATGTGGTAGGTACATAATATTTGGAAAATATACGTGAACAGTAAACGCGAAGTGTCTAATAATTGTATTAATAACCGTATCATTATAGACCGTTAATAACAGTTATAACGATGTAGTTTTATCATATTACTGTTATTGCGTGAAAAAAAAAATGCACAATACGGGGAAGCGGATCGTTCAAATCATAAAATGCTAAAATAGACCCGTTAACGAAATCCGTTTATATTATGCACGTGTTTGAACGGCAGAGGGAAACGCCTCGGCCCCCCGTGTATGACGATATCATAGTCCCGTGCGGATTATATACGACTGTACATAAATCGCGGGTTCAGCGTTTGCAGCAGTGTACCCACCTCTACGGAGGTATTCAAAGTTTAGGTCACGTTTATACATTTTTCATCGCATTTGGCGTGCACAGCGTGTGCATTCGGGTCACGCGTTTTCCGCGCAGCCTCCACTCGAACCTCCGACGCGTCTCTTCTGCCGGTCCCGTTTCGAAACTTTACGCATGCGACCCAACAGCCGACACCGGGCCAGGGCGTCGGTCCCGCGGGCACGACGACGCGCAATAATAGACAATATGATAAATAACAGATGGCGCACGATCTCGTTTTTGAGCAACACTCGATGAGGGGCCGACCGCAACCCCCAGGCGGGAGTGCGCCAGACTGCACGACGGCTGCAGACGTGCGGAGTGTGAAAAAGGCACCGGTAAAATGCAACGCGCAGCAATACTATTATAATAATAATTAATATTATACAGAGACCTGCCGACAGGCGATAGAACGTTTGGTGCGGAATTGCTGTTTTGACTTCTATAAATATAAACTATATATAATATGACATCACACTATTATGATAGGTATTCACGACATCGTTATGGTTTTATAGCGGTTGATTGACGCATTATATTATGATTGGATTGCTTGCGTACCTACGTTCTTTGGTCCGACAACGTCTTGTTATATACTCGCCTTTAGGGAGTTTAATTTACATCTTAGAAATGTTTCCTCTTATATAACAGGTATCCATTAAACATTATACATGGGACTTGAAGTGCGGTATGCAATTATATGTACCTATTATATGTTGTATACGCATGTGTGTTTGTATGTATAATGTATATATGGCGAACGAGTGATGTAGAATAAATGTGTAGTTATTTCAATCATACGGCTCAGTAAATCAAAACGAACGCGATGTGTGCTCGTCTGTCTTCTCTAGTTAGAAGTTATTTATTGCTCGAACGCAATGACTTGTTATACCTAGCTCGCGAGCTTTAATGGAACGGTACGAGTTTCTTTAGATGTAACCGTTCAAAGTCTGTTTCCTCAGCTAAATCATATTTGCTGTAGTCGTCTAGAAATTAGGACGCACATAGATTTATTTCATGATTTAATTGAAATTGACACATTAATCTCGGAGCACAAACGTATAAATTATCAAACCATTGCTATAAGTGTGTATACGTGCGTGTGCATGTATGAACAACAGAAAAATAGATGAATAAAATACTCCACAACAACTTCAAACCTGGCTTATTGTAAATAATGGAGTTTGAAAAGTAGACTAAACAAATATAACATAACTAGGTCATTAGGTTCACATACGGCATACATACGTCATACATTTTATTTCAAAAGTTATTTCCATATAGATCCAAAGAATACATTATTTTATTATAGTTCAACACATTTTACCCTAATCTTGACTCTTGATAAGCCTGAGCTTATTTTCATTTTTTTTATGTAAATGTGGCCTGTGGGTAATTTTAAATATATGATTCCTACCTACTCGTATTTGATTATCACGTGGATATTCAGTTTTCAAAGATTATTTAGATAGTTCAACTTTAATAAGTTCCAGAAATTGAGATGTCATTTAAAAACAAAATTCTATTATTATTGAATGAAGCACAAATGTCAGGTTTAAAGAATATATTATAATATCTATTAGTCATTTAATTTATATATATACCAGCTACCCTTAAGGTGCCACCAATAACCGACATTCCGTTTTACGCGTGTGTTAATTTTATATTAATCATATTTTAATTTACTTATTTTATATTGCTTATCACTAAATATGTGTGAATGTTTGGTCTAAATGGTGGAACAAAACAAATTTATTGATTCATTATATTTCATTATCCTCAGAAGGGTCATATGCAGTGTTGAGCAAAGATAATTAAATATTTATCTATAGATGAAAATAAAGATAATTGCAGAGTATGATTTTATCTGGTTACTAGATAGAAATACTATTTCAGTAAAATAAAAAGATAAAGATAAAAGATAATTGCAATTTATCTAGATAAATAAAAAGATAATTTTTTTTCTATTTCATAATGATTTATAATCACACAAAATTCAATACAATACTTTTAACCTTATTATACCTATACAAAATGACCTGTAAAATAAAAAATTGTCAATTATCCGAATAAGAACTTATTTATCTAGATGGTTTAGTTAAGATGACCCAATTATTTATCTAAGATGGTACATCATATAAACTTTTATCTAGATAAAATAATAGTTAATAAATTATTTATCTAGATAATTCATCTAAATAAATTTAACTTATTATGCTCAACACTGCCCATATGAAAGTCTTATGATCTGTAACAAAACCATAACGTAGAGTTTAGAAAAAATATTTTTATTTAATACGCCGGGTCGAATGCATAAATATCAATTGCAGTAGGTATATAGGTTAAACGATTATTATCAGAATGCATTAAGATAATTATTAGGTGCATAGTTAATATTATGGAAATACTAAATAGTGTTAAAAAAATTATGTACCTAATATATTACCGTGAAATATCGTGTCTTATTCTGAACAGGAAGCCGGAAGGATAATAATAATAATTTTATTATTATTATTATCTTATATCACGCGCATTATTCGGAAAGAAGGTTTCCCGCATGCGCGTAAAATGCCTTTAAAACATTATCCGGCCACCTGTGAGGGGGGTGGGGGGGCTGCCATCCCAGAAAGAGTTTTAGACGGAATTATGTTAGACCATCAACAGCTTATAAATACCTGCAGCTAACCAACGCCGTTCATATATTTATATATACAGCACAATAATATAACGACGTGGTAAAGATCGAGCACGATGCACCATATAATATAATATATACGTATATAACAAGTATCGTTACTGCCACGCGTGTATTTTATATATATATAGTTATATAATATATATATACGTATAATGTGTATATATACAATTCCCACAGGTCGTTCAGATATAAGTCTGCGCCGTACGCCGCCGCCGTGCAGTATCCGGAGATACCGCTCAAGAAAACCTTTATTCAAATACCCTCAGGACCGGACAAAAGATACTACCTACTACTAACTAGACACGGATCTTTGTATCTAGATGCTAGATTATAGTGTAATATTTATGAACCTCAGGAGTATCGTGGTGTCTATATATATATTTCAAATAGGTATATAAAAATATCGAATTTACACTCGAACACTTGCGGGTAGTTAATTTAAATAATGTTGTTGATCTCGATCAAATTTATCGTTTTTTTTTACAGGAATTTTTTTTAACAGTTGAGAATGGTTTATTATGGTTGTCCATAGAGAGTGTTTTATTTTATTAAAGACCGTTGATATTTTAATGAATAAAAAAAAGTCACTATATAGATAATATTAATGGTAAATTTATAAAATTTTCATAACAGGTCACTATACGAAGTCCAAATGTTACAAGTGTTCATATATAATGAGACTCACGACATTCTAGTTGTGAGTACTATCATAAGTCAATACATAGTATGCTTATCATGTCTTTTTTATGTCTTACTGTATACGACAGGGGTGGCCAACCCAAATGATCCTGCGGGCCATGTATTTTATTTTTTATTAAAATAGAAAAAATTTACAATCTGTATACAAATAATTCAATAAGTACCTAATTGTAATCATTTTTTTTTGTAAATGTTTGATAAATCTCGTGGGCCGCAAAACGTTTCAAGACGGTCCGTGGGTCCCTGGTATAGGGATTAGGCAAGACGGGAAATCGCTCTTCTGCCGCTTATTATATAGAGTAACCAAACGAAAAAAAAGGACGAGGTGTTTTAAAAAAGCATTCTGGTTAACAATTTGCAATAAATTCAGCTCTATTATGCGCCCGACTTTGTTATACATAAAATAATACAATAATATGCACGGCGCTATTTTAAACGATCCCTTGTCGAATACGACTCGGACTCGTACCACGTCGTGATTTATTGTGTATATAGGTACCTAAACCGTTATTGATAATAATAAATTGTTGTGTAGCGACTATTGAGTGTGTATACGTATACGAAGAAAAGCGATATACTCTGGCAGAATGTCGTTCGAGGCGAAACATTAAACGAACATATTATATCCTACACACACGTCTCGGCTATTACTTACACGGGTAAATGAACGATCGACGACTGTCAAGATATCTATAAGACCCGAGTGGAGGCGCTCGCTGGAAATTGATCCGGTGTTCTGCGAATTTCGTACGTATAGGTACACAATAATATATGGCGTGTACGCGTATACGATCGCGTGTATAAAATATTGTCTACACACGAACGTACTATATTATATAGAGTAGACGACGCGATGGACAAGAATATTAAAATTGATAGTGCCGCGCTCGTCTATATACTGCTGCAGAGTACAAAACTTTGAGCGACAACGTACAATAATATTAATATTATTATAACAATCAACACCTGGTAGTCGAGACATGCATGTCCCGCCTTGACATCAAACGATGTCGCCATACAGGCTGCTGCTGCATCACGGGCATCGTTCCATAATATGTATTATATATATTTACTATAGGTATAGACGCGAACGTTGAAAACAATTTTAAACTTTTAAATTGCATTGCACATATGTTTTAATTTTGTCTCTCTGACGTAGGGCGATGTACGTCTTACGCGATACCAGGAGCTCAACTGAGTGGAAAATATTATACGTATAACCCGACCCGATATGGTTTAATAAAATATAGTGTTTCACTACGGTTTATACTGCAGCTGCTGTTGTACGATGTAATTCTGCGTAAGGGTGTTTTAATAATTTATTTATCGAGTTACTGCATCAATCGTTTTGACGTGAATTAAGCCTGTGAAGGTCTTAAGAAAATGTCATCACACTAAATATTTTCTTCCTCTGGCCCACACGCAACATAGACCAAACGGATTCACTCAAAAATTTTTTTTTTCACGTTTTTGAGTAAACTTAGAGTAATTTTAAATAACCTATTACAAAAATTATAGAAAAGATTATTTTTGAAGGTTTAACATATCGGTTCGTTTAATTATTGTCTCAGAATAATTTAATATCTATTTAAATTTACCACTATCTTTTTATTTAAAAATTTGAATACAATGTCAAATTATAATACAATATTTAACCGCATCCCCAAAAAATATTATCCTCTATAATTTTTGTTATAGGTAAGTTTACTCTAACATTATTCAAAAATCATAAAAACAATTTTACGTGAGTACGTTTTGTCTGTGTTGTACGTGGATCCGAGAGAGAAAACAAATATCGCGCTGACATCCTCTTAAAGCCTTACCTAAGTAAAAACGAATCTGATTTTTTTCATAATTCAAATATTTTATTTATACCATTATTCAATATTTTTTATAGCTTTAATTTTTTCAAATTCCGACAGTCTATATATTCTCGATTTTATATTATAAATCAGAACGAGTATCATAGTCTATGGGGAGATACACTGCCACTCAATTTCGTTCAACCAATATTATAGTTATTCAATATGATATACAATTTATTATAATTACTTTTGGTACAGTTCTTAACATAATACATAGTTACTTACATTTTACATTAATTTAACCACTAAAAAAGATTAATATAAGCTAACAAATCACGCCATAAATTATTGATTTATTTGTTTAAAAATATCTTCCTGATCAATATGAACTCAAATAATAATAATTATACTTAATTAGTTATATCCCCCTTGCTCAGTTATAGGTACTCACCCCTTTTGTTGAGATGGTCCTCGATCATAACCGAGCTGATCATGTACACGTTACCGATGCTGCCGATGACGGACAGACCGATCATGATCAACAGTCTGGCCACCCTGCTCCATTCCATGCTCAGCGTGACCGGCGACACGGCGTCGCTGTCCACCAGCGTCCCGTCGTTTATCATCGTCGTGCTCAGAACTGACTCCACGATGGCTTTGGACGTCTCGTTTATCACGATGTTCGTCACGTTGCTGAGTTCTTCCAACATAATTTTCTGAAATCAAAAATAAACCATACGAATTATTACACTTAACGATATTAATATTTTTTTTCTTTCATTTTTATAAATAATATTATACAGGTTATTTAGTCTACATTTCATAGTATTCAAAAATATAACCATTAATATAATATTTTTTAGGAACTGTTTATCTAAATATGTGTTTGTTAAATAATAACATTAAATATATTACCGTATTATCCATATAAGTACATAAACGATTATATTATGTAATAATATACATAAAATATATTAGATTTTGAGGTGGGTCGAAAATCCATGTCTAATGATTTTACAGAAAAATTATAATTTTTTTTCCGAATAACACTTGTTTTTTAACCCATTTACAACCCTCGAGACACATTTAAATAATGCGTATTCTATACAATTATTAACGGTTATTATTTAGAATTTTAAGAAAATAAACGCACTATGTATTGGTAAAACCACTACCTATTTCATTAAGTTAGTTTGTTCACAGCAGTTGTAATAAGCTACGTGCTGACATGGCGCCGTTATTTTAATAATTTTTTTTTTTTTAGAAGTTCTACAAATGACATTTTAACACGCTATTGGCTAAAACCGAGGAGTAAAATAATTGCATGCGACGCCGTCCCCGGAGTTGATTAACTCTGAACAGATCGACGTCAGACACATTTCGCTGGTCGGCGCCATACTTTAGCCAAGGATTCTCTGCAAGGGATATATACGACGACGGGGCGCAGGCGGGTATAGCAGCTACTAATAAAATTCCTTTTAATGAGTTTCTGGTGGAAAACAACCTTGGAGAAAACGTGTCGTATGCGTGCTTTAATAAACATGTCAAACGCCGCCACTGACGACGCCATGGTAAAATGGATCGATCTGGAAATGACGAGGAGAGAGAGAGAAAGAGAGAGAGAGAGAGAGAGAGAGAGAGAAGAAGAAGAAAACCATAAACGTAAACAAATATACGACAAAATATATAATACTGATGAATGAATGGCAACGTTGAGCATTTTGAGTGGTCTGAAGCTGAACAATATGTTCGTTGTGACGAAGACGAATTTTATCAAATTCTCCTTTTTTAATTCGAACTTTGCTGGCTGTGTTGTCCATAAAAAGAAAATATACGATTAAAAATAATAAATATATCAAAATATAATATACTGCTGTCGCCGCTGGTGAAAATCAAAGTTCTATAGTTTTGTAAGATTAAAGTAGACGCACGCACACGCACATTAAAATGAGATATAATATTTTCATATGCCTCAGTAAATGTAAAAAAAATAAACAATAAGAGACATGTTACCACATACCTACACAAGGATATTAAATTTCCAAATCTATTGTACATATAGATTTATACCACAGTGAAAATATACTGTATAAAAGTATATAACGTATATCGTCTTATTCGATATGGATTATTTATTTTTATCAGGAATTTTGTTTTATGTTGAAAATTATTATTAAACCTATTATACCTGTATTATACCTGCCGTACTTTTGTACAACTAAATCGTCTAAATCTACTCACAAAAAAATTTTTTATTTCATATTCATACAAAATAATTTTACTACGTAATATTCATCAACTTGATGTTTATTCAGTTTGATTTAATGATGATAAAAACTGAACCAGAATATATGATATAAAATATATTATATTATGTACATCAATTTATATTTTTATTCGCATGTTTTATTGTGCGTTATAACATATATTATAGTATAGTTGGATGTATGCAAACAAAATATAATACTACGTCACGTTTGGTCAATGTGAATAAAATATGTTGGTACTTTATTGTTACATTACTTAAATTATGTATGTAACAGGAAGATGTAACAAGGCTTGTGTCGGGCTCTCGGAAAAGATTTTTTTTTACTTTTTTGACGTGTAACAGAAGAATTCAATGTACACAAGTATCTAAACAGTCGAATTACGAATCTTTTTTTATATAAAATATACCAGAGCAAATTATATGTTAAATTCACCATCAAATGTATTAATGTCTGCTGGAAATGACATGACTGGATTCAATGAAAAATCTTGATTTTTTCCATACTCTAATAATCCTTATTGGCATTTAAGAGTATGATGTATGTTTTAAGAATAATTATATTTTATATTTTCCTATAAACTTATTCATTATTATTATTAATATTATTTATTATTACCACTATTATTATTTGTATTATCCATTTATTGTTACTATATTGTATTGTATTATTATATTTAAAATTGTATGTATTACTTGTAATTGGAAATTATTTCCGTAAAATAAAATATTATTATTATTATAACATATTATTATATTTTAATTTATAATACATTTATTAAATGGTATACCTTTTGCAAGGTATAAATTGTAAAGTGAATTTGTAAAGAGAATTAACTTTAATAGTTACCCTTATTGTTGAAATAATTGTATATAATACTAATAACGAAGAGCACAAAGTATAAAGCAATGTGCGAGGTAATAATATTGACATTAATAAAACTATAATTATACGTAGTTTAAAAATATTGTTTATACATAAAAATACGTTGTACGTTTTTTTAAATCCTAAAATGTTAGATATTACAAATGTATCAATGTATGATGTATATTACATAATATAACATAATTATAACATTTTTGACAAATCATAGGTTATATGTACTTATAACACTAAATAAATTGTTATTGTATCATGTACTAGAGTAAAACACGTGTTGATATACGCGATACACCTTATACAATTAATAACAATCGATTATTTCATTTTTTAACTTACATAAGAATATTACATAAAGGTTATCACCACAATGTTTTATTGTGGTAGTCTTGCCTTTGTGTAATTCAATAGTTTGAATTATATCTAATATTAAGTTTTTGGTATAGGTTTATCGGATATAATCATATAAGTAGCATATATACACATAATTTTCTCTGTCATATTTATTAAGTAGCATGTATGTATACATAATAAATATGACAGAGAAAATTATTTCCTAAAATATTGTACAGTGATTGAACCAAACCAAATTACCACTATGCATTTATAATAAGAACGAACAGGGTTTGAACTTTGAACGGACATTTGAATAGATTTTATAACATTTATATGATGTTTGTAATTTGTACATAATACCTACATTATATAAGAGCTTCGAAGATTTATTTAGTATATAATATCATAATATAGATTATAGTTGCTATACTTAATGATATCATCCGAATCTACAAGAAAACCCAAGTGGTAGGTAGTAGGTACACAATGCGTATTATATTTTTCAAAAATTCAACAGAACGAACGGTTTTCACAATTTCCACGAAACACACAACAAACATAAAACAGATTAAATTGTGTACCTAATGCGGGTTTCGTTATGTCTACCGGCATCAAATAACAAAGAGTAATGAAAAGCAAACAAATACGTAAAATAAAGCGGAAGGAAATTTTATCATTACCAACATCATCTAGTAAAAAAAAGCAATAAAATCAGCAACTGCATATTATAAACAGTTATTACAAAACACTGGATGCTAATGATCGACAAATTAATACGAACTTAAACTTTTAAGTTAAATAATTTACTTATAGCGAACCTACAAAACAACTTATAGGCCATAGGCACGAGTCACCCGAGTACCCGGCAGTCAGTCCATTGTCGATAGGACCTACGACTCTAAACTTACTCTAACTGTTATGTCTTAAACACAATGCTTTTAAGAACTTGTTTTAAACATACATTTAAAACATTTGTTTTAAAAGTTTTGTAAATTATTTAAAACGAATAAAACATAATATTTAAAACAGTATAAAATCCATGTGAATATTGTGTTTTATTTATAGTTTTTTTTAAATTATGCATTTTTTTTTGGTACTTTCATTAAGTGGAAATAAATAATAAATAATAATATGTATTATACTATAATGTCAGAAGACGCTGTAAATAAACATGGCATGGGAAAACTATGAAATATAAATAATATACAAATATACAATTAACACTAATTATTTGGTCAGAGAAGTCCTTGGAGGGTTGTGAAATAGACAACAGTACATGGCATATTAGTACATACAAGGTCGTAACTGGAGGAATCCAGCGGAACGGACTCACCTCCTCCACCAGATTTTTTTAAAAGTAGAATAACTTTAGTACCTAGTCAATATATAGTTTATTGGCTATAATTGTACTAAGAATGTACAGTTTCTATATTGAAAAAATGTTTGATCCCTCCCCCCACCGAAATCTGTTTTCAGTTACGGCCTTAAGTATACATATGACACATTTTGAAATTAAATTGTTTCTAAACACTATTTAAAACTCGAACAATTTTTTCTTTTTGAAACATCGTTGTAAACAGTAAAAAACGGTTTTAAACAAAAAAATACTGTTTTTTTCCATAGTGAAAAAATACATCAACTCTGCAGTGTAACTAGAGTTAACTGACGATTAATGACCTACTGCCCTACAGGGGCAATAATGTTTACTTATACACCGAAGTTAGAAGACGTATAATTGCCAATAGAACCACAGAACAATGATTGAATATTTTAATGTATATTATAAGATATTATTATTTCTGTCATAAAAAAAATGTAAGAAATAACTTGTTAAGTTAGAAAAAAGTAAAAAAGTATTTTTATTTAAAGGAAACTTAACTTTAACTTTTTAACTAGTTAATGCGCAGACTTTCATTTTACTAACCACATTCGAGTAACTCAAGTACATCATTTTTAAGAATACGACGTATAGGAAATTAGAATTCTCTGAGGTCTATGGCTACGGAAAATCGTGTTCAGTGTAAGATATATGTTTTTACGAACGAACAAAAACAGCGTTATGACGACCCAAACTTTAAAATTAAAAAATGCACTGAACTAACAATAAATAACCGATTTCAGATGAGACATGTATAGTTTATGCTTATTATATACAAATGTTTTGACATGTTGTATAGGAATATATTATATATACATATATAAATGTTAAATGTTAGATATATTGTTAGTTGTTATACATCATACAATGGCATTTTCAAATGCAGTGTTTCTGGTAATAAATTAATTTAATAGCAATAATATCGTAAAATATCGATCTCAATATCGTTTTTAGTATACGATGATTTTATGTAATTTAATTCAAATTTAACACACCTAATGGCGAATAAACAGTAACATTAACTGATACTTTTTTTTGGCGTTTCTAACAATATATAATAATATTATTTCAAACAATAGATGCAGTTTAAACGGAGACTAATTGATGGTTGTGTAGAAATTGGTTCAGTTACCTATGCAATAATAAGAAGTTTACTTAAAAAATTACATATTTGTATGTATATAATAATACTTATATATTATATAATAGCATGTAAATAACCACATAACCACATTGTTTAAAAATTCGTTTTTATTATAAATATTTTTTGTATTATAAAATATTTATACTACCTATATAGTACGGGAGGAAATTACATGAAATGTAAAAACAAAGTTTTACAATTTCCGTCTGCCTGCTGATGTATAATAGTTATAATTAAAATAATTAATCTAGATTAGAATTTTTGTATTCTAGTTTTCGAAGCAATTTATAATTGCAGTTTTTTGTCATTGATTCATTAGGTTAGCAACTGAATTGCCCAATTAGACTCTTAAACCTGTGTTTTACATTATAATGATTATAAGCAATGCATTATATTTTGAGAAGGTATATATTTGTTGGTAAGTATATACATTTGAACTTTGAAGTAAGTTCCTGCATTGACAAGTGACAATTTATTTTAGTATATTATCGTTTTACTTAAATAAATTATAAATAAATTTACGTTTGTTACTATGATTTCCATACAATTCTATATAAATTTATAAATTATTAACATAAAACATAGTATGAATTTTATTGAAAGTTGATAACCAATCTATTGAATGAAATATTTTTTTAAATAATATATTATTGAATACACTTTGTTTATAGGATTAAAATAATAAAGATAATTATTAACTTGTTCTGTAATTTTGATATAATATTAAGAAATCCGTTTTGTCATTATTGTAACAGCTTTTATGCACAAAGGTGATTTTAACTAAATATATTTAAATCTTTAGAAAAGTATAATAAGTAAAACAGATTACTGAGAGATTATTCAAATATGCTTAGTTTTTAGGATTATAAAAATGAATACTTAAATATTAAACGTGCATATAAATTAATTTATCATACGGGTCATTTGAGTACATCTTTCGATTTAACTTTTCGCCTTTATTTTTAAATGAATATTAAATTTAAGAATATAAAAAAGGTTTTGCACTAAGGCTTTGCAAGTTTTGTTATTATTATTATTTTTTAACATACAACTCACCTTGATAAATTATTTCTCTTCTAACTGTAATTGAATTATATAAAGTTTTTACATGCAATGATATATCAATTTAATTTAAATTCTCTTGCACTTTTGTTCATTTTCAAGATTCCTTTTAACGGTATGAACTATTATTGTGATTTTTCGTTTATATACACACTTGTTTAAATTAAATTATCAAGATTATAATCATTAACGAATAAAAAACAAATTTAAAAAGAGGACAAAAAATTACAGTTTGCTATACGAAAACTGTAAAGTAAATTCAGACCAATTTTGATACTTATAAAAATTAACCTATTTATTGTTTGTTGATATTTTGAGTTTTTAAATATAAACTATAATGATACGTTTACAAATTAAAATGCAATAATAATATAATAAATAAAATCATTTAGTGTATTCAGTGCTTAATCTAAACGTAAAAATCATGTTAACGTTGAACGCGTCATAAATGATTATTTATATTTGGTTATATATTTAAAATATAACATTCTTGTTAGAAATCCTTAAGATTGCTTACGCATTCAACTATAGATTTAATACATCTAATAATGAAAAAAACAAATAGCTAAATTATATATGTATTATATATACGATTATGGCTCATATTATACTTATTAGATGTACCAGTGTACCACCTATAAAACACATGGAGCATATAAAAACAAAGGACATAAACCGAGTAGTGGCGAGTAATGTTTCTATATAGTATATATAATAATTATTTGAAGTATTATCGCCAGGGACATATTAAGACATTTATATTTTAAAAAAATTTCCCATCCCAAATTATACACTTTAATCTAAGGTTATAACTTTTAAAAATTAAATTTTAAATTTACAATTTACAATTTTTTAAATTTTTTTTAGGTACCCACATGTTTTTTCTTTAATTTATAATTATTTAACAAAACATTTTTTTTAAAAAATTTTTCCACCCTTACAAATAAACTGCCCGTGGCTCTTGGTCCTTTGGATACTAAATACGTATCTATTACTGATGCAGTATACAGTATATTACGGTGTATTAGTATATTGTTATTATTATAATTATTCACATAATATACATTAATTAGTTACTGTTTATAGAATTGATTAGATACGTTTTTTAATAGATTTATAAATCTATGAGTGGTTAATAGTTAATTGTTATTGGTTAGGTACTTAGGTTGAACTAAAAGCTAACAGCAGCTGTGCACTGAGCCTCTGAATATCATATTATATATTATTATGTAAAAAAAATCTATTCAAATTATTAGCAAACACTCTTTAAAAAGATTTTTGTAATTTCATTTATTTTTTAACAACCATATAGATCGTGTTGATAGAATTGAACATGGGTATTAGTAGTCTCGATACGTTTTGTAAATAGTGAAAAATCAACGACGCGTATATAAAGGTATATTCCGAACCACTGCCAGCAGTTGAAATAATACGTGACGCGCTTATAGGCCATGTGCATCGTCAATGAAAATGTTATTTGATTTGTATTTTCCGCAACAGTGGTATATATAGGTACGGCTACGCGTGAGATAATTTAATTTGATTTTTTTAACATGTTACACAGGTTCTAAAAAAAAACAATTTTTAAAAATATTCGATGAAAATGTATAAATTAAAACTATATAATATAATATCGTAAATCGGCACAACGGCTAGGGGCTCATAATTTGATTGAAGGTTTATGATAGACAAGCGATACCTACTGTCTTCAACAAAATATTTCCCATTTTGTCAAAAAAAAAAAAAAGAGTCACGGCGGTGAAATCCGGACTCGTTGAACGGTCGTATGAAAAAACTCAGACTAAAGTCTCACGGCGTATACCGGCTTGCAGGTTAACACTCCGAGCGTCTGAACCGTGGTTTTATAGCCACGTGGTGGTGGTTTTAAATGAATCGACAGAGAGATACGTGAAAGTATAATAAATATAATACGATGTCTAGTGTGCGATGCTGGGTATACGTTCATCGCCAAGCTCATATTTATACCACTCGATAGTTATAGACGTTAAAAACGAGTTTAGCCAAACAAGCGTCCAAACTTCTCGTATATATTATATATATTATATATATATATATTTAGGCGTAGGTATACTCACGGATGTATTTTTGCGCTTACCGTGTTTTTCGCATCGTGTCTACTTATTTACTCATTGACTCCGCGGCGTAAACTGCGAACACTTTTACGAGAACACCGCTGTGCGTGTAGTAACACATAACACGCGCTTGTCTAGACGACCATACGCCAGCCAAATGCCAATGAACAATATATACCTAGTCCGATTTCGTTGTTATCATTATTATTATTATTATTATTGTTGTTACTGTTTTGGCATTAGCCGGTGAAACGCGAACACGCTGATTTGGCACGGACGGGTGCAGGCAGCGGCGTATACATCTCCGAAGATAATTTTTTTACCCCTCTTATGGACGAAGGAGTGTCGATGGTTCTTGGCCGACGAATAATATATAATAATACTATGATTTGCTCCAGAACTATGGGATTGCAGACATCTCCGACAAGTTAAATTGGCAAGAGTTATACGCCGTTGCACAGCCTTCAGGGCGGCGGTCATAATTATTATTATTTATCTCACTAATACTATATATATATATTATCACTACGACTACGTAGTGAAACGAAAAACATATTTTACGATTGTTGGTATTCGTTGCATTTTTCACAATGTTGTTTCATCGCTTTTTTAAAATAGAAATAACATTTTTTTTCGTTACTTTTATTGTTTACACTATGTAACAATTATTATACTTTATAATATTATGATACATGTACCTATATATATTTAGATAGCCCGTTTAAAACTTTGCATAGAACGAATATAAAGAATAAAAACTTTTTGCATGAAAGTATAAGGACTTTATAACGTACAATGGGTATACATGTATATTATTTGACTTTAATAATAATTTCGATTCTTTAATAATCAAATTGATATAACTATATCTACGATTTTTGAATTCTCCAGAGAACACTGTCGCGCGAGAAATATACAATTGTTATAATTATAATTATAAATTAAAAACGTACGACTTTGAGAGGATAATTTTTTTAATTCATATCCACTATCCACCTTAATTTCAGTACGGGGATTATCGACGGTATTGGAGTTTTAACAAATTTGCATATTTTAATAAAACAAAAATTTTACTTGGTATAGATGATATATTTTTAAATGAAAATACTTTTAAGTTAATTCACTTGTTACTCATTTAATCTTAAGTACATTTAAATCATCCGTAGATTAAGTTATTTCGTACATTTTTAGTACCATAGGTATTAAATATGGTACTAAAAATGTACAAATTTTGTTTTACGATGCATATACTATCGGACCAATATCGGTACATACTGTAACAAAAAGATCAATCATTTTTCAGTTCGATTTTATAGTCAAATTGTATAGTAAGTTATTCGTTTTGTTTTTATTAAATAACCGAAAAATAAATATTAATTTTTTCCCCAACATCTGCATAATAAAAGCATTATAATATAGCGATATTCGGTTGAGTTGACTCGTTAAATGTATTGTGTGTGGGCACGTCAAAGTTTTTACTCATACAGTACATAATAAATTGTTGTTGTGATTGATTAATGACATAATGTTTCGATACTTCTTTCGGTGAATCGAGTCTATATATTATATAAGTACGTGTAGTGACGACGTGACGTACGAAAGTAAGACAAACATTTATAAATATAAAATGTACGGGAAAATCCAAAGGTTTTTATTTCAATAACGTTCCGTCATTAATTTCGTTTAAAACTATTGAGGTGTACCATCTAATTTCGAGATCCGTACAAATATTTAAACAAGTTTTATTCAAAACTTTCAAAATCGATTATATTTTACGAAGAATATAACCAAACTATACGATATCGATTTAAAAAGACTAGAATATTTTCTTTGGTACATGTCAAAAAAACATTCTGCACATATTATAATTAATTTTTAACACACACGTTAGTATAATATTTTTAAGTTTCAAAATACAATTCACAGAAAATTATCTAGACGGAAAGTTCTATTAAATTAGTATTGTGTTTTTTGTTTATATAAATATGTTTTTTCCTTTGCATAAACATTTCCGTCTAGAGTCAACACCCACCAGCAATATTCTTCACAAGCCATTAGGTTCAAATCACTATGAAAATTACCCCCTATAGACTCGTGTTTTCAAGCTATAAACATTTAACTTTATATTTCATCATTTTTATGTAATTTAATATCAACGCATACTGTTTTTGTTGTCCTAACTCCTAAGTTTCATTTTTGCACTGGATAATAATACGTAAACTTTATATCGTTGTGATATATTAGAATAATACATCGTTTTTTGATTAAATTTACAATCATTTAAAAAAAAACACGAACACGAAGTACCCATGTTTCCAGTTAATGCTTTGGAATATTTTAAATGGCTTAGAACAATCAAATTAAGATTAATAAGTTATGATTTTTGGTAACTTAATAATTATTGAGACTCTAACAGAAAACTAAAACTTCCAATCCATCTCAATATTGTACAGACAATTATTGTAATTTAAAGTTTATAAAAATGATAAGCGGCTTATGAAAAAATATTGATACTTGCAGAAATGTTTCTTAAATATACTACAACACTCAAAAAACTTTTAAAATGAAGTTTTGTTTAAAAAAAAGTGTATAATTTTTCAATTATTTTAATGCACGACACATTATAATTAGACCTTTTCGCGATAAAAGTATCCACACAAATTATAGAATATTTAGTAATAAATTACAAACATATTTTTAATGTATAGTAGGTATATGTACTTATAAATTATAACTAATAATAATTATTACATGTTATTAAGATAGTTAATGATACGATGAGTGGTGACTTTTGTATATTTTATATAATGCCCACATAAATATGTGTATATTAAAATAAAATTAATTTAGTTAATTATATTAATTTATTATTATTCAGTAATATCGATATGTTTAAATAATTATAAGTTAAAACACACAGCAGCAAAACCCATTAATCATTTTCAAGTCAAAAGTTTAAGTTCTATTCAATAAGTATGTAGATAAGATTTTTCCATAAACTAAACTGCAGCGTACGAAATGGATAAGTTATCTCAAAAATGATTTGATGTACGGCGAGACGCCTATCAATCGAAATACTGTCTAAAAGTAGTTGAATGAAAAATTGAAATTGTTTATAAATCTTATCCGATTAACAAACTATTTAAAATAACCATATATATATAGATCTATATATCTATTAAATATAACTATATATAATATATATATTTATACTGTAAACGTTAGGAAACGCATATTAATTTTAAGTTTAAATAAATGAATAAAATCGAATCAAGCACACAGTTCATTTTATATACCTATTAAATTAATCTACATAATATGATTTGTAGGCATCGATTTTATAATAAAATCCACGGCTTACTGACTAAAGATTTTAATTTTTGATTATATTTACTTTTAAATTATAAAACATTATCTTATTCAACGTGACAATTATTTATAAGTAATGGCTGCCGTTATAATTATTTTAGTGGAAGTTTATTAATTTAGGTCAGTACAATGTGGCGTGCCACAAAAGATAATTTTTTTTATCATTAGTAATCGGAGAATATTTCGGGATAACGATGCACCCTAAAGTTTTCCCGAAGAATTGAATATCAGATTTTCTAAGCTTATTAAAATAATCGTTCAACTTGCTCTTGTTTTATGTAATGCTGTGTCACTTGCAGCGATGATGTTATGAATTTTATAGTAAAAAGCGCTGCATCATTTTATTCATTTTATATTGTTAGCATATAATATTATGTATCATCATAAAATATATTCACTGTAAATGTTGTTATAACCACAGGTTTATAGTCTGCAGAAAAATTTCATTTTTAATTATTAATAAAAATTGGAAGCCCACAGAATATTTACTTCATTTTACAAAACACGCATTTCAACTAAAATGTGTTTGTTCACTTCAATCAAGTTCAGCGCAAAACATAGATAAAAACGTTTCGTGAGTATATATTTTTTGAATAGAGAATATAAAGATGAGTCATAATGGTTTATCATCTCGGGATGAAATCTATTATCTTTCAGTTGTGTGGTTTATAATAAGGAGACAAATGTTACAAACTTAAAGTGAATCGATGGTTTTAGGGCTTTAAGTTAAATATTTATCCAAAGTAAGTAAGAAAATACATTTTCAAACATCTGAAAAACTATAGTTTGTATTGGTCTTACTTTGTAACCGTAATTTGTTTATTTTATTATAGCCGTATAGGTTTAGTCAGGAAAAAAGTGCTTCAAAAAGTTATATATGCTACTATATTGAATATTGATTACAAATTCGACACAGATAGTACTTTTAAAATAATTAATTTTTAGAATTTTAAATAACTTTTCAAAATAATTGAAAAAAAAATATTATAATATAAAAAATACGATGATAAAATAATTTTGTATTTATATTATATTAAATCAATACATTTTATGGCAATATTAAATAAATAAATTTGATTATACTTTCTTCATTCGAATACATAATTATGAGCTATAAAACATGACATTTTAATACAAGGTTATTGAATTTAATGCTAGGTACCTATATATTATATTATTAAATGTTTTGAAAATGTTGACTTGCAATATTTTTTTATGAATATTTTAATTGTTTTTAATTTCACGGCAAACTTACTTTTAGATTTATTGTATAATTTGTGTAGCTATTAAGAATTGACCATTTAATACAATGTTACTCATAATAAATAATCAATTTGTTTAAAAAAATGATAAATTATGTTTATGAGGATTTAAAAATTTATTTTAAACGTCTTTTAACTCTCTAACATTCATCACATTCAAACGTTTCAAAATATAACTCTTTGTAACGTTACTGGTGCCCCTTGGCTTATAGCGAGCCAATAGCACTCAACGTTCTACAAATAAAAATTGCAAATGAACTTGTGAAACTACATTATAAGAGTTTTCACATAAAACTTACATTGAATACTAACTCATTTATTCAAGCCATGTCTTTAAATTGTGTCACTAAAAAGAAAATAGAATCGTTATTTATTACTCTGACAAAATAATTTCAAATTTTAATCGTTCCTAGATAATATGAGTACTCTATACAATTATACGTGGGATATTACCAATAGACGACTTCCCCTATCGAGCGATACGAATGTTTGAACCAAGTATTCAAAAATATGGTATTTAATATACATTTTTAAAAGTTCAAAAAAATCAGAATATTCAAGAAAAAATGGGGTGAGCATGCTTGGCGATCCACCCTGTATAATGAATGAAAAGTAGTGTGGTTTGAGAGAGCACATTGAACAGTACGAAGTAAAGAGAAAATTAAAATAATATTATGTGAAATGTGAATGTACAACTCCCAAAACAATTATTGTTGTGACAAAATGTGTAGAGGTTCCTACACGCTGTGCATTTTCAGTATTTACGTAATATTGTAATAATCTCGACGATATTTGAATACATAAAATATCAGTCTGTTTTTTTTATTTCGTACTCTTCGGAGAATTCTACTCCGTGGCTTATGCGATTTGAGCATACCCTTTTTTTTTATACAATACAGAAAATTCCCCATTTTGTGAAATAAGCAAATGCCTTGTCAGACAGCTCTGACATATGCGAATACTCACTTCGATAAATGCCATTCGATAAATTGTGCAACTTGTACACAATATTATAGTAGTTTAAGAAAAAATTGAATGGAGAGATATACCTATGCCATAATATAAAGTATTATTATTTTAGTAACGTTTTATTTTTATAAATTCTATACAGCTATAGAACATATTATTTTCATCTAATGTGTATATTTATTTATGTATAAACGGGCAAGCACTTTACCGACAAGGTTCATAATTATGTGAGTTTGTATAAAATAACGATTAATAACTCTAATATAAACATCTACATATTAAATATTTGATCACTCGTCGCAATACAATATGCAATTTAGTATTTGCTATGTAAATACTACCTATACGTTTTACATTTTTTAATTAAATGAAGGATGAACATTGGCTAAGTACATTAGACGTCTTAAAAGTTCTTTCTAATAAAATTTGTGTGTATTTTGGAACATTAAAAGGGGTAAAAGTCTGGTTTGACGTTGAGGATATTTAATACAATTAATAAGCAAATAGCGGGGTTAGGGAATCAGTTTTATTAGGTAATATATAGTACCTATATAGTATAGACCATTGTAGTAAGCGTTGTGCAGGATAAACGTTTACATTTTATTTAAATATTTTACGACTTAGCGCGTTATAATACTACTTTACATGTATATATTTAATAAAATATAAATCAATACCTATAATTTTAAATGGTAAAACATAGAGATGATAGTACCTATTACTTTTGAAATAACATTAAATAGAGTTAGTTTAAATTTGAATGCAGAATAATCTACCCGAGAGCTGTAAGTAATTGAAAATGTACTTATAATGTGAGCGGCGATGTTACTGCGTGGAGCGACGACACACATAAGTCATACCACTTGGGATATTAGACTAGATCAAATTATATGCAGGGATGGTTTACTCGTATTTCTGTAATTATATGCATCTGGCTATAGCAACGTCGTGTTCATAGATTTAGTCTTCCCTATATCATGAATAGAACTCGTTAGTGTACAAAAGTCTAAACGTTTTAATACTTTACAACCTATATACAAGTATACTAATTAGTAATTACCAATTTATCTAATAAATAAATATGTTTTACTCTTATAAGTAATGTATATATAAATTGAATATATCCATCTATCTATCACTAGCTTGCAGCATACACAATGTAAAACTTTATAACAATAATAACAATTTATAAATTAATTGAATATACGATTACTACAATAATAACAATCTACATTCACATGACTATGCATGTATGCTTACTACATCATCGAGGAATTGGAGATTAAGTTCATGCTTGCGTTCAGCGAACATAACCGATTCTATAGCCTTATGGCCACCGGTGAATATTCATATGGCTTATGCTAGATAGATAGTGAATACGGACCATCTGATAAGAACCACAAAAGTATAAGGATCCCGAATCATGGTACCCCATACTCCAGAGAACTAAAAACTAATGTACCTACCTACTATAAAAACATATAAATATAAGTAAGTAGTGACGAAATATTTTTGATATTGTTAACTGTTATAATAAATAAATAAAGTGTATTCAATGCCGTACACCGAATTATTAGATTATCTCAATATTAAGGTCTTAGATTGAGACTTCTGTTCATGTTGAAACCAAAGAAAAAAGATTAAAACCAAGATCTAATAAGCAACCATTAGGACGTGTAATTGTAGAACCCAACAATCCATAGGGAAATTAATGAAAAGCATTTCCTAGAAAAAGACATAACCTGACCGCAGTTATTATATAAGACTGACAGCTAAATAGCCATGGCTGTAGACTCTGTAGTATACACTATACAGGGTGTTTCAAAATGTATATTACGGCCACTTTATTGATTCAAAACAAAGAAAAATGTATTATACGAACATTTTTTTGATTTAGAAACATTTAAAATAATTTGTACATTTTATAATAATTTTTTACAATATTTTAGAGTTGTTTTGGGCAGTCAGCTTTAGAAATGTATAACAACTTTAAATATCTCTCAAACATAGAGTTTTGCATTAATTAATGTTGTTCAAGCACTAAAATATATTAAAAAAATGTCTTCATAATATTATGTTTGCAAAAAAGTATAGGTTCCCGTTTGAGTTTCTAAAGTTGACCCTCTAAACTCCCCTAATATATTGTAAAAAATTATAAAATGTACAAATCATTTTAGATATTTAAACTTTTGTATTAAACATTTTTTTGTATTTTGAATATTTATGGGATAGAATTGCTGTAATATTAATGTTGAATCACTCTGTACATATAATATAAATTGTGTTTTATCTGATAAAATAAATTAAATTGAGAATCATACAAAACACGTATGTACCAAAAATACCAAAATTATCTTCTTTTGGCCGTTGAGTAACTTATTAATATGGTGAAATCTATACACTTTAGAGTTTAATATAAAGTATAATAATGAAAATATATATAATATAATGTAATATGTTCAATGTAAAAAATTAAAAATATTAATAATATACCAACGAGTAGATGTGGAAAAAAGTGCAATATTTTTTGTAATGTTGCGTGTCATTTCGGGCAAATATATTGCGATAATACCTAATGGTTAAGCTCGTTATTATTTTATTTTTACATTAAAATTTGTATAATTAACACAATACAGCGTATGATGGATGTTATATATTTCATACATTATTTTTATAATGCATATTAATTTTTTTTATTTCAATAAAATGCGTATTAATAAAACTGACAGGTTGAAGCAATAATATAATGACTTCAATAATCAATTTTATAATATGGTTATAACTGCAATATGTAAAATGTATATTAAAGTAGTTACCTAAACATCATAAACTGTTAACGAAAAGTTACGTTTGTCTTAACCGTTGAAAAACAGTTGTCATTTATAAACTTATAAACGTATTAGGTACATGAATTGGGTATTGACATACTGTATTATATTGGACAGTTCTTTAATCAATAGCATGTAATAATAAATATATATTATATAAATGGAAGTATGGAACATTATAATAGGCTTACGAGTTAAAACATATTAGGTACACGATAATAGCATTGATTAGTTTTTATTTGTGCAATTTAGTTACCTTCTAAATTATACTCCTCTAGTTCCGAAGCCACCATGGACTGAAAAATTAAAAAATTTTAATTTTATTTGCACTTTGAATATTATATATTATACTTTCAAAAAATGTTAATTGATTAGATATTGTATACACTCGATAGTATAGTCATACGAAAAATCGAATTACAAGTAGAATTATGCAGTTTCTTCTTAAAGCCGGTGTTTTAAAATTACGTATTAAAATTTTTAACGAGTAACTGTTATCCCGCGAGGAAGGAAGTTGTATAATATTATACGTGCATGTTATAATAGCGCCTTAAAAGTTTAAATTACGGTTATTTATTGTACTATCACTGCACTGCAGTGAACTTGACGGTTATAACCGGTCAAATAAAACAATAAAAAACGGTGAGCGTTTATACGTATATGTATATGATTGGACACTTGAAAACTACAAAGGTTATTCAGCCATCAGTATGTATTCATATGTGCAGTTCTGTGTCGTCTCATTGTTAGTTTCGTATTATGTAGATAATTATTTTAGTTTACCAGAAGTTCTAAACACTTATAATTTATAAGCAAATAAACAGAGAAACCTCATCATCTATATATTTAAATAAATTGCAAGTATATTATAATTCAACAGAAACGTTCTAAAACTATATTTAATTACATATTATGTATATGTATGTATACTACAGTTGACACGAATTTTTTACGTTTAATGTATTACCTATAATATAATTATACAGCGACCATCGAGTTACTCGCTAGCCCGTGTACTGCTAGTTTTAATCAAGATGATGCAATCTGCAATTAAAAAAAATTTCTTTTAACACGCCACTGTATATAGTGTTTGCCTTCATATACATATATAAAGTCACATAAATCGTGATATATTTGGAATAAATTTCACGTTGGTACTCATGCCGGCATAATATAATAAAAATTGTTGAATTTTTAATATGTTCCCGAAAACAGACCATTATCGAGCTTAGCGAATATTGTTTTGCGCCAAGACAATATTATTTCACTCGCCGATTTTAAAAACACTCGATGTTTTTAATTCGTTTTTAAAAAATATCATGAATTTATGCCTCTATCGTACGTCGTAGGCACAAGGCACATCCTATAAAATCGGTGTATGGAATATTATTGCGTCCGGCGTGTTCGAACCAAGAGCATTCCGCGAAATGATATGCATGTCGCAGCTATATAATATAAGTAACTGCTAACGGAAAATCGAGTGAACACAATTATATAGTACTGTATTAACCAGGTTATTCGGTAATTGCGTACAATTCGGCACGAAAATGGAAACGCGTTTTATCTGAAATTCGAAATCGGAATTATTTTAACAGTATATATAGGCAATATAATATTTTATATATTATGTGTGCGCGTGTGTGTTTGTATGTATGTGCACACACAGTTTCGTGCGCTCGATACGACGTATTATTATTAATCTATTATAATCGCCGGTGGTTTGTACAGTGCCGAATTTTGCATGGTGGTATTTGATTTTAGTATAAATTATAAATTACGTATTCCCACCAAACCCGGGGATTAAAATTGTTATATTTTGCGTATATATATAATATATATATATTGTCATTTGTAAATAATCCGTTTTGATTGTCGAGTAAATACTGCTGCGACATCCACGCGCTGCGCTTCGACAAATATTTGAAATAATTATAATTTTACAACGCACACAATATAAAATAATATATACACACCGTCGAATCGTCTGATTGATAAATCGACACGAATTTCTCGATATGAATTGATAATATTTTAATTTTTTTGTTCACAACAAAAACGTATACCATACACGATTGGTGTTTTTAATTTGTATATAGTGAAAAAAAAATAGACTTTAATGGAACGCGTATTAGTGCGATGTTTGAATAATTAGCATCAAAATATAATAAAGCGATAAACATTATCATTTATATATAATATATATATATATATACACGTACTCCCGGAATATTACATTAAAGTATTAAACCGACGAGAAAATGGCTACCACGGTGAAAACTTTTATGGAGCCATATATATTTTAATGTTTCGAACTGATAATTACATAACAACAAAGCGGGGGAAAACCATTGGACGAATTATGTTCACGTGAATTCATAAATTATAAATTTTGATATACACAATATTAATTTGAATGTCTATTGTGCAGCGTGTGTATATGGACTTCATTGATTTACTTTTTGCAGACTCCGAGTGGAGTAATTCATACAGAAAAGCGCTCCGATTTACAAGTAGTTAGGTAACAGCAGTTAGGTAACAATTATTCGTTTTCATTTTCGATTTACACAATTTTTTATGGCTGTAAAAATAAAAATAGTAAATCGACTTCGTAACAATGCTACATTTCTATAAGTTCGCCATTGAACACAGATTGTGCTAATAAAAGTAGTCGAAGAAAAAATAATATAGAACATATTTTTAACGAATTCTTTTGGGGAAACTCAACTATTCCTTGATAGATGCGTTTTTCAAACTATTGATAAAATTGTAGAGTTAAAATCAAAAATAATAATGCGCCACTGCACACTGTATCGAGTGTATCGCGCTCAAAGTTCATTGATATGGTATTTGCCATTTGTAATATAATTCTTAACGATACTGTATTTTTTAAGTTAGGTATTGTAGGAGTATAATAATATTATTACCTACGTATAATGTCTCATATTTATTAAAAATGTTATAAATATCAATAGAAAAATTATAATTTATCATATTTGTACTATTATTATTATTTGCTTTTTTTGTGAGATTGCATACTTGTATTGCGTATAAAAAATAAAAATATACAACATTTCAAATTCTACTTCATATTTTTATTTTCTGATTAAAAACAAAATAATTAAAATAGTTTGAATAAAAATCCTTATTTTTCGTATAAATTTCTAATTTCTTAACATTTTTAACAATTATAAAAAAAGTTGTGGACATGTATTTTTGATATTATTAAAATTCTATAAGAACAACATATTAAGAACGAACTTTGTGTTACATTTTCCAACTTTTTGACTGGCAAATACAAACTGTAACTATTAAAAAAAATATTATAAAAGAATATTGAACAGAATATTATAAATCGAAAAAAGAAGAAAATCTTGCTTAAAATACTATCGAAACAAAGTAAAAGTATTAAAAAAAATTATACCATGTTTAGAAAATACTAATTTAAATATTTGTGTAAATGTCAAGACATGTCTGTGGTTATTTATTTCTGAATTACTTAAGCTAAAAATCAAAAACTAGTGTTCTGAAAATATATATGTTTTCTCGCTATTTTTTGTTATTTTCCAATTATAGAGAAAAGGCTTGACCATTTTTACTTTTGATTCCCCAAAGACCTAACTAGATCAAATGTTCTTCCAAAACTTATACTCAATGTCAGAGATTGAATGAAATTATCTGTCCATCATTGTAAAACCAATATTATGTCTGCAGTATACTTTGTGTATAAGCTCCATTAATATTAATCTAAAATTTAGTAAGACAATTATATCCTAACCTAATAATTATTAGTTTTAATTAAATAGATGTGGGACATTACAATGTTCACAACAGTAATAAAATTACGTGCGTGACTCAAAAGCATCATATTATACTCTATCAGTTATACATATTACATAAGTATAAGTAAGTATCGTGAATATTTTAAACATCAATTTAAGAACTTCAAATATAAAAAAACATTTTTTGGCTAATTTTTGTTGAATAGTTCTAAAAGAAATATTTTATAATCTTTAGTTGCAATACAAAATATTTATTAAATTATATTATACCGACCAGCAGCCATTTAATATCGTTGACCTGTGCTGCGGTTTTACGTCACACAAATAAAACGTAAAGGTAGAAGGAAATAGGAATTGTTCGGATGTTTGGGTATTAAAATACATCCTGAAACGTAGATCGTTTGAATTGTTTGGACTTTTTAACTTTACTCGCTGTAACGATATAAATTACTATAAACATTAAAAGTAAAGTACGAACACAAATTATTTTATATTGTACATGCTAATCACAGGTAGGTACATGCAATTCCACATTATTATTCATAGAATAATAAAACATAGGTATTTAGGCAGGCATAGAATTGTATTAATAAAAGTGGTATACCGAAAATCTTGATGCCTTAATGTTTAAACTGCCTGAGAATTTATAAAAGTTTGAAATAATTAAATAGGAATACTTACAAAGGCATTCGGTTGAGGATTTTTATGAATGGAGAGTGGAAAGAAAAACCCAAAGCAATCATTAGCAGCGGGCTAGGTCCATTATACATTCACCAAATTACTTTTATCGTTTTTCCACTATATATTGTTAATTTTCCACTACAAAAGTACCGCTGGTTTAAACATTTCACTAAATAACATTTTCAAACATTATCCGGCATTGTTTATATTTTATTCGGCGTTTATATTGTATACCTATTTATCCACCATATGCATATTCAAGTATATAAACGTCATACCTATAATAATACGCTACCATAGAAAGTTTAGGTAGTGTATTATTCATATGGCAGTAAGGTATAATATGTTGTTTAAAGATTTGGTAATTTATTAGTTATTACCAACGGCTGCAGTAGTGTGGACTTATTTAGACCACTCTGCTATGCGCAGCTTATACTACGTTGAAGATTGTTGCTTTTTCATTTTTATACGTATGTTTTTTCCACATTCAGCTATACACGTACTTACGAGCAAGTAGACACTAGCAGATAACTGTTTTAAGTGATTTAAACTAACATTTTTTTTTTGTATAAAAATCTATGAACATAATATTTTAGACTATGATATTACAAATAGAAATAATGTATAATACATGTACTAACCATTATGGCATTATATACATATAATATTCTAATGATATAATAATAATTGGTTTCAAATTGAAAGGAAATGATATTCGGTTCGATATTCTAAGCCATGAACTAAAAAATATAATTTTGAATAGTAATAATATAGATGTATAGTATTTTGATTTGATTTTTTCCACTATCTATTATTACTTTAAGACCGTTCTCAAGTTCTTTTGTACTCAGATCTTTTGATAGTCCTTTCACATCACGTATATAGCTTATAGGTACACTTTGATATTAATAAAATACAATCAATCGCACTACTTATTACTATGACATCGTATATTGTAACAGCTAATGTTTTTACTATAGAAAAAGTAATTTGCGGATTAAAATGACTTTAATTTTTATTATTAAACTTCATCTGACTTAAAACGTTAAACCTAACTACGCAAGTATTTATCCTGCTCAAAATTGTAAGTAGATTTCAATATTGATTACCTAAGAAAAAGTATCGTTTCCATTAACCGCTATAAACAATTTAATTTATTTTTATAAAACAAAATGGTAATGTTGAATAAAATCTTTTATAGCTGCGAAAAATTCGATTTAGTTGATAAATCACTTGGAAATCATCTATTCAGAATGAATTAAAAATACATTAAAATTATTTTTAAGAAAAATGATTGAACAAATGGTTTATGTGTATAAATAATTTTCAAATACTCTCTAAAATATTTTTTAAATTTTACTCATTTAATGTACAACTCTACAAGTAGGTAGTTAAGAAAATTGTTTTACATTTACATAAGAGTATTTGATTTTGAAATATAAATACGTCGAATATATTTAAAATACTTAATTTTAAAAGTATTTAAATACATTCACTGAAATACTTTACAAGACTGTCAAGGAGTCATTTGACTTAAGTTTTCATGAACTATATGTCAATATCCATCTATATTTATATTATTTATATATGTTACCGTTAATGTATTGAACCAGTTATTTTATAATTTAACGTAACGTTCTACAGTTAAAGTGTTTACATTCAAATTAAATAAATACTTTATCTAGGAAAAAAAAATATTTTATATAAGATTGATTTTGGAGCCATTTTAGTCATAATTTATACATTTTTATTTAAAATTGTTTTTACATTAAATTACAATTATATTATACCTACGTTATTTATCAAAATTCGTACACGATTGATTTTGGTGACATTTTGAATTGCACAAACACCATTCTTACGGCATAAACATCGATTAGTGGTACATTTAGTATAATAATAATTATAATATGCATACAGTGTAAGGCGTGAGCTACAGTGATCTAAAATGTAAATCATTGGAAACGTATCAATTAAAGCGCGTTTGACCTTGTTGCATTTGGAGATTTATGAAAAACAAGAATTATGCATATGGGTGGATAATATCATATATAATATCGATATTATTAAATTATTATATACGCACATGCATATATATTGTACATATTGAAGTGGATAGAATTAGTTCATATACATTATAAGTATGATTTGAGACTAACATTTTCGTTTTTTTTTTAACTTGACTGTTCTACATGTGGTTCTATATACAGTGTAGAATTTACGGGGTTTGAAATATTAAATATTTACAAAGAACAATAAATTGTAAATTATAATTATTGAGTTTTTTTTATCATATAAGGGCTACTTTATTATTTTAATTTGATATTCTGAAACAATATTTTGCTGAACGTTATTTGATGTATACGAGGTACTGCTGCATATATCAAACTTGAATCAATAGTTTATCATTTATTTATAAGAATTAAAAGTTTGGGGCTAAAGTGCTATACAGAAAATGACTGCTCCACTACTTCGCTCATCAAAACTTTGAACAATAATAACTATTGATTGAGCATGTACAATATTGATAAATCAACATTTTCAGAAAAATGTTTCACTTCAGAATATAAAATTAAAAATATGGTTTCATATTGTTTTAAAAAGGAAAAACTTAAAATAAAGATTAATAACAAAAATACACATGGTATTACTCTTCAAAATATTTGTTATCTTATTATAAAAACGTTTTACTTTATACATCAGAAAAAAAAAATGATTTAAAAAATGAATGTTAAACGTTGAAAAATTACCTTATATTGGTAGATAAATGTATTACATAAATGGTTAAATGAAATTAGGAACAATTGATTACAGTACTGGTCTATCGACTATCATGTTTAAAAATCAGGCCAGAGTTGAGTTTCAATTGAAATTATATGATTATTTATAGACAAAGTTATCTTAGCTTGAAAACCTAAAACCTAACTTTTTACTTAGAAAAATAATTAATTTAAAACATATAATACAGTAATTCTGCAAATCAGTAAAAAATAAAGAAAGGATTTTAGTGTTTAATGTTCATATTGTATATTAAATTGAATTATGTAATTCTGAATTAAAAACTAATACATTACGTATGTTGTGTTTATATAGGACTCTAGTTTTGAATTATTTTTAAATAATTCTAGAAAAATTACATTTCAAAATAACCAACAATATATGATATAAAATTATTTATTAACACTTCTTAAAATTCAAATACACATTACGTTTTTAAAATCGGCTTACAAAAATCTTTATATTTAAAATAAAAAAAATCTGACATTTCACAGGAAGTTTTTTTGTGAAGCAAATATTAATGTAGGTATACTAAAAACGCGTCGGCTCTGAAACCGCATAATGAGACGCCATCAGTACGCCACTCTCAAGTTTGATATCTCTGTCACTCACAGTTACTAAGTTCTTGATCATTACAAAGACGAATATTAATATCATATGTGTGTCATCACAAACGTAAGAAAGTGTTTGTAGATTTAAAAAACTTTAAATAAAAAAATTGAAATAATATTTTTGAGGGCGTCTCAGTCTTGCTTTTGTTCTCAACATTATTAAAAAACTTACATCAATTACTTAAAAAATGCGGAATACAACTATAAGTAGTAACTTAGAATATGTCCTATTCTATGGTGTTTATTATTAAATATCATATTCAATTTCCTTTTATATTAAATAACGAAAGCTATAAAAGTTCCACTAACGGGGCACTATAACTGTCGTCTTCACGCTATTCAAGACACGTACCTACCGCGTCTAAGATCACATAATACACGCCGACTATTCATGTTGGTGAATTTGTGAAAGACTGTGCTCAATAGAAAAATATTTTGTACGTTTTTTATATGATAAAAAAGGCTGCACAGAACTCCCATAAAAAATAAAGTTTATTCCTTTGATTTGTAAACTTAAAAAAAAAAAAAACTCTTTTTCCGGTTTTTTTTCTGGAACTTGGGTTTTTTGTGCGTATGTGGCGCTCGCAAGACGAAGACGTCAGTCCTTGCTGGCGTGCAGCTTAAATGCTCAATAATAATAATAATAATAATACCTATTCGCCGTAAATGCGCACCTTTTGCCATACGCCCGTGAGCTCAACGCTCCGCAATTCAGGCTCGGCTCTACGAATCCGTCGAAGCTCATGTTTTTTACACCGCGAATCCAGGCACACGTCATCACGGCGGGTTTTTTAGATTTCCGCGCGAACTCTGTGCGTCGCGTGTTCGACGAGACTTTAGCTATAGGCTCGTAGGAGAAGCATGCGGTGGCGGCGGCTGCGGCGGCGGACACGTCCAATCGATAGAGCGCTGGCTGCCGCCGCTGCCGCCGTCGCCGTCGCCGCCGCCGATGTGGAGAACGGTTTCCGCCGCGAACAATCGGCGACTATATCATTATAGTCGAATTGTTAATAATATAAAAAAAAAAATGTAGAGAAAGAAATTTGTTTTCAAACGAACGACGCGTATAATATTCTCTCCTGCACACGTGTTGCGCCCAACGAGCGCGGCCGCCTAACATCCATATAGACTCAAACTGTATATATTATTATGTATTAATATTATGTATAATATTATGTATCGATGAAATACACAATAATAATATTATTATCGATTGATGATAGATGATCGTCGTTTTTCGTTGCGTGTAACAACTGGCCCCACGAAGTTATGACATAGATCGACTGCTCCGTATCAGGATCCCATGCACAGACCGCGGCGTCGGCGAGCTGCCGCCGCACAAGACTGTTCGCGGGCCGCGAGCGTCGTAAAATATTATTTTTAATAATATATGATATACTATGATCGTCGTTTTTCGTTGCATGTAACAACTGGCCCCACAGAGTTGAGGCATATAACGACTGCGCCGGATCAGGATCCCATGCATAGCCGCGTTGCTAGCTGCCGCTACAAGACTGTTCGGACCCCGCGGGCCGCGAGCGTCGTAAAATATTATTTTTATTAAAAATAATAACGTTTTTCTTTATATCCGAAAAAAAATGACTTAGGAAATGAATTTTAGACGTTGTAAAATTACCTTATATCAGTAGATAAATTTATTACATAAATGGTTATATGAAGTTAGGAACAATAGATTTCAGTACTGGTCTATCACGTTTGAAAATCAGGTCAGAGACTCAGAGTCGAGTTCCAACTAAAATCATATAATTATTTATGGACAAAATTATCTTAGGTTGAAAACCTAAAACCTAACTTTTATCTAAGACAATTAACTGATTAAAAACATAATACAACAATTCTGTAAATCAGTAAAAAAAATAAAGAAACTATTTTAGTGTTTAATGTTCATATAAATATATAATATATATTAAATTGTTTTAAATATTAAATTGAATTATGAAAATTATGAATTAAAAACTAATGCATTACGCAATGATACGTTTGATATATCTGTCACTCACTGTTACTAAGTTCTTGATCATTACAAAAACAATATTATTATGTATTATAATATATTATACAATATTATGTATGGATAAAATACACAATAATAATATTATTGATAGATATATTATATAGATATATTATGATTAGTCGTTTTTAGTTGCATGTAACAACTGGCCCCACAGAGTTGAGGCATATAACGACTGCGCCGGATCAGGATCCCATGCATAGCCGCGTTGCTAGCTGCCGCTACAAGACTGTTCGGATCCCGTGGGCCGCGAGCGTCGTAAAATATTATTTTTATTAAAAATAATAACGTTTTTCTTTATATTTCAGAAAAAAAAATGACTTAGGAAATTAATGTTAAACGTTGTAAATTTACCTTATATCGGTAGATAAATTTATTACCTTAATATATGAACTATGGTTTTATGAAATTAGGAGAAATTGATTTCAGTACAACTGGTCTATAATGTTTAAAAATCAGGTCAGAGTTGAGTTGCAACTGAAAAGATTTAATTATTTATGAACAAAATTATCTTAGCTTGAAAACCTAAAACCTAACTTTTTATTTAAGACAAATAATTGATTTAAAACATAATACGGTAGTCGGTAATTCGAATCAGTAAAAAAATAAAGAAACGATTATAAAATTTTAATGTTCATATTGTTTATTAAATTGAATTATGAAAATTCTGAATTAAACTAACTAATGCATTACGTATGTTGTGTTTATATAGGACTCTAGTTTTGAATTATTTTTAAATAATTCTATAAAAATTACATTTAAAAATAATCAACAATATATTATGATATCGGATGAGTGATGACGGATGATCGTCATAATATGATGTATCGTCATATGATCGTCGTGTTTCGTTGCGTGTAACAACTGGCCCCACGGAGTTATGACATAAGTCGACTGCTCCGTATCAGGATCCCATGCACGGACAGGGCGTCGGCGAGCCGCCGCCGCACAAGACCCGCGAGCGCGAGCGTCGTAAAATATAATTTTTATTATTCCGAGGCCTCTGTCCGTTAAAATAATGTTATCATCGGTGTTATCAACTTGGTCGCACACACGGGACGCCGCCAGCGTGGCCGTTACTAACGCGGTATTCTGGCCATTGTTTATGTATAATAATTTTGTATACCAATAATATTAATAATAAATAATAATAATAATAATATTAATATAATATAATATTATTATGTGGAATTACTACAACGGAATTGATTGTGAAATGTGTGATTATTTGAACGTGTAAGTGTAAAGTAATACCTAAAGTATTAGTTGTTTACTGTTGTTTAGTTTAGTTGTTCGCGCATCGCAGTGAGTTTTCGACGCGTATTCCGACGCACCGGCTCCGTTTCAATTCCCTCGATATCAGGGCCTCATGTGGACCGCCGCCACCGCGGCCGCCGCCCGTGAATACGCGGCTGGTCTATGTAGCAGATGTTCGTACACAAAGAAAAAACCGCTTTTTGTCGGCACCCCCCCCCCCGCACGGCCCGACCAATGGCGAGATCAAAATATCGTTCTACTGCGTCGTCGTGATTGTTGTGTCGCCGAGTCTGTGTGTAGTGTGTACAGTGTACGTGTGACGACGGACGTGTTGCGTCACGTACGCGTGGACCCCGACTAGGAGCTCATGCGAAATATTGCGAACGATAATAATAATTAGTACAGCGCGGCCGACTATTTTGTGATGTTCTTGACACGTCTTATAAGTCATACTTTTATAGCGTATAACAATCGACGATATTACGCTAAACATATTATTATAGTTATTAAATACATTTTATGTTTATTATTTAATTATATCAGCCATAAAACGCAAACATAATGTGGTTTACGTTAATATTATACACACGAATCCCGTTTATAATATGAGTTACCATTTCGTTGTAAGACTACTAAGACTACAAAAATGCTTGATACCAAAGCAATAAATTTAAACCAATGAAGCGATAAAATTAGGAATGTAGTACAAAGAATGACGATGATGCGTAAGTACACATATTGTGTGTGTGTGGCTTGTGAGGCAAACGGCAATATTGTTAACATGAAATGCAACTTGTCAGTTGTTGCACTGTGGTGAGTCATAAAACAATCCGAACTAGGAATATAAGAACACGCAAAAAGTCATCTAAAAATAACCTAACCAAAGATTTTGTTTTAGAATTTCAATTTGACGTTATAAATTGTCATGAAGCAAAGTATACCTAATAACGTCATTAATAAAATAAAAAACTGCACTAATTAGGTAACTCGAGAAACTGCTAAATAAATGTACAATTTTCTAATAAAATAATAAATGTGAACAAACCATTTGCAAAATAAATATTATATTATACATTTATACAGTTTTAAGCAAGACACTCTCTATGCGCATATATATATACCTATATTAATTTAGTGACGATAAAGCCTTGTTGGTGTAGGTATACGTAGATACCTATTGTACAATGTCCATGGCTATTCAATTTTTCCGCAAGTACACCGTACCTATACTTATAACAAGTACCTTGCGTAAGCTTTTTGACGTTCTGAGTCCTACTCGAGTTTATAAGTAATTAGTAAACGTATATATTTCAAACAGTTATAACTTTTTACTTGTAAACCGTACTGCTGTAGTAGCCACGCAGGAGGTACGTGAACGTAATACGGAATTTAAAGTAAACTGAAGTTGGTGAAAACTGAAAGTCCGTAGTATTCTTACTTCAATCGTAAAGTACCGTATTTCGTATAAAGAACGATATTATACTTGAGGTTTAACTATATACAGACAGAATTACATAATCGTATTGTATCGTTTTACTACATAAAATGTTTAATTTCTGCAGATTACTCGTCTGAATTGTACCTACGTAATTATACTGATTTAATTGGTTATTATCTTAGTTAATTAAATGCTTTTAAGCGAATACGTAGTATCATTTTTTTTTAAATTTACTCTTTAACAATATAAATAAAATGCGTGTTAATAATATGATTTGTATAAACAGTTAATCGAAGTACAATGAATAAAATGGGGAAAGAAGGTATAACTGCTTTGCTAATACCGATTAGCTATTACTTATACAGTTATACATTTATGTGTCGAGTGTACCTCGTCATTGAGTAGGCAATGATTGTGTTAAATTTTAATTCAATGACAATTCATTGAATACGAAGAAAAACTATTCTTAACGAAATCTGTCTAATTTGTTGGTAACCAAAGTAAAAAAAAAATATACTTTAGTAATAATATTAAATGTACAAAAGATCATATATTCATGTATTCACTCCTATATTATTTCCCCTGACTATTTTTAAAAAGTACTGAAAATGTTCAATTTTGACTTCCCGAAAGTACCAGCTCGATCCAATTGCTACTGTTGAAGTTTACGATTAGAACTACTTTTCCACTAGGAAAAAAATAGAATTTACAGACAAAAGTAAATAAAATAAAAACAAATTATTTATTAACAATTAATGCAATTTGAATACGTTTATCTATTAGGAGTTAAATAATTAGACAGACAAATAAATAAAAATAAAACTTATACTGACTTAAAGGTGAGATTGTTTACAATAATTAAAAAAACAGGAGCTTATTGTAAAATAATGTTTTTATTGCGGTAATACATTCATTTAGTTGTAGGCAGGTATAGGTACGTGCATTTTGTGTGATATCTTAACTCCTTTTTTAGAATAATTCTTAATATTCTATATTGTATTTTAGACTCTGGGTAATCAAATGCTTTGATATTCAGACTTTGAGGATGGTTTCTGGAATACAATTTGATTTAATTAGCACTGTGCGGGGGAGAGGTGAAAATAAAATATTTCCCAGAACTTAAGAAAATAATCAGGGGAATAAAAAATGTCATTGCGGTGATCCGCAACGAGTGACGACCAATCGGAAAAATCAAGAAAACGATACAAAAATAAGTTTTGTGTATCTTCAGACTTCGACATTTTATACAGACTAAAATTGTATTGTATTACATTCGAATACAATTCATCTACGGTATTCTTCGAATTCGCATTATTTCTTCGATAAAATACAATATAAGTGCGTTTTCAAAGTTTTAAGAGTATCTATATTAATCCCTTGTATACTATATTATTATCTGCGCAAAAAATAAACTCAGACATTTTACGGTAAAATCCTTGCCTTAACTATATCCGAGCTTGTGCGTAAGCTGCTGAAACATCCCGAAGTATAGAACAATGGTTTTTGTATTACACAAATTTCGACGAAAGGAATTTAAAATGTTGAGTTTAAAAAACCAATTCTATATAGTAGATAGGTACGCCTATAATTATGCAAGTCATGTGTCAATAATTTCAGGTCTGCTGCAGCTGCCAAGACAATTTTCAATTACAATCTGCAGCTGACGCGTCCCGAGAATTTTGTCTCAAATAAACTAAAAAAAAACGGACATATATTAACTTGAATATAATAATAATTCACACTCAATAATAAATCTATGACTCATATTTATTATAATAATATCAACTTGATAGAACGGTTAACAAACCCAGTATTTTTAAGCGGCATTATTCAGATTTTATAAAAGCCTGACGTCCATCGTAGGTATTTACTAATACAAAATACATATTTAGGGCGGTTACAAATTTAATATCGTTTTAAGGTTTTTGTAAAATACCGTATGATGCACACACCTTAATATAATGGCTTAATTTCGTATAAGACAATATAAGTATAATTGTTTAATACACGTAACCACTTAGGTATTAAACAAATGAAAAACAAATACGGTATTTTTACATCAATATAATATAGGTACCTACCTATATATTTTATGAATAATATTCTAACTAATCATGGAACCTCGGGTACCTATATACGATTAATTATAATTCAAAGCTTAAACAGTTATAGGCTTACCTTATAAGTATATAGTCCCCAATCCCTATATACTCATTATGTAATGCATAGGCGTGTCTACGGGGGAGGCAGGGTGGGCACCGGCCTCCCCAGCGACGTTCTTGGCCTCTTGGTCTCTTGGCTTATAATGATGAAACCACGAATATAGATATAAATTATAATTATGTATATATCTATATGTATAGTATCTATATCTGTAGCTGAAACAGTAACAGTAGGTGATCGATAAGAAATGTTATCAATGACAATAAAGTTTTCGTCCATAGATAGGTTAGGTAATAATCACGGACTAAGATAGTCTATATATAGACTTAAGAGTCTTAATGACTTAATCTAAGACCGTGGTCCGTGGTAATAATTCTTTATTATCCACGTTTTCGTCACGACCACGATTGTAACTTGTACATAACATTTACAACCGTGGACCGTGGTTTTTGACACTTTCTGTGAAGAATGCCGGTTTGTTTTGTAAACGGGTTGTTTTGTTAATAAGCCAGCTGCAGCAGCATATTGTGCCGAATTTTTGATAACAGGATCGCAGCGTAATTTTTAATTTTTATTCGAATTTAAATACGTTTATTGTGTAATAAGAATATAGTATATTATACAAAATAAATATTATTAAATAATAAATATCAATAATCAGTATGGCAGCCAAAGGTAAACGATTAAAAACTTTGCATGAGTTTTTTATGCCAAAAAGAACAAAACAAAATTCTGGTAAGTTTAAATTAGTATTTAGTTAAAAACCAGTTAATAGGCGAATGGAATTGTAAATTTATTGGAATTTTTCTTAGTTGTAATATTTTAATAAATTACTTGTTTAACCAAACTGATAAAATAACTGTTTTATGTGTACTGTTTATTGTGTAATAACTAATAAGATGTATAGAGAAAGTTGATGTATAGCTGATTAAATATTTATAAAAAATGACTAAGTAGCACATTAGTTAATAGGCCTTATTTATTAAGTTCATAGTTGTAAATTGTAATAGCATATAAGAAACCAATATTTTAAAATCATGTAAATCTTTAATTTTGCGGGGTGAAAAATTCCAGGTGCTATATAATTTCCATAGAACAAAAATAAGTCACAAATATAGACATATATTATAGATCGCTGTAGTAAGTAAAAAATTTAAATTTTATAACTGGTCTCCCCAGCCATGGAGGGTGGACACGCCTATGATGTAATGTTACGATAATATGTATAATATTCAACTATAGTCGCCGTATAAACATTATATACCGTATGCTTGGTCACACGGTCACCGTTTAATATATATAAGTACGCAGAATTATTTATACATGCGAACTGTGATTTTATTATATACCGAGTGATTTTATAAGCCAACTGCTCATCCCGTTTTTATGGTTAATGACCTATGCGTATTTGTTCGACATTTTTTATTTGAATTATATAGTTTCTGTATTTCGTTCCGTGTACACGCGAAATATAATATTATATACAAACAATAAAGTGGGTCTATATAGTAAATGACATCCTCCAATATCGACGCCGCCGTACTCGAGTAGGTAGGTAGTTAAACTGTCGGACCTCAGAGGACTTAACCGGCGAGGGACCATTCCGCGACTAAATTACGACTGTCAAACCACGTGTGAACAGCTATAGCTAGGGGAAAACGAAGTCCGGAGACGGAATTTCGTGCCCGACGAGCGTATTTCCGTGGTCGGCGATGTGCTGCAATAGTATTATATAGTTATAATATTAGCTGTTATATATTATGTTCTGCTGTTGTTTCGGTGGTTTGTATTACCGAGGAAATCGTGAGGTCGCTGCATGCAAACAGTGCGTGGTTACCGTGGTTCGAAATCTGTACGCTGAACATGTGTACGCATAGTCACGGCGTATAATAGGTATTCCGGTATTCAACTGTATATACAGCAGAGACGATGTCTGATTTATCGGAAAGTCGAATTCGGTCGAAACGTATATTGTGCGTGTACACTTGATCGAGGCGTGTACAAATTATTACTGTGCCCGCGGGGACAGCCAAATAGGTCAAAAAACGTTTGGACCAATAGGAAAATTCTAATTAAAAATTTGCAAACCTTCCGAACTATAATTATTTGTACAACACAATAAGCGCGTATTCATAAAATTATAATTTATAATGTTTACTTAGGTAATCCGTGTACTTGTTGTTATCAAATGCAGTTTTGTTACGCAGTGTTTAAGACTCAACCACCAAAATATGTTATTATTACAATTATTATTTAAAGAAAATAGCAATGCACATATTATCTCGATCGCGGTACCAAAAAACACTTTACTTATATATACCATGTAAATTTAAGCACTTTTGTGTTTCATCCCACTAAATTCGCTGAACCAATAATTATACAGTGATAATAATATACTAACGTGGTAGATTTATAGTACTCGAGATTTATGTAAATAATAATTATGTTATGTTGCATAATACAAAGAGATGATAATGCACAGCCGTTTATATGTTATTGCGCATATCAGTTTTATCAAGGTTTTACAAGGATTTTTCCAGCCTATGCGATGGAGTTGGCGTGCAAGTGTTTGCAACAAACTACATAATATATAATATAGGTAATATACACACATTAATATATTACACTTAAATTATAAATAAGCTCCGTAAAAGCGTATGGAATTGTCGCTTTTCTTACAGCGAACCTGTGAATAATAGAACTGACTGATGTGAATTCTACCTTAATACGTTCCAACCGACGCGTAATCATCGGGAAAATGCGACGCGTCTCGTCGATCCGTATAAGTGATATGTTGGTCTTCTAAAAGCTCGTTCGAGACTCGTAACACCGAAATTTCGTCGCACTGTACATCACTAGGTAATATTATACGATTGTAATATATATTATCAAGGGTTGCACATTTTTCTGACGCTACGAGCCGAAATTCAACCTTTTCTTTTTTTTTTCGAGCGTGCCATTAGTTTATGAAAAATATTATATACCTATATATATATATAACTTGTTGATGTTTAAAAATAAAATAAAATATAAATATTTTAATTTTTCACGTGCCATCAAATTCTTTTCACGTGCCGCGGATTTTCTGTCCCCGATATATATATTATATCATGCTTACTCGCGAAAGGTAAGACAAAAACGGTTGATAATTCGTTGGAATTCGCAGACGGACGCATTCGGAAGATTTTCGCCTAATTGCTTATTGGTGAAATACGGCGGGGCGGCGAGCTTTAAATCCCCACGGATCCCCGACCACCGACCCTATTATTTACGGTACGCGTGGTCGCAGCAATCACGTATTTTCCGCTGGTCCGTATATTATATGAAATAGTCGTCGCAGCCGTTTTCTACGCGTTCGCATCTTTTACTATAATATCCGAATCTCCGTCGGCACCGATGTTTTCGCGTATTTACGTGTCTGCGAGTGCGACAAATGACGTTGCCGTTGACGTTCGCAAATACTTATTATGTAATATTATTGACAAAGTATCGTGCAGTGGTATGTTATAATGAATCTTGAACACGTGCAGTCCGTATCCTGAGGATTATGCATCAGGCGCATTGAGTCAAGGCAGGAGCACAAAATCACATGCCAATAATATTCACATAGGTTCCTTGTAGAAATATACAGTTTCAAAGGCCTCCGGGCACGTTATTTAGAAATAAGAATTCATTGACTATTGTATTTACATAATAGGTACCCGCTATGTATAATATAATATTATGTGTGGGTTTGGAAAATGTGAGAATAATGTTGGTAAAATAATTGCGTAACGATGATATGAAAGCGTATAATACTAAAAGTACAATAAATATATATTGTAGCATGTATCGTGCATAAATTTTAGTTCGTTTATAAGCCGGCGGCAAAGATACGCATTTTGGTGTTATGTTGTGTGACTTGTACCTAACACTTGTACCGTTAATGTGAAATATGGATACTGAATTGGCGAAATTATGTTGGCCGACCTCACGATTTCCGTGCACACCGACAAATAACTATTGATGGGAGAGAAAAATAATTGTGGCCAATACAAAATCTATAGTCATATATTACTCATATATATTGTATCGCAATAATGGTGTGGAACACCATTAAAGTTTTCATAGTTTACGCTATACATAATTTATCACAGACGTGCGTGTCATCTTTCATTCTGATTTTGTATAATATCACGGAGTCCCGCCATATATTATTAGATATAACAATTTTGATTAGTAAACAAAATCTATTGTATAATAATCCTTCGGCCCTGCTATAGACATACGTCTGCCGAACTATAGTCCCGTTTCATCGTTTGTTCGGTGTATTGTTGATGCCAGGTCTTCGGTAAAGTAAAATAATTTATATTACATTTATTTTACTTTTCAATATACGTTAAACTGTACTCGGTATGACTAACTGTCTTGTCCAACATCCAAACCATCTGACATTCCCCCGTTTGGTATATCTATTATCACTATATACGGACACACAATTATTACACCACGCCGTATACCAGCTGCAGTTATAGACAACAATTTAATTGTTACCGCGTAACAGTATTATACGAAAAATCGGACCCACGGGATTTGCATCGTACGCTGGTTGACGTGGTATCTTCGTCATACGTGGAATAGAAAATGGCCGAAGCAAAATCGAATGCAATACAATATATAATATCGTACTGGGAATTGGGATTGTTATGCACGAACGTGCAATGTATATTAATATTGGTTCCGAAAGACGTCGATATCTATACTCTGACTCAAAATATATGAAAGGATGTTTCAACTTTCAAACTTTCAATTGCTGAGCTAGTGTATCCGTCATATAACTATGTAGCTTTGAGTATATCCTTATAATTAAAAAAATTAGCTGATTAATTAGACTGCAACTGCGATCTAGGCACACAGGCTTCGGAGCCATCATTCGACACTATACTCATATCACGTGTTACTTTTTTATGTACAAGCGGATTTTTGATTTTGATTTTTGATATTCTATACACAATGACATTTTAATTCGTGGGATTTATACTTTTTGCTACTCCAATTTAGGTAAGTTTAATATTTACAATAAAAACGTGTATAAACGATAAATTATAGATAATTAAGCTTTTATACTAATATTTATGTCAAAAAAATGTATTGCAGTTTTTTTTTTCTTGAGTAATGATTAACCATAATAAACAATTTAACGAATTCAACAAATATTTAAATTTTATTATTTTACCACTACTTTTGAGTTTTTGCAATACACATTTAAAAAATTTAATTGTCTGAAACACTTTAACATGGTTTGTTTTAGTAGTCATACCATTTATGGAGGGGAAATTAAAAAAATTACAAACGAATATTAATGAAGACCACCTCATGATATATGAAGGTGAAAATTGACGTTCATGACATGCTTATACTATATTAACCTAAAGAAAAATTCTCTTATAATAGTATCTTTATTAGTATCTTTAAGATAGATAATTATATACTGAAGTATAAAATGCTAAATTTCTATTAGTTTAAATATTTTAAACTTTTTAAAGGAATGGTTTACCTATTTAGATATACGGAAACCACTTTTATTTAAATACTCATTCTAGTTGTATAATAATTGTTGAATACATTATTTCGTTTTTAATATAGATCAAAATATTTTGTAATTGTTAAGGACCTAATATTAACTAATTTTAAATATTATTAAAAAATAAATATTCATTCATATTTCATTTAATATAATTACATTTTAAAAAGATGGTATTTTAAATGAATACTTATAAAATATTAAAAAAGTTAATTTTTTTTACTCTTCGTGAGAAATGGCTGTTTAGTTCATCATTTATTTCAGTCATTATTTAATTTCATTAAATATAGTAGATACTTTTTAAAAAAGAAGAATTACCCAATTTTATTCGTTTTCCTAATTTAATTTTGTTTTTCTTTTTATGATTTCACGATTTTAATGTTCGTGAGTATTATAATTTCTTGATAACTTGGAATTTTAAATATATTTTACATATTTTACTTATCACACTAATGTATTGGCTGGTTTTCGTTTTGCAGACTACTATATTATTACTCAAATTATCCATCCATTTCTGACCTAAATTCATATTTTTCGCTTATAGACGTCAAAATCACATTATGATAATAAAGTAAATGAAAATAAAATACCATATATACCATACACACATACATTTATTCCATTTTTGTTACCATTTAGTTTGCGCTTAAACGCCATTAAGATAATTAATTTATGCATTTAAATGACGAGAGAACGGAACGGTCGACGTGTTTATAATGTTTATATAGCAATCACTGTGCAGTACATGCTGCAGTACCAATTCACCGCCTCGCGTGTTTCACAGTGAAATCAAATTAACCGATACTGGATTGAACTGCGTAGAAAATGGCCTTCACTAATAAATTAGAACCTTGTTGATTATAAACCTGATGGCGACGTATAATTTATAGTCGTGTGCGTGGTACTCTACCTGTGAATTTACCGAAGTGACTTTTGCTCCATACGTGTTTGGGTTGGTATAAATATTGAGTCATAAGCATCTAGACACGCACACATTGAAACGTATAGCATAATATTATGTTATTTCTATAATGTAACCTAATTTCACGAAAAAGCATATGGGAAGTTAAAATACTATTCAATAAGATAAAATATATATATAACTTAAGAAGGTTAGGATATGGGAAATGTACATTCAAATATGAGATGTCAACATTTCGTGTCAACTATATAGCAGCGGAGCACTCAACACACACACACACACACTGCACATCGATGCAGCGAGTGGTTTGTGAGAGTTATCGCCGAGACGACCGGCAGGACAATTTGGCCATTCTGGAAAAGGATATAGGTACCGTGCATATGGGAGCCCAAGATAGCACGATTTTCAGATGTATTTTGTCAACGAGTACTAAGCACCTTCACGCAAGGGTAAGGCTGTAAACTATAACTATGTAGTTAACAATTTTATATTTATGACCTAGAATATTTATGTCACTTTGAAACTTGTGTTTTAATTAAATATATTTATTTTTACTCTACATTAGATAGAAGTATTTTATACTCCTAGTACTGTACTTTAGGTATATCAACCTAGGTACACCTCACATCGTTCCATCATTGTACCATTTCTACGGACGATTGTTGATCAATCGGGCACGCAACGATCCTCAGAGTAGGTATCAACAACAACAAAAAAAAAATTATACCATATAGCGCAAGTAGATTGGGCATTAATATTACAGACCTATTAAGTTAGTGTGAATGTATGTATCAGGACCAGCGTGAAGACGGTTTGAGCTGTGCGGTGGCACATGGCCCCACGACTTGTTGCAAAAATCAGTCATCGGTTCCATAGTTTACGTTTTCAACTATATGATTCAGATTCATCGATAGGCTTTTAATCAGACTGCCTCTGAGGTCTCAAAGTAACATCTATAACACCCACTAAAAAGTCCCACATCGAAAATTCGTCAACAATTTAATGTTTTTTTACCCGACAAAATCTGCACACCTTTGATACTTCACGTGTGCTATTTTTTCTTAAACTCACCCGAATTTAAGTATATTTTATCTATATATGTATAGTTAACACTATAGTATAGAAATAGAAATACACGTATCTACCCAATGAAACAAAATTGAGCATTCGACGGCGTCATGCGCAAGACCCATCGACACGCACTTTATTGGCTGGTGCTGGTGTCCGAACAGCGGAACAGAGAGCAGGATAAAATATATTAAACTATTTACGAGTATAATATGTGTAGACCCGAAATCGTATAATAGCTTTGATGCTTTAGTCTTTACCGATATGTGTATACCCATCTAATATATTGTAATGCTGTAATATGTTGTACGGAAATGCGCATAAAGAGGTGTTATAGGTGTGCTTGCGTTTACGGTACGCAGCGCAAAACCAACGATCCTGTATTTGCACCGCAGTTGTAATAATAATATGCTAAAAGGTTTCGAAACAACCACAGTGGATTTTGACGTCAAACGACCGTGCAAGGGAATGGTGACTGCAGTTTCGATGACAGATCGAACGAGTAATGCCTCGCCGTAGATCGTCATAATACAAAGTGTTCACTATATTCACATTCGAAGTACATATAATCGTTACCAAGGTACTTGATATAGGTATAAGCGCCGAAACAAAAACAAATGGCAGTTTTAATATAGCATGCCTCACATAGATTTGTTTTAAATTTACCTTTTCTACAGACTCGTACTTTGATATCCTACCAAATTAGAAACAAAATAATTTTAATTGATACTCAAATAAAAAAGCTGAATGAAAAAAAAATATCAAATTTTGAGTACCTACAAATATTGGCTAAAAAATATAAACCTAAGCAACGTTATAAATAATTTTTTGTATTTTACCTATTTTATTTGACTTATTGACTAATAAATTGACTTATTATTTTTATAGTTGTGTTATTTTTATATACATGTCGTATATTATACCTAAGACTGAAATTTTTTAACTGAACAATTTTATATTTTTAACAACCTAATGACTTAGTATAAAACAATTTATGATGTACCTATAATACATAACACATGTGTTATAAAATTATAAATAAAATTATCAATTAATATTTGTTTTATATTATTGTTGTTTATATTATTATTGTTTTTAATAAAATTTTACTGTGTACCTATTTTTTGTGTACATGTATACCTATATAATATATTATATACCTAAGTCTCATATTTTTAATAATAATAAAATATAAAAAAAATAAAAAAATAAAATGTTATAAATTCATCTATTTATGTCGATTTTTTAGTGAAGTTTATGAACCACTACTTAATTCTATACAGGAGGCAACTAGTGTGAAATTCTTGGGAGGCAACTCGTGTATAATTATGAACTACATGGTCATCGGAGGCAACTAATGTATATTAACCTTTATATTTACGATAAGATGGGAGGCAATTCGTATATTTCGGGAGGGGCAACTAGTATGCTCCGTTTTTGTTTTACTTTTTTTCGTCTTCAGCGTACGACCCAAATGTATAGTTGTTGATAGTGACAAGTGTATTACAATATCAATACAAGACATTCAGTTCACTTAAGGTTAAGACATTTTAATGAAAAACGAAAAAAGTTTTTTTCTTTTTTAAAATTAATTGGCTTATTATAGTGTTGACATCCAAAGTCATTAATTATTGCGCTTAGTTAGTTATTAAATATCCGTTTTATATACAAGCATAATGCTTATATTCAATAATAATATTTCTAAAATCGTAAGTTTTTGAATTTAAGTATATTCTATATAGCTTTTAAAGTTATATACAATTTTTAATCGTCTCCATAATTCTATTATGCTGTACTTGCACTTAAATAATAACCATTTAATACTTGCCGGTCTCTGACTATAGGTATTTTAGTAAATATTTAGTATTAGATCCACATATATACATATATAAATTACATATTAATTATTTATCACCTACTATATTGTAGCAAGACATTATATATTAAATCATTTTTATTTCGAAAAATTGCATAAAACGTATAGTACTGAATGAATATTGGTCACTTAAACCAATCAGTAATGTATAAAATAGGTACTAATTTATCATAATAAATATCATCGTTTTTACAATGTAAAATTATTATGGTTGGTAAAAAAAAAATACGTCTAAATCATTTTTTTTTTCAAACAGACACTATTTGAGATGATTTATACTGTGCATACATTTTATTATTTACAGAATATTTTCTACATTTTATTGCACAGCCGTAAAACCTTAATATAATTAAGGTGTAGAACTACAACTGCGTTGTAGATATTTGTAATATAACACGTTCCCAACGTCGTTTTGAAGGGTTTTACATTTATCGGCTCGTAACGGTTTTAATTTAAAAGATTAGTAGAAAGCATCCTTGGACATTATTCTGTCGCGGAATAATAATAAAAACGTCTGGAGAATTGTAGCCTGCTGCGTAGGCAGTAGATCTTTAATCAAGCTTAAGGCTCGACGAAAAACGTACTCGTCCCGAGAAATATTGGATGGGAATTTTTTCGTGGCACCCGAGCACGTTTCGTGGACGAGTTGCAAATGATCATTCAACACGCAAAATTCGATGTATACTTCTGCAGGTGAATAAATTCATGGATGCACTTACGCGTATCACACCGAGCACGAATTATGAACGTAATATTTTACATGACTTCACCAAAATGTTTATTCTACATCTAATTTATCTAACAAATGATTGTTTAAGTATCATTTTATGAATTTTATTGACACTGTATAGTGTATATAGTATATAGGTGTAAACTATCATAATTGAAAAAAAAAAAACTGTATATGTACTTTAAATCAAATCGTATATAATTTATATGTTGTCCGTTTGGGGGTACAAAATTAATTCCTCAAAAGGAATCACAATACGTAATATTTCTGTAAACATCAAATTTGTAGCTACTCAATTGGATTTGAGGGAAAATTAGATTTTTGGTATAAACAAATTACGCCAGACGGTATTTATGTTGAAAAATTATTGATATTAAAGCACAATATCGGTATATTAAAACTTATTTACTAAGCATTTTTAAGCAAATTTTTACGTTACGCTTTTTGACCATGCACTAAACAGTTATTTATAAATTAGCTGAAAACCCTTTTTTAATTAATTTCATCAAAATAAAGTCCACATTTTGTGTGTTGTTCAAGTGTTCAACTATTGATAAAAATGTAATTGTATTTGAAAAGGATGTTGCTTAAAAGAACTCTGATCCCACATTTGTTGTCTCCATTTTTCAAACGTAACACATAGAAATTCTGCGTTCAACAGAACCAATTTCGGGTTGTTATTATCTTTAATATTAAAATTAATTTACACCTTTTCCGGCAACTATGAAACATAAAGATAAGTATATCATAGGGCACCTCATGAGCTTTTATGGATATTTTAATTTTAAAGTGAGTTATAGGCATTTTAAATTGTAATAAATTACATAGTTATAACTTACTTTGAAATTGCAATATTTTATTTAGTTATTGCTAACTTTAATATTCAAATAAAGCCTATAGAGCGGCCAGATGGTATTATGAAATTTTAAATGTTATAATAGATAAATTCACTTTAACATTAAGGTTAACAATACGAAATTGGTTTTGCTGAATTCGAATTTGCTATGTTGTACGTTTGTAACACAGGGACAACTCATGTGGGTCGCGGGTGAGTTGTCCTCTTTAATTATTTATCCAAGCTGATCCAATACTGACGGAAAAAATGCATTTGCAATTCTCTCCGTAATCGATCAAACATAGGTTTGAATATGGTATAATATGGTTTTAGGTGTTTGTTTTTAACGTCCTTCGACGTTTATATATTGTTATCGTCAAGCAAATATTTAGGAAAAATGTACTTAGCCTAAGTCAACAAAACAAAAAAATATAAAAATGTTTAGTTTATCAAAAACTTTTATTATTTTAATTGATTCCATACTGTATATCTTCACATTTTTGTAGCAATGGCTATCTTACTACATAATATTATGTTTGATAGAAATAAAACACAATGTTCTATTTATATTCAAATAACAAAAAAAAATTAACTCTTCCATAAATACTGCACTATCATTATATTATTATGTATATAAAAATATAGTGTTCGGGTATTAAGATAATACGCAATATATACTTAACAACGCATGTCCTATGGCTCTTACTTTAAATTCTATAAAAATAGAATATTCAACGTACCGTAAATTTAAAAGGCGAGTGAGGTTTCTTTAACATGCAATACACATAAAAAGGAATAATTTATACTCGTGTTTAAGATCTTCACCTGTGATCATGCATTTCGGCTGATGTTTTATATTATATCGGGACATGGTGCGATGTACGTACGTATACGTTTTGAGATACCTGTCTTTCGATCATTTTATAATATATTATAATACGCACGACACACGATTGTTTTCGTAAAATATAATAACATCACACATATATACCTACCTATATAAATACAATATATATAATATTTACATTGTAGTACTATTTTAATTTTCTGATCGAAAAAAAAGAATGCGAACAAACAAACGAGCATTTACGCTCAAAGTGCGTGCAGCAAGAGAGAGAGAGACGAAAAAAAAGGTAGACCGTTGTAATTTCGAGACTGAGATTTCGGGTTCACGTTTATATATGTATCTATGTGTGTGTGTGTGTGTGTGTGTTTAGAGATAGTGAAAATAATAATAATAATAATACAGACAATCACACGCGAGTATTCTCTTTATCGCGAGTTTGAGAGCGTCGTCCGATCGATTGTGCTCGCTCGCGCCGTCGGAGTCGACCCTCCCCGCCAATCTTCACCGACAGTCCGGGCCCGGGCTATTTTTAACACTGACTCGGCGGTATGCGTCTATCTCGTACCCTCTCTGACTTAATTCCCGACCGCCGCAGACTGCGCCCGATTGTCGTGTGCTCGCGTGAACGATGTTATTATATTATATACATACACGTGGAGACGAAGAGACAGAGAGAGAGATAGAGAGATAGAGAGAGAGAGAGAGAGAGAGAGAGAGAGAGAGATCGAACTGAAGCGGAGATGTGTAGTAAACGCTTACACACGCGCGCACACACACACTTGCTTAAACGTGCGAGCGTGAAGGGATTCCGCTGGAAAAGTATACGACGAAGACAAATTGTCTGGTCCGTCATCGGCGGCAGAATATGGTCGGACGGCGTGCGGGGAAGGAAAAAAAATGATAGAAAAGAAGAAAGAAAAAAAAACGTTAACCGTGCAGACGTTTATTTGTTGCCGGCGGAACGACGTGACGCGATGGTGGCGGAGACGGCATTAGTGGAATGAAAGTGTGCGCTATCGTTTGCGTCCAACTCTCCGAGCGAAATGATGTTATTGTTACGACAACACAACCACTACGATTATTATCATTATATAGACACAATATTAAATTACCGCTGTATACTAATATTACTAAATATATATATTTGGGTCACTGCACAGTCGAATGATGATCAGATCGATATCCGTTAAAGCATAATATTCCGATACGAAATAAGAATTACTATTATATAGCTCCATCAGGTATAGACAGTGTTATTACTTATTGAGTCCTAAACTTTTATCTAAAAACATAAAAGTTTGATTATATGTGTTTGTTTGTATATACATTATACATTGTATACATGCATTAAAACTGGTTGAATATATATATACGGTTATATAGGTACTTATCCAATCTATTTTTACGTATTGCGGATCACTGTAAAATGTCCATGAAGAATTGTGATTAAGAGTGTTAAAAATAAAAATAAATTAGGACACGATTATTTACGGTCCATTAAGATTTGAAAAGGATATTGGAACGATTGTATGAAAAGAGGTTTGAAGGAGCTCGACAAAAGAGCTTAACAAATACAGAGCGATCTAACCGAAAATCGATAACAACGGAACTATACGAAAGCCAATTTGTTCGGAAGTCCTGCAAGGCCGTGGCAAAAAATAATACGGTGTACGTACGCGATACAGTCGATTTTATGATAAACCTATTAAACGAGTCATCGGGCGACGAAAGCAGTGCGGCGATCGTCATCAATTGTGGCTTGCAACGCTGTTGACGATGGGGTTCGCTTAATATAATGATGTTGCAGGTTAGGTGTAATTATTGTCGTAAGGGGATCGAGGGTTGGACGGCGACGCTCGTGGCGTATATATTCACTGCAGCCATTGTCATTTCGTTTGAAAAAACAATTCTACCGAGCGCTGCAGTAACACCTAATTTAGTATACTGCAGACATACGTATATATAACTTTCGCAATAGATCGGAGTAATTATACGAACGAGAAATCGCCAAAGTCCCGAGGAGCCCGACGATAAATCACGCGCGTTTGTTGTGTGCGCACAGAACGTTTTTGCACCCATACGTCTGTAAAACCGTATCGACTTAAGGCACTGCGCGGGGATTTAAAATTTCACGATCGGAAACGTTCGATTTCTCGAGTGATATATTTTGTTGTAAATCTTTTTTTATCAGTATGTGCGTTACATATTATCGTTTCGACGTTCATTCAAATACGCGCCACAATACCATCTATTGATAAGAAGTTACAAATACGCGATGTTCAGGTACACGACAGTTGTATAAGTATAACTTACGATTTGTCGATCTTGTAACATCCGTGTTTTGTAATAAATCGTGATAAACCCGATATCGTCATTTTTGTCAACGGTTAAATTCTACAATTTATTTTCAGTCTGTACATTAATTTAGCTCAATTTAAATCTCATTTTGGACTCAACCCATTAATTCGTAGGTTAAACATATATTTTAATATCCACGTGTGTATTAAACATCGATTTTTTATTTTATCATAGTAAAGTGTACTAACATTTTTGTGATTTTCTAATATTATGTAGGTACTAAATGAACCAATGCGCACATGTACCGATGTGAAAATGTTATTGTTTAATGTGCTATACAAATTAAATACAACTCACATCAATTATTTAAATATTGGTACAACTGAATTAAACAACTACTCGTTTACCAATCAGATGACTTTAAAGCTGACTTCATTCAAAATTGATATCCTATTATTATTTATTAAAACACTGAAATATAGATAAATCCAAATAATTTCACTACACTAACTAAAATATCGAAACAACTTACTTCTAGGTTAGTAGACATGTTAAACATTCATAAGCCCAATAAAACTACGCCTTGTGGGGCTAATGAAGCGTCCTTTTATTCTGAACACCGCTAGTTTTTGGTATCTTCTTCCCGATAATTGACCCGAATTTATTGCTCAACGATCTAAAAACACAACATATGCAGCTATATTAGATTACATCTGTACAGTATATCCCCTATATAAATTATATTAAATGTTGGTTTACTAAAATGTACACGGTTGAGAGAACTAGAAAAGTATTTACTATTATGTCCTATCGCTGTCATATTATGTATTAAATAACGCCGTTACCAGTTATTCCTATTACCTGTGTAATAATTATGATAATGTTATTTGAACATCGTCATAATATAGCCGATGACTTAACGTATTAAATTATTGTTTATGTACGTCGTGTTTAAATGTTTCGTGAATTTAATATATTATTAGAATTTTTAATCAAAGTATGCTTTTTTTTGCGTCGGTACTTTTTTATGTTTGTTGTGTTTGAAATTTAAATTACATTAACTGGCCACTTTTTTTTTAATTTGTATTATTATTGTTATAAATATTTTTGTTGTTATTTCAACTATAGTCTATAATATTGAAATAACTGGACTGAAAATTCATCAATAAACTTTACTTTTACAAAAGTTGAAAAAAACTAAACGTAATTAAATTGAAGACGGCGCATTGTGTATGCAATATTGAGGCAGATAATATATGCTTAGAAGTCGGTAAAATTCGGTACCTAATCACAACAAGCGCGAAGAAAATTAAAAACTAATAACTAATTCTTAATCATCATCATTGCGATATAATGCCTAATCATATAAATACAAATAAAACTATTTGATTAATTATAATTGCGTAATATAGTAGTATACAACACAATACCTATATAATTATGAATTATGTTGATAATTAAGACATACATATTATAAGAGAGTTAAATAAGAAGTCAATAAATCAAGGTCTTAAAGTTAAAATACAATTCTGAAGAAAATGATTGGGTTAAATTAATAATTTTTTTTGTTTAGTAGATTTTTTAAAGATACAATTAGATACAATGAGCAATCAAAAAGTAAATTGCACAAAATAGTGTTTGCATTACTTTATATATTTTTTTAATAATAATAAATAATTTTATTTACTATCCATACATTTATTACCTATAATAACAGTTCAAACCATTATTGTTTTATTAATAAATATCATGAAATTATTTATTGATTTTTATTTAAAGTTAAAATAGCATGAACTGAGAGTTAATATAATATACAATATTATAAAAAACAAGAGCAAATCAGTTTTTGACTTTACCTTTTTAAAGATTATTTTTAATTGTAAAAAAGGAAGTATTTTAGCAATCTTTAGATGAGTTATAAACATGGTAGGATAACAGGTGAATAATTTGATTTTTTAATATTTTCTCCGAATTTAGATTATTTTATTTTATATTTCATAATCAAAGGTATTATCAACAAACGATTCGTTTATAATGTTTATTATAGGAATGTATTTTATGAGTGGACATTAAATTACACTTAAGTTAAACTGTTAGAGGATATTTGGATGATTTTTCAATAATTCTTGCAGTAGGTACTACACAAAATTAGTTGAAATCAAATTTGCTATGTAGTACCTACGTTTGTAAGACGAAAACATGGTGACGTCATCTTATATACGTTGTTAGTTCAAATAAAATGTTAATCTAATACTGTCCGACTATCTTTGGTTTTCTGTTATACCAGACATGTATTCGTTCGACGTCATTTGTTGGTCATGGACCATACCTCATTATTCCCAAAAAGATTTACATCACTTAAACTATATGGGCGCAGCTTTAATGGTTTCAAAACCAACATTTTATTGCTCTAAGTCTTTACATTATTTTCAATTAAATAATATTCATTGATTAGACAGTTAAAATATGACGAGTTTTTTTTTCATAATGATTATATTACTTATGTCAAATTAGGCATTGCATTTTCGTTAACTATTAATTTAGTAGACAATCTGTTATAAAGTGTAATTAATTAGTCTTCTGGTTTATTGTAAACATCTGGTTTTTTTCTTTTTTAACGAAAAAAGCCTAAAAAACTATAATAATATGATGATAAATAAAATTTATATTTATCATTTTCAAAAATCTAAATATTTTTAAGTATTTTGATTATAAATTAATTTATTATAATGTTTTGATATCCATTTGTTTCGTACTTTAAAAATTGTTAGTAAGTAATGAATGAAATAGTGAAATTGATATAATAAGGAATAGGTACCTATAAAGAAATATAATAAAATAGTATTTATATTATTTAAGTTTTTTGTTTCTAAAGGTAAGTAAATGCATCATATATATTCAAGATGTTTATTGCCAACGAAGAAAACATTTTATTTAAACTCAAGTCAAGTGTTCAGTTTATACTATTATCAATCATTAAAATCACTAACTTTTTGTATTTGTTCAATTTCAAAATCTATCATAAATATTCAAAAGGAATTGACCAAATTACTTTCTCGTGGATAAATATAAAGATAACCGTTAGCGCGATTTGGATGAAACTATTTATTGTGATAATATTTATGATTCAAACGCCGTGCGTCTTAAATGCTTTTAGTTTTTTTTATTTTACATCAAACAATAATTATTAAAAATATTAAACACATTTTTCATACAACGAAGTTATTATGAAACGGAATTTGTATTATTTGTTTTCAAATACACTTGTTCGTGTATACTTCATCAAATCAATGACTATATATGTTTATATGAATAATAATAAAAGGAGTCCTTTAAGACTGTTAACAAATGTTTTATACAAACGTAGTGCGTATAACTCATTATGGTAACAAAACTAATAATGATTGTTGTCCTTAAATAAATGTTTTGAAGATAAACGACTGAAAAATCAATAAACGGCTTTTCGTGTCTCTACAACTGTTTATTGTACACCCTGCAGTTGACGGAATATGGTACGTGAGTGGTAAAAATAACAAGATAGTTAAAATAATAAACAGCTATTTGCAACAGGTAGACTTAGCCGCAAGACATTCAAACGTGCTAGTTAAATAAAACGTAACTAGACCACAGCGTCGCAAAAAAAAAAAAAAATAAAAAAATATGAACAATATACGAACAATCAAAATTAATACGAAAATTATAATAATAATACCGAATACGGTATATTATAATATTATGCATTATACGGGAATATAGGAAACCGTAACCGACGTAAGCTTTGTGTTTAGTCTTGCCAATGAAGAGCCGCGAGGTTATAGATTAATCGGGTTTACTGGAGCGTTTTCAGTCCGTGCGGGCTTTATACGTCATTTTATTCTGGTCGATGATTAATATTTTCGGTGTACAATGGCCGCACGCTCGTCTCACTGCGGACACATTGCCTTTTAAACCTTACCATGCGTTACGCTAACGACGTCGAAACAATAAATAACAAACGAATAATAACCATCGTATCGGTGCAAATTTATATTCCAATATCCATACGTATTGATTTAAAACAAAACAATAAACATTTGGACGGGTTAACAGTATAACACTATTCATTCGGACCCGGTTGCTGTGGTGTACTTTATTATTATCTTATTTTAAATTTGAAAATAAATAATAATAAAATAAACCGTGATGTTCAAAAAACAATTTAGCTTGAAACTCGGCCAATATCACGATGCTACAATTTCTTAAACATATTTCGATGGTCTTTAGTAGATTTTCCATGCACGTGAAACATTCCTTCTATAACCAAAAATAAGTTGAAGAAAAAAAAAATTAAAAAATATCATTATACAATCTTTTCTATCTCCATTCGATTCATTCGATTAGCATCTATGAGTACGAAAAGTGTATTTATCAGCGTGTTCCAGTAGTGTACATTGTCTGCATTTTGAATTCGATGATAAAATATGTCACACTATTATTGCTGTTCAGTGTCAATAAAATAATACTAATAACGGTACTTGATAATATATAACTAAAATCGTATTAAAGTTTTCGAATAAGATATTTCAGTTAGTAAAATTTTTTTTTTTTTGGAAAATTACGATTTAAAGTAGGTACTGTTGGCGCCCGATCTGTCGATAATATCACAGAGTCATAAAAACGAAACTTTTGATGCATCACCCAATTAAATTTTAAAATATACAGTGAACTATTAAGAACAAACGCTGTAAAACTAATAGTTCCGTTCAATGTATAAAATTATAATTTAAAAAAATGTAATTAAATAAATACTTTCGAACGTAATTTAAGCAGTAAATACTTTCTATAAAGACTAATATTAATATAACTTTTATTGAACTATAAAAATGATTTATTTAGAACATTTATGCGCAGCTGATACCGGCGATCGATCAGTCACTTAAAAACAAAAAAAAAACATTATAAAATAAATGTTAGTTTTGATTCAGATAAATCGTATGCCACAACGTGAGGAAAAATAGCGAAAAAAACTTTTATGATAACCGACACCACGAATCTCATGTCTTATGTGTATCTATTACACACACGTATTATACAGATGTAATTTATTATAAGCTATTTAAAATTTGTCTTTTCTTCTCGAATATAACGTCAGAATTGCGGTGGAGGTGGTGGTGGTGGCGGGGGAATGACGAGGGTAGTATTTTGACAAAAAAATAAAAACTCCCGATGACAGATACCCGTAGATTTGACAATATTGTTCAAGTTTTGCGCGCGCGTGCTGTGGAGCTTTTGAAATTTATGAGCGAACATATAAAGATGCAGTGTATTGCGCATATAATACAATATAATATAATATTGTTGTTCCAAAAGCTCGCGTCGATTTTACGGGGCGCAGGTATATAATACCGAAACGAGGACCCTCGAGCGCGGCAATATATAATATTATATATAACCGAGTGCTCGTCGATTTCGAGTGGATTATATGTTTATGCATTCGTATATTATGTACACACCACTCACACACGTATATATATATATATATACACACTTATATTGTTTACACTGTTGTTATCATTACGGCGTATTATTGTGTTGTTATTCTTCTGGCAAGTATATATAAAAGCCTAAATGCGATCGTCAGCGTAACTAGACCGACGACGCTGCTTTTATGCACGACCGTTAAATAACATAACGGAAATAGCGAAGTATTGCATTGTATAATAATATAATAATAATGTATAGTGTGCGACATGTTTATGATTTTTTTTCCCGACTGGGCGCAGACAGATTTAACCGAACGGCGCCTAGAAATCTGCGTCCATAAGACGTACAAATCGTTGTAATCCTGTGCCCTGAATGCGCACATAATAATATAATCTGCCGTTATACAAGTTTCAGCGAAACGTTTACGGTTACTCGATCGTGCTCCGATAATAAGTTTATCACAAATAAGATAATATAAACAATACAGTTCGCATACGATACGCGTCTGAAAAAATAAAAATACACAAAATACATAGAAATCACATCGCGCAGTGTTGTATGAAACTAAATTTAAAGTTTCGCGAATACTCATTTCGAAAGACATGACATAATATCAAATATTATTCGCGGTGAGTGATATAAATTTCGAAACATTAATTAATAAAACGAATTACATTTTCTAGTGGGTAATGTCTATACTTCTGCATTTACGTGGCGGTCGGTTTAGAATAGTTTTTTTTTTGCTTGCATACGCGTCCACATTTAATGGTTTATGTCAGGGACCAGGAAAAGAAATGAGGTATTTTATAAAAATAAAAGTACTTGGCCATGAATGTATGTAATGTATATATATATATATATTATGCGCGGAAACACACACTTAAATGTATATCTTTATTTCGTTTTTATAATAATATGTCGCACCAAGAATACATATTTTGTTATTCTTAACACTGCTCATATAATAATTGTATAGAAAACCAGAATAATTGTTTGCCTTCTTTTATAATATCAAAAAAAAAAAAAACATCTGCGCTGCATCTGAAATTATTAATATTTACAAATTTGATAAACTTGAAGGCTCTACTGAAACGTGTATTTTTGTAAATAAAAAATCTATCCTGTACTTGGGACTGCGGAACGTCATCGCGATCGTAGTGTGAATAGTAAATCATCGCGATTTTTTCACGCGGAAAATGTGACAAGAGTGAAGATCGATTTATGCACGTACACGTAAATCTCGTTTATTCCGAAAACATATTATTAATCCTCCGAGTAGAGTAAACTTTACGCAGGACAGATAATTTGTTGTACGAAAAACTGTTTGTGACGAGTAAATATCATAAATAATAATTAACAGGGTACAATAATTATTATTATAAAGCACTCTGAGAAACTAAAAAATAGACTTAAATATACAAGGCACCGTTGAGGCTTTTACCGCGATAGTGATATTATAACCTTTTTCTATCAAACTATAATATTATATGAACTGATATATCTACGTGATTAAGTTAATTAGATTTTAGTGTTCATAATATAATTAAAAGCAACTTATTCGCTATAGCACGTGTTCGTGAATAGGTGTTCAAAGAAACTTTACAATCTAAAACGTATATAGTTGTAATCATTTATATTGATTACGGTTTGCACATTGAATTCACTCGGTTATAAATGTGTAATAAATTGGTAAATCCAATAAGGATACCTATGCATTATAATGTGTTTATTATGAGACTAATGTATTATTGTAAAAATCTATAATTTTTGTAATTACAGTTTTCAGCATAATATCTTACTCTAATAAATAATGATAATGAGAAATATATACTGATATTCAGGACTAAAACAAATATTTCTATTGTGTTTGTATGAATAATTAGTTACACACTTACACGAGTATAATACTCTTATTTCACGTGGTATAGTATTATATTCTTTTATGTTCTACTTAGTTACCATAAATTAATTTTTAGTGTAAACAAGTATAAACAAGTAAATGTATACAATAATAACAATGCGTATTATTTGAAAATTTCGATATTAAAAGATTTTACTGAAAAATACTACCGTTGGTTAGTTCAATTAAGATATATATTTATACTTCAGTTTAATTTGTTATTGTTCCAAATAACTTCTAATACAATTTACTAGTTTTTCTGATCATAGTTTACATAAAAATGCAACACAAGATAACTATTAGCTACAGTTTACGTCACGAGGCAAGCTTACCTCAGTAAGCATTTTAATATACTATTTCTTGGTGTACGATTACATCCATACATGAATTATTGTTGTGTAGCTTCCGTAAAAACTGTAAACTTGTAATTATTTTAAATGCTGTTTTTTAAAGTAACAAGTAATTCTTCAATAACTTCTCCTATACTTACGATAAAAAATGTATCACGGAGTTAAAATATCGTTTCATAAAAACCGCAAATCAAACAATAATATTAAAATAGAATTTGTGATTTTCGACTTAAGTTAAAACTTAAAAATGTCCATCGTAACTATTATTACTACCATGACATCTACTGCATGTCTGCATCGACGCATATCGATGTAAGGATAAAATATGATGATGCGCTGTTTATACTAAACTATGGATTTAATTCATAAGATAGTGGACATATTATGATATTATATTGATATTATATGTCTAGTCAGGAGCGTAATTACGGGGGGGGGGATATGGGGGATAGATCCCTCCCCATGTGCCATATTTATATACTGTTGTCATACAAAATACATATTACTAATCCCTCTGTTGAATTTACCAACATTATTATTTTTCTACTTTTTAAACAATATATCGTCCATATTTTCCACGATTAATAATCTGGGACGTACTGATAATGGCTTCTAATAAATTAAATGTTACACAAGACTAGTTGAAAAATAGGTCACACTGCGATCTACCGGTTACTGTTGATCCATCATTCCTAAAATATGCGTTCTATCGAAGTTTTAAACCTATAAATAATGTATTATAATTGTCAATTTTTTTTAAATTCATTTTTATTTTTTTTACTCAAGTAGTAAAGTCAACCATATACTATAACCTTAAAATTACTTTATTTTAAAAAATGCATACATTTAGTTTCATCATGTGTCATATTTTGTCTGTATAAATAATGTCTAACATAGTTAAAATAGTTTATCAACAATTTAAAATAATAATTAAATCATACAAAATCAATACCAATTTAACACACCAGCCTCAACAATTATAATCATGGTTAAACTAAAATAAAATTGCCTTTTATCTTGTGACCAAACTTGTATTAGTACATTTTGATACCTTTAGACCTTTACGTAAACATACATTTATGCTATCTTAATAGTATTTTCGATAAAATTGTATACAGTAAAATGGGAAATCGGTATATAGGTAGTTCGCACGTTAATCAATATACCTATATAGCATACGGTAGATTACACGTAAAAAAATACTCTACTAAAAGTCGAATTTTAAAATGTTTACACCATAATATAATTGTGCTACCCATTTTATATTTTAAGTCTTCACATAAAATTGTTCAGTGGGGCACATTATCTTATTGAAGAATAAAATATACAAAATAAATAAATACACATATTATATAGCTGTGCACATATATAGCAATTATCACCATAGATACTGTACGACTTAATTATAATTGATTTAATTTTCTAAAAGTGTTTTGACCACACTTTTTGAGTACCAAAACACAAAAAGTTTGCTTATTTAAAATACGAAAGTTGTCTAAGCAAAAACTTATAATATGGAAAACCAGTGGTAAACCGTACAAAAAACGATGCTTCCGTCTATCGTTTATTATTTTTTATTAGATAACGTAAAAACTATGGAAATAAAAATTGTAAAATCGATAATACCTATTTCAAAATAATAAACTATAATTATTCATAAATCATATTTGATTTTTTGATCATGTTAAATTCTATACTTTTATGTCATTAAATATGTTTCATGGTAAAATAGTTTATTAAAAGTTGAAACCATCGTATAACCTGATAATTTTATCTTCAATCGAAGAGCTCAGCAAAAAATAGTTTTGGGTTCATATATTATTACGCTGTGCTAAAAATTGCTTTTGTTAAAACTCTATCGTCCTTTCATTATCAAATCAATTAAATTCAGTGTAGAAACGGTTACAGATCAGAGTCATCACAAAGAAGTCTCGAACGAATCGGCAGGTGCGTATGGCATATCAACAGTATTTTCTGCGCACACGAGCGGATCGTGACCATCCCTCTACGCCGCCCTACCTGTAATTTATATTGTTATTATACAGCGGTATACACGTATAAACCACGCACCCCTCAACAGACCTCAATGAAATATGTAACGGGTGCCACCGCGACGGGCGCTCATTAAATTATCGATTTGGCTATACCATATTACGGTCATTTCTAAGTTTCTGTCTCTCTCTCTCTCTCTCTCTCTCTCTCTCTCTCTCTCCCTCACTCTCTCACCCTCACACACCCTTGTGTATATATAAAACGCTGGAGTCGAACGTTAGTTTACCCAAAAGTCTTTATTATGTATATATAATACATATATTATAGCCAGTTATATTGTTATGGCCGTGCGCAAATTGAAAATCGTGCTAAGAAGTGTACGCCACGCGGTCGTCGGCAAACGGCGGGTGTTATGTAAATGTCAACACAGACAACACGTCGTAGGTATATCGCTTTCCGCAGTATATACCGAATAATATAATAGGTATGTACGGAGAGGGCGAGAGGAGAAGACAAGAGGGCGAGTCAATCGATCGCGCCACCGAAGGCGACGTCTATGATACGAAGCTATGTATAAACATTAGACATTTTATACACAAACACGTAATCGAAACAATGACTGTTTAATATTATATTACGCTGTACGTATATGTATATTATATATATATATATTATTTATGGACTGGAGTAGGATTTGGCTTGTTATCTCACCGGGCTTCGATTAGAGAAGTACGGTTAGTGGCCGAATCGGGTCGGAGAAAAACCGCATAAAGTTTTCTCAATAATCAATTTTCGAAACGGCGCTAAGTGCAAAACCACGTCTCCGGTTCTTCTCGGTCCAATTTACGCGTAAATTATACCGCGTTATACATGCAGGGTGTGTATATTTTATGTGTTATTACCCGCGTTTATGTATGTAAGTACTAAGTAAATATTTTGCATACAATATAATATACACTACGGAGAATAATTATAATACAATATGATGAAACTATTAGTGTGTGAATCGTTAAAAAGTAAAAAAAAAATATGTGGTGGACAACAACTCATAGAAATGTACAGAAACAGTAAAAAAAAAAAATAACTCTAACGTTGGATCTCAATATTTTAGTAACAGTAAAGTAATACTGTTGCACACGATAAATCATCATTTGTATCAACTTTTTTTTTTTAAATTTAAACTATGTTTCAACATTTAGTTTTGACACTTAGTACAACATTTAAATAGGTACTTTTAGAAGTAAGCCTTTATAATGTATAATATGCGACTTAAACTACAACAAAAATATTATAGTTATTTAATTTAACATAACATAATGCGTACCCGATAGCTGTGCGCAACATAACAAAATATAATTGCCTTAAAAAAAATTTAAATAAATATTAAGTCAAATATTTGTGTTTTTTTTTTTATTTTCTTATAGTCTCCGGGGCCAAGGTAAACAGGTAGCAATATAGGGTTGGTGCGCAGCAAAGGACATTACAATATGCGCACTGAGCTATATCTAATATATACATACATTACAATAATATCATATGAATTCAGCGTGGATTAACCACAGTATTATATAGATAAATACACAATTTACAGCTGCACGAGACGTCTCCCCCGCTGTCACTTACACATCTCACCGTGTACGTTTATAATTATTATTCTCTCGGTATAGTATTACGGATCAGCTGCAGCCTGGAATGGTTTATATATATATATATATATAACGAGTATTATTATATATTATTTGGAACGGCGGGCGAGCGACGGCACTTGTATTATACCTTCTCCCCATATAAAATACCTATCCGTCTGGAGGGTGAACTTTAATTTGAATACAAAAAAAAATCGACTATTATTCGGGAATTGAAAATTTCACGGAAAGCGTGCTTCGCGTGTTCCTATATCGATAGACGGATGGCATTAAACCACTACGGGAGTGTGTGTGTGTACGAATAATTTATAAATAGATCGAAATTTCAACTTATGCTGCGAATGAGAATGATTTTGGTATTCTTATATAATCTTTAGCTTTTGTCCGTTATTAAAGCGCAAAAAAAAAAAAAAAATCGCATATATTATTTTCAATACCGATCGAACCGCATAAGAGAATGCGAGAAATATATTTAGTTTTAACATGATGTGTTTTTTATTTGTCTTTGTATGTCTGTTATCGTGTTTCCGGTAAATATAATGATGTAAGTTTTAGTTTAAAAAGGTCAGAGTTTTTTATTTATTCATCCTTAGTAAGAAAAATCGCTCAAACTTACGACTTGTATAATTTTCATAAAATCAATTATGCATTTTTTTTCTATTAAATTGGAGAATTTTGGGGGTTCGTGTGTGTTTGAAATACCAGTAAATCTTTTTTCTCTGTATTCTATCGAATTTTCAACAGAGTTTCACTCAAAAAGTTTTTTATTCTTACTGATAATTTAAAAACCGTTGCTGAATTGTATTTTAATTTTAAATTTACGCTTAGCAAACACCAGCTGATGTGGCACATACAACATATTATTTATTATACATATACCTATCGTTATTTTTAGTCACTAATCGGTATTTTACTTTATTTTCATAAGTGTAATATTATTATAACGATGAAATAATTGCGGTTTAAATGGTTTGTAATGGTCGTCTGATTTATACGATGAACGTATATAATACCCACAAGTCTTGAACATTTGAACGGCATTAAATCGTGGTAACCGCGCATTTACATCGGCCTGCAAGTCTCCGCGGTGAATCCGAAGAAACGATTATATGCATACAGTCACAGGTGGCGAAACGGAGAGATATTATCGTGTGTGGTAGGTACACTAAAAGTTCTAAACGCAGCCGACAACTGCTGCTGTATATTACTATAGTGTATATTATTCGGGGCGGTAAGATTTATTACCGAAAAATATTATTGTAATAGCGCTGTTAACAGCAATCCGACGGCGTAGGTCACTAAATCAATTATTTTTTGACGACCAACCGCCACGCGTTGGAATGTTTCGTTCGCCGTGCCTTTTATTTTTATTTGAATATAAAAGTATTATTTATTTATTTTTTATTATTGAACAGTAAGACATCGGTAGCTCAGGCCACGAATAAACGTATATTATATAATATTTACACCATTGGTTTTTACTTTTTATATATTATTATTATTATTATTATTATTATTATTATTATCTTTTTATTGTTTTGTTTTATATGTTGTATAAAACTATGATATCTGGGAAATTCGCGTGGTTAAAATACAATGTCGCAAAAATCAAAATGTTCTCTTTTTATTTTTTGCGGAAGAACGTTCATGCACAATTAAATTCGAACGCCCCGTTTTTTCGGTTTATACATTTTGGTGACTTACAATTTTACTACGTTTTACGATATAAGTTTTGAATATAACACCGTCGTAACTCATTTGATGTTGTAAAAACTTAGAGTTAACAACTTCCAAGTAACAAGTTTCTCTATAGCTATTTTTCCACCATACTATTTAGTGTAAAAACTGATAAAAACACGGAGTTTCGCATATATATTAAGTATATTAATTTCTCTTACCAGATAGGATTTAATAAATATCTAACCAATGCATTTTTATTACAAAGATTATATTATTAAGTAACCAAGTTGATTTTAAAAGTTACTTAAATCCACTTCATTCGTTTAAATCATATTAATTATTTACTATTGGAATTTTATAATAATATGTAAATAAAATGAGGTTTGTTCGATAATATAAATTGTAATACCTACGTATGATTCTTTTTTAATAGACTAGACGTCTATTAATAGTTCACTGCTTGAAATATTAATGAATACAATTTTAAGTCTTTAATATGCACCAGAAATCAGACTTTGTGCTGAATACGCGGGAGGTATAGGATTTTACATTTAGAATTATCAGTAATCCGTGTTGTTATTGTTAATATTTTTAATTTCTTGATAAAATTGCACTATTGTAATGTTTGTTAGTCGGCGTAGTGTATATGCAATTTCGGTACATCGACGTGTAGGTCACTTTCGAACGGTATCCTACGCGCGTCTGTAGTTATTTCTAAACTAATTTAATATACTTAAGAGTTGTTTTATATCTGTAATAGTTATTGTAATTAAAATAATATGTAATAAATTGTTGTCTAGGCTTCCGCTCGTTAATGAATATTAAATAAATAGACATTTCGCTAACACTATAAAAACGAACGTTTTAACTTGTCGACTAATGTTTGATAGCTAACGGTGGAAAATTGTATCACAGTTACATATACGAAGATCAGCTTTTGTTGTACTATTAGAAATACCCATTTTACGTAAAATTAACAATATTTAATACAATTACGAAAGTTAAGCAATTTCCTTATTTTTTCTGTTTTGTATATTTATTTGTTGTGTATATATTTTTACACGTGTTAAATAATATGTGACCTCTCTATAAAATCATTTTAAACCGTGATAAAAAGAAAACAAATATGACTAATTATGAAAAATAAAACAAAAACAATATTGCATTGCGTTACAGTAGGTAGGCATTAGGACGTTATAATAAATCAGAAATGTGGTAATTATTTCATTAAAACTGTAAAATACTTTCGAAAAACATAAAACGCACACGACCACGGTTTCGTGACATATGACATTAATTTCGGTACACTGGTCCTGACTTTTAACGGAACGTCACCGTCATTGGCCGAGATTGTCAACCGCATAAAACGGATTGGACAAGAAGATGAGAAAACGTTACACATCCGTCACTCGAGTAAAATACGTAATTCCCAGAACAAATGTATACAAGTTGCTGCTGTAAATCGATTTTTTTTTTCGTCATTATAAATAAAATCCTACATTTTTGCAAACGTCGGCGGTTCTCGGCCGAAACTCGATAACGCCAAAACGCGCAAATCTACCCTCGCGTTATATATATACAACGTATTACATTGTTGTGTATTTTTTACTCTCAGTATTAATATCCGCAGTCTTGTTTCGCAAATTCGGATATTGTAAAGCACGGACAATCGATGCATATCCAACTACCTATCGAGCTCGGCGGGCTCAACTCGAATCCCGTATCCTCCGATCTACATTTAAATATTTTATTATTTATTACGGCTCAGAATTTCCGCTGACTGTCGGCTTAGACCGAACGGTGATTAAAAAGCTCGAGAATTATATAAATGTGTAAAAAAAAAAAAAATTGATTTGGATTTGTTTGAAAAAATAAAACTCGTCGATTTGGTCGGAGAATCATTGATGAAATATCAGCGTACTATATAATATAGTACGGGCGGAGTCGTCGGAGCCAGTAGTCGCGTTCAATAATAATAATTATTCGTTTGGGCGTCGGGAGCAGTGCCGAACTCGAGGTTATATAGATCTTCTGCAGCGTCTTTGTACACACGTCATATCAAGTGCTCGCACTCGTCGTTACATATTCGGAAGGTTCGGCGGCGTTATAAGGTCGAGATGATCGATCGCCATACGGAGATTTCTTTGCGGGACCGTATGATAATGGTCGTGGCATACGTCCGACGAGTGGCGTATACATCATCATGAAAAAAAAACGGTATTAAACGTACCGTGCTACTTATATAATATTATATTATGTTATACGCCGTACGGGAAAACATTGAATCACGAGCTCCGAGTTGTATCCAGCCCAAAATACATAACTTAGGTTAAGATGAGACGGCTGTTTGCTATAGAGCAGCGCGTCTCTCAACCATTAAAGTCATGAACCAAATTTGGGTAACGAATAATTTTGAATTGGTCGCCAAAAAAATTAAAACGTTGATAGGTATGCAATAAAATGTATTGGTAAGGTATTATTAGGACTTATTAACACGAGTAATATAAGTAAAAATAAATACATTGATGACGAGTAACGATAGTTTCTTTAGATTATGGTAATTGAAAACATCAACGGGGCTGTCACGCTAAGACCGCAGCACGGAACGTCTAGAACGCGTCTGCGGGGTCTATACTAAACTGCGGGCTGGTTGACGTATCGCAAATAGTCTAGAAGTTTCTCGGAGCGTTATCGTGTTTTGTAGGATATCGTCTTAGACATACGTGTTTACTCGAAAATCATATGACTTCCGTATCACTGATATTGGGACGGTGTTACATTGTCTATTTGTGTGCGTCAAAACGATATTATAACAATAATATTATACCCGTCAATTCAGCCAATACGAGTTTGATATTATGAACAGATTTTAAGTGAACACACGGCGGTCGGGCCGTGTAGACATTTCTCGGATCGAAAAAAACGATGCTAATTCATCGCGTTTTGCATGTACGAATACGCGGGAAAAATATACTTACGAAATTCGACGACTTTCTAAACGTCTATAATATTATATCGCGTGCCGGGACGAAAATTAATATAACAGCTATAAGACGTCGTCCTCAAATCGATCATCGCGCTGCGCGGTCCGAGCGGTTCTATTTTTATTTTCTCGACATAATATAACGATATAATATATTATTATGGACATATCGTCGCGATAATATTTTTTCATTGTCCCGCTGTTTTACCGCGTTTGCTGAAAAATCGTCAATATACCGTCCGCCACGACGGCGACGGCGCGCGATGGGAAATATATTGTGTTTTTTTGTTACGCTGCGTGGTGTGTGTGCCCCGCCGCCGCTCTACATAATAGCAACCCATATACGGACTCATAAATGTTCGGCTTAATTGAACGAAGGCACGCACGCACGTTTTATATAGGCACCACCACCGCGACATCACACACACACGTGTTTCGGCCGCCGCCCATGACATTTTTTTTTCACCGGATTCGTGTGTATTTTATCATGCACCGGCCTACAATAGCCTTATACTCGTACGTTATATTATAATTTATAATATTACACGCACTCGGCCGTTACTATATACACTGCTGACTGCTGCGATACTCCTCCGCCGTTTGCTTATCGGAACGGCATAAAAACGCGTTGAACGTCCGCTGCAGTAATTTTATTCGATTTTTTTTTTTTTACGACTTTCACAAAGAACTGCGTAACAATAATAAAAATAAAAATAATAATAATAATAATAATGATGATATCCGTATAGTATGATGTGTGCGCGTGGACGAAATGGATTGCCGGGGGATTACAACCGAGACGAAATTGATTCGAATGAGTCACGTCTCTTCGGAACGACGAAAAAATAAGACGAAAATACAACTCTCTTATTCTTATAATACTACCGTACATATATAATAATAATAATATAGGGATCCTTATAATATGTATTATCAGAGGGAAAACTCAATAAATATAAACTGCAGATAACGAAGACACAAATCAGGTATGACTAGGTATTTTAATCGGGTATTGGTAATCTGTGACTTTTTTAAACAGTTTGAGAGTGTAAAATATTGTTATAATATTAGTAGGAAACGCACTAAGTTTTGTTCCATTTATGACGTAATCAGTTTGATGTAATATAATAACACGTGAGTACGTATGCATTGTTAAATATGCGGCTGCGTACATAATATTATATAATGGATCACCGAATTAAAATAGTGTAAGTTATTTAATTTAATAATGGCAGAAATTGATTGAATTAAAATACAATATTAGCCTGTATGTATATGTATTAATAATAGTTTATGTTACCAGTACAATATAAATTTGCGTGTGTGGATGGCGAGTGCCTATAAATATACTGTCGATTTTACACACGATTACATTAATCATATATTCATATATATTTATTATTTTCAACGCATCAATTTGTTATTGCTGCAAAATAATATTATAATATTTTTTTTTTGGTTTTTTCATTGAATCATTTACGATTTGTTATCTGTTTATTACGAACTACTATAAAAATTATTTTTTTTTTAGGCTTATAGATCCGATGAATTGAAACGACATAGTTAAATTATTATCAAAATTAAAATCGATCAAATAATCGCTGCAGGTATACGGGTAATTCGTAAACGTTCAAACAACGATTTCAAAAACAATTTCTTTTCTATAATATCATCTTATCATCTTAATAATTTTAACACACGACTTATTGTAATTATTACTGCCTCTGTATCAGTGCTACGAATTATTTATCATCAGAGTTTGAGATATTATCCTCTATCCTTGGTATATAACCATATACTTAGTAAGTACATATTGCAGAGCAATGAATAATCGTAGTCCATACAACGAAAAACAAAACACAAGTAAAAGACAATAAACATCATTGGTTGGTAGTTATAATGCCTAGAATATCTTTTATTACTATTCGTTTGTAATTTAAATGCGGATGTGAAAATATTTTAACTTTAACGTAACGACTCAACCCAATATTTGATAATTTTCCAGTCACGTTACAATTGTTGTTAATCCGTAAATAATAATATCACCTTCAATTAATATAAGATTATTTTAAATTGTCGAATTCTAAAGAAAAGTATTATTTGATTTACAGCTTCATACGGAAATTGCCACATAAATAATATATACGCCATTAAGTCATTTTTACGTAAAATTTAAATTTATTGCGCCTGATAGTTAATAAGTAAGTACATTCTTATTCCATTAATATAATAGAAACTTATATAAAGCAACTAAAGAAGTTACAATGTAAAATGTCAGTATGAAATGTTCTATATATCATATAATCCCTTTAAATAAAGATTATATAAAGATTTAACTATTTAAGCTATTTGAAAGTTCAAAGTTATATGACCGACATTATGTAAATTAAATTACACGTTATTGTACTTAAGCTTTTTAGCTATCACAATGAACCAATATTAATAAAACAACATCTAATTAAATTCACAAAATCTTAATACAATGTATATAAAAAATACTATTCGATATCTACTAGATAATAAATATAAATAAAAAAATGTTCATCAGTTTCATTCAAAATTATCTTATATAGGTAATGAAATAGTAAGCACGTAACTAAAATAATATTGACAGACTAAATTGGAGAACACAAAATAAAGAGCATAGTAACTGGTATAAGTTTAGTCTATAATAGTCGTTAAATTTTGACTTAAATATTTAAACTATACGGTCCAGAAAAATGGAAAAACACGACGAGTAGAGTGGGTGACATCAAGTGGCTTGGCGCAAGAATTTCACAGAGGTCGTGTGATATATTGGCTCGGAATTAATAACATTCCACGAGAACGTTTTTAATATTTGTAAACTAAATTCTTTTTTATGTATTATCACAGTTTCACGAAACAACAATACTACAGAACGATACTGTCAAAAGACGATCAAAACTGTTTCGGTCAAAATACAATATTGTACGATCGATGGTCCGGGGTTGTTAGAAACACTCATTTCTACATGAATACATGATATAATAATATACGATTTACATGTCGTACGCGTGGAGGATCTAGTTTTTGGAAAAAATTTTTAAGAAGAATCTGTGTTCATTCCGTTTTAGTTGCAAACTAAAAACTGGACACATTATATGTATAATATTATAAGATATATTATATATATTTGAAAATCTACAAAAAAAAAACTGAGAAATTTACAGGACGCAAGTTTTTTAATAAGATCTTGATAACCTTAAATAATCAATGACTTTAATATATTTGAATTTAACTACGCACTATCGAAAATCTATATAGGTACGTGGTAACTGATAATCAAAATACTCTTATCCCAATTACCTAAATTAGGCATTTCGATTATAAGAAAATATCTAAACTGATATTAACTGACGGGTATTATTACTGAAATCAAACCAATTATTTCAACATTAATTGAAATATTTTACAAAACTCATCACACATAATTTCACTGATCCTATTATTATAAATTAAAAATAAGACCAACAATTTAAAACAAAACACCCATTTTGGCTAGGATACCTGTATGTTGTAGTTTGTTTTCATCGTTTTCGCAAACATACACTAAATTGCTTTTGCGAGTACTTACATTTTCTTTTTACACAGCCACACAGGCTATACCAAATAAATAACATTAGTATAGTTTTTAATTTAAAGGTAATTGTAATAAATTATTTTGGGGACAGTTTGAAATCTCAATCTTACAGATTTTGTATAATATGTTTTTCAAAGTCCTATTATGACGTCTGTATAATATTTATTACTTGATTAATATATTTTTATTACTTGTTTTAATAATACTATGTTGCGTTGGTATTATATATTATTTCTACTTTCTAGAACACATTTAATTGATTGTAGATTTAATATAAATAATTTAAAACCGCAATAACGAAAATTAAAAGTAAGCACAATTTTTTTTAATAGCATATCATACATTTTTGGGTGAAAAACTGAAAATATAAATAATAAGACTTTGCTGTCAATTTCCATTGATTTAAAATATTTAATAATAATATGCATTTTGTAAAGAATAAGTGAAAAAAAATGAGACAGGTTATCTGGATCCATTTGTCTTCAAGATATTGGGGATGTTGTACCGGTTATAAGTTCATAACTTTTAACAAAACGTACGATAACTGATTAATAATTCCGAATGTAAAACGTATAATTTCTGACAAAGCGTATGAATCATTTTCTTATTAATGATAATTGTAAAGTACAATTAAACGAGTATTTGCGTTATATTATGATATAGATAATACTATTATCTTATATTATAACCTTTCTTAGTTATATTTCCCAAGAGATGTTTTAAAAAGTAATAAAAATGTGATTAACATCACTGTTGGGTGTTAAAAAGGTTAGGTTAAAAATACCCTCGACATTATAGTATAGGTGTGTCGTAATTGTTTTAAATTAAAAGGACAAATGAATAGCGGGTGAAATTATAAAATTTCGACCTTGAATTAATTATTCAAATTAATAATGATTGGTTTTTGTTTTTACTGAACAAATGATTTAAATTGTTGTAGCGATTTATGTTAATTAATAGAGTCACCGAGACCTTTTTTCTGAAATTCATGAACGTTAAAACTTTTTTTAAATTTTTTATTGTCCACGATGACAAAATTACTATTAATTTATTAGTTGACTCATGAAAAAACTAGTGTTTAGTATTATCATAAGTTATAACTTATAGGTAAGTACACCAAGACAATTATTTGAATAAATTTATTATTATGGTCATGAATGATTTAATGATGTCGACTATGATAATTATATTATTTTATGATATTATTTTTAGTTTAAATATAATTTATGGTTTATGAGATATGACTTATAGTATTAAGTCAATTAAAAAACATTTTTAATTAGTATAAAACAGTAACAATTCGTTGGTAAATTAAAAAGTTCTACACCAATGCATAACCTTTTATCCGCTTATAAATGCATAACTATATACTAATTCATTAAAAATTACTTATTAAAAAAACCTAACCTTCGTAAAACAAATGCTTTCATATTAATGTGCATTAGACGGTTCATCAAACATCAATACGCAAAATATGTGGACTATTAGGTAAATATATTTTTAAACGTACTACCTAATCTTGTATGAAATAAAAATTAAGAAATTTTTTTTTTCTACAGTACTCATATAAAATTTAATGTCATGAAAAACGTCGTAACGATACAATATATAGGTATGACCATAGCTTTTATAATACGTATATATAATTCACTCTCGCGACTATATACTGAAAAACCGAACAGACACAGAAAATTAAAGTGACCGAGTTCGTTTCGCGCAACACTAATAAATCGTATAAATATCTAATAATTTATCGGTGCACAATGATGTTTCGTTCAAACGAACCACATATAAACACACAATATTATATTGATTGGACAAATCTAGAGCGACGTTTATCCCACGGTGACTAATTGTTGTTGTTTTTTTTTTCGATCCGTGTGTTTGTGGTATTTTTACGATTCCGAAAACGTGTTGTTCAGTCTTTCGGCGATATTTTATTTTACCGTAAACCGTACACAGCAGGTATATTGCAGTAAAATACACGCTGTACCTATACGCTTTATATGAAAACGAGAGTGTTGAGGCTCCAATAAAGTTATGTCGTTGAACAGTATACCTACGACGTCAGTACACACTTTTGCATACTCATGCGAGTGTTTTTGAAAATCAAATATGTCTGAAAACTTCGGTTTGAAATAATATTGTATAACACGTCACGAGACACGGCCTGAACTCGTGTATATCGGTATATGTAAGCGTAAACGTTTGCCTCTATTAATGCGCGTATATAAATATAATCATTTTTTCTATTGGCGAGCACAAAAATTATGGTGCGTGGTCAAATGATAATCATCCGATTTATGAAAAACGCGATTTTTTTTTTTTTTTTTTTATCGTACGCGTGAAACTGCAAGTATCGTTCACTATATAGGTAGTAAAAATAATATTTAATCAACGATATTATAATATATATGCGCTGGCTTACGGTCGGCTCACTGCAAAGGCTGCACAGAGTCCGTCCAAATCGATTACACGCGCGCATAATGCAACCACTCCGGCGGTTCGGCATTGATTTCCGCCACGATTTTTCGGTCACGTAACTGACCGACCGGTCGGACGCTGTCAGGTTTGATGAATGTTGTGCGACGGTGGCGTTCGTGCAGTTCATCGTTCGCGGATTTTACAAAGAGCGGCAAAATGGAAACTCGATGGATCCAACAGATTCGATTTACTTTATAATGAAAGCCAGCAGCAGTGGCAGTCGTATATAATATATCGTACGTTATATTCTCGTCTTGCGCGTTTATATAACAATTTGGTGTATAGATCTGAGAGAGATTGATCGTGAAAACATTTATCAAGTTGCAGCGACGTACCTAACAAAAACTATCGTAGGTTAGGTGGAATCGATTGCTTATTATTATTTTTTTTTTTATTTATTTACTCCATCGTACGGTACAATTATTATTTACGAACGCGTGGCGGATGATAGTTGCTACAACAGATGTACCTATTGTACAGTTGCTGCAGTGTCTTCGAGTGGAAAATTCAGTTTTGAACTTTATGAGACGAATGATGATAATAACCGTTTTTTGGTAAATGTTTTTATGGCCATTGAATTAATCCTATTAAAAAAAAAATAGACGGAAACGTATACTGCTCTAGTTGTAAGATATCTAATCATAATAGTCATAAGCCCATAACTGTTCGATAAATGTCGATAAATGTTTGCTGATTATGTAACTCTTCAAGATGAGTTGAATACTAGAGTAGTCTAGTGGTTTAGTTCTATTAGTATTTACATAAATCTAACATTGATAAATGTAAGTCCGTGTCTTTCCCTATATAGGAGTCGTTCACCTATAGGAATACATATTCAATGAATGGTGCAAGTATTGATATGAGCACAGCAAAAAAATACCTGGGCATAATTTTGTATTCAGACCTTAATTATCACACTCATAGAGAGTCAGTCCGCTGTAGAGCGTTCAAGACTCTTAGTTTTGTCATACGAACGTCGGAGAACTTTGAGCTGCGACCTTCTCACTGAAAACGTTGTATTGTTCCCAGGTACGATCCTTACTGGAGTATGCATCCGTTCTGTGAGATCTGTATACGACAACTGATTCCTCGCATAGTATGTATGGGCATGTTTATTAGTATTTTTTTTTTTTAATCGATTTACGGCATATACGGCCATTGGACGTAACAATACTACATTACGTATTATATTTTAAAAATGCGTTAAATATAAAAAAAAAAAAAAATTAAATGCATAGTTCATAACAATAATTTAAAAGTTTGAGTTTTGTGTATATTTACGAGAGAAAGTTATATTTGATTAATGAGATGAGTTTTCGATAAGAATTGAATGAGAAATACTGATAAATAACAAAGTGCAGACTATAATATAAAGAGAGAAAATAATTCAACATAACCGAAAACCTAGATGAAACACTAATCCCGGAACCAGCAAATATTTTTTTTTTGTTTATCAACCACAAAATTCGTAGTTATCTTTGAAGAAATACACGTTAACCTTTTTTTTTATTACATTTTGCTTTTGCAATGAAGTCTTTTCACTTAATATAAAATTGTGTTATCACACAATAACTAACTCACTAATGAGTAATAACGATATATGAATATAAATTCCAATACTGAGCTTAGTTTTCTTTCATGAGATATATAATATAAAATTGTCATTGAAATAGTATAAAATACGTATTTATATCGCCGATTAAAAATATAAAAGCTAAATCAATAAAAAAATGTATGTATAACAATATGGTTGTTTTTTTACAACGGACCATACATCTACAGACTATATAATACATTTTATAGCAATTATGGGTATCTATTGTACTTAGTTTAAGTATTATAGTAGTTAAAGGTATCTGCAGAGAAACAATTAACCCACACCCCTTACCTTCTCGTATTTTTAATTGTTAATTGAAATAGCAAATTTAATTATGAGCACAACGTAAAAAATATTAATGAATCGGAACTACAATACAATTTTTTCATTGCATTCCACCATTGTAGACCGTAACTGCACAGGCTTTTATGTCATTTAGCAACACGGTATTATCATTTATTTAATTAATTTTTTTTTTTGCATCAATGCCGTTCACAGTAAAAATTTAAGGCAAACCGTGCGTAAACAATTAAGTGCAGGATAAAAATGGGATAAAACCACAGACATATACAACAACTAGATAGCTATAACTTGCAATACCTAAAAATGATAGTCAATATGTTATAACTTATTCGTAAAAATCGGTAAAAATCGGCCAACGAATAGGATATTATACCGGTTTAATAATATGTTAAGACTTAATGAATATCGACTTGGAGTTTTGACATTACGGTGTTTTAAATTACATTTGGTTGCACACATTTAAATTAGAAATATATTATTATGTGTATTTTTTATTTGTACTTATTATTGAACTCCACTAGCGAAATAATGGCATTATATAGTATTGTAATTATTTAAATTAAATGTATTATTGTGGTGTAAATGTGGTACCTATCTACTAATATAACTCGAAGTTTCGGAAGTCGGATAAGTTGGATCGTACCTAATTTCGTTGTTTCAGTATTGTTCTGATTTGGTGTAGGTATGGTTTTTTTCTAAATGATAGTTGAAACTTGGCTGAAGTTGTTGTTCATAGAATTTAAGAACTTATCGTCCAGCCAACGAGAAATTTGTCAACAAATTACTAATCGATAAATCTACTAAACGAAAAAATATAATTCAATTTAAAAAATATATCCTATAGTATGTACTATGCACTTAACAATACATAAATATAATTAAATGATAAGACTGTAAACATTGAATCCCTTATAAATGGCAAATGACATCGGATGATTAGCTGACTATCCATCTAGTTTTTTTTATATAATTGTAATTAGGGTTTGGCTATTTTCGGTAACGTAAATTTGTAGCCAGAATCAATTACTATTTATTAATCATCATATTAATTAAATGCGTAATACAGTTAGATATTCAAATTTTGTAATTTAATATAAATATGTGATACATAGTATTATTAGTTACATTAAAGGCGAAAAACAAATTAAATTATAATTTTCTCATAAACTATCTAAAATTGGGTGCGTTACGATTGCGTATGATACGATTGCGTATGGACCTTTTTCATTATTACGATTGCGTACATTCTACCTACCAATACTTAGTGCAACGTTGCCGTTGTTTAAAATCGTGAAAATGTGTAATATAACTTATTTTAGGAAACGATTGCTTATATTTGATACAATTCCATAAACGTTACCGAGACTATTATTTCCAGGCCAATAAGTACTTTTTGGTAATCTATAAAATACTATGAGATAAGATTAAAGTCCGATTATTATATTGGATTTCCTGGCGCGTGTCACACTTTAACATCGTTATATTAGTATGCGACCAACTTGTCATTCGATAAGTCACTGGTTTTAGTTTTAGTATTAGTATAGGTAATAGTGCGGTAACTATGGAGAATTCTTTAAAAATTATAATGTCGAACGTGGGAAAGAATTAGCTGTGGTTTCTTCACATAAATATCGGTTTATAAGAAAACGCAAAGACGAATTGTTAAAATGGATATGTTATAACAAGAGTTGTTATGCCAGTATTTTAACTGATGTCAAAAAAACTCAAGTTATTGCGGTAATCGGAGAACACAAACATGAAGCAATAACACCTCAAAATATTGACCGCCAAGTTCTCAGAGAAAATTGCAAACGAAAAGCCAGCGATTCAATTTCAACTCGACCAAGCAAAATTATAAGAAAAGAATTACTGACAAATGTAGGTACAGATATTGTACATAAGGATATTTCTTCTGTCCGAAAAGCCATGTATGTGGCAAGACGGAAAAACTTTCCTATATATCCAAAATCTTTTGATGAAGTCATAGACAAAATCTGGGAAATGCAAAATGATGATTTTTTTAAATAATATATTATTATTATAAAATAGATGGTAATGTATTAAATTTTTTATCAGGGACTGGTTATCGATATCAAGGTTTTAATTTAATATTTATAATTTGTATTTTGTATTTTTATTGTATTTTACGACGTATTGAATTTTATTATTATATTTTAACTAAACTACGAAAAATTTAAAATAGATAATAATATTGTATTACATTTTTTTTTGTATTTTTATTGTATTTTACGACGTATTGAATTGTATTATATTTAAATTAAGAATATACTAGTACTATATTTTTTATATTATAATTAAATTAATTAAGTAGTACATGTTGGCAACGTTGCACTCATTTTCGTACGCAGTCGTAATGTTTTTAAGGTCTAGGTAAAGAAATCGTACGCAATCGTAAAAACGTACGCAATCGTTTTACTAAAAGGGACAATCGTATATCACCGCTAAAATTAATATTAAAAATAAAACAAATGTTTAAAAAAATATAAAATGTGCATGGAAATGTGAGTATGTGCACAAAGCATTTTCATTTGAATCTTAAAATGTACAATTATTTATTATTAAATAACAAAAATTATTAAATTTCAAATTGAATAATGTTATTTTTATTTAGTAGTAGGTGGTTTATTATAAAAAATTTTTTTTTGATAAATGGTTGTTAATTTTAGTACCTAGTATTTAGATGATACAATTATTCACAAAATTTACAATTATATTAAATTTTGTTAGAGCTTTTATTTTTATCAAAATCTACAGCGTGCCATTAAACGCCATTATAGAAGAGTGGTAGAGTATAAAAAATTGTCCACGAAATGTACAATTTTATTATATTGCATTTTTAAGTGCACATACTTATGTCAAATGCAACGATGATATTAAACGCCATTATTGAATAATTATTTATAATATGTGTATGTAACTTTTAGATGTTATTATGAAATATTATGTTAGAACGTGATAAAAATTCTAAGTTAATTGATAACAGGTAAATGTTAACATCCACATGGCCGTTTATCACAGCAGATATGCCTCAAAATAATAGTTATTCAGTGACGCAGTTTTGTAACTATACATTCTATCATAAATTTAATCACGGAAAACCTAAGTCATGGTTTGTACATAATTTATTATCAACTTAATTTGATTAAAAATTATGATAGTTATAATTTAATAAATTATTTGATATTGTTACGGTTTACTGACTAACATGTATTTTGGCACGGATGCCGTTGCTCTACTATAACAGAACAATTTTTTTAAAATATATAATTATAATTTAAAAAGAATTTTTCTATCATAAAAAAATGACCCAAAATTATACGTTTTAATTTTTTTTTAATTTCGGATACGATCCCGGTCCCGTAGCTCTTTGCGATTTTCCGGGAGTGCCAATAACCTATAATAGTTGCAGTGGTTATATTGGTTAAAACCATTAACTAAACGTTTGATTTTTGGCGTATTACGTATTCAGTTTGACATGCGCGTATATTATTCACCTGTAGCTTTCGTGGAAAATTAGATGCATATTATAACGATATACCAACGAAAAGTAAAAACATAAAAACAAACAAACGTCAGAGCTGAAGCACTTTGTATTTGCATAATAAGAAACTCATATAAAAAATATTCCGCGCATGCTTATAATATAATATGCGAACGTCAAATTATTGATTTCCAATAAAGCGCATAAAGTTTTCATAACGCGTTATACTCATATATAATATAATATCACTTATACGTGCCATATGAGTGTAATAATTTTGTATATTATCGGTACCTGCTAAACTCGTATCGTATGCGTGTAGTAAAACAGTATACGTATTCTATTTTATTCGTGTTATAATATATTATATAGTACATGCGAATTGTATATTTCTTTATTCGAACCATGCGTAGTATAATAGCCAATAGGTATATCAGCTATAAACGAGAGTGTTTAAATTATTAATTGTCGTTTGTGATACATATTATGTATTTCGCTTGTGAATATACGCTTTATAAATAATAGTAGCCAACATTTAAGTTGGGTTCGAATTTATATGCATATACGTCTTTCGTACGTATATACTTTTCTAGTTAAATTGATATTTTGAATAAATTCATCGGAAAACACAGAATAATATTATATACTATTCGAACGCGAAAAACATCATGCCCACATGATATAATATGGTCCCGACGCAGGAAATATAATATAGCACTGGTGACTCGATAAAATTAAAAAATGATATCATGTGTGTAACGCACGTATGATATATGTATAAAAAAAAATTCACCATTAAATGAATATAGACAATTGCAGTGGCACACGTCATTGCATCACAATACTGCGACGTTGCACGCAGTTGGACGAATATTCGGCGAAAGAAACAAATTGCCATTTAATCGTTGCGATCCGGACGTCATTCGAAGACATCTCGCCGTCGACTGGCGTGTACGCCTTTAATAGATTTACATCATACTGCGAAAAGAAAACTAACAGCGAAAAGGGGATGAAATATATGCTTACGGGGTACGATCACCGAACGCACTACGCGTAGATTATTATTATTATCGAACGCCTGAAAACATATTGGGTGCAAATGTGCAATATATTATTATGCGCTATATGTATATTATTATATATACCGACAATGTGGCCGCGCACAGACGGATTGGTGTTTTGGAATTTCCCGATCGGGATAGCGACGGGGAAAATCGCTCGAACATCTGTCCGATTAAACGCATCGACCGGTCGCGAATATACAATATTATTATATAATAATATACCTATATTATGCGCGTCCGGTTGAGATGGCTCCCCCCCGGATCGGTTTTCTGCAGCGGTTTGCACACCGCGACGAGCATATTATTATTATTATTATTATTATTATTATGTCGCGTAACGTAATTCGCGTTCGCCCGGTCGGATTAACGCGAAATTACTGTGCCGACGCCGAACAAATCGTAATATCGTCACTGCGTAACAACTATATTATTAAATCGTCAACACTGTTATTGTCACCGTTTCCCGAGTGCTCGCCAATCTCCGCTGGACGAGGTGTACACCCCTAACCCCTGTGCCGCTCGTCTACACTTTAAATACCTACTTATGACTCATAACTCGCCAATATTATAGCTACTCATTTAAAATTCGATTTTAATATAATATTATATTGTTATTCTCCGTAAATTATTCTGCTTCCTAATGAACAATTTAAAATGTACTCTGTCAATCTAAAAAAACCTAAAACAAATAATTACGAAAAAAATATAATCTGTTTTCATGGAGAATGCCTTGTAATGACTTGAGACTGTACAAACACTTCCAAAAACGTTCGTAGATATTTTTATAGAAACTAATACTGTTCACCTTTAAAAGAACCACCTTGTAATAATTTAATTTGTATATAATACCTATTGCCTATACAGATGTCCTGTATCATTATTATTATCATTATTAGGACCCGAAACTTGATGACCTAAAAATCTTTAATAAATGCGCACAAAAAAGTGTTAAAATGACTTATAAGTATAAAAAAATGACTATATAATGACTGTGAAAAATGTTAATTTTTAAACATTTCTAAATATAGTCTATAAATCTTTTCTGGGTAAATCAATCAAATCAAAATTACAATAACACAGGGGTTTCTCACGCACGTCTGCACTGGACCTAAAAAAAATTGAAACAAAGATAGAAAATAATATCAATACGTAAATAATTGAAGGATTCAGCTATACAATATAATATGTTAGTTTATTTAAATATTTAATTTTATCAAAATAATATGAAATAAAACACGTTCTTTCAGGAAGAAAAATGCAAATATACCTACAAAAGTAGAAAAATGCAAAATAAAATTTGTACCATTGAATTCTGCATGGCACAAGGCAAATTTCTATAAAGAAGAGCCTCGAATACAAGCATTAGATAAAAAGATGCAAATGCATCAAGTTTCGGGCCCTAATCATCATCATCATCATCATCATCATCAACAGGTATTAACTATTATTATTGCTAATGTGTATGTGTTTGTATTATATAGGTACCCAGGTAGGTAATATTTTCTTTTACGCTGTTCAGCGCTCGAAGTGTTTTATTGTTATTAGTTTTTACGTATTCTTACTATTGTATTTTGTATGCATTATAATATTTATATTGTTCAAATGGCAGTCGGTCTATTGTTTCATTTGATTTGTGAAAAAACGCGTTCATTTTTATATTTTACCGTATAAGTTTGAGTCATTCATAAATAACACGTTTATATTTTCATATTATAATATGTACTTTAGTACTTAAATATCGTTCGTATAAAATTAAAAACATCGCTTTAGTCTTTTTTTTTCGTTCAAATATTTGCTCTGGTATTATAATCATTGTTAGCATTGCTTTTTTCAAGCGGGATATATAATAAGCTATGCCATTAAAAATTAAGCAGGTGTATAACGACTAGACTTCTTCATTCGATCTGTTTAATATTATAATAAATGATTTACATAATATTGACGTAAGTGACGATATCGCCGAAAGGTTTAACTATAAACAGCCGAATAACATGGATTAATATACATTATTCAGTATATTTCCATGTGATCACATATTCAACAAATTTCAAACATAAATGTAGGAGGCACATTTATTAACACACGCATTCGCAAAGTCCTATCGAATTAAAACCACAGCTAAAATAAAAGTAATGCATTTCGCGATTATTCGTAGGCTGCACTGCACTTCACACTGAAAAACGCGCAATGAATGGATACCGTGGTCGTGTAAAAATATGTTTAAGTCTTAAGTACATAAATACCTTCGAGTACGTCAATGTTTTATATATATCAAATTTGTATCCATATTATTCATTCTGTAAAATTTACGTAAAATCTAATACTTATTAGTGATTATAACAATATAATATGACCTTAAAATATATTCGAAAAATATCCAATTCACGACGGTTAGTCGATATTGTTTTTGTTGCGAAAATGATTATTATTATTATTTTAGTTTTCCGAGATGGTTAGGTTAAAGCGTCGTCGGGCGCAAAAGGGTATTTCGCGAGACTATTATCACTCCATAAACCAAAGGTCCGTGACTCCGTGGTCACCCAAAGCAGTATCATAATGTAGTGGGTACCACTCAGATAGGTAATAAACATATTTTATTAGTACCAAAAATATTTATTACGCGTGCAGATATTGGCATTCCTATCATTACATAGTATGTTGAGGCATGCTACGGAATTTTCAATGAGGTGGTCGGACACATTTTTTTAATAGATCCACCTAATAGAAAGAAGAGTCAACTTAAAAGAAGGTTTTTAACAAAAATGAAAATAATTATGCATATACAAACTTGAAACATCCAAGTTTCAATGAGACTATAATGATATAATATATATAGGTAACATAATATTGTATACAATTATTTATTATTTTGTATGGTTTAATGGAGTTAATGGAGTCAAGTTCCCAAAGTTTCGTAGATCAATGGGACAAAAGATAACCCCTCCCCACTCGGCCACGTTCGTGAATGCCTTAATACTTTTCACGTTATGTTTAAGCTAATGCTATAGCTGAATAATATTGTTGCAGTAGCGGATATAAATTAGTATCGGTTACGACGATTAAGCAAATTTCTATTACTACCACAATGTTTAAAAGTGATTAAAATATTTGTTTAACACCGTATAAGAACATATTATATCGTAAGAATAGCTATAGGTACCTAGTAGTATTAATAATAATATAATATATTCTCGGGGATTACGATGGTATTGTTACGTTGGATTAGCCAAGCCCCTGCGTGTCTTCGATGAATTCAGTTGTTTATTATAAAATAATATATAATCTCATATTATACGGTTTTAGATGTTGATAAAAAATAGTGTATAGAAATGCATATTGGTGTTATGAAAGTTTTTCGTTACGAGTGCGTGAAATCTCATCCGGTCGACGGACTTTGCAGGACTGCGGTCCGTCGTGTAGCCGTTGAATGATTTTCTGGGTGCATTTATGGTGTTATCTCGTGAGCATAAGAATACTGGAAAAAACGATCGAAATAGGCAAACAAAAAAAAAAAAACAAAATTGATAAAATTTCTAGCGGCGAGTGTTTCTAGCTTTCACTGCAGACGAGCACAGCGCAGAACAGTAGTTTTTCGACGATCACGGTCTGTCATCACATTATTGGTCTCGTAACAGAATAATAATATTATGACTTTTTTTTATTTTCTTCGGCGCCACCGTGTGTATAAATTAATAATAACCTCAGACGTGCGTTTATGAATATTATTATCGTTATATACCAATACCACTATGTAAAGCGTTTATGAGTTCTTCCGAGAAACCCTCGAATAGGTGCCCGCGGACACGTTTCCGGTCGAGACGTGCGTGCCGCAGCCGTACGACGACGGAGTTTCGATTCCGATCGCTTTGTCGGTACTATGATAATAATAATTAATTATGCACGCGATATAACGCCACCACAACAAAATAAATTGTGAACAGCGGCATAATAATATATAATATATAATATATGACGATCGTAAGTCATCCAATGATAACTACTGCCTCAAACCCGCACATATACACTGGTAAATGTCGTTATAACGTTTCCGTATCGATCGGGGTGCTTTCGATAACGCTTTGGGCTGTGTTCGATTTATTTCGAATTCCACGTGACATTCGTTTATATATGGTAATCGAATTTGTATTAATATTGGTCGCAGCGAACAGCAAATCGTGCCGGTTAGGTTACTGCTGGTGAGCCAAAATTAATTACTGACGGGCGACCGATCATTCGACGTTGGCGCAATAAGTCCAACATGTTCGCACGATAATACAAATAAACTCATTTTCCGGCTCTATCCGTACAATTAAAATAGCAAAATTAAGCAAATTAAAATAAAACATATCATTGAAAATACCTATATCATTGTTTGAACATATCTGGATTGATATACCTACCTACTTAAAATAATATGTTCCAATTTTTTTCATATAGATATTTATTTTATTTTAATTTCTTATAGTTATAGCTAATTTCAAATAGCATTAACAGTGTTATGACTTAAGAGTAATCTAAAACTGTTGATAATTGATACACTAATAATAATATAATATTCTAAATTACTTTCCACTCAATCCCCGCACCGGAAACCACGTCTTGTCACAAGTCATTTTGGCTTCAGTGTATATTATTGAAGTATATTGTATTATGTATATGGCGTATTTTAACCCCTGCCAGCCAGACGATCAAATGGCGTGTGTGTGTGTAGTTCACAACGATATCGGGTTCGCTGCTCAGCTGTTGGCACGGGGCCCTTTTAATCTGCAGCTCGGTCTCTCGGCAAACGGTCCGTGGATCGGGTTAACTACGAAATAATACGGTAAAAATCCAATTTGTACGACGATAATGACTTATATTGTTCAGTATATAATTAGCTATAGATAAAGTGGAGGATGTACATGGCTCATAATATATAGCCCGTACTGTTTGAACACGGTCAAAAGACCTGCAGATTTCGATCCGATGTCGAGGACTTTCGATACGCAGTCGACGACGACGTGTAGAACGAGTATATCGAATTCGGCACGACCGATAAAAATCTGTAAGGGTAGGTACCGTTCAAAAATATGACAGTTTATGTACGTGCAAAAAAACATAATAATATTATATCGATAACATAATATAATATTATACCGTTCGTCGACTATATCATTATTTGTGGTAAACGAACTGCTCTGCACGGTGCAATTAATAAAATAATAATAACTATATATACAATACACTGCGTGTATATAATATGATGGCTATTATAAAGCGTAAATAGCTACGCGTATAATAATATTGTAATAATACCGCGACAGAGGCAAAACATTTTGTTGGCAGTTTGTGCGCCCGAAGCCGTGATGACATTGGGGGCGTGTACGACGACATACGCGTCGTTTGTCGCGAAACGAGAGCTAAAAAATACACTACCCATATAATATGTGCTAAACATGTTATACTGCTTATTACTACTGTGGTGTTTTTTTTATAATTTATTTCCGATCCGCTTCGAGGAGTTTAAGTAGAAACCGCTGTTTTGATTCCCGAGCAGAAATCCCTGTAGAGTATTTATTATAATATTATTATATGCTACACGTCGTATTATTACAATACGGCTGCGCGGAAAACTGCGTGCGTGCATCGCGTCATTATACTATACTGCACGGTGCACTTAGATATTATTATATTTCATAACGGCATTTTTACCGATTTCCATCGCATTCCACCGCGCGGCGGCGGTGACGACGGCCATGATCGTTTTTTTCTATTGACATTCTGATCCGTGGCCGAACGGAGCCATTTCGGTTTCATAACGACGTGTTTTTGTCTGCCGTTTTTTTTTTCAGGCAAAAAGTAACTCGGAACATTTTATTATACTTATGTGTACGTACGGCACTGATCTATCGAACGATCGTTACATTTACTGGACTTCCGTCTTAAACGCCGTATTTTTTATCTGTTTTTACAAATTCTAATATTTCCCTGTCACTTATACTAACGAATGGAACGTTACATTACTTACAATATAGTTGTTCGATATAAATTTAACAAGGGTTGGCCGTTTTTGTGTGACTTATACACTATTATAGTCCCAATTATTATTGTGTGACGTTTTAATAAACAGCAATGAATAAAAATAAAAATATTATGATATATTATAATAGTACGGTAATAAATGATGGTTTGCGCTGAGCCATAAGCAAAGGTATAAACATCATAATAATATAATCACTTGTATCCTGTAGTTTTTCAGAACAATTTTTTTTTCTTTAGGAAAATTATAATCGTTATAATATTTTGCTTAAAATAATTTTACTTAATGATTTCCGTATATTATGTATGGGTGTACCTACATTAATACCAATTAAAATTCTTTATGTAGACTAGGTAATATTTTATACGTACAAAGAATAATCTACCTACATAATTATAATTTATCCTTGAACGGGCGAATGCGGTGAAAACGTGTACATTTTTTATAACGGAATTTCCTTTTTTTTATAAGCACAATACCTTTTGTATACATATTTAAGTCAAAAAATTCTGTTAGTAATATAATATTACCTTATGTGAATTCTTTAACTCATTTGCTTTATTGGTTAACATCAAATTGAATGTTAATACACATAGTCAATTTTACCATTTTCGCCCATATTTAATTCTTATATTCATGTTTAATTGAAATCTATATTTATATTTAACACTATAATCAATCATAGTTTAAAAAAAGTAATGCTTTTCTGAATACGATTACCCAAAAAATACTTGATTGTTTCAACAGTCTTGTTTGGTCTCCTTGAAATTCGTCCATATCTATTTAAATATTCTAATGATAATACGAGTAATTATTAATCCAACTATTAAACATTTACATTTATTATCTCTATAATTAGATAGTTAATAAAAAAAAACCACAAAAAGTAGAAATTAAATTTTTTGTCGAGAGTTTTCGTAAACCCATATATACAATTTCAAAAAATATAATAAATTTAATCATAGAATTGTAAATCTGTAATATGGATATAATTGTATACAAAATGTTAAGTATAAAGTGTATTCACGGTGTCACGGTGATACATCTGGTGAAACATTCCGTTTATGGATGGTTTTCAAATTCCCTAAAGATACATGAGGAATAATTATGTAATATGTCGGTGTCGACCGTTAACACTATTTTACCTTTTATATCGCAGCACACACTAGTTCAAAAAATGCACCCTTCTCAATTGACTTAAAATATTCAATATATTATACGAATAAAAAGGTGAGCAAGTGTGTACTGCTCTACAGTAAGTTTCTAGAGAGGTCACTGTAATGATTGTGTTGAAATTGAATTTTAATTCAATGAAATTTTAACATCGTTGTTACGAAAAACGATCTTGGTGAAGATATTCTGTCAGCCTATATTACTAAGTATATTTTATGATATTATTGCTATTAAAGAAATACATTTTACAATTAGACATTACTACATAAGTAATAATTGTATTACGTATGTTATTAATATCCTATTGAGGTTAAATGCATTTTTGTAGAAAAACAAGGCATTTGAAAAGGTAATTTTGTATATACAAAATAATAATATACTTTAAATATTCCAAGTACTAACAAATAATATTTTTAAATTTCATCAAACTAACTAAAATCGTTATTCTTTGATTAAACACCTACCTATTTTATTTCGTTCAAATTTGAACTTAAAATATCTATACAAAAAGACTGTGTTTATATTATACTTTTTAAATTTTTTAGTTGCAGTATGAAATTACTTATGAGAAACCTTGGTTTTAATTTTCAAACTTTACCTATGAAAAATCAACATTTTATACATTTTTAACTAACAACAAAATTTGAACTTAAAATGCTTATAAAACAAATAGTGCCTAATATGTATCTTTAATACTTTTCAACTTATTTTACGCTAATATTTTTTTATGAGGAACCTAAATCAAATTTTCAAGTTTTTTGACTCAACAAAAAAGTTTTAATTGATATTTATTATTTAAAGGAAACAAATTTAAAATTTAAAATACCTATAAATAGCATATTAAAATGAGTCAAAATATTTTGAAAATATGTTTAAAAAATAAACATTTGGGGAAAGTTTCGAGTACCTACAATTATTCGTTTTCGAATTACAACAAAATAAGAAAAACGTTCCATGATAAATAATTATTAGTTTACGGATGAATATCCAATGTCTAACTTCAAACGATCATAAAAAAATATTGTGAATTTTAGCTTAATTATTTTTTTTAATTTTTACTTGCAATTTATGAGGAACCTTGGATTAAATTTTCAAGTATTTTGACAGAACAAAAAAATATTTATCGACAATAGTTTTAAAAAAAACTATAAAAAATCAAAATTTTCTAATGCCTATAAAAAGCTCAAAAATAGTCAAATATGTTGAATATTGTATGGTGATTTTTCTTTATTTTTTTAGAGTTTTACCTGACGCTTTTAAAAATTACATAGCATTTTTTACCATTAACCACCCAAAGTACCAAGAAGGTTACTTTCCTACAAGAAAAGATGCTGATGAAAAAGATCGAAACATTTTTACTGCCTCAAAACGTTAAGACAGATACAAAAAAAAACTGTAAAATCACACATCGAAGCACTTTTACTACCCCGAAACGTGATGAGGTACAAAAAAAAAAACACACAACATTGTAAAATTAATACATTCTTCCCTCCACTCAGGTTCTAAAATATAGATGATGAAATGGAATATTGTTTTTTTTCTTTCTGAAATTAAAACCTATTAATCTAAATCTAAAAGATTAGGTTAAGATAATTTACCTAAAATAAGTTATCAATATTTTTTTTAATATAATGTAAAGGCATAAGACCCAGTTTATACCATTGATGTAAAAACGAAAGTACATTAATCATTGTATGACGTAAAAAAATTGTGAATATTATAAATTTGGCAATAGTCAAATAATTTTGAATCTTTATAAAATATAAACCAGTGAATTACTGCATATAATTTTGATATTTTAACTTTATAATATTATAATCTTACAGATCCAAAATTAATCGATATTTTTTTGTTTTAAAATAATTGAATCACGTCTACAAAATCATAAAATAATTTAATTGGAGTAAAATTAAAATTACTAGGATTATTTTAAAGTTTAAAATTAAAACAATAAAAAAGTTTTTCTTGAAACCGTGCCATGTAACCAACGTGAGTGGAGTGTTTCTGTAGATTTTTGCAATTATCTGAAAAATGACTAGATTTTAGTAGCACGCCTACATGAAAACATATAATTATTGCAAAATGGCGTCTTTGCACCCCTCAAAGCATCTTAAATTGAATCTTATCATAAAAAAACCACTATGAAAAAATGTAATTAATTACAATTGTATAGTATAAATTACTATTATTGTTTAATATAAAGTCTATAAATAAACCGAAGTATTTTCTGAAACGTTCAGATTGTAATTATTATCAATACCTATATTTCCATATTTCCAAGAATTGTACAATTGTAATTTATAGTTAATTTCTGATATTTCGAACATATACAAAGACATGAAAGGTATTTTCTTACATACATTTCAAATTAATAAAAAAAAAAAAAAACATATAAACGTAAAATAAATTGCTTCCATTCGTTTACAATCGAAAAATATATATTTATATTTTCAAAATACATGATCATGAACAATATATTATACTAGAAAGTAAGCTAGAACTTTTGCTTAATACCATTTAAGTCGACGCTTTAATCTGGTCTTACAAATCTGTCACATCAGTTTTCGTCATAACTGTTTAATAAAATTGTTGGTTTCTTATAAATGATGGTACTTTTAAACGTTTAAGGAAAAAGTACTTGATGACTATAAAAATAAATTTCTCGTAATATAACGGCTGCAATGTTTTAATTCAAACCTTATCGTTAACGTTTCCTGAACTTTTGCTTCGTGTAACAACAACACAGCCCGCAAATCATCTGCCCGTTTTGATGCAAGCAATATAATATAGGTACGATACTTATAGTAACATGGCTCTAAAACTTAAAATTTTATACCAGCGGGCATCAAACTTATGCTATTTTATTTATCTGGTATTCTTTTTCATTCGCTTATTATATATATTTTTATATCCATTAATAAAATCTGTTAAAAAAAAAATTGTGACTTCAGATATTTAAACGTTATCATGCCCAAACTCCACTCACAATCTTCCCTTACAAAAAAAATAAATAAATAAAAGAATTGTCGTCTAAATTGCATATTTTAAGTACATAAAAAACCATTTAAGCAAACGGCAGTATTCAACATTGTACAATAACATTAAAAACCGGCTATAAGCCTAAAGTCACTATTTATTTAGGACCGCATTTGCATACTTGCAATTCCATAAATGACAATTTTTTCTTCTTAACACCGTTAAAATGGATTAATTATTTATGAATGAGTTCTACGCAGGGTCAAATTTGAATTAATGGACAGATAATACTTATACAACTTAGTGTTCGTAATATTAGCTTTTAAAATGCATAAAAATGATGATACGTTTCTCCCTCTTATATGCAGGTTAGGTAAATATATGGTTTCGATGAGTGATGACCAACATATCAAAATATATTCACTGTAGGTACACATATACGATGACAGAATCATCCTTTACTGATATTTGATTTTCTGCTTCTCCGCGATTTTAACCTCTGAATAATATATAATATAGGTATTATAACCTATCCTATTATCCACCGCAGTAGCTTATTCTACTTTACACCATGACATTGTATATTCTCGTGTGTTATGTTGATCTGTGTGCATAATACCAAAGAGTACAAGGACTAACGGCATAAATTAATACATACTATAATAGCATAATTGATTATAATTAATTATTATTTAAATATATTTTAGTATAAAAGAGAAAAAAAATCGATGACACTTATTTAATTTTTTTTAAATACATATAACTATTTACATTGGTATATTTCTATAAGACCACACGAGTTATAATTAATTACACATATAAGTCATATAAATGAAATTGAATCTAATTGATTTAATAGCTCGGTGGTGAACAATATTATTTTCGAATTTTAATAACGGAACAAAAACTATTATAATGTTATAATAAAAGATCAGTTAAAATTAGTTTTAACTGCAGTATTAAATATCATTATTATTTATTCATTATAATTTATGTCATTATATGTTATTTTTAAGTAATATTTTTTGTTCGATTACAAATGTTTAAACATAAACGTCGAACTACATGAGTTAATGCGTTTAATTTTATAGCAAATTCAATTTAACATCAAACGATCTTCTGATAGTACAATACCATACCGCACTTAATCTAACGATTTGTGGAATATAAAATAATATGTAACATATTTAATTTATTTAAAATGGAAATATTTAAAATTTAAGCATTACCCTTGACTGAAATGGTTTTGTATTAATTGCCTTAGGTATATAAGCGGAAAATATGTAAAATCTGATATTAAAGCTTTTCGGTTTCTTGATATACAGCATACAAATTACCTACCGGCTACACATAATTGAATTACACAGTATTACCATACCATGAGTTATTCTATTTTACAGACAGCCCCAAAGCAGAAGTCTAAAATTGTTTCTATATTCACTCTGATACCTCGGTACTACAAACGTCCTTTGGCTACAGACCCTCGCCCTACCACCGCGGGTTCGTTTCGATTTGTAATTGTAAGATTGCCGGGAAATCTTGCTATTTATATAATATTATTTGAACTGCTCTCGGGGCGTAAGTGCATTACAGTTACCAGTCACGTTCGTGTATAGCCGTTAGCGTTAGACCAGTTACACACGGAGTGTAAGTACATAATATAACAAGTGAAAAATTTAAACGGGATTATGTATATATATATAGCAGGTGACGAGCGGAGACAATTCGAAGACAACAGAAACGTGTTCGAAATATTCCAACGTTCTATGTGTCGTCCCGACTATTAAATGCACGAATCCTTTCAAACTCGTATTGTTTGCAGTCTATGTTTTATTTATACACGTCTGTTGCAGAAATATGCGTGAAAATCAACGGGCTTTGAGTTTTGGAAGCATATTTCTTATTTTGTTGAGTAAGTAGATTACGCTACATCAGCAAATAATCGATCAGTATAATAATATAATAAAATAACTCGTACATTTCGGCAACCACATACTCGACGACATGGCAGTAAGCTTTATAATGATCATTCCAGCCAGCTATTTTAGCCTATACACGGTCACGGGTATGTGATAGTTACGAGGCACGATGATTGAATCAAGACACAGAATACGATATAAATCGCAACTATAAGTCATATTTCGCTAACAGGCTCTATTATTACCTCGCGCATCCCTATATACATAGAAAGAATACGGCGATAATGATGATGATGATGATGATGACGATAATAATAATTCACACATTATATTATAATATATAGTATACATACCTGATCGCCGTGTGTAGAATATTATACGAATAAATGCGTGTGTATCGCGGACGTCAGATTATAATACCGAGCTACAGGTGTTGACCCGGGCGGACGGCGGTGGAAAAAAAAATGTTGATCGAAATCCAAAATCGGTGCACGCACACTCTATGTATAATATAATAAAATACACGCTCGGAACGTCCAGCTCGTGGTGTGGTCGGCTACACTACTGTTTCCCGGGGGTAGTGAACGCGGGTGGAAAGCGGACAGCCACCATCGCCGCCGCCGAACGCCGCCGCCGTCGCGCGCCGGCTAGTCGTTGGTGTGACGCCTCCTCCACTCGCTCGCCCCGCCGCCGACCAGCGCGAGAGGGTCTGTTTTGCGCGGGTAAATGGCTCGCTCGCACCTGCATCAGGTACCTACCTAACCTAACCTCGTCGGCCATGGGTGTACGGCGGACGACAATATAATAAGTATGACACTATGACGTATATTATTATATTATCGGCAGGCGCCTTACGTGCAACCAGCGTATTCGTTTTCGCGGTGCTTGAAAATAAAATTATTCGGTTTGCCGTCGTTTTCATGTCGTCATCACTACCCCCCCCCCTCCACGTTTATATAAACTTATAATTGCTCGTATTCACGAATAGGCGATACGAAATAACATATGTAAATATGTACTTATTATTGTGACTGCACGGTTTTCCCGACCCCTTAAATTGTATGTAAATACTGAAGTTTACAATTTGCGCTTGTGTGAATAGGTCAGTGGTGTACGTATAGATAAGTATAGACTGTTTTTATGAGTAAAATTTTTTTTATCCCAAAATCAATTCTATGATTTTACCTCCACAATAAAACATTAGTCTATTTATGTATCAATGACGGACCAATAGAAACGTTTTAAGGTTGTATAAAAAAATTACGTTTGTCTCGGGTAGGAAAACATTTGGACAGTAAGTTTTTACAATAACCAGAAAATATGGCTGTAGTTCCTAGAATAATAATATACCATTTTCCTCCATTATCAAAATAAGAAATTGTAAGAATATAAAATAATATTTTTTTGTACAAAAAAAAGAAATAAAAAATAAGATAATATGTATAATTTTTTTTTTTTTTTGGTAATTTATTTAATACAAATAAAATAACTACCAAATATCAAATAGGTTAATTAATAACTAACCAAATAACTAATATTAAGATATCATACTTCTGTATTCATATTTATTAAATCTACTTATGAATTATTATCAATTAACATTTGTATAATTATATGACATTTAAGTACAAATCAATAGCGATTTAAAGAAAACAAATATTAATTGGTATTATACACATGTATAAGTAACACAAAGATCTAAAAAATAAAATAACTTTAAAAAAAAAAAATTAAATATAATGGTTAGATTCTAAGTTAGAACCAAAGTTATATTTAAACTTTTGCAGGCTGTACAGAGTGTCTTGATTTAAGAATTGTAATCTCTGATGCCACTTTAGCTGTCATTGCCATTGCCGAGAATAATAACTATATTTATCATCTACGAATGTTTTAATATACATCATACAGCAAAAAAAATATAGTAAACCATTTTTGATTCAATCGATAAATATGAAAAAATGTCCACATAAAAATATAACATTATCGAATAGACTTATATATTTTTCTCATAGCTTAGGTACAACGAAAAAAATAAAATGTTTCGATCGGTGACCACTGAGTGTCATTTTACATAATATAACACCGATGATAATTTGTTCGACAATTCAATGTGCCCTAATCTAACTTTACCTTGTGAGACGGTCTTGGACAACAAGTCACAAACTATTAATACAATAATACAACTGAATTATTGCATTTTACATTTTAAACTTGTATACACTTGAAACAAAAGTGATCACAAAGTTTTTATGTCGTATATTTCTGAAGTATATTGCACAAAAGGTAAATGCATTGATTATATACTTATTAGTTACCTATTACTTATTATACATATTTATATTTTATAATATGCTATTATGTGTATTGTAATAAATAATATACCTACATTTATAGCAGAAATATACGAAAGTAGAAAATCGAGGTAATATTTTAACCCAGAAAATTAATATATTAGGTACGAATCATACAAATATTCAATACATGCGTTAGGTAAGCCATACATAGGTTCAAAGTATAAATTATATTATGTATATTATACCGATATATTATGTTTATAACTCAAACAACAATAATATCCCCAATGATCAACACACCTTCGGAATATATGTATAATATATATTACATGTCAATGTAATAATATAGTGTGAACTCAGCATGATCTTAGAATAATAATTTAATGTTTAAACTAATGGGGGAAAGTTTTTCAATTACCCGACACAGAACATAAATGCATACACGTTTTAGAACTGAACTTAGCGAAGTCTCTTGAAAACTTATTTAACCTGAAACTCCATCAATACATCGAAGCAACCTAAAACACTAAAAACATTATCGAATAGTGATTAATAATTATAATATAATATGACGAAATAAAGTTTGAAATTTGAACGGGTCGTTTTTTAGTGCGCTTGCCATCGTAGAGCTTTAACTCGGTCACAATTTATACGAAGCACTGAACTCTATATACATTCTCTGTATAGAGTTCAGTGATACGAGGTGGTTTGAGATAATGGCGTGAGTACATTGTGTAATGCATTTAAGTACACCGAAGAATAGTATCAAAATATATAATAATTATGAATTGTGGTTAGAAGTGAATGTATTTAAACAAAAGTGTATGGAGGTTTGTATTAATAAAACATTATTGGATTGTCCAGTCAAGTTATTATTATTAGTAGTTATTATTAGTTAAATTATTATATAACTACTGCAGGTGTAATCCAACAAAGCAATATCCGAGCACACGGCCATCAAATATATATACGATTCTGTAAACTCGTTCACATTTAAAACGTAAAATGTGATAGATATGTTTGTGATTTTTATCATTAATTTTAAAACAAAATATTATTTTTACTTGTAAAATATAACATAATATTGGTATTTGGTATTTGGTAGAGCAAACGACATTTTTAACGGCGTTTCTGGGTACACGATCAGGGGAAAACTGATAATAATCTTCTATTAATATTGTGATTTACGGTGCATGAGGTAGCAACAGTTAAGAATACCAAAACCCCATTTAGAAAAGCATATAATAATAAATTTAAAATAAAGAAGACAGTTTACAACGACGTCCACAAAAACAATTCAGAAGATGTGGAAACGTTCGGTTTGCTTTAAAGTTTCGTCTTAATGTAATTGGTGGATTAAAGCTGATTATTATCATTATTATTATTATTGTTATTATTATTTATCTTATTCTTTTCGTGCAAACTGAACGTGCAGAATCTCGCTTAAGGGGGTTCTAAGCGATTAGATTTTTCATATATTTAGACCAATAAACTGACGAAAAAAAAACATACTTCTAGTGGCCCAAGTTTAATTTTGAAAAAAATGTTTAACTCGTTAGCCTCTTTTCTATGATATGTAGCAACATCTTTTGGATTTTTTTGCCTTTTCGGCACTTTTAAGTGCATGTTAATTTTGAGAAATTAAGCAAAGTAATTTTGAACCGTACTACAAAAACTATACAACATTTCCTACATCTATTCCTACATCTATTTCCTACAAATCATAGAAAAGAGGCTAACGAGCTCAAATAATTTTTTAAAATTGAAATGTGACTACTAGAAGTATGTACATTTTTTGCCAGCTTATTAGCATTATTCATTGTCGCGTGTGTTCAAAAAAAATATTTTCGAGCATGCTTTTGATGACATGTGCATTTGCGTAAATAACGCTAATTAACATAGTCGTCCCGTCCGCATATTATAAGCATACCATACATTGCTAGAGACCCGTAGCCAAATCGCGAGCTCCGATTGGTTGTATTTAACTGGTGATAACAATTCAAATTTGGAGCACTGATAACTGATAAGTGATAATTGATTATTATGCTTATTTTGATATTCTAGTCTTGAAGTATATTATCTGTTTTAAATTTGTTTTTTTCAGTCTAAACATTAAATGTGGATGCAATTAATACTGTTAATTAAGTTTATATATTTTAAGATTTTGTATAATATTAATATTAGCACTACTTAATATGGTTTTTATTTAACTATTGTTGAAGTGGTTTAACTATATCTTACCTTTGAGATTACATCCCTGTAAATTATTATGCTAGTAATTGTATCACTAATATATACCAATATATAATAACGTATTTATTGGGGATTCAAGTTAATGTAATCTTATGTTTTTAAATATATCTCAACACAGTTATTAACTTCTCATAAAATAATGCTAGCTATACTTGTTAGTCGACCATTCGATATTTATTTACATACCAAGATAATTTCTATTAAAATAACCAAGACTCCATTACTAATATATAAAAATACTGTAAGTAAACAAAATTGAAAACATATTTAAAATATTAAAAATACATCCATAAAGTAGTTTGAAATTATCTTGAAATACAAAAATTAATAAAATATAAGTTTCCTAGTCATAGTATCAGTTGGAAATCACTCAAGTGTAGTAAATAATAATTATAATTTAAAAATTGAGGTTAGTTAAAAATATCAATTATAAATACCTACAAATAATAATAATAAAATGATGCTGGGAAAATCATTTTTTCAAAATTTAAATTCAACAGATCGTTAAAAATTTTAAAAATTTTAAATCTGTATGAAAAAAAACAATTATTACTTATCAGTGCTCCAAATTTGAATTGTTATCACCAGTTAAATACAACCAATCAGAGCTCGCGATTTGGCTATGGGTCTCTAGCAATGTAGGGTATGCTTATTGCGTCCCGTCCGCCCGCATTCACACTAATAATCATTTACGACTAACACATAAAAACTTCCTATTCTGATTCAAAAATACACGAAACGTTTATGCTATAAAACGAGCATCGCGTAGCTAGTGCATCGAAATCCCAGCCTTAGTATTAATTATAATAATATAAATGAGTATTAATAACATAATACCATTAGTAAAATATACAATATTAATTAATATTTACAATGTTATACTTGTATATTTAATCAATGGTAATATGAATAAGCACTAAATTATGTGCGACAAAAATCATTATTATAAAATATAATGGTACACATTCGCCTATAACATTCAATCGGTTATAAGACTTACTTTGAACTGTTCCCAATGTAATTCTTATAAGCGATGTCTACTGTACTTGAACTTTGAAGATATGTTCGAATCAGAATTTGAGTAAATGCATCACTATAAGATGAAAAGAGATGAGCATGTTTGGTGAATCTCCATTTATAAATAATGTGTAATATTAAAATATATTATATATAGGTACTAAAAAGTAAAAATGTATGGTTGAGTGTTTTTATTTGACTATGTTATCAACTATTATGTTTCAATAAATTATATATCTTATCTATACTAATAGTATAATAATAATATCATATATTTATAAATATGATATGATATAATTTCTAAACCTCTCTAACTCGTGGTACGCATCGTATAATATAAAATACCTAGATCATAATATCATAATATGATCGACGAGGAAATGCTTGATTGTCTGAACTGGCTTCGAAGACGATTCATCACAATATAACATTAAAATATATATAATATTGTCAATATTTTTTTTTTTTTTTTAATTATATTTTTAAACTAATTTTACATAATATTTACAATTTAATAATAAATATTTATAAAATAAAATCACGCAATCTCAATTTGTATTGTTTATAGCATAGATATAACCACCCGGCTTCCTAAAAAATGTCTAGTTATGGCTATGTTAGTGCTATACTATATGGGTATTATTCCTATAATAATATACGCCACTGATGTAGGTACCTATATCAATTGAGTGCAAGTGTGTACACTGTACAATATCAAAATCACATTAATTTTTATAAGTCAATAAATTGCTATTATATTCTTATTGCATAATATATATTATTATATCAATCCCAATTTTTCCAAAAAAAAAAAGTGTAATGACATAAATAAATGAATTTAATAAATGTTGATTATTTTATTTTTGTATGATAATATTGTATTTCTTATTTGGTTCGTATATAATATTAAGACACAACTAGCCTGGTAACGATTTAAAAATAAACAATCAAAATATATAATATTTAAATTAAATTAAATGTACACATATTTAAAGTCTGTTAAGTAATAAATAATGATAAATTATGTTTCACGACAAAACCGTGATCAGTTTTACTGTGATTCTTTCGACTGTGGTCTTAGCGGGATGGTACCTGCGAAGGAGGCGCAAAATCAGACAAAACAAATTGTCTCTCAATGAAAAAACAAATAATAAAAGTGTAAGTGATTGTATATTATATTTAATAAAATTAATTATGTTCTGATGATACTAATTATAATAACAATAATACAGTATCAATAAAATAAGTGAGTATTTTAATGTATAGGTCGACAGATTTGATGATGAAGTGACCAAAAAAAACTTATCAATCATTCTAAAGGGCAATCGGTTTATGTTATTTTTTGTCCTCGGATTTATTCTCTTTGGATACTTCCTCAGGATGTTACCAATCGGATTCACTTCTCATCTAATAATCTTTTCATTACTGGCGTACACCTTTCATATAATAATGTCGAGATGTTATGCGGTTAATATAATATGGTGTCATGGGATCATTTCTATAAACGGTAATGTTTTGTGAGCTTATTAAAACATTTGTATGCTAATAATATTTATTGAATTTTCAAACGTTCAAACGAACTTCTTGATTATAGCAATATGACATAAAAAAAAAAAAGAAGATTTTTATTAAAATATATACTTAGGTGCCTATTACAATATTACAAATATAAAATTATCTGTTATAGCTGACATTGATATAAAACTATTTCCAAAATTAAGAATTTTGAGAATATTTCACCTCAGTGGTGAAACGACGCGATAATAAATGAATAGTCCGAAGAATTCAACGATCAAATTCAATACGAATAAGGTAAATTAAGTATACAGGGTGATCCAATTAACGTATGACACTAATTATTTCAAAAAGTATTTACGCTTTTGATAATATTTGTATTACATGATATCAAGTCGTTACAAAACAACATTTTTCAAAAAAAAAAAATTTTTTTTTTAATTATTAACTTAGAAACTACTTGTTCAAAATTTGATACATTAAATATTTATTTATTACCTAAATATTAATTAATTAACATTTATTAATAATTTAATATTTATTAACTCAGAAACTACCTACTCGTCCAAAATTCGATTTAATGTATCAAAATACTCAGAAAAATATTCTGCTTTGGGTTATACAATTAAAACTATATTTTTTAATTCAAAAAAGTAAAAAACCTAAAAAATTAAAAGGTTAAAAATATTTTTTTGAAAAATGTTGTTTTGTAACGACTTGATACCGTGTAATAAAAATATTATCAAAAACGTAAATACTTTTTGAAGCAATAAGAGTCTTACGTTAAATGGATCATCCTGTATACTTAATTGACCTTATTCGTATTAATTTGATCGTACGTATTATGATTGAGAATTGAGATTTGGCAGCAGAAAATTTTAATCACAAAAAATAATCACAAAATTATGGCAAAATGTTTTAATCATTTTACTCACTAAATTAATCTGTATTTAATTATATTCATTTGATTTTATAAAGTCTATTTATGTATTTTTTAAGTAAGATGCACAAATTGTTTTTAGTAGATTTATTTAAATTTTAAAAAAAATATTCTAAGACTAAAAATTGTTACTGATTTTAACTATTTCAATATTTTAAGACACTGTTTAAATTTTAAAGATAAATAAACTAATATTGTTCTTTATTTTATTAATTTTAGATTTTAAATAAAGCGATTATATATTGATTTTAAAATTATGTGTTTTTTTTTTAAATTTTTATTTTTGTGTCTGTCGTCATCTTCCGGAGCAATAGAAATGCTTAGATTTTTAACTTCAATATCTTTTCTAGTAAGTTCTTCTGGTAAGTCTTCTAGTGGTCCAATTTTAATTTTGAAAAAAATGTTTAGCTCGTTAGCCTCTTATCGGTGATATGTAGGGAAATCTTTTGAATTTTTTTTATATTTATACCAATCACCAACATATTTTTATTATCTAATTATTATAGTGCTGTATTGTATACCTATTACCTGCAGTGATATAAGACAGACTATATTTTATTCTTTGTATACACCTATATAATATGTACGATTTTTATATTATATTATTTTTTCTCGGAGCAGAATATTTTTCGGAAAAGGTTGATACTTGATACGAGTATGAAGTTATAATCATTGTTCATAATATTATAATAACGAATTTAAAATTTAGATATAATATTATAGTTAAAAACAAAAAGCATGTTTTATTCGTCTACAAAAATACTCTCAATTATTGTGATTGACATTTAAAAAAGTATAAAATCATTACGAGTCTATCCTAAATAATGATTTCATAACAATAAGTGTGATTGGCTGTTTATATTATAATATACATATCCATAAAATATATAATCCAGTCATCGCTAAAGGGTCTTTATTGTATTATAATACAGATTTCAATAATGCTAAGGATCTCTCCTCAGTTCCCCAGTCAGTGCAATATTATGGCCGGGGACGAAAGCGTACGACTACTTTAATTATTATGGTACTCTGAAAATACAATATCCTAACCATAACGTGAATTATTTCCAACAGTCAAGTTTCTACACCCCACCGAACAGTTTATACTGAATATTAGAGAAAATAAAAACTTGAGCGTACTGTAATACCAATACAAGGATATTAATCTTTTTTAATTGATAATAATATTCTCTTGAATATTTTTCCGATTACGTTTTTAATTTATTATATAGAAGTTAGGTGTATTAAAATGCGCAGTACGATAAATTGGACATTTAATCGATGGTATAATTTTCAGTTTTACTAATTAGTATTAACAACATTTTTTTTTCGGAGAAAATGTATCTCTAATTAAAAATTCACTGGTTATTTACATAATTTATCCGTGACCAAGATAGTTAGAGTACCTATCTACTTTTTAGTTACATATTATACTTGCATTTCATTAAATTGCTTTTGAAAACCACTTTTGATGCCGAATTTCATTGCATGTCGTCGACCCTACTTACATGGCTGTGTACGAGTTGATTTCCAGATCATTATATATTTTATTCAATATTTAGTAAAATAATCAGCCTATTCGCATAATCCAAGAAACACCACGAGGGGGTTAGCTGACAAGTTTATCAAAAATGTTGTTCTTTTTAGTTTTTTCATATTTTGAAAATCATTCAATTTTTATTTATTAATTATTTATTGTATTATATTATATTTATTATTTATTAAAACAATTATTAGTAAAAAAATTAAGTAAGTAAAAAATTGTTATTAAAAACATTTTGTCATTATAGATACAAAAATATAAAAAAATATAGTAAAATTTGGTAAAAATTTGCAACACATAGTTTTTATAAATTGGTATCTGGTAATGAGATTATCAGTATACCGCGGTGACATCACTTCTCTTAAAAAAAATTTGTTTTTCTTGGTGTTTTTTAGATTTCTTAGTTCCATTACTCCAACATTTTAAATACGTTTCCGATTGTACTTCTAACAGCTCATCTATAAATACATAAATATTTGGATGCCCACTATAAAAACAACTGTTGAGTTTAGAATGAAAACTCTCACAGCTATTCGTAGTTATATTTAAAGAAGTGGAGAATTGAGCCCATATACTTGGTAGAAAACTTGCTTCTAGGGAAATATAATTATCAGATACGTAGTCCATAAACTCTTCAATTCTTTCGTCACCTATTGGTCGAATTTCCATCAACTCGTCTGTAAAGCAATCGATAACTTCTATTGGGCTTAAAAACCTAACCTAGCCATTGTTGTTTGACATTCTGTTTAAAATATGCCATTCATATGACAATATGACATACGTACATTATTGTATATTATTCATCACACAAAATATACTCATCAAAAACAGTCTATGCCACGGCAACAACGATATTATGTAATATTAATATAGTTAGGTGATTGAACATTTGAACAAACACCCTGTCTTTGTATCAGTATTCTGCCTGGCTCCTTTAATTTAAACTCTATATAGAAACTTATTTGTAATACCTATTTAGGTACACATTATACCGATAATCGTTCTGCCATATTAATTAATACATAATACGATACATTTGTAACGGCGCGTAGTGTAGGCAATTTAGGGTCACTTTGTTTTTGTATATAATATTGCATTAAATATTTCCGTTTATAATTTTACTTTTATTTTTGTATTCGTTATAGAAAATAATATTATACAATGATTAGAATTCTGTCATATATATGAGGTCAGTTTCAAGTTCAGTTAACAAAACATATAACCAAATAATGGTGAATATATTATACGATTTAGAAAATGTTGTCAAAAATATATTCAGATAATGATAAATATGTTCTTATCTAGAAAATATGAGGTATATTTATATATTTTTTTTAATTTATAGAAAAACAAATTAAATGTCTTGTTAGTTTAAGTCAATTTATTATTTTCGTATTTAGATGTAAATAAATCTATTTTAAAACCCAACAAGCATTGCCAAAAAAATAAAAAATGTCTGTAACATCAATTTTGGTTAAAACAATAATATTTAACTCTAAATGTACAAAAAAATTGATCCCTCCTAAAATTCGAAACAAAATCATATACTATACACAATATACGAAAACGTTTAAACATTTATAAATGTATTTAACTTGATTTAACCATTTAATGTGGCTAAAATGTATTTAACAAAAGAATATTTCCCCACAATACAAAAGAACTTAAAACTTATACAGAATTTATTGATGTTCCTAAAATTTCTTTCAACTGAATAACATAACAAACAAAATAAAAATATTAGAATTCAATTTAAAAAAAAAAAAAAAATTATTAGGAATAGTTGTGAGTTATTACATTAATGCTGTAATAACATTTAACAAGAATTCCATGCAGTTAATTAATTATTTATTTAGTTGGAAAAATAATAGATTTATAAATAATACTATATATAATAATACTTTAAAGTTGATTGGGTAAAATAATCGAGCATATGTCATGTATTAGTATGTTCATTGTTCACTTAAGAAATGCAAACTGGCTTTAAATGGTTAATTTCTAATATAAATAGCTTAACTCGTATGCAGCCAACTAATATTGTTTATAGTACTTTAAACTGCGTATTATCTCACGAAATATACTCTCCGGCACAATACTACGTGTTATACAGATACGATGTTGCGACGAAGTCCTACGTACTATTAATTTGACCTCTGTATAAATTCGCATTATATCCAATTACACTTTAATCAGTTAAGACTCGGCACATCCTTATAATTATACGCATAAACCTCGCTTTGATAATCTACATTAAATATATAATTGAAGTTTATGAGTTTAATTTTATGATATTCTATAGTAGGTACTAGTAACTAGCCACTATAGGAATACTGTTTTGTACAATGATATTTTAAAACGCCATTAATAACTAATAAGTATTAACACTTGTATAAAAGCACATCAAACGATTAAATTACTTCCTATAATTTTGACATTCAATTAACATAGCTCAAACAGGACTCACACATGTCTATGCTAATAATTATTATTATTGTTTTTCGAATTATAGTCATTAACCGCAATAACCGTGGTTATTTTTACATTTGTCAATAATAAGTGCATCGTAAAAATTGGGACTCTGTGTAATATTTATAGTATTTATAATGAATTTTTTAATGGTATCTTATTCACTGTTTGGTGGTATAAAACACCTAAATCAAATATTTTATTCCATGCATCTAACATAATTTACGATAACCGACCAATAATCTAATTACAATTAAAATCTCAAATACTACCTAAATAATATATATACCTAATAATCATCAAAAATTTTATCCAAATGGGAAAATTCCTAATCTACAGGACATGTTATTTAAACACCAGTGTAAAAATGTACAAGTACCTTACACTTGTATCTACATTAATTTATTTTAATGATGGATTGTAAATATTACGGAATTTAACGAGTCTCTACGGCAAGCCCCAGGGTGACAATCCGTTTAAAACAGAATATCCCGTTTTTGAACATCATGTTCTCTTGTCTCGACCAACATCGAACGGAAAGTATTTTGTCCCATTTAATCCCATTATTTCCATATTAAAATATATGCGTAAGAGATATTTTTACAGATTTTGTTCAACGAGCGTCGAGTGCTAACCAAAAATTGTTAGCAATCAGTATGAGAAATGTCATATTGGCAAATTTTACAGTGTAATTATGAACCTACATGACCATAACCTTTTCCAGTCACTCACGTTATCAAACAAGCAAACTTTATCTCTAAAATATCTTTAAAAATTACTTAACTATTCTTGGAGATATTTGAGTTAAACCATATAACTGTTTGTTCTGGTTTTTATTATTAACACGACCACCTACTAAATATACCATATTAAATATGTTATTTTATTACATGATGTATTTAAATTTTAAGGGGTTTGAAAGTGCGACTTTTCTAAAGGTATTCAATAGGCAATTGTCATATAACGAATGTGGTCGAGTACTGCCATTGCATTGGCATTCAATACATTAAATAATTTTTCCTCTTACGAGAAACTAATTTAAGCAAACTTTGACCTTAAAGCTTGACAAAATTATACCTACTCAGAATAATTGGATTTTCATTCTGTAAAAATATTTGAACTCATCGGCTTTTTTCTACAATATTTTGAAATACAATTTTCATACAATTGTACTATTATCTTTAAAGAAAACGCTGAATTTAATAATCAACATTTCAGAAATATAATAAGAATTTAACACAGTTTTAAGTATCAAAAATCTATTACCCCCTCATTCCACAATATCCTAAAAAGAGGCTGATAAACTGTCGTATCACTTGAAGAAATATTACTACAAATTAACTAGCACGCTTCGATTTTATCAGAGATTATTTTATAACACACTAAACCTTAAACCTTAAACTATTTCTCCATCTACCTATTTAATGTTCTGGACTCCATGTTAACCATCTTTATTGACTTAATATGAGGTGCGATGGAGTCGTGTTATAGGTACTTATTACGTTTTACGTTTGTACTTTTAAACCTCAACGACTCAAATTAACCATCACAATTATTCACCATCAAGGCAAAAACAGTAAAAACTAAAAAAGAGTTAGAACAAAATATGATGAACAACACTTTACACTTTATCGGCATCTCATAAAATAAAATAATAATTTTGTAGTCTCAGCACATTTATTTCATTGGCCTTAGACCTAAATAAATAAATAAATAAATTGAATAAATAAATTTTCTATAAAAAAAAAAAAGGTTATACATTACTATTGATAGGTAAGTATTTATAATAAAATATATTACTAATGTTTTATAAATACTTTGTTTTTATAAATAACTGTCTGTAGTATAAGAAAAAAATTTAAAATTTTTACAGAATTGAAATATTATTATTTAAAGTAGGTGCGTAATTTCATCAAACTTTTAAGTTTTAGGTCTAAACCATTAAATAAATAAGCTGCTTAAAGGTACCAAATAAATATTTAAAAAAAATAATCTATAGATATTGTTGTGAAGTTATTTCTAGTTTGATAATTCGCGACGGCGTGGCGGAATCGCGGGGAATACTATAGAAGTGACGTTGCGTGTATATAAATATCGGAGTATTTAAAAACTTTTTGTTGACTTTTAACTAAGTGTCACAGGTTGATGGTTTATTTAAATTTTTCAGAGAGATAAGCGATGAGTTGCTTGTATAACTGTATGTATTTCACGGGATTAAAAGTTATCTTTATGAACTTCCACACATTAAGTGGCGCATTTAAGAAGTGCAACCCGAGGCTTAGTTGCTATTAGAGCACTCTTGCGGCTTATACGATTTACTGCAAGTTGCACCACAATAATTGCAGTAGGAATTTATAAGATCAGATGTGAATGTATTATATCTGGCAGAAGGCAATTACGGAGAACAGATTATCGCGGTTTTCAACTTTCTTTTTATGTGAAATTATAAAAAAGTTTTACAATCATCCTAAAACTTTTTTGTTACTTACTTCAATTCCAAGTCGCTCAAGGTGTAAATTTGTCGAATATTGTGAAAAGTTAGATACACACCGTCCATAAATATATTATCATAATATAATATTATGTAACTATATGTGTAGTTGAAAAATTTGAGCTATTCCGAAATAACTTATTCTCCTTTTATGATTTCAATGCATACACTATCGCAATGTGACTTGAAAAACTCGTGCGTGATGTGTTGGGAAAATCGACAGGTACTTGAATTGTTTAACTTTTACCATAAATACGTCACTAAAGTTTCTAAGAACAACGACACTAATACAAGATAATATAATATCATTTTATGCACCACCACCATAAGCGTGCACACGGGCAGAAGGTTCATATATGCTGCATCTGCGACATGTTTTGTGCCGATTGATCGGCCTGTGGGCCACGGGGGTGCAAATTACAGTCGCTTAGTCTCGGGTGACGGCCGACCGGCCCCGGCGATTCATTGTTTAATATAAGTAGGTAAAATGGATCTGAATCAATTTTTCCATTAAATAAATAATATTTGATACTTAAATATTATTTATTTAATGTATATTTATTTATCTAGTTTACAAAAAAACAGGACCTGCTACCTAAACAAAATTACAATATACATCATTATAGCCAGTAAAGCCATCGTATAATAACAATAACACAGCCTATACATGTGTATCTTAAGATTTATTAATAATCTTGGTTGTTCGAAATTGGTTTGGCCGACTGTAAAAAAATAGGCCGCTATTATAGTATAATATAATATTGCTCTATATCACTGGTTCCCAAACTGGGGGGCGTGTACACATTGCTGGGGAGGCGCAAGCAGTTATTACGAAATACAATTTTTATTGATTAAATTTTTTTTATTTTAAAACGTAGAGAAATAAAATTAGTAGACTGATTCTCTTTATCCGTTCTCGGGTATCAATAATGGATAACCGATAATGACTATAAGTGTTTGGCCGCATCGTGCAACTTAATAGTTTTATGCCACGTTATCTGTAAATTAATCGGTACGATAAAAGGATGTTAGGGAAAAAAGCTATTAGATTACTATTATATATATTTATATTTTATAATTATTATCATCAATAAAAAAGTAGTCATTCCGAATAATTTAAAGTTTATTTTTAAAGAACACAAAAAAATATGATCAATTTTTTTTCAATTTAAAAAAGAGGGGAGCGCGAGATTTTTGAAAATATATAAAGGGGGCGTAGAATAGAAGAGCTTGGGAACCACTGCTCTATATGCTGCATCTACAATTAAAGTCTGCGTACACCTATGGCTACCACTGAATGCAATCGCATGACACATGTGTATCTAACTAGTAACTACCTATTTAGTAATTTGATGAAGGTAATACGTCATATAGTCAAAGTTAACATACTTTGTGTGTTGAATGTATAATAAATAAATGTATAATAGTGAGATAAAAAAATGTACGAGAAGTTCAAGACAATGAAAAATTCTGAATAACTTATTTCATATTAATATGTGCTATATGTTTATGTCAGTTTTAAATTCTCATTTGTTCTTCGTCTTACATTTTTAACATTTTAAACAATACTTTTCAAAAGGAAATATGTAAAAAAAATTGAATATTTTAATGTTAAAAGTTTTTTGTAATATGTATAAGAATGTGAAAAAAAAATGTCTAACATAAATAAAACACATAAGTATTTTAATATTTAAGTAGGTATATAGAACATTAGTTAGTATAATAAAATAAAAAATAATAAAATAAAAAATCTTATATTAAAATATTGTTAAACTCGAGCATGTTTTTTTAAAACTTACTAAGTACGTGGGTAGTTATATTATTAAAGCTGGATTTCTAAATAGTTATAAGTTAGTATGTAATGTGTACAAATAAAGAATACCTACTTATCTATAGATACTCAAAAAATATAATACCTTATGCTTCAATGTAGTCCTGCTGGACGCTGCAGGTGAGAAAGAAACTGTTAAGCATTATAAATAAACCTACGTATAACTAAGAATTTTCATAAATATTTGAATTAGTAGGTACCTCTAATAGGAATGAATAGCCAAAAATGATCGAGATTTATAATGTCTTCTGAATAATATTAAACGATTTTTAAATATAAAAACAATCATGATATATTGGAATTTTACATCATTTTATATTACATAATATACCTATAAGACTATAATTTATTTCATTATTGAGGCTTAGTACCTACTCCGCTAATATACGTCATATAATTTTTGCAGCCTGGAAATAATACCTATTACTATTACTTATCTAATAATACCTATATATTAGTTTTACATCATTTAACACTTTTCGTCTGTATTTTTTAACTGTGCCAATATTGAATTTTCAAAGACCGTCCAAAATAATTGAAAATGAATTGCTGACCCGGCAATGCTTTTCAATTGCTAGTTGTATTTTAATTTCAAATTCTTTCCGTTGCTCGTCTGTTTCTGAAGCTTGTATTATGACTTTTTCTGCCGTGCTTGAAGTATTGATTGACTAATCCCGGAAAAAAAACTACACTACTCAATATTTTTCCTCTACAGGAAAGTCTATGAATCATAGGGGAGTAACAAGGAACTAAAAAACATTTTCCTTGTAGCGTGATACGTTTTTTTATTATGAAATTAGATGATAGGTTAAATTTGTCTATGAACTATTTTTTAAATACAGCAATAACAAATAATTAAAAAAATAAAGTGAAATTAAAAATTAAAAATATAATTTTTATTTAACTCAATTATCGTTATATTATTATGTAACCAATGGCAAACCATTTATAAACAAAACGTTACCCGAAATCGGTTACGGTCTGAAATAAAAATTTGTATCCAGCCCAAAAATATATTTATGTTAAAATTTAAAGCATTGATATGTTAGATTTAGTTGATGTAATTAAAAACACCCATGAATATTACTTGAATAACATTTATACGTATTTATTTTATCAATACCCGTTAGTCCCGGCTTCGCACGCATGTGTAATTTAAAATTATATATACTATCTTGTACGTACTGAATTATTATGTTACTCAGGGATAGTGTAGCTTTCTATCGGTGAAAGAATTATTTTAATCCGTTCAGTATAGTTACAGAGATCCCGTACATACAGACAAATGTACCACGTACGTAATTTACCTCTTTATAATATTAGTATAGATATAAAGATTTATACGAAACGTCAATACTGCCCTAATATACCAAGAAGTGCAGTAACTCCAACAATTTTAAATGTTAGTTTATATAATACTATTATTAATTGAACAATTCCGCGATTTTTATACTAATGTCAAATGTAGTAAAAACTACTACCTATAAGGATGTAGACCACTTGAAAGTATATAGGTATGTAGTAAATCCAAAGATATTCAGTAAAATAATAAGCAAAAATGCAGTAAGGATATATATTATATACTAAGACGAAAAACAACAAGTCTATGGATTTACTACATTATTTCTTGGGAATCGGATTCCTAAAAGCTTTACTTTCTCTTATTGTATATTGACTTAGTAATATTCTATGTCCAAACGGCTTTATTCTGTGCCCTGACTCCGTGATTGACGATAGGATGTACATCACCTTTTGAAATAACATAGTTTTAAGAAACAATATATTTGGGTTTAGATGATTCTATAACATAGTTTATACTGTCTTCATAATGTAAAATTTTAAGATTGATAAATCTAACAATAATAATAAACACAAATAATATTATTTTATTAGGTATTATAATATTTTAATTTAAGTTTCTTGTATTTGAGTAATTTTTATTAATTTTATAAATATTATTAATAGGTTCTTTTTATTGAAAAAAGATTATTAACCTAATCTGCAGCTTTAAATTTTAGTTTGACTCAATTTTTCTGTCGAAGGCTGCTGCAGATTGCAATTTGGAGATAATATATAAAATAAGAATCATAGGAGTAGATTTATTTACTGCATTTTGTAAATTTATGTTAAAATACAAAAAAAATTATTAACCAACAATTTGAATGTCATGAAAAAATGATTAATAAAAAAACAGTATATGGTTATATATAAGTATATTGTAAATAAGTAATAACTTCTCAGTCAAAAATTAAAAAAAAACCTTTAAACACGATTTTCCAACATTTCACTTTTTGGAGTTTTTGCTCTGGTAGCAGGGCAGAATATACGTGTCTGAAGGTTTAGGCATATAAATAGTATAATATAACAACGTTTGTTTATATGTCTTTGGGTTTAGGAAACTTTTGCAAGTTTACGCAGCTTTGGGCATCACCGGCGCCATCTTTCGAAATAATACAAACATTAGTACGAACGAAGACGACGAGACATCCGTCCGGTGGAGGTCGTTTGCCACGGATAGTTTTCGGCGTGTTGTCGTCGCCGGACAAATGTCGTGGGGCAACACAACTTGCGCACACGACAATGAACATGACGGTACGATCCGCACGGCGCGCGGCGGCGGCGGCGGCGGCCATGATGAGTTCCGTTCCCCTTATCGTCTTCAACTCGGCGCCGCGCTATCGTCACGATAGTCGAGCTTCTGGGTTCACTCGCCCAAATAAAAAAAACAAACAAACTGGAAACACAATCCGAGAACCGTTGAAAAAATATAAATGGGTTGAGGTGTACGTTCGGCCGGCGGTGGTTGGGGAGGGAGTTGTTGGCAAAGGGCGACGTCGAATCACGATTATTTCGCGATTATCGCAAAAACAATCGATCGTTGTCGCACACTGACGAAAAAAAACTATCGCCGCCGCCGCCACAGCAGCAGCAGCAGCAGCTGTTCGGGGGGCCCGTTGTCGAGTGACCGTGCGCGCCGTCGTGTCCGTGCACCGTGTGGCGCGCAGTGTGTTTCGATTTTGCCAGTCGCTGAGTTGTCGTCGTCGTCGTCCGTGCCGCCCGAACGTCTCGGGAGAAGTGATAATAATAATTATTAATGATAATAATAATTTTACACGTCCTCCGCCGTGCGAATCCGTGACGCCGACGAGTAGTTGTAGTTGTGCGCGCATCGTCTGGTGACCGCCGCGGCCATCGATCGGTCGGCAACAGAGACGTCGCATCGCTTGATGGTGAGTTTTTTTACTTGATTGTCAATTTATTATTCTAATGCGCGTACATCGACGGACGAGATGCCCCGTGTATCATTAGCAATATTGTGTATTTCGTCTCGTTTGTTTGTCGTCGCGCCTCGTGGTCGATTCAGATGTGTCGTCAACATCCCCGCTGATCGTCGTTCTGTGGGACTTGTATTCATGTAGTACGGGGAGAAAAGACGATGTTATATTTTATTTTCATTTCGATTTCAAAACCACTCGAATTAAATGTCGGAGAGACCGAGATCAAGACGTGTAGGTACAGTTTACGATCCCGCTGATCATCAGCCAGACCTCCGTGGGGTAGGCTGGCTGGTAGGGTACATAATATTATTATTCTGTCTCGCTTTAGGACATTTTTGTTTCACTCGAACACCCAACGACGGCTAGATAGCTATTTTATTACTGCTTTAACGTTTTCAATGATTTGATACATAGTTTCCTACTCAATTATGTTCTGAATGTTTATTAAGTATTTCACTAAACGCTCATAAGTAGCAAATAGAAAAATTACATAAGTACAAGGGGATACTCTAATGTAAATCTATTCAAGTCCAATACCTTCCAGATCTGTAGACTGACCAAAATCTAATAAATAATTTTAAATATTATAAAAACAAATTTAATACAAAAACACACCTATTCCGAGTCAACAGTCTCAGTACACTTGCCGTGTGTTTAAGAATAAGTACACTAGTACAGCTATTTTAATACACCCATGATGAGTATAGTACATTACTACTTACTTCATATTCGGGCTTTTTTCTTAGTATTATTAAGATCTTAGTTAGTATCTTGGTGCTAATAATCTGGTAAATATTAATAAGCATACATACCTTTAAATTATTTATTATTTTTAGTTTTTGATCAATTTTTGATATCTTCACAAAGGATTAGATTATATTTTTATCTTATACATCTTATTAATTATTAGTTAGCCAAACGTTTACACAATTGGGTAGGTTAACACAATTTATTATATTAGTTACTTTCAGTGAATCCCATGTTTATTTCAGAATTTATATTTTCATCAAAATGAAGTACACAAACATAGCACTCTAATGTACCTACCTACAATCAATATCAATATCATATCTGGATTAGAATAGCACAAATCATAATATCATTTCAACATTCATTTTTAACATCTATTGGTGATTTTACTATTTTCTTTAATTGATAATTGAGTACCTAGTGTATCACACTTTTAAAAGCCGTGTACAATGATCGCACTAGTTAACATCACACACTTAAACCTTATTTGAAGGCAGTTTGTTTGCGAACTCCAGCAAATTTTACCAATCTAAAAACTCTTGGTTTATTATCTGACCAAACTGGATCAAAATATTTACTTCATGTACCTATAATAGAAACACATACAGTCACAGACTGTTCATTGTCTAACCTATTCCAATGATAATTCATTAAATACGTGTTGTATGTACTAGGTTAAACATTTTTTTCCAGTTTGATTCCGATTATTAAATAGTTTAATCTTAATCCCATACTCAATATCAGTGTAATGTCTCATTAAAAAGATAAAATGGTAAATATTACAAAATTGTATTTTTCTGAATTAAAACAGCAAATAGGTATTTTCTAGTTAACTCTGCAATCGACATAAACGTATTATCAAAATAAGTTGCTATGACTGCGTGAATACAGAATTGCTTAAAATGGTAAGATTGTTCCTAGCAATGTATTATTTTCTGTGTAAGAATTTAACTTTCATAGGTACATAAAAGTACAGCTTAATTAAATTATTTAGCATAAGCTATTATTTGGCTTTGTATTTCATTTAAACAATAAATAGGTATCTTGTAAGACAAAAAAAAAATATTGGGTATACCTACCTAATTAAATTAAAAGATCACTAAAAAACTCAAAAATAAACTAAATGAGATATAGTTTTAATTGTGATATCAAAAATAAATAATTGATTATTTTTATGGTATTTCATATTTGTTTTGTTTTGTTATATAAACACAATTTTATCATAAATTCATAACTACATGTTTATTAAATTAAATTAGGTAGGTATATTATATTATATTTTAATATATTTTATTGATAAGTAAGTAGCTAATGTATTCAATAATAAATAAATTGAAAATATTTCATACCTAGGTGTATATTTCAAATATTACCTATATTATTAATGATGATGCCTCCAAGTTCATACTTGAGCTCATACTTAACATTCTAAAATTAAAATATGAGTAGTAAACTATTGTAGGTATTTAAACGAAATTGTAAAATTAATTACTTATTCAAGGAATTCTTTCTTATATTTTATAATTGGTATTGACTGGTTATTATATAACAACAGCCCTGTGGGTTTATGCATTAATCTGAATGACCTAATTTACAGAATAATGTTGACAGCTATAATTTGTTATTTTATTTTTTATAAATATAACATAAAATAATTTGAATTGATAATTGTTAACATAAGAATGAATACTGTACCTACCTATTTAAATATGTAAGTTAGAAGTATATTTTCTGATTTGTTTTAATTTGAATCTACCTATTCATTTAAATTAAGTGTTGGCTTATTCATAAAGTCATAACTCATACCTTAGTAAAAATTAGGAGGAAATATATTTATAATCTCTTATTTAAACATTATTTTAGTATTTGTAACACTTTTTACTATATTTCTAAATTGCATTTTATGTTTTAGTGTCCTTCCATATGAGTTGTAAACGAGATACCATGGCTGATATTATGGTACATTCGGCTGATAACTCGCCTCGGCGTGAGGTATATCGATGTGGAATGCTCTCGCCAGTACTTGGTCCACGTAGTAGTTTTCGCATGAATAGTGAACTCAAGCATAGCCGTAGTGATGATCTTATATTACAAGGTGCTCCTTATACTCCACCTGATATGCAGCATGGTATTAGTGATGCTGCCTTTCAAATTCAAAAAGATGCTTGTGTGGTGTATGATGATGAAGTTAATGATCATAGAATATCTGTGGCTTGCTATGAATCTCCTATCATTGCTCCAGAGTCAAATCCAACACCGCTATTGAAGCTCACTGGGGATTTTTCATCAGAAGGTGCTAATAAAAGATGTAGTGTAATCGATCGCATTGACCCAGAAGATAGCATTGGTGACATCATATCTCAAAATGACTTTTACAGGTAATAAACAACGGTTTGCATATTTTAGATATAAATAAAACTTATATTTCTTCTTGTATTTACTGTCATTTTTTTTAGCTATGTAGGTAATTGAATTGTAATTAATAATGTTACAGTTTATACTTACTCAATAACAATATATTTATTAATTGTTAATGTAAAAATGTTAACATTCATTCTTTAATGAAATAGTCATTTAAATAAATAAACCTAACCGGGGGGGGGGGTTACACATTACTTTAGGGTGTGATTGAAGTGTTATAATCATAAGCGCAACTAGGGGGGGGGGGGGGGCTTAGCCCCCCCAAAGATTGTAATAGCACCCCCAAAATAAATTATTCAATAGATTCCTAAAACATTAATAAACCTTTAAAAATTCAGCTGCATTTTTTTTTTTTTTTTTGGAAAGTTTTTAAAGTTTAATATTTTTTTATATTGCCTACCTTTCTATAAATTGTGGCTAATATAACAGAGTCCTATACTCATATTTTACGTTTTCTATGATACACGTTTTTATCATTCGTATTATGTACACACTGACTGGTTGATTGGCGATTGAAAGTGATACTTGATAATCTGTTATGAGGACCAAGATGGATATATATATCCACTGTTATGAGGACACTGTGTATCATTTAGGTGTCCTAACCAATAGCACCAATTTTAGGTAATACGTTCCTATGATCATATCAGTTACCAAAAAGGCAATCTGAAAAATGAAATGGCTGTCTTCAAAAGTTCAAAAATGCATTCTGTAATAATGAAAAAGCAACTTATTTTAATCTCATTCAGGAAAATGTATCCAAAAAAGTTTTTCCAAATTTCTACAAGATGGTTCAAATTGCCAATATATTGCCAATTTCTTCTGCAACATTCGAGCGTGCATTTTCTGCCATGAGGCGAATAAATATCTGCTTCAGATCTACAATGGATCAAGATCGCTTTAGTAATTGATCAATACTGAGTATTGAAATAGATGTAGAAATTGATCCTGAGACCATTTTAGAACAATTTACATCTACCAATGAAAGAAAGATGAATTTCTAAACTTAAATAACATGTTAATAATTATTTTATGATGCATATAAATATAATTAAAAAGTAAATGTCGGTATTTTAATGGTGTTGAAATATGAAGATGGTTGGTTGGGGGTGTGGGGGGCTTTGGTATAATGTTGAGGTGGGTCTATAACCCCCCCTAGGATTTTGTGCTAGTTGCGCCACTGGTTATAATGTCATACATTTCTACCACCCCATTTTATAATATTATGATGAAATTCCTGACAATAACAGTCATAGCACACATACTAAGTTGGTGATGAAAACCATGAAATATTGTTGTACATAAAATATTAAATTCTATATTAATTAAAATGCGCCATCTATATTATATTTACCAACTGGGAATATGTTATACTGCGTTGTATTTATAAATTATTTAAAAAAATTACTTCATTATTTTGATTACCTTTATGAGTAGTTATAATTAAAGTGTATAATATCTTGTTATATTATATTCTTATGAGCTATAAAATATAAAAATGTAAGTATAAGCAGATGGAGTACATAATTATTTTTAAAAAATTACGTATAAGTGTATAACTTTATGAGTTTATGACTATGTAGTATATAACATATTATTAAAACTGTTATTATTCTATAAGCTTATTTTATACAGTGATATTTATTATGTAATATTATATTTTTCATGCTTGGTACCTAATGATTACAAATTATTTGTTTTTAACTATTCAAATTTTTACATATTAGATATAAAAATCAATATAAAAAAAATACTAAGTGTAAATAGTTGTATAATATTGTGTATTGTGTATTGTATATTATTCGTTATAAAAGTATAAAACTATATTATATTAGTATATAATATGAAGAATGTTCCTATAGTAGTAGTTAATAGTTATAGTTATTAATAGTGTGGTGAACGGGGTGTTATGACGCCTAGGGGCCATGGTTGAAATTTTTATGGGGGGGGGGGGGGGATTGGATAAATTCTGGTAACCAACCAATATCATAAAACAAAAATTAAACTACTTTTCATATTAAGATATTATACATAAACATCTAAATATCAAATTATTACGCTGATAGGTGAACATTGTTACAATCTTACAAGACATGTGGTTTTGCTGTATGGAGTTCATTCATGTTACGAGAAATCAAATCCCAAGGTTAATTCGATAAGATTTCCGGTAGCAAAATTCCCAAGAAATTCTATCTTAACTAGATATAAATACTTTAATTTGTAAAAGCATAGTTTTATAACTTTAAAATATATTTAAAATAAAAATGTCAAACTAACAATTTTAAACGCGTATGAGTAGTACATATTACCGAAATTAATTGGACAATAAACACTGTGTATACAAGAGATCATAATAAAAAGCATTTGTGAACATCATGAACACAATATGGAACGTAAACATTTGTTGATGCTTTATGCAAAAATACTAAAATAGTTGAAATTACGTTGAAACTTGAACACATTTTATTCGAGACTGAAATTCTACATGTCATAAAGATTTACATTTGTTTGTTTATTTTTATTTTGTGGTCGTTAATTTTTTAGTGGAATGTTTACTTTACTTGTAAGTGCTTATAATATCTTGAAGTAAACAAATGATAATATTCTAGACTATATTTTACGTATCAAATAGCTTCAAAGTTATAAATTGTTAACGGTTGTACATAATATATTTAGTATGCAACAAAATAAGTTATATGAACTTCGTTAACATTGAAGGTTTTTTTTTAACATTAACCAGTTATAACTTAATTAATAATTCCTAAAAAAAAAACAGCAACAATAATTTTTCTATTAATTATAGTACCTTGTTGTCTGTAATGTATTATTTATAAATATTATTTTTTACTCACTTAGCGATAAGATATTAATATTTAAAGATATTTAATTCGTGTTCATATTTTATTTCAGATTTGTGTTGTTCAAACGTCATTACGAAAAATATCTGGACATATCACGGAAATACGAAGAAGCTCGAAGCTTAGCATACTATTTGGAAGAAAAATATCATGAAATCAAGGTGAGTTTTTCTCCTCCCATTGTTTGGGGAGTTGTTTAGAATAATGCGGAACGATTAAATAGGTCGATATACTCGTACATATTGTTTTATTCGTTATTCCGTGGCTATTAGCACTTTCACTATTCCTGCAGTGTTCGGTTTGAACGACAACACCCACAATAATTTAAAACCGCATTAGGAGGCCAAAGATGATGATTATATTCGTTTAAACTAAGCCTAAACATCGACTATAGAGTGGTGGGCCTCGATGACACTAATACAGTATTTAGGTCATCGGCTATAATTACGCGTATGATCAAAACAGGAGAAAGCATAGTCAACATAATAATATGTCTTCGAGTCGTTTCCAATATACTTAGGCGTTTCTACTAATTCTAGATATTAACATGATCGCCGAAAAACTTTGATCGCACGAATACTAATTACTGACGAAGTAGAGAAAAGCCGATTTAACTTCCTCTTGTTAAAATATGACAGCTGCTGCAAACACCTATTATAGTTTTTGAAACAATTACACTATTTGACGTTTGTTATTAAATAATTCACAACTAAATACAAGTAACACTTTTAAAATTTAATAACCTCATGGTTTACTAAAAAACATGTATCATTACGCTCACATAATAATCGGCGAAGGCAAGTAGTAATTGTAATTATTGTTGGTTGTCCACGCGTTATGTAACTGCGAACGCTAAGTGAGAGTTGTTCGTGAGGTACCTACTGCCTCTACCGTTATCCATCAGGAAATCCTATCGATCAATTTTTCGTACTCAGTTATAACATTATTATGTATATGTATGGTTTTGCTGACCTATTCTCCCCAATCATTGTTATACAATATCATTAAACAAAAATTTCAAATAAATAATATTAATAATAATAACACTCACGAGTCGCCTTGATGCATACGTTTCCAAGGTAAAAACGACGACTGACGAATCCGCTGCGGGTCTCAAGCTCGACCGTAGGAAAACTGTAATGAGCACAAAAAAAATATTATAACCAGTGAAGGCTTAAAACGTCAGTGAGGCCATTTTGTGTACAGATGTGGTGTGTACACTGCCTTTAGGCCGTGTACGACACGATCGTTTTGCGAGAGATCGGCTACTCATGTGACCTACATTTGACGTCGAAAGAGACAGACCGTTTTGGATTCGTGTATGCGAAATGGATACCGGTATCGGGAAAAGATCGGCAGTGGCTAGAATGCGTTTCATAAAATATGCGCGAGTAAAAAGTCGGGTAGAGGTCTTTATTTGTATTTTCTGTGCCTTTTGCGTAGCACGAAGAAAGTATTAAATGTCAGTCGCTGTGAATAATTTATTAAATTTTATGCGACGTGAATTCAATTTTACGACGATGATTATATCTGTCGAACATATAGAAAACTATGCTCTTATTGAGCTTGCTTCTTGAAGCCCGGATCTTGGAGTTTCGTTAATAAATATTTACGTTTACTTTATACGGTTATGGACGTAAAGAACAAAATTAATACATTTCCGACGTTCCCAAATTAAATTAAATTATTGTTGAAAAATGAAAATAATTAAATAGCATTTCACTATAGCGGTGCGGATTCTACGAATACATTACAGATTGATAATTCGTAACAATATAAGTTACATAATTTATTATTTCAAGCTATACAGACGATAAAATTGGAAAATATATTTTTGTTACCGACGTAGTGAACATACGAGGAACTACCTATTATAAATAATATTAATTTTAGACTTATTCCTAGACGCCGCTCTAATTATGTTTCAAAAATACAATGCTTAGCTAGTAAAATTAAATAATTATAACTAATAGGATAATATGTTGCTCGAATAACTGTGAAAATTGATCATAATATAAGTATAAAATGGTTCTTATAAAATGTCTAATAATAAGGTACATCATTGTCATATTCTGTTAAAATGGTTATTTTAGAATTTTAGATATTTACAAAACAAATATCTTAAATAGATACAACTACACAAGTGTAGATTACACAAATATAAAAATAGATTATTACAATAATTTAACTGTACCAAAATAGATGTTATATTACAGTGTTTAAACGCTGAATATTGTCCCAAAAAAATATGGATAATACATTAATAATTTTAAAAAAAATAGTAAATCATAGGTATATTATTTATTCTTATAATTTTAAACAATACTTTAAAATATTTACTGATGCTTATATAGTACGTTTTAAGTATTAAATACTGATGTGTTTGTTTAATGTATTATGTGTTAGTATTTGATCAGCATATTCATTACTTTGATTTTTGAATACATTTTAATGAAAATTGACAGTTAATATTCCCAATTCCCAAAGACTAAAATTACTTATATTATGCCGGGTCCACACAAAACAAGAAAACAAAACATAAACTAGATTCTGTGTGGATCCGGCAACATATACAAATTACATAATATAAAGAGGGGTTCCATGACTCATAAAATAATATTTCCATAATAATAAAGTTTGTGTTATGTGTTTGAAACAAGTAGATGCTCCACCCAAATGGTTCGGAAAAACTACTAACATACACGTGCGGGAAGTCGGACTAAAGCAAAATAATCATTTATCTACTAACCGGGGTGGGTCGTTTCTGTTTTTAGTGCGTAGTTTCTTATATTACAACGAATGAAACATGTACATATTCAATAAATAAATCGATTTTTATTTTGGGCGTCCCTGGACATAGTGCTATAATATTTCGTGTGTTTGACACATAGAGTAATAAAACTTAATTAGTTTAAAAGAAACGTCAAAAGAAAATTATGATTTTTAAAGGTTTGATTTTATATTTGTTTCCAACAAAATGCTGATAACATTATTGTTAATTGATTACATCTTTATAATATAATATACCGTCTAATGCCTACTAATTTTGTATTTTAACAATTTATTACTGATTAATTAATGTATGTTTGAACGAATTCAAAATATACGCAGTAACTAAGGCTTATATTGTTAAACATGTACAATATTGCACATTGTATTTCACTTTAAAATGTTAATCAAACGTTCTCTAATAAATTATTAGTTTATTTTAATAATACATATTATATTCTGCTAGTTATTTAATATATTGCATTTTATATGTATAGTTATATTTTTGAATTATCTCAATTAAAAGCTGTCAAGGATTTTGAATAAAATAATTTACATAAATAATGATTATAAATTTATAAATGTCGAGTGGCTTACATTGAAAAATTTAATTGGACAGATATAAAATTCGGTCAAAAATGTACCTATCATTATTTATAATACATTTTTATAACGTTGAAATGTACCTACTATTATTTATTTTATATAATCCAATAGGCAATTGTTATTTATTAACTGTTCATGGTTATTAGATCTCGGTATAGGTAGTATTTCGAAAAACATTTATCGTTAAGTCTTCACTTTCGCTTCGTTGTTGGTATATATGTACCTATCTATAATTTTATTATAAAATAGGTACACGAAAAATGTTCTTGTAGTTAGCTCATAAAAATAATTGTTAAACACACGAAAAGTAATTGTTTGAAGTAATTTGTTTTAGCATTAAGCTCACGTCTCACACGAAATGGAAGTTTAGTACCTAATATTGTAATGTATTGTGTAAACGACTTTAGTTCGACTATAGTTGTACTTCGTGTACTATTGAAACATTTTATTTGAATGTTATGTGTTAATATTTTTTTTTACCGCCTATTTTTTCTTTACGAGATTATAACCTATAATTTTATATTTCTATTAGCGTGGTTTTTTTCAATTCAAATCCGGTGAAATTTGCCATTCATATTAAAAGCATAAAAAATAAACAAAATATGTGTTTTAAGTGTAGATACAGTATAATGGATGGCATATTCTTCAAATCGAAATCAATACGTTCTCAATTCGACACTATGATAAATAAATGATATCGAAGACATTTCAAATTTTAATCCACTTATTTTGTGTCACGATAAAACGTGCACAAACTCTCCGTGGTCAACAATTATATAACTAATATGTAATAATTAATGTCTTATTATTTTTAGAGCATATTTGTATGGGTTTTAGTGAATTTAAATCCGGGCCCTACTAATAAGTAATAACGTACATATTAATATTTTTGGTGCATGATAAATCGTGTGTCGACAAAAAAAAATTATCGAGATATTTTATGTGTTGTGTGCATGCACTTATGTTAAATTATTCAAATATTCGGTGTGCATCCGTAACGGGAAATCGTGTAGGTACTTCCGTTTCTTCAAATGCCTATTATATGATAATCAGTATACGATATTATACGAACAATATAGACAAGTGCAAGATGATTCGGTCTTTAAACAAAATGAAAGCATTTAAACATAAGATAAATATAAGATTTGACCATAATGTTGTTTGCAGTGCAGTGCAATTATAAGTATGGTACGGTAGTAGCATTATATTATACTATAATAATATAGGTTATTATAGCAGCTATAGTTATAGTTATTGTGTCCAAATAATGGTATTGTATGGTTTCAAGCTTGGAAGTGTTTTTACGGATTTCTATTATATTATGTTGTTGTCAATTAAAGTGGCCAAAAAATAAAAATAACTACTTTTAAATATACTGAAAGACATTTTTAAATCGCTCTCCTCATTTTAACAAAATTGCATACGTAATACGTAGGTATATAAAAATAATAGTGTATTTCGGCTGGGCACGCTACATAAATATTATCTACGTATATAAATATAATATAATGTGTACGTCATCCGTGTTCGTATCTATATGATATTTGTTTTGAACTTTGTAACAAAAGTTATAGTATTATTAGCGCTGATTGTTTTTTTCGACACGATTTTGAAAGAGTTTTCACGAACCTGTTAATTTCTATTTTACCAATGCTAACAAAATGTTTTGTCCAAATTTTCATAACTTAATAAGTACCTACTTAATTTTATTTAAATTTGCTGCCTATTCTTTGATCAAAATAAAAACAATGCATATCATCATATTAAAATACATTCCAAACATTATAATAGTCTTTTGTTTTGTGTAAAACTGCGTAATTCCGATTCAAAATGATTTAATTTGTAAGTCTCTCATCGTATTACTTACTATTACAATTTACAGCTAAGTTCAATAACTGCATTTATCTGTTCAATATGTATAACTGCAGTTATCGTCGTCGACGGTTGATCGAAGTACATACAAAATTCGAGATAATTATAGTATAATAACAAGTCTAGAAAATATGCAAACGTCTTACTGGTGATGTGGCAGTTTTGAAGAATATTATAGTGAAAACGATCGATCACAATACTTTAGAGAAAAAAGTTTTAAAAAACATTTCTCGTTCAACCATACGTACATTCGGGAGAATTCGTGCAGTGCAAACATGGTATAAGTGTGCGGTCAGCCAGGACATCCGTAATAATATATATGTCTGCTATGCAACAATGTATTGTTTATTTGTTTATCAAACTGTCTGTGCGGAACATATTATATTAAACATTTATACCGATAACGGCAACGGGATTTTGCACTCTCACAACCTGTAAAATAGATCTAGCAGAATTCGCTTGAAAAAATCTCGGAGTTTTGTGGGCCGTTTTCAATTTTGTCACAACTTCTCGTGACACCAAGAACTGGATTACCAGGGAACCAAAAAAATATGTTTGTTTTTACTATATAATGATACATTATATTATCATTGCATCATAATATATTAAGGGCATTGTAAGTTATAATAATTAAAACAAAAAACTACATTAATTAAATTTGTTTTTGTCTTTAAGTTATATCTACCTTTTGTTGCGTGCAATTATATTTGTAAAACAAAGCAGCTGTAGAACATTTAAATTATTATGTAGTCATACCTATATACTGTTACAAGGGATGTAAGTGCCTTGTTGGCCTTCAGGGTGAATATGACGACCCTGATATCTTAAATTCGGCTCAGAGTCAGCCATCAAGTGCTTCTATTAGGATTTTCTTCAAGTATTTTTAACTAGGTATTCTATTTTCCGCGTCGAAACAGTTATTTTAATTATTTCTATTGACGTCGATAAATTAATGTCAGTTTCGGTTATCTATTAAAAACAAAACAAATATACCCGCCGTGAAAAATAATACGCCGTGCTGCATGAAAAAATTAAATGTTAAACATTATAATGTTTTCGGCACTGTACATTAAACACGTTGTAATATTTTTCGCCTAGCCACCGGTGTGACGCAGTGGCGGTGTGTATATAATATATATATACATGATACCTATACCTATACCGGACATAATTGCAATAACGTGTTTACCAAGGCCACAGAATAATGTACATTTAAATCCGTTGTACCCGGTACGCCGATGTTACCGCAAATTCGTATATACAAACACGAGTATTGTCTGTATTATATATACGTATCTATATATATTATATTATATTTATTATATACGGGTAATAATGCGATTTTGCAATTCGCGTCCTTTCGCGAAAAGGACACGCACAGCGCCACTACGGCGACGACCCGCGTGCTGCGCGCATTGGCCACGTATAGTATTGTGTATTAGAAAGTCATGATAACAAAAAAAAAAATAAAAAAATATTTTAAAAAGAAGAAGAAGAAACGATGTAATAAAAGATATAATAAAACTGTCTAATCGTCGTTTGCGCTGACATCACGATATATACCTCGCATTGATGTAACATTAAATATATATGGACGAGGTGTGCGTGAAACGGAAAGTAGGTAGGTCCTATACATACATAATTTGTAGAGAATATTCAGTTAAAAACAATACTTTTCAGTTTTTTGTGTGTCTCATTTGGGCCGTCTCCGTTAGTATATTATAATAATGATATCTTCGCGTCATGCGTGAGTGCCGAGTGATTTTCACATCCTATTTGACAATAAGCCTACGACGGCGACGTGACGCTCTTGTATAAAACAATGTACATAATTCACTTACGATGCAAATGGCGCCCAAATGACTTTCAAGTACATATAAATCAAAATTAATTGCATTTCGTTTCTTAGTACCTACACTCGTATATTATTACTGGCATATAATATATTATTATGTTCACCTTGCGCAATATTGATAATAAAATGTAGAACATATCCAAATATGTACGTATGCGTATAAATAAATTATTATAATAATTTAATGTACCTAATAAAGTAATAAGTAATAATTATCAATTACAAATTAATGGTTTTAATGTATAGTAATAAAGGAAAAATAAAAAATAAACTGAAGAATATTGAGATAATATAAAAATCCTACATCTATAAAACGATTATATCATTCACGAATATTCATCCACCCCTTCGTGTGGTTTCAAACCAAGATAGGCAGCACCTTTGCGTATATGGTTGAGATATATTATACATAAGATATATTGTTATATTTAGGTAGATTGGATTTCATAAATAGTTCTACGCTCTTCCAGTGTACATGTGTACATATAAATATATAATAATAATAAAAATGTATATGAAAACGACCTCTTTTGTTGTTGAGATGAAACAATGGACAACGAAAATCCAGGGAACTGGGCCGTCCAGAGAGTTCGATACACTTTGCGCTCGCGTCGTCTAGACGTGTACGCGACCCGGAAACTCGCGCGCCTACGATACCGCAGTCTGCGACCGCCTTTGCAAAGTGTGTGGGAAATTCTCGTTTTCTTTTTTGAGTATAGGTACACACGCATACGAATTATTTCTCTTTCGTATAATTTGCACTTTTATTATTAGGAAAAAAATGTTGATGATAATATATGTATTAACACTATTTAAATTATAAAAATAAATATGATATGGAACACTAGTGTACAGTGGTGTGATGACCGGTTTTTACCTGATGCAATTGCGCCAGCCCTAGAAATGCATTTACTGTATGATATACCTATTATTACAACTTTTTTACTATTTGCGCCAGGGTTTTAAATGTTTTGTGCTTAACCTTATAACTTATGATATTATTGGAGACACGAGAGAACAAGAGAAAAATCTTATCGATACGACACGCGTGGCGGTGACTTCAATATATCTGATTACACCGGACCGATACCCAATACGGCGACTTCTCCGGTTACGCCGTCACGTTGTGTGTATCGTTGGAAGTCAGAGAAAAACTCGCACACGTTTCGCGGCCGTCAGTCCAATTGCTGTCATAATATTCTAGTTACTATCGAAAGGAAATTTTAACAAATAATCTGCAATTCTTCCATCGTGCGTGTGTAAAAAGTAAAAACCACTAACGGAATAATTAAAATATGTATTTGAAATCGTTCATAGGTTTTATAAACATTATTTAAATGCATTATAAAAAAATTCGATGACCGTATGATATTTATTTTATATTATAATGTACAACGGTTCACGTGACAGGCCACGATTTGAAACGGTTCTAAACTAGTCTTGGCAAGGCACGATTTGGCCAAGTCGAAAATTAATATAATATGGCACACACGGAACGTTTGGCAGACGCTCGCTTTTGTGCCGCATGTGTGTAAATTGACATTTTGTGGGAGTACAATTCGAATTTATACATCGCAAGTTTAATTATATTTGAACACGTTTAGATAGTCATCGAGAAAAAAAATAAAATGCCCAAATCGACATTTGACTGCACTGTGCATAATAAATAATTACGTCTTGATTCATAATTTCAATAAAATAATAATATTATTACCTACGTAAACATCTCGGTCTTGCGTTATTTCTGTCACTATACTCCTTTTTAATTCCGTGATCTTACGTGCGTAGGAAACGAAGAAATTACATTAATTTTAATCTGCTACTTGTCAAAATCACCAAATCATTCTACTGACCTATTTCCTACTTGTCTTCGTTTTTAAAATTAAATATTCACAATAGTTTTATAAACCAGTTGGCTACGGCGTGTAAAGGTCGTGTGAGGTACCGAATTCATAGTAATATAAAAGGGCAACGTGCTACAGAATAAATTCTATAAATACGTAATTCACGCAGCAGTTCGTGCTCAACATACATTTCCGTTCCGATCTGAACATACTGCACAGCAGGTACCATTAAGTTATAACATACAAATATCTAATAAAATGTATCAATTTTACGCAAATGAAATTTCCAATTTGCTTTTATTTTGATTATATTGATAAAACTTTTATTCCTATACATGCGTATACTGTGAATTCAATCGTTTATTGCCGTTTATTTTATAAGCTCTGCGAAGTACAATATACACCAGGGATTTTGTATACCGTTTTTATATACGCGTGTAGTAGATGATATAAGTAGGTACTCACTACTCACTGCTCAGTGCCTACAACTTACGTAGTTTGTTTGGCTCCTTGCGGTCTATTCTCAACGGACATTTTTATTAATTGGATAACGACGAGACGAAAAGAAAACTCCATCGCGTTCTTCGTATTCGTCTCATATTTCGTTTATTATTTATTTTACCGTGCAACAACGGGACGTAGGCGATAGGTAGGTTATAACTTATAACACTTGTTAGCTGCGTATAATATCCGCGAAGAGTATATATTATTATTAAGTATATCGAACGACAGGTCGTGGTGTCCCGTGAAGCGTGTATAATATCGTACATATTGACTCGAGTTCGGGTCTAGCGCGTGTCGCGCGTTTGCTTGCGGTAAAAACGAACCCGTATTTCATCGATTTTTTTCCATTTAGGTCTTCATCGTCGTTTAATTGTGATATAAGCAAAGAAGTCGTCAGGATTGGTGCTCGAAATTTAAATTAAAAGTGTAATTAAATTGTAAAGAAAACGTTTTCGTATGTACGTTTTATTATTTTATTTTTTATATATATATATTATAAACTTCTATATATGTTCTATATTCTCAGCAATGAAAGCTTTTTATAATAATAATTATAAACCGCTTTATTCTTCTTTATATCAACAGATAATGATATACAATATAGTTGTTATATAATACTATAACTTCCTGAAAACGGTTATATTTGTAAGACGTGTTTGTACTGCGTGCGTTGTCTTATTTTCTATACTATAGCTATAGTATCTATGTCCTATATACACTTTTTGAATTGAGATTCAAAATTGCATTTCTTTTCCTATAGGCTATAATGATGTGCTCGATGGAGAAAGGCGATTCGTCAATGATGTATCTCGGTGTTTTTAATTCGAAAATTATAAAGCAAATCAAACGAGTTTGAGAACTGACCGTATAATGTAATAATGCTTTTCCTGCGTAGGTACTTAATATACTTAATATGTTATTATGTATTACATGCATAGGTAGTTTAAATGTTATGATTTTGATAACCTACATATTATTAAAATTATATCACCATAGCAGAAATGTTACATAGGTAGGTTATTCTCATAAGCTATATTGCCTACAGCGCAGTGGTATAATATTATACATAGGTACGTAAAACTGTTATGTACGGTATGAATAAATTGTTTGTGGTCATTGGAGTAAACATACTCATTAACATTTCAAGCGTGAAGTTAAAACGATTTAAGTATCGTTTGGCAAACTTACAGAATTTCTAGTACTACGTTAAAAAGAAAAATAAATCGTAGCACTGGCGAGGTCAAAAGTTGTGTTCGGTTTACTGTGTGCAATAGTATAGTATGAAAAATCTCGACGTATATAGAGATCCGACCCGACGTGATGATGACGATATTGGTAGCGGCTGTAACGGTACACTGTCATCAGATGGCAATCGTGTACAATTCGGGAAATGCCAGTGTATGTACAGAATGTCACAGAAATAGCTGACTTATATAATTAACTATACAATATAATACATTTTGCTCTACCTAATCAATATTACATTTTTTTAGATATTTAATTATTAATAAAATTACTGTAAATTATTATTTTTATTATCATAAAATATCTAAATTTAAAAAAAAAAATTTTAAAATTGATAGTAATAAAAGTTATTACATATAGGTTAGGTACCTAGTTAGTCTTTCTGTTACACCCTGTATACGGTATAGAATCGAAATGATAATAACTACAGTCTAAGATAATATTAATAATGATAATTATAAAAAGGACAAAACCAATCGAAATCATCTAGAAGATTACCTACGACGCTTGTTTCGCGTACAATAGACACGAATACGTGACGGTTATAATATGATTATAAACCCGGTATAGTTACTTGTATTGTGTGGTACTACGGCGCATAGAGAAAGATTGGTAGCGTTAAGCCGCCGGTCCGTGCTCGTTGTTGGCCTGATTATATTATGTATGTTTGTTGACCTGTAAGCGCTCACGGGGGAGGGTAAAAACGGATATTGAGAGTATCATAATAGTATTTTTTCGCATTGTTTCACAGGCAGAACGTGACAGTCTGATTGATACACACCACGAACTAGAGAAACAGCTGGTGACCCGGGATCTAGAACTGCACGAAAAAGAAGAAGAACTATTTCTGCAGCTGGAAAAGGTGATCCGGCTGGAAGAAGATTGTGAGAAATTGCGCAATGAAAAAGATAAGATGGTTAAGTGGAAGGATCGTCTGGAGCGCGAGAAGAACGAAGCGTACAGGCAACTACGGCTCCAGGCTGAATCATCGGAAATCACTAGGCGCAACTTGGAAAGAGCTCGTTTGGACGCGTACAGACAGTTTTCGGAAATCGCAGCCGAAAAGGACACCCTCGAAAAAGAGGTATATCGTATACACCTATATTATTTGCAGAAAATGTTTGCGATTTTTTTATTACATGTTGTTGGTTTTTTGTTTTTAGAACTCGAGGCTTAAAGAAGTGTTGGAGGATCTCGGGAGGAAAGCCGACTTGTACCACACCAACAGCAGACAAGCAAGTCAAAAGGCCAAGCGCGTATCTGGTCTGGAACGTGAGGTGAACGAACTGAAGTTGATGGCCAAACAGTCTGCCACTCTGAACAGTCAGCTGCAGAAAGGTATGAAACACTTGGCCACGTGCAGACGTAAGAAGTGTTCCGTTTGTTCGTACACCAGAGCCACGTTTGGAGAGTACACGTCAAGTAGACACGGGTAAGTCCAAACATCGAAATTAGTAAAGAACAAAGAATTGAACCGTTTCGTAAATTCGTGAAAACAATTTTTTTTTTAACCGCGAAATCTATTCAAATCCATAACTCGTTATGTACGTACCTTATTTGTATTAGTTTCATATACGCTTTGAATAGCGCCGCTTACATTATAAACATTTTAAGGACTTAATTACTTGCAAAATTTGAGTAAAAAAATAATTAAGCTGCCCGTTTACATCAAAAACTATTTTTTGTGCGTATAAATCGATTATAGATCCTAACCTAACCTTATATTATACATTTATACATAGTCTTTTATCCAGCCCCTATATTATTATCCCCTGTATTAATCTTTTTTTATTACATATCAAAACCTGCAGGGAGAAGACTTCGAGGTTCATCGGAGGTTGTTTCCCTCTCGACGAGCTTCGCCGTTCCTCTGACCGTATGTCCGCATCTGACATCGAACTTGAGTGTGCAAAACTCGCCGAACGCCTATCAGCTTGCTCGTTCCCACACACGCCGCCTTCGACGCCCGAACGGTCTGTGGCCAGCGGGTCACTGTCTCGTTTCGTATCGTATATCGACGACGCGTTCTCTTCAGCCAGCGATGACGAAGACGTCTGCGGTGACATCGGTAGCCGACCAGCCAAGTGCACCGGAAGTGGAAGCCGCCGTCAGTTCTCTTCCGATTCGGGAATCTCTTCGTCGTCGGCCACGCCGACCGACCCAAACAAGCTAACTCCAGCCTGTGGCGGTGGCGGTCATCGCCCAACGTCGTCCACGTCGTTCAACCGCTCCGCCAAGTGGACTTCGTCGTTCAGGAAGCTCATCAGACGCGTGTCTTCCAAGAAGCACGTCGACGAGTCTCAGTAATAATAATAATAGTATAATATGTACACGCAACCTGCAGAGTGGTTCGGAAAAGTTTTCCGTCAAAAGTGTTATCTACATCATCGCGTGTATTGTTATTTTATTTTTAATTTTAGTTTCTTTACATCATTATTATTATTAATTTAGGGGAAGTTATTACTGTCGATATACTTTAATAATGTATCGGATATCTCTTTTATTATTACAGGGGGGAAGGGGGGTCCAGTAAGGAAAACTTGCCTGTTCTCACGAAAACTATGTTTGCGAAATTTGATCGGCATTGTCTTTGTTCACTCCGAGGTTGTTTGTGCTGCTTACACTAAGTCTGTAATCATAGATGTATGTTGTATAATATATAATATTATATATATATATATGTATTGGTAGACTAGCTGGTAGTTACATATAGGAGTAGGTTCTGAAGTTTTGATTTGTCGTGATGAGGTGCCTACGTTACAATATATTTTACTTATCTCTCGCTATTTTTATTGTTTTTATTACGATTTTTAATTTTATTTTTTAACTTACGATAATTGCAGTATTAATATATTTACTTTATCATATCGTTAATATTCAAGAAAACTCATCATTCCTATTTAACGATATTATGTTATTCCTATGTATCTTTAATAATAAATAATGAATTCTTCGAGTTTTTTTTATCAATTCTATACGCTTACTTGTTATTTTACAATATTTTATTTATGGAAGTGTTGCATTTATATTATTTTACGATAATCTATTAAGAAAATGTTTGTATACTGACGGGGATCAGGAGTATAACGAATGTTTGTTAAAAAGACATTAAAATAAGTATAAGTGTATTGACGGTCCTATATATACACAATGTAATGGTTAATTAAATAATTAATATATTTTACTGTAGACTGTTTTATTCTGTTTTAGACCAATAACGTTATTTGCCTTAGGCTTTACTTCAAAAAAAAAAAAAAACATTTTTACTGTCGTTGAAAGGTATACTTACTAAATATTATTGTAATTTAATAATAATGTTTAGTTTTCTTTTTTATCGTGTAAACAAAAAATATTTCTAATATGTTGTATACTGTACTTGTTCGTTGTATAATTAAATTTAATATGAATATATCAAACAGATTTGAAAACAAAAGAAAACTGTATTGTTTCTTGCGCGCGCGTACAAGGTTCAACACTACACGCTTCGAACCTGAAGCTCACTGATTTGCGACCTCTTTGTAGACACCTAATCGGACGAATTATCAAAAGCGTAGTGAAAATATTTTCACGCGTGACTGTGATTCTTGCGAAAGCCGTCAACAACGGGGCGTAGTACCCGCTGAGCTCGGAACAAATATTTCAGAATTCAGACAATAACAATTAAAACTGCTAAAAATGCAGAAAATGCCAAATCGATTATTTATTATTACTATAATTAATAATGGTGTGCATTATTACTCGATTACTATAATCGAGCACGTATCCAATAACAGCCGACGGTTATAACAATGAAACGAGTCATCACTCATCAGTCCGTCGATATTATTATATAATATGTAAACGATGATTTCTATGCTGATTGTTTTTGGCGTAATATCAACAACAATATTAACTTGGAAAAAAAATGAGGTAGGTATACATTTTATTCGTTTTATCGTATAAAACGCAGACGGGACAGTCCGCCGTCGCCGTGTACCTACCACCTATACGGTCTACATAATACATCAGGTTCTGATTTCAAACAATTTCAGTCGCTTTTCCACAATTTATTCGTGAAAATTGGTATTTTTTTTTTTTATTTGCAATGTTATACGGCGATTTAAAATTCGTCAACTCCGACCTCGGTAGTCTGTCTTTGTCGTTTGGCGTTACGTAAGTGAAATAACAATCAGCCGACGACAATATTTCGTTAGGTTTTTTATGGTGTGGTATTATACTAATTTTTGACGAATGACGATGAATTTTAATCGCATCAGTCGTATTATTCGTACACGTGTTTACTTTGACGACTCGTGTGGGTTTCGTTAATTTGTTTTATTTAATGTTTGTCGTTCCGTTTATCGAGGTTATTTATTGAAAAGAAAAAATTAATGAAAACACCGCGCACGTTCCTCGTATATGTATACGCATCAATGCATCATATGACGTGTGGTTGACGGACGTTTAAATGTATATTTAATATATTATATAGAATATACCAACGAAATTCAATCGCAATCGCAATCGCAATGTAAGTAAATATTATTAAGTTAAACGTCCCGGATAGTGGCGTATTTAGGGATTTTGCATTGAAGGTTTCAGAGAACTTTTCTTGCATAATATAGTGAAGTGGGAGACTTCACCAACAACATCCACCATATAGACCATTAATATTTAGAGCAGGGACTAAACCCAAAAGAACTGGTTCTGGAACCTAAAAACCCTTCAAATATAAGGAATTGAAATATTTTCAAATGAAAAATATCAGGTTCTACAACGATAATTAATTTTGATGTTACCTCCATGATAATTTTTTTTTATTATTATATATACGCCCTTTATAGGGCTGAGTACAGTACAGACAACATATTAATACAATAATACTTTTATAATACTTATTCACTTAATAATTATTACAGGATGAAGAATGTACATAATAAATGAATAATAATGCAATAACAAATTACAATTTGTATACCTATTTATGATTAAAGCAACAATTTTAATCTGGTTGAGTCATCGCTCATCGTTTAAGAAAAAAAAATGTTTTAATGAATTGCCTGTAGTTAACATTCTCTTAATCGGAACATTAATAGAGTATTAATAGGTGATAATTTTTTCTGATCTAAAGAGTTAAACTAATACTAATTTTGCTTAGAACCATTTAATTCACAGAAAATTTAAATATTTAAATGGCTATTTGTCGTCAATTGGGTGGTGCAAATGTATACATGCAAATATGCAATGTGGTGGGTATAGTGCAAGTTTTTAGTTTTGCATCACCAGAAAATCATAAAAATGTGTATAATATCTATAATTTCGATATTTAAAATTCAAAATTTGTTTATTAGTCATGTATGTAATATGTACAAAGTTGTAGTTGCGTATACAAGTATCCTTTTTTTATATACTAATGACGTCTAAATCTCAGAGCATTCGCATTATTAATAACATTGTCGGGCTGTATACCTTATATTTATACAGCGAAACCTCCGAATAACGGACACTCTCAGTCACCAAAATTTCGTCCGCTATTCAGAGGGGGTAAATTTTTGAAACTAATAAAAGTGTTAAGAGTTAATATGGTGTTTAATGGTGTTAATGATACATACGTATAATAATTTTTAGTATGTATTGTTAAAAATTTAAAATACATACGTTAATATATATTTAAGAAATAAGGAACACCTAAGTATTTAACAATAATTTCAATTAAAAAAATGCATAACACTTAGGTTTTTGTTATTTTGACGGGAGTCTAAATTTCAACTTTTGCGAAGCGACAACCGCGTTTTTAACTCAACGCGTCGAAAACCGTCACTAACTAACAAAAGGACGAAATATTGGCAGTCAAGACATTGATATTTTCGTGATAATGGTCATTATTCGTCGTAATCATATTATCTTATCTACCCATAACGAGTGTAATGAACTCGTTATCGTTATCGTCATACTAGTGTGAGCGCGCGTTTTTCTGTCGTCGTTTTGTCATTACTTTTTAAAGATTAAAATATTATGTGTCCAAAATTAGAAAGTGACTGGTTTTTTTTGAAGATAGTTTTCTCTGTTTAATTTATTAGACATTTTTTTTTATTTGAATACTTCCTATCGTCCCTATAAGTAAATTTTACATAAGAAAAATGTTATGAATTTATTTTGAATAATTTCTAATGCGGTCTCTTGCAGTCTTGCGTTATGATAGTTTTCGGTTTTAACAAACGAAGTACGCTGGCTAATATATTCAGAAAGGCTCCTGCCAACTAGAGTTGATTTTAGTTATCAACTTCAGATTTGTTTTGTTTATTATATACCAAACCAGCCTTGAGTTTTACGTATTTTTGATTTCCATATAATATATTTGTAAATAAATATTCACGATGGAGATTCCAATTGATCCCTATCGCAATCACTTATCTCTACAAATGTTGCTGACCAACAACATTAACGGGGTAATCAACTGGCTGTATAATTCTGCCAATTTCGGTCCGGCCCGAAAGGACGGAACGCCTGTCAACCGGATGATGGTAACGAGATCATGGTTTGACGTTTACTCCACGACAGGACTTGGGAAAAACGAATACGTAAGGACACAGTAATTTCTTATTTTTTAGGTCGGCGGGAAATTCAAATAAAAATTGATAAATTTCGATTACGATATCGGCACGACCGCGACGTGGTGCGTGCGATAAAATAGTATTCCCGTGTAATAATATGTGATATGTATATATATAATAAATCTATAATATTATATAGGAGTCTAAAATGGACTGTGTGGTCCAAATCACGCAGCTGATGAAAGAAAATTTCGGTGTTTCGCGTTTGGGTTCGCACAAATTGCCAATTAACACCAAATGTTTCAATGACTTACCAAATGCCATCTACGTGGCAGAAAATTCGTCCATGGTGAGTAAGTCTCCGCGATCAACCACGATTGCTCCCCCTCACTGTGCTCGTTCTACTATGTTTTTATTATTATCAACATCGGATCACTGCAGCTACTGCAATATACTTATTCTCTAGTTGAAATTGTGACGGAGGAGACATTTTTATATGCATTTTTATTTTATGTTTCCCCCCGAACAATACCTATACAGTTTCCGAGGGAACAGTCTGAAAAACTCGGTGTCTTGGGATATTTCTTGGACACAGGGAACTTGAAACTACCTTTACAAATGCTTTACGACATTTCTAACATAATGTTAACGCGGTCAAGAGAAATCATGACTAACAAAAGCGGTATGCATGTTTGCAAGCATTACGTAAACTTGTACAGTTCGACGGGACTGGGGCTGACCGCTGATGTGCGTATAAGTAATTATATATTTAAATATTAAAATTAAGTTATTGAACCCTCGAACTTCGAGAAAAAATGAGGTTGGTTATAGTTGCTTTTTTTCGAATGGTTCGAGTATAATCAAGTTCGAAATATTCGAATATGACAGCAGATTATTAATTAATTTTTTTTTTTTTTATTTAAATATAATTACAATCTATACACAAATAAGTACAATAAGTAATTTTGATTAGGTTACAATATAAACATAGCGAGACTGGCAGATTGGGAGAGCACTCAGTAGTGCCACCCGACAGATTAAATTAAAACGTCTCTAGGCCAGGTTCGTTTAAGACGTCGCTGGGGGTTATCTGGGATTGTGGCAGAGGATATGCGTTTAATTAGCTGATTATTGTGGTGCATTTACTTAGAGTGAAAGGATACGTAGTGAGATTTAGTTAGTTGAGCAAGCGATGGAATATTTAAGTCTTTGTGGAGATTGTTATTTGTGATGATTTGCTACAGATAGATTGACTGGAATGCCTAAATTGTTTTGTGATTAATTAATTAAAATTGTTTTTGTTAAATGTACACACTAATCATTTTTACTACAAACTGCCAAGTTTATTTTAATACTAAAATATTTTTTAATTTGTTATGAAGGTTCAAATGTTAATTATTTAAAAGTTTAATAAGTTTCAAATTCAAGAAAAAAATTAAGTTCGGATTCGTGTAAAAATTTAAGCTCGATCCATTCCTAATATAAATATTATATAAATTAATTATACGAATGTGTAACAACCATTAATACACTACAAAATATATGAAATAAATTTTAAAAAAATATTTAATTTAATATTTATTTTTAGAGTTATATATTGGTATAATAATTTGTAATTAATAATTTTTGTTCTAAAAACGATATATTTTGACAGAACATATATTATGTTTAATAGATACATATTCTATTGTACTTAAACTTCCGTGGAGTAATTTATTATAATAATTAATATACGTATATAATATAATATACGATTTTTATTTCTACTTTAATAGTATTATAATAATAATAATAATATCATAATATATTATAAATATTATCCGATCCGCGATCGATATCGGCCATCAGCTGTTTATAATAAGTTCTTTGAGTTTTTTCGGTTTTTATGAATCGGACGATATAAAGTTCAACGTTATATTTTTACGTGCGGTATATACTGCATCGATGAAAAAAACAAAACCATAATTTATCCAATATATTATAATATTATATTCCATCACGGTATAATTATCCCGGATTTATCATATATTACATTAATACGTAATATAATATATTGTCACCGTCGTGTATCGTTCTCCCGAACACGCGACCAATTATCAGTGATATTAAAATATTTAAAATTACACGTGTTGCAATAATTCTTGCTGCAGGACGCGAGAACGAGGTCCGTCGAGCAAATGCTAAACACGCTGCGATTACTATGCGGTTTCGTACCTGCGTTTAAATTGCCGGGCGTAGGCGACCCGGAAAACGACGGAAATGATCGTCGAATGTGGTTGACGGTAAGTCAAACCAATTTGTTCAATTATCACGCTACGCTCAGATTTATTACAGTGGGTAATTATTAGCATAAGCATGTATTAATTGGTCGGCTTAGTTCGTGTGTAAGTGTATATTGTGCTATAACAAATGAATAATATACTCGAACCGTTTTGTAAAAACTTAAATCAATCGTAAACGTATATATTATATTATGTGATATCATTATAGCGGCGTATAACGGCGTCAATTATTTGGCTTTTTTTTTCTTTCGTCGCAGGTGCCGACTGACGACCAGTACAAAATATTATTGATCAAATACTTTTTGGAGTCGTCCAACGTGCCACACACCGTGCAAATCAACGAACTCGCGGCCATGTTGAAAGTGGTCGTGAAATATTCGGACTCGGGGCACGACAGCCAACTTGCTGTAGCTTGCGAATTTGGGCCTCACGTCACGGTCGGCGTGGGTCCTTCAAAAATGGTAGTCTTAAAATATAAATAATATTATAATGATTAATAATCATCAATGGCTATATATACCATCACACGCATTGATTGGTCTGCTACAGGTAAGCGTGTTCAGGGCGCGGACGGCAATGTTGAACAAGCTGAAACTGGTGTGCGGGTTCGAGCAATATCCGCGAACGTTCGTGCCGCTGGACTGCATAGATTCTACGATGGGTGAAAACCGTGAGAAGAACTGCGGCTACGGCAAGCGAAAAGATTCCAACCTGAGCTTTCTGCAGACCGATCACCTGTTGAACGAAGCGACTCCGGCCGAACATCTCGAGTACACGATGTCGAATCTCGCAGAAACCGCTGCGACCGTGCGTATCATATTATATTATTATTATATTAATTAATATAGTTGTAACACCGATGACAAGATATATTATAATATAGCCATATAGGTGACACCGGTTCGCAGTGTACTTTCCAACAGCGTTCGCTTTCAAGGAGCAGGCTGTGGCTCAATATTTGTGATCTACCTTCTTATAAAAATGCTGATTTCTGATCTTGAATAGATATTCTGAAAATATTGTATCTGTCTTTGTGTGGGTGCAGATGTGTAGTGGCGTGTATTAAAGGGGGTGAGAATATAATGAAATTTCAGGTTGAATTAAAACAAATGTCTCGATTCTAACCCTCTGACCCCTTCAAAAGTGTTATTGTTCCATAGTGAAAATAATCACTTTGTGAGTGTAACTGTTGTAACTGTTCAGGGTACAATTTTTATCTTAAAGCAATCTATTTATAAACCAGGAACATCATATTTGATCGAATTCAGAATTACTACCCATTAAAGTCCTAGCTTGATGGATGTATTTTATTTAAAAATGTGTTTTTTTTTTTATTATGTGTTTATGTCTGAAATTATCTTTAGGAACTATAGTAAATAGTAATGTTTCAAATCTTTAATCGTACATTTTTAGTTAAGTTTATGATAGCAAATTTGGTCTATAGAGTGAGTCTACTGGTACAGCAAATCAAATTTCCTGGTTAATTTTCTTTTTATTTACAAAGCTTCGATTTTTGCTGTGGTTTTGAAACGGTTTGGTGATCAACTAACATAACTAATATAATATATCTTAGATCAAACTTTTTTTTGATATTAATTTAGAAGTATAGGTATTATTTATCATACAATTCTGACGTAAAATAAAGTCAAAGAAACAGCATTTTAAATTGTTATACTCTTGTTACAAGTAGATATATCATATATGGCATAATTTATAAACTCGTAATAACTCTTATGTTTAGTATTGAATATAAATAAATATATTATAGAAAAATGTTCATGTACTAAGTTTTTTTTAAAAATTCGAAACACTACGACCGAGTGTCGTTTTAATGACACGTTTCCCCAGCTTACCTACTAGTGATACGTTTAGGTACGTTTATTTTATGCATATATGATTAGTGATTATACATACCTTTGTTACCAGCACAATATTAGTTATAGATTTCATCGTGATCATTGATCATTTGACTAGATTAATCAAAGGCGCTTAGAAGGTAACTGTTGTACCTACCGATAGTGATCAAATTGGAGTGGGGTGTGGGGAAAGTACCCCTTTTCTTTTAAAATTATTTTAGCAATCCCCTTATAATTATATCCTACACAGTTTGAAATTTAAATCTTCGATAGCATAAATTTTATACTTTTGAGTCTCCTTTTTTCCAATTAAAATACTTCCTAAAACAAATATTATAATATCATAATATTTTCATGTATTTTTAAATTAGGTTATTAGGTTTAATCCGTTATAATATTTATATTATTCTGCTACAAACATATCGTTTATTGCAATTTTATCAATTTTATTCTAGATAGGTAATAACTTTTTCGGGGCGGGCACCACAACCGATATTATCACATGTCACGAGGATATTAACATACCTTCATATATTTATTTAATATTTTAATGCATATTGTACTATAGTTTGCACATAACCTGACCTCGACGTATTTACAGCCCACCCCAAGCATCGGAGAACCGATAGAAATCGTCGTGCGAGACGGTGCGATTGCGAGAGGTACGTTTAACCCAACCCTCGGATGGGACTGTAACAACTACCACGACAACAGTCCTCCAAGGCAAAGGAGAGGTCGCCGCCGCCGCCGCCGCCGTTGTCTGAACCGGGTCTCGATGCATGAAGGATTTTCTGAAAATTCCGATCTAGAACTAGTAGACGCGGGGCGGTGAAATAGATTTTTTTCGTACATGTGTGTTTTTTTTATGTGTATTTACTTACGCCTGACCATGTTTAATATGTTTACGATAAATATTATATTATAATGTTAACAGTAAACATCACGCGTTTTTTTTAAGTAGATATAGTATATAACATATAAGTGATAAAACTAGGCAAACGCGTGTTATACTTTTTAAATCGATTTACGATCAATGTATTATTTTTTATTATGAGAACGCTATTTATTTATTGTCTCATTCACGCATAACACTATAAACCTAATACCTGTATATAGGCACTATACATTTACGGTGGGCGATGTAAATTTAGTTTATCTATTTTTAACGATTAAATTTAAATAACACAGTTGGGCTTAAATACGATACAACATGATCCGTGCTCAAGTGTTGTTTTTTTTTTTAGTATTTTAAATTTAAAGTGAGTTATGTACACACGCAATAAATGAGTCAACAATAAAAATACACCTATTATAGATACTCGATTTTTAAAAGTCTGCAGCAGAGGTTGGAAGCAATGCCATATTTGAATTTAACAATAATGACACAGTTAAATGGAAAATAATATGAAATAAACGCAACAAATTTGTTATGGAAATGCCGAAGCCTATTGTGTAATAGTTGTGTCGCTGTTTATTTCTTCGACGAGTGTGCACGATGTAGGTATACATCAAATAAGAGTAGCTCGTCTAATATATATATTGCGCTCTGCACTCGATCGTGACCATTTTACCATTTAAGTTTATATAATATACTATACACAGTAGAAGACTTTGAACGTTGCTGGTCTATCGATATCGACATATCGGTGTATTATTATTATTTATTACTTATTATATAATAGATTATAGATTATAGAAACTTTAGAAACTAGGTATACGTACGTTTTAAGCACCGACCGCCCGAGGGGCCGATCCGGTTATGCAGGGCGGTGTGAGGTGTAACTGCGTAACTTCCACAAAGCGCAATAATATATTATATAAATTATTGATAATATAACTATTATAACATATACTCGTATTTTATGGAAACAACCCTGGTACTTCTGAATAAATTACCGAATATAAAAAAAAATATAGCCACTGACGTTCAGTCACAAACTTCTTAAAGTTTCGTCCACAGTGAACAAGCGTTTAGTTTTGAGGATGTCGGCCTGCTTTATCGTAGTCATCCGTGTATTAGGTATACGTTCAACGCAGTTACCGTAAATTGAAAACAATTTTAAATCTAAACAAGTATACATAAAATATATAACTCACACTCTGAGTTAATTCATTAATTCGTAACTTCCTGGTTTCTATGTGTACATCATTTATCAAATGAATCGTAGATATAATCAACAGTAAACGTCCATTAAAAATGTAATACCTATGTCGAATTAAAAATTAAAATCGTTATTAAAACGGTGTTCACGCCTCAACAACACGCGTGATATAGTAAGTGATAAAATTCATAATATAAGTATTACATAAATATTACGAGTCTTAAATGGTTTGATTAACTGATGATGTGGTGAAGGCGAATAAAATTCATACGTCTCACTTAATATAATTCAAGTACAGATAAAAGGGACCACTTAAATATCTCTTAAACTAAAAAGTATTGTAGTAGTAGTATAAAATAGCCGATTTAGAAACCACCTCCACCTCCACCTCGCGCTCCTTACACCCCGCACTTCAACCTCACACCTCACAACTCTTTACACCCGCCCGATTCCATATCACACCTCACTGGTCGTTACACACTTACACCTCATCCCTGCACTTCGCTACTCGAAACCCCTCTAACCACGTCACCATAGTCTGCCGACCATAGATCATCCCCCTAGTACACCGGCACCCCATCAGCAAACATATATTTTATTTGCGCACCTCCCTACACACTTGGCCGCTATACTACTTAGCCATGGAAAACATAAATGCATTTATGTATGTATAACACTCTGAACTCTGAAGCATGTATGGTCATCAATAACATCATATACACCATGTATACTAATGTCTTAATTATTGACAACATCACGTCTATAGGCCTACTTTAACATATATACGTGTACCATTGTTTTGATAATTTCCAGTACCATCACGTTCTTCGACAAATACTGTAAACTAATTTTATCTCATCTTTGTAGTCTTTAGATAATATGAAGCTTATACTTCAGGTGATGAATTTTTTTTCAAAGAACCATATTGAAACCTAATAAAGGTTCCAAATCCATAGTTTTGCAATGTACGTTTTTTTTTTATAGTTTAAATAGTTCAAGCTTAGTTCTTGAAGTATATCATATTATATAACAACTTTAACGAGTATTTTTATTTTTTGTTAATGATACAACTTATACTCTTTTCCCGCCCTTTAATCGACCATCGAAACTATCTAACGTATAATTCATCACTGCGCATTCCACAATATTTAAATCCTCCGGTGTGTGCGGTCTGTAGCAATATTATTGCGTGGAAGCGGTAAAATCAAATAATTGAATTCACTTTTGCAACTGGCTAGAAAAGTCAGCTGCGTTGTCAACGCCGACCAGCATAAACAGTTTACGGACGACCGGACCAGTCCTCTTCAATTGCATTGTATATTTTCCAACGTGTGTTTTACTACGAAGTTAATTTGAAATAAAATTTTGAGACAAAACGCAAAATGGCGGATTTTGACATCAAGTCGCAACTGGATCTGCTCAACGGTATGACTTTATGGCACCTAAAATATTATCATACTATAATAATATTTGTTATTAAAGATCAAAAACAATGATGACTTACACCGTCTTAACGTAAAAAAAAATTAAGTCCGACTATTATTATGTCACAATTATTTTTCCATTGTAATAAAATAATGTTTAAACTTCTTCGCATCGCCTACCTACCTATATACTGCTAATACAGTGGAACATCGATAAGTCGAACCACGATAAATCGAAAACCTCGATAAGTCGAAATAAATGACGTTCCCGTGCTAAAACTTTAGTAAATTATCGACCTCGGTAAGTCGAAAACCCGAATGAGTGAAAAAAGTTTTATTTATCTCGAATTCCGACTTGTCGATGTTCCACCGTAATATTATGAATATAATAATATTATATTGAATACGGTGTATACGATGCGCTCTGCTGTGGCGAAAAAATATAAACACTCTATACGACCCTGGTACCGGAACGGTATACTTCCAATGGGTACCAGTTTAGTAGGCGTTTTTTCACGATCGGCATTTTCGCGTTTTCGCAGAATTCTTGGACAGAGAAATGGAATCCATCAAAACCGAGTATTTCGTCGTCAAGCCCGATGGCAGGGGAAACAGCGGCAATCGTCCGGTGAGCTATCTATCACGCGTTACTATTATAGTATAAAACACTAGTATTTTTTTCCGGAAAATCATCGTTGTTCTTTTATTTTATAATATTACTACACAATATCGTTGACATCGACCGTCAGATGAAAATGGTCGCGAAGTATATATCAAATATCAATCATTATAATGTACACAGTTGTAAGAATATTAATATCTAGTGTGTATGTCAGTGAAACTAATGAAACTTACAAATAATAATAGTTATTACTTATTATAAGGTGCGGACTGAGTATATATATAAGACATAAGTGCTGAAAGGTAACTGGCCGTCTGATTATTTGACGTGATAAAAAAACCAAGACGATCGTATCTCGGTTAAAAAAAATCTTCAAATAATTTTTGATTATTTTTAATGATTGCGATTGATCATAAATAATATACTAGTTTATAACCAAGCATAATACTTAATGGATTTCATATGTAGGTAATTAAAATACAAAATTATGGAAGCGTATCTAAAAGAATAAATTATGGTAAAAACTAAAAACATCAAAGTACGTAAAAAGATATAAATTTAGTATACCCAAAAAACTATAAAAAAAAATTAACACAAACTTCAAAATAATATTACGATACGGAATCATTCAATTTGGGTAAATACTTATTCTAAATAACGAAGTACTAACACGTACTGTGTAGCACTGAATTGTATCAGTTCTTTCAAATGCTTGAACTTTAATGTTGCCTATTATATTACTAAAATTTACTGAGATGAAAATTAAATCAGTTTGAGCTTTTCTAACCATGCGCCGTAGGAGTTTCTAGATCTATTTTTAAAATAATGTCTTGTATACTTCTAAAAGTGCTAATAATGAATGATATATATAACGTAGGAATAAACAATGAAAAGCTAACATCTATTTAAAAATATTTACAAACTAATGAAAGAAAATAGCCTAATTTTAATATGAATGATTTAAAACGTGAGCATATATTTTCTTACCATATACCTACTTTAAATATTTTATTCTAATAAAAATATATTTTTACGTATAAATCCTTTCTTACCTATAACTTGTGGTATCAAACTACGCTCTTCATCTTTATAAACAAAAAAAACAATTATAAAATTCCTGTCAACACCCATTAATGATATTGGTTTTATTTTTGGCGCTTAGTGTTTTTTATTGTTCTCGTACGATATAAATTAAAGCCGTGGGAAATTCGATGGGAAATGGGCTCATTAACGCGAAATACAAATAAAGATTTCTAAGACTTTTTTTTCTACTTGATGGGTATATATTTTTTATTGGTTTTTCGGGTCTGTCAATTTTCTCTACATATAAAAAGACGAAATGTGACAACTTTCTACAAATCAGTTCACAATATCAAATAAATAGGTGACCAAAAATGAGAAAAAAATAACTTAAAATTCACTAGTTTTTATTGAACCCCTGCACACTATGTAAGTGAAACATTTATGTGTATACCTATATTACCTATTTATAAAATTAACGAATGAAAAGATTTATACAGGAGAAACACACGTCGCATATTGATCAATATTGCTTGGACTTATATTCAATGTATAAGATAGTAAAATATGTATCTATTTATAATTTTCATAAAATGTACTGTAAAAATCTAATAACATATTTAATAAAATCTTCAATTCGTATACAATACATCAATAAAATTGTAGGTAGCAATATTATCAATAATATAAAAAAAATTTACTTTATAATATTTAACATTATATAATGGTATTTCATGAATTAATATGAACGAACATGGTATACTAAATTTTCAATAATGAATCACCTCCTAATTTGTATTGGATTTGTACTGTATAAATAGGAAAGGAAATAGCTGATTATGTTACATAATATACTTGTCTTGCCGAGACCAGACATCCGAGATAAATGATTAAGATAAGATATAAATAAAATACGGCCACGATAGAATGATATATTATGACTATAATATTATAATAATATGAATAAATGGTTTAATTTTTGTCACTTATTGTCAATCAATAATAAGGGAAATTAATGTTATAATGTTCGAATTTGATATTCACATTTCTTGTCATTTTTTATCTGGGCGGAATTCGGGACAGGGACCGAGACTTTTTTGTGTCGTCTAAAAAAAGTTTCAAACATTTTAGCTCGTTTTTCGATCGTGAAACAGGAACGCTCCCAACCCAACACTAACTTAACCGTATGTTTCAGACGATCGTCGATGGCCACGCGACGACGAGCGGCGCAAACAGCTTGCCCCATGGCTGCAACAAGGATCGTACGCTGCCGCCGCCCTCGCTGTGTCCGTGGAAGGCGAACAGAAGCAACAGCGTGTCGTTTCCACAGACAGTCACCGAGAAAAGGAGCAAAGCCATAGACATCATCGACCCGGATACCGGTGAAAAAGTACAACTATGAACGGTTGTCGAAAAAAAAACTTACCTCAGCGTGTCCAAAGCAACTTTGACGTCGCACATGTCTTCAATTTGTTACCACAAAAATGCAATAAAATTATTATTATTTTATTCGTCACACATTATACTATTGACATTTATATCGGGCGGTCGTCATCGTGTTTTTTTAATAAAAATGTCTGTGATTCGGCGTATTGGATAGGCAATTTCGCTACACCCGAACGCCGTCGCGATGATTCTAATGCAAACGTATGGGTGAACGGAGTTTTCCGGTTTTTGTGCCTCTTATCATCGATACTTTAGAATTAAGAGTTTATGACAGCAGGCTGAACAACTGCAGAGTTCATTTAAGTAGCCAAACAAGTTGGATGTTCTATAGACCGCATATAGAGCCCCTAAACTGTAAAAAAAAGTTAAATTCCACTGTTACCAGTCCTGAATTAACGTAGGTATAGGACTGATTGGAACATGCATAATATGTAGACTATAGACTATTGAAGGTATTTGTTGTCTAGTGTAATGAATAGAAGATAGAGCGGAATAGAATATTATATTTAGAATTGTGTTTGAATGTTTAAAACTTATCCGATATAAATAACTAAACACACAAGATTAAATTTAAAATGTAATTACTAATTACTATAAGTCAGTGTTGGGGAGTAACTAAACTTAAGTTACAAGTTACTATAAAGAAATTACTTTTTAAGAAATTTGATGGTAATTTAATTACATTTTATTGTAAGTAATTTATATGTTATTAGAGTTACTTTTTTGTAGTAATTATTACTTAATTATTCGTTACTTTATTTGGTTTAATACATGCACTAAAAAGCGATCAAAATTAGTGACTGTAGACAAAATAAATTTGAAAAAAAAGTTAAATATTTAATATGTAGCAAAATGAGTATTTATTAATTATTTCATATTGTTGATTGTCATAATTTAATATTTAGTTTATGTATTGTCGTATTGAACACATGGTTATATTAAGCTCTAGTGATATTTTGGAAAAAAAGTAACTTCTATTGTAATTGAGTTACTTTTTAAACTCAAAAGAAATGTAACTTGACCAAATAAAAAAAAAAAAACTTAAAAATAATATAGTTACAATTTTGATAAGGAATTAGTAATGTAATTTAATTACCAAAAAACAGTAACTTCCCTAACACTGCTGTCTGCTATAAGTGAACCATGTCAAAATGTCTTAGTTATTCACTTACTCAAGTAAGAGTATCACACGATTGGCGGGGTAACAGTCTGGTCTTATTTAAGCGATTTGGAGTGTTGGTATGATTCCTTTTATGATAGCTATTTATTTTTGTTCAAATATAAAATTAGTATAATACAGTTTATACAACCATAATGTAATGTAGTATAATGAATATTATTTTTTGGCTGCATGCTTTTGATTATTAGTTAATATTATAGAATGAGTTTGGTGGTATGCTTTGGTTTGCATTCACCTGCTATAGGTAAATACCAGTAACAAGTAATCAAGTAATAATACTCGAAACATATAATATTAAATATATTTTAAATATTACAGCTGTTTATCATTTTATACTGAAGCAAATATCAATAGGCAATAGCTATCACTTATTAATTATTGACAATTATCATAGTCCATTATATAAAACACAAAAACGCCTGATGGTAATATACTAATATCTAATAAGATTAAATACATCATACATGGTCATGAATAAAGTGTAACTGTCAGTAATGGTTGTTTAAAATATAGTATAATTAGTATATTATTAATGATTATCAGATATAATTCATATTATAAAAGTATAAGACATGAAAATAAAAATTGTACTAACAAATGCCTACTTTATAAAGTTCTAAGCATAAGTAATGCATTTAAACTAACTAACTAATAAAACTGATGTCAGATGAAAGTTTGTAAGTCTTTCTATTATCAACAAATGAAAATTATTTACAAAGTACCATTTAATATAGATGAAATAATAAATTAATAAATCATTTAAGCTCACAAAAAACTAGAAAAAGGATATGTTTAAAATTATATTTAATTTAATTATGGATCATATATTTTCTATTCAAACACTAGATGTGTTTTTATAAATAGTATAATTTTTAATTTAACTTGCAATATATAAAATACATAACACTAAGGATTATAGGTAATTGTTTTGAATAAACACATTAGATTATATAAACAAAATATTAAACGTTGATGATGTCTGAACTTTTTTAATAGATGACCTTACAATAGACTATTAAAAAAGATGTGTCTATACTCTTTTCAAGTTAAGAAACGTAATCAGCGGCCGACTAGTCCACTAGTGCACAGGGGCATAGTTATACCACAGAATAACTAGAATAACAGTTATTCTGTGGTTATACTACACGGATAGTTGACTGTGGGGGTGACAAACGGATGATGCATGATCGCTACCGACTATGTTTCTTAACTTGAACAGAATATTAGACTATATCCTATGCTGTTTATGAGGTGGCAATTTTTGGTATTTTTGTGATTACCCCCCATCAAAGTTATGTTTCAGGACTTATGTTTTAACTTCTTTAAGAATTGTCACTCTAAAAGCACTGAAAAGAAAAAAAGTTTGAGTTAATTCAGTTTAATTTTAGGGTTTCTATTCATATTTCAAGGTATAGAAATTACATTCCTAAGATAACTTATCAGTATAATATTATTATTTTTTTATTTGATATTATTTTGTTACTTTAAGCATCTATCAGTTAACAAGATTAAGGAAATTGAATTAAATAAAATTAGAGTATTATATAAATGTATGATACTATGTAATATTTAATAGTGAGGATAAGCCCTTATATAAAATACAAATCATAATCAGTAGATAAACATATATATCATCAGAAAACCTAAAATGTCTACAGCCAATATTTACTTTAAAGATCTCTTAACGTTTGGGCTCGTTGTTTGATATATCTAATTAAAGTATTTTTTAATTTGTAGATTATATTTTAATTTAAAATACAGTTAAGAGAACATCACATCTATATGACATGTTTCATCCAACTTACAAATGGACAAAATAGCAAATTTGATTTCAGTACTTAAAATTATGAGTAAGAAAAATATTGTAATTCAAAATACTCATATTGTATTGTAAAATGTCAACATACAAACAGTTAGCATTCTTAACTTAGCATAACTACACTAAATTTTATAATAGGTCAATTCACTTTAATATTAATGCTGACTACATAAGATTTGTTACGTGTTGCAGGTGAACCACAGAGAAAACAAATACTGTGCTAACATCCTCTTGAATCAAAGTATTAATTTTTTGGATATAGTACATAACTTCAAAAATAAACAATTCAATTGTACAATGGATCAGATTGTCAAAGATTAGAAAATATAAAAAATTGTTCACATGCAAATCAATATAAATCAATTCAATTTTATCGAGTTGAATTATAAAGATATTATAACGAAACAATAGTACTAATAGTACTTCAAATATTTATATTGTTTTTATAAGTATGTGTCCACAGTTATAAACTATAATAGTAAATACATAATTTTTTTAAGACATCAAGTAATCTGTTATTATCATATGTGTGTAGTAATATCTATTGTTAATATTTATAATTTTCACATAGCACTAGTATGATATTTAAATGAGCTTCTAATCAAAAATTTGAAAAAAATGTTGTTTGCATATCTGTATGACCTTAATATTATTTCCATTAAACTAGACAAACATTCAAATACTCCTATTGAATACAAAAAAACATATTATTGTTATAATAGTGTTTATTTACACAATCTTTTATAAAATCTTAATGTATAGTATTTAAAAATAATCAGCTTTACTATGGACACATTTGCCCAAACATAACAATGTTATTGCAATATTAACAAAAATATTATTATTACTAATAGAGTTTCAGTCACTAAATCAAACTTACAATAGAGTGTAGTTCTTACAACAAAAGATGTCAGTAACTGAACATGACATTGTTTTTTTTTTTATTTTAATTATGATGTATATTTAGAGATTATAATATAAAATTATGCCATAACACATTCTAAACAGTATAATATTCATTAAGTTTAACATTATTATTATAATTTATTGTCTAAAGGCACTATAAGATCCATATATTGTATAAAAATAAAATATTGCCACTTGTTCAAAATGATAATTGTGTGCTATTGACGCATTTCATATTATTATTTTACAAAAAAATTGAGCTACTCTCGCCCTATATTTTAGTGTCATACGCTACACATGGCTGAGACAAATATCAAACATCATAACAATAAAAAAAAAAAATTGAGAAAATGCGAGCGGGAAATATACTATCCCTTCCGGTGAATAAAAAGAACGATTTGATCGAATCGGTCGCGAATTCCGTTTTCGATCTGTACATGAGTCCCGACGAATTTCTCACCGCCGAGTACTACTGCTACAACAGCCATGTCCGAAGACTTTTAATGATAAAATTAATTCGCGAAACGTAAATCTCATCGTTTTTTCGACGTACAAACGTCGTCGAAAAGACAACGACCCTGTGAACACGCGTAATTTACGTTCACGCATACATTAAATTTAAAAACAATTAAACAGACTGAAATAAAAATATGCTCACAATCGTAATAATAATATTGGTAAAGTATGGGCACGGTCGGTAAGTATTTTTCTTCGTAATAAGGGAATAACTTAATGGGCTAAAATAATAATATTTATCGTATTTGCTCTACAACTTTTCGATGATGTCCTGCAAGCTGATGTACGTGCCCAGCACCAGGGCCAATATGCCGAGGATGATCAATATGATGTCCTTGATGAGAACATAATTGAAACGGCCGTAGTCGCGTTCGGGCCACAGGACGCAGACCTCGATGAGAGCCGGGAACCCGATGCCCAACACGGACAGACACAAGGCACCAAACAGCGATATGAACAGCTCCAACAGCGGAATGGCGACGGCCAACAAGACTGCAAACATTCATTTAAGACACACGTTAGGTACATTAGTTTGCATTTTTTTGATTCAGTGACGTCTTAAAGTGGCATCTTAAACAATTGTCAGTTCTTTTCAGTATAAATAGTTGATTTGAGTGACAGTGAATTTTAAATTATTTACACTGACCGTTTTTGTAAACGTATATGAAATTGAATGAGTTTTTAAAAATAAATAATTATTGCAGCCGCATAGGATAAAAATGCACCCCTCCCCCCCCCCACATCCCCCACAAACTTCACTCGTTATGATATACCTCCACTGTCATGAGTTAAAGTATACACAATACTGCGTTATAAAATACACACATTGAGAAAAACGAACTGAAGGAATGTAAATAATGAGAACATTTTCATGCTATTGAAAGTCTGATAAAAATAGGAATTCGATTACTCTACTAAACCGTGTATCGATTAGGCCCCAATCCCAATGTACGTCTGTCTACCACAATACTTTAACCTAACGTACGGCGTTAACAAGCGTCCTTTGAGTACCTATAATATAAATTATGTTAGATTTTCTTTTCGTCGTTACAACTAATATGCGTTTGTTAATTAAGACTTTCCCAAATAAATTGATAAATTTGCGTTTTAATTATTTCAATCATAGGCTTATACGCATTTTGATCCGTAACTGACCTAGGCGATAATCGAAAAGAGGATATGAAATTCAGCTTTATCGTTATTTTACACGTTCTAATATATTGAATAAGACTAATTTTTTATCTTCGATGTTCTACATATTTTGTAGTCCTAATCATATTTTAACTTTTTTGAGACCGTCAAGCTAGACGTTTGAAAACAAAATATATTATGCTATACACTTATAAGCCATTCGCGTGTTGGCAATCGGTATAAATAAAATATATATATTATTGTCGACGACATTTGGCACGAGTGACGTTACTTCAAAGCGAATGTTTGGCAATTAACATTACATACCGAAGGTACGAGTTTTTGTTTATGTGTCTAATCATTATAATATAATACAATATTATACAATTCTATAGGTACTAATATTTTATATTATCTTAAACTTGATGTGTTACCATAGTAATATTATGATAATAACTACCATATTATTAAGATAACATGTCCTTGTCGAAAAACGAGACGAATATACGGCACTCGTTTAAATAATTATTAAGAATTTAAAAAATACTTTTGGGTTGGATTTGATATGAGAGATAAATGTTTAGTTTTTATAAATAAAATTATTTAAATAAGCACAAAACAATTTACAAATGTGTTGGAAAAAAATTGTTTATGAATGTAAAAAATGTATGACCATTAAACTGCTTATATGACAACATACAAGTCTATATTTTTTTTGGTAACTTGTTCAAAATTGTTATTTATTTACATTTCTCAATGAATTTTATTTGATGACGGGTAGGTTTGAAATAAATATACTATGCCAAAAATTAATTTAAAACAATGCTATAAATAGAACACGTGTTCTTAAAATAATAAGATATACCTATAGACTGTATAACTAATAAAGTATTATAGGTATATTATGCTTTATTTATGATTGATATAGGACGCTACAAAATATGTGATATATAGAAGATAATATCAAACAGAGAACAAGCCAAATATAGTGAGTTTACTCAAATACCGGAAAAAAACTTATGGAGAGCAGAAGGTTAAATTGTACCGAAAGCCACGAAGTAGAGACCACATGAAATACGATGAAGGATGTCCCACTATCCCACCATCCCTTTTAATTCTAACCTAGACGTATAGAAAATAATGGCAGGAAGATCATGTAAAGAATATCTAGAAACCTTAAAATGGAGAAAAGCTGGAATCCCAAATTTCATAAAATAAGTAAATAATAACCAGCAATAATGGTTAAATTGATTAAAATAAAAGTTATTACATTATTATGGCCTACAGCCATTTTTTTTTTTTTTATAGAATAGTAAACCGCGGCAACATAATCGCAATTGGGAATACACAGCCACTTTGTGCATTATATTATTATACTTACACGTAACGAGCACGACACCGATACGGAGCAGATATTCCATGGTCGTCTTGTCGAAGTTTTGAACCCTCTTCTTCATGTATGTATTCCAGATAATATCAACCGGCACGTAGGCTTGGAGCGCGTACGTGATGAATATGGCGAACGCGAAGATGAGTTTGACCGCTTGCGCAAGGCTGGAACAAATAACAGTTGCAAATGCCAATAATGTAATAATGTAATATATACAATAGACAGCGGTGCCCGGATGGGCGGCTATATGACTATCATAATAATATTCAAGTCCGTCTTAGTCTGTTCGACAACCTCAACCCAATATAGTTGTTTCAGGAAAGTTCTGCAACGAATCTTTTTTTTTACACTCGAAAATTATAAAAACCGGAGGGTACCTGTAGCTGCAGTAACCGTTTTTATTCGCTTTTAATTATTTCCTTATTACGAAAGCTGAGTATTAGTAAATATATACTTCAACCGCACTAAGATATTTTAAATATTTAGTAGGTATACAGTTGTAATACGTTCTTATTTTATTTAAACTTATTTTAAAATTGTAAATAATAATCAAGTAATTAATATTATATAATTTATCGTTAAATCTAGTTGTTTATTCTGACCGTTTGTAATTCCTGTTGTTTTTATTGGATAAAAAAATATATCAAAAGAAGTCCAAGAATAAAAAATGTTTGTCCACCCGCACGATGTTGGGAAAAATAAATAATATTCAGGATGATATTATTGTATGTATCAGTCATTATTTATTTTTCTGAACATAATTTACGATGCTTGTACAATACCATAAGATGTTATGTTTTCCTAAATTACCTTTATGCCGGATGTCAGCTGTAGGGGAGCTCTTTATCGATTTATGGTTTTTAAACGGTAACGGTAAACTACATTTTAGTTTTCATAATCTAAAGCATCGAAAGATGTCATTGAACCTGAACCAAAGAACGTGTATTTTAAAAAAGGTAATAGGTATTAAAACTCACATGTCCTCCTGCGGTAGGTTGAGCGTCACGCTGCCCTTTGCATCTTTGCCGTACTTAACGTATCCGAAAAAGCCCATACTAAGGTACATAGTTATGATGATGGACATACCGATGTTAAATACGCCAGTTGTGCCACCGAAGGATGCCGGGGTTTTCATGTTGTTCTCCAGCGCCAGTACCTATAGAATATGTAATACGTAAGTGTTATTAGTATTACAGCTATTGTTATTGTCGGTGATCAAATTTTGAGGGAATCAAAAAAAAATACAAAAAATTTCACTTGAAGCCTATTCAATATTTATTTTATTTGCACACTTAGCATTGCTCGTATTAAATGTGATTAAATATGCTGAATGTACCTATATATTAACATTTTTTATAAAAGTCCAAACTCGATTGAAGCGGAGGTACCTTTATCGTGTGCGGTAGACATAATATATATGTCTATACTCTATATGTATGGCGATCAAATTATGACATATTATGATATTTGCAGCAAGGAAAAAAAGTGACATTTCGACCGCCGATTATTGTACATTATAATATAGCCATATTAGGATTTCGGAACTATTTTCATGGCAACCGGAAGCCAGAAACTTACCACGCCGACGGCTTCTAACGCGAACAGAGTTGTGCCCACGAACAGGGTGTATTTTCTTGGTTCGCCGACCAACGGTCTCGAAGATATGGGCGGCAGGTCGGTGAATATGTAATAGAGCACAATGGCGAGTCCGAGGAACGTGATGATGTTGGCCCCTTGTGAGAAGGGTGCCAACAGCTTCAAGTTTCTGATGAGAATGATGGCCACCAATGGGATCAGCATCATCAGCATGTAGTACCGCTCGTTCATAGGTGCGATGTAAATGTCCAACACCTGCGTAGTAAAGAAAAACGATTATCTACACGAAAACTGTACACGATAATATTATAATAATGATATACAACAGGTAATAAGCATAATTTGCTGTCACTACTCTCGTTCCGGATGCGAAATGTTAATAATTGTTTATTATTAAATTAAAAAGTAAAACAGCAAACCCCGGGACAAAAAATGTAAAAATACATACACATATGGACCCTGGGAACCATCGTTTTATGGGGGATGAGGGCATGAGGTGAATGGCTTAAATATTATGTGTAGCACCCGAGCGTGAAATGTCCAAATACGGCCCTTTGTTTGACGTCACACACTATGCACAAACGAATAAACCTGTGGATGTATAACACAATCACTAACCTGTTTGATGCTGGTTCCGATGAACATGATGTACACGCAACATATTCCCAGCTGGTAGACGATCAAGAACCCGTCAACGACAATCCTGCACAAAAACAACGGGAATCCGTTATATATTTCGAGCGACGGTGCCTACTAATACAGGAATACACCACTAAACAGGTATGTTCAGGTATGTACTTATACAAGAATGAGGTTATTTAGTGTTTTTTTTTCAGCTTTTTAAAAGCTTAAACACAGCGGTCTATATTATTACAATAACGATCGCTTGGTGGTCTAAACGGCCCGCCAAGGTCGTAATAATGATGATTAAAACACGTAGGAAGTATATCGTTACTGCGCTGCACTACATAAATAGGCGGACACTGAGGAATTTTTAAATTTTTTTTTTAATCATATGCATATTAACATATGATGAATTAATAGTCCAACTGATACACAATGTAATTTCATGCGTTTATATTTCAGTTTCTTATACCTACATTTTTACGATAATTTTCAGATAAAAGCGTATATTTTCAAATATATTTTATTTTTTGTAGAATATAATATATTATATAGAATTATAAATCATAATTTAGGTATACACGATAACTTAGTAAAGAAAAAAATGTATTGAATTTAAATGGGTTCTATTATCTTTGACTGTGAACACTTTAACGTTAAGAAGTACTTATACTCGTACATGTTATAGTGACTAAGTATAACATATATATTAAATATAGTCTACCTATAGGTAATAATTTGCACGTGTGGAATGTACGTTCATAAAATATTATACACCTACTGCAACTCAGTGGCGTGTATACTATATGTCTATCTATATAGGATGGGTAGGGGTTCAAACCCACCCGAAAATAAAAGTGCGTGTGTAGAAATTATATATAATTAATTAAATCCAATATACGCCACTGCTGGAACTACTGACTACATTTCTAACAAAACATGATAGGTAATTTAATTTCAGAAAATTAAATTAGAACTGAAAAATATTTGTTAAACAGACAACTGTTTAAGTGTTTAATAATTTTTCAAGTTATAGTGCCATTTAATTATTTTTTGTATGGTGTGGTAAAAAGAAATATGTCTTTTATTTTACTGTATTTTTAAAATGCAATCAAAATGTCTAATTTAATTTTAGTTGTTGTTGTTGTTGTTGTTTAAGAACAGGCAGATATTAACACAGCGTAATAAAAGAATAATAGTATAATATAATATAAGAGTTGAAATAAAATCACCAACGCAGAAAGAGGAACTCCAAATCTCAAAAAGGCCGGACCGTCTTTTAAGGCGTATTTCATGGAATCCGGGTAACTGAGTATGGGTACTCGAAGTTTCTTGCATAACAGGTACTGAGATCTAATCTATTAGGAGTGAAAAAAAGAATATTATTAAAAACTTAGTAATCAATGGTTAGGTTAAAATGATTTTATTAACCAATAACAATTTAGCATACTATATATGCAATATTTTTCTAAAATGTCAAAAAAAATTAGAAAAGAATATTATGTTATTCTATTAAATGACTTGAATTGAAGTACCTACGTCCTACACTTATTATCAAGTGCGAAAAATAGTAAATATCACAATAATTATTGTACTTGGCATATTAAATATATAATGTTATATTGTATTCAAGAACGATCAAAATGTTTTATTCAAAATGAAAAAAGATTTCTCCACAAATGTACTTAACCACCCCTCCCAACACACGGGTAAAACGCACGTCCCGTTTGACCACATCATGTTGCGGTCCGGTGGTACGTGAACTATTGAAATCGACGGGAACCGGTTAAACACATCGACAGTGTTATAAGTAATGTACCTAATTGTTTTTTAATATGCGTTTTTTTTTGGAGGCTTCGGGTGAAACACAAAAGCCAATTAATTACATAATTTCTAATTGTAAATGTCACACTATAGTGCGTTCAACCAGTTTCACCCGACTGATTCTTCCGACCCTTTCGCTGACCGACCGCAACACACACGATTACGATCGCGCGGCGGACATCCGTTTTACCCGGACACACAAAAACGCGTAAAGTGCACAGAGCGATATCCACTATACTTCCCTCTTTACGCCCTTTCAAAATAATAGTCTACATTTCCCATTCGGACGATACTTACCAAGATGTGCAAGCAGTACGTGCACAGGATTCCGATAAGTACTGTGCCTATGGCTCCGACGAGCAGTCCGGAGTTGTAAAAGGCATTGGGCATAGCCAGAATTCCGGTTCCCAAACTGCCTTTGAGCAAGTGGATGAGCGTCTCGGAATTTCTACAAGCAGCGACGGATAACCACAGATAATATATTTTGTTATTATTATGACATTAGTATAGTCACATCAATCGTACCATATTGGCCCATTCAGCTATGTACGCGATGTATGACTTATGTATTACAATTTATAACAGTGATATTATTATGACTCCAAGTAGTATTATAATCAAAAATATTTACACGGATCGCAGTCGTTAAAATACAACCAATTAACGCATAATAGTTATTAATTGGTAATTATGGACGTATAATCGACAATATTATACATAGTGTATCGTTAAATACGAGTACGATGCGTATCGAAAATAAACGGTTGCGGGTGTTGGCGTTGCAGCAATATCAATAATTATTGGTATATTATTATTTTTTAGATATATAGAACGCTATCGTCAGTCGAAACGAGTGTTGTTTGAAGAGCCGTCGCTGTCGATTTGAACTTAGATGCGGCCTGCGAGTTCTCAATTAACATATTTCATACGCGATATGTTTAAGTATTTGACTGTTAATGTTTATTATTATCATATATAATGATGATAGATCGAACGCGTGCACAGTCAATAGTCTTGTAACTATAATAAACACAACATTGTTCGTCTGATGCCTGTGCACGTCGTCGATCGATGATAATTGATAATTATTGTTTATTACGGAACGCATACGCGCGTATTATAATAGTATATTATACAGTATACACTATATATACCTACTTATAATTTGAAATTATGGTCTAATTATTGATCCCGCATACGTGGTAAGTGGTAAGCAATGAAAACAAGACGTATACTATGCTACTCCCTGCAGGCCAGTACGCAAAGTAGAGTCTACTAATAAAGGTTCACCTCTTTCCCCATTATGGCCTTACTAAATAATATTTTGTCATTACTGCATATTTGAGTATGTTAGAAAAATTAAAAACATATTTTGCAATTGTTCTATAAAGCAGAGTTTGTATAGTAATGTTGAATAAGTTTGTAGTTTTAAACAAATCAAAGCAAAATATAAAACTTGTCGTTATAAAAATAATGATTTCGGTATTGTATGATTGGATTTGGGCCGAAATTTTAAAACCCTCGAAACACCGTACCTAGCATGCCCTTTAAGAGCTAGGAAATAAATTTTAAGCTGTCAGTCATAATTTATTATTTGTCAAGAGATTATTTTGCGCACCCGCGAAGTATTTTAGTAACGTGTATTACGATGAAGATAACGAAGAAAGGAATTTTTAAAGTTTTAACTCAATACACTTTTTCGGAAAATCATATTTTTTTGTCATGTAAATATTTTTTTTGTTTTTAAAAATATTTCAAAAAATAAATGTCAATACGATCGCATTTAGTAGATACGTAATTCGATATTTATCTGTTGACTGTTATAAATTGCAATGATTTCACCATTTCATCGATTCGTGATTTTTATAATTTTATAATCAATATTGTAATACCGGTAATGCGATGGTACTCACGTGGTGGGATGTTCAAGTATCCTGTGCGCATGAGGATCGTATGGCGGAGATCCATTGGCGTTGAGCGACGCGTTTTCCTGTGGCACGTTTACCGCGTACGATTTTGATTTTAGTTCCTTCCTGAAATTACAAAGAAAATATGAATACATTTTAATTGATATATCTATCTCAAGACTGCCGCGACTACTCCACACAGGCGATATTATGTGGGCTTACCTTCTCCTCCCATTTTTAAACATATTTTAGTTTCTAAAATTCAATTTTGTTATCATTACTTAATATCAGTAACCTACATCATTGTATATTCGTTTAAATACAATAATCAATAATAAATATTATACTACGATGTTTAACAACTGATTCCATAGTAATCTTGACTTACAATAAAATGTTATTTTATCAACACAAAACTCATTGTTGATAATTTTTACAAAAACGTATAAGCTTATTACATAAATAATTAACTAATCATTAAAAATGAAAGATGTACAAAAAAAGAAAATATGAAATTTATGTTAATTTACTCTATAATATTAACTCTTTTAATGCCAATAGATATGACTTTTTTTTCTTGATAATTTATAATTTATTATTTTATTAATTTATCATTTATTTTAAGATTTATTTATAATTATTATAATAAACTTGTGACTGAAACAGTAACACGCTTAAAAAGTGAATGTATCGGTTTATTTTTGTGAATTGTTTATAAACTATGATCATATCAAAAAAAATTATTCGAAAACAACATGGACGATGTATCTGAATAATCTTTTACGGTCGCTAAACCGTGAAAAAATATCAAATTGAAAATATCAAAAACAGATAAAATACAAATATTATGCAAAACAATATTGCACTCTATTATAATTCAATAAAAACGCTTTTAAACTATCATACATGCTACAATTTTAAATCGATGCACTTTGAAAAGAAGAATACGGAATGCATTTTTTAGATAGAAACGTTTTAGAAGCGTTGTGACATGCTCATAGAAATGGCTACCAGGGCCCCATGGTTTATCGTCGCCGTCGATCGCGTTCCTTTCCTTTATTTTCAAGCATAAAACCGTAGCTATGAACTATCATAATTTCATAGAACAAAACTAGTGTATATTATAAATTGTATGTCTTCGGAATATTTGTATTTTTGTCCATATACACTATAAAACGTATGTCCAAAAGAATTGTGTAGAATAAAAATTGTAAACAGCATAATGGTCACTAGATATAATTCGACGACACCACCAAACTTATTAGACAGCAAACAATAAAAAATAAATTCAATGATATAAATATTTGAATGTTGTAGGTGAATTTAAATTTTTTCATTTCAATTAATTTAAAACCAGAATAAAATGTTTTGGGACAAATTCGATCACAAAAAAATCAATTTCGATGCAATTTACCAATCAAACATTTGGTATTATACTAGTTCTTAATAAATGTATAATAAATAGAGCATTATAAATACATACAACTATAGAATAGATTATATTATTTAATGTTTAATTTATTATCCACAATTTGAAAATAGAAAAAGCACTGCTTTGAAGTATGTGGGTATATAAATATTAGAATAATTAATTTAAAAAAATGACTGGTATAAAATTATAATAAAATATGGTTAAATTACTATAAAATTAATAATATAATTTATATAATAAATTAACAAAACATAATAATATATAATTCATTTCTACAGATAAATAAGATTTTGTTGTCTTACGAGTTCGTATCCCGTGAATTTTTTTTCCTAAATTCGACTAAAACATAGTTGGTATTATGTTATATAGTAGGTACCTAAATACTATTAAATTTAATATTTTCAAAGATATTAAAGGTTCGGTTTACATGAAATTCAATGTTATATTACCTTATACATTAACGAAATTAATATTTCAAATTATTCCTCATAGAACAATAATTTCACAATAGTTTTTCACTTTCGAGTGAATACTTACCAGTTACCAGGATTCCATGGTCACAAAACCCACAACAGTACATACGGTTGCCCTACGTTATTACAGTGACGACATTCTTTCTACGGCGTTTTATTGAATTTATTAATGTTAGAGTTTTGGACAACTAAGTGTAGTTAGACAACTACACACATCCTGAATATAACATACACACACACACACACACACACACACACACACACACATATATATATATATATATATGATATGCAACAGCATAAATAAACAAGAAGTTCTCGTCTGCTATACCTACGCATAATTGGCCAAAGATATAGGTACTTATTCGACGCAGAAGAATTGTTTAACCGGAAAAACAATCAAATAAGTTTTGGTCAAGATAAGTTTAAATGTTTAGAATATTAATGAATAATGATCAAAAGGTCTACAGGTTAACAGCAAAATATGAAAGTTGCACTAGGTATATCCAAATAATAATTATTTATGCATTTTGTTCTCAATTTCTCATGTCAAAATTAATTATTTGAGATGAATATTCTCCAACTTTTATCAAGTTGAAAAATCAATATAAGAGTCTGAGAAAAACGAAAATCGTATTGGTTTAACAATGTATTTTTTTATATTCAGGAAGATTCACCAAGCATACTTATTGCCACCATTTTTTTTTTTTATAAATATAAAGTATTATTTTAACTTTGATTTTTGAAATTTTTAAATATTTTTAAAACCCAAATTTGTTTGTGGTCTTCTAAAAAAGACAAGGCGGCACCGGGATTAAGACATCTGCATTAGACGATCAACAAATTTGTATTCGTCATTCTCGCGTTTCAAATTTTATGTAGTAGTAGTAATAATTACAACAAAATTATATCTAACTGTATTTTGTTACTATACATGAACATGTTTTCAACTTATACATAAATTCACAATATATATTTAATGAATATCTTGTAAAATTCACATAATAAGCTATAAGAATAAGATGGTAAAAAAATCAATTTGCTAATGAGTATAGTATAATTATGTACAGTTGGTCTATATTATCCACCTACATTTAAACTTTTACGGAATAAGCTTTTTCAATAATATCAAAAAGAATATTAAGAACATAAATCTTTTAGGTATAATTTAATACTTAAAGACTTGTGAAAGACAACATCAATAATAACTGATAATTTAGTTATTTTAATAAGACTCAAGAAGTGTTATCAAACAAAAAAAGATACACATTTAATCGCATTTAGTTGAACTTAGAAATTATCAAATGTATAATAACAATTAAATCGTAGTTACTATCATTAAAATTGAAGTACATAAATTATTTATGTCTATATAGGCATTGAGCGGCTATATAACTGTAGGTACCTTCTTGGTTCTCTGTTGTTATTAAATCAAAGTTCGAGTACCTACATTATTTCAAAATAATATGTGGGTAACAAAATTAATTCAGATTAACAATATAACACTTAAAAATTATCACTGTAAAGTTTCGGTTAGGACTATTTTTTTAATGAATTGTTAATTTTTATACAAATTACGTTTACCCGTTATTAATTTATAACCACTACGACGTACCCATTATTTTGTACCAACTAAAAATTCCCTTTTTTTAGTATTATCGATGCAGTAATGCTATTGTATTATTTTAAGCAATGACAAATTAACTTATTGTACCTACATAAAAACGAATTATTGTAAATATTCAATTAACAAATTGATCAATATAACAAAACGTAATAAACTACTATATTATACAATAAGTATAATTACCATAATATACCGCGAGTTGACTCAAGATTTTGATTTGTTTTTAATTTGTTTATTTTGAATTTTGATTTGGTTGTGAACTTTATAATATGTCATAGACCATAGTTAGTTGCGATTTGAGAGAAAACCAAAACATATGCCAAAGTTTGTTGTTACTTGTCAAGAACTATGACTTTCTGTGCCGGTTTGTTTCATTTAAAATTTAGATCATTGTGACCATCAAAGCACAACTTTCAGACAAAAACTGTATTCACGCGGACCTGTCCACACAATCCGGTGACCGGTGAAAAAGGGTACGTTAACTAATAAGAACGGCACACATTGATATGTCATCACTGTCCGGGTACGCAACGATCTGTCGTCCGTCGACCACGTCAACGCAACATGCTTCTTTTCGGATATCGGATTAGGTTTTTTCATTGAAACACATTGTTTTCGTGGACGGTGGGTGAGCACCTTTTCAGATTTTAAAGCATTCAGTGCAGGACTAGTATCTAGTCGTATTACAGCAAAAAAAACTGATTAAAAACGAATGGTCTGTCCGGCTAATCACAATCCGATAAGAAACTAATAACACATTCGTTTTAAATGTGCAGACGAGCATTAACAGATAGTGTGGGCCAAACCTGAACGAAATCGTCTGAGCAGAAACTCCAGACGATAAAAAAACGGTCATACCTAAAACGTAAAAAACTTTGGGGATAATCAGTTGAATTGCAAAACTGCGTTACGAACATTATAATATCAATTGTGGACTGTGGTATGGTACATGGCAAAACGAAATTCGGGTACATTGCGGTATCATGTCACAGTTATTATTAATTAATAATATTATAATATTGCGTTAGTCGTCGACAGTTAAATGTTGCGGGCAAATGGAAATTATTAGTTATTACATTGCCATTAGACGAAAACCCCAGGCACACGGTATCCGGTTACTCACTTGGACGTTTGGCAACTATTTTATAGGAAATAAACAGACACTAAAACAAAGGGTCGACGCCAAAATAAGCAAACGAATTGCGAATAACACGTAATCGATAGTTCTTCTGATCTCATCGTCGATCGAACGTTTCAAAATTCCAATTAACACCGGTTGAACATTCGAATACTGACGAATATGTAAAATCACTACCTGGTACAAAGTTTAAAAATATAACTTTGTGAAACTATGAAGCCACACAACAATAAGATAAAATAAATTAGTTATTACAATATGTTGTAGTGGGAAATATAACGATCGACTATAATAAGAATATTATTATCTTTATAGATCACAACAAATAATCTTAATAGATTCTGAAGAGCGAATAGTTGTTACTAATGTGCATCATAATTCTTAATGTTACAGCACACGAACAACTATTTTTAACCTATCCAAGCAATTTAACAATAATTTACTCCAACATCAAACCGGCACCACACAATATTACGTATAATTATTTTTCTAAACTCTACTGGAAACAAATAAAAACGAATATTTTGGTAAAATACGGCTTAACCGCTCCACACATAATATTCGTCATACACAGTATATTCATATTCGGTATTTTGTTTCTACAGCGCACACATGAAATATTATAATTTATACGGACGTCACGACGTCCGTGCATTGAATTGATCTCATTCGCTGCATAATAGTGGCTAACACCCATTAGCAAGTATAATGCAACCGCCGAATAATGTACAACAAACGGTTGTTGACTTTGTTTTTACACTATCGGTTTAACGTTCAAAAATGTCCCCCGTCGAATATCACGGTTTTCTACCGAATATTTCGGACGAGAACGTCGTGATATTATTATTTATGTAATAAATACGGCCGCGTGCCGTATTCTTTCGATCGCCGATATAAAAAATGTGAGATTACACGACGGCCCAACTGATAAAAACGAAATATTATGGCGGTGCGCGAAAACGGACACGAATAAAATGTACTCTGCGCCGTCGAGTTCAAAAATATTACATCGTGCTGGTATAGTTGGTACTGGTTGTCTGTTTTTCCATTCGAATTCTCTCGCATGAGTGCATTAGTGCATTAGTGCCTATAAGCGCGTCTTAAAAACCGTGTTCGATACCCCCTAACGTAGGAACCTACTGCCTGCTCCTCGCCCGCCCATCACCCGTCTACTACCGAAGGAATTTTACCCAAAACTGGTTTTCCAGGTAGGTAAAAGTGGTCGGGGCCGTGTTTTGTTTTCGTGCGCCCACATAATGTCCGAAACACACACAATAATATGGTGAATGTAAACAACATTTTTCGTTTTGTTTAGAGTTTTTCGACATCCCGCTGGGACGCGATGTAAGTATCGTGTTCGACCCAACGGACGAAAGAGCGCGGCGGAGAAATACCTCTCAAAACGAATTCCGTGACGACGATTTGGATTTTCGTTAACAATACAAACGAGAGTAGGTCCAACTCTCGTGCACGAAATACACGTTCGTGGTCGCGTACGGCACAAGTGCGCAGTTGTAGACGACGCGTATAATATTTGATAAAATATTACGATATCCAACCCCCCTTCGGCCACACCCTCCGTACAACGGCCGTTTGTTAACGGCCATAAACACCGGGAACGCGTTAGTAGGCAGACAACCGAAAATGCCCGCGTCTCATTATAACGGAGGTGTATAAAATTATTTGTTGTACTCACGATTCGGACGGGGGTCCGATGCCGGTCAGCGAAAGCGATTCAGACATGTCGAAGTGGCGACAATTCGTAGGTACCTGCAAAAAAAAAACGCAGGACGTCGTAGTTGATTAAAAAAAACTTCGGGTGGTAGTGTGAAAAATATGAAAAGAGATCGTAACACGTGCACTACACAATAACATCGTGTAGTGCGTGCAATAAACGACCGTCGACAATGATAATATCGTAGAATAAGTGTATTAATACGTTGTCGTGCCGGCGGGACTCACCTTAGGTAATTTTGGCGGCAAAACAACTTAATATATATTTAAACGATAATGGCAGTAAAAAAAAAACCCGATGTCGGTTGCCGTGCGTGTGTGTGCGCGCGCGGCAGATGACCGAAATGTCAATAAGTGCTCACACCGGCGGACCGCAACTACTGAACGCGTATGGTAGCCTCGTTGTAGTGCGGCGGCACTCGTCCCGGTCTCGTGTCGAGCATGCGCCCTGCCATCGGGCACCGGCGCGGCGGCGGCGGCGGCCGTGATCGATATACTATTATTATTATTATTATTATTATTATTGTTGTTGTCGTGCGATCGGCCGGGGTGGGCCGGAGGGGAGAAAAAAAGGGCTATACACGTTTTTCCATTCATTTCGAGCGCGAATCAGGGCCGGATTAGTAGGTTAAAAAGCTGCGTGACAACTAAAAAACAATATTGTGCCTACTCGTTTATTATCGTCGTCGTCGTTGTTGATGTCTGTGAAATGTCCCGAAAATGCACGCAGCCGTACTGCTCATATAATATATCAGTGCTTGAATTGGGAAAAAATTATAGAAGGGGGATGCAAGATTGTGAAAAAATGTACGTACCTGATTATTTAAATGTCTTACTTACTGATAAGAATTTGATTAGAAGGTGTACGCATGAATAATTTCTAAAAATAAGAGAGTGACTCCGTCCCCCCGCGTCTCCCCAAATTAAAGCACTAACTTTTATGATAATATTTATTTTAATATTATACGCTGTGTCATGTACACTCGATTTTATTTTATCCCGTCCGTATCTCTGTCCTGCACACGATGACGACGAGTTGTTTTTTTGTAGAGCCATTATTGGGCACTTCAATTATTAAGATTGCCCCGTGTTTCCTGGATCTGAGTATCATAATATACAGAGACCGATTTTATCGGAAACATTCGCGATTCTTTAAAAGCCGATCGCCGTTCTTCCCGCTCAAGGTGAAGTACCGTCCAAATGGCTGTTTGTTCTAATATAATACCCCTCTTAAATCCGTCCCTGCATAAAACGATATCCTATATTTTTTGTTGAAAAATTTCATAGAATTCGACGTTTACATTTATATTATAATAGAACTCGTTGTTCCACGAAATCTGTTGCTGAGTACAAAAATTATATCACTGGCACAACGGCGTACTTTTTAAGTGCGGTTTTCCACCTGTGCGCCAGACGTGTAACAATAATAATGATAACTATAGAGCGCGGATTTATATGCATTCAAAACCAACAAAATATGAGCTAAAAAATCTTAAATATGCATAAATATTAAATATATAAACATTTAATTAAAACAATACGTTTAAAATTATGAAACCCTATACTATAAATACTTTTCTTCATTTTATTTCTTCACTTTTCATATTGGCTCATCTTGGTATAATAATGGACGTATTTTATTTCACAGATTATTGATCTAAGGTCATATTTGGGAAAACCGTTTAAACCTACAACTTACAGTATACCTATTAATTTATTTTATTTATTAAATGACACTATAAAAATATAATAATATTTTCTTATACTACAGTAGTAACTATTTATTTCAAAAATGTCTAAAAAAAACATCTAAATATGCAGTAAAAGATGAGATATGCAATAACATTTGTAAAATAGGCCCTTAAAATAGAAAAAAAAATGGATAAATGTCGAAATATGCAAAGATATACACTAAAAAAAGTGTCATTGTTTAAATCGTTATGCCACGGTACGAACGTTGTGCTCACTTAGCATATCACACGATCAACCAGAATAAATATGCAAATGCACACAAATCCGCGCTCTAATGATAACCTAAACATACAATAATTTGCACAGTGCGACGTCGTCGCGGATTTGGAATTCCAGACGTCTGTTATATAACTTGTAGGTTACCACGACTGTATAAGAAAAAAACCGAACACCAGACGTTGCCGGCTACGACGTTTGGAATGTGTATTATTATTATATAATAGGGGTACGATATTGTGTGGTGATGGGATATGGCGGAGATGGTGGGTCACAATACTCACACAATCGTGAGACGTATTCATCATTATAAATAATAATATTATAAAGGAGAGAGAAAATAAATACATTAAATACTCCGTTATATAGCATAGGTAGTGTAGAAACGCGCTGTATTGTTCACGATAATATAATGAATAATCATATAATATTGTGTGCTATCCAGTATACGGCAGTACCCATATGGATATGGTGACCAACCGTATATTATTATAGTGCACTGACTTACTGTACAGAGCATAATATTCTATAATTATTATCGAGATTCGTAGAACACGAACGTATACGATTGTCCGAATCGTCATGCCGTAGTTTGCAGACAGTTTTTGAATAATATTTTTAAATCGCCGACCCGGCCGAACCAGCGTCATTAATCATTATGATGCACCTATAAGGCTGCCAACCTACGTATCGACCGATGTATCGTGTGCAGTGAAAATAAGTATGGTTTATGATTTACCAATGATAGTTATTATTTTTAACCATATTTAGATTGGAATTTCTAAGTATTTTCAGACATAACAATAGTACAATAGTATAGTGCACATAATTAATATTCTATTAGAAAAAATCTAGTAAGGTTACCCTCTTCGGCAGAAACAAAAAACTATGATTAAAAACAGTTATTAAAACACACTAATATATACCACGAGACCATGAGTAATGCGTGTGTTGATATCCTAAAAGGGTACGAACAACGTATAAAACATGGCAATTTGTATAGCTTAATTCTATAAATAATAAAAATCAATGATATCAAACTTGTGAAAAATTAAACGCTCTAAATTCAAGATCGCGTGAAATGTTCAAGTCGTTGTAAGACCGCACACGAGTACGTAAATCAGAATCGTAAAAATGTAAATACTCGCCACGGCGCGGCGGAGTACATATTATTATAATATTTTTGTTTTTAAATTCAACGCCCATCAGATAAATGAATAAATGCAGGCTTGGTATAGATCTGGGACAATTATTGGCTAGTTCTTTTTATTAATACTCCTATTAATATCATTCCAACATCGTTCAATTTACCTAATGAATTCAACCGCAATTTGTTCAATTACACACAATTGCACAAAGCTCATTTAATTCGTGTTTCTTCTAAACGTATCTTTTCAAACGTGTTTTTCGACCGAGGGCAACGCCCTCGAAAGAACTGGGCATATAGACTTAACGGCCAATACTGTGGCGCATGAAGAAATTTTTAACGACTCTTGCTCTACATTTTAATTAATTATTTGAAGAATTTTTTTTTTCGACGTGTCGGTTTCCCACTGCTCGTAACTCGTAAGTCGTAGGTAGGTAGTCTGTGGTTGGTTTAAACAGTTGAAGCAAAAACTGTATTCGTTTAACGTAAAAGCAGTAAGCACAGCACACATTGTGCGTGCAGTGTTAACCACCGGGGCACGAATGTGTTGAAACTTGGAACTAAGTATTTGGTCGATCTAAATTCGAAAGCCGAGATATGGACCGTAACATTATAAAAACGGTTTTAAGCTGAGCTAATTTATCACGAGTGCGTCATAATGAACAGCAGTAAACATTGCAGTTGAAACACGATAAAAAAAATGACGACCAACGATTTGAGATATAAAAAAAACCTGATAATCACAGGATTACAGCTGCTCAGTGATAACCTTTAGGTATATAGTACCTTATAATGACGTTATAACTTTGTTTTTTTTATATTCGAAAAAATTAACGACGCTCCGACAGTAGTGTATTATCATCATTGCACGACTCGATATTAGCTTGAAAGCCTGCAGATATATTCATATTTTATTGCAGTTTAGTCAAAGGGTTAAAACCTATATAATGAGATTATAAACGTAATTTTAAATTTGACTAATAATTACATCTACCTGCAGGCTGCAGCAATCATTAACAACACGTAATATTACAAAATTCAAGGTTAGGTAAAGTAAGCACTATGGGTTGAAAATCATAAAAAAAGAATAACACTTTATTTAGATTTTTACTATATTTTCACGTTATAGGTATAAAATATTAAAATCTACGTCGAAAAAATATCTTCCTATAATCCGTTTACCAACATATAATTAATAATTATCGTTGTGTGTACACGCGAACCATAGGAAGTTGAATAATTCATTGACTAAGTCAAACATAACTGAATCGAAAGCTTTTTAGAAAGCGAAAGCGAACGCAGCTAATCCGCACTAGCGCTGCAAGAATGAAAATCTTCGTAATAATAAATTGTTTTCATTTGCTGAAATAGTCGGGAACATAATATTATTATTAATATAGGCATGTACGGTTTTTTAAACGGCGAACGAAAACAATACAAACGACCGGACTCGGGCCAGTCCGACCTAAATTATATTATATTATTACTGCAGAGTACCGATACGCATGTCACATGCACAGACACAATACGAAATCCGTCGTTCCAGTAAACGAGCAGAAAGACACGCCTACGCGTCGTCGTCGCGTGACCACCGAGTTTTAAATTTAAACTTGTCTCGGACGGAACGAAAATAATCACTCACTGTCAAACGACGCAGTCCACAGGTATGTGTGTATAAAAATCCGAAGACCAACTGCCAGATGTCCGTTTTCGTGTAAATAATAATATTATAACATAGAACACGAGAAAACGAAACGGTCGATGCGTCCGTGCAGGTGCAGTCGTAAATACCTATATATGAGGCATTATTTTTGATCGATTTTATCAGTTTTTTTCACGTGTTTTCGGGGGAAAAACAATTCAATGAAATTCATGACATTGTTCGAATATCGATAGCTTTATAATATTAGTCACATATCAAAAGAATAAAATCATAGGTGCCTATAGTTCAAAAAGTTTCCTTTTGTTTAATCATATTTAAATATTTTAATAACATTCGTTTTAAATTTCATTTTAAGCTCGAACATTTTGTTCTACTTTATTTGATTACTCTCTTTGGACGAGCACTCATAATATAGTCCTCAACTATAATATCATTAGTAACTATTAGTACTACTATCCCGCATTGACGACATTTCCTACCATCATCGAACATATTTTGATTCCCATCAAATGCAAACACGGTTATAAAAAAGTTATATTACATATTGGCAACTATTTAAATTCAATATAACAACAAAATAAACACAACCGTTGAATTTTTCAAAAGTGATTTATTAACATAATGCTATATGCATTGTATATTTGTATTTATATGAAATAGGTAAAACGATTATTATATTGTATTCGTATACAGTTGTTAAACCATACGAATGATGACGGGTTCACACTACACAGTATCGTGTATTTTACCCCACCGTGGATTTATAGAAAACGTGATACCACTATATTATATACCACGAATGAATTCTTCCTTCACTTATTGTTATCAAAACTTGGTTAGTAATGTTCGAGGTTTCTATATGATAATATGATATCATCAACTATCACTATTAAAATCAATAACCACACGTTCAAAAGTTTGATCAATTTAACTTCGAGGTATACAAGGTAACATCATGGTATTTGTAGTAAAACCGTAAAATGTGTGGTATAAACCACATGGTTGGACCAATCAGAGCACCGTGCTCTGAGCACTGCAGCATTTAATGACACTACACGACACGATGATAAAGGAATAGATGTTGGATGACCGCCTTAAAACAATTTCTTTATAACAAACTTTATTACTACTTTATTATCAACAAAGAAATAATATTATAATATCATGGCAGTGCAGTACTGCTAGGGGTGGTTTTAAGGGACGCCATACTTTGGATGAGGAAAAATTTTTTCAGATAAAATGAATAAAAAATGGAATTTTTCATTGTAAATAGATTATTACATTTTTAAATCTTAGATAATACAAAAATAAGATTTTTTATAAATAACTAACAAGATAATTTGCAAATTTTCTGATTTTTGACGAATTTTTTTTGAAATTTAAACTTTAGGCGCCCATAAAAATCTTTAGTGAAGTAATGCTTGTATTTTTTTTTTAATTACACTAATATCAAGTTTTGAAAAACCTTCTAGGAAATTTTCAAATTTTTTAAATAAGTTTGGCTACTAATAAGTAGGTACTATAATGATATAAAAAAAAACTTATTGAACACGTGTGCCATGTCCCATGAGTCTGGGGGGTCAAAGTCTTTAAATACGACCCCTAAGTATTGCAGTGCAACGTACAGTATTTCTTAAGCACGTGTTTTCGTTGAAGACACGCGATGCAGCGTGAGTGTAAGACTTTAAAAGTGTAGATAATCGATCATAAATTATAATATTGATTATATTATTAGGTATAGTGAATATAATGTTATACTACGAAAACCTAATAAAATTTTATATCAGTTCGGATTGTGATTTGCACAGATTGTGCTATAATTATTGACTATATTGTTTAACTTTGTGACTACTGCGATCTAAATACGTTTTATCGATTTTGTGATCAAAAAACCAAAAAACTTCTCAAATTATATTCGTTGCAACAGCTTCTAAAAACGCAGAAGTACTCATGACTTCCCTTGAACGTTATAGCCTATATAATATAAGGTACACTAGAACAATGCTATTTTCAAATTAGGTTTCAGGTTTAACTTTTAGACTTAGTACATATTATTATGTACGCTATATGGAAGCACATTTCAAGGTTGTTGGCATTCGTCCCGTTAAACACTTTGTTTCTAATTTTAACGATAAAACTATATATGTAAGTTGCGAGTAAACTACACACCTATATAGTATATAGGCTATAGGGTTCACACATATTATATGAGGATAGGCTTACAAGTCTCGATCGCTTTATAGTTTTGAGATTTTTTGAATTCAGTATAATAGTATGAACTATTTATAAGTTATGAGGAACCTTGTATTCAATTTTCAATTTTTTTGACAAATTTTTATTGAACTGTATAGAATAAAAACTGATTATTTCTTCTTGAAAAAATGTCGTTAGTTTAAATTAGACTCAATCAAAAAAAATACACATCATTGTAAAATCAATAGGTACATTCTCATTGCTCCACTCAGAATCTAGAAAATATAAAATATTAATACATTTTTCTTTTAAAAATCTGATAAATTTTTTCACAATTTTGTATACTACATATTTTTTTCTGATATGCAATATTAAAAAGCATAAATTAAACTAAATAATATATTGAGAGGCACTCGTGGTGAGGCAGCAGTTATAAACTCATAAACAGTAACGTCAATAACTTATACATAATTATTAATTGCAGTGATCAAGCAGCTGGCAATTGTAATGAAAATTGGTGCAATTATAAAATTCATAATTCTTATCAATCATTGATGTTTTAAATTTATACTTCATAGTAATTAAAATAAATGTCTATAATTTATAAATTATAATATCTAAAATGTCAAACTACATATATAGCATTGTAGCTAAATAGTAGAAGCGCAAGTTGTTCTATACTCTATAAAACGTTCGTCGAATGTTACGTCCTGTTACAAAGATTGAAATCACATGTAATAGGTATATATGGCTGTACAAAAATGTGTGTATAATATCTACCTAGTCAGAAAAAATAACCACCGGTAGATGTCCGTGATAAATGGTCAATTGTAGTCTTAAGACTCGAGAAAATCTGCAAAAGAAATTGGGGATTACCAGTCATAATAACAATATTCGTTATACATTGATAATATATATTTTATATACCAATTTAAAAAAATTCATTTTTTCAATAGGTTATTAAATTAAATTTTTCTTTTCTTAATTTATTTTATTTAGAGTGACCAAATTATTATTAAAAATGAATAGGCTGCATGTAGGTGTATACAACAGTTTTCAACACAACTGCAACAATAAATATTTTAATTATATAGGTACCTACAAATAGGTAGAGATAGGTAGGTAGATCCATTATAATATATTATTAATTATTGTTATAGGTATCTTATATAGGAGATGCACATTGTTCTATTTGCTCTCTATTTATAGAATTATAGCTCGCCAAATTACATAGAAACCCATTTTATACCATATCAATTTAAAAACGACCATTTAAAAATTATAATTTTGTTTATTTTTTTTTTTAAAAATGCATATTATTTTTTAATTTTTATACATTTGTATGCAATATGCATGCAAATTTAATATTTTCTAAAAACAATTTTTCTTTTTTAACCATCTATGTATTTTATACTCGATTATTAAACATAAGTATTTTCTTTTTTTTAATGATTTATGCAAAGTTGCAAACATTCAATTTTTCCACAAACCTTTTTCATACTGCCACGACGTATATTTTTGTTATGGCTGACGGAAGAATAGCGTATTATTATTTTAGTTGAACCCGTTTTTAACCACATTTCATTAATTATTTTATTATTATTTTTAATGTAAATTAATATTTAATGAAAATTATAATATTAAAAAATGTTATATCCCAGTGATCTAATAATTATAAAGTATTTTTTTTTTATGCATATTTAATATATTTTTTGTATATTTAACATTTTTTAGATTTTTTTTTATGCATATTTGCATGCATATGTCTTATCGATTTTAACTAACATAACTTCCGAGCCTTGATCTATTACTATATATTTGTATACAAATCACGTCATAACGATAAAATAATTTAATATTTCAGTCACGTTTAACGACCATTTTGGTTGATATGTCACACCTCTAAAACAAGACTGTTACAGCTCAAAATAAATGAATTTTGAGTTATGACTAATTTCGAATAGTAAAAAATCAACTCTATAGAATGCAAGAATGACAAAATTCAATATCATTCTTTTTTTTTGCCTCCCAAAAGGCAAAAAGATGTGTCAGTATTAAATTAATCAATTTTTAAATAATTTTTAAAGCAACAGAGCCATATTTACTTTATTTGGCAGATAAAGTGCCATTTTTTGCAATTAATGCAAAGTTTTTCCATTTACTCACTGAAGTCAAACTTCAAGACGGCCTTATTTCGATTTTTGGCGTTCTTGCGTTAAATAAAAACTCATTTTCTTGTGATATGTTGAGTGGAAAACAGTAATATTTAGTGTTATGGCGGTATCTATTGCATTTCATAATTTGTGAGATATTGCAGCTGCATGCAATACGTCATATAATGCAAATACGCCAGTCTTGTATTTTCAAATATAGAAATGTTTTACCACCATGTCTCAAAATATGACAGTCTTGTAATTACTTAAAGAATTGGAAAAGGACATAAATCTAACTTTTTGGGCTTAAGATAGTATTTTGTAGTATATGAAGAAGTCATATATTGTGAAGTATGTTTACAAGTATTCAAGTTTTTAGCTTCAAACGCATAAGTAAAGAGCTCTTTAAAATATCTTTGATTTAAACTTCAAATCGCTTTTTCTCAAAACTATACATTTTGAGTTGTGGACGTCTTATTCTAAAGGTGCGATGTACTAATTACTCATTTGATCTAATAGATTTTAAAACATTTGTTTTTTATACATTGTTTTTGTGGAAATTCGTTTTGCGTTCGAGAATATATTATTATTTATTAACATTCAATAGAAATAACATTATACATTTTTGTTAAAAATTCGCCTACACTGTTTTAGTATAATATATTGTATATATTATAACGTAGGTAGAGAACAGTAGAACGTGCAGTCTTAATATTTTAAACCAGTATCAAAAATCGACATCACAGTTGAAGTGTTAAAAGTTCAACGACACTACTGCCTATTTTAAAAGTCTGTATAATACATCTTTGTTAGGTCCCAATTATAGAATATGCTTCTATAATTAGGGAAACCAATGACCTCGGTCATTCAAATGAAATTGAATGTGTTCAAAACCTCGTACTCTACTGCTCTATATATTCTGTTTCAATTATAACTTTAATAGGTCTTAGCGTTTTGGTATATGAGTTATGACTTTATGAATACGGTATTATATTAATTATTAAGCTGTTCACACTTATCATACTTCGAATCAATAGGGAATTATAGTTTGTATTTTTTATAATACAACGTTTTTATCGATAGGTAATTATATTTTGGAAGGCCTTATATCTACATAAGACTTACCTATAAGTTAAATTCTATGACATTCTGGATGCAGAATTTATTTATACTTCACTTTTTCCATTTTATATTATATCGCATATTAAGAACATTAAAATGTTTTTGTGTTATTCCGATAAAAAACCCGTCAGCCCAGAATCGAAATATAAGAACATTAATTTGAGGTGTTAGATTTAAGTTACAAATTTCGATTTAAAAAAATCTTAGTCAGAATTATTAAATTTGAGGTGATGAACCTCTCGATAAATAATTTTAATTTATCTGCAGTGTAAATAATACAAGTTCTAATTAAAATTATTTAGTTCTAGAAAACGTTACAGTTACTTAATATACATTATTTTGTATGAATAATTTATGCGTATATATGGATAAATGATATTTTAATTTTAAGTTTCTGTTTATGTTTTGGACTTATGTATAATTCACGATATTATATTATCGTGAATTATAATAATTCTACTTGTGATGCACATACGAATCTGTCGTATTAAAATATGCACTTAATTTGATCATTATGCCTGATGATAAATAAATAAATTATGAATATTACAATCAATGTGCAAATTTCATTTCGACATAAATCATAGATCAAGATGTTGAAACAATGTTATAGGTACCAATAGGCAGTCAATAAAATGCGCACACGTGTGAACGCGTCATTAAAGATGTTGCTTACCTATTAATAAATCATAAACTAATGTGTGACGTGTGTACAATGTACATACAATTTAAATAATATATTAAAATAATCACCAATCACCATTTTTTTATGTTTGCAGAAGTGTACTCTAGATTTTCATACACAATATACATAGTTTCAACCTGAAACCTCATGATTAACCTAATGATTTTGACGTATATTATATGTTTTTCATGTACATACTATAAAAAAAAAAATACACGCAAATTAAAATAACACATTTACATTTTACACTGTTCATCTTCTTATAATTTATTATTGGTTAGTAATTATTATTTATTTCTACTTAGTATAATTAAAATGATATATTTTAATGATCAACCTACATGTTGAGTTATTAGATAGTATATTAATACCTATATATACATATTGATGTATACATATGCATTATGCCGTGTTATTAACGTTCTTATTTGTAAGAATTCGTGCAGTTCCTCGTTCCTGTAAAAAAAGTAATTTGTTCCTTATCGTGTTTACCAATTAGAAATTAATATTTTTATTGATAAATTAATTGTGACTATACAATCAATAATAATATCGACATTTGACAGTATATATTGACACTGTTATTAAAAATTAAACTGTTAGTTGCGAAATATGTGGTTATTTGAGTGTATCTATATATTTTAATGTATAGATCTATTATATTTTATAACGACAATATGGGTTTCAAATGTTAGAAAATAACGTAGTATACCGTATACGTATAAAATTCGAATTCAATATTATAATTAAATTTCATATGTAATTAGTAATTACTGAATAGATACCTAATTCTTACCGACACATATTATCTCAATTAAATATTTTTAACAGTTAAGAATTTATTATGCAATACAAGAATGGATTATATTAATACGATAGTAGTATTCGCTGGTCGATAATGCCCAATTTGATTTTTGAGTTTTACTGTGTCACTGTGGTAATATAAATATAATATTAACCATGATAAAAGCCAAGTATACACAGTCGACCGAATATTATAATTATTTCTCGTATTTCATAATATAAAACTGAAATAATATTAAATTATATAAAACAAAACACTATTGTAGTATTGTCTATAACCATCGAGCGTAATATAGATAGTATTATACAATATTATATTATACTCAACTACAGTCTACAATACTCAATATAATACTATCTAACTACTAGATCTACTCGACGTGCGCACGGCAAACGGCGGCATGCAGTCCTGGTACGGATTTCGACGGACGTGACATAACGCAACCGCTGTTGGGGTAAATCGACTGCCCCGAGTCGACCAGAGTGAACCGTATACCGTGGTTCGTCGGCGGTTTCGCGGCCCAGACGCGTGTGCCGTGTGTGCGTGTCCGACTCGTAGGCAGATTGAAGAGAAATCATCATTCATCATTATTATACTTAGAATTATTATTGTGATAAACTTATTATAATAGTTGTTATAAACCAGGTTGGTGGTTGGAGAAAGAACGCTCGAAACCAAGCCACCGAGGACGCGGCTGCGTTGGTCCGAGCGACAACAAGGGCAGCATGCGGTCCTGGTACGCGTGACACTTGAATGAATTGTGTTACGGTGTGTGTCGCGCGCCGAGCGGACACGACCCGATCGCCGAGGTTGGCCTCTGGTCCCGCGGTCGAAACACCGCCACCGGAGCATGAAATCCTGGTACTTGATCGCGGTTTTGTGACATAACATCCGCGGTTGTTGCGCGAGAGACCGCGAGGCAAGTCATCATATATTATATTATATTATTATAATATTATATATATATATATATATATTGTATATTATATATATCATATATTATTATTATAATATTATAATAAGGTACGGCACACGGATCACACCGCCACTCTATCCTGACACACACACCGCCACCTCCAACACACCGCCTCGCCAAAACTACCACCACCATACCGCCTCGCCGATACTACCACCACCATCACACCGCCGCACCGACACTGACACCGCCACCACCACCTGGCCTGTACTAACACCGCCACTATGCCGCCGCGCATTCGCCGTCGCAAATACCGCCGTTGGCACTACCGGCGTAGACGCACAGGCTGGTCACCTGGTCGCAGACACGGCTGCTGCCCTCGGTGTCGGCCGTCGGCACCAGTGGCATTTTTCAATGTTTAAAAAAACATCAAAAAAGGGTTTATTATTTTTTAATTCACGTTGTTTGCCACATTATGAGAGGCGTTAAAGGGCGTTGTGATTTGTTGATTCAAAAACTAGGTACTCTACATATTTTGACGAAAACCTCGGAAATCGTTTTTAGAGTCTAGAGATAGCAGGAAACTTTGGAGATTTTGAACCATGTCCGATAGGTGGCGTTGAACAAACTTTGCTTGTATATTATTTTTGTTGATAAAATGCCATGTAACATAGTGTTACACTGTTACCGCTGTTGCCTGTTATCCGTTTCTTTATGCACCGATACATCATTCAAAAACATCAAATCAACAACTTAACACATTAAAAACAAAGGCAAAATTACGGGAGATGGTATTTAGCGTTAATTTTTATTACTTGTACAATTTGCGCCACGAATAGGTGCATTTATGCGAGTATGTAATTTGCGCCAAAAAATAAAAATTAAACATGTATTTTGCTCCGTGACACGAAATATGTGAGTTTAGGAAAAAAAAGCATATGGATAAAAAAGCAAATTGAAAAAAAGCGAATGAAAAAAGAGCATATGGAAAAGAAAGCAAAATCCAATTAATATTAATGATTTATTTTTTAAAAATCAGTAAGTACCTATATATTATTTACTATTATAGGTATAAATGATTACAAATGGTTAGATTTAAAATATTTCAAATCAGACAAATTAATTAATTAAATATATTATGTACATAATATTAAAATATGTGGCCATTAAAACAAACTTTTTCCGTATTTTTATTAGATTTTATTGTTTGATGCAACATTTCAATTAGTGAACAAAAAATTAAATGAATAATATTGATTTAAAACGAAGTAGAAAAAACGTTGAATTTTTATATTAGAGTAATGAACGCAGCCGAGCTGTAATCTCGTAGCTTTGGACAGACTGAAGTCGGATATATTATATTTGGGTAATTTTTGTAATCTATAATCGGTGTTTGATTTGGAAACACGTTGCTGTCGTAAGCCGTTATCCGAGCTGCAGCGATAACAAGAATATTGACGAGTTATTTATTGTCATTTTGTATATCTGTCCTACCTGTCCTACCTTATAGGTACATCGTACATAATATGCATTGCTATAGCATAGGTTATAGCCATATTAATTAATAGTAGTAATTTTTGCTATTATATACGAGGTGATGTACTGTAAAATGTTTAACTTGCTTTTTTTTCCTAACCCCGAAATATGCAATCTGCGCCATACTTTTAACTTTAATTGTTGGAATTTACCAGCAGATAAATGTACTGATATTATAATATCGCATCGGAAATACGATAATACCAACGCGTGCCGGATATAATATTGTATTAGGTATTGTTGTGTTCTAGTGTTCTACTAGTATACTGATATACTTTTGTTTATAATTATTTAATCTGTAAAAAAAAAAATTGTTTAGTTATTTGAAAGTGGCTCAAATTACAATTTTTGAAAGTATAAAATGGCCCAGATTACATAATGCCCTTATATTTAGTTTTATGTGGCGCAAATTACAAACTTAAACAGTGGCGCAAATTACAAAAATTAATTTTTAGATGTTGCGCTAATTACATGTATATAGTTTTTGGTGGGCCGCTTGTGGCGCAAATTACATACGTGTAAAATTACATGTGCATCAGCCATCAGGTTAACTGTTGGGTAAAATAGTGAAATACATTTTGTTCTCCATTAAAAAATAGAAAATTTACATTTTCTCATAATATGTAACTATTTACTATTTATCATACATAATATTATAATAACAGTACATTTCACACCTTAACCACTCTCATACCGGCCAAGACTGTTCACGTGCGAGACCGAGCAATTCGGCCAGTAATTTATAAATTGCAATATTTTATTTAAATATTAAAAATTAAAATAATCTAAAATAATAATTGAAGCATTGTCGAGAGAACATAATAGTAATACATTATAGTTTAGTTTGCTTATTAGAAAGATAAGCATCATTCACTCTGAGGGCTAGCAACAAGTCTCGTCAGTCCCCTCAGTAATAAAAACTAACACTTTTTAAATGTTTTCTTGTGAATATTTAGTACGCCGCATATGCATATATTTTCAATCGAAGATTTGAAATGTGTACGAGTGTACGACACTCCTTCCCTCGCAAAATCAATAATACATCATATACAAGGAGAGGGCCAGCCATATGTCTCGTCAGCCCCCCCCCCCCGTTATTAATAATCAAACATTACAAAATAATTTTTTTTTGTATTTTTAGCATACCATTCCCGTTTTTTTACAAGCCTAGTTTTGAAATTCATTCGAACATATGTTGTTTCTGTCCTACGCAGTAGTGTAGTACAATACATATCAAATGTGTGTTATCAAAACCAATCTTGTGACGTTAGTACAACATGTAAGAGTGAATTGACTTATTCAGATAATAATCAGACTTTAGGTCAAGAACATATTTTATCTGAATTTGTACAATAATTGTACGTTGGTTTTTTACGTTATTTTAATTTATATGCGAGTAAGTAACTCATAGGTATGTAAAATATTGCAATTTAAAAACGTTCGCAACTTGCTTAAAAATTTAAACACCGTGAAAAACTAACGTACAAACACAGATAAATGTTCTTGCCCTCAAGTTCGATAAGAGGTCAAATAACTCTAACATAAAATCTAACTACACATTATTGGTTCTGCCTGAAAGGAAATTTACTATGCGCCGTGCGGTTGTGGTCGCAGTTTTGACCGCTCACCTTACACATTTTCAATACGCTGCCGTGTTCATACAGTCCTGGTAGTGGTTTTCTCGAAAGTAACGTAACGAAAGTAACACGGTGAGATCCGTTCTCCGTTTTGTGCGATTTTGTCCTGCGTGAAAATAGCGACGACGACGATAATGTTGATGGTAATAATTTATTGTTATTGTTTGTACGCGCATTATGTTTTGTTTCGTTTTTTAGTTTTTTACCCATACTCGAACGCATGTCAAACAAATAAATACAAAATACTTTTGAAATGAATAATTATTTAGTAAATATTTCAAAAGTATGAGAAAACACTGTCTTTACAGCTACCTGTATGAAAACTACATTGATAAAAAGCATCGATAAAGCTATAGTATGAAAGTACGAGGACGTAAAAACCTGAAATCAACAACAACAAGCGGGATTTCGTATCCAAAAATGTTTAAGTAATTACGGAAGAACAAAATATTTCAATAAGAATACCTAAAAATCACGTCCGACGGTGGGATTTGAGCACGAACCGTAACCAATGTGGTTGGGATCTGGAGGCGGGTGAAATATAATAGTATGAAATATTATGTCTGAAGGATCGAAAAAGAAAAAGGATAGCGTGGGCGACTGTACGAAAATGAAACGGCCACTTTCCGGGTACCAGGAAATCATGAGCACCTAACCGCGTCGCGGCCCGTATTTTGCTGCTGTTGTTTGTTGTGTGGCAGATTTGTTCGTTTGGCCCATGACCACGGTATCTACACGTGCCCACGATAACCGTGTCCGTGACGGACGACGGGAATAGCTAGGTAGTACGACGTCAAAAACAAGTCATTGGGCTCTCGCAGAGTCTCGGCTGTCCGACTAGAATCAAGTCAAACGGAGTTATGTCACATTTTGTGAATATTTCTACCGGGGTCCCATGCTAACAAAATCTTTATACTGCACACCGCGGCCGAAACACGCATTCGTAATTTAATATTATTATTATTATTATCACGCGTTCGTCGTAAACGAAATACGAAAATCGTTTTTTTTTCTTATATTCCATCAAAATGACTCAATATGTTTCTAAACCTGACTTCTGGTAAAATATTTACTGAGAAAAAAACGAACGGCGTTTTATAAGTGCATGTATCTCGGTTTTAGTGTACCACAGTTCACAGGAAAATCGGCGTCGGTTAACCGTGGTTGCCTGTTCCTTGATAGGTATAGCACTTGGTATAATAGCACACGTAAAATTGCACGAAGCGCTTAAGCAAAATTAAAACTTGCTCAGCAAAATCAAAATAAATATGTGAACCTAATAAGTAGGCAGGTAAAGCAGATCTTTTCATAATATCTGTGAAAAAATAAATATTTTCAGAACTATTGAAGTTATAGAAACTACAACAAGATTAAAGAACTTAGAGTTCATTACAATCGTGACTATATAAAATACATATTCATTCAATATTGATAATGGCAAATTGCTATATAAATGTAGGTACTTACCTAAGTATCCTATATAATTCAGGGGCTGCCAAACAGTCAATCTTCAAAGTCGTAGTCCCTCTGTTATAACTTATTATTATACCTACATATTTAGTAGGTACACTTACATACATATTTCAGATTAACCTGTTCGTGTAAAATGGCATTTTTCCACATGAAAGTTATAAAAGCTGAATTCCGAGCTACAATTTATGATAATCATTTGAACAGCGTCTTCGTTTAGCAGTAAACAATGATACTATTCCCCAGATTATAATTAACTGGTCAACCAAGTGCAAAGATACGATTTTATGACACCGCTATACTTTTAGATACAATATAGGTAAAAAATATTCTTATATTTTGCACTCCTCCCTCCTTCTTAAAAAATAACTCCAAGTTACGCCATTTGTGGGATGCATAATATAAGTAACCGATGTATATTATTCACAAGCTATTATTTTACTTTTATAATACTCGTACAGTCGTATGTTCAAATTAAATTGTTATACAGCAAAGAATGTATCAAAGTTACTATTTATTTTTTAAATAAGTAAGTAATTTTTCGTCATAATCTAATCTTTTTATGTTTTATATTATAAAGGTATTAGGTATCTAAAAAAAACATGTATGATAAAATCCAAGGCCAATAGTTTTTAATAAGCTATATGTTACTATAATATTATATGTTAATTTATCTGTAATGTCACTGCTTGCTATGCATAAAATAAATTCAAAAATAAGATAGTCATTATCTTAAACGAAGTCGTTAATCAAATAGTTTAATAATTTAAATCCGCATTTAAAAATAAAATTATTTCAGGCAAATAGTATAGAACTATAAAATATTTAAATTACATGATTATCACTAGTCACTAGCCACAAAAATCCATACTTCTACTATTAAAATATACTATGGTTAAAATAAATAATTTTTAAGGCATTTTCTAACCTTTTTTTTAATATAAGTATAAAGTATGCATTAAATTGTTTTTTAAGTCATTTTATACGGTGGGACGGTGGGGAGACAGATAACTAATGAAGAAATCGACGATCAATAATTATAGCAAACGTCGTCTAATCGCCCAATAATAATAATAATAATAACATCGCTTTATGTAGCTGTACAGACGTATTCTATATTTGTACACGACCAACAGTTTTTCGACGTAATCCGATTGATTTATCGACGAATTATTAATAATTACTGAAAAGGCGCCGAGGTCGATTTGATGATGAATATAAACGCACGCTCCTTATAAGTTATAATTTAATACTCTGTTTATTTTTCACATACACAATACACTGTACCGTACTGTATGGGCAGCGAATTGAACAAATAATGGACGTTTGACAAATGCGGGCACGCGTGATAAAAAAAAAAATTCAAGTCTCTCTCGGCGTTCCCACGTGTTCGACGTAACAGTGACGTTCGTCTGTGTATTGTACTATTGTGTATACTAAACATTTTTTATTGTGTATATAATGTAATAATTTATACTGTGCCTGGTAGAACTGCATCTTCTACGTATAACAATAATATTATTGCTATACGTAGATAAGCCGCAGTATTGTGTTTCATGATGTTTATTTCGAACTATGCATACAAAAAAAAAAAAAAAAACATCACAATATTCAGAGACAGACGGAGTCACAGACGTCATCTATTCAGCAACGCTCTTTTCGTTCGATCTTGGATTTATAATCTTGAGCTCGGTTTTCCCATCGGATAGCCACCCTCCCCAACCGCGTTATCGGTGTCGTGTGAATGTGCGACGCGCGCTGAAAACATTTCCACAAAAATGTAATTTTTTATAAATTATTGTTATAGTATTATGTATTATAACGAATAGTGTAATGTATAAAATACGTGTATTCTTATTAAATAAAAAAAATATTTAAAAAACATATGTTTCTGACTGTTTATTATATTTCTAGAATAATTCTCCTATAAGTCGTACAAGCATTTAATAATTTTATTCTATAAAGTAGAAACTTAATGGGTTTGAATACTAAATTGTTTTTATGAAATTACACCCCAAACAGTAAAAGTACCCACAATATTAATATCCACGTCTGTAGAGATTCATATAAAACACAATAGTTAAAAATAATAAATCCGTTGTTTTGCCTTTGTGCACCAGGAATTTTTGCTGTGACCATAAATAATAAACAGAAATGTTTTAAACGGGATTTCGAATTTTTTAAACGAAATGTCCTAGTTTTAATTTGGCTGTAGTTAAATTAGAATTAGATCACAGAAGAAAATGCAATTCACCTGCAGGAAAGTAGGATACAGTATTAACAGTAATACCAAAAATTCAGTAGGTTGTATGGCTCGTGAGATTTTTTCCAAATAAATATTGTCATCAATTTAAACTAACGGCGCAAGTCTATATATTTATAAACAAATAAATATCCAAATTTATACATAGGCAAATCGATACCGACCGTTTTTTAGGGAGTTTAGAGTAGGCAATATTTTAAGAAAATGAATGTGTGAGTGTCATAGATTAGTACGTGTGATTCACTGTCTGTTAAGTCATCACAACCGATAATTTTTTTGATCTAAAAGTATAATTTTTTTTTGACAATTGTATCGAGCTATACAATATTTAAATTCGTTTGTAGTTATGACGTATGCATATATATTTTTGTCTGATAACCACGACAGTCAGTATAGTTTACAGATGATATATTTCGGTACAAAATCTGGATAGAATCCATTACTGACTAAAATGTATTGAACAATTTAGACTGTATGATACTTTCTATCATTGATTATAATTTATAAATAATATTATATTGAATAGTACTATGATCGTCGTTTGATTAATTTTATTAAATTAATTATACAGTAGAAACTAAGAAGCGCTAATTATTGTTGTCATGTTTATATTATATTATATAAACTAAACTAATTAAAGATTTTTTTATTAAAATTTAACACAGTTAACAGAATCTTTTTTTAAGCCAATATTTGCTGAAAACACTATACAGGTAATTTGTTAGACATATTTATGTAATATATTTTAATTATTTTTAATCGTCCAATTTATAAAACGACGTTTTGATGTCTGACAATTTCTGTGAATTTATACCAAAAACCTTTTTTACAACATAAGTAAGTCTGGAAGCACAGCCATAGTTTGCTATAAAATATAATGTCCACTTTAGATAAACGAAAAGTCTATCTTTGTAATAACATTTAAATGTCTTAAAATATTAGAATAAGAAAGAAAATTAAATTGACTGCATACGTATCAGTGATGAAATTGTTTGTGCATTTGTATAGAGTAAAAGTTTGGACTTTTAATGTTTGTCGCCTTTGCTTTGTTATTTCATGCGCAAAATTAATTGTTAATAAAAATAACAGTATACTTGAACATTCTTTACTGAAAAAGTATTAATTTAGTAAACAATATATTAATAATATTTTACAACATTGGTCAGTATTAGGTCAATGATCAGTCATCAGTATAGGTAACTATTGAATTAATTTTAGGGCCTTGATCGTGTGTTATTATTAAGGGGCAATATTTAGGAAATATACAGTTACGTCGCCGCCGCCCATGGAATATTTTGTGTTTGTCGTAAATGATGATTAGTGTGAGACGTAAGTGCGGTTGCATACGCGCACATGTCAACGGCACCGCCGATCCAAAATGAAACTCGCGATTTTTTGCACAAAACACGCTTTGCAGTAAAAACACTCAAGTCTCGTGACTGATTTATTTAATTAATTTTTTGTCAGAAAGGACGAATTTTTACAGGATGCATTGTACTTTAAATTTTTGATTTCGTAACTTGGATTGCAAACGGACAGTTTTTAAGGAGTTCAGTATAGGCAATAATATAAGTAAGTGGGTGCGATCCGTACTTGTGTGTGCGTAGTGAAATATTACTAAATGATTATTAGTGTAAGTGCCAGTCAGACGTGGAAGCTTACGCACACGTGAACAATGTATTTGAATGTACTTTTTGTCAATCCTACCGATGGACCTAATGATGCGATAAGATTAATTCTGAAAACTGATTTAAATTCCTTAATAAGTCCGACGATTGAGATCGATCTTGCCACATGTTAAGATTTTTTAAATTTCAAAAAGGAATAATCAACACTTAAAAATTAATACATTTTTAAATAATCAAACCTAATCTAAAGGAGTTGGAGATCGAAACTTTAAAAAGTGGCCTGATCGATCTCAAGTAGACACATTAATCAATTCAAATCAGTTTTCAAAAGTATAATTGCATTACTAGGTCCTTCTGTATAGTTGACAAAAGATTGGTATACACGAATATTGGTTGACATAACAGACATTTGCAAAAATAATAAAACAAAAAACAAAATCTTATAAAAACTGATCATATTCAACATCAAATTTTAAGGTTTTGAAATAGAATTTTAAAAAATAAAGTCTAATGCACCATGTAAAAAATGATACTCTTTCAAAAAAAAAAAAATTATCGAAATCCGATTACTTTACGAGGTGTGAGAGCTTTTCCTGTAAGGAGTGTTTTTTGAGTAAAAATCAATTCACATGTAGGCCCTTTAAGTAATTATTATATAGCATCTGATAACTGATGTTCAAAAACTAGAGAAACAATTCAGAAACAATTCTAATTTATAGACTGTCATATATAATATGAACATAACAAACAATTATTTAAACGTCCATAATTTGTAAAAAAAAAAACACAATAACCAACAAAATCACAGCCTATTTTTAAAAGATTAATAAGTACTAGATCAGTTATAAGTGATATTAAAAAAATCACCATTAACCATGACGTATTCCAGTCTCAAAAAGTCGCCAGTAGCTCAATCATTTTTTACTTAGTACAGATTAATTATTATTCATTACACATAAATTATTTATATAGCATGGTAAAAAAAAAAAAAACTATATGAACTTGAACTTTTGACCTTTATTAATTAATTTATTGTTTTCAACAAATTACATAGGTATTTAATTTTCAATTGCTAGTAGCTAGTGTACAGGTAAGTTTTTAATTTGTATTCCACTCATTAATATAAAAGAAACATTTTCAATTTTACAATTTTTAATACACATGTGATAACCATAATATAGAGCATTTATCTCACCAATGTTTGATCATAATTTATTGTACAAATAACAAATATGGATGTTGTTTTCTAAGATCAAGATTTTGGAATAAGGTGATTAAAATTTAAAATAACACAATATGAAGGTTGTAATAAAAAAAAAAATGTCAGTATGATAATAATTATTATAATATTTTTACATATAATATTAGCGAAAAAACCGCTTTGTAAATTATGTCAGTCTAAAATACATTATAAAAATCTAATTATTAAAAAATATATATTATCTTAAATGTACATAAGTATATAATACATATACTTAAAAAAAAAGAATCAATTAATTATAATCTATAATAATAGCCATTAATGTTATTTTTCTAATTAAAAATATAACGAACTCGTATCACAATAATAATTTCATAAGGTTAATTCGATTTAAGTATCTCCAAAGGTAAAAAAAAAAACAAAAAAAAATTAAACTAGAGATCTATCTCAACAACAATTATTTTTATTTTACTAACCAATTTACGTCTATTGATACAATTTATAATAATATAAATAGTAAAATAAATATAGTATTTTTTGAGCAATACAATTATTCCAAATGGTTCATCTACATTCTACACCGTATGTTACATATACAAAATATTATTGAAAAATTTATTCAGCGAAGGAATGTTGAAACGGCTGAGGTTTTGATGCTTGATTTATAAAGACAAGAATTCAAAATGAAACTAATATATTTGTCCTGTTATAATTGATCTTAATTTAAAAAAATAATGGCCATGAGCTTGAAATCAAATAAACTTTGTTTGCATTCTACTTATAATATTATACAGAGTAATAGTTCAATATTTAACATCAAAAGTAGAAAAAAAATTTGAAAAAAAAAAAAAATACAATGATTACTTTTTTTTATATTTGTTCCGAGCGTTGCTTCAAAGTCAATAATGACCATTGCCAAACGTGCTGTAAATCACACGCATTTCCGTGTGAAATAATATAATTTTGATTTACACAAAAATACATAGAAGTATATAACCTGAAAACCAGCCCGTGCCGCACTCGGACCGATTGGAAAACTAAACACCTACGTTGGTATTATTCTTAATATTTTGATTTTAAACGTCGGATTCCATTAACAGTAGCTTACAATATTAATAAAACCAAATACGATAATTTTAAAACCACAATAAAAATACTGAGTTGGCATTATCCATCGACAAAATTCTAAACCAATAACTCAAACTATTGTACTTCAATGATGTGATATAGAATACTGGATTTGAGTTGTCTTAGTCGTTACACGGTTTAAGAGTTTACCGAAGCAAACGCGTAATATTGATGTAATAATATAAACAATGATTGGTCGTTACTCGTGAGTATGGTGGAAAAAAAAACGTTTTAACTACTAGACGCACGACAACCAAGTAGTCGCCGTCATCGTTGTTGTTTGTTTTTTTTTTTTTTACAGTTGTCGTATAGTCTGTTCTCAGTGTGGATTGACCTTAAAATCCGTCACAGAAACGAACTTCACGCTGATTGAAATGGAGGAAATCACATGTGATTTATGATGTCGGACATGCTCGTGGACACGCCGATTACGAACGCGAATATGGCGATGAGGACAATCAGCAGGTTGCGCAGGCAGAACAGACCGAACCGCAAGCTTCCTTCGTTCCTGTAGACGTCGGAGAACGTCAGGAAGCTGACGATGGCTGGAAACGCGATGCCCACGGAAGACAAACAGAACGCGCCGATCAGCGAGATCAAGTGCTCCAAGTTTGGTATGGCGATGGCAAAGAAAACTGTATAGAGGGAGAAACAAAAAACAAATTCGATCAAGTCAAGTCCCGTTAACACAACGTGAGTCAAGGGTGGGGGGAGGCACGTTTAACCAGATATCGATTATGTCGGAACGGTTAAAGTCTCCCGCGCGGGACTGGGTAAATGTCTGCGAGGATTACTTACATGTGATGATCACTATGGACGTGCGAAGTGTATACTCCCACCAGATCCTGTGTTCGTTCTTTTCCATCTTTTGTTCCATGCCCTTCCAGATAATGTCGAACGCTACGTAGTTGGACAGAGCGTAAGTACTGTATATGGAAATCGACAGAAGGAGTTTCACGACTTGAGAGAGGCTGTAAGCATTATTATACGATTGATTAATTACGGTGGTCTTCAATCACGTCGATATTTCGATATGATATGGTAATGCATATAAAGTGTTCGGAAATTTCACTTGAAAATTGTCAAATGTTTTTTTAAAAGAAACACATTTTTAAAAAAATTAAAACGTTTATCTAATCGTTCATTAAAACAATTATTTTATAAATGTGTAGCAATACTATACCTAAGTAACTTGGGTAGGTATAAATAATTTTGTAAAAAATATCTTATTTTTATTTTATGTATTAATTTAATTGTTTATCATAATAACGTATACAATTGACAATTTGATTATCTATTATAATACAATTAATTATAAATTACTTATAAGCCCTATATAATAAAAAATCACTTCGAGGGTAGTGAGGTACCAAATTTAATATTGAAAATAGATTTTAATAGAATAAAAGGACGTTTATTTGAAGAATGGTTTGAGTTCCTTAAAAATATGAATTTCGTTCACGTTTACGTGTTATTTACAAATATTTACGTTCTTTCCAAACACTGTATATAAATAGGACAATTCAATACTATATTTCACTTATACTACTTGTCTATATACTTACGCTTCAGTCTGGGGCATATCGAGTGTTATGCTACCGGTGGTCTTTTCACCGTATTTCAGATAGCCGAGTAATCCGACAAAAGTGTACAGGACGGAAATGGGTAACATGGACGCGTTAAGCACGCCGAATACACTTCCAAATTTCTTGGGGTTCTTCATTTCGTTTTCAAGCGGCAAGACCTGTACGAAAAACCGAAAAACACAACGTTCAATATTATGGAGCTTATAATCACAGACGACAGTGTTAGGTTTATAAATAAGTTATAATAAGTAATTGAGTTAGTGTTGAATTATTGAGATTATTATTCTTGATTAACCAAGTATCAAAGACAATTTGATGAAGGAAAATTAACTAGAAAACCTGAATAGTTCTTAGGTTCTTGTCGGAGCCCCCATATTTTATTGCCATATATGACCACAGTTGTCTGATATTATAATAGCTTTTTAATTAACAGTTTATTGCCGGTGGATAGCTTGGATCAGAGAAGCAGACGGAGCAGGTGGAGTCTATCTAGTTAAGTTAAAAAAATAATTGACCGTTTTGTTAAAAATTTATCCTATCTGCTCAATGCTAACTCTATATTATATGAATACAACGGTTAGGCGATTACGTGTGTAAATAATTAATAAAACATAATAATATACTAAATGATTAAATCAAATTGGTTTGAATTTGTTTAAAACGGCTGTGTATACAGCGTGATTTTAAAGATCAACTGACTAGTAAGTTAACTTTTTTTACGTCTATCTTTGCGGGTTACACAAGTATGAGTTTAATATTATAAAATTGTGGTTTGTACACTCACCATGCCGATGGCTTCCATGGCGAAAAGTACAGTGCCGAAGAACAGCGGTATGCTTTTGACGGTGCCGACTGGTGCACGGTCAACGAACGACGGCGCTTCCCGGAAAATGTAGTAGAAAATCAAAGTAAAACTCACGATGGTCAGGCAATTAGCGATTGAGGAGAACGGTGCCAGGAGTTTTAAATTCCTTACCCAAGAGATCAATATGAGGGGGATCAATATGTACACCATGTACATCCGCACGTCCGTGTCGCCACCAAAGTAGGCGTCACCGACCTGTAACATTTTTCAAAATGCCGTGAATGTCCGTCCCGAAAGACCGCACTTAGGTGCCTCTCTCACTTACCACTTTGAGATTGCTAGCTATAAACACTACGTAAATACAACTGGAACCGAATTGGTACAGGACTAGATACGTGTTTGTCAACATTCTGAAACAGGACAACGAGTGTTAGAACGGGGGTTGTGATACAGGGGTAGTTTATCGGACGACGATTAAAATATTGTTCGAATTTAATATTAGAACAATATAATAACATTGCAGTGATGGTCGGTGTTTTACCTGGCGTAAGGACTCAATCTTCTGGTGAACTTGGGACCCTCTTCGAAAGCCGCCGCTACGGTACCCGAGTACGTGAGGCTGGGCACTTTTTTCTTGATGCACAGCTCATGCGAAGCTGTTATCTAAACAAAAAACAACGGTTATATGCTGTGTTGCGTACGATCCAAACGAACCGTTTTTCGGTGCGTCTGTTATAATATTGCACACTTACCAGCAGATGTATCGTGTATGTACACAGTATTCCGATGATGATTGTACCCAACGTGCCCACCACGTAACCCGCGTTTTTGAATGCGCTAGGCATGGCCAGAATTCCCGTGCCCAGGCTGGCCTTTAGGAGATGTATCAGGGTGTCGAAATATCTATAAAATAGACGGACAGGGCAAACAATTAGTTACAGTCTATTGCTATTGATGTAGATACCTTTATATAATATGTGTTATCATAGTACTCACGTTGTGGGGTGTTTTACTTCGCGGTGTTGGTACGGGTTGTAAAAGTTCTGTTTCTCGTTCAGCTGCGTGGCGGTGTCGCCCTTCGTATTGATGGCGACACACTTGTTGAGGCTGTCCATGTTAATGCTATAAGATCGCAACACAGAAAACGAAGTTCATTAGTCGTGGGTCATTTTTACGGACGATTGCTGTTTGTACAACCGAGAAATAAACAGTAAATACAACTCATTCTATGCATTGCACTCGTCTCGGAGCTTTTATATACAAACAGAAAGAGAAACATATCCATTCCGTATACAGTGCAATGCACTTGATAAATCGTCACGACTCGAACGTAAAGTGAACGTCCATTGAGTATACAAGTGCGCCACAAATCTAAATCGTTTCGAGTTCAGTTGAGTATCTCAAATGAGATAAATAAACTTATTATTACGACACATCATAGAATCCACAGCATTTATTATCTTTTATAATATATGGGATTATGATTTATGGCGTTTCGGTGGATGGAAGCGATTTGTCTATCAACTAGCAGAATTTCTGATACATATAACGTCGATCACGTTCAATTGATCATAAGGAGTACTATGCCGTTGAACGAATCATCATATTATGAATACAGCATGTGTACTACTATATGTCTATATGCTATAATCAAGTTAATATACAGTCAACGAGAATGATAAATTATATCAAATAAATAGGTAAGTAAAATAAATAACGCTTTTGGTTGGTAGTAGAATATGAAGTAGGTACTGTAGGTAATATTATGTAAGATGTAAACGATTGTTTTAATTAAACAAAACATAACTCATTGCTTACGATTTAACGATAAGAATATAAAAAAAACCCAGAATGATAAGAAACAATAGGAAAACATTAATCGATTAATCTACCAATCACCATCAACGTAACTATACACAAAAGAGTATTAGAGAATTTAATCATTATTCATATCCGACTAAACCATCCAACTAAATATTAATTTCGTTAATATTATCAAATATTAATGGGTCAAGACGACCGTGTATTCTTCGAGAAACAACAAGCTACTGGTTTATAATTTAACCACCGTAAATTGATAGTTTTTAATGATTTAAATTTTTTTCACTTGTATGTACCTACGAATAAATGTGTAATATATTATCTACTGTACAATTTGCGCAATCATAAATATTTGCCGTAACAAATTATAATATAATATACATATTTACGGTTGTACAAGGCACACGTGTAAAACGATGATTTTTGTTTGTTACAAAGCCGCAACTGTATATCTTATCATACTGACATTTTATCAAAAAATATTGTAAATAATATACTATACACAAATTATTGTAGTTGTACACTTTTGTACCATTTTCGAGAGATAATTATGAATTAAAATATTGAACGAAAAAAACGAGTTAAAACTAGAACTGTTATTTGTACGATAGTAATCACAATGCATGATTTCAGGAAATATCTGATTTTAATTTCAAACAAACGTCACGGATATAGGCACGATATGCCGATTTATATTGCGATGCGACTGCGATATATGCCTAACTGAGTATCTGAGTGAAAACAAAGCCTGTTCGTCATCCGGCGAAGGTTTTTCGAGAAAAAATGTAATCGTCTGAACTTTGGAACCGTCTGTTATAGCTGGTTTAATACCTATACAGATCCCCTCGCCACCGAGGGCATAATATACAAGTACATATTATATTAAAATATATTTAGAGTGGCGTGCATCGCCTCGCCCAATAACGTATGATATTACGACCGGCCTACAAGTCTCGGATTCGACTCAGGAGCAGATAACCGATTCTCATAACCGGGTATAATAACAACAATATATAGTATACAACACAAAATCCGCGTCGAATCGTCGAGAGTTAGATATTTTACCGGCGTTCCGAGACGACGGAAGTCATAATACACAATGTCCACAGTGAAATATTGTTGCGTAGTACACGGCCTATATAATATATATATTGTTATTGTAGGTCTATCGCCGAGCACAAAGAAATACAAATTTGCTAAAAAAAGTGTGTACGATGTTACTGTCGTCTAGGTACTTCTATATTATATTATAATATAATACGAGTCAAGTATGTAATATACTCACCAAGTGTTTCCGTTGACGGGTTTTCCATTGATGTCCAACTCAGATCTGAGCATTCCTTGGTTGTCGTAACCGTCCGCCGCTGCCATTTGCTGTAACGATAAAAACAGACGGTTATTATACAAAAACTCTGTATACGACGGTTAAATATAATAGGTGTGTATAAAAAAAAAAAAAAAATGGTATAATGTCATTGTGCACGCATCCTCCGATTCGCCCACCCCACCCACCCGCCATCCAGCAGTGATAGAATTAGAACGAGCTTCGCAACGTTATAATAACGATAATATTATAATACGGCACAGCTGCGGTCGTGATAACCTCCGTGCACCGACGCGACGGCCGTTTATCGGAGACTTGACCGTCGTTCATTGCCCGACGACTGCAGCCGCAGCTGCGCCATATAGGCAACGAATAATAATATATGTGATGTATATGCGATTTCGTCGTCTGGCCGAAAGTGCACGAATTATTCGTATATACCGACGACAGCGGCGATCTCCGAGCGCGTCTCATTATTCGGTGCGCGCTCAGCTGTACCTTTGACCACGAAGCTACACCCGAGCAGCGGCTGCCGTAACTCGAGCCGGCTCGTATACGCGTACATAATATTGCAGTATTATTATAATAATATTGTGCGCGACAGTGCGCCAGCGAAGTATTTTTATTTTACGTCTTACGACAAAATATATAGCCACTACGCCCCGGTTCGTCGTCTTCGTGACGTATTTGATTTTCTGCGCTTTTTAGAGGTGCCAAAAATCATAATAATATCTGCCGCAGATATTATAATCCGACCCTAATATAATATAATATAATATTGGGCAACGTTATTATGTCGGCCAACGAAACGTCCAGAAGTCACGGCATATAATAACGTAATAGACGCAAAATGAAACCAAATTCGATAAACAATTTTCAGAGTCATTATTATACTTTGCCAACGTGAATCCCGATCTCGGGTATGTATAAAATATGACAGTTATAGCTTGTAATAACTTATAAGCTCGAGAACGGTTAGCGCGCGAAAGTCGAAGGGAAAAAACTCGTTTAAACGTCCCGCATATCCCGCATATACCTGTTGTACGGTGTTTTCCGAACGGCCCCAAATTATTATCCTTATTCCGTATCCTCGGTTCGTCAGAATCGTGTTTTTTTTTTTTTACCAATAATATAATATAGTTATACCACTGGGTTATTTTTCTGCACGCCAGACACGACGAAAGCGCCAAAAGTTGGTCGGAAAAAACGCGTAAATTATCGCGATTAATGGCACGCGAATATATTATTATTATTGTGGGCTACCGTCTATGGTTTCGGGACCGTATATTAGAGTATATATAGTAACCGCCGCCACGCGAGCGTCGATTGTACTTTATCGTAAATTACAATTTATAATGCGTGTACATACAGGTGTCGGTCGCGGATCGAGCGTGGGTATAATAAACGACGCTCATAAATATAATGTCTCCGAATTATGATAATATTGCGGTTATGAAAACGTATACGTACGAATGTTTTTTCTCTGTCCAGAGAACAATGGATTCTCGGCCGTTTCCGTTCCGTTCGTTGGCGTGTATTTTAATAAATTATACGTTTGAGTGTAACGAGAGCCAAAACGGTAATAATTATACAGGTAACAGCCAATAACACGAGTAATCAAAAAGTGCTCGGATTTAAATGCTCTAAAAATGTACTATAATGCACTTATTATTATTTAAGCTTGGATTTGTTTTTGTTTTTTTTTATAATTTTATTGAATTATCGCAAGTTTTAACATTGGAAATCATAGTAAGTTTATTTCAAATTCAAGTCCTAGTATTTTAACATAGGTATACGTGTGTACGCGCTGCGGTCCGATTAAATACGATTTGTCATACTATACAGAGGTTGTAATTTGAAAGCGTTACGCGACAGTAATTAGTTCTTTGTCCATCGCGAGATCGCAACAAAAACGTTCGCGTGCAAGTATAATATAGTCAAATAATTACACGACCGGTTCAATGTGCGACAATAACGTTTAAAATAATAATTATGTGTTATCTTGCAATTACAAATTCATCGAATTTCTTCGAACGAACGAGATGAAATCGGAACTGGTAGTGTATAACAAAGACGCATCCCTTAAATTCGAGAGGTTGGCAAGATAGGATAAAATAAATTAACTTTATTATGGGTGGTCGGACGGAGTCGGTTTTCACGCGTAAATAGGTTGTGTCCGGTGGTTTGTCGTGGGGAGGGGTGTTTGGAAGTGCGCGCTTGTGTGTGTGGCGAGGGGTGGGAATTGCTTGTGTTTATATAATATCATTTTAACCCATTGACCTCTTTTGTAAGACTTCCTCCGCGAGTAGTAGTCATTAGGTAGCATTACTATTTCTTGATTTATCATGATTCAATATTTTCAGAAATCTTTGCACCGTAGGCAAATCGAATATAACAAAAGACGCGTATTCCTGCAACACCGTTCGCGTTAAACTGTTTTATATCTTGCGATCAAGGCCGTTTGCATTTTTATTAATATCATTTTTTTTTTTTTGGCACGTATCGCGATGACGGAGTTAAGGACGCAGAAGCACAATAATATTATAAGCCTTCAATACACACGCGGCCTCTAAATACCTACTAATAAATAATAGCCAACAAACAGCTATAAAAAGTTTCAGAAAAAACCGTAAAATCGTATAGGCGCGACTCGAAAGCATACCGCCGGAATGTCGGATAGGTTAGGTTCCTACTCAATTGTCTCAACCTATATAGTATACCGCGTCTTGTGTTGTATCGCCCACCCGTCGCTATATATTTCCTAACGTTTGAACCTACGCGATTACACAGAGACGATTAAAAGCGCGTATAAATTATATTATTTTGCTGCAGTTCATGGCGCCAGACTTGAAAAAAAAAATATTACTCCTCGGGGGCCGATTGATCGGTATAAATCGGGATTATTATTTTTCTTTTGTCTGCAGCTGACCACAATTTTTAATAACCGACTGGACCTCGACGTGGATTCGGTGTCACTGTGTTAATATTAAATTATTCGTGTGATAGGCATAGTTGCAAAGAAACTCACTTGTTTGGAGACGTGTTGTTCTGGTTTTGTCGTGGAAGGGTAATTATTGAAGTTCCGCGTCGTGCTGTCTGTCATTTCTACTGTCTTGGGCTGCGCGTATGCACACTGAAACGAATAACAAACCAATTTCGTTCATCAGTTGAATGTTAAATTATTATTAGGTAGTATAAATAATTGAACAAAAAAAATTAAAAAATCCGATTTCCGTACATTTCTCCAAGCGTGTTAGAGTCGTGGGAGGAGGGGGGAGACGAGTCAAATTTGCAGACGACGGTGGAGATTTTTAAAATTTAAATTTTGGGGAATGGGTCGACAGTGTCACTCGGGTGCAGTCTTTAGGGCGAGCTGCAGCAGTGACCACTGAGGTGATGTCCGCGTGCGGCGGAGCGTACTGTACGACTGCCGAAATGGAGTAGAGCCGTAGAAGTGAAAACAGCGCGCGTCCGACAATCGTAATTCGATAAAGGCCGGAAAATCTTATCGCACTGAAACACGACACGGGTACATGTGCGTGTTACCCCGGTGCCCCACCTAATATGCATATACCTCGTTACCGGTTACGAATTAAAATATTGTTGTTGGGTATGGTATGTATATAAGCCCAAGTACGTTTAACTCTTAGCGTCATAGGCTTTTCGTACGGTCACTGGTCAGTGTTATCGGGGGGCACAGTACCTAATAATAATTAAGACTAGCGATTGATTTCGAATTCATCACATCACGACAGCGAGTCCAATGTATCATTTTGGTATACACTATATACAACTACCTATAGTGTTATTATAGGTATACACTTTGAAAACGAACGAATAACTCCCGCAAACGCGGTTTGCATTTTGTACAAATATTAGATAAAATATATATACCTAATTAACGATTGTTGGTTCATGTGCGAAACTTTCGTACGCGATAAATACCAATAATTAAGCTATATCGATCGAAATAACCCCATATTATACCACGGACAATCACTCATAAATATATTATACATACATATTTTCGATTGCGTGTACAGTGAATCAATTATATATTATGATAAAATAAAGTATAATACATAAGCGAAGCTTCATAAAATTAGATAATCGACAAAAAATATAAAATAGCCGACACCACTAAGTTAGCTCCACTAACTTTCATCACTAATCACTATCATATTCTTCTAGTTTCGAATTTTTTTTCACACATCTATCGACAATGACGACGATGATGACGATGATGATGATTATGATAATAATAACGCTCGGGCAACCGATAATCGCAGGGCATGACTATTTATTTAAATGTTGTGACAAAGAAAAACTAGGCCTCACTGAGAAAAACTTGTGTGGAGAAAGCACAAAACTATACAAACTCGTATCCTCGCACCAAGGACTACTATACACATATTGTGGTGGCAGTAGTCCAAAATCGTTCTAATAATTTCTAAAAACTAATAAGTAATAACATATTATCCGCTGCTCGGGGTGAAAATCACTCGACACCTCGCATTTTCACCGGCAGTAAGTAAATAGGTTCAGTATTTTTAACGTTTATTTGATGGAAATCATCGCTATATGTATAGACATTGAACCAACGCTGACACACTGTAGACGGACGACGTTTAGGGAATTAAAATAATTATCAGTAGCAATTAAATAATAAATACTATTATATAATTGCGGGATATTAAGATGACGGCGGTAAACAAAGTATTAAACCATTATTATAAATTGTATATTATTATTTATTTTCGTTGTGGACGAGAAGTCACGGGAAATTCAGAGAGGTAGCGAAACAATACCGTGCCATGACCACTATTTTTTTTTTTGTGGTCGCACTAAAATATGTATTTTACATAGATGACGTTATTGACAAATTACCCGGACAATAATAATAGAAATATTCCATTTGTGTGGCCTAAATTATAATATTATTACTGTAAAATTGGAATCGGGCGAGCCGGTTGTCTGAAAAAAACATGCACCAAGTTCGCATCGACAACGTGCAGATTCGCCGCGCGTTTACCGATGTTTTCCGGCCAGTCTGAACCTTGGCCGATTCGCGCGATCGAAATCCAACCGATTATGTCGTCGTCGGCTAAAAACGTTGTTTTTTTTTATGATTTCTTAACAGTAATAGACGACAGTATGATAATTGTTTCGTAACCCATCAGAAACCACACGATCCGCGCGCGTGCGGTTAACCCGAAGTCAGCCATGATTACCATTTCCCCCCGAGCCGGTCGTCGGTTTTCTCGCGTCGTAACGACAGCTATAATAGCTGATGTACATAATAATAATAACACAACGAGGTAAACGTTTACATTTTTTTAGAATAGTGTAAATAAAAATAATACCGTCTCGTCGCGGTCGTATCAAAACTCAGCAGCCTAAACTTACATAATAATACTGCAGTATTGTATAGGTGTGTACTTAGTACGCGATTTTATATAATATATTTTTTCGGGAGACCTTGGAAGTCCGAAATCGTAGATTACCTTTGAGTAGGAAAATAAAAAAGTCAATAACGAACTCCGTTTTATCGCACCTGTCTGCGTACGACCAGAAGATTGAAAAACATAAATCGTTGAAACGCAATTCGCGTTTCCGGCAAAAAAAAAACCGTGTTCAGAACGGACTCGGTGGGGCTGCACATGGCGTCGATAGAATTAAACATTGCAGGGTTCACGTACAACACGAAGTCGATAAAAAAAAGTGTACAAAAGGCATACGTGGGCGGCGTGTTGTGGAAAACGATCAGAGAATTTCCAGCGAAACGTTCGGTTTGTTTATTTAATAATTTCGCCGCGAATTATCAAAACACCTGTACGCTTCGAAAAACCATTCTAGCTGTCACGATTGTCGTAAAGTTTGAATGTGAAAGAAGCGTATCGATCTGTGCTGTATATGACATAACGCGTTGGTTTACCGCAAGAATATAATGCCGATAGCAGGGCAGAGTCGTACCCAAAACTGCATTGCTCGAATGATTTACGACGTAAACATTTCGAGAGCAATTATTATAAATAATTATTCTCGACGAAAGAATTGATCCTATTGCAAACATAATATAACGTGTTAAGCGAATGTCTATTTTTGCATTGCAAAAAATAGATTGCCACGGCTGTTACGTAATAGTATACCTACGTACCTACCTACCTACCTAACCTTCCACTACCCTACACTAACCTGCAGCTCTAGAGGTACCCGTATTGGCTGTATTGTATACAATTCGCGATACGATAAGAAATGACTTTTGAATATTTTTAATCACTCAAATTTGTATTAATAAACCTCAAGGTTAGTGGTTCTAATATACAAATTATTGTGCGTGTATATTATTTAAATTTAATTATAGCAATAACTCTCCATCCCGTGGTTACTAAATAATATGGGCTAATAATAATTTGCAAACACGATTATTTAATCTGGTAAATAATTATCAGACAATCGTTAAATCGCAATTGAATTTGCGAACAAACACCGATGCTAAATATTCACATTGTATAGGTATATCGTATATAGTTGCTAACTATATACGGTAAATTAAAAACAAGATCTGCAGTGCCTATAAAGTCTCGTGCGTCATATTATTTTATAAATAATATTAAATAATATATGGAAAAGTTAAATTATAATATAATCAGTTATCAGACGTCTCGCCGCCCAATGGTACAGTGATTAGAAAGAGGACGAAAAACAACAGCACCAGCAGATAGGAAAACGTTATTTTTGAAAAATAAACACGACGAGCGATGACACCACCGCGAACTCGTGACCTCCAAACGCCGCGGCGACGAACTTCTAAACAGGATCTCGGTGATTGCGCCAACTCGTTATTCTGTTGTATTTTTTCGTAATACTAAAATTTGGTCGAGTAGAGGTAAGATGTTTGCCGTTTGTTATAATTTATCGTGAAGATCCGTCGTCATCGTCCTTCGCGCTGCAAAAGCCCGACGGGCCGTTTTTAGCGAACGCCGTCGTAGCAGTGTGCTGATGACGATGTTATATTATTTTATTCTCATACAATGATAATAATAGTATTGAATACCGTAATGCGGAGCCGGCATTTGGTTCGACGGAACAGTTTTTTTCGCACAGAAAAAAATACGTCTGGACCGGATCCAACCCACGCGCCACGCCGCGCGCCGCCACCGCCGCGATATAAAAGCGTGCACAGTTTAATAATTTGTGTTTTAATATTATTATGTAAAAATGATCATTATAATCGTCGTGTCCCGCGAGATAACGCCACACAGTGCCGACCATACATGAGCGCTGTGCGGCGTGTTAGCGATAGAAAAACCTATTGATTGAGCTGAAAAATTATGAAAGAACAAAAAAAAAACTAAAAACGATTTCACAGAACATCGTTTACACAATATTCATAGCGTCGGAAAGTGCTCGACAACGATGACATTGTTTTGTATAGTTGTATTGTAGGTACCGCAGTTGTTTGGTTATTATTTGTAATTTTTTTTTAAATTCCTGGCGGTCGTTAAAAGTTTCTCGCGGTTCGTCTTCGGATTCTGGAATCGTAACACAGTCACGCAATTTATTATGAAAATATTATATATAGGACGTTTCAGTTTCTGTCTACGTAAACAATTTTTTTCAATTTTTAACGTTTTTCAGAAATTTATTGTAGATGCACAATAATTTGCAAATAACCATAGTGAATCTATACGACTATATATAACTCGAATTATGATCACCGTGATTTATTATTCGTCGGGTTCCACGCTCCATATTTAGTACACACATCGTATCGTATCATTATTGTTAATTGTATAGGTAGTGCATGGTAGTGCATGTGCATACAGAAACAAAAATTACTTACAAGTTATTTCTATTACCTACGTAAACGAGTGCACTCGTGAAAACATCGACATCATAATTTATTTTGACGAATTCGCAATGTTGTGTTTGATAGCGTGGTCTGACGCGATCACCAGTCAACTGTATATATATAGAGTACAACGTAAGGCTCCGCATTCGAGTGCGATAAAATGAGTACTCGAAGGTACTTGAAACGGATTTTTTTTGGTTTAAAACTGTGAGGATTTAAATTATTGCCGGATGTGTAGACTAGTGAGTTCAGAGTCGTTATAAAACAGTAAAAAATGTTATCTCTGAGGTGTCATCGCCGTGTTACCGCCGACCGTTTTTTCGTACATTATAATAATTGCAACGAGTTCGCCCGATTTAATCAGCGGTAATAAATAATAATAAATATCTTAAGTTATTAAAACACGAGTGCCGTACAATATATTATAAATCGTCTCGTGCAATATACTAACGTCACACCCTTATCACCCTTTTATCCGTCTTACTAACGTATAGAACATGGCAAATTTGCGTTCAGCAGTTTCGATTTTGTGTTGTTAGCTTAATATCGAGTGAGTTGACCTGTTATCAAACTAAAAACTTTTAATCTAACCCAAAATTGGTACTGATGAACGTAAATATCGGTATCTATGTTAAGCGTTAGTATAAGACCGATACAACTCATAAACAGGTACGACGTCCTCATAATATTGATCATATTTAAAAGTATAAAACCTATCTCAATGTCAGTGTGCACAGACAATATTATGTTAATTAAAATATTTATATTGTATTGTGTAACTATATAAGCCTATACACAGCTACCGCGGTATAGTGACGGAAAAAAACTCGATAATTACTTATTAAAATCAAATATTTAGAAGATAATTATATTTTGTGTTTATTCGATGTACTTAAATACAATTGTAAAAATACTTTGCACACCCCTCCCTGCAATACACAAACGAAAAACTACATTATCACAGCTTATTATTTTGCCGACGTTATTGTTTTTTTTTCTCCGGATGTCAAAGTAGGTCCGTGAGACGCGCTTTCTGTCTTGTCATAATATTCTAACCTAAACATCACGTGCCTGATCAAGCGACGACCACCGGATCTACGAGCGGATCTTTGCTGTCATATTTATACCAAGGTACTGATTACTGGGTAAGTATAATGTAGTAAATTAATGTATGCTATGCTTAGTAGTTCTCCGCGGTCGATCGTTATTATTGCCTTCCGCCGCCTTATCCATTTGTGTTGCAGTGTACAGCACTAAAGTCAGAGATGATGGTATAGGAAATTGTAGAATTGTTATTGTTACAAAACAACCAATTTTTATTGTATTTTATCTTTATGGTACGTTTATCAAGTTGGCATGCACCGAAATCGAACACTGGCCACAAGAGGGTGTTACTGCACAACAACGGAAATCAGAATGACAAAATGTCCATCGTGTGTGCGAGCGGCACGTGAGGTAACGGCTGCATCGCTTTTATGTTGGTCGGGAATTATTTTACTGCTGCAGGTATAAACTCGCATGCCATCGTGCGTGACGAAAATTTGGACAATTTTTTTTTATCACCCCACTTTATTATTGTTTTGAAAACACGATTGACCTTGAACGGGGCATGCAATTTATTAGCTGGTGGGAGGAATAATATTATAATAAGAAATAGGTATTTACGTATTAGTACATATTACGCACGATGTAATAATATTATTAAGACACGACCGGTTTATAAACTACATAATATATACCTACCGTACTCGACTATAATGTTATTTATTCTTTGCAGTGTTATTCATATTAATATCGTCATTTGAGTGAGTGGTGGTATTGTGTATAGTGGTACAGTGGAGATGGACTACTGCGTGAATACACGTACGTCACATCTAGACATTTTGTCCCGATGCAGGTCGGTTGCATTCGTAGTGAATTTTGAAGTTTGCGTGAAAAAAAGTGTCCCCGCCGCGCAGGTTGTGCCGAAAGGGGACACGGGCGGTGGCAGGGGATAAGCAGCGAGCACTTTCACCTGGAACGACGACGTCTCGCACGGAGTGGAGGTCAAACTTGCCTTGACGGTTTGCTGTACAGGTATAATAGCTACGATAGGTATTGAGAGGGGCCATGGCGGGGACACGATTTGTGTGGAAAGTCGTCGTATCCATCCGCGGTTCGATTTTGTATTAATTTTTTTTTGAAAATATTTTCGAACCACTTTTGCGAAAGTTTTGAGTGAAAATCTATGTATGTATATTACACGACGGCGTTAAAATTCGACCAGGGTGTGGGGTTTTAGTGACAAAAACGAGTTTTTTCTACTTCCACGCGTTGGCTCGTATCGTTCTTGTCATTGGTCCGTATTACCGACGCGAGCGATCACGTTAACGACGGATTTCGTTGTTCGTATCGACTTAACAGGCGTGTGTGCGACGACAATGACAGAGCTGTTGTGGGACAACTTACCCTAACCAAACTTACCGATTTTCCGACCGGCGTAATAGTTGGGTAAAAGTACTGCCACGGCTCACGCGACTCACTCGTGACTACATCCAGGTGAGTATAATATGCTTATCGGTTGTGTATTGAAGGTATACGTGTGTGTGCAGGTTTAAACTAGCAGGACCCACAGTCGACAACCGAAATGATTGTGCGTGTGTGCGTAAGTGGTTATATTGGGTTATTATGTGTGGACACGGTGCGGCGGGCTGAAAAACCGGTTAGGAAAACTTCTAATGGATTTTGGAAAGCAAATAAAAACGTCGACGGAACGCCTTTATAATAATATAATATAATATATTATTAATATATACATTGTAAATTATAATGGACGGGTCTAGAGAATTCCTAATATTGTTATCTTCATATTACATTATACAATATATTATAATACTGGTAATTGGTAGTATGAGGTAGATTTGGCCGCCGAATAAATTTCAGTTTTTACGATTTGTACGATTGGTGATTACCCATATAAAATAGATATGCAAGTCCAGGCGCGTCTCAAATCACGCCCATCGTCACCAAAGAATACTAAAGTATTTAATGCGACCATGACGAGTCCTAACCCTAACCGTTAGTGCAGCGTGATAGGGTGGACCGCCGTAATAATGATGTGATTGCCGTCGCCCGCCAATAACACATTATATTATACGAAGTAGCCGAAGAAAACGTCGACAATTGAATAGTTATGGTATTATGTCCGGTGCGAACTTTAGCGACGTCCGACTATTAAATCGGGAAATCAATAGTGGTTTTGTTAAAAAAAAAAAGCGACGTGCAAAACCTGACTGTGCCGGTATAATAGTATACCGAGTGTGGACTTTGATCGGTGAAATTCCAGATTAACTGTGTTCCCGGCATCGTCAAACATCTTGATCGGATGATTCATCTCGGGTTATTTTCATATGCGATCCGACCTACATGCGTTCCCGGCCAACGAATATAATGTACGTATAGTAGCCAGCGTGCGTGCTGTACACGGAATGAAATTTGAAAAAATAATAGTACTTCTATTGTGCCTTGTTTCTTAGTAAAAAGGACGTGTTTCGACACGTCCTTTTGTTCACGTTCGTAGGGGGTGGTCCGACCTTGGAAGTTAGGGTTCGATATAATATATACCGAACCGAGCGCCCGACATCCCCAAATTTCAGAAAGAGAACCCATTCATCTGGTTTTCCCCCTTTGCTGCATATAGTTGAATAGCGGGAATTTCACCCGTTGACAATAAAGTAATAATCCTTGTGGACGGGATTACGTTATCACACTTTTAATATCACGTATAAAGATATAACAGTATTAATACCAAGATGTATATTATCAATACACCTTGATTAATACGAGGTTCCTACACTTATCTTTACCACCGAAGTCCAAACGAATCGCGAATCGCGGCCGAACGACGTTCATGAGTTTCGTTTACGCACAATAATCATAATCATTGTAAGACTTTCGTATAAGTATCAAGTTCCTATATATTATACACACACGGATACTGGGTATAAATCGGACAAAGTTTATATGGGAAGATCTATGATCCGAAATGCTCTCCCGGATCGCTCTCTTCGATAAACGGATTTTTGATAGCATTTCGTATTCAAGGATTACGCAACAGTTGTTTATAAATAGACTTTGCGAGACAGCGGCTGCGGCGGCGACTGCAACGACGACATGATTACATTATACGAGAGCACAGCATAAAAAAAAAAGGTTATGGTCCGTAGAAAATTGTGTCGAAAATATATTATAATCGTCCTCGCCGTAAAAAGCACGCGTCGGAGCGCCGAGCTAAAAATACGTGTCGAAAGTCCAAAAACACCCCCCGGGGCCAACCGTCTATCTATACGTTCTATTTTGCTATAACGATATCACACGATTTTGACAACAAGCAACGATAATAATACGTAATATATATATATATATATCAAATGTATATTATACTCACATCTTCTGTGCATATGTTTCCGGGGTACGGAAGTGGAATGTATTACTCGCGGGCAGTGGAGCTGATGGAACTCGCCGTTTAATTACCGGTGGTGATGGCAGTGTTGCGGATGACGTTAAAAACCAATCGTCGACGATCTATACGTGCACTCGGACGGAAATCGATCTCGGGTACGCTCGGTCGGACGTGCGTGAATCGAAATTTGAAAAAAAATAAAAATAAACTGAATATTTTTTTATTTTTTTCAACACCGACAAACAACTGTTGGCTGGCGCTATTGCGGCGACGGTTGATTAAGCGGCGGGTGTACGCGGGACGACGGGACCAAAATATGATTGAACCGGCGGCGGGCGTACGATAACTGAATGCAGTGCTCCCCGGCCGGCCGTATATATATAAGCCGCGGCGGCGCGCTATCCGTTTCCCTTTCCACCACGATACAACGGAACGCCAGCGCCGCCACCGACCCGCCGCTGCGGGGTTGATAGCGCTCCGGCGCGCGGTGGAGTCGAGGGGTCGAGGGGAGACTTGTGTCATTAGGGAGGGGTCTCGTGGGGAGTCGTACCACGGCGTAGGCGGGGGCGGCGGGGTGGCGGTCGAGTGGTCGAGTGGACGAGTTCTTCGTCCACAGCGCCTGCACGTGGTCTAATTATCGAGATTTTTATTGTTCCGCATACCGTATATAGGTGTATAAATGTATTATGTTGTAATAAGATAATAATGATATTATCGTCTATCGTAATTCGCGATATTTTACGGTACGTGGGTTACACGATGCACTCTGTCCAAGTGGCGTGCCAGTCGACATAATTGGCGTGGATTTGCGCGGATTAGCCTTTGCCGTTATCGCGTACGGTGGCCGAAGACGGGTGGCACGAGGGGAAGTTCACGTGATCTTATGCCGTGTCACTGTGTTATATATATAATCTGAAAAGCCGATATCATAATATTTTATAATATATTAATATGCATCGTGTATCGTTATTGTACATTACAACACCTCAATATGATACCGTGACAAGGTCACGGCTCTGTGCGTGTGTGTGTCTCACCTCGACCGTGGGTTATCTAGATAAGACGAAACGAAAAAAAGATTCAGTACGCACGAAAGAGACCACAAATGGCTAGTTTACCCGCCGAGCGAGGTGGGAGAACCGCATTTGTTCGGTGACATGTGTACATCATATATGTAGATCTATTTACGTATTTTAGGACGGCAACGATAATAATATGCTATTGTATAATATAAATAACAAATAATAATATTATCGTAATGAGGCTCACGAAATTACGACCTGCAGTTCCTATCCTCGCTGCTTTTGCGGTCTTTATCGGGCATGATGTCAAATATACGTCACCCGACCGATGACGACGGTACCCTGTAAGTATCTGCGACTGTGCACACTATATACATTGATAAATGATAATGAATTCTAATATTTTAATACAACATTGTATTATCGTTATTGTGGGCCCTGCTCGGATGCTCCTGCAGTAGAATCAACCGTGGTCGATAAGGTACTCAAACGTTTTATAAATACCTAGATACTGTAACGCATTTAAATATTATAGGTATACGGACCTATTCGTTTTGAAACTGACGAGTGGATATACGAGTATTATACTATATTGTAATATTTTAATAATTTTAATATAACGCGATTCGATGCATACCTGTATATTACATTTATATATTATTGTGTCAAATCTGTATTATCTGCTGCAGTATGCATTATGCAGTTAGGCTGACGACTTAAAAACCGAAAACTGTCAGTTTCCAGCAGTCTCCCTATATTGGTTTTCAAACAAGATTGAGACCTACAATGTTTTGATTTTCGATGATAATGTAAAAATCCGACAGGCTACAACTATTTGAGTATCACAATAATATAATAATGTAATAATACATAATTTAATATTGTGTAGCTCTCCGTGTATATATTTTATACCATAAACATTCCAACAAAATAACGAATTCTACATTTCATAAGCATAATAATTGAACACAATTATTGTGTGTTGATCAGTTATCCGATTTCCCGGATTTCCCGGTGACGGTAAAAAGTAAAAAGTCCAAAAGACAACATTTCATTGTAACTGATTGAAAAATGTTTCAATTTTATTACATATTACCTACATAAAATTGTGTTTGTACACAATTTATGTGTTTTTGAAATTTAGTTTAAACATGGCGTGAAGTATTTTCGTGTTTATATTAAGTTAATTAAAAATAAAATTGTAATTATCAAAGATGGTTTAAATAAAGTTACTTTAAAATAATCCCTTTTAATATACCACCTCTATAGTCGCTACTTTCCATTTTGATTATTCTTTTACAATCGTTAGGAAATGCTGCAACCTTACAAACACAAAATACGAAAGAGTACCTACATATTTTTAAATATTAATGTGTGTTTTATTATCTATGTTAATTTTGTGTTTATTATAAAACGTTTTACACATTATTTATACAGAATTAACTATGGTAAATTGTACTTAAACTATTGTAACTAAACCACGTTACATATAAATTGTAATGAGCGTATGAGAGATAATTAACTACTACAAAATATTAAATGTATAAAACAAAACCAAATTGTCATTGAAATTTACATATTATAGGTATTATCGATATTATGTAGGGAGGATTATTATTTAAATTTAAATAATTTTTTTCCTTTCCATTCCATCATAATATGGAATAGTAGAAATCTGTGTATATAGTAGTCGTCATATATAATTAAAATACACATACGCCGTACGCGTTTTTGAAAGTACTAGAGATAAGGCACTCGTACATTTAATAAATACTTATTATTTACATTTCATTCTAATTAATGAATAATAATAATATATATTTAAGTATTGTACATATTATATTTTTAGAACATGCGTTCAGTCGACAATAGTAATTTGTAGTATTGATATTATGATGTAAGTACCTATACTTACATATATTAGTACATTAATGCAATGTTATTATTGATAATATTATATACGGTCCTATTCGTTTTCAAACGGACGACCTTGCAGTGGATATATTATATTATAATATTTTAATAATTTTAATATAACGCGATTCGATGCATATATTATATTACATTTGTATATTATTGTGTCAAATCTGTATTATCTGCTGCAGTATGCATTATGCAGTTAGGCTAACGACTTAAAAACCGTAAAACTGTTGGTTTCCAGCAATCTTCTTATAGTGTTTTTTGAACAAGATAACGACCTCCAATGTTTTGCTTTTCGATGATAATGTAAAAAACTGAAAACTATTTGAGTATCACAATATACTATGTAGCTCTCCGTGTATATTGTATAACATAAACATGCCCTTAAAATAACGAATTCTACATTTCATAAGGACAACAATTGTATAAGACTATTGTGTGTTGACCAGTGATCCGATTTCCCAGAAAACAACTCACGTTGAATCAATCGAAAAACAACCAAACATTAAAGTGGGTAGGTCTGTCATTGTTAGTTATATAATATTATTATATGTTATACAAATTTGGATACATATATTATGTATAATGTACATAACATACATTTTATAAAATTCCTTTCGGTTAAATTGAAAGACTCGTTCGATTCGTCTACGGATATATCATATATTATATATATACACTATAAAGTTGTTAAATGTTCATTGTTTTACCTCTAAACTTATTCATAAAACACCTCCATATTATTATAAATTAATTGAAACTTTGGCAGGTACTTCTTATGACGGTAAAAACTTGTGCAAAAGACAACATTTGATGGCAACTGATCGAAAAACGTTTCAATTTTATTACATATTACCTACATACAAATGTGTTTGTACAGAATATATGTGTTTTTTAAATTTAATTCAAACATGGCGTGGTGAAGTATTTTCTCGTTTAAATTAAGTTAATTAAAAATAAAATTGTAATTATCAAAGATAGTTTAAATAAAGTTAATTTCAAATAATCCCTTTTAATATACCATCGTTATTCGCTAATCTCCATTTTGATTATTTTTGTCCAATTTTAGGATATGATGTAACCTTACAAGTACACAAACACGAAAGAGTACATTTTTTTAAATATTAATATGTGTTTTAATAACTATGTTAATTTTGTTTTTATTATAAAACGTTTTACACATAATTCACAAAGAATTAACTATGGTAAATTGTATTGCGTTTTGAGGGTTTTAACTCTAATTCCTGTTATACATATAAACTATATTATAATGAGTGATGTATATGAGGGATAATTAACTACTACAAAATGTTATAATAAAAACCGAATTGCTATTTTAATCTATACATTATTATATTATAGGTATATTATCGGCATTTTAATATATACATATAGGGTGGATGATGAATATTTAAATTTAAAAAAATTTTTTCCCTTGCCATTCTTTCATATGGAATAATAAAAATCTGTGTCTATATAGTAGTCGGCATATATACTTATTTATATACATGAATCAAAATACACATAGGTACGCCGTTCGAGTTTTTGAAAGTACCACGTGGTGACGTCACAGTATAGCGTAATTTCACGTTCGACGTTACCTATATATAAAATCCGTCGGGCACAAATCAGTGCTTCTGTGATAGACGTACGTCAAAATCCATCACTCTGCGGGACAATACATATGCGACTTTGCCACGGCCCTGCTGCACTGGCACCGACGGGTGTATTGAAAAAAAAAAAATATGTCGCCTCACAAATCCGAAACGGCGCCACCGATCGCTGACTTCGAGTTTGTATCTAAATACCGTGGTAAAATCGTAAACCTATTTACTATATTATATTAAATGCGTATATTTTGTAACGAAGTATACGCAGCGTGTATAGTCTAAATTTATACACAGTTTATGTACACTGCCAGTTGGTAATTCACGCGAGCTCGGAGCTTTCGTTTGTAACTTTCGATATAGTATTATATTCTCGCTGCATTTATTAAGCGCAATCGGTGCAGTAAACAGTAATAACGTAAATCGTGTAAGCGATAAACGACTGATAATGAAATATATATTAATTATTCAAATTATTCTATTCACCGCATATTATAGAATAGGCATAAAAAAATCATGTGGCGAGTTCTACTCGAGCTCTTCTCGTCGAGTGCACCGACGCGAGTAAAGGTATAATTTTTCTTTCTCATCACACTGCAATCGATTCAAAAAGCGACGAGAAATTTTATAATTTGAATGGAGCGGAATGTTGTTAAGTATTTTACCGGCGATTTCTGAGAAATAAAAATAATATAGTTATACTCATTTTAATTGAAAGAATGTTGCAGTGTTGAAAATGTTGAAATGTATTTCGACATTATATATATATGTACCTATAAATAATATAATCCGACGACAACCTATATACATAGTAGAATATATAAACGCTTTGCTAAAAAATGTGTTTAAAATAAAAAAAAAACCAAACAGCATATTATAGACTGAACGACGCTGCTGCAGGTTTTCCAGTGCTTTTTCACTCCCTTCGGCACAAAAAATAAAGGTGCGTTATGAATTTATGATATTAAAATTGAAATCTATCGTTGGAGTTGAAAAATAATTCTGAACGGATCTTATATAATGTGCTGAATTTTAATGTTCAACAATTTTCGTGAGTTTTTCCTAAGAACGGAGAAAATATTCGAGGAAGTTGAAAAGTTACGTGCTAAAGTTATATGCATGTTCCAAGTCTGTTGTCTGGGCTTGATTTTCCACATCTATAAAGGCGCAGTTATGCAAAACTCATTGAAAATGTTTATTTATTCATATATAATATTTTGCACCTGATTCAAAACGGGTGTTTGTTGATTTCTGATCGAAATCTGGACGGACGTCACCGTGACCTACAATATATAATTAAGTTGTAGTAGTGGCTCGTTTAACACTCGACTATTAAAATCTGACGTTGGACAGCTATTTTCATAAACATAATTTAATGCGTACCCATTTCAATAATGGATGCATGTCGATTATCAATAATATTTATATATGTTTACACTCGTCTGCTGCGTATAAAGGTGCGATTCCTATGCCCAAACTCTGTATTAGAACTTTTTTTCCAACGATGGCGATTGTTGTAGCACGATTACTGTCGCGTGCCCGTGAACGAACAGTCGTCCTATTTTGTGTGCTAGTTGTCAGTGCAGGAATATCGACAGACAGTCTCAACCGAATATTATACTGTTCAGTTTATAACGTTAAATCACATATTTTTTTAGTACTGCACGCAGTGTTTTAAATTAAACTAATTCAATATACAATCCACATTTGTGTAGGTACATCAATATCCAATAAGTTTAAGTGTTTAACTCATAGTAGTTTCGTTCTAGAAACTGTCGTGTGATGAGGGTTTTATCGTGGCTATATCATATTTACAGTAACACCTGTTACTCGTTGCCATGCAATAAACTTGTAACTTACATTATTATTATTCAAATTATATTAGGTATAAAGTTAAGTTCCAAGAAAATTGAGCTGATAATAAAATCGGCGGAAACCGAAGGATTTATGAATATTTTACGATGCCTTATAATATATCATTATAGGGTTGTTTGAGGTGAAACTGCGCCAGAAATCGGTCACCCGCAAAAACTTATTCTCGGTATGATCTACCGTCGTGTATACACACTCAAAGATACAGATGGGATTCGGTTTGCATACCGGGAATTTAGAACGATTTTCCTCTAGGGAATAATGTCCGATATTGTATTAATATATATACCTACGTCCTACACTATATCATATACAGACTCGTCCATACCTCCGTGATAAACTGATAAGATATACTTGAGATGTGTAGCTGCAGCCCGGCACTACAGCTGCTCGTGTATGATATTTATTATACGTGATGAGTTTTCGAAATCTCAAATTTCCATATTGACTAATGACGATATATATGTATACATTATGGTTTTTCGTTGGAACGCGTAAGCGAATATTATACGGTTGTGAAAGTATATTGCATTCGTCATTCTTGTATACACAATAAAATACTTTATTATTATTATTATTATATTATTGTTCTGTGTTCGGTGCCGCAAACGAATTCCTTTGAAACGGCTCTTTTATTTTGCCTTTAAACAAATTACAAACCGTCGCGCGTCGGCACGGCAGAAAATGAGTTGAAATTATTATATCGTAACGAAAACGAACGTTCAATAATAACGACTGCAACGAATAGTTATAAGGTATCGTAAAAGAATGGCGTTTTATAAATACTAACAAATAAAAAAAAAATGAACCTTTCGTCCTTTCGGTAATCACACAATAACATAAATCACTGTAGTTTTTAACGGATAAGGTTGAAACGCACTTAGTTTAATCTTATAACATTCGATTTTCAAAAAGGTTATTTTTATATGGTGCACATTTTTAAAGCATTGTCTTGCGCGTATGAAATCATTTTAAAATGTATCCAAACTAACAACAATTAAGAATGATAATAATAAGCAATAAGTATTTACTAATAACTAATTACTAATAAATATAATGTTATTAGGGAAATTTATGCTTATACTAGGTACTTTATAATAGTGTTTTAATAGTAGTGCTTGTGTATCATACACTAAAGACCGTTTATATAATATGAAATAAGGGTCGCTTAAAGTTGGACAATAGTGCTATATCATGTATCAAATACTTGCTGCCGCCGCTGTACCACAAACAGTATTTCGTACAAAAATGAACACTTTATTTGGTAATTGTCGATCGCGTTATTTTCTTCAGTAAATAATTATTATAAAATCTATTAATTATTTAGACGCTTTCTACTGGTACACGATCGTCATACTAGGTACGGATCAGAGTCGGCTTAAAATATCATCGTGTCCGCGCGGTTACAATAATAATAATAATAATAATTATAATAATATAATATCATATAATATTATTATTATTTATTGTGCCGCCTTAATCCTCCGCCGTCGTCGTTTTCCCCCCGTCGTTTCGAGAACACAAAGTATGCAGCACAACAATATAATGATATAATAATATTACCGACCGCAGCTGACGACAAACAATGAGACGGTACACGAAAAAAGATTGTTTACCATTGTAACGCATTTTCTCCGTACATAATAATAGCTAGACGAGGACTAGCCGGCTAGGTACACAACACAATGCGCGTCCATTAATATATAATATTATTATTATAGCATCTTTAAAAAACCGAAGCTTTCATATTATCATAATTTATAGCATAATATGTAATAAATAATAGAAATCCTGTTATGATGTATGCGATGCAGGGCTGGATTTAAGGGAGCTGGGAGCGGCGGCTGGGAGAGGCTGATTAATGGGTCCGGGCCTCCCACGATTTTGTAATTATTTAACGGTAAGCACATAAGAATTAAATTAAATCACACATAATAAAAGTATATTATTAATCATAGAAATATAGCTCTGTTATTCCGAAATTCGAGATTGAAATGTCTTAAGCTTGTTATGCGCGGAGCAAGAGATGACTTTTGTTAAGTTTCGAGCGAAAAAATCGGGTAAGACAAATCGATAAGGACGCATTTAAACGCTTATTGTGTGTGATCATGGCGCGTCCACGTTTTGAAATTCGTCGCGATCTTAAAACGCGCAAGCTTGCGTTCGAATCGCCCCCCTAGTGTGTAGCCCAAGTTGCGTTAAAACACGAGCGCGGGAACGGGTGAGCCGAGGCGGGCGCGAGCAAGACATCACGAGCACTGTGCGCATTGTGTAAGCACCACTATATTATAGGCGAGCCGCTCTAACTGGCTCAAATTTCTCCACAAGAATTAAATTCAGTTGGCAGTTGTTCATTGTAGACTTAACGTCACGCCGTCCTGGTTTTGTAATCAGTATATCGATAATCTTTCTCTAAAACGGCCAATATCGAGTTATTTATTAAAAAGGCGTACGAATTAATAATCGCGAGCGCCACATTCATAATTTTGAATTGACTAAAAAAAAAAAACAAAATCGACGTCGGTGCGGATTGCTGAAACGTTCAAGACCGGAGATGAACACGGTTGACTAAATGTGATCAATGATCATAGTATTATACGAGCGAAAAACATGAATTCACGTTCTGCTCGTATATTAATTTATACGTCGGACCTCACGAACCATTCCTCGAGGCTACCGGGGGCCGTTACCACACGGTCCACACGTCCACACGTACCTAAATCTGGCCCCGATATAATAATATGACGATAATTACGCCGAACCGACACGTAGGTTAGTGCGCGTATAGTCCGTATAGTGTATATCATACCCACGAGCCGAATGAAATTAACGTTCCGTGCAGCGTGGTTCTGCCGTGAAAAATATTCTTACCGCTCGTTGGCGCGTACGGGCGCGTTTGCCATATTATAGAAGACACGTGTAAAACGCGTCTAACGACCGAAATAATTACGGTCGGCTTCTACGACGTGTGTTACAATAACATTACGCAGTTGCGCGTACAAAATATGTTTAACAATAATAATTAGAATGTCATTCGTTTATTTTTAATGTCGGCTGGTATTATTGCTATTGCTCGCCGTCGTTTCCTCGAACGACGCGGCTGCAAAGTCGTTCCGGACTCCGGTGCGGCGCGTTTTCAGACGTTCTTATTATCAATTTTTATTTGTATATTATTATTATTATTATGCGGAACATAATGATACGCGTTTATGCGCCGTAGAAAATAGAAATATTACAATAACGACGATCGACGGGGATCGACCTACTCCGACGTGCGTTTCACGGAAAACGTCCGTTTGATATTCGCGCGTGCGACTATAATAATATAATCATCGGGTCTTTTTATATATATCACGGGAAACGGGAATAAAATTATATATATGTTGGATTGTTTGGCAGGATCAAAGCGAACGAAAATACGCGATATATATGTGACTATCGGAGCGAAAATATTGGGTGAAAAATATTATATTGTATTGTATTACGTTATCATGTTTATTTATATATTACTTCCCCAGACGCCTGACGGCCGTTGCAATAGACATTTTACCTATCTATACGTTCCCCCGGAGACCAATAAACATATTTTTGTTCCGATTGATGTGATATGATTGTATTACACCCTCGATAAAGACATCTTATCAAAGATAACAACTTACAAGTGTGTACATAAAAAATTATTTACCCTCATCAAATATCATTACTACTCAATGGCAAACAAGTTTTCAACAACGAAAATTCAAAAGTCAAAAATCAATACTAAAGATCATACGATATTACGACTGATGGACATTGGGTGGGTTCATATAAGTACATTGCTACAATTTACATTTACATTGCTACATTCGGTTGATAAGGTTCGGAAATGTTTCAGTAATACACGTCTTGTAGGCATATAATTATTATTTATACGCCAGAATATAACAATATTTAATGTTGACGTTAACGGGGCTCAGGGGCTGTGGTGTTATTGGAGATGAGATACGGGACACACTCGGCGTACTTTTACTTTCGCAAATATCATTCGCTGGTCGCCGTCGGTTTTGCCCGAACATTGAATATACGCAAAACTTGGTCGTATCGTGTAATCGTGTGAATTATTTTCAGTAAGTATACGTTACTGCAATTTACTACCTCTGTCTCTGTTCACTCATCTGTCGCTACATAATATGAAAACTGCAAATAATTATAATATACTCATATTAGAATTTGAACGTTTTTGAACACAAAGATAAATCGGTTTATCGTGTGAACCTATAATATATAATCATAACATATTGATCCAAAGGTCTGAGGTCTGACCTTCAGGTACGTCGTCCTACCGAAATGGTTTGGATAATATTAGCACCGGAACGGTCTCCCTCCCCCTAAATACGAGACTGTCTCGTCCGGATGCTGGTTTTGGGCTTTTGTCGTGTAATACTACACATATCATCGTCGATTTCGAAGTCACGCGATATTTTGGCTTGACAACCGTCACGTGATGTCGCCCGTGTAATGCATTTCGACGATTCACGTTTTCACGCGCTCGCACACGATAAAGAGTAGTGTGCTCTATAAATTATTATCGACTTATCGTATATCTATTATTATAATATCTACAGGTGCGTAATGCCGTTTAATAGCCGCGTGCACTCGTAGAACACCCAGAGCCGTCTTATCGTTTTTTATTTCATGTTGTCATATATTATATTATTGTGCGTCGTCATATTATTATGTCTGAAGGATCTCCATTAGTCGATCCGATCCTCGAACGCGCGGGTAATTAAACCAACATTTTTATAATATTGCGGAGGAACGGCGTAACGTCTCGGCTCGGGCCGAGTGTTTTTTAATCGCGACCAGCGTGTTATCTCGCGTATATTATAATGCCCGGGACGACACGTGGTAAGTCCGTGTTCCTTTGCTCGTCGTTTATTTAACGTAAGTATTCGTTTAGGTGTGTGTGTTTACGATACTCGACGTGCGCAAACCTTTTAACTTCGGGGATAATGGGTTTCGGCCTCTTAATGTAGACCGCACCCTTTACGTTAATGTAAGCATTTTTCGTTAAGACGGCACAATCGTATGATATGGAAAACTGTGTAAGTAGGTACATAATATTATAATGTATTTTATATCGTATATTGTCATATTGATATTGTTATTTGTTTTAGAGACTCCGATTCTCGTACTCTATTGGACAAAGTGTCGCCAAATCGAATAAAAGTATCACCCATCTGGCATCTCTTCTAAATGAGTGTAGACACTATAAAGTCTATTTAGTCAACAATGCTTTTATCGCTTTCAGCAATTACACGCCATATTTTGTCATCTTTAGCACTTTATTCTTTTTTTGTTTTGTTCGCAATAATATTATTGTACCTAATCGATGTATTAATTTCGCCGTCCCCTGTTATTATAAATATTTTGGTAAAACGACCATTTTATTCGGGAAAACGAGAAAATCTGAAAAACAGAACCGATGGGCTCGCTGTGTGCCTGTATAATATACGTTAGGTAAACTAACCGTATAGGTACATATAATTATATAATATAATATTATGTAGAAAAACTATGTCACCACGTGGGCGCACGTGCCAATAACGATACAATAATACGATTGTATATATCTCTTTATGTATTTATTAGTATAATATAATATAATGTCATTATAGATGAGTAGATGACCGACATACATGATGTTATAATTGTATAGGAATCGCACTATTGCCTGCAACGGTGGCGCCGAGCTCTTAAAACTGTTTATGACATACTATTGTTACGACTAACACACAAGAAACACCCCCCAGAGTCCTACCACGAAAACTAAATATTTATGATTTTCAAATATATTTATATAATATATCGAAATACATAATGTTATATGTGTCAACCGGTCTTGGGTCGCAGTTATGACATTGTGTACGTGCATGGGTTCGGCGCCACTGCTCCAGGGTTGTATAGGCCAAAACGTCCCGTGGCTAATGAATCACTATTGAAAAGAATACGTCTGCAGCGGCGCGCACGGGAGGGTGGGACATTTCCGATCCTTCTTTAAACACGTTATGCCACACGCGAAAAAGCTTATTATCGTATCATAAAATATAATAATATAAACGTAATCATCATAATCGTATAATAATAATAATAATAATAATAATAAGTACTGCAGTCTTGTGTCCCATTTACCCATAATTCATCTCCTGTGCACCGCTGCAGGTGTAGTGTTTTCGCGTTTTTAACTCCGATCGATTCCCATTTCGACCGGTCACCTCAAAGGTCCACCGTTTTTTTTTCACGCGTTTCGTCCGACTCTATTAAACATTTTATTCACGATTTCGGCGGAAAAGGGTCGACCCATATACGTTTACGACGTATATATATAGACGTGTCCGGATGCGATATTTACGTATAAACGTTTGGCCCTCGCTCTCCTCGTGCGATACACCCACTGAATAATAATAACAGTATAATGTTCCGTCTAGACTACTACCACCCGTAAATGACAACACCCGGACGACAGCTGACGTTTATTTGTTTATTTTTTTCCTCAAACTTTGCACGATCATATTTTGTTTTCCTTTATATGAAAACAACACCGCATCATTGCTGAAAACATGTCCGGGGAATGGGGGAATGGAAGCATAACAAATAAGGTTGTCGTTTTCGAATTTTAGTTATATTTTTTTTGCGTTAAACAACACTTCATTGTTCCAATATAACCTGCAGGGCGTTGTTTAAGTACTCCAACTTTGTTTTACGGTAGGTATATTATACGATGGTTGTCAAACAAAATTTTATTTCCATGCAAACGGATTGCAAAAATACGAAGACTTCCATTACTACCAGATCAACAGAAATATGTGAGAATACTACCACTTTACTTATTCGTATTGTATTTAAGTATATCTATATATTTCTTGAAATATTATTCTGAAAAACTTTCGGCGACAGTTCCAAAAAATGTGTTTTTCTCTCTCAGATAATGATAGTGAATATTATAATGGACTATATTATATTAAATAGTTTTATAGCTTCATCACACAATTTTCAAAATATTTGCAACCCAATTTTTTTAATTTGTAACTTTTTGAATAACTTAAATTTTTAAAACTATCATGATATTAATATACTCTTTTTAAGAAATTTTTATAAAATCAGATAGGTGCAGAATATAAGTCTTTACTAATGACATTTCCCATACAAAAAAAAAAGAAAGATATTAAATGTTATTATAAATCAAACCTGATTTTCTGAGTGAATATTCTTGTTGGAATATCATTTAGCCTGTATTCATTCTTATTGTTTTCAGACAAGTAATTAGTTTCGATAAGGATATGGTTGTTTAATTTTCTGATCGTAACAGATGAATTGTTCTTACATATTTTATATTTTTCAGTCTGAGTGGTGTCTATGTATTTGGTTATTAAATCATTTAATTTTGTCAAATCAATATTATTTCCAAATGATTCCGTAAACACTGTATAGTGGTGTAATGTTGTAAAATTGTTTTTTTCCATTAAAATTTGCAAAGGATTTAGTGCAATACAAATTTAAAGTCATTTTAATGGTGCATTTTTTAGTTACTCATTTTCGAATTTTTTGAGATTCTATAGATCATTCAAACCCCAGCTCTAGTTATAACACTGGTACAGCTACCTAGTGAACTTACAAATTGTATAAAGTTGGTTACGAATGGTTACAAATTAGTAATTACGCTTAATGAGTTACACATGTTTTCGAGTTAATTAAGTTGTTTAGGAAGCTAGCCCCTCCATTTGTAAATGGTCATAACTCTAGTAGGTATAGTGAGGTTATACATTTTGAAAATTGTTTATAAATGGTTACAATTTAAAAGAAAAACTAATGTGGTAGGAGGAGCTCCCGTTGACCCCTCATTGAAAAAACCAGTTTTACTTGTGAAAGATGAAGTTACAAATTCTAAAAATTTGGTTAAAAATAATTTAAAATTAAAAAAATTAGATTACAAATATTTTGGAAATTGTGAAATAAAGTGGATGGGCTAACTTCATACTCGTAATAGTTATCTTATATATTACTTGTGTACACCTCCAATTAAACGTAACAATAAAACTTTGTGTATTACAATTATTTATTATTAAATTTGTAATGTATTAAAATAACGTTTTTCTTTGTGAACTGCAGATATATAGAGGTATATGTAAAATAAGAATAAATGCAAAATAATAAGACTAATACTTTTACAGTTCAACACATTAACCAATCACAATACTATTATTTATTTATGTACAAGATAAATATTGTTATTGTAAAATATGATGATACTTTTGAAAAAAATAGAATATTGGCATCTGAAAAAATAATACAAAAAAATGTAAGTATAGTGTCGAGATAACAAAACTTGAAGTGGGATTAAAATTTATGGTTGATACAAAATAAATATACTGTTTGCACGTCTGAACAAGGAAAATAAAATATCAATTCTATTCCGTTAAACCGTTTAATGAACTTAAAAAGAAAAATTCTAAAATGTTCTCACGATTCTGAGAAGTTTGTTTTGTACAAAATTAATCAAGAATTATTAATTTGAAATTTGCTTACATTGTTCAAAGTTATTTATATACATTGTGAGTATAGAGAGAAATTGGCGTCGAGAGAAATATTAATTATTTTAAACTTAGTTTATCCAAAAACACACTACATTAAGTTTTTGATAATTTATAGTGAAGATTATTAAAATGTACATTGCGCTATAGATATACTGAGAATATATATTGGAATGTTCTAAGAGGTTATTTCTCTTGTCTGGGGTTTCAAGGGATTACGGAGATAGCAATGTTATCGCCAAGGAAAATATTATTTGTTTTTTCGATTTTAGATTTCAACACATTTTGCTTTTATCGAGAAGTGTACATAGAACTTAATCCCATAAATATTATCAATGGTATCGAACCATAAAAAGACATGTGAACTAGGAAATAATATTATCGGAAGTCTATACGACGCACGTCTGTCCGGGTGCGGAAGCAGCTATGAAACGTGAACGGGAATGGAAAACGGACAACGATGCTAATATATTATTACATTAAACGCTCCGTGAAATATGAATTTAATATATAAACGGACATACAAAATAGAAATAAATTGACTACCGCGAGTCTTTTTATTGGAGTTAAGATTTAAGTGCCTACGTCCAAAGTGCCAGAGCATAAGATAATATATACGCTTGTTGTCCGATGACGCTCGAAGTTATATTGCAGTAATTCAGGAATTTTATGAGCCGTAGGTGTTATATAATTTAAATTACCTATACAAAAAAAAGGAAATAATCGACTTGGATGTGTCCTTTAATAGTTTTTTTTAATCGGTTATCTACAATATTATATTATTATCTTAGTTACATTATTTTTGTTTCGTATACAAAGATGGTCGATAGAGGAATAAAATAAAATAAAATATTATATTAGGTATAATAAATTATGTAGGTACCTATGTGTATTGTGTATATCATAACAACCGATCATTTGAGAGACCACTTATAAGGGAATTAATTAAACAGAAATAATATATTATTATAAAACTACTTTATTAGTTATTACACAAGAAATAGTTGTGTATTGTTCTATGAGCATTGAGCGTATAGTATAATATAATATGCTGATAGCCCGATAGCCGATAGGTATTTATTCAAATAAAAGAAAATGATAATATGTAAATTGTTATTTTATATATATTAATATAACTTATAACTAGTAACTTAAAGTAGCATATTATATATTATAATATTATATATTCATGTATATTGTGTACCGGTATATAATAGAGAATTTATATTTTATTATACTGTATATTATGTATGTTGGCTCGACGCCAAAATATAGATCGTTATTTATTTAAGCTATAGGTGATACTTGTTTACCTTATTGATGTATCATATACATATATCTGTGTGTTCTTGAGATTATATTGAAACTATCTCAACAAACCTTTCTTTACGATAAAAAAATATTGATTTCATAAATTATTCGTTACGAGTTATATATTATACAATTTATGAAAAAAGAAAATTCTATAAAAAATTAAAAATACTAAATGTATAAAAATTTATATTTAAACCATGTATAAACCGTAAAACGTCGAAACTAATTGAATGTTTTACTGCAAGAATTTTAAAATGATAGTTTTTTAAGATTCTAGTTTTTTTTAATTGAGAGAGTAACAACCGCATAACCGTTGTGGTGGTGGCTCTTTGCCCATTGCCCGTCTGTCCAGCGTGTTTATTACTTCGCGACACAAAATTGGAGTCAAATAAACATATTTCAGTAGATACATATGCAATTCTCGAGAAAGATTTTTTTTATGACGTCTCACTCTATTCGTGATTATTTATACAATAAAGATTTTGAGTTTTGGGGGGCCTTTTTGGAAAAGGAATAAATAAGTAAAGTTATTACAGTTTGTATAGTTTGTTGAATAAACCAAAAGTTATTAAACTACTACCTACAGTTCACAAGAATTAAACCTGGCATTCTCTAAGGCAAAATAATTATATATACAAACTGCTTATACCTGCACGGTTGATAAAACACTACGATTCGACTTGTAAATACAATCCAATTAAAATCAAAAGACTGAGTTGCATATTATACCGTATAATAGTATTATAATTTATTGTTCCTTGCTATCGTGTGTTAACATCGTTCGTGTTTTAAACCACGCAAAAATAATAACAATAATTTTTAAGTTTGAAAATTGTAATTTCTCCAATTATTTAAAACCGAAAACCATGTTTACGGTTGTAATAACTAACCTAACCTAATCATGTTCACGGTTGTAATAATTTTATCATTAAACGTTTGCACAGAATCGCAATAATTTCTATTTCAAACCGTTTTTTCTTGTCCTGAGTAATCCGCGGATGTAATCAACGTACGTGGTATATCGTTTATTATTATATACCAACCGGCTACCGCGACCTATCTATACATCTACCTAATTAACTTTCATTAAAATTTCAAGGACTCCATACGCTTTGTGGTTTAAGCCGAAATACTATTTAACAATGTCATGATAATCAAATCACGAATTAATGAAGTCTGACTGCGAACGTGTGGTCATTATTATTGTACATAACTATATTCGTGCCCGATGATTGTGCTAGACAACATCACTGGTCATTATTGTTTTAGCAACATGCCGCATTTTCACGTGTACATAATAATGTTATTATTGTTATGTGTTGTATGGTGAGTATGGTGACCAGGAATTTGTTAACTGTACTCTGAAAAATTCGTTTTATTTATCTGGATAATGGTTTTAGGAAATGCGATCGACTAAGTCGATGGGTACGTGTATAATGTATAGTATGTAAGTCTTATATATTATATATTGTAGAGTAAAATAAAGATAAATGAAAACTTTTAGATTTGTCGTTAAGGTTTTAGTAAATAAAAAACGAGCGGAAACTGACAACAGTACGTTCTGGTATACCGTCGTGGATTACTTATTTTATACTCGGGGTGAAACAAAACGATGGGGTTAACATTTTAACGTAAAATATCACGTTTTCGAAATGTTCCTATATGAAAATTATTCCAAAATGTTATTGCTTTGAAGTCTTATCAAATTCGATTTTTAAACATTTATTGAAAAATTAAAGAAGGTAGTAGGTACCTACTTTTTGGAATATACTGCAGCGACTAACGTTAAAACAATTACCCTGTAAAAATATATATACTAAAAAAATGTAAGTACAATTTATATTAAAAAAATATATTGCAATATTAAGGTTTATTTTGCAGTTTTATTTTAAGGACTATGTGATTTTTAATTTAATATTTAATTTGATGATTAATCCAATTATGAAATTAGTTTATTTATTATATTATAACGTATTATTGATCCCTTCATTCAAAAAATGTATGTATTAAAAAAAATTGGAAATTTAGCTGCTAGATAATTAACAACTAATAAGTTATGATAGTAAAATATATTTGTACAAATTAACAATTGTAATGGTATGCCTATGAGTTATGACCACAAGAAATAAAATGTAATACCAATATAGGTAAGTTTTTTAAATAAATAAATACATCGTTTAAATGGATGAGACCGTGTGAACCACCTCCGTCGAGTATAATAAATAAATATATTTAGCGTGGCTTTCAAAAAATTCAAAGCTTACGGGTATGTCGCGTATATAAATTTACAAACAAGTAGCATTATAATAATCTACGAAAATGTCACTGGATGAGTGTGTATACGGTAATACGAACGTCTCAGTTTGAAAACGTTTCGTTTATTTTAACGCTCGATTAATCCAGCTGCATGGAATAATTTAAGAATATTATAAGCTTTCACTTTGATTTGATAGCCCTCGCGATTTAAGGCAGCGGAATTAATCATTGCAAAGTGTCGATATTTTTATACAATTTTATATGTATATGCATTTATTGGATTTTTTTTATGAATAGGTATATAGATGATCGACATAATATATTATTATTTTTACCATTCGTTAGTGAAACGCGATTTGCAAGTCTTCCTAATCTGAAGTGCAATATTAAAATATATTCTCGTCGTCTGTTGTTTCTTTTGTAGACGTTATTATTATTATAAAAATATATGGTACATACACGTATTTTAGATTTTTTCGAGACACATCTTGTGTAAACATTGGATAATTCAAGTAAATAAATAATAACAACGTTGAAAAACTACAATTAATTAATAACAAATATTATTAGAATCCCCAGATATATAATATTATTATCTAGAAGACGATCACCAGCTTCGTTTCAGTTGTTGGCTATCGCTTTTGAGCTCGTCTGATCGTTGCGAAATCTAAACGTCTCTTTTTGAGAGCACAATCAGTGGTAAACACTATTGGGAACCCTCATAATGCGCATGCGCAGACTTTTGGTTCCGGGGGTACACACTAAAAACTAGGGCCCACAATAATTTTGAAAACCATTATAGATACAGACAAATTTAAAAAATATAAAATGCACTAAAAATATTTATTTTATTTTATTATTCATTGCAATAAATATTACATAAAAATATATAGATATACAATTTTATAATGATGATCAACGTTTAAAAGGAATAACATTTTTGAATTCGTCAATCATTTCATTAAAATCTAATTTACATGCTAGTTACATGCTAGTTCTTGTTCTGTGAATATTAGTAGTAATGATTCTAGTCTATATTGATTCTTTGCACATAGTACATCTTTATTCTAACCTCACAGTCGCTTTTTTTCTTTTAACCTTAGGAATAATTATATCTAAATCAATACATTTGGTAGTAACTTCTTCAAAAATGTTTTTAAGAAATGTATAATTTCTCATAAATATTAGCCTATAGCTATGGGAACCCTAAAGTCAAATAAAAATCAGTGCTTCTACTTAATAGGTAGTGTAAACAGTTTTAAAAATCCACTACTCTTCTTCCTCCCCTTCAACCAGTCAATCAAAAGTCTGACGATGCATATTATAACCGAATCGAAAAAATTTATCGATGCTTTGCCAATTCTTTGTTAGTTATCACAAAATTAAATCATGTTATATAAACTAATTGATAATATTACATAGTTAATAAATAATAATAGTATTTGTGTTGCTTGTTTATTTGGGTGGACACTTGCTTTTTTGTGGCCACCGATTAATCAGGGAACCAATGTTTCATTTTAGTATTTTACCAACTTACCTGCTAATTGAGCCACTGAGCACAGTATTGTTACTGCAGAGGATACTAAATAAAAGGTTTACTCATTCATTCGGAATACAAACAAATAAAAACCAAATGGCTTAAATATACCATAACAGTGTCGAATATCAAAATATCACTAAAAAAAAATTAATATTTGTACACGTTTTTAACATTTTGAGAATAAATATTTGCAACGAAAATACTTGGGGCTCCGAGTGTCAAATTTTTAAAAGCATCAATTTTTTGAAAGTTAAAATAAAAGTTTTCTAATGTTTTAAAAAAAAAATTAATTAAGGTTATAATTTAGTAAAGATATTTAAGTAGTAGATTTAATATTTTAGATTCTGAGCGAAACAATGATTGTATTTATTTTGAAATGATGTGTGTTTTTTATTTGCTGTGTCTGTAATCGCGCCTTTTGGGGCAGTAAAAATGCTTCGTTGTTTTACATCAGCATCTATTTTGGCAGAAAAGTGAATCTATTTGATAATTTGGTGGGTCGAAAGTAAAAAATTCCTAGCAGTTTTCAAACGTGACGGGAAAAACCAAAAAAAAAAAAAATTAAGAAAATACATGGATTTTTACGCAAAGCTTGCAGTTACATCCGCAGCGGTATAAACTTTTTTTCTACACCGTGATATAAGTGTTAAGCTTACACCTGTAGTATAAATATTATTGTTATATACATATAATAATATGTACAAAAACGAAACCGGTGATGTTTACAAAACATGCAAACGCGCGCCCGAGAATTGGCGTAATCGGCTCCCGCTTTGTGTGTAGCTATATAGGAGGTATAGGCAGCGGCGCGGTGGTCAGTGGGTCACGCACACACGCGATGTCGGCGGCCGCCATAGTATAATATTTCGCGAGCGCGGGTAAAAAACGCCACGAAAAGTAAAAAACAAAATTCGTCCTCGCTGCGATCACGTGCACGTGCACGTGTATACAAACCATTACACGCTCGTTTTACGGTCCGTACATTATAATACCTGTATTTATATTATGTTGCTGACACTTGCTGCGTATACTGCAGGGTCTTCCGAATTTCGCGTTACAAAACAACATAATTGTGTATAATATATATAAATATATAGTGGGGATTGAATTTTAATAATAAATATTATGATGCGATCCCCGCCCGAAGTCGTGACGCGAAATTCAGATGTGCACCGAACACGGTAATCTGCAGCAGGTAACGAGCTGCGGTAGGTGTACACGATGTGTGCACGTGTTTTCCGTGGTGTGCATATTATATGTAATTTACAAGAGTCGTTATTGGCAAAAAACTGGTTGCGCAGAGTATGAGCGCGACGTAGACGATTTTTGTGGTCTCCGAGGACTCGGCGCACGAATAGTCTCATCGTACGGATCGCTTTTAAAGTCGAACGTTTGGCTACGATTTCGCGAACGTCAACGCGCTCGTCGCACACATCACACACACACACACACCGCCGAGGCTGCACAAGGGCGAATACATATTTTATCGAGAGTATTGAGTGAAGATTTACGATCATAAACATATTTTTTTTTCAAAATAACTCGTTCAAAATGACCTTCATCGTCAAAATTGTTTTTTTTTATAAGTGCAGTACTGGCTTTGTCAAAACAGATTTAAAATTATAGGTTTTTTGTAATAAAGTATACGGTTTAATTGAAAATCTTCAAATATATATCGAACATCATTATGCGTTCTAACGCGTTACCTCTAGCTTTTATTGACTTTATAATCTATCAATTTCAATACATCAATCATGTATATATTATATGACAAAAAATACGTGTAAAATATATTTATGCCTATATCAGTGGGGTGCAACCTAAGCAGTTGTAAATTAGGTATAATAAAAAAAACTACAAGAATGCATAACCAAATACGCTCTGTATTGTTCTCCACCGTCTAGAGCAGTGAAGTTTAAACCGTAACCCACCAAGACCTAGGCAAATTTTTAAGTTTAAACAAAATATTTATCTATTTCGGAAATATTTAAATTTCCATACATTTTTATTTTTATTTTTTCTATTATTGGGTATTAATAGAATAAAAGCACAAGTGCAACATTTTACTATTTTAATAATGTACTATTTGCCAGCCGAAGAAAAAATATTGGGCATCACTGGTCCAGGGAGTTGGCGGTTTGTGTGAAGTTTAACATTAAGTGCCGTTTAAGTGCCGTACTCTGTTGATTATCAGTTATATCATCACTTATAAGTTATTATTACACTAAACACTAAATACCTAATGAGGAAATATTCGTTGCCCTAACGTTGAGATTACTGACGAGACAAATTATGCACGAGATGTGCAAAGAAAGTGGAGGAAGTAATATTGCTATGATTAGGGTTTTAAAGGACCCACTCGGGAACTTATTTAGAGGAAGCACAGGTATTTTGAGTCAAAAATGTTTTAAGTAAAATTAGCTTGAGAATTGTATAGGTATAATAGGCGTATAGGTAAACGTATAAAATATTAAAACACAAATACGTATAACCATTCAAACGGGAAAATGTTACGACGGGTTTTGCACATTGGCAAAACAAACACTTAGGTACATTTTAATTCATAAACGGTTTTAAAGTTGATTTAATTATTGTTAGCGTAAAATATTACGAGTTGACAAAACATTTTTAAGAATTATTTAGAAGAAACACTCTCTCCCTATAGTCTCCCTCCCAATCGTGTACGGTCGAAGAGTATAGTGGTGTTATAAATACTCAGGGCTGCAGCATATTTTTTACCGTGCATTACCCATATTAGCGTGGTGCCAAAACCCTAACAACTGGCCAGAGCCCGCCGCAAAATCGATGTGCACCTAGACTTGCAAAATATATTCACCGTGATATTAAAGCGTGTGCGATAGAACACGTCAATAAAAGAACGGAAATTTCCCACACCGACGCGTTTCGCGAAACGTTATTTTATTGGTTTGCAAGTATATAAATTATTAAGAATTACCTATATAATGCGTCTCGTTGAAAAATCTCTCGTTCGGGGTTTTTCCTTCCGTCAATCTCGTCCGGTTTTCGAACGCGCGCTGATTACATATTATATATATTAATATTATTTTAATGTATGGTAAATCATTACACAGACTATTCGACGTTATACGCAGCAGTCACTGTAATATAAACGGTTAGCAATTATATATTATGTATAAGTCATAATAACACACTGCACACCTAATGGGCAATATATTAAATATATAAACGGACGAGCTTACTGTAGTGTGGCCGTTGTGGGTTTAATGAACCGTTTTAGTAGTACTCGAAAACGAATATGTGCGAACGTCACTATAATATGTAATAATTCGGTTCGGTATAATTTATCGTAATATACACAATATTATGCGTATACTCCAATTATTAAAAATTGTTAATGATCGTAGAAAAATAATTAACACCATACTCTGCCCGGCTCGTAGGGAACACACAGTCGGAGTCTATTATTGCCGAACACTTGCTTGTATAATATATTAAAGTATAATTATTATTATTTTGTAGTTATTTATTTTTTCCGTCGTAGCAATGCACTCCAGCCCTTTAGAATGTTAGAGGAGCACTCGAGTAGTGCGTCGTTATAATAGTATTGTCTAGTTCTGAGATATCTTGCACGGTCAAAAAAATAAACGTAATTTAACCGTTTGGTGTTTTAAAAATGAAAAATACACTTCGTTTTAAACATGTTTAAACTTCAAATCGTGGAGTGTGAAATGTAAACAATTATTTCAATCACAAAAAGTACCAACATTAGTCGCTGCGTTAAAATTAAAAATCGTAAGTAGGGCAGAGATATTTTTGGCGCAGTAATCAATTTTATTTTTATTTTTAAACGAAAAAAAACGTTTAGCGTTGGTTGAATAAACTTTTGTGTCGACTCCATTGCATGGTTATAATATAATGGCATGTTATAATAATATTGCAATATAATTAATAATATATAAAGTATTTTAACCTGAGTAAAAATTGTTTTGTAGCAGAATAAAAAAACACTCGTTCGAATCACGTTTAAATACACTATTGTAATGAACGGCTTCCCCGAAAACAATTTGATAAAAAATCTAATTAATTGTTTTTCACCAGAAGATTGATAATATTATTTTTCTCGGTAGATCGATTTTTCTCTGTACTTCAACGATAATTATGTATATAATATTTGGTCTATCCGTGTACAACCTAACACATACTACGCTGGTACGCTTTATATCAAAAATGAGTATTATGATAATACATAATATTATTATCATAATGATAATAATATATACAAATTAAATATCACAAAATTTCGTTTTTAAAGCACACGATAGTTTTTTTTTCGCTTTAACGTCGATTGTGGTCGTGCAGGCGTAACTGCCTAATTAAATTATAGGTACTATTAGAGGTACTTACTACTTACCGAGTATACCGGCTAAACCGTAAAGCGATATTACGCATGCAACATTCTATAATAATAGTATGGGTTTATCCGCGAGATAAATGAGCGCGCTTTTCTGTTGTTATTATCACAGCAACAGGACTGTATTAATATTATTATTATTTTAAAAAGTACTACAGAAAAAAAATTGTTCTACTTTGCGGTGAATGGGTACATATACGATAAAATATATACATATTATACCCAATAATAATAATAATAATAATATACAACACGCGCTAATGCGGTTAAAGGTAAACTGCCTACAATTGCGTCGCATACACGTAATAATATGATATCATAAAGACATCGTAGGTAAAATAATATTATTCTACGCGCGCCAAAAGAACCGTGACAGTTTTAATAAATGCGAGGCGAGGGATGTCTCCTCCTCTCGGCCTTGGATGCAGCGCACTCTCAGTTTTCACCCAAAGCCGGATAGCAAAACACAATATATACGCCAATACTCCGTACGAGTTTATATTTATTAGACCGAGAGTAGTTAATTCCTCTGACGTATCGAGGGTGTTAATGACCCCTGTGCCAAGTCCATAAGGTCTGCCTTTGATTATGACGTTCCTCATCGTGATAACGTTCGTTATCATCGTACAAGTATGATTAAAACGTTCGTTATCGTCGTACAAGTATGATGAATAGAAGTGGGTTGGACACTTGTGTTTTTTTTTTCTTCTAGACACTGTTTCAACAAATTTAAAACTAATTGAACTGAAATAACGAAGAGCACACATTGTCGTACGATATTTACGATATTGTATTCTTAAAACCATAGCGACTCTATGCACGTTTAATACGTTTCAGAAACATTATAAGGACAAAGCATTAAGCCCTAAACTCTAATGTAACGAATGTTCGCATGAGAACTTCTGAAACAAAAAACAATGCGATCCGATTCCGTCTGTCACACCAATACTGTTCATAATATATATATATAATAATATTACGTGAACAGTGTAAGTATATATTTTATATGCTAACCTGTTTGCTCTCGTATGATTATAATTGTGTACAACAACAAAATTAGCAAAATACCTTCGCGTCCAACTGTTTGACTAAGGTCATCATAATATTATCGTTTTTTCTATATATACACATACATATAAATATATAAATATTGTAGCCTACTGCTGGAGGATGTAAAACGTCCGGTAAGTGAACCTATAATATGGCTGTATATTCATACAGTCACATTGAGACTGAGAGACGAGGAGTGCAGATTGAAAACCCGTAAAATCTTTGAGAACGCGGATACGGACATTATAAACCAGTATAAATTATAGTCACATTTATGTAATATGTATACATTTATATATTATATATTATAATATAATATAAAGGTACTGAGCGGAACGGATTTGACATATTTTGTCCATATGATTTTCATGTGAAATTGTAATCCGTGTGATACACTCTGTATGGTATCATCGACATAAAATAATTTATGATTCCTATTCCTTGTCAGTTTTATGGCCTACAGAAGGTGCCGGTATAGCCGGTATGGCGGTATAGGTGATGCGTGTTAACTGTATAACAGAGGTTCCCAAAATGTGGTCAAGACCGACCACATGGTTTTGGACTGTTGTCCAGATTGGATGTCTGTGTAGAATCTTGTATTATTTTATAATATTTTGTGTGAATCATTATAATAATTGTACATAACTATTAATTGTGATCCCGAATCGCAGGAAACACGTCAATAAGCAGTATTCGTCGACACACACCTCGCACGTGCGTAGATAATTAAAAAACTTACAATGTAGGTAATTTTTTTACTGGCTTATGATTTTGATATAAAAGTATTGACATTTTGAACAGCTACAGCTGTATTTTTAGTCTTTAGTGGCGAACGTGTCGGATCCGTATTAAACATCTCGAGGTACGCGAGAAACAAAGATTGGGAACCTCTGCTGCATAAGATTCGATATGGAACGTGCACGTTGTATATTGTAAAGACGAAATTCGACAAAAACAGGAAATCGTAATCGGGAATAATACACGACGTTCGGCCTAGGTCATTTGTTTAATCACTGCCGGAGCAATCTCGGCATAGAATTATTTAAACGAATAAAAATTAAAAATCGTATAATATTATAAAGGTGTAATATGCGTTATATAGACATTGCTCAATCGCGGACTCGTGTACCTATTATAATATTATGGGTATCCATTATCCATGACGTATCCGTAACGCATCGGCTCGCTTGTATAGTACCTATAATAGTTGTACGGCCTTCTGTCGTATAATACGAACGGCTACAGTGTAATGCATATTTAGGTGGAAATCGAAATATTTATAACCATCATCATACCTAATATGCCGCACGGTTGCTACGTGCAGTAGAATAATAGGTCTTCTCAGCTGTTATAAATGTATAATAATTATTCGCACGTGAGCTTATTACAATATTATAATATGCAGTTGTTCCCGGTCGGTGCTATAGTAGACGATAATAATATTATTGGCCACGTGTATTACATAAGTTGGGTTAGGGGCGGACAGAAAAATAATGAAATTGGTAGAAGTTGGAGATATTTATCGTAAAAAATCAAAAGCTGGTAGAAAAATGGAAATTCGATTAATCATTTTTTACTAACGTTTAGCTGAAGGTAAAAATTAAATAAAAAAGGAGATCTTTTTAAATCTGTTCATTACCATTTATATCATTAATATGAATTCAAACCAAAATGTTTGTAAAATTATTATTTTTAACGTATAAATAATATAATAATAATAATAACTACACAAAATCAATAATTAATAGTAATTTTTTCAGTGACTTATTATCCTTTTAGCCGTTTTTTTTTGAACTGAACGTCTTTTCGACATTCCCATAATATTATAACATACGCGTGTACTATATTAGTATATTTACTAGGCATTTGAAGAATGTCTTATTTTTCCACTATTAAAACCAGCTCATTAGCGGCGAGTGCCTGCCATTTTACACGCGTTAATGGTAAACTGTAAATAGACATAATAATATTTTTACGAGGTTCCAACACTTATAGTGCATTTTTACACGATTTGACAACGAACGCATATTATACGTAAATTAATCGTTCGAAAATACAATCACGATATTATTATACTATGCGTGAAATTATTATTGCGCGTTTGCGAGTTATATTGTATAACACCGCGAGATTCTCTCGATTTATCTCGACTTATTTTTCCTGAATATATAATAATATAAACTAATGCGTAAATGTTTATTGCGCACAATCGGAACCACACGAAACACAGAACGAGCCTTTAACAATATTGCGCGTTATATAATAATAAATAATATACACATATATCAGACATTCAGACGTCTATAATCTATATGCGCAATAGCAAAATAACAAGTGGAGTAGGTACGAGACACACTACGAGTACACGTGCAACTGCAGTCAGTAAGTCGTTAGGTATTTGTTGGGGCGATATCGGAAACACAAGTCGCAAACACACTGTGTATCTAAATAATATTATTACATTATTTGTCACATAATTGAACTATAGTTATAGGTATAATTTATAATATATAATAGATATAATTTATAGGTATTTAACGTTCAAAAACAATAAAAAAACAACAATATAATCTTACGGTATCTGCATCATAATAATATGTCAATTTATCGCGCCAAAATCCAAAAGAACTACGGCGTATTTATAGGTAACGATTAACCGTCGAGGCATTGACATATTATTATTATTGCAATTATTGTACAATAATATTATTATAGTATGATGTATTATTGTGCCGATACAGCTGGTACATACACGTTATCGTGATTGTCGTCGATCCCGTTTCGCGTAATAATAATAATAATAAATCGTGATTTTTTTTTCCGCTGGACAAACGAGAACAACAACGCGGCCCGAAGAAAACGAAAACAACTTATAATAATAATATTGTGTACGTTCTATTCTCGATTGGAAAGGATGCCAAAACGCGTCAGAGACACCGAGCGAACGTCCGTTAAAACGATTTCAACGCATTCCCGAAGACACCGTCCCGTACGAATGACGACGATGATGATAACAATACTGCTTTATTATTGGTTTCGTTTTAGAGGGCTGTGAATCCGTTACGAATTTTGTAAAATATGTTAATCCTCGCGTCACGCGAGTCGTTTTATAGTAGTAGTTCACCCATCATAGACCTTGTCCTCGTAGACCGGCCCTGCCTATATTACAAACATTATGCGTCGAGATAGACGACGCGATTATTAGCGACTGAGTGACCGATGCACAAACGCAGTTATAATATGTATATATATATATTTTTATAATATACATACATATAGCTTTATTGTTTATACGACCACCAGCGCCCTCTATATCATGAATTCAAAGGGCCGGTCAAAGACTACACCTTACCGGAGTAGTGCAATCGAATCCCGAACTAAACCAATTATGTGTTTATTTTTATTTCGCGGAGCTTTCTCGTTTTTATGAATTGGATTAACGGGTGATCGTGTATGTTGTATCGTTTAATACCAACGGGGTGTAGAAAAAACCGAACACCGCGAATAGGCCGAATAGCAGAACTTGAGGTGATTAATATTGTCTAATAGGTACCTAACAGATATTATAGACAATATTGGTAAAATGTTGGTATAAAAAACGACTGCGTCAAACTCTATTAGTGTCGTTGAAGTCGTTTCGTAAAGTGTGATTCCTTCATTAAAATATAGGTAGGTACCAATTCACATTTAAGGCCGTAATAGAACAAATCGTCGAAAATAATTTAATAGGATACTATGCTATATTATTATTACAATAATATTATATTGTACCGACGTGTCATTTGTCGCGTAGGTACGCCGTGCATTAAATTTAAATACAACCATCGGCATTAAAAACGACAATAAAAAAAACTGTACAAGCAAGGTGGTTTACAAGCGCCGATGTGCGAGGTAATCGCGTTTGCCGCCGCCGCCGTTATCAGTTTACGGTTGCGAAATGGATCGTATGGGACACATAAAAAAAAAGTCGGAAATAATACAAACACCGCGATTGTTTGCTACAACATAATAATAATAATAATTATAATAGTATGTTTAATGCACGCAGAACAACAACAATGATGTTCACAAAACGACCGATGGACGGGTGCGAGTGGTAGGAGGAGGTGTGCGCAATAATATTGTAAGTATACTCGTCGAAAAGTCATCGCGACACTCGTAAGACTCGTCACGTGGGCGGACACCGGAATGCGGATCGAGATGTACGTCTCAAAACGAATGCACTGCGGAAAACCGCGAGATGTGTACGCCTGCTCTTTGGAAATCCCGAAACGTGCATAAGTCTTTCACTCGGCTTCTCGAATGTTTATGTGAAACACTAAAGTCCTCAATGTGCACGGCGGACCGAACGGACGATAATAAACCGGCTCGCGGCCAAAGATTGCAATGGTCCAAAAAGAAAAAACTTTACGATTTTCACAAAAAATATATCGAAAACGCGTCGTCGTCGTCGTCGTCGTCGTCGTATTCGAGCTGTGTCGATATCGCAAGTACATCGATGTACGGCCGGCCGGCAGTGACAACAACTATTATCAGATTTTTACGATTTCATCAAGACTCTCGGCATCGTCATTCCTACGATCCGACTTATTTGGAATCGCACAAATCACGAGCAAATAGGACAGTGTGGTATAATATTATATCCCACTGTCCGAGCGACCCTATTTCGTCCACCCGCACGGGCCGGTTTCTCGAAAAACTTGGATTTTTACTCTTATCGGATCCAGACTTTCATCGTTCAAGTGTTGTTTACACGTCGAGTCGATTTTCGCGGATCGTCGACCTGCGGCCGGATTGCCAATCGCGGTGACGGTTGTAGTTGTAGTAAACTAGATATTATTATTATTACGTAACGGGCGAGCGGGCAGAGGTGTATCATGGCGGGCGGACGGTCGCGATCCGGCACGAGACGGACACGTGATAATAATAACGACGATAATAATAATATGATTATTATTATATTATCGAGTACGCGCGATTCCTCCACCACCGCGGCACGACCTATGTTAATGGGTTGTCCCCGCGGGCCGTCACATCGTACTATGTACATCGTATCGGCGGCGGCCGGTTGTTTTTCTCCGTCGACCTTGGTGGGGCCGCGCGCGCGCCGAGACTGTTTAATCGACAGCTGCCGATATTTCGACCGGTTTTACCGGCGCAAGATACCTGCCTGCCTGCCTGCCACTGCCTGCCTGCACTCCGTACCTATAATATTATACCCTTATTATTTATTTTGTATATTGTGTATGTATACAGAGTGATTCGCCGACCACGTTCACCCCGTGTTTTCATTCAATAATATTATGAATTTATACAACTGATATTACGATTTTTGTAAGTACATAGATACACTCGTATAAATATTATGATTTCAAATGTTTGGAATGTTAACGCCATATATCTTAAGGTTAGACGTCATACCAAATGTACCGAGGCAATATCATTTTTTTTTTCAAATTTGAACCAACATTTTAATCTTATTAAATTGTTGAGCAGACGATTTGTTTGAAAATGTTGATATATACATACCCATAATCGAAATTATTCAGAAACCGAGTAATTTCTCAGTTATTAAATAGTAATTCTATACAGAGTGTCCCAGGTCTATTTGACTAATGCAATAACTTTTACAGCAGTAACAGTGATTGGCAAGAAATAATTTTGAATTTTAACACACTTTGAAAATTGTTTAAAAATTAACTAGGTACTTAACCAAATTAAAAGTTTTAAACGCCAAAATGGTTTTTAAATACTTATTTATGAAATAGCTATCTTGGATTATTAGAAAAATATTAAATAAAAAATTTAAATTATTTATTTTTGTTGTAAAAAAAAAAAAATATATATAAGATATACAAATTATAGCGCAAAGCTCTACAAATCATTACAAAAAAAAAAACTTAAAAATATTGAATAGAAAAAAAGTTATTGCATTAGTCAAATAGACCTGCGACACCCTGTATAATAATAAAAACAGTAGTAATCAAAATAGTTCATAATAATATAAGTTTAAAAGTTATGGGAGATATGACGATTTGAAATTTTTTAATTTGATCAAGGATTATTTTTATTATTATCTATAGAATTTAGTACCTACTCTACCTATAATATACAATTTAACAACTCAGGAACTACTCTTGTTCTCAACAAAATCATCTACTTAACTCAATTTACATTTTAAAAGGAACAGGTGTGCGAAAAAGTTAAAGTAAAAGAAGTGTATACATGTACTTGTATAGTTTTATGCAATCTTTACAGGATTCCTCTCAAATGGTATAGAAAATAATAACTTTAAAATGCCTATATAACTACATATTCCTTCGGTCAAATTGCAAAAATCAGAATTATTTGAATAAATGTAATATGTATTATTTAATGATGAAAGGGAGGGGGTGGTTTGCACGCTTGGTGTATCACTCTGTATAATATAATCGACTTTACTCGAGCGAGCATGTGCTTGTGAGCCATACGATCTTTTAATATAAATATAATATTATAATCCACCGCTGCAGTAGCCGCCGGGCTTTTTGCGACTTTGACATAGACGGTGAAAAAAAGAATTTTTAAAAGAAAAAAAATATAATAATAAAATAACCCGAGGTCCCCGTGGGGCATATGCGCTGCCGACCGGTTCGTTGACACTCTATAATATTATTATATGTTATATTCAGCACACCACGCGGAGAAACGATTTATTGCGCGTTAAAAAAACGTTGCGAAATCAAAGTAAAAACCAATTATTGACGAACGCCGCTAACTCTATCGCTAGCAGATTTCACGTCTTGTGCTTGCCGACTTCGCGCTAATATATGTGATTAGAGACAAGTAATTTTACCGAAGGATTTCGGCCCCTATAAACATTTGAATAGTACCGAAATCGAAATCGAGATTTTTGTTTTAGTATAGGTATCGAGTATTTCAATATCCTATGATAATCATACCGTTTAAAGTTAATTGATTATTTCCATTTCATATATGTCTTGCATGGGCGTAGGTAAGGGGGGGAGTTTTGGGTGTTCAAACACCCCTCGAAATTAAATTAAACAATTTTGAGCTTTTTGTGAATTTGTTATAATATTAGTATAGATTTAGACCAAAACCCCCTCCGAAAATATTTCCTACCAACGCCCCTGATGTCTTGTATTATATTAAATTATATATTATACAATATAATATAGGAATAGGATTTTATAGTGTGTTTACACGAGATACAGTATTAACAAATTGTTCGAGAGAATCAGAAAACGATAAACTAGGATATATATATATCATATATTTATAAAAAAAAATTGGTACCTATTATACAAGTACCTATATCTTTAAATCGTATGTATATTTTATTAACTGCACTCCGGTGGCAACGAGCCACCGTTTATTAATAATAATAAATTTCAGTGTGTTTATATAGTAGGTACGTTCGTTATTATAATATTGACCTGTTCCTTCCCATATACACCTACCTATAAAAATAATCGTTTTCGTGACGTCAGACGTAAAAGCCGGGCGTTCGGAACGGGAAAACTCGTCTTCAATCTCTTCACACCGTTTGGCCGGCTTTGATTTTTTTTATTATCATATTATAAGCATGCAGTTTCCTATAAACGCCAGTCACAAACTCACAACAGTTCGTCGTATGTGCGTGTTGCATGTTGCACGCACTTATTATGTATATATTATATTACATATTATGTATGTATAACAATGGAGTAGGTTTATGGGAGCGGCAATTATGTATAATAAACTATGTTACCCATACACGTCATCTGATCAGCGAAAAACCCATCATTTGTACGATTTTTTCCTCGTTCTAAAAGCAGCTCCGTCAACGAATCCCATTGATATTATACATAGGTACCTATAACATAATATAACAATACGCTATAATTTACTCGGTAATCGCGGTAAAAAAGTCCGGACTCATTTTTTTACCGTTGGACGAATATAGTCCGAGCACATTTGTCATGTTCATCGTCAGATTAAAAGTCTGAAAATATCAATTATTATTTAATAAAATATATTTTTATTTTCTTATTCAATAATTGATTTGATAGCTATAATTTCTTTACCTATACAATTACGATTGTCAAGTTCAAATTAATATAGTTTAAAAATCTTTGTAAGCTGTAGGTTTAATATAAGGTATAGACGTAAAGTAATCAAATATAAAAAAAAATTTTAATTTTGCGAATAGAATATTTTGTGTATGTTTGGACTTTTTGTCTGATATTAAAATAATGAGCCCGGACTCTATTCAAAGTGGACTTTTTGTCTTCGAACTTTTCGTCCGGGATTCAATTTACCCATAACTTTAACACATTTTCTATAAATAATATGATATGTAAGACTTGCAAATATAAACATTTTGCAATCGAGCCTATAACCTCGTATATATAAACGTACCTACTGAAATGTGCAGTTAATATGCAGTCATTATTCGCTTGAACTATATAGAAAGCTGACGCGCGCCGTCGACAACAATAATACTATAAAGTGTCGTATACGACGAAAAAACACGTATTATACTTAATAATATGTTTACATATTGCACATATTTTATTATAATGCATGTGTACAACTTATAACCCAGTCGATTTCACGCGTGACATTATTGCAGCGAATTCCCCCTCTGAAATTTACTTTCTCACCAGACCGCTGCCGATTGCGGGATTGAACGAAAATTAAATGGTAACAATCAAACCGATCAAACCGATCAACTTGATCAGTTTAGATTTTAAAATGTGTGTGAAACATTACAATAATATTGTAGTCTGTAGATTTTATAATAATTTACTTTGATACTTGCCACTTGGGTAAGTACACGTATTATAGGTATACATACACCCATTAAAAATAAATACGTTAGATTATATCATATATTGTAATATGCCCAATTATAAATATTGCTTTTTTCATATCTCCTTATAATATACGATTATATTATATTAGAATGTGTATACATTACCATTTTGTGCTTGCCAGATAAAAAAATATCTTTGTAAACGGTACAATAATTATAATTGTATCCACACATTATTCTATACACATTTAAATAATAACTAGGTATAACAGCTATGTGTAACACTATAATATAGTGTGGAAACTGCAACAGTTTTTATTTTATATACGGTGAAGGAAAAAAATTGTTATCGGTTGTTATACCTATTTATGTATGATATAATTTATAATATAAACCTATATTTTAATTTTTAAATAATGTTGTGCAAATAAAATAAAAATTATCATCATTTTTTTGATTTAAATTTAGGAAGACTATTATGCTTTTGGGCCAAAAAATTATGTTTTTTAAATTTTTTTTATTTATTTATGAAATTTGATATAATAATTTATATACAACTAAGCACTAGGTATAAGTATGTGCGAAGTAGGGGATAGAAACATAAGAGAAATTAAGGGGCCACCCATTAAGTGACACTTAGGTTAGAATTTACGTTAGAGGATTACGTCTGCGTCTACTATCTCTACACCATTTTCTTTTAAGTCTGCGATGAGGATTTCCTAGGAGTGACAAGAAATGTATGGTTTTTATTAGTGGATTTTCGTGGTTTTCGAATTCAGTAAAGAAACGTTTATAGGAATCTGTAGCTTATTCATCTATAGTTTTAATGCCAACAAAATAATTGTATGTCACTATAAAAAACGTTATTAGCTTAAACAAAATTATCGCACTATTCATTGTCAAACTAAAAAAATATAGGTACAAATATAATATAAATACAAATATAGGTAAGTTGTTTGAAATTTTAAATCAACTATTATTCAAAGCATTTAAAAAAATGTTGTATTAAACACGTTTAATTATGTAAATAAACTTTTTATTGCGTTTAAAAAATGACCGGTTCATAGTATAAATTTATTTAGTCAATTTTCTGATAAAAGTACTACCTATTTAAAATATAATATTGTTTCAAGGATTATTTATTTATTGATTAAAGCGTATCTAAATATCTAACGCACGATTGACAGATAATAAAATATTTATAAATAAACTCGCTTATTCGTCGGAAAACTGTTGAATCGTCGAATTGGGTTTCGAGAAGCTATTGCGTGAAACTGGTTTTAGGCATTTCATTGGTACGGGCGTTACCATAGGTTAAGGAGGAATAACGAATACATTATGCTCAACACAAACCGTGTTTTTGTCCCTGTTCACGCATGTGCATCGCCTTGTGCATAGTGCATTACGTATAAGACGGAACAAATGCATATGTGACGTCAGCTTGAGTTTATTGTTGGCTGCATATATAAATTATATATTGCCACTCAAAAAAAAAATATCCACACATCGAGAACATTTCTTATTCCTTAAACTATGGGCGTTTCTGTAACCACAAAATATAGTACCACGACTGGTTTTGGTCGGTAGGCTGGTTTTGGACGGTAGGCCGCGGTCTGCGTAGCAGATACACATTATTATCCAACTTGCCTCGGACGCCATCGCTTCCAAACTACACACATAATGTACTCGACCAGTATAACGTATATCATATATCTAATCCGATACATAAGACCTATGTAAACGGAAAATTTTAGTTTCAGAAACTGCTTTCACCACGACGTATATATGTCGTACTTCATAAATCCCTACATTGTGTATTATTATATATGAGTACGTCGTACAATAACCGTTATGTCACTTTTGTTTTCCCATATAGATGATCGCGGTACAAGAACAAGGTTTCTCAAATACATATTTAGGGCTACGGTGAAGACTGAAGATACAATGAACTTAGAGGTGACATGTGGTATTGAGCTCTTGAGTCTTGCAGTTAGACATCATCGTCGTTCACCTGCTCGATAGTGTCTGTTTCGGGGACAATTTAACTCGATGGGTCAACGGCTTGATTGATAATTTGTGCAATAGACTACGATTTGGTTTTCCGGAAGTATTTTTGAGGTTGACAATTGGCGATTTCTACTAACCGAAATAGATCCTCCATTCTGTGGCTGGAGCCTACATAGCCAAGTCATAAATCAATAGATTGCTAAACAAAAAAAAAAGCCTTGCACTATATGAACTTGTGAAACTATAGATTAAATTTTAAGTATTCACCTACACAGCAATAAGGTGAATCTAATACTCTCTTCCCTATATATGCTGCAATATATTACAGTAAACTACAATATTTATCACGGTGTCCTCCAAATGTATACACTGATTGCACGATATATTAAATTTTATACCCCTCACCTTGGTATCATCGGTCAGGCACAGCAGCCAGCAGGTACAGAGTCGATGACGATCGCCTGACTTTCACCGTATACACTCGTAAAATCTTTGATGTATTCATGTTTTCTTTTTTGCTCCCTTTATACTTCTCGTCTTATTATAATCACTATTTCCCGTGTCGTTCAAGGCACGGTTCATAATCTCGTGAAAGGTATAAACTCTATCGGTTTACCCAATTCGCATGACGTATGTAACTACATCCCTTTTATTTGTGCGTGCGTGTGTGTGTGTATGTTCGTATGTATGTATATTTCATAAGGATATTCAAACAACTTTTGATGAATATTGTTTCCCTTATGTTCAATCAATGCACGCACGATTAAAACATGTATTTCAATAAGCAACAGTTTTTTTAGGTATAGAGATAACTTTGAAAACATCAGAGTGTGGGATGTCAACATTTACTAGAACGTACGTTTCTACAGAACTCATATGTCATTAAAATACATTAGAAAAGGTATATTTTATTAAAGGTAAATATTAATATTTTAATTATTTTATGTGGTACCTATTCGAATAGGTCAGCCTCCTACAATAAATAGTCTATATAGTGTATATTTATGTAGATATTCGTTTATTGGTTTCATATATTCCATATATTTATTTTATTACCTTGGATGTTTATCTAATTTTTTTTTACCGTATATGGCGGTAATGCTGTTTGCGCTAATTTCAACTGTAATCAATAATATGGTTATTTTATTTTTTTTAATTAATAAGACATTATCTTAGTTAATCGTTTGATTTATATTACAAGGATTTTTAATTAATTATTATTTTATTTAGCTTTTTTGATTTTTAGCATTTTATTTAAATTAAAATTATTTGAGTTTTAATTTTTTTCCAGATGATCTCAAAGAATTATATTTATCCTGCAACGAATTCAATTATACCATTATATTATTCTATATATTTATTTTAGTAACATTATAGTAATTATTATGTTTATATGAGTAAATTATTAGTTATTTATTTTTGAATAAATACCTTCACTTATATTTAATGCTTTAATTAAAAAAAATAATTTAAACAATTTGGACTTAAAAACACTTTTGTGAATTATATTATACTAATAATACTATTTAATTTTCATAATTGTTGTCACAACCTAGTTTTGCACTAGTCGTGCACGGACGCACGTTATTAGTTTTATTTTAATTTTATAGTTATTAAAAAATTAAAAAATAAAAATAATAACGTCCAATTATTTAATACTGTCGTTATTGTAATTTTAAAGTATCTTTAATTTTTCTAATACAAGGCCTAAATCCACTTTTGTTTCTTGGTCATGGAGATCACAAATATCCAGTTAATAACCAACCACTAATTATGTAATTGTTATTGTTTCACAGGTTTCAGATTAAAAATATTAAACTATCAAATATGTAAGGTTCTGAGTTTTAACATTAAATAATAAAATATTAATTAATTAATTTTTTTTTGCGGAATGCAACGATTTTTAAGTTTAACGCAAAATGTAAATAAATTAAAAAAATTAAAAAATGTTTTGGACATTAAACTGTTATAAATTTGTATAACATATTCATAATATTATGTATGTAGAAAAAATAAGTGATAAATAGCCCCGTAAAAAGCTAGTAATCACGAGAACATAATTTATACATCAAGTATTCAAATAGTATTCAATACATTTACAAATCCATGTGAAAATTACAAATATTTAGTACAATCTTGTCGTAGTGAAATGGAAGTTCTCAAGAAACATATTAATTGTCGAGTAGGTATCTTTGTAATGTGATGTGATTTCAGACTTACTTTTCATAGGTTCCTCTCAAGAATGATTGGTACTTTCAAAACATAACAATGTTAATATTATTTCTAAAAAAATTAATATATTTTGGTGTAATAATATATATTTTTTTGTATTTATTGTTTTACAGTTATTATTTACAATCGTTAAATAACAATAGCTCGATAGTTTGATATTAATAATTTCGATATTTTAGTCTACTGATCTATGTCAGAAACTTAGGAATGTTTAATGCAATTATGTCTGTACGGTGCCAAACTAATAATTAAATTTAGTTTCGTTAACCGTAAAATAAGTAAATAACACAACCGGCATATACATGTATTACAAATAGTGTTGGTATATATCTAATTAAACATGTAAAACAACATCATTAAAATATCGTAAAAGAAATAACTCGATTTTTTTCTCTTCGAAATAATGTATGCTAACGACTAGCACACAAAAATTTTTCGATTATCGAAGTGAGTATGAGTGTTATGCCAAAAGACTCAATTGTTATTTTTAAAAAGTTAATCAACCACCTTGAAATACTGAAGAAATAAGCACGAGTTTTGAATAATTTATTTTTATAATGATGCACGGACTCATATTATATAGGTACTAATCTGTTAACGTTTGTATGAATGGAAAATAAAATAATTTTTCATATTATATGTAGGTATCTATGGGTATACGAAAATTATCAATGATTTTATGATTAGTAAATTTTTTCATTCAAGAAATATAATTACCTTCATGTAAATGTAGAGTATTAGTTATACTATTTTAATTAAATTATGAAATAAAATGTGGTTCGTTGAGTTCACTATGTTATCTCATATCATATTTATTACTATGATATCTACGAGTTTAATGTTTACATAAAATGTATAATATATAATTTTTTTTTTAAATACATCAGCAACTAAGTCATTTGCATATTTTACATTTATAGATATAACATTATGTTTTGGTTTTAAACTAGGTATATAATTCAGAAGAATTTGAATGTTTGATATAATTTTCGAATTTTTGACATTCGGTGAATCTGTGATTCGTTGTCAGAAGGACACCACATGTATAATATTTTATTGTTTCATGCGTTAATACTTATACAGTAGACCATAGTTAGATTTTTGAATAAAAAGAGTTCCTATTAGATACATTTACAATCATCTTAAACCGAACGAAACAAATTATTAATTACAGCGATGACAACAGCTTGAGGGTGTTGAAAATAATGGTGTGTAATCCATTTCAAAATTTGATTTAAATTTGATTTTAAATTCATTTGACTACAATCCTTCGAATGTAGGTAACCTTGACATAATCACACGGGTCGTGGACAAATAGATAATAACGAATGCTCTATTGAATTTAACTAATATGTATAAATTTAGTAATTATATTATATAATATGCAAGAATTATAAATAAAGTTTCATTTGTTTGCATTCCGATTCAACGCACGCGCTCACGGGGTATATTTTATATTATAATATTGTTATTAATATAACCAACTTTTTGTGGCGATAGACAATAAAAAATTATATTTTTATCTGACCACACAGACGGTCGGACCCTTTTAATATTATAATCTATTTTGCACATAAGTATTTAATTACGGAGCTTAAAGTTTTTATCGTGTTATGCACATTTAATGAAATATACTTACATAATGAGTATAGGAGTATAGGACTTAGGACTTAGGTATTACACCATCTATACCCACTTAAAGTTAATAAATAGCCCAAACGACAAAAACTAATATCGAAAATATGTATATCTCTCACGTGTCTAATGTGTACCTACCGGTATATTATACAACGTATACAATTAAATGTTAGTTTTTAAATTTTATACATCTTAAATGTGTTCACTCACTTCAATTGGACATTCATAATACAATAATATATTATAATATGAATTTGATTTTGAATAATATAATTTTGCCAGTGCTATTATAAAGTAAATTATCATAAACTGACGTAAGAAATAATAGTTACGCAATTTAATAACCGTTTCTTTTTCTGTATAATTAATGAGCCTTATAGGTATAATACAAAAAATAATATTCTATAATTTGATCGAGAAGAAAGTTTAATAATTCTGTTTATCAAATCTACACGTGCACATTAAATAAATCAAATTTGTTAGTAACATATAAAAATGTTGATTAATTTTTAAAATAGTTTTTTAATAAAAGTTTGATTAATTCCTATGTAAGCGAAAAAGAACCTAGTACCTAGTAATATCTGGAATTTATAATTTGGTTTTGTTATTAACTCTAAGGATTGTTAGCAGTTCATTATATTTTTCCTTATTGTTTAATATATTTTATAATAATTAAATAGCTATAATTGTTAGTTATTAAAAAATATAAATGTAATTTAATCATATACATTTTAGTTATGTACTAATGATGACTTTAATATGAGTCATTTTATTCTAAGAATTAATTTTAAAACTAGTTTTAAACGGAGGTAAAGTTGTATTGTGCATTGCCCGTACGATGTACGTGTATTATTAATTGTATGCTAATATATACTTAGAACTTCTACTGTAATATTAACCAAACAAAATCTTATCATCACTACGTCATACTTATAATATTAAAATATTTACAAAGTTATTTGTTGAAATGTAAACACAAAATAGAATTATTATTATAGATCAAATCTAGCTACGTAATCAAAGTTAAAAATATAATATTATAGCAATATTATAAATCCATAAAATTGTAAAAGTAGCATTTAAAATTATAACTAAAATAGAAAAAACCAGAACACCATTAAATCAATACTGTACAATTATATTGAAATTAAACAATTTTAATATAAACTTATTATTTTTTAATTGAAATCAGTATAAAAAACTAAAAACTAATATCGATAAGCTAAATAAAAATAAAAATAAAATATGACGATTTCGATTTTGTTTCCAAGCCCGGGAAAGACAAAAGACATTTTAGACATTTTTTAAGACTAAGACATTTTTTTTTATCACACAATAATATTATTATAGTTATATAAAGTCATGACTACTGAGTTTACATTCATTTTCGGTTAAATAAATAATAAAATTGTTTAGAACTTTACATCATAGAATGAAAATAATATTTAAAGGTGGTTAATCCCATTAAATAATTTCCAGTCGATTAGTAGTTAATATATCGAAAAGAAACTTAATAGTTAATAAGAAACATTTTCATAAAATATAATAATGTAATTACACAGATAATATAGCGTATTTGGAGGAGAAGTACGTGTGGAGGAGAAATACTGGCGTTTGGAGGAGAAGTACTGGTTTGGAGGAGAAGTACTGGCACCATAGTTCCTCCTCCAGTCCTCGATACCACAACAACAAAAAAAAAAAAGATAATATAGCGTACCTACTCGGACAATGAATAAGTACCTACATACCTGATTGTTCTCAAGAAAATTTAGATTAATAATTTAAATCTATTAATTGCTATAATGAGATATGGTAATGTTGACTTGTTTCTTTTTGTAATTTTGATGTAAATCGTTATTATTTTTGTTTACGATAACATATACGATATATCTACTTATTAATATATAATAAATAAATAATAATAAGGTCGAACGACCAACGACAGTCGATATCACTTATCGATATCAGTTTATTGTGAGTTTTTTTATCGTTTTTTGTTATGAAAACTCAATAATATGCTGTATTGTGCATAATATTAATTTAACTGATAAGAACTAAAATGTATGTGTATTTTTTCGTTGGGTAATTGTATAAACATAATTCGTAGTAATTATTAAAATGCAACTTTTTTTGTACGAAGAGGAATTTTAATTGCATTACTGTTGTAAATATATCCATATTTATATAAATCCTTAAAATATAAAATATAAACAGTATGTAGCAGAGTGGGGGCACTCATATCGTTTTGCTGACCTCAGTGTATGCCACTATGTCAGTATTGCATTACCTTTGTGTATTTCTAATTAAAAATCAACGATGGTCATAACATCGAGGTATTGATAAAATAATTTCTAATAGTGGTGCTTGGTTTTTTAGTTCCTAATTAAGGCCCAGATTTTTATGCAACAATTATTGTTAAATATGCACTAAAAATTCAAAAATACGCAAAAAAAATTCTTTTATGAGTGATAAAAAAAACTAAACATCTTAATAAAATGACAAAATATATTAGGTATATATGTGAAAAAAAAATACAATTTCAATATCAGTAAACTTCTGTTTACAAATGTGTACAAATGTATATTATACATACAGTTTGATTAAGTAAATGCAAAATGTATCACGGAAAATGTAATATTAATTAAAAAACCTAAAGTTTTATTATTGCTAAACGTCTGTTATGAACGCATCTAATACGAATTGTAAATGTATATACATGCTATTATATGAGCTTTTATGAAACATAGATGATAAAATATCTTAATATACCTAATACCGCTAGTCGTCTCTAACATTATAATATTATCAGGATGTTATTCAATTTTAACATTGTAGAAAAAAACTTAATTACAAAAGTACATTGCAATGATTCGCTATTGTAGTATTGTCGTCTTTCGATGTATCATAATATTGTATTACAAACAACATAATTAAACGTTACCTTTACAATTTGTTACGAGTTTAAGCTCAACTATACTGTGATACTTGAGATTGGATATTTTTGGATCGTCATTAATTACTAACACATAACACTATAGATTCATTGTACATTATTATTATGAGAAATACAATTTTTTTTGTCCCCAGACCATCAGCATCACAGTTAAGGACAGTGGCTCATTGCCTCATCAAGACTCGGCCGCCGAATATCTATTTCATTTTCTGGATAGGTTGCCACGGTTTTCCACGCACACAGTAAAAAGTGAAGTCTGAAATTCGAAAAATGTCCACGAACAGTTGTTTGTTTGTGCCCTCGCCGCAATATAATAATATATTATTTATGGTTTATCGTTGGCATACCCGTGGCGTGACAGTAAGAGATTAGAATAATATACTGCACAGACAAACAATATGTGGTGGCTAACATAATAAGCCATAAATTGTATACGGCTCTACCATCGTGAACGAAATTATTATACTATATAATTATATAGTCCATAGGTAATTATTGACAAATCGTTCGATGAAAAAAAAATTGTGATTTTTGTTTGATTTTAGTAAACGCACCGGTAACTTACGTTTCAAGTAAACCATCATGGTGGTTTTCATTCTACCAAGTCGTAAATAAATACGAGTTTTGGAAATTTGTAGGCACAAAAACCTGTCCAAGACTGGATTTATCGAATATATATCTGTATTATATGACACACAATTAGCATAAATTAAATACAATCTCAAATATTTATCAAGTGAAAATTAGCATAACATTGTAACATCTGATGTGTTCTGCGGTTCAGCTATATTATTCTATTATAATCAAACTGCAACAGGAAAACAAGAGCGATTTTGTTGTATGTAGGTACATATAATTTTTTGTATTTAATATTATAACCGATGGATCTCGATACTGTCATATTCATGGGTATTATATTATTTGAATTTTATAGTGAAAAACAGGAAAAATGACTAATTTGTATGATGCAAACGGCATCGAACGATTACAAAAATTGATTAAAATAATAGGCATGTTGTGTTAGACATTAAGGGGTTTTAAATTATGTCATGTTCGAATTTCATAGAACTCGTGCGATCAATCTCCCGACGGAATGTGTTTTTATTACATACTCACTCCGATTTTGAAGAGACTGGACAAGAAAACATTGAAAACAAATTGTCTTACATTTTTAAATAAATAGAAGTTATGTGTAAATGTATGATATATTTATATAGTTGTAAATCAATTTAAACTGTATATAGGCGAATATAACAGAAATTATATGTATCCACAGCAAAAAAAAGGTCTTTTGTCTTATTTTTGTTAGTTTTGTTATTGTTGAAATATCTAAAATATCTTTTATTCATAAAGTATAAATAAGTTAGGGTAATAATGATTATATTGACGATTGATAACATTTCAATTAATTTTTATAATTCAAAATGCCTAAAATATTATACCAGTTTTTGATCTTTTACCATTCTAACATCTGACTTTTCTGAAAATGCAATTTCTAGTGACACATATAGCAATACAACTTACTATGTAGTAATTATTTTAATATTATATCAATGTTCAATATTGAAATTCAATTAATTTTAATTTTAATTTATATCATGCGAGTTTTGAAGATTTTAACAAAAGGGTATTTAAGGTTTATTTTTAAACAATGGAAATGAAAATATTTTTTATCTTCTTAATAAAATTATAAGTGGTGCAATATAATGATGCAACAGTTAACGATTAAAACAACTATAGGTGTTAATTAACATAACAAACAATAACTGATAATAAAATAATCCTACAATAAATCAATAATAATTTGTCACATTGGTAAAAACATTGTTTCATTGTACAAAATAAGTGGTAAGTCCAACTTACACGAACTATACTATAGTATAAAAAATACAGGAATCCACTCTAAAATATCCCGTTGAACGAATAACTATTCTTAACGTGATTTTTTTAAATGTCAAGTCAAAATAATACATTATGCAATTATTCAGGTTTTGGATAAGTATATTTTGAGTTAATGAGGGTTCAATCGTGAAGTATATATCTTGCATTCAAGTTGAATTAATACACATAACTATGATTTCCATTTTATTATTTTACAAAATGTAAAGTGATTGTGATAAATATCATACCATTTGGAAATTTTTATAGAGATAAACAAAATAAATATTATTTGCATCAAATTATTAAAATAATGTATCGTTATTCATTCTTACTAAAAATGTTATAATTTTTTGTTGTTTGTGAATTTATGGAATCTACTGAATTTAAAATGGAATACAATTACTGTACATATATTTTTTAAAAAGAAAAACGCTCTTACCTTTTCTAAGCATAGACAACTTGTTAGTGGACGAAAAACTTTGATTGGGAAATGGTAAACCTATGTGGTATTTGATATTAATGGAAAATTATCTTATGGTAATAATCAAAAATGTTTTTTTTTTGTTTTGAAAAAGCCATGTGAAGATGATTGGATATCGTATTTTGTCAAATCTATTAGTTTTTATTTTTTAGCTATATATTATTATGTCATTAAACGTAATTAGTTATTATTATACATTTATATTAATTTTTGTGAATACTTAGTATTGTTTTTTTGTTCTATAACAGGATGACGAGGAATATTATTTTCTTCACAACACAAAGAAATATTTAGTATGGTTAAGGTTAACATAAGGTTTTATTCCTTTTTTCGTTTCAGCAGTTTACGTGACACGCACATTCGGTAGATAACAATAAAAACGAAACAAAAGTGCCAATATCGAATAGACCTTAATCGAATACTATAGAGTAAGAATAAGACCATACAATAATAATACAATAATAATAGTTAATATAAATAACTATTCGTAGGTACTCAAAGAAAGTCATTAAAGCATCATTCATAGTAATATACCGAACATAATATTGCAACTATTTTTAAAAGTGTACCTTCCATGGTATGGATATTAATTTCAAAACTGTATTCACTGCTATCGTCTACCAATGAAACTAAAAAACGACAAAAAAAGACTAGAAATATTTGTAAAACTTGTTTTTGTGGAACCCATACCATGAATTCTTTTACTCGTCGATTTTTTGTATTTAATTTTTTTTCCCGTCATATTTCATTCGGGAGAAAATTATCTATCATGTATCAGGACACGTAGTAGTTATAAGCCTATTTTCGTTTTACAAATATTTAAATTTTTTCTTCTCTTATACGCTTATTGAAAATTATATAAAAACATGTTTTTATTTTATGCTTGGTTGGAGATATTAAATTAAAAAAATCGACTTCCGACTCACCGTCCAGTCCCGAATATTTCTCTCGGCCGTAAAATAAAATAAAATAAATAAACCTAGACATTTTTCGGTCGTCAAAACCCGTGGGCGCCACGATGTCAAGTTTACGGTATAATATATTAAACGGCGGAGACCATCAAAAATATATATAAAACAAAAAAAAAACATTGTCACAGCAATCACCGCCGCAATGTAATAATCATCGGCGTACCTGTTGTACCTACGTCCTACAGTGTATGTCAACAGGTAGTATGGTATGCCTACAGCTTACAATTATTACGTAAGTGCCCCGTACCTTCGAAACCATAAAAACCGCTTACAGTTATTCGTGTGGATATAAAAAGTGGTACTCAAATTATCTCGGATGGTTTTTTTTTTTTATCGTAAATATGCTGACGTACCCGAATGCGTGTATCGTATTGCCTTGCGGTTAAAATACAAAACAGTCGTTATCACAGATTTTTGAAATATATGACATATTATATTACGTACATATATTTAGTATTAATATTGTGTTATGACGTTTCAAACCGCGCGAATACTCTGAACATGTCTTCAGGCCGTGGTTGTCCTGTCAATAACATATTCCATAATTATTAATGATTTAAAAATATATGACGGTAAACTATAGGAGTGTTTGGTCTACTTAACATTTTATTAATTTTTTCAAATCATACAATCTATACATTTGTGGACTTGTGTTACAATTAGCACGAGTGCTAAAAAAACAATAAAAGGACAAGTATATTTGTTGAAGAAACAACTTCGGCTGATGTTTATATTTTATATTTTACACGTATGTTCCGCCCAGCGTTGCTCTAGTAAGGATTCGTTTTTTATTTTATAAATATATTTGTAAAAATATGTTTATACCATAATTCTACTAATTATAATAGTAATACGTACAATATGTAACCAATAGAAACCCATAAAAAAAAACAAAAATTATTATTTTTTCTTGAGCCGAAAACTAAATTCCTGTGTGAGCTACCCTTTAGCTACATAATACTTAATAGAGGTTGAAACATAAGCTATAAACACCCTCAAAGTCTCAAGGAATCTATTGACATAACTTTTATTGAAAACGGTCCAGTAGTTTTTAAGTCTATCAACTTCGGATTAACCAAAATCTATTTATATATTTATAGTTATTATATTATGTAACCAATAGCAATCTGTGACCACCTAAACGGACTCGTGGGTTGGCAAGTCAGTCCCCTCTAGATGGGGGGGGGGGAGACTAGACGGAATTAAAAATATATGTAACAACATTTAATTGTATTGTAATAACCCCCTTCCCCCACCCCAATTACCATAGAAATTGATCTAGGGACGCCACTGGAGAGCATTATATTCTTAATAACTGAGGAGTGCAGGTATTTGTCGTGTAGGTACCTATATTACGTAGGCTCGAATTCATCGTAATAATAATCATTCTCAATAGGTACCACGAATCTTACAGCTTTTTAATTTATTTGTTATTTTATGACAACATTGGCTATTTATTAATATTATGCACTTAAAGCAGTAAACCAATATACAAATAAATATCGAAGTTATTGATAAAAAACGCATTATGTACTAACAATTTTTAATTCGAAATGTTTGTCATTACACATACCTACTAATATATACCTTTACACATGATTATTTTTGCGTTCTATCATTAATGTACTCATTATTTTATGTAAATAAAGGTGTATACATTTGATATAATATGAAGTTTAAAAAAGTGATGTCAGACACAAAAAAAAACACACACACACAACATTGTAAAATCAATACATTCATCGCTTCGCTGAGAATCTAAAAAGTATGAATATTCAGAACAAATAAGTCATGATACCAACTTGTTAGAACAAGTTATGCAAACGTTTATCTCGAAATTACTTATTACTTATATTAACTACTTGAGATTCGACATCAATTATTAGTTACCTGTAATTTATGTGGTAGTATAAAGTATATTATTAATCTTATGAGTACATACATCAGAAAGTGAATTAAAATAATGATCAGGGCTCGGATTTTATAGCATTTGCTAATTGTCACAGATAAAAATATCAGAGTGAGCTATATATTTGTTTTATACACCACGGACTCTAAATATGCAATTTTTACTGCTCTGAATATATATATATATATATATAGAGAGAATATGATCAAACACGGTTGGATAAGTTTGAAAAAATAGTATGGAATTGGTTCTAAAATCTAAAATTGGTTTAGAATGATTTTTATACAGAAAAGTTATAATTTTTTTTTATAATATGTCTAATTTTTAGTTGGATTTTTCAAACTTATATTTTATGCACACAATATATGACTCGTGAAAACAATAAATTCAAAAAAAAAAAATAAAGCGTATGAAAATTTAACTATTTCTCACCCGCCAGGAATCAGTGATTTTTGAATAATATTATGATGAACGTCCTATCTTAACGCACCACTCGTCACGTAATCCTCGTTAAACGGACGCACGGTGCGTTGTCTTATCTAGTCTGACGTGGAGACTCCACCAAGAATCGTTTCACTAAAACTTCCCACTCGTGAGTCGTGGAACGCGAGGCGAATAAACGGCTGGTTCAAAATAGACAAAAATTCGTGACCAAAATTTTATCACATCTTACAACATGATAATATATTGCACTCGCGGACCTAACCTATGAACATTTAAATTCCAGCCGTGAATCTCGATCTTCAACCAACCACTTCCATGCATGTCACCGTTTGCGAGTGTTTATTAAATTATAATTCTGTTTAGTGTAGTAGAGTGTCGAAACGAGTATTGACAGGCTGCAGTCACCATGTTCGTGAAGTTGCCACCTCCCTCTCAACTTTGTTGGGTTCAAAAAATATGCCAATATCTTGAAAAATAATTACTTATTGGTTTTTAGAATCTGAAGGTCAATATTTTTCGAATCAATCGGACAAAGTTTGGGGAGGGGCAGTAACTTCACCGACATGCAGCCCCCCTTATAGCCTGTTTCCGAGTGGACTCGCCGGGTTATTGTATAGGATGCACTGTCATCTGGATAATTCACAGTTCCTTTTAGGAGTTAACTCTTTCATACAGCTCTACGACTGTATACCGATTTGTATGAGCTCCGCAGTGTGGTCTATAAATTACAAAAAAAACATTTGTTGATTGAATAAATGGTTAAGGAACTTTCTTGTTCGCGACAGCTAAATTAAATAATAATAAGTAAGTAACTATTGTTTTCTTCAGTGTAGCTTATAGCAACCCGATTAGAAAGAAATTAGATTTTCGTATTTTAAGTACAAAATAAATAGGTTGCCGTGAGCTACCCACATAGGAGTTGAATTCCGGAGTAAAAATAAGCTTACGACACTCTCCGAGTCCCAACGACTCTATTGATATAATTTTTTTAGAAATCGGTCCAGTATATAGTTTCAAAGATTAGCTGTTGTCGATCTCGCATCTGAGTATATAGTTGGATAAAAGTCACGTCACCAATCAAGTTAATAACGTTCATGTGCAGCCTTGTGGGGAGGGGGGGGGGCGTCATAATATACATGAATAGTACTTTTTTTTGTTTAGTCATCGTTTCATAATTTGAAAAGATACTTTTTAAACTTTTTAAGGGGGGTGTCATATCTTCCTGACATCCTCCTGCGTACGCCGCTGCTCGTGTCTGTGATATTTTCACCGTTCTATAGCTATCCGCGGGTTATACTTCTGCAGACTTGTCTTATTTAATACTCTCAGTTATCTCGAATCGTTGTTCGTATATAATTCGCGAGTAAATAGAAAATACTAAACGCGTCATAATCGTCAGAATACGATGCTTGATTAATAGACGTCGTACCTATTATATAATATGATATTGCTTATATTACTTATTAGTTATAACTTTATAAGTTATTATATTTTACGAACTGTTCCTCGTCTGTATACCGGTGACGGACGGCTGAGATTATAAAAAAATCGCTTGTAAAATGTACGATGAACTTGGAACCGTTTTCTTCTTTTTTTTTTCTAGAAAATGTACCCTGACAGTTTTCAAATGCGTAGTAACAAATATATTATGCGTAATGCATAATCAGCGTGTTTGAAAATAAAAATGCTTTTATTTAAACACTTTTTATACTTATGATGACACTGCAAATATCATATAATACTACAGCACAATATACCTATACATAATATTAGATACTATATATACGTTTTCAAAGACGTAAAAACAATATTTAATGTCGATTATGAAATAATTTGTAATTGGTAAGGAAAACTATTTTTATGAATTATAGGTAGTGGTAGTCATACAATTTATTCATGAAGTTATGAACAATTAAATGTTTATTTTTATTTTACTGCCTGTAAGTTTTTTTTAATTTACACGTGTTCATAAAGTATTTTAATTTACTGATTTTATTAAATTGTGTTAGGTACTCATTTAGTTTTATTTTTAACTAGTGATGAGTCTATGTATATGTTTTTATGTTTATAAATATTAAACAAATTGTTTTAAACTATTTAGCATTTACAATTTAAAATAATAGAGATCAATTACAGAACAACGGTACTTACAATGGAACCTATAAATGCTGTGGCCCTACTTCGGTTATCTAAACTTGAAATTATTTGTAGGTAAATCCATTTCCCAACATAGGTGTCATTTCAATTAAAAGGTGAAAATAAGTTTTTTAAGTGTGTATATCCATTAAATATATTTATCTCTTATTCATTAAACTGTTTGGCTAATCCTTTTATAGCGAATTATGAAAACATGATTACCTATCTAATTTATGTTTATCTGTAGCTTATATGTCATAATTCAATTTCTTTGTAAAAATGTGTATGACTCAAGTGCTTTGTTATTATATAATAATATAAAAAGTTATCTTAAATCATGTCCTTTTGTCGAATCAACGTCTGACATTTAAATACAATAGAATGTTATCAAATATGTTTCGGGTATCAAAAAATTGGCTGATACCAAATTGGTTCCAGTTTAAAAAAGGTATTTTATTAAGGTGAGATGAACTGGTTTCAGTTTCTGTTCAGTTCTATTACCAAACTAATATTAACAAAAACAAATTTTCAACTTTAAGTAAGTTTTTGCAATACGAAATCATGTTTGAAAAACTGTATAACGGAGGAATGAAATACGAACGGAGAGACGTACACTATTAAACTATTTGAAGAAAGTTTGCTTCTAATTCTCACCTCAACAATCTTAAACTTTAAATTCAGGTCATTAATTATTATTAATTTTAAGTTGATAGTTCGAAGCATGTAAAAATAAGAAGAGAAATATGTGTACTTGGCCATCTCACTGCAAAAAGCGAGAACCAACTCGACCAGTAGTGGGATACATTTAAATGTCAACCAATTCGTTCAAATTAATGAAATAATTTTTTTTTAAACCGGAACCAATTTAGCGAATTAGGAACCCAAATCGACTACATTTATACTAGGCTTATTCACATAGTGAACATTATATAAGAATACAAATAATGGCAATTTGGTATGAATTGAGTTTATAATAACTTTTTGATTCTTCTTCTGTGTTTGGACGGTTTAAACGGTGAAGATATTTTTGATTGTAAAATGCATGATTCCGTTTATATAGCACGTGTTTTGCATGCAAATTTATTTTTCAAAATTGTTCTACGGCCGTCGTGATTGTATGATTTGTAATCGATGAAACGTAAAAAAATATATAGACCTTTTCGATCAACTTTAAAAAACATCATTACATAAAAACGATAATAAGACGTTTAGTCGCTTCGATAGGAATCTTAAAATAAAAACTGGCCAATGTACTTGCTGCCACTTTATTAATTTTTTTTTCAGCTGCATACAGCGATGACACTGTTGCAAAAAGCAAAAAGTGCGTAGTCAAAGCACGGGAGCCGAGTGGGAGCTGCAAAATAAATAAATATTTTTCACAAAGTATTTTGCAAAATGTTCCTTTCTGTATTCCCACCCACCCGCGAAATTTGGCAATATCTCGAGCCACCGGTTTGCACCTCTACGCCGCTTTTTGGCTGCCGCTGACGTCGATCTATTTTCGTTGGTGGCGGGACGTGTACTGTTTTTTTTTTGCCGGCTGCCGTCGTGCGAAAAGCGAAATCGCCTGACGTATACTGAATCTGGCTCGTGAATAACATTACGATTACACTGCGAAACAGTTGTCGCTATAGTGTTGTTACGATTAAAATACTTATCAAGAGAGATTGTAAGAAAAAGTACGCGAAAAAAACCGCACAGAGATACGCGTTTATAATTCAATAATAATATTATATGATATCGAGTAAACGTTACACGTGTATAATTAGGCACATTGATTTAATAACAGGTATGATATTATTATAAAATAAAATCGATGATAATATGCGCATAAAGTGAATATTGAAACGACAACCGGCACATTCCCTACAGTAACCGAATGCAGCGGAAGCCCTCCTATTATATAATATATATATGTACTAGTTAATAAGTTACTATATATAGAATGTGATGAGAGGTCCGTCTCTTGCACTAGGGTAGGTATTTGCGACACTTGAATGTCTAGAAATTATTTTTTCAGCCCGGATATTATGTTCATATAAATTTACCAAACCACTATTTTATCAGATAATTAATATGTTATACACTATGAGACCAATCAACACAGCGTTGGTCGTAAATCCATAAGTCTTTAAAAGCAGAAATTGTTTTAATTTTTGTAAAGAAATTATAATACACATACCAATTATTCGATATATCTGTATTATGGCACGTTATTTAGCTATATTATTATTAACTATACGATATACTAATATAGTTACTTTATTATACATAAAATGTGAAGCAGGCGGTAGTTTTAATATTCGTTTCAATCGTATAATAACTAAACATTCATGAAATTTAGGATGTCTTTCGGTCTTTCGATTTTTTTTACTAATAAATATATTCGAAAATATAAAACACAAACTGTTAAGTTATATTCCCTTAATCGTTAAAAACTCTTCGCACCGCAGAATCTTGTAAGGGACATTAGTCCATTATTAACTAACTAAAGTTGCGGTTAATCGTGCATTGGTGAATTCTAAATAAATCACTGTCATACCCGCAAAGTTTTCAAAATAAAACAAACTATTTCAGCTTAACGCATTATTGACGGTTTTCGCCAAGTTTTTCGAATGCATCGGCAATATTTCAACCAAAGAAGCATATTAAATAAATAATAATAAATACTAATTCGTGTACACATTAATGAATACACATGTACACACACTTTATAGGTAGTGAATACTAAATATTATATCATCAGATCAGTCATATAAATCGAACCACAAAATTAATAAGATAATAAAAATATTATAGACCTTGAAACGAAATAATAGCTATTATAATGTATTGAAGTATATTTAAATAAAATGGTTAAACAAACAAAAAGTCATTTTTTGTTTTTGGTGTTATTTTGTATAGCCCACAGTTTTAAGTTTATAACTACACCGATTTGTTTTGTCGATAAAGAATAAACAAACAACTGTTTTTAATCACGTGTTAAAATTATATAATGTTATTTTAATTTGTTTTAATGTTAAGTGGCTGTATTTATCATCATATCGAAAGTCGTGGTATATTATTATTTATTATTAATGTGGGAGGAAGTTTAGTTGCTCCCTCAGTACACAGAGATTTTCGTTGTCTGTTTTCCGTCCTAGTCGCCTTACCGACTGTCATTCACAATATTTTTTTTAGAGCCTTGCACTATTACTTAAAAACGATATCTCATCGTAACTTCTTTTTAAAATGATGTAAATGAAAGTGCATGGAAATTAAAACATTTAAAAAATTTGACGCCGAGGTGCAGACTAAAAACAAATAAATTAAATCAAACGTTTTGATCTATTATTTTCTTGTATGCGTTTATATTATAACCAACTGCAGTATTACCTGATTTCGCCCTGGTAAAATATGAACAATTATTAAATACGAAGTTTGGTGTATTTGGGTTTAAGTGTATCTTAGTTTAAGGGTTAGTCGATGTCGCCGTGCCACGTACATCACTATGTGGACAAACCCCACTGAGATGGACCACCTGCTTGCAATGGATTGGATATGATGAGGCTTGTTCTATCTCGATTCAAATGTAATAACTTCATGAGAAAATCTTAAATCAGTGCAGATGTTCCTCCACCCGAAAAATAATTAACAAATAAGCATGCTTGGTGAATCACTTTGTATATTGTATCATTGCAAATCTTATGAATGCTTACCTCAAAGTATAATATGCGCTTGATTTCGAAATGTATAAAATGCCTATAATACACATCGCAAACGTGAGTATATAATACAGAGGCTCCCAACCAGGGTGCTCCGAACTTGAATGGATTGTGGCGTGGATTATTTCAAATAATACAAAGCAATCATACATAATATTATAACCGACGAAATAAAATATAAATATAGAATATATTATTATAAAATAATAATAGGATTTTTAGAAAATACTTTAGGGTACCGGTCGTGATTTTAAAAAAGTTAAGAACCTCTGATATAATATATCTTACATAGGTATGTCTATATAGCCTCTGTAGGTACCTATAGCTATATTTTGTTAACGGATAATCGTCGTTCACACGACAAAACGAATGACAATGCCACATCATGTTTGTAAACACATTAACAAGTGCTCCAGATAATGAACATCTTATGATTTATATATATGGGTAATATAATATATTAATTTTATACGACGGCGATTAAAACAAATAACAATATGTATATTTTAAAAAGAAAACATTTTGATACCATAAATACCGTTTCATCCAGTCATTTAGTTTTTCGTAATAATTACTTGATTACAATTAAGTTGAACGTTGAATTTCTTTTTATCATTTCGTTTCTTTTCTTTTTCATTTCGTTAACCTTCGATTACTGCGAGCCAAAAATCGAATAGCTAGTGGGAATTATTACTAAGTAAAACATTTTTAATTTAAATATGAGCGAGCTGTGTTTGTTAAAAATAAAATAATTTTTCCATTTAATTGTCAACTAAACGCCCAATTTATCTGGACGCGGAATTCGCAATGCGTCCTAACCTTGACGAATTGGCACACTGAATAACGAAAACTAAAAAAATATCCGCAGGTAATGCATGCGAAAAAAGTAGTCAAAATAATTTAGTTAAAAAATGACTATACAAGATAGCTGCATAGTATAAAACATTTTCGTTTACATTTTCAATATAGATTTGTGTAATCGATCGAATCATATTTTGTACTTATAATAATATTACGTGACTCACATCTGAATATTTCGAAATACTCGGTTACGGAATATCTCGTTATTTTGGCCTCTCAAAGTAATAACTGGATTCAATTTTCTACCAGAAACCAACCTATCAAAGTTTAAGATATAAACATTTTTACTGCTCCAAAAGGTGATGACAAACAAAAAACCACACATCATTGTGAAACTTATACACTCGCTCGTAATACTTGGCTCAGCATCTTTTATTCATATATTCCGAGTAGACTTTGCATTACAACATCTAACACCGTACTTATTCAAAGTTATTAAATTGTTCTACCATATAGAAATTCAAATAAATAATTTAAATTAATAGTTGGTATAAGAAACTCTGATTTGAATTTAGAACTAGATATTTATACTCCAAAGTATAAACACAAAAGAATAATTAAATAAGGCAAATTTAAAAGAACCTATTTAGGAAGATTTATAAAAATACCTAATAATAATATGTATTCAAACATGTATGAAATCTCAATATACGTTTTGTAATTTGTAATTTGTATACTTATTTTATTATGTATATAATAAATAACTTATCTAGTTTTTTATTTTAACAACGAGTACCGTTGGGTTCTATCACTGGATGGCCTCCCTCCTCATGTGTTCAAGTTGTAATAAAAAATTTTTTTTTCTATGTATGTGTTCAAATTTGCTTATTATGCCTTGTAGCATAGATTGTAAATATTCATTTTAAATAAAAAAAAAACAAAAAAAAAACAACGAGTATAGTTTATTTTTGTTTGGTAATAAGCTAATGGCTGTCTTATTCATTTTAATATCCATATATAATATACCTACAGAAGTAACCGCTCATCGGACTCACTTTAGGATCTGTATTAGGATAGTATTTGAGTTCATTAAATTGAATGAGTCAATAAGAAAAAAAGTCTAAGAATATAAAGATATACCATATACATAATACATACCTATGTATTGTAATAAAAAAATATTATTGGCTATGTGCTAATAAATATTTATTATGTATGGATTTATTTATTTATACGTTTTCAAATGCGTGTTTTCATTCATAAAGATAAAAAAATGATAACGATTAAACTAAAAAACATTTTTTTTCGCAATAATTTCAAATAATATACAAATAATATTATCAAAAAAATGAATACATTTCGATGTGATGAGTCGAGGATATAGTATTAATCTTTAAAATCGTAACATTGTAAAAATACTTGGTGTATTCACACAATTATATTAATAAAATAAAAAATAAAAAAATCTTTTTTAAATATATGTGAGGAAATCGAGAAAATGTGGAAATATGACCTTAAAAGTACACATTAACCAGTTAAAAGTAGTGAGGCCAATAGACGAATTTTTTCCTATGTGTTAGTATGCGTTTAAATCAGGATAACAGGATGGACTAACCCTGATTGAGTCCAATTATAGGCGAATGAGTCCATTAACCGTGTTTATCACTGCTTGTTTAATAATAAGTGTTTTCTTTTCAAAACATTTTAACAATAAATTTATTAAAGAAAACAGTGTACTTTATATACATACATTATAATTGATTTTTTAATAAAGTTTTTTTCATTGAAGTATAACTTACCATATAATTATTTTTCTGATAACACTTATATAGATACATATTTATCAAAGTTAATGTAGATCAAGTGTTATGCGATCAATATTCATACCTATTTGTTTCTTTACAAAACGATAAACTAATAAGTATTTATTATAATTATTATTTGTACGCGTAGATATGATCATAACTTACTAATTGGTTATTATTATTATTATTATACTAACCAGGCTAAAATTTAAAAGTTATGTACCTAGTAAAATAGTAATTATAATTATACAAACACGAAGCTTAAGGTAGGATTCGGACGATTTCTGATATTTATCCACGGTACAGAATATTAGTAGAGTGAAAAGTTATATACCTAATGTAATATACAAATACAGAACATCGATACCTATATATAGTAGGGCTTCTTTTCGTGGGCGAGGATCGGCAAAGAAAAGGATTGTTAAAGAAAAAATCGATTCCTTGTTCAAATCTACAACATTTTATTATATAATATATAAAAGCATCTCCCCTTCTAAATACAGCCCTTCCTTGACTGTTTTTTAAGACCGCCTGTACGGCATACTATATTGTGTTGCAAACGGCCGATGGGTCACTATAATTCACTGCAAACGACTCAAAATTAATACATTTTAATGCTTTTATAAACTTTTAATTTTTTATCAAATATATTGGAGTTGTTGTTTAAAGATAACGTTTAAAACGTATACTGTTGCAAGGTCAACTATAGATACAAAATTGGAAAAAATCCTGATATCCGTTATTTATTATACTTGTAGGTACACACGGTTAACTAGCAATAATGGGTTATTAATAAATCGTTCTCATCATTAGTTGTGTGTATTAAAATGTGTATTATTGTGGTTCGCACTTCAAGAAGGAAACCTGCCGGTCGGAACCTTATAGAAATGACAAGGTGGGTGCAAGCATTGACGAAAATAGCTTATAGTGAAATCTCAATTCTAGCTGCAAGATGTACCGCACATTACATAATCGGTACAATTATTATTATTATTATTGCCTATAATGAAATCAAAGATAAAATAAATATCAGGTTCAAAAATGTATTGATTATTTATTTTTTAATGAAGTTATAAAAAATTGTAAGTTAATTTATTATCTCTCGTTACCTATCTGGTAATCGATTGGTAATCTAAGTATTGATGTCAATTAAAGCTATACCAATGTTACCCCGGTTTGCAAAAGTTGAAAAAACTCAAAAAGTAAAAGTCAGAAATTATTTTTTCGGGCAAAATTATTGATAGTTTTACCATTACACCATTTGAAACAGTGGAAAAAAAAGAGCGTATCAAAGTTACTCCACTAGAGGTGATAGCTAACATTGATAGCTACATTAAATAATTAAAAACTTTCTGATACGATTATCAAAAAAAAATATTTTTCTTCTATCACTTAAGACAATAATATATTTGACCTAACCTAATTAAAATTACTAATGTTTTTTTTTTTTACTGGTGTTAATTGAAAAACAACCTTAAAACCATAGAAAAATGATCAAACTTACCCTATTCTACGGTATTTAAAATTAAATAAAAAGATAAGAATGCTATATTTTATAAATAAATAGAAAACTCTAGACGGCCTTATGTAAAAAAAAAAACACTTTAGCTGTAGTACATGCGCAAATGCGCAATAGTCTAAACTAAACACTCTTAATATTTTGAACAGTAGGTATATTACAGCGGTATAGTATTAATTATTTTTATCGACATCCGACGATGTATCGAGATAATTGATTCATCTTATAATAAAATAAATAAACAGTAAAGTGTGTATACAGTCCATTCAACTAATCGCGTGGTTCATATTCAGAGGGACGGCAGCTTCACAGCGATCAATTTTCATATGGCCTTAAGAAAAACCTTGAAACGAGCAGTGATTTTCTGAAATAGAAAATAGGCATTTCTTAATAGAACTGAAATTTTTTTTTTTTGGTAGAGAAAATCATTTTGTAAAGCAGCGAAAAGGCTGATCCTTTTAGTCAGTACATCAAAACAATTAAATTAAAAATATTATTTAATCAGTAACATTTTACTTAAACGAATGGTGCGTTAAAAATAATAATTTCAGCATTTCGGTATTTAAGCGCCTTATAAAATAATATCCTGTTCTAAAAAAATTATTGTTTACAAATCGGTTAGAATATGGCTTCAGAAAATGACCGAGTGTTTTGAGGTATTTTTCCGCATGCAATGCAATAAATTACACTGCAATAATGCTGTCACATCGTTCTCAACAATTCAATTAAAATTCATATTATTCAGATCAATTAATAGTATAAGACCATGATATATACTCACTATACTCGATCATTAGTAAAATAATTGTTATATTATAATATGTATTAACACTATTGAAGGTTTTTTTTTTTTTGAAACGCAGTTTACATTTTATTATATTATACTACTACAGTAATTATTCTTCTATGTACCTAATTAATATTGTATTCAGTAGGTATTCAGAGGGTGGATCAGTGAATCGTACTTTACTGCGAAAAACATTACACTATTATACATATTAATTATTACTATTCAAGTATTCAACTTAGTTGCAGGAAAAAAAATGAGATGTGTACATATTTTCAAATTAAATAATTGTATTTTTTAAACGAATAGTTAGTCATTATACACTCCTATGGACAATGATTTGTTTTCAATGACTAATATTTGCAACGCACATTAATTGATAACTTATCAGAATTTTAATTAATGTGTGGTAAATATTTTCGATGGAAACCTGTGCGTCAAATCGAGATAGGAAAAAAATACATCATATTGTACAAAAATGCCAAAAGCCCGGGATTCCGTGTGCTTCATTCCATGTATCAAATTTAGAACTAGCTATCGAACAAAAACGTCAAACGTAGTCAATTTGGTACAATATTAATCCACAAATTTATTATCTGATTACGATTCATATAGAGAATTATATAGAGTTTTTGCGTTATAACATTAAATTGTTACTTTTTAGTACCACAGACGCCATATATTTTCATTTATATAATAATATGTACCTAGTCTGCGGTAGTACCTCCTTAGTAATTAAGTATTCGCGTAAGCTATCCGCAGTGACAATGAATTTTACAAAAATATTACAAATAAAGGAATTTTATGCATTTTGTTTAATGAACAAAAATATACACTTGAACGATTATATTATAATAGACTATTTTAAATATTTTAAAATTCATAAAACATTATAATATTGGCGCAAATGACATTCTTTTTTTGGTATCGCTTAAGTTATGTATAATAATATATTAGGCATAATTTCATACTGGCACTCGAGTCTTACTAGAGCAAATTATATCGATATGTATCGATATTTCATCATACGTTTGGCCAATTTTTCCGAAGCTCTATCGGCGGGTTTAAAAGCCGCAGACAGGCGCATACAGAAGTGTGCAGCTGGAGTATAATATTGCCCGTCTGCGCCCAAATTTACTTTTGTCGCAAATATTAATCACGTAAAAATTAAATCTTAAGACGGTTAGCGCACGGTCGTATATTATTATACCGCAGAGCTGGTCCCGAATCGAACGTTTGAACCGCGAAAAGATAATAATATTATATCGGTGGAGAAAATGTCACCGACGGGGTCGCGTGTCGGCGGCGGTGGTCGCGGCGGCGGTCCTCATCGTCGTCGCCGGCCGGTCGCGAGGGGCCGAGCGCGTGCACAGGTGTATAATATGTGTATATTATCATATTATTATCATACGCCAATTTATTATATCATATTGACAAATGTTACAATAAATACCGTGGCTGACGAGTGGATGCACACGATGCACATCGTATAATATTATATAGTATTGTGCAAATGCGCGCGCGTGTGCCTCGCGGGACGCATTGTGTGCCGGTTTAAAAATAGGAACTACCTATAATATTCGTAATGTATTATAATTTATGACATTCGATGAAAATATGGCACAGAAAGATTATTTAATAAGATGTTATGGTAAAAAGAGAGAGACTCCGACATTGTAATGTGCAGTGAGAGTGTGAGACGATATTATAATATATTACACGACGTTACACTCGTTACCGTTGTATCAAATATTGTAATATACTAATATTATATATTACTATAAATTATAATATTATATTATGTTGCACCTAATGCGGTCGTATTAAAATATATAGTTATTATAATATTATGTTCAGTGCCGGTGAAAATGTTCACGAAGGAAGAAAATAATTTTGCACAAAAGCGGAATATCGTGCTTATTACTATATATGCAGCGGGGAAATATGGGTCGAGTTTTGTTATACATTATATAATACACAATATATTATTATATTAATATTATTAACACCGAATCAGCTTATGATTTGGTTTATCGTACGGATTCGCGGTGTGCATATTGCGTGTGTACTGTGTACAAGCGAGTATAATGGTTATAATTCGTTATTTGCATTCATATATAGGTAGTCAAGGTGTTATACTGTTATGCTTGAGTAGCAGGTTATTTGGATGCCTGATTTAAAAATTCGTCAAAGACTTTTTGATTGTCGGATGCTGAATGTAATCGGCTGTTCAAGAACCAGAATAAATTATTCGAACAAATGTTCGGGCGTTAGTATAGCCGTTATTATTTGAGTTTAAATGGATAAATACGGGATTATAATACCTCGATCAGAAAAAAATCTAAAAAAATATTGAGAGAGTGATCAGTTACATAACATAAATATATACCAAATATTCGAGCCTACGTAATTTTTTTAGTAATTAAATAATTAGTACCTACCTATTTCATTTATTTAAAAAACACGTTTTACGAAATCGAACTAATATTCTCATGAGATTTGCAAAGTAAAACATTATTTGAATGGATTTTCGGTTAACCGTAGGTTTTTTTGTTGGCATTTTCGTTAATTCTGGTGCAAAACCCCGTTAAAAAAAAATTCTATTGATCATATCGTACCTCTATATTCGTATCGAAACTGCGTTATTTAAAACTGCGTATACTTTAATAACTGCTATAAATGATAACTATTTATTATAGGTTTAATACAAGTACCTACCTATATTTTAATGATATACAAAACTGTACTTTTGCCCTTCCGGTTCGCGAAGTAAACAAATACAACGCACTGTGGCTTACACAGTAGACAACACTAAAAACGCGGGTTCATAATAATATAATAATATATTATTTAGTAATACAAAAAACACAGCGCTCTGGCCTTATCCGGACGACCTCTGAAACAGCGCATATTGGATTGTCTATACAAGTCGCCAGACAGCCGAATCGATAGTAATCATAATAAAAATATTATTAAATATTTTTGTCGAAAGGCCGTCGCCACAAGTCGTGCGCTGTTGGATGGAGCTTTTGCGTGTGCGTGCGTATATAGCCGAAAAACGTTACGCAACACTGACTCGAGATATCGCGTTAATGTTACTGTCGTATCACCTTTCGTTATATGTCTATTACATTATAATATATGATGTGTAAATATACAATTTTATATTTGATCATCGACCAGTTTTCGGATCATCGTAATTTGGGCTGCATTTAATTTGTCGACAAAGAGGGGGGTTCACGAGGTGGATGTGGCAAACAAGGCAGAGCGAACTAAGTTTGTGATTTATTGAAGGTTTTATAATAGTATACAGCGGACTTTTGCCGTCTTTCGTTTGTATTTTCATATGAGTCAGGTTTAAAAAAAAGTATTGAATGGATAATCAAATAGATACATAATAGATTAATACTATGATGGTAAAACTTAATATTTATTTTAGGAACCATTGAATAATTACGTCATTTTTCATTGCGACTTAATCATTATAAATTATGATGACAAAATCATTGAAGAAAAAAATATGCATTAGGTATACTTAATACGATCTACAAATAAAAATATACTTGAATTAAAAGATATTAATTTTTTTTTTTTTTTATATTATTGTTATTTCTATTATTTTTATATTATCAAATTAATACACTTTATAATTTGAGGATGACATTTTTGATCTCGAGAGCAGTTATATACTGTAGTATATTGAAATCCACAGGGTTATGGAGTTTTGCACCGACACGGCTCGCATCAAATTACGCGAATAATAATAATATAATATCACCTTTGCAAGTGTTACAAAATTAATATTTCCATATGCATGTTTATTATCGCGTTTTTGATGTTTATAATATTATATTATTACACTCAAAGCGTTATTGCACCGCGACGTTAATGCCGCTGATCACACACATCGACAATATGCATTGAAACACTGTAACAAATGTTTCAAGCTTAAAATTCAAATTCAAAAAAACAACGAGATACGTATGCACATTTTCCGATTCTTCGCCACAGTGAAGTTATTATATGACGTGTATATTATATACAATAAAAACCGTGGTACGAGAAAACTGCTTTTCCGGGAATCGTGGCTTTTACACTCGTCGGTATAATATAGCATCGTATATGTTATTATTTCGACGGGATTTCGTATCGAATTCACTCGTTATATTACTCACTCGTTAGGCACTACGCTCCACTGTATGCTCTCGAAGTTTTGGGAGAAACATAATTTTTTTTACTTATTATATTATAATTATTGTAATACTGAATATAATTATCAATATTACATAAATAATTGCGCGTCTTCCATCGTTCTATCGACTACATAATATCGTACTTCAATTTAAAAGTTATATAGATATACCGAGAACGATAATCGTTGTCATATTTAAAACAGTACCGTATTGCGAAACAATAACCATATAAAACCAAACAATATATGGTTATTATATGGCTAATTTAATAACAATAATATTGTGATTATCCATGAAATTAAACGTAAAATTAAACTAATAGATTGATTGAAAACAATTTTTTTCAAAGGTTTTTTTTAACTATATAACTATATTATGATCATATATATATATATATTAATAAACAATCTTTTCGGAAGTTAAATTGCAAACTGTATATAAAATATAAATACTATAATAAAAAGTTGAAAAGAAGATAACCGCTCAGTTGTACAATAAGCTCGAGTGCACCTCGTCATTGAGTATAACTTACTGTAATGTATGTATTTGATTACAATTCATTTATAAAATCATCGCACGAAAAACAATTCTGAGCGAAGAAGGTCTGTCCTATATTTCTTTAAGTATATTTTATTTTCATGATGTATTTTTTGATATTGCTATTAAAATAATTTATTTTACTATGAATATTACAAAAGGTTGATTTAATTTTTACCGAAAAAACCTCAAGTATATAATTATAGGTACCTATCTTTTAAATAGTGTAACAGTATTTATTTTAATATTAATATAATTTATTATTGCTACTGTTCACTGTTGACAAAATAACAAAATATCACCTTACCCTTAAGGCGGCTCTAAGTGGCTATTATTTGAGGGAAAAAATGTAGGCAATTTCTAATCTTGTCGTAGCCGCCCGTATCTTTGTGTTAGTCGTAAATGATTATTAGTGTGAATGCCAGCGGACGGGACGACTATGTTATATAGCACACGTACGCGCATGCACATGTCATCAAAAGCATGCTCGAAAATATTTTTGAGCACACGTGACAATAAATAATGCTAATAGGCTGGCGAAAAATAAACATACTTCTAGTAGTCTCATTTCAATTTTGAAAAATGATTTGAACTTGTTAGTCTCTTTTCTATGATTTGTAAGAAATAGATTTTGGGAATTTTGTATAGGTTTTGTAGTACGATTCAAAATTACTTTGCTTAATTTCTCAAAATTAACATGCACTTAAAAGTGCCGAAAAGGCAAATAATTCAAAAGGTTTTCCTACATATTATAGAAAAGAAGCTAAAGATTTAAAAAAAAATTTTCAAATTAAAATTGGACCACTAGAAGTATGTTTTTTTTCACCAGCTTATTGGTCTAAATCTATGGAAAATCTAATTGGTTCAAACCCCCTTAAAAATAAAAACTGCACATGTCTATAAAAAGCTAAAAAAAAAGAATCAAAATATTTAAACAATTATACGGAGTACAGAAAATATTAATATTTGGTGAACATATCAAGTAGGTACCTATCTACGATTATAATTCTTTTTTTGAATTATAACAAAATAAGGAAATAGAGAACGGGTTTTGTGTAAAACGCGTTTTACCCTAATTTTTATTTTGTTAATCCTAATAAATAAGGAAAATACTGAGAACTTTTTAATTTTGTATTAACTAGATTCACTTTCTTACCAGAAAAGATATTGAAGTTGAAAATCTATGCATTTCTATTGCTACGAAAGATGACGACAGACACAAAAATAAAAATTTAAAAAAAAACACATAATTTTAAAATCAATATATTCGACGATTAATTTAGAATCTAAAATTAATAAAATAAAAAACAATATTAGTTCATTTGTCTTTAAAACTTAAACAGTGTCTTAAAATATTGAACTATATAATAGTTAAAATCAGTAAACAATTTTTAGTCTTAGAATATTATTTTTAAAATTTAAATAAAATTAGGTGCTAAAAACAATTTGTGTATCTTACTTAAAAAAACAACATAAATTGACTTTATAAATTATTTAGTTATTTTTTGTCAAGGGATTTATTATTTTTGGATACTTCCTCAGGATGTTACCAATCGGATTCATTTCAGATCTAATAATTTTCTCATTACTGGCATACACCTTTCATATTATAATGTCGAGATGGTATGCAGTTAACATAATTTGGTGTCATGGGATCATTTCTATAAACGGTAATATTTTGTGAGCTTATTAAAACGTTTGTATGGTAATAATATTTATTTAATACTTTATTATTTACTTTTTTGAATTACAACATGCAGTTTTAATTGTGTAATCCAAAGCAGAATAATTTTCTGACTATTTTGATACATTAAAATCGAATTTTGGACGAGTTGTTTCTGAATTAATAAATATTTAAAGTTTAGATGAGCAGCGTGGAGTGGTATGCGGGTCCCCGCAAAATGTTGGTCCACTACTCCGCTCATCTAAACTTCAAATACTTATAACTCATAAACTACTCGTCTAAAATTCAATTAGAATGTATCAAAATACTCAGAAAAATATTCTGCTTTGGATTATAAAATTAAAACAGTATGTTGTAATTCAAAAAAGTAAAAACTTAAAAAATATTTTTTTGAAAAATGTTGTTTTGTGACGACTTGATACCATGTAATAAAAATACTATCAAAAACGTAAATACTTTTTGAAATAATGAGTGTCATACTTTAAATAGATTACCCTGTATACTTAATTGACCTTATTCATATTCAATTTGATCGTTGAATTCTTCGGACTATTCATTTATTATCGCGTCGTTTCACCGCTTAGGTGAAATATTCTCAAAATTGTTAATTTTGGAAATAGTTTTATATCAATGACAGCTATAACAGATAACATTATATTTGTAATATTGTAATAGGCACCTAAGTATATATTTTAATAAAAATCTTTTTTTTTTTAATGTCATATTGCTACAATCAAGAAGTACGTTTGAACGTTTGAAAATTCAATAAATATTATTACCATACAAATGTTTTAAGCTCACAACATATTACCGTTTATAGAAATGATCCCATGACACCAAATTATGTTAACCGCATAACATCTCGACATAATTATATGAAAGGTGTATGCCAGTAATGAAAAGATTATTAGATGAGAAGTGAATCCGATTGGTAACATCCTAAGGAAGTATCCAAAGAGAATAAATCCGAGAACAAAAAATAACATAAATCGATTGCCCTTTAGAATGATTGATAAGTTTTTTTTGGTCACTTCATCATCAAATCTGTCGACCTATACATTAAAATACCCACTTATTTTATTGATACTGTATTATTGTTATTATAATTAGTATCATAATCATCAGAACATAATTAATTTTATTAAATATAATATCCAATCACTCACATCTTTATTATTTGTTTTATCATTGAGAGACAATTTGTTTTGTCTGATTTTGCGTCTCCTTCGCAGGTACCATCCCGCTAAGACCACAGTCGAAAGAATCACAGTAAAACTGATCACGGTTTTGTCGTGAAACATAATTTATTATTATTTATTATTTAACAGACTTGAAATATGTGTAAATTTAATTTAATTTTAATATTATATTTTTTTATTTTTTATTTTTGTATCGTTACCAGGCTAGTTGTGTTTTAATATTATACACGAACCAAATAAGAAATATAATATTATCATACAAAAAAAAAAAATCAACATTTATTAAATTCTAAAAGAAAATACGTTTATAAATTCATTTATTTATGTCATTACACTATTATTTTAGAAAAATTGGGATTAATATAATAATATAATATGCAATATGAATACAACAACAATTTATTGACATATAAAAATTAATATGATTTTGACATTGTACAGTGTACAGTGTACACACTTGCACTCAATTAATATAGGTACATCAGTGGCGTATACAGGAATTATTTTCACTATGGGTCAATTTACCCATATAGTCAAGCATAACACTAACATAGCCATAACTAGACATTTTTTAGGAAGCCGAGTGGTTATATCTATGACAAAAACAATACAAATTGAGATTGCGTTATTTTATTTTATAAATATTTATTATTAAATTGTAAATATTATGTAAAATTAGTTTTTAAATATAATTAAAAAAAAAAAAAAAATATTGACAATATCATATATATTTTAATGTTATACTGTGATAAATCGTCTTCGAAGCCAGTTCAGACAATCAAACATTTCCTTTTCGATCCCTCAAAAACGATTTTAATCAGAACATAGCGTTGAATATCACCAGTAAACAGTACATTCAAAGAAATTCATCTAGCCCCCAAAAGGTTGTTTTTTATTTAATATTTTATATGGTTCTTAGGAATAGATAAAGATAATAATAATTATGATCTAGGTATTTATATTTATACGATGCGTATCACGAGTTAGAGAGTTCTAGAAATGATATCATATCATATTTATAAATATATGATATTATTATTTATACTATTAGTATAGATAAGATATATAATTTATTGAAACATAATAGTTGATAACATACTTAAATAAAAACACTCAACCATACATTTTTACTTTTTAGTACCTATATAATATATTATAATATTACACATTATTTATAAATGGAGATTCACCACACATGCTCATCTCTTTTTATCTCTTAATGATGCATTCACTCAAATTCTGATTTGAACATATCTTCAAGTACAATAGATATCGCGTGACGCGTATAAGAATCACATTGGGAACAGCACAAAGTGAATCTTATAACCGATTGAATGTTATAGGTAAAGTGGAAAAAAACAAACAACAATTTTAATTAATTATTATACTTTTACTATTAAATATTACTTATTATTAAATAAATATAATATATACATTGTAATATTTATACATATTATTACTTAAATACCTAAATGCCTAATTTTTACTCAATACTTTTTTATACTATTTATGAAGTTTCCTGTGGTAATATAATAACTTCTATTTTTCAAATAAAAACGGCCCTGTTAGATTCTGAGCGGATCGATGAATGTATTGATTTTACAAATGATGTTCTTTTTCGTGCCGGAAAACACTAATTCTTATTGTAGAAAAAATGCTTTTTAAAAATTATTTTTAACTTCAATGTTTTACCTGGTAGGAAGGTTAATCTTTGGGTGGTCAAAAGTAAAAAGATCCACGTAGGTACTAACCGTAATGTATCTAAATAATTGCAAAAAGACATAAAAAGCAAATTTTGTAAGTAAAAGTATAAACTGATTTTCTTATTTTGTTGTAATTTAGAAAAAAAAACCGTAGATACTTTCCATTTTCACTAAATTTATATTTTATCAGAATCTTCTATACATAATATATGGTATCATTTTCAAAATATCTTCGAAATAATGTTTTTGAGATATTTATAGACATTTGACATATTCGATTTTTTTAGTTTTTTATTCTATTAATGTCAATAAAAAAATATTCGCTCGGTCAAATAACTTGACGCATTCAAATTTAATACCATGTTACTCATAATTTGTCTATTTTCCCTATTTAAAAATATTCAAGATATACCGTCTCAATTTTTTTATCAGCATTTGAAGTTCAAATTTTTACAAAATACATTTTTCAATTTATACAGCTAAGGCTTAAAAATGTAATACAATATTCCTCATAAGTAATTCATACTAGAAATAAGAAATCTAATAAAAATATAATATATACAATTTGTTTTTATAAATATTTTATGTTCAAATTCGATGAAATTAGATTTTTAAACGAAGAATTGTAATTGTATTCTCGATATCATAATTTAGTACATTATTTCCTATTGCCTAAGGTTTAAATTTGTTCAATAGTTAACGGTTTTTTTTTGACGTTCTTAGGAACGTAAAAAAAAGCCAAGGGTATCAGACAGATTATTTAAAATTAAAACATAATCATTATTTGGTAGTTGCTTATTATTACTATATATTTAATACAATAACTAGTAAGTAAACAAAAAAAAAATTAAAGTTAGTGGTTATGTTTTTCGTGTTCTTTGCATATAATATTAGGTACTTATTGATAATAATACTATAAGTACCTATCTTTTTTATTAGTATTTTCTTTTAATTAACTATTTTTTTTAAGGTATAGTTATGCATAATCGATAAAATAAAGAGCCTAGTCATACTCGAACTTAAACTTCTTAAGTGCAACATAATATTATTATAGGTACTTTTAAATAACCTGTTTAGCCATCTTATCATTTTTTGTGAACCTTTTATTTCGCGAAGAAACTCAAATCAGCCAAAGCCAGTAAATATTAATTAAATATTGTGATTTAAGGTCACTTGTTTTTTAAATATTTTAAAGAATTTTACTCTCAATTTTTCAATATATCTTATTTCCGTTTAGAAACAAATGTTTCTAAGTCTAAAGTGACACCAGAATTATTGAAAACGATTGCTACAGCTGTGGCCAAAACTCTTGGAAAACCAGAATCGGTAAATACCTAGCTATTTGTTTTTCATTGATAATTCTTTTTAAACGTGTGTTTGTTTTATAATTTGTTTAGAAATCAGTTGTGAATATTGTGCCCGATCAACTTATGACATGGGGTGATGATGGTAAACCCTGTGGTACAGCTACGTTAATGAGCATCGGAAGCCTAGGTGTTGAACAGAACAAGAAACATGCCGCCGTCTTGTTTCCTCTTTTAGAAAAATAATTAGGCATAGCAAACAACAGGTATGTTCACTTTATTCATATGCCAGTAAAGTAATGTAATAAGTGAATATTGTTTCTGTTTTATACATAACATTTTCGGACCAAAGTCCATCCAACGTTGGTCATACTGGAACAACCTTTCACACTATTTTAGGATAATTAATATAAGAAGAACAGAAGACTTGCACTAACTTCGACTTAATTTTTTTAAGTTTCACGCACTATAATCATCTAAGCTTTATAACCAAATCCAAAAGATTCATTATAGTTCAAAATTAAGTATAATAAATAGGAAATTTATATGTATTTTATATCGATTTTTTTTTTATTATTATTCATTAAAAACCATAGATGGTTACTATAGCTGTATGTCTGTATCTATGCTATTAGAAGTATTATATATATTATATATTTTATTTATTTATATTATATTTTTATTCCTTATTAGAACATATTCATTCTTTTATCTAATTAACACATTCACTGTGGATCATATTTGAGTATATACTTGTCGTGGTTTAATTTAACATAGAATCCAAATCATTGCACCTATCACCTATGCAGCTATGCGAATGTTGAAAGTTTCCTTCTAAATATTTGTTTTTTAACAATGAATTGAGATCATAGATTAGATAATATGAATATGTTTTTTTTATTTTAAGCCGAAACAGATGTATATAAATTAACTGTTGGTACTTGATATATGTAAGTTTGTAGACTACTTTTATTTTTATGTGACTGGTATATAATATTGATATGACTGTATTATGGGTTTTCTACTGGTAGAATGGTATCATATAATTATAATATCTATGGTAGATACATGCAATTTTTACCGAATGTTTATGTTAGAATCTCCTATACACTATAACATTCTCAATATATTTTAACTCTTCTTGAGCTATTTATAAGCATAAGAAATTTTAGTTTTATTTTATTTTTTTAAATTATTATTGTTGATAAAAATTTTTTGCTATGTCAAAAAACTTGAAATTTAATACGAAGTTTCAAAAAGTTGTTGTAATAGCAGTTTAAAAATACTAAAAATACAAAATCACATATTTCATTAAAAGCATTTAAAGTTCAAATTTTGACAAAAATTCATCGAAATCTCGAATGTTTGCAAATTATTTTGTAGTTAAGTTGTATACAATGTTAAATTTTTTTAGCTAATGTTATTTATTTTTATAATTAATAATAATATTTATTTTTTTTTATAATTGATACTTTGATATGAATTATATGCATTTTCTACAAAATTACGTACTATAATTTAAATAAAATATAGTACAGCTAAAAATTATTTAACTTAGGAATAATAATTAAATGTACCATTCCAAAAAATTGTAGCAGTGTGTTGGATTGCAACGTTTTTAATTATATTTTATATTAAGTATTATAGGTTTTTAAATATTGGATAAAAATCCTATGTATACGAGTTTGTATTTTCATTAATACCTACTTACGTATTATTACAGTTAGGTAATAAAACAATTTTGCATGATATAAATGATAAAAGATATAATTTAATTAAATGTATAAATTCTTAATGAGAAAACTGTAGAACAAGTTATGATTTTTTATATTATTTATCAAGGTAAGCCACGAGTATTATAAAAAATCTTTAATGATTTATTTTAAAAACGCCACATCCTATTAATATGTTAGATTATTATTTTACATAATATTATCTATTATCAACCACAATATATGTCTATTTAATCCATCTAATCATTCATCAAACTTATGTTGAATCAAAAACAAAAACTAATAAACCGTCTTGAAAATTCTTTGCAGAAATTACTTTTTTAATTATTATTTTGTCAACTGTGATTTTTTAAAAACAGTTTATGTAAAAATAAAATTGTATTGATCTTGCCACTTTAACACTGAATTACATAATATTATTATGTTTTATTTATTGATTTATTGCAGTCCTAAACACATAATTGTTTATTATCTAGGAATTTTAAACATTAAACATAACAATATAGGTATGTAAATACAATCGTAACAAAAATGTGATTAGGATTCACAAATGTTTAAAATTAAGGTAATGTTGGTACTTATAGTTCTTCTACTTAATAATATTTGCTGTAAATAGGTGTTTTGAATATAAAACAAAACACTTGAGATTGGCAGAGTTTAATCTATAATTATATAAAGTTTGATTAAATTCGCTTGGTTGAGCTAGTTGCACTATAATTTCTGTTACATTAATAATTGTGACAGGAGTAATTTTTTTTACAATTATTGTACTACCTACGGTTTTGTTCAAATGTCCTAATATAAATAACTTGATCGCTCAAAAGGTCTTGTCAAATATAAAAAAAAAAATAGCATAGAATACTATTTAAATAGAATGAAATGAAAAGTACTATAACCCACAATTTCAATAGAATATTATTTTTTTCAAAAACGTCCGTCATGTTTTTACACGTGGATTATTAAATTTAAAAATTATCTCGAAACCTTTGATCTGTTTTTCGTAAAAACAACAGCCGTGTTATCGAATTCGACTTTTGAATTAACACTGTTGCAACAGAATTATTCTTCAAGTTATTATAAACAATGTCTCTGTTTAAAAATCAAATACAATAATATATTATTTTAATTTTATATTTATAATTTTAAAAATGTGTCCTGATAATTATACCATTAATTACACGGACTCGTTTAAATTATTTTAAACCACGAATGATTAATATTATTACACATTAAATAATAAGTATACATCTATAAATTATTATATTATTTATATACCTTAAAGTTTGATTTCAATTATGCTGTGTTATTAATTTTTGTTTCATCTCTCAAACAAAATATATCAACATAAATGTTTAGTTATAGGGCCACGGGGATTCAATATTTTTCCATTAAATTATAATTGATTGTTTTCTACATTGCTGTCTTGAATTGAAAGCGTTCTCGTTCTTGACGTTCCCGTAGAATAAATAAGTTATCGACGTACTGTGCTTTGAATTCTTCGTCGCAGACTTGGGATTGGACATGGCTGGCTCGCACCTATAAACGTAGTATAAGTATCACTTTATGCTAATCAATCGATCAGAACTAAAATCGTTTACATAATACAGACCGTTTGACACATATTCGAGAATCGCGAACAGTCTAAAATTTAGCCGGACATTTACATTCATAGAGTTAGCATCACAACCATAACGGAAACATAATATGAAATATTTTCGACAAATTTTTTGGTAACTTTTTGGACATCGTTGAACTTTATTTTTGTCGGGAAAGCTTTTATTAGTTTTGCGCTTCCAACTACAAACTCCAAAAGCACAACTATATGATACCGAAATTTTTCACGAGTAAAAAATGTTGAGCTCGTTTTGTCGGGTTATGTGGGTGGACATTTCGTGTGAATCTTATTCTAGTCATTTCTCATGAAACTCGATCGGTTGAGACGTGACAACACATCCTTGAAATACACGCGAAACAAGCTAATATTTCTAAAGTGTGTTAATTTTAATAATACGTACCAGCTTACTTCTTTATCACTACTTGTGCGGCTATACTATTTGACGTTTAGAAATTAAATAGAGCCGGTCAGGTAAAGACGTCTGAGACTCGAGGCTCAAGTTTAAAATTAAAGATAAATAAATAAATACGAACAAGTTTATTATGACGTCTAATTAATAATGAAACGGAGGCGTGGAACAGTTATTATTATACTATCACGGCTAACGTATAATTATATTACTCTCGTGTTTACCATATCTATTGATATTCCGGTATTATAGTAGATATTTTAAGTGCGTAAATACGGTGGTATATGATATTGATATATTAATAAGTTTATAGTAGGTACATGATTATAATATAATATGTCTTTTGTCGGTTTTGTCAGTGTCATTTATAAACTTATATACTCTCGAACAGCTATAGTTTAAGAAGACTGAATAGTAAGTATATAAGTATAGTTTTAATTTTATGCTCAAGATTAGTAGCGCATTATTGTATAAACGCACTACGGCACGTATAGATAATATGGTTTATTATGTTACTTGTGTGCAATTTGCATCTATCTAGGTGTATTACTGTAAAGATATTTTTACCTATAAAATAGGTTACATAAATTGAGTGTATTAATATAATCGACAATCGCTTATTAGTTTAATAACCACCTATGGATCAATCTACAGAATTAGATGAAAACATAAATAATCAAAAAGTTCGGATTCCTGCGTAGTTGTAATAAGTTTCGATCTGGTCGGATTAAGATCTTATACGTTGGCACCAACTCGAGTTGTAGGACAGTAAAAGTTCAAATCGCACGAATTGGTTTTCACGTTTGGGCGTCATGATACTATTGCTCCATAAGACGGAACTACATAATATAGTTCATTAAACATTTTTACGCCTCGACTTCGGATAGAATTAAGATTTTAGTGACTGGCAGAACTTAAGATGATCCTTTGTGAGGTAACATTTTATTAAGAGAAAGACCTTTAAAAGTGCCCCAACACTATTTTATTAGTTACATATTACACTATTAATATCGTGATAATGGAACAACTAGATTCATTACTTTATATTGTTTAGCAAGACGGAAAACCGAAGCAACATTTGTTTGAAGCAACAAGGTTAAATATTGATCTGCCTTATTAAAATATTATATAACCAAAGAGTTCCTGCATGGTGTCCTTCAACCCGAAATAATAATGACTACAGATGTTAACATACCAAATTTTTTTCTTCAAAATCAATTTTGTGTTGTTAGCTTTAACATTAGAGTGAGTTGAATTATTATCAGAATTAAAGGTAAGAATATTATCTGTGTTCGATATCGAGTTCTATACGATTATATAATTTTTAAGCGAGTTATGAGCATTTGTTAAATTACAATATTTTACATCTCATAACTTGTTTAGAAATTGAAATATCGTCAAAATCCGACGTACCAACACAGATAATGTTTCTCACCTTTAAGTTTGATAATCGTCCGATTCACTCTTTTATTAAAGCTAATCACACGACATTGGATAATATTATGCTGAACTCAAATTGTCTGCGTTGTAGGTACCTTTGTAAGACGGAGGCAATACCCGACCTTTTCACCAGCCACTGCACCGCCACCGTTGCCACCGTCGCCCAAACAAAATATTATACATTGATAGGTTTTTTCTCGAAACTGCGTCGTCGTTACTGCAATTCCGATTTTGACATGTCAACGCACACGGTCGCGGCACATACACATTACTTACACGACTCGAATACATATAATATTATTATACCGTGCGATGACATTGAACTGCGTACTTACATTTCAATATTTGTTTATATATAGGTATATTATATATGTGTGCATCGCAATTTATATAGTTATCGTTTCGTCAGGTCAAAGAACCTACATGGTCCGTCAGCATATCCGTCGCCTCCGATGGAAATTTTGAAACTTTTACGTACTTACATATATTACATTATTGCGCAGCAGCAGCAGCAGCAGCAGCTTGATAAACAAAATGTGAGTGTGATGTTTTTTTTTTTTATTATTAATATTATTACGGATTTGGTATATAATATATTATATTATTACTCTCTATATATATGTTTATTATTTGACGGGAGAATTAAATTTCTTTTCGCGTTCGTATATTATTATCTACGCCTCGCCGGGTGAATAATCCGACTCGATTCGATGTAAAGTACCTACATGTATATAGTAATGTATACGATTTTAAAAAACTCGCAAATCGCAATAACGAGCGCATCATTCGGATACCACAAACGATGACGTTGATATTGAATTTGACGTGAAAATAATGCGCAAAATGTGTTACAAAATATTATTATTGTACAGACCCACTGCCCCCCGTTGACACGTTTTTGCATAATAATAATATCATATAATATATATTATATACGTTAAAATATGAAAGATAATATTTTTCTGTTATTTGCGCGGGAAAATATAGGACGTTATAAAAATAACGTATAGGTATAGTTTATGTAATATACGCATAGAATTACAATTTTGTTTTCGCACGCATTTCCGATGAGTGATGACGACAGTCTTATGTCGATCGATTGAGCACTGCAAGAGTACTCGTACTTTAATAATTAAATCGCTACCCTTACACGACGAATTTATATAGTATATTACATACTTCCGTTTGCTTTCACGCGGTCGTCTCGTTACAATATGTATGTACTTTACGTAGAAATTATTCCAAAGCTGTGGTATATAAAACGGCTGTCTGTAAATTGCAACTATACAGTGAACATATACAGTAAAAAAGAATATAATTATAGTAAATACTAAATTGCGGCTCTGAACTTTTGAATTTCAAAATGGGTATAGCATTTGCACTCATCGTCTTAGTGATTTTTTGAATTCATCGATATCTAATTTGGGACTGATATACGCATTTATTCGTGTAAGCCAAATGTTTATCTCTATAATTGTTATGATAATATTATCGATATCAATGATTTTACGTAATATTTCAGTCAGTTGTTAGTGCAACACTATAAAAATATATCAATATGTGAAAATGATGTGGAATTACTAAAGTGATTTATAAAAAATCTCTTAATATATCATTATTATTATGTACTCTAATACTATAATTTAATTTATAAAAGTTCCTAAAATATCTACACTATTTATTAGCCAATTCAATAATCTCTCGTGGTGACACCCCTGAGTATAATGGTAAATAACTATCATAAAAATGATATTGCTTAAAAAATTCTTTGGGTACAATTTTCTACACAGAAATGAGTACCTCAAAATGTATATTGGGCACAATTAACAACTACGTGGATCTTTAAACCTGAAATGTATTGGGCTCAATTTACAATGTTCTCCCTTCGTTGGACTCAATTTACGTTTATCCATGTGAACATTATATGGCAAGTCTTCGACATTTTGTGGAATTGTAAAATCACTAAAAATGTATTAAATTAATACTTCTTATTCATATTATACCAATGAGTGAAGCTGTAAGTTACAAACTACTGATTATGAACCTGCAATTATCTTCACTGATCATACAATAACTAATTTGACTTAACAGCTGGATGTTTTTATATGCTGTTGCTGATAGCTGTCATATCCAATCAGTCATATTTTGTTGTATGTTTAACGTAAACAATATTTTTAATTTAGCATTAAAACGAATAGATGACATATACGTATTTTTGAACTTTTTAATTTTTATTTGGTTGAAACAATTTTAGGTAACTCGTGAAGGGAAACATTAGCAAAAAAACATCCAACACAATTTTTCTAATAAATTTAAAAATGGCACACCTGTGGACGTTTACATGTAACACTTCTTGTTTTTTTTAATTCTTTTGTAACCACATTAATTTGGCAATTTTCCTGAAAAACTTGGCAAAACCTAAAAAATACCAATCCTAAATTACCATGCGTCTAATTTCTTATCTACGGGCAGTAGGTACCTATACAGGGTGTCCCAGGTCTATTTGACTAATGCAATAACTTTTACAGCAGTAACAGTGATGAGCAAGAAATAATTTTGAATTTCAACACACTTTGAAAATTGTTTAAAAATTAACGACTTAACCAAATTAAAAGTTTTGAACGCCAAAATGGTTTTTAAATACTTATTTATGAAATAGCTATCTTGGATTATTAGAAAAATATTAAACAAAAAATTTAAATTATTTATTTTTGTTGTAAAAAAAAAAAAAAAAATATAAGATATACAAATTATAACGCCGAGCTCTACAAATCATTACAAAAAAAAAAAACTTAAAAATATTGAATAGAAAAAAGTTATTGCATTAGTCAAATAGACCTGGGATACCCTGTATGTACTACAGTAACATTATAAACCTATGCTACTAATGACAACACGGTTCTAACCTTCAAGCTTCACGAACAATATTGTTCACAAAATTATATTATACTCAAAAAAAATATACAAATAAAAATAATTATTAGTTACCCATTGCACATTTACATGCATTATACCTACTTTTACAAAATGTAAATACGCGCTAAAAAAAAAATTACCCATGCTCGTAGATAAAGCAGGAATAGACAAATTTCTTTATTCAAAACTATCATATCTACAATCCAAAATTATACTTATATTCGTCAAAATAGGTAATTTACTAGCATTATTCAAATTATTCTTGAATGGATTGTGCAGGTCCTCAAATTACAATGCAATTAAATATTTATTTATAATGTCGCAACAAGTACTGCAGTTGCCTTATTCGTTGTACATCTTATCTGTTTGATAAAGATTTCAATATAAATATTTTTTCTAGTGAATCAAAATTTAATTTTCTTTGTAAATCATAATAACAATAAAAATAAAATGTCGATAAAAAGCCATTAAACATAATTCATCGCACCGCTTGTAATCTACAAAATTGCCGATATGTTGCTCAATTACCTAAGTGTGGTGTCGTTTAAGTAATTTTTTAAATGATAAAATAAAAGATAAATCATCGTATTTGTCAAATTATTTTTAATTAAGTGTGGAAGTAGAGCACGGTTTACTGAAAATATAGTGTGCCATTAATTCTAACAGCTCAAAAAAAAAAAAAATAGATAGTAATTACTGTGATATTTTTGATTACAGTTGAATAATGTTAATGTACGATAATAATTGTGAGTTAAATTAGAAACTACAATATTAAACGCTCTATATAAAAATAAACCTTAAAAAGACAAATACATAAGTTAGGTCTCGGGTGAGGCAAGACTGTCCAAGGTATGCTAGTGTGTTGTAGCACACTGGGTCGTTTTAATATACAAATTTGGTCTTTGCGAAATTAGTAGGTAGATAACAATATTGGTTAATGGTTTAAATAATTAAAATATGTTTTGACCCATTATTATCATTTTAGAATACTGAAATGCATACCTCCCAATCAGCTTTATAGCAGTTAATACGAGTGAGCACTGTATCAACAATTGATACCAAAAAATTATCTATATCGAGTTAGATATTCTAATATATTAGGTATATTATGTTCTGACAGTTAACTGTCAGCACTCATTTCGTTGGTTCTGGGTCAATTGACCGACAACAAAAATACCGACAGGGTTAATCGACCTAAAATAACATATAAAGTAATAATTTAATTATTTTTATACTCATTTTAAAAATTTACCCATAATGCATATCGAATAATGATAATAATATATATAAAATAATGTATGTGAATAGTGGATGCACGTCCTTTGTATTTGTATGGAACTTTTTTGTCACAATTCAATTTAAAGAGATCAACTCTATCATATTTTACCACTAAGTATTCTTTAACATCTACTTTTCCTCAGCCTTGTTGTGAAGGGTCCATATTACATTCTTCCATTTTCCCTATATCATAAAAAAAAATAATACGTACGGAGACTGCTGCGTGTATATTCGACGGCTCAACTAAATTGAGTGCCCCTGTCGCACGCTAAAATTGTTCAGGGTTGAACGTACCTATCCGGGCGACTTATCTATAGGACTCACGCCGAACCTAAAATAGTCTATACAATCGTATATTAATTATTTAATATTATTAACATTGTCAATATTCATTATGGGTAGTTTTTTTGAAATAAGAATAAAAATTAAATTACTACTTCATATATTATTGTCGGTCGATTGACCCTGTCGATTGTCCATCTCCCCATTTCGTTGTACCTACTTATATTTGCTTCCGAAGAAAAGTCTTAAGTATACAGAATCAAGAATGCATAAAAACTCAGCGTACCTAGTCTTATTCGTTTTATTTGATTTATTTTAAATAAATGGCTTTTATTTTGAACACTGATTGACCGAATCGATAGTTAATAATAACAACAACAACAACAATAACAACAGTAACAATATTCATATACTTATGTACATAATATAATTATTAAAACGCGATATTTAATAAACCGTCAATGTCTATGAATTTTTACCACGATAAAAAAATACGCGATTCAATTTGAAAAATATACGATTTGATTATTATAACCAAATGCACTGTGCAGAGTAAATAAACAATTTGAACGCGTATCATAAGTGCACGAGAGCCGGAAGAAGGTGGTCGGAGATTCCGTCACCGACGGAGGTGGTCTTGACGTGAACGCAGCAAGCACCTTCAGAAGGACTCGTCGCGAACACCAGCTCGTCGTTACGTCTTCCACGTGTCTCTCTATTTGCGTAATACTGATCTCTTACGGATCTCACGAATCCGTCTGCGCCATCTGAAGGTACCATGACCACGACGCATCCTCCCCATCTGAAACGCATCAAAATATACATTATTTTTAGGCACATTTTCGATACGAATTAATATTATTGTTTGTCTGTAACTGTAGTTTGAAAAATGTACACAGGAATAATGTTACTGTAGTTCTTATATACAGTTTATAACTATAACTTTCGTTTTTTTTTAGCTTAAGAATATTCCACTTACATAAAATATAACAATTAAATGAAATCAAAGATTTAATATGATGCAAACTAACTTTTTAAAATTATCTAACTGTAGAAAAAAATACTTTTTTAAATGAACTGATCGATTATTTTTATTTAATACATCAAAAACTGTATAATATTTACTGCTTATTAAATTCTTGGAAATGAAAATTTTATATAAATATTATAGTAGAAATAATTTCATATTTCATATACTATTATGGATAGTTATAATTATCTATAGTGTCAAAAAAAATTACAGTGGTCCGGCTAAACAAACTCTGAGTATAGTAAATTCAGTGACTAGATATTGAATATAAACTCAAATGCTTGAAAATATATAAAATTCATAATTATTTTAGTTGTGCAGTGTTCCAAATATGAGAAGAATACGGTTGTCGTAAAATATCAAAATATATTAGACGTGTACGATATTACATTATAACAAATAATCCGAGTAAACTATATTTCACATGAGTATTCGACAATTTAATATTTAACTAATACTTTTATTATATATATTTTAGCCACGAGTTTATTGTGTAATTATAATAAACAAATACTATGTATATATTATATACCCGGCACCGGTGAGCTTGCATCCGTACGCGCCTTCCCGTTTGCAAAGTGCCACCAACTCTTCCAGGTCCGGATGACTGCACTGATATAGGTCTCGCAGTGACGAATGACTGTCGTCCATCAGCCTCCCGAGATCCGACGCTGCTCCGGAGTTCTCACACAGCTTGCAGAACTCTTCCATCCGCTTGGCCTCTGTGAAAGAGACGAACCGTTGTAAAATGAACTTTTTTTTCTGTTATAATTTTTTGTTTTTAATCAAAAATATATACGATTTACAATTTGAAAAATTTAAAACACTAAGTAAATTTGTTGATTGAATCAAACAAAAAACAGGGCAGCGTGAGAGATAAGATACCTATAAAGACACTACTTCAATACCTGTTAATTGTTTTAACTTATAACTATCCACGAAATTGTGTTTAATAGACGGCTATGTAGAATATTTTTTATTTATTGTTGTACTATATTTACTTCTCCAGCGTTCCTAAAAATAATAAAATGAATTTTTTTTTTTTAATTTTGTCAGCGTAGATCAAAATCTTATTAACGACGAAATTTCGATTTTTTTTATTGTGCCATCATGTTTATGAACTTGAAGGCTGTAATTTGTGTAGGGGCACTAACATCAAATTATTAGATAAAACCGGTTTTAATTATTAAGTTTTTTCAAAATTTAAATTACGTTGTTAAATTCTATTTTTAAAAGTAGAAATGCATTTACCAAATGTTGCTGTTTTTACGTTAGTGAATTTTTACTAAAAGCCGACGATTGAATTGTGCAACAACTATACACGTTTTCATTAACTAATTTTATTTTTTAACGATAAATTCACTTTTGATTTTGCATAGATTCAACATTTTTAGTGCATTTTCTGGCGTACATAATTACTTTTTGAGAACTACAACAGTCAATGTATCTTTAGCTGATATTTCCATCACTGTCGTCTACACAAATATAATAATTCAAATCGCCACCTTCAAACACGTGCAGAGCTCTCTGGTGCAAGAAAAATTCGGCGACATCGGTAGTATTGGCCGTCAAACTGAGCTTGTCGAGTCGGTCTTCGGACACCGATAAGATTGCACACACCTAAATATGTGTAAAAAAAAAATGATCGTTCTAGTTATTAAGTCGCAGATAAAACGCAATCTAACGACAATTAATATTATATCCATTAACTGCCATACCTCTGACTTGGAATAACCGTCGACGTGCAAGTGCCGGTGGACCAACTCGATCATTCGGTCTAGCGAGTTGCCCGAACACTTCTGCAGCGTCGCCAGTGCGGTCATCTGCTCCCATTCGAGATTCAATTGCTTGGCGATTATCTGAAATCCACGATCACAATATTTTATTGACTGATGTCAAATATAAATGTTAAATGTAATTCATAATAATTTTATCGCGACGTAAACATTAAAATATTGACATAATAATTATTTGTGTACCGAATTGCGTGCTCGTTCTTTAAAAGCAGTATCGGTTTTCAACAAAAAACCACAAATCAATAGTTGAGGTTTCAATATTAAGACTTCCTGTTAGGTTAAGTTGGAAAAATAGTGTTTGGTAGAAAGCGGCAACGAGATCGTTCTTTGTCAATAATTCGATTGGCAATTTTGGATCAAATAGACCACGAGCATAATAATTATACATATGATTTTAAACTCTAGATAATGATTTTTTTCAAAAAAAAATAACGGTGCTTGTGTCCAATAATTGTTAATCTTAGGGCTTTCGTCAGTTACTGCAGGTTGATATATGAAAATGCGGATAAGAGATAGCAAACATTAATATGGGGTGCTCGACCTTTTCGAGTTAGCTACAATAGAAACATTTACCTGCGAAGCCAGTCTGCATTCCACTACCCTCGTGTTGAAGTCGTTCGACGCCGCTTTGTTCTTGACGGCCAAACTCTGAGCCACTACGAACTTGGCGTCGGCCGGAAGCCGGAATTGCTTGACCGCCAACGGATTGAAGTCGATGCGGGCCGCATAACCTATATAATATAATATGCCACGAAAAACAATATTATTAATTACGATATTAACTGCAATGCAATAACGAGACTTTTTATAAATGTATTTATGAAATATTATATCAAATTATTATTGAATAATATAATAATTTTACGTTTGGTCACCTTGTTTGGCGTTCACGGCTATCGCTTGGTCCATGCCGCCGCCAGCCGTGCCGATGTATCTTTCGCATTTGGCGCTGATTTCAGCCAGCTCGAGTCTACTGATCGGCACCTATATAAACAACGTCATCGTACGCGTTTTGCCTACACAGTACGCCGTCTTCGGAGAACCGCGGGGATGTAAATTTCGATATTTTTATCACTGTTGCAATTTATTGTGATATTATTATGACAAATTGGTATGGAAGTGGAAACCTCTTTTTATTTTTACACAGAACTATTTTTCAAACAAATCTAAGTAAATAATTGCAAAGTTTGAGTATAAAAAACCATAGGTATAGGTATGCATACATTTATGTATACATATTACACAATATGCTTATTTAATATTACTGTTAAAGATCTGGCATGTACATTTTGGTAGTTTTTACATTTATTGTTGGATGGCTCTAATATTATATTTACCATGTCTATATTGTGTTATTTATGAAAGCTATATATCGATTTTCACAACAAACATAAGTAGGAAACATAAATTATAAAATAGTACTCACTCCGTATCCGACCAGGGTGGCCATCACAGCGGCCGTCACCAATGCACTTGAACTGCTTAATCCCGAACTTTCAGGAATGTTACCGGTGATCGCGAACAGAAAACCGACTTTTTCGACGGCTTTCAGTTGACTTTCGCTCAGGTATTCTCTGGCTCCCTTTACGCCACACATAAAATAGTTAGACCAACTTGGACTCTTGCCTAACGACTCCGCGCTGCATTCGGATAAACCAATAATTGAGTTCGTAGAGGTTATAATTTTGGTAACCGGACGCCGCGTTCGATTTATTTACCTTATGTCCGATATTTTTTTGGAGACGTTTTCGTACCGCTCCGTGCACAGGTTGGTCAACTCCACGGTATGCCGGTCGGTTGTCCTCTTCGCCGCCACTACGATACACTGATCAATGGCCATCGGAAACACGGAATAACCACAATAATCTACATGTTCGCCGATCAAATTTACCCTGCCTGGTACTTTGACATAGTATTCCGGTTGAAGCGATTCGAAATGTTCGCGAAAGTGTTGCTCCAACTTTTGAACCGGTACGTTATCCGATGACGTTCCCCAAGCGTAATCGACTTCCATTTTCAATCTAAAATAAAATTGAGGAAAACCATTTTTAGATTCTGAGGACCGATGGATGTAGGTAACGATTTCACAACAATCTGTTTTTTAATTTTTTGGTTCTGTCATATAATCACTTTTTGAAGCAGTAAAAATGCTTAGATTTTTAATTTTTAGGATGGTTTTGGTAGAAAATTTATTGTAATTGGTACTTTGGGGGGTCAAAAGTAAAAAATTCTTAGTAATTTTTTTTCTTAGTAATCGTGAAAAACAAAATAAAAATTAAAGAAAAACTTTAATTTTTACTCAAAACTAGTTTTTGACAAAATCGATATTGTTTTTTTGGTGTAACTCAAAAACGAATAACTGTGGATACTTGAAACTGTTTCAGAATGCACTTGCATGCATCACAGAAAATGAAAATCGCCATCTGGTAGCTATTCACCACCGAACACGGAGAGACGTATTATTGTATTCCGATAACGATAGAAATACTCAAATCGGTCTTGCTCAAGCCTCCCGCAGAAAAGAAGATAAAACCCTACAAAAAGTTTACAAAAAGAGTACAACTGTACGAGTATTGAGATAAATTTTAATTCTTAAATAAGTAACACCTTTTATTAACAATAGTTTTATAAAATAATTGATAAAAAAACGATTTTGTTTATAATATAATATACACATATAGAAATGATTGTTATATTATTTTTTTTGTGAATTGTGAATTATTAATAAATATTACTTTGCCCCATTGAAAAAACTTTAAAGATATTTTTTAATATTTCTGAAAACAACTAAGGTACTTATTGGTTATTCTTCCGCCATTTTCCAGTATCCGGGTTTCCCCGTGTCTCTTTTAAAAAATATGGAATTTAACTTAAAATAATAACACTTAATCATAATCTATTATAATTATTAAAATGAACCTGCTCTGTTTTTTTGAATCGGCCAGAACTCAAACATGACCTTCAAAATATTTTTGAAAACATTTTTGTATCCATGATAAATTATAATTATTAATTATATTATCCAAACAAATACAAATTAGGTTACGAGCAAAACATTTACGTACGTTTCCACACTTCTCACCCACCCCATAAGGATATTTTAAAATTATTTTGAATAAGTATTTAATATAAATGTGTACGGATTTATTTTGTAAGAAATTCTCAAAATAAAGTGGTGTAATTTTTGCGATATAACTTCCAATCAAGTTATTTTTAGTTTTTGGAGAAGTAGGGGAAACGCTTAATTTGTAAAAATATTTTTGGGATGGAAGAGATTTCACAAACATTTTGTAAGTGGTCGTACTATTTCGTATACATTACGTATTTAATAATTGTAAAAAAAAAAGTTTGAAAATCTTAACGGGGGAAGAGTCGTTCTTAAAACATTTTCAATAATTTAATTAATTTTGCATTTATTATTATTTCTTTGATTGCTTCTGGAAACGTATAGAAGACAGCCGTGGAGACGTGTCACCAATAACAACAATAACTCGTTATTACGTTACTATCGAATATCATTATACTTCATCCTACCAATTGATTACGAGTTTTCTACACGCTTCGGCATGGAGAGTGTATTGACATATTTTATAATTCATTCGTGATAACTGATAAGCCTCACAACACCACATGGTGCTCTGGACCGTAGGTTTCACCAAATGACCAAGCATTTCCTAGCAAATAAACTACTATAGTTTGTGCAAGAACACTATCGTTACCACGATGATTATAATTTATACTATGCAACAGAACAAGTGTTTTATCAGCGTTTGTAAATTATTACAGAATTTCCGTGTTGGATAATATATAATATATTATACATTACTATATATCTATATTCTATAGCAAAGCAAAATATATAATATTTAATATGTACATATACATTATAGCAGAATCACATGTTTATAATTTGCCTATACGTATATACAAACAATTTTAATACAATTTTATTTCAATGGTATCATGTAAATAATATTTTTCAAAGATTTCTTCTGTCTATGATGATCGTATAATTATAAAAAAATATATCTAAAATATTCAAAATAAAATTTCGTTCTTATTCTTTGCACCTAAATCTGGCCATGTTTTGTTAAATGTCATGTTTAATAACAATATTATGCGGTGTATTGTAATACCATATACCTATTACCTATTATAATAAAGCAGCTCACGTTTACGACGTTTTTACGTTCCGGAAGTCCGAAAACCATCAATTTCTGTAAAGTTATACAAATAATATTATATAGATTTGAAAAAAAAATGTCGGTGACACTATTAATTATTACAGTATACTCAATGTGTTATTATACTCTAAAAGTTTATGAGCTAATAAGTTATAAGTTGTACTTGAAAGATTAAACTTCGACCTAGTATCCAAGTGTACAGTGTACAACAAATAACAATACAAACTAATACAAACTTTGTATGGTACAAATTCCGTATATCATTATAATTATTTCCATGGCCAATCAACACATTTTAATGATATTTTTTCAACGGTAATCTATATCATATAAGAAAATGCATGACATTGAATTGGAATTTTTCCATAAATACCTGTTGAAAATTCACTATTTAAGTCACGGTCTTGCGAAGATAATATACTTGGGATGGTTTGGGAATTTCGGGACATAATAATCATAATAAATTATAATATTGTATTATAATAAATGTGAAACATATCGAATAAGAGACGTCTCTATTAGCTGCATTAATGCGCATGTGCAATTATCGCACAACAATAAATAACATTTTTTTTGTAATTATTATAATACTGTATACGCACTGCGACCCGCCAGAAGTTAAATACAATAATTGCTGAATTACCTGCCGAGATAAGATAAACAAATAGTACTCGCGTCACGTTATAGGTAAATAATCGCATGTGTCTATGTTTAAATAATTCCTATCGAAAGTCGAAACGTTATCGAAAACAGTTTTATTATTATTCTCGACAAGTTGCACCGTACATATTTGTACATACCGTTGGATTTTATTCTCGGAGAATGGTCCACGCGCTAAGCGAAATGTAAATAATACGTACCTATCAATATAGGTATTGGTCGAATATGAAAAAATAACAAAAAAATACGATTTCCATCGAGAAACGCTTACAATATAATATGCTATAATATAATATTATGATCATAGTATTATTACGTTGATAATATGCGTGATGCGCGTTTACCACTGTACAGTGGTAATGGTATTACGGTATAGGTTTATAGCTATTGACTATTAATCATAGGTTATCGACATTGCTTCGTTGGCGTACTGCGATTTCGCTTCAACATACAGTATAATATTATTCGTGTATATTGTAGTCGGCTGTCCATATTGCAAATGTGTGCATTTAGCAAAGAAAATAAAATATGTGATAGTAATTAAATATTTATGTGTACATATTGCAATTAGTATACGAGCGGGGATCTGACTGCTGCAGGCGAGAGGAACGGTATGCAGTTATAACGCTTGTCGTAAAAGTCGAATAAAATAATTTGACAGTAAAAAATTGAATTCGAAACACTTAGTGTACGTATTATAATATTACTATATTTGGAAAAAATCCGAAGTTTCGAGAGCGAAATAAATAAAATTATGTCCACAAACAGCAGATTATAGTCGGAACTCTGATGTGTCTCTATAACAATGTATTTTATTTTATTTTATTATTACGATACATAACTCACTCATATAACCACGTCCGTTAAAAAACAATAACGTACCTATAACGTTTAAGTATACGACGAAAGAAAAAACAAAAACGCGTAAAAGCAATTTTGTAACGGAAATAACGTAAAAAGTAATATAATATTAATATACTTGCAGACCACTACAATTTATGTGCCGGTATAAATCGTATACAATGGTAAAACTGTATATATATATATATCTTTTATATTATCAACCGTTATGAATATACTATGAATAAGTAATACGATATAGAAGCGATAATGATTGAGAAAAAAATTGATTAAAGCACAGAATACGTTTTTTTTTAAGTAGGTTGAAATATGTTAACTAAAAAAAAAAATAAAAATATCAAATGTCCAGAGGGTTGGGGAAATACATTTGTAGCGATCGAAAGCTTGAAAAAATTACCAACATGTCTAATATGTTTTAAAAGTTTCCCGTTCAGGTTAAAATAATTATTGTTGACACTCCGTCTAGTAAACCTTAAGACTGTTACAGTGTTACTGTGTACCTACCTATAATTTAGTATTATTCAGTAGGTAGCATATTTTCTTTAAAGTAAATTAATTTAACAATTTATCATTCAAATTAAGATCACCGAAATGACCTGCCGCGGAGAACATATTATTATACTATGACGATGTGCATGCTATCTCCCTGCGGAAGCCTTCAAAACGCATTTGGGAAAATAATTTAATTGTATTAAAAATAATGTTAAAAAAGTCGAAACAAAATCCGTTCGTATAATGTGTATAATCACATACGTCCAAATCAAAGTAACGTTGTAATAATAATTATAATGATAATATCGACGTGTGTACAATATAATATAAGGAGGAAGCGTTTCGTTTGCGTACGTGGAACTTCACGCCGCCCCTCTCCCACGCAAGTCTGTGGTTTTTGTGATAACCATTAGACATACACATATATTATATATATATATATAAAACACGTAATACTATGTATATAATATTATACTCACGAGCGAGCGGCGTCGATGTCGTCGTCGTCGTCGTCGTCGGGAAACGTTCGGCTCGCTTGCTGGTCGGACGTGCGCTGTACGCGGACGGCGACTACAAACAGCTGCTGCTCGGCCCGCTGGAGTGCCCGCGCCACCGCCGCCTCCACCGCCACCACCGCCGCCCGGCCGACCGACGACACCGGGCGGCGCGGCGCCGGATTCTCAATCGACTGTCGCCTAAAACGTAAAAAATACGAGCGCCGTTGTACCTACCGACCGGCGACGCGACTCGTTATAATGTTTAATTTATTTTATAATAATATTATTATACGTTACCTATTGTTATTATTAATATGTTTTCCATCATCGTGGTTTTCGATCTGTCGGCCTCCACGATGCCTTCGCCCCGGCCTGACGATGCTTCACGTAGCGGCCGCACGACGTTTTACCCGCTCAGTCAGGGTCGGATTACAGGCACCATTATTATAGGCACCAGGCACCTGTAGTGGCGTATATTCAGGACTTTGTCGCAAAAAGAACGGACATAAAACAATAATGCGTTAAAACCAAAGAATATAATATATGAAAACGTGTACAAATTACACGAATAAAAAAATTTGAATTTTAGTTCATATTTTAGTTTTATATACTTATAAGTTATAACCTATATTTTTGATATATATTCAATACATTAGAGACCTCCTGTTTTTCTTTGCAAGTTCATCAAAAATACTCCAATAGTTTTTATTTTCTGTGAATGGACAGCAATGGACAGTCAATTCAATATTTTTAAATTGTCTTGATTAATTAGTTAGAATTACCAAAATTTGAAAAAAAAATACAAATAGTTATAGAATATTTAAAATAATAATATTATCTGAATAAAAAAATGATATTAAGATAAAAAATATGTATTTCTCTTTCCTTCTCTTTTGTTGGGTTTAGAGTTATGTGAGCATGTGCTTCACCCGATGAGCCACCACAAAGCTGGGGCATATAAAGTAAAGCAACCCAAAGTACTCAAATTCATATGAGCATCGAACAGTCTAATCCGGTTCTGGGTGATGCAGGTTATGAACTTGCAAATAATATTATAATATTATATAATATATAAGTAATGCGTGTATAAAAAATCATAAAAAATGGTTCCTAAACTACGGTGATAGATGGGTTCTCGTACAGTATAGTATGTATATAACTGACAATTACATGACGAGGAAGTTAATAAACAAACCCACAATTTGAAAATGAGAGTAAACTGTTTGAAACCCAAATTATTTCTGGTTATCGAAATCATACAGACCAGGTACATATTTTATACTGTGGTTTTGGGATACATTGAATATCTCCGTACAATAAACTATTCATAAAAACCGGTTTTGATTAATATTTTGAATGCTGGTCTTCTGAGAATATCTTTTATGGTTGAAAAAAACGAACACACTTTCTTCAACATTTTGTAGATAGTATAATTAAATTGAAACGTACGTGTACAATATTTAATTTTTTGTATTTCTGTATAGTGTATTATATAATAATAAAGGTATTGCTGCCGAGAGAAACTTATTTTAATTTCGAACGAATCAGTAATATAAATTCCATAATACTTATGAAGGTATATTGGCCCAGTAATGACGTACGTGAATCTTTTATCATTATATCCGGATAGAATAATTAATAGTTTAAAACAGTCTTACTTTATTATAAATGTAGGTATATAGTCATATGGATAATTTTAAGTTAACCAGTAAAAACACAATTCACGTGACATCATTCATATATTATGTTTTAAATACAATTTTGACCGTTTTGAACCACGGTTCGGTATATTTGGTGATACGGAGATGTCCCGAATGCGTCCCGTTTTTTAATTTTTTTATCTTTTTCATAGCCCTAGTGCGTTCACAGTCTTATCGAAAAATTAAATTGAAGTTATCAATCCACAGTACCAGTTTAAGATAAACTAATCGGCTAAAATATTTTAAGATAGGTACCTACAGGTCTGACTATCGACTATGATAGCTGGAATGTAAAAATAAATACTATAAAAATTAGTACACTCACCTAAACTTTTAAAAAATGGGTGTAAGCCATTATAATAAAATAAATAATAATAATCAAATTTGTTTATAGTGTAAGGCAGATTACCTCCTTTTGGTGCACCCTGGTTAACTTAAAAGTTTAAATGAACTGTCACGCGCACTGAGGCTATGTCAAAAATATGACTTTTTTTCTTGGGACGAACTTGGGCGTACCTTTCTCTTGACTCACTCGGGAGTCGGGACATTATAAAATGGTCATTTCGGGACGCATTCGGGAAACTATCTCGTTGTTACTACTGAGATGTTCGTAGGGAGTTGTGGTTCGACAAATTTGAATTATATTTTCCACGTACAATATCATTCGTCAACAACAAAATAGTTTGCGGTCTATAAATTAAAGCATCTTAGAAAAAGTATAAAACCATTTGAATTTCTTATATTATATAGCTTCTGCTTCGTATACATAATCATTATTTATTTTTGCTGAGCGTAATATTATAAAATTGCGGCGATGACGGAGCCGGAGGTAAGTACTTGAGTGTTTTACAGCAACAGTATAGTGTTATAATAATGTATGTAATACTGCGTTTTATTTCTATAGAGTAACGTTAATATGTGTACCAAAATGACAAAATATGTAAACAATTTTTAAGTTATCATAATATACTCAAACTCGAATGTGTAGGATTAAATTATCGATAAGACAAATTCATAAGTACATTATATCAATAATTACCACACTATGTAGGTCAGGGAATATTTATATGTAGCAAATAGAAAATAATATTGTTCATAAAAGTGGAACAATAATTATTACCACACATCCGCAAAACATTACATATAATATTATATTATAATATACAATGTATAAGAAATATATTGTAAATATATCATAAATAATAAATTACACGGATTACTGCAGATGATAATAAATCTCTAGTACAATTAAAATAGTCTAAACAAAATATATATACCTATATATAAACTTAATTAATTTAGTATGATATTAATAATAATACCGAAACTGTACAACGATAAGTGTTGTTGATCGGTTCTAATAATAATATTAAATAGGTATATTGTAAGTCTATAATATATGACTATTCCGCGGCTATACGCGTTGTGTAATTTCGTGTCTATAAGTTACAGTTATTACGGCTTTTGCGACAATAAACGACACATACATGTGTGAAGCGTACACAAACAATATTGTGAGATTACAAGTCTACAACCTATATATGATAATATCGATCGAGTGTATCGGGATTCAGGTCGAAGGCGCAGTTCGTATATGTAGTGATACAATCGATACAATAGTCTATACTATAATATTATCATAGTAGTTTTTAAGTCTAGGAAGGTATACTTGATAATAATATTATAAGACAATAATAATAGTGTGTACAAATTGTTGCACGTATACGACTCGCAGCCATCCCGATATATCCGCGAAGATTTTGACGGCTCAGTCAATCAACAGATCCGCGATCTCCACCGTCGACAGAATTCTGTTGCCGTACCGGAGCAACATCTGTCGGACCACGTCCTCGGCGACCGGCGTCACCAGGTCGAGGACCAGGCGCTTGTTCGTGTTGAAAAACTGCGACGTCGTTTGGGCTGAAAAACGATCGTATTTGTTAAATCGTCTATGATATTAATATTAAGCGATGGTTTTTGACACATCGGTGCAGTATACAGAGTGCTCATAGCACCAGTGGAGCAATCAGCATTTTTTCAAGGAGGGGGGGGGTAGTCCATACTTGTTCAAGCATAGAGAATTCGACTAAAGAAAAAACTGGTAATAATACTATCCAAGGGGGGTCCGGACCCGGGGATCCACTCTGGTTGAGCCACTGCAACGCTCCCGCGGATATAGACTTTAAAACCAATACATAAAAGTAAACCCTATATTTATATTTTGAATACACTCAATGGCGATTAAATGGAATTTCAACTCTCAGAAAATGAACAGACTAGTTTTTTTTTTAAATTTAAGTTAACCTCAAAATGACAAAAGATATATTTCCAAAATTATATGTCAAAAATATGAATAAAAAGTTATCGACGAAGAGTACACACTTGATGGACACATCGATGATTCATTATTTGTTAAAATTAAATATTAAGTGCACTAGTGTGGCAGTACGCCAGATTGTAATATGTATAGGTACGTTATACGAGGTATATAGGTACCTAGAGTAGAGGTATATAATATATACATATATTATATTATTATTACGGTATAGTGTCGTGGCTACTATCCTAGAAAATACACATTTAGATACGATTCAAGTAAAATGTTTATTTATCATATAGTATACTGTTATTTTATCAACATATACCACACTAATCACTTTATAAAATATCAGTTAACACAAACTTGTGTACTTATATGCAATAACTACATAAAGGAAATATTGTTTTACATTTGCAATTTTAAGCTATAAAAATTGAATAGGTACTTTATACATTTTTAACTAAAAAATACTTAACGAATTTTCGATATTTTAATGCATACATTTAAACTTCAAATGACTAAAAAACAACCATGTAAATATATTTTTTAGATTTCTTGGTTACAATATTAACTACTTTCGAGAAACCTTGTTTTACATTTTCAATCTTTGAATTTAGAAATTCAAAAAGAGTCAAATTACATTGAAAATTGTATATAGTGTATCGTGTATACAATGCTAATATAAACATTCGCTGAAAATGTCATGAATCTACGATTATTATGTTTTGTATTACACCAAAAAACAAAATCGATTTTATTAAAAATTAGCTTTTTGAAAAAAATTGTCTTAATTTTTTTTTGTTTTTCCCGACGCGTTAGAAATTTATTGGGACATTTTACTTTTGACCCAGAAAAGATGACGAAAATTGAAGCACTTTTACTGCCCCAGAGCGTGATGACAAAAAAAAACACACACACATGATAATGTAAATCGATACATGCTTCGCTCCGCTCAGAATATAAAATTCGGCCTATGTAAATATTTTATCCACTTTATCCTTAATATATTATATATTCTGTATTCCATATTTTTACAATATAGACTTTGGCATTTGGTCATAAATAAAACCCCATTTTCTATATGTAAGTAAACAAATACATTTTTACGACAGCTCTGTTAGTAACGTATCAATATTATTACTATTCCTCTGAAATCACTAATAATTCGTTTAAAATAATTTAGTCCGTAAAAACTTTAATATCATAATAATATAATACTATGCACATTACATATTTTTATCTAATGTATACGCGTATATGTATATTTAACCGGAGTGCGCACGCAAACGAACCATTAACCGTTTAAATATTATTTTATTGACTAGACGTACACAATAAATTATCTAAAAGTAAAGTAAATACATTATACGCGCTTACATATATTATATTATCATATTATGCACTACTGCGATTATTGTCGTAGTCTATATAGGTATACGCGATAAGATGCAGTACTGCACGATGAGGGGCATCGACCGTCAATCGGTAGACAACAACACGTACTTAGTATAATTATTTTATATTATATTGCGTACATCGTGCGAGACTGCATATTATATCGATTTGGTATCAGAACTTGTGAATGATTATTATGACGTAAAAGAGCGTCCTTACCTAATGCTCGGTTTTGCGATTTGATGATGTGCACTTCCACGTCGCCGAGGTTCAAATTGATTTTGATATCGTTCAACTTCAGTTTTCTATTTTTCACTTCGGTGTTGGCGTGAAATCGAACGACGCTGTGACCTGAAAATGTAGAATAAGTACATCATAATCGGTGATTTAATATGTTGCGAATACACTAAACATTTTTTGATACATAATAAATATATTTAAACATTTCCTAGTTTATTACAAGTGGGTTCGTACGGATATCATACATAGTTCAGTGTCGATTTTAGATTCTATAAGTAGTTATATTGGCCACTGCGGTTCGCTAAAATGTACATAGGTACGCCTATAGAAACGCAGCACATGCAGAAATCATCAAAGATTTAAAATGCAAATGTTTTGTGTAAATGTTTTTAATGTATACATTATAATTATGTAATTTAAGTAAACACTTTAAAATGTAATCATACACTTTTTTAACCCAAAATATAGTTTAAAATATAAGTATAAAATGTTACGTCCATTGGCCTTAGATACCGCGGACAGTGTTTGAATAATACAAAATAAATAATAATACTCACTGATTTTTCCGTCACACAATCCATTTCCGAAGACGGGCAAACGAATAACTTTTAACGTGACATTCAAATTGAAGTCCGTGACAAACGTGATGAGGGGAATCGATACAACCATGTCCCATGTATTTTCTCTTAAATTGACTCTGTGGTATACGAAAACAACAAAAATGGATTAAAATTTCGTATTGTAAATTAAACAGGGATGAACGATACCAACATTTTTGATATTGATACTATAAACAGGTGGTATTTGATGCATTAAAACAAATTTCATAATAACGCCTCCATTAGAAGTAGGTACTAATAATTTCTGTTAATGTATCGTATGGAAATACACGATAAAAGTTATACCTACAATATATTATATTATAATTTTATGTATAATAATATATAAGTAATAATGTTGAGAAAATGGACACGCAGTTATGAAATTATCATAAAAACATCGAAATCGAGATATTATGGTTTTATAACGATGGAATATTATCGAGGAATCAAATATAGCGCACATATCTCTAGTTAATATGTACTATGTACATATATCGTGTTGTTCACAGTTCTGCACACCCCGTATAAGTATATATATATTTATACGAACTTTAACGATTTGAAGGTAATCGAACTGGCGCCTTTAGCCGTCAAGTTGGATAGCTCTCCAGTCACCTGGACGTCTTGCAAGTTTTTGTTCACCGTAACCCTGGGGACGTGTACGGGGTCCAACGGCGGTAGATTCAGTTCCGGGTTACCTGCAAAATAAACGAATGTCAGAGCTTAAAGTTCAACTAAAATATATTATATGGACGAAGTGGTAACTCAAGTTATAAGAGTTTAACCAGACTGGAACGGGGATTCCAATTTATTGTTACAGTATATATAGTTGTTACTGCGCAACGTTAATTACACTACATCGAGGGTTGTTAGAAACTTGGAAAAAACTTAAACGGTTGTACTTGTATAATAACTACGTATTTTTTCAACACTTACCTTGCATGAGCTGAGGTTTAATCTGTCTGAGCATGTTCAACAAACATTCGTCCAATTTCGGATCACTTCTCTTGCACGCCGACAGTCCATCTGAAATCGTGAAATCGTACACAATATTATACGTAAGCGTAATCTGTACACTGAATGTTCGTGTTGGGTTGGGTCAAATTTTAGTTTAACCAACGATATATTTTTTTTTCGCGATCGAAAACACTTACCGGTGAAAGGTTTTCCCGAAGTGGTGTCCAAAACCAAACAGTAAAGCGAGAATGTAATTAAAAATTTTGTGGAAAACATTTTTCGCGTTTTCTGGCACAGCAGTTTTACGGTGATGGATTGACGGTGATTCGTTGGTGACGATTGCTGTAAAAATGGCGTGCTCCGATGCAATACGCGACTCTTTAAATAAATGTACGAAAACGTATATTATATCGAGCGGTTTTTAATACAATTATAATTGAGGTTTGCGAATATCGGGCTGATGGGACAACATATTTTCATGTTTCCTAACTACGGTCTTCCGCGTAATGTTCTCGACCGTTCAGATTTCTCTATAGAGGTACACAAAATAAAATGGTATATCATTTAAAAACACTTAAATTGCTGTTCAAAACGTTTTTACGGTAATCCGTAAATATAATAATATATATATATTATTAAACCGAAACCTTTTATCCTTGTGATTTTGTCACGGCGGACGACAACGTATAATATTATATATATATATATGATACCTAATTATGTGTATTTGTAATATTATATTCTTCCATTGTTTACAATGTAGTCTATATGAAGCGAAAACTTATACAAGTCTACAATATAGTTATTCCGCCGTATTAATTTGCATTTCAGATAAGTAACTATTTAAAATCATAAGCAACAATTTTCCATCGGAAATATGACGCAGGTACCTATATACATTTTTAGTAGCTCTCACACTCTCGCCGACAATATTCGGAACACGTTCACGTAGATCGGCCATAAAACTATATAGGTACTAATACTATAGGCACGGTCAGGGCTTTTATATGGAGCAGTTCTAGAGAAGGCATATTTTATTCTCATGAAATTAAATAGAATACAAAATACCAAGATTTTGTAAAGCATCTCCGCACTTAAAAAAAAATTATTTTTACACAAAGTTAAATACAAACATTTTGAGCAAAATGTATGTGAAAGTCATCATTGAATTTTGGTTTCAATGATAATTTATACGGCTATACACTTGGTCCGCTCCTTAGCCGAGATGTTGCTATTTTATAAACTTTAAAGGAAAAATACATGGATGTTTATGTACAGTTTATGTCCAAAATAATTAAGAAAATAGTAAGCCTGGGGATGAACGATATAGATGAATTTCCGGTTTTCCGCCCTAGATCCGGTCCTGACAGTATCACCTTCAATAGATATGGTTCATCATAAAAACTATATAGGACGACTATACTATTTTCTAATTACAGAATGTAACAAAATAGACGAAAAATGTTATTCTTCGTTTTGATATTTAATTTCGTCCAAATTTGACCGTCCGTAGATAAATCTATTTTTAAAAAAATGTGCTATTTATCGCTTATGCAAAAAAAAATCGTGTTATGTATCTTTAATATTTGGAACTTGAACTACTATTATAATGTTATATATTATATTGGAAGCTTTGTATAACATTTTAAAGCTTTTTCACCTAGAGAAAATTGTTATCGATAATAAAGGAAAAAAACTAAAAAAAAAATTGAAAATTGAAAATGTCTTTAAATAGCTCAAAAAGAGTCAAAATATTTTGAAAATGTATTTTTGTATAAAAAATTAAAAAATAAACATGTGGTAAGATTTGTAAGTATCTGCTTGAGTTACGCCAAAAACAAAATCAATTTTGTCAAAAACAAGTTTTGTGTAAAAAATGTTACTTATTTTTTTTCCTTATGCTTTTGAATATTACTGAGAATTTTTAACTTTGATCCCTTAAAGTATAAACAAGATTCACTTTTCTACCGGAAAATTTGCTGAAGTAGAAAATTGAAGCATTAATATACTATTCCAAAAGGTGATGATACTATGATAGATACACAGAAAAAAAAATCCGCTCAGAAACTAAAACACATGTTATTGTAAAATCAACACATCATCGCTTCTTTCAGAATCTAAAAATGGCACATTTCATGTAATAACGAATACCTATCTAAGTATTTTTTTCTGGATAATCAATAATCATGTATTAATTTTTAAATCAAAAAGATTTCTTATTAATTTCTTATTTAGAAAGTATTTCATAGGTTCATTATCGTAATGAATAATATTTATATTTACAATGAATCAATAGTTTAAAATTTCAATAATGGTATTTATAATATTTTGTTCAAAATATAAACTATGTATAAATTGTATACATAGGCCTACACACTAGTACACTACCTATACCGTATATAGTATAGTGCCTAAAGTCCTAAATACCTATATATTAAAATGAAGCAAAATAAATGGATTTTCTTCTTGATATTCGATATCTCACACGCAACTATGCTCGTTATTATATATTATTTAATAGTTATGTATAGTGTACACCTGCATCAGACTTTTGACATGCGAATAGAATATTTTTACCCCGTTGCTTATAACAATATATTGTGAATACTAAGTTTCAAAATAATTCGATAACGACGTAATAAATAATATAATACATATTATTGTATCGTACTGAATCTGCTGCTCTGTCCATGACTTTTGTATGAAGGAATAAAATTCCTTATACAGACAGTCGTAAACTTATAAATTATATTATTTTCTAATACCAATTTTTATACCATCAAGCCGCGGAATAGCATGCCCGAAAACTCGTATTTTATGACTTGACGTGTCCCATAAAATCGTATTTTCCAAAACGTACCTTCTACACTCATCGATATATAATAGTCCATCGAGCGACATTATGCGTCTATAATACGAGTCTCCGACTCGCCATATATCTCTTGTAAACGATTTCGTACAAGTAATATGTATTTTATTATCACCGACGAAATGTTTTTATTCCTCGACACTTTTGATATAAAACGTACGCACACACACGCACTCGGCTCACCCGCGTATATAATATATTACTTTTATCATAAAAACAGTTTTATACATTTCGTCCGTTTCGCCATTTCCGAGTGAGATGTCTTCCTCCGCGCGCATTTATTTTTTCGTCTCCTTCCGAGTATTCAGTACTGTATATATAAGTACAACGCGGAGAACGTATGCGGGGAGACTGTGTCTCGTATAATATACAAAAGTATAATACATTTTATTATTTCACCACGTCAAGTCGCGTTATGTGTTAATGTAATAATATTTGACATTATATTGTATTATAGTCATGGCGGACCGGCCGAGGATTTTCCGATTGGAACGTCGATCGTAAAGCGTTATTATAATTTATAGTATATGCACGCGATATCCTACTAACGGCGAGCGTACAATATAAGATATATTATAAACCATAAACACCGCGGTGGCCATGGCCGTCGCCCTGTTCGTTAAACATATTACATATTATATTTATGCGCGAGAGCGAACCGAAACTCGCGGACCGGAGAGGATTATCCCCGCAAAGTCGATTAAATATAGACGTCCGTCCGAAACGCGAATAATGATTCCGTCGAGGATCGTAAAATATACCACCATGTATTTTATAATATAATATGTATATATATAATAGATACTGTACAACAACAACAGTCGTGTTTATATATATATACACATACATAAATAGTTATACGTATAATATATATTAATATATATTATAATTAAATGGATGTTGCGTTCATGGCGCGGTGTACGGACACGACGTACATAAAAATCTCATCGACAAGAGGCTCGATTCGGGGATGGGGTGGCGCGTTGAATGTTGGCCCTCCCCCGAAAGCGCAAGCCTCGGAAACCGCTGATGGTCATACGCGAAAGTCCGCGAGAGTGATCGGCCTAAAAATTATATAACTAATATAGGGTTGCCATACGTCCCGGTTTGGCCGGGACAGTACCGGTTTTGAGTATGGCGTCCCAGTGTCCCGATAATGTGTTTCGGGACAGCACAATGTCCCGGAATGAGAGAAATAACACTAATGTATGTCTTTTATTAGACATTTGATGGAAAAACTATAATATAGCCATGGTAAAAATAACAAAATATTGAATAATTGATTGAATATAATTATTAAATACAAAATTTAAAAAATCTATTTTTAAATTATTTTCCCGACGATTTTTGTCTAATACGTTCTTCGTATTTCCGTTGTAATACGATTTGCATTGATGAAAACAATTTTTTTGATCAATTTAAAATGTTCGACAAATATTTCAAAGAACAAAGTGAAGCATGGCACAACACATCACTCGAAGAACGTTGGTTATCAGCATTTAAACATTTTAAAGAACTTAATATAACAATATTGATTGTCTATTTATAGTTGTTGAATTTTCTTTCTCATTACCTGGTTAAAATGCAACAGTAGAACGTGTGTTTTTATTAATGAATAGCATATGGACAAAATCACGAAATAAATTAGATATAAGAACAGTTGAGGCTTCGTTAATAATAAAAACAAGTTTCGATAACATGACTTGTTGTCAATTTTATGAGTCAATTCTTGCCAACAAAACATTGCTTCAAAAAGTACATAGTTCAGCCAAGTATCAAACAACTCAGATTTTTTTTGCCGACGGAGAACACGTCGGACGCGGATTAAAAATGTTGTATATTTTATTATGTATTCTTTAATTTAAAAATATCAAATAATTTATAATAAAAATTAAACTTCAAATATTATTATGAACGAGTATATAATGTGTGTTACAAATTATATTTGTGTCATCAAAAATCAATAAAAAAAATGAAAAAAAGTTTGTCCCGGTTTTTGTCAAATAAAATATGGTAACCCTAAACTAATATTCCTTTAGGTACAACTATAACTACCGCAGTTTGCCGCGTTTACGTATGACGAACGGTTTACGGGACATTCATTGTTATGAGCTAATTGTCATAATTAAAAATAATAAACCTACCTATTGAAAAGCTTGAGTCCATCACAAGTCACAACACCCGTTTTAGCTATTATATAATATTATTATACCTATTAAGGGTCCAATCGCGAATTAAAAATGGTTAGTGTGAATTCTATGTACCTTAACAAACGCGTAAATGGCTATTGGCTGATTCACATCACCATAATAATATAAGTGAAATTTTTAGTTTTTACTTTGAAATTATATCGACTGTCCCATTGCTACTCCCTCCACACATGCCAATTGTTTACGCGTATTATTTTAATTTTACAATGCGTTTAGTTTGAAATGTTTGAATACATTTTATGATTAATATACAACACGTATGTCGTATAGGTATTGTTAATTGCTCAATTGTGTGTAATGAAATTGTCTGAAAAGTAAAATGTGATCAAATAATTGTTGGCCAAATACAATTTGCGTGTCAGATGACATCGTATCATCTTCATGTTTTGTGAAAATCTATATTATTTTAAAAAAAAAAAAACAATTCCAATAGACACATAATATGTTGCGCAACCGTTCTAAAAATCAACGGTTCAATCCGAACCGGATACAATACACTGCTGTATAATATGTGTGTGTGTTCTATATTTCATTATCTTCAGCAATTAGTCGAACTCGCGTGGTTATGTTTACCGTCGGGTTGACGACAAAATATATTTGACGCTAGCAAACACAGACGCGGTTGCTTATATCGGTCTATCTGGAATTTCCAGAAATCCAAGGCAGATAAGCACTTGGCGTGCAGCCAGCTATATAAGGCTTAACCCGACTCTCAATCCATACATTCGGTCCGATTGTGCTCGTCGTGTGCACATATACGGAGTATTTTCAGTTTTTGATTTCTTTCTTATACGCTTGCGGTTTACTCTATAAAATTAACATAATATTTTACCGTGACGGCATTTAAAAATGTTTAAAATGTTCGCAACCGTGTCGTGTTTAACGGCTCTGGCATTGGCCGTCGTCGGGCAGACGGCGGATAACGACGACGAGCGTCAAGGCAGAGGTGCGTGTGATGGTGGTGTATGAACAACACCTATAATAATATAATATAATATTATTATGCTGACAATATTATGTTTTTACGTATCGTAATAAACGAATATTAAAACGTATATTGTGTTCGGATGATTTATTTATATTTTTCGTCTTCGTCTCCGATCTAAAAAAACCGTCCCGATCGATGTTGTTTCAGGGTGGAATATACTGGAAGGAGCCAAACGTTCGTGCGTCGGCATAAACGGCCGACCGGGGGTTTGTATGGGCCAAAGCGAGTGTACGGAAGCTAACGGAAAGTCAGTGGGCAGGTGTTTCCCGTTCGATTCTTGCTGTTCAGGTAACTGTGATGTATAATAGTAACATTGGATATATATTTAAGTTAAATTAGATATTTGTCAATATTTTATAATAATGTATTATGAACATATATAGGTATTGTTGATATTTTTGATATATTGTCAATTCATATTTATTTATGCTAGATGTGACGTTCGTCCGGCTTTCCGGCTGTGTTATTTGTACGAGTTATGTCGTAATTAATTTTTAAATTATCCTAAACATTTTTTTTATTTCTAAACCAAAGATCTAAGAATAGAACGATATACGTAATATATCATTAAATATATATGAGCTTAGTTATTACAGTGAGCTCAGCATTTAACCATTTTATTTTAGTGTTGACTTTAAAATACAAAATAAATACGGTAAAAAAATTGGAATCGTTTGTATGCCAGTTTTACAATAAAAAAAGTCACCCCGATCAAATATTAAGCAGGATATTATTGTTTATACTTTTAGTCTGAACCGTACAAACTTTTCATTATTTGAGAACAGGCGAAAACAATGTCAATTGTCTCGTTGTAAACTTTTGACAAAGTTGTAAATATATAGCACTTCATTCCTATATTATATAAGCACTATAAATTGGTCCAATATAAAGTAGGAACCAACAATGAAAATAACAATTATGAATTTGAAACTTACACTAACACTGGCGTTTCATTACAGTAACAATTCAATACAACTGTTCTAAATAATGAAAAACAGTATATATCTAATACCTATTTAGGTAATGACTAATGACTAATGAGTTTTGAAAAACTAAACATCTCGTAGGTATACTTAATAAAATAATTCATAGTTAGTTACACTAAAATAATTATTATCATAATAATGTATCATATAAATATAATACAAATATACTGTACTTTAAAATATTGAACTTTTTGTACATTAAACTTGGCTAAATTTATATAAAAGTATTTAATCGTAGGTACTCGTATATTGTTTTGTGTATTTAAAATTGTTCAATATTATAATTATTTATTTATATACAGTATTTACTACAGACTACCTAACAAAGTTTATTTTCGATGACTTATCGAACACGAGATATTTTATTTATTTTAAAGTTACTCCTAATTCGTGTGGTGGATTTTCGGGTTCAAGCACGGCTTATTTCCAAAACCCAGAGAAATTTCAAGATGTATGCTCATACAAGATCAACGTTAGACGAAACGTTTGCCAGATAAGGTACGGTGCAACAACGCTATAATCATAATTTATACCCACGTTGGCGTTTTTCGGAGACGCTTATTGATACTTATATATTATTATACAAACCGATTTTTAGAATCGATTTCGAGAGGTTTTCACTCGGCCAACCGACCAAACTGACGTCGGAATCAGCGTACACGTGTCAACGTGACGAGTTTACATTACTTACGAACGGCAATACCAAGATTAACGTTCCAATTTTATGCGGTGATAATACCGGTCAACACGGTAAAATTATGAAAAAAAATTCGATTTTCCGTTTAAAAGTTTATTTATTATTCATAATATTTTAATTATTTTAATGGTTGCCGAGGTCTTTATCTATACGCATGTATTTTGTATTGCAGTGTACGTGCCGGTGAACCAACAGCAGTCACAATCGGAATCGAGAAGTAACAACAACAACAACAACAACAACAATAAGGAACAGGTGACGTTAAGGTTCCGGTTGACCGCAAGGGACGAAGACAACACTGACCCGGAACCGCTTTGGAAATTGAAGATCACGCAATTGGAATGCCAAACGACGTCGACCAACTGGTGGAAGATTAAAGACATCGCACGCCAAGTCTGGGACTGGGAAGATGAGGAGAGAGACGCCTCGAAATCCAAGTACAGTCTAGGTAAGGAGATACAGAGAAAGCGCCAAACCTCCAGCAGTCCAACTAAATACACTTATACAGAAAACATAATGATATATTATATTAGCCAAAATCATTGTTCACCATGTTGTTCACCAAATGCCAGTTATTGATTATAGTTGTTTACTTTTCTTTAGCGCCAGAAGGTTGTTTGCAATACTTCACTGACAAACAGGGTTCGTTCGAAAGCTTCAACTACAACAGAGGGGCGGGACACTATTTAGGCAATTTAAATTACGCGACGTGCTTCAAAAGGAATCAAGACACATGTGGAATCAAGTAAGTGACAGAACAACACAACACATGTAACGATTTCAACTTTCAAAAGTGTCTTAGCTCTAGTTTTTTTATAATGCGCTCAACCCTAAATAAATCTCTCGCTTTAATACGAATTACGGACTTCTTGGCAGGTCGGGTTTGCAAAAAATAAACGATGGTAAAAACATAATAATTTCGTAAATATTAAGATTCACATTAATATAGTACTTTGGAAAACAAATTATTTATACTATAAAGTGTGATTTATGACACCAAAAATGTGATTTACTAGACGTACCAAATTGATCTATTGTATTTATTATTTTTTTTTATTTGTTATAATTATTTTATATAATTGTTATTGGCATTTTTTTATTATCGGACAAGCCAAGAAGAACTATAAAGTATAAATAAACGTTAGACTTATTACATATATTTAACATTTATTATGTATTTTGAAAATTAATGATTGTAACTATATGCGTATGTGGTATACAATAAAACAATATAATATATACATAAAATATAATGCACATTTTCATAAAACCATAATATTGTCGATGTAAACACACAACCACCAATTGTACCACTAAAATAACAGAAATAATATTTTTTCAAACGATAAACTTGTAATTCTTTAGGTACGAGGCGGTGAAATTCCAATTGGCGTACAACCAGAAGCTGGCCGGTTCCACGGACCGGGACTGTGACACTGCTGCGGCCGGTGACTCCGGACAGTCGACGACGCTTGCACCGGGACAGACCACGCCGTCCGCCGGAACCACTCCACCGACAGCAGGAACAACTCCACCACCCGATGTAACCACACCAACACCCGGTGTAACCACTCCACCACCCAGTGTAACCACACCGCCACCGAACGTCAACGATATAACGTTCAGACGTAGCAAGAAACGGACGTTCGAACGCGGCGTGCACAACGACTACTTGCTCATACCTGACGGCCTTTATTCGGGCTCGCGGTTTGCGTCGAAATATTGTGACGGATCGCTGGAAAACGTCGACGACAGCACAGGTAACCGCGACCGTAACCTTTTTTTTCATTGTTATTTGACGGCATGGACAAAATGACATGATAACTCTCCAGGTTTAGTCAGATGTCAGAAGGGTTAAACCCTTTAAACGACGATTCACTCGTAAAACCCCACCGATATAAGAATAGATGTGCGGACTACCGATGTGACTCAATATTATATTTTCATGTAAATTATTTTAGTTAATATATTTTATTTTTTTTTACACATTTCAGTTAAAACCCGAGGGCCCCTGTACGTGGCCTTTGTCAGCGACGATTCCTCGAATCCCAACGAAGACGTGGAAAAGGGATACAAGATAAATTATTCATTGACAAACACTGGGTGTTAAAAATTATACAATATTATAATTCTATTTATTTTAAACATTAACAAAAGCATTTTATTATGCGATTTTATTTATTATATTATATTTATTATAATATACTTATTTATTTGAAAACGAATTGTGTTATACTTTTAATGGTAAAAATCTTACCACTCCACCATGGTTAACCACCGGGTTAACTGGAATACCACACATAACGATCAACACTATAATATGACATAAGTTGTAAAGTAAAAACTAACTCAATACTAAAAATCGGAATGATTAACAGACAAAAATATACCGATTAGCGATAGCCGAAAAGTGATAGCAAAAATTGTCATGAGGGAACGGGAAAACCGTATTCGTTAATAACTGTCATCACCAATCCAGGAAAATAATTTAAAAATATATTTCAAAAGTCAAGTAATCTACTTGATTATTTGGTCATGTTGCTACAGTAAAGATATGCCAAACAACCAAATATGTTTGCTAAATTTCCATTATCATTGCTCTATCTTCAAATTAATACTGCAATAGGCATTTAGTTAAATTGCTTACATTTTAAAAAGTTAGATCCAGACACTCATTACTTCTTTATTAAAGTGAACATATAAAATAAATTAATCTATATAATATATTATTTTGTTATCTGGCTAGTGGCTAGTGGCTAGTGGCTCTCCTTTTTCTACTCAACAAAAAATAATAAATTAATAACCCACTTGTTAAATTTTTACTTATTGCAGAAACCATTTTTTTTTTCTAATTACAATATTGTATTTTTTACATTGACCTAGATATATTCTTATACATGTTTTATAGAATGATACCAATTTACAAAAAAACTTTTCACATTTCGTACGTAAACAAATCTACTGAAAATTAGACATGAGAATGATAAGATAAAAATCATAAATTTGAAAAGTTGCGTCAAGGCTTTTTAATGTTTATTCGAGGCGCATTTATAAAAAAAATTGAAATCTGATATGCATTCCTCCTATATTAACAGCGACATGTATCAGCTGACTATATGCAATTTAGCAACAAAACAGAAATCATTTTTTTTCTTGTAACCTACATAATATGAAATACGACTCAACGACTATAACACATAAACAGCGATTGTTAAAAATATTTTTTCTATTCCATTAACGTTTGAAAGAACTAAACGGTATTCTATGAAAACTTTTCAGATGTGGTTGTGTCAACTGCTTGTTCAATGTATACTTATAATACCATGTCTAGTCCATAGATGTGTAGATCAGTTTGACTTCGCAGTACGAACAAGTCGTATATTATAATATGAAATTATATAATATAACGATAATTACAGTGGTATTTACTATTTTAAACATTGCGCCATAATTAATTAAATCAATAAAACGAAATACATAAATCATACAACTCATTATTGAAATTGTTATTATCTCCAAAATAAGCGTCATTTGTCATAGCTACATTTTAATTTCAAACGATTGACTTCAATTTTTGGTATTCAATTATAAAAAATAGAAATTAATATGAATTAAAACATTCTGAACGATGTTTAAAGCAATCTAAACCAGCTTATATTATACAGCCATTAGGTCAGGTACCTATTATTATTTGTGCTCAAAATAATTGTGATTCGAGTTATGAAATACTTTTTGATCGAAAACAACCAATTTTTCAAGGATAATGAACAGAACATTACTAATGATATTATGTGAAGATTAAACATAATGATATTTTTATGTAGATAATAATTTTGTAATAAGACTTTAAAAGTATTATATATAAGTTATAGCCTATAGGTAATAAATATCGAGGTTTTGGTAATAAAGTTTTACCTATGAATTGTTATTTCCTATATTTTGTTTATCAAATATTGAAATATTGTTTGATAAAAATAAACAATCAATTTTATTGCCTTAATAGTATAATTTATATTATATATTTAATAACCCTGGTGCGTATTTTAATAATTATTTTACTACACAAAAATAATATATTATACAGCTGTATATACTATATACTTGAATAATGCATACTATCTTTTTATAAGTCGAAAATCACCAAGTAGGTGTAGAAAACTATTCGAACTTCAGTTGACATTTTGAGCTGATATTATGTGGATTTTTTTTTTGATTTCTGTCGACAAAATATCACCTTACGTCTTAGGCTATACTAATATTAATATCACTTAAGGTGATATTTTGTCGACAGAAATATAAAAAAAAAAATGCACATATCAGCTCAAAATATCGACTGAAGTTAATACTAAATATTGTAATTTTGGGCTTGACTTTTTTGACGACCGAAACGTACAGTAAATTGAGATAAAATAAATTTTTTTCTGTACGCGAATAAATATTTGTCCCGAAAATTATTTCATATTTGTTTTGTGGACACATTTTGTATTGCAATATAATGCGTATTATACTCATTTTATATGCAAAACTAAAAATTCTAAATCAAAATTATTGTCTTAGTGTAAATTGTTTACCTACTATACACCTTCTTTTTTTATATTAAATAAACTCAATGCGTACCGATTTTTTTATAATTTATTTTTATTATTCTTTAGACAGTTTAATATGATAAATCGACAGATGCACTCGAAACAAATATCTATAACCCAGATCCGGTCATTGTCACCCTCGTGCGTGGAATTAAAAAACAGCCGTGGAACGCACAACGGTGTTGCATAATAATAGTCGTGCTGTGGAGCGATGGAAGACGCTGCGGAAAACCCCGAGCACAGCCCAGGTAAATGTATAATATATAATAATATGCTGAATATTATTGGTCATTATCGTAATGAGGTATCGTGGAGCGCCCAAATTGATTTCGAGTGTTTCCGTCGTTACTATGTCGACAGATGTTTTTTTTACCGAGAAAGTGTCTGTAACGCGTTATTATAATAATGTACGCAGGTTATATCGTTCTTTGATTGTAAACATTTTATTAAATTATAATAATATTAATAGCAGTAAACAATGGCGTTCTGAATATATTATACTTCTAGCAGTTTAAGCTGTCTCACTTAGATTAGGTTGACCCCATAAATATTATAATATTATCGTATGACGTTTATACATTGATACGTTCAATATAGATGGAAAATGAAAACTGCACATTCAAATAATTAGAAACTACTCGTAGTTATAATTATTTTAATGTTATAAATGTTTTGAACTAGATTTCATTGTTAGCTGCAGTGTCTACCATTTACTAGTATTTAGTAATAAATACACATATTTATGATTCGTATACAACATAACTAATTTGAGTTCAGCAGTTTTGATTTTGTGTTGTTTTCTTTAAGTTGACTGCAAACGGTCGGTTTAAACCAAAATGTACAAATTTCATTCCTCAGCTCCTATATACGTTTGGTTTAAATATTTGAAATGTAAACAGTTTTAAATGTTGATTATTCTTTCTATACGCACACATTTACAAGACCTGCATACACGCACTTAAGAAAATTGTCTATATTGAACTTCTTAAAACTATCCATAACCTATATCTCATAAAGTCATAACTTAATCCGCAGCCAATATTTTACGATTTATAATAAATTAATGGATTTACAATCAACGCGATAAATTAATATCGTGTTTCAGCTCCAGTAGGATGTTTTCAATACCACGTTGAAAAAGAGGGCATAATCGAAAGTCTCAACTTGTTCACAACCGCCAGGGTCATTATACATGGGCGATTTAGACCACGCAATATGTTTTAAGCTGTGCTAATTTTACTCGATATCCTGATGCGTTGATGTCTGACCATTTGGATCACATAGATTTATCTGATTACAGACAGGACGATTCGAACGCACAAGTGAGTGTTTTATAATCGCGTGCCACCATATAAAATATCAACGCGCGTGTTAATTCCCCGCTGGAATATTGGCATATGGCCATCTAAATACACGTGTTGTATTTTGGGAAATAATTGATTTACTCGATTTATGTACTTATTAGTTTATTTAAAGACGCTCGGTGCAGTGTAACTATATTATGCAGCTTTACCGTGATTTAAGTATGTGCTACACAAAGTTACCGAGAGTTTTTTCATTATAGAATAGGTACAAATGACCAATTTAGGAAAGATATTCGAAAAAGCAGTATTTTAAGGATACAGAAAATAGTAGTTTTATGTATTTGTAACCTACCGTAAAGACGTTTAATTTATAATAACGTTATTGTCCACTTTATGTCCAGTAATTTACGTTAGTAAACAATAGTGAATAGCTTATAAGATTTATAACGTTATTTACTGTTAATTAGTGATTTACATTAATTCCAAGAAAAATTAGTTAATGATGATGATAAAATTGTAATTTGAGTCATGAGGTTTAATTTATTATATTATATATACGAGCATCTATTAAATAATAATTTTGTGAACAAAGTTAAAAATTATATTTATTTTAATATGCGTATTGAAAAAGAATGATATCTTATAATATAATAATAAAATTACTATTTATTTTCACATAGCAAAAAACTGTGGCATTTCAATTTGGATAACTTCCCAACTAACCTACAGGTGGTGCATTTATTTTTCTTACACTATTGAAGTACCATATTTGATAGCCTTGTGTGCCAACAAGACTTTTATATAACCTTTATTAACAGTGGCGCCGAGTACGCACTTAAGGTGGTGCATTTGAACCACCTAAAATTGTGGGTGGGTGGGTCTTGGGTGGGTAAGTAAACATATTTACCTAAGATAGTTAATACTATTACTTACAATAGTAAATATAAAGTAGGTACTAGGAGTTAGGACACTAGGTAGTGAACGGTTTTGTGTCGTTCAGTGTTGTGGGTGGGTGGGTGGGTAGGCTTTGGTGAGAATTGAACCACCTATTTTTAGTGAACTCGGCGCCACTGTTTATTAATTATATTACATATACAATTTTTAAAACTGTTTTTCATTTCGGTTCAGCTATTTTGAATTAAATTAGTGATAAAAATTAAAGAAAACAAAATATTATGAGTAGGTACTGAAAATAGTAGGTACTTACACTCGAAAAATAATATGAATAAAAGATAGATTATAGGTACATGATGGGTATTATGAAAATTGAAAGACTATAACACAAATATTGTACATACAACTATACAAGTTACAATTTACAAAATTTACTGGTACACATGTTAATCAACTAAATATAGGTAAATTTTACAGACCATCACAGATGATACTAGGTATATTATGTAATGCCTTAAAATTTAACTTTTTAAGATAACTACAAACAACGTTTTCCATTCTGTGTAGAAATTAACAATAATTAAACACAAACAATTATAAATTATAATAATGGCTGTTTTACTTTTAGTAATTATTGATATTTACTAAAAAAAAATGATTTACATCTACATAGCTTCTGTTACCGTAACATGATTTATATTATGTACTACAATTTACAGTTCTCGATTTCGATAGCTACATGTTTGTTTTACTTTAGATTGGTGTTAAAAATGTGTTTTAACGACTATATAATTGATCTTTTTCCATTCTTCAAATTACTTTTAATTTTTGTATTGTATGTACTATTCCGATATCCTAATTCAGGGATGGCCAACCCAAATGATCTTGCAGGCCACTTTGTAAATACATTACAATCCTGCGGGCCACATATAGGGTTGCCAAAAAAAAAAAAAAAAAGGTCATCAGCCAAAATATTAATATAATCACATATTTTTACGTTTTATTTATAATAATATACTAATAATTTTTTTTTTGTAAATATTTAATAAATGTCGCGGGCCGCAAAACTTTCCAAGGCGGGCCGCGGGTTGGCCATCCCTGTCCTAATTGATTAGATTAATAAATAGGTATATATATTATGTACTGCAGGCATATGGAGAGCTTTTTATAATATTGTTATAATTTGATATTATACTATAGTTTTCTACAATCTTCATATTGTGTATGATATTGTGCCCACTGATATTGTATATTGTCACCGACGAACACGGTGAACTCAAGAATAACTTGGAAATTGGATTCAACATCAAATATAAATTACTCACGAATCGTTAAACATTACATCAGTAATCACTTATTAATTATTATCTTATTTATTTTTAAACTGAACAATGATTATTAAAAATGTTAATTAGAACGTAAGCAAACTTGTAATAGCATGTAATATGCTGAAACATTTAAATTTTATTAAATAAAAAAAAAAATCGTAATCGATTAAACTATTTAAAATATATTTGATAAACATTTCATATTTTTATTTTATTTTAAGCAACACAATTTATCATGTTATATTTAAATATATATATATATATTATATATATTTATCATATAATATATAACACACATCACGTAATATGGATATACTATTACTGTACTAAATTACAACTGAAGAATGTCAGTATGTAACAAACATATCATTGTAAATGTGTATTATAATTTATAATCGAAGAAAATAATTTATTTTAAACTTTTACCGTTTATCTAATGCCTTATTAATAATGAATGGCTAGACTATAAGAATATACGTGTATAATGATATAATTATGGCAATCGATCCGTTATTTAGACACAACCCGTCCAAAGAAATCGCATTCCGCGTAATATTTGAAGTTCCTTATAAATTAATATGTTAATCTTTTCATAATGCATTAATTACTGAGTATCAAGTAAATAAATAAAATCAAAAACTTACTTGGAACTAGAATATCGTTCACAATGACGCTGTGTTGATCGGTACCCGATCAATAATCGGACATAGTTTCACCGGCGAAAAGAGAAAAATATAATTTTAACGCGGTCATTAGGAGTGATTGCCGTTCGGGAAAATCATTCGCATACTTAAAGTTTCAAACAGCCTTTTTGGAACGTTGAAATCATAACGCAGCATCAACGTGTACCTATGAATAACAACGGCAGGACACCGTTTTTTATTTAATTTAATTTAAACAGTAGTAAATCGTTAAATTGGCTCGAATTAACCGACAATAACGAGGCCGGACGCGAGTAAAATAATATACACAGTGTACAGATTTTAACTTTCATAACTTTTGGAACAATGAACACGATCGTCAAAATAAATTCATATATAATATTTTGAACTAATTTTAAACTGAATTTTAAATTTTCAACTCCGATTTCTTAGTATTCGATCGTTTTGGATATGTGTGTTACAAAATTCGTTTGTACCTATATGCCTATCGCCTATTATATATTATTTTAATATTCATATTATTAAAGTTTCACAAATTTGATTAAACACAATAATATTATTATTACTATTGACAATTTATTTTTCAATCTCTAAACGCCGCATACCGCATTAATGCAGTATTGTTCACATAAAATGATCAAAAATCACAAACACGATCGCGGCGAGGATGGCAGGGGGTCCGTAAGTTGGAAAAGTCAGCCATTAAATTGTTTCCACGTCTCCCTCGGTTTCCTGTCGTGGCCGTGATAATATTGGTCGGCAGAACGTTATTCCGCTACGGCCGAGGCGTGTCGTCGTCACCCTATACCCGTTTTGTCATCGTGTTTGTAGTACGCGGATGTCCGGTGGAAAAAAACACGAAAACCCGGAAAACAGAACACTTCCTACGCGATGCTACATGAGGGACATTTTTTGCACATATATACCTATGTACCGTGCGTTAAATGGCAAGTTGTATTATAAGTATTAGGTATAGTTAATGAAGGTATTATATACATCAAACATGTATACTAAAGGTACCTATACAGATGAACCGTTTCCATTAGCTCACTACCGCTACTTTTTTTTGGTTTTTTCATTAATCAACACACATATTATATTTTAGATTCTGGGGGCATGAAGTGTGCTATATGTGTGTATATTCACTACCAATGACTATACGCGCGTTTCGGCACTCGTCGCTGTAAGCTCCTCAACGCCGTCGATTCGCTCTGAAAATCGAAAATATCTCTCGACCTGTTCAGCATTGATCGGTAGGTACCCTGTTACCCACTTGAGATGGATTTGCATAGCAAGTCGAGGGATTTTTTCGATTTGAGGAGCGTATCGACGAGTGGCCGAAACACGTGCGTAGTCATTGGTAGTGAATAAACTGAAAGGTCCGTGTATAGATAACAGGCAACAGCAGAGGCGTGATTTCAGCATTTTGAGTGTACTTAATGCAAATTAATTTAATTTAAACAGCATTAATAAACTTTAATAACTAAAAATAGTATTAATTTCTTTAATACAATTTAAAATTAAGTTCAAAACAAGTAGGTACCTACACTAAAAATACATAATATGCGAAACGCAAACATTAAAAATGGGGAAAGTATAGGCAACCGCTATCTGTTGTGCAGCGTATGTGTAGAGTGAAACTCGACAATAAGTAAGACTGCACTGTAATGTGTAATATTATATTATGTATAATATGTTAATTTTGTATTCAATCAGGGCCATCACCGCCATCGAATAATCGTAATGAAAGTCGGCACTTTCGACATACGGAATTTTTTAGATAAAATAACCTATTTGTTGTATTTACAAATAAAAATTTAATATCTATTAAAAACATTCCAATTATAAAATAGTTGCGATATCAGTTGGCAAACGGCAAATTGATTATTGATATAAATAAAATATGTACATCTAGAATAGCCACGGCTACAGATACCTACTATAGCCGTGGAATAGCCCATATCTATTTTTAAAACTGTTAGTATAAACTGATAAACATTTTCCCGTATCCCGTACATCCATCCACTACAGTACTACACTACTGTCTAGTGTCTAGGGACGTGATATCGAAAGAAAAGTATCGATACTTTTACTTGGTATCGAATCGAATGAAAATACTCATATGAGTAAAATATCGAAACAAAAGGACCGATATGAGTAAGTATCGAAAAAAAATATCGAATCAAACTAAAATACTGATATACGCAGTGCTCGACTTGGGGGTGGACGCAGGGGGACGGACTGACGGAGTACCCCAACTCATTTTTCAGAAATTTTAGAGTACCCCTACTATTATTTTTAAGGGAAACTCACGGGACTCTACATTATTCTGCATTTTTATCAAAATGAGCGAGATACCAATCATAATAATTGGTCTTATGGATTATTTCATAACCGCAGATCTATAAGTTAGTTAATATTAACTAATTATTACTAAGCTATTCATTTATTTACTTTTATTGTCATTTTGAGTTTTATATTATTTATAACTAAAATATAATATGTACAGTAGTTATTAATTACCTATTATATTATCTAATATGTATTTGGATTTTTTTTTTTAAATTGATTATTTATAATTGATTAAATATTTTTAATATGATTTAAATTGGGGTTATTAGGGGGTGTGGGGGCTAGCCCCCTCGGCTCAGTAGTAGTGTCTACTCTCTACTGCAGTACTGCCAGTACTGCACACCACCAATCATTTCACAATACACGTTCTGTCGTCTGTGTGTGAGTAGGTTTATATTATTATAATTTTCACTTTTAAGGGCAACCCTTAAAGAACGACGAATAAATGTATAACCCACAATAATTATTGTAAAAACATTGTTATTATTTTAAATTTTTATAATATTGTATAGAATATAAAAACTTGGTGCCTGGTGTAATTATTAATTTAATTATTTACTTTTTACCTTTACTAACATTTTAATAAAAATCATATTCCTATAGGTACCTACCTAAACCTAATTGATAAAATATATAATGATAAATAATAATATACATATACCTTAATATATATTGGATTTAATTTTAGACTAACCATGTATAATAATATGTACTTATACAATATTTGATTTACATTAAAAAAATATTTTAAAATTACATTCGTTGTTATTACTCCGGCTTTAAATTTTTTTCGAGTCTACAAAGATATTTGGAGTCAGCAATTTTAGTATGACACCCCTCCCCTTCCGTCAGATTTTTCTTGTGTCGGCTCCGGCCTCTGGATACAGTTGCAGAAGTGATTGTTGATGTTTTAAAGAAATTATGAGTCGGCATAAATTAAATTTCAGTCGTCAAATTCTTGATCTCACCCCCCCCCCCCCCGTCAAAATTGTATAACGCCGGCCCTGTATTCAATAATAACTCATTGCATATTATGAGGAACGATCCTTAGCTTTTAAGCCTATTAGGTACTAATTATATTTTATGATATATTTTTATTGATTAAAAAGTTATTTATTTTCCTTATAACTTATAAGGACAATGATTAGCCAACAAACACAATGAAAGTATTGGTCACCGATATCGATACCGATATCTATCGAGGTGTAATTATACATTTTTATACATTGGTATGTTTAGTAGACTTTTTAAATTGTTTAACTCTAATCAGACTATGAATAGTGAAACAAAATGTTCGAGACTTTGTATAAATACAGAATAATTAAATACCATATACTTATACGTCTTATAGTACATACCTACTTAGGTATGCATTTTTTTACAAACATGGTCAAAATGAAATGTTAACATTATGCATTCCATTTAAATGTGTATGAAATGGATTAAAAATTAGAATTACCAGATACCTAAATAATACAAAAAAAGCTTGTTTCCAAATGTGTGGAATGTTTTTATCCATATTCAATACTGCAGCGCTATCTAGTGTGTTGGCATCGCAAACACTATTTGAAAAAAAAATGATTTCCTTTTTATCAACCAACTTTAATAATTCAACGTCCAGTTACTTACAATTAAAACGAATAATAATATAATAGAATTAATTTAGCTAATAGGTAGGATATTTTAGAACAATATGACGCATTTATAGTAAGATTACATATTTACATCGTACGCAATTCACCCGTCTATAGTTAGAGCTGTTGTTTATTTATCCTTATTATCTAATTAGATTTTTAAAAATAAATGTAAAAATCGTATGTAATTATTGTGAAACAATGTATTTTCTTCGAAAAGATCTGGTGTTATCAACGGTCTAAAGACTAATACAAGTACCTACGATGCAGTAAGTTTTCAAAATATGCGAAAATACCTATATTTGAAGTATACCAATGTATAGTAAGCGTGTGCGGGGCAATGTGTATGCGTATAATATAAAATATTTCATGCCAATAAAATTTTAACAAATATTACAATAATAAAAGTGTCGCAGTCACTATTAAAATGTCTAGTGTATTTGCTAAAAGAAACAACTCACCGGATGAAACTGAAATCCCCGCTGAAGTCGCGGGTGACACGACCATTCGTCGTCGTCGTCCGAGACTTCCACAGCGGACGATAAAAAAATCCTAATCGACGGTTCATTAATAATATTATCGCCTCGACGTTTAACAATATTGTTGTATTATTAATATTATCGTCGTTATTACGCGGAGCTGTGGGCAGTCTCAACTTACTGCGGGCTATACTGCGGCTCGCACCAAAAGAAACCTGTAATATCATCGCACGTCGGGCCAACACTCGCGGTTTTTAATTTTCAAATCCTCGGTCACCACTTGTTTGATTAATACTCAAATAATACTCGTATATAATAAATTATATTATAATATACTCGACGTCGGCACGTCGTCGCGGTCGTCGGCGATGACATCATCCGATCGTCTAAATCACTACAGTACCCCGTGCGAGTTGTCAGAGATGAACATTTCGAGTGCTGAAATGAAAATTTACCTTAGGACTCATAGGGGTGAGTGGGTATAGGGGAGAGGGAGTAAGGAAAAACCTGCCACGATAAAGACGTATTATTTTGGAGATACGCACATAAAATTCGCTAGTAAAAAAAAAATTAAACCCGACTATTTTGGGGTACGCATAACCATATACATGATAATATAATATGATACTCAGTATTATACGTATTATGATGGCACGTCGCGGTCGACGGATTAAAATAATAAAACGGTTGGGTTAAACGTTTTACTATACATTTTATTATTTATTTTAATATGTGTAAAGTATATATAGGTACGCCAACAATCGGTATTCGGTTATAATATTGTATAGGTATTATATTATACGACTCACTCGTTTATTATTTTTAGGTTCGAAGTCGTCACATAATACTGACATACCCAATAGTTGACTATACGCGTTTAACGATGCATACTGAATGGCTAATGCTCATAATATATGATTTTATTTATTACTATCGGGATGAACGTGCCGTGTGAGATTTATATGCACAGTTGGGGATGATCATCTGGCTGAGACGGTTGATTGTCCACTTTGAGAAGTAGTTATCGAACATATCAATAATTAAATGTATTTGTATTTAATATCTATCATAATAAATAAGTCTTGACACTTAAAAACGGGAGGAATGTAAACTAATCGTTGGGTTGTTGTGGAATATGTGCAGTTATTAAATGAGAGCTAATAAAGGAACGAGAAGGAAGAATAATTAGTTATGGGTAGTGACAAATACTAAAGCGGTGGGGTGACGTGTAAATATTTATTTGTGACTGTATTTTAAGTAATAAAAATAACAAATTACGATTTTTTTTTAACACAGTAATGTAAATAATATAGATTATGGAAAAGATTTAAATTTAACACACGAAAAAAAGCAAAAAAACTGCAAAAATCATAGGTCCCACCGAGATTTGAACTCGGATCGCTGGATTCAAAGTCCAGAGTGCTAACCATTACACCATGGGACCGAGATGAGTGAACTTGGGAAATAACGTTATTTAAGTCTACTTTCATAACCTATCATAGTTTAGTATATTATTATATTTGATGATAATATATTGTAATGAATAGTACGATACTATAAATTATTAAAATATATGTATATCTATTAGTGTTGGTCTACCTTATCGATATCTAAAAATAATATTATAAAATATCACGATATCGGAACAATAAAGTTGACGGATTTTATATACACTTTTATTACTTTTAACTACTAGAATATTAGATAATAAATTATGACATATTGCGAATCCAAATTTCGAAACATTGGTGGAAAAACTGCTTTAAGAAGAATATTTGTAAACTAAAGAATACATAATATTTCTATTATTTCCATACCTAATTTTCTACATAATATTTTACATTTATATTTTACATAAGCACTTTTAAGTCAATACATAATAATTGGTAATTAATATACATAAAATATAATATAATTATAAATACATGCAAATCGATATCGATATCAGACAAATAAAAACGATATCGATAATTAAAAATATATCGTTGGTCAAGACTCAAGACTAATATCTATTACCCACCTTTTAAGTTTAACTACAAATATACATTTATACACATAATATTACATTATTACATTATAACGTATAATATGTACACCATCGTACTTGTAGGTACACTCCGACATAATGATTAATGGCACATTTAAAAATTAAATCAGACGACGAAATTTCCTTTAACAATAGCATTGATTTTATAATAAACTCGATGTCAATAGGCCATAGGGATTTGTCTATAGTTCTATACGCAGTCGATTAGACCACCACCGCCGTTATCATTTTGTTGTTATCAAAAAAAAAAATGTTATCATAAATATATTATCAACCATTATAACAATATTATCATAAACCAAATATTATAATTCATAATTTTATGTTAATTACTAATTATAATAATAATTATTGTTAATTATAATATTTTTTTTATGCTTATATAATATTATGTACATTGTACATGCTTTGTATATGCAATGCTAAATCATATATGATATAGGTAGGGTGGCCAGGTATAAAATACTTAAATACAGAATTAATTCTAATTTTAAAAGAATAATATAATACCATTCTTATTATTGAATAAAGAGGCCCTTTTTAGTATTTAAATAATGATATTAATATAGGTAGTAGGTACCTAAACTTATCCACTAGTATATGTATCTTAGTTATGTCAAGTTTATATCAGGGACAGACTTTTAAAATATAATGCAGTTTTGTTATAACAGAAATTACATTATATTAGGAGTATAATTTTTTATACATCATTGTAAAATTTAAATTATTATTTTTTGTTTTTTTTTTAAGTATTTGTAATTTTGTTCTATTTTATGTTATTTATATTCACATTACTTTTAAGTTTTAAGTTGTAACCCATATTATGTGCACTTAACACAAACTGTCACTACAATGTTTTTGTAATTGGAATTTATTTCCGTAAATAAATTATTATTATTATTATGATTAAATGCATTGATTTAATAATCATTGTGTAATCTATGTGCTAAAAAAATAATAATAATAATAAATATATATATTAAAGATTACTTGATATGAATGGGTTAATTCCACTTTATTAATATTTGTACCTATTATATGACTTATTTTAAATTTTATTTTGAATTTCTTTGGTGTAGTTTTTTAAAATATTATTTTTATTAAAATGGAAGACAAGCAATTTTTAAACTGCATTGAACAATTTTTAGATAATTCAAATATAGTGAATAATATTTTTATATAAGGGGAAAAAAATGATTTCAATTTTTTTATTAAACGTTTATTATATTTAATTAGGTTTTGGTTATGTTGTGGCAGAGTCAATAAAATATTCATATTTATTTGTTCATCTGCACAATTATTAGATATACCAAAATCCCATACAAAAAAGAAACTTGGGTGAAATTTATTATAATTATTTTTTTTTATTAAGTACTACTTGACTATCATTTTTACCTAATGACATTTTAAATTTTAACTTAGGCCGGGGCTATACACAGCGTATTCCGCCGCGTTTTCCGCAGCGTTCGAAACGCGGCGGAATACGCCGTGTATAGCCCCGGTCTATATTATTATTAATTCGTAGTTAACATAAAATTATGAAAAATAATATTTGGTTTATGAAAATTGTTATAATGGATGATAATATATTTATAACATTTTTTTTTGATAACAACAAAATGATAACGGCGGTGGTGGTCTAATCGACCGTGTATAGACAGACCCCAACGTACATCGCCACATTATTCTGCATTTTTATCAAAATGAACGAGATCCCAATCATAATTAGTCTTATGGATTATTTCATAGCCGCAGATCTACTGCGATATTAACTAATTATTACTAAGCTATTCATTTATTTACTTTTATTGTCATTTTGAGTTTGATATTATTTATAACTATAATATAATATGTACAGTAGTTATTAATTACCTATTATATTACCTAATATGTATTTGGATTTTTTTTTAATTGATTATTAATAAGATTTAATTTTGGGTTATTAGGGGGTGGGGGGGCATACCACCCACGGCTCAGTAACGTTTAACAAATGATGGGGACGCTCTTTTTTTAACAGTAAACAGAGTCCCCCTAGTTTAATTTTTCCAAGTCGAGCACTGGTATTAGTCATTAGATATACTTACATAGCTTTTAATCTTTATATTGTAGGAATAATACATTGTATTATTAATGTATATTATGTATTATGAATACAATAATAACTGTATGTTTTCATTTTCATATATTCTCGCCTTAATATCGGAATATCGGACTAATTACTTATTATGCAATTTTATTTTGTTCGCTGCAGACGTGTCATGTGTATACAGTATACACATATATCAATATAAATCCACAGTTGCACTTTGAACATAATACATAATTATCTTAACACTTCAAAAGCTTTTCATATTTCATATATTCTATTTATATTATCATATTGTAATAATTAAGAGCCAGAATTATATGCACTAAAAATATACGAAATATGCATGCATTTATGTACTGATTTTTATTCAAATATGCACTTGAAATATGTAAAAATATGTAAACAAAAATGCAATTTAATTAAATTTATTTAGTTTAAAAATGTATATAATTCATTAAATAATTAATATGGAACAAAAAAATGTATCTAATATTTGCCTTGCTGAAATAATTTAACTGAATTTACTATTTTGTATGATGAATTCACTGTATGTTGCATTTTGAATATTCACTCATATAAATAAAAATTCATGAACTAAAATCAATACCTAAAGCAAACTTTATATAATTATAGCGAGTTATAGCGGATATACGTGTAATTGTAAATTGTAATAGTTGTAACATACAGAGTGTAACAGGTCTATTTGACTAATGCAATAACTTTTTTTCTATTCAATATTTTTTAAGTTTTTTTTTTTGTAATGATTTGTAGAGCTCTGCGCTATGATTTGTATATCTTATATTTTATTTTATTTTTTTACAACAAAAATAAATAATTTAAATTTTGTATTTAATATTTTTCTAATAATCCAAGATAGCTATTTCATAAATAAGTATTTAAAAACCATTTTGGCGTTTAAAACTTTTAATTTGGTTAAGTCGTTGATTTTTAAACAATTTTCAAAGTGTGTTAAAATTTAAGATTATTTCTTGCTAATCACTGTTACTGCTGTAAAAGTTATTGCATTAGTCAAATAGACCTGTTACACCCTGTATAACACGATTTTTTTTTCTTTCCACATTCGCGGGATTTACGTAGGACATAGGGTTAAGTATTAGTATTAATAACTAATACTATTTTTTTTCGTAAATATTATGCATTATATTTTTTAAAATATGCTAAAATATGCATAATAATTAAAAATGTTCCAAATATGCAACATTTAATTTTGCATACTAACACATTAGGTTAAGATTCAAATTCGTGTCTTACCTAGTTACCTAGCTACTTTTTAATTTAATAAATAAAAATATGCAAAGGCATACAATTCCGGGCTCTAATAATAATTAATAATATGTACTTCGTGTTAATGTTATTTTTCATCAATAACACTGTAACTGCAGTAGAATTTAATTTATATAAATAAAGAGACTCAAGATGTGGTAACAAATAATACTTTTTATTTGATAAAAAATATAAAAACTGGTGAAAAAAATGAAAAAAATTTATAGGTTCCACCGAGATTTGAACTCGGATCGCTGGATTCAAAGTCCAGAGTGCTAACCATTACACCATGGAACCGCGATGACTGAAGATGAATTATGTTATTATTTGTTTCAATATAAAAAGGTAGATTAAACTAAAAACGTACCTTTGGTAGATGTTAAGTAGAGTAGTAGAGTACCACTGTGTGCAGGTACCTACTTAAAAAAAATACAATTTAGTTAGCATTTTATTTAAAGGTACGTTATTAGTTATTACTACTGCAATAGTAATCGAGACCTGAATAGTGAATACCTATATAGATTATAGGTACTGAGTGAATATACTAACTGTGAACTGGTGTAATGTTATATAATATGAAAATTCATTTTTGTTAATTTTTGCATATTTATAATGTTTTTAGAATATTATTATACGTATACCTATTCCTTATTTGAATAATTTATAGTTTTTTAGAATATCTTAACGTTCTTAACTTGCTTGTGTCTATGTATTTGTGTCTACTTCCGGTGTTGAGTATAGATAACGAAAAAAAAACGTTCTGAACACAGGTTAAATAAAAATAAGAATTTTTGTTTGTAAGACCTATTAAGATAAAAATATAAACGTTTTGATCTATATGTATAAATAGTAATAATATGACAGGTATTTTCTATATTTTTTGTTTAAAATGCATACTTGTAATGTATAGACGGACACTTACATTAAAATAAATAGTACCAATTTAAATGTTCCAACCCGTTAAGTGGTTTTAAAAATAAAAATAATACCTATATCGTGTTACTCGTATGTTAAATGTGTTCCATTTAATTATTTTACATAATTATTATTTATAAATTAACAGTAAATATGTTAATGACAAATATGACAAATGTTTATTTATTATTGATGTTTAAAAAAATTAAATCCCAACAAATTTAAGGTATTATATGTGTTTATATGTTAGATACTATTTTATTTTATTTTTAAATAGCCACTAATTGTTTTTTTTAAAGAGATAAAGATAAAGGAATAACATTATTATAGAATAATAAATTACTACTGAGTGGTAGACAATTATTGGATTTTTTCCTTCAACCTCTACCATTTTGTAGGAGGTATTTGAAAGTCCAAAACTACATTCACATTCAAAATATTTATTTGGTTTTATGTAGCATAATTTAACTTAAATTAATTCAAAATTAAACATAGTAGACTGTATTTAACTGTAATCTGTAGTAGACAGTTGTTGTTGTAATAACTATAATGATATTTAGTCAAACTATTTTACAGGTAGAGAAAACACAAATTTTCTAAATTTGTATAACATTTATTAATGTTGCATTACAGAATTAATTGAAAATGTGTACATCATAATATATCAGTTCATATAGAGGACAAAAATATTTTTTACATAAAACAAACTATATTTAAATCTAGTTTTTATTATATATTATACTTAGACAAAATTTGATTTAATACTCAATATCATAATAAGCATAATATTAAGACTTTATGTCACTGTGACCTATTCATTGTGCAGTTATTTAATATCAATAAAATTTTATAAAATATTAACTAATAAAATAACACTAAGTTAGGTGCTTCCTGGTCGGAATTTATGGGTCAAAAGTCTATAAAGGATCTGAGGTACATTTCCAACAATAGTAATAAGCTGTTGCATTATCTCCATACTCGACTTTATGCTCAGCCGATATACTACATGTACCTTGAACATAACGTTCTCTTTCTTTATACGATACTGGAAATGCACAGTGCTCCATACAAATATAGCTGAATTCGTATTCTCCGTCTGGACATTTTGATGACGCCAATCCCACAATAACTGCCATGACCAATAACAAATACAATTTCATGATTTTGATTGATGTTTTTAGGAATTTGATCAACACTAAGTTTCGAGTGTTAAGTCAACTATCAACTATTTAATATTTAATTAATAATTACGCACGATAATAATTCAAGTTTTGCGACTTATAACAATAAATTAAAAAAAACGCCTAGAAACGACGTGTACGGGAGTGGATGGTACGTGTAGGTTTATTGTAATAGTTAATGTGTACTTTACGCGAGTGGATAATATTACTCCAAACGCCGAAAAGAAACTGAAGTAACGTTAACGCTGTTTACAGTAACAGTATCGGGCAGAATGTTATCCATATAATAATTATTGTACAAAAACAGTAAAGTAATTATTTTACAAAAATATAATTATCATATGCCTAACGGTGCATGTAATTTTAAGTTCAATATTACAACTAATTATAATATAATTATATTATAGTGTGTTATAAAGAGACCATCTTGCCAGTATTATAATACGTTACACAATGAAATTCATTGGGACTGTCAACCATGCTGTGTCGTGAGCAAAACATAAATAGATTAAAAGAAAAATATCAGTAGTAATTATAATTATATAGTTCATAATTTGTTGTGTCGTTGATTCATATACGTAATTAATTATAAATACCACATCATAATCATTGTGATACAAGTATACAACGTATTATTTTATTTGATTATGAATAAACTAATAAAGTAATAAACATTGACATTTACAAGTTTACAACCGAATAGTTTAAATATGAAATGGAAATTTATTTTCTGATCTGTACGTGACTGGAATCCCGATTCCCAATATTCCATTAATATTACGTGTTGTCGGATAGGTTGTCGGACTTATTAATTATTATTCTGCAATATTGTCACTTGTCAGTGACCATAGTGACCGCCGATCGTTAATGTCGCATCATATTGCGAGTCAAACAAAATATTATACCGCGCTGGTGCCGGTGCCATACCGCAATCACGCGTCTGCTATAAATAGCCTATAGGTTGCACAACCATATTATATTCATTATAATCGCCTAAAATTAAACAACTAATTTTATTTGTCCAATAAGCAGTTTGGTTAGTGACTTTATAAGGTCTATATGATGCAATTCTGATGCGCATACGCGACATTGATATTTTCGTCTTAATGGTGGTTATACGTATAGTAATCCTATCTTATCGTCTCATAACGAGTATAAATAGTGCCGTATATAGTGTGAGCGCGTTTTTTCCGTCGTCGTTTTGTTATTATTTTTGAATAAAGATTCTAGGGCCGGGAACACCCGGGCGTTATTTTACAGCGCGACATTTTTACCGCCCGTATAATTTATATATCTATTTAAAATATATTATCCATGAACAAATTTTAATTGTCATGAAATAATTAGAAATTATAATACTATTCCCAGGAGTGCGTTCTAAATAAAAATATATTCTGAGAAAAGCGTTTTCTATAAAAATTAATTTTTTTTAAATCAAAGGTTCTTGAGTTGTTTCCGTGCTTTGTTATAGGTCAAAGTTATAATATGTTACGGTATTTCTTGCACATATTGGTAAGAATTAAGAAATTAAGAACACATTCAACAATTAGTCCATTTAAAATGTGTACGATATTGTAATAATTTAGAGGAAAACGTTTGGAGGTAAAAATTATTGTAATAAAAAGAGGTATAAAAATATATTTGAATGGCATCGCCATATTATGAAGAAAGTCTTTAAGTGTACAAAAATCATAGGTCCCACCGAGATTTGAACTCGGATCGCTGGATTCAAAGTCCAGAGTGCTAACCGTTACACCATGGGACCGCAGTGACTATGAATGGAAAATGTAATTATTTGTTTCAATATAAGAAGGTAAATTAAATTTAAAACGTTGGGATAAAATAGCATTGTATTTAATTACTTACTTACTTAAAAGAAATTAAATCTGGTGAACATGTATTTAACAGTAAGCCAAAACCTATTACGATTCAGTTATACAGAGACCCAATAGTAGGTACTTTACAGTTTACAGTTGCTACCCTTACACGGAGGTACGAAGGTATACCAATGTACCATGTCAAGTATCTATATAGATGGTTCAGGCCGGATTCGCCGACACCCAATTCGCCGACTACTCGTTTCGCCGACGCGGAAACCGGTCTCCGGTAAAAATGTAGAAAGTTCCAATTCGCTGACAAATCGTAGTTTCATAAAAAATAAAAATAATTTTTATGTGGAAATCTAGAATATTACAATCTACAATCAAAATGTTGATAAAACTTTACTATGATATTATTGGCATTTGTAAGTTGACAGTTATCATTGCATCGTCGGTTAGTCATTTAATAATATTAAATTTAAAATGTCGGGGTTTATAATACATTCAGAGCTTGACGGCCAACTTTTTTTCTAAAGTTTTAAATTATAATTGTAGGTTACAAAAAGGTACGATTTGTATTTTGGAATACTTGGATCAAATAATGTTTCATTTTCATTTAGAAAACAGAAGTTGACTTGAACAATGTTCGTGATTTATACAAATAATTTAAGACAAAAAAAAAATTATATAGTATAAGTAGTAAGTATAATTCATCATAATATAGTGTGTCGGAAAATCGGATGTCGGCAAATCGGGTGTCGGCAAAATGGTGTGTCTGCGAATTGATTTGTCGGCCAATCGGTACGTCACGATCTAGATATCATAGTTTAGGGCTTTAAGCTCTACGTTGATCAATCAGTCAGGACACGTTTGATTATATTTTTAAAGATTTTAAATGATTGTCTGTAACAATAACACATTTATTGGTTACATGGTTCTAATCTGTCATTTGTATTAGTAAAATAGATTCTATATTATTAAAATAGTTTTTCTTTTTTACTATGCACTAGTAATTACGTCTTATTTCAAAAGCTGAGAGGCTTCTACACCTAGTATAAGTACTAAGTAGTAGGTATTAGGTAATATTGTTGTACAGTGGACACCACTGCGAAAGGTATAATATATTATGTAAGTATACCTAGTGAATTGTTTGTCTTCATAACGTACTTTAATAATTCTATAATAAAAAGTCTCGATTACATTTATAAATAATTATACCTAATATTAATTACAAAAACAATTATAATACTAGTTAAAATTAAGTAATTACTACACTATTACTTATAGTAACTCTATGTATTGTAATCAATAATGATGATGATAAAAATTATTATTAACTAAAAATATTTTTAAAATATTATGAAATTGTATTTAATTATATAAAAATTGTATAAAATATAGATTATTTATTATTATAGATTATTATTATTTAGTCCTAAAGGTAAAGGTCGTTCATATTATATTACTATCGCGAAAAAGTTCAGCAGAGAACTTACTACGGTTAACCATAATCTATTAAATATGGAAATCTAAATTTAATTATAGCTCTTATTTTATTTCATTGAAATCACAAAACTATGAATAAAGTCATAAAGTATACAAAAATGATAGGTCCCACCGAGATTTGAACTCGGATCGCTGGATTCAAAGTCCAGAGTGCTAACCGTTACACCATGGGACCTCGGTGAATGATTTTAAAACAATGTTATTATTTATTTTAATACGAAAAGTTACCTAGATTAAACTTAAAACATTATAAGTTATTGGTTAGGTAGTACCATTGTATGTATGTTCCAAAGGGGATTCGATACAAACCGTTTTTTAAGGAGTTCAGTATAGGCAATTTTCTATGCAATCAAATCGTGTTAACTGTAAATGACCATTAGTGTGTGCGAGTGTGACTGTATGTAATAGAAATAGCTGTGCACGTGTACACTCAAGTTAATAACGCGGTATAAATGTATAATGTATACGAATATTAATAACTTTATTTTTTTTTGTCAATAGTATCAATATTTTTTCTAATAATTGTATTAACTAACATATAGATATCCGATAAAGCTTACTTGAAACTGACTTTTTAATATTTTTAAATTAATGTTTTTAGTTCAACATCATAATTTAAAAATCTAATTCATAAAGGATTTAAGAGGACGCCACGCACGCTTATATTGAGACCAAAAACGAGTGTTACGCGAACACGTTTTAGCTGAGCTATAGTCGTTCTAGAGATCTAAATTTTTTACACAATATAGTCGGGTATTTTATTTTTGGGTGTTTAATTTGAATTGTATACAATTGAAAAACGATTGTGATCAGACATCGGACATTAGACAGTCTCACTTTTTGGTAACCAAGGTTACCAAACAATTATTTTAATAATAATGTTAGATTTTTACAATATATGTTCATATTATTTAAAAGTTTATCCCGATAATTTTAAAAAGTACTGAGAATTTTCAATTTTGACTTCCTAAAAGTACCAACTAAATTCAATTTGCTACATGAAACCTACATCAAAGTTGATGATCAAAGCATTTTTGTAACAATTTCAAGTTTTCACAGTTTCCAAGCACAAACATTTTTTTAAAAAAAAAACGTTATTTTAAAATCATTTAATGCATTTATATCTACACTCAGAATCTTAAAGTGGAAAAGTAGTTTTAATTAACTTTACGGGGAATTCAAATATGTTTTCAGAAGTTTTATCGGATTACTATAATAGTATTATTGTCACTATACTGTATTGCCTACTATACTCGTTTAACGTTCTTACCATAACAAAACTGCCCTGGGATATACGCGTATGGCATTTTTCTTAAACTGAATTGAATTACAGTATACAAAATATCAAGTCTGTTACATTTTTATCGCAAATATTTAGTTTACCAATCCCGTAAACAAATCCATGTTTTGAAAATCGCTCGAAAAGTCTTTCCACCAAAATCTTAAACATATTTATTTCATTTTATTTTTTTAAATTTTACAATATTTGTATTTATTTTAATCGTAATTTATACGTTATGAAATACAATCGTGTACAGTTTTATGACCAATAACCACATTATTATATTATCATGTAATGTAATAATTCGTAATTACTCATTCGTCATTCCATTACCGGAGATATATACTTAAATTAATATTTTATTAATCTAAATTTTGGTTCATTTGTATCTACGCTAAGGAATTATAGGAGTAGTCGGACGAACAGACAGATTCTATAGTTCTGTTTGAACAGTTCAAACGAGAAACTGATACCTTCGCGATCGTATTTTATTTCAAATAACGTTTTTTCTGTTAAGAGGCTTTGAAATATTTCATCCGTTTCGTATTTATATTTAATTGCGGTGCAAACAAAACATGTATGCATATCATTATTTAATTATTATATTGCTAAATAATTGTCTGCAGAAATTAATAGCAGGTATAATAATTAATAAAGTGTTCTTTTAAATTGATTTTCGGAAAAAATACATTTATTGAAAAATTGTAAGTAGGTAATCATTATTAATTTAAATAACTTATCCACATGAAATAATAATGTATTAATAGAGGTGCATTACACGCTAGGCTATTTTAACTGAGTTTTTATAATTTTCAGCGCGAATGGCTAGGCTCGAGCCACTGCAGGATGCATTTTAGTGAAATATGAATGCGGCTATCACGCATTAGCTGTATTCCACCACGTGTTGCGGCGCTGGATGCCTGGATGCAACGAATAACATTTATTGAAATGAAATTAACTCATTAGTATATTATAATATAATATTATGGTGACATAGAATAGGTATATTAAATGTAAACAATAATAATTGTAGTTATTAGTTGGTTATAACTATTATCTTGTTATTTGTTACGATTAAATATTATATAGGTAACATCTAAAAAAAGATGATAAGATATGTAATAATATTTACTAGTATCGTTACAATGTTTATTAAGAACATACAGTACCAAATAATTATTATGAACAGAAACAATCAAAACTGATCGCATTAATTGTTTTAAATCAATCTCGAATGTAAATATTATATATATATATATAATAATGATTCAGGTGTAAGATACTGTAACCTAGGTACCTATTTCAACATATTCTGTAAGTGCATATTATCTGACCTCATATTAAGTGCATATTTCATTATTTTACTGTATATTTATACTATTGGGTGCATTGTTAGTGCAATAGTGCATAAAGTATTAAAGTCCGACTGTCCGAGCTATGATTATGTCCAAGATTACTTGTATACACCTACTGACTGTGGTATGGGCAGCATGTGTTTTTTATGTATTAAAAAATAAAAATTTAATTTTCTATAATTTAGTATTCAATATTATATTATTTCTGTTATTGTTGAAAACGTATAAAAAATAAAAACAAAAAAACGGCAAAATATAAATATCATGATAAAAAGTTGAAAAAAATTAGTAGGTTCCACCGAGATTTGAACTCGGATCGCTGGATTCAAAGTCCAGAGTGCTAACCATTACACCATGGAACCGCGACGATAACGTTAGAGAAACGAGCACACTTAAGCGGATATTACAGTATGGCACATTTGTAGGTACACATACCAAATATCTTATAATAACAACATTAACAAATTATGTCCAATATTAATTTTTTCATAATTGATTTTTGCAACCAACCAAACCAAATAGTAAGCAAATAATCTGTTAGTTTTCCTAGGACTATCCATTGGCGATCGGATTTAAAATGTCAATATTGGGTATGATCACTATCCATACCTACCCATTATAGTTTACTTATTAGGTACTTCTGATTCCCATTGTATTAGTGATAGCCAATATACTGTATTTTGGGTAACTGTGGCAAGTTCAAATACAATAAGAGACAGACACAGGTAATTAACCAATTCTGTATGTATGTTTAATAACAATAATATTATTTATTTTATGTATCAATTATTGTATTTTAATATTATTATGTTATTTTATACTACTTATGTAAAAACAAAAAAGTGGGTAGATAATGAATAATGTACAGAGTGTATCATCTTGCTCGGATGTATAATAACAATATTAAGAGTATATTTATGTTCGCAGACTGGTACACTCTATATTCATATTTTTACATATTATTAATTATTTGGATACCCATTTGTCTACGACAAAATTATTATTTTTTGGTACTACCGATTATTAGTAAAACAAATCAATATACCAAGAAGTACGTTCGATGAACGGCAAATAATTAACAATTTCACGAAACCGGTGGCGGCGTAGTGGCGGCTCAGTTTTGGCGCGGATACATACTAGGTATATGCGCATCATAAAATAAACTGTGGCACTCAACGTGTTAAATGTGGACCTTATTGGATATTGCCCCAGTGCCAACCACAATGTTTTGTAGATTATAGAGATCGTAATCAACATAAATCGAAAAAAGAACTAAATAATATGCATAACAAAATCAATAAAAATAAAAAATCGTGTTGCATAATTATTCCGATTTCCGGTTCCGGACAATAAATGGGCCAGATTCTGCAAGGGCCCGTCCGAGCAAATAGGTATTTAACAAAATGGTTGTGGGCTTCCATCATAATTTTTTTTTTGAATTAGAGTTGGGTTCTATTGCTTTGTACAAGTTGACTGGAGTTTGACATTCACCTCTGGCTTTTGCGAACATGGACTGCAGTGGGTGAGTAACTGTATTTTATCGTGGTGTTTGTATTGTGTGAATGGAATATCAGAGGTTCCGTTTTTCTTTTGATTATATTACATAGTATTCACTATTCAATACTCTTTACTTATACAGTCAATTTTTTCGGGTGGAAAGAGGAGGTTAGGGTACTCCAAAAGACCCCAAATGGCAATAATATATTTTCACAATGAATACATTTAGAAATTCACACTTACATAACTTGGTGTTTTGAATACGTCATGTTTATACTTTATGTACATGTAAGGAGATATATAATTTATAAAAGTATAATACGACACTATAGTATAATATAGTATATATGTATGTATATTATACTCTCTCGTTCGTAAGTTTGTGTACACATAATGAAAAGTGCAGTTACGATCCGTAGATCCCTTTATAGTAGATATATATATATATAATATATAAATATATACGCCTCGGATTTATATCATCAACTTATTTCGATTTAATGTGTCGTTAAGAGTTTAATTACAAGATGGCGCATTCTAGAATTAAGGCAGTGGTCACGTTTTATGGGTTCGCAGTGACAACTACGGTCCAACGTAGGTAATAAAAACGACGTTTTTTCCTTCGAAAATTCCCCCCTTATAAGAGTCGAATGGCTCCGTGATAACATCTCGTGAATTATGTATGATTACTTCTCCTCTTCTCCAAAAATCGAACGTATTTACGAACCCCTTTGCGAGAGGGTCGAATACATATTCTTGTATATATTGTGTAAATAAAACGACGTTAAAGTTTACGACTGGACTCGGAATTCCGACCTGTCACCAAAGTAGTTAAGGATTGATGAAATAGGATAAATGAGATGAACATGCATACACCTGTTTAACCTATTATAACTTTGTATAGTTAACAAATACATATAATATTAATTATATAGCTTAAGAGAAATATACTGCACTAATTTTTCGTATAATAATAATAATAATAATAATAATACAATTACACAATGCGTAGACTTACCCTATAGTCAAAGTTTTAGGTTTTGACCCGTGTTATTATCGTGTGTAAATATTTGCAAAATATCATGGTTTATTCGTGTTTTAATTTTCTTCTACATATAATTTATCTGCAGTGTATGAATAGTATCTAGTATTAAATGTTCCATAATGTAAAATTATTTTTAATTATTTCTGAATGACGTAAAATTAGCTAAAAGAAAAACACTATTATTATTATTATTTTTTTTTTTTTTAAAGCCTTGGTAACGTGACCATTGGCTTGTATTTACATGGAATGGTAGCTTAAATTAAATTGTACAATTTAGTCTCTTTCAAAAATAAAATTATATTTTGGATAGATTTTTCGTCAGTGCCCAGTGCGTCGTGGAGGTGTTCCGGTATATTGAATTTGTGTCGTGCCTCTTTTGTGTCTCTGCATTCGGTGATGATATGTTTGATAGAAGTCGTGATTCCGCATGTAGGGCATATTTTTGGTGGCTCTTTTTTCATGAGGTGGCCATGTGTGTGATGAGTATGGCCTATTCTGAGGCGATTTAGTACGACTTCTTCTCTTCTTTTGAGTGACATTGGGTTATTCCATTTTTCGATAGTTCTTTTTACTATTATTATTGTTGTCAATACAATTCTAATTTAAAGTCAATATTTTGATATATTTAAATTTTTTTTTTCAAATGTACCTGTATACAGGAATAATATATAATAATTAATAACTAACAACTATTTACAATAGGTACATAATATAGTATTAATATTTACTGGACTATAATTTTTTTTTATATTTTATGTTAAAAATCACATGGAGAGATTGTTGCACATTGTTGCGATGTTACTTTTTAATAATACGCGTATACGCGTGTTTAACGTTATAGGTCGGTGGTCATAACGAGGAGGGCCACAGACCACGACCATTCTGAGAAATAAAATATGGTTGTGCAGTAAAGTCGGTTGTGCTGTAGGTAACTAATGCTATTATAATATAGTATAGTATAATATATATATTTATGTAGATAGATATTAGATAGTTGTTACGCGTCGAATGCAGTCGCGGTAGTTAAGGAAAAAAAAACCATATACAATATTCACGGTAGGTAAATATTTTCCATAATTCTAGAGGCGATATTTTATATTTATTTTTATATGCAATTTCGTTTACTAGAAATAAAAAAAAGTAGAATGATATATATACTATATTGTATGTGTATTTGTATACGATATATTAAGAAGCTCCCCTCGTATGAGTGTACCTACGTATAGGGCGTATATTATTAAATATATAATATGTACGCGATGCGTATATAAAAACGACGGCCATGGACGGTCGTAAAAACGGATCGGCATTTCAAAACAATGGGTATTGTAGCACAAGACGGTTCGGGAAAACCTAATCCTTTGGAAGGTCGTAAAAACTTGGAAATTTCTTCGGATTTATAACATCACGCCGCGCATCGCACATGTGTTGGACACATAAAATAACAAACGTTTTCTGATATTAAATTCGAAAAAAATATTTATTATGAAAAAAAAATAATCCGAGTTTAGCCGATACCGCATGTTGTTATTGTATATATTAATAATAATACCTAGGTAGAAAGTTTGCAGTAAGATCTTTGACGATATTATGTAGGACGGAGCCACGTAGGTACCGGGTACCCACCCATAATTGAACATAATCACGTCAATAATTAAACTAACGAAAAATGTATTGATTTTACTATGTAGTGTTTTTTTTTGTGTCTGTCATCGCGTTTTAGTGCAGTAAAAGTGCTCCGATTTTCTTCATCAGCATCTTTTCTGATAGAAAAGTGAATGTAGTTGGTACTTTTGGGAGTCAAAAGTAAAAAATTCCCAATAGCTTTTAAACGCGTCGGGAAAAAAGAGAATTTTTTGCAAAGCAAATTTTTGACAAAATCGATTTTGATTTTTGGTGTAACAAAAGAAATAATTACTGTAGATACATATTACATTTACACCGAATATAAGCATTTTCTATACACCATACATTTTTTAACATATTTTGACTTCTTTTGAATTTCTTTTGTATTATAAATTATTTTACTTTACAGATGACCTGGCAGGTGGCAGCAATCATACACGGAGAAAGCGATGAAATGAGACTAGTTCGGCACACGCGTTCGTCTAGCAGGCCTAACGATTATTATTAAAATAGATATTTTGCTTATTAATCAAAATAGTTATATACCCCTATATATTATTATGGTGAGATCCAGTAATGTTACAGAATGAATTAAATATGACATGAGCGTCTGTGATATATGTATATAATATAGTAATATACGTAAATATTGATGGAAACATTATATGTCATAGAATAATCGAAAAATTGTAGAAAATAAGAACGCTACTGATTCCACTGGAAATTTCTGTAACTTGACATTATCAACTTTAATCAAAAATGTCTACTGAAAAAGTCATTCCACAAGAATGTGCCTAAAATTGAATTTTGATTTTGCTCACCTATACAATACAATTTAGAAAAATAAATAATTTACCTAGGCTATTAATACTTGCATTAATTATAAATACTATTTATAATCAATGGTATTTGATTAATACTTATTAGTTATTACTCACTAGTCATTATAGAGTATATATGTCAATTGCGCCAGAAATTGTAGGTAAAAAAAACCTATGAACAAAAAGGTTGTACATTAATTGTGCTTAAATTAGTAAAGGAGGTGTTACCATTGGGTTTCTTCCTCAACACGATATTCATGTTACTTAATTCTGTTTTTTAATTTTAACTTATTTGCTTATTGTAATTATTGTGTATACAGATTGTAAATTGTCTTTCTTAATAAAAAAAAAAAAAAAAAAAATTAATTGTGCTCGACGATATTGACTTATCAAAATCTATTTTATTTGTTTTGTTTTACAATTTAGTTGTAGGTACTCATTTTTAACATTAACATATTTCGTATATTTAAATAAAATAAAATATCTAAAAATATTATAGTGAAATATAGTTATTATTTTCCTAGGCACAATCGATATATAAACCTATTTTATTTATAATAAATTCACTGGCGCAAAAGATGTATTCTTTCTTAATTTATGACGAATACATCGGTGCAAAAGATATATATATTTCAGACGGGTAGTCTAGAAAAATCGGCACAATCGACACATTATTAGTGCCTTTTATCATGGCACATCCGTGCGATATGTTCCAAGTAGGCTATTTCATATATTTTGTTAAGTCAAAACTAAAAACTCCATTAATTTGTGTGTTAAATTGATTGATATACAATTATACATTATATATAACTCTACAAACCCATAGAATTTAAACAGTTGAAAAATTATTGCAATGTACCTATATGTATATAATTACGTTCTATAAATGGTGAAGATATATTTATTATATCGTTCTATCACCTATTCGTATACCCATTACGTTTGGCGGACATTTTGTCTCGGTGGATGTCTCTTAAGTCTTCGTAACTATTTTATGTTTTTTTTTCCATTATTTTTTTTGTCCCCCGGACAGAGTTCTTTATTATTAAATACCGAACAAACGATCGTTTCGGTGATTTATGCGACGGCTGTGGGATAGAAAGAAAAAAATGGAGACCGGGGAGGCATGCAGAAGCTGTTAAAAATTACTCAGGTTGCGCGCGCATTTGTGCTGTGTAAGGACGAAGAGCCCAATGCGAAGTCTTTGGGAAAATGGTTATAACTTATAACTCTTGTGGCGGCGGCAGCGCAAGAGCGGCCCTCTCCGAACGCGTCTAGATAGCATAAATCAAAACGGACTTTTATTATTCGGGCCGCGCAACTGCAGCAGTGTGTATGGAAACGAATAAACGATATTAAATTATTATGGTAATACCGTTTTAAATAAACCTATTATTACATAATATATTACGTTTGGTGTATCTGAATGCGAACAATGTGCATCGTATATATTTAAAGAAACGCCAAGATTAAGTTTAAAAGATTGAATCTGAATGGGCAAAAAAAAAAAATATTACAAAAAATACATTTACACAATACATTTTAGTATAACAATATAGTTTGTGTGCATTGTTAATACATTTTTTTCGTACATACTAAAAAAGTAGGTACCTATCTATTATAGAATATATAATATTATATATATTTACTAATATTATGATTAAATTATCACATAAGGTTTTAAGAACAACATTTTACTATACCCTAGGTATACTCTAGGCCCTTTCCTAGGTATAATTTTTAATTTTTACTTACGATGATTCGCCAAGTGATCTAACAAATTCGTGGTGTACTTACTTATTATTTGATATGGTCAAATCGTAGAGACTATATTGTAAATACTTAATATTATTATATAGGAAACACTAAATATTATAGTCAGTTTGTCTATAAATATTCATAATGTAGGTTTATTGTATTTATCTTTATTTAAAACAAATATTTACTAAATGAAAGCTGTATAAAATGTAATCAAAAATAATTATTTATATTAAAATATTTAAATCCGTTCGTGTTGGATGGTTCAGTATAATGTTATGTTATTTCCACACACCATACACTGTACAAATATATAGTGAAATTACAATCGTTCAGATAGGTAATAAAATTGAATTTGATACGGATTTAGTTCTGGCTTTACGAACATATTATTTACAAACAAAAAATATCATTCAATTTGACAGGAAAAAAAACAATGTTTTGGTTTAAAGAGAAAAAAAATGTCGGTTAAATCACAGAGTTTATATTTAATAGTGAAAGTGTTTTGGGTTACCTGCTGGGACCGTTTAAAATGATATTTAAACACCTAATAAGGAAGGGTTGGCTTACAATAAGGAAACATATATTGAGGTCTTAGGTATGCGAAAGGGTAGACTGCATTTTTATTATACTTCGATACGGATTTATTTTATGGATTTACAACGTAGAATGTTATTTTTGGTCAACCGATGTTCTAAATATTGTAGTATACTATTTATTTTATACATACCTTTTGCTGTATATCATATATACTGTTACTGTTTAATGTGACATTATATATTACATTTCTTTTCTTTTATTCTTTAATTGATTTACACAATCTATAAAAAGGTATAATAAGCGTAAGTGATATTTACAGAACGGTATTTACATAGGAAACTGGATTTGGAGAATACCTTTCATTAATGACACTCCTATTTTCAATGGCATTAAAGGACATTTATTATCACGGTTTATTATTCGTAAATACAAATAAGCATAAACAAATAAAAAATAATATTATAATTCAATATGAAACAATAGATACTTTAATATATATATTTCAATACATAATTTCAGAACTTTGAATAATATAGTATAAGTACATTTCACTATTCCAGTCGCATAGGTACCTATACTATACAGTAGTGTACCTATCTATGTGTGGTGACTGGCGATGAATTCAATTGGTACACGTAATAATTGTATATTACAACAATAAAAAATTGTAAAATAATAGTTATTACAATATTATTTATTAATTAAGCATGTTAAACGTAAAGGAATAAAATCCTTTTTGACAACATTCGGTTGTATGATGTTTACATAATATTATATTTTTAATAATACAATACCAGTTTTTAAAAATATCGATAACTAAAGATAATAAATTAGTATATTTTTCAAGCGTTTTATTAAAATGATACAAATTGAGTGTTGCGGGACATTTATATGTCAGTATTTTCATTTTGCACACCACAGTTATGGGTCATCTAGGATGTAGATTTCAATAACCTAAATATTTAAAAAAAAAAGAAGCCCAAAAACATGGAAAAATGACTTATAAAGTTTAAACTACGGTTTTTAAAAATATCAAAAAATGACCTAAAAATATTAACAAATTACTAAAACTGCTTTTTTTTATTAAACTCCCCCAAAAAATATTTTTATGACTAGATAATATTGTAATTCGTAAGATGTCAAAATAAGCCGGTGCAGTGGTAAGAAGACAAATGAAACAATGATTAGGCTAAATAACATGTTATGATACTTTTTTAATATATGTAGTTATAACAAAATAATGAGTTACATATAAAAAGGCCGATTAAAAACAAACAGATTCTCAACAGAGAAAAATGCATAGAAAAATGCAGATTAGGCAATAAAATAAAAAAAAATGTATGTAACTATATCCAAAAATATCGAAAAAATACGAATTAAAATATATAATACCATTGCATTTTGCATAACAAATCAAATTTTCATTAAGTTAAGTAGGTACTGTTTAAAAAAACAGTGGAAGTTGCTTGGTTGAACATATTATATAGGTTTTGATTGTACCTCACTATTGATTAATTATTTTTGTAATAACTATAAAATTTCATCGAAATTTGAAGTTGAACTTCAAGCGCTAATACAATTTTAAATATTTATAAATAGCTTAAAAAAGGTAATATTATATTATAATATTATTATACTATAATGTGTAGGAAATACAAAAATGAATTATTGGTGAAATGTTCAGATGTCAATGGTTACATTCCTTTCTGAATTAGATGAAAGATTTTGCCAAAAATTGATAGGGTAGGTTACTATTTTTAGTTTTTCCGATTATTTTAAAAAGTATTGAAAATTATCTATTTTTGACCCAAGTAACAACTAGATCCAATTTTTTACCAGATACTTGATTCAAAGTTGAAGATTGAAGCATCTTAATATCTTAAGTCCTCCAGATGATGACAAACAAAAGAAAAACACACATCATTAAAAAAACCATTACATTCATTGCTCTAAAATGCGAACGCATCAGGATTTGGTTCCTATATAGAATGTATAGTACAGGTAAATAGTAATCACTTATGTATAATAATATCATAATGATATGTGCTTTTAACAACGTTTGTAGTATCTATAATTTGTTGATATTCATTCTCCAATACATGTCTAAGTTTCATACAGACGTGTATTGTATATTATGTAAATTATATTTGAATCGATTATTATCGATTATTTTGCAAGTTTAGTAGTTGTTTTTGAGATGGTTTAAAATCATTTTGGAAAACAAAATATTTAACGTTTTAAAATATAACTATGTATATACAAATATATTTTATAATATGTTTGACTACTGGTTGATAATCTCAACATGTATTGGCTGTATTATTTTAACGGCAATAGTAGATCCCATAAATGTTGAAAAAAAATAATGAAACTCAGAGATGATCTCCATCGATGATTACAAAACTGGTAAATGTGTCCTTCTCGAAATTATCCACATAATAATAATAATAATAATGATTTATTATCTGTACAAATAATAAGTGCATTAAATACGTTTTTATCACCCATATATACCATATGTACCTATTATATATACGAGGTATATTGCCCACACACAAACACACGCTGTACTTACTTTAGCTACGGTATGTACGCATTTTATGTCGTTTTATTTTTTTTCGGATCGACGGCGCGCCGAAGATTTTATATTTTTATACATTTTATATTCATCGGACGACGTTTTCACGATAAATTATAGCTGACAAGTTTTTTTAGGAAAAAAAAAATTATATCCAAAAGCAATAATAATATATTTTTCCTTTCTCGCGGGTCTCCGAAACCGCGTTTCAGTCCGCCTCCCCGCCCGCATAACCGGAACACGGGCACCTAACCGCACCGCAGAGAACGACTACGAGACCTCCCGCGCGGCCATAAAACTCAGTCGCGCGGTTATTGGATCGTTTTTTCGGGGGGGTGTCCGTTGGGGCGGGGGTGAGGGGTCACTCGGTGGGATACGCCCGCAACTGCACGCAGGAAAATTCTCAGATTTATCGCCGACCGTCCCTGCGCGGAGATGAACTGCAGAGCTGTATATATTGCGACGTGTAGTAGGTACAAGTGCCGTTGATATATTATATTGTTATTTCCTATTCATTCGTACCGTGCTCGATTTGCGGGAAAGTGTTTGTGTCGCGTCGTCTGCAGAAACTGCGATTTCGATTTTCAGCCGACGATAATATTATAGGCGCGGTTTCTTGCAGCAAACGTTTGCACGACTCGCCGAGCCGAAGTGCCAGCAAATTTCCGTTTCCGTACAGTAGGTGAGTAATAATAATGTGTTAGTATAGGTATTATAGTTATATGGTTTTGATTTTTGAACACAATGTATTTAATCGGTTTTTTTTTACGGCCGTAAACGTTATTCGATACGACTTTGGCACTCGGCTATTGCGACGATAATAAAGTATATTATATACATTATTTAATTATTATAGGTAGGTTACGTTCAATCGAAAAACATTAAATACCGTAATGACATAATTATTATTTTATACGTCCAGTCGTTTCGCGCAATAAAAGTATAACACCGATTGAATGTTTTTCTTTTTTGAAATAATCACGTGACGTAGTACGGAATTTTAATGTGAATTTAATTGTTTTATTATATATACACGTATTTAATACATGCAACAAATCTTTATAGGTTAGGGACCATATAACATTATATTATATGTTGAGCAGTAAGTAAGTACGAAAAATAAACAACCCATTTGTATTCACCAGCACGTGGTGAACTTGATCATTAAAACGATTTTTAAATGCCTAATTGTATACAAACATAATTTATGACAAAAATCATGCACACACCTCTATATATATATATATATATATGGTACATACTATATTATGCGTTTAGTTTATTATTATTACTATTTACTCGTCCGAAATAACTATTACTTTTATTTATTTTTATTATTTAAATTAATACATTGTGTAAATAAATTAAAAATTGTATTTTGTATTTATTTCCTAATTAAGTAATATTAGTTAATAATATAACACATATATTTACTGTAAGAAAAATAATTTTACTACAGTTTTATTTAAGGTAAATAATAATTTAGAAAGTTTACTTACCTATACTTATACATACTTATAAAAAAAACACAACTTGGTTTATTTTATAGAAATAAAATAAAATATTATATTATATTATGTTAATATTTCTTGTCGGTACTGAACATTTTGTAAAACTTAAATATATGTTGAATAAGCTTTTTTTTAAGTTAATCTTCTATTTTCTTTTAGAAATTTTAAATAAAATAAAATATTCAAATTATAAAAAGTATCCGATACGGACATACTTAGTCATAATTATAATATTGATTTTAAAAATAAATTAATTTTATTAATATACATTTTTAACTTATAAAACTTCAATCACTAGATTGTAGATATCTCCGCAAAAAACGAACGACAATTTTTATTGGCCCCAGTCGAACAGATCTGCACCCCGCAATGTAATATACTAATATATATTTGGTACCTACAATGCCATCGGATTTCAGATGAATGAAAAAAAATGTCCTATACATTTATATTTTACTTTCAACGGTTCGGAGTTGAATATTTAGTTTTTCATATTTTTTGTCAAACATATAATATTATGTTACATAATATGTCGGATATGTCTTGACGTTCGCTAAACATAATTTTGTCTTCATATGCATACCAGCCCAACCCCAACTAGTGAAAATTAGGAATAGTCCCGACCTCTAAGTATGCGGGGCTCAGATATTAGATATCTAAGCCCCCAAGCTTCCTCATCATGACAATTTGGTTGTTTTCGGATGGGGGAGGGATCGCCTTTACTAACCTAACCTTTCGGGCTGCTCAATGTTCACTCCACTCGAAACCCCCATATAATATTGATATTTATTAATTATTTCAGTTATAACATTTTTATTTAATTATTATACATCTTTTAGTTGTCTAAATAATTATATTCACTGAAATAGATATTTTTATTTTTATTATTTAAAGCTTAATACAACAGCAATAAGTTATTTCGACTAGACCGAGTCTAAAATAATTAAATTATAGTACATAAATATAACCTAACCACCGAGTAGGTAACGCCAGTCAACCTCAAGTGCAGACATTTTAGCTGTATACAAATGATGGATGCATACCTATCAGTTGCGCCCCAGAGATAACTAGGAAAAAAGCTCTAATCTGAATTATGGCCTAAATAATTTCACAATTTTAAGATGTGTCTATCACATCACATTCATACCTATACATTATCGTTTCCCGTTGTTTATTATTTTAAGATATGTCTATCATATAATATTATCGTTGACTGTTAAATAATTATAGTTACAAATTAACAAATTTGAACTCAAAAAACAAATATTAAATGAGTTTTTACCATTGCCAAAATATTAATTAAAAAATGTCAACAATTCCAATAATAACGGCAAACAACATTCTTTAACTTATAACTGCCAAGTTCTTAGTAATGATATTACAGACTAATCTCCTCAATAGTTGGGCTAAAATTATGGTTATTTAAAAATATTTATTGAAACAAATCTTATTGAATAATAAATAAAAATATAATATGTAATATTATGTGATACCGCATTATTTTAAATCAAATTTTTTTCTTAATTAGAGCAATTAAATGGCTTCGACTATATTGTATTGTATATATAAGCTGCAGCATATCTTTAGGGATAATAATAAATAAATAATGATTTGCATTATGTGTTCGTTTTAGATACCACGCTAAGACTTTGAGGAGAGACCACCTCCGCGAGCGGGTGGAGGAATCGCCGCTGCAACCGACAAACGGCACGAATCCATACAAAAACCTAGACGTATACTTCCAAATTCAATCAAATCATTTTCCATCAGGTAATGTAATTATTTTACATATAAATATAATATACAACCTCGTATCTCGTATCTCGGATCTCCTATTCGAATGTTAATTGCTATAGCATTGATTGCCAAACGGTCAATTGCGGACGATTTCAAAGTCGTAAACCCCTTTTGTTAGAATTTGTTATTATTATACATTTAGTAGCTTCTTAAAACATTTGAAAATCCCAGTGATCACAAATTATAATATCCAACAGTTGTACATTTTCTATTGTAAAAAAAAAATGTTATCAAACGTGTTTATTGTCATTGGGTAGTATACTAACTTAGTAAAGTTATATTCTAAAATCAATGGTAGTAGGTTACTGTAATGCATCTGTTAAATTGTAGGAATTCAATGATAAATCATTGCATACGAAAAACGATTCTATGCAAAAGCGGTCTGCCAGTCTATATTATTAAATATATTTTATAATATTATATTCATATTACTATAAGGAATTTATTTTTCTATTAGCAATAACCAGGGCTCGGGACTTATAGCACTTAAAATCATTAAAATAAGCGCTTAAAAAAGCACTTAAAAACATCATTATAAGCACTCAAATAAGCATTTAAAAAACTTAAATTTAAGCAAAAATATTTATTTAAAAAAAAACAATAAAATAAAAAATAAATCTTATCTGAATATTATTTACCGATAAATTAGTGATAGACTGATAAAGTGATAAACATGAACTCAATTATATTAATTTGTTTCCTCGAAATCTAATTCTATTTTGAGCGTTGGAATATTTTTGTTAACCCTGCAACGATGCCGCGGCCGGCGACGGACTACGCGACAACGTAGATAAGATAAGAATTATTTTTAATTTTAATTCAATCAAAAACAACTTTGCAGGAGAAAATCATAAAAAAGTATAAAAATTGGTCAAAAAAGCAATAATTATCAGAAAAACTTGAAATAAGCATTTTTTTGAAAAATCACTGAAAAAAGCAAAAAAAAGCACTCTCAAATTTCAAAATCGAACGTGTTGTAACATGACATACACTTCTATAGCACTCTGCTACATTTTAAGTCAATCCATAAAAATAAGCAAATACTTTAAGTCCCGAGCCCTGGCAATAACTAATAACTTATCAGTTAGGTTGAACTAAATTTACCAAAAACCAATCTCACATATTATATAAATTTATAATAATAGTTATAATATTATTTCATACCTATAACCTAGCTGTTATCCACTTGTAAGTACATGACGTACATACTGTAGGACGGTATAAATATAAGTTCGTTATTAAAATCTCAGTAATAATAAAATTAATCAGCTTAATATTTGGAAAATATTGTTGTTTATAGTAAATAATTATTTGAATTGTTATTATTCGTTTAAAATTTTAAATATCCAGTTTTAACTTTAAAAGAAATGTAAAATAAATTAGTACTTGTATATATTTCTAAGATTTATTGGTTGATAAAAGAAAATATTATGAGGAACTTTATAATACATTTTCAAGTTTTAGGTCTTTAAATTAAAAATGTCATGCATTTTTAACTACAAAATCATTTTCAATCTTTCATGATTTTGTGAAATTTGAACTTAAAACGATTATAACAAATTAATTGTTTAAAATTAATTAACTAAGTTTTACTTTATTGAAAACCATTCTATTGAAAATATATTCTTAAATCTTAGTTTATTATTACATCTAGAAATGTATCGGTTTTATAATCATGTGTTAATGACAAATGTGTTATTAATAATACTGTTATATAATATAATTTAACTTATTAGGTATACATAAAATATATAATTAAAGTACCTATATATATATTTTTGATTAGTATATCAAATAAAAGGAATTATGCTGCATAGTGAAAACTTTTAGTTCAGTGTTTTTATACATGATAAATTAAAAATAAACATTGTTTGTTTTAATTGTAGATAGGTTTAGTGTATACCGCGGTATACCTACCTATATTTGTATAGGTGTTAAAGTTTCCATAAAAGTTGAAGTAACTAAAGAAATTGATTTTTAAAACTAAAAAACTAATTGATTAACTGTAGTATTTTTTTTATAAATATATAAAATAGATGTATAGTACAAATGGCATTGCAGTCTTTATAGACGAACAAAGTATACAAAATAATATAGGTGTACAATGTACATATAGTATGAATATTTACGGTAATGATCGTTAAAACGGTTTGCGCGTGATTTTATAGTAGGTGGGCGTGAAAAGGATAAGTTCAGTATATAATAGGTATTATATAGACTATAGGGCATATAAAATATATGCATATAAATGCTATATATTAAATGTGTGGGTATGTATTTATACATCTATATATATATATATATATATATAGTATACACATACATAATATTAATATAGTATATACATATTAACATATTATGTACCTAATTCAGGGATATATTATGTTTATATTGTGTTTGCTATACACACAGGCGCCTATTATAATACGCGTCATCACACGAGTCGCTATACTCTTTGGTTTTATTATGATAATTATTTTTAAAACCTGTGATGGTATAGGAATTAGGTGTGTAAAATAATGTAATTTGTAACTACCTATATAATTTTGATATATAAATATGCGTGTGTTTGCTCGATGACCTGTAGTGACTAGTGAACCTGTGCTGTTTAATAACGTCGTAAACATCATGTGAATCGTTTCTCATCAAAACAAATATACCTATATAAAAGTAGGTGGTATACTTAAGGTTATTCGATTAAGGTTAAGTATATAGAAACAAAAATAAATTAAAGTAATTTTGTTATCGTCTTATACTGTTATATTCAAGTTATTTATCATATTCTCTTTTATATAAACGAATAAGAATAGGACAATAGGTACATGTAAACTAAAAAGCATGAGAAATTGATCACACGAATACAATATTATTATTTTCTTTCCACATATTTTCATATCTATTTATGTGATTTTATTTCATTATTTTACATTGTTGTGGACCCGGATGTATCCACAGAACCACGCAGTTTCGTGTTGAAAGTGGACCGCTTTTTTAACGAGTATTTTGGGACCCTTAAATACGCCCATATATTTATCAATATTATGTCGTCTTGGTTACCATTCGTGGTAATGGCCGCTGTTAGTTACTGTCATTGTATAGTGACACTTCTAGGGGGAGAGAGATTTATATTAATCTGCAATATGCGTTTTAGAAAGGGAGTTTCTTTTAGGTATTCATGAAATCAATAGCATTTTTATTTTCTAATAAATATGGTGATTGTAATAACGACGTTAACTTTTAATTAAACGAGTAAAGTTTCATCATGGAAAATTTGTTATAGTAAAATATAGATTCCAGTATACAGATTCCAGTACCTAAACCTATATATACCTGGACACAGAAGCTAGTCGTTCTTTGTACATGGATTCTATATATAATATGTATAAATTATAGAGTATAAATAAATTATCAATATTTCATTAGACTATACTATAATATTATAAAGCTGAAGAACTTGAATTTTTGAACGTATTAAATTCAAAAACAACTTGACCGATTTCAAAAAAAAGCTATACCTATAGCTATAGGATATATCAATAGATTCAGATGATAACCCTATTTAATTTGGTATAGTATGACTAACACATACATCTCACGACTAGTCTCCCGTTCTCCTTCTTCTTAATTTGTCTTCTTTAGCTGACCGTCGGCAGTCTCATATAGTCTTTCCTTTCTCTGTAACCGCCTAACAGGTTCTGTTAACTCCCCTTCTCTTCTTGTGCTAATTAACTTAAGGGTCCTGTTCGATACACCCTCAATACGCCTACATTTCTCATTGCTTATTGCACAACAAATTATTTAAAAAACTCACCTATAATCCGTATGACGGTAATGATGATCCATAAATTTATTTTTAATGTTTAAAATCTTACTTATTATTGTACTATATTCCATGTTATTTTGTATTTTACACCATTTTGTAGCTTTTGGGCCTACGCCCGTTTGTATTTATATAAATTAATGTAATGTACGAATATATATGGGTTCCGTACTATCCCTACTTACCTATCTAAGTTATTAAATACCTATACTAAAATGTTTATAAATAAGCGACAAAATAATATCACAGGTAGGTATACTGAAATTATGCCACCAAAATGTGGCTTCATATACATAATGGATCAAGTTTTGTAATAGGTACTATGTTCAGTGAAAATGCCAAGCGTATAAACAGTATATAATATATAAAATCAATTATTGAGGTTTTAATAATTTCCATTCAATAAATGTCTAAGAAATGATATCAAACGATAGTGGTATACCCTATGTGAAAAGAACACGAAAATCTTTTTATACAAGTGAAAATTAAATAATTATTGAAAAAAAAACATTTTATACTATCATGAACGAAAAAAAAAATATTAATCAGATAGTATAAGTACCTGTTTCAAAAGATTAGCTCAAGAAAATCTTTGTTAGTGTTGATCAAAGAAAATTTGGGACCCAACTAGTATGCGCCGATCCATTTCGCAACGGTATCGGATTGCCCATTTCGTGGTAGAACTATTAGATCACAACCCGAGGGTTCATCGATGTTGATTTGCCAGTGAAATCGAGGTACCCTAAAAAGCCGAATGCACCGATATATAGTGCCGAGTTTTATGATTATTCATAACTATTTTAATTTATTCCCGGGCTTAGTCGGGTTGTACAGTTAGTACATATTATAATATATTATATAAATTTATTGGACAATAAATTTAGCAATGAACGCTCGTTATTATTTCAGAATATTGTCGTATTATAGATACTGCCCTTTTTCTGTGCATCAGTTATACATTTGTGTTTATTATAGAGAATCTGGCGCCGGGCAAAGTTAATTGTAAACACTTTTTTGACCATTTTAAAACGCACAATGTTTTTTATAGCGGTACAGGTAAATAATACGTATAATGCCGATTACGCATGTAAGTAAAACCATGGTTTCAGGTTTGATTAACTGTTTATAATAAAACTACAAATCCAGGATCTAGAAATTTAAAATGGAGTGATAAGGGGGGGGGGGGGCTACATTTTTTCGGAAAAAATGCAATTATAATTTATTTGTACATGATAATAAATCATATACATAACAATATTTTAAATTTACGGATTTTAAGAAGAATTATGAATTATTCATACTTAACATATAAATACGTAACATTTCCAAACGGGTAAGACCCTTAGCCAGTGGTTGGGTGGGGGGGGGTGTCTGAACAAATCAGAAATGTTGCATCTTCCAATGGAAAATCTTAAATATTACGAGCGAGTTCTCTCGTTTGTCCGCAAACTCATACCACAGTTCACATAATATACCTAGGTAATATTCATGTTTCTCCAGCGGTTGCAAACGATCCGCAACGTTTGTGATCGCCGATGCCCACCGACGACGACACGGCGGACGGACATGATCACCGCCGCGATGGTCGACCGCTGTCGCCCTGGCAACGGATGTCGGCCATAATATCGTCGTCGGCCGCTCGACAGCATCGCAAAGACGTCGAACGCTCACGGCCATACTTGCTGTGACCTCTGCCGGTCTAACGCGACCACCTGTAGAAGCGGCCGGATTTGACGACAGATCGCGCTGCTAGCGCGTTTTCGCGGTCGTCCCGTTTCGGTTTGCAGTTCCGACCGACTAAGTTACCGCAGCGAAGAATAATATTATTTATTATCATATAAAAATCAATAAGGATTTAGAACCGAAATATTCCTTGAGAAGGTTTCTTTCCGTCGTTATCATAAAATAGTGTATTAGTGTTTAATTAAAGATCTCCGCAATAATTCGAATTTTAACACTTGTTGAATCATTGATTAAGTATATATTTTAATCAATGATAAAATGTACCTTACCTACCTACAACGCGAGACTTATTTTTACAGTTTTTTAGTATTACAAGATTTGACGCTCTGTTGGGGTCTTCGGGATTATCGCTTGTTCTATTTGTTCCAAGTAGAATGATTAAAATATTGTATTTTTTTTTTTATTGTTTTATACGGTATCTATATCGTATAATATGGTATAAAACCATATAGGTAATATTTTAAATTATCAACAATTGAACACAGGTTATTTAACTAATAAACATTTTTAAAATGTCTTAATAATTTCGGAAAAAACTTTAAAAACAACAATATTAAAAAAATGAATTACCTAGTAACTAATATTTTATTTTATTTTTTATACCGCTCGTATAAATCGATTTCATATCATATTATCGTGTTTAATACGTAGTATAATACAGTTTTATACAGATGCGTAATACCCTCATAGTCACATCTCTAGTTAATCGAATCTATTTAATCAAAATCCTCACTGGTTCCGAAACGCTTTCGATGAGGTCTTGTAATGTCTTATTTCGTAGGTACATAAAGTTTAAAAAAAAACCGTAAGAGAACTACGTGTTTTGTAGGATTATGTTTGTAAGGGGGCATACCTTGTATCTTTATATTATACTCTGTGAACACGCCGTTTCTTAACACTGCCATCGAAACTCGGGGGACATGCGCAGAAGAACAGATTTTCGTCGGTCCGCGATGTGTTTTCTCGGCGAACAGAGTTTTATATCAGAGTATACATCTACGATGTCTAAAAGATTAACATTTTATTATAAACGTATTAATTGTTTGGTCATTTTAACTATAAAAAAGGTGTGCAAGTGTGCACCGCTCAATACAAGGTTTAGAGTGGGATACTTTGATGAATGAGTAAAAATGTGAATTAATTTATTTGTAAAAACGCAATGACATTGTGAATGAAAAATGATTCTGAGCTGAAACAATCTTATAGGTAATATCCAATAGGTATAGTTAAAGGTATGAATCTAACTTGAAATGGCAATAAAAAAAATTGTGTACATAGTTTTTGGATTTTTTGGTCTTAGAATAAAAACTTATGAGAAACCTTGTATTACATTTTCGAAACTAAGCTATAGAGATTGAAAATTATCGTGATTCTGACAAATTTATTCAACATTTGAATTTCGAATTCTTACAAAAAAGGTCATGCCCGTGTAACTTTGATATTTTTAAATTGCTTTATAATAACAACTTATGAGGAATCTTGTTTTAAATTGTCATGCTTTTGGACTCAGCAAACATGTTTTCATCGATAATTATTGGAAAAAATTCTTTTATTATATAATAACGGCACTTTATTGAGACGTTTACTTCTGAACATGAATCGTGGCATTTGAGTACCTATAGAAGGATAAAACGTACACAGGGAATATTTGGGAGTATTGAAGTCTATTTCATCGCATTTGAATTGAGTGTTTGACGAAACAATGTCAAATGTTTAAATAATTGTATACCTATAGACAGATAGTATTTACTATTTTATTTTTATTCATTTTGCAAGGAGATATAATGGGCTTTACTAAATATGTTTATGTCTACGAGTTCACAATTTGTAATAAAAGGTAATGCATACACGTTAATTACGATTTGTATACAAAGTTATTTGAAGAACAATTTTAAAAAAAATGTATAACAATACAAATCTACATTGACACAAATAAAAATATACTTTTCTTTGTACATATTATATCAAATTGGTTAAATAAAACAAAAATTATTGATACTTACTAAAACATTAATACGAGTATCCAACGGACTACTGATATTATTTTATTATACATTTATACGCGTATATATATTTTGTTCTTGCAATAGCCAAGTTGTATTTTTTTTTTTTTGAATCTTGTAAGGGTTACTTAATGTTTTAGTACCCGTGATTGATTTTAAAAGCGTGATTATTCGATGGAGGATTATAAATATAGTTTAATACTGTTTGTTACGTGTTACCTACTAGGTCTTAAGCCGAATTTATTGCGTGGTATATTATTATGATTATTATTTTCAAGATATTTTACTTTAGTTTTTAAAAAAAATATTTTTCCAAAGGATTTTGCAATGTTAAATGTTTGTGTGATTAGCGGATGTTAGACTTGTCTTCTTTTTTGTGTACTGATGTTATTATTGAAATTTTTAAGCTGTCTGCAGTAAATTATTGCTTTTATAATTTCTTCATAATTAATTGAATTAAATTTATCAAGTGAAATGTTAGAAATATTTCAATTTGGATATTTAGTATCTGTACCGTCTATATCATGCATAATTTGTATTGTACCTATCTTTTATATTGCTACCATACATGTTTTGAAAAGTGATCAAAAAGTTAACAATTTGATATTTTTTTAAATTTTTTTGAAATGTGTTAATTTTTACCGAATTTATTATTAATAGGGAATTTAGTTTTAGAATGGTTGAATGAGTCTTGAATTATTTTCCAATTTAGTTTAGAATAACTTAAGGTAGGTACCTAAATTACAATTATATTTAATATTTATAAATTATTTATAAAAGCAATTATTCCATCGTTTTCATGAATATATTTTGTAGTTTAGAACCTAGTGTAGTTTGAGATTTGAAGTAGGTATACAAGTATATATTATCAAGATAATCATGTATTATTTTATTAAAATATTATGAACATTAGAATATGCAGTGTAAAAATATAGTCAGAAGATAAATTCCCCTTGATTGCTAGTTTCATAGGCACTGTGCCTAGTCCACCACATTATTTGTTCAAACAATGATTATTATTCTGAAAAATTTATAAAAAATAGAAAACATTTACATATTTCAATTTTAATCTGTTATTTTTTGTAAAAACTGACTAGTGACTATAATAGTGCTTAATGATATAATACTAACAATAATACTATGCATAGTTACTACTTACTATATAGTATAATATAGTAAAAGGTTATTGCCTATTGGTACATCGTATTCTATACAATTATACTCACATGGTTACATAAATTAGGCAATAATAAAATTAATATGACTTTGAGTTATTATTTTGTAAAATATTTGTACTAAATATTACCAAGTATAATAAAATTAAGGTATCAATTTTTTTTGGAACAAAAAAAATTACTTCTTCTGCAGTTTGAAAGTATAGTTTTGGAAAACTCTTGTCTCTTGTTCCATTTCATATTTGGTTTTAAAAAACAATGATAAATAGTTATTAATATCGAGACAATTTAATCAATACCTACTAATAATATTTCGTATTTTATGTTCATCATAATTATTATTTGTACTTAATACAAATAAAATATCCTAATTTAATATTATTTGTGAACATTTATATCACGTACAAATTAAACATTTATACTATTTTTAGTTTAATTAATTTTAAAACTATATATCTAATGTACAAATACAAATAAAATGTACTTATTTTTTATTAGCATGTACTAAGTGATGTAATTATCTCAGCTTACTGCATACATTTATATTGATATTGACATTTGCTGTAAGCTGCTCATTATTTTATGATCTCGACAGGTATCTAATTTTTATTACTTAGGTTGCGTGAGCATGCAACTCACGAAATGTGCACCTGAAATGTATATTTACTGGTAAACTGTAAACATATAGAATAATTATTTAATTAATTTTAAAAGTCCATATCATAAAACTGTATTTTAATATTTGTATTGTATTTTTTACAAGGAGAAATGTATAGGCAATTTCCAAACACTAATGTAAATTAAAATGATAGTCGTTTTTACTTTTATCTAATATAATAAAATAAATTGTAGGTTTGTATAATAGTAAAATGTAAATATCAATAACTGTAAAATGTCAGGATTCTGATAAATTGTATTGTGTAATTACTAATACTATTTGTGTATCTCTATACATAGTCTAAACCGAGCTTAACTACTCTTATTATTCAGAATGCAACAGAAAGATCTGATAAATGAAACATACAAATTTGATTCTAGTCAAACATATGACAAAAATATTATAATTATTAAAATTATATCGATAGTAAATAGTTTAAGATTTACTTATTTCTGAAAACTCCCAAAAAGATTATTTTGAAAAAGTTATTACATTTCAAATAAATGTACTACAAAAAAATATTGATATTTTAAAATTTGTAAAAATATACTACTTGACTAAAACAAACGTTTTTACCATCAACATTTTTCTAAAAATTAGATATACAAATTGGCTACTTTGAATTTTTTCTAAGAAATTTTTTCCAGTATTAACCAATTAACAAATTAAAAATTGTTTACTGTACTTGCAGCGTAAAGCGTTTATAAAATATAAATTATGGATAAAAAAAATTTCAAACATCGATTAGGACACAAATTATTTAATTTGTCGGTTCATTCTGTTACACTTTGTATGTAATTTATAACCATAGGTATGCACATTACTGCAATAATATCAGGTACCCAGACTGCATAATAATTATGATTATACTTTTTGTAGTTGCTTATATTTCTGATGCAACCGTTGAACTAATTTCTTGATATTTCTACTACATGGGTTATCGAAGTAGGTGCAACTGTGCATGCATATATAGGACTATACATATAAGGCGGCTCCTCCACTTGAATCGGGCAAAGTCCATATTATAAAATAATAATATCGAACGCACCCACAGTTTATTTTCCACGGTAAAAACCTTTTTCTATACAGTGCCATACTCCCACCCACCTGCACCCATGCAGGATTGTATAGATGGATATATATTATGGGTGTCCGTGCGTACCTATACAATACATAATATTTTATTATACTCACAGTGTTACACGCGGTACAATATACCTCATACCTATTATGATAATTTAAGCGTGGAATATATTTTTCTTGCGCCGCACGTATATACACTCACATAGTTACATACATAATTTATATCATATGTCTGAACATAAATTTCAACAAGTCTCGGCGTATATACACATATAATATATTATGTAGGCTGTATGTACAATCGACAGGCCGATATCTAATCGTAAAAGTAAATTAAAAAAACAACACATACGAAAAATAGTTAATTAACTATAAAATGATGTCGAAAAATATATATATTATTATAATACCCGCGTGTATAGTGTACACGGCCGGGTCCGTCCGAGATGATATACGACTCCGGGGCTGGGGAAAGCGACGGAATGACTTTTTTCATTTTTTATTACCCTCCGCGCTCCACCGACCAATCCACCCCGTTGCCCGCGTAGCGTTACACGTTTTTACCATACACAAGCAAGACATTTGTCGGCTCCCCCCAACTTCTCAGCCGGCTCTCATCTTACATTTCTCTATATATCTGTAACTTTTTCCACATTATCCTCTCGTGTGTATATACGTATTATACCGCGTGCACGGTACGGGTAAAAAGAATATATATATTATTAGGTAGGTATAGGTATAATATGGTATATAAGTATAGGTATATAATATATATATGCGTACAGGATAGTGCATATATATATATATAATGCGCTGACGTTGTCGGCTTGTCTGAAATAAATTACACCCGAGACGCACACTCGAGATTGGAATCGTTCGTATAGAGGTGTATAATACTATTACGCCTATATATATATATATATATATATAGAATATATACGCCATATGCGTGTGTGCAGCTTATAAGGATTTGATTTTATGCCAGAAACTAGTTTTCCGTATATTATTATTATTATTATTATTATTATTACTATACACCTCGCCAGACGTGTGTCCGTGTATTATCATTAGGAGGTATCTATCTATCTATATAAATATATATATATAAAATATTTAGGTACGTATTATAATATATTATTATCGCCGCGTGTATCCAGCTATATATATTATAGAACCGGTTGGTACCTAAGTGTTTTTTGTGCAGTGCGCGAGCTCGGACGACATTTTCCTTCTGCCAATCGTCTGAACACATTACGATTACAATATAATATATCGTCGTGGTGTGAAATGTGCATTGTGAAACCCGGCCACTAAAAAAAAAAAAAACCGCTTTACTTCATTGGAATCATTTGGTGTTTTTTCTCCTTTTTTTTACATATCTCCATTTTTAATTTACATAATCACGAAACGCCATGGCTGTTACTAGAATCAAATCCCAATTTAAAAAATACCTACTATATATTTTGTAGATATTTATTTTCTTTCCACTCTCCTTTTTTTTTTATTTATCTATGCGAGTTACAACTGCAATGTTATAATATTACCTACAATAAAATTGATTGATTTCGTACATTTTGATAATTTTATAACTGTGTAGTATAAAAGATATTTGATCGATCAGAAAACAATACCATCAATTTACCAATAATACTCTAATTTAAGCGTTAATAAAGGGTTATCTGTTATTCATATACTTACTACAAAAACAAAGACATAGTTACACGGTGCGAAAAAATATTAATTTGAAATATCGAGTACGATATGCATTTTTCAATGAATACATATATTTAGATATTACATACTATCGTATTAATTATGAGTGTATAAGAAATTCGGGTCGCTATATAATATACCACGTCCACCAATAAACTTAGGTTATATACATACAAATATTACATATATACCGAGTGGATCACCGGTTGATTTCCCACTGGCGACTCAAATTCGGTTGAAAGACCTAGATATTTGACTTGATATTGCGGTATTGATACATTATATAATAATAATATTGATGAATATATTATAACGTCAAAAGCGGGGTATACGACGAGTGAATTTGAACGTGTTTCTCGGTCTTGCGCATACGATGCATAAATTTGTAGTGACTATATTATAATAATATGTAATATAATAATTAATAATACATAGGTAGGTATAGTCGGTATGATGTTAGGTAATATATTGTGTGCGTAAATACTGCCACCGCCCGTCGCAATTAAATATAAATGGCGGTCGAGACCACACGAAACACCGCCGCCGAGCTCTGCACAATCTGGGTAATTACTTTTTTTCCTTTTCATTTTACGAGCTTCAGACCAGTATGCGTGAGAACCATTATCACCGCCTGTAATCAGATTTTACAAAAATTAAATACGTTTCACGAACTAGTATAGGCCATTATTATAATATATATTATTACGATAATTGTTATAGTTTATGCATACATATATTTTACCCGCGTGTACCTATATATAGTCTATATATACACGCATCCAGTGGCGTGGCGAACATCTTTCAAACCCTAAGCAAATTTTTTATACAATGACCCACCCACTACCCCCCCCCCCCCCCCCAAACTATATTTAATTTTCTGTATGCTAATTTTGAATTTTTGTTATAAGAAGTCATCAATAATTTAGTATAAATAATACAAATTACAAATATTATACAATTAAGTAATACATTTAATTATTTAAATAAAATAATAAGTTCATAAATGATAAATAAATAGGTATTATTATATTAATTTGTGTATCAAAAAAATATTTAGGTACCTATTAAGTCACACACTGTTACGACCTGTGAAATAATGTCTATGACGTAAAGTTATAATGATAAATTAAGACTACAGTATAACAAATTATATATAATATTGGAAAATCAATACTGTGATGAGAATGAGTCAGCGTATACCTACAACCATGACACTATATAGTTATAACTTATAGTACATTAGTAGGTACTTTATAACTAGCTACCACTGCAGTCTGCAGTGAGTACGGACCTAAATACAGGTACAATTTCAAAGAGCCAAGGGGTACCCACCCCCCTGAAAAATGTCTAGGGCTAAGCAATTGCATTAGGTAAAAGTCGTTCACCACGCCACTGCACGCATCTAACGCACGACTAATGTAAAACGCGGTTATATATCCCGAAAAAAGAGATACGTCTCATTGGAAACTTGTATTTATTACATGGAAGTTAAAACAATGTATTACTGAAGAATGTAAATGTAAGTATATATAAGTACAATCACTATAATGCATTCATTTTTCACTTTTAAACATGAAATGTAATATAAACAGAATGTTACCGTTCTAGCCATTCTACAACCCTAAATAGTGATATTCTGTAAGAATTAAAAAATGCTATGTGCTCGATAACTTTATTCGACAGTACCTACATATATTTTAAAGATTGAAACATTTAGCCATACTCATCAATTTGCTATGATAATATGCATAGGTTTATTATAAACCATGTGCCTAATTCTGCATGTATTAAAAAAATGTTAAATCGTTAATATTGTAAAACTAAATAAATACATTTTTTCTATTTTAAAATATTGGAGCCTTGTCAGTCATACTTGATACTAAAAAAAATGTGCACTGTATAATATACAATATACATACACAGTAATCAAATTAAAATAATAATCCATTAATCAAAATGTTTATAATAATTATATATTTTAAAATAAGCTTTTCTTGTCCAATGAAGTGTACCTATGTGTTATTTAAAGATATATATGTTTAGTTAAGAATTAACGAAATATGTATGAAATGAAATTGGTTTTGTCTAAAAACAAAATATTGAATCCGAAACACTTATGTTTTGCGGTCATCAACTACATTATACGTATATAAAATAATAATATATAATGCACTTTTACCTCTTTTGGAACCAAAATATCATTTTCGGGTCACTGTTATAAACATGCACATGCGTATAGGTATAGGTATAGCCAACGGGTGTACACATAATATGTTCATAGGATTTTATGATCCAGCTTCGGTAGACCGGTAAAATTGCACTCATACGTGTGTGTTGTATATAGTGTATGTATATATTATAATATACGCGGTGTAGTAGGTATTTGAAATCGGGAACGAAAACCGAAAATAAAACATAATAATATATAATAATAACTAAAGAGGATAATTTCCAGCGAACAACCGTGTATGCCGCCCCGGGCACATTGGCTATAGGATTGCGCACGTCACGTACCACGTACGTGCCGCCGTTACGGTTTTTTCTCGTCGAAACAGAGACGTCCAATTAGGACGAGAAGAAGAAAACGAAAAAACCACTCCCGCACAAGGGTCGATTTTTACGGTCACTTCTGACCCACTCGCCACCGCGCCCTGCTGCTGCAGACGTGGACGTGTACGGATTGATTTAGCCCCGTATACTGTGGTCGTGGTAGCTGCTGAACCTCCCCGCAGCAACTGGCCCCTGTACGACGATCGCGTACGTGATTTACGACATCCATCCGGGGTGTGGTTGCTGAGGCGGTGATGAAGGGGAGGCCGCGCTTGGCTTTCCTGGACGTGACTTTTTCGCGATGGAATTCGATCGAGCAGCTTCACCGTCGCGAGGTACCTAGGTGAATGTGGAAATTATTTTTAGACAAACGATTCTGTAGGTCCCCGATACCTATTATCTAAATCGTTTTTTTTTATATTTATATTTTCGTTGATGACAACGGCCCTGATGAAAAAGTTTTGACAGAGGATCCAAAAGTTTGCAAAAATTGAAAAATCGTAATAAGATATTTAATTATAATACTTCAAGTATGCTAAACATATTATTATGCACTTGTTTACTAAAAGTTAATAATGTAGTTATTATAATAATATACACAAGCGCATTCTAAATTCTAGATAATTATACATAATATAAATAATGATAAACTAACAAAACTAAAACCATGTCTGATTATATAATATAGTAATCAATTTTACGATTAAACTTAAAACTATATAATATGTATATTGTGTCAACGGGTTCGAAAAATAAATAAAACGATGGTTATCTGCAGCATCGTATATGCTTGCAGTACAGTTGGATTAGGTACTATTCGAACAATAAAATTACGAGAAGTGTTTTTTAATAGTATAATTTAATATTTTATTTAATCGATAGTATAATAATAATACTATGTCCTAATATAAGTATTAATTAATAATTACTTAGTAATTTGTAGATTGCAGTATTTAAATGGGTTTTGAGGCAATTATAACAACATAATATAATATCTACAATAATGTATACCTACCGTGGTCATATAAAATTTCCCACGTCTTTGATTGAACATTTATACCACTCTACCGTGGTAGTGTTTTATATAATTTTAATAATTGATGTGTAATTTAAATCTTTTATAGTAAAATGTGTTATTATTACAGTAAATTCTCTGCATGTATTTCATTAGTAATTTTAATGTCGATAATCTGATAATAATTTGATTTTAATACATTTTGATTTGTGTATATTATTACTATGTATATAGTTTCGATTTTAAAACGATTTTAATGGACAACCGCAACAGCTTAATTAAAATGTATTAATAAGAGTCCACCATTATTATTTTTATACATATATACCATGCCTACAACTATATACACACCAAAAATCTGATAATAAATAGTAATAATAACTATTGCTTCTCTGCATTCTCATTGGTCCTAGAGCACTCCCCGGCAATACCAATAACTATTTTTCATGTTGACATTTTGGGTGGAAAAATACATTAAGCTCTCTAAACCAGTATGAAAATTGTCGTAATAAATTATAGTCACTATTTAACTTTCTCTCCGAGGTTATTACGTTGGCATTCAAAAATAGTAAATATACACTGATGAAATACCAAAAAAAAAACAACATCTAAATTCGTTCTCGAAACGAATCATGATGAAAAATGGCACCCAAAACCTGCACCATAGACTCAGTGTTTTTTTATTATTATATATATAATCTGTTGGTGAACATAAAATATCCATCTAAACCAGGTGGTTTTTTTTTTTAATTTCATTATTTTTTTAAAACCAACAACTGTCGTTTTAGGTTTAAAAATAATCTTGAAAAAAGTGACTGCTCGCGGTTCGGTTCAAAATACCAAGAGTGCACAAGTCGGTCTCATTAAAATCCTTTTAGATCCCCCTGCCCCTCCCCACATACGCCGGTTACTAGTGGTTTTCTCCATCACATACGGTACCTATATCCTTCCGGACTGCACGATAAATCATCGTATCGGCACGCAGCAGCAGTCGTCATGGCCCTTCCGGGAGTAAAACCTTCGGGTGGCGGACCGGGATGAAATACGATCCCTCTACGTTTTTAGTGTTATAAATATATACGAAGTTCATACAATATGTATGCGTGTGAATGTAGCCGAAGAGAGTAGCATATATTATATAATAATAATAATAATATAATGTGTGGTGTGTAGGTACTGTATATAGGGTGACATACCTTGCAGAGTACACGTGTGTTCTCGTATCATAGTAATGCACCAATCTGCTTTGTATAAATACAGCTCTACTCCTCGACTTCTGCAGCCGTAAAATTTGAACTTACACAAATATTTGGATACTAGATGGAAATTATAGTATATAATTTAAAACATTTTCAAAAAATAGCTTTGCTCTTTAAGATTTAAGAAATATTACCTATGAAATCGAATTGTAAAATTTTTCTTTTGTTTATTATTATGAGTTTAATTAAAACAAAAATATAATATAATTTAGCTAAACAGTCTAATGATTTTCAAAAATTGTTATTCAATAAAGTATAAGTTGGTAAAAAAAAATTGACAGGGATACATACAGTGAATCACCCTATATATTTAATAGGAAGAAATAGGAATAAGATAAGAATCCTTTCTTATATTATATATTATAACGACCCGAAAAGAAGACGAGACTAGTATATAATATATAGGCTATATATATAATAAGTTTTACGACTCTGCTGCGCTGAGCTTTTACAGTCGTCCTCCAATTTCTCTGTGTACGAAATAATATATATTTATATAATACATGCACCCTATATAAGACTCGAATATGTTTTACGGTAAAGTAGACGTGACTGACTCGCGGCAATGGATATAATATTTATCAATACATGTGATATAGGTGCAATACATCTACAACGAAACTGTCTTTCGAGCTTTCGATTATTGATATACAACGTGCGTCCCAGGAAAAAATAGTGTCCGAGATCCAAACATCGTATAATACATACATTATTATTGCGTGCATATATATTTATGTGGAGTGAGTACAAAAATACGACGAGAACATTAAAAATTCAATTTTATGTCGCTGCAGTAAGGTACTTATATATTATTGCTATGTTATCTTAGAGTGTATATATACATACCACATAATATACTCTACCTACAATAGTTATAGGTATACCTTAAGAAATAAATTGTTTTTATCGCATTGGCATTATCTAATCTCTAAATACCGAAAAATATCCTCCTGTAGTAAAAACGTTTTTAGTGGTAGTCGACACGTAGGTATATTGATGTATTAATTCTAATTCTTATTGATCAATACCTTTAATACCAATGTGTTATAACGACTTTTCGTTGAAATTTCACCGAAATGCAAAATCCGTATAGTTATTCGATACGGACGTGCAATCACGACGTACATTTACGCACGTATATTATTCATTATTAGGCATGCTTCAAAAAGGCGGAGCCAAGACTGGGTTTTTTGTACGCATGCTTAACACAGTATAATACGCCTATTCAAGTGCTGCATTTCTATATATTTTGTACCTACGGCATGAACGTATAACGATATGAGACAGCCAGCAACCCCTATTTAGTGTGGATCTCAAGTGCGTGGCAGCTATTCTAAACTGTATTATATTGTAAAATAATATACAGGCCGTCGTGAAATGCGTCAAAAACAGAACCGTCTAGGACTTGGGTTAGGTATATATGGGAGGATTGGTGGGACTGGTGTGCCCAGAACAATAAAAACCCATCAAGGGACCGTTATTATTATTCTAAGCGTATATTATGGCGTCGAGTCCTGCAAAGAACGAGGTATAGGTGTATTGTATATAATATATTGTATTCATATATAAAACTATATAAGCGCAGTCGTAACTCACAGTCAGATTATGTACCTATAGTATATATTGTATATAGAGTCCTCGTCGACACAAAGGAAATCACATGCACTATTATAAAAATATATAAACGCGAAAAAGATGATGTCTCACTCGATAAATTCGCAGCCGCCGTCGCAGCACCGTCTCCATTGTACCTTGGCGTGAACCCGAATGGGGAGCGTGATACATAATATATATAGGTAAGGGAGAATATCAAAATGGCAATCCGAGCACGTAGGTATAAGTATGATATTTATATATATATATATGTTTCCTTTTTTCTTGTCCCATTTTTTTCGGCCCCCTTTACACCGACGGATCGGTTACGATCAAACTCACTTGGGCTGTCTCAAAATACATAATCGCGTTTCTTTGCTACAGAAAATCTACATATTGTACCCATAGGTACCAAAAATATTATATTGCGTGTTGTATACTATATTAAAATACATACAGCGCACCGTTCCGCAGTTCACTCTGTCGAGTCGGGGGCAAAAATGCGTGAACAATTATTATTATTACTATTGTATAGTCTCGTATACACCTCCCCTCTACAGCCATCAACACGCATACGTGTATATCATTCGGTATTGTCGATGTGCATTCCTTGACCATATTTAAATATTTTATTATAATACATATTTCTGGTTGGTACGTCTACAACTGCGATATTGTTGGCGGTGCAATGATGCGTCCATATAATATTATATAGAATTTAATATAAAATATTATATATTATATTCTATGCTGCAGGTGTTGCGCATGTGAAAGCACCCAATGTTCCCATATTCGTGGATCTGGAAAAAAAATAAACGGAATAATAGAATAAAATGAATATTCAGAATGACAATGCTCGTGAAATGTATTCGGTTTTGCAGAACATTTATGTTCTAGGAAAATATATATAATAATCTTGGCGTAATTTGTTTTTGGATTATATAGTATTTGACTAGCAATAAATAATAATTGCTTTAACGGAAAAAATGCGTAATGCTATTTACAACAGCTGATATGTTATTTCTCAACAACGACGATACTGCATAACAACACATATTGTCTTCGTCTTTGTGAATAATTACGTAGATATCGAATTATTTGGATGGGTAAGGTGCAGTACTTATTTACGATTATCAATATTATGAATTGAGATTCAATAATCTATAGGGTAATACTCATACATTTTTTTTTATAATATAGTATGTAGTAAATAGATACCTATTTTCTATTCAACAAATGAGTATATTACATTGAAATTTAATATTTAGAAAAACTACGATCAAAAAGCAATACTAGCAATACTTGAAATTCTTTGACCAAATGCATCGTAGGGAGGTTATCGTTCATTATAATATGGATAGTTGTTTAAATGTTAAATTCAATTCAATTAATTATTGTAGACTCATAACCAACAACTTCGTGTTGATGAGTAAAAATAAGCAATACGTAAATTATCATTTTTGAGAATCATTTGCTCACGACTTCACGACGTACTAAAATATAAATACATGTATAGTTTGAAGAGTCGGCTATAAAAACGTTTATTTTTAAAATATCGTATAGTAGTAAAAGAAAAACTACTTAATACTCTTGCGCTCTGGATAAATAAATTCGATTGAGCATTACAATATATTATATGTATACAGGGTGATTCACAAGCATACTCATCCCCTTACTTCTTCAATATTGCAGTTATTCAAAATGTGATTTTAGGAGTTTTTAAGTATACCTACTTACAGACGATACTTTTAAATTGTTGAGATATTGTACTATTTAAGAAATGTTCTGCGAAGATAGGTTATATATTAATATTTTCAAATGAGAATCCCTTTTTTACTGTAAATTATTAAGTAGATCATTTTTCTGTGAATTTTGATGCATCATAATTTAAAATTTGAACTCGTTGTTTTTGAGTTATTTAACTTTGTGTACTAAGTAATATGGATAATAGGTCCATGATGATTATGGGTTTAAAAGATATTAGTTTAGAGATCTGAAAATTTTAGTGATTTATATTAATCTGTCAACATTTGAAATTTGTAAAAAATGGTCAAATAGTATTAAATACTAGATCCAATATTACATCAATTCTATATATTTGTAAAACTATTTTTATGAGAATTATTATCATTAGTATAGATAGGCGTTTAAATAACCGAGAAACTATATTCGATCAAATTTTGAATAAGGGACCTCAACATTTTCAAAAAAAAAAATATTCACTGAAAAATTTACAGTAATTAAAGGGAGTTTTTATTTGAAATATAGAAGTCTGTAGTACACTAAAGCACCACAGTAGTACAAAAACATTCAAGAATTTTAAAATATGGTCTTTGAATATATTTAAAAATTTCAGAAAATTATAATATTTGAATAAATTAGTTTATTATTAAAGGAAAAAATGGTGGTTAGCATGTTTGATTAATCACCCTGTGTATAATTTACTCGGGTGAAACCAATATAATAACACTGCAGCAGTGTCATGTGGTAAACTATATTGTAATACGATTGGAACAGTCATCGGGTATTTCGTGTAGTTTCAATATGATATCACTAGACTCATATAATAATTATATACATGTATTGTTGAGGGTGAATTATGTGACTTCATAAAAAACGAATGTACATAATATACCATATATAGAAGCACATTAAACTGTATCAATTGATTGCTGTTGGATAGTACCCCGCAGTACTCGCAAACACACATATATATTTATTTATATATACGATATAAACGGTCGGGTAAACGGGGTGGCCCTCGTCGGAGGGGGTGCGCATCAGTTTTGACTTTTATCGTATACACATAAAACCGTGGTAATGACTTGGCGCTTAAACCGATCGTCCTCGACATAGTTGTGGCAAATTATATATATTTATACAATCCGCTGGCGGGTGTGTGCGCGCGACAAGAGGCAGTCGAGGGTCCTCTGCGAAATTGGAAAGTACCCCAGTCAATCCCCAGCGGGGGCAGGCGGAAGCTCCATTCGGCGTCTACATCAAAACTTCGTATACATTATATACATAAATTCGCGTCATATATAAGTTTTACTGCGGGCGTTTTTATTTACAATACTAGCGAATTTCTCGTACATCTGATAAAAAAACACACATATCTTACACTGCGAGAGAGATTGTATTAAATTATATAAATGATACATAATATACGAGAATTGCGTCATATTAGATCGTTTCGGCAGGCGTCTCGTGCGCACATAAAACCGGGAGAAAACGAATTCGGGTATTGACCAAATTACGGTCGCGCGTTTTATATCTTAGAAGTATTTATATTTTTTTCAGCCTAAGTGGAGTATATACTTATGATAATACAAGTCGTCCAGATGTACAAAGATATAGAATTCCCATTTTCATAAAACCAATTTTTGACAATAATTTATTGTTAGTTGATCATTCATTTTACTGTGGAAATGAAGACGTATAGTTTCAAATCAGTGTCTGCGTTCAACTATGTTTTTTTTTTTGGAAATATTATAATTTTACTACCTTTTGTACTACTTGTTGACTCGAAAATATATTAACCGGTGAACTTATAATATATTACAGCGAAGTAACTGCAGCGAATGAGGATTGAGGGATCAAAGCAGAGAGCTGTTATACTCTCTGGCACATATACCCTATAATGGGTCACTCGAAGGAAAAATTGAAAAACATGTTGTAGAGTTTTAGTTTTAAATACATAATGACATCTAAAAAATAATAGCAATTGGATTGATTAATCTGTGATCTTAGTCAGTACATGTTACTAACTGATCGTTCTGATCGTTACGCCTCTGGTTTTTTATATTGACATATACTTTATATTTATTGTAAAATAGGTACAATGTATTAACGTTTATTGTTATATAGCCGTATATATACCGTTTACCTACGTGTATTCACCGCACATAGAAGATATATATAGTGTTGCGCGACGAACGCTTTTCATCTTTGAGCATACGACTATATACGAGTACCTATATAGGTCCTTAAATTCGGCGCGAGAGTTTATATGCGTACGTGTATATATATATATATATATATATTATAATAATAAACGCAAGTTTATATTATAATGTTTGATACGTCGTTGCCGAACGATTTATTGCAATATGCACGCGTATACCGCGGTTATATAGGATAAAAAATGTCGTAAACGCGATACTCGAACATATAGAATTTATATTATTCATATACCTATCTTGTAACGTAACAATACCCATACAAAGTATCCGCCTATATATGTCGTGTAATATGTAATAAAAAACTGAAACTGCATACCTACATATTATACAAGAGCTAGGGGGACGAAAACCGAGCGTAAAGAAATAAGAAGGTCGAATATTTTCCGCATCGTGCTGCAGCTATATAGCGTCCGCACATGTATATTTTCACGGATACAATATAATATCACATTTATATACATGTACCTATATAGGACCCTTCTACGCAAAAGCCGATGATCTTTGTGCCCGGCTAAACCACGAAAACGATGTAAAACGCGGCTGCACATATATACATAATCTTATAGTCGACCCGTCGGGCACAATATTTTTGTGTTGAAATATATTATAGTATTTAGGTAGGTACTGTTGAAATAAAACAACCACAGATGGAGTATATAAAACTTTGCTGTTTTTATTCATAAGGCGATTGGTCACTGGGAGTAGATAATGATATTAAAATAATTATTAATATATATATGATGTTCTGCAGAATCACATATATTTCTACGCTCGGTTTTCCTGAAAAATGTATATATTTTTTTACAATACTTATTTAGACGGTTTAGCAGCTGTTTTGTTTCGATAAAATATAATGTCTATTGCGTTTTTTGATTAAAATATAAGTTTATAATAACGTATATCTACATGCATACCATGATTGATTTAATTACATTTATAGGAGGTACCAATATAGCTATTGTTTGTATAGTATATAGGTGGTATACCTATAATATATTCTCATATGTAATTCGCTCACGCGTTACGGCGTTTGAATTATAAATGTGCGTATATAGTCCATAATGACACAGGTATATATGTATTATGTATATATATTTATACGTCGTAACGACCGAACATTAATCATATAGTTATTAAACCAGCCTTTTACAATATTCTTTCTGAATCGATACTCCATTATAAAATATTTGAACGCCTGACATGTAACGTTTTAATAGGTTTTAACAATATTTTTTTTTAGTGTGCTTATAATTATGTGTAAGTATGTGTATAGTGACACTTGTTATTATTGTTGTTGTTACGTTGTATGATAAACATTATATTATGAATATTATTTTATCTCATAGGTATCCATTGTACGGCCTTTATGTGGCTGCGTATAAACAATAATATACAGGTATAATAATATGCTATTCACGATGGTTAAGACACAACGTCATTGTATAAGACAGCTAGAAATAGGTTACCTATATCATAGTATTATACACCGACCACCGACGTCACATATTGTATGAGATGTTATTTTTTAAAATTGCACCAGACTGTATGAACAAAGTATTATAGTAAGCTCACAATGGATACTTATATTTTCTTATTGATTGTAGAAAAAAAATATTTTTAAAATCCACCTCGTCGCCTAAAACGAAAATGAGACCTCATAACTTATAAACTATAATAGCCACCGGAGTCAATGGTCGACAATCTTCAGGCATGCTAAGCAATGCCACTTTATTATTTTTTTTTTTAATACAACAAATTTAAAGGTTTAACCTCAAAAATACCTACTTTAAACAGTTGGAATAAAGCAATATTTCCGTGTCTGCGAAAAATAGCCAGCTAACTGAAACTAAGTGAAATAGCGAGCATCTGCACGTCTGCACCATCACAAAGGTCATAACGTGATGCGGACGCCTGGTTATTCGAGCGATAAGTGTTCGTTTTTTAAGACAAAAAGTAATTTAATTTTTAATTGAATTCGCTCAAAATTAATTAAACTCGATGCTCGATTACGACACTGTGCAGCTACCCCGGCGGTCGGAATCAGCCGATCGGCGGGTGGTGTTCTTCGGGTGTACGCATACCTATATATACCTATAATATAATTTTAAATATTTTATACTTTCGGCGTAAATCATTTTTTGTGTTATGTTTTCATCGCGATAAAAGTTAAAACGTTTTTATACATCAGGCGAAAGTACGTCTTTGTACGCGGAGTAATAACGACGATTATTGTAATTTATACCCCTGCGCACTATACTATAGTATATAATATTATGGCACAATATATATATATATATAATTGTATATAATGTATAAAGTGTAAGTCGTGGTGATGCTGTGCGTACGTTGGAATATTATAATTAAAACTCTGCAATGTCAGTTACAGCGCGCATTACTGTAGGTGTATGTGTGTATACATTATGTATATATATACAAAAAAATACGGATGAAAAGAAACGGGTCGTAAAAGAACGTTTCGAAAATGATTTATACCGCTTTTCGTCCCGGGGCGACCAAAATGGAACGGAATGCGAGCCTTAAGTGGATACAGCGCCTATAGGGTATACGTATATACTTTATAATATATATATTTTAGATTACCATGCGTAATGTGTATATATATCATATATATGAACGACTGCGCGCCCGTCGAAAAACGAAAAAATTATGATAATACCGTGGATCCCGTTGCCGCTGCAGCAGCCAAGTAGTAAATGTAGGTATATACGGGAAATGAGTTCTTAAGAAAAAAGTTCTATTTAATATTTATTCACTCGGATGTATTACATTATTTCAGTATATGTGTATTGTATATGTTTTTCCATTAGCCCCCTTCGAAATAAACATCAGGTCTCTCGAGCCTGGCAAACCCGTCTTCCGACTGCTGTACCTACATAATTTAGTGTGCACTCGCGTTTGTGATACTATATCATATTATATTTATTCGTATTTAGCATTTTTTTCACCGAGAGAGATTATACAAAAATATTTAAAACTCCTTTCAAACTTCACTACACAATATTATTACTACGAATTCATATGTATTGTATTAAAATATAATCCAACGAATCCCTAAATATGCATCCACTGCAGTACCTATATATGTGAGTACTTTAAAAAAATATATATATTTAATCTGATATACATCGTCGTGTTATGCCTACCGTGAAATAAGTTTATTTGTTGCGCTATAAATCAATTTGGAGCATAAATCTCTTGTAGATATATAATGCATATACTCTGCCTCACACACACATTAATATATATATATTTACACGTTTATAAAATACAGCAAAACCACATTACGTGGCATAACTTTATTTGTATTATTATTGTGCCAATATATTATATCTAAATATCTGATGTTTGCGTCGGCGTATATACAGTATATATAATGGTATTTAAAGTAACGTGCATATAAATATAAGTTTATCTATATATTATAATAAACAGTCTTGTCATCGTAAATTTGAAACAAGTGGCATTTAAAACTAAAGTCTGGCGAAATCAACCAAACACTTTATGTACCTTCGTACTTACACGATATGTTATAGTTTATATTAGGTACCACCTATATTATAGCGGTACCATTATTGTACTTACATGCAAAATACGAACGATAAAACGTGACTGAGGGTACCTACATAAAATGGATTTAATAGTTATTCAAGATTAGTAATTTTCTGATGGTTTATATTATTGAATTTTTAAAAATAAACAACTGAACCTACCTGTTTATGTGGTAACTTTTCGATTCATATAAATATAATATAGTCTATATAGGTAGATGTACCTATATTATTTGTATACATGAGTATTTACTAGGTCTTAAGATAAATCGAATAAGCAGTTGAAATTTATTTAAAAAAAATATTTGTTAGTTATACCTATAACTTTACATAATCTGCTATTTTCTTGTTTTTATTTAAAAATCATATACGAATGTTAAACAACAAAATAAACCCATTAAAATATGTCCTTTTAATGTCTAAATTGTGTAATGTTTGTATATAATAATACTCACACATTTGACGTTTATCGATTTTATAGTAGGTACATTATTAACACACAAACAAAAAAAATCCATTAAATATTATAATAGTCGTTTTCGTACACTGCTACACACAAGCGAAAATTACAATGTAGTTCGAATTTCTAGGAGATACGTCATATTATATATGGCGTATGGATGTTATTCGAATAAATATAGTAAGTCGGTGGTACTTATATATAACTATAAGTATATTGCGCATAACAATGAAAATTATTTCTACATCATCGTGATAATATAAACCTATAATACCTCGGGATAAGCCACGTATAGGTTTTATATACGACTTACACTAATATACACCTGTGTAGCTCATAATATATTGCAATAAAATCCATCCGTTTGCATCAGACAAAAGGAAAATGTATACGCTCAAATATTGTATGAGGTAGATAATATAATATAACATATTAATATGAATATATTATTGCATCGAATTCTCGTTCATAAACGATTGAAAATAAATAATTAATTACATAAACCACGAATTATAGTTACTATATATAAATAAAATTGCAGTATATCTGTCAATAATTAAGGTAATATATACCTAATGTAGTTAATTTTCAAAAAAATATTTAGTTGATATATTGATCTATTATAAACGTATAATACAATAATGTTATGTAAAATATTTTTCTATTTTTTTTTCATTTGGGTACTTACCAAAAATATAATATGTATATTATAAGTACCTGTGTACAGTTTGTAGAAAAAAAATAACAATGTACAATAGGTTTACAATAAGCCTATTTGAATAGCGAGAATACAAGACATAAATGGTAGGCAGATAAAATAAGTCACTCTGCAGTGTCACATTTTAAGGTTTTTCTATTTCATCATAATATTTAGAATTTATACATTCAGCTAGCGTCGTCGATGGCGGACTACAGCAGGCGAGTGGTGTGAACACGCGAAATGCGCGTGTTTTACGCCCGAATATTAAATTATACTTGTGGGCTTATATATAGGTAGGGTGGTACTTATGATAATATATTATACTATCATACTCAACCCCTCCCCTACCGCCATCCCCGCGGAAAGCCCGTTTTTTGTACACCTATATATATTATGTATACTCTTCGTAAAGTTCAAATTATGCAAATACCTACCTTATATATATATTATGCATATGTTATTATAATATAACATCCGCCATTTTTCACTAACGTTTTTCGCCCGATTTTCTTTTTTCTTTTTTGTTCACGTTTTTTTTTTTTTTTTACGACGGGATGTTATTATTTGTCGTTATTTAGCCGAAGAGTTTACGGCGCTATGCGCGATGTCATGTATATGCGCACAAAACTTTTCCCATTACGCTCGCTCGGCTTACGTGCCACGTCCTATCGTTATTGCCGCTATTATATACGAGGCGTAGAGAGAAAGAGAGAGAGAAAAAAAACTTAAAATATTATACTCGAATAAGGGCGAAGTTTGACCGTATAACAAACCGCTAAGCCGTTACTACACGAAAAGTTTTCGCATACTATGTCGCGTCTTTAAACCGCCCTCTTATTTTTTTTATTTTTTTTGACGACCGCATTATTTTGTTTAAATATATAAAACAGCAAAAAATATAAAACGCGCGTGCGTTTACAGTGTTCACCTCGTATTTAATTATATCTCCCTCGGCGCCTGCTGAGCGGTTATGGCGCATTATTTTACTTTATGTTTACCTGTTGTGTTTGTGTGAAACGCGAATACATAATAATATATTAATATGCATATAAAACCAAATGAATAATTACTATGCCACGCAGTGTGATGCTTAATAAATAAATCGCAGTCTTATATGTTGTCCACGAGAAAAATAATGTGCAATTTTTGGTCGGTTCATAAAATTATTACATTACTTAAGATGTCCTAAATATATTCTCGAAATCGAAACGTTCTAGATATTAGCTAGTTCTATGGTACCTATATAAAAAACTACATCATATAATTTGGTTATTTTAAAAATAATTTCTTTTTGATACTGCACCTTGTGCGTATCGCCATCACTTCCACTACTGTACCTATATAGGCTACTATTACTGCAGTAGTACTACCAATAGATATAAACGTTAATAAATAAATATGATAAATATATTATTTTATTACAAAACCTATACCTATAATTTCCATCCAGAGCATATTATTTTTTACTTGGATAGAAACTCGGATAATTATGATACGCGTTATCCTATGTATATAATGTATATAGTAAGTATAATAATTATAATAACTAATAATAGTGATAGATAAATCTACTTGTTAACACGGCCTCTGTAACGATTTTATGATTCTTGCATTTTACAACGGGTAGACACATTTATAATCGTATCACCTATATATTATGCTAATTGCAATTATGTGGGCCTTGGTACTTGCAGGTAGGTACCTACTACACATATTAATATTGTGTACGGGTTGAGCGCGCTGTGGTTTTGTGAGAGTGATGAAAGATATAAATATAGGACTATTATGTACAATTCACCACAGTATAGTATGCATAAATTGCATATATAATATGTGCCTATATATTATGAAAATATCTGTCCTCCGCTTTAAACGCGCGTTTAGATCATTTCATTATATGGGATGAACAAGTTGTATAAACAGGAGTTTTTTGGTGGTTCAAACTTTTTATATGTGTATATTCATTCGACATAATTTAGGCAGGCATACACTGTAAAATACATCTGATAATCACATATGATAATTATGCGGATTGACATTAGACACATAAATATATTTATGATAGGTATGGGGTGGTAAACATTAAATTCCGACACTTTATGTATAGGTATAGGTATAGGTATAGTCCCATTATAGTACTATACATATTATATATATAGGGTGTAACAGAAATAACTGTTTGCTGATATAGGTATAATACTACCTAACTGTTTTATTCATATTGATTTTTATAATATATTTATTTTAAATTTAGGTAAGTATAATATTTATATAAATAAAATGATTACTGTAAATTAGGAACATATTTAAAATAAAACTAAATATTAATAAAACAGAAGTTATTACATAGTTGGTTAATATTTATTACAGTGTACCAATTTATATTATATTAATGATATATATAGGTGTATAATTACTATAGTTTAAGTTATAATAGAGATTTTAATTGAGTATATTTCTTTATTTATTCATATATCTATGACTATTTGTATATATTATGTATAAATATATAAAAGTGGTGCCTACACTAAAAAAATATTTCTGGAGGGGATAGACTGTATTTGGTATACGTACAATTATCTCTAAACTGAAGGTGAATAAAAAGGTTAAATGCATTTTATTAACAACTGTTTCATGTTGTTAATTGGTATAGGTAGCTATTGTATGGTATATTATTGCTTATAACACATTTACACACTAATATCTATATGTATATAATCTATTATTATTTATATGATTCAATATTATAGATACAATATATTGTTTTAAATTATTACTTATATATAATATATCAAACTGAACATCGAAAAAATACTATAGATATATAGGTATACTTATGGTGGCATCTATTTAGTACAATAATATAGGTAGGTAGGTACATGATTCTACTCAGTTGGTATATATTATAATTGCTTAAATTTTTGTTCTTAGGTATATAGTTAATTTACGCATATGCAATAAAAAAAAAAATAATACCAGTATAAATTATTTATTACCTTTATAAATGAATAAACGTCTGATTAACGTGTACCTATGGTGTACATATAAAGCCATAAAAAGAAAACGGGAACATAAATATATGTATACAAGATACAACAGTATACGGCCTACTAGAATTCAAATGTTTTTTTTTATATAGCTGCGTATAAAATACCTACCTATATCTACATATTAAACCTATATATATGTATGTATACATTATATTTCTCATCATAATTCGATAATCTTTGGGATAAAATATATTATACTATGGTTTGAAAATATGTCCATTATTTTAAATATATATATTAGCCATTCTATAGGTATATGTTAATGGGAACACTGCGTATGGGCATACTTATTACCTGTGTAGGTATAGTAATATATTATGATTCCGTTTCATATTTTATCTGGTAGGTAATTATTTATCGACTTAGTTAAATAAATCATAAACGTATATAAAGTTCTATTCCAGCATTCGTATGTATAGGTAGATAGTTAACACTACGCGTTATACATTTTTACAACCTCCGAATTTTTACGATGCTCAAATCCTAACCATTTCCAAAACCATTATATCACATACGATACATACCTATACCTACCTGCTATATATAAGAAAAACCAATTATTTTTACATGATGATTAACTATTATTATACATAAATAGTTTTAAGGCATATCGCATATTCCTATTACCTGTATTATATATATATTATTATGTAATAATACCTGTATTAAATTGTTTTACGAAATTTAGATATTATATTTAAGTTTATTATAATATATATAGGTACCTACGTATACACAGAAAGAAAAATTCAAATTTTATAATTATATTTAATCTGTGTCATGCAATCTTATAATATGTATTTGTTTAAATAAAAGGGTTACCTACACCTATCGTGGATAGTTTTGGTTTTATAATGTGCCGATACTTATGTAGTTATGTGTATATAAGTATGGTATATCTACTGTTAAAAAGCATATTATAATTTTATGCGAATTTCTATATACATCATTTATCGTGGTGCACCAACATATTCGTTAAATTATGTATCTATTCAATATTTATTCAGTCGTATGTACATCAGTCACCAGGTATATATGACTGAGACACTAAGTGAGAATTGAAATATATAGATAATTTACCGAAATATTTAGTTATGTATTTTTGTTTTTCGAAAGAAATTATTGTTAAGCCGTCATCGGCGATGCGAGCGACCGCGGGCGCAGTTCCGTGGAAATAATATTAATAATAACAATATTAATAATAATAATAGTAATAATAATAATAATAATAATAATAATAATAACAACAACAATTGCAGCCGCGGCGCGCGCGCGACCACCGCGGGAGCAGCGACGTCATTGGCCGGCGGCCATCTTGAACCGCGGGCGCCCAGTTCGGGTGGCAGCCAGCCGGTCGCGGACTCGCCCGTTTTCGAATATAATAATATCTTCATTAGACCGATCCCGGCCACCGGCAGTCCGACGACTACGGCGATCGCACAACCCTATGAATATAAAAAATCGCGCGGCGCAAGTATCGTTTTCGAATTATTATTATTTTTTTTTTCGAATTTAAACCGTGCCATTTCCGGGTTCCCGCGGTGGTTTCATCGAAATTCCATATTATTATCATTGCCCGGCGTCGCGGCATATCCAACTCTGCAGTCTACCGCAGCTCGTACACTGATTACAATTCACATAAATATACTATACGCCCACTCGGTATCATAAACACCTATAGTTACCAGGTATATACCACGTTCGATACGGTTATATGATATATACCTATAGTTCTTGATAAATTATAATAACGTCCGAAAAATCTTATTAGCACTCGCCGAGTTGAGCGCATCACGCAAGCACACGCACTTTTTTACGCGGATATATATTTATATATATTATACCTATGTATAGGCACATGCGGTAAATACATATTTTTTAAATACAAGAACACACACATATTGGAGATACCGGGTCACGTATACGGTCGCTGTCTCGTCACTCAGCACGCGTAGGTTACACGCACGTGACCGCCGCACGTTCTCCGACCGGCACCGGCGGTTATGCGCGAAATACGCCCGGTATATAGGCGTGTAAATTATTCGTAAAGGTATAAACCTCATATACCTGAACCTATATACGCGCTACCCATTGTCACGCTGCAGCAGTTATCGTAACATTGTTCGTCCGCAGCTACACGCACGCCGCTCGTCATTATGTCGTCGTCGCGTAAGTCTTTATTTTGTATTATTATCTATTTATTATTATTAATATATATATTATATATAGCAAGTATCTATATAAAAAAAAAAAATAAATAAATAAAGCTATAATATAGGGTATATTTGAACATTACAAATTTCGTTTTATACAGTCATTCGTTCCGTATGCCTATAGTAATTACCTAAATACCTAAATTAATATTTTCCTATAGCCATAAATATATATATTAACTGCCCCTGCACCCAGCGTTGCAAATATTAAGTGAAGATTAACCTCAAATGATTTACATGTATCTAAAACGGACGAATGTGAGTTCCTACACGAGACCTAGCAATAAGAAAAATACATATGTTAGTTCCTACACGATAGAAAAGAGTGCATAATATGTAAGTTCCTACACTGTAAAACACAGGTATATACGTTTGTTAGTTCCTACATGGCAAAACAAGTTCAAATGTCAAATGTAAGTGTATACTTAAGCTATTATTATGGATTAGGCTACAAAATAATAAAAATAGGTATACATTTTCATAAATAAATATATTATGATACTAAAATATATAATAAAAATCGTATAATGCATTGATAATACGAGTATACGGTATAATAAAAAATCGTATTAAAAAATGTATTATTCGATTTTTATTTTACTGTATATTATCAATGCATTATGCTATTTTCATTATATTTATTAATTTAGTCTATTTATTTATGAAAATGTACCTATTTTTATTATTTTGTCGCCTAATCCATAATATTGATTAAGTATATATACACTTACTGATATTTGAACTTTTTTTACCGTGTAGGAACTTACACTTCTCATTTTTATACTCGTGTAGGAATTAACACATCACATTTGTAGGAACTACGTATGTAATCGTTTACCTGCTAGGTCTCGTGTAGAAACTTACTATTCCCCTCTAAAATCCACCTAGGTAGGCAATCCACCGCATCGAATCGCTGACAATATGCGAACAGTATATTATCAGGTAAACCTACCGCCTACCTAACTTGTGGTGGATTGCGGACCTCGTTATGATAGGTGCGTAAGTGAGTGAAATCAGAATTAGATATAGGTAAACGTAAGTAATTGCAATAGTTGCCAGTGCCAAAGAGTTGTATTTTTTTTTATGATTTATTTGTAAAAAATGTACCATATTTCTACAAATTATAATAGTAATAAAATATATGTAACTAATATCAATATTATCAACCCTATGAATAAACAGAAATTATATACATAGGTAAACTACATCGAAAAAATAACTTACAGTTTTTTCAGAATTTTTCAATTTTCAATTAACTTATAGAATTGCAATTAATCGTAATAAAAATTTGGCAGCAAAGGCTAGCTTATAAATTACAGTTACTTAATTTATATAGTTAAACTTAACAAATATAAATACAATATTTTATATTAAAATTATCATTAAATTATACGTTGTTGATTAAATTGGTTGATTTCAAGAGGTTCAGAATTTTATATAATGTCTTATACAATGTTACAAACAACACGGCATAAGGAGTTTCCGTGATGTTTTTGGTACTTCTAAGTAAGTTCCACAGGAACATTTAAAATTTCTTTTGGAATGGTTTTTTTATACATTATCTATACTGGAACAATATTTTGCTCGGTAGGTATTTTTTGGGGGGGTTTTCCTATTTTAACTCCAGTATTGTTACTTTCGTTATTACATAATAACACGGTAATATACATATTATATTTATAAGATTAATTTTAATTTGATTATTTTTTTTTAAGTATTATGTTTGATTTTGTGCTGAACGAGTTACGCATTTTTACAAAATTAAAAATATTACATTTTTGTGTTGTCATAAAAGTATCCTAAAATATGGATTTATTACTAGGTTTATTATAATAAATATACCTACATGAAATAAGGAATATAATACATGGGTACCTAACGTATGAAGATAATAACTTTTATTTACTACGAGTAGAAACTAGAAATACATACTTGGCCTATTAAATCAAGTATAATATTTCTAAAGTACCTATATAAAATAATTATTATTTTAAGTAAATTCAAGTTATTTGAAAATAATTATATTGTCAAATTCTAGTAAATATAAACAAATTAATGAATACATATAAACATAAATTACGTAATACATGGGTTGCCTAATTTTATAATATATACATAGTAATAAAGAGATTCCTATATAAATGAGTGATTCTTCTCGTAAAACAGAAATTATTTCAAAAATTATTAGCGTTTCAGAAACAATTTAATTTTACAATATTCTGTCATTAAAAAAAAAAAAAAAAAATGAAAAATATGTATTATAGTTACTTATATTTTAATCATCTTTAAGTTTTTACTTTTTTAAATGATAGCACAAATTTTAATTTGATATTCCGTAGCAGAATATTTTTTAAAGTAATAAAACATCATGTACCTACTTATATACAAATCGAAATGAGTATTTATTTATAGTTAAAACTTTTTGTTATGTTTCTAAATAAAGTTTTGATAAGCGGAGTAGTAGAACAACATATTGTACCATGCTGCAGCTCATCAAAACTTATGTATAAATATTAAAGTTCAGAGGATAAACACTTATTACTACTTACATTTAATGGTGAAATTGAAACTGCAGTAAAGGTTTTAATATTAAAATATCTGCCAAGAATTCATATGTGTATTGATATATCTTAGTTAATCTTTTTTTCCACAAATAAAATGCGAGTATCTAAAAATGGAAAAACTGTCTTATGAAACAGTACCAATAATACCTATACTTACAATAACGCGTGTATTTATATACATAACATGCCTACCCTATGTATTAATTTAATTTTGAATTTGTATTAAAATTAATTTTAAATGTATACGATATTTTATTCGATTATTAGTAGAATCTAGCTATAGGTGAATGATATTAATATTTTATAAAATATTTAGTGAAGAGGTGTTATATGTGCCTTCTCCATGCCTATATATATATATTACCTGTATAATTGTGTATAATTTAAATTAAATACAAATTGCAGTGGGTTACCACACTGGCTATAGTATTTGATCGAATACATTAATATCTATTAAAAACGTTTTTGTTACATTAAGATTATTATTATATTTTTATATAAATACATATTTTACCTGTTAATAATATAAAAATCTACTATTGGTACTCACCTTATACAGACTCTCCGTCACACGTACCGCGCACTTACGACAGCAGCGAACTGACTAGCGTCATCGTCGCGTATACGATATATATTATAATATTATTGTGATCGTGCGAATTGGTCTTAGGTATAAACATATAGTCGTAGTTATACGTCCTTTTACGCTCGTCAATAGAATATACGTTGTACCTTTTTTTTTTCATTTCTACATACCATTATACATTGTCCGTTTTCAAGGTCTGACGCAAGGACGAGTATTTTTGTCACGGCGCGAGCACCCCAGTCATTGCGGGGGTCCTTTGGATATATATACATAAGCACACGTGTACTTAACAATTTATATTATATTATATACTGCAGACGCGCACTATATATATACATATATATATATATAGGTGCACACGGAAGCACACGGCTATAGCAGGGCTTCCTTAAACACTCGGCGTTGGAGGTCATATCATATTATTGTATACTTGTATATATGTAATGATATATGTGTGTGTGTGTGTCGGTAAGCGTAGCACACCCCTTAAGGATCGTCCTTTATGGAGGCCATTTGTATAACACTGGCGGCCATAAAAACCCTGCTCTTGCACGCCGTCGCTATACCATCATGATGCGTATGGCAGGGGCAATCCAGGATAGTCGCGTCTACTTCACCACGCGCAGATCAATCTAGCGGTGAGTGCGAGACAAAAATTAACGCCGCAGACGACAAACGTGTAGTGTTATTTACAAAAAATACATTTATATATTTAAAAAATAATATTCGAGTGTATCTCTGCGGTAGCATATATATAACAGACTATGTGTATACATAAATACTATTATACATATATAATACACTTACCTATACCTACACTAAAATCAATAAGGAATTAAGATAATTCTGGTGAATAATAAGGAGATTTTTTTTATTCATCGAAAAAAAAAATATGAACAAAATCATTTTAACAAATATATCATTTTTGATTATCTACCTTCTTTAAGCTAGGCTTGTGGTAGAGATAAAGAGTTGAAGATTATTAATAATATAGATTATAAATTATACAACTAATATTTAGGTGTATTATTCGTAGTAAATTATTTATAAAACAATGTTTAATTAGGTACAAATTAGATTTTATTAATTATATCTAATCGAATTACGTAGCCGACGCACACACAACGTATACGCACATACAACGTATACCACTACTGTAGTGTAACACATGGTTGTATTATTGTAGACATGTATAATGTTTGTAGATAGATCAACATATTCAAATATCAAACATACTTACTGTTATTTATAGATATTTTAATTTGATATGTATTTATTTATTTATTATATATTTAAACGGGAAGAACTCAATAAAAATTTGTTTAGTTATTTTTTTTAATTCGTTTATTTAGTGAAAATTTACGATTTATATACGTGGTACGCAATAAGTAAATGAGTAATAATGAATATAAAATGAGACAGTGGAAAAAAAGACATTGAATAAGAGTTTCACATTAAAAACTCCTGGACATGGGTGGTAATTTTAGAGAGAAATAATAATATACACGTTAAGCATGATGTCAATGAGAAGATCTCTGGGCCATTCGCGTTTCAAGCGTCTGGCTGGGTTGTCCGGAAGTTCATTGGAATGAAGTTGAGCTATGAGGGTGTTTGAATGGTATTCCATATTGGAAAGTACGTAGGTAATATGTGATAGCTGTTTGCTTTATGAATTCGTATAGTTATACTGTAAAAATACTAATATTTTACTTACATTTACTTAAAAGAAAAAAAATCAGTTAAATAATAAACACAATAACAACAATACTATAACGATAATGATAATAGCGCAACAATAAAAGTAATACAAATAATAGGTAATGACAATTTTAATCGTATTGTAATAATTAAAATATAATCTATGAACAAAAAGTAATCATTTAGTAACAAAAAGACTCAAAAGAGTAAAAATTAAATAAATAAATCTGGACTTCATTGGCCGATATCTTAATTTCATTAATCTATTTATAGGTGATGAAAGAGCATAATTAATTTTTTTAAGAGGAATATATAGAATGTGCACATGTAAATCTAGTTCGAAAATTAAGAACATTAAAATTAAAACTACAAAGTAATTCAGAACAGTTTATACACCCATTTAATAATTTATACAAATATTTCAAATCAATAATTTTTCTCCTTTCAGCCAGACTGTTCATATTTAATTGAATTCATAATAGTTTATATAGTGAATGAGGTCGACGAGGAGTATGACATATTTTGTATGAAATAAAGCGAAGAAATCGGTTTTGGATACCTTCAATATTTAGTATATTATGAGCAATATTTGAAGGTAACCAAACAATTGAATTGTGTTCTGTGAAGTAGAAAGCACTAGGGAGAAATACAATATTTTTAAGGAATCACAATAGTAAACACTTTACATGTCCTATTAATAAATCCCGATGTAGATGATGACTTATTTATGATATTTAAGTAATGCTTGTTGAAAGAGAGACTCGAGTCAAATGTAACGCTCAAAACACAAATATCAAACACACGTGGAAATACAATAATATTATCGATGATTTAATCATTAAGAATTGGTGAGCGGAACCTGGTAAAAGACATTACTTTACACTTATCAATATTTAACGTTAATTTATTTAGATGGCCACAGCTATTGATAGTGTATTTAGTTCATTTTGAAGGATGGCCGAATCATTATTTAAGAGAATATATTGTGGCTTAATTTGTCAAATGCCGACGGCAGTGAAAAAAAATCACATTTCATTTCAATTCATTTCGTAAACAAAACACTTAACATAATATTGTAATTTATAATAATATGCTAATGCCTTAATTAAATAAATTCTTACTCTCCATGATGTATATAGATATTTATTTAAATTTAACTATATAATATATTTTAAAGACTAACTGAAATATAAATAAAACTAAACACTATTATCCATATAAAAATGTATTTCCTGTACAGTATACCTATTTAATATTATAACATTTATTAATGATTCGATAATGAAAAAAAATAAACATAATAGATTCATTTATACTTACTGATAAATACTTTGTACAATATATTTAGAAAATTGTATTGAGCATAAAATAAAAATGGTTGAATAAAAGTGGTCGTTGTATTACAGTTTGTTACAGTACTTACGTGTAAAGACATTTATAAAAAAAAATAAGTGTGCTAATAAAATTACAAAAACAATTTTTATTTGCGACTCTATAAAAAGTTTAAAACCTCTAAAATATTTTGCTACTTTAGAAATTCTCCTTATAGAAGAATGATACAATTACGCAAAACGCTTGCCGATATTTGTTGTACCAGCTTGCCAAACCGATATATATATAATATATATATATATATTACACGTGTATAAGTACTTTATTGAATATAAAACTCAAAATGAATAAACATTTTTAATGTGTTTCTAAGTGTTTAATAAAAAAAATAAAAACACTGGGTTATTTACTATCATTGTTTGTATATAAATATTAATAATAATATACTATATCATCGTTTAAAATCCATTGAATGAACCCGTTAACGTACCGTTTAAGAGATTTTTCTTTTACTATTTATTATTATTTGTATGTTATTAATTATTAGTAATAAATAGACTAATGGGCAATAACTGTACATCGTTTAATATTTATTATACCATTTCAAATACGCAATAAAACACGTAATGTTTTTTAGTGTTCTTGTTTTGTAATATGTATGTATATTATATAGCCGGTGGTTAAAGTTAATTATCATAATGGTCCATTCATAATATATAAATTTTATTTTCGTACGGCCTTATCGATAAAAGTGTGAAATATTTTGTCGTATACGAAAAATGATTAGTTTTTGTTTGACCGTAGCATGTAATAATAATAATATACAATTTTGCTCCGCTTAAATATGTACAGTTAAGCGTATAAATACACGTGTGTGAGCTACACGCAAATATTAAATTGAGTTGATACGATATCTATACAGAAAATAAAAATGAAATGCATTTGACATTTATATTTTTGATGAGCAATTTCCGCGTGTATCTTAATAAAAACGGTAGGTACTTTACGAAATATTGTGTACGTAATAAATAAAGGTCGAATTGGAGATGACGACAGAATAATGTAGACAAATCATTCTATTCCTTTAAGTGTGATGATTTTAATTTAAAAAAAAGTAATATATTAATTATATAGTCTAGAAAATAGTTATAAACCACCAGCGTCCAGCATATTATGCAAACATTTATTAAATGTCCAATATAATTATGGTACATAGATATAATACATGTTATATGAATATTTTCAGGACGCGTTCGTGTAAGTTAGGTGATGCTATTCTCGTAGGTATAGATATACCTAATATATGATTGCTGCAGCTGGCGATCGTCTAATTGTATTACATAAATCCGTATTCCCTCATTAAAATATTTTGTTTAGTTGTTCTGGTTGAGAAAACTTAGGTAAAATGTAATTCTCCATGACAGGTATACCTACCTATATTATTGTTTAATTAGTAAGGATTTGTTTATAGTTGCGCATAATGCGTCACTTTGAACTTTTAAGTATTATTTTTTATATTTAAATATAACGCGTTCACCATGACACACCATCGTAGCAATACATTTGTCTGAGGAAACCGTGTTTTTTATTATTCTTTACGAAGCGGCCTTAAGGAAATACGCGTAGTGATTAAATATCAGTTTTATATTCCATTCTTCTTGTCGGTAACCATTATCCGTCAAAGGCAATAGGCTTGATTTTCTATATTATGTATAATATTATATTAAACTATGCACTATCATAACAGCTACAATAATGTATACCGACTCTAACAACTATAACTGCACCTATACGACCTGTACATAATCAATTACCTACGTAGAAATGTGAAATGACGCGGACCCATAATATGGCATAATATTATACTACCATAATGTATTCACGCGCTGCAAATAGGTAATTTTTAATATCGCATCCAATACATAAAAGGTAGGTCCGTATAGCATTGTTGTTGGAAATGAGTAGTACAACGTCAAAATTATTAAATTATCTCGTACATATTTCAGTAGGTACCTATTTCATTATTCAACCACTGTCATTTTAGGGGTCAGAGCTAATGATAACAAATGGTCAATTTATATCTATATTGATAGCGGTAATACGCGTATATTCACTGCAGAGACATTAAGTTATAGTTATAATAATATTGCTATATCTGCACTTATCTGCAATATTATACTATAACCGTACTGAATGCGATGCAGTTGCAGTGTGCTCTTATAGTGATAAATATAACGCAAGTATTTTAATATTATATGACACCGATATATTATCTAATATTAGGCGTGTTTTGGTGATGCAGTTTTAAGTAACTTGGTGACTAATTTAACAAACAAATTGTTTTGGCGATATTGTTTACTGCAGTTGTTAGATAACTGCAGAATGCACTTTTCGACAACCTGCAGGTTGCCTGATTTAGTCATATAAAAATACTGTACAGTACACAAAACGTTTTGGTGATATAGCAACCGTGTGGTTATTACTTATTTGAACGAACAATTCTGGTAACCGGGTGGTTGTAAATTCTGTCGCCAAAATACGCCTAATAATAATATGATTGTTAGGTAGATGTTATTGTTTTCAGTTCCAAATTACATGTGAACTGCATAGTGTATACTATTTGATATACTTAAATACTAAATATACTTTTATAGGTCCACATAACACACATCATTTATGAAGGCCCGATCGTTCGGTAATCAAGCCGAATAAAACTTGAGAACTTATATTGTTTTGTTTTGCGAGGGCTATATTATTAAGTAACTATTATTACTTATACAGTTAGGCCTTAAGTATTATCATTCATAGTACCTATGCCTATGAATGCATCGTTATATAATATATATTATAAAGCATGCGTTATATATTTTGCACAGCCGCATAAACACATACGTGTCATACATTTTGATTTAGCTACTTATTTTAACTCTAAATTATTTAAATACAAATATTAAAACACGTTTATCTGCAGTTATAAATTATAATTACATCACATATATAGTGTATGTACATATATTTATATTTTTAATCCTATACATTTGTTATATTGCGATGATATTATTATGTTTTTCAAATCAAGTAGGACTAAATTAAACTAATCAAATTTTTCTTGCAGGATTGGTTAAAAATAGGATAACGAATTATATTATACAATTATTTTTGTCTGAAAAATACACAAAACAATAAACGTTTATTCTCCGTTGTATGTTTAATGTTTATTGATAATTTGAAATGTTGGTATTTTATTCGTTTATAGATCTCACATCGATGTCGACTATAATATGTTTACAAATTCAAAATTCAATTTTAATTAAAAAAAACTATTATTTTGTATTGTAAATTTAGTTACTCCACTTAACTATGAGTTCATTGGACATAAAGAAATTAGAACTTCAATTAATACGGTGCGTTGTTGGAATTAAAAAAAAAATGTCTGAATAATATTAAAACGTTTATGTGGTTTAATAATTGAGTATTTTTAATTAGACGTAGGTATTATAATTTACGTTCCAGTGCAATACGCACGTGTAAAATATACATAATATATATTATATTATAATATTATAGTAGGTACATATGGTAAACTGTAAGGTATGGTTGTCTAAAAAATCGTGTACATATTAAACATATAATAATATGTTCGTAATATAACATAATATAATATATTATTATAATAAATTCAAGTTGGTGTAGTATGTATTATGGATTTTGACCGTCAACCACAACGTATAGTAGGCGTTCCAAATGAACGCTGCACATATGGGAATGTGTATAATAATATAACGTATATTAGGTACCTATGTATATTGGATTTATCTCAAAATGAAAAAAAAAAATGTTTAAAAAATCTGTCGAGGGCGTGTTTATATTAACTCGATTGTATACCTATATATGCACATAATAATATATGTGCCATGTACGTATATAAAAATATATTGTATTTCAGTGGATGGATATAGAAACGCCGCGTGTAATGGGAAAACGAAAAGAATACGATATGTATATACATATATATATATATTCGTATACTATATAGCCGGTATACCTATACCGTGGTTCTGATATACGAAACCGGTCACGTCTATTGAGAGACCGCAAAGTGGAAACGAGCAGAACGAATGAAGAAAAAAACGTATAAAATAAAAACCGAAAAATAAAACATGGCGGTGCATGGAATCTTAACAACCTGTCAACTTGTCAACCGGTCGAAACAAAGAACACGAGTTTTCCCTTCGTGCTTTATTTTTTCGTCTTTTTAACGACCGTATATGCACCACCGCACCACACTCTGTATGTGTTTTTTTTTTTATATATATATTATATTATTACTATCGAACGGGTAACCGTAAATTATAATACACACGCAAATACTTTTCGTGCCATGCAGACGGGCACGAGCCGAGTCTCATTTGCATAGAATAAAATATGTAATACCTATATAAACCTGTATAATATGACGTGCTTATTGGTCGAATTCGCGCTCACGATGTTTACGACGGTATGATAATAAGTTATTAATAACGTATAGGAGGCACCTGTACGCGAAGAGTTCGAAAATCGCTTATGGTCCTAACGAAGCGTTCCTTTGCTGCAGACATTATTGTTATAATATTATTTATATATAAATATTATATTTATCATTAGATCCTTCGTCCTTATTATAGGTCAAACACGCTCGCCCGCCGGGGTCAAGTACCTACTATAGTATAATACATAATGTCACGTGTACCTACGTGAACAATTTTAGACGTCATAAACCGCAGCCAATAACTTCTTACTCGTAATGCCTGTGACAAATATATTTTACGTCACGTCCGAAACGTGATCATAAACCCGACACCTCACGAGGAATTTTTAATCGGGAAAATTAATTTCATGCATTATGTTATAATATTAAATAATACTTCCTATATTATAATGATATATGATAGACAGCTGTTATATAATAACAGTTGATCGTCTGTTGCCGTATTAACAAACAAATGGTTATAGTTATTTTATTTTGTTTTAGTTTTTGTAACGCACATCATAATACTTTTTTCACACCCTGCAGACAGAATTTTGGAAAATAATTATATTATATTATTGAAATATTTCACAGGAACATTTTTCAACAAACTATCGTTAGGTATTAGAATTCTTTAAAAATATGTTTCTGCAATATTTTAGGAATATTTTAATTTCCAAAATATATCTGCTTTTTACGTTCATACTTGTATAATACAGAGGTCTGCAGAGGGACTCAGTAGGTACTCACACACGCTAGTCTTGTATACATTTCAAATTCAATTGTTTACAATGTAGGTACCTACATACTTTAAACATTTACATGCATATTATATTAATTGTTTAAACTGCATTTTTAAAATATGTTAAAAACAAACAGACCATCGATATTAATTGTTATATAATATGTTTATTATAAGTTGTCCGTATAATTTATAAAATGGTCGTTCTACATAGTAAATAATGGTATATTTATATATATATTTGTTTTATTGCAGCATTATTTAAGATGTGTAAGAATGAGTTGTATTTCATGAGTTTTAACTTTTATTTAACGACTTCGATTCTTTTATTACTTTATTGACGTATAAATCACGTTTTACTATTTCAAATTCTGTAAACCTTACTATGGCATACATTATAATATATATATATATATATATATATCTACATACGTTTTACAAATGGATTGTTTTTTGTTCACACGCATTTCTATTAATACTTGAAAAATAATAATGTATACCTACTTTATTCAAAAACCACTCCCACTTTACTAATATTTATTCAATTATTAGATAGGTATATAATATATTATATATAAATTAGCAAATTACATAATATTAATTATACAACTGAGTTAGAATATTATGTTTATTGTACATTAATTTCGAGAAGTATGGTTTAAATTATTGGGATTTTGATTCGATGATCTATAACTCATAAAATTAATGTTGTACCTACATTTTGAAGGTGATAAAGACGTTTGAAAAAAAAATGTAAATAAGGATATTATTCTCAAAGTTACAACAACATATACGTGTTGCTTTTAGCTTATAGACAAAAAGTTGTTTTAAAAAAAAAATTGTAGAAATTATTTTGTTAAATGTATGTAAAATATAGGGTACCTTGTATACCAACCTTGTATACCAACCTTGGTACCTTGTTACAACCAACAATAACTTACATTAAATTTTGAAAATTGTATTTTATCTTTTCACAATAATTCCAATTTGAGTAAAACAAACTCGGGTATCTAATAATTAAAATGATCTATGTAAAATACGATAATTGTTCATAATATTATGGTAAAATAATCGTTTTTATTTAATTAATCGAAATAATACAAAAATTAGTTGTATAAAAAAACACAATACAATTTAATTAAAATAAAGAAATAAAAATTGCGCAGCAGAAAATCCTAAATGTTATTGTAGGTATATAACAATAACATGTGCATGTCGCATACTCACATGTATAATAATATGTCTGTAAGCAAATAAAGAAATGTTCAATCTAAATTATTTATGAATTCTATAATATTGTTGTAATCGTTATATTTTAAAAGACAACAATTTATAATTTCACCACAAAATTAAATATTTTCTCAGTAGATATAAGTAAATTACTTGGCATGGGAAATTCGTTAAGAAACTTTAACCATATATTGCAGTACTGTACCTATACCTATATATGTTATGTCATACTGCATTCGTCATAGTTCCGTGTATAACATATTATAATTGTTGCAACATCAAAAGTCCACACTTCTAATTGTTTAATTTTCATTGTGGTATCCGAAATATATAATTTCGATCATTATATTTTTTTGAAAAACTGCAATTACCTAAATAATTTGATTTTTCTGATAAATATATAACTGTATTATGTTTAAGTACCTATACACAAATAGTTTAAGGTTTATAATGTACTCCAAGACCAGAATACTCGAAAAAAGTATCTGGATGCAAGACACTATATACTATATAGATACATCAATGGTAAAACACAACATACCAGATACTTCGTTTTTTTATCTTTAGTTATAACTTATAACTTATAAGATACTAGATAGTAGATACTGTTCCAAGACGCAAGATACATTTTTTTTAAATAATTATTTTAGTAACTAAAAATTGATAAAATATATTATATAATATACTATATCATTAATTGAACTTCGTATATAGATTTTTGTTATAATTAAGTATATATTATATTCTTCTACTTATAATACTGCTACAACTATTAGAAGGACGACTGATGAGTGACACATATATCTTTATCTAAAATTCTTACTATGAAAACAATTAGGTTTGGATACATTATGCACCATTATTTGCAGCGATCAATAATAACATGCTTTTTTTTGTTACATTATAAATTAAAAAACAATTTGTCCTATATACTGCAAAGTTCTGCAAACCTTTTTAAACTGGTTTTACAACTAGTTTTAAGATTTCGTAAATTTATAACTATATGGGAATAACACGAGGAAGATTTTAAAACTTGTTTGATTAAATTATTAAATTATTAATATATATTTTTTTTAATTCTGAAAAAAAAAATGTTTCTTCATTTGTATGTAGTATTAAAAAATTAATTAAAGTATCTAAGATACTATGCTCGTCCTTGCCTAAACATTTATGTTGAGTATAATATGATTACCTAATAATGTGTTTGCATATTTATTTCAGTCGACATACCTACACCGTATACCAAATAAATTATATTTCTACCAGCGATAGCGCAGTACGTTCATATTATGCATCATGCCATTAAAATTGTATACATACATACATATTCATGTTTCTCCCCCCCCCCCAACAGTATATACCTATACTGTATAAATGTATACAATTTTGATATATTAAGTAATTTTAATTATTTAACAGAAATAAATAAGCGCGTTTACAATGCATATCAAATTGATAATTTTTTCAGTTTAAATATTAAAACTGCGGCTAGGAATTTTTTTAAATCCAATTAAAATCAGCGCGTCGAAACACCATATTTTTAATCTATATGAAATAAAAAACTAACCGCGTGTACACATATTTTACAATTGATTTCCTGTTTGTCTACTTACCTACGTAACCTTTTACGAACCTTTTGCGTAGTACACAATAATAATTACACTGCTGAATGCGTATACCTACATTACAATATTATATTATAATGTTTAAGTTTAAAACCACAGCGACTTTCTACAATGTATACGTACACACGCGGCACATGTTAACATAAAATAATATCATACAACATCATACGCGCGAGTAAGACTTCCGGCGCACGCGTATCTGCAATTTGCAAACCACGACCAACACCTATAATAGGTATGCCCTTTAATGTCAGACCAGCTACTGTTATATTCTTTTTGTATTTTGAGTTTGAATGCAGCACGGTGGGTAGTACAACGATTTACTTAGCACGTATGAAATTAAAGGTATGCAGGTACAACGATAATAGTGAATTATTATCTGCAGGTATTTATTATAGCACTATGCTATATTTTTTTCTGATAATAAAATATATTCTAAAGTTATGACAGCATCATTTCTACATGGACCTATCTAATTTTGTCCTATAATGATGGTATTCCTTCTCATAAAAATAATCACTATAGTTTTTATCTTCTATATACAATGCGATGGCCACTCTCGCTCAGAGATACGTTTATGTCTAACAACAACAGTTATATCTATATATTTAGACATGCACATGTATAATATTTCGTAGAGTTTCGTGTGTTTCATTAGCGTCATCTCGTATATTATAGGTACACTAATAAAGTATAATATTATATCAATAAAAAAAAAGTCATCGCTGATTGGGTTTCATTTTCCGCTCATAGTAATAAAAATGTAATCTGTAGACTGCGTATTTCTTATTAAAAGATAAATTTAAAAAAATATACTTTCGATGTGTGTACAAAATATTTTACTGTTTAGTTTTTCCCCTTATGCAATGAAATTTTCTATAACCAATACTTTTAGAAAATTAAAATGTATTATAGAGAGTCCACTCTATATTATTATTAAACTTTGAACTCGTTGATTTTTACAAAATATATGATCACCATGAAAAAATCAAAATATTTGTTTTGATATTATTCTGAGATAGCTAATTCACTCTTCGACTATTTTCGAGCCCATATCACAAATAGCATATAAGCCATATTACATAGCACATCAATATAACCCTGAACAACCATTAATCATTGTAGCATAGTATTTAGAAAATGCCCAAACTGTACAATCGTATAAAACCTTAAGCTACTATAGTAGCTACTATATAGGGTAATAAACCATTGTAGTTGAAGCCTAAAAAAAAAATAATAATATCTATACCTATAATATTAAATAATAACAATTCTGCATACCTACCTATATATTATCGATTTTATTAATGTACGGTTACTATGATAATCATATTTTAAAATTATCATTATTATTATAAACATGCAGGTAAATACGTATATGATTTGCTGCAGATTTAGAACTGTTATTCTTCGATAGTGATACCTGCAGCAACTACGTGGTGACGGCGACGGTGCTATATAATAATATAATACGTACGATTATTTTGATATTTGAGATCGTTAACTATGTTCGGGAAATATTTTCGTTGTGCGTGTGACCTTGAAGACGTGAACAGTCGTAAAACCGAAAGGGTAAACCATCGTCTCATTGTGTCTTCGAAATTTCGTAATCGGCGCGTGTACCTATATAATATACATATAATCATGTGTACATCGACTGGCCATAGTGTAATTCAGCTCGATACTTACTGCAGCAGCCGGAGAACGACCCTGATATAACGATATAACTGGAGCAAAAAAAAAGGGGAAAAAAAATTGTTGTAAGTATACTGGTACCATAGCGTCGTGTGTTTACGCTCGGTTCGGTTCAATAAAACGTCGAATAAAAACCCACCCTCGGTAGACTTCAAAAGAAACCCGGGACCGTGGCCTAGACGGGATATATTATATATACACGCATGATATATATCATATATATATATATATATATATGGGCATCCGGTGTTTATGTATATTATAATATGCATTATATACTCGTCTAGATTGTAAATAAAAGAGACAACTGCTATTGTATTATTATGCTTTCGATATGCCTAAAGGATTTAACCTCATATCGTTCCATTACGAAGTGTAATATTATTATTATACTATTACGGATAAGACGTGTTTTTCGAAATCGTTTTGTGCGTGCGCCGTGCTTTTACTCTATCGGCACAGTATTTGCCCGTGTAACAGTTTTAGGGCGTTTTATATAGGCAATCTTTTAACAATTGGACAAAATGTACATTTTGAGTATACAGTAGAAATCACTATAACGAGCATCGCTTAGTACGAGATACTGCTTACAACAAGCAAAACGTTAGGTCCCGACATGAGGCCATATGATTGTATGTTAAAATATACGTCTATAACGAGTATGGTTATTACGAGTTATCGGCTATAACGAATAAAATAAAACGAACCTGACTAACGATCTTCCGGTTACTACGAACAGGTACCTGCAAAATAAGAACTTTTGGCTATTATTTAGGCCGATTAATCATTGACATAGATTATCTTTAGTTGTGTAGATAAGGATTACTTATTAATAATAAACATTATTCCTACAAATTCTGGTGTTTTCAAGTTAATAAAAATTATAAATAGCGTCAGTTGTGTGAAGACGTTCCACCATGTCGCGTCGTCAGTTTACGTTGGACGAAAAAATCGGAATAATCGGGCGGTTAGAAAATGGCGAGAAAAACAGCGTGATCGCAAAAGAATTTGGCACCTCTTCGTCGACAATTTCAACCGTATTTTGTATTTCCCGCTTTTAATCGGTTACAACGAATGCTCGTTCTAACCGCATATAACGAGCTACCGGCTATAACGAGAAAAACTAGCTGGCCCTTGAAACTCGTTATAACCGATTTCTACTGTATTATTTAATTAATTTCAGCACAGTCTTATATACACGCGATTGAATGTATACTAAAATCTATCATTGGAGCGTACTCGTTAAATGTGTTTTTTATTTTTTATGTAAGTGTACCTATTTATTGATTTTGTCTGCAGTTCCTATCCATCAATACTACCTATATTCTTATGATTTTTTTTTTTTTTTACTTTAGCTTTGTTTCGTTGAAAGTTTTTTGAATTATTATCAAATAGATTTTTCATGCATATCAGAAATGTTCACAATTACTTTATCGTTTTTAAACTTATTATTACCATGTATTTGAACTAGCAATTAATATTATATAATATACGTTAAAAACTCGCTCAATGGTCACATATGTGAAAGATAAGTATTAAATTTAATTGTCGACGTATAAAGTTGAGAATATGATTCTTAAAACACTTAATTTATTAAAAATCACTTGCGACAATATTTACATAAATTGTAAACACGCGTTTTGATAATATGCTAATAAACATTTAACTAACCCGTCACTTAACTTCACACAATTTCGGAGATTTTACGAGGTTTTAAAAAAGACAAACCGTTCACTGCAGCAATGTGGGATTGCTGTACGTTATATTATTATAGTCGTTAACATTTCACAATTCACGCTCACGAGGTTAATTTTTATTTTTATTTATCAAAATATATGTTTAAGACGGCCATTAATATGCTATAGTCAAAAATAACTCTAAATTATAATGTATAACTTTTAAGTATAATATGGTTTACCTAATAATTACATATATATAAATAAATACTATGCAGCTATATATGTTGTATTATATAATAGAGTGTTACTTTTCATTTATAATTTAATGTTATATGAAATTCGATACTACTATATGACCTATATTTTCAACCCAGGTGTGTGAACTTGATTTCTAAGCAAGTTATATCAAAGGACGTTTTAATAAAATCAAATAAAAAATCAAAAAAATCTATATATTTATTAAAGTTAATATAAGATCTATACTTAAATCATTTTTATATTGAACTTCAACAAAAAAGAAAAATGCTTTTGTTTGATAAGACTATTGTTTTTTTCTTATATTGTATCTGTGATGTTATACGCAAGATAAACTATATAAGAATATGCCTAAATGATATTTACCTACATATATTGGAGTAACTTGGGAAAGAAGGGGGCATATTTAGTTTAAAATTAAAATATTCTAATATAAGACGCGCTAACGCATGTTAAATTAAAATGTATTTTAACAAAAATAAATCTTAAAGATTTTTAAGTATTAAAATAAAAATAAATGTTCAACACAGCATTTCTGGTTCTACTTTCATCTTAATCACAAAAATACACTTAAGATAGAAAAATCAAAAATCAATTATATGATAATTGTAAAATAATTAAATCATTTTCTGAAGTGGTCAACTTTTACACGTGTAAGAGATTATGCAATAATACAAAGACTCAATGACGTCACGTCACTTTTTCAATTCCTCATAAGTCATAACTCATAACTATTAGGTATTTAATAATGCGAGTTGACACGCGATGAAACCTATTAAAGCATTTGTTTTGGAATTTTAATAATTTTAAACTATTTTTGTGTTTTGTACTTCTGCTTTAATAGCCCTCACATTCACTTGCATCCGAATTATTGTTTTATAGTTTTTACAAAATCTTAAACATTATACATTATAGTATCGTATACATTTTAACAAAATATCAACACGTGATTTTGCCCTCAGCCCGGAGGTGAGTGCTGGGTAAGAAAAATAATATTTTCACTATTTGCATGACGATATTGTGAAAGTATAGATAAGTGCCTCCCACACATTTTTACAAAAATCATTATCAATACAGTATAAAATATACTCGTAATAATATAAATATAAATGTTATATAAAGACTTGTAGTTAGTTTAAAGTGAATAACAAAATTATATACACTTTGTATACATACAATTTATTCCTTGCGTAAATTATAGCTATACAGCTATCATCTATTCATTATTATCAGCGTTTCCCGAATTTTTTTTTCGGCGGTGCTCTTTTTCGGACCATATTCAGCCACGGTGCCCTGCTGTTAATATACCAAGAGGAACATAAGTAAAAAATGAACACTAATTCTCATCGATAATCGATTTTTATAATTTTTATTGAACATAATACGGCGGTTTTTAAACTTTATGTAATAATATAAATAACATAATAATATATACCTAACTAATCCGACAATTTTTTTCACGGTGTCCCCGGAAAGTTCTAGCAGTGCCCTAAGGGGAACCACTGTATTATATACTTCATATAATTTTTTGAGACCATAATATAGCTTCTGGCAACTCGATGTGAGTTGAACATATTATTTTGTCGGGAGTATACGCTCCTGGTCCGGATTACATCTTATATATATCATCTATATATACCTACCTATGCGTGTTTGTAGTTGAAATGTTTATAATCGATTATGCAAATCGGTTTTTTTAAAGTTGACACCATTAACGACTGGGCGTTCTTGTGTTTTTTTTTCATTTAGATAAGTGAAGAGTTGAAAAATAAGTTTGAGTACGTCTATATATAGTCATATCTGGTTTATTTGTATAACCCATCATTCGTACTTCGTGTCAGAATTTAATGAAACAAATTCTTTAACTTAAGACTATTATACTATGTAGTGTATACATACATTCAAAATATTACATGTTTATTTTCTAAGAACCAACAATATGCATTTGGGTATTCATTATTGGTTATTATTGTTGTACCTATGACATTCGTCGTTACTTTGTCATCAAAAAACATTTGAACGTCCGCTAATACTTTAAGCATTTTAAAAATAACAGCATCCATAGAAAAAATGTAAATTTCTTTCTTTTGAATAATTTTTCTTTTTAACGATCAATAGGATTTACCCTCATGCAATAAATATGTAACTGGCCACTGCAGATAGATTATATCACCTTATATTACACAGGAATGCCGATCAGTCGTCGGGTAAAATGTTTGTTCCCGTAATTTTGCAATGATCGTTCAATGGCAGACATTCATGATAAGCGATAACTAATTTATTACCGTTTCATAATATTTAAATTGATATTAGACCGTTAAATAAATGTAATTATTGTACGACCCGAGTATAGTTAACTATACTAGAACTAATAACCATCATCGAAAAAATACGAATTAACAGAAATCAAAACTATTTACATCAGGGGGGACTAGGTCGTAACAGATAAGATGTTAAATATTAATAGATAAGTGTCTATAGTTTTGGCGAAGTTTAATGCGTTAAAATTCGTACTTGTACTATAATATACGTACCAGATTTCGAATTTTAACGACTCGGGCGCTGGTAAAAAAACTGAACGAATAGTACACCAGATGGCACTATGGGTACGAAATGTCTATAATTTAATATTATCCATTTTCAGTATACCTACCTCGTTTGTTTTCAAAATCATAATATTTCCGACTTCGTCATTTCTAACTTCTGTATTAAACGATATTATATTATTAAGATTTAAATTTTTTTCTCGAAAACACGAGTTTGGGACGCGTGCGTGATATTGGTCAACACGGTTGGATCTTTTTGTTTTTAATTCGTCCACAGTCCACGCGCAGTGTTTAACCAACTTTTCGATACCACCGAAGTTAGTTCCTAATATACGTATAAGAATAAATTCTCTACAATGTTATTGATATATTATTATTACTTAAATAGTTTTTCGTCAACATTTTTGTCACGCTAAAAACCGAAATGGTATTACTGAATTACCGACTTTTTCTTATAGCCCGTCTCGGTGTATTAGAATGCTATTTAAGTTGCCTACCGTGCGCCGATACCAACTGTGATTAATATTGTGCAGAATAAGTTTTCCACGATAAACATCGACTAACCAAATCGTTTATTATTTTTACAGATACATTCGTCGGTGCACTTTTGCCATTCGTCGTCTAGAGGTCACTCGACGAGGGCGCAGATCCATTCAAGCCGTTGGCGAAACATAGAGGGCGGCATAGTCGAACGAGAGGGTCGATCGAGTACGATGTCATTCGCATTTTGGTGAGTCACATACCTATTATCCTTTATTTGATTTCCGCAGTATTGTCAAAGGTTCTGTTATTGCGGGTAATTCAACAAAAGTTTTAGTTTCGTAATGTATGTACACGTAGACGTCTTTTAACGGATTATTTAAGTCTTTATTCGTAAAATATGCGTGTAGGTAGGTAGGTAGGTCGGACGATTTACTATACTATTTTCAAGTAAGACCGCAATTTTTCTATGTGTAGATGGCGCGATCCATACGATATCCATGGTAGTCTAAATACTAAATCCTCGTTATTTAATAATGTTATAATAATAATTTGATCCGTTACATTAGTTTATTTTATCGCGAAATCAAAATATTATAAAATAGCTTTTTCAAGTGAAAACTACGACTTAATCTTATGAACACGCACTGGCGAATAATACTGAAATTTTAATTTAATTATATATGTAGGACGTAGGTAGTAAACAATGATATTCTGTGGCGTGTTAAAAGTGCGTTTTGATTATAATTTATGAAGGTAGTATACCTACCCTTTATATATACCCACCCGCTACCTATTGAAAAGGGAAAACCAAAAAAGCGTATAAACTTAAGATTTATTATTTACCTATATTTGCTGTACATTATATACGTTTTTATTTACGATCAAAGAATAGGAAAATGAATTAATTACAATTAAATAATGGCGACTAAAATAACGAAATCGACGAACGTGGCTAAAATCGTACGTTTGAGGAGTGTTTAGAGCAAAATATGTTTAATAAGCAAAAATGCATTTCCGGACCTTCACTTTTAATATAATTACATTTTTTATTTAAAACCGATCAGTTTTAGTTTTAGACTTTAGCAGGTACCTTGAGGTATTAAAGTATTTGTATATAGATACCATACGATTAGAATCTACACATATTTTGAAACAGTTTTGAACATTTTCACAGTGAAAAATGAAATTACCAATCATAGAGTTAGCGGTTATCGATATGAATAATAATGCTCGATGATATATACGATCGTGACGGAAAACTATTAATGATATTTTATCTCTAAAATATAATAATATAATATTATATTATTATCACATTAGATCAAACAGATTTTTCGCGCATTAAAAAATATACTAAAAAAAATTTGTCCCTCATAATCATATACATAATAGTATATATTATATATTGACGGCGTATTTATACGTCATATTTTTTTACACACACACACTTATACTATATTGTATATTCATATATTACACGATATATATATATACCACGACTGGTAGTGAGCACCTATATAGTAGAATCCCATATAGTGCTTGTGTGCCAAAAAACGTTTATATTCGCAAATCATATACACAGCTCCTTAATCATAATAAAAATTGATAAAAAAAAAAAAAACCACCAAACTGTGTATCTCCTTGCGTATATATTATATTGCTATACGACGCGTAGACAAATACAATATATATATATAATAATACATGATATTATACGCCATAAAATCTCTTTTAGCTTTTTACGCGGCCTGAATCCAAATGTCATAACACACACACACACACTCACTCGCGAGCACATAGATTTTATACTTGTATATATGTATATAACTGCTATTGTTGTCGTCGACTTTTACACACACACACACACATATATGATATATATGATATATACATATACTCGTACGTGTGCCATCGCCCTGGAAAAATTGTATTACACGCTTATAAACCGCCACGGCCGGCGTCTGCTGCAGTGTTTACGATCATCCGTCGCGCGAGGGGGATGATATTTTGTATATACGATATGCGAGTGTGCGCGTGTTTGCTTTTTTCTAAATATATATCTCTCTCTCGCTCTCGTTATACAGCAGCATATATACTCTCCCGCGCGTGTGTGTGTATATATATATATATATATTATAGTAGTCGCATGGGGATGCGTTTCGAGACGCGTGCGATATATATTTTATCATCGAGATATATATGTATATATATGCAGTATACGCGCGAATCGTGGGGTGAGGGATGACGTAAATACCAACCCTATGTGTACGCGTTTCCCGCACACAATAATGTCTCTGAAAATACAGTGGAAACTGCTAAATGTAAAGTATATATATATATAGGAAAATAGATTTACCGTGTATATATATATATATATATTACGACTGTGCGCGTACCTATTCCTACATATTATTCTGCTTGGTATTTGAAAACTTTTAAAATCGTTATACATGTTACAATAGGATACAAGTTTCCATCTTTTTGAACCCCAGTATGGGACACATTTATATGCATACACGTGTCAAGTGTATTCAAGTCAGACAATATACTCACGCACACGCGCGTTCGTTTTTATATATATATATAACTTCCAAACTACAGCGAAAAGCTTTCAGACGTCAAGAATAAAGTCTCTTGCCAAGAATAAATATCTATGTGTGTGTGTGAGCGAGCGCACTCGTGAGACGACTTTGGCCGTAAAATCGCGGTGACCGTCACCTTTTCATGAAAATACGTGACTAGAATCTCATGTCGAAGGCACGTTTTTACGCCCTTAATATTATATTATATTATATATTTTATTTTACTGGACGTTGTCAGCGCCTTCCACGACTTATTCCACCAACGACGATATATATGCCTGACTTTAAAACGTATATAGGTTGGTTTATCATATATAACCTTTATATGTTTTAGAAACCGACCGAGCTAAAATTTTCCGAATTTTTTTACCCATATACGTAAAACGTAAACATATAGGTATAGTATAGTTTTTTTAATTTGTTGTATTATTTTATTCTAGTACTATTATAGGACATAGGTAAATTATATATAATCTGATTGACCTGCAGTTAATAATTAAAAGCATTTATTTTTATTTGAACATAAAATTAACAATTTAATTGCAGGTAACAATCTAAAGATTTTAATATATTATGTATTATATATTCATGTGAGAGAAAAATGACTTTAATGAACGTGCTCTTCCTATAAGTATAGGTACCTATATACAATCCTGCATATAATAAATAAATAGACTATTAATCGTTTTGGCAGCACTTCCGTCGTAATTTATTTTGTCCTCCCCTCGCCCACCTATGCGTGAAAAAAATTCAAATAAAATTCATTCAAACGTCGACGATATAGTATACTGCTGCAGTTGGACATCGTCCATTCAGTGTTTTACCATAGACACCAATATACTAATGCTTTCTGTATAATATCTTCGTTATATATATGCGCACGTTTGTGCTTCAGTTTAATTTACATCTTTGGAACCGAATCAAACGGCTCGTCGTATAGTTTAAGGTCGTCAGCGAGTATTTTTGTCATTAAACGCGTTTCACCCAATGGAATTAACGACTTTATATAGTGGCTTAACAATAAAATATGTTCTGCACAACGCAAGGTTTGGTAAACGATTTTATAATTTATAAGCGATTATATTATATACGCGTGTATAATATATATATGAACTAAATCGTTACGACTTTGATCCGTATATGTTTTAAAAAACTATGTAACCAACATAACCGCATGGTATGCATAATTAATATGCATATACGGGTAAAAAAAAATAGAAAACAAACAATATTAATTAGTGAAATTTAGTTGCTGGACACATTAAACTGACAGTGGGCAGCAAATTAATGAAAAAAATTAACTTGAATAAGTAAAGTTGAGTCAATGACTCTGCAACGTTATGAACGTTAAGTTATAAGTTAATATAATAATACACTTATTAATATATCAAAAAGTATAATATTTAACTCTATAGATGTTTAAAGTTATATAATATAGTGAAAAACATTAACTTGCTCGTTTAAAAAGACGTTATTAATTAATTTTTTTCTTAGTTGCTACCTAGGTCACACGTAGTAATTATGCAACTTTCATAATGTTTAAATAATAATTAAATATTTTTTTAGGAGGATTGCGTACTCGAATGTGTTGTCTTTGTCATACACAAGCGTTACATGGAAAATCTACGTATGAAAATCTTAGAGGAGAATATAAACTGCATTTAAACGTAGAGGTTTTTTAAAAATATTTTTAATTTTTAAATAAGTTATAAGTAGGTTATACTTAAATAATTAATTTTTTTAAATTCGTAAAACTATAATGTGTAAGATAAGACACGAGACAACACATTCATTTTCTCTTATTGCACATATTACCTGCAATAGATAGGTATTAAGCTGTAATGATTTCGATTTTAACACGAATGTGTCAACTTAATTATTAAACCAGTACGTCATATTAATTAATTTTTTTATTTAAAATCATTGTATACAGGCATACAGAGTGATTAAAATAAAAAGTTTAATTTATACATTTATAAGTTATAAATTGGCAGATATTACATAATATGTTAAAACATTATTTTAATTTAATGAATCATTTTTAAATAATTAACTATTTAGTTAAGTTATAAAGTTAATTAAAAAAATGAACATACTAATGCTGTTTAAAAGTTTGAAAAATATTTACTTTTCAACTAGGTAATGTCTACATTTGCATTAAACTATGTGTAAACGTTTTCGATTTCAAAATGATTATGCACGTATCAAAAAAAATAAAAAAACCAAGGCAAGTAACACAATTTCAGTATAAAGATAAAACGAATAAGACATAAATGTGGTAACTCTCATATTTTAGGATAGGTAGTAGTGTAGTATATAGTTAGATAAACTGACTAGTTCAGTAGTGTATAAAAATTATGTACTGTTATAATAGTATAGGTAATTAGGAAGCTATGATTTTTTTTTTATGTTTATGTATATATTTATACTGCCTATGTGTTTATGAGTTATAAAGAGTTTTTACAGACCAATTCATTGGTAGCGCGGTTCATACGTCAACACTTAAACCGAATAGATATAATATTTTATGTGATATTTAGACTAAACGAATCGAAAATATTGACGTTTCGTGAGGCGTCTCATGTATTCACGATGTGTATAAACATGACTGGTTTGAGTTGTTCAATGATGAGTATATAGTTATTTGATGACCTTTACCTACTTTACCTTTACGAACATTTTGCCTACTGCAGTTATATTATAAAATATGTGAGTAAATCATGGATGTCATTATCACATATAAATGTTATTTTATACTCAATTATTTTATCAAAGCGAATTATGAGTTATGGGTATTTGGTTGTCACAGAGCTAATAGTTATGAAATACTACAGGAACCTGCGTAATGTACAGGCCGCGGAGAGTACCTATACAGGGTGTAACAGGTCTATTTGACTAATGCAAAAACTTTTTTTCTATTCAATATTTTTGAGTTTTTTTTTTTTTGTAATGATTTGTAGAGCTCTGCGCTATAATTTGTATATCTTATATTTTATTTTATTTTTTTACAACAAAAATAAATAATTTAAATTTTGTATTTAATATTTTTCTAATAATCCGCAAGATACCTATTTCATAAATAAGTATTTAAAAACCATTTTGGCGTTTAAAACTTTTAATTTAATTAAGTCGTTAATTTTTAAACAATTTTCAAAGTGTGTTAGAATTTAGATTATTTCTTGCTAATCACTGTTACTGCTGTAAAAGTTATTGCATTAGTCAAATAGTCCTGTTACACCCTGTATAGTATCGAAGTTTTTTCCAATTGGTATTGTTATTTCCCGTTACCCCTAAAATGATAAATGAATGATTACATAATTAGTATAATAAAGTTAAATTAAAGTATGGCATTTCTGAATACTATACAGTAAATACTAATTATACTACATTAAACAAAATCCACAACAGATTTGATAAAAGATATTTTTTTATAATAAATATATATAACAATACGAATGAACAGTAAATACAAAAATATTGCCACTAATTATTTTTCACCTATAAAATTTAATTTATTTTTAAATTGATTATTTTGAATTAAAATTTGTTGGAAGAAATCTTCACGCGGTGGATTGAGTTAAACATCTATTGGTAACTTTATAAATTATACTTTATGTGTAGACCTCGATAAGTAATAACTAATAACCAATAACAAACGAAGACGCGATAGCTTCATATATATAGGTACCTACTTATCGGCCATCGTATAAGAATGATTATCATCATTAGTCATTACAAACACGCGGGAAATCATGTTTGATTTAATCACACACCGCCTTTTATGCATAATACACCGTCGCCGCTGCAATATATGTATTTGCATGCTATTTTCGTATACAGAACGCGCGCTTATAATACATATTATTAATAATAATGCAGACGAACGAACGGTGAATATAAAAATCAAATTTTATTTGACACTTTTGACGTGCGCTAGTCATCCGAGCGTAAAAAGAAAAAAAAATTGTAAAACTTGTCCGGCGTAAATAAATCTTAGGGTTTTATTCATTCGGGTCCTTTATCACCTATATATATATATATATATACATAGACACACACATACTCCGTATCCCCACCCAGGTTCACCCCGCCAACACGCTTTCTTCGTTCATCCCTACCAAAATATATATAGGTACTCACACACATATTATCATATATACACGCGCGTATAGTCCGTCCTACATCGTTATACCACCCGAGCTGTGGATCATCATCGTACTTGCAGCACACATCACGCCACGCGCATAATATATAATATGTTTGAGAGCGTGTTAACCGTTAAACGACATTTAATTTAATTTGTTTTTCCTACCTATATAACATACGAATATAAGTCATTTAATTTCAACGGCGTAAAAAAAAAAATAAATAAAAATACTCGTTTATATATAGGTACATTATACATACATACCAAAACCGATGCCTATACATAGGTAGGTGTACTCGTAATGCGCTGATCAGGTTTTCGTCAATATTATAATAGTAAACGCCGTCTGTGCTCGCATATGGACGACGACAATCCTGCACCGGATTCGTTAATATATTCAAAATGTATTCGGTGTGAATTTAAATATCATACACAATTACAGTCGCTTGTTTCGTCCCAAAGCCATAATATATACTCGACAACCACCCTTCTCCTATATAAATATATTATATAATATATACATATATGGCACGCTCCACAGCGAAAAGATGTGGCGAGGATAGTTTTTTATAAATTATATTATTATACACATATATTATATAATATATAGGTGCCTACCTATTATAGAGATCGTCGTAAAGTTGGGTGACACGTGGGAAATCCTGGATAATATATGAAGGCTAATTAACATATTATTATCTTGATAACGAGACGTTGGAACCATAGAGATGTTTGACGATAAAAAATAAACACGTACATGTATTATATGTATAATAATATAGTTTTAGTTTTTTTCATATCATATATAAAGGCGTAGATATGTACATATCGGGTATATGTACGGACGAGCAAATCTGTATTACCTATGTATAATATAATATACGAATGTATATGTATAGGTAAATGTAATATTTTATACGACTTTTATGTATTATCATCGACTGTAGGTTCATAAAAATATAAAGATACGGATTTCTAGTTTTTATTTTAAATTAAAAAAAAATATTTTTGTATAATATTATTATAACATATACCCACCATGGTATCTATATGTGTCGTATATGTACGTAAACGTCTAATATATGCATAAAGATACGCGTATTATATATATAAGACGTGTTTAACGATAAAAAGAAAAACGTTTAACTATCGCGTCGAAAAATCTCGACACAAATAAATTATGACACTAGGACATAAATTAGATAATCTTAAATATATTTAATCGAATGTCATTAGATAACGCATATAATATAGGCGTAATCTGTAAATTATAATATATAGGCATATATCTTAGTATATACCTACCACGTGTTATACCTATACACCCATGTTATATGATTATGTTTGAAATTATTGAATGATAATATTAAACTGCGAGTGTAAAACACATTATTATATCTTCTATGTCTTATATTATATAAATAAATTCTAAATTCATTATTACAAACTATACAGTTGCTGTTAAAAAACCGACGGGTACCTATAGTTCCTATATACTGTAGGAATTATAGGCACCTATATATCGTATTTTCTGATAACTTCGAACTGTATATATTTTGAACAGAATGCATATGGTAAAATACTAAAATTAATTTTTATTTTTATCACAATCCACCAGATAACGTGGAGATAATTTTCCACATAATATTTAGTCCTATTACTCGGAGTATAATATTACAGAGATAAAATTATATAATAATTTTCTTGATTATTTTTATACAGCATGAAAAATTGCATGGGTAGATATAATTTATGCCTCATTGGCGTGTAATATATAGGTCATTATAGTGGTTTTGGATTCGAATTTCTACCCATACATCACAATATTAAAAATAACTTTTTAAATACAGTTTTTCTTTTGATATATCAATTCGAACAAATTGTATTATAATATTATACAGTTAAGTAGAGGTGTCCAAGTCCAACTTATGTAGGTATATATAGCCGCGACTATAGCGTTAGGTACTTTATTCGTTAAAAACCGTATATATAATATCTAAAGTACCTATATAATATACAATATACATACAACTGATATAAGAGTAGATGATATAGATACAGATTGACAGTATTCGATAATTTTCATCAAACACATTTCTTATAGGAATTTCCATTTCAATGATAATTAATAAGGGTACCTATATAAGATCGATCTTTTACTATGAGGCGCTTTCGGCTACATGAAAATTGACAATTATTTTAATAACTTCTATTGGTACATCGACAATCGCGTCTACCCGTATAATATAATAATTGTGTCATTGTGATATTAAACAATACAATATTATAGGTACAGCAGTATAATATTTTTAATTACATTTGATTATAATACTTAATAGGTATACGTTTTCAATATACGTGTGACTATATAAGAGTGTATATACCAAACAGTATCGATTTAATTTAGGTACATTCGTATGTTCCTACCTATATATTTATTCTATAGATATTATACGGGATAACGTAGACGTTTCTCGCGATCTACCTATATTATTTAAGTATATCACATGTATAAATATACAGGTACCTATACATAATATTTTATGTACGTATTATAGTTATAAAAGCGCCTCGTACCAATATATAGTTATATGTACGACCATATATTATATATATATTGTTGTGTATGTATAAGTGTGTGAGTATAATATAATATTTATATATATACGCGAGTACTTAAGTTAAACGCCGCACTTAAAAAGGGATATCTGGCCGTCGTATATATAATAAATCAGCCTCCGGACCCGTTATAGCTGGGGTCAGCTAATTATTGTCGTACATCGAAAGTGAAATCATAAAAATACGGCGGACAGGAGTACGTGAGAACGTTATGGGCCCATAAAGTGCGTAATGGCATTACGCATAAAAACATTCATGTATATACATATACTTGTGTGTGTGAAATGTTTATACGCGTATATTGTAGTATATACTACACCGTATAGTATAATATAGGATAATATAAGCGACGACGGGTGATTTGTTTTGAAAACGGAGATTTTTTCTTTTTTGCAAAGAATTTTTTTCACCCTTTTTTCCATTGACTCGGCGCTGTTTGTTTTCAGTGTCTATCCCAAATTCATGCAACACGAAAATCCGTGGTATAATATTTACGAGTGGGTATAGATAACTACTAAATAAATATAGCCATATAAGTGTAAAATAAGTGGTACCTAAAGACGAATAATATACGTATTTTTATTCAATTAAGAATAATTAGGGCTGACGCGATTGGCCCGTGTCAACATACAATATAATATTATAAACATAATATATTATAATGAGCAAAGAATTCTTCTTAATTTTCTTAATTTTTAACATACCTACATATCATCCCGAGTCCACAAAAACTTTGGTATTTACGACTGTAGTCGACGTATACCATTTAAGAAGTTTAAATTGGTGCTATTATAATTCCCGACCGGACCAGCTGATAAATTGACAGCAGAGAGTCGCGCAGGACTGCGGTATTAATAATAATGGGACCGGGAAAGAGGCGGCGTAACAAACATGGCGATGATGATGGTGTCACGCGTCGTATAATATGATCTCAGACATTATAGATCGACGGGGTCTCTACGCATCGTTTTCTCTCCGCAGTTATTCCAGCATGCACTACGAATAACAAGCAACTTAGAAGCGATGGCCAATATAGGTATTATAAGTACCACTATGCCTACTGTACACATGTCGTATTAGAAACGAAAGAAAACGACAATTTTAATTTTGAAACTCGATATACCTGCAACTTTATATAAGTCGATAATCAACAAATTAATACTTATACTGCTTGCGATAAAAAAAAAATACATATTTTAATCCTATATTTTCCGCAAATAATTAGAAAAAAATGTTTTTTAGAATATTTTTGAACAATATTAGGTGTATGATGTGGTATAAAATATATATACATCATATTTTGATAAAGTGTTAAACGTATAACATATAATACTTACTAAAATAATATCGAAATCGATAAAAAAAAAATCAATTTCAATTCAAATCATATATATTCACAATCCAAAAATATATATATGTATATGTACCTGCGTGTATCTATAATAAAAATATAAAATATACCAATATTTTACCTCATTGTTGGCCGAACGTTAGATATTACTATATAATTATTTGAACAGGCCATCGATTGTTATTGTCCGTCATTGGGTGTGCTAGCGTGTGTCAGACTTTATTTTTAAAGATATTTTAATATTTATTAATACTACAATCGTAGTAATAAAGTAATTTATTTTTCTATAAGTTATACGTTATGTTGAACTAATTTAAACCAAAAATCTCGTATTTATTATAAAATAATAATTATAATATTATATCATATTATATTATTGCCAATGACAATTGCTAATAACTAAGTCAATAAATACGTACAAGATTACCTATACAACTTTTATATAATCTGTGGTATACGGTATAAATAGGTTCGTGTGATAAAAAGATTTAAAATAAGGTCGAATTAATGAAAATTTCATTGATTTCATTAAATATGGAAAATAATAATATACGCGTCAGAGGTTACCGACCAGGGTGCTGCAAACATGAATTGAGAATGCCATGAAATTAATTCAAATAATATAAAGCAATCATACATGTTACATAATATAAATAAATAATTAATATATATCTTGTCAAATATTCTAAAAAATAATCTAATAATTACGAAGTAGTACAATTCATTAATTGTGCTACTAAAAGTTATATTATACAAGATATACCTTATCTGTGTAATGTGTATATATTTTGATAAGAAATTACAATATCATACCATGGGTACAATAATTATTATTGATTAGATTAGCTTTAAGTACGGTCGCACTACGTAAAAATAATCAACAATACTTTTTATCGTATATATCATTGATAACAGTCATAATAATTTATCACCATATTTTAAGAATTAGAGAATTATAATTTTTTGAACGTTTTAGTATTTATAATATTATATTCTAGTCAGCTAGTCTAAACACGGATTTAAACTATCCAATCATATCAATATATAGGTATAATTGTTAATTACACATAGTTGTTTTAATCTGCTTCTTTTACTTGTGATTTTAAATTAATAGTTATTAAATTACCTATTACCAATTATACCAATATCATCAATTTTAAATGTGCTAATAAATTAGCAGTATACTTAACTATGATAACTGATAAGTTTTAGATTATATAAAACTAAAAAACTAAATCAAATAATGTATATATTACATGTAAATTACACCCATATTGTATAGTTTAAAAACGCCTATCTATACTGTCTATTTCAACGTAGTCATATTATTTTAAAGACTTAATTTATAGTAAGAATTTAGAATGGTCTTATACATACCTTAATTTTAGTTAATATTTTTTTTTTAGTATCTTAAATATAAAAAGTGGTCAAGTAATCACTCTGCTGTGAATAACAAGAAAAAAAAATTTAATTTTGTCAAAAACTGGTATTGCAAACATTTTTCTTTTTTCTTTTTCCCAATTATTAAAAAAAGTAGATACCGGGAAGTGGGAATTATTTACTTCTGACCCCTAAAGTACCAACTAGATTTATTTTCCTATACCAGAAAAGATATTGAAGTTGAAGCTTTAAGATTGAAGCATATTTTGTTCTTCTACATAAAAAAATGTCTTAAGACACACATAAAAAATCAACTGTATTCTAAAATCAATACATATATATTCATGTCATCGTCGCTCAGAATATAAAATTGTGCGTTGCCTCTACATATTAATGTTTATAAATTGGTTTGAGTGACAACGATGTCTATTCCTACACTCACATCTCATAGGTGTATTATATATATTATGTTAATATACTAACTTACAATAGTTACACGTAAAACATATTTCACTCAAACAGGTGTTGTTTTCTGATAGTAGTAATATATACATATATATATATGTAAACAAGTCGACTGTGGCTTACGCCGAACCATTAAACTTGTACACACTCGTGTATATCTTAATTCACAGGCCACAAATAGCAAAACGATTTAATGTGTGCTTTAGTGTTCGTTATATAGCATCGTTAAAACGACATTAAATTAGTTCATAAAATTTTTTTCCACTGTTTTCCACAGACAATATAATTTGTATATGCGAATATATACACCAGTACACCACCGTCAGCATGTACCTACCTATAATGTACATTTTAAACAATAATATTAACTTATAAAGTTATAACTATAGATATTTGTACGATTATTTGTTTAAATATTATGATATCATAAGAATATTCACTTTCGATATTAATATATTATACACATAGTACCTATTATTACACAATACAAAGTATACACATTCTCGTATATTATATTATTTCCTCTGCCGGGGGTCGCTGCAAATACCAAAAAATAAAAATAATAATAATAATAATAATAATAAAAACGCCGTGAAATCATGTTCTTGCCTATCGTTGTGAACAGAATCCACTTAGAACTCTGTGGCCTGTGGGAATTTTCAAATTATCATTTGTATATGCATGGAAGCGGTCAAATATAATATTATATGTTAAATATATATATTTATGTTTCGACCGGCCGCATTATGGTTTTCGCCTGTGACGGCCTAACGCGGTGGAACATTATATATTATATTGTATACAAACATTGGTGCACCGTTGTCATCTGTAGACGGGACGGAAAAAGTATGAAAAAAATTACAGAAAAAAAAATCTAGGTCAACCATATTATTATAGTCATCGCCGTCGTCGTATGTCGCGGTAACCCGGTACTCACACAGTCAATACATATACGTAATTTAGCCAAAGGACATAAAGACTGAAACAAATTGACGGAGTTGAGCAAAAAATATATAAGTAAATATTGTCGACCCACATTTTCTCGAAAACGACCCTTTTGGTGTGCGCACGCCGCGCCAGACACGCATTTATTATTGTTATTATTTTATAACCCGTGTATATACTTTACCTACAATATAGCATGGTTGGTTTTTTTCTCGTATACTAAAATTCCTCCATCGACACGATCCTTTTTCAAGGGAACGTAGTACCTATATTATTATCACGTTTGCCGTCCGTCAGTATACTATTCGGGTCCGAAGATGTACACATCACTGCCGAGTATGACCTGCAGGTCAGCTCACAAATTCGTCTCCGATCGGAAGTCCCCAAGAACTCGAAGTTCAGGTATGTAACTATAAACGTTTTTGAAAAGTTAACAATCTAGGATTTTTTTAATATGCATATATAATATATATGTATATATTATATTATACACGATGTCGGTTTATTCTTTTAACGAGTCATCGTTTCATGCGTGTTTAAATATACCTAAGTATACACTGTATATATGCTCCTATATAAGTACAAAAATAATTTTTCGTGGCATTATCATTTTCAAAAAGAGATGACGCATATATGTACTTGCAATTTATTTCAAAATAATATATTCATGAACACGACTTAAAACTTGAAATTCAACAGTGTTAAATTACAATTAAGATTATAGGTATATGTGCGATATTTATACATGATAGGTATACACTAAAGTGTTTATATAAAGTAATCCTATATATATATATATAATAATAATATATTAAATGGTGATTGAATTGAATTTGAAATGTATGAAAATATACCCATATCAAAATATTTTACTAAGCGCTTTTTAAATATTTACATCACACTACATAGTATTTGTCTTTTTATTTGTATAAAAAATTAATTGAATCTACACAACTAGAAATCAGGATTGTTTTAATGCATTTTGTGTTCACGAAGTTTTCATAAATTGTATGCATTTTTAGTATACCTATTATAATGAAAACTACTTATTTATAAATTACATTTTTAATATAAAAATATATAATTTATTATTTATTTTATTTTTACATATATTATGTTTTATCAGACGTTAAAATTATCTTTATATTTTTATTGTAACGTGAAACATTAGTAATATTTTATTAAATACCTATAATTATAAAAACATATATTATCTAACTATTATTATTAATATAGATAGTTAGGTTGCACCTATGTTTGGCACGACAATACAACCATTTTTTGTTTTTCTCGTTCTGTAATCAAACTGTTCATACAAGGTAATCATTACCGAGGAAGTTAACTTGTTACTGTTAACCTATAATAATCTAAAAGTACCTATCTATCCTATATACACCAATGTTCATATGTTTCATTTATTTCCAATAATATAATAACGAATAATGTGTGTCACGCCGTCGTATACCCGTTAATTAAGAATGCAATGCGTAGACACTACAAAACGAAATTCCCATTAATTAATAACGTAATATTGTTGACGAGGAGAACAGTAACAATATAATAATAATAATTGTATTATACACGTGAAGTAATATTACAGTGTCGGAATGGCAATGAATAATAATAATAATAATAATAACACACGATACTACGCCGCCACCGCTGTCGACGCGAAACGAGCGCTGTCGGTTGCTACGCCCCTGGTACACAACCGTCGCTTACCGCCGCGACTTGCCCGGCAGACGTACCGAGATCCGTTTTCGTGCGGCAGAAGCGACCGCGGTGCCGACAGCGGCGATTGTAACAGTGGCGGTTGTAACAGCGACGGTTGTAACAGCGGCGGCGGACGCCCGGGCGACGACTGGTCGACGAGCGCGCCCGGCTCATAGTGTCCTGGTACTCAGTCCGCGGTAAATGCATGATGGTCGTCGATTCCGCGGCGCCCGCGGCCGGCCACACACGCTCGACTCGCGGTTTCGACGGCGGGTGTCCGCGGACAAACGGCACCGACGTAGCCGCTCCGGGAAAAGTAATAATAGTAATAATAACAACGATCTTATGTCGGTTTTGGGTGCCGCCGCCCGGTCGCTATCGGTGTCGGTACTACTCGGCACTACTCGCGACGATTTTCAATATTATCAGTAATTTATTAATATACCATTACCAACAATTGTTTTTTTTTTTTATGCGATTACCGCCGCAATTAAAAATTACGCATCGTAATAATATTTCAATACCTACGTATACGGCTAGCGGGGTAGTCGATACATATTTTTATTCGCGTAGTATGCACACCTCTATATAATATGATTCGGCCGTGTTGATATTATTTTGGAGCTACATTATATATACTGTTATATATATGTCGTCTCTCTCGCTCGGTTTCGCTTACTCTCGTCGTTTTCGTTCATTTTTTCGGCAATACCGTTCCGCCCATGCGCCCGCGTCCCATTGGCTGCGTCCCCGCCCGGGCCAACTCCGAAAAAAAACACTATTGCCAAAAAAAAGCAACACAATCGGCCGAGACGGGCGTAGTGGGCGCAATCGCTTCGTTATTCGCCCGCCACAGCCGCAGGAAACGTCGTCCCTAACGAAAATGGAACGTTCCGTATTATACTTATATACGAAATAATAATATATTATATTGTTACATATAAAACGGTGTAGGTGTGCACAACGCGGCCCACCGCTAAAACCGAGCCGGCCACGATCGTTTTCCCGATTTTTGGCGAAGAAAATTCAAAGAATAACGCATAATATCGTTCTAAACCGTAATCTTTTTCTCCGAGATCGTATTTTCCGGCAGTGGCGCCGGTCGCGGATTAGACTTAGGATTAGACTCGTACGAATTATACGACGGGAACCAGGTACCATCATCCATACATATATTTACCTGCCTATATGGGTGATTTAAAAAATTTGTCTCGGTTTTTTATGAGATGCGCACCGCGAAAAATCGATCGCGGCAGCGGCGGCGGCGTGTAACAACGCGATTTCGCATCGGCGGCGGCGAGTGCATTTACGACCGCCGCGAAAGTGCATCCGCGATGCACCGGCGTGTCGGTGGTACAGACTGTGCGGCGGCGGGAGGGAAAAAATACGACCGCTTCCTCGTCACCGTCGCATTCGTCCGCGCGAGCGGTGCACTCCGAGCAAGCGAGAGAATGACGGACGGGTGGCGGCGGCGCGCGACCGCCGTGGCCGCCCGGACACACGTGTGCACAACGTCATACGCGTGTCGGTGTACGGCACCAGGGCCCCATGGTCGGACGGCGCGGTCCGATGAGATATTTTTCTCTGCTCTTTCGCGAGAGCGTTCCGTAGCGTATGACGTAATAATAATAATATTATAATATTATGTTTGCGTTTTTCCGTTTTTTTTTTTTGACGCCGTCGCCTCCGAAGCTTGCATAATGATAACGATTATTATTATCACTTGTCAGTTGTCGATATCATTATTGGTTGGGATTTAGTTACGTCATTATATGTGTAGCCGTATAGGTACGATTTATAAATCGCGACAGACTGCAGCGGTGTCTTAGTATATATTATATTATATTATATATATTACGTGGCACAACATTATATAGAATGATGTCGTCTGCGAAATTACTAGGTACCTATAAACTAAATATATAGGTACATTGTTAGACTTTATTGTTCTGTTACGAAAGTACCTAGGTACTTCTCCTCTCATATAATTATGTATGTATAATATATTACATGCATAAATTTATACATACATTCCCATTCTAATAAATATTCAAAATGATGACCCACGATGTTCACCGTATAAGTACCTATAATATGTTATTTATAATATTAAGTATAAGTATACCTACTTACATTTTTAGCTGAGATGAAGTCACATCTATTATCTTATAAAATATAAAACTTAATTTAAATTTACCGACTTTTATTTTTTTATGGTACACACTGTAGTAAACGGAAAAAAGTCTCCCGTTGCATATAGTTATAAATAAAACTATATTTCCACTATAATTGTTATATTATTTATAAAATAAATTGGGTTGAAAAATCTGATCTGTAGATAGTAGATGGCAATTTAATTTTAAATAATATTATTATATAAGATATATATTTTTTTAAATTTATAATTAATTTTGTAGAATATTAATTTTTATTATAACAGCGGATTTCGACGATCGTTTTTATCAGGACTATACGAACCGGCCGTAGACCGCAGTCGGATTTTTTTTTTATGTAGGTACCTATTAAAGTGTGTGCGACCCGCGAGTAATTTTATTATTTTAAGATTAATTGTCAGTTGTAAAATATACGTCCTGGTGGCGGGTTGTTCCCGGTGACGGATATTGTCGATACTTTTCATTTTAATATTTTATTTCGTTTTAAATACCTCTCCCCTTACAATTTATTATAATTTTATTTTAACATTTTATGTCAACGTTTTAATGAAGACAAATCTGCAGATATTTCTAATTTTTTAAAACAAATAGGTCAAAAAATAAGAAAGCGATCTTTTATAACTGAATAAATATACATTTTTATATTTTTAAATAATATTATTATAAGATATTTTTTATGTAAATTTTTAATTAATTTATTATAGTTGTATATTTAATATATAGTTATATATGCAACGAGAGAATTTTTTTCCGGGGACTTATTTTCCTAATATTATACACTATAATCACTATATAGGTTCACAGCCATGGCTGGTTCCTGCCCAAACGTATCTATATATCTTTCCCTTTTCCGCCATATATAAAAAAACGAATAGGATAGAATTCAACAAATTATTAATAAGACAATTAATAAACAGTTAATATTATAATATCGGTTTTAAATTTATTATTTCCTATAGGTATAGGTTCATTATTTTATCACTATATACGGCTCACGGAAATAAAATTAACATAATAATAATACGTAATTTTGACGGACTTCGTTGAAGATTGAATAGTTATAAATGTCCGCTTCTAAAAACAAAGTGACTATATATTTTAATATTTTTTAATTGTGGTATGTTGCAACCATATTATTATGAGGAGCCTTATTGTTATTAAATTTTAAATCTTTTTTACCAAATATTTTAAAACTATAATGTATTTTTTAACTCTTTATTTGTTTAGTTAATAATTTGTTAAATTCTATCCGACAAGTTGTTTCATATGGCGGAAAAGAGAAAGGTATACTACTTTTGGTGGAAAGAGGTAACTCTTCTACCTATATACACTATATAGGAACACTAGATGGGTACGAAACAAGTATTAAAGCCAAAGCCGATTTTATATGACATATCACATTTTCTTATGATATAATATCTAATCTACCTTCACCTATATGTAATATGTATACAATAATATAATGTATAAACTGCATTTTTTAAAAATATGTAATGTAGTGTCACATCCAATGGCCAGAGATGCCTCGGATTGATAATTGTAAAAAAAAAACTGAGTTAAACATTTCCATTATAGGTAGGTAGTTATTTGAATATATATATTTATAAGAGTTAAATTATAAGTACCTATTCACTAACATCTTATACATATTTTGATTATCACAAAGTCTACCGAATAAATATCATCACTATATATACCACTACCTACAGTTTTTATATGGTTAAGTTTGATCTTTCTATCCGTATAATTATATAAAGACCACATTTTGTGTCAATCACTTTTCCCGTATATATTAGGTATATTTATTGTCTCTCATAGGTACAACATCACACGATAATGAGTGTCGCACGACACACTTATATACGTACCTATATATTGTCTCCTTCGAACACGTATTATACTGATTTGCATTTCGGATTAAGTTTTAATTGTATTGAACAAATACTACGTGTTGAAAATAAAAAATAATTTATGAATTATAATGCATTATCCGAATGAAGAGAACCTTTCACTGCCTTATGTGTAGTGCAATTTATTTAACCTTCGCCATATGTCAAATGTATTACAATATACCAATCATATTTCTATAAGCTTTGGATTTTAAATTGATAAAATTCAATTATAATATTGTACAACGTTTCATGTAAGCAGGAGACGAATGTATACGAATTGTACAAAACACATATATGTATATACATACCTACAATTCGCTTATAACTATATAATATATGTATAATAAGTCCCAAAGATACTCATCGCGTATCGTACAAACGTTACTTAAACAGTATTGTTCAATGTCAAGCAAATTGTTGTTTACGAGACAGCGAACAAATTATATTCGTCATTGTACAAAACAATGGTTTCCATATATATATTAAGTATATAATACGTACGTGTGTACAGTGTACCATATATATTATATGCATGTACCTGTGTAACTATGCATTCGTTTGTACCCATCGCCAATTGCAGTGTACAGGCCAAGCGTATACATATTATAATATATATATATATATGTGTTTCCCCTATTGATGTACATAATAGTAACATACGAAACAATTCACCTTCGATTTGTAATCGCTCATCATTTGCAGTGTGCACGTATGATTTCATCAATACATTATTCAATTTAATTAAAATAATTAAATGCCCTTTACTCTGTGTCTAATTGCATATATTATTAGTTTATGGAAAACAACATTTTAAATATTATGTTAATTATTATTGTAGTGGATTTTGACATTAAATGCTTATAAATAAAATGCATACCTATATGACGTATCTTTGATATTTTTGATCTTCTATTATAAAAACAGATGAGGAACCTTATTGCATCAATATTTCAAGCTTTTTGATGAATAGAAAATGTTTTTTATTGGTATTAATAAAAAAAATCTAGAAAAAATTGAAAATTGAAAATGTCTGTAGATAGTTTAAAAAGAGTCCAAATCAATTTTATCAAAAAATAGTTATGCGTATGAATTCCAATTTTCTTTAATTAATTTTTATTTTTTAAAAGCTTCTGAGTATTTCTCACTTTTGACACACTAAAGTACCAACTAGATTTACTTTCCTACCAGAAAAGAAGCGGATGTGGCAAATTGGACCATTTTTACTGCCCCAAAAAGTAATGACAAACAGAAAAAAATTCAAATTATTGTAAAATCAATACATATAATCTATAACTGTACCTAACATATAATTTTAAAAATAAGATTTTCGAACCGAATCTCTGAAATCAGGCGTGATATAGTGATTATAGTATATTATATAGGTTGCAAAAACAATAAAATTACACAAACTACATCAATACAATAATGATTTAATATGTTTTAGTAAATTAATTATATCCAAATAATTTTATATTTAAATAAATATATAGCAATCAGAAGTATTATTTATCGGTAAATTGCATTTAATATATTAATACGTATATTATTATTATTAAATGCATGGGATATTTGACTCAGTTCATGCAATGTGCACTGTGAATAAAATGACTATCAATTCAGTGTTTTTTAATGGTTTTTCCTTTTTTTTTAATTAGTTAACATGGTATTTATTGTTAACAATGGTTTTATTGTTTATAATAGCTAGATTATCAAAATTGTAATACATATAAATGATTATATTAGATGTAAGATATTTATAGATACCTATATATACAAGTTTTTAATTCAAATATTTTAAAACAATTAAAAACTAAATATTTATTACCTTACTTTTAACTTATAAAGTTATAAGTTAAAATAATAAGTAAGATCGAGATCATATACAATTTATAATTGATATTGTGTAATGATGTGTATGTAGGTAGGTACCTACCTATACTTATTATATTGCATAAGTTTTCTTTTATTTAATACTATATATTAAATACTAAGATTTTTCGGTTATTTTCCTGAAAAAAAATATCTATTGACAACATTTTACAAAATAATAAACTATTGAAATAAATATAAGTCACAATGTATTATGTACCTGCATGTATATTACCTAATACCTATTCTGCCCGCGGTCATTGACTTAAATACAATATATTTATATATTATATATACCTATATTATAATATGAGTGAATAAAAATACATTGCTATATTATTTTGTTGTACATAAAGAATACGATTGATTCAACACACACACATATATATATATATAAGTATATACTAGGAGAGTCTTTTATGTACATAATCTCATTTTGTTCGGTCTTATACGCCAAGCCGTATAATATATTATATAATTCCCCTGAAACATTGTTGTATAACTAATCTGTACGCTGTATTAAAATAAAAAAAGTACAAATAATATAAATTCTGTCTCTTCTCCCACAATCCCACGTATTAAAATATTAAATAATAAATATGTGTATATTAAAGTCGTCGTGCCATCGTCCACCGCGGGGCGCAACCGAAAACGTCTATAAATATGTATATACGTCATAAGACCTATGTATATAGGACCTACAGTTAATAATATCGTATATTTTTTTGTAGTATAATATACCACACTTCTGTTAGTGTATATTATTGTCTACAGATACATATAGAAACCGGGTCCGTATGTATCATAATTTAATCCGAAGAAAACGATTCACCGCCAAACAGTCGTATTTCGTATAAGTATATGACTATAGCTACATATATATATATCCACCCGTTGGATTATAATCATAATTCCGAATATTGTTATTAAGGTAAAAATAAAAAATAAAAAACTGGGCGTATCTCATCGCCGGACGACGAACTATTCGTATCCCACAGAGATATATACCTATACTAACTATAATATAAATACCTACAAATAATATATATGTAATGTTTAATACACGAGAGCCGCTCGTTTCATATATTACCTAAATACATATAGTACCCATACCTTTCGGTATATATGCCTACCTATCTGGCTATCTATATCTATATATATTATTATTATTATAATGTATATACTGTCGGGTATTATTTATTAATTTATTATTATTAGAGGTATATAATATTATATGCGTGTGTGTGTGCTACAGAGTGTACCTATATAAAGACGCGTATTATTTTCCCCTAAAACTTTTTTGGAAATGAAAAAAAATATACCATTTGCAAGCCGGACCGTAAATCACGCGATTTTGCCAACACGCGATGTGTACCTACCCCCGCCTATGTGTAATAATAATAATATACGCGTATAATATTTTTAAATAGCTGTATGTTATATTATACCTACACGACACGTATAATAATATATACATATATTTTGGGTGTACACGATGGGCGAAAATTTATTAAAAACATAATTTTATGCATAATATACAAAGTATTATATTATATAGAGGCACAAATACGCTGCGACGGGAGTGCGTGTGCAGTGTATATGTATATCATAGAGGTACCTACCTATATTATATTATAATATATGGGAAGATATACCTACGATCGGTAAGTTATTGGTGAAATATTGTAATTTTGTTTCATGTTATAAACGAAACGCTGCACGCCTCGGACTATAGAATTTTATATCGAATGAAAACGCGTTTTTTGTTGTTAATTTTTCGTATATACATATAATATATAACCTACCCACACAATGTAATACAATATATTAAAATGTGCGACGATCGAACGGGCCGGGTGAATATATATAGTGACTATATGGCCACCGTACAACACCTATATAGGTAGGTACAACGAGATTATTATATATATTGTGTAGTGATATACAATGTATATATAATATCGATGTGTTTGACTTTGTAATATATAATATAATATACGTATGATATATCGATGTGCTTGTCTAAAGTCGTAAATTCCCAGGGCCACCAAATTTCGCGTGTCCAGTGGTAGGTATAGTGTATGAGATACAAAGATATGCGCTTATGGGTGTTTATACATAGTGTTTACCTATACAATATTATTATAATATTGTACAAATATGAATTATTTTGTTGTAACAGACGACGCACAATTCCGAGAAATCACGGTATGCGACAATATTAATATATTATATAACATATAATAATAATATTTATCACTCGACGTTTACGCGCTTATATACTATTATATTATTTATACGAAGATATACGCTTAAATATAATGTGTTATAGATAAATACTCTCATGCGTGTATTGTGTAATCCGATGAATTATTATTATTATACAGGTTCAAAAATTCCTTATTTATTAATTTTTTCAATATTATTTTATTATTTTACTCATTTATTTACGCGCGTATATATAAGACCGTATTATAATGAATTGTTATTTTAATATTATAGGTAAAAGATATAAAGCACATAATATTATATATATAATTTATTATTATTTATAGACACGTATAGGTACCTACGTTATATTATGCAGTTTGTATATTATAATCTCTCTCTTTATATATATATATAATATATATATTTGTCTATAGGTACCAATATAAAACTATATTATGTATATTACATGTTTAAATAATATATATGATGTATAATATTGATGTCCATATAATGCATAGTTTATATGCGAGAACAAAGACTAGAAGGAATTTCATGACTGGTATTATACAGGTACCTATAATATACAGGGTGTCCCAGGTCTATTTAACTAATGCAATAACTTTTTTTCTATTCAATATTTTTAAGTTTTTTTTTTTTTGTAATGATTTGTAGAGCTCTGCGCTATAATTTGTATATCTTATATTTTATTTTATTTTTTTACAACAAAACTAAATAATTTAAATTTTGTATTTAATATTTTTCTAATAATCCAAGATAGCTATTTCATAAATAAGTATTTAAAAATCATTTTAGCGTTTAAACCTTTTAATTTGGTTAAGTCGTTAATTTTCAAACAATTTTCAAAGTGTGTTAAAATTCAAAATTATTTCTTGCTTATCACTGTTACTACTGTAAAAGTTCTTGCATTAGTCAAATAGACCTGGGACACCCTGTATATACAATATAATAATATAATATATAGCCATAGGTATCTATACTTAGATATAATACCGAGAACCGAAAGACTGCAAGTACATTATATATAGGTAATAACTAATAGGTAATCAAATTATGTATATAGGTACTAATTTTATATAATATATTTTTATAAACGTGTGTGTAAATATATCGTATATTATGTTCTGAGAGCTGTCTTAAAGCCTTTTGGCCTTTGAGACCCGGATATTAGATACCTAATGAGACCTCAAGTTTCTTCATCTTAATAATGCATGTCCCATCATAAAGGGAGAACCTGCAGTTGACTATGATTAGGTGTTTAATTCATGCCATTTAATATTTATTTTTTTATCAGACGAACGGATAATTGAGTAAATATATCTCTTAAACAACAAACAAAATTCAATAGATACCTATATGGTTGATAAAATAATGGACGGTAAATTGTTTTCAAAATTAGTAGTACCTATATGCATACTTTTAAAATATGTATATTCAATTGACTTATATAATATTATATCCTATAGGGAACTGTATACTCCTGCTTGCTCTGATTGTTGTTATTTATCTAAAATATACTTATATAGCCGTATACAGTTTTATAATATAATATAAATGTTTATGCGCTTATTAATATATGATTATTGATTTTCATATAATATGGAGTATTTATGCACACAGACAAAGACCTGATAGAATTTCATGAATTTTAACTAAAATATAAGTTATAACGTATGTAATATATTATTGTGTTTTATATACTTAAAATCAAATAATATAAAAGAGCGGTGTTTCGTATATATACTATAAATATGTAGGTACAATTATTAATATAGGTAATATATAATTATATTAAATATTAATGCTCACATAATAATATAATATACCTATATAGATTTATTGTAGGTATTTACTTTATATAATATATAAATGCTATTATATTTCCAAATGGATAAATTATATTATAAAATTCCATAAATATCAAAAATATATAAAGGTACCTATATAGCGATATCAAACTTATGAAATATTAGTATAAAAAAATATAATAGTATAAATTATAATAAATTATAATATATTATAATATATAAATAAATAATAATACGCATACAAATATTATACCTTTAATTTTACTTTTAAATAATTCTTAATAATAGTATAGGTATACTCTATATACCTATACATAATATTATATAAATATATAGGTATACAATGAAAATTTCAACTTTTTTTCTAATGCGCATTTAAAGTTATCTGCGTGTATAATAATGTTTGATTCATATACACAATACTATAAAGCACTTAAACAGTATTAAAAATATGTATATAGGTATAGGCAGTACCTACATAAATAGGTAGTAGCAATCCTATCAATAACCTATCAATAACGTAACACGCTAAACCCAAATCTTATATAACTATAATAGGTATAACTGTATAAGGTACCTTTATAAAATGGAAATATAATTATATATTTTATTTATATTATCTATTATAATAAATTTGTCAGGAATACCTAATATAATGCCTATACCTATAGGTATAGGTACAGTGTGTAAACGATAATTGAGAACACTCGATATCTTTGCGTAGAGCCATGCGATTTGAATTCTGTTTTTTCGGATGTTGTTATGACATAAAAATACACATTTTTATGGTCTTTGAATTTTTTATACGCATGTCAACTTTTTTTTTTAAATGGCAATCACCTGTTTTAACCGCTCATTATTTTTCGCCTAATTTTTTAATTAATTTTGGTAGTTTAATAAACTTTCTAAGTCCAAAATTGACCAAGTTACAGCAATTCAAAAAACGTCATACGTTTGCGCCGCATGACGTTTGAACGATGAAAAATATCGAAATGTTCAGTCATTTCATTTAATTTTGAATCAAATTGTCATACAGATAAAAGTTTACTTTAAAGTAAATCTTATGTTCAATTTTATAATGACATATAAAATACGATAAGTATTAGATTAGCATAGGTAATTACCTAATTTATTTGGATAAATTACAGCAATTCAAAAAAACAAAAAAAAAAAATTATAAAAAAAATGAGCATAATTTTTAGTATTTTGACTGCAATTAAAATTTTACAATTAAAATTAAAAAATAAATTTTAAATTAAAAAACATTTCAATATTTTTCATCGTTCAAACGTCATGCGGCACAAACGTATGACGTTTTTTGAATTGCTGTAACTTGGTCAATTTTGGACTTAGAAAGCTTATTAAACTACCAAAATTAATTAAAAAATAAGCAACAAATAATGAGCGGTTAAAACAGGTGGTTGCCATTTAAAAAAAAAAAGTTGACATGCGTATAAAAAATTCAAAGACCATAAAAATGTGTATTTTTATGTCATAACAACATCCGAAAAAACAGAATTCAAATCGCATTGCTCTACGCAAAGATATTGAGTGTTCTCAATTACCGTTTACACACTGTATATAAATAGTTATTAAAAAAAAAAATATTCCCTATATATTTCTTATTTTTTATGTATTATAGTTATTCATTTTATTCATCATATAAAAATTCAAATTCAAAAATTATGTATTATAACTTATCTAATATATATGTTGCGGATACATTATGGAAATCTATAATATATATATAACCCTATAATATATACCTAATTCATAATTTTATATTTAGTAAAATACAATAATTATATTGTTTTAATAAGTGATTGAGAGTGGGCTTAAATATTTGGCATACTCACTAATATACCTATACTAAAATATATGTTGTGCATCATGGTTTATATATATTCACCACATATACCACTGCGAGCGCGGTAGGTAAATCATATTATATTGATATTCGACTCTTTGTTCAAAATTATTCAAAAAAATAAATTATAAAATATACCAAAAATAAGATACCATATAATATATATAAGCATATTAAGTATAGGTACCTATTCTATAGCAACAGCTAGTGGTCAATGGTACACACAAAAATAAAGTAACCTGCATTTATATGACATTGTATATAACCTATTCCTATATACAACGCTATAATATATAAATATAATAATATAATGTTGTAATATTTATGTATTATGCTCATGACAGCAGGATGGTTTAAACTTTAAATCACCACTTTATTGAATCAAGTGTTATTTTAAATAGGTATTATTAAATAAATTATAATATGTATAATAATACATAGGTACCTATATTATATGTTATTTACTCTATAGGTTATTTCTATATATATACAACAAAGTTTATTTAATTTTACCTATTTAACATGCACTATAGGTATGTACCTATATATACAGAGAAAAAAATTGATTTAAATATAAATCGCACATTCCAAGGGAATTATAGGTGCGTTGTATATACCTATACATATATATTTTATTGCCTGAACCATTATTATTAACTTGATTTTACATAATATTGGAGAATTAATAGGTACATCGATCGGTATATCATATTATAATTTATGATTATGAATAAAATATTATTATTATTAATTTAGTCGTACCGGAATAATTTGCGGGGCTGGGTGCATAAGGCATTTCATCACAAATGTCACAATAATAAGTAAAGAGAAGGAAAAGTAATTTTGCTGCTGGCAATCGATACGCTGCAAGATGTTCTGGGGGAACGATTTTTTTTTTCTTGCGGGTAAAAAGTAAAAACGAAAATAAATCGGTCCTCTTGGCGGCGGCTGCTACATTCCCCGTCGTCTTCTTTTCGAATGGCAGTGCGGCGGGGAGAGGGAAGCACATCCACCACCATAGGCGGGGATGGAAGTGCGGGTCAGCGGCCATCGTCCCCGGGGCGACACCCATGGCCGTCGCCATTGGTCGTTAGGCGGTCGGTGCAAGTATAAAGTGTTTGCGTGCGTGCGTGCGTGCGTGTGTTCGTTCGCGTCCGTCCGTATACGGTCCTCTCATCGTGGGACGGAAACTGTTCCGAAAAGGGTCGCTGGTAAAAGAATAAAACAAATTGTGTATATTATTAAACCTATAATAATATAACAATAGCTCTGGCACGGTATATATATATTCATTAATTTGCTCTCGAAAAATCACAGAAGATCTTTTGTTTTTCTGTTCCGCCGTATCCGTCTGCATATATAAATAATTAATTACATTGTATACCTGAACGCCTGTATAGACGTATATATAGTGTTTTGATTTGGTCCTAGTAATATTAGATATATATGCACAACGCGTTTGCACCACTTCTCGACGATTTTTTTTATCTCGTTTAGGGAAAATATACAAGCAACATTATATTTTATACGTGTACCTATATATTGTTAAATATTGTTTTTATTTATTCGAACAAATAGCAGGACCCTTTATAATATGTCTACGGTAATATTTATTATTTTTACACCATAGACTAAAGTAATTAAATATATATCTACAGCTATAGATTTATTTTGCTTTGTTAAATTAAAGCCGCGTGCAGCTTAATGTACCTATATATGCACTGTGATGCACAGCATGATGTTGTTCATGGTACCAACATATATAACATTCTAAACCAATCAAAATTTAGAATATATCCTAATTGTTTATGAAATCGTATAGAGACCTATTATAATAAACTATAGGTAGGTATAATATATAGGTAAACTCAATAATATTGATTTTTCATTATCAGTTTATTTTTTAAATATAAACGCACAATAGTTAATTGAAATAGTCAGAAAAAAACTGTTTAATTGCAGCCATCTATCATACCCTACAACAAAGAAATACTATTTTTATAATGCCTGTTAAAAATATATATAGATACATATATATTTATAGTGAATAGTTATATTGGTACCAACAAACCATAAATAGTACTGTCACTTTTATACCTAATTCTATAATAAACATTACTATATATAATATTGTTTGCAAACTTAAAATGTACAAATATTTGAATGTATACATTTCAAATAAATATTTTCAAAAAGTCTACCCGTGAATATATAATTATAGCTGCAGTATAGTGCTCAACGTGGTAAAGCCACCGCTATCTTCGTGCAACGCACACATTTCTAATCGCCGTGTATAATATATATACAGCTAAATAGTCTACTATAAATATATATATATATATATATATATACTTTCATTAACGAGTGGCGGTTATAAGTCTGTCGGGGACTCAGATAAAGCCAACCGAGATTGCTGCTGCAGTAGCTTCGTAATTACCTCGGCTTATATGCATATAACATTTATAAATACTATATATATATATTTACAATACTCGGGTATTATTCCGCTCTATATATATATACACAATCCCAATGACGAGGACGAGGGCCGCACGGTTTTATGGTTTGAGTGCGTTTGCAGTACAACACACACACACACACACACACACACACACACACACACACACACACACACATATATATATATAGGTACACCCAACTGTATAGACATAGTATATATTTTGTAAATGTATATATATATATATATACACGCGCGTCTACTCTTCGCCGCCACTCGCGACCCGTCACACGATAAAACCGCGATTCCCAGTCGTCTGCAGTAGCAGTAGATCGCTATTTAGCCGAGATTCGATTTTTATACGATCGCTATAAATCTGCACGTGTTTATAATACGTATATATAACAGCATATTATAGTTATTAATTATATATGTATACATATTACATTTTAGATGCCGGCTGTATATAGTAGCGGTATAGTATAGCGGTATAATAGGTATATATATGTTGGGTTACTTTTATGGTGCGATCGAGGTGATGCAAATAGTATAATTTTTAATTATTTATGTGATATATATATACAATATGTAAACAGTGTACACAATAAGTACCTACAGGTGTGTAAATAATAATAGATGCCCATCTAATGATAAGCGCGCCATCATTCCAAGATTTTTGAAAACAACAAAAACATCGGTTTCTATTGTCTTACAATATAAATCAAAAAAGAAATTTCGTTACAATTCTATGGGCATAGCCCATTCGGCTCCCGATTTTCCTAAACGGCTCCCGTTTTCAAAAAGATCAATTCCCAAACGGCTCCCGTCGAAAAAGGTTTTACGAACAAATCAATTCCCAAACGGCTCCGGTTTTTTACAACACAAATTCCTTCCCACTTCATACAGACTTAGGACTGTTTCAAAAGAGGTGTGATTAAAAATGTGTTGTTGTTTTTTAAGGTTAAATTATAAAAATTATATTCTGTGAATTAAATGTAAAAAAGTTTTAAAAAATAGACAAAAATCGTAAAAAAATGTATGTATAAAAATATAAAAAAAAATTATACAATAGGTAAATTTTTGATGCACAATTTTTTTATATAATCTATGCTAGTTATTTTATTTGATGAAAATTCTTGGATAATGTTTTCAATGAGCTCCTGTTTTTTTGTCGGTTTTGGTGTATTTACATGACTTCGAGCTTTAATTTGTGTTTCGGATTGTACCTGATAGTAAAACTTTTTTCGACGGGAGCCGTTTGGGAATAATAAACAATGGGCGGGAGCCGTTTGGGAAGCGACGAATTCTATATGTGTAGGTATACCTGAGACGGAAAATAATTTTTAACATTTTTATACTGGTATAAGTACCTTGTACCTATATCAACTTAATTTATTATTTAAGTATTATTGCGAATGTTATCGATTGTGATCGCGCGCGTGGTGCGTGTATAATATTATACATACCTACCTGACAGATGATGCACGCATAAATATTATTTGTAGACGAGTTGTATTATTGCATCACATCGTGGCGGAACGCATATAATTTATACGTAATATACTAATATATAATATTTTATATCACCCATCAGCTAGCATATATTTGTACACAGTTAAAGGCAGGTACTATATATACCGCTGCAGTTTCGTAAATATTAAGATAAAATATACCTCAGAAATTTCGATGCTGGCTCGCTGCATATAAAGTAAATATAGATATAACTTATAAGTCCTTCATGATGGTATATATTATACAAGACAGTATTACACAGGCTAAAATCAATATATAGGTATCTGGTATACCATCAGATATATGGAAAATTGTATGTAAAATAAATAAACAGTCATTCTTATATTAATAAATAATAAGTGTGCAAACGGTTATACTTTATAAGAATATTTATATCCTCACAATAATTGAATAATATTGTATCTGTTGTATATAAATTAATATATATACATATATATGGTATGGTTTATAATTGTGTAAATATATATGATTTGGATGTTCTTGGTTACTGTAGTATATATATATACATCGATTAACTATGATTAGCGAAAAATTCTACCTTGGAAAATGCACGCTATTTAAATATACCTATAATGTGTACATATAGGTACACTTTAAACCTAACCTATATCTAAAACGATTTTTAAAAAAGTATATTATAGGTACGCTGTTATTTTTATTTAATATATTTACGCGATACCGCCGCTCCCGTTTACAAATCTTCATCTATATATAGTCTACGCGTGTTTATATATTTACAAAAAACGTATATATCTATACAAAATACCTCAAGGAAAATGGCGTCTAGACTGCAGGCGGTATAAGCGGTGAACACTGTTTATATTATAATATTATAATAGACCACAGTTTTTAACGTTCGTTATGTTAGGTACGTTTTCGTCACTGCTCCAACGTATTACACAAAGGTTTATGCGGGTATAAATCGTTTCCAAATGTTTGGGTTGAAACTTATTTTCCTCCATTCGTTCTGTATAGTATACATATTTCCACTCGAAGTTTCCCTCCTCCGCGTGCGCAGCTGCAACACAGCGTCTGCGTTTTTTTCCACACAACATATTATCGCGGTGTTCGTGTCCGATGATCGAGGCGTCCGTGTCAATCATCGCCGCCCGTATAATATATATTATATATACATTGAACATATACTATACATAGTACGTCGGGGTCTCCCGTATATATTATTATTATTATGGCGTATATTGTATATAGTATATATAGTTCCATTAGATTGTCAGCGGACGCGCCACACACGTGACCGAAAATAAATTCAGACGGTTTTCGTTTTCGAATGGGACATTTTTCATAATATATATCATTCGTCGCTGCATGTGTCGCAAGACCATCCGGAACGACAGGCGTCCCGCAACAGGACAAATACGCCTCTCCGTCGGTGCATACATTATATATAATAGGTACACGTGTTTAATATTATAATCACCACGAGACGCGTTTACAACTATACAGATGACATATTATAATTACGTATATATATGCGGGATAAGGCGGAGATTCGTCGCCACTGCGGCGGCCCCGGCGATGGGGCCACTGATGCTCTACGCACTTCGATAACCACCAGAAGCGGTGATGGCGGGAGCGTAAGAGATGCAAGATGGCCCGCACACGAAGCTCAGATTATACTATCGCATATACATATTATATATTTTAATAATATAACATAATTATATTATATTATAATATACAAAGCTAGTTCAACAATATTTGGTATACCCACACCAAAATTCTTGGTGTAAACATTTAAATAATATTGATGACGTTTTGGTGTTAAATTATATTATTATAAATTTTCAATTATGCCGATTATAATATTTATGTATTCTAATTTCTCATATAAAATCGAGGAACTTTGCCCCTTGCTCTCTCCACTAACCAACCCCCTGCAGGATAGTTAGTCTAAAATAATAATAACAATAATATAATAATAATTGTAATGTGAAGGAATACGTGGTCGGAGGAAACACCGTTGCTGTCGTATAATATAATATGTACCTATATAATATATATTTATAAACATGATATACGAGGGGTCTGTTTTTAATTAGTGCCCGTCCCACAAATTCCAGCAATCGTGCAGTGCGGAGCGGAATTTCCCGCGAGGGATTACAGCCGGCCGGCTTTTCGGTAAAACGGTGTGGTTCTTCGCGGCGCTTTGTATATATAAACTGCATTATTCGAAATTAAAATTTACTCTCGAGTAGAGCGATAAAACGACTTCGGCTACATATATATATATATATATATATATATATTGTATACGCCGCTGCAGCATATAGCTATAGGGACCCGCGCGTGTATAAGTGCTCGCGATTGTGGACCCCTGAGCGCAGGAAATTAAACTACCCCGCGTGAGAAGACCGTGATGCATCTCAACCCTATATATCTGTGTGTGTGTGTGTATATATATATAATATTATATATGCGTGGCACGTATATATAGCATATAATATGTATATATATATTCATCTGCGTGTGCATATACTGCTGCTACGTTACGTGATGCGTACGTGCGCGGTGTATACGTGTGTGTTACATTTGTGCGTATACGAAATTTCATTCCTATAGCTAATATACAATGTGTGTTGTTGTGTTTCATTTTAGATACGGCTAAGACTTAGAGGATATACCGTCGTCGTGAGCGAGAGGGTGAATCGCCGCATCAACCGACGAACGGCCACAGATTTCTGCACGAAGCCAATGTAAACGCCTAATCGTGGACTCCCAACTTCAATCGAGTTATTTTTCAAACAGGTAATGTAATCACTTTGTTAATAAATTTAATATATTATAATATCCTATATTCGAGCGGAATACCGGCTATATGTTAGATGTAGGTACATGAACCTATATTTAGATAAGATCAATATTGATGGCGATGTATATATATATATAGGCATAACCACCCTATTTAAAGGTAAACAGTGTTAGCCTTGTGACATAGAATTTAAAACAACGACGTTCGTGTACACAATTTATATGCATATTATATATATTTACAATGATTTTTTAATTCCCGTTTTTGAATTAAAGCTTGTGAATTTAATTAGTAAAAAATGTTGGAAAATTCTTGATTACCTATAATATCGAATAGTTTTGTTGAAGAGAACATATTATACTTTAATTACAATAAAGTATGTGCATGTTTTTCTCGTTGACGAGACTGGTTTTCTAAGATTCTTATCTAAAATTAAAATATATAACATTATATTATATTATATGCGTATAGCTATATACACGATGTACGCGAGGCCCCCATCTCTTTTCTCCGAGTTATTTATGTGAGATTTTTTCGTAGTTTATGTGTCTGGTAGAAGAGCGCACGTTTTTCGGTTTTTTTTCTTTAAGGATATTCGACCACGTATAGGATACCGCGTTGCTGTGTCAAGTCACTCCTCATCTATTACAAACGCGTTCTGTTTCATTTTTATTTTATAGATCTCATAATGAAGTACAGACATTATGTATACGTATATATCCTTAAGATGCGTTAAAACTTCTAATCAACCCCGTGTCAAAAATATTGTAGAAAAAAATCTATTTCGTCGGTTAAGATAATAATTATATAGACATTGCAATAGGACCTACGTATATATGGCTGCTGCACATGTGTCGAACATTTTTTCCTAATATGTAATATAAAAATAATAATCTATGGGTAAAAGTGCTAACGAAAAAAACGTGTTCCAAAGACCGATAAAATGAGCCGAAAAATAAAATGTGTTATACGAATACGGCGCATATAGGTACTACATCACATCGTATATATACGCCCTTTTGCGCATCGGCGGCTTTAAAATGAAAAAAATAAGAATTATTAGTGAAAAACATGTATTATATCGTCGAAGATGGCGTTATCTGAAAAAATCACTGAAGTGTGTTCCCCTATGTATTCGACCTACACGTGTATGCTGCACGTGTGGCGCGTCGTGTGTGTAGCTGATATATTTATTAAACATGATATGTGTGTGTGTGTGTGTATATACGCACAGATACACATGCGTATCTAACACAAGTATGGACTTGAGTATCTACTTTAGATATTGACAAAACTTGATTTTAACCAGATTAATATAATAATACAACACAGCGTGCACTGCAGCGAACCTATAATATTTCCCTGAGAAACGCATTAATATTGTCTAATATTCAATTGTATATAATTTATATTCGATTTTTAGAGATAAAATATAAATCAAATTATAGTTTAAAATTCTATTCGTATAATCGATTAAAGATCTGGAAATTAATGAAAATAAAATGTTGAAACGTCAATATTAATTACCAGAAAAATGAACTCTACAATATTTGGCTATCTTCGATTTCTTTTAAAATAATTAAATAAAAAAATATATTTTTAACTTTTTTACCAAAACATTAAAATAAATTAAAACATTAAATATTTATAGGTCTTATCTCTGTGAATCTTAATAAAAAATCAGAATTATGATATCTTAATTACTTCAGGAGATATTGCAATGGGTCCTCACTGGACACTCTGTGTATATATAGGTATACAAATAATATTGTAATTCAAGAATAATTATTTATTTATAAGAATTGTGGAATAATATAATATACTTTCATATAGTTTGACCGTCTTTACCTACAATATAATTTATAAGTACAATGTACATACTATCTACACTGGTTTCTTTAGGTATATGGTATGAATATAACAATATATACCTATACATTATATTACGGATTGTTAGATTCGTTCGTTGTTTATATCTGTATAGGTTTTTAATTTTTGTGCACAAAATACGTTTCGTTAATTTTTAATAAAATTTATTGATTGGAATGAAATATCAATATGACATAAAGTTTTAATGTGATGGATAAAGAGATAGACGATATAGTTATACTTATAATATATAGATACATATAAATGGACGGAAACTTTTCGCTACTAACTATTTCAGTGCTCAATGTATACTCATCGAAATTTGGTTAGCGTAACTCTGGGTGCATCGCCTTGTAGTAATATATATATTATATAAGACATTATATCCAAACCACTTCAAACTTTTTTTATAGTTTAAAACCATCGTCAATTTATTTCACAAATCGGGTATATATGATAATCTCAGTATTATAACGGCGCGCTCCGCGCAGTCGCGAATAGGACAGAATAACCAATACAAATAACAATGATATATATATATATATATAATATGTTATTGAACGTATAATACGATTTTACGACAAAAAAGGCATTAATATTGTTATATCGTTTTACAACTTTAATATTATATTTTTACATTACCCAAGACGATCGTTATAATAATGCCACGCGTGACAATAGCAGCATAACAATAACACACAAACAATATCATATATAAATATGTCATAATCTGTGACTATAAAATAATTTTTAGTTTTCTGGCTCGTTTTTTGAGAAGGGATACATTGGAAATATATACTTATACAGTAATAGAAAATTATACATTATATATCTACGCAGTTATCGTAAAATCGTAAGGATTAAATCATCGAAGTATATTTGTTATCAACTTTACACCAGAATAAAACTATTTACTTTTTAATTCACCGCCCACGTACTACAGCCTACAGGTATTAGGTGTATATACATAAGGAAATCTTGTAGATACTTAATAAATACATGTACATAAAGCATACATTTATTACGAGTCTATTGTACTTCGTATTAATATTTGGGTTGAATTCGACTAAATCGTGTAACCAAGATTTTGCATTATCATTTATCAGTGGGATTTTGCTTTGAGAGCGAAGTTGTTTAATTGTTAAATGGGGGCAGGCTTATAATTTATATAGGTTTATAGGTTGTTTATAGTTACGTTTTAGTTTTTACTACACGTATATGCTACAAAAATCATTTTTAAAATGTTTTCCTAAAACTTCTTTGCCACTGGATGAAAAATACAAAATTGATTTCATTTTATTGAAATTAACGTATAAAAGATTTTTGAATTTTGATGAGAACTTCACTAAAAATTATAATTGTAAATACATAATACCTAGGTACCATTAAATAATAAAACGTGGTGAATTATTTTGTATAAATATATAATAATAATGTATATATAATAATGGATCACGGATGTGATATAAAATGTAGAAAATGTTGCATTTTATGACATATTTATATACATATTTACAAATACAACATCCACTTATACACACTACACTTACTGGGTTTAGTATTGGAATATTTTTTAACCACGAACCTGGAGCTAAATTAAAATCTCCAATAGTTAAAATTTTCAAATATTAGAGTTATGATGGATCTACCAATATTTTCAATTTATCCACAAAACTTAGAATAACAATATTAATATGTATTACAGTAATGTAGTACAAACAGCAATTCATAATACCATATTATAATATATCATGTATTTATATACGTATACACATAAAGAAGGTATATATGCCATAGGAAGTCCGATGCACGACGAGGTCGTAAACAGCGCCGCGACCGGAAATTGTATTCCGAGACCAGCTCTGCTACTGCTGCACGTGCATCGCGCGTATGCCGTCTCGGATAGAGATTATGATTTATATTATATATGTAGGATTTATGCTATATACTATCGCTGTATATCGTGGCCATGTACTTATGTGATTATAATATGTACAGGGTGGCCCACCGTGATTTTCCGTTTTTCTATTATTCATATTTAGATAGGTATAAACGATAAAACACGCGGTTCGCCTGCAATACCCTATATACATGTATATATTTACTAATAAATATATTAGGACGTAAGGGTAGACGCCATGCAGTATAACTTTATATCATTTAACCGATTACAATTTACATGATATATATGTACATAGTTTTATGACGAGCCGGGTTTTCATATATATATATATTAATATCTATGTTCTTAGCCGATTACAAACATGCCGCAGGACACTAACTTAAAATAGATACTGTACGTGTAGTTTTAAAAAAGTAATCAAGATAAATATTCAAATAAAAGTTATAAGAGGATTTTAATGTTATTTAAATATAAAAAGTATATTTAAATTTTAAATTCAATTAAGTAATTTTCTAAAAAATACTATCACCGTAGTTGCACGGAACCAAATACACACAGAGCATGCTAAAAAAAAATGTCTTTATTTGTTGGCCACGAAACTAATATGGATTTTAAGGAACAAAATTAATAAACCGGCATGGTGCAAATAAACTCTTATACAAATGATTTTATTTTGTAATCATATATTATTATTGACATTTTATAATAGGTATTAATTGTATAATTATATTACAATATATACAATATATTATGTATTCAAATCTCAAATTATCAAATGTTCGTGAGATAAATTAACGCACGTGCAGCCCTCGTCGAGTTTGTTAATGATTTTTTTTAGTATATAAACGATATGTATATATATATAATTATAAATGACTTAACGAATGTCATCGATGTTATGCAATACTATAAATTTGTCTTTATTATAATTTATTAATGTAGTCGCACTGTAACACCTGTATATCCATATTATGTTAAAGAATATGATGATGACTCTGTATAATAATTATATGCGTAAATCGAAACGGTGTTATAAATATAATATATTATATTATTATTGTATGCGGGTCAAAGTGATTTATTTGTTAGCCGTTATTCAACGAGTGTATATTATACTGCAGCAGCGGCGACGATTTCTTCTCCCGATGATTTATTGTCGTCGTCGACAAAAACATATGTGACCGCCGCTGTATACAATATTAAACGTGACAACACTTTATATATAAAATACATTAATACCTATATATATGCAAAGTGTCTACGAAAATCCATGTTTATATTATATTAGGTAGGTACCTATACCACGGCCTGAAGCACTCGAGTGCAGTGTGCAGTATATGATTATTATGACATATATATATATATATATAATGTAAAGGGCTGCAGTATAATATAGCTAAATGGCATAATAGGTATACTCACTATACTATACTATATGCATATAATGGTAGCTACTATATGAAAATATGCTTACATTATATGCTCAAGTGCACTTCAAATCAGTGAAAAAAAAATAACGAAAAATATATTTTGTCTCACGAGTCTCGTCGAAGCTGTGTAGGAATGGCCGTACGTTAAAATATAATATATATTAAGACTATATTATATTATACATAAACCAACATAATGTTATACCGAAACTTATATAGATGTTATACCTATACCTACATATTGTACACATGCCAATGGGAACGTTTCCTCGGCACCCAGTCATATAATTACATATGGTCGTGGGCTCGACTAGACTTGTCAGCTCTCAGGGACGATAATAATAATATAATATATATAGGTAAATTGTATAGTATAAAACCTACTCCCTCATCGTCATCATTATTATACGCGTGGTATAATATATTATACATAAAATCAATAATACATATTATAATATAAGTATAACGAATATATATACGTATAATGATATATATTTACCTATATGTGTAGAGAACTAAAGGAATGTATTTAGGGCAACACGCTATACTGCCTATACTAGTGACGATAGATATGTCGGGTATATCTGGAGGGGTTAAAATAATCAAAAATATCATAAAAGTAAAATAGAAATATTATTGTTTAATTCGTTCTTGGAAATGTTATTAAATATAGTTGAAACGGTTTTCGACGAATATTCAAGTAAGAAAAATATTTTATTGTGAGTTTTACAATTATTATTATTTTATAATTTGTATTTGGAGCAGTAGCAATACTTTCTGAATATTGTAAGTATTTTTATTAATGCAGTAAAATGAACACAAAATATAGTACTTATATATTTAACATTTTTATTTGAAACTTGATGTCAATAAATTAATGATTAAAACATAGTTGACCTAAAGAAAATGAAGGGTTTTGCATAAAATATTAATTGTAATGAGAAAAAATAAAATTGCTTACAAATATCGAAAAAACTAAACGATATACAGATAAACTAAACATTTTGAAAACACTTATTTTTTAAATTTTAATAATAACTGCAGCCTTTTAATCAATTTTGAATTTAGAACCAAGTATTATAGGTCAAATTGACTTAATAAAAATCGGTCAAACTAAATCATACGCTATAATAAGATAGGTGTTACCGTTTAAAAATACATGTTGTATTGCTCATGTGTGCGCCGAAAGTGTTAGCTATTACCTGATACACTTAGTGTACATTTGAAATTTCCCATCATGTAAACACCAAATAAATAAATAAATGTGTTTTCCGGAACCCCCCCCCCCTCCAACTCATTTTAATATAAGATATATTTAGTGTTACTTATCGTGATTTATACACTACATAAATAATATAATATATATTTTGCAGTAATTTATTAGTTGTAAGAAAAAAATGTAGCAAGTTTTATAAAAGAATCGCATGTAAATGTAATATATTATTATTTTCTACCCGATCAATTGTGGATGAAATAAGTACCTATATACATATTAATATATAATATGAATATGAATATTGAATACTATAATTTAAACCTTCCGTTTATGGGTACTTAAACCTATATATATTGTAGGATATTATTAAGCAGCAGCATTACCGAGGGCGCAAAATTATAAATACCGCGCAGTCTTGTAATATACGATTCTTATAATATATATAGGTGGTATATATGTATCTAAATATAGTACATAAATATATCGTGTATATAAATTAAATGCAAATAGCACACGCGTTGTATTAGAGTATATTATATATAATATATAAATATATATATATATTATATATTATGTTCGTGTTGTCTCGTGTCCACGCGTGCAGCACACTGCAGTCAGCGATGCGTGCAGCAGCGTAGGGGGGGGCCCTTCCGTCACGCTAATATATTATTATACAACACGATCTTGTGCATACGCATAATGTACCTTTATTGCACTTATGATACCTATACTTGCATGACATATATATATATGTAAATCTGACCAAAACTGCTTAATATAATCAAAGATGTTTATTATTTGTATTTACAGGTTGCACTGTTTCTTGCCTGCTATCACTCTGGCCAGCGTCCAAGGTAATTATCGAAATCCTATTTTAACCTTGCATTAATTATAATATTACCTATTTATAATAATATTTTCCTACCAACGTTAAGAATATAGGAGCATTCATTTACCTATATATATATATATATATATATATATATATATATTGTTTCCTATTTTAACCTTGCATTAAATATAATATTACCTATTTATAATAATATTGTCCTACCAACGTTCAAAATATAGGAGCATTCATTACCTATATATATATTAAGTTACATTATGCAATTATTTTGAGCGGTCGCGTGCGATAATTCCTGAGGTATATATATGTATATTATATACCTACCTATATAATAATACGTATGTTTATTGCACACCACTGCTATATAGGCATTCCACGAAGTTAATTTTATTCCTAGAAAATATTTTATTATTTTTACTAAGCAGCGCATAGAATAATAACTGGGCTTTTTATACTCATATACAGAGTGATTCACCAAGCATTCTCACCCCTATTTTTTCATTTAATAATGAATGTATTCAAATTCTGATTCTTGGAATATTTAATATTAAACTGTATATATAGTCTTATTAAGACTTAAGACCATATTTTCAGATTCTTGAGATTTTTTGTAGGCACAAAAAAACCCTCCTCTTTACTATAAATTTTTAAGTGTTTATTTTTTTGAAAAGTTTTTATGAAGGTAGGTACTATTAATTCAAACGTATAGGTATATACCTACAGTCTTTTATAGTTATTAAAATGTTTATAATAAGGATAATTACAGTCGTTAAAAATAGTATTACAAAAATATAAAATATATGTAATATTGTTGCATCTGGTATTTATTGTAGGTACTTCGACCATTTTTATAAATTATAAATATTGATAGAATTATATTTTTAATTAGATTTTCAAATTCCCATAGATACCCACACATTATCATGGAACTATATTATCTTTAGTACACAGAGTTAAATAACCCAAAAACTCTTTGTTCGGGTTTTGATTAAGATACGTAAAAGTTTTCAGAAAAAGGTTCAGCTATTATGATTGAAAAGGAGGGATTGTCATTTGAAGAACAGAGGTATTTGTATCTCCACAATTTAAAAATATGGTCTTTAAGTTTATTTAAGACTTCAAAAATCAAAACTTGAAAAATTGATAGTTAAACGAAAAAATGGGGGTGAGCATAATATGCTTGGTGAATCACTCTGATATAGCTGGTATGTATACGCAAGCTCCAGGTATGTACGCTCACCAGCGTGTTTCTTTTTTACACACTCGCCCGCGTGTTGTTAACTACACATTATATAATATATAACTACAATTATTTGAATGTAGGTAACTTAATGGAAATTAGTAGTTACATTTTTTAAATACAGTGTACTCTCGATTATCCGCGAGCGGATTATCCGCGAGCGGATTATCCGCTGTCTTCCGCGGAATCGTCTACATATACCTATATGTATACAAAAAAATATATTGTATCTTTCCATTATAAATCATTATAGGTTTAATTTGGTTGTGAATTTGTGATAGCCGATTACTCGATAACGACGTAAAATACAATTCTCTTAAATCACAAGTTAAAAAGAAGAGTTTTCAAACGAAGAAGCAACAACTTGTGACTGATTTTTTTGCTCATACCTCAATAATTTATAATTTTTATTGATTTTTTATTATACATACATGTGTATCTTTTTTAATAATATGTAATAATAATTTTCAATTTCAAATTCCAATTTATTTTTTATTATAAAATTTGATTTTGCGGATTATCCGTATTATCCGAATTTGTTTATCCGTAGATGTCCTGCCACCTTATTCCACGGATAACCGAGTGTACACTGTACTTAGGTATAGGTATAGGTACATTTTAACAATTTTAGTTTTTAAAATAGAAAAAAGTTATTTATTATGGGACAACGCGGTGAAACGCCATACATTTTCACCGGTACCTATATATTATATATACTATATAAACCGTAGCTATATACCTTCGCATAATCCCGCGTAGGTATTTGCAGCTATAACAATAATTTACATTATGTATAATATATATATATATTATACCTATATATAGGTATGTATAAATATATATTATATACGATGCGTATGATGCGTCTATACTCGTTAAATCGTATTCGTTAATTTAATGCATACAAATAAAATTGTAAAACTAAATCATATTTCGTATATAAATAATACACAAAAATAGTATGTGTATTGTAGATAACGAGCGCTGCAGTGGTGTGCGTGCGATCTCCGGACGTCGGGACCTCCCGCGGCGGCGCGTCTGCGGACCAGTCGAAAATCGTATAATGAGCCGACATGCGCGCACAAAGATGGCTGCCGCTGCCGCCTCGACCGGTCGTAGCCGATTGAGATCTATAATAATACAGTCGACGGCGGCTGCTGTAGCTAGCATTATATTATTATCATTGTAATAATATACGATTTAATATTATTATCATCGTCGTCTGCATCATGATTCTTTTACGTATATATAATTTAATATTATTATACACTTGAATTTTGAGGGATATAATATATTATATTATATACGCGTCGACCGGCGCAGGTGGACCGCGACGACGACGACGACGACATCTTAATATTATATAATATAATTGTATACATAGATACGCGTCTAACATCTTTATATTTTCCTCGTATATAGAAACCTCTACATAAATATTAAAAATTCGGTCGTCTCATCTGCAGGTTGTCTACCGCCCATATGATGGTATATTGGTATATCTATATACATTTTATAATATACATATACAGTATAATATATAATATATACCGAGAAATGTTTTTGTATTTTTTTCCTAGAAAACTGTTTTTCGAGCTGTAGTGATGGTGAGGGAGATATGAGAGACTACTACAGATTATTACATTATTTTCGGTCGTTTGTTTTCCGCGCGCGCGTCATAAAATTCGAACACCGGCGTTCGCCTGAGCTGCAGCCGCGTGCACTTACAGATTGAATTCGGCGGCGATCCCCTATCGCGAGACACGATATATACATATATATATACATATATATATATATGTATAACAATATAATGATTTTTAACTTCACCTATTATATATATATATATCATATGCATGTATATATATTGTCTATACATATAGCGCCCGTCGTTCTTTAGCCGTCGACGACGACGACGACGCCGCCGCCTCACACAATGCGCAATTTTCCATCTCACCGGTTATAATGTAATGACGACGCCATGTATAGTATTGTATCGTCTCCCGGTCTTCCTCTTCTCACCCTCCCCAGCCAGACATTGAAAACTCTCCCTCGGCCGCTCCATGCGCCTAACCTATATTATGCATCATGATTTTTTTCTGTTTTCCCTTTACTCGAGTTTTTGTTGTCGCGCGCCCTCTTTTCTCGCGACATTTAGGTCCCTACCCATATATAATATATAATATATAATATTTGACGTTCCGTTGAGGGGCCGTGACTAAAAATGCGTACATATATGTATAGTGTATACTTAGACGGATCGAAAAGATGCATTGTATAGGTGTATATAATATATTATATATAATATAATGGAAAATACCTAGGTGTTGCTGCTCTGCACAATAGGTGTAGGCCGCCTATATATATAATATAATATATAGATACATGTATTATTACGCTGCACCGTTCGGCGTCGGCCTCGCCGCGATTTGAGAGTCAACACCGCTTTTGTTGTGTCGCATATAATAATATATATAAAAAGAAAAATTTGTCGTAGGTACAATGTATACACATATATTAGACATAGTATGTTTATAACGTCCCTCGCCGTGTATACATACATATATATATATATATAGTACATGTACATCACTAATAATCTGTCTGCGTGTGACCTTTGTCACGCTGTTAATATTTCATATAGGTATATTGTATAAGGTATACGCTGCGCTTTTGAGAGCACGCGTTGCGCCGACGCGTCTTTTCACGAGCCATTTCCTTTTCATTATTTGTATTTATATTTATTTTTTCCCTTCGAATTTTTTGCGCTTCTTTATTCATTTCTCTGCTCTATACCGGTGCTCCGTTCATCGCCTGCAGCTCGCACATGCGTTTATAAAATATATAAGTCCACGCTTACACCTATAATCGGTGCGCGTGCATCGCGTTTTAACGGTTACAACAACAATAATAATATATAATACACACATATTCCATATAATATATGCCATGGTGGTTTAGGTACTGTATATACATCTTACGCACGGCGTCCGTTATTCGAATTCGTATCTCAAAAGTCGCCGGTCAGACGTACGGAATATACACGCGCCGTATATATCGATACACTCATATATTATATATATATAAACCACAAATATATAAACATAATATTTAGCTGCATTGCATCTTATATACGCGCGTGTACGTATAGCTATATATATATAGGTACGATGACCGTTATCTCTCGTAAACTCTAAAAGGGTTGAGGTCAGAAATACAATTTATTTTACCGACGGACCGTCGTCCGTAATGGGTTTTCGAGATATATATATAATAATGGTATAGTGCCTATATACTTTCAGAAGGATTGTAAATATACATATATATTCCTGTAGGTACATCTCGTGTGCCGCTCACAGATTTCTAATAGTTTTGTACGCGATATAATATATATAATATAATATTATTATATATAGTCATCGGAATTTTTGGACGTGACGAATAATATAATATATATATTTTTGACGAGCCGGTTCCCGAACAGTCGTCACTGTTGCTATATATATATGTATGAAACGCATATATATAGAACCGGAATCCGGATTTGTTAACTTCGTATATATATATATATATATGTAGGACGTAGGTATACTGTATGTATACTATAATATTTATATTATATATTAACATCATTAAATATACCTATATATTTATATATCACCTAAACGAAATCCACTGCTGGTTTCAGATATTATACATATTATAATATATTATACCTATAGTACATATATACTTAAAATATTTTCGAAATCACTCTTCACGTTATAAAATATATAGATGTTATATATGTAGGCCAATTTCCATCTGCCAGTTTTCAAAACCCAAATAGGCATAAAAATATTGTGTTCGAAACACGTCAACGAGTCAATTTTAATTTCCGTTGTCTGCTGCTGGTAATTGCGATATATAGCCATATAGGTATTATACTGCTACAGCACAATATGAAATATGCTGCAAATATATTTCTATTTCGACATTCGGATGCGACTTTCGAATAAACAAGTGTCACATAGTAATTAATGCAGGTCTATATATGGATTTAAGCGCTTTTTTTTAATCATGAATTTAAGAACAAAACCACAGAAAATAGATATCCGCTGCAGCAGTAGATTTAAATACGTTTTAGTCAAACTTATATATAGGTATCTATAGGTAAAAAACAATGGTTAAAAATACTAGCACCTAATACCTATTCATAATGAATGGATCTATATAATCGAACAGTATAGCCTTTGGAATATATTATATTAGCTATATAAATACATTGAAAAAATATATATATTCATTTTATAAAAAATAGATAGTTTTTTTTGCTGAGCCCAAGTGAAACCTTGGTGATAACGATCGCCTGAACATAAAATAGTTCTTTTCTGATATCACAGTTTCCGACAGTATATAGGTATACAAGCCTCGTTGTGCTAATATTATAATCATTACGCGATATATTATATATATACGCTCGCACGAAACGACTAAAAACGTCGAGGGCGCGCGCCATTATCATAATAATATCTTGCCGCGACGAAAGGGCGCCTTTGATATCGTTATGGCGGCGGACATGAAAAAAAAAAAAATAATAATAATAATAATAATATTCGGACTCTGTAAGTCGTGCGCGTGTATGCGGTAGCGGCAGCAGCGCAGCGGCTCTGTCCGCGCGACGGGCCTGAGAGCAGCGCTGTGGCGAGCGCCGACGGCCGCGGTGACGCGCAGTAGTCCGACGCCGGTCCGCCGGGCGTCGCGGCGGTCGGACGGACGGCGAGAGACGGGAGCGCGGCGCTCGCGCGCGCGCACACACGCGCACGCGGCAACACGACGGTGCACGCCGCTAAACACCAACGACGACTATAATACTATACTATACGACTACGCGCTCGCGTCGGCCCGTTTGTGAGCCGTCGGGTGCGGTGTGTCGTCACCCGTCAACGGCGGTCGTCACTTCTCACGTCAGTCCGCTCTCGTGCACCGCGCGTACGAAACTTCGGACCTCCGCCGCACACGCACACGCGCCGTCCGCGGTCTCGGTAGTTCCGTAGCGTATTTCGCCTTACACGATATATTATAACATAAAAACAAAGTCGTGCCTTTCCGGTATTTTTTTTATTTATTTTTTTTTTTTTTCATCTCGTCGTTTGCAATAATTATTATTATTTATTTTTTATTTTTTAAAAGTGTAACATTTATTATTCTCCCGACTGTTTTTTTTTCCACCGTGGACTTATGCGTTCGTACTTGAATTTTTTTTTTTTCGTTCGACGTTCAAAAGAACCCTCTCGACGGTACATGATCGCGTCGTCGTAATAATCGCGCGCGCGCCTCGTCCGGCCGAGCAGCGGCACCTATTTATAGAAAATATATAATATTATATTATTATCAAATAATATACGACTATCCCAAATCATTATATGTTTATGTATAATATGCACAACCATTATATACTATAATATATTACGATATAATACTCTAAACTGATCTGGACTTGTCTTCTTGTGTTCTGTTGCCGACTCTGACCTAACACCAACCGCCGTCTGGACGTCGCCGACATCGTCTCCTCCACCGAAATCACCTACGCCCGCGGTCGTTTGTCACCTAAACCCCGTCCGAAACCACAACAATTATCATCATCGGCGACCTCGGGGACGCTGCCGTCGGTACGCTGTACGGTGGCGGTGAACACGATGTTACCACCGGTGCAGGGTGCCCGACCCCGACAGCCGGACCCGGGCTGAGTTGGTGGACGATGATGAACGGCGGCCTGTACGAGGACAGCCCGCCGGCACCACCGCCTCCGTCATCCGTGTCGCTGCAGCCGTCGTCGGTGGACATCGCTCGCACGGCGCCGGCGGCCGTCATTAAGACGTCGCCGTCGTCCACGCCGATCGCGTCCTCCGTCACGCCGCCGCCGCAACAACAGCAACAACAGCAGCAACAGCAGCCGCCTCCGCTGTTGCACATACCGGCCAAGCGGTTGCAATCTCATTCCATCGGCGGCGGCGGAGGCGGCGGTTACGAGTGCATGGATACCGCCGCCGGTTCGGCGGGCGTCATCAGACACTCACACCACCAGTGGAACGCGTACTCGCCCGCCGTCGTGGACCACGCCGCGTTCGACCAGTACGCCGCGCCGCCTCACCACCACCACCACCACCAGCCGGCCGCGCCGACCTACTACAACCTGGCCGCGGACGCTGGCGGCGGCCACCATCACCACCATCATCACCACCACCGGACGTCCATGGACGGTGGTGGCGGTGGCGGCGGTGGCCGCAAACCACCCACCGGCCTGCCGTTCTGGTCACCCGCGGCTACCGACTACTGTGGCGGAGGCCTCGGTGGCGGCGGCGGTGGCGGTGGCGGCCTGGCCAGTAAATACACCAACGGCGGCGTGACGCCATGCAGCAGTTCCGCCGGACCGCCGTCTGCCGCCGACCACCATCACCAGTTTTCGCAGTCCTGGTGCACCAACTATTCGCCGTATACCACAACTACTTCGTCGTCGTCGTCGTCGTCCGTGGCCGCAGCAGCCGCGGCCGCAGCCGCAGCCGCCGCTTCGGCGTCACGACACCCGTCCGGCGGCGGCCCGGCCGACACACCGCAGCCGACGTACCTGCAGTCCGGAAGCCCGGGCGACGACCGAGGCGGAAACAACTCGTCGCGCATGACGTCCGGCTCGGCTGACGGTTCGGCCGCCGGCCCGTTCGGCCACGACAACGCGTACCAGCCACCGGCGCCACCGCCTCCGTCGTCGTTGCCTCTCCGGAACTACGGAAGTTCTCACGATCCCGTCACGTCGACGCCTTACCCGCCAACAGGTACGTACTCGTTTTGAATCGATTTTAAAATACAGCATCACGTCTTGGTCTTTTTTTTTTATGTGTATAGGTATATCGTGTAAAAAATAATCTGCGCGTCACACCTTTTATACATCGTTTTACCTTGTCGGGGACGGGAAAAAATAAAAAAATAATGATAATAACAACAACGTCGTTTGACCCGATTGCGGGTTCTGAGAACGATATATACGTGCCGCGGGTTCGGGGTCTTGTATAAAAATTTTTGGACATAAATATACGATTTCAAAACAAACACGACGTGCGTAATGACGTAATATATTACGGCCTTTTCTCAGTCTTCTTCTTTTTCTTCTCCTCCTCGCCCGCTATAATATACATATGCGTGTGTGCAGTAGGTATATAAGTAAATGTGCCGCCTCGTATGAATAATATGTCGCTGCAGTGGGTGCTGCAGAGGGGCGGTGTGTGCCCATATGTATATAATATATATATATATATATAGAGGTATACGTGCAACACACGACGCGTATACTTATATATAATATTATATAACTGCAGCAGCCGCATATATATAGTTTATAATATTATTATTATTATTATTATTGTGCGGCGCGAGCAATAGAGGCGATACGTGCACGGGCGTCCGTCCGCGCACAAAAGGACGGGCGGCCGTAAAGTATACGATTTTATTGGACGGGTAGGTCAGCTGTCTCTGCGGCAGTTCGATGCCGCCGCGTATATTATCATTATCATTGTGTGTGTGTGTGTGTGTGTGTGCGCGTGTATTATACATACCTACTACACGGCCAGCGCAGCACTCACGCAGAGCGGCATCGGTCGGACCGTCGTATGGACTGGTATAATATTGCTGGTATATATATCTACCGCGGCGCGCGGGTCCAGATTAAAATAAAAAAATAATAATAATAACGATGATGACGATGATAATACGTCCCGGTGCTACCGAATTCGTTGTCCGCCTAATAATGACGTGTACGAATTTAAATAATAATAATATAATAATATTATTATATACTGCAGCCGCGGTGGTTTTGATTTCGGCTGCACCGCGCGGGAACCGCTGTAGACCTATAATATGCAGTTTTGGCCAGTCTTCTCGATACGTTTAGTATAAATTCAAATCTGCGTGCGATGTGCACGACGTCATTATTATGATGTCATTGAATCGCGCGCCTAGATGTGTGTGTGTGTGTGTGTATAGTTTTGCTGGTCGGTTCTACGACAACCGCCGCGGGCCGCGTAGCCCGTCCGAAACAATAATTATTGTCATCCGGTCTAAGAAAAACACATAACGTAAAAATCAAAATCTCACCGTATGAAAATGTTATCACTGCGATTATGACGGACGCGGAATAGGAACGCGCGTAAAAAAACGTTAAAATTGACGAATATTATATTGTAATACATAATATTATTATATATCGCGTCACCGCGGCGACCGACCGATGTCGCGTTCCGCCGCGCTTAATTTGCAGCTGTCCCCGCGGCGAAGCACGGCGGTGGCGTCCGCACCCTTACACGAGCGTATATCTCCTATATATAATACGCGAGTTTTTCTGTTATCGGCCGCCCATAATGCGATATATAGGTATTTTCACTACGCGACGAATGCAGTCGAAAACCATTATTATTATTATTATTATTATTATTATTGCACGGTATAATATTATTTATTTTGTGTGCACAAATTCGCGAGGCCATTACACTTTATATTGTATACACATCATATCGAATCGGCGCGGCGGTGGTCCCCGGAGGATCGAGGACGCGCCGACGACCGATAAGTTTTTCCGGATTAAAAGCTTCCCGCTGCCACGCCGCAACCCTCACCACCACCACCACCACCACCGCCGCAGCCGCCGCCGCATTCTGAATTCTCTGTCCCGTGCGTGTCATATGTAGACATTCGTGTATTAGTAAAGGTACCTGAAGCAAGGCCCAAGACGTCCGAAATGACCGAAAAACGTCGACCGCGGCCACGCTTAAACGACGAAACTATATACTTAACTAAACTATACTTAGGTGTTTTTATTACCATGGTTCGTGACAGCTTTACGACTCGAGACACTTTTTACAGCTGCAACCGCCGCCGGTGCTTCCACTGAACTGCTTCTGCTGCTTGTCGATCGCCACCCGTCGTACAACAATATTATAGGTATACCTTATATCGTCTAAGATGAAAAACATTTTTAATTTACAAATTCGCCATCGATTTAGCCCACACTTCTGCAGGTTATATATGTGTGTGTATTAATATAATACCTATATCGTCCTCGATTCTGTGCATGATATGTATGTAGGCGTTTTTTGTATAATATAATATATTATATCTATATAAAAACACGATCGCTTCGATAAAAATATCTAATTCATTATGATTTTATACTAAAAACATACATTTTCAAAATTAAAGATAATATATAAATTATTCTTGAGTGGGGCTGGGAGAGATATTTCTAATCAAACTAGAAGTTCATTGAAAACATTTATGTTTCTCGGTTTACATAATTTTTCGTCACTCAGGCAGCCGCGAGTTCATAAAGTTAAATCAAATTCACGGCAAACCCTACACACATAACTCCCAAAAATATAATAATATAGGGCTATACGTGGAAAGGGGCGCAAAGAGACTCAGTCCTCTTACGTCTGAAAACTATTAAAAAGAGTCATCATTAACATTTTTTTTTCTGTCTCACCAAGAAATATATATTTTTTCAGAATCACATTATAGTATTGTGATAATACCGGCAGTGGTATCTTGCATTGCTTAGACAAGCTTCGCCGTGTTTAAAAATAAATTACAACTAGCTGATTTCTAGTAATACATGTGTTATATTTTTTACTAAAATGCCTTATTTTTAATACGTTTTTTTTTTTAATAATACACCTTATAATATGCCTCACACGAAATAAATGAACAGCGGACAAAACTGCAGTATATAGAGATCATAGAGCCCCTTGTTATTTCTCGCTACTTTGAGCCCCGATATCATCGCGGTACAACACACATATATATATATATAAAGGCGCACATAGCTACTACATGATGTTATTGCTACTACGCAAATGTTGACGACCACTGTCGGTTCCGTAGTATATGCGAGATTGTTATTACTTAATACTAAATATATATACGTGTACGCCGACGACACTTCGAGTGCCATTTCGAAGGAACATAATATTATAACCATAACGCGTGTGCTCGCACTATTATACTGCACACACACACACACACACACACACACACACACATGTGTAAAAAATAATATATACGTGAGCGCGTGTGCTCGCGTAGAAAAATTTAAATTCCGTTTATATACTTCAATATAACATCTGCTGATTATTATTAGTTTCTACGCGCGCGACCCGTCTGCCCCCGTCGCCGGGCGTGTTTTATAATATTTTATATATATAGGTAGGTACACGCGCGTCTCCTACGCGTTATAATCTATGTACGCGCATTATTATTATTATTATTATTATTATTATTATTATAATATGTCGCGCACGAAAAAAAACCCATTTTTTAATTTTCCAAGTTGCCGACACGCGGCGGCGACGGGGTGGCACAGTGCCCCTGCGGACAGCTGCGGCGCCCGTCCGACCGTATATTTTGTCCCGCATTAATATATCTATATGGGCGCGTGTGTACGTGTGTTGTGTGTGTAGGTTCATACTTTATACAATATACGACACACCTCGTAGCTGATTTCGATTCTGAAGCCAAGTCGGTGCGCGAACGACATACATTTCGTCGGACGAATTCCAATCTTTGATGCATTACGAAATCGATAAAAAATCAACCCTTTAGTACGTACGTAGTCGTATAATATATTTTCTGTTTTGCTGTTCATATCCGATCTATGTAGACGAAATGTTCCGTATAAAAATGTTGAAGTATATTATTATATGTATAATATCACCTATTTTCTGGCGTGATATTCGTTTTATGTACACATAATATAGATAGGTAATAGGTATATTAAATTGTATTAGAGGCATGAGGTAGAGTAGAGTACGTGTGCATATGTATTATATTTTATAAATCAAATAGTCAAAACGAAAGAGTGTTTCGAAATTTGCCAAAAAACCGACCACGACGATCTACGCGCATATGATTTTATATAATAATATACGCTTTATATAATCCACACATATTTTATCGCGTACCGGCCGTATACCGCGAGCAGCAGGGGCGGTTGTTTGCGAATTTCACCCCAACCGCGAGAGGGATGTATTATTATCCATAGACGAGAAACATATTATATAAATACCCCGAAAAATTGCAGCATTCAAACAAAATCATCACCGCGGTCCTGTTTGGGTATACTTCGACGAAGGAACACTCCCGCCCATTTCTGTACGCCGCGCGTTGTATATACCTGCAGCGTTCGCCTATACATATTATACTCAATATATATGTGACATATATAAGGGTGCTTATATATATATACGTGGACATGCGGTATACTATATGGCCCATATTATACCGTGCGATCACCCGCTGAACCGCATTCGTCGTGTACCTATATACATAATACATAGGTATAGGTAACCGTGGGTTGAACGACGAATGTATATTATTATTATTATTATTATTATGTACAAAACGTTTTATACAGGGCGATTTGACGATTTAAACGAAGATAATATTCAAATGATCGATGTTCAAGTGGAATACTGCCTGTATACTGCCATTATAAAATAACACCTATATAGATGGGCATTTGACCGCGCCGATCGCCCATATTATAATATAATAGGTATTTGATCGAGCGCTGGCCGAACGGCGCCGAACCGGCCGTAAACATATCACTCTATAATTCTATATAATACAAGTACAAATCGACCGTGACGGTTTTAATGCTATATCGTTGTAAAAATGGTTTTCAATCCATTTACAAAAAAAAAATAATAAATTTATATCGGGACCGAGTCAATGTGGATTAATAAATAATAGTAATAAAAATAAAAATACTAACCCTTGAACGTTTAGGCTAAAAATTGATCTACTTGCGATTCTGATTTTAGTTGCAACTTGCAATAAAATCTTACCGCTAAGCCATAAAGGCATAAACGATTTTTGAAATGAAATTACAAAGGTGTAATTTGATGAAATTGGATAAAAGGGGGTTGATGCTGTAGATTCATACATTATAAACGTACATAATAAACACTATAGAATTTCAATAAAGGTGTTAAAATTTAATAATAAAATATAATGTGAAATGCGTCGCATTTACAAACATTTTTTTATGAAATTTCCCACCATCAACATTTATGTGGGTATTTTTTTTATTAATGCCGTTCGTTTTGTGCATTTGCAGGTTCGTTGTCGAGCATCGGGATGGGCGTCGGGTCTAACCCGCTGGAGTGGACGGGTCAAGTGACCGTGCGCAAGAAGAGAAAACCATATTCGAAGTTCCAAACGCTGGAGCTGGAGAAGGAGTTTCTGTTCAACGCGTACGTGTCCAAGCAGAAGCGCTGGGAGCTGGCCCGGAATCTGGCGCTGTCCGAACGCCAGGTGAAAATATGGTTCCAGAATAGGCGCATGAAGAACAAGAAGAACAGTCAGCGGCAGGCCGTCCAACAGCAACAGCAGCAGCAACAACAACAGCAGCAGTCCAACAACAACAACAACAGCAACGGCAGCGCCAACGCCAATCACCAGCATCACATGCAAGTGATCGGCGGCCACCACGGCAACGGGCCCATAAAACACCATCAGTGACCGTCGCACTACTCTGGAGCCGCCGCCGCAGCCGCCCACCCGCCGATGCACATGCACCACGTACATCATCAACTGCAACCGCTGCCCCAGCCGCCGCCGCACCACCTCCACCATCATTACCCGATGCAATCCGTCTGAGCACTAACGGCGTAAGTCCGAGTGCGACGTAAGTCATAACCTATTTCACATAACATAACGCATTCGCGGAGAAGGGATCGATCTTTTGGTTTTGGGCGTAATGTGACCGACTTTATATTTTGTAAATTTTTGTCCCCAAAAAATTAATGTCTCACCATGTTTCCAAGTATATACTGCATTTACGGGTGGCCAGAAATCTTCATGTACTAGATTACAGTAGGTACCGCCGTGATGTCAATCGATGAATTTCGGAAATAGATTTCGCTACGGTTTTAACGCGAACGGGAAACGCATATCTCTCGTCGCCGTTCCCACGAACAATAGTCTCCACGCCGTGCGCCCGTTTACTGTAAAACTCGAACTCTGGCTGTTCGTATGTAAACATACATAATATATATAAAGTGCATTATATTATATTCGCAGTTCTTCCAAACCGGACGAGCTCCGTCTCTTATCCCGAATCTCGCTCAAGTACAATATTATAGTAAAATATACAGTCGTAGGTCAACAGGAAAAATAAAAATCATCACTCGGAAACAAATAATTTAATATGACTTCCAAAATGGCGGGGTGAACGTGGTACATATTATATTTTAATCGTGTACGGTTAATAATATTATTATGTATTATTTTAGCATATTTAGGTGTATCTTTTTAATATTACATCGGCTCCAGAGTGTCGACATTTTATAATATTATATGTTATAAATCATAATGTATTTGAACGTGTACATATAAATAAATAAATAAATAAATATATATATATATATATACATAAAATACAATTTAAGTTACTACGTTTATATATATATATATATATATATATATATAACATATGAGATTATACTATTAGGCTAAATATACAATACATAACGCAAATGTGTTTTTATTATATAGATATTATGTATATGTGTATTTAACGAAACGTGTATATGCTGCAATATAATGATGTAGAATAAATTTATTAATATAATAGTCCCCGAGTTGGACGCGTTCGAGTGTGATGCGATGATATTATTATTATAGCATCATCGTATAGGTATTTTCTTTAAAAAAGTGTTATCGTTTCTTTTTTTTTACTTAGCCTCTAACTTAAATAATAATAATAATATAATGATAAATGATATAGATACATAAAACTATATAGATCGTTTCTCGAAACTTAACCAGTGGTTTTTATATATATTTATTATTATTTTTTTTTTTTTAGATGAAAAACTATCGATCTCTGTCTATAAGCGAGTTTTAGCGTTTTCTTATTTTTTTTTAATATTTAAATAATAAATGTGACGTGTAAATAGTATGTAATATAATTACTAAATAATAATTAAATATATATTATAAATTCTACGCATAGGTGTTGTATGCATAATAATACATTATGTCTAATTTCAACTGAAGTTGATAGATAGTAGTCAGTTTTTTCGATTTCTCAATCTTTCCCCTATAGTATTAAATATTAATATAAAATGTTTTCCACACACACAAATACCTATGTATATATATACATATAAATACAATCATTGCAGAATTAATGTACGACAATATTATCGAGTTATTATTAAGACAAAACAGTAACAATAACACAATAGCTACACGAAAACGGTGTATCGCGGCTTTCGTTTTGTTAAGTTTTTTCTTTTTACATTATAGCTACAGCATTATATTGCAATCCTTTGTAGTATACACACAATTTTCGTTACAAATAATAATAATTAAAGGACCAAAGTCTCATTAATTTATTATACATCGACATTTACGTTAAATGCATACGAAATAAATAAACGTGTAATTTTTTTTTCTATTGTTTTTTTTTTTTACGTTATTTTGTGTTCTGGTTATGTATGACTATTATTTTGTTGTATTAGTTTCATTATTATTAATTATTATTATTATTATTTTTTTCGTTCGGTTCAACTTTAGTGTTTAAACATTATTTATTGGTGCCAAAATCTATTTTATTATTGTTTTTAATTCGACCCCCCCCCCTTAAAAACGCTTAAATCGTCGCTATACGTTCTACGCTATACGTTCTACAAATATATAATAGGTATTTTTAATGTGCCGTAATTATATTATAGGTAAGCAAATATAGTATACAAAAAATGAATAATGCACTCAAGTTTTTCTTTTTAAAATAGATTTCGGAAAAAAATTATTTTACTGTATATATTATTATAGATTATGGGAATATAAAAAGCAAAAAAAAAAATATTTGTAATTTATTATGACATTGTATTAATGAACGAACTTACGCGACCGAAATGTTGTCTTCAATATTACTATATCGTCACCTGTATTGACCTAAGTATACCAATAATTTAATATTATTTGAGCATAATAATTATTATATTATAATATAATATACTACATAATGTATTACAATACTTACGCATAACAATATGTAATATGAGCAATATGAAAACCCGAAAAATGTGATTATAGTCGGTTCGCGTAAATTGTATGTACTAATGTTTAAAAAAACGAAACGGATAATAATGTTTTTTATTATTATTATACCTATTGTACCTTGTAAATTTTGATTTATTTGTAAGTTAGTGTAATTTTTTTTTGTTTTTTTGCAGCTAATAAGTAGATTACATATTATTATTATTATTATTATTATTATTATTATTATTATAATTACGTGTAAATTGAATTCTATTTCAAAATTTGCTATATACATATTATTATATATTATTTACTATTTGTCCTAAATATATTAACCCGATTTGTTATATTAGTATTTTAAAAAGAAAAAAAAACGATACGAAAAATCAGCGTTAACTATATAACGGTGTTGTTATTTATATACGCATTAGATAAACAACATGGTATATTATTGAATAAAATACGTACAATTATAAAATATATCGTCATGACATCGTCCGCGGATTCGGAGTGTGCGCAGAAATATTTCCCAAGACCACCGCCGCGATTCAGCCGTCCCCGTAGTAGGTACATACCCATCGTATACATATACCTATTCAGATGCGGCGGCAGAGTATTGCAGCCGTGGGTGTCCGACGTCGTCGTCCGTGCATATAAATTGTTAATTAATAATAATAATAATAATCACTATATTATTATTATTATCGTTATTAAAACGAAGTATCGCGTACGGCAGCGTAGGAAACACGCATGAATATATGTATAAGAAATATATTATTTTATTAATAACCGCGTCCTGCAACTACCGTGCGTATAGTCATCATATTGTATAGGTATATAATATAATATTATAATAATAAATCGTCGCGATTGTTGTTTCGCGCGTACGATCGGACCTTGAACGGACGCCGACAAAATATGTACACATGTCGTGTATATCGCGCGTGTGGTTCGCACTCGAGGATGTCACCCACTATACCACGTGAGTATATATAATATATACTTTTGTCTTTATATAATTGATATTGACTTGGGTTGTATAGGTATATACTCGTATATATTATTATCCCCGGATGCACTTTTCCACAATTCCGCGCCGAAAAAACATCATAATATATACGTACCTACCACGAGTTAATATTTTCAAACTTTGATCACAAATTAATAATATATGAATCACCAGCTGAATACACATACTTATATACAAATTTTAAACTTGCAGTATTTTAACTACACAGTACAATGCAATTTATCTAGTGCATAATTGGTATATTAGTTTAAAAATCGAATAACATTAATAGATTTTTTTTTTTTTCACATGTTATTAAATTTAAATATTAATTTGCGGTAAGTATTATATATGTGTGCATTCATTGTTTAGTGGAAAAAGCAATGTAAAATGTTGGTGTTAACGAGTATTATACCTACCCGCATTTGCATACATATAACATAATAAACCAATTTATTTATCACGATCTACCGCATAAATCTGCAGTGTGCTGCATTTAGGTATTTAAATTGATGTACCTTATACACATAGGTACCTACGCAGTGCTGCAGTATATACATATCTACTATCATTCACAGGCGTGGTATGACGATTGCTCATAATATTATGCTTATAAACATTAATAACGTTCTCCTCCTCACTACCGACGGTAGGTACGCATAAATAATATATATATTTATTATGTTTACGTTTTGTACGCTTGTATTTCTGCACAATATAGTGCATTGAAGCATCGAGTCGCGTGTTCGTCCTAGTCAGTCGGCTTACTTGTTCGACTTTATCGACTGATAAGCCGTGTGGTAGCTACTATTGCAGGTATAGCTGAGTAGGTAAGTGCGTTAGTATAGATGCATCAACCCACAAAAACGGTCATATCTAATCTGTGAGTGACTTGAGTATGAACAATTAAAATTTTTCATTTTTTCTTTAGTTTGTTAGTCTATAGATTGCTTGGTCGATTCTGCAGTGATAAACAATTAAAATTCACATTCACACCGCATATTTATTCTGGACAACCGTTTTGTGTAGGCTAGAGTCATATGACTTATATGGAGTGGAAACCTTTTAAAATAATTTATGAACACAGCATTTGTTTTTTTTTTAAGTCTTCAAGAGGTCAACCCGGTGAGATTACGCACGCTAAACTAAAAATAAAATCGTTCAATTGAGAGCTGATGTAGATAGCCAATTCGCATTTTATCTATTGATAGGATATTATGTACCCTTTTATCACCCCTAAGTTTGATCATGGACATAGAGGACACTATTTAGATAGATTTATAATGACGTATTATATTATATTATTGGGTCATTTTTAAATTAGTTTATAATTTAAATAATACCTAACCGTAAAAACTGTTCTGTACATTGCGATTATTATTTATATAGTTTTTATAATTTATTTCAAATATAATATACTGCTTGTCAATGAAGCCGCGCGTTTGCGTCATTGCTTGTTTATACAAAATAGTCTCCGATGGAAATAAACAAATAACATTGACGATTGACTGTAGTCGATACGGAGCGGCTAAGTTTTTTTTCGAAACCCGGTATAATCGCAGCTAAAATCTCTCTGTAATAGCAACTGGACCACGTCACGTATTAGCGTAACTGCACACCACGCGGTATATTATACTAAAATTATACATTTAAACTATAATTTACCGTTCTGTACACGGACTCGGTCTTTTTTATTGGAATTTAGTCTGTCAGTCTTGCACCGATAGAAATCGCTAGAAAGCGCCATCTAGCTCTTGGATATCGACGCGGACGACGGCGACGAGCGACGATCACAGGTGTGTCGGAAATACGATATCGTGACGGAGCACCCAAATTCATATCATCATCATCGTAATCGTCATTTTCGTCGTAGTCGTATGGTCGGCGATGGTTCTAATATCGTTATTTATTACAACCGCGTCGACGAAAAACCAGATCTACCTATATACATACACATTATAATGGGTACACCTAAAATACCGGTAGCAGCAGATGCGTATAGAGAACTTAAAAAACTGGACCCGAACACTGTTCGTGCGGACGGAAATAACCGTACGCGAATCCGTAAAAACGTTTTATTCGATCATTTATTTCCTCCGGACGTAGGTAGGTAGGCCGAGAGTATATTATAATATTATTATTATTATTATCATTATTATTAATATTCCTCCTATTGGCTATATTGCACGGCGATACTTTATAAATAACCGACACACGCGCCCGTATTATAATAACACCACGCACGGAATCCGCCGGACCAACGAGTCCGTAATACGGTCGCGTAAATTACGCACACGCTGGACGGCGTATACGAGAGCCAAAAACTAACGCGTAATCCTTTAATCCTTACACGTCTCTCTATATATATAATATCTAATATAAACGCGTATATATATATATATAATAACGCGCGGTATGTACAACCTAATTATATTATAATATACAGGATGGTACCGCCGCGTGTTGGTCCTCGTCGTATATTATAATATTTATATACCACGCTCTCTCACCTGCGTACAGTTATGGGTATTAAAATATAGTATACTCTTCTACCCACCGCACCTAGCTTTAAGACTTGCGAAACTATATATAGGACTATACCTACTCAATAGAGAAATAAGTAAAATTGTTTAACTTTTAAAATGTACATTGTATTTATATATAGGCACTTACTGTATAATTTACGTAAACTAAATCTAAGAAGTAGGTTAAAAAACATGAAAACAAAAAATAATATGTTAACATTTATATAGAATTTATAGTTTTGAGTTTAACTGTTTATAAGTAACATAAAAAGTTGTATGGATTATAATGATTGTGGCTCTCTGACAATAATTGTTAGCCAAAATAAAATTTCAAAAATATTGATTAAAAAAAGTTACTGGCGGAGACAAAAACGACGAGACACTCACACCCTGTATTTTTATTATGACTTATCGTGTTAATATTCGTACGCATTTAACATCTCACCTTGTGTGAGAGTATATTAAAATATTATTTTAATATAATATATTATAAGATGTCCCGCGTATTAATATAAATATTGGCGTGACTTTACTTACATATAATATTATAGTAATAATATGACAATTCGTTATAGGCTGAAGTTAAATCGGACAAAAAAATAATGATTAAACGTTATAAGCTACGTATAGAAACACCATGCGTGATCCCATAAAGTATAATATAATGTATGTTACATACTACATTTTTTTTCCGAATGCGAGTTGTAATAACTTAAGATTATTTCTGTACGAATTTCGAATTTACGCATAAAATAATAAATGCATGCACAGAGAATGGGAGACTACATTGTCTAAGTATACCTATTATATACCTGTGAAATTGGAAATATTAATTGTTAGTATTATTTTTATTGTATATGTTTTATTATCTTATTATTATAATTTTAATAGTTTTTGATGGGGTAAATACCCCCCCCCCCACCAACTAGACATTATATGGTCCCGGGTTGGACCTACCATGGGAAATCCTGGAGCCATCTGCACTGTTGAGGACCTATATTATGCCGAAATCATTGTGCGGTCTGGCGTATAAATAATTGTCGTACACATATAGGTCCTATTATATATCTATATAATGTTGGTACCTATGCAACTTACTAGGCTTAACTGCGCTACATACTGTTGTGTGAGGCTTTTTTTAACGACACGCGGAGGTGCCTCCATCCTAGACCGTTAAATAACAAGCTATAGGTATGTATATACTATTATTACTATTACGATATACGCAATAGGTAAGGCTAAATCCACCTGACCTTGACATGATTAAAATCTTCACCGACAGTTCTTGCGATTTTTCTATATTATACAACATATTTTGTGGACGATTTTCAACATATTATATTGACGGACACAGGTAGTATATTATACACATCATCATACGTCATATTATTTAATATATCAATTAGTCATTATGTATTTAGAACTACGATTGGCCGTACATGTGTTCGACTAAACGAATTTATATGAATATTGTGTAGGTATATACAACTTACAGATGCTAAGATTGCCTTGTTAAGATCAAAAGAAAACAATATCTATACCGGTTACTACCTAATACCTATACATACTGCAAGTAAACGCAAATATCAAAATATGTAAATCAAGCAGGTAATAGTATTTTATTTACAATACCTAAATATACGAGTAGTATACCCATAAATTATTTTCCACAAGTATAGTTATTATATTAATATTATTTTAATAAAATAAACTTATCTAGTTGTATTATTATGCCATACTTAAGTATATGGTAATGTACAGTCTTACAGAATGATTTGAATTCGTCGATTTTATCTATACATAAAATAATTTAATGTTGATGTATAGGTATAAGGCAGTTAGGGTAATAATTTATAAGAATTCTGTCGCACAAATATCAATAATATTTAATGTAAATAAACCTATGAAATTAAATAGTTTTGAATATATTTAAAACTAATTATGCAAGGTGCCTAATACTTATTCATAGATTACATTATTTTTATGTATAAGTAATTATTTTAACAAACTAAAATCAAACTATTATTATTATTAATATTAATTGTATTCGCATTGTATCATAATTATATATAATGTAAATAATTTGATTGTCGAGCTGTCATAGTCCTGTACCAACTAAAAGCTAATAATATAAAAAAAAAAACACAAAAAAAAAACGTAAGTACTTTTTATTGTGTTACATCCGTTAGATACGAATTAACAAAATCATGGTGGTAATATGATGCATTTCGTATAAAACATTTTTATATAAATGTACAAATATTACAAGATTTAAAATGCAAAAGAGAAGACATAATTAGGAGTAAAAGAAAAAAAACAAAACTAAGTATACAAAAGAGAAATGTAATGTTTTGTACAATAATATTGAAAAAAACTTATATGATTCGATTAATATGTTATACGCGACTACGATATTGGTACCAGCTAATATCTTAATATTATTGGACATCTCCCTTAATTAAACTCGAGATAAATAGAAAATAAAACGTGTATTCAATATTATATGGTATTTATTTGCATATATATATATATACATACATTATACAATATACATACATTTCAAGTATGCAAAATTTGAGATATTAATAATTTAAAAGTGCTGAAAGACCCTGAATTAGATACAGATTTCGATCTCAATCATTATAAATATGTTTTCCGAATAAAACCGATTGATATCTAACATTCTACTGTACAGCTACCATGGTAGGTAGGTATACATTTATTTATGTATATAATACGTAAATTATGTATAGTCATAATATATCTACTTAAAATCGTATGTATACATAACCCGTGCAATGATATTTACAATATTTATACATAATATGTAAAATATCTATAATTCATTCGCAAGATTGGTAGTAGCTATGGTAGCTAGTATTCTGCGACATATTATAGGCACTTATAATAATATGTACTAAGCAGGCTGCAGGTATTTCGCTTATCGCTAAGCTACTGGCCGACTACAGATTGATCAATTAATGTACCAAAAGGCAAAAAAAAAAATACTTATTTACGTAATATAAAAATATATATACCTACCTAGTAAATGATTTTTTTAAACAAAAAACACTCATTACTTCAAAAAGTATTAACGGTTTTGAAAATATTATTTTTTACACAATTTTAAGATAGCATTTTACGAACAAAATTTAAAAAATGTATTATCGTTATCGTCTATTAAGATTTTTACTTTTTTGAAAAACAGCTTATCTACATTTTTAATTTAATATCTACTTCGAAGCAGAATATTTGTATGAGAATTTCAATATAATATGTACGTAATAAAATAACATTTATCATGAGTAGTTAATTAAATTTTTTAGTTTTAAGTACCTAAATAACGTTTTGATGAGCGAATAGTATTATAATGGACCAACATTGTATGGAGTACATGTGCTATTCCACTCAGCTCGTCTAAACTTTAAATTAACTAACTATTCGTTTGGCAATTTGGTATTAAAGTGTTTCTGGACAACGAAAGGAAACGTCCAAAATAGACTTCCACATAATAACTTGGATTATACGGTATACATAAACATAAAATAATTTAATAATTATAGAAGATTACAGTGTATAATCTCGATTATCCGTAGAATAGGGTGGCGTGCCATCCATAGATAAGCAAATTCCGAGAATAATCTCAAAATGCAAATTGAAACAAAAATTCAATAATTTTATTGTATTAAAAAATATAATCTTGTAATGTTAAATAGTATTTAATAAAAATTAAATAAGAACACCTTTTATTTTTATTTAAAAATTCGTATAGTATTTATAACATTTATTTTTTGACAAAAAAACATATGTACAGCATGGTTCTCCCAGAAGACCGCGGATAATCAAAAGTACGCTGTGTTATATTAGTTATATTTATATAATGACTAAATAGTAGGTGAATAAGTATAATTTTTTATTTTATAATAATTATTGTATATTGATAAAAAAAAAATTGTTATCAGGCGGGGATCGAACCATAGACATTAAATTACCTGAATCAATTATTTTACATAAAACGGATTAAACAACTATTGTTCTTATAAAACGTACCTACAGGCGGAAAATGTGCAAAAGAGATTGGCCTTCAATCTAACTCCCCAGCCGCTTTAGGGGCTTTCAGAGGGTTTAGCTTTTAGAGAGGTTATTTAGTCAACACAGATCAATTTTTTCTATGTCATCATTTAAAGTCAGTATCTAATAAAATTACCAAAATGTTAGGCAACCAACCATTGAGAGGGAGCTAAAGCGCCCGTTATCCCCCTTTCTTGCGTGGGCACTAGGGCTGATAGCGTGTTTCCGCTCAAAATGGTTTTCGTATTTAACGTGATTCAAATTTCAAATTGTAATGACCTTTTATTTTCAACTTCCGTGCTCTCCGGCCTGCTAGATTTTTAAGTTCTACAATTTGGCCCTTTAGTAACTTTGACTTTTGAGTTGCTCGTCCCTGTCATATTGAATTAAAATAATATAATGCGTCCATTACCGCATGTAACTTATAACTGCCATATTATAACTTGCCTGATCTATTCGATGATACGAGGTATGCACATTGTACACTTCCAAACATTATAATATAGTATATAAACCTATTACCTACAGCAGAGCAACCTCTTTTTGATGATAAGCGAAATATATAGCCAACGTGCAGAAGCCAGCCACTATAATATTTTGTAGCGTATGTATAATATATTTACAAGATTGGTTAATATAAAACATTTTTTTTTTTAAAACTTATAAGATTAACCATTTTTTGCTATATTGAATTTAATTGCACGGTTTGGTTGCCATTATAGACAGTTAATTATAATTTTATTTGATTGTAAATCCGGTCCCGCTTGTCCGATGATCTGTTGTGGAATGTGGTGTTTATTTCTTGTGTCCTCGTATAATAATAATAATTATATGACGTGTGGCATTCGATGACGATGTTTCACTGTGTTATTTACTCCGCACGATTCATATCTAGGTAGTCCGTTTTCATGTAAGGTAGTTGTGTGTTTTGAATATGACGTGTCCTATTCACAGGTGCTATTCATCGTCGTTTGTCAGTTTCATCTTTAATTTTTCATTTTTAACATAGCTGTTGTGTATTATTTTAATTTTTTTGTATCTGCGTACGTGTTTGAGTTTAAGATACCTCTTATTGACGCTTCACGATCGGCTCTTTTGCACTGTATTTTATATGCTAGGTATTTAAATAATATTGTAGGTACTTATTATCTAATATCTAAGAACTATGACAAAACTACAGATAATGTCTGCACACGCTTATATATGGACTGATGCGAACAACAAATTTTTGTAAAAATAATAATAGCATGATTTCATATTTTTGCCATATTATCGTATCGCTACTCGAATCTCGCTTGGCCCCTGATCACGAAATTCGGCCAAAAGACGCAACCGATAGCAAAACAATGTGATGTAAACTTTCTTATTTACTAATTATTTACTAACTTTACTAATCTTATTTACTAACTTTCTTATTGACGTTTTAAGGTCTTTTATCAATAAATATTTGCGGATACTTGTATGTAAAATGATTATAAACACAACATTTTATAGGATTATGATTAAATTCCACAATATTTCATATTGTAGATTGCGCCAATCTGTACTCGCAATATGATAGTCTTCAAAATTTGTATTTTTTTCATTATGTAGAATTTGCAAAAAATATATTATTAAAAATAATTAGGTAATTACCAAACGCAAACATACATTTTAACATCTAGTTCTAGTAGACAAGTATTACTATCGTATTTACGTCATACGAGAACATGATATTATATAGTATATTACCTATATATTGTAATGGAAACAATAAATTGTGAATTCCTCGGTGGATGCGACATCAATGTATAAGTGGAAATAATTTAAAATTAAAATAATTGCTTACAACAATTAGAATTAAAAGCGAATATTAAGTCGTTTAAGATGTAATAACACGTGTTAAAATCATAACCAGCGTGATTTATTATTCGAAGTTGTATAGAAAAAATGAATCTATTTATTACATAAAAAGAATAATAATATAACGATTTCGCTTCAAATCCGGATTTGTAAGTTATTACTTACTAGGTAGTAAAGGTATTATTATTAGGTAAGTATTATTATCTGCAAGATGTGGTCACGCCAGCTATCAGACGTGTACGAAGCCTGCAAGCTCCACCAATAAACAATATTTAAATTATTTAATTTAGTTAGCAAACAATATTTTCCATAGACACACGTGTTAGGCTAAAACACATACATGTTTTATGATTTAAAAATGTTTTTCCAGAGGGGAGCAAGTCTTATATGACAATTAATGTAATATATAGGTAACATACCAATGGTATAACAATTAAATGCGAAAATAATAAATAGGTAATAAATGTAAATAAAAATAAAGAATAATGGGCGAAGATTGCATGGTAATGGTACGTTTTTAGAAAAGATTACACTACAAACTGGATTGAATATGTTGTGTGTTGTGCATTTTTCGTCCAATCCATCTCTGTACTTCTTTAATAATTGAATAATTACACGTATTAATTATTGCAACATGTTGTAGTATACAAGTATCCATCAATTAATATATTACTTATATACCGCAAACTTACCTACATTGTGTATAAAAGACTTTTATGTGCAGCACTTTTAATGCGACAGTTCATAGATTCCGACTACAAACAACTGCAGTAGCATTTACAGATAATCTGATAGTTAAAATAGAGTTTTAAACAAAATTATCAACTAGGTACTCCTTTAGTTTTTTATAAGGTCATCAGATGAAATATTTTAAATTCTTAAAGGAAAACTTAAAGGAGTTTGCGACTTAGCGTAGTTATATTTAAATTTTAATATAATATATATTAGTAGATATAATTACTTTACTATCTAGAAATTTACTTATCTATAATTCAACGACACCCGCATGACGAATCGGAGATCCACCATCAAATATTGATTTAGTATTAAATTTCGGGTTCGGAAATTTTCAAAAATGTCCGTTGTTCAATTATTATATTTTAATACAGTCATATTGTTGTACCGATTTAATTCGGCTTGTTTTCAGTTCCCGCTTCAGATTCGAATCACTTCATATAATATTATTATACAACGAATAACGTTCTATAGCTTAATAGTTGTGAGCAAAGTATACATGATATAATAATTTATATATTGTGTACGAATCGCGTAGGCATTTTGTGGAAACGAATAATAATAATTATTGTTCGTGTGAAACAATCGCTGGCAAGCGTGTGTTGTATTGGACACAAAAATCGCGTCCGGGCACGTTTTTCCGAGAGAATATTAATATGTTTTTGTTTCCCGTACACATAACGTAAAAATGAACAACATATTATGATATAGTATTTTGGCCGTTCATAATAATATATTTTATAATATTATATTTTCTAGTATTGTGCGTCTGTGTTCTCACTCGATATTAATAATATTTTCGTGTTATTATTTGCGGCGGCTACGGCGGCGGTGGCAGTGGCGGCCGGGCACATGCGGTCCTGGTAGCTACGGAGGCTCGGAAATCGTCACCACCGGGTAAGTCCACTACCGGCGAAGCTCGATTTCGCTTCGGGTTTTTGATCCTATGCGGTCCTGGTGCTCGGCGAGCGCATTACTCTCGAGCGTCTCCCCGGCGGCGCCTGACCAGCACAAAGGTCGTGGAAATCGTGGAAAACAGGAATATTTCGCGACCGATATTCGAGGGACATTGAGCGCGATTTTCTCCTCGTTGTTTGTCATGATATTTCGTTATTCGTCCTCTATCGCGGTTGGCGTCTGCTTAGCGATTTTTGATTTCGGCGGGTCGTCACGGTTTACACTTCTAACCGGCCACTGTAATAGTGGCCGGTTAGAAGTGGACGTCAAGCGTTTCATGCAAGTTTTCCACACGTTCTATTGGACTCGACCGCTCGGCGTGTCGGAAAAACGGTTTTTACGAGCGAAATCCAGCGCCGAAAATCCGTAATAATAATCGATGTGACGATGTTGAGTCGGCGGTACGTGTAACAACAGCTACCGGTGCGATAGTCGACGAGGTCGGCATAATATTATACACACAACATATTATATCCGAGTGAAGCGTATAATATTGCCAGTGTGCGCATATTATCATGGTTTTCTTGAAAAATATAATATTATTATTACGAACGGAGCTTTTTTTTCTTTCTTTTTCTAAAAGTACGATAATGACGTAAAAAAAGCGTACGCGTAAAACTAGGCGATACGCACGAACCAAACAAATATAATATAGGTATATAGCGTTTCGCGATACCCGCTAATAATATTATATACATAGACTATAGCGTACCTACGTGTCGACCGTAAATTATTGCACACGGATGCGGTATTATAGTGCCAAGAGTTTTTATTCTGGCGGTTTTTGAAACTTCGGTACAACACTATGATAAAATATTATGTTATAATAGTATGTTTAAACATTTAAGGTAAAAAATCATTGGACATATTATTATAAGCATAAATCGATCGGCATACACGGGTTATTTGAGTAATAATTATGTAGGTATACAATAATTGCATTTATCGGTCCGTATAATAATGCATTGAGTATTACATAATATAGTACGTATGATACCGACTTTTTCCTACTTAAACTTTAGACCGAAACGGACTTAATTCTAACAATATTAAGGTGTCATCTTATTCCCATAGCCTTGTGATCCGGACAATGGCAACACAATACGATATTATTATTAAAAGTATTATGTTCAGTTTATTTCTTCGGACACGTAATATAATGAGTATTCTAAAGCGTGGTTTGTATAATTTTAAGTAAGTCTTATTTGCAACTCGATTTTGTTACTGATTTGTTTTAAGCGTCCGAGTGCCGAGAGAATATTATGTTTTATAAATTTAAAAATGTATCAGGAACTATTATAAATTAGTTTAAATAACGCATTAATAAATTGCCACGATCGAATTACATTTAATACAATTCAAACGATTATTGTTAAATGATAATTAAATAAACCAAATCGTTTAGAAATGTTTGTGTAATTAAATATGTTTTTACAACTAAGCTAATGATTTTATTGACACAATTCCTATTTATTTTATATATATATAATATATATATAGTTACACTGGTTATTTTTTACAAGATATGACTAATTTGATTAATTTAAACTTGGTATTTAACTATATGTCGTATATTAAATCGTCTGAATTTGCTCAACTTGGAGTAGGACAGTGGTATGTCGCTTTATCGGGTTTAAAAATAATGATAAATCATCCCATAAAAGTGTGGTTCTCTTTGTCAACATCTTAAACTCAATATTTACCCCTTTTTATTTTATAAAACGCAAAATATAAACATCCATGTATTTAATTTTCAGATTTATTATTTGTTTTAGTAAATTAATAATATTGTTCAGCTTTATAATCATATTATAATAATGCAGTTGTATAGTATAGCAGTGCAAGTCCATAATTAATAGTTTTCAATCGAACACTATGATTTTAATTGTATTCTAAAATATGTAGTTATACAACTATAAATAACAACAATCTATTTTCGTGATGTTGAAATTATTTAATTACACAGAATATTAAAACCATATTTTTGTACTGCCTATTATTATGTAACGAGCGTTGGCGACTTAAATTTTATTGATGTATTGATGTCTGTAAATTATTATAGAGTATAATCAAGGCGGTCGGAATTATATTTTATTAAAACAATATCGTAAACTATTAACTATATTTTATTATATACAACGTAAAAATATGTACTGACCAATAAATATGACTTATCGTTTTAATACTACAATAATTTTCATAATATTATATTATATAAAGTATTCAAGCTAGGATTTGTTTGGTGTTTATATACGAGTATTGAGTGTAATCAGTATATTATGACTTTTGCATAATTTAGAATACCTAGAAAATGTGGGGAAATAATTGAATATTTATACAGAATTCAATGTATATATACTATTTGTTACAAATTAACAAAATCGATTTCTTCGAAAACCCGTGTTGCATAATTTATTATTCTCGCTTTTCTATAATTTTTTATTGATTATTTTGACAAGTTATTTTCAGGTATAAAGTATTTTTTACAAGATCCGATATCCTACCAAAAATCACCTTCAATATTGAAGTATTTTTTCTATTATAAAAAATGTCTTCAGACACAAGTACAAAAAAAACACCATCATATACCGTGTAATGCAAAATTGTTTATTGTGTCAAACATTTTTTGATTTATTCTACCAAGATAGTTTTGGAGTATTTAGTATTGGACTATTATACACTAACAGTATACAATGTTCGGTATTAAAACTAATATAACATTAACAAAATATAACAATTTAACTTTAAATTAAATAATAAATAATTATATATTTGTCTGTAATTAATTCGCATAATATTTGACTTTAGTCGGACTTCTGTACTGTTATATAATACGTAACTATAGGCTATAGGTATATACTTACTCATAATAATATTTAATAGTCTTGTTATTGGAAGCCACTTGTTTTTGAATTACTTATTTTTTCTAAAACGCTAATTTCTTATGTTTTTAGATTATGTTCTATCATATTATTATGTGTATGATAAAGTCTGAGTCCTCAACAGTATAATTATAATCATATTGAAGTTATTGTGATGCTAACACTGAATATTTACGGGACCTAATTATTGGCATAATATATAAAACGTAGTAGCTATGATACATTTATAATAAAATGTAAATACGATTAGTAATATTATTATAGTATATTATTATCACAGCTATACTGATGATCGTTTTAATAACTTTTATTTCCGCTAAGTATTATAATTTGAGCAATATACCTAAGTTGTTAACGATGAGTTTTTATCTCTGGTTTTTTTTTTTAGTTTATTTTAGAATACTGTACTTTAACGAGATGTGGCCCACAGAGCTCAATATCGTATACGAAATCGAAAAAATTATGATAAAATTAATGCGACATGCAGCAGCATAAAAATACGATAACCAGTAACTATATAACTAACTAGTATGAATAGTTTGATATACACGCGTATGTGCGTGAGAAATTTTTCTTAATTCATTGTGTAATTATTTGAAAATTGTATTTTTTAATACGATTTTAAATCCATACAAATCGTAAAACGTATTTGAAGCCTTTACGATAGCGGATCGTGACAAATGTGCAAAATATAGGTATATAATATTAAAAATATAGAGGTATTTTCAGACCGATACTTCCGAACGCTGGCAAACTCTCCAGAATCAAAATAATTATACATTTACCGGATTACCGGAACCAAAAAAATATAAACTTTTCTGAGTTGTTTTAATTTTTTTAGCTACTCTGTAAATTAGTTACACTAAGAATGTAATTACCTATTATTAAAAATATTTATTATCTTGTGATTTTTATTACCGCTAACCTAGATTTGTTAGTTAAATATTGATATACTGAAAAATTATAAAAGCATATAAGTATTGACTAATGATTCAACTAAATTTGAAGAATTGCTGAAGTCAATGGAACGAAAAAGTGTTTGTTATCAATTCATATTCATTTTCTACAACAAGGAGAGCTGAACATCTTCAATTTTAAAACCCCCATTTTTGTGAATATCGTTCCATTTTTTTTTAAATTCGTGTTTTATTGTACTGACACATCTCTAATTATATTTACTAATGCCTTAAAATATTTCAAACCAAAGTGTATAAAAATTTAAAACTTTATGTATAGGAACAACAAACAAAATAAAATTATAAAAAATTCTCATACCAAAGTCAGGAAAAATTTAGGTACATCATAAAAAATTATAGATTTTATGGACCAAAAAATAATGACCTTAATTTTTTAAAATTGTTGTGCTTATGTTATTATAAAAATTAAATTTAAATGCATTAAATTAGATTTTTTTTATTAGTATTTTAACTATTATGTAGCTCGACAATCAAAATGTTAAAAAAACTTATTACAGTTAAATTAATTGACTGCTGTTACTTTTTTCTTATTATTTATTATAATTTCTATAGTAAGCAAATGTCGTAAATAAAATTGTATTGTAATTTATATTTAATGTAGGCGAGTCTGTAAAATGTACCTTTTTGAGACTCTGGAGACATATACCATGCAGGTAGTACTGAAGTAAACCCGAGAGAGTTTACATTCTTCCACAATTTCAATCCCAGTCAGAAATGTCCAAACCAAATTTCGTTTACAACCGTTCCGGTCCGAAAAAATGCCAGGGTTCGGCCCGGTGACATTGTTCTGTGGACGGAAAGGAAGGTTACACTCAAATAATTACTTGGACTCCATTATATTAATACGACTAGTGTTTTATAAAATTTAAAAAAATCCGTGTCGTACGGGTGTCGATGGTGGCGGCGGATATAGTGGCGATTGGTATTCGAATATATCTCGGAATACCACGACCGCGACACCGGTACCAATTTTTTTTTTTAAATCGGCCCTGGTATTTATCATCAAAATATTTTTCAAAACTCACACTTTTAGTCTACTTAAAATAAAAACGTGTTTTTTTCAATCGTATTTACACACTCGCGTGGACAGTGCGGGTAGCCGCTAACCGTGTTTACCGGCACGTGACATAAATTTACGTATAGGTACGGTTACTTATCGGCAACGGCACATCGTTTGAAATCAATTTCACAGTTTCCGGAATCCGCGGGTCACATATCGCCGGCGCACAATGGTCTGACATATTATTATAATCTTAGAGTTGAAAACCGACGATAAAAACTCATTGTTAACAACCTATTATAATATATATATATCACCCAATGGAAACAAAAGTCATTAAAACGGTTATCAATGTGCGATAGTAATGTAATAATAATTGCTTACTTACATTTTCCATAAACGCGTCATAAACTCATAACTATATACGTTTACATTTGAAGTATAGTAAAGTGGCCGATGTTTAAAAATTATTATATACAGAGTTGGCGTGTACCAGCAGGCAACACAAACGATTGTCAATCTTTTTGCAGGGATACACTATTTTAACAAGCGAGTAATATATTAAATTAATTTCAAAATAAACGGGTTATCAACATTTTATAATAATAATACACCGTGGCTTGATTGCACAGGATATTCTGATGGTGTACGTGTACTTCCACCACTGACAGAGAGCTTCAAAACGGCCGACGGCGTTGGACAGCGAAGTCACCAGTAACATAATATTATGCTCACCGCTAACTGCCATGTGACATCAGTACAACTTTATATTCAACAGCATTGCTTATCTATTTATTATTAAAACGGTGATCGACCACTACCGAAATACAATAATAACCATTCATATAATAATGATATAATGAAGAAGGTTATTAACTTTTATTACAAGTCATTCGACGATGGGATGGCGTTTCTATAAAGTATACTGAATCTATCATTCGATAATAATTGATTTATTACGAAAACTTAGCTTTGGTATAATTATAATTTATGTCATAATATTATAATAGAACAGTTTGGAAATCCTCGAATTAGATGTCGTTCACTATTGAATAGTAATCGCACGTGTTCACGTGGGTAGAACCTAACTAGTTCCTATAATATTAGCGTGTTATTCTCATCGCAACGAAATACTTCCATATAATCAGTTAGTTAATAATAATATTGTTTATAAAAAATAACGCGAGATACCGTTCAAAAGTCACCTAAATGTCGATGTACCGAAATTGCCTATACACCGTGCCGGCCAACGGACATTTATAAAACTATTATTAAAAAAATATATCAAGATTCAAGAATAACCAAGCTCTTGTTTTGTTAATGCCATAATATAGACACTCGATTAAAATTTAAAACCAGAGGTAAGTTTTACCATTGTTTTTTTTTGTGTCATGTTTTTATATGCAGCTGAATTTAAAAATAAAATTTTTTTAATTTTCAAGTGAAAATTCAAGTAATTAAATTATTCACTATACGCGTATCAGGTTAGCCTCCTCGGCCTCCACCATTTATTCGAAGTGTAGGTTGTTCGGAAATATTGCTTTAAAATTCTAAAACTGTTTATTTGTTCCGTGACCCGTTGTCTGTTAATTTTCTATAATAACAGAAACGACATATTATTATTTTTTTTTTTTATCAATTAAATAGATTTAATATTATCGGATACTAAAAATAGCTATATGAATATACTGCTCGAGTGTAATATTATTATTTCGTGAATATTTGTAACCGGCTGTAACCTAATATAACTATATATTATAGGATATAAAAAACACTGCCAAGTCGATAATTGATAATGAAATTTGTTCATGGGGAGGTTGTAGCGTACCTATATCGATTGGCAATTTAATTTTAATGAGTCGGTCTTGAGACAAAAGACGAGAACCTGAGTTCGCTGAATTATCACCCCATTATTTGATGTGAGACTTTATATATATGTATATATACATGACTTACGAGTACAATACCGCGTTGTTCGTACGTTATGATATTATCACATTTTTCACATATTAATACGCCACCGTCGCCTTTGGTATTTTCATATATTATACATATATAATACACCGATATTAAATTTCAGCACAAAATACGTGATATTTATTAATTATTATCATATACATATTATTATATTATTGTATTATAAATTATATTATATTATATTATGCGCATATCATATTACGCGCGCGAGAAAATGATAAACGAGCCGCCACCGCCGATTTACGATCCCTCGCGGCGAAATTTAATCTGCGCACGATATTATAATATCTACACGTATAATATATTATATTATATACCGTAAGCTCGAGCGCGCTTTTACACGACGCGGCGGCGGGTTAATTACAACGGTATAATACGATATATATGCGCGTCGTCCCCGAGCCGTCCGGAATTTGCATAATGGCTGCGCACACAATGCGTGTACCCATATATATATATATATATATATATATATTTGTACACAATATATACATACATAATACATATATGTATATACGAACCGCCAAAGACCCGCAACGCACACACGCAGCACACGCCGCGCGATATATATGTGTATATAATATACGTCACGGAGCGCGTGTCGTGTGCTGCACGTCGTAAAGTTATGAATAAATATTTTAGAAAGCGCCCGCGCAAGTTTAATCTATCCTGCCCCCGCCGCCGCCGTCCTCGCAAACGATCCCCACCCACGTAATATATGCGAATGCGGTCGTTTCGCGCACACTTACATATATATGCGTGTGTGTGTAGGTATCGCGCGGCCCGGGGGTGGCGCATGACCTTTGGCCGTGTATGTGCACTGTGCCTCGGGTGCGCAATAATGCTTTTAACGGGCCAGCGTCCAATGCGAATCGACCTTTGTTTCCGCTATATCCGTCCCCCCTCCTCGAACTCTTGCCAAATAGCTACGCGCAGTTACGGAACCACCCCCGATGAGCCACCACCCGGGGCCCGACGATGACACAAAACCTATTATATATATATACATGTATATATATATACACACACACACACACACACACACATGAATATATTGAGTTTGGGCAGCTTCTGGTGGGGGGAGGGGTAATTGAATTGCGAACCGTCCTGCACCCTTATAATATAGGCGCGTCGCGCGTACATATAATATAATATATCTTATACAGGGTGATTTCCTTTTATCGTGATGAATCGAGTAATATATCTCTCATCTGCAGAGTATATAATGTATAGGGATAATATTATTATATTAGATACGTTAGTATACTGTTGTATTTAGTTTCTCTTTAGACATTTATTAGAGGTAAAAATATTTAATTTGTAAATTGTATATAATATAGAGTATAATATGCTGATGGAATAAATGGCCAATGACTGAGGTTATCAATTTGTATCAATTATAAAATACTTATTAACTACTAATAGCTTAATAGTTAATAGATTTTTACAATGTAAATAATTATTTTTAAGTTTGGATTATGTTACGAATTAAATGATTTTTGTGGCGTTGTTTTAGTAGAGTGCTTCTATTAGTTCTTACATGTCCATTAACATAAAGAGATTGATTTGTGTATCCCGGTATTTCGTGCACACTGAATAATGTGTTGGACGGACAGGTAAGCTTGTCATTTGTCGCATATGGGTAGAGGATTTTTACTGATGAGAAAATAGAGAGTTGCGAAGGATGACAACTTTCGTCGTCTGGTGAAGTGATGAAGAAAAAGTTATTTTTCCTATTTTTATTTTAAGTTCTGAGTTTATTAGTGTATGGAGTCCCAATAATTTTGCCATACCGCATATATTTTTTGCTTGATTAACGATTTGATAGCATTGATCGGTAAGTCAGTGATTGTTTTTCCGATTATTGTACCTATATTTTTAACTGAAACTAAATATATAACTGTATATTATCAAGAATTTAGCTAACTGTCATTGAGGACGTTCGTGATTTGAGTGATAATAGAGCTAGTATATAACTTAAAAATATATATAAATTCAAATGAACATACATTTAATATTTATTAAGATCGTAATTAAAGATTTAGTTATAATCTTATAGTTATATTTATTTAATTGATGAGTATGACGGACGTTTGAAAAATAAATCATTTGAACTGTTTCGCATTACTGGTATCATAAAAAATAATAATATAAAATGTAGCATTCATTGATAAAATAAATAATTTTTATTCTATATATTAGTGATTTAAATAATTAATCTTAGTATTAAAGATACAGATATTAGTATACAATATATATTTGATTCATCATCGTTGATGGATGCTTTATAGTATATATATGTGTGTGTGTTTTTCATGGAAATGGTTTGTGAATCAATAAGAGTATATTATAATACAATGAATAGGTACTTAAATTAAATGCAGTTATCTTAACTAGTCACATTAAATAATTATATATTGTTTATGCAATAGTATAGCTAGTATATATTGCACTAATAATCATATCGTTCCGTAAAAATCCAAAATAAACTTAAAAAAGGAATCATAGAAAAATAATGAACCATCATTTATATTTGGTTTTGATTTAGATTCTATATTAAGCTATATTGATGCATTACATTAAATTGAAACAGAAAACAATAATTTACCTCTACTTGTCTAATATAGATGCTTTTTATACTATGGGTCAGTAAAGGTACAATTTTTTATTTTAATTTTTTAATTCTTGAATTATTTTAATTATCCAAGTCATTAAGAATTCTCTACGATAAGTAAATTAAACTAATAAAATAAAATAAAATTTACATTTTAGTTAATAGTTACATAAAAAACCCGTGATCGTTATGTTGTACCTATTATAATTATGAGTGTCAGATTTATGTACAGTTGTATGTAAATGAAATTACATTTAATCCACTTTTTTAAAGATGTGTCAAATTGCCAACTTCAAAATAATTTAGTATACAGTTTTCTGTGTTTTAGGAGGTCAACAAATTTACTGTCATATAATAACAATTAAAATAACATGCGTACATTTTTTTTTTTTTTTTGGTAGTTTAGGTTAGCATTAGCAAGTTATTCATAATTGTATAGGTTTATCTATAACTTCTATGAAGGTAGATTCATACTACATATTATAATATAAATGTTATATTAAGTAGTTAATTGCGTGTATAACTATTTATATAAATAGAATTAATATATTAAAATATGGTTCAACTGTTTAATATTCTGTCAGACAATTTTTCAGCTTACACACTTTACTATAACTGTAATATGATGATAATAATATAATGATATACGAATATACGATATATCCGTATAAATTATTGGTTCCAAATAGACTTCACTAAAATGTTTTTAGACTTAAAGCATATATTATATGTAACTCAGTAAGAACCTGCCTAATGTAAAAAAAAAAATAATATTATTATGTAGTTTAATCACTATAAAGAGTATTATTATAATTAATACATATAATAAATATTATAATAGAAAAAGTTTAAGCTAATGATTCAAAAACTAAAAGAATTAGATTTAAGTTTAGAATTTTTACGTAGCTAAGAATCTAATGGAGTAGCTAATATGTTTGGAAAATATAAAGGTGTGTGACCTACAATCCTTGTATTACAAACAAAAGCGACTTACACTCATTGTGTACCACGTCCGTTGAATTTAACATTATTAAAAGCTTGTAGTATATTGTCCCTAAAAAATATTTTTTCAACCTTTAAAAGAGTATTCAATTTTGTGGAAGATTCTCCGAAAATAGTCGATTTATTTAAAAAAAATAATAACTAAGCATTTATTGTAATTAAAATCTGTTATTTTAATACATTAATGCGTAACAAGATCTGTAGAATCTCATGAAGCTATTTTCTTAGCTTTACTTATAAGTTATTCAAGCTGTATTAGTGTATTACCAAATATCAATTAAAACATCTACAAGTGAAAGATCTTTTTCAACTCTGAAAAGGATTAAATCGTATTTGAGAACGGCGATGGGGGGCAATTGTTTGAATGGGCTAGCATTATTAAATATCCATAATACAATAATAATTGATGTAAAATCGGAAGATGTTTTATATTAGTTCGTTTAAACGCTTTCCTAGGTGTTAACTACAATTTTTATAATATTCTTACTATTATAATTTTAACTTACTAAATTTTAATTAATTACCTATACTAGATGTTTTAAATACTATAACAATGCGTTTTTTTCTTATTAACGTACCTACCTATATGTGTTTAATATTATTATGAAAAACTCCTTCTCCCCAAAAATAAAACATAGATCCGCTACTGCGTTTAGTCTGTAGATTATTCATTCATACTCATTCAAATATTTTAATATATGTTATTATTTAGTTATGCCTTTATAACTTATAATGCTGTAATTTTATTGTTGTTATTCGAATAAATAGAGATTATCTCTACGAGGTACCTATTATATACGGCTATATGAAAATATGTATTAATGTATTATAATATAATATAATATGAAGCCGCACGTGTCCCTCATAGAAATTTTATGTAGGCCGCGAGTAAAATGTATAACTAGTATTAAAATAGACATCATGTTTAAACACCACGGACTTAACCACTAACCTAACCACGAACTTAGATTGTATGGACTGGAAACTGTGGATTAAAACGTTGTTTGTTTGTAAAAATCTTGTTAAATTAATATTCCTAACAGTCATATGAACTTACAATGAACTACGTTTGATATGACTATACATTTATGTTTAATATAATATAAGATATATTCAAATTGTGACCCGTGAACATGTTTTATTTATTTTTTGGTCCTTGACATCAAAAAGGTTGCCGACTCCTGAATTACATTTTAACATGTACATACAGAGGATGTTGACATAATACCGACTGTAGTATTTCATATTATGTTGGTATAAATACTATTATTGGTACTCATATTTAAATATATTATATTTATATAAATAAGAGATTATGTATCTTTAATACAAAAAGCTTCAATTCATTTCAGTTATTAATATTATAAAACAATATGTTTAGCCCATATTAGGTACGATTGAAATTTACATTTGTTATATATTATACACTATATAGATATAATATATACTATAAATATAATTTTTGCGATAAAATATAAATATTGATTTTATTACAACATTCGGCGTATTTTAAGAACAATGCATTGCGAATTAATGCAGAACATTTGTTAAGTATATAAGGGGTTTATTTTTTGCAGAAATATTATTCAGGTATAAAAATATAATAAAATTGCTGAATAGTCTAGGAGAATTTCCTTATTCAATTTAATATAATTTTCATTCATAATAAATTGTTTTATAAATTATAATAATATAATGCACCTAGAATAGTTATATACTTATATTTATATATCACGCGTCTGAAAAACATCCATACCGGAAGTAGCTCGCATTCAGATGACTTGTGTTGTACCTATTTGTTTAGAACCGCTATCAATCACACACACACACACACACAACTCACGCATATACCTAGGTACCAATTATTATTATAATGTTAATATTTTTTAAAATCTTCTGCGTCCTTGATAAATTGCGTAAATCGTTTTACCTATAATATATGTACGTCGTCGTATCGCACTATGTGCATGAAGGGCATACTACGCTCGCGGTAAATATAATATTATAATCCTATACGCGTAAACTGCACCGACCGGCTCTCTAACGTGAAGCGGGCGGCGCGGCGGCGTCGGCAGCGGTGAGAAGACGAAAAAGCGAACTACCCGAGGCGGCGGCGGCGGCAAGAGGGGGGTTGGTTGCGTGAATCGACGGTTTTTTTGAATTTTTTCTTTTTTTTTTTATGTACTCTTGTCCAACCAGCGGATCGCTACTCGGCGGTGGAGAGGGGTCGCGCGCGCATGTTGTCGTACATATATAACATTATGCTTACACATCGCGTCTATGTATAGCGGCGGCGGACATTAAAACCCCGCGCGCCGCCGCTCGTTACGGATTTTACAGCCGTCTCTCCTATGACACGGCGAACCGACGGCGGTGTGTGCGCGCGCGCGTGTGTGTGCGTGTGTCTGCGAGCGCGCGTTTGTGACCCCCGGGGCGGTGGTGGGAAAGGAACGAAAAAACGAGACGAGAGACGCGAGACGAAATGGGGAAAAAAAGAAGAAAAAAGGGGGTTGCCGCTGCTGAGAGGGGGTCGTAAAAAGGCCCCCTCGACGTTTTTGGAATTTTACGACTCCCGTTCGTACGCACACACGCACGCGCGCACACACACACACACACGAGCGCGACGCCTTTACGCTACCGACATAATAATATTATATCATATGTATATACCGCACACACTGTACACGACTGCGTTGTATCGCTCGCACCGAGTCGCCACTGACACAAGCGCGCGCGCAAACGCAGGCGGCGGCGGCGGTGGCGGTCGCGGTGTCTTACAACAACCCCCTTTGGGTTTTCGCGCCCCCTCCCTTCGCGTTCCACTTACCCGCCAACGACGCCGCCCTGCAGGGAACGGTGCGACGACGGCGATGACGACGACGACGACGACGGGTTCCACGGCGCGCGTTTTTCCGCCATCGCCACCGTCGTCGCTCACTACTCGGTTTGGCACCCCGGACGCGCGTGGACGCCGACCCCGACGCCGACGCTGCTGTACACGTCGACCGTCGCGGCCTTCGTACGCACCTATTACGCCGCGGCTATACCTCCAGTGGTGTAAGAGCATCCCCGTGGATACGACTCGACAAAGGCTCATACGGTTGGTAAGTACAAACTCTCTTATTTTTACATGTTTATCGTATATTTTGAGAACGACGTCTTTGTGGTATTGCACGCGTATCTATACAATACATGCTCGTCGTGCAGTGTCAAAAAGGTAAATATAAAACTAGAGCGTAGGTATATAAGAGACGACGACGACGACAACGACGACGAGCAGCAGTAGGAGTTAAGTATTGGTGGTAGGAGGAGGATTATAGGAGGAGAAGTTATCTCTGCAGCATATGTACCTATATATATATATATATTCGAAGTTCTGCGAGTTTTTTATTTACTTAGTTATGTCAGCTCCCCCCTCACCGCTGTAACTCGTCCAGAGATCTTCTGCGAGGTATGCACCACATGTGAGCATGTTATAATATAATGTATGATATTCTCACGTGGTTTTCTAGGTCGACGACGTCTCCTATATAAATCATAATAATACATTATTTTCTACATAATTTGCCGTATACCACGTATACCTAACCACGACGCGTTTATACTATCGAGACCGGTCATCTATCTTGCGGCGCGTTGATCGTCTTCATATTGCGTGTGCAATAATATATTCCATACACATCATTATGCGTTTGTTGTACATACATTAAGTGCAGTATACGCAAGTCATACACGTATCATGAATTATTTTTAGGTAGGCGTCACTATAAAATCTGAAACTTAAAACAAAGGTACAAGTAAATAGTTAGGTATAATAAATATGTGCATTGTTAATAATTCTATGTATAAGTAGGAGGTAATTTTAAAGTTTAAATAAACTATAATGGTTAAAATGTATTTAGTGTTTGATACAGTTTCGGGTTTGACGAAATTCGGAAAACTGTGTCCATAGCTATTGACTATATTGAGTAATATTGTCCATAGTACATACATACAATATTACAACTATTTGATAATATTTTGTTAAATGATAATACAAAATATAAAATTATATTATTGCATTCTATACCTAAGATGAAATTATGTATCAACTCATATCCATATATCGCATATATAATAGTCATGCAAAACCAAATAAGATGATACTTATAAATGGGAGGTATCGCATATCCCCGTCAAATATCACTCTTCCATGCACCAATATGTGATGTATGTGCTATGAAATGGTAGGTTTTCCAAAACACTCGTATGCAAGACTGTACCAGTAGTAGATATTTTTCGTTGTTTTTTTTTCTCATAAGAATTTCGAAAGTCTTAGATCAAAACTAATACGCTTGGAAACCTGCGCAGTCAGCATACCACGTCGTATACGCACATGCATATAGGTATACATAATATTGTGTATAAACAGAAACGGACCAAACCGGACACGATGTTTAACCTTACCTCTTGTATATATATATATATATATATATGATGTCGTACGGTGGTGGCGCAAGACCTTGAAATTGGATTTACATTTTACGAATACATTTGTAATGTATGGGATTAATTGTATATTTTAATCCACCACCATATAGATATAGACATTCAGTGCATCGCGATCTCAGATACGACCGTTCCATTCGAATTAATCACTTTTGAATTTTACGCTTACGATTTACGTTTATATTACATTTGAGTATTCAACGCGAAGCATACTATACAGTTTAATTTCTGTGTTATTTTATGTTATAATTATAATTATTTATTTTTTTTGTAACCGTATTTTTGTGTTTGAATGATTTTCATTTAAATAATTTCTTATCGATACATCGTGACATTCGAAGGAAATATTCAGTTGTGCAGGTTAGTTATCTATCTAATTTTCAGTCTTAATAAGAGTATCTCGTATGTTGGCAATATAACACAATACTTATATCTAATTACGTTTAAATTGAACATATTCTTATATAATCATGAGTCGTTATACAGTAGCACGCGTCTAGTAGATTTTATCAGCTATATACAGGGTGTCCCAGGTCTATTTGACTAATGCAATAACTTTTACAGCAGTAACAGTGATTAGCAAGAAATAATTTTGAATTTTAACACACTTTGAAAATTGTTTAAAAATTAAAGACTTAACCAAATTAAAAGTTTTAAACGCCAAAATGGTTTTTAAATACTTATTTATGAAATAGCTATCTTGGACTATTAGAAAAATATTAAATACAAAATTTTAATTATTTATTTTTGTTGTAAAAAAAAAAAATAAAATATAATATACTTATACAAATTATAGCGCAGAGCTCTACAAATCATTACAAAAAAAAAAACTTAAAAATATTGAATAGAAAAAAAGTTATTGCATTAGTCAAAAAGACCTGGGACACCCTGTATATAGTCACTGATATAAAATAAAGATAGAAATGAAACTGTGTACATTAAATTATAAGAACTTACAAGTGATAATACATAATATTCTAATATACCGACTATTTAATACCTACTTTTTTTAAAAATAATTTGAATTGAAATGCGGTCTGGCTTAGCTACGTAAGTTAGTAAACTTTGTCGAGTTTAAATTATCTATATTGTTTTAGTTTTTCACCAAATTATATTGAATGTTAGTGTTTTTTTAAATTTATTTTATTGATTTACTTTTTAACATATAATATTATATAGCTAACAATACAATATTGCAGGTGTCTAGGTTAACTAATAGATTTGGAAATGTATATTATAATATTTAATATAGGTACTTTGGATTTATAACTATACTAGGTATATTTTTAATTAATACTTCGTATCAATCAATTTAAGCAGTAATAACATTTAATTTATTAAACTAAATTACTGTTTCTTTTTTGTCATATATAAATGGTTAGGTTGTGTAAAATCACGTATACCACCAAAAGATCATAAATGATCATTAAATGAATAAAAATAAAATAGTAAATTAATATATTTACTTTAAATAGTTATTAAATATCCAATATACTCTAAATACATTTAAAATCTTAACTAACGATACAATTTGTATTATACAACATAAATATAATAAAATCACTTTAATCATCTAATAAATATATAGATTATACAATTGTATGAGTTATATTGTCTATATAGGTACTCATTACTCGTATATGTACTTGAATGCTTTATTAGATTATTAATTATATAGTTACAATCGTTTTAGTGTTTTTAATTTTAAAAATAATTAAGTTATAACAGTTTTATAATTTTAATAAAATGGGTTCCATATAATTTAACGTTATCAAACAAGATCGAAAAAAAAATGGTTTCTTTTTTCTTTTTTTTATGTAAGGGTAGGTTGAGTATGTTGGGTTAGGTTTATTGTACTTATATTGTAAAATATTCTGAAACTAGGTCAAGGCAATGAAAAATAACATGAGATATGATAAAAAAAATATTATATATCATGTGGAACATATCATGGGGATATGTGGTATATTTGTGTGTATACGCATATTATGTGTATGCATGTATACACACTTGATTTCAAAGAAACAAAAAAAATATATATAATGTTTTTACGATAATGCGTGACCCGAAAGGCTAACATTATGCGGTTCTTATACAAATACCGTGAAGAATGACCCAAAACACGGTGCAAAAAAAAAGAAGATTCCTCTCGACTTAATTTACGATTTACAATATGTTTCGTTAAATGTGGCTATTGGTGTATTTGACCTAGTTTTACAATATCATTGACTCTTTTAAATATATTCAAATAGGTAAAATGTATTGTATACAATTACAGATATAGGCATTTAGTATAGCTTAGTTGCCTAAGGGCTAAGACCTTTAGGGTATAAGACATAACTATAGTTACTTCTTTAAAATATTGCCAAAAATCAAATTTCTCAACCTTAACATCACTTCTGGAGTGGTATTATATAATAATGCGAATTGTTGGTGATATGTTTATTATAATATTAAGGAGGTATGACTATTATATACGGTCGGATGAGCAGATAAAAAATAAATGGTTTAATTAATTGTTTGTGTCTCTCAAAATAACGTAATTATAATCTTACCGCTATATTTATTAAGCGTGTCTGTAAGTCACCACGCCGTGCGTGGGTTTCGTCAAATTCCTACACCGCCGTGGTAACATCGTGGTATATACATTTACGTGTGATTATGGTTGTGTTAATCTCTCATCTCCGGTCCAGGTTCCCTATCGTATTTGATATGTGCATTTAACTTTTTGCTCGTCGTGTATGAATATAATATTAATAATTCTCAATATCGATTCGATTTGTCGGAGCTATATAAGTATATTATATAGCGCCTAGTATACTTGCCTATATCGTATCACACATTCACCAGACAAGTTTATTCTAGTATTACGTATCGTACACAGCGATCTGTTATATTTGTTGGCTAAGTGTATACACACATATCTTATATACATACGCTGACGAGTGCTATTAAGTCGTGTGTATATTGTAATAATATTTGGACTGATCGACGGTCTTCCCAGTTGCCACCACCGTCGACGCAGCGGAGATCTGATCCAGACTTCGTCCGACTTGCAGCGTATAAATACAAGAGTATACATCGCAGCAGCTGTTACATATATATAAATCATAATATATACTATAAATATAATATTAAAAACAGATGCGTATGCATAATATCTATAGGTACCTATCTCGAAATCATAATTTTAAATCATTTAATATATAATTATGCCATATGTATAGGCATTTATGTAGTGCCATTTATTTATAAATGCATATTATATTATTATATTCCGATGTATTGCTGATTGTACATTTTTTATATAGCCATAGATAGGTCCGGTATGGAAACTGTACGTTTTAAGCTTTATTCTAAAGTGCATTGCAGCAGTAGGAAGCAAATGGCCAGTTAGGACACAATATTATATTACTACATAGTCTTTTAGATTCAAACATTCTCGTTGTAATTTCATCTTAAAATATCATTTTGACCAAAATAAAATGAACATTTATTAATTAAAAAAATTAACGTCTCCCTCGCTCAACCATCGAATCTCACTAATAGGACGATCGGTAAATATAATATATATTTGTATATTATAAATGTATATAACCTATATGAGACGAAGATGCGCTCATCTATAGGCTATAATAGATAGGAACCTATATCTAATAAATAATAATATATGCACTGTGTTTTTTAGCCGATGACAACGGCAGATTTTTCGTCTTTATGTCAATTAACTAAGACGCCGACACGGTTATTAAACGTTGCATTATGTATATTATTCATCGTTTTAATGGGTTTTACGTGAATATGCACACTGCGGCGACATATTAAATATTGTTTGAAATTGTTTATATTATGTTTCATATAGTATACTTGCATATATACATTTATAAATACCTCACATATTCAGGATGAGAGTATCGTCGAGACTATTGTTTTTATTTTTCACGTTTAAATCAGTGGAAAAAATTGCAGTTGCGTTGCTGTTCGTTTTCGCCCATTGTCCTGCCGCAATATTACATGACGCAAAAAACACAATGAACTATAAATAACAATTATATGGAAATTTTTCAAAGTAAATCTCGCACATGTCATTTTGCATACAATATATTATATCACACGTTTTTATTTTCTAGTATGTGTTTTCAAGTAAATATTTTTGTTTTGGTTAATACTCAATAACCGATAGTTTTTTAATTCATCCAAGGTTAATCGTTAAAAAATAATACTTACTTAGTTACTTATTTTTTCAAAAAAACTATCTTGTATTCTCATCACACCGACAGACAAGATGGGTGTCTTTTTAATATTTTTTCTGTGTGGTACTTAAAAAGTTCACATCACAACACTGATTTTAAATTGTATATAATGCAATACTTCTGCAATAACACCAAACATGAAAACTTTTATTTACTATAATATAGGAATGTTCAAAAATGTATCTGAATGTATATTATTAACTCATTATTTATGAGCTTATTACGTAGAAACTAAAAATTGTAAGAAAATTAAACTAGTATAAATTCTTGAATGAAGCTTTAACTTATAAACACATGTCATGTGAATAAAATATTCAGCATATTACACGTCGGATTTGTATATTTTTTTAGCGATTTAATAGGACTTTGGTCTATTAATAAATCAAAATATATAAAAATTAAATAGTGTGTTGAATTTATAAAACACAGAACTCTTAAGTTGTCTAGTCTAACAATTTATTTGTATCTTTTTCCTTAGTAAAAACAAACAAATGTTTATAAATAGTATTCAAAAATAGCCTTTTTTAAATTTAAAATAAGAAATCATTGATTTTATGTTGTGATGGTTTTAATAATGTTATAAATGAATAAGTTCTACTGAATGATATACATACTAATTTAAGAACCATAGCCATAACCATATGATTTAGTAAACCTTATGCAAATCCATTTTTGACAGCTATTCACGCGTTACGAGTATTTAATTTGTAGGTAGCTGGTATATAATTTCAACATTGACGTCATAACATAATCACTAAGCAATATTGATATTTTTCGTCAAAATGATAACCCAAGGTACCTTTAAATTTCGGAACAATTACAATGGCTGTCTTGGACCTTATAACATGAGTACCTATATATATAATTGTATTTAGGATGAGAATAGAATATATTATATGAAAAAGTATACCATATATGAACAATCCTGCAGGTATCAAAATCGATAGATTTATTTAACTCTCACAGACCTACTGAAATTGGTCTATCGATCCTAAAATGTTTTTTTACGTATATGAAAAGGTAATTTTAAGCGCAATAATTGGTAGGTATACTCTTGAAAAAAAATTATACACGGTTATAACTGTTATAACTTATTTAACATATTATACTTACCTAAATAATTTATTATACAATGATACAATTATAAGTATAATGTCATTATACTTGAACGAATATAATACATTAATTTCACTCTGGTTGAATTGAAATTATATAAACGTTATTATTAGAAATTACCACATTAGGGCTTCATTCCCTTTTCCTGAAAACTGTATTCTCATTTCTTTTCTATACACATATCTATACGGTCGTACCACCTACACGACTTTTAAATCGTCGCTTTAATGGATGTTAAATACCGATAATTCCCATGCGATGGTGTTAATTACGCGTGTGCATAATAGATAATAATGAATATCAGTTGCAATCATTAACTTTATTCTGTATTCAACTTAATATGCATATAATGTGCAAAGCTATCAATAATAGCCGATAACGCGTGTCACGAAAAAGTCAAAATAATCGTTTTAAATTTTAATTGGCATCATATACTATAATGTAGGTACCATAACATAATATAATATCATATTGACATATTATAATGTTATCAATTCAATATAAATCTATCAAATACGTCTTTAATAATTCCTATTATATCCTAGACAGAGTGCAGTGTGTATGGCCGATCGATCACGTTATCGGTTCGAATAACTATATTAATATGAGTACGAGTGTAATTAAAATAATATAATAAGCTCGTTCGTATATACACTATATACACCCGCTGCAATCAGTCCTCATTAAATTTCTAATCAGAGATATTAGTACGATTTTAGATGTACGTAATAATATGTTTTATAGTCTGTTTTATGGAATGGTTGTTGTCCGTATATATATTTCTATAACAGGCAACAGGATGCGCGTGACCTCACCACGGTCATATATTATAATAATTATATTGTAAATTGTGTGACGTTTTCCGAACAACAGCTGTATACTTTTGTACTTTGGTTATAAAATAATTGGTCTAAGTAAAGGGTAACATATTTTAAAATTTATAAACATCACATTAGTTTCTATTTGAAACCATATATATACAGGGTGTAACAGGTCTATTTGACTAATGCAATAACTTTTACAGCAGTAAACAGTGATTAGCAAGAAATAATCTTAAATTTTAACACACTTTGAAAATTGTTTAAAAATTAACGACTTAACCAAATTAAAAGTTTTTAACGCCAAAATGGTTTTTAAATACTTATTTATGAAATAGCTATCTTGGATTATTAGAAAAATATTAAATACCTACAAAATTTAAACTATTTATTTTTGTTGTAAAAAAATAAAATATAAGATATAGGTACAAATTATAGCGCAGAGCTCTACAAATCATTACAAAAAAATAAAAACTTAAAAATATTGAATATAGAAAAAAAGTTATTGCATTAGTCAAATAGACCTGTTACACCCTGTATATATATATCTATATAGAGGTAATACTTATTAGGTTTATTACTCGAAGTGCGAACCTATATTAAATTTAAAGAAGGCGATTTATCGAGCTTGGCGTTATATATTTGAAAACTTTACGCAATTAAATAAATTCAAAGTTCAAATCAAGTTCAAATGTCTTTGAAGTTCTAAGGTTATCAGTTTATCATATATTTTTAAATAGTGTAGCATAATATTCAAAATGCAAAGGAGAAGTAAACACACTATATTATAATGTCAAAGCTTTCCAAATATTTTTGATCGACAAAATTAAATCACTTATTTCTTTAAATTCATCCTTTTCAAAGTACCTAATTGCATCATTTTGTCAATAAGTAAAATAACTTATTCATATACCTAATATATATATCTTATATATATAATTCTAATGTACGTGTGTATGTCACCGAATTCCTCCTAAACGGCTGGAACGATTTGAATGAAATTTTTTGTATGCCTTTGGATGACGCCCTGGATGGTTTATATTGACTATGGGGTGAAATGATGTGGTGAGGCGAGGTGCTCACACAGGAACCTCGAGATTTACGATGGAAATATTTGTTTATAAATGGTTGCTATTGGTAACCATGGTTGCTATGTATTTGTTTATTTGTAACCAGGGACAACCCTATAAATAAATAGTACATAGAAACCACGGTTACCAATAGCAACCATTTATAAACAAATATTTCCATACTTTCGATTGATTTCGACTAACTAACCTAAGAGGCCATAACTCCGGAACCACATATCGCAGAGCGTACAAACTTCACAGACACCATCTACATATCAATCTTAATATGCCCTAAAATTTTTTATCGAAATCGGTTCGGTGGATCTTGAGCTATAAAATACTTAAAATACTATACTATACTTAAAATTATAAAGAGGAAAGATTTGATTGTTTGTTTGTATTGAATAGGCTCCGAAACTACTGAAACGATTTAAATGAAATTTGGTACATAGATAGTTTAGACACTGGGAAGGATATAGGCTACTTTTTAATACTAAAAAAGGCTGTAAGGGGTTGAAATAGGGATTGGTATGTATTTTGCCCTCAACGTAACACCATTATTATAATTTTTTTAATGGGCAACGAAGTGCACTTGATCAGCTAGTATATATATATATATATATATATATATATATATATATATATATATTATATCAATAATATAGTTCTTTGCTATATATTTATATATTATCACAGTAAGCTGAAATATTATGTAACATACAATATGCGTTTGTGTGATTCGAGTCACCATATATAGTATACCCGGGTACAGTCAGACAACGCAATAATTACTGTTTTTTCATTAAACTCGATGTACTTACGTTTTTTTGTAATAGACATATCATAGGCATATATATAGGTATGGAATAAATACCTATACCTTCATCCTCGTCGTATTATTTCATATATACACGCGTTTACTCGAATGATTCAACTTTGCCGTATATACGCTCCAGCTGGTTACAAGTCGTATATTGTGCGTGTTGTGCAAGTAATGCGTGTTTCATAAGCACAATACATAAAAAAATTATAACACAGTGTCCGGGGTGAAAATAATGGGAAGAAAAACAACAACGGATTATTGCGTATACAAGCGTATACAGGACGTTTAACTGCGAGGTCCAATAAAAAATTATTTTTTGTTCGCGTGCATGATGCATTTTAGGTACGCCTATATAGGATGGTATACCCATAATATCATATAATACATATTTCATTAAATTATAATACGTATTATAATGTACGTGCATATACAATGTGGATGCACATATATATATGAGGTGAATATCTCGCAGCTCGTTATAACGCATCATACACGCGACCCGAAGAATGTTAACAATCCGGTTTATAGCGGCCATTGGTCCCGTTGAGCTGAGGGGGGGAGGCGAATTTTGACTCGGGTTATATATTATATTGTATAGGTTTATACCACAAGCCGCCACTGAACTGCTTTGTATATACATATGTCATATACATAATATTATACAGTGAAACTTCCATATATTATTACAGAGTATCTCAACGGGAAACGATTAAGTTCTTATAAAAAAAATTAAAAAAATTCGATAAACAGATTTATAAACATGCATTTTGTACTAATTTAGTTATGGTTTTCAACACATAAAAGGTATTCGTCGAACAGAACATTTTGTCGAATGGAAGTTCAATACGTGGACGTTTCACAGTACCTATATTTATATAGGTATATATAAAGATGGATAGATAGTCTGGTATTATACATGTAGGTATAATGCTTTAGATATATGGAAATTATTATATTATAAAATTAAATATTATATCAGTGAGGTATCCAGCATAATATACGACGATTCATAGGTTATCGTACTTAGAGACGAATATAAAATTAATGCCCTTGAAAATGTTACCACTTCACTTGCGTATTCTGCAGCTATATTATAATAATGCACGCGCTGCCTTTATATGTATTTAATAATATGCATTATGCATTAAAATTATATATTGTATTAAAATATATTATTATAATATATTATTATGTTATATGCACACCGAGCATAATATTACTAATTATACTGCAAGTACCTATATAATATACATATATACTCTAATGTGCGGTCGGTAACTATATATACCTATAGGTATCTATAAATAATATACGTTAGAACATGTATATAGGTACTTACCTACTTACAAGTATACATCGGAGTATTTTTTATCGACATCGTGACGCCAAAATTTGATGATAAACCGCATCGATACATAATATATTAATATATAATATATATAATTATTATAATGTATCTACTGCTTTATAGCTGGATCCAAATCATAAAAAACGTGTATGTATATATATTTATATGTATATGTATGTATGAATGTATATAATTAACGGATTGTGGCAGGATACAGCACGTCATATGTTTTTGTATTTTAAGTTCAGAATGTATATACTTATATATGCGTAAACTTATTTCTGCTCATCATACCTGTTTTGAGCTTTATAATGTAAATACAATTGTAGCAGAGCAGGTATATAATTTAAAATTTCACTAATTAATTTGAACAACGTAAAGTCTATAAATAAAATAACAATTTATATGATTCGGATTTTACAAATAATATTAGTCAAATAAACAATAATTAAATAATAATAGTTTGAGTATAGATAATTCGATTTTACATGTAAACTTAAGCAAATTAATCAATAATTTATTGAAATAATAATAATTTATAAAATTCGATTTCTACAAATAATCTTTAACAAAGTAGGTAGTACTTATGTATTTTACTATAACACTATTAGAGACATTAATTCGTCCTCTAAATTTTTCTTATAATGTATATACAGTATACACACCTCCAAATGATTTTTTCCGGCATATCACTTTTTTTTTTATTGGTCTTGAAATGCTTCGACTACTAAGGTATTAGTGTTACATTTATGTATGTATATATTACAAAAATAAATAAATTAAAATACAGTTTTAAATTGAATAGGTAGTAAGATATTTATGTAGGTAGGTATATATTATCGGCTATATATTAGATCTAGTAATTTAATTTTCTTGAAAAATTCTATTGTTTTTTTGGACCTAAACTTATATCACATTTTATGTAGGTACTATATATAATGTCATTTTATATGAACACTTTATTAATTAAAATAAAATAAAACTAATTATCAAATGACGTATACTATATTTGCAATATTAATTAATTAATTTATGATATCCGTGGTATGAATAAACAAGTATACTGTATATAGTTTACTTTAATATACTTTATAAAATCCAAAAATAATTGAAATTAATGAACGATTCAAAATATTATGTATAGAGTATTAGAGTGGCGTTTATTTATAACTAATATTAATCTAAATAAAAACCTCAAAATTCAAACACTAAATCAGCGTGCAAAAATTCACTTTACCATAATGAGTTCAAAATTGTCATGCGCATACTTCACTAATTAAACTTTTTTCAACTCACACAGCCACCCCCCCCCCCCCCAAAAAAAAAAAACCTATTCTTCTATAATCTCTTTCAGAGCTGAAAGATTTACAAGCCTGCAGGGAATACTTACCCTTATCTAATCTTGCCAAATAACCTGCAGTCATGTAACATATATTTTTATTTACCCCTCTTTCTGCATTTTGCTCATGTTAATTCTTTTTTACCAAAATATATTAAATTATACTTATCGTACAAATAAATACCTGTCTTACCTATATTATAGGTTAATACCTACGTTTCGTGATTATAGTATTAAAAAAAAGTTCGAAAGTAAAATTGCTGTCGAATTAAATCCCACCAGCTTATTTTGCCACAAATCCTATATTATGTATAGTTGCAGAATGTACCATAATAATATACCTACATATAGGTAAAAAAATCTGTCTGAAATAATATATTATGTTTATACAAATGCAACTGTGCAGTATTATACTACACGAAAATGTGGCGATCGCGTTTAATGATTCCAAATAGTTTGTCGAGTAGAGTTTTTTGAAACGTTATATTTTGAAACGTGAGCGTGCGTCGCGTCTTCTCTTCGGAGAACTGTGTTCGTGGGAGTGCTAGACTGAGGGGGGGGGAGGGGAATGCTTGATTTGACAAAATTGGCGGCGGCATCAGCAGATCCACTATAGCTACATAGCGGCGGCCGCGCACGCGCGTTCGAAATTTCGTTGTCCCCATATATATAATAATAATATTACGTGGTATGTATACACACTGCAGCAGTACACAGTATACAGTCGGCCATAGATAAATGGGCGTGGCCTGCTGTTGACGGTAGCGGCGGCGGCGGCGGCGCCTGTCCCAGAAGACTTTCCCCCTATAACTAATATACCTGCGCCGATCGCAGTATATCTGCAGTATACGATACGTATAGATATATGGTAAACTAATAATATTATTATATTAATATCGTATTATATTCTTATTATATATCTATACACGAAAACAATAGTATACCTATATATTATATACTCGGTATAAACCTATAGGGATTTTTTCTTTTTCGTTCATTACAAATTATAATTATTGTACCTATATAGCGTTTAGATGTTCGTTTATGCGATGCTCCGTGTCTTGCCGTCTTGCTGCATTAGGCAGTGACGTGCTCAGCTTTTTTGTATGGAAGGATATGAATTTTCGACTATTTTCAGACCGCGGTAAATATACTTTTGACGTATATATTGGACTTGTAAATATGACACCCTCATCACCACCCCGGTCCACGATCACGCACTTTAGGTTACCCAAGGTTACCTATAAATTATAAATCTAATACTTGTGATAGGTATATCGCACGATTCGGGTGATTTTTGAATCGTTTCCAAATCACTGTATAATATATACCTATACTTAGAACCTAGGTACATCCGAATAGAAGACTTAATTATAAATCACATACTTACTGCATTTGTGTGTGGTGGCTGTGAGGCGATTTATTTTATTGGTATACCTATGTATACCTATATATATATTATATATTTTTATTTTAAAAACAACATCTATGTTATATAACCTCTATCCGCATCTACTTCCTAACCTTTGAAATTAACGGAAATTAGTAGTTCAAATTTTTAAATATTAACACATACGATAGACTTGGCTACCTCAAATTATTAAGAGACATGAGTCACGATTTTAGTTTTTTTTTTAATTTGGGTTTGTAGGAAGCTAAACCAAAGAAAATGTAATTGAAAATCGAATCTAGTAACATTGTTATTGTTACCTAGTCCATATAATAAAGTTTTAATTTTCTGAAATCATGTTAAATAAAAAAATAGTTGTTAATTGGGGCAAAACACTGTTTAAAATTGTTGTTGCGCGAATGAGTGAAATCCTACGACGTATTATACGGTCAATGCTGTTATTATTATTATTATTATTATTATTATCGTGTACGAGATACGTTCAGAACGGACGGAACGTGATTTCTCTGTTCAGAGCCGCGACGACTGGTAGCCTGTCCGCTAGATGGCCGTCGGCTGGCGCCATCTCGGGGAGGCTTAAACACGTCCGCCACTATAATTTTCAAACCGTCGGACCCGTGCAGCGCGGCATCCCTTCGGTGGTATTTTTTTTTCTTTTTGGGAGACACTGCTGAGCGCGCCCGAACGACCGACGACTGGAGCGATGTCTGAACATTTTTTTCCACCGTTTTCTCCATAGCGCTCTGTTCAAGAGTCGCAGTTTTATGATAAAAACACTCTCGCTACAAAACAATCTATTTTAATAGTATAATATTTTAAGGTAGGTACTTGATACTCATTATTCACGTATAGGTACTCACAAATTATTATGATTTTTAAGTATAGGAAACCATAGTAATATTGAATTTGTTCGCATTTACCGTATGACGATAATATATAATAGGGCTTACATAGGTCATAATAATCGTTATCGAGTTCAGTAAGACTTTAGCATTATCTCACTTTTATGTATTTCACGGTGAAAAAATGAACTCAATGTTGAATTATTTAATTTATTATACGTCTTGACGACTCGTTCATTATGAGTTAATGTTATATGCGGGTTAGTATGGACACGACGAATTACTCCATTCAACGCGTTTAGTTAGACTTAGACGAAAAATAATCGTACCAATATAACATTTTTGATCGTGTTTTATATGACCGGTCCACTTGGGTACTGTAGCGTGATGAGTGGTCCATGTCTAGACTTGTACGGATCCGGGAACGAAACAGCGGGTGCAGGTTCCCTCCGATTAACAATATCAATATGCACGATAACCCCGGAAAAATCGTCCATATACAATATACATCATAATATTAGGTCATGAAGCGATGCGTATAATAACAGCTATCGAAACCGCATATATTGTAGGTTAATACCTATGATTTTATTATATTTATTAATATTATATATTTTTTATATAAATATTTCTAATATAAAAATGATATTATTAAACGTTTAATTTTGTTTTAAAAAATTTTCCAATTTTTTTTAAGCTCCGGGGGGGGGACATATTATTGCCATAATATCGCGTTTACGATATAATATATTATGCCTACATTTTAATTATATATATAATAACGCGTAGGTACCTAATATACTATACCTACCTTATATATTATATTATGAGGTACATCTGCACGAAAAGGCTAGTAGTGCGGTCGGACAAGCTCGCATAATATAATATTATAGCTCGCAGAAATGATTTATTCTCGTTTTGACACGAACGCCGACGCCGAATATTCTAGAGGCGTATTTTTCGCGGCCGCACACGCGACATTTCACTTGTTTTTTCTCTTTATCGTATACCCATGTGTTATACTTACCTATAATGTGTTTTTATTGCTTGGCCGCCGTTCAAACACAAGTACACCGTGTCGCGACTTCCGCGGGTGGCGTGAAAGTTTCACGCTTTTCACACGCCACACAAAAACTACAACGCGTGTATGTTATCTCGTATGTTGATATTTTGTCACAATAAACTAAAATGTACGTACCTATCTATATAGCAGAGGTGGGCACTGAATGGCAACTCGAGGGCCAATTTTTAGAAAATTAAAATCTAGCGGCCCATAGAGAGCAAAAAATATAAGGTCATTCAAAATCTTCATTTTTTTTAATTTAGCATTTATTTTGTTTATAGTGTGAATATTAACGATGAATAAAAAAAGGTTATTAAAAATAATTAGACATATTGTGTTGTTCAATACGTCTAGATAACAATTATTATATCGATAAGATAGAGTATAGACTATAGATATATAGAGTATAGACGATTAACTTTAAAATTTTATGATGTAATTTGAAAATGTAGCGCGGGCCAGATAAAAAAGGTTCGCGGGCCGCCAGTTGCCCACCTCTGCTATATAGGATAAGCCAGAGAGGTGGAAAACCTCTATATTTCGGGCTACGTGCGTCAAAATTGTGTAATGAAAGCTATATGATCATATTATTTATGAATATTTTTTTTCCTGACTAATAAAGGAGGTAGGGATGAGATTCTTTAAAAACAAATAAACTTAAAATAGATCTTTGTGTAGGGTGTATAAGTATATTTATTATTTAATAACAATTTATATTATATCATCTCCATTTTAATTGACAATTAGACTTCCCTTTCCGTGCCTTTATATTTTTAATGTGATTTTTCTATTGGTTTATCATATTATGGGATATAGTTTTTTTTAACATTACCTATATGTGTGTATTTTGTTAGTTTTAATGAAACACGAGCAGCACTAGCTTCATCCGTCTCTACATTCATTCAATCGCATTTAAATTGTGGAAAATAAACTTTCACAACTGTTAAAGCTTATAGTTACCTTTGTGGCTTTATATAGGTCTATGTAATGAGCCATTTTTTTCAGTACAAGATTATATGCGTCTGGAAGTGAATTCCACAAACTTTTAACATTTTATAATTAGTAATATATAATTTAAAAACAACAAAGAGTTTTCTAAAACATTATATGTTTCATTAAATTCAAGATTAAACGATGAAATTAAAATATTTTCGCGTGCCGTTAAAATGTTGTCCAAGTGCTATGCGTCTGCTACCTTATAGTGTCCATGCGTTCCACCACTTTGAATATTATGTGGTATAAGTATTGCGCCCTGTAAAGTTACAAATATATATTTATTCTTTAATAAATCGATGGAATATTATTATTGTATGTGGTTAAGGGTTGACGATCATAATATATTACACTGAAATTAAATTAAATTGGTCGACGTTTTTGTTTAAATTTTTCGATTCTTTCCTGAAACATACTATACGATCTATATACTATACTATCTAAATCTATACTATAATATTATATAGGCCAACATTGTATTGTAGTTATATAATACTTATTAACCATCATCAAACTTAAAATAAATATTAAATAATATATATAGTTTCTATAATGTTAAAGTAAATTAATGTTTAATTGTAAGTATTATTTTTTCTTATTCTGTGCACAGTATAATGATTGGTGGTTTGGTTAGTGGTTGTTATCCAGTAATGTGTGCAATCCGTGTGCACACCTATTATAGAGTCCTATACAATTTCTCTTTCAATTCTTTCAAACTTAAATGAAAAAAAATGAATTATTTTAATAATACTTTACTAGTGGTCTGCGATGTAAGTTGACAGTTTATAAGTTTTGTAGGCCATTGGATATTTGCTCACATAACTGTGAAAATATAATAATTTCTATTATATTTCATGGTTTTAATTAACCGTGATGGTAAGGCGTGTGCGCATTCATGAAAACGAAAAAAATGATAATAATTATTATAAAATTAGATTTTTAATTGTTTCCACGCGTAACATTTTACCTATAAACATGTAGTAAATTATTTTTTTATAGGTACTACTTTTTTTTGTATATTGGCAAATAAACGCGTAACGAACAAAATAATATATAAATAATTCATTTTATTGCAACGCCTCGCTAATTGCATCTGCAGGACTATATTATACGTACGTCTACGCGAAACAACTATATATCTATATTTCATTATACTATTATAATATCTTATACATACACAGATCTGTAATTGTTTTTATATTGCCCGTGTTTAGTAAAATGTACATTTTTTTATGAGCGAACTATTTTATAGTGTGTATCGCGCTTTGTAAAATATAAGCGTGCGGCCCGTAATAAAATCGAATTAAAACTATTATAAGTAGTTTAAATTAATTTACAGGTACCCGACGTCTAAACCTATATAACTGTATTATTGTATCAGAAATGTATACTTCTGTTATAATATTATATTATCTGTATACGTTAAACAGCGCTGTTTTAGATTTTCTATCGTAAAAAGTGATGTGAATAGTAAGGAACATAATATGATTTTTAATTATTATTATATAACTATCGTATATTGTTATTTAATTATTTATTTTTATTGAAAAAAAGAAAATATTTACAAAATTTATGTTTATAATATATGTATGTAATAAACAATTCATGTATTGTACTAAGAAATAATTATAAGACGTGGTCACGTGAATAGAGAGTCCAGCGAAAATTTATTACAATTATAGTAGGTATACCTACTTTGAGGATATACGAACTCGGAATTTGATGTTAGTCATTTTTTATAGTACTGTCTTTACCTACAACCGCAGACTGCAGTACAGAAACGCGATTGATAACAATCAATAGAATAGACTATTATTTATAGAGAATATAGTGTATGTAGAGGAAGAGAACATTATAAATAATTTAAAAACCGGGACACTATGCGCTCTGCGGGGCGAAAACCCGTTTTAATAATAGAGGTACCTATATATATCGATGTATTAAATTATAACTTATGTAGGGTACGAGTTCAAGATTTATTTCAGTGCGATATAAAGTATCAAGTGTTCGGGTTTTCTATATATATATCTGATCGAATCGATCGAATTTAGAGCTTAGGTGTATACGTACATTATACGTTGGTGGGCGACTACATATTTTTGTAGGCCCTACATAATATAGACCTACGCGTCTTCGGTATATTAACTATATATACTCACAAAGTCGTAAATGCGCGAGCAGCAACAATTATTACGCTTTCGTAAATGTCTACCAGGTACGATTTAATCAAAAGATTTACATTTCGATTTTTATTTTCTAGACCCGTATAGAAACTCCACGTAGAATTCCACGCATCATATAGCGCACGGCCAGCCGGCGTAAATTGAATTTCGTTTATTTTTTTCTGTTTCACGGACGTTGCCTGTAAATTGCCTGTTTAATGAGGAGAGGAATTATACGTCTATTGCTTGTGCATATATACGACGTTATTACGTATATGCATCGTATCGGCGATGCGACTGTTCTCCAACGATGGCCGCCGCGGCGCACGATCAATTCTATTCGTCGTTTGTTTATATTTTAGCTTTCGCCGTCGACGACACGCGCGGTAAATCGCGGTCGGTTACCGCGTTTTAATATACCTGTCTAATATTATGCACGAATGCGTGTATGCGAGTTTCTTGCACGCGCGTCGTCGTCGTCGTCGTCGTACTCGCATGTGCAGAATGGGCTCATCACAATATTTTGTACATAATATACTCGATCGGAACCTACGCCATTGTATATAGTCGCTGCTCAAATAAAATATATCGTCTACAGCGCACTCGTGCCACTTGTGTATCTGCCGCAATGACGGATATGTAACATAGGGGAGGGGGGGGGGGTAGTTACATACAGTTCAGACCCTAATCTGGGATTATGTCGAATAAACTGTACTATAATATACTGGAAAATATATATCATTACATTATATAATATATATATAACTGTAATTATACGTCCGTAAAGTGCGGGTCGCGGTTTATTCTGTATCTGCAACGGTGTAATTGTATGTACAGCTGGACTCGGAGTCGTGGCTGAATATGGAAACGCACATATAATATACATTATTATCTATATTAAAATTAATTTCTACAATAAGAAATCGTTTGTTTTATGCAAATCAATTATTGTGTTTAGCGCACTCTGATATCGTCAAAAATGTATAGTATTTAACAACGACCTGCCTACCGGGCTTAAAAATATGTGATTTTTGCAGTAAACGTAGATGGAGATTTAGTCCACATGCCTTTGCATAAAGATTGAAATATATTTAAGCTAAAGTATATAGTGGAAATGTTATTCAAAGTTAAAACGTATAGATATAGCCGTTAGCAGTACCTACCTATTTATTATACTGGTGCAGCGATCATAATTTATTACTTTTACGATTGATTTCTCGCTTTGAGATATATACGCATCACAAAATCTATTATGCTCTCTGACATCGACAGTCGATACATTTGGATACATTGTCAATTATAATATTTATGTTGGACACGACACGATGTCTCCCCAAGTGACGACATCATACTTTGATAAAGTATGCTCAGGCAAAATCACGTATATCTGTATTATAATAATATGGTTTGCCGGAAGATAATGGCCGACAAGAATCGTGAAACTTGCGGCAATCACTTATCCCATTTAATACGATGTACAACAATTTATTTTTCTACTCTGTCCCGAAACTCAACATATATATAAATCACATCTGCGGCAACGATGTTAACGTGTTACCTATATAGGTAATATATAGGCATACGTGAACCAAGCGACGACGAGCCGACGAAATCCTCAGTTTCCGCCTACAGCGACCGGACAATAATATGCAATACATATAATAATAAACATCCCTGGAAACGTGATCACAAACATATTTTGGAGACCATTCGCGAGGCGTAAATTTGGAACTTCGCGGTCCAACCAACTGCTCTGGGCCCATATCAGTTATTCGTCTGCTGCAGACTACCTATACATAATAATATAATACACGCACTGCATGTCTTCGACGACCGTAATCGTTTTCGGGATTACTGGGTTTATGTACATTTGAGCACGTGGTACATGATATTATATTATTATTAAACGCACACAGAGGTATGTCTGCGGTATTATATACATCTGACGTGGAATTTATATTATTATAAAAATGTTTTGAAGATTATATTGTAAACTGTAATATTGAATGTACCTATAATATATAATTGTGTACGCCGATGACGGGGAAATCCTGTGACGTATACACGAAAAAAACTTGCAGCTGATGTGGCATTTTTACAACATGTATACATTGTACATATATTATACAGCATGTATGTCATATTATGCGCGACGACGTCATTGCATAAACCGGCTTAGCCGTTATAGATAGTAATTATAGTAATTACCTTCCTCTGGGTTCTAAAAAGACAAAAAAAAATATTAATATTTACAACAACAATATGTTATTATATATGCATTATGTATATGTATATATTTATACCTATTTGTTTTTGATTATTATATTATGTTAACTAAATACACATAAATCATTTATTTAATTCATCACCACTAGAATAAACAAATAGTGTTTAAATACCAATACAAATAGCTAAACCACTTGTACGTCTAAGCTGCCGTCATCGATCTAAAGATGTATGTCGACTAAATAAGCTCTCCAAACGCTAAACCCTCCAAATCCAAGTGTAGTAAGAAGTGCCGCTGGAGAGCTAAACTATACTGCCTTATCTCTTTTTCACATTTTTCGTCTGTACGTTTTAGAAAGACAATAATTGTTTAATCCGTTTTATGATAAATTAATCGATTTTAATCAACAGATAATTTTAGTGACAATGGTTCGATCCCCACCTAATGACAATTTTTTTTTTTGGTTCATATACAACTATTATAAAATCATATAATAATATATAATTATTATAAAATGTAAAATTATATTTATGTACCTACTTTTAAGACATTTTATAAATAAAATTGTTATAATATTTTTTTATAATAATTAAACCACTGTATAGGTACTGTCGTATATAATCCTAGTTATTGCGAGGAGGTCAATTTTGGAAATTCTCGATCGTTGCCTAGAAAGGATATTATACCAAACGAATAGCTAATTAATTGATTTAAAGCTTAAAGGAGCAGAGTGGAATAGCATACCGCAATCTGTATCCAATCACAGGAATAGCGGTTACTTAAAATAATGTCAAATAAACATTTTTAAAAACGTTTAAACTTATTCAGGAAATAAGTGTTGAACCTAAAATAGTATCGTTCTTTATAGATTCACACGTAGGACCTTATTTCCACCTCCTTAGCACGAGTCACATGTCCCAAGCATACGAATAACACGTGTACCAAAAAATTATGTAGGTATATCGGGTATATAATATATTAAGTCCTAGTATGGTAGGTTTTACGAACTATAAAACGGTTTCGCCGCCAGCGGAAACTGCATTTTCTTATCCTACGACATAATTTGATATATTTATTCTTTATTTATTATTTTTTCTACCCGTGACGAAACGTGTCCTTCTCGATATCCACAGTCTTATACACTGCAGCAATATAATTTTACTTACTTTTACATACGTAGTATATGTCACGTATGTGACTGACTTACCATATGTATCACATCACGTCGCATACATAATATTATCCATTCAAATATCATACATTTTCTAGCCAACAGTAATTGAAGTTTTAGCCCTCTGAGAATCCCAAAAAAATAATTTAGTGATTAAAGTCATTCGACAATTATATAAGAACACCGAACATCGATCATTCTTCATGATGACAGTCGATATTCATGCAGTTTATCCCCGATCCAAGGAAAGTAGGTATTTATAATTTTGTTTTTGGGGGAGGGACTGCAGTGATTGTAGTATCTATTGTAAAACCGCTTAAAAAGTTAAAAATATAAAAAAAATGTGAATACTTTTATTTTCTTAATTTAGGAAGTGGACGGCTTGAAGCTTCCTTAAGGCTGAAACGTCACTCCTCCCCTTCATTAATACGTCCTTACTGTGATCGATTGCATACGTGATGTGGTATATACCTTGCCGAATGTTTTTGAATTTTGGTTCTAAATTATATGATATTTATAATCTCATGTGTGTGTTATATTATGTATAAAGATATTAAAAATTAAATAATGTACCGGAACTTATATTGTCGTAAGATCTATTGCTTTGCGTAGAAATAATAGTATAGCGACCGGGACCTCTAGTGCTATATAACGATAAATATTAGGTACCAAAGGTATTTATATTCTCTAGTGTGGGTTCGAACGCATTTTGTACGTTCAAATCATTAGATAATTTAAATCTCATTTTGTGTTTATTAATCTTCAATATAAATAATAATAATCCCAATTGATCGATAAATTTAGCAATTTTTAATATATAATATGTTTTGGTATAGAGTCTGATTAATATCGCATACCCGTGTAACATATTAAATACTAAATACCTAAATTAATTATAATTCTCAATATTTAAGCCATTATAAGAAATTTTATTTTTATTTTATACTCCTCGATCTTTGAATATTTTTTTAAATTTATTATCTTGGGTTGTGTGCATAGTGCTAGTGCAGTGCATACAATAAATTATTCTCACGATGCCCACACACGGTCATAGAATATACTCGTATTTAATATTATATTATTTATCAAAATATGTTTTTTTAGTGTTCAATACACTCATATTAAAATGACCATTAAATACGTAAAATAAGATCTAATCTTAACGAATTTTCTGCTTACATAAAATTCAGATACGTTTTTTTAAATAACGATATGTTTAAAAAATAAAATTTTATAGCATGGTAATGTTAATATAATATAATATAATATTTTGTTTATAATTCAATATAATGCATGAGGTAGGTACAACCTACTTTAATAATTACGTAACACAATGTAAGAGTACACTAAGAATTCAAAATTTTAAAGATGCGCTCACGTAGGGATTTTATTTCAGCAAACGGAAATTTAATATTTTTTTGCATGAATATATTGTTGCCATTGTTGAAGTAAAAAAAAAAATTGTAAAAAATTAAATAGATTTGAACACAGGGCATCCAACTATGGGGTGATATAAAGAAAACAGATATAAATAAAATACAAACCTTCCAATCAATAACATTGTGTATGATTATAAATGCACCATTTCGCATATTAAATCACAGGCTCCACTCAGACTTAAATATTCAAACAGTCTCAGAAGTAGCAATATCCTTCTACAAGCTATTTCTTCGTTCTCGTGCAAACCATTCAAACCCTCTGATCATTGCTCAGGCCTCCGCCAACATTCCAGAAAACCCACCAAGAAGGCTAAAGAGAAACTGGTGTAGAGACCTACTATAACATAAAAAAAAAATATATTAAAAAAATGATAATATAATAATACCTAATAATAATTAAATAAGTTAAAAATATAAGCACATTCATGTCAAAAATACTACTGTTGGTAGTTTTTTTAATCAAACCATTCATGTACACAAAAAAATTCCTTGCGTTACATATGCTTATTGTAAAAATATCTTTACAGATTGTATGTATTCAAAATTATGTTAAAAAAAATAATAGACATTGAAAACAATGGTTTTGTCGAATCTTATAATTAAATACTTTTGAACTCAATTACAATGATTGCTTGTATGATATGCAACTTATTAATAATTCTGGACATATTTGAAGTAAATACTTAAAATCCTAAAATTATTAGAATTGGATTTAAGTCGTTTTTTAAGCATATTTTGTCGGATCGGCTTCTAGTTTTTTGTGTTTACATCAAAAGTATGTCGAGAAATATTAAGAAATGGCAACTCATAAAATATGTAATCATTGTAATTGTGTTCATAAGGGTTTGTTTTATATATTTCAACAAAACGGCCGAGGCGGAGTCGGGTATTATACATGCTATAATTTCTTTTATACTACAAAATCATAAATTACCAATTACAAAATACTGATCATATAAGAAACTCAATGCATTTAAAATGTTTACTCATTGTCCTAAAATTAGTATATAATTTATGTATAGTAGTATAATATTATATAGTTGTAGTAGCTAGCAGATAAATATAAGTATATAACGTCTATATAGGATGTCATTAAAATGCTGTTAATTTTGAAAGTTAATATCTTATGATGACATGTTGTTTATTATTCCGATGATAATATTTTTGCTTCTGATCATAAATATTGTTTTTTGAAAACTTTGCAAGTACGCTATAGTTTATCTGATTTTTAAAAATATTATATTACATTGGCACATTCGGAAAAAAACGTAAATTGTTAGAATTTTACGTATTAAAATATTAAATATATGTCTATAAATGTGGCGTGTTTTCGACGGTTATTTTAATTTTCTTTATGAAATATCTTATAAATATTATTTGAATTAAAAAAATTATAAATTCATACTATACACATTCTACAGATTATAAACAGCCGAATATAAAGCCAAAAAATGTCACCCCATGCTAGTATACCTGGTAATAGGTTTGTTTATGTATACTAGTGGCTACGCTCGTATAATACAAATATCATAATATCTACAATATTCAAGCCGGTTAGACGAGCGTTAAACTCCATCGAACAAATATATACAGTCAAACCGCTATTATAAACGTCCGGATTCGTTAATAAATCTAAAAATATTAATTTTGGCCCGGCGCATTATTTTTAATAATAAGTAATAATATTCAGCCAGTTGTATAATGCTATAATGATAATTTACTATTTAGGAAACCGAACAATTTACGAAATATTCCTACTTCAATAATATACTGGGTTCGTCTCCTCGAGTTCATCCTCCAGGTTTGTCCTCGTACAATATATAATTATAAATCACTTCTAGTCACCTTCTGCTAAACTTAAAAACTTACAAAACTATTTGAACACTTAATGTTTTTTGTTTTTTATTTATAAAGATATTTACAATTTGTTACCTAAACAAATAAGTCAATTTGGTACGTGGTAAATAATAAAAGTTTCACATGAAAAATTTGTCGAGGAAGCTGTTCACTAACAACACACCAGAATTTAAAAATGTGTAAATTGTATTTAAATTTTTTTTTAGAAGCTCTTAACACTAAATTGTAAATGATAAAATAAAAGCAATTCTATTGTTAAAATACTTACATGATTAAAATGTTTTCTAATTTTTGAGAACCGGGAAATCAAATGTTACAGTTTTTATACTTTGAGATTAGCTTGACCAAAAACTACATTAATTGTTGCACTTTTATATAGTAGTAATTATTTTAAATATTGATTATAGAAGATCTATTTGACAGGGGTGACAATCGAAATGTGAGATATTTTGACACGTAGCGATATGCCTAAAGAGACGTTTAACTTATTCTATACCTATACTTATAAGTTATAATATATATTTTCATATATATAATACAATATTATGCAATATTACGTATATTTTGTATCGTGTCGTTGAGAAATTCCTATTTCCATCCATCATGAATAAAACGTATATACTAAACCACGCTGGTATATGAATATTTTTCTCTCCCTAGATTTTATTGTGTATATATTAATTATTTTAATTATTGTTGTCTGGTGTCGGTGCCTTGTCGTGTGCAGCTGCCACGATCTCGGACGGGGACAATAATAATTTGTCTTTTTTTATCGTGACGATTTTCTGAGAAAATTACTTACCTCGTCCCTAGCTCACGATTTTCTGGTGTCCGGCTAAAATTAGACGTCCAAATATAAGTCTCGGCGGTACTTCTCTCAACGTCGGTCGTATACTTAAAAATAACACGTAGCTTGTTCCTATATGGCGGTATTTTAATTTTTTGTTTTAAAGTCGTCTTACCGCAACCTAAGACACCTGCTCTGCGTCGATCATCAGCTGAAACTATATCCACACTTTTATAAATATATACTCTATTATTATATATTATATTATTATGTATAATGTAACAATATATTTATGAGATGTGTATTCGACGAAAAGTCAATGACCGAATACGGGAAAAAAATAACGTGAAAATACTGAAATATAATAATATAATATCCTACTGCATAACCTATATGGAAAACACACCGCTCGTAATAGCTTCATGTCGTATTAATTTTAAAACACACAATTTTACACGACCGTAAATTGTGTATTTTATTTTATTTTTTCTGTTAACACCTATCCGTCTGTACGCCGATTATTTAACTATAAATGTTTTAACTATCCGTCCACTTAATAAAAATAAAACTGTTTATTATTAGGTATTTGATATTATATAATATTAAGTCGTCGTAAAATTAATAGGGAGAGGGGCAAAATACAACGACTGTGACCGGCTGAAGTTTTGTCCCATATCAAAATTGCGATTTTGGTTGAATTCGTCTGGCTGTGAGTAAAAATAAATTAAAACCAATCCGATTTTGATGCCTATCGCGAATGCAATTTGTATATACCTGCTGCCGAGGGCGATAAAAACGATATATAATAATATAATATGTATGCGTAATAATATTCACACACGGCAAATTGAAAAGGATTATCAATTTTTTAATAACACATAATAAGCCGCTAAACTGAACCTATAGTAGGTATACCTATTCATATCTGAATATCATATAGGTATTCCTGATCATATATATATGTACCTTTACCAGTGTTTATTATTTATATATATATATACATTAATAATGTGAATACATTTGGACGCGGCGTGCAAATCCATTTTTTCCCCATTACATCTATATAATATATTGTGTGTATGTACCTTCAACACATTTACCGCCGTGTACTGCAGATGTTAATTTCGTTTTTATAACTCAATTAAAGAACGTATACTAGGTGCCATTTTTACGACCAATTAAATTTCATAAACGAACGACTTATCGTCGGCGCGCATATACCTCGAAGCGAAAACGGCAGCAGCAGTCGTAGATATATAATATCAGCTGTTAGGTATACCTATATAATATTACTCATATTAATATATTATACACCGCGGTAGCTGCGGATCGCGAGTTTCCTACATATTATAAAAATGCGATTTTTTTCCGTGTACCTACTTTTTATATATATAAAAAAAAAAATGTAATAATAAATACGAACGATGATAATAATGACAACGACTATACAACAGCACAATAACCGATTACACGTGTACAATAATAATAATAATATAATATACGATAATAATAATAATTATTGTATGTAATATATACTAATATGGTCGCTGCCGCCGCCGCCGCCGCCACGGCTGACGCCTCCACCGTAGGAGGGCCAAATACGCGCGCACACATATATATATATATATACCTACGTACGATAATTTTTCTTCTCGCGCTCTCGAGGAGAAACATATTTTAATAGTTTTATTATACACACGCGTGTATTAAAATATTATTATTTATACGCGCGCCATCGCTATAATATACGCGCGGGGCATCATAACATATAATATTAAAAACACAGCTCGCGTATACACGGGAATAGGTACAACACCAATGCCTACCTATGCTACGCGCATTATTATTACGATGACGGTCGACGGAGACGGGCGCTCGGAATCCGACGTAAAATATATATTATATTATTACAATAATAATATACGTATACGTACTCACGCGTTCCGCTTTAATCGACGGCCGAGGCGCAGCATCGCGTCGTCCGTGTGGTGTATACCTCCTCTACGCATTCGATATTATATATATATATATATAGGAGGTACGTATATTATAATGTATAATAATAATAATAATATATTGTGATATAATAACACTGCATTTGCGCCGGTCGTTCGTATTATGAGTAGGTACGTGCATTTGTAGACATATAATATGCTATTGGTCGGGTCATAATTTTCCCGGTCCCTCCTTGAAATAACTCGAGTGAGGGTGGGGAGATTGCTCTTGCGATCATAATTAGGATATACCTATAGAATATAAGCGTATGGCCTATAAATTAATAGCCGACCGTTTCTTCGCACTATGGGTGGCTCATCACCGACTCCGGTGTTATAATAACATATTGGTATTTGATGTGCAGTATATAATAAATGCGAAGATACCGAGTGCTGTGGGACCGGCACCCATCGCGGGAGAACAGATAGAAAGCGCCGTGTCCGGACGATAATTGATTATTTAAACAATTATTATTATAATGATACGATATCAGTAATTTTTATCGAGCGTAGTTTATTCGTAAACCTAATGGGCGACGCGGGATATTAAGCATTATTTTATATTATATTTATAATATACTATACATATATCGGATGATATAATAATGTACTGCAGTGATGCGATGCTGTGTAGAGACTCCCCACGAATTATTTTCCTCCAAAGTACTTCGCTCTATATATAAGAATATTACATTTTTTTCTGAGTCTCCGAAAGACACGTGTCTCATCGACCCACGGTATACATGTAAATAATAATATGAGGATTACATAATATTTTGTGGCACGCGATTTTCCGACGCACGCACGAATGGGAAACTATAAAAAATAATATTATAAATCATAATACCACCGTTGGCGTGTCCGCCGAGTATACACTCATTGCACTCGGGCACCAGCTAGCGGCGGGTAAAGCGCCCGTCGACGTCACGGCGTTAAGGTATTATAATATTATTATTATTATTATTATGACGTCGTCACGGGCCGAACGCGATACGCGCCGGTTTGATCTTCGCGTGACCGGAACGAGCACATATATATTAATATATATATATATACATGTATATGCCCATGTATGTATCATAGTTTTATTTACGTATGTCGGTGCGTATAATACCAGTGTACATAATATATTGCTATATTATCGAACAGCACGCGCAAGCGCACTCCATATACACGCGACGAACGTCTTATACTCCGATACTTATTAGTAGTGTCCCCTGCCCCCCTCCAAATCAGCCCCACCCATACTTATTACACGATGATAATAATAATAATAATATAAAACGTCGTTTCGCATGAACAAAAGACGTTTTTGTTTTTGTTATGTTTCATTAGTCGCGGTCGTTTCGGCGCATTTTACATAGCATTATCGACAGCGCGTTTCGACTGAACGGGAATATATTATTACGACGTCGAATGCGTGAAACCAACAGCAGTAATATGATACAGACGGTTTCGGTCGTGTACCATATAATTACATAATATCGTTATCATCGTTACGACTGCTGCGGGACCTTTGCGGTGTTGTTGATTTTGCAATTGCATCACGGTCGCAAATGCCGTATAGTAACCAAAGCACATATGAACTGGTATTACTGTACACGATGTCGTCGAATCCGATACCCGGTAATGTCTAGGCGCAGTTGACAAACCAAAATGTTTTTGAAATTGCACGGAAACCTGTAAAAAAAAAAAAATACGTTTATAAAATAAATAGAAGTGTACTTACACAGTTACACATATTTTCAGTAAATTATACAATTGTATATATAGGTAGGTAATTATTATTATACTATTATAATACTGCAGGCCGTAGGGTCATGTAAATATTTTGTTAGAAACCGGCGGGAATTACATTAGGTATATATTATAACAAAAAAATCTCGCATTTAATACCCACATATTTTTTAATGCGACGTTTTGATGCAGTCATCGTGATTCGTGAATACGTACATTATTGCATACGTTTACATGCTATGCAAGTCAGTTTATATAGGTAGGTACTGCATAAAAACATAATCGACAGTTTTATCGAAATATTATTCATAAGGTAAAATATAATAGAATCTTTTGTGTTTAGAATTTTCGGATTATTTTTCATACTACAATATATTATATTACATGCGGTTTAGTCGTGTGGGTGTATACTTACATCACGTTATACTTTGTAGTTTGTGTCATATTTTTTGTCCATACATTATCAATGCTTATTTTTTTGGGTTTTGAATTTTCTATGATTTGTATATAAACAATTTATTAGGTATATTAAGTATTGGCGTAGAACCGACAGTTAAAGACAATAAAAATGTATAAAATATATGCTAATTTCAATAATTTATTTGGCAGGAACATAATGAATGTGCAGTATGCATTCGTTTTGAGTTTCTATTAAATTATACGCATATCAGTATTTAATGTGCATATTATAATATATCGACTAAACTAACCTAACGACATATAACATTGTAAAACAAATTATTAGGTATATGTTGCAGACTATGTTTTAAATACACGTATTTTTCAAAAATTAATTAAAACCGGTTTAAAATTGCGAGAATAACATCTTAATTAATTTTGTATTTTTTTTACTATTTTTTTCCGTGACTTGCTCGCCCCGCCAAAGATGGCTCTTATATAGTATTTTATATATATTTTTTAGTTCATGTCGAGTTTTTACGATTTTATCCAAACAAGATGGATACAGAAAAAAACTTTATTTTTTTTTTTTGTAATTTATTACTCTATCAGACTTATTATGTTCATCGTCTAAATAACTATATATATGTACGTATAGGACCAATCGGGGAGGGACCCTCAATGCAATTTCCTTAAAACGCCTTTCGCGTTCGGAAAATGCCATATAATATTGCTTGGAACCTATAATTTCCATTCATTTATGTCGAAACTATTTTTTTTCGTTCTTGCCCCGTTTGAATTTATTTATTACTGGCAGCGTTGATAACCTACATTTGTAGGGTTTTACGACGACCGCAAAAGGAGAGAATAAAAATAATAATACTGTGAAAAATAAGTGCACCCGTTTGGCGGTAGTATTATACATCTATATGTATATACTATTACTATGCTGTGGCTATATATCTATACCGGGCACAATTTTAGTAAGTACCAATACAATATAATATGCTGAAAAAAAATAATTCAAACTATTATAGTCACCTGTAGTAGGTATACCAGTTTATGTTGCTCGAAAATAATATTCAGCTACGTTAGGTAATTTATATTTGCAGTTTATTACAAGGAATAATTAATTAAAACAACTTGTATTGAGTACTAAATATTTGGTAAATACATCTTCACATTGTCACGGAACTATTTTATAAGTTCTGGAGAAAATAATAAAATATATGTTATACATCTACTATGTTGAAAATATTTTAAAAATTACTGTTACTACTAACGTTACATACTCTACGAATTCAATTCATTTTATATAGTACATATATTATAAATATTTACTAATACCTACATAATACATTTTATCTATGGTACCTACAATAACTACTAATACGTTATACCTACACACCCACCCATTATTCTGAGTAATTTTTTCAACTTCGAAGATAGGTAAGATTGTTCATTCAAATTCCAGTTAATAGTGAAAATTACTTTTTAAGTACAATCTATTTTGTAGATATTATGACGTCAACAGAGAAAATTAAGTTTTTTTCAAACGATTTTGTAATTGTTTTGAGTATAGTTATATTATTATAACACGATATTAAGTGCAGCGTATTGTTAAGGCTTCAATCACTTATAGGAATATGGATAAAAGTGTTATTTTGAATTTGTCTATCGTGAAAAAAATGTATTATATAAGTGTGTATTGTACGGTACGTGGAACGTCTCTCAATATAAGCTACAAAACAAACGATGAAACTTAAGCAAATGTGTTCATCTACTGATTGATACAATGTATACGTTATAAATATTTACATCGGGTTTGTGGACAGTTTTATTAGTTTTGTATTCGACCGTATTATAAATTATATACGTGCATCGTCGATGTATATACGAGTCGGACGTCGTTTTTCTTCGCGAAACGGTAGAGTGTTAACCTATATAATATTGTACGCTTGTATAAACATCACTAGTCCAATCGTTATTTCATTGAAATATCCTATTTTTGGCGCGCTTGGTATTTTTTCATCGCAAATACTCGATTTTTGAGGTGCAAAACACAGCTGTAGCTGCAGTGGGATCCCGTCGATATAGTCGCTATTTCGTAATGAACGATCGCACATACATCGTATCGTATTGTTTACGAGGTTTGTGTACGGCTCTAAAAAGTTCACTCGACGGCGCGATGTTTATGAGATCGAGAGACCACCATGACGATGCCACGATTAAAAATAGCGGCAGTGGTGGCGGCGCTCGCATTACGATATTATTGGTCCAACACTGTTTCCATTTTCTGTATATTATAGTCTCTGATATAATTATATATACTTTACGCATACACCCCCGCCGGAGACGCGTTCTATTTTTGTACAAAAATAAGATACTCAAGAGGTATATAGTCATAATACTATGGAGACTATGGACCTGACGCGGTGATTTACTAGAAGTGTCATCTTCGAGTGTAAAAATCTTGAATATATACGGAAGACATTGTCAAGAAGATCTACGCGGCCAGTACATACACGGCAAAACGAGTGTTCGGTCGGATTTTTAGTGTGAAATATTGTACAATATGATTTGTTATAAATTATAATTATTATTGATTATAATATGTTTTCCTCGGTCGGTATAATAATACCCGTATTCGCGTTCACGTCAATTATTAATATTAAAAGTCGATTACAAAATGTACGGTATATTCAAAGAGCGATGGTTTAGAGTTTCGACGAAGGTACCTAAGTATAACTAGCGAGTGTGTTCGATAAAATATTATATATACATACATAAAAATATACAATACACTATTCATATATTATGGTATCGTACAAGTGGCGACGATGGATATACGAGTATACAACATCAAGTTTAATTGTTTTTATTTTTCCGTCCGCACCGTCATCATGTATATCATTATTCATTATACCCCTCCAGACTTCCATGTGGGAATCTATTGTCTATGTATAGCACCAATAATAATATGATGTGATATTTTGGCGTAATTGTATATACGTGTATGAGTGTTTCGTATCGAGCATAAAATATTGTATATACATATTATATATATATTTATAATTTATATAGTGCCTATGTAAACTGTAATTGAGTCTGTTATATTATATTGTTATTCCAGAGTGCAGTCAATGTATATATATATACGTGATGTATAATAACTTCTCGCGAATGCCAATTAATGTGTAAATTGTTTCATTAGTGCAGTCCTCCATTATGATTATCAGCCGCGTGCAGACAAGTCGAGTGAGTAGAAATTAAATAATAAAAACCCTACATTATTACACCGCGGTGACGACATGCTAATTTACGTTCGTTTTAAATTCTCTGATTAACAAGTGTGTTAACACAAAATATATTATTATAATTTATAATGTTTTCACCCGTGTTTGAGCCGCCAGCGAGATAACGACACATCTCGACGACTGCCGACGCAAAATCTTCCACAATTTGGCATCCTGATATACCTAAAAAGCATACCTATAGCCATATTATATATAGGTAATAGGTATTATAATATATGGTATCATATATGTATCATATATGTAGGTCATCGTTCGTCAAAGAATAATTGAATTCTCATATTGGTTATCTACTTACTATTTTTAATGTATTCGTTAATATTCATCACTAAAATGTGATGGCGATATACTTACATAAAATAATTATGGATTAATTCACGTGGAGCATCCAGATTTTTCGAACTGGATTCATGTACTCCGTTTGATGTGCCAAACGTTACAAAACGTTCTTCATAATGAGTTGGGATATCATTTTTATTTATTTTACTTATCATAATGCGAAATTTTCCTAACTATCACAGTATTGTAACTAGGTGATAATTAATCAATATTACATTCTAGATTAAATTAATACTTATAGCTATTTAACCAATTATTCTATACGCCCAAGGGGAGGGACAACGATGGACCCGAGGACATCTACTTAGCTTTGACACTGTATGGCGTATTTATATAGCAACCACTAACCAGATACCAGTGTCATTAAAATTAATCTTAAAAGTGTGCCTGTAGAATGGGAAAAACATTCAAGGGCTACCTCAACAATTTTTTTTTTTAATTCCACCAGGAAATTCCAACGTTTATGAATAAATGTAGAACGATCACATATAACAAAAAAGTATAGTTACACAAAAATTAGAATTTGTTGTACATTGTATGAACGCGTAGTGTTAGGTAATATTTAAACATAAAAAAAAATACACGAAACAGAGCAAACGGTATATCTTTTTTTTTTAAATTTAAACTTTGATTTAACTATTATAGTTTTGACACTTAGATAATGAGGTACATCAATTTTAGAATATAAAATAGAAGTTACTTACAAAAGAAAGAGGAAAAGAGAAAATAGAAAAAATATGTTGTATTTAATTAATAATATATTATTGTGAACAATTATTAAGATTCTTTATATTTCGAACATTACAATAAAAACGATAAAACGAGAGTTTTTAAAGTCATGTATATAGTCTGAAGAAAAAAAATTAATTAAAGTTCATGTATACTATACTATGTATAATTATATTATATTATTATGTTGATAATTTGAAAATACTGTGTTTGGCATCTCAACAAAAATATTAATAATGTACAAAAGAGCTAATCGTTACGGCCGCACGAATCCTTAATTTATTTCGTAATAAATAATAACCGTATTTAAATAGGCAGATTTTACGACGCAAAACTCTTTCGAAAAAGTGACCATGTGCAAAATAAATTTGTGTTTGTCACTTTGTAGCGACATTGGTCGTTTTTCTGGTTGGACGGACGCGCGTGTATGATGTGCGTATATATACTTTGATTTATTATATTGTTCTAAATTTACTTGAGACATGTCTTTCAAGTCGGTCAAGACAAGTAATTAAAATGGAATCGTACACGAGTATAGATTGTTGAGCAAATGGTATAAAGTACCATTACATACACATAACAGCTGTGTGGTTGTTACCAAACTATTACATTCAACTTTTTTGATACAACATAACACTAACAAAACTAAATTTAATATAATAATCTGAGAACTTTCATTTTTTCTGCACGTTAACCGCAAAAGACGATGGGAAATTTAAAAACGGATATATCAAACTATTAGTTATTATACAAAGTGCAGTAAAATTTTAAAATTTAAATCTCTTCGCAATATTTTCTGCAGTTCTAAAGTACCTATCTATATTTGATGTTTTTTTAATTGTTTTATTTTATTTAAACAAATATCTACAATCTGTATAAGATAAGTGCAATAAGTAATATGTATACAAATGTACAAGGCTTAACGGCTGGATTGAAGAGAGCGTCCAGTCACGCTATTTCAACTTGAATGAATATTTTCTCTTTATTATTTGTTTAGGAGGTCGCGTGGCCAATTACGCTTTAAGCAACTTGGAGGGTTATCCAGGAGAGTAAAAGAAGAGAGATTTTATAATAGGGGATTTGAGTGGGCTAAAGTGTTGGAGTGGAATTTTTTATAGTGAAAGAAACAAGAGAGATACAGAGAGAGTATAGGAATTTTGAGATCGTTATGAAGGGTGTTATTTCTAACATACCACGGAACTTTTATTAATAAACGTATGTTTGAGATGAATGCCTTATAGTACTTCACTGAGTTGACAATCTGAATTATTTTATTATTCAATGATAGTGGAGGACTGACTTTAGGGTGTGAGATGAAGGTTACGTGTGATGATTTATTTTCATATATTTTTATTCTCCATTGGTTGAACCAGATTTATAGTTCAATTAAGTGCCTTTGAAGGTCGTTGATGGCAACATATTAATGTCCGAGTCAAAAGAACTTTGCAGGTGTTATCTGTAAAAGTGGCTAAATTGTTGAGGTCGAAATGGAGCATGTCAGCGGTATAAAGATTGTACGGTGTTGGGGAGAGAATAACCTTGAGAGTCACCTGCTTTTATAGGATAATTATTAGCAGATAGGTCGTCCTTACATCTCACTTGGAAAGTGCGGAGTGATAAGAATGAGTTTGGGGTTAGGTATAAGGGAGCGGGAATCCATATACACAATATTTGATGTTATAATAATAACCTAAGAATTTTACTTTTACTGTTTTAAAATGAAACGTGATTTTAAAAAAAAAGGTCAAGACAACATGTAAATATAATAATACGTGTTTGTATGAAATAAAAAACCTTCATCGCTACACTGGTGCACGACCTGTAGTTATTGAACATAATTTATAGACGGCGGTATTAGAAAAACAAACTGTATAAAAATGCCATTCTACACAATGTACAATCGCGGCTAAGTTGGAGGTATACGTCTTTTTCTGCCATGAAAACTCGAAAACCAAAAACGCATTTGAATTCGTAAATACAAATATCATACGTACTAAATACTATAGTATTTATAATCAATAGTCCTACTGCAGTAGACATGTCTACTGAATGTATTAGGCATATATTATTATGATAGATATAAATATATAGTTATAGGTAAATAATAGGTTACTAGTTATTGGTTATAGGTTATATATATTATTATAGGTAAATGCGATTATATAGAACTGCGATGTATTCGCATCGGCAAATTTTTATGGATGAAATAAACTACATAATATTATATAGGCACGTATATAATATAATACTAAACCGTATAAACCGACTAAAACATCGTGCCCATCTATAATGTACATATATTATACAGTTGTATCGTTTTTCTGAAATATTTAAATATCTTAAATTACCATTTTTATTACAAGTTTTTTTTTTGTCTCTCACGGTAACTGATAATATTAATTATAATAATAGAAAATCGCTGCAGCTGTACATATAATATTATTGTAACACGAGACAATTCATTACGGGTTTCTGTTTTTTTTTCTCTTATTATTTTAACGACGCGTCCGCCGTGTTAGGTCCAACATAAAATTCCGGAAACGAAAAGGAAAAACATCGGGAAACGCCGTCAAAAGAATATGTATTTGCGCTGTCGGAAACAAAATACGTATAAAACCTATAAGACTTTGGCCCTCTTGTTCTGTACACGCTGCACGACACGGACGTTAGATTTTGTCGGTCCGGAACTCGCATATGCGACGACCTCACATCCAAAAACACACATACAGAACTCACACACACACACACACACACACACACACACACGTGTCTGTGTGTGTCCTATATAAGTAGCCGTGCACACACACACACACGCACACACACACAACAGTCGGCGATCGTTCTTGGCTCCAGTCGGTCGGCATCTTATAATCGTCTCCGTCGCCACACACCACCACCTCCTCCTCCTCTATTCTTCGGCACACACACACACACACACTGCCTCCACACCGGATTTCTCGTACACAATACACGTGCACACACACACACACACAAATGCATGTGTACATGGAATGCCGGTGCCGCCATGATGGCCGCCGACGACTACGACGGGGATGGCGGCGACCGTATATAACACAATAATAATAATAATAATAATAATAATAATAACATGTGTGTGTGTATATATATATATATATGAACGCGTACCGCGACGACGTAAAGAACGACCGAGCGAGAGGAAACGAGACGGAGAGAGACAGACAGACAAAAAAACACACCCCGTTTCTGTATATATACAACATATATTTATACTATCCCTTGACGCGAGCACCATGATAAGTATAATAATATACAATAATATAATATGATGTCGTGAACGAATTTCTTGTAGTGTCCGAAATTTGGTTGACCGGCGATTTCAGCTATAATAGTACTTATATAATATATATATATATACGTATGCATAACTATATATGTAAGTATAAATTACTTTACGCATATATCACGCGCTACTAATAATGCTCGTAAAAAAGTGTGAGCTTTTGCTAAACCTATTATAATATTATTTAACATTATGTTCACAGAATTAACAATAATATAATAGTAACACTGCATCATAATAGTATGTCAAGCACACGCATAGGTACCTACATTTATATTTTAAGAATAAAATATATTCTTTTGGTATTGTTTTCGATGGTTTAAATACGCAATGTACACGAGTCTGATGAGACGACAATATATAGGTCAGGACCTATCCGGTACCCGTGCGATATGTTATGTCAACACTTTATTGTAACGGCGCATAAAATATACATTTATTTACATAATATCTAAGGTATTATCCATATAAAAAATAATGTTTTTTTTTTTGCGATTGAATGATGAAATTATATGCATTTTATTCTAGCGGTTTTTTTTACTTCGTTCTTTGATTCGACGATATAAAATGAAATATATTATGATATACTATAACTTACATAGGTATAGTGCATACTACATACATCTAAATATTATATAGTATAATTATAAATTATATTTATTTGACTTGGCAGAACATTGCACGACGTTAATAGTTTTATTACCAGTGCGTTCCTAATATGTATATATTATGTTATTAATATTTATACATACGTACATATATAGATACATACATACATACATACATAAATACATACATACATACATACATACATACATACATACACACATACATACATACATACATACATACATACATACATACATACATACATACATACATACATACATACATACATACGTACATACATACATACGTACATACGAAATCAATTATAGGTAGAAATATCAAATATATATTATTACCTACGTATAATTTCATATAATAACTGTATAATATAAGTAGCTGTTAATTTGTGAAATATATATATATTTAAAGAGTCTTAGATCGTTTACCCTGACAGTTAAAAAAAAACCGTACTTGTACCTATGAGAATACGTCATACACTTTCGTGCCGGAGAACGTGTTTTCTAACGTTTATAATTTAAAACCGTATATAATATGATATTATCACGCATATTATACTGGATCTAATACATGCATATTAATATATTATTATGCGATAACGATTTTCACTCTGTCCGTACCTATTTTAATATTCTTCCACGCCCGCAACGCTTTCGTGTATATATTATTATAATATGCTGGCGGGAAAGGTTACGCGTCCATACACGTGCGATATTTTGAATATTACTCGTAGACCTCGAGCAATATAATTTTTATAATATTTATTGCTCATCTTCCGATAATAATCATTTTCATTACACAGACATATTTGTCGTACATAATATAACGTAGCTATCGGGAAGTATAGGGTATCGTACAATCATTTACATAACAGCGAAAAACTTAAGAATTTTAAGTGAGCTAGAAGTTGTTAACGCGCTATTGGTAGATACCGGTATTCGTTCAACGTTTTGCCCAAACAACTTTATACATATTTGATTTTTGAAAGATATTTGGATACACTGTTATTTAAATAACTTTATAATTTAATCAGCTTAGAATTCGTTCAGATCTTCGGGTTCTATAATTTACGTCCGACGATTTCATGTCTTGTCGTTCTTTAATTTGCAGGAAGAGCACAGGAAACTTAATAATAAATTATAAATAAAAAAGCATACCAATAACAGGCAATATATCGTGTGCTATGTGAATATATTATAGTTATTATGTAATATGTAAGCCGTAAGGTATAATATTTTACATATTACTGTTTTGTTGTTATAGGTTTTGATCGAAACGTTTATGCCTTATAAAATAATTTTATGTACCGATATTGAAATATAATACTATATATATATATATATATATACAGCACACGAAAGAATCTCGAGAGTCTTCTATATTATGTAAACCTATACCTTACATGGCTTTACGAATCGAAAAGAGATTATATCGTCGGTGCAGCAGGTAATCCGCGTGTGTAGTGTGTAGGTTTATACATAATATAATATATTATTATTTTTTTATTCTCGTCCAATCGCGGTCCGTGAAAACCGTGGCGATCGGGAATTTAAATTAAAAATTAAACTCCACCCAAACTGCATCGCGGGTACGGAAATAATCAGTTTCGTGTCGTTCAGTATCGCGGCGGCTATTATTTTACAGATTAAGTGTATAAAATATAATTTTCGTCATTGACGTTTACTGCAGCGTCGCGTTGCTATCGCTGTCTTTCCATCGGATTATACTCTATAGTAGCTATATATATAAACGCGTTATATGCTCATGCTTTTGTTGTTTGATTTTTTTTTAATACAGGATCGTATAATATATATATATATATATATATATACAGTAGGTACACGTTTTTTTTTTAAAATACGCATACGCACACGCTTATAATTTACGCTGTATATACAGTCAGTCTTTATTGACATAATTTATCGAAAACGATTTACACGCAGCGAAACGTCCTGACAACTTTTTGTCATTAATAATTATAGGTTTATTATAACTCGAAATTCGGAATTTAATTCCCCGGTCGACTCGTGCATATTTTTATACGCCTTTAATAATTTAATCGTTATGACATAATTACGCTAAACGCTTCTATATTTTACGGATCAAGTATATTGCACGCCGACAATGTTTTATGTGATGTTTTATACGAAAAAAAAATTAAGCGAAACCACGCATATGAGTATAAAATATTAAAATGTGTATAGATATAATCATTATACACATATACCTACTATATATTATAATATATAGCTTAAACACTACATTTTATTTGCACGCAGATATAACCATTAAACGAATTTGAATTTGATGAGTACCTATTTATATTTTATTGATAAAAAATAATAAATATATTAATTATAATAACTTAAAAATCTCATATTTTATTCTTTGGACGACATTAAAAATTAAAGATGAAACAACGAAAGAATATATTATTACACAAATATTATAGGCTAATAATATTGCAAAATTTAGGTACATAGCATATGCATAGGTAGGTATATAGTCGTATAGATACATATTATATTATATAATATATCTGTAGACAACTAACACTGACTCAACACCACAAATCTACCTTATAGTAATGAATTTTAAGACTTTTTTAAGAATAGAACCTAACCTGTAAAAATATTATTAATTATTATTCTATTGAATAAAACGAATAAATAACTGAATTGCGTCGTCACGGTATTTGTGCCTTGTGGTGGATTACCGTCATAGGTATACCTTTAGGGATACATATTATTATAATTGTCATGATGGATATTTATTATTTTCCTTGACCTATTAGTTAATTTTATTGAAATGTCGAACATATTTTACAATTTATTTTTTATTTTTTTCGACAACAACGATTTTCTGTGTGTCCATCATTTGTAATTTATTTCTTAGCACGGTATTTTTTCACCGTGTCCGTTTACAGTGCGAAACATTTTGCTATGCGCGATTATAATTCATAATAATGACGTACACACAATGGCCACAGTAAGTCTTGCGTATTGTATAATATAGCCTTACAAGTTATATTCTTTCCACCGATAATTTAGCCGATGCCAAGGCCGTGTTTCAAGGGAAGTCTTCATAATGATAGCGTTGATAACCGTGCAAAGTTAATAATTATTATCAAATATATTCCGTTGATTTATATTTAATTAAATATTTGATTGACTTCGCGTGTTTCGATATAGGTGTTTAAAATTATTATATTCGGGCGTATTGTATATATTATCTGGAATATCTGCAAGAATCAGAATAATCAAGATTTTAAATAATTTTTATTCCAAGTTAATTATTTTGAAAATATCATCGTTTAAAATCTGAAAACTTATAGTAGAGCATATTATATAAATTAATATTACAATTTACAGCATAAAGACCCTACATTGAACCAATAATATAGGATAAAATTAATATCTCGCTATTCGATAATCGTGGCCATAAACTTGGCATTGCATCAGTGATCATACATAAATATTAATATATAATTAATTGATTACTATAAAACATATTTTTCGGTATAAACTTAAACACCTATATAATATATAGATACATGTGTAACTTGTGAGGAGCTGCAGAGGAAAGTCGTGCGGAGAAAGCCGGTTGCCCCAAATATAATATACACCTAATAAATTAATAGTGACCGTGAAAAATGCGTTAAACGTACCTACACGGTATACATAATATTATAATATGTTACACTCGTAAGTCGTAGCGGTATTTGTTTATTTCTTTCAAAAAACCGACCGAAACTCAGCGGCGCATTAGGCGTGTCTCCGCGTGACTTATACAGCCACCGCGCGTTATTGCCACATATTTTTTTATATTATATTGCTTCGCACGCGGTCGAACCGCTGCCGCCGCCGCCACCGAATATTTGTATTACGTAAAAACTAAAAACCACGTGCGATATATCCGCACACACGAACCAGTTGTAAACCGCACACAATTGGTTTCCATATACGTACCATGTATATTTTTATTGTTATAATATGCTATACATATACGCGTAGGTACATATAATATACGAATAACATATAACATTATATTTATGAATATAATATATTATACAGCCATCGCACGGTCCGTCGGCTTCCGGCCGTATCGCCGCCGCAATTTTTCTTCTGATTTTTTTTCGTTTGAAACCGCCTCGAAAATCTCGTTTATACCGCGGCGGTGTGTATATATATAGGGTATCGTTTTCTTGATATAATACATTACTACAATACATATACGACGAATATTCCCATATATATACATTCTGCAATATATTGTATTATATATTATTATAGTCGGCATACCTATATTATATATATATTATTATTCGCATGCTGCTGCGGGTTTACCGGAAACTAAATAATATATACACAATACGCATCACACAATTATAATATATATTCAAACGTGCGACCTTATATATTTATATCAAATAAAATATATATACTTATATTAATTACATAGTACCTACGACGTATATTACTGACGTGCAGAGTGGTAGCGGCTAGGTGATCATTATCGTCGACATCCGTTTTTTTCTCCATTTTATTTATTATATTATACAAATGTAAAAATACAAAATCCTTCAGACCTAATTAACGTTGTTTTTTCTATACTCTTATTCTCATATACATGATATTAACTCGGATTATATGTCATATATATATTCGAACAATGTGTATTTGAGAAAAGGTCGTATATATAACGAACGAACGCCTCGCGCATGTGTATACTTAAAATACAATATATATATAATCCGTAAATGTCGAACCCTTCATTTATTTATAAATACCACAGCATATATAGTGCATATACGTATAGTCTCACGTTTTTAAAACCCTTCTAATTGGGATATATAACCGCCTCCGGCTTTCGTATATCGAAATTCTCACACTCGTCGCGACGATTATACCACTAATATTATACGCATTTCGTATCCCTCTCGAGACATTTTTTTTTCACTCGGTATAATATATAATATATATATAGGTACGCCCCCACACGCAGACGTCTACGTGTACAATATATTATATAATTCGAATTCGAAACCGGCATCAAGCATCATTACGCCGTGGTTCCCTTTTTAAAATTATTATTATTATTACTATTTTTTTCGTCTTCTGTAAAATATATACGACCGTTGTTGTAAAAACCTATTCTTATAATATATTATATAATATTATATGTGTTAGTACCTATATATACGAATCGTCACACACCGCGACGAATACGATCTCGAGCTGTATATATATATATATATGCGAGTACACATATACAACGTGATAAAGTTTTGCGGCCTTCGAACTTATCTATATCATAAATAAATGACAAAAATCGATATAACATACGCAGTATTGTATATGTATATATATGCATATAATATGTGTACATGGCGAATGACTGTATATATATAGCAACACACATAATATATTCTATATGACGATCGTGTATATACGAAGTCGAGACTTAAAATGTCGCAAAGACGGAGCGTGTGTATATATATTATATATATATATATACATAAATAATACGATAATATTTATGTCCAAAGTTGTCCCGGAGAATATTGTATACATCTCCGGAATTGATGGAATAAAAAATATAAGATGCCCGAACGCGTGTGAGCGGCGCATATAAAGTCGGAAACTATTCGACGAGATAATGAGCGCCGATATAAAATGGCGGAGGACGTGTGTCTGTGTGTGTGCGCGCGCGCGCGCGACAAATTATATAGCTGAGCGCCGCTGCCGCGTGTGGAAGTCGTTTGATTTGCTCCGAGCAAATATTATATGAACTCTGCGAATATACATACATATATATATATATCGGGTTGATGGACCAAAGTTTCTCGTTGGTATTTATTTTTTATTTTTTTGCTATTTACCGCCCTATATATACATTGTATACATGCACATAAAAAGCATATAATATTCGTATACATATAGTTGTATACGACCGAGTTTTTGAAAGTGGTTTTCATTAGCTATACTTCCGAAATTATTATTCTATGGGTTTTTACAGCGCATTGCGCTAGTGCAATAAATTCTGAATGTATCCCTCGCGCACGTATACTCACACACAAATGCACCGCACAAACAGCGCTAGCGTATTAAATTATTATATTAAATGCACCTACCCCGTCATCAGATATCTATATCAGCCAATCCAATACGATCAGTATGACAGATGTGAATTATACACATAAAATCATAGAATATTTATCTATATGTACATTTTATACATTACAGTATAAATCTACATAAATAATATGATAAGACATAATATAATATATATAAGTGGTATATTATGTGAACTCGCTATATCTACAGTGCAGTACATCGATAAATTATGACGACATACCTATAGGTAGCCATAGAGTCAACATAACTTTTTTCCTTCGAAACTTCGACAATTTCTAGAAAAATAGTAGGTGGACGGTGGCTCCGTTTTGGCAGGAGTCGGTATTGCATTTATTTGAGTTTTTTTTTTATTATTGTTGCTTTATTTAAAAAATCTTAAGATGTGGTAGCTGGGCTTATCAAAATAAATAAGTTAATACCTAATTATTAAAAATATTCATATAGCATAATATTACTATACATTAAGTAAAGAATTTAAACTCGTGAATTTTTAAGTCCAAGCTAAATTTGAAGTATAACATTTATTTTAAAAACGCATATAACTATATGAATATTTAAGCTTAACGAATGAGCAATTTACAAACATTTAACTTTTTTCTTAGAAAGTTCTGGTCTGCAAATCGACGATTTTAAATTATTAAATTACGTAAAAAAAAATAGTGGCTATAGGGTATATAATTCGTTTGACTTTGGACACCATAAATCCTTTTCTCTTGATAATATTTAATCTAACTTTCTTGGTAAGAATGTATCAATTATTTAACTGTTTTAAAAAAAAAAAACAACAAATTTTGAATACATTTAAGTTACATTTTTGGCTTGGATATACCACATCTTTTTCTATAACTTTTAGACTATAAAAAACGTCATAAATTTCACTGTAATCGCGAGTTCACAACAGCTAGCATAAAACCAAAAATATGACAATAACAATGATATCGAAACAAAAAGAAAAACGTGAATTCAAGTCGTAAAAATATTTTCCAATTACAAAAATGACTGAAACCGCGCGACATAAATTCGAAAAAGGAATATAATAATATATCACATATTATATATTGATGCACATTTCCATCATCCGGTAAAAATATATAGAGTTGTTAGTTGTTTCCGCGTAAAAAACTACACTCCACACAAGATTGGAATAAATTATCGTTTTCCTATAAAATACTGTATGCGTTCATATAAATATATTATATTTGCTATAATATTTATATGTATATATGATACTGTCAGACGTTTTCCACATTGAGTCCTAAACATATAAAGTGTGACTTGAATAGTATTTTCAAAAGCAATTTTCCCGTACAATATTATGATATAGGTAATATAATACAGGTATTTTTATGAGTTTATTAAAACAATAATATAAAAAAAACTCACTTGAAATATATTAACATATTCGCTGTTGAAATAATATAAAGATCGGGCTTCTCATACAGACTTGCAATAGTACTTATAATAGGTATCTAAAATATTTTGCATTTTATATAGAGCTTAAACGTTACACGTAGTGACTGAAATTATTAATAAATTTGCAATATACGTTTACCAGTCCAAAAACAAAATTTATAATCTATAAATCTTTTACCAAACATTAAACAGAATTTAGACTAATATATTTTCTCGGATGGATAAATTATAAATTAAATTCAAATGGTCTAATACATGGCAGCTGCTCTTCGTAGATGAACAAATCCTATTCCGTTATAGGTATAGGTACGTTTTGATCTATACACTCTCCATAGTGATCAAATAGCAAATTCGTTCTTAATGAGGCACATATTATATCTCTTATAAATTCTAATCCTTCAAACCTTCGCACTTCGTTAATCCGCTTCAAACGAAAGTGGTGTTGCAAGTAAATACAAACTTAGGTACTAATAGTCATATAGGTATCATAAAATATTTAACTGTATACGAATAAAGTGCAGGTGATATAAAGAGTAGTTGCTTGCATCTAAGTAATTCACGCACGTTTACTGTAATCGTATAAGTACAATCATACAGAACACAGAGTATTATAAAAATTTGAATATATTTCGCACAATGATATATTTTATTTAATGGCATATTTTTACAAACGATTCAAATAATATTATCTTGCAAACATATTTCGTACGTCGACACGACAACAGCCAATTGGTTCCACGTGGTACCATGATACGTCGAAGCGGATTATACAAAAAAAACTATCGCGGTTGGTAAAACGAAACAATTTGTGCAACTTTTAGGTGAATTAGTAGTATTTAATATTCAAAACATAACCATACACAATACCGTGTAAATTACGACACTAATCGTGCGTACCGTGAATATATTAAATCATTTGATATGAGGTATAGAGTGTACCTGGTGTATAGTATATTATATGAGGTTTGCGGCGAACGATCCAACAGAGCTTTTTTTCGAAGGCCACATACAATACCGTCGGATATCATAACCTTGAGTCTACACTCTACATGATATTACGTCAGTAGAACAAATTTTAAAACAAGACAATAGTATATAAAACGAAATTGTATCGTATTATAAGTACTTGCATATTATACGATCAATTTTTAACATGTATTAAGGAAAAGCATATAATATACCTTATATTATATGAAAAAAAAGAAATTGTACTCTTATTCTTTAAAATTAATTTGCAAAATCCATTTATAGTTAATATTAAAAATCACCTATTTTTCACCCACTCAAAAAAAAAAAATGAAGGAAATGTGCCGAACGATCTTACGCGATGCACCTGACACCGTATATAGTAGGCTCACGCCTATATAATATTATGTATAAATATATATTTAAAAAGATTAAAGGATAAAATATGTCGTACATATTGTATAATAACGCGTTTGTGTATACCTACATCACGGCTGCCATATTCTCGGGTTGGTCTCACGATCTCTGTCGGGGCGGAAAAAGAGATAAAATTATACTTAACGCATATAGCCGTCTACCATGATAATATATATTATGCATTATATATATATATGTTTATATCAAGCATAATTTTTGCGGGGTGGATACATGTCATATATATGTCATCTTTTCGTACGTTTATCTATAAATATTAATGTACCTATATATGTGCACAAGTCGTGGATTTGTACAATGTATTACAATATAAAATAATAATATGTTATAATAGGCGTTATACGCTCGCGACAATGTATCAGAGTCATTTCACACGCGTTTCGCGGTAATTCGAATGCTTTTTTCTGGTCGTTTGCGCGCATTACACCGTTTTATTGTCACCGCGATGTGTATGATGCTTTGATATATAATATAATACGATACGCGACAATTTTATTCCTCATAACTATTATTATAGTGTAATAATTGTGTACGCGACTCAGTAGCCCGTGCCGCGCATATATATTCATGTTCATATTATAATATTATATATATCTCACACCGGCTATATGGCTTTGCCGAAGACGTCCGACATCTTTTTTAACGCCGCCTCGTGCGCACAGCCGTACAAAACGCGTTGTATAGCAGCAGTATGTGCGTAAATTTTTTTTTCTTCCCGTCCACCAAAAACAACAATGATGCACATGCACGTCTTACACGTGTACACCGTACTATATATTATATAGATACTCTCTGTGCCCACGTAATATTTTATTATTGTATATACGATGCGAGGATAATATTGTAATCGGTCACGAATGCGCGTACACACGGCTGGTATTCTCTCGGGGGGTTGTGTGATGGGGAGAGACGCGCCAAACACCGAACGACGGGCAAATCGTTTTCGCCGACCGATTTCAAACAATCGACAACGTTATAATATATTATCACATATTATAATATTATATTATTAAAACATTTCTATAATATACATTGTGCGAGGTGTACGTTGTAAACGCTGCGTAAATGTGTATATATGGCCTGCGAATATATTTGTACATTTGTGCGTGCACATCGACCGGATTATATTCCTTCAAGAATAAACTCCGCAGACCGCGAGTGCACATCAATATATACATATATACGCAATATATGATTAGAACGAAAAAATCGCAAAATGATTGTCCGTCGTTCGAACATTTTCAAATTACCTTAAGGGTATATATACCTACCTAACGCATTTAAATCAGAACTTGGCATTGGGATTGGTATAGTTGTTACACTGCAAGATTATCGATATGGTGTAGCATGTATATTATTATACATTGTGTATGCATTACAAGTAAATCCGTCGGGATTTGAAAGATTCGTTTCATCTTTGTTCGTTATTGCTTGTTATTCCGCGATGCGCGAGCGAACGACGAATGTATAATATTATCATCATCATAATAATGTATGTTACCGACAAATCGGTGCCACCCGATGACGTTAATTATCGCGAAAACGAATTGAGCGTGGCACAGGTTTTACGACGAGAATCAGTTATAAGTACGACGACGGTATAATAATAATATTGTGGATACGGGCATGCGCGTAATAATATTGTAACAACACGAATACGATCGGCGGCGGCGGAGGTCGTACGATATTTTGACATTAAAATATTTGTTTTCGCCGTATATTATATAGCCCGAAATAGGTAGCTGTGTATATACAGTGTACACATACCTCTTGTTTGTATATTAAATATATATACAGGTATACCTACGCACACTGCGTGCGGTAAACTAATATGTGAACAGCGGCATAACGGTGAAAAGAAAAATAAATAATAATAATAATAACATACACAAATATTACTACCCGCGTTTGACTTTTGGCTCGAGAGCGGTTGTGAAACGAGTAATTGATTTTCGTTTTTCTGTTTGAAAAAATTGCTATAGTCCGTTACACTATGTATAGGTTCGTATGTATTATTATTATATGCGCAGACGGATAAACATAATATGCAGCTGCACATTCCTATAAGCGAAAAAATATATAGAATAAATATTGCGTGACATCGATTATGATATATACTCGTAGTTATTAATAAATGCGTCAGTTATGATTTAAATGTACCAACAAACTTTGAAATTGAATTATTTCGATTTTTATTCAACGGGATTATTGCCAAAACCCATTTTTAGTCTTATCAAAATTATTGTGATTCGAATAAAATTTACAATATTTTTTTTAGCATACAGACTATAGTCTCATATATATAGAGACGCAAAGGTGTAATATTTAGCAGGATTCCGCCATATTGCTTTATTTCAGTAATCAAAAGAACTATCAAATATTCTACAATTAATATATAACACATTCGTATACACATATACAAATGTGCATCACAATGCATATTTTTGATAAATTATCGCACTTCTTTTTGTTCAGATTTGTATAATGTTTTATAGAATTGCAAATTTATCACATAAATGAATAGAATTTTTCTTCATTTATTTGCAACTAGTTTTAGACTCACAAATCACGCTTAGACAAAACGGAAACATAACACGCACTATATATATGACTATGCAGTGTTTTTCCGTGCTTGTTTTATATTTTAATTAAGTATATTATCCCCAAAAAAGTGAAACAGAGATTAATATCTTTTTATTGCCAAAAAGCATGTTTGTTTGTAATAATTTGTTTTGTGAACTTATACGGGCGAATAAGATTTAAGAATGTAACAATTGTATAATATTTTAATTGTAACCGCAAAGTTTAAAACATGCACTGCTAATGAAAAATGGCGTTTTTCCTGAAACGCCATCGCACTCTACCGTATTTATATTGTACAAAGTATGGCTATTGGACGGAAAAATAATAATAATAATATAATACGCATGTATACTATACAGCTGTGCAGTATATACACAGTACCTATATACATTCCCTATTTCTCTGCAGAGTCGTGAAAACGACAAAAAAAAAACAATAAATAACGCAATCGCGTTAAAAGCGGGTGCGCCCTTTTTTATATCGCTATTTTTGTATTCAAATCCCCTGCGAGAAATCTTTTTTCCCTCGCTCGGAATTTACATAAAGCAGCAGTTTTTGGTATTCACCGCCGGCCATCAGTGATACACACGCCAGTGCGCTGTATATACACCGTAATAATATAATATATATCTGCAATGCTGAATACAGAATACTAAGTATATACGACCTCCCACGCGAAACCTTTGCAAGGCACGCATTATTCCAGTTCCTTCCGGCAATTTCCCGCAGAGTTTCTCGTGTTTTTCCGTCCTCTGAACAACTTCAACAACCTTCCCCCCCCCACCTCTCGCTATATTATTATTATCGCCGCAGTCGTATAATATATATGTTTTAGTCGTTCCCAACCCCATTTCTATGCTAATCGCTCCGATAGGATACGCGACGGCGGATTTTCTGGTTTCCCCTCCCTCGCGATCGCGACCAATGTTATTGGAGCCGCATCGTTCGTATATATATATATATATGTAGGTACCTGTCGCAGCATCGCTCGTCGTCGATAAATTAGGAAATTCTTCGACCCGCCCTTCTTGTCCCGTCGTGGCCCGTAGTTCGACGATTATTCTCATCCGCCCGGGATTAAAATCGGATATATTTATATATATATATATAGGTTTATCGGTTTAATATGTTTATTATGCGCACGCCGTTTCACATAATAATTTGAATATAAATTAACGAATTATGTATGCGCACCGCAGTAAATACGCGCTGGAATTACGAATTATATTAAATCATTGATTATAAATTATAATTAATACCTACACTAAAACACATCGCCGACTATAGAGGTACATCACAACGCGCGGCAGCCCCGCGCACCGATCTCTTTACAGCCGAAAAACGTATAATTAAGAAAACAAAATAAAAATAAACCAAAGCACACTCAAAGCACCTATACCCGTTATTGAAATACCACGGTATGTGTGTGTGTACAATGTCTTATATTTTTTTTAGTATTTGTTTGCACGCTCCCGATTTGTTCGACTCGCGACCAATATTTACCGAAGGCGGCACGGAAAACGCGAGCAAACAGAGCGCGTTCAAACACTGGCAAATCATATAGTTCTGGTATATGCGGTAACGTAATTTTTATAACAATAATAATATATCATATACATGTCATACCCGTGTGTGTGTGTGTCTACTACCGTGCTGGCCGTTGGTCGTCTATACGTTATAATACTGCAAATACGCGTATACATTATACATTTTACGGTAGTAACAGTTTCCTGATGCCTATGTGACGTGTGTATGTGTCAAAAGACATTATCACCTACGCACGCAGCTACCACATATATGTAGCTTAAAACTTAAGATCGAAATTAATTTTTTCATAATATCGCTTTACGGCTTCGACGAGACGGAACGCGCTTGCTGACGGGAACGCGTAGTCCGGCGGCGGCGTACTACACGGCGTTTCATATACATTTGCGAGACTTTAAGGTGTGACAGAAAATACGTTTTCGTCGATTTCCACACGTCGATATAGACACATAGTACATTAAGTTAACGAAACGAAGACGAAATGTAAAAATATTCTACTTACTATCGAAGGTCGCACTTGGTCCGTGTACTCTGTCGTGCGGCAGTTGACTGAAGAAGGTCCATTTCGTTTCCCATATTCGGGGTGACGATATTACAATACATTTATACATGTATATATTATCGAAAATTCATATTTTTTGCTCCTCCGATCGTCCGAAGATACCGTTATTGTATAATATGACCAGAACCAAGAGTCGAGAAAAAAGTTTTTTTTTTTCGCCGTTCGGGTTTGTTGTCGAAAACAATTCGATTTTTTTTCTCCCGAAAACGTATACCTACCTAACGGGATCGTTCGGCGTGTTTGTGTACAGTTCATTTTATAGTCTTGTTTGGAGCACAACATAGATTTTTTTCATATTTATTTTTTTTTTGTTTTGTGTGATGTCCAGAAAACACTCGCACACCCTTTTTGGCTGTTTATATTTTTTACTCGTTCGTTTATTATAAGGTACCGCACTGCCGCGTTACCGCACAGCAACGGTTACACATGACAACGCTAAATTCGTAATATATGGAATGAGAATTATTGAAAAGTATAAATTGAATAAGGGCATTTCTCTAACTCTCTCTTTCTCTCTCTTCTTCTCTCTCTCTCTAGATCACACTCAACTATATACGTACCTATATAATAATATAATATGTATGTTAATATTAATATTCGGTTAGTGCGAGGGCGTTGTTCATGATGGGTGTTAAGTCGTAGATGTAGCTTTTATGACGTGTTTCTAAATAATTAGTTTCTCGAAATACTCGCTACATGTGTGAACATTAATTCATATTATATAGGGCGAAGAAAAAATATGGAGTCTAAGTATGATTTTCGTAAAACAAAAATAATACTATTTCAAAGATGTATTTATGTCTTATTTTATTCTTTAATCGTCAGGTTGTAAATATTTAATTTTTAGAAAAAAATTTTTGAATATTTTTAAAAACTAATATATAAGTATTAAAATCATTTATTTTAAATGATTTTATATTACATGGTTGATTCTAGGTGAAATAATATCAATTTGTACATGAGATAATTATAGTTTGAATAATGCAGACGAAAATTCTGTGATTTATGTCGATTTTTATAAGTCTGAAAATTGTAACAATTATCGTTTCAATTAAAAATGAAGTTTTGAAATGGTTTTTTGCTTAAATAAAGTATTATTAAATACACGTTTATATTATAATATAGACGATTATGATTTGATAGAATACTCCGTAATTGTAATTATATTTATTCGTTTTTTAACCATAAAATTGTAATTGTTCTATCCCGGTACCACGCCTTTGGAACTAATTCGCGTGTACCTGCGTCACTGCAGCAGAGTGCTCGACTTGGGTTTTGGTAAAATATTTTGCTAGAGAATGTATTGTACCTATATTATATCATATGTATTCCTCGCATAAATTGATTTCTCTACTTTACGCGGTCGACACTATATATTATAAGTCCACTTTAAAACGGAAAAAAGAAATTGAAGGTAACGGCACACTCCGTGAATTACAATAATAATATTTTAGTATTCGTATATAAATACGCGTGTGTCCCACACCCTATACGTATATATGCATGGTGTGGGTCTTACAATGTCGGTGATTATTTCGGTCTCTGCGTGCGTTATACCTATACCATACACGTATATGTACATTATTATAGTTGAAGTGTTTCTATAATAAAAAAATGTATAGGTGTTGATTTCTAGGATTACGGCCTCGATGAAAAAAAAACTGATTCAGACGAGATGGACGGATCGATTGTATACAGCGATACATATTATTATTATTATTATTATTATACGATCAGACGATTCGTCTGGAGTCTGAGCGGAACGTTATTTATGGTAATATATATTTATACCTAACGCCCGTTTCGAACGTTTTCGTCGTCGTCATATTTCAACCGGCCGAGACACGCACACGTGTATTACGCTCACACGTACATAAATCGTATACGCGTTCCCCTTGGCCCCCGCTGGCGACGACGGTGCGTGTGGGGGGGGGGGGGGGAGGCGCGGTACCGAAATTCCGTTCGAGCGGTCGAGGAGAGGGTTGCACGGTGCGCGCGCGCGCGGTATCGTAAAGCGTCCGGACGAAAAACACGTGTATCGTATTATATTATGTATATACGTATATATATATATATATATACACACACACGTTCAATATAATATATTATATAATATTATATTGTATACATGTATAATCGAGCAGAGTTTTAGGCGGCGCGACGTCACGCGGAAACTTGCCGTGTGTGCGAGTGTGTCGACTATACATTTACGTTATAATGGTATATAATAATATATATTAGGTATACCTATATGGTATACAATGTAGGTATACGTATGGTAATCTCAAGCTAAGGCGTCCGGTGAGGTACGTGCATATCATAATAATAGCGTCCATCTGATGATAATAATAATATACTCTCGTCGATCGTTGTTGGCGGTGTGAAAATTGAACATATTGTGATTATCTATATACATACGAATACATGAGTACGCGGGCACATAATAAAATTCAGCAAATATGTGTGCAGGGGGGGGAGGGATTCAAAATAAACCATTTAACGAGTATGTATAAAATCCGTTCGAGTTTTTCGCGATGAAGAAATTATACTACAGTGCATTGGGGGGGGGGGGGGCAAGGGGCTAAGGGGCTTCACCTCAATAGTTTGGAATGCTCTTGTTTATGGTGCCTATACCTATGTATAGTTGGCAAATTTCCACTGTCTTGAAGGATTGTTTGTGATTCGTTTGAGTAGTTCAGTTGTCACCTATATTCACCCATAGGTTTCACTACGCGTATATAGAGTTGTACTAATTTTTCTTTCAGCAGATTTATCTATTGTAATTTTAAAAATGTTGTTTGTTGCATTGCCAAGTGATCTATTGCTGCAGTTCATTACTGTTAGAGTCAAAGCCCTAAGGTATAAATTTCGTTATCTCGTCGTTTTTTTCAATATTATCAGCTTGTTTTTATTTTGACTAAGTAATTTGTATTTGTAATTTTCGCAGTTTAAAAATAGGGAAATTGTCAATATGTGATTGCGGGTTTCGATCAATTTGATATGATATGTAAGTGAGTAATATTTAGTTTACAATTTATGAAGTTGTTTTAATTTTGGGTATCCTCTTACATGTCAAGTGGTATTTTGCGCCATATGACTCTTATTGTACTCCATAGTATAGTCTATTGGAATAATAATGCATTTGAGGTGTTATAGATAGTGTTTGGGTTAAATCGATATCTCTAACGTCGCTATTACTAATTTTTCGTCTTAATATATACGCAACATTATAAATAAACTACACGTGTATACCTCCTAGGTACTCCGTGTAGGTACTCCTATACCCATATATTATTATATCTATACATTTCAAACGTCTCGGACCTATCTCCACGGCGTTATTAGTTCCTCCGGCGACACAAACACGTCATAAAATCTTCCATATACAGACCTATATATATCTGCAGCTATCGCGCGTGCGACGCAATACCATTATTATTATTATTATAATGCGGACGTGCTGGCGTGTGCGGCCGTATTATATTATTTTATCGTCGTGTGTGCAGTTTAAGCGATTGACACACAAACCACACACGTATAGACACAATATATAGTTGGTACCTTTTCAGACTTTTCACAACTGTGCTCACATCGATAATATTACTTTAGTGCGGTCACCGCGCGCCAAAGTTTCATAACCGCGCACGACGACCCGCGATCACCGCGGTATAATATTATATTATTATAATCATTATTTCGCTGAGGCTGCAGCTGCAACAGCGATTACACACGAGTACACGACTACTACACGAGTAGATAACCACAGTATACCGCATCACGGGTAAACCATTATAAATATATATTATATTATACTGTGTTTCAAATATAATTTCTTACCACGTTTCAAACATTTCTTAAAAGGTTTCATTTCTTAGTTAGATGACAACACACATGTTTATGTCATGCACCGAAGTAAATATATTACATTGCAGAGGATTTCATATAAAAAGTTTAATTTCGAAATTATTATAAAGACTGTGGTTTTGTCTTGAGATCTTTATAATTGGAAATATTACACTCTATTTACCATAAATTCATCATAGACCATACATCTCATATTTTCAATGGATATCAAAAGTAAATCGATTTACTACATATTCATATACTCCCCTTTCTGGCATACGTGTATAATTATATACAATAATCCTGATTTTATATAATTATGTTCGCTATTATAACAACAATTAAATAAGCAATCTCTCTAGTAAATTATAAAAATAGTTTTGATTTTTGAACATTGAAATATTTAAATAGCATTTTAGATTATATATGCTAGATGGGGGGGAAATAAAATCCGGAGCGTAAAATATAGTAGAAAACCTTTTTCAAAAAGTATATAGGTAAACATTATGCAACATTTTTTTTGCTCTTTTACTATAATTTTGATAATTATACTTTATTTATATTTCATATACGAGTATTAGTACTATAGGTATTTTCCTCACTAATACATCAATGCAAATTTATATGGTAGTTCAGGTGTATAACTCTAGATAATATTTAAAGTGCCTACATTTATATATTTCTGTTTTGAATAAATAATAATCAAAATACAGAACTGCACTTTCCGCTATTATTATTATTGATCCCAAGCCTAACCATTGTAATAATTGTCAAGGTTTATTAGAAATTGTAATTTCTGCAGTCTGCGTGTAGAGTCAACTTTCTAACTTTATTCACTTTCGAGTGGTTTGCATACACAACAATATGTAGTATAATATTTAGTAATAAAGTACCTCGAGCTAAGATCATTTTCCCATCAAAGACGTTATTGCGGATGGATAGGTAGAAAGTATATATTAATATTAATGTGCATTTTTTTCCTTCGGCGTGCGCTTTACAATATAATACAACCCGTGTTTAAAGACCTTCGAGGAGGCGGTTGCCCAACCATTAGACCTAACAGATACGACCTTAAATTATGAGTTGGCGATTTTCATTATTTCTAAACAGCATGCAACAACTCCCCCTGCGACGAGAATCTAATAATTATTACTACATAATATATATAATATGTATTATACCTTTATATATTAAATAAATAGGTTGGGTTAGGTATACATTTATATTATGTACGCAACGATTGTGTTTTGTTCGTAAATAATTATACACATGATGCGGTTTCGTACGTCTAATATAATAAGATTGTATGTATAACCTATATGGTCGCAACAATATTATATACCGTAGCCACAACGTGGACACTGTGTAAAATAGTTTGTAAGTATGAAATACCTATTATACACGCTTATTAATAATTACATACTTCAATACCGTATATACCATATTTAGCTATTACCTATAATATATATGTAAGTACTAAATACTAAATAGGTACCGGCTTTTGTTTTGCGAGGAAGGGTCTACCTATACGTAACCAGGGATAATAATTGGTCGGCCAATCGGAATGGAAAATTTAAAATCGAAAACGTAGGGTGTTAAATCTTTAGATTTAATTACGCCGACCGTCAACAGAAAAAAATCATTTCAAAACCATCGTCTTGTTTCTGCAGTGGTTATTTTTATTTTTTTATTTTTTCATTAAATATATGTATATCTTTGGCTAAGATGACTTATTGGACGCCACATTGATTTTTGATTAAATTATGGGTTACTATGGGTAGGTACATTTATTCACTTCCATAAAATTATTTTGGACCTACTGAACGCAGTTAATCTCGTTTTAATAACTAAATTTCAAAATATTATTATTTTGATAAATTTATTTTTTCACAAGAAATGATCAAAGTTTTCATATACATACGCCTTGTATACTCTTGTGCGCTTCTATTTAAGTGCGCTTATATACATATTACATACATAACGTGTATATGTATTTATAATAAAAAAAAGTTCTTACTCGATATCCATACGAAAATGTTTTACGAGTTGGCTTGTATATAATATGCAATAAGGTTTTTATATTTTACGAGACGCGCGCATTGCATGATTGCGAATCAACTTCTTCGGTATTCTAAAGACCTTGTAACTGGTCTCACAATATATATATATATATAAATATATAAAATAAATAGTAGATATTATTTATAGAACAAGTATTATAACACAATATTCTTTCTATTAACAAAACGAATTTTAAAAATAATTCAACTTACAATCCTTAAATCTGACACTAAGTCATATTTCACAAGGAGCGTGCAATATGTAGGTATTATATATATTATTATATTATATAGCTGTTATACACAATGTATTATAGGCGTATCGTTTAAACTTATCAAATGACAATATTCGATAATAATATAAATAACAGTTTACAGTGAATTTTTTTCACTATTATTTTTATTGTACTGTCTCTTGCTATGGCCTATGGGTACTTATTCGATTTCGTCAACCTCGATGTCAATACGATAGTTTATACATGTTTTTACAATTGACAGTTTTGTAATATTCAATTATTATTATGATATATAGTCAGTACTCATCTGTGTATAATGCATTTTTTTATTGATCGTGGTATCATATAATCTTTTAAACACGTATCACTGTACCATCTAGAAATTATTGAGTAAAAACTCGGGTGTCCTAATATTTATAACTTCTAAATTATTTATTTATTCATTCAAATATAAAATGGGTTTCAAAATCGAAAACAATAATAATAAAATACAAGTAAATATAATATTTTAGTATCTAAAATTAACAATAGTTTATTGGTATATATAGTTGACTTATATTAATTATTTCAAAAATGCTCCGTAGTCTAGGGTCCTCGTTGACCAAATGCATTACTCTAGTAAGAGGTATGATAAAAGGAGTGGAAATTCTCAGTTACATAGAAGTCAGAGTAGGTGAATCAACATAACTCGGTATAAGTTTGTTAAGAAACGCATACAACGTTGTACAAGCTTTTTCCGACGGTCTGATAGACTGCTGAGACCAAGGGACTGACTATAATAGGCTATAGTAGTCATATAATAATTTGGTGATCGCAAGAAGGGGGTGCACCTAGCACCATTTACCTACCTCTGAATTATTATTTTTTTACTCCGGTAATAATTTACTACTCTTTTGTATTCGACGAAACCATGATTGAGCTAAATGAAATGTACAACATATAATTTTACACCGTGGAAAAATATTTAAAATTGCATTATGAGCTGATTTTTCAAAATCAACATGAAATTCATAAAATACGTTGTGATTTCAATACAACAGTACCTTTTAGCTAGTTCATGTGCAATAAAATATCGATAAAGTTTATCGAAGTAGCGAGCCGTCGAAATCATAGATAAATCCGTTATTATCTACAATAATATATTGTGCGCAATCGAGTCGTTCCTTATATAATATGTTGTGCGCAAACGAGTGGTGACATCTACAATAATATTATGTGCGCAAACGAGTTCCAGATTTTAACCAGTAAATTTTGAAAAGTCCGCAAACTAGTTGTAGCCGAAGAAGGATCGATGAATCCCACAAACCGGACCCATACTCATGAATTACGTAAAAATAAGTTAGAAATGTCTTTTGTCACTAAAATGCGTTCTTATTTGTTGTGTGGTTTTTGTATTTAAGTTTTTTAATTAACATAATAATTGCTGCTGTGGGTATACCTATAAATTTATTATACTTGGACAAACACTCTTCGAGAAAAGGAATCGACATAACCGTAAATAATTATGACCTGCAGGTAGGTGCACGATTAGACGACGCAGTAGGTATAACTTATTAATTAAAAATAATAGTACACCAAATACGTTCGAAACCGAAAAAAATACGTATAACAATATGGTTCTTCGATAATTTCTATCAAAAACATGAATATTTACATACATATATATATTATATATAATATATTTAAAAAAATAATATATAATATAGTCGTAAACACGGGCCGTATGTACACGTTATTAAATAACGCTAAAAGTTTAACGTGTTTTCGTTTTATTGGTTGTTAAATAGGATAATAAATTAATAATGACTGATGTAGGTGCGCGTATTAATTTCACTGGATTTGTTTTTTTGGACGGCAGTTATCGACCAAAACCGTAATTATTATTAAACACTTAATAATTATTGTGGACGCTTTTTTACAAACGGCAGTCGATAAAAAATCTTCTATAGAACGTTTATGAGTTTATAAACGTTCCGATTGTGTTTCGCGTTTCGTTATAATAGCACATCACGGCAATATATTATGCGCAATATAACGAAACGGGGCGATTTCTGTGTGGGGGAAACAACAGATTTCTTCTCAAACGATACGATATCATTATGATTTTCGGTATAACGAATCAGCTAGCACAGTTATAGTGAAAAAACCCACTTTCCGACTCTCGTGTTCTAAATGAAATGGAGGCACACACACGGCCAGAATATAACTCAGAACATTTTAGACCAGAGACTATATTTTTAAACTCACGACTATATTCAACTTAAATATTTTTTTAACCTCAAACTATTTTTGTATTTATATCCATTACATTTTTCCTTTTGCTCTGTAATACTTAAAACTGTTCTCGGTGTCAAATGCGTGATTTGACGTTTTTGCATGATCAATACTTTATCATACTCGATCCTCACATTACGTGTTTCGTGTTATATATTTTAGAGTAAGACTATTTTGTTAAATATTAATGTACACTTTTCGATTAATAGGCTTTTTCAATATTTAAATGAGATTACTAGCTTTATTTAATAACTAAAATACGCTAGTCAACTAGTCGGTGTGTTTTAAACTCATTCCACGTATTCAATTTGGAATCTTTGTAAACACATTCACGTATAATCTGAACGTTAAAGTTATGAATTATGTTGAACCATTTAAAAGTGGCGTATTTAGAAATCTAAAATAAAACGTGTCATTTTTTTCGATCGAAAAAATATGGTGTACACGTCACGCGTTTTATCTGTATAATAAACAATCTGACTTTGTATTATTATGATTGTTGGTAAAAATTAAAAACATGAAAAACGCCTTTGTCGCGTAGTCACAGGCAACTCAACGTACAGCTAAGATACAATAATATTATTGTTCATGTTCGAGACGCGCTGCCGAGTTTTTGTCGTCACACGCGTCTATTGACTGTAGTTGTTCGCGGTCGATAAATTATTAATTAAAAGAAAATAAACCAATCGATCGTACGATTCTTACGAACAGAGACGCGTTTTACGTCAAAATACGTATTATATTTTTAACGAATAATAAAACAAAATATTAAAAACGTGTAATAGTATTGCAACGGGAAGCGCCTTCGAATATACCAGACGCCATCTAGTACAAACTCGCGAACGCGCGCCACTAGTGGTGATGGCCGTAACAAATTTCCAAGAACGATTCTGAAATATAATAATAATAATAATAATAATAATAATAATATTATCCGTATAACCGGCGTATGCGCTCAACGTGATGGCGATGGTGTTTTTTGAGGGTTTTCTCGCGTAACATAATATTACAACGGCTGTTTTTTTTTTCTGATGTGTTTTCCTAAATAGTTGAGTACACATTTGATATTTCGGTAATGGTCGCAGTGTAGTAGTCATGTTAGCATAGGATGACGTCTTGAGGGTGGTCTCTGCGGTGGAAATTTCTCCCCACCCCACTTCGCCTTCCAGCATGTAAATTAAATGTATTTTTAATAAAGCACTTTTGTCAAACAATGTGATTATTTTTAGTCGACTATAGACTTCTATTTTTTTCCAAGATATTAAAAATATAAGCTAATTTGAAAGTTAATATTCATAAATAGTATAGGTAACTCATATAAACTCCAAAAATCAAATTCAAATTCCGACGACTGTCCACCGCAACTCGCGTTCTTTAAAAATGTGTTTTCCAAAATTCATCTAAATCTTATGCGTTATAGCCTTATAGGTAGTCGCTGGTCACGATGCCAACTACAGAATATTTCTTAATATTATATCGAGTATCGATCGACGTATCGTGATAATTTATTGACAACGGTATAAACTTTAAGGTATATAATTATCTGTGGTTGTTAGTCGATACTAAAAGTTAAAGTGCTTAAAATATAATATATACGCATGTTATTCAATTTAAAATCAAACAATCTATTTGGAGGTATACCTTCAACCATATAGTTGAGTCTTGAGTGAATTGACGTTAAGTCCCTCACGACTTAAACTCGGAAAATCAAAATTGGAATTTCCCTCATTCGAAAATCACCTTTACGTAGTGGACTGGTGGTATAGCCGCTATAGGTATGTATATCACGCAATATTGGTATAACCAATAATTTGCTAATAAAATAATTTTCCGTTGAACTAGTCTACACTCCAGAATTCGAAAACGCAAAAACAAAGTTTTTTTATTAAATAATAATAGTATCTGCGGCTCGTGTGACGTCGATTTCTTTTAAAATTTTAATAGCAATCTCACTCCGATCGGTTGGTGTAGGTATAGCAACATGTTTTTACACGCCTTCGATTGTTTATCGAGTCCGCTTATCGAAAACGAGTAGGTATAAAATATTATATGCCATCATACTCGTCGTACCACCAGCTACATTATAATCCACTCGACGGATGAAAATAAAAACAACAAAATATATTTTATGTATATGACCATTGGACGATTTACGTGTAGGCAGTTTCGTTAAAAAAAAAATCATTTTTATCCACTGATGGTCGTTTATTTTAACCTTTGGCATCGCACCTGCATATAGGACATAGGTATAATATGTATACATTTTCACCGACGTAAATAAATTAACCAGTCCGCTATACACTTACCGGTCGCGCGTCGCAACGACGCGATAATTTTGCATTAAACAATATTATGTCCATCATGTGTGTTATATGCGTACCTACATTATTATTATTATTATTATCGACATAATATTATATTATTAGTAATATTATTCTAATATAATATGTGGAAAAAAAATAAGCACCGTCGGCGACGCGCAAACCCGCGGTGCACGCGCGGGGCACGCACATAATAATTATTATGGTAATTCGGTTAAACGAATGATTTTCCTCCGGAAATTTAAATATAATAAATAAATGGGAAAAAAAAAAAAATAGAAAGAACGAAACTGGTTTTTATGCAAAACCGTTGGCCTGCGTGCCTCGCCAGTTGGGTGGCCGTGGCCATTACACGTAGCTCGTTGTTCGGACTATACAGTGTACGGGAGAAACTATCATACTCCCTAACACGTAGGTATATACTTTGTATATATATAAATAAATATCATTAAAGGTATATATATATATATATATGGGCTGCACGCACGCTGCAGTATATAAGGAACACAATCGACGTGTCGAAAGGGCGGGACGGGAGGTGGTTGGGAGCACAACGATGAGCGGTGTGACGGGGTGGGGATAGAGGATAGGGACATTATTAAAATACGTAGGATTACGGAGGGGAAAAAAAACTCTTGAAAATTCAGATATATCTCGATCAGAGATTTCGTGTTTAGATACGAGCGCTAGTCAAACGGTAGCCATATAATAAGCGTACACCTACCAATCCAGTGTTGTTTTTTTTTTTTTTATATAAATCCGATTATTACCTATTTCTATTTTTATTTTTTTCTGAGAATAACTCGGCTAGATCTAATAAATATTGTATCACATATAATATTATAATGTATATGTAACGTACTATCTACCTTTTTAAAATCCTAGCTAAACCTATAAATGTAGGTACAGCCGACTTTCGGAATATAGGTAGAAATAACATGTTTAAATTAACCAAGGGCACTAGTTCTAATATACATGTTTGATATGCATTATTTTTTTTTAATAAAGTTAAAATACATACCGGACGGAAAAGCGATCTCCCGTTTGTGTCAGTATGTTCTCACGAGAATTACACGTTTTTGTCAATCACGCGATAAGAGATCTAAAACAGTTCACACTCCACTGGTGAAATGAGATATTTCGTGGTATTCCGGTATTCGTTAATATGTTTCTATGTGTACATAATAATATGATATTATATTATATTATATTGTTAGAAAGCGTAAACGGCTTAATTTAACAGCTTTATATATAATGTCAATCGCCGAGTTCCTCTTGATACAGACCCTATAACACGCCGCGCGTTCTATAAGGGCACATACTAATTATTTAATTTTATAAATATAATTTTTTTTTTTTTTTAACTAGATATAAAATTGTTTATAAATAGATGCTATACGATTACGTACGAATCTCCGATCACTGTTTTAGAAAACTATATAGAGGTCGACGTACTAATATTGTGTACGGTATGCGCATTATACCATATCATTATTATAGTATTGTCCCATACGATTCCAACGGGAGGTTTTTTTGTTTTTATGATGTCGTTTAGTTATCACTTGTACTCGGTACGTGCAACGGTGAAACACACGTATACGACTCGTACGTGTTGACGTCAAAAAAATATCAAATAAAACATGACGTGGGCTTATAGAGTTATAGAGGTATTATAGGCCTTATAATTAATTTTAATATCATATTCTTACGAATTTATATAGCGTGAAACAATATTAATGCTGATGTGTTAGTATTAGAAATTATTAAACCTATTACAGTAGGTAGCAGACAATAATAATAATAATAATGATTTATTTACGCTAAAACCGAAATAGGTGAACCTGCGTGTAAAACACGATTACTAGTACTGAATTTCTATTAGCAATTATAAGTATACATAATTAAATATAATATATTAATGTATTCAAAGTGTAAAACTGAAAGTTGAAAACATTTTGTATGTACAACATAATAATATAATATGTTACCACTTTTATCATTTTTTTTTGATTTAATTTTAGCTTAAAATTTCTTAAAATGCAAAATGTTACATATTAAAATCGCAAGGCAAAACGTTTTAAATTCCTGATATAGTTATGTATAGTAGGTACTAAGGTACACATTAATCATGCATAATGTACGATACGCCCCGCTCAAAATTTACAACTTTTAAATCGCATGGGGCACTGTTAATACCTAAAAGTTAAGGCTTAGCTACTTGTACCACTCACAGTCATGATTTAAAAGTACCAAAGTATAGCATAGAACCTATATTAAGTCACCATAAAACTTGTAGCTTATCGGTAGGTAACACGCATAATATTATAATAATTATGCTCCGCTTTCTAAAATTAAAAACATTGTATTTATAATAAACCTACTTGTGCCACTGGAAGGGCCTATACCTACCTGTTTTCATAATTCCATTTTTTTTTCTCTAGACCGAAAACAGCATTAATTATTTATTTGCATTATTACAATATTCGTTTTATATGGTAATATTTTTTTCTATAATTTATAATACCATAATAAATAATATTATTAAACTAAATAAAAAAAATAAAAAATAAAAAATATTATGTAATAATATGTGACAGTAGATTTGTTGACTGCAAAAATGAATGCCCGGGTTCTTTTATGCTATTACACGCACACACCTGACCAACTCAGTCCATGTCAAAGAATTAGTCGTCACAAAGATTAGATTATACCATATTTTATGTTAAGTCCAAAAAATTATTATCACTGGAACTATATTTTGGCTGATAAATTAATAAAAATTATAAATGATATAACGGCATGTAGGTACCTGCGGAGTCTAGATTTGGGGCGGATTACAGTTTTACGCGTATTTTATTATGTCTACTGCAAACTAGAAACTACTGTGTTATTATTATACCGGTTGTTATGACCTATATACAAATGTATTATACTTATATAATAGGATGTTTTCTTGTTCTGTAAAAATGAAAATGTTATTTTATGACTATAATGATGGACTGAGATCGAATCATTATTTATTAAAAAATGAATAAAATATGAACGTTTCGATTAGGTATTACCGAGTTGTACAATATGTACAGACGGTGCAATAGAATATTGAACATACTCTACGCCACTTTACATTTTAAACTTATAAGTTATAACATTTAGAGTATAGACAAACATATATATTGACGTTTTATTTTATTTCAAACGTATCACATATATATTATATGTCTTATTATAAAACGTTACGTGTTTTCTTTTAATTAAAGGAGGAAAATAATGTCATCTATCCGAGGCTGCTCATTAAAAAAAAAAAATAATAATACAAAATACAAAAAAAAAAAAAATAACAAAAAATACCTTTGATTGTCATTTATAGGTTTTATTTCGATTTTCTGTATATACAACATACGACGGAGTAACCCGAGGCCACTGCCACGCAGCGTAGGTATAAAATATATATATATACACTACGCAACACGCAATAATATATACTCACATACACATAGTATATATATATAAAAATACTGACGCGTTGTTATATTGGGACACGGTTAACGATAAACGAGAAAGATTATATGAGAATTTATTCGGTGAGTCCGAAAATAGTGTTAGTCGGTAGTTAGGAGGATTTAAGCTCGGTGGATTATTATTTTTTTTCTTTCTTTCATTTCGTTTGGTGAGCATATATAATTGCCATACACCAATCTTTGTCTGGTTATAGTCGTATGGTATGTAATTTTTATGTATCCGTTCAATTATCGGTCACGAAAAGTGATGATCGTTCATTGATTCAGTAGTCATATAGATCACATTAATTTTTAAATAATTCCAAAAGATAATAAATAGATAATTAAATTTAAGTAAAAAAAAAAACGAAACGCGAAGATAATATAAATAGGTAATAAGTAAATTATTAACAATTAAATATAATAAGCAGGAATAAAATTTTCTGTACTTCAGAGATAGCACAAATATGGCTTTATCTACTAATTAATTGCATAGATGTCCATACATTTCCTAATCGTTTTCATTGAAGTTATGTATTGAGATTTGAGAGAAATATTTATTAAATATATTATTATAATGACATTATTTGTGTCCTACCGTGTTAGTATATGACGATTGTGTAGTACTATAAAAATCGATTATTTAAATTAATTCAATTTATTCAATTTATTCTCCCATAGGCCATAATCTCTTATAAAATATCTAAACTGCACATTTAAATAAATGATTGTTTAATGTATGCATACCTGATTAATAATTAAATCAATATACTGTAAAATATATTACATTATTCGATAAGAGAAATCAAATAAATGAACAAAAATGATTTTTTTTTTGAGATTTTTAGTGAGATGTATATATTTCATCTATAGTACTATAGTGAAAACAACTCATATACGAGTAGAACAAATAACACAATATGAAACTATAAATAAATTAAATTGACCATTTCGATATTATTATTTTTTTTTCTTTTCAAATTAATCTAAACAACATCAGCATCTTTAAGGCCATTAGTTAAAATTATATTTACATTTGATTTGCAATTTACCTAAGTTTAGCTTTAATTGATTTGAATAATTTAGTTTTTTTTAAGAAGTTAATATTATTTATATTTGATTAGGGGTCCGCGGTTGTTATCCTTTTCCAATCTGTTGTGCGGGTATGTGGTGTTTATTTCTTGGGTCTTCATATTTTTGGCAATCAAATCTATATAATTATACCTAATATAGAAACACAGAAATAAATGAAAATCCAAATAATATGTACGTATATTAAACATAATATTTACAAAATAAATGTCTTATTACTTAACACAAAAGTATAATAATTAAACCTGCAAAACGCACTTTAATATTGTTTAGTAGTTGTAAAGATACATGTATAATATATTATATCATTTATATTTTACTTTGAAGTTTGAACATAATATACCGTATAGGTACTTATATCGCTCAATAATTTCTACATAATAAATATATAACGGTTTTTCTACGTGATTTAATGTCGACGGTCATACTATTCTTGTTCAATCTATAGGTTTGGTGTTAAATGTTCATAATAATATTGATAATCTAAGTGTATACGAATTGTAGTGCTGCTACAATATAGGTATTTCGCATTATAGTTCGCTACACAAAATCACGCGTTATCCTCAATTATTATGAGTATTAGCCGTGCCGATTTCGACGGCTGCGGAGAATTTTCGACGAGCAACGATGACGATATCGTACATCCATTTTAGTAGCCTTCTAGTACAACATTTTCGTCGCAGTTTCGCGAAACGAATAAGACGGCGCGATGCGATAGGTCGGACGCCGCACGCACCGCCGCCGCCGGCAGAGAGTGTAGCCGATCGCGCGAGCGGTATACATCGCCGCCGCCGCCACCGCCGCCGGGTCGTATTGATTTTTCATCCCTCGGCGTGTGGGCGGAATATAATGATAATAACAATAATGATAATAATAATACTATACGTTTCTGAGTTGCGCGCATGCGCCGCGTTCAACTTAGCACCCCCTTCGAATATTTGGGTCAAGAATCCACATCGCGACGGATGTTCGCCGTCGCACAGCTTCCGAGCCCCGCGACAGAGATCACGCGGGCGCACAGGCTTTGGTAGTATATATTGTACACTCATGACCTTGATCCGCGTCATTCGACATTGATATGTCAGTATATTATAGTATTGTTTACTATAGATTATATATATATATATATATATATACACACGTCACGAACGCTGCAATGTCATTTGAATTTTGGTAAAAAGCAACGAAAAAAGTGTGTTAGTGGGTGTCGTACAACTGACGATATTCGTCGAGGTCAAAAAACATTGATTATATTAAGTGCGCGGCGAACGAGTACGGAAAGTTTCCTCGAATTCCAAACATCAAACGTGACACGAGTATGGTATTCCATTATCCAGCTACGCTCGTGTAATGCATGCAGTCCCCCGCCTAAACTACGTATGAGTTTACTTTATGAATAGATTACGGCAGTCAATAGCTTTTAAAATATTTACATAATATTATAACTCTAGAAATTTGATTCGACGTGAAAACAAAAAATTGTTAAGCAAAGAATTGCCGAGGATTATAATAATAGTATAATATGTTGTACTTCATCATATTAAAATTATTACAGTATTTTCCAAAACTGCACCTATAAAATATTAATTAGGAAAAAAAATCGATGATGATGACCCTAACCTACCTACAAATAATTATTTAATCAAATATTATTATTGGTTAGCATGGTATTGCAGAGCCTGTACCTACATATATATATATATATCATGTCTGAGTGGGACGGCCAAACCGAAACCAGCATATTTATCTATTCATCTAGTGTACCGAAAAAAAGTACACTTTATCGTAAACGCCTGTCTTGTTTTCCGTGAACGTTTCGACTTTTCGAGCTGCTCAAGGTTCCGAGTAATAGGTATGCTTATATAATATATTTAAACAAGTTCGCTGTCTCGAAAGTATTATCATGTCTGGATTTTTTTCTGATATAAACCTATACATGAAAGGATACATTTTAACTACAATTTCCTAAGGTCATTCATAACACAAAGATGAAGTGTCGGGATGCCATGCAGTGTGAAGTGCCTAGCTATTTTCCTTCAAAAATTAAATATTGTATTCCTCCACTGTTCGTTTTCCTTAAAAAAAAAAAAATCTAGACAATTTTCCACCACTGACCATATTTCTTCGCATTATTATAATAAGATTTCGTCACTATATACCTATACTAATTTGAAAAAGACCCTATCATTTTTTGGCTAAGAATATTGTTCTATACAGTCTTATGTATAGCTTAACATCAAACATCAAACAAATTAAAATTAAAATTCATTGTAATAAAATATAGTAGTTAAAATATTAATTTTTTTATTATAATTAAAAACTATAATAACTTCAAGTTAAAATATAATACACTGCAAACCATCGAACATTTTTTTAATTGCCTATTTATTATTATTATTAGAAGTTTTATATATTATATTAATTACATACTACAAGAAAAAAAATCAAAAATTTCCATACTTTATACAAATAAAATAAATGATTTTAATAATTAAAAAAATAATATATTCGGAGGAAAATAGACATGATTCTAGTCCAAAAAGTGCGGAGGAAAATGGAAAGCACCTTTCTTTTTGACGTAGAAAAATAAACAGTGGATGAAAACGCCAAAACCGCAACTCATATTTTCATGAAAACGGTCCCGCCCGTTGTACATGGTATAATATTATTATGGTTGTACTCTGGTCGGATGCGGTCCAGTGGCCTATACATAGCATCCGAGTTTCCGAGAAAACGTTCCGGATATGAATTACGCTTGTCGGCTGTCGTACATATTGTGTTCACGTGGAGTGCGTATGGTGGTATGCGGGAAACGTAGGTATTACGGACATTTTTCTTCACTGGTTTTGATTTTCCCGATGAAATTCTGCGCATCGGGTATTTTTACGATCAAATATTTAGACACGTCCACCCTGGGCCAGTTCGAAAACCAACCTCTCGCGACCATCCTCGACTGCCGACCATAAAATGTAAAGCATAGTACGTTCGTTTATTATATAGATACGCGCACAGTAAAGGTCACCTCCAGATGAAATCGTATTTGTGTTGCGATTGTTTGCGGTGGGCCTCGACCGCGCGTACACGCCGTATTAAATATTTATATTGCGTCGTACCTATACCTATTGCGTCTACGAGATTGAAAATTTCCGAATTAGATTCGACCGGGTTGATAATATCGTGAAATTCCATTACGAATAAAGTAGTAAATTTGATAGGAAAGAAAAGCAGAAAAAATAATTCAAGAATGACGTTTTAATATAATATGGAAATTACGCACATTAAGCCAGGTACGTGACTTGCGACATTCGCGCGTAACGCCGTTCCATGAGTCGTCGGTAAATGTTGATCGCATCAAAAGATGTTACGTTACGGCGTTGTTCTACGCACGAATGTTCTTTTTATAATTTAGTCATGAGATAATCAGACGCCCGAAAATTGAAAGAAATTAGTAACATTTAAACCAATAGCATTTTTACCGCATAAACCTGTTTACCTATGTGTTTATTTTATCTAAAAGTCTTATTTATATATTATATTTTTTTTTCCCGAAGAACCTGTTTGTTATTTTTTCAGCGATTTGCACTACAATGTTAATTAAATTTTTTTTATATATTATCGTTGAAATTAATGTGTGTTAGACGTAAAACACATTATATTATAATATTTTGTATAATTATAAATATTATTTACATGACGTTTTGTCATCTAAAAATATTCCAAAAACTATCGACATGACGCATTTAACAAGTATAGTTTATAGTATAAGTACTAAATAATAGATGTCTTAGTAAAAAAAAATAATTTTTTTTAAATCAAACAAGTTATTTAATTTTTGTTTTATATTCACATTTACGAAATTGATTTTATTCAGGATATTTGATATAACCATTAATTAATCCATCATAATTATACCTGCTTCTAAGAAAACACCGTCAGTCATGGACGTGTTGTTTTGTGGCAAATGGATGAGCTTCGTTACCTATAACGAATTAGTATGTGTTTTTATTTACTAATACACACTTATCAAATCCATACTGCAGCATTTCCAATTTTGGCCTATTCGCTAAGAATAGGTGCTAATATATAACATTTAGCGCCACCTACTCAATGGCGAGTTACATTAGAAAGTCGAAAGTCACTAAACTTTAAAATGACTTCCGTGGAACTGTAGAAAAATATTAGTATTCATATCCCTAGATTATAGTAAATAGTTTTTTGAAGTGTCTAAAAAATTATTGAACTATTGTCATGTACATCGCTTTCTCGGATCGTTGAATAAATTTTAAATTTCATCATCAAACTCACGGTCTAGGCATAATGTATAACATTTAATACAAGGTAAAAAAACTATAATATAAAATATAATATTGTCCATTACCATCATATTATTATTATAACAGTTCTATGCATTTATAATATACTCTAGGGCTCCTGCGGTGTATCCGACGAGGTGTTGTGATTCTGGGGTGACTTCCATAACTATACGCTAGGTACAGGATAGCACAGCACTGATAATACTAACTATATATACATCTATATTTTACAAAGTATAGTTATTTGTGGCTAAATATCACCAAATGCGAACCACCCCTCGTTTTACCGAGCTCTGTGGTTATGCGATTTCGAGTGTCACTCGTATAATGTATACGAGACATACGACCGCACCATAATAATATTGTGAATACTCTATCGATTAGTATATATTATTCTGCTTTGCGCACTGCAATGGTATAGCCATTTTGACGGTGATTTTTTTAGGCGCAGAAAATATTTTCGATATCACGCGATGTGTCGTGCGTATGTATAGTATATTAAGATATATTTATATGTTATATCTCATGTAAATATAATATTATTCCGTAGCGTATATTATTATTATGATTACACTCGCTCCGACGTCGGGTGGTATACGGTTTTATTTTTTTTTTCCGTTTCAAATTTGGAACGCGGCCAGACGATGTTTTTTTATACTCGTTTCTCGTATAACGCAGTACCTCCTGTGCACGCTGCAGCCTTTGACATATTATAACACTGCGCGCGAGGAACACGCCCCGAGAGAGTTTATTATATATACGACGACTGCGAGCATTTGGCGGATCGTCGGTCCCGCGAGCCAGAAAAAATATAATATATATATATATATAAAAAAATATCTGTTATTCACACTGCACGAGCAGCGTTCGAAACGAGAGACACGCGGAGAGAGAGAGAGAGAGACAGAGAGAGAGACAGATAGCTGCTCGAACGGTACGCACATATTATTATAATAATATACAATGATGCGCGCACAGAGGAACGAAAAGTGTTGTTTATCGCTCGCGCCCGCGGTGCAAGTCACACGCGATCGTATTTATTATACGCTTACGCTCGCTTGTCGTATATGATATTATTATGTACGCACTTTTGGGAGCTACGGGCAATAATTAAGGTGCAGTTTGATGTATATTATTACAGAACGATGCGACTATTTTCGGTGCTCGAAGAATCGGAATGCACGCCGCTGCAGCAGCTCACGTGTGATTTGTATGGGCGAGCGCACTAAAAAAAACGTCGACGACTCGCCGCGTCGATCTTCACGCATCTGAAACAAATTTAGAATTATAAATAACTATAATATTATAAAATATATTATAGCGAACAGAACAATATCAAAGCATATTATCATGAATTATATTTTATCGTGCACTCTCTCGGACAATCTGAGAACTATAATATAATAATATATACTATATACTAGGTTATATACTATAATATATATACATGCATTATACATGCATACACACTCTGCTAACAGTTTTATCGTTTTGAACCGTTTACATCACGCGCGTGCAATCGTAATGAATTATCGTTATACTGTACGGTAATTAATGTCCAACACTAATGTAAAAAAAAATTCAACACAATATTCGACAAATATTGAACATAAAAGTTAGGACAACACCGAATCCAAATATGACACGTTAATACATTGTATTAGTGTTAAATAACAATTATTGAATTGTATAAAATTGTATAAAATTGAAAGAAAGCTAACTCAAACAAAATATTTAGAATATTATTATTCAATAATCTGGAGCCAATTCATATAAACCCTACGTATAACAATCCAGGAATCAGTTCATACATTTAAGAGCAATATTGTAACTACAGGTCACTATTTTTGATAATTATTGTTAATTAGATTACATTTTTACGCGATAATTACTATACCTAATAGTTACATTGCAGTTGTCGGGGATGAAGCGTTTTAATTTTTAAACACTAATCGACCTAAAAGGGTCGTAGTAAACGAACGTCAGCTGGTAAACAAAAATAAAAATGAAAGCGTAACATTTAAAATATATACGTGCACAGATCAGACGTATAAACTGTCCAGGTTTAGACGGTAATCATTGCGATCAATCGAGTTAGATAACATAATATTACTCTCGCTAAGCAGTCCACTTACAGCAATTGCTGTGTGTGTGTGTGTGTATGTATTTATGTATTATGTGTAATGTATATGCTATAAATAGCAACTATTCAGTCACGTATTGTTACATACAATAAAATATTATACGCGAAAAGAGTATACTCTAGAATACAAATATAGATTATACTCGAGGATCGACACAGATACCATATACACTATATTTCAAAGACAATTAATAACATAGTGTGTTTGCGTTTATGCAAATATTCTACCAGTAAACGTGTGCACAGTGCGAAACGGACGAATTTTATTTCTCTATATCGGGTAAGGGTGTGATATAATAGTGGTAGTCGTCGGAGATAAGAAACGCGAATTCGCGGAAAACGGTCCGTGCACGAGACCAACATCTATCAAAATAATTGGGAACGAAATCTCGTGTCTTCGCTCGCCCTAGGAAATCTGGGCCTTCAACCGTCCGGTGAAATGCCGATGATATTGATTGCAAAGCGACAAATTTCTGTCGTCGCGGTATCGTGGTCGTGGTTGCAGCGGCGGCGAAGTGGCGGCTATACGACGTCCGCTCGAATTATAATTCTGAAACAAGAAAACAAAAATAATAAACAAAACTGGAAAGGTTCTGGTCGACAAATAAGTGACCGTGATTGGGATGTGTGTGTGCGTGTGAGAGAGAGAGAGAGACAGAGAGATATTGGGAACCTTATATAGGGTGGGGAGAGACGTCTTAATCCAAAACCCCAAATATATATGTTATACAGAATATAATGCAATATGTATGTATACAGTGACCTCAGATTTACGACTGGGCTGGATTACTCGGCCAGAGCTTATATGCGGCTGTGGTATGTATCTGTGCGTAGGACATCATTTGAATTGGTAATTCGGATGGTCGGACGGACGGTAGTAAGTTTTTAGTCTCCTCTGGAAGCATGCCATTTTCTTTTCACTCTTTATTTTGCTGCCCCGTGCTGCCGACCCATGTTTAAGGCCTTATATCTCCACTGTTTATTTTTTTTTTCGTCTATTAGTATTATTTGGTCTTTATTATTTTTATTATTTTTTCGTGTTTTGGCCGTATAACGCACGTCCGACACGGTCTCGTCGATAGCCGCCACTGACGACGACGACTACGGTCTAAGGCGGTTTATTTACCCATTGTTTTCGTTATATATAGGTACTATATAATATATATACTATATATGAGCCTTATATTTTAGACAGTCCGACATGCGTGCCACATGGATGGATCGGAGTATTTGAGTATTCAACAATAATAGCTAAGAGAAAAAAAAACTATACAATACAAACAGAAAAATTCCTCATCGACCCATACTTGTACACACACACACACGCATAATATGGTATGGCATAATTATATCATATAGGGATGGCCTTAATTTTCGATGTCTTATACTTTGTTGTCTCATAACATTCCGGAAGCATTATAAAAGTCGACATTTAAATTATTTATATACATATCTAGGTATATTATTTCACACTGCATGTGCGTGTCGCGTACCTATATATTATTATTTTCTATACATCTGTTTATTACTTTATTATTATAATTCAAAATATTATCGACTTTCGGTATAGATGGTATTAAAAGGTGTTATATGGTGAATATTGTATATAATAGAGTAAATATCTTCTCATAAAACACGCCATATAGTCTTATTTAAGGGGCAATCGAATTGGTACGATAAATAATGGTACCTATATTAAATAAGATCTGCGAAACATATGAATTCAATTATTTTTATTGTAAAATGGACTAAAATATTATCACCATATTCGTATATCATAAATCATAATCAACATTTAGTTCATTTTATAGCTATAATAATATATATATATATATATATATACATATATATATATGTTATAGAATTTAAAGCAGAGATTACTGTATAGGTAATGAGTATAAATTATGGCCATTGAATTATAAGTAACTAAACAATATTCCACAACGTATTCTTTAAATTAGTATACATAATATTTTGAATAAATAAATGTATAAGCATTTGTATTCAATATGTATTAAATTATGCCATATATTTGAAAAAAAAATTATTAAATTAAGTATTATTACGCACACGGGAATACAAATTGTTGTAAATGCGACACTGATTACATACTTAACTAATATAATATAATTCTTGCGTGCAGTGCAATGAGTTTTACAAAATATAATATGATATTCGATATTTATGGTATAACTTATAAAGTACTTACTATTTTAAATCTCTGTTGGCGCATATAATATTATGAGCAGAAAATGAGAGTTTAATATGTTTTATTTTATACCATCACTAGGTTTATTATATACATATTATGTAGAAAATATTACAAAGGTGTAAACAATATACGAACAGCTCGCGAAAACAATGTGCAAAAATATATTATACACATCGTTACTTGCAGTTGTATAGTATTGGACTTTTAAATCTCTTACTTTTTTATTGGGTCGTATAACCGTTGCAGTGCTGTGTAGTGATGTTAAGTATTTTACAAATGACCATGTCTATACATATAATATAATATAACTATAACTATATTATATGTGTGTATGTGTGTGTGTGTGTATAATTTACAGTCGAATGAATGGTTACATATACGTACCAATGACAAATCTCGGCGTACGCCATCAATTATTGCACTTTATTTAAATTACAGTTATTTAACATCAATTGACGCCGTTAAACCGTAGACACATACTATCATATATTATATTGAATGAAACGTCCTGGTCAATTTATTAGCGCGATAAAATTATTTTAAAAACAACGTCGTATAATATTTCCAATATGAATAATAATAATTAATTACGACGACCGAGAAAAACCACTCCTCTAGTCTAGGTATACATACTATTGGTTCTAATTCCATGTATACGCGTGCGCGTGTTTAATAACATCATAAAAAGTAGGTATATTTTGTGTTCGCGTTCAACGAAAATTGTTTTTTTTTATCATCATTGACAGATATACGTATACCGTATACATATATTTCATTCTTTAACGTATCAGCGGAATACACTTTTTAAGGAAACAATACCTTGAATACCTGAACATTTTATTTCGGTGACCGACTTTTTCTAACAAAGAGCCAAAAAACCAAAATCAAATACCTATTATTATATTATAAGTAGTATTGCATTTTTTGCATATTATTATGTACCTACAATACGTTGGCAGAATGCATTTACTTCAAATATTTTTTATATATTTTTATATTCAGCACATTTCGTTTGAAAACGTGTACTACAGTCAAATCGACGGAAAAAGATAGTGATAGCGTAATATAATTATTGTGCGCGTATTATAATACGTCCGTTGTCAACGTCTCAGTTTCTAACGATTCGAATATTTTATTACACTTAGTCACGATTTTGCGAACAGTAGTAATATTCAGTTTTACCCGTCCACGGTCTGTATTATACATATAATAACAAGCGAATAGTTATATTTGGAGAAATAATAATGCGGTTTATAGATAATCTATAGACCATCGCATAGACGAGCGTTGACGTTTTCGTGTCTGGCCTATTTCCTATTTCAGCGTGCACAAAAATATGAATTCTATTGTCGCGAGTACGATAGTTACACTGTTGTTTTATTGATTATATTCTAGTCGTAATAATTATTAATCATTGAAAATTAGAAACGCTCGGTCGCCGGCACATAAAACAGCATTAAACGTAGCGCACGAACTATATTACATAAAGCGATACATAATTCCATATAACGTGGGTATATGCGGTTTACCGTCTAGGCATTGTTTTTGTTTCGGATATATATTGTATTATACACATACCTACGCCGCCGCCGCCGGTTAATGCAACTCGGGTATACGGCACCTACACACGATATAAATATTATGTTGTGTACAATATGATACTGCTCGATGGAAAAATATTTTATGTATACGTATATAAAAAACGCGTACTCGATATTATTTTACTATCTCGAATCAAAGGATTGGAAATTTTATGTGCGCGTTTCGCTGTTTTGCGACGAAAACGATTATAATATAGCCGTATACCGTATAGCGTAAGTATATATATATATATATATATATGGGCTCAACCCTTTGCAGGGAGCGGAGCCGATTCGTGAATTTCGATATCGCGCGAGAATCGTAAAATCGAATTACTGCAGCACCAAAGTCGTGTACCTATATACGTATTATATACGCGATATATATATAATATTATACACGTTATACGCGAGAAATCGGAAAACGCCATTTTGCCTTATGCACGCGTATACCACCTGTATATATATATACATGTTATATGTATAGGTACGTATATAAATACGTCAGAAAAGAAACCAGCGAAAGTCGAGAGTTTATCCAATATAAAATGTATAGGTATTATATATATATATTATATTATATTATATATTTATAGTGTTCCAGGGGCGAGTGGAACGCGCGATAATAAAACCAACACGGTTCGACGACTCGAGGCGGGGGAAAAAACAAACGAACTACGCGCGTTACTGCGGCGGAGGTGGAAAGAAAAATAAACGTATAGGTAGGTATAGGTATTGGTACGGCAGCCACCCGCTCCACCTCCACCGCCGACGCCTCCGCGGACGATATATATGTCGTAAAACCGAGCCGAAATCCGCTCTGCGATCGACGGCGTTGCGTTTCGCGCGAGTATATATAAGTGTATCCCACCCATATATATACACGAGCATAAGTACGCACAGGTGTGTATGGGTATATATATATATATATATGTGTACACTAGCAGCGGATGTGGAAAGCGGAAATTTAATCCCGCGGCCATTCCCAAAGGGTTTCGCAAGCTCAGCGCCGCGAAACAGAGAAAATGATTTCTCCGGCACACAAACACACACACAAAGTCCCTGGCGTATACCAGGATCCTGAACTTATATATATATGTATGTATGTGTATGTGTGTATGTGTGTGTGTGTGTGTGGAGTGGTGGGGGTGAAGAAGTTTCTTCCAATCAACCGTATCCCCCGCGGGGCCGTGGACGGGACTGCGGGGGAGTCAAAGTCAACGTTTACGGCAACTGCGTTTTATGATGTCACCTGCTACGCGCAGAGAGTGCAAAATCAATTTTCCTCGACCCAGAACGCTCGTTGAGATAAAAATTGTATACATAATATATTTATATTGAATCTATATATATATAGGAACCGACGAACGTGTACGCGCTCACCTCCGAGTGAGCATCTCTGTCAGAATTACAACTTTCAGCCTTAATTTCAGAAATCAAATTATAATATATTTGCAAATCGGTCGAGACGTATTCGGGCGTATCGGTTAAAATTCGTTATTTTTAAGGGGGTGGACTCCTTTTTGCAGCCCTTTTTGTGTGCGATCGCGTGGAGAATTTGAATTATATATATAGATATTTTGGCTTTGACACAGCGCAACGTTAAAATTAAACCTCAACAACGTACATGTTGTAGATCTAAAAAAAAAACCTAGAATCACACGTTCGCGTTTCACGTATACTATAATAATGAAATATTATTACGATTACGCGTCACGAAAAAATTAAATATTATAATAATGATATAATATACTTACGCTTCGCAAAATAATGTATGGCAAGAACTATAATAGAAGAATATTATTATTGCAATATTATTGTTGTTAACGCACACGACGACTCGTCATACGAGTATACCATCATTATACTTATTTATAACAATTTAAACACTATGCTCACAGTCTTACACTATAATATTATAAATTATATGCCATGATAATAATATAAAACAATAAATAAGTAACGTTCGCCCCACACTGCGAAACGTTATTACAGTATATTATAATGCTATATGTACAACATAGAGAAGTGCACTGCTACATACGTTTAGTTAGCCCGGCGCACTATAAATAGGTGCACGTATAGTTACTAACATATTTAGATGATTATTGTACGCGTATTATTATTTCTGTCATTGTACAGTCACTTTATTGCGTAGGTGCCACATTGTAAATTGTAGAATTATGTTGTGTTTTTGAGCCGAAATACGACTGCGGCGGTGGTCCCCACGACACAATACGCGCGTCCAAACACGATGGCATGGACGTAAATTCGTTAAATTTCAGCAGCATCAAAACTAAAAAAATGGTGATCTACAAGCTTTTAAATTACTCAGAAAGTGTAATATCAGATCTACAGACCACCCGCAAATTATATATACACAATAATTTCGCCATCACGAAGGCCTTTTGTCCTTTTACATGTAAGAGCGGGTGTGTCCTAGTGCTACAATATTTTCTCTAAGATTATTTAAAATACATTTTACCTAAATTAATTTAAAATTAAGAATACAAATCTAGGATTCTAGGCATTCACGAACCAGCTGACCAATGGGAAATGGATGATATAGTTCATGAGTTGGAAAATGTACCTATTATAGTATAGTACCGACGGGCGACGACCATAATGAATAATGAAAATTGGGCTAAAAATATCAGACCGTTCAAGTGCACGGGCTCGCACCTCCGAGATGTTGCTAATGCACCATGCAATGTACCTATATATTATTATTACATTATATTATTTTATAGATATGTTGTACAACTGTAATACGCGTAAATTAAATCCTTTTTTGCGTGACGATAAAATTAGATTGTAAAACTCATCATTATTCGAGCAAGGTGATTTATCCGGCGATGAGCGACAACTGGTCGATCTGTTCTATATAATAGTATATTATAATAACACTCAAACGCGTACTCTCTCACACACACACGCGCACACGCACACGCACACACACGCACACACACACACACGCACGCGCAAGCGCACGCTCGCGAGACGTTCTAAACGATGTCAACCATGTTTTTCTCACGCGCCATAATGCATCCGCGTGTAGACGGATCGTCCCACCACTTGGTATGTCCGCATCGAAAATCTTTTTTTTCCAACAACAGTTTTTTGAATTTTTTTTTTTTCCAATTTGATTTTTGCTTAGTAATACCGGATTTGAACGATGGCTTTTCGAATTTTAAATGATCAATATTCGTGTATAGGACTGATTTCTACTGAGAGTATAATGTACTGAAGTACACCTTAGCCTACATATTATAATGCTGTACATGCATGTTCACACTGGGAATGAAATTGTTTTAGACTTCTTCGTCAGCGTCTCAGCAGTCTTGCACAATCTGTCAACAAAAAATGTATAAATATAAATTAGTACAAAAACCAAATTCAATACACCCTGTTAGATAATAGGTACCTACTTATTCTCAAATATAATTTTTTATTAATAATCTTAAAAACGCAACGGGATTATGTTGTGTGTATGATGCACAGTTCAATAGTTGATAGAATTCAATATTATATCACATAAATAAATAAGGTGAGAATGTGAGATAATATTATATTTTAGAACAATTATAATTTCTTACGAAAATAATGTAATATAATACAATCTTTTGTATGGGTACCTACTCGATATTTACGACATCTATAAACATGATAATATTTTATATTTATCGCAGTTATCATATTAATAATTTAATTAGGTGCAGAGTATATATAGTATTACAGTAACTATATAGCGCTATTTTAATTAATGGATCACAGATGTATATGATTTTAAAATACAGCATCTATATATATACGTCATTGCGATTTATATTATTATGCCTACCTATACGTCATAACATTATATAAGCTACCAAGCGTTTGCAAAACGGGTACCTATAATTATTATTATTATTTTATACTGTTAATGTACTATACATTTAAACACCTATATGTAAAATAATTAATAATAATAACTGTACGATATGGATATTGTACGATTTATAAAACATTGCGTGTCTTTACAAATCGATAAAGTATATAGTTTATGTTTTTAAGTGTTTAGATATTCAAATTTATATTTAAGGTTTTAAATTAAATAAATAATAATAACAATCACGTGGATATAGTTGTAATTTTTTGAATAAAATTGCTATAATATAAATTATTATATAGTGTATACGCTTGTATTTTAAATTATATGATGCGATTGCGAAATAATGACTGCACACCTGTTATACAAATGAGATAAATATGTAAAATGCATATAACTAGTAGTTTATGAGTAGGTAATAATTATTTAAAATATAGATGAGCGCGCGGAGTGGAGTGGAATGCGGTTATTCCACAAAATCTTGGTTCACTATACTACTACCAGACTACCTAATCTAAACTTTAAAAAGGTACATATATATATCTACTACTAGTCCTAAATTCGGTTTTTATGTATCGAAATACTAAAAAAAAAATATTTTGTTTTGGAATATGAAATTAAAACCGTATGTATCATTCAAAAGAGTAAATATAACTTGAAGGATAAAAATATTGAAAAATATATCATTTTAATCATGTAAAATATCGAAAATATGCTTTTGAAAACATTATTACTTTTAAAATAATGAGTGTCTTACGTTAAATATATCACCTAGTATATTTTAAGAACACTGATCTAATACACACACGTTGTATACGTCAAATGAAGTATCAAATACGTATTCTGTAAATCTGTTTTCACTATAATATTATTAAAACCAGAACTCAAATTCAGATTTCATGGTGCCTCGTTAAGATAGCTATACATTTTGAATATGTTCCATGATAACAATATGAAATCCACTTAAACTTGGTAAACTCTCGTGGGAAATCACCCAACGTACACAATTTAATATTACAGTTGTTATCTGCTAACACGTTAAAAAGAATGTTAATACTTTTTATGCTTAATTACGTTGATTAATTTATACCCGTGCGACGCATAGTGTGATGTAAAATAAATGGATTAATTAAGAGTCAACGTGATTCATTGTTATTTGTTTCTGACATGGAGTTCTATGCACCACTGCACCAGACCTTCATAAATTTATTTTAGACATCTATTATATTATTTATTATAATTTACTTTGCTACACCCATACCGATTTCTGAGTAAATTGAAAAATGTAGATATATTGGTACATAGAAGTCTATTTACATAAAAAGAAAGAATTGTTATTATTATTATTTAAATTTTTTTATTATTAGGTTTTCCTGACTTGTTTGTCTAAACTTGCCGATTTATAATTAAAATGTAAACATTATTAAAGAATTTCCAATTTTCTTGATATACTTACTAATAATTATCGACGGAGACAATAAAACATCGACGGAGACAATATATACCTAAAAAATTATTAAGTTAAATTTTTTATGGTAAAACAAAATGTTACTGGATTTAAAAGTATTTTTTTTTTTGTAATTCAACATTATACTTATAAAACTATACGGGTCACAATAACTTAAATTCTGGCCACTGCTGTAGTAGGCTGATAACCTATAATAAGTATATCATACTCATCAGCAGTCACAATAGTTGATATTTATTCTTCCTTATATTATTTGACCGTGAATTTTGTCTGACGTTTATAGAATAGAAATCATCGTTATCGAACATATAATGTATATTATATATTATAATATGTACTATTTATTCTTTGCACAATTCCTATTTTTTCAATTGAAATGTAAATTTCAATGCTACGCTACGCATTGTCCCGAGCGACTTTGTAAAAATGGACGTCCGTTATGGTATACATTATTTATGTCGTAGTACATTACATATGTATAATATTATATTATTATGTACTTAGCGGTGCAATAATATTATTTTAAATCAGTAGGAATTCGCTGAAACAAAAACTTTTGCGGTGGATCGCGGCTTTTAAGTTTTCAGCTCATTAATTTCAAGCGTTACCCTCGTGACATGCGCTTTTTCTTATCGCGTGCCTAATGTCTGCAACCGAGAAACGAGTTACTGCGCAAATGACAAAAAAACAACAAAAAAGGGCGAAAAACCAAACCCCCGACAAAATACGAGCGAACTGCACGACGTCGAGCGTGCGGCCTGGTCGTTATATATATTGTACTGCTCGTATTACACGAATTCACAGATATCATATTAGATTATTGTGCATGCGGCATAGGTAATAATAGCTACTACTATTATTATAATATATCATAATATTATCGTTGTGATACTTTATCCGGCAGAGAGGCAGAGAGCTACATTTCAAGGGGCGTCGTTCGGCCGTTAATTAAAAAACAAAAAGCGGAATACATAATATTATACACAATTTAATCAAGGTGCAGGTATAACGCGTGATGTATACATTATTATAATATCCACATAATATTAAATTATTTACTGTATAGGTACGCATAATAATATAGATATTATAATATACACTCAAACGGGCACCCACTGTCGCATAATATAATGTTATAAGTAATAACAACGTCTGCGCAATGGCCCCGTGCCGGACCAATGCTGGTCGACCGTGCTGCAAAGCACGCGTCGCTGTCTATACCCGTACCTTATATGTATTATATTATCTTAATACGAGAATTTCGGTGCCTGTACTCTATACATATTTATATGTATATAATGTGATGTAACGATAACAATATATTATAATATATATATATATATATATATAATATATATACAGGTAGGTAATAGGTACGTCATACGACGTCGTCGACCGAAAAAACCGGAATCTTCTCGAGTGCGAGGCATGCGTGATGCGTTTGTACGCGGACGTGCAGCGCGTCCGTCGAATTTGAATAAAAAATCCGTCTCGGGTTCACCCACCACCACCTACCAACCCGCGACCACCACCTGAATACCCACACGTGGCGCGACCCCTCCCTCGTCGCCTATCGACGGTACCTATATATATATAGATATATATATATGTATATATGTGTGCGAGTATATTATATTATACCTGTGCGCGACCGAAGCGACCGACGACCGCATACTGAAGACCGTTTATTATTATACCAGATACCTCTATATAGGTACGTAATATTATAATATACGATACGACGACTATATATATATATATATCGTCTTATATATTATTTTACGCATCTAATGTATAACGGACGAGCGCGATTGGAAATCGTACACCGTAAACGATGGGCTGTATAATATATTGTGCGCTGGCCAGCATCTATCCTATAACATATTATGAGATTTCGAAAATATCTTAATTAGACGTAAATAAAACAGACGGAAAAAAACACACTATACACAAGCGCTCGCACTCCGACCGACGGATGTCACTTCGTATATTATACGCACGATACGGCGGCGTATAATATAATAATAATAATAATAATATATTATTATGTATAATGTATACAATAACAGACGTGATGTTGAGCGGCTGCGGCGGCGGCGTCGGCCGTACTTATATCGATACATGAATAATACATATTATTTTATAACATCGTCATGACAGAAAATCGGATTAAAAATATATATTACGTGTATAAGTAATGTATATTATATGTAAATTCCGACTTTTTTGTAAATTCCGTTTTTTTTTCTTCTCGTCTGTATCCCGCCGAACTTGCCACATGCATAATGGCTCCCGCGAACATCAAAAACTAGAATAATAATAATATATAATGTTTATAGGCACGCATTATCAGGGCACCATCGCGCGCCCGTTCACCGCGGGTCTCCGAACGGTTCGATTTCTTCTTCTTGAACCTCGCCGCGGCCGAGCGTAGGTACAGAGTGACTCGACCAAAATATACCAATATACTATTTTTTATACACACTTTTTACACTTTCCACCTGCACGTTATTAAACCATTAAATACGACCAACAGCGACTATACGTGCGCCGCTTAAAAGTTCAAAAAACAAATATATTTAAGTAATTGAATGGGCGAGTAAAACGTTAAAAAAAAACTTCTGCCGCACCTTGTAAACACATTGCTCATTGCAGTAGTATATACCGCGCTTTGATTTGTAGACTTATTATGTACTAATGACAATTATTATCACCTATACATTTAATATTCTGAAACGCGTTTAAAACACTAATTTATACCTAAGTTCACCGGTTAATGATCTTCAGAGAGATGATATATATATATACACCTATAGGGTTGTGCCTTTTGCATTGAGTTCGCAAAAAGTTCAAATAGCAAAAATAACCACGCTCGCCTCCGAAATGTTTAACATCGCGAGACTATAAATAGCTTAGCGCATACAATTATACATATATTGTTATAGTAAATTGTACACGTTAATCAGGCCGAGAACGCGTGATCTGCCAACTATTTACATCTTACAAAGTAAAGAAATTAATTATTATCGTTTACAGTCTCGTGGATAAGTGTTGTATACGAACATATTATTATAACGTTCGTGTAGAAATCGACCACAAAGGTTTTTTCTCCTAATCTCGACGAATCTACTAACCCTGCAGGTAGATAAACTCGAATCGTTGCACTTATATGATAAGTATCTATATTACCCTTTCACGTAGATGTGCATTAAATATAATATTATGATCATATAGTGTATACAGCGACGTTTAAGTCACTTCGCCGGGTGGGCGTTTCAAAAGTGCAATATACAATGGGTTTTTGAGTCGTGGACAATAACGAACAGGGTGGGCAACCGAACCATGTACGATATAACTTGACGATACGGGGGTCCACCCTGTATACACACCTACGTAAAGTGTCGAATCGTAAAGTGCGCTCAAAGTATACGAAGCGCGTGTGCTTTGAGCGCGCGTATTACACATGTACTTTCGCTAAAAGCGTTTTAGGGTTTTATGTACGCGCACCATACACATGATGCAACTCATATATGTATATAGGTACACACAACGGCCATACTCGTAAGATATTTTATTAAATTAGAGATTGCGAGTAAAAAACACGAAAAATACTTACAGTAAAACGTTAGAAGCCTATATTCACGCGCATAAACATTTTTATTTTATATACCTGTACGCGCTCTGTAACGAATCTTGTTTACGCCGCGGTAAACTATATCACTTACGAAGTAAATATAATCGACACGAGTGCCAAAGACTACTCTACAAATCCCAAAAGCATTTATACACTTAAACGAAGAGTCCCCTAAACTCGTACATAAAGATGTTTATTGTGAATAAAAGAGCTTAACGTCACAGAAGATATTGTATAACGGCATGCGGTAGTTAACCTGACATTTTTAAGGTATTGACACAAGCTTAGGTAATCTAAAATCGTGCATCGAAACACCATACGGGTATTTTATTCCGTAAAAACATATTATATCCAATAGAGTGTATCAACAAAAGCCATAAATATTTCATAACGGTTTACAATAATAATTTCGACGTAGGTAGTCTATTTAGTTCCAATTTGAAGTCGTGACGTGATATAGGTGTTTAGATATCACGGCTGAAGGTATATACCTATTCAAATCTCAAACGCGCGTGCGATTTCGCGCCCTGTAGAAAAGTTATAAATGTTTCATACGAGAATAACATGATATTATAATGTTGTACAATAGGTAGGTATATACATAATATTACAATAATAAACCATAAGCTTACTTGTCGCATCAAATATAGGCACGTATACGCAGTCGTGCATTCAGAACGTCTCATATATAATATAATAACACTATAATAGGCCGACCAAGAATCCATAATTTTTTTCGGTATTTTATTTTTTTTGCTTTCTTTCTCTGTACAATATTATAATATACTGAACACGACGACGCGCCGACCTTAAGCGGATTTTCAATACCACGACTCGAAAAAAAAAACGACTAAAACGCCCGGCCAGACGCAGCCGGTGCACCAGTCTCGCGAACGACATGCCTAACTCTCGCACACACTCACACACACGCTTTTACTTGCGTGTGTGTGTGCGCGCGTGCATCGAACAATACGCGAGACGAATCCCCGAAATGGCCGACCGTCGCAGTGGCGTATAGGGTGGGCGGGAGACCCGAAAAAAAAACACTCCTATACGAGCGACATAATGTTTGAACGTATATATATATATATATATATATTATTCGTCGTCGTCTATACATCCCTTTTTTTTCCGTCTCGTGTGGCGGTCCAACTGCCGAGAGCTAGCAAGAAAAAAAGGAACGTGCATCGCGCACACATGCCGCCGCCGACCCTCTCGTTTACTTCTATTTTTTGTGACGGACATTTCGTATTATTCGATTTTTTGCCGGGATATACGCGGGTATAATAATATTGTCGTGTAGGAATTCCGGAGCGGATATTTGAGAATATATCGAGAAAAAAATCGTCTTCGCAGACGGTCGCGTATTGTATAGCAATGCATATACAATACACGCTTTATACGCGTATATTATTATGTGGAGTCGTCATAAAAACTATACAAACCACATATCGTATATTATTATACACGTCATTTATCTGTATATTATACGGAGGGCTCTGTAATATAAATTAACCCCTTCCCGCCGCAAACTCTGTGAGCGCACCACGCGGTAGCGCGTGCAAGTAATTTGTACGAAATAACGATAGATATTATAACGTAGGTACCTATATATGATATTTTATACTTAGGACGGTGTATGTTCGGATAATAATGTGTGCTATAAATATAACGTACAGCATAGTAGGTATATATTATTATCGTCGACGCCACAACGATAAACAGGTGGGACCGTCTCCCGATTTAGTAACCGAATTTTAATGGTTACTGGTCGATGATGGGAATTGGGATGACGTTTTGTCGAAAAGAGACCGGAGACGGCGATATAATATCATCATTATTATGATACACATATTATCTACATCCAGTTTACCCGAAGCCCACGTTATTGAAATTTCAAATATTTTTCGGACGTTCATATATCGTCCGGCTGTCGTCGCCTCTCAGTGCGTGCACTGCGGACGATCGTATCATCGTAACCGATTTCGATGTACGCGATGACGATACTATACGCGTGTACTCTCTTAAGTGCTAGAATACGTTATAATATTATAATATAATTCATACAGGATGACCATTCATTGATTTCCCGTATTCTCAAAGAGAAAACTCGGTATTCCCCGGCCTGTATCCTGCAGTACACCTATACTTGCCTATACTACGTCGTATTATTCTATACGATATCATCGTACCATGACTGTCGACGTATAATGCTTCCAAATGAACAATTATTCGTCACTGGATGCACACGAAGTTTTAAACGTAGGTATAGTATAACAATATTTGGGTATGTATACGCGCATACCGTTAAAATGGTTTATTGCTGGAGGGGATATTAAGGGATGTTAGCATCATCTCGATTTTTGTTTTTTGATGATAGGTACTTACAAAAACTTCAGGACGTAAATACTTTCAGCCAGCATATGTGAGCACATATTTTTATAATTTTCAAATTTTTAAAATCATTTAATGTTCAATTGTTACTATAGTGTCAAGAGTTTTTTTTTTACTACTCTCCTATACTAACAATATAGTGTACCTACAATGTACCTACATGTTTATATGCATTAATATTATTTATTATAATTTCTAGCATTACTAATATATTCAATTTACACAACTATAGCTTTGTAGATAAAAAAAATGACATATGACAATACAGTATATGTATGTAAAGAGTGAATGGTATCAAATTGACAAGTCTTTTGAATTTTAATAAATATTTTAAAGAAAACATGAAAGCCAATGCCTACATTTTAATTTGTTTTTGTAAATGTGTGCTCTTATATTTTACTGCCATGCTAGCATCTTTTGTTCATTATAAATATATATTATATTTCACAATCAGTAAGCTACATTTTTACAATACGCGAAAGTCATAAAACATACGTTGAATGTTATGCAGTTTTTAGTCTTGCTTAATGACTCCATACATTATTATTGATGGAGCTTCATTTTTATAATTAAGTTGAAATACATTTACCTCACGTTTAGCCTCCTCCCCTCCATACGTATAACCCTATATTTTTTAATAATAATATAGAAGTTATACTTATATTTGGGCGTTTGTGGTTTTCGTGCTCGATCCCATGATCTTGCCCGGTATTTATTTATCTTATATAATATACATACATACGTATAATACTCGTTATAATAATAATATAGTCATCTCCTCTCGTCGTCTATTTACATATAACTATGGCCTGTGTATATATATATATATGCGTGTGTCGTGTACAAGTGTGTCCGATCGGAAAGACACTAATCAATGCCGCTGCCATCGGTTTCCCACGTGTTTATCGTATATACACGATACAGAGATGTTTCTCGCGATAACGCGTCGCGGGCCAGAGGTGTATACGAAACGCATCGGACGACATTACAATAATAATAATAATAATATAATATAATAATGGTCTCCGTCCTCGTGTGATCCGTCGGATTTCGCTCGTTATACGGTCGCGACATAAATCCGTCCGGACGTTCGTTTTACGACGACAGCGGTACATTATATTATACACGCGAGCATAATATTATATTATATCGCATATGATTCATCGCACGCATTAACATAATAATATACACATATTTTCATACGCAGGTACGATAAGTACGATCCGAATTTTGCCGTTGTTTTATGTCGTGAAAGACAAACGCTCGACGTGTCCGCGGCCGTTCGCCACCGAACGATAATATTATATGTAGGTATAATCAATGCGGTATATAATATTATCATTATCATTTCGTATATTATATATTTCGCACTGTATAGACCATATCCAATCAACGGGCGCGGTGTCATCGTTAATATATAAGGCGCGCGGGCGCCGTGTGAAATGCATCGTCAGTAAGACGCCCGTGAGAAGAAACACGCTGCTATTATACGACGATGGGAAAAAGTTACGGTCTATTATTATTATGAGCAACGCTGTATTTTTTACGAATATAAACATTACTCGAGTACGACGAACGCTATATAAGCTTACAACAATATGAGTTGTGGTGAAATTTCGTGACAAGGGCCTGGATGTCACTATATAAGTATATACCTATAATATAGTAGTGACTATAGACAGTAACCCAGTCATGGACATGGCCGGCTACTCAAAATTTGGATCTTATAAATAATTATAACCGTTCATACAAGAATTAAGTATATTATCTATATAATTATAATATCGCAAATTCAGATTTAAAGTATAGCTTATATATAAGGCCCCTCGGGAGCTCAAATCATTTAATTTAACCCAAAATCACTTTCTCATAGTGATGAAAAATAGGTGGGGAGTAGGGGGCGACAAGAGTTCGTACAGATCAAATTTATTTAATCTTTTCATTCACAATTTCAAAGTTTTAGTAAACTTATCTAAATCGAACGAGTATATTATAATAATACACATTATTATATATACGCTCGGTGGTTTTTGACGCCATTGCCGGCTTGGGGATAAGTTCTAAATTCAATCAGTGATTGGCTATCTACGTTGAATTATTTCACAAAACTATATAAGTACACCAACGCCGATTAACCCGTGAACTGAGGTGCACTAATAAACCGAAATACACCTATATAGCGCTGTATTTTATATATCTGTTCATTTTTTTCCCAGGCAAAGTCAGGTTATACGGTTTTTTATTTTATATATATATATATTCGCTTTATCCGGCACTTTGCTGCAGTGTATGCTTTTTTACTGCACGATGTTCGACTATATATTATATACGTATAGTTCTCGTGCTATTTAGCTAATGAACTAATCTTGTTATTTTTCTTTCGATGACCGTTCGGGGAGACGACGACCCTTTGGAAAAAAAAATATATAAAATAAACGCTTTCGATACGTACACACATACACATACACATATATATATATAACGTTTAATACGAAAATATAATAGCTTCTGCTGTATAATATACCTCTATATACCGTGGCGGGCGCGGATCGGCAGCAGATTGGTCTGCTCGCGAGCGCATCATTTCGGAAATAAAAACACCGGGCACGGAGGGTGTATATATATATATATATATACGGACGATCGTATAATATTTTTATGCCACTAAGCCATACAGAACTGTAGTGTGTAGGTATATCTATATATATATATTTATACGGCTCCGGGCTCACACACGCGTACACGCACGTGTATATCGTGTGCAGTTTACGGACGAAAGTTGAACACACGCACAAGTATAGAGGAAAAGTGCGCGGATTCGGCGGGACTCGGCGTGGTAGTAAAATCACGATTTCGGGTCCCCCGTTTGCGCGGATTAAGATTTCTGCAGTATAGTCACTCAGCTTTCTATATGCAGCTTGTCGTGTGCGTGTATATGTGTGGAAATCGCCCTCCCCCCCCCTCTCTCACTCTCTCTCTCTCTCTCTCTCCAACTATAATTTTGGATTTTCGGGAAATGGCTCACAAGACCTTCGGCAGATTTTATATTTATTATAACGCTCGAGCTCGGGTACGACTTATTTATATTATATATAGTACGGCGCGCGGAGGCAAAGTGCTGGCTGAGCTTCTGCCGAAGCACTATATATAATAATATATACGCGTACAATATACAATATATAAATATTTAGTCACGTATATTATATACGTTAGTATAGATATTCGTCTGTGTGAGGAGGGTTTTCCAGACGGGTGACAATCGCATTAGCGCGCGAATGGTGCGCCATATATATCTACGAAAAAATTAAAAGCCTCGTAAAACTTTCACAACAATTTTTCCAAAATAATTCACCATCGTCTATATCTATATAATATGTATAAATATATAACATAAACCCGTTATACTTGATGCAGTCGCTTCGTTTTATTATTGTTGTGCAGTAAATATAATAATAATTGCATTAATATAAGTGCTCGAAGTATATACAGTCGATCCGTATTATAGTAACAATATATATATTATACGCGCTGGCTCTGCTGAAGTTATTAACCGATATTCGGATATTGTTATTATTTTATCGTCGTGGTACTATGACGAAATTTTATTTACAAGTCTTCGATTGGCTTTGTTCACTCTGCACGAATGGAGATTTGTTCACGATAAATGCGTAGTAGCTGGTATATGAGTTCGCTCTTAGTTTACAAAATGGTCACGATATGATTAATACTTTTTAAGATACAGATACTGTATGCGGGCACAACAATACCTCAATAACTGTTGAGAGAAATAATGTCAAAACTATTTTTTATAGTAAAAATTAATTTGAATTTCACCTAACAAAAGTTATTTTAAAAAACCCAATAAATATAATAGCAAAAAAAATACATTTTATTATTTAACACACGCTTTTCACTATGGTTCTCCATACACTTTCTAAAAATGTAATTCTTCTATTTTTCGTCGGATTGATTTTTCTCAAATATTTGCCTAATTTTTTATAGTTATTACATTTTTTTTCACTATATTTTATTGGCAAAAATATATCTTTGTAAATTTGTATCATAATTTATTTAATCTTTTTTTACAAGTCGAAAAACTTGAATTACAACGAATACATATTTTATGATTCAAATTTAAAAAAGCCTTAAAAGAAAAACTTTTAGTTGTGAAAACATCAAGATGAGGCGGTTACGTTGTTCATTAATGTATGAAAGTACGTCACGGCTTCGTGATGGCTGGCACAGCTGAAAAAGCCCATAAACAAAATTACCAAAACGCCTTCAATGTTTTTGCATTTTGACATTCGTTAGAATTTACGAGTCCACTCAGAAGCGAAAAGCTTCGAGTTCATTATTAAAGTATAAACAGAGTTCTCCGTGACAAAGCAGAATGATGTGTTCTTTACGAGAGAACTATATAATATAACTACTAACCGGAGAGTTCATAAACACATAAATTAACAAACAAACAAAAAATAAGTTTTTACATTGGCAGTAATTTAATTTAAATTTTAAATCGCGCTAATCATAATATAATTCTAAAAAGAAGATATTTTTTATGAAAAAATAAAGTTTCAAAATAGGTATAATTACTTTTAGATTTCCTAAAGTTCCCTAATATTGTTATGAAAAATTCTAAAAACGACCAGCCAACCTACTGTGAATCTCAAGTATCAAAAGGTTATTGAAATGTTATTTTTGTTTTATGTGTGTACCTTATGTTATTCAACTAAATTGAAATAAGCATCTTTTATATTTTGACCTATAATTAGTTCCGTACGCTTTTTGCATTAACTAATAAATTAAGTTTTAAAATAATGATAATATGATGGGTAAGGTATATCTCATTCATTTTGAAATGTGCTAAAATTTAATATTTTAAATATTGAAAAATTTAAATTTTAAAAATGGTTCTACTTAGCAGGAAATGGTATAATTATTGTAGTCTTATATATACTATATGTATATTCATATCTATTACCTAGTAATTGTCATTTGATTATTAATTTAGTTTTTTTAGTTTCTTATTATTCGTTTAATGTTTCATTGATGTTCTATTTCATAAATGAAATACATACGCGGATTTATATACATATCAAAATACATAGTAAAGTAAATGAAACATGATTTTATCTCATTAATTTTTTAATATAAGTATAGTTATGTAATGTTTATATATATATATATAATACATATTTTATACTCTGTAGTCACAATATGTTTCATTTTTCTCCACACAGGCAATCGAAAAAATGAGAAAAATTGATATTTTCCAAACTGCCACTGTCTTATTTTATATAGGTAGTATACCGCACGTCAAGACGAATAATAATACGTGCGTATGAATATTTTTTTGCTTATTGAAATCTAATATTGATCAAAAATATAAAAGTAACGACATAAAAGCACGAGGACTTTGAATGTAGACGAAATAGTAATCCAGTCGTATGGAAATATGTGCTCGCACATGCGTGAACAACGTTCGCTTGTCTCCGTCTACGCAGCCGGAGCGTATAGACACTATAATATAATTGATAAGTATTGCAGAGTCAAGAGTGCCAATAAATTATATTTTTCAAAACCATTAGTCCGATCGGTTCTGAATTTTCTAGGAAATAATCGTGTACGCATATATATATATATATACATAATATCCTACCGAGTTTTTTTAAGCGTATAATATTATTTTAAGAACATATGCGAAACGAGTATATACAGAGAGAGAGAATATTCGTATAATATTTCCACGTTCTATATTGCGAAATGCGCGTTGTACACACAGGGTTTTAAACATTGTTCCGATAACGTACGGCGCATTAAAAAAAACATGTTAAAAATACTACACGCGATTCGTATAATATTTTAAACTCGCCAGCTATATAGCCGAGGCTCTGTCGTTCATATTGTTGTAATGCCTCGAACGGGCATCGGACAATACGATAAATATAATATTGTTGCTGTGGTCCTAACTCGTATATAATAATATGTGATATTATAAGCGAATCGATATGACAGCGAAGAATAATAATATTAAAACAAAACCGACGACGACCAGAAATCGAAGATGGGTCATTTTTGGCAGCCGTATGACCCGTCGTCCGCATAAAATATTATAATATTATATCATGTACACACGATTTGGGCGCGTGCTCGTCATAAATCGGAAAATGGAAAAACGTCGCGCGCGTGTGCCGTACTCGTCGCCGTACCTAATGACAATAATAATAATAATACATAAACTCGACGCAATATTATTATATATTATTAGACTACTATTCGGTATATTATATAATAATAATACAATAAAATATGACGACGACGTATATAAACGACGCGGCGGCCGCGGCGGCCGTGGCGGGAATAAGCGAACCGAAAACCACATCATATATTAGCCGCCGCGGTGTAATGCACTACGCGAAAAAGGTCAACCTAACCGGACGACTTTTATATAATATAATATAATAATATTGTTATTACCGCGCGGGGATTTTGGTTATTTTTTTTTTCATCGGAGAGGCGAATCGCGTGTATAGCTGCGACACACCGGCCGATTCGTGTATGATATAATAATATATCGTATACGCATATATATTGTACACTCCCGCCCAGTGCGACGGGGTGCCCATATTGATTTACCCCGGAACGCTTCGCCCTTTTCTCCTTTTCGGCCGCCCAGCGCTATCCCGTCGAGATTTCAATCCCGAATAATTTTATATACGATATACATCACATCTCGCCCGAGGTGTATAATATATGTTGTTGCGCGGGCAATGTGGACCACGATTTTTTTTTTTTTCACCAACTAATATTATTTTTTATTTTTATTATAAATTATAATTTTATTGTTACCTGTCCATAATAGTTTATAATATTTATTATATTCATATATCATATTAATATTACGAATATTTTGATATGGAATATCAAAAAAAAAGATAAAAAATATTATCATATTTCTTATATATAAACTATAATTTTAATATTAGCTATTTATTTGCACGAGATTTAGCAGCATGACACTTGGAATTACATAATCTGTCTGTTTTTTTACACTCGCATTTATTTGTTTTGCAACCCTGTGTACAAGTACACCGATCACATCCTCGTCCTCCCGAATTAGAAAAGGAGCGGGCTGCTTCTAGCAACGAAATTGAATTGGCCGGTACGTCTTTGATCTGTACAAATTTTTCTTTATATAAATCGTAAATTGGTGTCCTAAGTATTATGACAAATTTTGTCAAATGGTCTTGATAAACACATATAAATTTATAATCTCCGTCTGGTATCACTTGCATACCAATAAGGTCTATTTGACACCTAGAATTCATTTCCGAAGAAATAATTGGTTTAACCACCAATCCTTTTTTTACTGTATTTCCTTTTCTCTCACATGACTCGCAAAAATTAAAATACGACGTTATTGTTTTCCTAGATATACTTTTAAATTTTTTATTTATTTCGTATTCAATATGATTTCTACCACCGTGCCCTGCAGTAGATAAATGTATTTCATGTACAATTTTAAATAACTCTTCATTAAAAACATATAATTTTACACAATTACCTTCTGCAGTTATTGGCATAATTAATTTTTCTTCTCCTTGTACTGTCATTACGTCATATTTCTTCATTAATTTTGAATTTGTTTTCTTCTCTAGCTTCAGTTGTTTTAAATAATTAATTATTTCGTATTATTTAGATTTACTAATAAAAGTACTGTTAGTTTTTTTGGTTTCGATAACTTTAAATGTTCATAAAATTTAGATTCTATTTTTAAAACACGTTGGTACAAAGTAACGAGGTATAGTTCATCGTACATGTCATGTACAGTTCAAAAATCGAAACTCGACTGGTTAGTTTAAAATATCAATTATTGTTCATAATAATATATCGTTGACTGATTTTATCAAGATAGCTATAAACTTTATCTTTCCGATATGGCCATATTCATATGGGAAAACTATGATTTTTATTCTTAAATAAGCAGTACGATAGGTAACAAAAACGAGTTTATACAGCGTGTTTCAAAATTCCATAGTTTATTAACTAATAATAAATATCATAAACTATTATAAATATGTAATAATAAAATTAGAATTTATGACAAAAATAAAAAAACTGTAATTTATAATAAAAATAAAAAATAATATTATTTAGTTGGTTAAAAAAAAATTGTGGTCCATATTGCCCTGGCAGGACCACATTGCCCGTAACATATATATATTGTGCACCGTATTATATAACGTCGCGGCATTTGCGCCGCGCGTCATAATATTATTATGTCACCTATTATTATTATTATTATTATTTATCGCAATTCACAACTCGCACTATGAATAATAGGTATATTGTGCATAGGTAATATTATATTATGATCAATATACATATAATAATATGTATATATATTTATATTATATAATATTGTAATATCGCATATAGCGTGCTACACGGGAATGGACGATGAGGCGCGCGGATTACGAAAATACTCGTCCAACTCGCCACCAAACAGGTCGATTCACCAAGCATATAATATGCTCACTCCTTTTTGTCATCAAAAAAGTGGTTATTCAAAATCTGGAAAGTTCGTTATTGAATAAAAAAAAAAATGGGGGTGAGCATGTTTGGCTAATCATACAGTATATTATACCATGTTGTGCTGACAAATGTTTTTCCCAAGTGCGTATAAAAAAAAAACAATAACAGTTTTGAAAATATGTGACTTCTACGAGTATATATTCTGAAATTTAAGTTATTAATGGTTAATTTATAATATATAAATTAATCAATATAATTAGTGTTTATTACAATTTAAAACACATTATTTAGGTACTATAATTTTATTTTTAATTTCTAATGACGTTCATTGACTCTTTACATTCTACACTAAGTATACAATAAGTTAATTTCAGGGAAGAATTCACAGCGACATGGCGGTGAATAGAAAATTCACAGTAGAGCCACCTGTACATGAAATACCTACTATAAATTATCATCATATATTCATATCTCTCAATAAACTATATCTATGCACGACGCCCGTACTAGCAACTTGCAATGATTTTCTATGTATTTATACGAAATTAATACCTCGCTTTGAATTATATTTGTGGTGCACCCTGTGATTTTTTGGTCATCTCAGTGCGTTTGAATATGAAACGCTTTATCGTAAGGCTTATTTCATATAAATTATAAACACTTTTATTTACTTCGTTTCGGTACCTACACAATTTTCTCGATGACCAGTTTAAAATTGAAAAGTTTTTCTTAAATGAAAATTGAGTTGAATTTACAAGTTATTTAGTTATGTATATAATTTGTAGAGTTGTAAATAAGACTATTGGTACCTTTTAGTTATTACTGTCACAACAAATAATTTCAACAAAAAAATGACCATCTTCATCAAATACAACTGAAAAATTGTCACTAATATAATATAATATTTTCTATAAACATCGTCTACCCCGTTGTACAACTACCACCAGTGCCGGATTTAGAACAGGCGCCTCTCTAGGCCCTTTTAAAAATGCCACCCCTACCACGAGAAAAAAATGTATTTATTATTAATAAATTTAATGTTTTATATAATATAATATCAATTTACGCAGTTACATGAATGCATAAAATATTTATATGATTTTTTTTCAATTTCTTACAAAATTTTCCACCCCCAAAAATTTCCCGGCCTAGGCGTAAATCCGTCCCTGACTACCACCCTTCATTGAAATCGAACGTCGACCCTTATCCCGAAGCGGAGAATATGTGTACACGCTCGACCACCACTGAACAAGTAGTGTCCTCTATCGACACACGGAATGCGTTCAACGATGCGTCGGGCACCTGTAACTAGATGGCGTGCCTGTCGGACCGGCAAGGTTTTTTTTCTCTCCGCTCGTCAGGACGAGAATAGTCTTTTCACTCGCTCACTCTCTCTCTCTCTCACCCGCCCTTTGCTTATTCGTCGAGAAATATTATTCCGTTTTATTTTTTTCCGCGTCCGCTGAAACCTATACGGCTGCGGCATCTGTCGGTCGACGAAATAGTTACTCACACCGGACTGGTTTGATGACAAATTAAAACGCTAGGTATTACTTCTGTTTCAGGATTTTTAAATATTTCGTTTAAATAGTCAGACAGGTGCCTATCAGGTACACTACGTTAGATTTATCTTTTAGCGGCGATAAAGGCAATTCACGTCGGTCCTTGGTGCCTCCATACTTTGGACATTTTCCAGTCGACAAATGGTCACTGAAATGCATTTTAAAAATCAAAGGACCACAGCACAAATAAAAATATTCCTCAAATTTCCGTTTACTTTTATAACAATCTACGCGCAGAATACACATTTGTATTTATCTTTTGGCAGCACGTTTTAATTTTCAGTGGATCTTTTCGGAGGAAATCATTAAGTTTTCTATTCAAGAGAAAAGTTAAATGATTCCATGTAGGTATACTTAAGGATATTGATTGGTAATTACAACTCAGTCATTTATTTTATTTAATTATTGTTATAGATTGTTGTAGTTTATGTTTTCATACTATTGGCCATCTAGTTTAATAAAAAATAGTTTGTCACTCGTACGAAATATTATCTGTCAAAAAGTTTTTAACGCTTTTGAGTATTTCTCAAGCTTATACAAGTATAACTATGTTTAGACGAGTCGCGATCTTTTGAGCTGTTCCTAATCGGCTCAAACCGTTAAGTGTTTATATCTACATAAAGTGTTAACCTTTAACCTACCTACCCATATATGATATTATAGGAGCTATAAACGAATCGATAACGGCGTTTCCACAACAACACTATTAATAGTTGTTTTATTGACTCGTTTATCCACAACTGATGTAGGTAAAACAATATTTAAATCAATTGGAACACAAATACATAATATGACATTGTGAACATAGGTAGGTAGGTTATTGGTATACCTATTATTGACACGAAATTCGTGTTTAATCTCCAGCCGCTTTGCAATATCAATGCTGAAGTGCGTTTGCGCTTTTTGTCGCCTTTTCACTGCACAGTCTAAATATAATATTATTATATTATATTTTATTGATTTTAATATTCGTCGTCTCGCGTGCACGACCGTCACGCTGCAAAGCATTACGACGCAGACAAAGCATTACAACAGTAGATACCTATGTGGCGTACAAACACTCGTCTATATTATACCTAATATTATTATCGAACTGAGTTTTTAACTCGGTGGTAATAAATATATTTTCGGTGGCTTATAATTTTTCGGGCTCTCGTCTTGGACGGAATTCAGTCGCCGGCGCGGCACGCGAGCACTGCTGCACACTGTTGTTATTACTGTTGTCATTACTATTATTATTATTATTATTATTATTATAATATTTAGGACCGACTCACCGACCGACGCACAACACAGTATCGTCGTTTATTATTTTATGACGCGTCACGTGTATTATATTATTATATATGTAGGTACCTGTCCGGACGTTTAATGATATATAATAATAATTATTAATAATCTCGTGCGGCACGCGGCACCGCGATATAATATAATATATATATATTATAAATATATGACAATATGACTGCTGCGCAGCATAACACTACACCCACGCATAATAATAATATATTATTATATCGTGAGGTGCGCGTATTACTCGGCGGCGGCGGCGGCGGTCTGAGGAGTTGGCTTAACATTATATATTTCGCTCGCGGTGGGTCTGCACCGTTCGCCGCCGCCCCATTCGTCGAGCGGTCGATTTTTAGGGGTTTTGAAAATATGTTTTCTTTTTAATTGGCACGAACCGCGTTAATTGGGACGACGGCTGCTGCGCGAGCAGTCGAGGTGATTTACGCGTGTGTATAATATATTATACGATATTATACATTTATGCGCTTCGAGAAATGAGACTTTTGAACGTCAACCGCGGTAGCGACTCTCTCGTATGCGTATTATAACATTATATTATGTAGACCGCATAATATATTGTATCGTTAATGTATATGTATTAATAACCACACGCGCACACACACGCGAGAGTCAATTATTTTACCGCCCGACGATGCGCACGAAACCTCCGAAATGGTTGCCAGTTATAATATATTATAGAGAGCTGCAGCTATACAGACGACGGCGAAACCAAATCATTAAAAAGCGGCACGACACATGTCGTCGTCGTGTATTCCGTCGCCGACGCGCACATAATAATATTATGTGACTTATATATGAGTTGTTTCGCCGTACGATATTTTAATAATATTATAATATTATATGTGCCGCAGCAGCGCGGTTGAAAACAGAAAAATAAACGTTCATATCGTCGTCGTCGTTTGCCGCAGAAGCGGGATTATACCGAGCGAAAACTCGACGAAAATAAACGCCGTTCCGATAATGACTCGATAACGGCGGCGGTCGTAATAGTTTTCATCTGAATATTAATGTTTAAAGGCTTTTTTACGCGCGCGTCGAAACCACACCTGCAAGACGGTCGCCGGACGAAAAGTCATGAAAAAATGTCACTTTAACATCGATAGCCGTTACAGCCCACAGTAGTATATAGTTATTACCGATAAATATATGCGGTATATATACCTACGGTGTATATACATATTACATATACTATAAGTCTATAACTATATACACACTTGCGACGGTTCGATAGGGAAAACTCGACGGTTCGATGGCCGGTTCGTAACGGGGTGGGAGAGGGGTGGAGTGAGTATAATAATATTATAATATTATATTACAATGTATACCTATATATATATATATATATAATACGATGGCACCGAGCTGCGGCGGATGTCGCTGTCTCAGCCGGCCGAAACGGAATAAAAATTGGCGGCGTGCGCGCAATAACAATATAATATAATATTATTATGATAGGTAAGGTACCTACCTATCTATATACAATAATACGGGAAGTTCATATTATTATAGACACACAATATATAGGCGTACACAATGTATACGCATATATGTGGTATTATTATTTTATTATCACCTTTATTATATACTTGACTATACGGTGCATATACGTCGCGCGGGACTCGCTGCACCAGACTTTGTGGCGACGCGGAAGTTTATGGCCGTATGGACATAAGGCATATATATATACAGAACCTACTTAAATATATATATAAACATCGTATAGTCGTATAAAACGGCGATACAATGATATACATTGCCGCGGTTAACGGTTTCGACCGTACATATAGCCTGGCACTGGTGGAATATAATGCGCCTCCTATCTTTATCGATGGAGGTAAACCTACCGTATAATATATAATATATTCTAATGTTTTGTGCGCGTTTTTATATTATGGTTTTTCGATTTTTCTTTACGACGTATTTATTTCGTATTATACGAGTGCAATATATAATAATATATAATAATGATATGTTTATACTTTATAATGACGTATAACGTATATATATACTATTATTATATTATGAGTATCAAAGACGTATATATATAGTCATAGTCACTAGACATAATATATTATTTTATTCGGTATTAAACCGACGAAAATATTATGAACAGTTCTGCGACCACACACGTGTGACGTCTCTTTTCACTCGCAAACTGTTAAGTCGTATATACCAGCAGACATATTATATACCTGCAGCGTGTATTTGCAAAGGGTCTTTTTTGGCGAACCAGTGGCGTGTGCTATAGGTACAATTCACCGCGGATAAATCTTTTATTGTACATATACACAATAATAATATACTCAAACTAGGTATTTATAATATATATATATATATATATATATTATGTTAAATGCTTGATTTATAGTTTTCTAGCATTTTCCGTGTGCGAACGTTATGAAAACAAAAATGTATGCCATTATAGAGTCATTTCTCATTATAGTTAATGATAATCACGCGATGTTTTTATATTATAATGAACTGTAAGAAATATAACTGCATAATTTTTAATATCGATTGACGACAATTATAGCTAGGACTTATAAATAAAATATAAGCAAAATAGGTTTCAACACCTGTATTATATTGCTTGTACGTGACTGAACAATATTGGACGATTTATGAATGTATAATATCTTATAAATTATATAATTATATGTATATTTGTATACATAACATATGGATATCAGCCTATACACAACGATACAATAAATCCTCAACATTTGACACGCGTCTTCATGGGTTTATTTTTAACTGGACAATTATTACGTAATATCTGTATATCGACTGTTCCGAGTTTCCGACTATAATGGTATAATTATAATTATAAAAAAGAAATGTTTTTATATCTCCACAGCTGGTAATTTAATTATACATATTTACATCGGTGTTGAAGTAGTGTCACTGAAAGTCCCCTTTCAACACGTCTTCCAATCATTGTAATTCCCACAAACCCTCATAGTTTTATTTTTTTTATTACAGATAAGAGTATAAGACATTTTCTTGTTTGGTAATTACTTATTTACAACTTAAAAAATTAATTTTTTTTTAACATAAGTAGATCTTAGAGATAAGATCTCTTTTTTTTGGACAATTGCCTGGCCATGACTGTGCACGTCGGCACTGCCACCTTAACTTATTGCCCATAACTCCGTCCCCCAGACAGAATTAGCGAAGGCTCGAAATTACTTCTGCACAGCGACGTTTTACGATTAAAATTTAAAGGTTAAAATGTTTAAACACATTATCAGTTACTTCGTTACTATAGTAATTCACTGACGACAAAGCCGACATCACATTTGACTTTCGTCTATAACTCCGTGTAATCAAAGAGGCAAATGATGCCCGTGCGCGAGGTCACAGCAACTTCGATATAATATTATGTTATAATGATTTATTATACAATAAATAATATATCAATGTGATTTGGTGGGTTGTACTGATTAATTAGATCGTTCAAAAGTTTAGCGTAATGCAATATACGTTTTTAACAGTATATATTATACGTAAAAACTACAATATAATATAATGATTTAAATTCGAATTCAAGTATCTGTAAAAATCGACACGCAACCGCCGTAGTGGATGTTGAAGGATATGCCTGCCTATATAGGTGTTACTCGGTCTGAACACTATTGCGCTACACAGTATGGAGGTACCGGACCTGTGGGAGCCACGTGCACTTAGTGTTTAGGAGACGGAACAAACAGGTTTCACCGATCGCCCGAGATGAAACCGACTGACAATAATTAATGTAAGTGCGACGAGTCATCATTAGGCGGGGCCAATGGGACGGACGGTCGACGACGAACGACGTGTATATCGAATCAAATAAGGTTATCAAAATATCTTAATTGCGTTATTGTTGGCCAACGAGGTATCATCGCCGTAATGAGATAATACAAACATTATTCCTGCTCGACATTGATTTCGTAAAACATTACAATAAAATACAATTATTGTTGTAACAAATTACATCTTTTACATTTACTCGAAAAAACAATCGCCGTACCTACAAGAATCATCCTTTGTTTACATAGAACAGATACCTACAAAATAATACAACTTAAAAACAATTTTTATTTGTTCATTTTTATAAAAGGTATTTTCATTTTATGATAGAGATTATAGAGTAAAATAATAATGATCTACACGTAGGTACGACTCCATAGATATTCTAGGTTCTATAATGTTATTAATTTATACGTAAATAATTTCTGAGTATAACATTTTATTTTTTATTTAATAAGGTCTTTAGTCTGCAGTAAAAAACTATCTTGGTCAAAATAAATAATAATGGCTATTAAAAATTATAATTTATAGATTAAATGTATAGCGATTAAATAAATAAAAATATTATATAATGATTATAAATATAGTACCTAATTATAATATTAAAATAATATACTACGGCAAAAATCTATTTTCAAGTAATATTCGTTCATAATACATTAATAATATAATATAATATATATTATAATAGTTATAGTAATTATTATTATGCAATTCTAAAATGCGTATTATAAATTAATAATATATGTAGGTACCTATACTGTTAATTGTTGAGTTGTAATAGTACAGGGTTTGCGAATACATAGCACTCAAAATAATTTGAGGGCACGTAAAAATTTAAATTTTAAAATATTTATATTTTATATTATTTTTAATAATAAACAACAACAATAAACATGTATATAATATTTTTCGTAATTTAATGGCACGTAGCGTCAAAAAAATTTGCACCTCTGATCTAGTAGGTACTAATGGCTCATAAAATAAAATAAAAATATGTATACATTAATTCAGTTTTGTTTTAATGATGAACCTAATAAAAAATTTTTTTAATAATATTATTAAAATATAATATTTCCTACTTTTATTTTACTAAACCATACCTATAACCATACCACATAATTATTATTTAATATTATATAATGTATGTATCGCAATGTTTCATAATTATTATGACATTAACATTTTTACTTAATAATATTAGTATATTATTGAATAATAATAAATGAATAACATTACCTATACATTATAATTTTTATAATAACAGAAATAATGTCTGAAAATTGTATGTACCTATGTACCTACTATAATATTACATAATAAATAATATGCTCTCCAGAGTCGTTATCACTTCGAGTTAAAAGAAAAAAAAAACAATGACCTTTCTTAAATGATAAGCCAAGAAAAAAATACCTAATTATACTCGCGTGATGTATTGTATAATATTAGTTATTATTAATTAGTGGGTCCGTCCGTGTAATATTTTTCCTATAGTCCTGCAGCGTATATAGGTAGTTTAGGTATTTTCGAATAAATGTATGCGTATAAATAAATGTCAAAATCGGGGAGTATTATTACTGCCATTGTACTAATAATACTACCAGCTATCTATTAAACCTACTTATTAATTATACGATTGTGCTCGGGCACAAGAGCGAACCATACATATTAAATGATGTGCTTGAAACCACGGGGGTAACGACAGGGATATTTTCCAAAATGTGAAAGCGGTTTTTTTTCCCGTCAAAACAAACTCACGCGCTTTTAAATGAATATATATCTATACCAGATATATATATATATATATTGTAATTTATTGTTTCAAGTTGATTAAATCGTTAGGCAACGTTTAAGAAAACGGTTGAATATTACAAACGTCGTTTCGTTCAAGTTATTTATATACCTAACTCGTCGTTTATATGCTACTCAATAGCGTTGTTAATTAAGCGGGTACATCTCATATTATTATACGAAAAACCCACGCCACCGAAATGCCGTGCGCGCGTACACATTTATATTATAGTCAATCTACGGTGAATAAATTACCCGTGGAGGTTACCTACTGGAAAATCTAGGCGTGACATATAGATATTATTATATTATATATTATAAGTTTTATATACCTAAACGAAATAAATCTGAACACCGCTTCGTCAGTTTCTCCCGATATATACGATTTCGGGCGTATAGGTATACGACGAGTTTTCTATATTTTTCACGATGACGATATTTCTGTCGTCGTCGTCTTCGAATCATCCATATAGTCATTAGGTTATATACTAAGATTATTATTATTGTAGGTTCCGAGAAGACTGGAGACGGTAATTGTTTCGTTGATATAGCAATTCCAGCTCCGATCGAGTATAAACATTCGATTCCGACAGCCCGCGTGTGGTCATCTTCACGCACACGCCTACCTATAGGTCACGTTAACACGAAAAACGAAACGAAAATGCAAATGCGTCGCAATGGATGCGTACATGGGAGTTTAACATTCCGTCGAGTGAAACTAGTTTAAAGAAAAAAATAAAAACAAGATTAGATTCAAACCTAACGACGTTACAGCTCGTATATGAAAGGTATACGGATTATAAAATACGTTATATTAAAATACGTATGTGTACGTCGTCTTTCACGGAGTCGGGCGATATCCGAATAGATGACAATCGACGGAGATAAAGTCATAGGATTTCTACACCGTATTATAATAATTATTGTATAATAACTCGTATTACTTCATTTCCGTTTATACATATAGGTATTATAAGTACCTATATACGATTAGACTGATTAGAGGCGTGTAACCTGCGTGACCAATATTGGTGGCCAAAAGACAATATAATATATTATGCCACCCTAATAGCAACACAAAATGTTGTGTTTCTCCAACCTTAAAGCACGCCTGTATATTTTGTTCGTCGAGAACAAAATATGTGTATCAATAAATTGACAATAATATAATAATATGTAATAAATTAAAAATTAAATTTCCTATTTTTACTTTCAAATCAATATCACGATTACTGCGCAGTTTTATTGTTTATGTCCGGTACCTATATTTTATTGTTTAATGACTGCGCGTTTGTTACCATACAACTGAATTGGAATCAAGCAAATTTAAGAACATAAATACGATAAATTACATTCTTAACTACTCAAATTTCTAATTATCCTACTAAATGTAAAAACCTTTACTGCAAATGCGTCCTGTATAAACAAACCGACGGTATTTAGTTTGTCCCTCCGCTGAAAATTACAAGGAGGGATCCCCTGGACCCCCCCCCCCCTCCATCATAGTGTAGGTACCAATCTATCAAAACGGCCGTCATTTCGATTAGCATAAGCAATATTATATAGTACACGACTTACTCGGTATGTTCAATTTTCAAACACGTGATTGAGGCACATCGGTGACGATGTACACGCTAACGTATCCTGCAGGAATGCACCGTAGTCCTCGACCTTCACTGGGCACGGGGCGAGCGGCGAGGTCGACGTTTGTCCTTCTGCGTTTAAACGAAATCACCGCATCATGCTGCGGACGCGATGACGACTGACCATTACCCTTTTGCTACGACCAAAAAGGGTATTTACACTTTTACTCTCATTTCGAGCCGGGGGTGGGGAAAATGAATATAATGACAAACGAAAAGGTTTTTTTTTTATCTTCTCGTTTTTTTTTTTTACACATTTCTTATTTTTTACAAACTGTCAGTTTTTTCGTAGACGTCGATCGTGGCGGTGCGATGTATTGTATTATTGCAGTGTCGACCGTCAAACGTTTTTTTTTTTTTTTTTGTACCAGTGAAGTGTTTTTATTCTTTTCCGTCCGAAACAAACCACTATCCACGTGTATATAAGTAGTGAGTGATATTATACGCGTCATTACGTCGGCGTTTAATTAATAATTCTCATCGAAAATAATTATCTACCGACGAGCCCTGCACAATATTATTATTATGCACGTATACGCGTTTCTCACGGGATGGATACGCCACCAGGCTATAGCTAACCGTCGTCTCTTATTGTTTATCGCGACTGCAGATATCATTACTCTCGCAAATTACTATATAAATATGCGCGCCACGTAACAGTTTTTACGATTTAAATATAGGTGAGTGTTAGTTTAATAGTAGCATTAATCTAGTGGAACGAATCACATGTACTGCGAGGTGTAATATGACTATTAGAACAACGCTCGTGCAGATATATTATACTCGTCCATATAATATATATCATTTTAATATAGTAGCTGAATGTATATATAATATGCGGCTTCAGTCGAGTGCAAACAAACGATGATGAAGATGATGATAATACATACCGCATAATATTATCATTGTCATTACAGACCTAGCCATAGGTGCATAATAATAATATAATATATTATATTCGTCGCGGGACGAAAAGCGAAACGGTTTTTTTCCTTCTCGGGGGAAATCAAATTCTCATGATAAATAACGCACAAACGGGTAACGCTCGCCCCGCGCATAATACACACACATACGATATATATTATATTATAAACATTGGGGGAGACTATATAAGCAACACTTAATACTGTTCGCTCCGAGAAGTCCGCACAATAGACAATAATATATATATATATATATATATATATGTGTGTGTGTGCTCAGCAAATATGGCTGACTTGCGAGTTCGTTATTATTCGCTCGCGTTGGTCTTATAGGTACGTTCAAAATGAGCGAGTCTTCGTATAATATCATCGTACTATAATAGTAAATCCCTTTGTATTTGATCTAAAAGTCGGCTAATAACCCTCGATGTCGAGGTCGTAACTGTGTTAATGTGAAAAAAAAATATATATAAACAATAACAAATAATAATATTAATAAGTACGCGACGGCGTTCAAAATATTGTATAGGTACCTGTATAATAGTCGTCACAATTAGCTAATCCCTGAAGCGTATATTTATTTAACTGTGCGTCTTTGTGGATCGCGACGAAACATATAATCGTTGGAATTTCGCCGTTTAATACTATTATAACCGTATTATGCTAATGTTATACTTATGTGCATAATTACATTACAGTACACGCCTATATACATATATTATCATCTATGCGGCACGGTGAAAGCCCATGCGATCGGCGTGTACGAGGGTAGATCGTTGCAGGCTGCAGGGTCTTTCGGAACGAGTTAAATCCGAGGGATTTGATAGACGCAATATACTTTCTCGCGTCCCCGGAAAATTCGCTCGGAGACGAACGCATGTTATATAATATATTGCGTACAGCCGACGGGACAATCGCGTGCGCAGAAACTGCGAAGGCACCAAGTCTTATTGTAATCCAAGAGCGCGCATACCTACTTATAATATATTATTCCTTATATATACAGTTTTTAATCCCAGTTACTAACCGTTTTATACAAGCTCCCTTTCCTTTTATGCACCCAATCGGATGTAACGAGGACGAGATTACGAACGGGAATATAATAATATATACTTCATTCGTTATACCATGATTTCGGTTACGTATTTCGGAAAAAACACGCTGCGGTTCATATATTATATATAAATATGTGTACGTATTCGAATAGGGCAATGGCACACCGCGTTTTCCCGTTTTTCTTTGCTAACCAAATGAGGAAAAGGAAAATCGAGTTGGGTCACCCTGTACTTATATTATACGTATACGCGTAAAGTTTTAAAAATCACAAGTATACATATATAGTGTTATGTTAAATTTTGTTTGATCTTAATAACGTTGTTGGTTTATAAATTATGATACGTTCGTGGACTATACACTATATTACTTTAATTGCTTCTAAATATTATATTTAAACACGTGGTGATAATGTTTAAATAAAAACCGTTATTGATACGCATATAATTACCTATAAATTATATATTAAAAATAAATTATTTTTTTAATTTGTGTTCTTCTTATCTATTAATTATTATTATACACAAATGATACGGTATGTACAATATATACCTACCTACGTCTCAACTCTCAGGCGGAACCAGAGATACAACAATTTATATTGTGTTAGTATATAGAAGCTATATTATTGATTATATTAGATTCTCATAATTCTGAGAAATCAAAACCAAAGTACAATATTATATTATTATCATTATTGACTATTAAAACAGCTACTGCACCTATATATGTATAAATTACTTGTTTTTAACTTACTATACATTAAACACCGGTACACCATTTGGCATTTACCAGCATAATCATACCGTTTCTCGCGCAGTTTTATTTTCATTAAATAATATAATATTTTAGAAACGAGGTTAAAACCGTATATTCTGCAGGAAATAATTTAATGTTTTTTGAACTTTTTACCAAAAACGGCTAAGACAATGTTATTTCAAACACGTTTTGACTACTTTAAGTGTCCAAATTAACCTGTTAACTTCACGTGGTTATAGATTACCATTTGAACAGTGTATGTTTGCATATAAACTGGTGCAGCTATAGAAATAATAAGATCACAGGAAAAAACTTATAATTTATATTACATAAATGTATCTGTAAAGTCGACGCGAAATTCGGCTATGTTCCAAAGTTACGTCCAAAATAGTATATATTGAATGTATTTCTTTTAAAAAAATATGATAAACCTTAATCGTCTTCCTACGTATATATATTATACACACGTCGAAATTATATTCTACACCCAATCAAAATGTAAAAAAAACTGATTATTAGCGTTTAGGAAATTCTTCTCTCCGAAAATACGAGTATACGCGTATACCTATTACACCTATTGATTATGATGGTTGCCAACTACCGAAAATATAATAGGTACCTCCGACGGAGACCAATTTGAATATTTTATGATTCGCTTTACCGGGTATATACCATATAATACGTGCCCGCGCATCTGTTGAAAATCCAAGAGACGGACCCGAGATAAAAAAAAAACCCGTCATAATTTATGTGCAATTTATGATAATAATATACGTAGTTTGGCGTAATTATGCCCAAAAAGATGTGTTGTACCACGAGTGTTATAATATGCGCGCATTATATACGTATTAAAAATATATTACTGGAAGTTATTTATTTACAACGACAATCTGCTGCTGCGGCAGTGGCAATGGCCAGAGGAAATAGTATATCTAATTAATAAATAAACGCGTATCCCGTGCGACATATAAGATTCGATTGAACATGCCAATTATTAAGATTTTAGAGATATTTCCTATGTCTGTATAATATATACATATATATTATAAAGTGAGTAGTGACGCAAATGATATTATATATTATATAATATTATATATTCTATACGTATACGAATGCGTTTCAGTGTAATATTATGTCGAACCCCAAAGTCGTGAACAGTAAGGCCGAATTTAGAGATTTTCCGCCACTAAATCACATGTCTTATTTCATCATACGCAGTGCAATTCCGAATGCCGAACAATAGCTTATATAGTTTATCGTACAAATTCCCCAAAAATGTTTTTAACTACTAATATTTTAATCTATCGGTATAGGTTTATTCATTTAAAACAATTTAACAGCATTTAACACATTTTTTTTTTAAACTATTAATTGTAAAAGTGTATATTAATTTGTATAGCTGCAAATTTGAAAACTCACTAATAATAAAAACATTTGGTAGCTTTTAATGATTTTTTTTGGTCACTCGAATATTGGCAAAATCATTAGAACGTTTTCCGGATCAAATTACACACAAATGTTTGTATTTTACTGTTGATTAACGGAGTGGGGGGGAAGCCGTGGTTTTCCTGCAGTGTCGACCTTATATAGGAAAACGGAAAAACACTATGATGATTATGCTTTAGCTCATCGCTCTACGGGACAGTATTCCTGATATCAAATAGGAAATAACAATCAACTGCGATGCATAATTTAACGCTTTATAATGTGCATTGTACCCAAGTGCATATTGCATATTATCAACGGATAGAATGATATCGGAATTAAGTCATTTCCTCAGCGATTTCGTCACGCGTCACGTGATCCGATAAATGCACGTCGGAAACGTGAAAACGGAAAACGTATAGTTATAATATAATGCAGTCGTATGCAGCGTATTTATGCGTGTTTCGAGTACAATATATTATAACAGAAAATACAATATTAACGTTAACGATTTATAGATACGAAATATGAATTTCGAGAAAGATCAATTATATATTATGAATAACGAACTAATCGAATATCCGACTCACGCCATCTCTGCACGGCGCATATACTAAAATAATATGTACCTGTAATATGTATATGGCTGTATATAATATATAATATTATGTATAATGCTCGCAACGGGGACCGTATAATATTGTTTTTAACTATGCGTCTCTCGTGAGACGATATTATATATAAATAATATACGCGCGGGTACCTAAAAGTAAAATATATGTAAGCAACCGGTTCGTTTATTTTTCAAGATGTCGGCGGACAAATGCATGTACGCATACCGGCGCGGAGGAGATTCACATTATTTATGAACGTTTAAAGATTTAATTAATAACGTAAAATCTGGAACGTATAATATTACATATTTTACTGTCCGATAAGCTTGTAAAGTTATAATAAGTCATATATTATTATTCAGACTCAACGACGCGGAGTTGACGTTTAGTCGTTATTATTACCTGTTTATAATCAATATAGATACCTACATGCAAGATGATTATATTGTCATGATGACTTTGTACATTTTGTACATGATAAACACACGAGTATATTATATGGTTATCAAGTGGTTGCGCTGCGATCTAAAATCCGTAATCACAAAAAAAATTAATCAACGTTTTAATCGGAACTTTAACGCGTTTACGCATTAAAGGCATAACACAAATAATCAATGTTACATTATATATTCATCGATACAATATGTCTAATTCAAAGTGATTTATGTTTTTTCAGCAGAGGTACGTTCATTCAAATCTGAAAATTAACTAGGAAAAGCTATTTTTTTTTAAATAAACAAGCCACAAGTACGACGATAAGTGAGTAAATACTTAAATAATTTTATATATATTTATATGCGTAAGTGTATGAGCACGTACACGATGTAGGTAAATGTATTGAGTAAGGTAGTTATTGTACTTTATTTCCAGTGATAAACGTTCAGCTTATAGCAGGGGTGTCCAACCCGTGGCCCGCGGGCCGCATGCGGCTCATGATAGGTTTTGATATGGCCCTGTCGTATATTTCAAAACCATCAACTTATGAATAAAATAAGAAAAAAATGATTAAAAATAAAACCTATTAATATAAGGTGCCACTACCTATTATATTGATTGAATAGTATGTGAATGTGTTATTGCAATTTTGTGATGGCGAAAAAATATATTGTATTATTATAAAAATGTATGTGACAACTTCTACTTAGTACTTACTTAATGTGGCCCGGTATTCCCAAAAGGTTGGACACCCCTGGCTTATAGTATTATGTACGGAAATTATTGTTCCGTTAATATTATAATGATCGTTGAGTCGAATACCTCTATCAATATTAAAATAATAATAATATTATAATCCGTATATAGACGTAGTGTTCACGGGGTCGGGTCGGGTCGAATCGAATTATATTATTAGGAATATCTAATATTTATTTTCAGGAAAACAAACCGTTTTAACAACGAGATAATAATATTTTAACACGTTTGTATATTATATAATCATCATCACGCTCATCTGCAGTTGGACGGAGTGATTTCTTTTCTGTCCGGGAATTATTACCACGGTATAATATAACAACGGTTTGCTCGACGTATAACGCGTGTAATATACGTACGTCACTTTGAACAGTTTCTGCGTATATAATATACAATACTATATATATACGTATATATCGTGACTAATCTCGTCGTGCTTTTATTCGGCTTTGGCCCGAACAAAACGACACTCGTATATATTATTATCGCCGAGCGTGTATACAATGTACATTATTGTATATATATATATATATTGTAATATATTATGTGCATAACGTTCGTCCGACACAAAGAAAACTTTTCTCCGGTTATATTATACGCGGATCTAAATCGTCGCCAACAATATTATATTATACGTCATAGAAATAGCGTTTTTATCTCGGAAAAATAAATTTTATATTATGCACGTATACTGCGACGCTATATATATATACACACACACACAGTGTATTTATTCACATCGATTTAGACGAAATTCATAAGCTCGGCGACCGCAGTGTATAATTTATATATATATATATATATATGTTTATGTACTTGTATACTCTGCACACAAAACTTCCATGTGCATAATATGTCTGTTACGCGCTCACGTCTTGTATATTTTATATATATATATACACGCCGTATATCTGAGTTTTTGGCGAAAAGAAAAAGACCGTGGACATATGTAATGCGATGGTCCGATGGTCGTGCGTGGTTAGCGTTTTGCCGACCAATATAGTGCAATACGTATGATAACGCGTTTCGGACGTGGCCAATAACTATATATATATAATATATACTGTATCGAAGCTCTTTGAAAATATATATATGTGCGGTACAATAATATATACTCCTCTGGACGTGCAGATGTATAGAAAATTGCGGACGTTCGGATCGATTTCCGTTTTTCTCGGGTCAAATTGGTTTCCGCTCGCGACAAACGTCTCCCCGGACGCCAAGCGAAGTATACGTCCCAAAACGCCTAGCCCGCCAAGCCACCGCCATCATAATCGAGCCGATACAGTGATATATTTTATAGATATATAACGTAGTAATTTCAATCGAAAATCGCCTGGGACCTACATATATATATTATCGAGCGGAAAACGGCCAAACGCTCTTATGATTATTAAAAACCGCCAGACGTCCGGTAAATATATACCTATACGTAATGCGAGGTCTACCACTGCAACATGTATGTAGGTATATTAGGTATATATGGTTTTGTGAAAAGTGCAGGGTTTCTAATACCATATATCATATATATATACCTACCTAAAATAGCCATCTCGTCTGCAATAATAATATATAATATCTATTTGACGGCACAAAATTCATTTCCGCTTACATATGATTTATGTGTGTGTGTGTGTGTGCCTACCCGTCGTAGGTCTCGTGTTATTAATTTTGCCGACTTATTCTTCTCGGAAGCAAATTTAATAATATAATATACGGGATGAGCCGCCGTATTTTTCCGTGTCGACCCTATGGGAAAACGGGAAAACTCTGTGGCCCATCCTGCATACATGCCATGCATATAATGCATTATTATTGCAGCTCGTCTGACGTGAACGCGCTCCGATACCATATATTATATACCATTACGATTTATGAGATCCTCTGTACGCGCCCTCGATCGGCACACGTACGACTATTCGAGAAACACACACATATAATATATAGGCGTGCGCAGTTCACATGGGGAGTATATTATTGTATATAAGTATATAGAAATGCAGCGCTGGAACCATTTTTTTCTGCGGGGTGAATGGGTGGAGCGCTGGAGCAACCACTCGTGATTAATGAATATTTTATGTACTATTCGGTATAAATTAAACTTTCGTACACTTTCATTCGTCGTTGATACAGTATAGGTTTTAGGTTTTAATAAGTTGTTTAATAATTATTATTCTCATCCATACTGTTGGCGCAGTTTTGTTGGCCCACCGTATTTATATATACACTTTAAACTAGAAAATGACAATGATAGATTCAGTTTAATTAAATTAAAATATATTCATTTTTCTGTTTGAAAACCCCACTTGTTCGCGTTAAACGCCACTGAGTTGTTCAAATTTTAAAGCCTCGATTTTCGAAACAAATTGGTTTCGATATTTATACATGTATATGTATAATATACATTGTATATACTTAAACAATATACCACGCACTTAGAATTAATTTACTAAACGTTTTACTCTAAACCAATGCAATAATAAAAACAGTCGCGAACGAGATTACGAGAATAAACATTTTACTGCATTCTTTTTATGTTAACGCACAAACACTGTCAATTGAAAATAATATTTTGCGATAACTCAACATAGACAAATAACGTTCAATCAATGTTCTGTCTTACATGGTTTTTATGTTCTAGTATATTCGGAAATAGAGTACGAGTATAACTTAGACGCAGCGCAGAAATTTAAGTTCTTAAGAGTACACCTAATCGTATCACTATACAGAGTGGTTCTTTTATTGTGAATTTCAAAACTTAAAAACACACTATTTTACATTACATTTTCCTATAATTATATCGGTTAAACATACCTATTAAATTAATGGTTCTAATGATTAAAAAAAATTAATTTTTATTCCATGTAATTATTTATATTGTTGACTGGTTTACAATAAGATATCTACCCTGTTAATATATGTCATATATGTGCTACGAGTGTTTAAATTTTAAACGTAAATATTATAAAGCCTGATGCAAGAGATATATTATTATTATTATTAATATCCATTATTCAACTATATCTTACTTACCTTTATCCTAAAATATCCGATATCTATAGTTATGTTTTTGAAACTATACCACTTTATAAACATACAAACTCGTGACCAGCGGCTAATATAATAACCAATAAGCATATTATTATATTGTGCGTTTATACATTTTCGCTGACTTTATGGCATCTGCGACACGTTGTATAGGTTTGGAAGACACGTCGTGTGTAACGAATGGGTGTAAAATGTAAATAATGTGTAGTGTGAAAGTATACGTGCAACAGTAACGGCTTTGGATTAAACGTAGACCTGTTTGTCTTATATCTATACATTTTTTGTTGGGTGGGCTTGGGTGACGGTTTTGGGGTAAAAAAAAAGGGCTTGCCATGAGGTGAACGCACATATTATATAATATATATCGTTTCAAACACGCACATATAATAATAATATATAATATTGTAATGAAGTAATATATATAGGGGACCGGATGAGGAAAAAAAATATTTAGAACACACATGCATTGCAAAAGTCTACGACGAAATAAGGAAAACGCCCCTCTGTCATGTATAACCCAAATAAAACAAAAAACGATGACCAAAAAACTTTTTTTTTTTAAACTCACTAGAACGCTATAGGCATCCAGCTTGTGAGTTTGTATAAGTATATTATTTCCATCCACCGATAACAAAAAATAATATATTATATTAAATACCCGGATAACTCATTAGCCATAACTCTATATATACTATATAACAACAGTATTATAAATTATTATGATTAATGCAATTATGATTATGCAAAAATGTTGTTTAAAATATAGACATGCACTATACGTACATATTACTTGATTGAAAGTCTATAATTTCACTTTTAAATACATTTTAATGCTGTTCATATATCCATGGAGACTAACTAGAAATTTAGATGGCTATAGCATAATATCACTAGGTATAATATATCCTATTCGAACCCCATACAGCTACAGATAGAAAAGTATTATTTTCACATCTCCTATAGGCACAACTCTATACTTAAGCTCTCTCGTACAATGTTCATCAGTAACTTAAAATATGTCACAACAATTTTCTATGTACACCTAAAACAGTTGTATATAATACACTATATGTATTTGCGCGTAGGCTCGATAAGCGGTGAGAATGTGAAATAGATATATTAAAAAAAAAATATTGAGAGAAACAGAGAACGCCGAAAGATGATATATTTATTTACAGTACATAGCTTTTTATGGGGATGCGTTTTCCCGAATCCAAAAGATTTATCTCGCGTAACGCAAGTGTGTATGTCAAATGTGTATGTGGGCGAATGCCGTCTTCGAAAACAATTTTATCGTTGGAACGCAAAGTTTTTCCGTTACGTATATACGCGGGAGACGGAGGCGAAACAAACTTGCGGAGCTTTATACGCATATATTACGAACAGGCCGTGTAGCTTAGAAACTAATTTCAAGTTCGACAAGAGCCGTTTGGGTTTTATGCATATAATGTAATAATATATCCGCACTGGAAACAAAGAAATAATACGCGTAATAATATATCCGTTTTATATTATATCCACCATTGTTCGGTTCGTGATCGGAATAACTACGCCGATCCTATCACCTGCTGCGATTCTCATATCTAAACGCAGATGTGTGTGTGTGTGTGCGATATTGAATGCTGGTTGAAATTGCTCTTCCCGCCCCCGCCCCCGCCGTCTTGTGCGAAAATAGAAAATGGAAAAAATACATCATGATATGTTGCGCGCGTGCATTTCCGCAACGCGATCAATCCAATTCTAAGGGAGCGTGCGTGTGTGCGTATATTTATATACGAGTCGTCTGTTTCCGGTAAATGACTCTCGGTGTAATAACAATAATAGGAATAAAGAGTCAGTATTTCGGTTTGGTTCGGTTCGCCGAAAAACCCGACGGGAAATAAAAGAAAACGAAATTGTATATCTGTCGTGTATTATCAGACTTCATCTCTCGTCTATACTTTTTCCTCTCTGTTGCGTCTGTGTGTGTGTGTGTGTGTTACGCGTAATATGGTTTTCGATTTCGTATATTATTATCAGATATCTTCTAGACTGTACCGAATGGCCGCCGGGAACGCCATATGCACGTGTTTGACCCAGAATTAATTTGCTCAATTCATATTTACATAATATTTTCCAGCTGTATTTTATACCTATATGGCTATATTTAAGTATAGATAATAATATGTTGATATATATTATACACCTACACAAGATAATATTATACGCTATTACATTTTCGTCGACTGAAGTGACTCTGAAATATTTCCATACGATACTTATTATTATCTCTCCGTATGATCTTTTAGGCATAAGAGTTTTGGTTTTAAATCGATTCCCTTCGCGTTATATGTTTGAATCTCTTATACACATCAAATAATTCATGTCATTATTTTACCAATTCATAATGTAGTTCTGGCCGTTCTGGGTATTAGGAAATTACATTTTCGAGTATATATTATTCTCAATGAATACAGAAAATCAAAACAATCAAATCGAAAGAAATATGTGTAAAAGGTTATGCGTTTTAAGGTCGGCACAATATACAATAATTATATAATTGCAGCCATGCGTTATACTATGAGAAAATAATTGTAACGATACTGCGGTCGGGCCCGTCCCTGTACCAGGCACTGCAGTGTCCCTGCAACCCGGTATAGTCGGTACCGACCTATAAATATCGGTAAGTTTTCCGACCGAAATTCTACATCACGCACGTTCTGCGCCAGTGATGGGTTCAGGGTGGGCGTGTGTGTAGTGACAGACGGTATAGTTGTATATAGATACCTATAAAATATATAACACAACGAATTGGCATTTCGAGCTTTCGAAATAAATTGTTTTGGGGAAAAAAAAAACTCAACATTTATTATACATAGGTACAATAGCCCCAGGGTAGTCGTATACATTGACTCGCGCTGTATTATATATTATATACCGAACACGCGCGCATGAATATTTGAAAAAGCCACCAATAAGTGTAGACGCGTTTTATGGCGTGGGCGAATCGTCGCATACCATTCATTCTCTTCTCTATGTGAGTGTGTGTGTGCTTGTGCAAGTTTCGCGTAAATATTATTTTCTATGTTTATAATTTAAACTACCCAATCCGTTTGTGTGCGCGTATATTGCATATTATACCTATATAAAGTAATATACACATCATTAATTATTTTTAAAAACGCTGTAGCCTTGTATATTATTGTTGGTTAGTCTTGGACTTTGAATCGATTTTAATGTATTAGGTAGGTGGGTAAACACAACGCATTCGTCGATGTACACCTATTTACTTCTATATGCTGGCTATATATGTTTACTTATACACTACGATTTTCTTCTAACGAGTTAACTTATCCAAGTAAGCTATAGCAAGTTTTTTTTTGAAATTAACGTAATGCGATAACTGGACATTTTTTGTTTTGTTTTTTCGGTCGTCAGCAACAAGTTTTGCGTGCATATTAATTTATAAATGTCTACTTCCTCATACTGATATTATAAACATATATGGTAGTTGTTCGATCTTCATCATACAAATCTCATATTCAGACTAATATTAAAATATTTTTAATTATTTTAATACTCGTTTGGTTGCATACAGATTAGTGTACACTGCACTTCACGGTCACGTGGAATATATTATATTATAATGTACCTATATAACATGGCCTGCAAATTCAAGTGTTTTGCATAAGTTCTGACTAAATTTTAAATGATTTTGTGTAAAATCATGTACAATAATAAGTACATATTATATCGTAGTATTATATTCATATTATATTGTAATATCATATTATATTGTTTGAACCGTTTGAATATAATACAGAACAATATCTGATTGAAAAACCCGATAGTTTCATTCGTGTATATCATATGACACACGTATGTAATAATAAACATTGCAACGAAATTAAATTTAAAATAGGTACATATAATATGTAACACATAGGTTGGTATTATATTATTTATAGCCGTAAGTTCATCGGCGTTCATTATTATATACAATATAATATACAGACGTAAATAAAGAAAAACTCGTTAAGGCAAGAAATAAAAAAAATATCCGTACCTACCGTTCTCGCAAACGTAATGTTATAAATTATAATATAAAATACACATCCCGCGGCGATTGCGCCAAGTCAGAGCGTAACAAAAAAAAAAAAAAAAAATTCTCGTAAAATATTACATCATGACTTTTAATCAAATATATTTAATATTATATAATGCTGCTCCAGCCGTGATAGAGCACCGACCGACCTGCCGAGCAGAGGTAATTTAGGCCGCTCGTTTATATTACAGGCGGGCAGGTACGAGCGACAGACAAGGTGGTGCGACTTGACGATTTGCTAACGGCGGCTCGGATCTCGCCTTCGCTGGGGGGGGGGGGGGGTTGATCTGAGGATATGGGGCTGCTGCAGATGAAATTAACTCGTCTGTAAATCGTCACGGAGACTCGCTATCGCGTTTCCGGCATTAAAAAAAAAAAAATAGTATTAATACAACAACAACAACAGCGACGACGACGACGAAGACGATATAGTAAGTATATACACGCGGTGATGCTGCAGTGTATATATGTACATAATATACATTACACTCGTCGTCGTTTTTATTACGTCGCTCAATTTCCGTCTCGTAATATATATATATGTATACTATTATATGCGCTTTGGCAGCGGCCCGCAGCGCCGAGTCTGGTGTACGCTTTTAATGAAAATCCGTAGGCGGCATCGCCGGTTTAAGGCGCTTCCGGTCGCGATGTCTACTGCTGTTTTTGCTGCTGCTGCTGATGCTGCTCCAGGTACGCCCTCCGAGCTTTTCCCGACGACCCCTATGCGTAGTATCTCGCGTATACACGCCGCCGTGGCGCAACGGACTGATCATAATATTATACATATATATATATATATATATATATTGCAAGCCGTTTTCCCGGCGTTTTCCCGCCGACGATTCGTCGTTGTCTTTATTATACATGCGCTATTAGAGCTGCGTGTTTGTCTTGCCGGGCAAACGTATAGCTATTATATATATACGCGACGCGACTGTATGTAATATGTATTATCAAAGGTGCACGGCTGTTGCTCGTCTCCCGACGAGTAAAACGAGCAATATACGCGATGTGCGATTTATATGAAGGTGCATCGTCTATCGACTTTATCTCTGGGTTTTATAGGCCTCGAATACGAGCGAACACGTATATATGCTATCGCATACAACGACGACGTACGCAGCACGGCAAAAACGGTTTTAATCGAATAATAGAAATTATAACATGTGTAATATCATTATAGATCAAATATACTAAATCCTTAATAAATATGTTAAATATGTATGGGTATATTTTAATCAATGGTTATACGGCTAGTTTAAAAACCTAATGTAATAACAACGACAATTCGTTTGCAGCACTTCATATTATTTAAAAAGCCATACCTATAGATGGGTAGGTTCAAATTATTATTGAGCCCAATCGTATAAAAAAATATTACTTAAATGACGTAGCCACGTAAGTACAGTTATCTTATATTATATTAATATGTACACTTGCCACTTATAGCTTAGATCAGAGGTTCCCAAACTTTGGACTGTGGTACGCCGTACGCGTACCTATTATTAAAGAGGTACCTAAGCGAAAGGCCACATGAATACACGATAAAACAGAAAATTAATAGTATAAGTATAATATAACTACATCATTTTGCATGTCAAAAATAAATAATTTTTTCATGAATCAATAGCTAAAACTGTATACATTTACAAATCAAGGGTTGAATAATATTTTCGACTGTTTTTCATTAGAAGTTAGTTATTTGTACGTTGTAACGCTTTTTTATACCAAATATTTTTCACGGTGTTTATGGGTTTCTTTTTTTTTATTTAAAATTGAACTTATTTTGCGAGGCCAAATCGTATACAGCATGTAATACGGTTATAAAATATATTATAAGAATAAAGCACTTTATTTTTGCTTCAAGATAATATATTGCCAATTGTGTACAGAATTGTATAAGTCGTCCATTTTCTTGTCAAATAATAATACATTATTGACCAAGATAAATTTAAAAAGTTTATTTTATATATATATTTTTTTTTTAAACTTAAAAATTATCATATATACGTAATAAAATGTATGTTAAGAAAACAAAATACGAAAAAATCAATACGTTCGAAATGTAAATCGTGAATTTATATTATGTGACTATACTGTATAAGCTATTATAATGTTATGGAAATTTAATTCAAAATGAATCTTGCGTTTAATCAGCATATTATATATAATAATAAAAATATTATAATTTACAATAAGATGGAACAAATGTCTCGTGTAATATGCTTTTAGACATGGTATTTTAAATGTAAACAACATAACACACGCGCGGACTATATAATAAGTGAATAGGGAAAAAACGAAAGTGACAAAAAAAAAATGTTTGTAAAGGACTATTATATATTAGACATCTCCGAGGTCAAGTCCCTTCCGTAAACAATGGTCGAAAAAATGACCGAAAAAACGTTCAAGGTTAGCTACGTTGACAAAGGAACGCACGGACGCGTGTCGTAATTTATTATAATATTTCAAGACCTCTCGCAGTGGTTTTGTTAAGTGGACCCTTTTGCGGTATTCCGACTAGATTCGTGCAGTATATTATATTGTTAATATATTATATACGAAACCCGGACGACTGATATTATAATGTACAGCGTTACGACCGGGACGAGTGGAAAATAACTTTTTTTCTTACGAACAAAATATACGACAGTGTTATCATATATATTATATTATACACATTATAATAATATATGTATAAACAAGACTCTCGTGTTACACATATGCAGTCACGCGCGTATTGTATCGGCATAGGGGAGAGGCGAAGTGAGTGAGTAATATATAATGTCTCCAATATCTAAAAAAAAAAATAGAAAAATGTCGTTAAGATGCGATGACGTTGTTCTTGCGAAATAACGGAAATGTCGATATGATTATTGTATTGTAATAAGTATTACACGAAACGTACCTATTTATAATATAATAATATTATGAATATGTTTTACAGCGTTTTTCACTCTGCCCCTCCCTCGACATGACAACAATTTCTGAATGTTTATAACATACAAGGTGACGCACCAACCATGCTCGCCCCCGTTTTCTATTCAAAAATAAATTTACTAAAATTCTCATTTTTTGGAATTTTCAAGTATACCTACTTACATTGTAAGGTAGGTAAACTAAGATTTTTATACCAGGAGTGGCTTGTGGCGTTGCCAACTTCATTTTTTCAAATGAAAGTCAACGTTTTTAACTGAAAATTGTTAAGCTGCAGCTGATGACATTTTTAAAAATGTTCATGTACTTAATAGTAAAATCAAAATTTAAATCACATTGTATATATTGTAAGTTCTTGGCTGGCATTCAGTTAGCAAGCTATAAGTACGCTTAGCTGTGGTGGGAGTGTTCGCGTTCATATATTTGTAATTAATAAGCGTTTTAAAAGAGGTGTGTTTCTGGTGACGTTTTTACAAAACTTAATAATAATAACGGCTATTGCTAACTGAGATCAATAAATTCTTGTTTGATTGATACGGCATAGGTACCTATATATAGTTCTGAAATAAATAAATGTAATTTCAATATAATATTATGTCCTATGTCCAGATCGTCCTGATACACCCCATATAGGTCACATTGTATTATACTAAGTGCTAACACCGGTCGTATATTACACAAATATCGACATGGCATACACACACATACACATGAAAAGTTTTTTGATTATATATTATTTACACAAATATTTATTGTATAAGAAGATATGTAGGTAGGTTAGATAAATAGCTAAGTACCTTAAGATTAGAATGGTATTACATTTAAATATTATTAAAATGTGTTTGGATATTAACATAAATTGTTCAATACGTTATAATATCGGGGTTCCAATCTAAAGTACCAAAAGCTATATGGGAAATTGTTTTTGGTAATAAATGTACCTACCTATATTTCAACGAGCTAATGGACGATAATGCGTCATCGTACGACCATATATTATAAACGTTCGCCCGGTCAGACTCGTGATCAGTATTTTTGTAAAAACATTTTGAAGATTAAATAGACTTTAAAATGAGATTAATCTCACTTGTTTCTTAATTATATATGCAGAACTGTGTAATTTCTACTTAAAGTTGACTAAAATTGATAGAAAGATTTAGATAAAGCTTTAAAATTACAAATAGTACCTATAGATAATTATTTATAATCGCATATTCATTTAAATTATGAACGATCCAAACATTCGTAAAATAATTAATATTGCATTGAATAATGTAATTCGAACTAAACTTCTTTACTTAGTGTGAAATGCATTATAATTTTGTATAGGTACCTATACATTATGATAGGTGATTCTACATCAAATAAATATATAGGCAGGTACTTTGTATTTTATTTAGTCATAATTTAATGCTTGAAATGATAATCTTAAATAGAATCAGGATTGAGTAAAATTAACAATTTATGGTAGGTATTTAAGAACGTTAACAATTTGATTTAATTGCTTATTCAAAGAGTAATAAAATAAAATTTAATTAATTAAACCCGTTTAAATGTGTACCTCGTGCGTGTAAAGTAATATATATAATTATAATACCTACCTATATAGGTAATATTTCATTTTGCAGAACGGTATAAATTATAACCATGTATAATACGCGTAGATATAATAAAATTTAGTTTATGACCTATGCGCGACGTTAACGCGAATACCTTATATTATACGATTTTCTTTGCTTATTAAACAGTCGCAAGATTTGTAAAAAAAAAACCGTATAATTAATTTCACCTAAAACGCGGGTAAAATAGTGGTTTATATATATAATGGATGTATCGTGTTTTTTTAAAAATTGTATTAGTTTTAAAGTTTCTCCGGCGTTATCATCTAAACTTATTGTTAATGTATAGTAAAATTTTTGACATTACAGTAATAATAGATATCAGCTTGTATCATGTAAATTATACACCTCCATTACATATATAATCTATACATCAATAACGGTATAAAATATAAGCGCATCTTTAGCTATAGTTTAATTATAGATAACATTATAGATCAGGATTTTAAGGTAATAATTAATAATATCAATAAAAGGTAATTATATAGATTTTGCTATACGAGAAATTTCTAATTTTTCACGCTCATTCTAAACGAAAATTGATATATTATAATATATTTATGTGGGACCGTGTTTGATGGGTATGTTAATTTACAAAATATGGTAAAATACAACCTAAGCTTGTGGGCAATCCCAAAATGAGTTCAGGTATTCAATGAGACAGAAATGTGGTCTCTGCGACCCAGTTTCTTTTCGTATATGGATTGAAGTGGTCGCTTAATTTTTTTGTAAGTGTGAAAAGCATGTGCGTTAAGTGTTGGCGTGAATATATAGGCGCATGTCGATTGAAATGCACGGGCCTCGTGTCCTATATAACCGAGTCCAGCGCAGTCGAATGCCCTCTGTAGTACGTCTTAGCGCACGCACAGTATTGCGCGGGTCCGATAAGAGCCGCGTTTAGATTTTTCTTTTAATAATGCGCAGCGAAAGTCGAACGGGGTTTAAACGGATGATCGATAAACGCGAGCGTTATACATTGGACGACGTCGCGGCTATTTCGAATGTAATAGTACGCTATACACACATCTGGATATCGTGTCGGCGGCCATCTTACACATTAACGCGTATATATATATATATATATATATTATACTATGCCTGTACAATATACACGGCGCGGACATGGTGCCGTGGCGGTATACGGTGCTGCAGAGGCGGTGCGGTGGAGGCGAAGGATCGATGAACCGCGACGGAGACTGGATCGTCGTCGTCGTCGCGCGTCCAATACGCGTAATGATGATGCCGTGGAATTTATGCGTATTATATTTTAAAGCGTTTTGTCATATTCTATAGTATTATATCCATTGGTACAACGAAAAATTACGTAATTCTTTGTAAACCGTATGTAAAATGTCGATTAACGACGAAAGTTCTAACTAAAACACCTTTAGACACTGCGAGTAAATGACACGGACAAAACGTTAAAAAAATTCACTTGTACAAAATTCTCGTTTTAAATCCCGAAAAACGAAATCGAATCTAATTTTATTCATTAAGCCGATTAAATCGCACGTAAAAAAAATGTAAAACGCATTGGCCCGACCTATAACACGATTCAATATGCCGCCTGCGGTCTAGACTGCTTTTAAAGACCAATAAAAAATGCGTACTCCAATCGTAATCGGGACAAGAAGATAATATGACATAATACCTATACCTACTACTATAGTAACAGGTATCATACGACATTACAATATATAATATATATTATAAAGGCATAAATGGATGTGCGCCCCGTGCACACTTACATGTAGGTACATAATATAGGTTTCGATATCTATGTATATAATATTTACAGCCCATAAATCCATATAGGATTATCAGACGGCGGGAGTTTTATACCTTCGATAAACGGTGCACGCTTTTGTTGTATATACAGTATACACACATTATGATATAATAATATTATCATCATCATAATATTGTCTGCCACAGCCAATATTATCATCATCATAATATTGTCTGCCACAGCCAATATAAAAAAAATATATACGAAAACATATAATATACAGAACTATATACGTATATAATAAAGAGGTATCTGTGTACAATTATATTGACGACATGAACGTCCTTGACCCCGAATCGCGACGAAAATAATAAAAACGATGAGTATAATATACGTAACTCCTCGCGGGCTATATAAATAAATATTATACGCACAGCTGATTATATTACGCACATAATAACAACAATAATGTATAAAACAAGGCAAATAAAACGACCGGACCCGACGTTATATGGACGATAAACGTCGGTAATGTCTTCAACACCACAAACGGCACACAATGTATATTATTATTATTATTATGCACATTGCACTCATATAATAATAATATGTAGTCCACGATCGACGCGGTGACGGGGTGATAAAGACCAGCGAGTTTTATCGGTCGTCGCGTCTACCTATATAGTATACTCACTCGCACATCACAATACTTGCATGAAAAAATCGGATTATTTTTTACGACCGCCACCGTGTCCCCTGCTCGGACGAGGCTCTCGCGATCAAACCAGTTTTGTTCATTCGGATTGCTATTATTCCGTTCACGCGACGCGCGCAAAAATTAAAACGCAAAATATATATTATATCATTATTAGTGGCTAATGTTTTTCCAAGACTCGTTCGGGAAAACGCCATATATTATAGCGACGATCACAAAATATTACTCAATATTATATAGGTACCTTATCTAAATGCCAAACGTTTTTGTTGTTAATTTTATGATTTCAATATTCATTTATTCGTGCTGTTTTAAATGAAAAATATTAGGTACGAGTTGAAAATATGTCTAGACATTTTTATCAACCCGTCTCTCCACAACAAAAAAACCTCACCCTAAACCGTATATCTAAAATATGTGTAATGTATTGTTATCTATATTTGGTAATGCAAAAATTCTTTGAAGACGGCATTGGTTATATGTAAAATGGAGGTTGGTTATTATATAGGCACGGATGAAGTCGTGCGTATTATTATTATATCGTAATAATTCACTTCAATAATATTCTTATAATACCTAACCTATATGATGCGTAGGACTTCGGATCGAGGGCGCACGTATATTGGTTGGTATATAAATATTATTATTATTATTATTATTATTATTATACCATAAGACATCGATATACCTGCTGTATCGGTCAATATAATATTATTTACGTGTATATAGTGTATATAGGTACTGTATGCCGTATCCGCCATGTTTTCGGGCCTCGCAACTGTGCAAGGAACAGCTGCCTCAGTAGGCGACCATCATATGAATATAATACGTATAATAATAATAATAGTATGATATTAGTGTATAATAATAATATGCGTGTAACGCGTGTTTGAATGTTCGTCGTGTGACTCCATCGCGTCGTGTATAATATGGTGTGCGGTGGGAAGGGGCTGGTGTATCATATCAAAAATATATTTCATAATAATATTATATACCCATATATTATGTTTATATGTAATAAATTATTATTTCAGCAAATTCTGTTCGAAGACATTAAGTAAAAACGCGTTGTTATTAACTTAATATTTTAGAGGAAGATCGGTCATTTAGGCCACAGGGGAGGAGGTTAGTGTTCAGATTAATTTCGATTGAAACGAATGAATGCCAATAAATATCTGAGCTAAGAACACGATATGATATTATTATTATTATTGTAATGGCGCATATTAAGCTTGCCATAAATAACTCGGCTGTGTATCGGTACTGATGGCCACCGCGATCGGCCACCGACGACGACGACGACGACGACGACGAGAGATGACCATCATAATATATTAGACATCGCGACATTATTTTATATATTATCATTTATCATCTCACCTGCTCACGGTTTCATCTAATCGTCTACAAGCGAACTCATTGCTTTGTTTTTTAATTATTACGCGTATAATATATACTTAGAAACCCACACAGCAGTATCTACGATGTCGATCATTATTATACAAACGTTTTCGTATTCGTATATAATATATATAATTTTTTTCGTCTAGGTTTTAACTTTTAATTAAAAACATGTTTAACCACAATTAGTTTTTCCTACTAGATATATATATATAAAATATTTTATAGGTACCTACTAAGTCGTATTTGAGAATTTAAATTTATTTTACATCGTACCTACCGGAAATTAGGACATTTCTATATTTTTTGACGATCATCTTGATTGAAGATGCCACGACGAATAAGTCTGTACAAAAATTAAAATAAGTTTTCTATTTTAATTGATTTTTTCATATACAATCACTCAAAAAAACACCTTGTAGGTACAACAGTGTATAAACTATGATATAAAAATTAAAGTAATATACATATAAAATATATAATATACCTATTATCTATATATAAAAGAATATGTGACATTAAATCATTAAATAAATATTCTTACTTATTTCGTTAATTGGCCAATGCTAAAAAATTACTGCAAATGAAAATAAAATAAAATTTCATGAAATTGTAAATCCCTTTTATATAGTACCAAGTACCAACTAAACAGGGTGTCCCAGGTCTATTTGACTAATGCAATAACTTTTACAGCAGTAACAGTGATTAGCAAGAAATAATTTTGAATTTTAACACACTTTGAAAATTGTTTAAAAATTAACGACTTAGCCAAATTAAAAGTTTTAAACGCCAAAATGGTTTTTAAATACTTATTTATGAAATAGCTATCTTGGATTATTAGAAAAATATTAAATAAAAAATTTAAATTATTTATTTTTGTTGTAAAAAAAAAAAATAAAATATAAGATATACAAATTATAGCGCAGAGCTATACAAATCATTACAAAAAAAAAAAACTTAAAAATATTGAATAGAAAAAAAAGTTATTGCATTAGTCAAATAGACCTGGGTATATAGGTATCATACAATATACACTCGTGTTTATCAATATCGTTCGATTTTTTTTCATTTTTTTTACTATCCTACAAAGCGTCAACAAAATAAAAAGGGCAGTGGATCAATGTAACAACAATAAATCCAGTAATTTCATAATGCAAAATGTATACATGTTACATACATAATATATAATATTATGTACATAGAAATAAATCAAATTAATAGTAATTGAAATAAAAGCAAACGTTAGTCTATATGTTATGATGTTGGTATATCACTTTGCATGATTGTTTCTTCCTTGGTCCACCCATACTTTATTATGTGTTATAGAATTATGTTATGTTATATTATACTGTTACAGTTGCCATAGCAAGACCGAGATACTTTCACGATGTGAACATTTATACAACTTACTTAATATGTACTAGACCCCACAGTAAAAAAAGTGTTATGTATCCAAACGGAAAATGAACAAGCGTTTGGAAAATTAAATAACTATAACGAGTGTTCAAAAGCAACAATACTCGAATTTTTAAAAATCCTATTAGTGTTTTTAGTTTATGAATATGTATTAATAAATATTCAATAATAAAATGTATAATCATAAATCTATAATAATTTATTATTTTATATGGCGTATAATATAAGTTATAAATAAGTGGTTTATCTACATAAAAAAACATGTAGAATTTTTTTTACAAAAATTTTTGAAGAATCAAAATTTCATATATATTATATTAGTTGTCTCCAATATTTTTTACTCCAGGGCCATAAAAATATCAACAATTCTTAGCTGTCCACAATTATATAAACATGTTTACTTTTAATTGTATGGAAATATAATTAATATTAGAATATATTTTTGATGCATAATTTTACATGAAATACTGACTTGCAGTGTATTAAATTAACTTTATTACAAAAGTCTTTGTAAACATATAATATAATACCTAATATACCTATAATATACCTATATATACTATAACAGAGCTCACGTGCAGGTCGTCTCTGCGCCGTATACAATAATGTAAAATATATACAAAAAAAGCTGTTTCGTGAAACGCAATTTCGATCGCGTGCAGCGATATACTAAAATAGTTAATATTTATATACGCACCCACTCGTAGCCAGCGCTTTCGTTTACAATATGATTATCAAACGTGCCAGCCTTTTCCACGTAAACATTTCATGAATTTCCCCGATCGTTTTTCATTTAGAATTATGGCCTGTCCGACGTCGTAGGATATATCGTACATAAGCACGCCGCCGCGCCGTATACATTATGTATAATAATTTATTAAATACTAGTGTACTATACCTATGTATTAAAATATGTAAACAGGAATTGTCTCAGGAAATGAAAAGATTTTTTAATTCGAAAAACATCTACTTACTGACAATTAAAGACACACTATACTTATTACGTAAAATATTATGTTTTAAAACGTTAAAAAATAATGTGAAAATTAGGTGTGGATGATGGAAGAAGAATTTTTCAGGATGTAATGCTGTTTTAATGTGATTTTTTAATACTTAATGTGGATCTATAATATTATGTACGTTAGAGACATTAATTGTTTCAATTTTCAACTAGGTACGATAATAATGGCAATGTAAAATATAGATAAATTCATAACAATAGATGATTATTTTCGGAAACGTTTCCGCACCATTCTATATTAAATAACAACCTACAGTAGCTAAATCAAAACCGGTAGCAGCTGTATAATATACGTGTTGAAATCGTATTATACATACATGACAGCGCTGTTTTTCTACAGTAATATCCCAAGTAGGCCTAATCAAAATTTGAATTTTATTTCCTATAATGTAACATACAAACACAATATATATATATGCTTAACTAACTATAAACATAATTAAATAAATCAAACATATTTATTTATTTATTATAGAATATACGGGCATTAGCCCTTTTACAAGTAATATAGTAAATTTAGTACAACAAATTTTTACAACAATACATATAATTAATCTCAAGGATAATTATTATATAAACCTAATATTCAAGGATAGACAAAGATAGACATATATAGGCATTATGGTTAATACTCTCTTTAAAATGCCCTTTTTTCTTTTCCATCATTCCACCGCAGAAGCGAATCATTTTCTTGTGTTGCGTATAATATTACATTCATTGTCGCGGTTCTGTGACGGCGACTGTTTCGCCTATTTCGCAAAAATCCAAATCCACTGAATGGCATTTTCTGGGCATGAGAGGGGCCAGCTTCATAGGTCGTCACCGCCGTCGTATTCTCGACGACCGTCAAGATAAGCAATGGCTTATAGCTCAGAGGGGTCCAGCTTCTAGGTCCTTATACCAGTATAATATATATACCTAATTTTATATCTAAATAATATACACTTATTATGCAGATGCTGCAGAACGATCCGACAAACCTGGTCCAAAAACCACGCGTCAATGTCACAGCTAAAGTTACCGCTGCAGTCTCTCGACTGAAGTACCAATGAAATATTTTATTACATTTCAGACAAACCTAAAAAGTCTACGACAGTTATATAGATAAGTTAACAGTGTTGACACATATCCAAGTCCTTCGGTATAAGCTTGCACAACATGAATTATTTAATACGATACATAACTTAAAATAACCATTTTTAGTCCTAAATACATTTTAAAAAAAGGATCATTTCTCTTGCCGAAACAACAAATAAACATCACACTATGCATTCATGTTTGTGCATCAGTATAAATCTCAGTAATAATCTGAGCACAAAAATATTATATTTATAAAATGTATAGCTTTTCAGAGAAAACCCGTACCTTTATAACGTATATACCTAGGTGTTTATAACATAGATTTAATGTCATAATGTCACTGTGTGTAATAATTAATACTAACTCTAATGATAGGTACCTACCTACTATATAGTCTATATAAGTAGGTACTTGATAAAAAAAGATAATCGTGTTCAATTAATTCGTTTGTATTTTTTCTCTCGATCGTAAACCGTTTTATTTTATATTATATTATATACATAGTATTAAACCCACTATTTAACATCTAATAAAAAAAACGTATACTCCTATTTTACACGTTTATAATGTGTTTAACACGCGTCTTTATAGCGTCATAAAGGCGAAGTCGTTCGTCGGCTGTCGTACGTATGCAAAGTGCGCGAAGTCTTTCACTATACACTATACAGTCACTGCAAAATGGCTATTATATACATATACATTAAACACCTACTAGTTGCTATTTTGCGGCACCTAAATAATGGTAAAAATAATAGCTATAAATGGTTTTTGTTTTCAAACAACTCTATGCTGTGAATATATATATTTATATATTAGCGCATCAATCCAACGACGCGTTATTAATAATACCTATATAATACGAACGATAATATATTATAATATATAGTTACTACATATTATTAATTATATTTATTATTATAATATTCAATGTAGATTTATTGTGTACCTACAATATTATAAATGATATTCCTGTTTTCACGATACGGATAATTCTGTAGCAGTGATACCGCGGCATATTATAATAAATAACATATATATTATGAAGTAATATATTATATATACATTCGTGTACGCCTATATTATATATATATATTATCTTTAGGTATACATTCGTTCGAAAGGTCAGTGCACGTTTTACTCTTCAACCGTAAACGCATACACGAATGACTGGTAAAAAAAATCTAAAATGAAATATCTAAAAAATAACAAATCTGTGGCACAATGCTCGCGCTGCGCTGCTGCAGCGAGTTTTATCTCAAACGCGTGCGAGCATAATATATTATAAATTATAATGGTGTGGCTGCAGCGGCGGCGTCCTTGAGCCATGCTTTGGAATGTGCAAATGACAGACACACACGTTTATAATATTACATACCTATAAAGTCTATACAGAATACAATATATAGATTAATATATATGACGTAAGTTTTGTATTTATTTGTTCTAAGAATTTTCATTTTTATTTTATTGATTGGTTTTTAACATTCAAATTATTTTTATAATATTTTTAGAAATTTGCATACTTATACATAATTTATTAGACCTGGAAATAATAGCTATTATATAATTCTTCAAATCGTTAGCAGTCAATATGCAGAATTATAACATTTAGCTATATGTTTATAATATATAATAATATTTATCTACATATAATTAATACTTGGTATATATACAATTATTATTATAATATAGGAAAGATTAAATCGTATGATACGTTTTCCTCTCACAGTTTTTGCAGCGTTAATTTATTAGTAAATATATAGCAGATGGATTATAAGAATAATGAAATAAAAGAACAAAATAACCTAACTCTAATATAATATATCTAATGTATTTATGTACAATATAAGTATACGTACTCATCTCAGATAGTCAGATGTGTACATTTTTAAACATATCCCATAAAAATTAATTTTTTAACGTTTTCAATTTCTAACAGATGTATAATATAACATACAAATCGTCACTTTACAAATATATATTTTGTTTTATATATAATGTACACACACTTTAATATGACGTTATATTAAAGTAATATATATATTGTCACAAACAATAAATGACATACGTAATTTGATCATGTATGGGGTACAGTAAATCCAAGTATTAGGTATAGTCATATATTACAAATTACAATAATATATGGCTGCCTTATTATTTAAAGTGGTTTTGTTTTTGTTTTTATTTTATGTAAATAATCATCGTGACAAGTACCTACAAAATGTATGTATATATTATATGGAATTTAAACTATACGGGACTGACCGCATCATCATTAGCTTAAATACTATTCAAACTGTGCAGTATTTAAGACATTAATAAACAAACATACGAAACAACTATAAATATGTCATTTTTATACTATTTTATATTTTAGTTAAGTTTCAAAATTGATCAACCTCGAGTGCTTAAGTATGGATTTGGTTTTGAACTCCATTTTACCAAAACTATATACGTATAATGTCGTATATATTGACTGTATATAATTTACGTATATTATGTATATAATACTCATTTGACACTACTTTATATAGATACATATACAACATAATATCAATTATACCTAAATAGTATCTAAAAATATTATGTTAAGCTAATGGCCAATAAGTACATATTAAATAAATATTGTCAAGTTTTGAGTATACGCATGATCTCTTTTTAACGGTGAAAATCTTTTCAAGGGGTTTTGGTTTTTGAGTTTCACGTCAAGTGGTGCGAGTTAATAATATATATATTAAATATAATTTAAGTCAACAAATCTTCATTTGTATAATATATAATGGCCTTGTAGATATAGGACCTTGGAAGAGGCCAATGGTGTAATTTCTCAATTCTCGATGTACTAGCAGAGCTTATAATCAGGTTTTTGTATCTGGAAGTCCGAATGATTTGACTCTCAACACTTAGCTATACTGTCTGCTGTCTGCATAAAACGATAATTTCTAATTAATATAGATAGTTTAGAAATGTTATCAGAAATATATAGGCAGTCTTGTAAAAAATCCTTTTAATATCCATATATATAGGTACCTATACTTATTGGCTAAACCTATATGCACAATAAAACTATAGGTATATGTAAGAAACTCGAATCGTATAAACATATTATATACATGGGTTTATTTATATTAGATAAATTATACGGGAGCTATTTCTTAACTCCATTAATATTTTTTTACAGAAAAACATGATGAGATGACACCACTTAGATAATTTTTATAATATGGGTAGGTATTCGTCATATACCTACTCACATTTTATAGATGTATATAACTATATAGTGTACCTTACAACAACCGTCTATATTATATTATATTACATTCACACCTGCGCATATATCCAGGTAGATGATTATGCGGTCATAAATAAGTCATTGGATTCTATATTTATTTTTTTACCAAACATTAAAATATAACAATTTAGTAATTTCATACTATAATAATGGGATGTTTTTACAAAACTGACCGACAGGCACCGCATATGATATATAGTACCTACAATATATTACTATATAATATATAATATAGTCTGCAGTTTTATAATATAAAATATATATTATATTATAATATTATAACACAATATTAAATGATAATATTATACCTGCGCATAAATATATGGCCAACGGTAGACATCTATAAGTCACAATTGCGGAGGAAGCGAGGTTCGAATAAATCTATGATGTAAACTTGAGAAATCATACAAATATATAACGATATGTATATAATATGTAGTATAAGCCACATTATCTGTCGATAAAAAAATACCAGGGGGGGGGGGGGTTGAACCTTATAAGTTTTAATACTCTCCCCTGGTTACGTAACTGCACCCATAAATATATATTATGTAGTTGTTGCCTTCAATACATATATAGTTATATACCTGTAGATAATTTAAAAATGTTAAGTCTTATGCTGTGGGTACATTGGTTTTGTGTCAAAATCGAAGATGCGGAATTTAAATAAATTGTGTATATAGATAGCTGCAGGGTTGCATGATAAGTATATACCTAGACAGGAATATATTATAATAATATTTATTATAATGTCTACCTAAATAAGTATGTACCTACCTGGAAAATAAGACCTCAACATAGATCTGCTAGATCAACTGATCTCCCGAATAACAGTATTGTGTTGAGCACATGCGACCATCATCATATGCATCATGATATGGTTAATGCGAAGGTAATAGTCGGACAAATTATTCTAATTCATTGGTACCTATTTATAACAACATAAAGCTAAAGATATTTTTTTAAATACACATCGTACACAGCGATTTCGTCAGGGATCACAATATTATAGGTACCTATATACCTATATTTAGATACCGGAACACGATATTTGAACGTATTGTCTAACGACTCATAAGTATATTATTTTATCATCGTATATAGTGTATAATATTAAGTCCTTCGTCCCGAGTGTGATGTATATTATAATATTATTGTTATAATATTGCCGTGTAAAAAAACTTGTAAATAGCGGCGGCGGCGACGGGACGACGGAATATAATATAGTCAAACCGCGGGCACACAGCTCCGACAGCCGTCGTTCATTGTTGTCGTAATAATAATAATAATAATAATACGCGTTCCCATCATTATCACTATTATTGTTATCGCGAACGTTGTATAGCATCGATCCGCCTCCGGCCTGGAGGAAACATGGTCGCGCGCGGCGTTGCCAGTGGCGACCGGGACCGAACAGTCGCGGAGCCCGACAGACCGGGCGCCCGGCAGTCGGAGGAGTGGCCGTCGCCACGGTAACCGCGGTAATGGCCGCCACGGGTGCCGGTCGGTGGTTACCAAAATGTGCCGAGAGCCACGATAGTCCGGCGGGCGACGACAGTCGATAATAATAATATTATTAATATAAATCCAGTCCGCCGGCGGCACCGCGCCCGCCACGCCGAACCGTCTTCGCGTCCGACAGATGTCGCCACCGCCACTACCGGATGCGGTGCGAACGTATTTTTTACTGTTTCTATCGATTTCCGCCGACCTTTGCCGGCGCGCTGTTTTTTCGACGCTACAGTAGGAATTCGCACCAACGTAGTCGGTCGGAATCGGCGGCTCCGGAAGACAATATTTCGGTTCTGTAGGTGGCGAAATAAAAATTGGAACTTGCCTCTTTATCTTACGGTTTTGAATACTTGTGATCGAAATAGAAAAAAAAATTCAAAGCTTCTAATTAGTTCAGAGCAAAATGCATGTTCTTAGTTTTTATTTTCTTAAACCTTCATTATTTTGTTATATTATTTTGATTTGATTTAGTATAAAACATATTCACTTACCATTATCTATAGTTTTTTTGACAAATGATGAGCCAATGGAACAATAATAAAAAGAAAAAGGATTGAGTTACAACTGTTATGTAATTTATTAAGTATAGAAAGTATAGGCACATAAATAATAGTTATTTTTACATTACTACTTAACTATATAAGTCGCCGTATAATATATAGGTATAAATACTTCTATTTAGGTATATACTTGGAAAAAATACCGTAAATAACATTTTAGGCATTGTTGATTAATAATAATTAATGTATTTGGTAAGGTAAAACGTCGCAAACAAACGTTTAGATATTACTGTCACATAACTGTTTTGGATATGACTATTCTGTGCTGTGTACCAAAAAAAATTAAATTGCACTTTATATAATATGTACTTAATTACAGTGATCAATTATTTTATAACTAATAGATATAGGTATAGGTAAGCAATGCCATATAGGAAATATAAATACCTAACTAAAATGTCACTTACAAAAGTATAGTAGCTATATGGGCAGCAGGACAGCAGGTAGGTATACAACGTACGCGCACTGTTGGCATAAAATACCTATTATAATATATATATAATCATCGATTATTATTATTATTTGTTATGCACGTTTATGGGAAAAGTGAGTACCTATACCTATTATACGCGATTATTATATATTGTTATCTCCTGTTGATATCCGTTTTGACGTCACTTTTAATTCCTCGCATGATAATTTATACGCCTAACTGCCGTATAATCTATATGTGTTTTATATTACTGTATACAATGTACGCCGTAATGTATATATTGTAATATATTTACTGACTTATACTGCAGTTCACATAGCTGAACGAGTTCTAACATAAGAAACAAAACCAAATCTAATTTTTATTTGTTCGTCTATATAATCGTGTATGAATAATGCATATAGGTATGCACGGGTATGACGTAACCTAACTTAACCTATGTAATATTCTAGTATTCTACCTATATGTATCCAGCATCACCCGGAACTAATTTGAAAGTGTAACACGGCGGATACACCTTGACCGTCATGAAGTAGCCATCGCCACTGATCGTGTATGTATTTAGTCATCAACTATATAGGTAGTTTAAGTATATACGTCGGAGTCGTGACTTATAAATTATGATGAGTTATATACAGTGAGCGATGTGTATTGCTGCCTGCTATTGTATATAGGTACTATTCGACATCGATTCGCACATCTATGATAACGCATTACACGTATAACTTAGTATTACAATTAAAACACATAATATGGGTATAGGCGTAGGTAGTACATAGGCATACCTATATATAACTCCAGTGCAGGCAGCTATTATCAGTTATATCACGCGATCGACAGAACGGCGGTTGAAGTAGATTGTTATTATAATAATTATTATAAAAGGGAAAACACGTTTTGGAAACGTCTCCATGACGGTAGTAATAATAATAATATATAAGTATATAAACACACGCGGAAACGAAAAATGTGTACAACAATATATAATATATTATTGTACTTAAATCGTTCGGGTTGTTCGGCGGCGGCGGCGGCCCGCACGACACATATATGATAATGTATTCGAGAAATAATATTTATAATCGTCTCGTTAATGGACGTTTTGGCCCGCTTGTACGAGCGCGTTACCTATATACGTATATATTTTATGCACGCTCTCGCGGTGTGCGTTATATACAAGACGTCTGTGCGCGCCGCCGATGCTGCGAATGTTTACGATAATATGTAATATTATTATTATTATTATTATTATTATTATTATAACGAGGAGGAGAATCTAAAATTAAAATGCAGCAAATATTCCACCGCCGCCGTGTCGACGACACAACCGACTTTTTTTTCTGTCCCGCTGCTCTTATTTTCTTTTTTATTTATTTTTATTGCTCGGACCACACACACCTCACCGAACCCTGCACGGGGTTGTCTAAAATTAATCTAGGAGACGTGGGATACGAAAATACTCGTTTCGTTTTTCTGTGGTGGGGTGATCGTCGTTATACGCATATAGTAGTTGCAGTAATAGAGTATGTACCTATACTCCCCGCGGCACACAACGACCTCCATAAACACGTCTGCAATACGTACATAAAAATGTTGCATTATAGAACGCGATGAGTATCTTCATAATACTCTTGTTAATATACCAATAAATGCATTAAAATGGTCCTTCATACTTACACAATATATAATATGGTCTGCATTCACTCGTTCGAATCGATATACCTACATGTAATCAACAATACCAACGTATTGAGAACACGCTCCAAAAGCCCGCCAAACGAAGTGGCATCTTAAATAATATTATATTAACACTACAATGAAGCATATACAATTAGCTAAAATATTTGTTTCAGTTTTTAAAATATTAATTAAATATGGGTTCCTATAAAATTATAAGGTTTCGTTCCCAATATTTTCATTGGATTCCGCTTCTTTCCTATACAATTCCTGCAGTGCCCGGCATTTGTGTATACCTATCCATAAACGTACAATATTATCTTACAGTGATTTTGTCGTGTATTCAGATTTAGTGTGGTAATCAAATATTTTTATACAACGAATAAGCGTGACAAGAGCAGCATACCAAGTAAATAACAGTTACCTAATAGTTGAAACAGCATTTATTGCGTTCGGAATAAGACGTCTCTCGAATTTTTATTCACGTATACTCTGGTCTCTCGTTATTATACATAAATTTTATAATATTTAATGACTTATACTTATGCTATTATGTGCATAATATAATTTGTTCAGAAAATCAATTCCCGCGCTGAAGCTGAGACCTACAGTTTGAGTGCATCACTGTAGCTCGGCGGAGGGTCACTTCAACCGGATATTATATTTTATTCATAATTCATAATACAAATAATATAATACAATAACTAATAATGTAATATGACCAGATGAATGGTCCCGCACGTGAAGCTAAATAATTCTTTTAACATTTTATGATGATATTATGGCCGACACAAAAGTCGAATCAAATATTTTCACATCATACTGAGCCGTAAGCACATAATATAACATAGAAATAAATATCTTGTACAATATAAAATTGTCGACAATCGTTTTATTGGCTTTAATTGGATTGGAAATATTTTCGAAAAAAAGAAACAAATTAAATATATACTATTGTGTGATACTCAATGTGTGACAGCTGAAGTATAAACACAAATACTTTCTAACTGCATAGACATTGAATTTAATTAAAAGTTTAAAAATAGTTCCATGGAAATATGCATTGCAGTAGGTATAAGCCTAATAATAATATGTATACCTACTATACGGTAAACGATTTTGTTCGTTTTATTTCTTAAATAAGTGTCTAGAGAGACATTTTGTTAAAACACAAGTTTTTTATGGTGACTGTAAACCAACTTATAAAAAGTAAAATGTCTGATAAGAATATACATTTTACAAAAACTGTAAAATATTTTATTCTAGATTTTAAGACTCCTGCACGTTCATCTTTACTTATTCAAAGTTTTTGAAGTTTAATTCTAATTATTCGAAAAACGCGTCTGGATTTTTCTTCGGTTTACCTTTACCGTATTTTGTCCTAAATACGAAAGTATAAAAACCTTACAAGTTATAAATATAGGACGATATTATTATGCACAGTGTCGCAGTGAAGTAGTTTTATATAGGTACCTGCTTTTATGAAATTCAACGTCAGGATGAATAAGCGTCTGTCACAAATAACAAATACAAGTGGTCATAAATTTTAAGTTACACAATATTATCTTAGTGATTTATTTATTTTTTTTATACGATTCATATTTCATGTAGCAATAATAAAATATTATAATATCAACGACTGATTAATAAATAACATTTAAATACACGGGCATGTATTAATACCTATACCTAAATGATAAGAATTTTAGAATTTACTATTTACTAATTTTCTATTTTTACTGCAATATTCAAATGAACTAGAAATATATTATAATATTTAAAATATATTATAATATGTAAACACATTCATCTGGCAAGAAACTTCCAGTGAATCAAATTTAAAAAAAAATTCTTTACCCAACCCTGTTAGGTAGGTACATGTTTTAGTGTATATATATTTCGATAAGCAAATTATTGAACAATTTATATGAAGTGTAGATTTACATTTTTATGGCATATAATATACGTGTTGTACATAGTGTATTTAATATTTCTTGATCGTAATAATTATTACATTATAATAAATTATTATATACGTATATTATTTTATGTTATTTAATTATACAATATAAAACTTTTTGTTATTTCTGCAACACTAATAAATTAACAAGTACAAATCGCGTGTAATACAAAATATAATATATTTGTACTGTCTTATATATAGTATAGCCTATTGGATAAAATATTAAGAATATAGGTACAAAAAAAAGTGCCTGAATTTATTAGTTAATATGAGTGTAACAATTTATATTTGATTATGTTTTTTTACAGACAAATGATAATTGGCATTGTACATGATGATTTTAATTTGTATTAAAAATACTGAGGTAATAAAAAAATATCTATAATTATTAATATTTTGTAAATAGTAGCCATGCATGAACAATAAAAATAAAATTATGAATATAAAAACATATTTATGAGCAATAAAAGAAACGATGAAAATTAATTGAACAAAAAAAAAAAAAAACATAAATGAAAATGATAAATATAAGTAATTAATACTGCAGTGGAGTCTCGATAACTCGAATCTCAAGAGGTACAAAAATAAATTCGACTTAATATGTATTGTTCGTGTTATATACCTACCACAAACACAACTTAAAAACACTTCAAGGGGCAAGTTAAAAAACTCGAGTTGTCGAGGTTCAAGTTATCGAGACTCGACTGTAATTGGTTAGCAAGTAAAAAGGTCAGACATATTATATAGTTTTCGGCTACCACAAATTATACATAGGTATATCTTTAGCTGTTACCTGTATAACGTATATAATATAAAGTCTAAGCCTAAGACACTTTGACGGGGGAGTATAACTATTCCACGGCAGGATTTAGTTCGATACGATATTTTAATAGTAAAATCTGATCCAATTTAAATCGTTATATAGTCGTATAAATATTGTCGCGTATATTATATTGGTCATATTTTGATGTGTATGTGTATGTGTGTGTGTGGTTTCTCGTCGTGTACATAGTATTATTATACTGTTTTAATACGTATATTATGTACACAGACATAAAAATAAAAACGCAGTAAACCGATAAACCTGTCCGTTTAAAATACAATAAAAAATATATAAAAAATTAGTCGTATTGAAATCATTGTACGCGGGATTTATGCTCGTAGTAAATATAATAATAATAATAATAATAATAAGTGTATACTACCAATAATAAAAATATAAAAAAAAAAAAAAAATAGTAATAATCTTAAACGGTACGCTGTAAAGAAAATAATAAAGTCTAGAAATAAAAACACACACACACACACACACTATTATGTACGCGGTGGTGATATGTATATGTGTAATAATATATATTATTATGTTATATATTGTATGGTACAAAATGGCTCGTATAATAACAACCGTTTAAACACTGATAACGCCGTCGTAAACGGGACATTTTAACAGAGCCGTTTGAACCGGTGATATTAATTTTTATTGCTCATTGTGCGCGGCTACATAATAATACTATTATATTATTGTACTGGGAAAGACGCCGCCACCGACTTGCAGCAAATCAGTCGCAATAATAATAATAATAATAATAATAAAAACAATAATTATTATTACTGTTATTGTGTTTTGATGACGCGGCTTCCGCCGCCGTGTCATCGCTGCAGTGGTATCCGCCGTACAGCCGGTCGCGATCACGTTCCCGACAATCCATGACATTGTATTTTTGCTCATTCCGGTGCTGTCGAGTTCCTGAAATCACATAAAATATAATATATTTTACGGGTGCCATCATCACTGAGGTGGACGATATCGTTTAGCCAAACTCGATCGATGATAAAAATAAAAATTTGTTTTATTTTATTTATAAAAATTTAAAAAGCCCTAACAGGTTCATTGTATGGATAATATTTATATGTACCTATATGAGCCTATACATAAAAAAAGGAAAAAAAAACATTGTATCTAACCAGATTTTAATTGTACAAAAAAAATCGATTACATCACAAACAATATTAAACGTATTGTAAATACAAATATATCATTCACTATTATATACCGAAAATGAATCAATATTAATATGCATCACGGAATGCGAATAGTGACACGAACATATACAATGCAATCTCACGTCGGAAGCGACCACCTGCAAGTAACTATAATCGTTTTCGGTTATAGACAATAGATATAATATTATTATACCCATAGATATCACGCGATGCTTTATCGTTTACCTTCGTGTTACATAACAGTAGTCATAACATATAGTATTTAACATATACATATTATTATGTATCTGAAACAAACCATTAACCATTAATAATTGTATATAGTTTTTATTTTTTTGAAATCATCCCGTGTACCTAAATATTTTAATATATATACCTAGCTGTTCTGCATGTACATGTATAGTAGGTATAAATAAATAATAATAATTGTTATTGTCAAAGGAGTAATTATTATATTACTCAAGTATATGCAAACGTAATATTTATGACGTTTTAAAATGAAGTTTTTTTTTCTCTTATTTATTTTACAAATCTATAAGTATATTTCAATGATATTTCGTATTAGGTGAACGGGTTAACAGCAGCGCAGGACTACACGACGATTGATAATATACGCACATAGTTCCGACCGGACGTGCATTTTATACATGGGTTTTTTTTCTTTCGACACCGTTCGAGTTTCGACACACCACGCCGAGCGTGAAGAAAAAATATTTATTTTTTTATCAAATCGTAAGTCGTCAAAAACTCTCACACGGCAAATGGCTGAATCTGCGTGCGCAACAGTTTGATAGCCGCAATATATATAATATCGATATTATAATATTCCCATGTTTATCTATATACTCGCGCTCGTGTTTATTGGTATAAATTATTTATCCTCAATTTTTATGTGCAGGGAACTTGGGTATTTTTATAAATGTAAGGATACATATATAACACTCAATTGGATTGATAATTTTGTATCGATATACCTATATACATATATATAATATATGTATACATAATATTATAGGTAGGTTGTCCAGATCTCGGGACATTATATGTTCCTCAAGTATTTTTTTTTTACAAAACACGATGTATGCGTATCGTGCATTTTTTATATGAATTTAAATTTATCGTAAACTATATTCGAATTTGCGTCGCATATTATAATGCATATTGCATACCTATACTATACCTCGTACATAATATATAACGACGTTCGAATACCCATGTGTAGGAAAAAAAATCCTATATTAAAAGATATTTTTCTGTATGGCACACCGTTTTTAAGTATATCAAATATTATTATTATTTTATTATTCCAGCGTAGTAGCGGTCGCGGTGGTATAACGAGTCAAAACTAAAATATATATACCTAATATATTCGAAAACATAATTTTACATCGTCCGTAATATAATATACATACCTACGCGCGCATACCTACTGTGAATATATTTTATGTATATATACGTTTGAACAAACTACTATTATAATATAATATATTATATATATATAATATATAATACTAGTTTCGTAAAAAAACAATAACTTATAATATTTTTATTACGCCGTTCGACAGATATATCACCGTAACACACTCGGGATAAAAATATTTAGTATGGAGAAAAAAAAAATTCAAGATATATATATTATTTTATAAACACGGACCTCTGCTGTGGCGGAGGCAATAATAATGGCCGCTATATGGGTCCGAGTCCCGCCCCGCGTATATATAATATGCAGACACCGATGGTAATCCTATACACGCCGCGGTATATAATGTATATATACACTCACGCAAACGCACACTTCCAAAGAAATATATAATAATCAGACTATATATTGTATTGTCATGCACGGCACTATATATTATATAATCGTCCTTTGTGGTCATCGTCTCCCCCCGTCTCACCCCTTTATGATCCCAGAGTTTCGTGTACCGATTCGAATTTAGGTCGGTTATTGTACGCGCGCGCTTAATAGGAAAAAAAATTACAAACCGTCAGTGTATATAATATATAATATATAGAGGTATTATAACACAAAACGTATATATTCGAATACCTGCGCGCGAGTGTGCGTGTGCAAGTCCAATTTGAATAATATTACTATCGTTACAATAGTCCATGCGGTATATACCTATTTCATATAGTATACGCATAATATATTATATATCTGATAAAATATTTTTTTAACAAATACATTGCAATATACATTGCAGATATTTTTAATTCTTATATTATATTAAGTGGTACGAAAAGAGAACGAAATAAGTACACTATGCATAGCGTTTTAATATATTTTTGTTAGTAGTTACTATAATATAATTATGTATGTTAGTGCTCAGGGCCTATAGGTACATACAGGACGATTGGGCGATAGTCGGAGTTATATTTTGAATAAACCATATTTAATCCTAATCCATCGCGTGTTACCGGTTGACGGGGTGTTATTTTATGCTCTACGCGTTGTACTAGATTTTTTTATGCTAAGATAGTGGATAATAATATTTTAATATCATTTGAAATTTTACAATTTATTTGAACCGTTACTGTAGTTCAGCATTTCCCAACCGGTTCGCCGCGTTTGATTTAACTAAACAAATTAAATATTTGTAGAATAAATTAAAATATGATTTTACATGAATTTTCCTAACCTTTATAAACAAAACATTTTAACTTATTCACTTTTAATTTACTGATATACTTTGGTAGAAATGATATGATAAAAGCCTAATCTTAAAAATAAAAAAAATTATTCAGTGTCAAGTGTGCTATTGCTAAATAAAGGTTAGGATAGTTTGCCGCGAGATCAAAGGTTGGGAAACGCTCCTGTAGATAATAATATATATGTTATGTCATTTAGTTCGAATGACATTGTTTCATGTATAAAGAGCGATGTATAAATTTAAAAATTCAAATTTGTAACTATGAATAATAACATTAGTATTTGTAATTTATAGGTACGTCGTGACGTATTTAAGTGTAGTACTAAGTAAAACATGACCTATAGTTGAAAATCACCGACTCTATCTTGATTGGAAATGTGTGAGTCGAAAATATAAAATGTTTGCACACGTGCATATGTATATATATATACCTACGCGTATACATAAATTACTAACCCTTATATAGGACACTTATTTCATTTCATTTAAACTTATATATTATATAGATATAATAAAACAATAAATTCATATGGACGCTAATGAAATTCTCTAGGACAAACCGTGGTGATAAATAATGTCTGTGAGCAGTGTGAACAAATGAGTTTTGAGCTTCATATGTATTATATTATTATGGTCGGGTTGCAATGTCCAATAACCTAAAGTTATTGAGTTATTGTGTTATTGTGTTATATATATATATAAATGCATTTTTATATACCTTTACATAATTGAATAAAATAGTGGAAAATTGAAGACGTGTTTTTCTCGTATATATACGAGAGTACCTATATAGTAATATTTTTGTAAAATAACATTGTATAAAATATTGCGTTAAATTCGCTACAACTTAATTTTGAAAAAAATTAGATTCCCAGAATATTTTGTTTAAAACTAAGTGATGTGTATTATGATAATGCAGTAGCTCCCGACTTCATTCGGCGTAAATGTATACACACGTTCCGAGTAGCAGCATCGTCGGCGCGAGGAAAACCATTTCCATTTATATATTATACTTAAGGCACGCAGCGTATACAAAAAGCAATTTTCATTATTAAACGTAGCAAATAGTAGTGCGCCGCAGTGGTGTAATAATAATAACCGTGACGAGAATTGCGCGTATATACAGCACAGCATCATACCGGTCCTGCACGCATATACAACGTCTGAGCCCGAGGGCGGTAGAGGTCAGAGAACGACCGGCGGCGTCGGTATGGTGGTGGTGGCGGCGGGAAGCAGGATAGGGGCCGCGACTTGTGAGCGGCGGCGCGAGTGGGCACGAACGGCGGGTGGGCGAGGGAGGGGGCGCAAACTTTGTTCAATTTCCGACGAGAGCTCTTGGGGGAAAATCCATTGGCCGGGCGCTCGCGAGAGATACGAGTTAGAGACCGCACATCAGCGTTAAAACCCAACCCGCCGCAGCAGCCTCCACGCGGGCCGACCGGAGGACCATCTGCGTCCCTTTTCCGCTCGCTACGCACTCGCCGCGGTCTCCCTGTTTCTCTCTCCGTCTCTCCGTCTCTCCGTCTCTCTGTCTCTCTGTCTATCCCTCTGTCTCTGTCTCTGTCTCACTGCCCGCCCACGTCGACGTGAGCCCCGTGAATTCATCCCCCGGGAAATACTGCCGCGCCGCGCACTGCACATTTTCCCGTGGAGAGTTTTAATAAATTAAACCGGCCGTGGGCCTGATATGTATGTACACGCATATTATATATTACGAGAGACGGATTTTAAACGGACGCCCGCGACAAACCACAGCCGCGGACAAGAAACGTTGTGGTTTATTAGATTATTAACCACGCGGTATATAATATAATGCTGAATAATGTATAGGCTATTTTAATTGGTACCTGCAGCACATAGCTACTGCGCAATACGGCGTACTAGGTACGATAGATAAGTGTACGCCGCATTTTATGTATAATAATTATTGTACTCGCTACCACTGCCAGCTTACCGCAAATCTTGCCCCGGACGGTTTTGTTGGGAGGAGGGTGTAGAAATACCCGGCGATAAGGCGCGCGTAGTTAACGCGGTCGCCGCTCGAGTGGTATATCTCACGATCGTGAGCTGCGGTTAGGTTATATTATATGCCCAAAGTCTCAACGCTATATATCACCGCGTCCGTGTTAATATTGTTGTTGATCAAGAGGACCGAGGGGACGTATAGAATATTATTAATATTGTATCTCGACTAAAAGGAACGGAGCATAACATTTTTTTTTCTTCAAAATTGAGTTGTCTTTTTATTGTACGACGTTGCCCGAAAAATTGCCTTCGAGTTCAGAAGTTTTCTGACATATTACATAGTCGTCAAAATAAAATAGTTATACACTCAAAAAGTACAATACGCACGTTTAGACTGTCGTTTACCTACGTAGAATGCACGTGAAACTAAATTTGTTTCTACTCTCCTGTAGTCCTGAACCTATACAATTTAGTAAAAGTTATTTAGTGACTTGTGTATTTAATTTACTCGCATCAAAACATTTCTGTTCCTTATTTCAGGTCATTCGCTGAACACAAAGTCTATCAAAAATTTAAATAGTAACGCGTAGGCGTACAGTTCATTAAAATACATCAAAGAAACATTGTTCATATGTATAATATAAAAATACTTAGTTTTCAAACTAATCGACAATTTTTATGTTTTCAATAATTTGGTTATACGACGACATTTTTAAAGGTTACAATATTATATAGGTACGGCATATTATATTGAATACCAACTGCGTACCTCTTAAAGATGCAAACAGAAAACTATTTTATAGTTTTAATTTTAATTAATATAATTATATAACTGTAGTTATTTTATAGTTGGGCGTGCTTCGTTAAATCCTCAGTACTTAGTACTCACTATATACTTATAATCTGATGGCAAACGTATCTGCAATTTGTCATCGTTGAAAGATTTTACGATTTGCGAGTATTCGTGTGACACAAAAAAGTATGCTGACATAAAGTGTCAGTATATAATATATATATATATAAATATTAAATACATAATATTGTATAAATTATGCAACTACCCATACAATAATACATAATGTACGATCAAAACATCTTAGTAATAATAACAATATGCTCGAACCTATTTTAATATCGCATTTGAAGATGAGGTATATTATATTATTACAAACAGCGATCGATTACGAGATTATACTGCTTTTATTAAACAAAAAACATTTATTATTATTATCATCGTTATTGTTGTATTTTAAGTTGCAAATTTCGTTTCGATATACAATTTTCAAATATTGTATTATACCGAAAATAAAACCATCGTAAACGCGTTGAATAATAATAATAACAATAAATTAATGTACCTACACTCAAAATAATAATAATATTATGTCTCTTAATGTATACTTATTTAGATTTTTTTTTTAAATATATATATATATTTGTTTTCGTTTCCGAGAGAGTGAAACAAAAAACATACGGTTTTTACGTAGGCAAATAAAAATGGTCATATATATACGTATATAGGTAAATTATTATGGAGACCGATACTGCTCGCTATGGACGTATACCTACAATAAATTGTCGAGTAACACGACACTTACGCATATAATAATAATAAACGTATATATATATATTATAATATGGTCGCACGAAATGTAAACAGCGTTCGCCGGTCCGAAAAGTCAAAAAATCAATTTCGGCCTCACTGCACGCGCTCTCTGTTGCAGAGGGCAATCGGATTTTTTTTTTTGTGTTTTTTTTTTAATAACCTTAAAACAGTAATCCTGTCAACGTGAATTTATATCCGTGCGGCCGTCGCCGGTGCCGCTCGTGTGGGTAACGGCAGTTTTTTTTTGAGAGAAAAATCTATACATACTCTATACACACCAAATGTATAAGAGCGCACAAACACACGCACACACACACACACAAGTCACACATATACCTATATATTATATAATATAATAATATATTATACTCGTGGCCGTTTCCAAATGTGTTTTCTGGTCACATATCGTATCGCAGTGGAAAAAAAAAACGTGCGATACGATTATGCTTCCACGGGAGAAAAAAAAACCTCTCGTGCACACATTTTTTTTTTATAATATATATTATATTATTCGTATGGGTGTAGTATATAACCCGTGATAGAAACGACTGCAGGTACGCGCACGTATTTATATAATATATTATAGGTATATAATATACATAGTATTGTTCTTATAGCCGCGAAGGTCGGCGATTGAGTGTATAAGACGACGAGGGACTTTCCTTACGCGTTATTGTGCGCACAACATTCGAAAGCCTATATATATATTATAATATAAGTATATATTAGGTATACTGAATGAAATGAGAGAGCATACAGTAAAAAATATTCTAATAAAACTTACTTATTATAATATATATATATATATATATATGTACACATATAGATACTAATGGCGCTGCTATACATAGAAATAAATTATTAAAGTTTTAATATCGTTGTAGTAATGGGTAGATATATATAAGTATAATATAATGCGCAAGAATAAACAACTGCCGTGAAAAAGTATAAATATTATAATACATTGTGACGAATTTATGCCTGAAGAAATCGTTATAAACTTTTGAATAAATTATGAAAAATTTACCTACTTTTTACATTCAAAGTCGAATCACGTATAAAACTGCATGTTATAAATGTACATAGTATAATAAATTAGAACAAAATCGATTATTTTTTACAGTTTAAAAGTATACTGCAGGATCAACATTTAGTACATCTGCAGGATCATTTTTTAGATTACTATTTCAAAATTATGGCTGAACGCTGGGTTAATGTGCAGTTTTCAATTCAAAATCATATAAGTGTCAACTATGATAAATTATAAAAATTAACTTAAACATGTTTTTCAATTTATTCAATCTTATCGATATTATATAGAATTACGATAGTTGATTATAAAATTAACCAATAGTAAACTAATAATTTTATTTTGTCAAAATATATAATTACCGTGCGAAAAAATAAGGGCGTTTTAATACGTGGAAAAATCTCTAGCTTACGTCGACAGTGACTTACAAATCGGTAGGTAGGTATACTATAATTATTATGCACAGATAGCTGTGCTACTGCAGCGATAATGTCGACGGTAGGTCTAATATGCATTTTTAACTATGTATTAAATCAATTTTGTCTAAACACAACCGGCACAATAGCATAGGTAACAATTTCCACTTCACACAGCTCGTATCAATATAAAATATTTAAATACGAATTAAAACGTAATTCAGCTAATCGTAGGAATTAACATATTATAACAATACTATCAATTATTTAGACTTTTATTTGAAAAAAAAAAACACTGCGTCAACCCGGCCAGCAATTATTAATGCTAGGGGGACAATATTGAGACGGAATGTATATAGCCATATAGGTATGTACTATTTTACTTTTACATAGATCATAGCAGAGTACAATAGCTGCTGTATGACTACATACGACTGTAAATCGATTTCGAATATTTTAGTTCAGAAAAACGGATATTTTACTCGATAGTTAATAATTATAATCTTAGTTCACATCTATACGATGGCGAGTCGTATTGAAACGTCACCGTAGTTCGAAACCGAATACTCTATAACAAGTACGCACAACCCTATCCTTAATCATAGTCGGCAATAATATTAAACAGATGTCACGTGTTTTAATAGCTATTATATAAACAATAAGCATATGTTTATTGTTTATAATATCCACTTCGACGTAGAACAAAAGCTGTGGCTACAGCACGTGAAAATGATATAACTCATTAGAGCGACAAACAAACATTTTTAATAGATTTTTAAAATTTAATTTTAAAATTAAATTACACAATTTGAATACGAAATTAACATTGTTTATAAATTATAACATAAAATATTTTGTCGATAATAAATTACATAATGTCTGTACACTAAAACCTCGATTAACCGTCTGCAACGGGACCAAAATAGTGAGGGATAATTGAATTAGACGGATAAAATAAAAAATAAATTTTTATATTTATAATTATTTTATATATTAATTTTAATACTTAACGTACCTATAAGTGAATTTGATGTTTAAGTATAACTGTTTGAAAATATGTGTTATTTTAGTTTGTTTTTATGAGTGCCGGGCTTTTTTCATAGATAAGTTTTTTTATTTCTCTTAATAACACACGCGATGCCATTATAATATGACGGTGGGTGACGTATAATCGAGATTTTACTGTATATTCTGTACCGTCCGGTCGTTTATGACGTGCGGTTTGGAAATAATAATTATCGTCCACCACATGGGGAAAATAGGTAGGTAGATATATTATTTTGTTAATGGTTCTATATAGGTACCTACAACTTTTTCAACTCAATAATTTAGAGAAACGACTAATCGCTTGTAACACCACTCAAATATTGCCGTTATCTGAACGACGCGACGTCAGTGGCCAGTCGTAATAATATATTATTTTTAAAAAAGCCGCTTTTTCCGACTCGCCCCGTGGCGTCATAATAACGAGATAGAGGCGAGAGTGCCTACACGGACTCGCGCACGTTTACAACACAAACTCGCGTTTGTCGACGGATACATATTGCGTAAATAAGAATTATTATAAGTAATTCTGTAAAGCCTCTTAATCATAGAGTTTTAAAAATATTACCATAAGCTTTTAGTAATTCGTGGTCGTCGGAAACACGCGTTGTGTACGCCTGATGGTTATAATATATAGATACAGTCTGATACACTCCGTGGATAAAGTTGGCCATTAGTTATTATAATATACCGTCCAAAAACGTCCGGTTCCATTACTAAAAATGGAAATGCGCGTAAAAATATTGGTATTAACGTATAATTTATGGCTCGGCGATGACCGCGTCCAAGGCTATATAATAATATGTAATGTGTCCTATATCGAAAGTTGTATTATTTGCAAATGTGTTCAAGGATAAAAAAAAACATTCAAAAATCGTTAAATACATAATTTTTCATCTCATTTGTATACGCAATAATCATCGTCAGCTATACATCAGCCATATTATATAATATAGTCACCCGTGCCACAAATAATATTACAAAGACATTTTATCCGAAGTACAACATTATATATATGAGACAGTCGCACTTATACAGGGTGTAACAGGTCTATTTGACTAATGCAATAACTTTTACAACAGTAACAGTGATAAGCAAGAAATAATTTTGAATTTTAACACACTTTGAAAATTGTTTAAAAATTAACGACTTAACCAAATTAAAAGTTTTAAACGCCAAAATGGTTTTTAAATACTTATTTATGAAATAGCTATCTTGGATTATTAGAAAAATATTAAATAAAAAATTTAAATAATTTATTTTTGTTGTAAAAAAAAAAAATTAAATATAAGATACAAATTATAGCGCAGAGCTCTACACATCATTACAAAAAAAAAAAAAACTTAAAAATATTGGATAGAAAAAAAGTTATTGCATTAGTCAAATAGACCTGTTACACCCTGTATACTTTATATAATTACAAATATATATTATAACCGTCGTGATAAAATTATTGTTTTATTTTTCACGATCCAGTAATTAAAGTATTTGGTCGAATGAAAAAGATGTTTTCTGCCGAGTTATAAACTAGACCTTCGATCGGACTGATTCTATTATCGTGAGCAGAAAAAAATAATTATATATGGTCACTACTCACTATATAGTAATTGGCTAGTATTAAAAAAATTACAAGCCTACCAACAAAATAAATGGTTCTGATATATAGTAAAACAATGATAAACGAAAATGAATAGAACGATTCGTAGACATCCCTCATATTTTATTATGTCTACCGTAGTAACAGCACATGTACAGCGAACGATGTGGTGGTGGGGGGGGGAGGTGGAGGAAGTGGGGATCCGGGCTCGTTGTGCGTATATCGTCGTGGTGCGAATAAATGTAATACTGCTGCGGCGGTATACACAGACGTCGTCGTGCACGAGATTTGTCTGCGAGATATCGGTTTTGCTTCAGGGATGTGCGCGCAAGTATCGCGTGGTGATATTGCACATATAATATATATGTGTGTGTAAGTCACGCGGAAATATCTTTAAAATAAAAAAATCGAGAAGAAAAAAGTGAATCCCCCGTGACTGCACAGCTGCGGCGGAACTCGCGCGATATCTGTACACGATCGACGATTTATTATTATATATATATATATATATACGTATATATGATTGTGCGCTATCGAATTTTTTCGCCAAAACTTCCATTGTGTAAATCACGCGCACACCGCACGCACGCCCGCGCAATCGTCTATAAATATAACGCCGAGTGGTCGTCGTTATATATATATTATAATAGTGTGTATATAGTAGTCGCATATACTGTGTGAAAAGACGCGCCGGCCGGCGACAGCGGCGTTCGCGGACGGAAAACCGACCATGTACATCGTGCGCGCATATATATTTATATATTGTGTTATACATATATATATATATGGTATTATTTATTATATACATGTGTACTTATCCGGCGGCAGCCCGCCGGGTCGCGTGTAGTATATATTATACATATACGTATATACACGCGTGCAATCCGTTTGCAGCCGATTGTCGCCGGGACCCCGATTTTATTTTTCGCCCCTCCTCCGAGCACACTCGCGCACACACGGCCGTCACCGGCGAACCGTTTTCGTATATTTTCCCATCACGCGCATAATATACGCGCCGACCCGCGCATCGAATGTGCTGAACGTTGCGATATGCGCCTATACGCATACACTTTGTATTATATCCAAACGCACGCGTTGTCCGCTGCAGCAGACCCCTCGCCGGCCGAGGCGCTTATTGTATGCGCGGTCCGTACGCGGCCTTTACCGATGTTGTACCGCCGCGATAATATTATATTGCGTATATAGATCATAACGATTATTATTTTATTCTGACCGTATTATAATATTATAACGCTGCAGGTGCAGTGCTGCTGCAGTGCATAAAAAATATATATTTTATTCCATTAAAAACGCGTACCTACGGGAAAATATGCGTGACCGCGCATATTGCACTGTACAGGTATGGTAGGCATATATATTATTGTGTATAGTTGCGATACCGCGGTCGCGAAAATGCAGCACCTATTACATTATTATTATACAAGCCCTGCTCGTTATCGATTGTGACTTTAACCGGTTTAGAGTTATTCCGACCTACAAGTTACCTTGTAGTTATTTTATAGTATTATGTAAGTGCAACAAGTAATATTTAAACATTTTATTGTTATATTTTATTATTTTAAAAACACTTTTTCACGTGCAGTTTTCTCCCTTCATGATCCCTCTACATATTCATTAAACTTAATCATTATGATTAAGCCTTATTTCTTATTTTTAACTCATAAAATTGTTATTTTTTATTTACTATTATAATATTAAACTTTATTCACATATTACTACTGTTATATCAAGTTAATACTGTTATATGAAGTCTCACTTCCGCACAGCCTTTGGCTTGGAAGTGACCAACTTCTTTTATTTTAACTATATCTGTATTGTAAAGACTATAAGTTGGAAAACAAATATATTATTATTATTAAAAGTACTAATGTAGCCATATATAGGTACTGTATTATAAGTAAAATGAAATCGTTTAGGCTACAACAGTATGATAATAGTACACTACACACCATTTGTACGTAAATACGTACTTATTTTTGAAAGGAATACACATCGAGTATACCTATAACTTATAAGTTTAAACAGTGTAATGTATATTATTATAGTAGTTAAAATTTCCCAATCACTTCAAAACTCACCGAAATAAATAAAAAAGTTGTGCTTATGCTCGAAATTGTTGATAAAATATCTACGCATCGTTATTATGGTTACATAATCAAATCAATGGCGTCTTAACGCGAAATATTGATATTTTTACCAGAATTTTTCATTCGAAAATTTTTAACACAAAGAAAAATGATGTGCAGGTATAACATATATTGATGCACGGGGACTTATATATATACAATATATAAAATGTTACACGTGTAATGTATCTTTCGACAACCGTTTCTATATCGTACCTATATATATATAAATTATGTGTGTTTGTGTTCGCGGGGCATCAAATGACGGTTTACAATACAGGTGTATATATATATATATTATATTTAATACAATACATGTATATAGTTGGTATACGAGAAAACATCGCGTATACGAAATAATTCAGAATTTCCCCTAGGAACAGTAATCGGACTCATGAAAGTAAATCGTCGTCAATGAACGGTGTGTGCTCTGTGCAGTAGATAAAACGAGAGGGCGGAAAATAGTATTGCCGACCTTTAGCGGAATTGCAAACGCTGCATGTCTCTGACGATACCTATAGTTATATATATATATATAACTGTATATATATATTTATACATATATGTATGCGTGTGAGAGCATAACGAGACCCTTTGCAGTGCTGCTCATATATATATATATGTATATATAGAAGATTGAACGCCTTTACCTATGTCGTATATACATACGTGTATTTTTCGTTTTTGCCCACGTGGTCCAGAAGAATAGAGTCGATTTCTCGCGAGAACGTAAATAAACGATTCGCCAGGGCTATCTACCGGAATAGCTTTTGCTCGGGAGCTTCATAAGTAAGTATATATACTCGTACACATATCGTATATTATATACAATATTCCCATGCGGCTACCGAACAGTAATTTGATCGTCTCACGCTGACGAAACGAAATTTCCTCGCGTGTTAACCTTCGCAGTATAATATATACAGCGTCAATATTGCACCAGTTACTATATATATTATACAAACAATGATTTCGAGAAAAGTTTGGAGTTCCGCATTTTCCGGATGGGCAACGGGCTATACAGACGGAGAGGTATGCCCTCACAATTCTGAGAAAATTTGATTCGTAATTAATTCAGTTTTAAAAGTTATTATTTTCGTCAACTGAAAGCGCACCCTTACAATCGTAACTGTAAGACATCAAACCCTGAAAAAATCTGGCGTATGAAAACTATAAATGCATTTAAATATAATATAATACAATCATAATATTATGCTATTATATATAATCGCTTTCGATGAAACAAGGCCCCTAAGATTGGCAACAGGTGAACTTTCTACACATCGGAGCAAACTTATTCAAATACTTAAAATAATAAATTCTTATTGTTTAAAAACAATTTACGGAATGTTATACAGATATCAAAATTAAAATTTGAGTATATAACAGTATTGTGTTTTAATAATTATTTAAATAACCATGAGATTAAATAAATATCATCTAAACGAGGTAAGCTATATCGCGTGAGACTCTTAGATTCTTTCCAACCAGTAATACAAATCTATATGTATATGGTTACGGGTGGAACGCCTATATGCACACCACTCTCGCGAGGAGTCTACGGCAAGTAACGAATTTGTTGTGATTTTGGTTTTGAAAATATTGACGAATCACTATATTCACAATACCACTTGTAGACCGCGGCATATTTCAAACTAACCGGCTTTTTGATAACCAATTAAAACATACTCTCGAGTTTGTTATAACATGAAATACCCAGAGATGATTAAATACTTCCGAATGTTGCACGGAGGCCCCAACGCCATTTCAAAGTCTTAACTTTGCACGCTGCATGTGAACAACTGTGATTATATCGATATAAAAACAAATAAAAAGCAAGCACTTTGAAATGCACTTTTTCATTGCGAAACGTCCTAAATTGGTTGTTGCAGTTTTTTACAACCGTGACAGTGCATTTTAGCCAATGTTCTGCAACAATTTACAACGTTCACTATGTAATATTATTATTATGCAGCAGCTATGAATCATTCGATTCGATGCAATGTGAAAACACTATTTGCGCCATAAAATCGTTATGCCGTGATATATACGGTATACAGCATCATCAAGTATACCTAATATTATTATAGTGTGTATTGAATAGCATATATTATTGTATATGCCGGTGATTTCTGCCTCTATTATAATATAATATGTTTATAATAATAATTTAGAGTCGCCTTATATAAGAATATTGTGTTTTTCTCCTTCACGAGGCGATAAATTAATCGATATACGCCCAATGGGAAACCCGTTTGTCCGGATAAGTTTGAAATATTAAAAACTCCGGTCGGACGCGAACAATATTTCGACTCTCCCCCCTCCCCCTCTCACGTTCTTCTACACGCGGTAACCCATTCCGTTTTTTTATTGGTCCCGGACAATGACGGCCGCCGAAGTCGTAAATAACGCAAAGCCTAAGTATTCATAAAACTGTTAAGTATATGTTTTGAATGTCAGTCCTAATGATATTATGAGCGCACACTGCTATGCTGCATCGGGCGCATTGCTCGTGCGCCGTCCCGCTGTAAAACTTTAGAATTGATTTTTGATGCCGTTTTCGTTTGATTTAAGTACCTACCCATATGAAGTCGTTCGCGATAATTATTGTATTTTTATCAACTTCTACAATCGTTTTTCAGCACCTTTACGCTCGACACAGTGGATATATATACAGAGTATATATACCTGCATAACGCACACTAGTGATTCCACAATAATTTCCAATTTAACGACAGAAGTCGCGACTTCGATTATAATTATTGATTTCGTACTGGAAAAATCTATCTGGAAAGTATAGTATTACAATAATGGCTGATATACTTTTGGAAAATTATTTTCGATTGCCACTATTGTTATGTATGTGGCCATTGGTTATAGTTCTTCGGTTGTGGGGTCGTTAGTATAATATTAAATATGTATATACATATAATAATTTATTATTATAAAGTGCCACATTCTGCAGTAGTGTCATAAGCTAAAATAGATTATTAGAGAACAACAAATAAATCTTCTACAATTTTATTTTATACGGTTTGATTATTACATGAATGTCTATGCTAGGATATTACATTGTTATAATAAAATCGTTAAAGCCATATAGCTATATGCTTTTGTAATTGATTAAAAAAAAAAATGTCGTTATAACTGGCTATAAATTATATTATTATACCAATAAGTCTTGAAAACGGTGTAACAAAAGATTTTTTCGTTATTTTGTAGGTATTTTTTTTATACCTATAGATACATCTGCAGGTCGCCATATTGTTATAGACCAGCTAGGATTTCTTGAACGGTCTTAAAAATTACCGTTTGATGTATACCGGCAACAAAGATACACGCGCTTCAATTAATCTTACCAGCCACGGTGTATTTTGACATTTGGCTTTGTCCAATGGATAATGGCAGTTTTGTGTTCGCGAAAAATTAGTTTTTTACTACTTACCGGGGGGAAATATTATTCCTCACATGCATCGTAAATCCTATGTCTTTTGTGAGATTTGTATTTGTGTGGAAGGTATAGAGGTACCTCCCATATGTGATATGTGCAAAAAATATTAAATTCCCGGCAGCGGAGTTATATTATTATTAAAAACGAGAGAGATAGCCATAGAGATACTATTTTTTCATCCCCCAAACGTCTTATTTTCTATATAAATACCTAAAATTCTACCCTCGGGAAATTAATGTATTTTATTACCGGGGTTGAATGTTTTGACACGCATCGGTTGAAAAAAAATGATATTATTTATACGTCGCATGGTCGTTATGTATGGGTAGGTACAAATGTCTTCACCTTCATACATTTTTATGTTTTTATTTTATTATTAGTGTACGAATGATATTCGTTTAGGATTTGATTTATAATATTTTTACTACGAAACAATATGCGTTAGTTGCGCTCATATCGATTATCTACTGTTTGGAGTATATAGCTATTAGATGTAATAAAGTGTACCTTACCTATATAATAATATAAAAATTGCTTATTATTCAATGGTCTCAAATACCGCAATCGTAAAATTAAAAATTATTGCTATTGTCTTATGCATTGCGATTGCTATAATAAAAGCCCCTACCAAACTGCACTATGTCTACCTATAATTATATTTTATTGTAACCATCGCGCCCGCCGAGTAAAGTTTAATTGATATACACGATGTGTGCGACGAATTAATCGTTCGCCGTACGATAATATAATTTCAATAGTATTATTTCATTGCTGACTCGGTGATTACGACCGTCAAACAATGGTCAAACGACGACTATTATTAAATATGTATAGGTAATACGTATGTGAATAGGAATCAAACGCAGATACATAATATTATAAACCTAACCTAACAACCGATTCGTCCGCGTGTGAAATATTTAATATCGAAGTTCTAGGGATTCAATATCAATCCAATGAAAAATTCACATATCGTATAATATACTGAAGTTTGATACGTTGCCATACACGACGACATCTTCAGTGGAGTGTAATAACACGTGTTTACTGTATATTATATTTTTTTTTTAATTAATCATTAAATATTCTATGATGGTCTCAAACAAATGAATGCTAATATGTCTGTTACGCGTATAGGTATAGGTACTACATGAAATTTTTACCCGGAACGTCGAAATATCGTAAAATGTATTATACAAAGTATAAATTATAGGAAAAATATTCTAATCGGATTTCGTATCGGCGAACGAGCGCAATAAAAAACAAAGTTTAAAAAATGGGACATTTCAATAAAATCTTATGATATATTATTACATGTATATAATATACATGAATACTGCGTGCCAACAAAAAAATCTGAAAAGAAAAACTGTCTAAATTACAGTCTTTTCGAAAATGTTCTTACAATTGCGTGTACAGTGTGCCAGTACGCATCATGCTATAGATATTTCCAAACGATTTATTGTATTATTTGATTCAACAGAATATATTATTTTATACTACATATAGGTTACATATACAGGGTGATTTTTTGTTGAAAAATACTCATTATTTCAAAACCGTTTTTTGGAAATATTTTTTGTACATACTATGAAGACAAAACAGCTTTTAAAATTTTTTCATATTGTTAAATAATATTTTAAGTATTTTACTGTTTTGAATTACCTACAACAAGCATGTTCGATTTCATATTCCAATTTGAAATATTTTTCAGAATATTTCAACGTATAAAAATCGAATTTCAAACAGGTCGTTAATTAGTTAAATATTTAAAGTTTAGATGAGCGGAGTGACATAGTGTTACCTCTCAAAATGTTGGTCCCCTACTCCGTCCATCAAAACTTTTTTTTATTTTTATTCATAAGATGTAAACTTATAACACAGTATAAAATGTACGATTATGTTGATTGATATTTACTTGTGAAAAAAGTTGCACATTAACGACACTTTCAACTGGCACGGGTAAATAATAAATATATAATATATATTATGACATATTATGTCGAATCTCGATGACTCAAATCTCAAAGAGAATAAAAAGAAATTCGACATTTTTTTTTTATTAAAAAATTTAAAGTTTAAACCAGGAAACATGTAAACGAGCCCGCCAAACCAACATTATGTTAGACCTTTGTTTAACCGGTGGCTTCGAACTTCTATGAGTCAAGATAGATTTACTAATTCATCAATAATTTATATTGAACGAGATTTGTCCAATGAACAGATTTTAGAAAAATTTGCAATTTCTAACCGACGCGCGACGCTTACAATTATAATAGGTATAACTAATAAATATATTATATTTCATTAAAAAACCTAAATGTTGTTAATTGTTTTAATACAAATATTTTTAGTTTTATTAATAGATGTATTATAATATATTAAATGTAGGAAAGAGGGTGAGAAAAATATGATATCGGTAGTTGTTTGGGGGGTGTGGGGGGTGGGGGCGGAACCCCCACAGGTCTGTTTCATTTAAATATGTTAACCTAACCTATGTAAAACCTTGGCTCCTTGCAGTTGCTAAAATGATTTCTGGTATAAAAAATGTACTTACGTTGACAGAAATAGGCAACGTCAGACGATGTAAGGGTAGCGGCGATCGTCTGCACCCTCGCCCGATCTCTGCAGGACGCGCCTGATCGAGGCTTGAAATAAACAAGATATTGACATTTTTTGGGTAACAGAATATATAATGTTGAATAATAACACTATACCTAATACTTATATATTATTATTTATTATACACAATCTAAATTTATTCTTGATACACAAGAATATTAAATGATTCTTTTCATCGCCCTGCATTGTCGTTGCGTACACCGGAATAAGTGCTTCAAAAGTGCATTTTATATATTATTATATAGCTTAATATACGTACTATTGGAGTACCTCGATCTTAGGAGCTGCACCGAGGTCTGAAGTGTGTGCGAATGAAAATAGCCATCGGGTGGTTCGTTTAAAAAAAAAATGAATCTCCATCGTACACGGCCATACTCTAGATGGCGGAGGGGGGGGAGGCTACTCCATACAAAGACATATAAATATATGTCTATATATCTTATATAGCCTATATCACTATATATATACCACATATGGATCGCGTGTCGTAAAAACGACGACTCGTCTCGCGTTTCCGGTTCGTATATATATATATACATATATAAATGTGTATGTGCGTATGGTATGTATATATTGCATGGATGTTCCGGTGTATGATGTATCCGCACGTCCGGCACAACGACCATGGTTAGGTAGATCATAACTCATAAAGGTCTATTACTGCAGATCTATCATTCGTTTTGATAAAGTTGAAAAACTGTTGTTCGGTTCGGGGGTGCAGTATTTACTTATATGCTATGTACGCAGTCGGAAATTATTCTTATCTCGTAAACGATAACGAGCGTATTATTATATGATATTATCAGGGTTGGTACGTATGTATATATACTGTATATTATCATAGTCTGAGTGCAGTGCAAGCACTCCCCGACTCTGCACGACGTCGTTTGCATTATTTCGTGCAAATGGAAATCTCCGGTACGAAGAGGGACGGGGGGGGAGGAATAATAAACGACGAAATACCCAAGTGTATCAGCGAGTCAAGATACTGTATATTATATACATTTTTGTGCTCGTGCAGCTCCCTATTTTCTGCACAGAATATATTATATATATTCATCGCGACGTTTGCGTCCGTAATGCTTTATGGCGCACACTCTCTTTTTCGAGTTATTTTCTTTTTTTCTTTTAAGTGAGTATTCACTTCTATATATACGTTTGTGTGTGTGTGTGTGTACAAATGCGTTAGAGGGAATAACGTAATGAGCGTTCTCGAGTCGAGTCTCAGCAGCGCCGCGTGTCGAAAACGACCTCCCGGAACAGCTGCGGCGTAGCCCTCCACCACCGCCTATCGTCGACAATGAAAACTTTTCTATAATATACGCGCCCCTCAAAAGTCGAAAATTACTTTGAACAAAAAAAATTGCCCAGGCGCGTATCGTACGGAAACGAAAAAAATATAGCCATTATGCGTATTACGTCGCATATACCTACACTATAATATTATATATGTTATGCAAAGTATAACGAAACTTGACCTGACAAATGAAATAACTTTTGTTCTAATCAATATTAAAATGTTTTTTATATTTATAATTTACAGACGCTTGAGCTCAAATATGGTACACTTTTTTATTTTGTATAACTTAATAACTGTGCAAGATGATAAAAAGTTGTACTTGACTATACATACAGCAATAAGTTTCTTTATTTTCGTAATTTTTTAATTTTTTAATTTGGGTTTTATTTATTTAAGTACTCATTTAAGTGTTTAATCTTTAAGTTATACAAATATCGAATATACCTACCTTTTGGAACTAATAATTTATTATTTAAATAATTATGTATATAAGTAATTGGTATAATAATACAGTAAAATTTATTCTTCAGTCGTTATTTGTGTAAAATTGAAATCCTGGATAAAATATGTTTCTTTTAAAAAAATAAAAACCTAAATAAAAATATTATGATAAAAGATAGTTGAATTTTAAATTTTAAATATTTACAGATATACCTTCATAAACTACTGTAAATAAGTATCGATATATTTAGGAAGTAGATTTTACGAAAAATATAATACTATTGAAACTTGCCCTTATTTTTGCAGTTGCAGTGAATATGGTCGGAACGTTTTCAACACTATATATAGTATAGATATAGTATATACTATATCATTAAATTATTAACAAGCAACTCGACATAATATTATAATAGTTTATGTATATATTATATTATACCTATATATATGTATATGTATTAGTCCGATTTTGTCAGTGTTCTTAACGCTTGATGGTAACCACTCCTCGGATGATTTCACACTTTTTCGACGGCATCTAAACACAGATAAATACATAATTTTATTACTCACACAGACTATAATATACATAGTAAATACACTATACACACACACACACATATTATATAGGTACTTTGTGTAATATATAGTATTTCTAGATAAATAATAATAATACTATAGAGAAACTTAAAACGATCATATATACGCTCCATAAATACTACCCACTCAAAAAAGTCATTTAATAAATCGAAAACCTAAGTATTTTTTTCAAGTACCTATGTGTTTTTTTTTTTTTGAAAAAATTCCAAAAATCTTCACGCACTCATCTATCCAGACAAGAAATTAAATACCACCGATTATTGAAATAGGTTTAATTTTCCCAGTGATTTTGAGAGTGATCCGTTTAAAATAAAATCTAGTCATCAACGCGTCTACAGCTTGCGAGGATCGGAATCGTTTTTGGAATACGGCAAATACGTTTTGTCCGAAAAACGTGAACGAATCGTTCCCTCGTCGTTATAATATTATGCATTATTATAAAAATGTATAAATCAGTAAAAATCGGTCGGAGATACGGTGAGAATAATTCGTTTGAATAAATAAAATGGCCGGTGTTGAAATAATAAAAACAGGAATAAGCAGGTCGGAAAATCCCGCGGGCAGCAATGGTAGTACCTATACATACATGTACATATTATATATATAGCCGCTGCATTTTCCGAGATTTCTGAAACGACTCCGCATCATCGTGTGCGCATATAATATATTATAATATACATATACCACATTTGCTGGAGGCAGAACGCGAGTCTCCGGGGAATCCGGGCGGGTACAAAATTTGCATCCAGTAATTGGCTGCAGGGATTTCGCGCGGCGGCTAGGAAATGACTACGAATTGCACTTATCCCGCGAAAACTTCTCCACGCTGATAACGAAATGGCGGTTTCGGAATACTAATACATATTATATAATAGCAATAGGTCATAACATAATCTCGTGTGTGTAACCTCTCGTAAGTCGGAGGTTTTGCGCGTGCATGATATATATGCAGTACCCCCCGGGGACGATATATCTCTATTATGTGCACCACGTGGATACAATGCAGATCGCTGAGCGGGAAAAATATCGTACTTAGATGGGTCGGGACTTATCATATTGTGCGCGCGTGCATCGTAATTCGCTTCTCGATCTCGCGGTGCCCGAGGCTGCAGCGTTTCATCGGGCGAGGATTCGAATGGCGTTTTTTTTTTATCTTTAACCCCGCGGGTTATGTAAAATCAAAGACGTTTTCAGCACAAAGCTCTGCAGCAGCTGCACGACTATACTGCGTCCTAGGTTTATGACAGTAGGACCCCCTCTCGTACGTATACGTTATATAATATGCATATAGGTTTCTATAGGTATATATGCCATAGTATATGCAATATGCATATCCCGCTCAAGGAGTGCATCTGTATGATACGTATATGATTATATAATATACCCTTTACTTGCCCGCCTCCTGACAATACACTTTTCACCTTTCACAATAACTGCCTATATTTCTAGTGTTAGCTAGAATACTTAACGAAAATACATGAAACTATAATATATTTAAAAAAAATAACACGCATTGGATCAACAATATTCGGCTGTCTACGAATCAAAAGCAATAATTTTAATTAAAAATTAAAAAATGAATTTTATTGGTTGTGCGTAGCTTTCTGGTATAGTAGTTTTTTTTCAAAATCACATTTCGAAAATATAAATATTTGAAGAAGTTATAGACGAGGACACAAAGACGGTTGAGACACTGCTCTATACTTACTTATAGGTGTATACTGTATAAATATTTACGTGTGCAAACGTTTTTTTTTTTTTTGATAATATTATATGCGCGGATCGTTATCCCGCCGTACAATATATATATATATATTCGTATATAGTATTATGTTGTTCGATTCGATCTCTATCGTGCGGTTCGTGTCGATTCGAACGCGGAAAACGAATTAAAAACACATTTCGTGTGACGTGATAACAACCAGCGATATCCATATATTATTTATAGGTACCTACCTATATATACAAAATGCGGTTGAGAAATCGACGTCGTCCGCTGTGTAACGCGTATTATAGTGTCTGCGCGTTAAAATTAATAAATTTAATGAAGCGTTTAAACTCGGCTGCTGTGTGTTATCACTGCAGCATAAAACGGGTGTGTATAATATCATATGCGAAAACGCTCGCGGGCTTTTCTGTACGATCGGTAAACGTACCAATAATATAATATGATATATAAAAATTAAAATAAACAATGTGCGCGTGTGCGGTTCATATAAATATATTATAATTATATACGCAGATAATAATATAATATAATATGTAGTGTGTTTGTGGCGTATAAATATCGAATGCGATTAAAGGTATGGGTACGAAAATAAAAAACCATTTCACCTTTTGGACGCGTGTAATATAATATACGTATATACAAGCATCGTTAACGGGCACATTACAAAATGTATTACTGCCGCGGTGTTACGTACATATTAGATATCGTAAAGTTAACGACGGTTTAAAAATGCATAAATATTTACTTAACAACTTTTAAAACATCTATGACCGTAAAACGTGATATTTTTAACGACCTACGTCGCAATTATTCCGGGCGCGCGTTACACACGCGCGTTATTAATATTATAATAATATTACACATCTACGATGTCCACGTATAATAATTATTATATATACAAAATACATAAACGCGTATAAACTGTGTACACGCGTATTGTCTCGGCGGCCGACGGCGTACAATATAAGAATTATACGTAAGTGATAATAATATAATATAGCTAATATAATAATATGACTTATGCCCTGCATAGCAGTATAAATTGTACGCCGTAAATTACATTCGGAAAAACAAAATTTGCACCCTCTGTATTGCCGCTAGACGCGTCAAGAGAATGTTATAAGTGTTCGTCTTTATCTTTATCAGTATCATTGATTATATAGTTTTTCTGCCGTAAATTTTAGGTGTACGGTATAAATAACCTTTGAATAAAATTATTCAACCGTTATATTTATTAACGAATGTGTCTCATGTATACGCGACAATTTATTATTTTTCTAAACCGTTCGTGTAAATATTGTATTTACAATATCGCAATATATTTCTATGTTTTTGTCCACCCTATTTGAAGGGGTAGTCAGACGGTCATCGAGTGCATAATACGAAAACAAACGCGTTTTCCGATCTCTACTGCTGCATAAACCAATGTCAACAGTCAGTGTTATAGGATGATATAAAAAAAAAATATTATGTCTGTATTACGGCTCTACAGATAAATTATTATGAACAATTTAACCGAAAGTTAAAGGGATCTAGAACTCTAGAGCGTATATTATTATAATATTATTCCAAAGTTAGACACTGCTGTTAGGCGTATAATATGAGGTTCTATAATAAATATGCAATACATTTATATTATACGGTTAGATTCCAGTCGAACCTGTATGACTGCCCCTGCACCTTAACACATTAATTATACCGAGGTTACCACTGTTTATCCACAAAAAGAATTTGAACACGTACGGTCACAGTGCGCTTTTATACCTATTTAGGATCTATACTCTATAGTATAGGTATATGTGCTGAACATACGTATGTAGCATACTCTTGTACCAATGCTATTATTGTCCACAAATCATGATTTATACTGCAGCACTTTTTGTTCCGAATTTTGCGTACCGACGGCCGCCAGACAAGAGTATAATATAATATGTAATTTATATCGTCAAATACGGCGATTTTCCGAACTGTGAGTTCGCTGTGCTAAATCGCAAGTATAAAATCTCTGTTTAATATCGTATTGTGTTTATTATTATTTTATGATTGTAATTTTTTTCGGCTATTTCCTACGCGCGGTCCACGTCTGTTCGGGTCGATTTGATTTACACGTCTCGTTGTTTACCGGTTACATATCGACCAACCATAAGGTATGCAAGCCTCGACCAGCGGTCACATCTTTCGCGTGAAATGTTTAACCGTCCCGACGCGCTGCATTACACCACGCCGTAGAGACAAAATGGTTCCGAATAAAACGCGACTGCGGCGCAGGTGCGGTTAAAATATACGATCGCGACAATACCTCCAACGTTTCGTTATACCTATATATAACGATATAATAGGTGCATGTGATATATATTTATATACACGCGTATATAATGTGAGGAACGAGTAATAATAATAATAATAATAATACGATAACAATATAGGCGTATGTATAAAGAAAATACGCACAAAATGTGATATGAGTATAATATACAACACACGCATATATATAATGTTATATGTATATATGATGTCTGCAGCCGTCCTCGTCGAAATACGGATGACTGCAGTTCCTCCCCTAAAGTAAGTCTCGCTGCAGAGCAACGGGGAGGGGTTCGAGCAAAGAATCTCGAAATATGTTTTGACGTGCATTGTCGCCGTCGGGTCGTAAAACGAGAGATCGAGTTTTCTGCGTCAAAGGGGCGCGCGAGGGAGTCACATAATATATAATACGCGTATAGGTAATACAACGATTTTGGAATATTTCAGAAGACATTTTTCTTTTCCCTATATAACCGACTACGCGAGTACTGAACGTAAAACAATTATGCCGGCGGTACAGTGGCGTATTTAGGGGGGAGATTAAGGGGATATATATCCCCCTCGATCTTTCTTTTTAATATAATATATTATATTGTATTTTGGTTTAAGTTGTGTTTTTCCATTCATCTCTTTATATCACTATTATAGGTATAGATAATAAAAATAAATAAATAATAAAATGTTTTAATATTAGAGCAGGTTAAATTGAATGCGATTCTATCCATCCACAACAACATAAAATTGGATGTCGAAGAAATAATTGACGAAATTGCCAAAAAAAACCTATAATCGACTTGTATATTTTGTTTTGTGAATTTTTCATTGTTTAATTCATATTATTCATATTATAATTGTAAATTTATGAAGATTAAAGGTATATGGACAGATTTAAATAGAGAGGATTTATTCAAGTTGATTAATTAATGATCATGATTAGGATCATCGTTTTTTTTTATCAGGAGTGATAAAATAAAAGAAACTAGCTTAAAAAGCTTCCTTCAAAGCTATATTATTGATATAGAAACAAATACTGATAAATGTTGATGTTGCAGGTGAGATATTTTACAAACACTCGACTAATACTAAAAAATAGATAATTGTACTGACATTTGTGAAAAGTGCTTTCGAAAGGTCAAAACATGTGAAGCATAAGAATTGAATAGGTATCAACGACCGGTATCGTCTGAAACACGTTTCTCAATTTATCCAAAAAACGAAAATGACCCCCAAAACGCCAAAACGCCATCCCTAATAATTGTGCAGCCGACCGTGTTCAAATATAGGTAAAGGTACATAATACAATAAAAATGAAGATAATATTTTGATCGTCCGTCACCAATAAATATATACTTATTAGTTATTACTTATACATAACCATATACACTGATAGGTTCGTTTTTTACGTGCAACATTTAGTGTCATTATTACTCGGAAACAAAATAAAAAAAAGGATGCTTTCGATGCACCTTCGCCATTTGATTAATATTCATTAGGTACTCTTATTTTTTTATTTTTTTTACGACTTCATAAGTTTATTGCACACATATATAATATTATAAAGTGTCAAATTCAAGACGATTTCAATAAATGTCTAACACGTTTCTCGGCTATAAAATTTGAAAATATACCTACGTCTTATTTTTATTCATACGAATTTCTCGAATTAATTCGTCAAACGATTTATCGCGTGTTCATAGTTATTCCCACTTCAATAATCAATCTCTTGATTTACGATTACGATTCAACCAGACACAAAATTGCTTTTCGCAGAAATCCTACTTACATAATATTTGAATTGTATTTAATTAAACATAATAGGGAAATGATTATAACACTATTTTAACATAAATATTTAAACTTGATCCATACAGTTGATACGTATTTATAAATTAGTATATTTTAATAGAGTTTAATATTTCCTATGATAAAATGAGTAAGGTTTGGACATGAGGGCAAACGATAATTTTTTTTTGGAATTAATAGAAAATAATTCTTGTACTAAAATGTGTTTCATTCAATTTTTATGGTAAGGCTGAACGCCTTTTGTTCTTTTTACTACTTAATACTAAATTATCAGTTGATCACAATAGTTGTATACTTGTATACCATGTACGTAATTATGGATCAGACCGATATGAGCTTGCAAATACAAATGACAATGCGTTGTTGGTTGTATGTTTAATATTACCTCTAATGACTCGAAAGTACTCGCATAGCTTAATTATCGCTAAAAAACTTATTGATTAAGTATTAATTTATCAGCTACGTTATTTAAGCGTTTATCAGTTTAGTTCAAATGAAATGCTTTTTTAACCGTTTTCACATTTTAACTCGTAAGTGCTTTTTATTATTCATATTGCCTTCAAATCTGAACTCTATAATAATGATTTTATAGCACCAAACATATGTTGAATTTGATAAAATACGCAATATTTAATTATGACATACTTATGAATTGAGAGTGCGATTTTTTCCACGTATCATTTAAATGCACAAATTATATATTAGTTCATCAAACTAGTTTTTAAAGAAAAAAAATCGTTTTTACGATCGTTGTAATATACAGCTTTTATTGAACACTTGATGTATATAACGGTACATAATACGCCATTACAACAATTAGTTAATGGCGAATAAATCAAGATCGGATTTATTATCGTCTTGAACGAATATTGACAGCCAATTAACTCGAAAAATAATATACATTTTTTATTGATCTGACCCAAATACAGTATGGTTTAAGTACAATCATTTAGTACTTGGTTTATATTCGTGAAATATTTCGCTTTAAGACGTTACAAACTGTTACAACTCGCGACAATCGTATACAATCAATTAAATCTTTATGGAACAATTATTATGATATATCAATGAATCCACGCATATAGGCATATATAACAATAATAATGCGTAAATAATATCACAGCATAAAAATAACACACACACACACATATATATATATTGTATATGATTGTATATATATATATATATATATATAGCATAAATTCGTATAATGTTTATATGTATTTAATATTGTATTAATGCAATGCTGAGAGAAATTAAGTTTCAGTATTTTATGTTTTATTTTATTGATGAAGATTGCAGTACTGTCGAAAGTCGTCTGACAAGGCCGTACATAAATATACAGGATGTTAACGTTTTCAAAAAACTATTAAACACATGTAGATTCCCGTATTTGTGTTGATGTTTCTATTGTTTGTGTTGTTATACATATTAATTTGGTCGGTGAGTTTTATCATTTTATGGAGTATCAGTAGTACAATATTGTACTGTATATGGAAACGCTTTAAAACCAATATAATATATTACTATTATATTTAATATCAATACATTTATAGTAATACCTATATTAATTTCAGTGGTCAGTATTTTGATTCGAAACGAATGGGAAAAATTATTTTATATCATAATATATCAATGAACAACAGTGAGTAAATTGAAATAAATTAGTCTGTAAATAATATATGATATTATGTTTCGTATTAAATGCACTCTGTATAATGCCACACTCCAAAATATGTTACCATTATTATAAGCTGGTACCTATAATTTGGGACACTGATTGAAGATGGTTAAAATAACATAGTTATACGTTAACTTTTTATAAACATTAAGTTTCGTGTGACGTTTTGAAATCACCGAATCACATTTTATACACGTATATACATAATTTATTATATTTGGGTATAATATACTTATTTAAATATATATACGTTTTAAGCTAGGTATACTTTTATAAAATACTATTATCACAATAACTACGCCTATTGAAGTAATCAGATCGACCGAGTGTGCAGTAAACGAAAATTCTAAAGCGATAAAAATATTATAAAACGTAATATTATTACTGTTATCACGCAACTACTAAAATATAAACTCGAAACTGGGGGGTTGTAATCCATTATATTATCATCAGATCATTTTTATAGGTGTCGTGTATTAATTATTTATTAAGTTATAGATATACTATCGTCAAAACAGCCGCCACACGTTCGAGAATAAATTCTAAATCGCGACTTCTGTCGATCATAATACATATATATCACTCACGACCCCCTGCTACCCCTGCATAGGGGCGGTATGCATATTTGTTTTTCTATTTATTCTCCGAGAAGATAATAATATATATACCTATATATAATGAAAAAGCCGGCACGTAGTCATTCGTCTCGTGTCCCGATTGAAATTATAACAATATATGTACACTATATACATTGTACATGTACATATATTCATATAATGTATATAATACGTATGGGGTAGTTGCCAGTTCGCGCTGCTACTGCTGCTGTCGCAGGCACGTGAAACTCATTTCGTTCCGGTCGAACGACCATCGGAAGTCGTCTAGCCGTCGGACTGGAAAATGGGCCGTGCTTGGCATACGCGCGTATATATTATTATTATCCATATACGCACGACGATAGAATGATATGTGATATATATATACCCATATATGTATAAAAGAGCATGGGGTACGTTTAATATATATGTCGGCGTCTGAGGGGGGGGGAGAGAGATTTGACTGTTTGAGGGTGAAAGGGTGCGAGAGGGTGCTTCCGACGAGGGTTACAAAAAATGTATGTACGCTCGATGCAGCGCGCTCTCCTCTCCCCGAGCGACGACATTTCCGAAAACGCCCAGTTTGTTTTTTTTTTTGGACTCCCCTGTACACACGTGTACCTATACATATATATATTTATATATACACCTAACACGTTTATACATATATACAATATACACACGACATATACTCACATCGTATGATATATTATATCAAACGTATATACCTATCTACCTTTATTCACGTGCGCGTTTCCGTCGAGGGGAAATCCGTCGAGTTTGTCGAGCTTGCGAGCTGTTACCGAGGGGCTTAACTTCGATCGTTTTCCTGCTGTATACCGAAAAACGACCGAATTTCTCCTGCGCACGTTCTATTATAATATATTCTTGTGTGTGTGTGTGTGTGTGTGTGTGTGTGTGTGTGTGTGTGTGTGTGTGTGTGTGTGTGAAATGGCATACGAGATAGATATATATAAGATCGCTTCAACAATTCGATCGCAGAGTTATTTTTTTTTAGAATTTCCGGTCTCATATATATACGTATGTCGTTTGCGTAAATGGTTTCCTTTTTTTCAGATAGACATCGCGATCGGTGACTCCGAACGGTTTTTTTTATCTCGTCATTCGCCTGCACGAGTCTGAGTGTTCGCCGCGGGGCCCGGACGAGATTTTCGTTCGAGGTCGTTTGTTTTTTTTTTTTTTATATGAAGAAACGCAAGAGAAACACTTTGTGTATATAACGTATGCAGAGGATAGAGAACGAAAACTTTGTCGTTGACCATTTTTGATCCGACGAAAATATATATGAAAATCATATAATTGCTATATATAGCACTTTCCGCCGTACACGTTTATATTATATAGATGAAATCTTTATGAAAATACCACGGACGGAAATTCTCATACTTAATTGTCGTCCGGGCGAATTTGTTTTTAATTAATATACAGGTCTAAACGAGAGCATTTCTTCGTTGTTCTTAGACTCTTAGTGTCATAATTCGTGTTATAATATACGGTTGTTAATACTAGGATCGTTAATAAAAACTGTGAAATGAAAAACCACGCATTCGCTTTTCATTCGTCTCGCCTTGTATAAAAATATTTAATATTTTATGAGCGTTACTAAAATGTCGGTTGTTTAAGCGCTGGGTTTGATAGAACGAGACCTGAAATCTGCAGTCTGGCTTTGCAAGGACAAATTACGAGTGTACATAATATAATGTTTAGACTTGGTGACTCATTTACCGTGTTGCGTGCTTCGTGGAAAAACGGGAAAACATAGTGAAATGTACCTATATAATATGTATATTATACTGTAGTCGTCGAAAGATCGAATCATCTGGTAATATCATCTAATATTATAATTTATAAGACACTCGGTCGTGAATAGTGACTATTTAACGTGGCTGTAAGTTATCGACCACTCCTTAAATAATCTAAGAATATCTCGTGCCCGGGGTAAGAGAAAAATGGTTTATACTTGAATACATATTTTTTTTTTTTGAACGAGTACTCATGCTGCCTCAAGTCCTTAACATTGTATGATAGATATATTATATAACTACAACGCGGACACATTATAATATCGTTATGATAATAATTGTTAAATTGATATACAACAATAATATTTTCGCACGCGTATGTTGTATACGTGCGTACGTATATAATATTCAATAATAAGCCATAACGACCACCAGCCCCACGAGCTTTTATTTTATCGTTTTATTTATGTACCTAGTATAGATATGTATGTGTGTGTATGTACAGTTTATAAATCGCACCGTCTCTGCAACATTTGTATAATAATGCGCGTATCGTCGCGAATCGAAACGGTTTTTATTAAATTCTCCGGCTCCGCACTATATAGCTACGCGTTTCGGCTAAATAGATTTATATTATATTATTATTATGTGAGTGCGAACGCGTTTTGAAGTTTCAAAGTTTGTACAACACTTGTGCGTGCGTGTGCGTGTATAGAGTGCTCGCGCGCAGAGGGGATTATATAAAATAATATACGCAAAAGCTGTCGCCTGCACGCGTCCCTCGGTATATAATATAATATAATGTATATAATGAGAGTTTGGATAAATGTATATACATATTATATACGCGGCCTGAATAGTGCGGTACTGATTTCGTTAGTTTTCAAAGAATTTCTTCGGAGTTAGAGTTTTGCAAAGTTCGTTTGTTATACACTGCGCACCATTATACCGAAACAGCGGCAGTTTGTATATAATATATATTATTCCGAGTCAGTCTCGTGCTTATAAATATATATATATTTCAAAGTGATATGTGTCTGTGCAGTGTGTGTGTGTGTGTGAGAGAGAGATACGAGTCGAATAACCTAATGGACTGTGTATATTGATGATTTTCCCGAGTGGTTTATAAATTATACCGCACCCGTCTTCGGCAAAGTGTTTTAAATCTGTGAACGAAAAATAGTTTATTTCGACCATGGTTATTTTGGAACGCCCGCAGTTGTAGCCCCGCGGCAGTTTAGAGTAATTATTAAAATATATTTTATATTTTTTAGTACCTATATACTGCAACTTTCTTCGGAAGCGCAACGTAATCTTAAAGTAAAGCAGACTTATTATATACGTCGTATATATACTGAAATACTATGTATTCCAAGGGTCACCAATTGATACGAGTGCCGCATTAGGAATTTAGGAAGTTTTCGGGGGTCATCCAAATTTGATGTACACGTTACACCAAAGAAAGTAAATTCAAAATTAAATGTATAGAAACCTCATTTTTTCATTCGCCATTAAAAATAATTTTTTTTGTCTGTGGGCAAGATTAAATTCATCTACAGGCCACAATTTGATGGCATCTTAGTACAAACCGAGGAGCGTATGTTCACAAGGTTTTAGATCATAGAGTTTACCGAATTTTTCGGAAAATTTCACATTCTCAAACTTGGTTTAATTATAAACCATCTTATAAGCACACTAGAATAAATAATATCATAAATCATAATGTTATATGTAGCCACTTGAGGTACATTTGTGCGTGCACAAGAGAATACTGTCACAAGCTATACGAAGTCAACTTTATATTTTTGTCGAAATGAATGCTTGTGGTGACAAGAAACCGGGGCGTAATATTTTCTTAATTATTTTTATCGCAACCTGTAGGTATGTACATCATGGATTTTTATATTTCATACTTTATACTTTAGCGACAGATCTGCTAATGTCTCTGAAATATTGTGAGTGCAAAAAAATATTCAAATATATTCAAATGTTAACCGATGAACATTATTACAGTAATGCAACAAATGACCTCCATCCCGCATACCCTTCGCTGCGAAGAACAGACAATATTTTCGCGACCTTTTCGATGAAAGTTGGTGATAAATATACACATATAGGTACACATAGTACTCAAACGCGAACGCCGACTGCAGCCACGAACCTGACCTGCGTCAGGTGCGTATAAAATATAATAGTCGCAATCGGGGCGCATCGTAAAAACCATTTTTATCGTCTTCGTGACGTCACCGAGCTAGCGCGATTTCGTCGTCATTGCAGAACTGCACATGCCGCAGTATATATGATGAGTATTATATGGCATTGTGCTGCACACAGACACATAAAGATCACATGCGTATAAATCACATGCGCCGTTACAGGACATTCACCGCGACCGTGTTATCGTCCTGCCCGTTATTATGCGTTATATAATAATGTATGACTCACCGAACATACTCCAAATTTAAATTAATGATTCAATTGTCAAAAATATTAACATTGAACGACACTAAAAACGCTGTAGCGTCTCGTTTTGATCCTACAAATATACTAGGAATCGTAATAAAATATGTTTTCGATATATACAGTGTACATATACCTATATATACATATATAGTTTTCAAAATACGTGAAGTGTAAAAAAATATTTATCACAGAAATTTAGAGATTATGACGGGGATAAACACCCTGCCTGTACCTTTAATTAGTAATGTATTGATTTGCCGCGTGCGTATCGTATGCGATTTAACGAGTATTTTATACTACATTTTACGTCATAACATACGTGTGCGTGAATATTTCGGTCGTAAAAGTGCTAGTGCGTGGTGCAGTGAGGCTGCAACAGAAAGTCTCGACGGGGCGCGCCGTTCGTTCAGACGATGAAAATATTCCGATTTTTGACACCATCGTCCGTACGCGGTAATAATAATATCGTCCGATGCAGCCTCGAGGGTCAAGGCCAAACTCGAAAGTATATAAAACCTAGTCGTAAACAACCGACATATTATGAGTATATTTCGCGCGTCCCATCCCATGCGTGCGGCACCAAGAGATATCATAACACGGGCAACGATTTTCGTCTTTTAATTTTGTGGTTGAAATGTGACGAAGCCCAATGAAAGACATATTTTGATCTCTTCGGGAAGATAAGAGTAAAATTCTTAATAGTTTCCGACGATAAAAATAATATATTACATTTTTCCCTACAAATTAATATACGATATGAGATAGACATCGCGTCTGACTATTATCAACACCTATACCTATTTACAATTCCCGATGCTAACGCACTGCAAAATTTAAAACTCAACTAATAGGCGCAACTCGCCCGAATTATCTTAGAGGACCGCATAATATGTCTTCTCAATAATTTTACAAAAAATAATGTGAGGGATGAAGTTTATTCGAAATTGAGTCGAGAGAATTTAAAAGAGCACCGCTGTGACGTTTCCAGTTGAATTAAAATGAACGGAATAAGTTCTAAATAATATAATGTAATACGAACCTATTATGAGCAATAAAATGTGGTTGTGTAGTCGGGGTCTGACTGTCAGGCCTAGATAAATACGTGCGGAAGTACAAAATATATAGGTACTGTGTACTGATCACTCCGAACAGTCCGACTGATGAGCGGTGGTACTTAATTTGTGCGCAAGCTCTTAGCGAATATAGTGATATACCTTGCAAGTGTAAGATAATAATATTTCGCTAAGAGTGTGCGGAGGCGTCGTGTCGGGAAAAAATTACAGCCAAACTTTCGTATTCGTATCTTCATAATATTGTACCTATCTCATACAATTTATTATATCACCCGAGGAAATTCGAATAAATACGATACGGAATAAAGATAGAGTCCTGTGTATACCTGCTATATATATACCTACGTATACATACAAAGATAACAGTCAAAGTCTAAGACTGCGCCCTCGGAAATGCGATATCTCGTTAAAATATATGTTTACGACGTCGTCCCTACAATACAATAATAATTATAGTATATGCAACTGTATAGACGACTCGTCGTTTTATGACGTTTAGATTATATATTATTCGAAAACGCCGCGACGGGCCTTTGCAACGTCAACGTTTTTGTTGTGCACCATTTTTATGGTTTTCTATCGATCTCGTTTAACGTTTGTAAGTCAAAGTCTCATGATATACAATACACCACGAACTATGTATACATGTATAATATACCTGTGCCGGACGATATCATCTATGGCGATAAAATATATTGTCCGCTTATAATAATATTATGTATATAATTATGTACGATACGCGCGTAGTTCGTAACTGTGTATATACGAGTAGGTATAAATGTAAATACGTTTAAGATAAGATGGTTTTTTCGAAGTCATTGCGATTGACATCGATTTGACTGTATTGAAATGTAAACAATAAATATCGGAATATTCTAAGAAAATTTCAATGCGAGAAACACGAGTTATTCAACTGCGCAGCTATAATATAGGTAGATATGGTGTTGTACCGAGTACCAGGTCGAAATACTGATGCTGATAAACAAAATAAAAATAATAATGATGGAGAAAAATAAAATTTTAGTCGTTGTTTGTTCAAATTAAGGATTTTAATGTTGAACCTATTTTAAAAACGATATGAGTACCTATATTTATCCGTATAGCGATATGACTAGAGATACAGTACATAGTTGAATACAATGTATATAAAATAATTACCTAAAGCAACTATTATTTTTACAAAAAGGAAAAAAAACCAAACAGTAAACGTTTTATTAATAATGTTTTAAACGTTTTACGCGATCTCAAAAACGCCATTATTATAAGCTGTATTATTGTACACGTACCCGAGTTTAATTTACAGTCGCCGAACAAAAATGGGATTATTTCTCCCCTTTGTTTACACTACAGTGACTACCTACTGCCAGCAGCCGTAATCGTATATTATTAAACTTTCGGGGAGAGGGATTTTCGCGTAAACCAGCGGGGCGGTGAACATGGATCTAATCTGACCGCGATAAGAGCCCAGTCCCATTGACGACGGACGACGATGGTTCGGGTGCGGTATTAAACTTTATCCATCTCATCTATACACGAATAGATATAACAAGAAACTACCGCTACGAATGTATAAAAATCTGTAAAAATAATTTAAAAACCAACTAAAATACGAATTTTCGGCACACGAATCATTTTTTTTTTGTTTGAAATTTTGGTCAGCAATTATATTGTAATAACTTTAATAAGTATAGGTGTAACAAAGCCCGAGTTCATACGAACGAAATAATAATTGTGATATCTCTCTATATATAATAAGATCGTATACAAAGTATTAAACATGACATAGGCCCAGGAATAATCTGAAATATATCTGTATAAACAGTGTATATTATTCTTTATAAATAATATGACGTATGAATATAGGGATATTGAGAAGGCAATAAATAGATATTTTTCATGAGAGAAATAATCAAATAAATGCAGTTAAAGACCCAAGTACAGCTAGGTTTGGAGTACAAACGAGAATTTTATTTAATAGCTAATGGTCAATATATACCTACATGTGTATTAACCTGTTAAACTAATTTTTTGTGCGTTTTACAATCGATTACTAACTAATTCGTGTGCAAATACCTCGATGGTAATAATGTGCACAAATAATTAACTCGAATTTCTTATGATTTTCAGGTAACGGCAAGTTCAGTTCGCGATTTCGCGTGACGTGCGTGGTCACGTGTCGGGAGTGAAATATGGTAACGCGAAGTGATGATAAAGTGTCGCGACGTATCCGGCAATTGTATATTATAATAGGTATATGGATGCGTGTGCCTGCGCCAACGCCGTTCAGAATAAAAGGTAAGAAATAATACAAAATTTGAAAAAAATTATATGGCAAATTGAAAAAGATAAGATTTTAAATAATATTAGGAGATATAATAAGAATTATATATCTTCCCTAAGACGCAAAACTGCAATTGCCGCTGAAAAGAGACTAAACACGACTACAGTGTGAAAGTTTTAACCATACGACAGTGATGCTAATAAATCTATCCAGGTGTGTGAAAGTATTGATGGCATATAATTACATTTGTAATGTGCAGTTTTAAATCCCATCCGTATGGAAATATAAAATACGCCACAATGTAGACGTATGACAACAGTATTATTAGAAAATATACAGTTTGTTAAATATTGATTTTCAATATGAAAATAAGTTGAATTAAAGAAGGCACCCTATGGCAAGGGACTCCAACTGCACTTTATAAGATCAGAAGTAATTTTCATTTTTCATTTAGTAATTTTTTTCCAAATTTGATTTCTTCTATTACAATATCTAGTATAGCCCTGCAGTATTTATTCCTAGGCCGTCAAAAGAATTGACGGAAAATTCGATGACATGTACAAACTCGTACAATAATTTAGATAAGTGAATGAGACATTTAGCGGACCACATAACTATTTGAGTAAATCGTTTAACTTAAATTTAATTTAAAGGTAAGAATATCATATCTGCGTTCTCTCGTCGGTTTTTCGATATTTTAATTATTCTAAAGCTAATCAACTATTCTATTCCTATATATAAATTTTAAAATTCTATAATAATATTTTACTTGCAGCTTCTATAAATCACTATGAAACTAAAATATAGAGGAAACAATATATATAGGTAGGTTATAAGATGCCTATACAAATGGTATTCTTAAACTTAAGCAGTTTGATAACTGCTGCACGGTCAATTCACTCTAATTCCGATTTGATACATTAAATCCGACAAAAGTAAATGGGTTCTGCTGTGTATGCAAAGTTCGCTATAGTATTATATTATATATAAACGTTTGTCAGACGGAGACAACATCTCTTGTGGGGACTGCGTCCTCTTAAAATCCAACGCGTCGACATAATAATATATACACCCTATACTTGCATAATATAACCTGCCGTGTATTATATACGATGCACTTTGCTGGATGCGAGTCAAATACGAACTTTGATCGACCGCTCAACTGCGGCGGCGGCGTTTACGCTTTATACATATTATGCGTTGTATATATTATAATATTGTATACGATGTGATGTATACGGTGTATATATAATATATGTGTGTGCACATTGACTGCGCGTAAACTACTCTATAAAAACGGTCGTAAAAAACGACGACTGACTTATTTTATATATACGTCTAGTGCGCTCGCGGACTTTGGAAACACCGTTTACAATATTCAAATGACGGTCTGGCTATGCATCGCGCGCGTTTGCACACACATATATATATATATATATACTCTGAGCGAATAAAACCGTTTTATACGCGTGTCGTCCTGCAGCGAAATAATATAATATATTATTATGACGTGTACGCATATTATAAAATTCTGTATTTATATGTGTTATGTGTGCACGCGATATCGGAGACTCGCGTGCTTCGGCGGGCCGCGACTCGTCGTCAATCATCGCAAGTATAATATATTGAAATAATATAATAATATATATTATTATTATGTACTGTGCCGAAACATTATAGACTTAATCTCATATTCATACAATCTCACGCCTCGATTGTGACATGACACCCGATGTCAACCGATACAATACCGTCGCGCGTGAGTCGGTCTAGATTATATGTATAGCCATTATACATATCAAATAAGTTATACTAAATCAAAATTTGATTATCGAGTGTTGCGAGAATTTTTGAGCTGTTCAAAACAAATAAAATCGGTCAGTTGTTATACTGCATTGTTATTCAATATCAAATATATAAAAATATCGTAAAAAACTATACAATTATTGTAGGTAAAGTTATATTAACGCAGAACACCCCTTTTTTACGTGCAGAAATGTTGAGTAGATGATTTTTTTTGAAAAAATGTTATACATCGGAATGAAAATAAGTAGGTAGTAATTTCAGAGTTTTTCTAATCTATAATTTCAAGGATAATACTATACAAATATATAGTAATATATATAGTCTATTGAACATTTAAATATAAAATACATAAATAAATAGGTTTAGAATCGATACAGACTATAAATAGATTATACTATATAGAGTTGTGCAGTATAATTACGACGTACAATATTGTATTAATTAATAATTAGTAATATTTAGCCAGGTTTATTTCTTTCAAATTATATTTTATCTACAACTTTATTAGGTACCTGTTTAGATTCTAAACCCATCATACATATTTATAATATTATATATATGTATATTTATATTCAATATTAATATAGAATATTATATCCAGATTATCATCATAATAATATTATTATAGTGCCTATATAATATTATAATATATTATTATATGATGTACAATAACGCCACAACTAATAGTTCGAATTTCGATTCCAGTATAAGTATATACATCTATAAATTGTCCCCATAAACCTACAATCCTATAGATTACTATTTGTAAAAAACGTATAAAATTAAGTGTTTGAAAACACATTTCTAAATAGGCGTACACGGGTTGAATAAATGTTTGAGGGATGGATAAATAATGAATGATTAGCGCGTGCCTAAAATGTATGTAAAGGTAAATTTTGGCTCATATGGTTCAAAAATATCATCCGAAAGCGTGATCGCTGCGAAAAAAAACCATTATAATCGCGCGCGGCAGGATGTCTGCGGTCATATTATGCGTTTAGTCTGTAAAAAAATCATGGCGCAACGGCCGCCGATCCTTCCATCGTGGTCGCGAAATTTCGGCGACAGTATTGTGTAATGGTGACGGCGGCGGCGGCGATGGCCAGGCCGACCGCCGCCAGGCGCCATGCCGAATAGGAGGAGTCGCGCGCAGGTCACGAGGACAATGGTAGCAGAGCGTCCCCCTCGACCTGCTGCAGCCACGCGCGTGGACGCTGAGCCGCCTTTCCTTTCTCTCGCTCTGTCCGCGAACTACCCTCGGGGATGACGGGATTCCCGATCGGCCAGATGGCGGCAGAGTCGGCCTCGACGGATAGTGGAAACTGGAAATTCGCGAAAACCCATCCGGCGAATAAAATATTATTACATTAATGTATAATATTATGTCGTATAAACTGCACGAGCGCGTTTCCCGGCCTGTATATAGAGCGTGTCTCCGCCGAGCAACCATATATTATAGGACGCTCTGGGCTTGGCGTTCGGAAACGAAAACGGATCTATTTATATAATATATCTACGTATCATCTATACGGCGAAAGCAGAAATGCTGCAGCCGGTATCGTGTGAGCGCGGGCCTATAGTCGTTAGAGAGTAATATATCGACCTCCACCATCTGTATCTAACTCCTCGATCTCGTATATACGCATATATAAAATCGTAATAATATTATTAAATTATAATAACAGTCCGAAATTTCACTCACCTTGGACGACGGGTCTGCGGCGGCGGGCTGTGCGGTGCAGATGTGCAGAGTGCTGCAGGTCCAGCTAGTATAATGTCCGGCTGCAGTGTTGTAAGTACGAGCGCTGGTTTGGAGTGTAGTGCAGTAAGCAGCGGTCTGCTCGAATTCCAAATGCCGAATAATAAGTAGTGAGCCGACTGAGAAGGGCTTTGCAGGTCGTGAGAATATAATAATAATGGTCATCGTCGTATATACGCCTATGCGTATATAATATACCTATACGAAAAACGCGAGACCGTCGTCGATTGGTCGACGACGACGGTGGACTGTCGTTTTCTCTTGACCCACATAATCATATTATACTTTACACCTGAATCGGGGTTTTTTTTTTTTTTTTTGAGACAATTTATTCGTTTTTTCTTTTTAAACGTCGCTCCCTCGTAATAATGACCCTGCAGTCGCAATAAACATTGCGGTGTGGCCCAGTGACCCCTTTCTCACCGCACGTTACGTGCAGGACAACTGCAGGGTATACCTTCCAACGCACTATACCTACACACCTCCGACGACCGCATTGTCTTGGCCGTCGCGAGACGTTTCAAAAGAATTCTTTAACCCTTTTCGTTTCTCGCGATCGAGTTTTTTGCCCCGAAACAATAACCAGCGCGACGGTGACAAAAAACTGCGCTCCACGCACCACGCACATCGTATTATATTATAAAATATTATTACCTATATATTATTATTGTTATACTATATACATGTAATGCGGGTGTGTGTGTGTGTGTGTGTATTTATACCGTGTATCTATACGACGAACTCCGTTACGGTCGTAATCAAATTATTACACTCTCGTCCTGCAGGTCCAATCGCCGGCCACGTATAGCTGTTGTAGTCCGTATATAGATATATACGTATAAATATTAAGGTAACCGCAACACACGCCCGCGCGTGGGTCATCGTCGTATTATATGTTTTGTACGTCTCGAGCTCTTCAAAAAAAAAAAAATAACAGCTTTTGTCCCCGAAATCAGGTCATCGCGGTGATAAAGAGAAAATTCCCCCCTACCCCGAACAATAAGATCTGGAATCATCGCTTGGGGGGGGGGGGTAGGTTTTAAAAAGCGATACACGCGTTCCGTCTATACAGGTAACTATAGGTATATATCAAACCTCTTGAGGTAAAATGTATTTCGAACGACTAAGCCCTACTCCAAGTCCCCACCAATAGTACTCACATCTATTATTGACAAGTAAACGCAGTGTTCAAATATATATTGTATAAATATAATATATTTACCAGCTATATCTACTTTAGAATGATGAACCTATTATTACAAATATTCTTTTTACAAGTATTCATAGAAGCTCAAGTTCATTAAACGGTCAAATCAACTGATAATTCAATTTTAATTAATAACTATATTATATATACATTTTTAACGAATAAATATACGCACTGCATTGGTACAAATTTTCACCCACATTATTAGTTGCACTGTAGAAAGTATACGTAACGAAAAAATATAAATAATTAATTGAGTATATAGTTGTGTATTGATGTTATATTTATTATGTATAATAATATACGCGTACACCATTTTTACGACTTTCTGTGTAATACTATGTACTATGAATAATACTGAAACTCATTTCGAACGTAATTGGATTCGTATTTATACGTACGTGTACATGATATATATATATATATATATAAGTCATATATGTATATATATTCAGAGATGCGCTGTATCTTCGTCGTGCAGAGAATCTCTGAAAACCTAAACGGTAATTTTACGTATTAGGTGCTAAAAATTAAAAACAATTACTATATAAAGGTAGCTAGGTACACCAAATATACCTATATATTTTAAGATATATATAGGATGAGGTGTTTATGGAATCGCGAAGGCACTTATTAGGTATATATATATATATTCAAGTCATAAATACATACAGAACAATTGTCTATATATAGATAGGCGATAGTTGTATAATATTTCTGTTTAGTTCGAGAATGTAACTAGTATGTAATTTTCATCTATGCATTTAAATAAGTAATTTTTTGATTTTCCTAGTCGTATTTCCGACCGTATATAAACAACGAATGATTAAATAAAGAAATCATAAGTACCTATACATAATTAAATATTTAAATGCAATGCTACTGTTTTAATCTCTATTTTGATTATTCCTTATTTCTGGATAAGACATTAAGATGTAATAAAATATCTATTATAAAACAGTAAATAATAATTATATAAAAATACTTGAAATTTAAATCTATGGTAAAAATATTAATTCTAACCGGTTTTCCGAGTTTGTATATTATAAACAATTGGATGTTAAAAAAATCTGCAGTTGTTTCTTTTTAAATTTGAAAAAATTTATAAAATAACTAATAATTTTCAGATAAATTTGAATTTTAAGAATTGACATTTAAGTACAAGGTTAATCAAACCACTTCTGCAACTGTTGTATTTATCAGGTACACCTATATATTATACGATTTGAAAAAATTAATTCGTTAATTAACATTTTAAGAACAAGCGAGCAACTTTCAATTTTAGATTCTGAGTGGAACAATGAATGTATTGATTTTACAATGATGTGTGTTTTTTTTTTATTTATTTATTTTTTTTTGTGTCTGTCATCACCTTTTAGGGCAGTAAAACTGCTTCGATTTTATTCAATAGCAACTTTTCTGATTGGAAAGTGAATTTAGTTGGTACTTTGGGGGGTCAAAAGTAAAAATTTCCCAGTAGTTTTCAAAAGCGACGTGAAAAACAAAAGAAAAATTAGGGAAAAACGGGAATTTTTACGCAAAATCGATTTTGGTTTTTGGTGTAACTCTAAAACAAATGGCCGTAGATACATGAAATTTTCACAGGTTGTTTATATTTGCATTTTCTATACATGGTAAAATTTTGAAAATAATTTGACTCGTTTTGAACTGTTTACGGACATTGTCAGTTTTCAATTTTTTAAGTTTTTTTTTCTATAAATATCAGTAAAATTTTATTTGTTGGTTAAAAAAACTTGAAAATTTAATACAAGGCTCCTAGTATTTTGTTTCAAAGGCAGATGAAAAAAATTAAAAATCCTTAGTCACAGTTTTTTTTATAAGCATTTAAAGTTCAAATATTGACAAAATACGTAAAAACGTAAATTTGGAAATTATTTTAAGTTAGAAATTCATAAAACTTTTGTTTTTAAATCTAAGATTTTAAAATTTAATACAAGATTTCTCATAAGTTTGTCTACCTTTATCAAAAAAAAAAATTTTAGAAGAAAGTCAAATTAAATTTTTATGAGCGTTTGAAATTCATATTTTTACAACATTTGATATTCACTCGATTTCTCATGTTACGATTTTCTGTTTTTGTCGTAATTAACACTCCTACTCTTACTTACTAACTAAGTACCTAATGGATATTATGAAATGATTAATTTGGAATTTATTATAAGTCAATTATTTTTTTAATACCATAGATAAGTATGTAATATGTCTTAAACCAAGACTGACATACAGTCTCCACTCAGAATCGTTTTTCTTATACAATGATATTGTATCATTGGATTCAAATTTAATTCCATCCATTAAACAGTGACCCACTTGTAACCTACTGTACAGCAGAGCGACATCCACTTACTTACCCGCATTTTTTTAAATACAATTTTATGATAAATGCACTATTTAAATAGAAATCTAAATCGAATTCCACTCACAATATCGTTATTTAGATGCCACGATCTATCGAAAATTGTAATACCTAAATTTTTTTTTTACTAAATACAATGTAATATATGTTTCATTAAATCAAAAATATTTGTTATTATTAATAACTTATTAATATTTATGATTAAGGTGAATTATTTATGATCAAAAAATCAAAGAACCATAAATAACTACTTACATTATATAACTATAGTAATTTTAAATATATTTTTTTCGAATATAAAATTTAGTTAGTGTTCAGTCTATAAATTATTGAAAAAAGTATTAAAATGTATTCATTTTTATTATCAAATATATCTATAGGTTAGTACATATGTAGTATGTAACCGAGAACGCAAATTTTATAACTTAATTTTCATTTTAAATTAAATTATAACTTATTTAGTCCTATAATAAATGCAGAAAAAATGTATGTTTATTGTGTATATATATAATAATTTAATAGGTAGGTAGTATTCATATTTTATATTATACCTTAAGTGAATCAAAATATGTACCCCCTACCATTATACTTTAATATATGTATGACTGTATAGTGCATTAATTATTCAAATAAAATATAAGTACATCATACGATTCTATAGATAGATTCTCTATACAATGGTTCCACCTTTCCCAGTACATGCACCCACTAATTACACATAAATCAATCAATGGTTTAAGCACGGAAACATTTTTTGTTTTCACGTCCAACAAACAAAAAATAATATTTAAAATTAAAACACATACATATTACATATACTATGTAAGTACATATTTTACAAAGGTTTTTACGTTTGTTATATCGTATCATCAATTTAATCATAATAATATTACGCTCGTTGAGCAGCGTTTACAACATTTAATTAAAAACTGATTTATTAATTTGTGATATTTATTATTTATAAGCTGTAAATATTATATTTATATTTTATATTTTATTATTCCTAGAAAAAAAAACATCTAGTAAAATATTATTAATTTATAGCGTCTTCGTATTATTAAGCACACGCGTTAAAAAATCCTTAACAGTTATTACGAGTTGATGGTGGCCGCCCGTGTTCAATTTAATTTATTTAATTATTTATACGAAAATACTAAATGTATTATAATTTAAAAAAAGTTGACGTATTGTAGGTATTATATTATACACTACCCTGTTCTATACCAAGATATATTTTTATATTTACTGATATTTGTGTGTTTACAAAATTGTTATTTAAAAGTTGAATAATGGATTTTTCTCTCACACTAATAATTTTATAAAAGGTATTTTTGAACATATCTTTGGAAAACTGGTTTGAATAATTTGTATTCTTTAGTACCTATACCAATATATATATATATATAATAATAATAATATTATACACCTTTAATTTACGTGTATATACGTGTCATATTGTATTCAATTATCTATAAATTAACACAGTCGACGTCTTATATTATATAGGCACTGTTCCTAAAATAAAATGATTACATATATTTATTGCCACTGGCAACACTCTAAATCCGAGTAATAGTGAGTACAATATATTTATATTATATTCGTAATATTATGTATTATTATGCAACGCTAATTTGATTTGTAAAATGTTTTTATGCGAGTACGCATTTTAATATTATTAATGTTCTTTTAGACTTTAATACTGTATAGTGATTGTTGTAAGTAGGTACTATAATATACATCTTTACGTATGCACACACCAAATAAGTTACTTTTACTTTTAGTATTACTCAGACTTATTATAATGGAGGTTTGAATGATCCATATGAGTGTCTTGCGGACCCGTGTAACACTACTTTTTTTTCAATTATTGTAGTATCGACTTACCTTACAGTGTGTACCTATGTACATGTGTATATAATATATATATAAGTTCTCAAGTCAAAGTCGGGACGATGTAGAACATGATGTTTATCAAAATATAGTTTTAAAGATATGTATAAATATCGGACATTTTAAAAATCAGCTCAGGCTAATTATCTCATTGTGACTTGCGACTAGGACTTTTGAAGTTAGGTAGCTATATATATATATATATATATGTTATATACATAATATCATACGTGTTTTTACATCAGGACTGGAAAAAACTTATACACCACCCAAACGTACAATTTTATTGTAAGCCCGACGCTCGTAAGATCAAGCGATCACATAAAAAAAAAATTACAAAACGTTTTTCAAAAACCGTTTGGTATCTATATAACCAACACGACGCATCACATAATATTATTATAATATTATACACTTTACGCAATTTATATGTATTATTGTAACGCGCCGTTTATAGAAATCTGTGTGTGCATATGAGAACACATCACGCAAGCCTACTCTTCGCTATATATACTATACAACTGCTACTTTATACTAATAATAATGATAATAATAAACCTACACGTTTTTCGTATATCGTATAAACATCGTAAACATTACGGATTTACTGTCGTGCAATTTCCCATCGGGGCAAACGGGTTTCGCGAGCACAATAATATAATATGTGTATAAATATATATATATATATATATAAATGTATGTATGTTATATAGGTATATTATGTATGTATATTATTTTTCATTTCCGATTACAATCTCGCGACCGATAACAGTCATACAATAATAGAGTATAAAAGGTATAAAAGGTATATAAATTGTTTTTCTTTTTTTAAAAGTTGAGAATGTTAAAAAAATAGTAGGTAATAGTATTATAATAGTAATAAAAAAAATGACAAACGAAACGAGTAGGCTTGCCGAGTAAAACAATATTAACAATAATTTATATTATAAGATATAATCATAATGTATGTATTATATTATTATTTATTATTTATATGATGGGTGCCTCTTGAGATGTTATATAATTGTAATAAAATATATATTATACTAAATTAGATGCGCAAACGCAGTGTATCAATTTTTTTCTTGTAACAATCAAAATATTTTGCATGTTTTTAATGGCAACGCGACGAACGAGACGATGTGTAATATATTTTATGTGTGTATATATAATGATAAAATAATATTGTACGCGAAAAAGCGGTGACGACGTCGTATATATAGAGACGCTGCAGGCCGCGCCACGGGACCACTTCGGGACGATCGGTATGGCACCCTGTTACGTATACTGAAGGTATACCGGACAGTTTTATAATGCACTCAGGATACATTTAGTATACGTACAGGGTGCCACGCATTATTCGTCGAGTCTACATTTGCAGCTCTTCGGCGGTGCTTGCTTGGACGATGACGGACCGGCAGACGGACGGACGGACGAGCAGCTCGTATCTGGTGCGGCACATCTGGAAACGGAAATACAAAAAAATTAAAATATAATGACGGTATCGTACGCGCACGACGTGATGTATATTGTGTGTATAATAGTACGGAAAATAATATAACAAATCAAACGACAAAAAAAGTAAAAAACCCTCTCGGCCGGACGCAGCGAACAATGGTGGCGGACCACGACGTACAGTCACCGCGGCGTCGCGGGAGAGAGAAAAAGAGTGATGCGCGTGCAGCGGGTGTTGTACAACGAAATGGTACACAAAAGATTATTTTTATTCGTCGTCGCGTCGAGGGTGGCAAAGCGCGGAACCGAACACTGTGCGATACATATAGTATATTATGTATACGATCGCATTGTGTGCACAAAAGGGTTAGAAATATAGAGGCCATGTTTGTTATTAGCGGCCATTCGGCGGGGGCCAAAAACACTGCTAACAACTGGCACGGCGTTCATTTAAACGCGAAAAAAAATCCGTACGGGACGCGCGATTACCTTTTTGGACGAAGAGAATAACGATTGGATGACTTCTCTCGGTTGCTCGCAAAACTTCTCGGCGCGATGTGTGTACGGCGGCGGTGGCGTCGACGACGACGCACAGCCACCACCGACGGCTGTGGTATGACGATACGGTGGGTCGCGCAAAAAACCGTCGACGGTGGCATTTTCCGCGGCCGGGCGCGCTGCAAAGTCACCGCCGGGGCGCCTGCGCCCGCCGTCCGCCGCGGGCTTTTGCCAGGCCAACGGCGGGTGGACGCGCGTCCCGCCCCGCCGATCGATACGCAACGAAGGAGTGGCTTTTCACCCAACGCCCACCCCCCCACAACGCCGGAGCGATAAAGTTTTACGCGCACGCGACCCGAAAGGCTGCGCATCAAGGCGTCATTTGGTGCAGCAGTCCGACTCTCGGTAACTCGAAATTCTAGACGCGTCTCGAAACGACAGTAAAAAAAGGCCCCTTTTCAAGCCCCGTCGTATAACGCTTAATATGTTTTTCGTCGAATCGAAATTCTCGTGCGATAATTTAAATTCGTCTATAAACCTCGAGCTTGCTATAATTATTATCACCGGAACTCTCTATATACGCGTACAGATTATACCTTATGATTAAAAGGCGTTTACAATATATAATACATTAATATACAAATGATGACTGCCTATCGAATTCGCGGGCGGGACGCGTTTCTCTAAGGCGCACAATGACTGTACCTATGTCGAGTAACCGTGACCCGGTATAACGCACAATGCTTCCACGAGAGCACGCAACGAAAGCGTATACAGAAAATATATTAAAACTAATAAATGCATGTGCAGGCCGAACACTGTTTAGAGAAAAACGAAATGTACACGACGCTGATGGGGAGGGGGGGCAATTTCTAACCTAACCAAGAAACACGCTCGCTCGCCATATTATACAAACTATATATATTATATTATATTATTAGGCGTACGTGTTAAAATTAATATTTATGGAAAAATCGTCACCTTTGTTATTGTTTTTCATTTCCTCTTCACTTCTGCGCAGCATTGCCACACCACCGTATTATGGTATTGAGTTGGAATAATATATTATGCAGAACGAGACGTTTGTTCGTGTGTGTATATACATCATCACGGGCATAATCCGTTGATTCGAATTCTCCAGACGTATAACCGCGTGAGTCTCGTCACACGCATTACGCGTGTACATGATATTGTAATGGACGTCGGCCGCTACACCTGGCCGCGGTGTTATGAATACCTGCGTAGGGAAAAAACAAACACGGTATAATACAACTAAGTATACCTATATACCGCGATATATATATATATGATATAACAATAATATAATGAAAAGCGATGTCTAACGCGATGCGCACGGCAATAGTATATATTATACGGCATTGCGCGTGATGACACTGCAGCGGAGTACGATTATATAAAATATACAATAATGCGTGCATACTGCACATATATTAAATATAATATATTATAATAAATTAATATTACAAATAGGTGTAAGTGAGCAAACACGAGGTGGGATTCGATGACGACAAAGGGACATTACACATACCGAACGTCGTCGTCGTCGTCGTCGTCGTCGAGGCCGGATTTCCGTTGTGTGTGTACATATACGCACACGGATACGAGACGGCGATGACAAAAAAAAGAGAAGAAAGATAAATCGCGGTGTTCGGCTCTCTCGCGACGGACGGAAGTCCGCGGCGGGCACTGTGCAAATACTTCGGGTCCCGGTGCTGTACTGTGACGGGTTTTTGCGGGGGCTGGCTTATATATTGTAATATCGAAGGAACGGGGAACGCGCAGAAGAGAAATAAAAAAAACAATCCCCCGGCTCTTTTTTTTCGTCGCGACCCTTCGGTGTACGCTCGAACACACACACCGTTCGCCTATATATACTCGCCGTACATTATTACTATACATTTATCTCAATATATATATTGTGTTGTATTATATTGTGCCGAGGAGAATGCCCTGCAGAGGGTTGATATTATATCGAACGGGAAACGGTTTCGCATCGTCAGCGGCGGAGGTGGCGGTGGCGGCGGCGGCGGCGGCGGGGACTCGATGATGTTGCGCATATATATATTTATAATATATATAAGGACGGCATCAATGGCGCGCGCGATGGAATCGAATATAATATAATGGAGAGGGTCGCCGCCGCAGAGAGCCGTAATGGATTCCGCGCCCTCGTACAATGTACACGTTAAATTTTATATAATATTTCGATATATATATATATATATATATATATTATGTGGGACTCGAACGTTTTGATGGCGAAAGACCTATCGTCGTATACAATATATAATGTGTATAGGGTTAAAACGGTATATATAGGGTCCAGCGAGATGGTATGATGTATAATAAAATATAATATTATATGTTGTTTTAAAAAATACGAACGGCGGCGGCCGTGGTTATCGGATGACTGCGGCGAGTTTGCATATATGATAGGACGTGAACAATAATAATTGAAGGTACGCATCGGTTGTTTTTTTTTTGTTTTCATTAAACCACAACAATAATAATTGTTTTGAGCGTATAATATTATACAAAAAAATAAATATAAAATAAATCTCAATATGCGACAACATAGTTATTAGGTCTATATTATACCTAACCATATTTCGACAGAAATTATAAATCGAAAATGACACGAACGCATCGCATTATTTTACAAGTGGTTTAAATGTTTAATAATAATAATGCATATGTTTAATATTTTATTGCATGTAAGAATATGTTTCAAACGTTCGCTCATCAGGGAGGATAAAACTATATATTCGTCTAGATGCCTTATAATATTTTAATTATCTATATTTTTAATTAGAAAAATAATATTGTAAATTTGTTAACATAAACACTATACACTGACAATAAAATATTAAATTGTAAAAATTTATTGGTATCGTCCAAAAAGCTTCAATAAGAAAAATAAATTAGTTAATAATAATTTTATTGTAACAAATTTTCAAATAATAATATTATTCCTATATCATACCTACATCAGATTTATAGCTAATTATAAAGTATTTGTAAGTTATGTATATGTGATTTATCTCAACTATAACACGGCATATTATTATATTTACTTAAAAATATTTATAAATTTACTTTTAGTATGATATATGTAAGTTCTCACATGCAGTGTTCAACTATCACGACGCGAATATTATAACACATTTATTATTTTATTGATCCAGTAAAATAAATGTTTTTAATTAATGATTGTCTGTATATTATATATTAAATAAAACTGCAGCACCTAACTACCATAATTTACTATTAAATATTGTTAAGACAAAAACAATTTATTTCCTTTCGTCGGTCTAAGATTTTTATAGCCTGATAAAATAATAGCTTTATCACCATAGTGTATTATTTCCTCTAGTCATTCATAAACTGAAAGACTCTTAGATTATTATAATTTATAAAAAATAATTAACACGTAATATATATACGAGCATGTATACGTTCAAATGATTAAACTCAGATACCTTAATAAGCATACAAATTAATTTGGTTTTTCGATAGAAATTATTCTAAAGGTAACGCGTTATATATATATATACCTATAATAATGAGTATTAACATAATATAATTATGCGTGAACCGCAGACATACAGTCTATATGGAAATATATTAATATAATATGGCACATAGTACCTATATTGAAAATAATACGAATCTGTTGGTGATAATTTTTGTGTTTATACAGTATATTATGTGTACACGCGCAGCCGAGGTCGATTATGAATCTTTAATGTTAATTTGTAACGATAGAGGAAATCGGTAGAGCGATTTCAACACATAATATACCTAATAAAAAATATAATTAAATTGTCAGCGAACGACTGCAGTCGTACGTAATGCTATTTTAATCGAATATAAAAACACGAATTTATGGATCTCTTGACAAATAAACGCTCTAAATAAAAAAAAAAAACAAAAATACACCGCTCCTAATAACATAATGTATTATATGATGCCACTCTCCGACAACGCCGTTTATATAAGAAACAAAATATACGGAAAACAAACTGTTCGTCCAATATGACGGTGGATATACCTACTATACATTTGAGTACAATAATATTATAAATTATCGTGATGTGTGCGTGTGAAACACGCCGGAAACGCGTTCGTTCGATCTAAAGTTTCACGGGCCAATCGACGCGCTCGCTTTAAATTCGGCAAATGAACATAATATTTTATAAAAATGCGTGTGTGCGCAAAAACACGACGCGCTCGTAAAACATATACTAAAAGGCAATAACACTGCGCGCATACCGGTGTCGGACACGAAAAAAAATTTATAAATACATTATCTTTTTTATTTTTACGAGTATTATTTTTTTTCTCACAAATATTTTCGCGAATAGCTCTCAGCCGCTGCGGCAGCAGCGTTTATAATATTATATAATATGTACGTATTTTATCATATGAAAACGATTTCGGTCGGGTAAATGGAAAACGATGATTTATTGTTTAAGCGTCGGGAAAAAATATTCCAAAGTAGGTACTCACCGCCGTCGTAGTCGTCTCGAGTATTGGTCGTCGCCGCCGTAGTCGTCTCGAGTCTTGGTCTTGATGTTGGTCGTCGTCGTCGTCGTCGTCGTCGTCTTCGTCTTCGTCTACATCGTTGTGGTGGTCATCGTCGTCGGCTTCTCTTGACTCGTCAGACGGTTGACTATTGGCGGGACGTACGGTCAGCGGCTATTTAAGCCACTGGCCCCGGGCGACCTTTACCGTTTAATCGGTCGATAATTGTAATTACATTGTACGATTATAGTTTCGGCGCGTGGCTTATCTAGCATAATAATATGTCGTTATAATACCGCCCGCCGCCGACGGTTGACGCACAAAATATTTAACGATGTCATTTTAATCTATTTTTTTTTTTTAAATAAATAATTACTTTTATAGTTCGTCCCGGCGGCGATATAATTGTTATTCCGATGCGACGAGTTATATATTTTATACGGCCGGGCAACCGCAGATAAAAATTGTATTATAATATACTTAAATATATATTAGATACAATACTATATACACGCGTCTCGTTCTTATCGTTCTGTTCCTTCGTCTGCGGGTAGCCGTATAGTTATTAATTTCCCTACAATCAAACCACATCATACAGTTATAACTATTATAACATTAATATTTTAATACTGTTGTATATACGATTTATGACGTTATTATACTGTCATATCACGTTATCGTCGCTTATGGCCTAAATTTGGTGTCCGGCACAATAACGCTCTGCGACAACAATTTAATTTACGGTCGTAATACAACGCTTATGTACCTACCTATACTACCTATGTTATAATATAAGTAGAGAGCTTAAATATATCGTAATAATTCATATTTTATTACTTCGTTGTTATTGTCTACAAAAACAGAAATCAATAGTAGTGCGTTAAATGTATTTTAATTTTTCCTTCAGATTCTGTTTAAGCGTTTGTTTTTATCTACCGAGTACTGACATTATGATATTGGATTTTTTGATTTAATGACAATTAATATTGGTTTTGATTTTCGTATCAGACATTAGATATCTTCTATTGACGTGTAATCACTTTTAAATATCATATAAAATATTTGTTTACGGCTTAACATGCATTTAGGATTTGATGGTCGCAATAAAAACGATATAAAACACTTTTAAAGCACTTACAACAATCTATAACTTATTCGAAACTGAAGAAATTTATCGCTGCAGGCCCCACATACACATTGACATATTAAATAATGAATTTCGATTATCAACGACCGTCATTCTTATTCGAATGAGATTAATTATTTTACTATATTTGCATACTATATACATATAATATAGTTTATTTTAATTAACATTTAGAACACTGTTTTGAATAGAATATTTTTAAGTGTTTCTAACATTACTCATGAGTCATGATCTATGTTTTAAATGTAATGTGTATATTATAATGATCTGAACAATTTGAAACAAAAGTTTATTTTTTCAAAAAACGGTCATTATATAAACTAATGATTATTAAGACATTATAATAAAATAATTGGTATTGAATAATTCGTAGTTAAATTAAAAAAATATATTTGATAGTTATTTATGTAAAAAAAATGTACACAGAAAACATGCTAAAAGAATTTACATTTTGTGACAATAAATTGAAGAATCAAGACAGCAAAGTTTTTGAGTATAATTGCACGGTACCTATACGCTCTGAACGAAAAGTAATACATTTACAAAACCGAATTAAGATAATTAATAAAATAAGTACTTAAAGTTTTTTAGAATAAAAAATATTGTTAAAATAACTGACTATAACTGACACTGTAAATCAAAAAAAAAAAAACAGTTTAATATTCTAGTGTTATAAAATTGAGTTTTACTGACAATTTTCACGATATGTGTGACATAATTATGTTTATCATTTTAAAGAATTGAAATAAAACTTGAAATATTAAATTTTTAATGTATAATTCAAAAGTCTAATGAACTGTTTTTTATTTTATTATTTTATATATTTGTCAACATAATCCCAATTATTATGACTTGTAAATATATATTATTTTATTATTATTATTATTATCATTATGTGAATATATAATATATAGATAAATGTTAGCGTGGACTGGTGAGGACGAGAATCGGACAATTCATAATATACACTGTATGGTTTTATTTTATTTTATTTTTGGTATTAACCTTTGTTGGCAGCAAATATAGCAATCAATATTTTGTTATTCCAGTGAGGTCAAATAATATTATAGTTATTAGTTATTAGTTACATAATCAAACAATAAATTGAGGTAGTTTTTCATGCATCATTAGCAAACACGCCAAACAGTTATAATACATCTATTACCTAATATAGTAATACATATATATTAATAAATATTATATTTAGTTGAATAAAATATGTACCAACGTACATGTATTATACTCTTCGTACTATACCCATATTATACGGGAGTATAAAACACGACCGTTGGTCACTTTTAAATGATTTTAATATAGTGACGAAATATTTAATTGTTAGACTTATTAACGCTTAACGATTACCAATTTTTCATTCAGACCAACAATTTATTGTTATTACCATTCAAGACCTATCGTGCATCGAATTTACCATAGTATGATATATACAATCACAGTATATAATTATATATAATATTATGTTATATATTAAAGTATTATAATATTATATAAGCTCCGATCACAGTTCGTTAAACGTCTCTGTATGAATATGTATATAGCTGATTATAGACTCAGTTTCAATAATTATAATGCGTTTTTTTACATACACCCAAAATAAATTCGTTGGTCTTAAAAGAAAAACCAAATATCAGCCCACACTTCGGTATATACTATTATGTACCTATACTATTGAAATCGAGTCCCCATATATATTATACGCCGTATATAATATCACCCGTGGTCGCCACGCAGTCGAGGTCGTTCGCGAACCAAATTTTTAATGGTAAACCTACATAACATTATTATTAAAACTGAATTCACAGTGATATAAAAATATATATACAATATAATGCTGCGGTATATATTATTATATGCACAGGAACCAGGCGTTTGCTATCCGATTTTCCCAGCTCGGTAACACTCGAAAAAATAAAACTTTCTTCTTCCCCGCGGTTTTTAGTTTTTACGACCCTTGGCTTTTTCCTCTTTCGCCGTCTCTCTCTCTCTCTCTCTCACGTTTTTTTTTTTTTTTTTTTTAATTTATCAGCTAACTATATACGCGCTGGGCCCAGAACAGCAGTTAAATTACAGTTTTTACGACCGCCTCGTCGGCTTGTCAAGCTCTCCGGGACGTACATATAAATATATATACGTGCGTGTACGTTATTACACGCGTTTAATGTGTGTGTGTGTGTGTGTGTGTGTGTATACAGCGCACGCAGCACCCTGTCCTCCCACTGCGGGATCGCCGCCTCCCGACCATGCATTAGCTTTATTTTTTAAATTACACATCGAGTAGAAAAAATGTACACATACACACGCACGCACACGCACAGACTAAAGATATATATAGGGGCCGATCGTATGCGAGCATAATATAATATAATATAATATAAGACATAAATTATAATGTATAATATAATAATATACACGTTATACTGTTATACATATATTCGCTCGTGCGTTAAAAGCGTGCGCGGTAAAAAAAAGAGAAGAGCCGCTAAAAAAAATCATCTTATTATGTTGTAGGTTGGTTTTTTACTCTCTCACACCGTATTGTCCGAGAAACGTTGTACGAGCAACGCGATTGCAGCAGTGTATAGTTATAATAGTACGTACTCGCCTATATACATAATATTATTATATAATATATATGAGTGCGATATGTTTTGTCATCCGACGTAATTGAGACGCGACCAAGACGTTTTGAATTTATTTCTATAACTAGGTCGTTTGATTATTACTATTTTAACTGCGTCGATGTTGGAAATTATCCCCATTTAAACGTTTGTATAATATTAAGCCATCACACGGCAAATATATATATACACAATACACATATAATATACCACCTCGAAACGGCGATGTTTTCAGATGACTCATTCGAAGATACTTTACGACGAATTCACCGTTACTAAATATTATAATATTTATCGAAGACAATTATTATATACGATTACGACATTATTCATACGTGACGGTCATTATTTTAAACTGTCGGATAAATCATAAACACAATCAATTTTGTGGTATACTCGGGGATTGTAAATTTTCTACTGCTTGATCCTTTGACAAAATAATATGATTATAAAAATTACAAAATTACTGCAACAAGCACTCGAGCGTTTTGATTTTAAGCTCACTGCTGCAATATTGCAATTATTTATCCAACGTCTGATCTGAGAGAGTAACTAATATAACTATAATGTCTAATTGGCCCAAGTGTCTCACTTTATAAAAAAAAACAAATAATTTTAATACATTATGATAGGAATAGACATCGTGTATATTTTCCTTCCACTGTACCTATATAGGTATATTTTTTATTCTCAATATCATTGCAAATGTAAGCAATGACGACGTAAACGAGCACGTATTGACTTATTGATATAATATGCTATGCCTATCTGTGCCCAAACCTATATAGGTAATAAAGGGTACTATCATATATACGGATAGATCACATTCACGAACTCATTTGGCCGAAAAATCCGGAGAGCACCGGATTTTAAATCACACCACATATTATACTATAGCGATGCTGCGATGATCTTATTTCGGCAATAATTCATGACGAAACGTGTATTGTTATCTCGGAATGCAGTCCGACCAGCCAAACCAGTATATCTGAGCTTTTTTTGGACATGATTTTTGAAAATCTACAAGTTCAACAGCACGGATGAAACACAATATTGTCGTTATATTATAATAATAATATGTTCATTTATATAATATATGTATACATATATGTCTACAATGCGATACCTAAACGCGTATGCGTTCGGAACGTCAAATTACGAGTTAACGACGACGTCCGTACACATACAATATACCTATAACACCTTAAAATAAAATAATATGTCAGTAAATAATACATTATTTTGTTGCGATATTATAAACGACACGTTTCACCCGAAATAGAAGGATATAAGAAAGAATAATATAATAGGTATATATTACAATACCATAGGTATACCGCCGAATAGTAGTTATTATTATATTGCATCGAATAATATGCTGTAGGTTATACTACACGCGCGATGGCGTCGGTCATGGACGTAATTCGTTTATAATAATATATTATATATTATTATACACACGAATATCGTTTTAAAACCCAATGAGTGTCGGGTCGTGTTAACCCGACGGTCGGCGCATTTACGCGCAGACGGGAAAAAAAAAATACCACCGAACAGGTTTAACGGGTACCCGGCCGGCCGGACGTTTTCTTTACCGATGCACAATTCGATATTAAATATCGGCCGGATTCCGTATAGGTATATATACGACTCGTTTGTGGATAGGCCACACGACGCGTACATATTATATATTATAATACATGTTATATACGCGTTATACATATGTATATAATATATATATATATATATATATAAGTAGTACCTATAGCTATGCTGCTGCGGGTACGGGTTTCCAAGTGTTTTCGTTTCCTGCAGCACGTTTTAATAAGACCACTGCACCAAGTATAATACAATATAATATAATATACAAACGATATCGCGGGGGCGCGACGACAATGGGGACAACGATTTTGACTGAATACGTACGAAAAGTTTTAGTTTTGGTGAAATAAATACCTGATGGAAGTGGGGTCATAGATTACGTGTAGGTATAGTATGACAATATTATAGTAATATTTGTATAAAATAATTTAAAAGTAATATTCGTCGATAGCTCGTCGAGAGTGTGAAACGATTCGCTGCGCACGCAACAACTGACTCGTAATTTTTGTCTGAAAGTTATAGATATGAGGTACAAGTATATAGTAATAACAGTAGTGAAACCTCTAAATACCGGTCACTCTCGGTCTCTGAAATTTTGACTTCTATTCGCGGAGATGTCCACTATATAATTCAGAGCCTCAGCTGGGTTCAGTTCATAAATAGTTTTTTAGTTTGTACCAAAAAAAAAAAAAAACGTTCGCTATTTAGAAGTGTCTGCTATTAAAACCTTAGAGGTGTCAGAGGGCAAGTCTCACTGTGCAGATTATAATGTACGCGTCTGTAATAATACAAATATAAGTACATATTGGAGTGATGTAATTTTTACTCTTTTATTTTCGACATATGGTATTATTTTGATGTTTGTTTCACTAAACGAAAATCGATGTTTGAAAAGGTTAAATTGTTTATGATGCGTAAAACTCGACGCGGCCCACATTATACAGTACCGTAAAAATACATTTTGCTAAAATTCAAACGAAATTTGTTTCGACCTTCGAGTGTCAACCGACGTCACAATGCGTAAAATCACAATGTAAGTTATTTACTAACCAATAATAATGGTTTTATATTTTCTTACTATATAACTATAGTTACCTTATTGAAACGTTTAAATCATAACGCCAAACAACCTTAAAGGCTTATACAATTTTAATATATTTAATATTGACTTATAACATTATTATTTATTTTCCTTTTCAATAAGTAATAACTATATTTTTGTTTATATATATTTACGTTTGTATCGAATCGTGATTCGTGGCAAATTCACTTATTTCGTTTATGCGAAACGAACTCGCGTTAATATAGGTAATATAATAATATACTGTGTATACTTTTGTGTAAATTTATGCAGAGCCATTAATAGAAATGTGCACAAAAATTTGTACAAACACGATTCATCTATTTAATCATCACAAATTTACTCATTTTTAACGCGCAAAAATAATTCATTGCTACTGTGTGTATAAATTTACGTATACCATTACTATAATAGTCTATAACCCGCACATAATATATATATATACAGTCGAAATCATTTTTTTTATGTACAAACTTGGAGTAGAATAATTTATTTATTTATACAATTAACGAACGAGCGTCGAACAAAAATATACTATGATGGGTACCTTGGCGGGATTAGAAATAATAATTCTTCCACGTATAAGTAGAGATCGGTGTGCGATAAGCATACACGCATACACATATACATATATATATATTTTATTATTACAGTCTTACAATTCAAAGATGTTTGTAATATAATTAAATCGTATGCAGAGTTATTAAATTTAATTAAGTCTCGATCCGATGATGGTTGTCAGCGACGAACGCGTCCGTATAATTACGCGCTTGATCGTATATTATTATATTGGTTTTATCGGCGACATATTATTAAGTATAATTTAAATACCCGCAATTAAAACCGAAACCGTTTATTACTATACATCATTCACGTTGATAATTATGAAATATTTTTATGCGCAATCACAACGCCAGAAGCACTGTTAAAAAAAAATCGTAAATGTCTGCTTAGTGTTTTTTTTCTTTCGCGGACGATTGAAAGCAAATAATATTAATTTCTGTCTTTCATAAATCCGTTGTTTTAAGTTATTTTCACAGTTTTGAGTGTTAAAAAGTGTATCGTTATATATGTGATAGAGAAATATTGGACCGTTATTATTAGTAAATAATATATTATTTTAATTAATAAACACAAGTTTTTAAAGTTCTACTTAAGTAGATACAGTTTTGACGTTTTAAACTTAATTCAATCGACTCGTATTATACTGATGTACTTATATATTGTCATATCGATCGCCACATCAGCGAGTCAGTAAAACAGACATCATTTATTAATACTTAAACCATTTTTATTCAAATCTTACGAATATCAGAATAATTAACTTTTAACGTACGAGGACTATGATCATACTAATATATCATTTTTAATATGCCACGAAAGCTGTGGGCGATTCGGCGACTAACGAGGTGACACGAGCCCGCCGACATTAATTTGACAAAGGCCCAAGTTCTGCCTTTTTAAAAGTCGGTAGACGTAATGTCATAATATATTTTCCAACTATATGTGCGCACACGTTACGTTTGACGGATTTTTTTTCTATAGTCGCACACACAGTTATTAATTGTCTTACACGCGTTCTATATCTGCAATAATGTACGGACAATTATTAATCATGCGAGTAGCTATCATTAACAAATTAACAGAGCGGCGATAATTGGGTACGTTTATCGCTGTTGACCGAATCAATATAATTATTCTGTACACGAATTAATATAATTGAGCGTTTAAAATATAATAGTATAATATTTGTACGTTTCTAAAACGATATTATACGTGTACATACGTCATAATGTATATATTATGGCGTATACGTGTTGCAATCATCACGATTTAAAAACGTTTAGGAATTTTAAAAATTCGATGTGTAAAGGTACTTATTATGTTGTCGCAAAAACCTAAAAACCCAACGTGTGCCGTGTGCGTACCAACTAGCAACGAGATAGAACAACTAATTTATCTTTAACCACAATATGAGTATAGTAGGGCAGACTCAGACTATATCTGTGAGGTATAGTTTTTAGATTTTTCAAATACAATAACTAATGTTTTAATTATTATTAGTATAGTAGAATAATTAAGTTAAGTACATTATTATATTATACTCTGTGAATTACTTTGTACACGCGTATTTAAATCGGTAAAGTTTAATTTTCTCCATACATCGTTATAAAGCTTATTGGTGTATATTCATGATGATAATACATTTAAATTAATATATTAAGTACATATAAAACATACAAGATCTGCGATTTTCGAAAACTACATACAAACCGTGAAATCAATGAGCCTGAAAAATATCACACCGTCGCGGCATTGGTCGTTATACCTATATATATTATATATATATATATGTATACTTTTATCGTACATTAAAATATAATATGAGAAAATATATCCGAATACCTATATAGGTATTATAATAAAGTATAATATATAGTATCCATTATCGGGATAAATTCTATAGCGAAATCGTAAACACAAAGCAATATATTAGGGTTCTTCCGACGATTTGTCTACATGCCTGTACAACACGTATACGATAACTGTCGTACACTTTTATTGGTTTTCGGCAATACACCCATGGCCCGCGTCCGAGAATATTCGATTGCGAAAACTACGATGGCGCGAACTATAATATAGGTGTATTGACATAATGTGTGGCGTAAAATATGTTATATGGGCAATGTGTGTGTGTGTGTGTGTGTGTGTGTACGATTGTTTGTACAAAAACAAATTCCCGATTGATCGGTGTGAAAATTTATCGAGTGTCATTATACGTATATTATCGTCTTATGTCCGTATAACGGGAGCGACGCAATATCAACAAATAACGCATAAAGCCGAGTATAGGTCGTTCGTATAATAATATTATTTAACGGAAAATCGCCATGTACGAAGGGCCCTATATAACGACTCCGTTAAGTAAACGAATCGAAGAAAAAACGTCCCTCGTTATCATTCTATATACTGCACTGCAGCTCGTCCGGACCGTATTTCCTTTGCGTCCGTCGTAAACAATACGACGTATTCATTCGGGATTATACACTTTGGACGCGTAAATAATATTTTAGGCTTCTGCGGTGTGTGCGTGTGAACGTCAGCTTCATATCGATATATATATATACGTATATACTTCTGAAAACAAAACTTATGCGCGACACGTCAAAAGCTGCAGCAGTGCAGTGAAAAACATCGACGGCCATCGTCATTGTCTGTATAATTTTACACAATATACGGCATAATATTATAATATCGTCGGACGATAAATTAAACGCGAACGTGTTCGTAACCTATTATAAGGGAGCCCGCGCGCGTGTGAATCGCGACGTAGGTATACCAGTAAAATACACTCTGTCGTAACGGCACTGCAAGAGAGGATAATACGTTCTACCGTCGCATATACGATGATGATGGCTTGGCTCCAACACGCCGCTGGTAGCTGGCTGGCTGGCTGGCTGGCTGGCTGGCAAACATATTTTTAGTCGGTTACAGACATGATATTAATATAAAAAGTATAGCAGTAGGTAAAAAATGTAAATATGCGTCTACATGATGGTGCGTCGTCAACGTGGAGATACGGTTTTCATTTTTTTTTTATAATATAAGAACGATTAATAACATCATATCGCGTCTATTCTATTTCTGTATAATTAAGTTGCCGATAATGCTGTTTTACTTTTTTATTAAGTCCCGACTCTCGATTTCAATATAATGGGCATACATATAGTATTATATAGGTTCCTACTATAGTTTTATTGACAACGAATGTATTGTATATTTGGTTTAAGTTGTAGGATTTAAAAGGTTTCTGGGAACTTCCGGATCATGATAGTAAATGTCGGCTGAAGATTAGATAAAAAAACAAATTGTATTCGGCCGGAACGCAATAAGTCAATAACAGACTTCTATAATCGAATCTCAAGAATGAATTGTGGAATATTAAATACGTTTTTTAATTTATACAATTTTGCCCACATAACGATAATCTAACGATTTGATTCGTAATTATTATAATTATACTATAAGTGAGATGAATATATATTTTTTTATCTCAAATTATATGGTAAATACTATCTACTGGTTTTCGAGAATCAGAAAATAATAAACCTATTCGATATTTACAACTTACAACTTACTGTTATTGACAAAATATCAATAACACTTTTGTCTTAAATATTGTGTCAATGTATATTATAATATTCCGACATATTAATTCAAACGAATCTTTTATATTATTATTTTCGTAATGAAAACAAAATGATTTCAATAAACGCATAGTGTAACATTTAGGTTCCCCCGAACACGTTTCAGTAGCTTCAATAACTATGATCGGTGTGCGGGTAAAATAGAATTAGACAAAAACACTCATTTTCAGGAATTAATGAAAAATCTTTTCAATCATACATTGATCGTAATGGCTTCTTCAATTTACAAAAATTGTGTTTTCAAAAAAACAAAAATCAAATATTTCGTTGGTGAAAACTACGTAGAGCATTCTATTTTCTGCAAAATAGTACCTAACCGAAAAAATAGTGGCCAAATCAACTTAGTCCTTTTTACTGCGTTCAGATAAATTTGCATTCTACGGAACCGAACGATGACATGTTTTAACTATTGAAAACCAGGAGTAAAGTGTTTTAACCACATTATACACGAATCAGATATTGTGGTATCCATATTACGGCTAACGACTAATGGCGCGAGTCCAGTACCTACCTACCTATAGCTTACTAGTTTAATATTATACATAATATAACGCGTGTATGTTATTGTAACTAATGATATAATTATGGTAAACGATGTTTAAAAAAATAAATAAATACCAAACCGATCGATCGCGTAATGTGACTTCTGCAGCGGATAACAATAATTATACACGTCGTGCGTGCAGGGATACGTCTATATCATATTATAATAATTATCTCCTAATGACGGCGGCAGTGGCGTCGGCGGCGTCGGCGACGTCGGTGTTTCGGCAGACGTTCCCGAAAGCGTGTAAAAAACCAGTTACACAATAATATCGTTGTAGTGCATACGCTTAAAATATTGTGATCGCGCTCAGACGGACGGACGGACGGACGTGCGGACGGGCGTTTCGCGCACCAAGAGATTCGGACCAAAACTGATATAGGTCCCTTACGTACATCCGACTAACCCTTTGCTGGTCGATGACACTCGCCGCACACGTATAAAGATATAGGTATGTGTGTGCGTGTGTGGACTGTCGAATAAATACGTGTGTGTATGTGTGTGTGTGTGTGTGTGTGTGTGTGCGGATGCCTGTTATATTATACATAATACGTAGGTACCCTTGAACGTAAACAAAAAGAATATTATCAAACGATCCAACGGATCCTGTCCGGCACAAGGTCATCGCCGCGCCGGGGATCGCATTTAAAATAATAAATCGTATCCTTTTATTATACGGCGGTGGTCGTAATAATAACAGTAATACGCGTTCCAAGGACAAGTAGACCTTTGTCCAAGCCGTATTATTCCGTAAACAAATTCAATATTACGACACACGCAGTGGTGTCACACGATAATATAACGATACCCATGTATATGTATATATTTATATGTACATGATATTATAGAGCCTACGAATAATAACAAAACCCAACTTAACTCGCGCAGCAGTGATATACGCGGCGGCGACGGCTTAAACGCGGTCCTACGATATTATTATTATTATACTCGTATCCTATACATATACGTATTATATTATATGGAGGTAGCTACAATTGTGTGTCTCGCGGAATGTTTCACATACGAACCGTCAGATGAGTCTGTTATTATGTAGAACCAGGCCGTTGTTAACTTTTTGTACCGAAAAGGATATCACTCAGGACAAGCCATACTTGTATTAAAATTCCAAATTCCGTATACAAATGTGTATACAGAATACGGATAAACGCCAAACGGTTTTTGGCAAATTTATTGGTATGAAATCTATACCACGTCTATTGTATACTATAGCGAGTATAGATTATAAGTTATAAAACAATGTGAATGTGTGACGGACACGAAAAGGAATAATGTGTTATCAATATTGATTATTAAGTACAATGACAAGTCAGACGTGAAAATTAAATTGTTATGTCGAATTTGAAACTGACTTATGTTTGGCGTTTACTATACACCGTACACGTCTATAAAAAACGAATTCGTGTACCTTATAGATATAATATACATACGTACGGAGGTACTCATAACATGTATGTTTAATTATTATGGCGTATTAAATTAAAGACGGTAAAATGCATAATATGATGGGTATAACCCGTGAAGTACTTCATTGTTTTTCGTTTCGTTTTGTCGGTGTATAAGCGCGTATTCATTACCAGCCGCGTATACTGGCCGATTTAATAATAAGTTTTCATGTCGAAGGATGAAAATCTACTCATACATAAACGTACACATACACGTGTATATAATAATAAATTATACCATACTACTGTGTGAATTATACAAAGCGTGAACGAAATAATTGCTGTAATAAACCTTCGCTTTAGTGGGAAGAAACAATAGTTGTTAGGTATACGTCCGGTATACCAAAATATAATTTAGATAATACTAATGTTTTTCAAAATTGTCTCTCTTCGGCACTCATATACGAGAGTTAACGACCATCGTCGGTTGTACCTCGTAATGATATAATATAACGAACATGTTTTCGGCGAGAGTTTAAACTACTAAGTATGATTTCAATTATCGACACTCATCCGCGTCCGTATTATTATTTTTTCTTATTACTTGCTTGGAAACCACTAAATCGTCGGGCCAATTATTATTAAATTATCGAATGCGAAACGAGTCATGTTACAAACGAGTCACATGTTGTTTACGATAATGAGCACGCTACAGCGGCGTCACTCGCGCGGTCGAATCCCAAATTCACCGTATAATCCAAACGTCTCAATGATCGAAAACGGCACATGGTGTGAGATGTGAAAAAGTCGTGATTTCGCCATGTCTGCACATTATATGTATGTTATTATGTCGTGTCAAACTGCACATAATATCCTACAGACCGTAAACGGGTAATTCGCAGTCGAGAAATCCTCCCGGTCTGTACCTACAGCGAAGAGCGAGGTGTGTATGTCAAAAATTATCTTTTTTCGCCAATTATAAATAATAGTGTTTTCGTGAATCCATTTACGTTAGTATTTGATATTACAGTGTAATAAAAGTTATCGCACAGTGTAGGCTATGGCTAATAATAACCGACAATGGCGTACACAGAAATCCGATGAGGGGGAGAGATATTAAAAAAAATGGATATTATATTATTTATTTTTATATATTGAGAAGAAATCCCGGGGGACGGGGAGGAGATCCATCCAAACACCGCTAACCGTATATTTATACTGTATGAAATTTAATTTCTGTGTATTAAACCATACCACCTAATAAATTAATAAGGGTCGTAGAAAACGGTTTGGTAACTTTTGGCGGAAACCACACATACCGCGGCGGTATGAGCTTGCCGCTGTTGATTGGGACACACCGTCATTGTCATACCTATTATTTGTACTTAGTAAGTATATATGAGTATGAGACACACATAATTTATTTTATAATCGTAGGGCTATAATTATTATCATAAATTATATTATAGACGAGAATCGGGAGAAAAAAATTGAAAGAGAGCCGCGATCCCTAAACGCCTGAGGGTGGTAGACGAAAACGAACGTCGTTTATAATATTATTTACTTCCACTAATGTTTTCGACGCTTCGTTTCGCGTCGATCCAGATGATACAAGCAGACGCGAGTAACTTATATATATATATATATATATATTTATTTATGTATTAATCAACATAGTGTGAGGCGAAAAGCGATCTTCGTGACGAAAAATATATGTAGCTGCGTAAACTAATTTCGTTAAAAGCATATCGTATATTGGTAGGTATTGGTATGGGTACCATGAATTTGCTGCGAGACAGGAATCGAATCGTGTTTATTATTATTATTATTAACCTCGAGAAACTATAAGTAACCATATAATATGGGTACGCAATTTCCTTCGAAATCATTTCATAGAATACAGATATTATATAAATATATATTGTGCCCCACCTAATGACTTAATATAAATACACATATATATATAATATGTACAGGTAAACGCATGATTTAACGTCTTGGCGTGGTTATGCGCTCTTTTTATAATAAATATATATACACGCATTACACATACGTCCTACGCGCTGGTATGGTAGTAGTTTTTTATTATTATTGTGATAAGGGCGGGCACGACAAACGACATGATATATAATATATATAATATATAGGTATAGTGTTGTATATATATATATATATATTGAAAAGAGTTGAAACTGCGGTGGAGAAAGAAAAAAACCTTTCAGGCACGGTTCGAAAAGTATTCTCAACGCTGTCAGTTTTCTGATATTTACGATACGGTCCCGAACAGTCGCTTTTTATGGAATACAAATTGTTTGCTTATACGTTTTTTCGGTGAGGCGCGCACCGTGCATGCGCGCCCGTCGCACATATATAACTCCGAGGCCATAATATAGTATATATACTACACATTGATTATATACATGATTGATAGACGTATTATTGTGTTCAGGTACGGTATATGGTATTGAATATGAGTATATAACGGTGCCAGAATATTATATCATAATATATGGTAAATGACAAAAATGACGTACGTATAGAGTTCATGAACAACGATTCAAATATCATATATTTTTTTATATTTTTAATGAAAAAAAAGAGGGAAAGTAGGTAATCGCTGGTAAGAAGCGAATGTGCCTCGTCAATGAATTGTGAGAAATCATTGTATACGACGGAAAACGACTGGAAGACGATAAGCGAAGACACTTTAACTTTTTGGTAACCATGGATACCAAACAATTTTTTTAATACAAATATTATTTATTTTCAGTTTTCTCGACTATCTTAAAAATGACAAAATGACGATTTAAACTTCTAAAATTACCAACTAAATCTGTTTTGCTACAAAAATCCCCCATCAAAGTTGATGATCAGAACATTTTTTCCACTAGAAACAGTGTCTTTGCAGACAAAAAAGTAAAAAACACACATCATTGTAAAATCAATAAACTTATCACTTCGCTCAGAATCTAAAAAAAGTGCTTATTGAAACCCAAAATGTCAGAACGATTGATTTGAAATTCTGACTTTAACTCGCTCGTGTTTTTCTTAATTATACTTGACTATAAGACGTAAGAGTACCTATTTATATACATAAAAAATATAGTTGCAGCCTCAGTGCGTATATCTATCTCATGGTACGAGTTATGAGACGAATCACGTTTTTACCTATACGACGCAGCCTATACCTATAACCATACAATCTATCACACAATTCTAACATCGTATATATACTGTAGGTGTATTATAGGTACATACTGCATAGACCGTAATTCTGCAGTATAGTTGTACAGAGCGTCGTAAAAATTATGCGGATAGCGTGGATCAGAGATTTGTCATGTATATATACGACGATCATAATATTATATAATCATATTATTGTACACGATTTATATTATACACATTTCATAATATAGTCTCCTCGGCGGATCACTCGAGACCCGCACCGACATTTTGTACACCAGCTATAAAATTATACAATCCGGTGGCAGCGCAGCGACGGCGACGATATTAATAAAAGCCGCTCGATCGGCGCTTGCCGGTCGTCCGTACTCCGCGCTACGCCAGATAATAATATTATATTATACTGCACACACGCGTTTATTTTTATATTATCATCTATATAATATATCGCATGCAGCATTGTTATATATCGTATATTTTGTGATGTTACGATCGTACCGCTGCAAAAACGCGCGTGCAGGTGCAGTAAAAACTGAAACGTTTGCAGGTCGATCTATATAATATAACACCCATATAATAATAGTATATAATATAAAGTATTAGTATTAGTATTAGTAATATATATATTTACCTACGTGTGTGCGCGTATGGAGGACGTTTATACGTATAATACGACTTTTGCAGCCTCTCCTCGCGAAATATAACATCGCGTCGTCGGGTCCCTCGCCGAAACGATTTAGGCGAGTCGATTACACGCGCGCACGACGCGAAAACCCACGTACGGGGGCGTGTTTGTGTTTGTGTGTGTGTGTGTATACGTTTATATGACCGTCTCTGCAGTTTTCCCCCCAGAGGACACACGCGCTCGCTCGCGATAGTATTAAAAGGTCTGTGCGCTTTTTAATGGGCGCGCGGAGAGAAACTCGGCTAGACCCTGCTGCCGCACACGCAGCGCATTTTGGGGGAGGGTGTGAAATACGCGCGCTGGGGGCGAAGAGTACCTATACACATATATATATATATATATATAATAATATAGAGTCTTTGTATAGTCGTTGGTCGCGGCGAGAGGGCTTAGTGCGAACGGCCATTTTGGCGAAACGGCAGAGACCACCGCGGTGGTCGAGCTGAGGGTGGTGGCGGCGTGGCGGACGGGTTTTGCGCACATACGTATATATATATATATATAAACATAATAAATTATAACACACACGTGTGTGTGTGTAACATCGCGAGGTGCAGTACCGGTGCGGTGGAGGCGGCGGAGGCGTCGGGCGGACGGTCCGGCTGCACGGTGGCGGTGTCAAGATCAATAGTTTCGGCTCCACCTACGCGATCCGAGATTCGCGCGCACCGCTGCAACCGACGGCAAAAACGTTCAACCGCCAGTACCCCCCCCCCTCCCCGACCCTACGTGCTGCACTATGTGTGTATAGGTATGTATATTCCGACGGTGCAGGCCGAGCATAAAAAAAATAATGGAAAACCTCGTCGGATCCCCCACGGTATTTGTATATGCCTACCGTATATTTCCGCCCGGAATTCAAACCTTCAAAGTTGCCAACGGTAAGGGACGATTTTTTTTCCACTTCACTCGTGCCTTCTCCCGTTTAGGAGTAAATAATACTGCAGTTGAAAAAAAAAATGGTTAGAATTCTCACGAAAAAATTATGCATAGTACGCATATTATATAAGTCATAGAACAAGAACTCATCGGTTTTCTGCATCATCGTGGCGACAAATCGCATATTATCAAAATGTTCTGCAACGTGGAAAAATAAACGCTATTTTGTATCTACATATTATTATAGTTGATGTTTTATATTATATGATTTTCCGAACGCTCGAATATGCGCAATCGTCAATCACGTGCTGCAGGACTACACGGTGCAGGTCGAATTGAAAACGTATATACATTTGGAGTGGGGCGAAACTCTACAGCATGTCATCGTTTATTATGATGTAATGATAAATAAAATTATGCATGCTATAAAATAACCCCGGCACACGTGTGCCAAAGCACTGAGCGTCCAAACACAATATTATACAGAATTAAAAATAAGGGAACGGTTTAGAAACGGTGACAAACACGGACATTGTTCTATGTGCGAAATCAAATCGAACCGTCGCATAACTTTTATAGTACCTAATAATTATTAAATATTTTTAAAGTTTTGGTGCTAATTTTGACAAATATACACAATATAATGATTTATTTTGTATTTTCGTAAATCTCATTTATATTAAATGAAAAATAGAAGAAAAAATTTGTCATCTATTATGAAAATCCATAAGAAAATGACCTCATTTTCGTTTCATATTATATTATATTTTTAGATAGCCCGGCGTATTGGCCCATCGAACTGTATACAAATATGACTCCTAATCCTAATAGGGTACCCGACACAAATTAAGTTTTTTTTTTTTTAAATTTATTAATAAATAAAGTCTTACATTTATAATATTTTTTTTTTCGATTGTTAACAGAAGAAAAAAAAATGTTTTTTGAACTTTTTTTTCATATTTTTAGGGAGTATTGTAGCGCTTATTTCAAGATATTTTAGTACGCTTTTAAGTGCTATAAAATCGGAGATCTGATAATTATACTGTTTATATTGAACGCCTATATTAACTATAGGTAGTATTATTATGAGCTGCAACAGTGCAAAAATACGATTATTTCAAATGGGTGTACCAACTAAACGTCCAAGTCTTCGTCACGCAACCGACGGTTGCCGTACCTATATAATGGTAAATCATGTTTTGAAACAGCAAAATGTCATGTTTTTTAGGATTTATTTTGAAAACAAATAAATTCATGTGATAAAAAAAAAAATTACTGGTTGAACGATAAAAGTAATTACAATCTTAACTCTTAAGTGATTTATTTTATTCAATGTACCTACTATGTTAGTTCAATTATTATATTTTTTAATTATGATTTATAAACACTATAATAAACTGAATTTTTAAATGTTCCCTAATCAATTATATTTTATCGTTATAATGTATGATAAAAAAATATAAATAAATATATTATCTAAATAAAACTAATTTAAACGATTTAAACTTTGTTCTACAAAATCTATTAATTAATAGATCAATCATATTTTTCAATACTTATTTAAATAATTGAATGTGTGTGAGTAGAATATTTTTTAAAATTAAATTACATTCATATTGAGTAATAATTGTTTTCATTGCTAAAAATTGAATCGATATAGATAGATACACATTTACTTATAACTATTGTACCTAATACAGAAATATTAATGAGTTTTTACATTTCAAATCGTCATTATCTGGAATATATCTAATAAAATCTGAATAAGCATTTAAAAAAAAACCAATTTCCAATGTTTTCACATAGGTAATTTTTCGCTATGAAATAAAAAGTCATCATGGTCAATAAGCCCATACATTGATCACAAAATCGATTATTCCGATCGAAATTCGTGAAACCAACTCAACTCGACAAGCGCGCATACACTATAATATGACTATATAGGCATGTTAATAATAATATGTGCATCATGTGTGTAAGATTCGCACGCCATAGCGATGTAGTTTTAACGGTTTAAGATGTGAATTAAAAACAGATTCTATTGTCCAGTATTTTTTAACCGAGAATAATATAAGACCCATTTCGGAGACACAAAACTGTAAATTACTTTGGTCACGCGTCGAATGCCGAACCGACTCCTATTGTGAGAATATTCACCCTCATAATGGCCGAATCACCAGCCCCGCACTATTCGACGGCGACCTTCGACTACACATACTTGTTATATACAAAAAATACCAAGAACACACCTACGCGGCTACGGCACTGAACGATCGCCCTCGCTGTGCTGCACATATTATAACCAAACCCAAAAATCGTTCACGTTTTTTGTCGTATATTATTTTGTTACTGAAATCCACACACACACACACACACACACACACACACACACACACACACACACACACACATGCACACACTAAAAATATAACATACTGGCAATAAATCCGGGCGGTTTAGAATAGTAGTCTTGGAATCGCACGTTTTTAATTTTTTCGACATCCTATATTATTACGTATATACAATGTGCAGTGGTGGATTTAAAACAGGTGCCGCCCTAGGCCCTTTTAAATATGCCGCCCCTACCCCCCCCCAAAAAATGTAATATTTATTACTAATATACATTTACTTCATTATAAACAAATTAGGTCAGTAGTAGCATAGATTAAATAATATACTATAGGGTAGAAGTTATAAAAAAAACAAGTAATTATAAATTCTGATAAACACTAATACATTTTTAATCTTATATGTTATCTATATATTATAGATTCTATAACATTTTACGACTAACTTTTTTTGTTGCGAAATGTTTCAAATTCATGTATTTACTACTATGTTTTTTAAATATATAAATTAAATATTATATAATATCAATCTACGCAGTTATACAAATGCATAAGATATTTATATGGATTTTTTTTTCAATTTCTTACAAAATTTGCCGGCCTAGGCGTAAATGCGGCCGCGGCAATGTGGTACATATATTTTTCTCACTTTTAAAAAACCCAATACAAAATAATATTCTCGTTACAAATCCGTTTCAAACGATGGGCGAGTTTGAAACCTATTTATCTTTATTTTACAGACATATAAAATGACACCGAACAACAGCTAATATTATCCGCTGCGGTAATTCACACATATTACTGTAACGACTTCGTAATACCTAAAAATAATATAGGAATTAACGCTATATAGCAATATGTGTTAAGGGGTTAAATATCATATAAAGTATTATTATTTTATTATTATCATCGTGGACGTATAATATTATTAGCTATGTAGAGTCGTCGGGCAGCACATCTCGAAACGCTTCTAAAACGGTTCGTCGATCTGGCCGGGCACACAAAATACTATATCATCGTCTCGTCGTCCATAATATACTCGCTATATATATATCGTTATAAATCCCACGGGCCGATTACGACGCCCGCCGAAATTATTATCGGGGCCACGTCATAAACGTCTCCCCTCGTCGTCGCGCGTATTGCTATCAATTATTTATGTACAGACAATATAATAATAATATAATGATAGGCACCTAAAGAGCCTAAGACTATAATATTACGTCACTGTGGTCGTATTGTTTTAATGAGTGCTCGATGATTTATATCTATTATAATATAGTCGTGAAAAATATTTAGAAAGCGCGTGAAACACGGGGGAGAAGAAAATGTTCACGTCTCCACTGTTTCCGCCATAAAACAAAAAATGAATTAATATTAATACATTAAAAATCCTTTTGTGAAATAATATACACGCAGAACACCGCTGGACCTATGTTCGTATCGCTACCTAACCAATTCATATTTTCTGCATACCGAGGGTACATAATATTATATAATTTACAATCTACCTCTTTTCGAGAAAATTATCATTCGCTAAACCCGACGAATGCCAATTGATCGTTTATACGGAATAGTTTTATCCTCTTATAAATGTACAATCCGCAAGCAACCGGTTATTATTTATGTATATATAATATAAAATATATTTTAAGCACTTAGGTACCTATATTAAATATTAATCCGTAGAAAAACGTATAAAGATGTTTTTTAATACCATTATACGCGTCAATTTGACTGTATCGCGTTTTAATGTCTCAATAACGAATGACGAATATCATTTATAAACACTGATATTATAATATATTGCCGCCGTAGTTACTCAATGTAGATTGTAGACGATATTACGATAATATCCTACAGTATATATTATTATTGTTTTTATCGTTACCATTATTATTATCGTGTCATTCAAAACGAGTAGAAAAGTGGGGCAAGTTGGCGAGGCATGTTACAAGGTTCGAACATTTATTTTTTAAAAATTATTTAGTTGACTGAATTTGATATAGGTAACTTACACATTAATGAAATTATTTTAAATAATAAATAAACAACCTAATTATATTATATTTAATTCCATACGATATAATATGTGTTCATTTTTTTTTTCATTTCCTCATCTTATCTCCTTCCTGGTATAAATAAATAAATTCTACATAACATTAACAATGTTAGTTTAATTATTTTAATAAATATTTCATTTCAACCAAACATTGTATCTGTCATAAATCATATAATACATAGGTCTGTTGATTTATTCTTAATAATTATGCATTTTTCTTTAAAAAAAACTTTTATTTGTATTGAAGCTGTGTTGTTGTTATGTATTTAAGAATCATATTATGCTATGTAGGTGCTGAATAACCATCAATAACATAAAAATTATAATAAAACACGCTCTACGTAAAGGAGATATCTCTATAGTTATCAAACAAGTATACCGCCATCATAACTATATACCACGTGTATTTAGTTATTATCACAGGTTAAACTATATTAAAATTGATTTCGTAATTTTACTCGCTGCACCAACTCACTTAATCTTCTCTATCGGGCTTTGTATAATTATACCTCTCTAGCTATATTACCCACATATAGCTTAGGAAAATTGGACTTTTTTCTCCTATAGGCGTATCTCCTATGAATTTAAAATTTTCAGTTGAACATATTTCGAATTTCTTTCGATCGTAAGTACATAGTAAGTTATTAATTATTGAACCTTACGAGTTGCTGACAATATTGTTTTGTTATAACTGTTATTAAAATGCAAAGATTAAATACATTTTTATTGATTTCCAGTTTATTTGAATTTCAAACTAATCATTATAATATTATATTATACTAGGCTGCAATTGCACAGAAAGAAAAATTCCTGAATTCAAACAGTTGTTAAAACGTTCGGTCGGTTATTTATAGGTACAGCTTCGACGTTTGAAAATGGTGTGGTAATATTAATATCGGAGGTGTATTGTTGTTGTTCAGTACAATTAATGTCATGTTTAATTTTTAGCAGACGTCATATTATGCAAATCCGTGGGTTTTAGAAAAACGGTCCCCGATTCCACGGCGATGTTTTAAAACCCGCGTGTTGGCATCTTATTATATAATATTATTATAATGTATAGCACGTGAGTGTGTTTGGACGATAAATTGGACTTCGGCATTATATTCGGATCTCGTGTGTGTGTGGAGCCAGTATAGAGGACCGCGAATGACCTCGATGACCGCGTGCAGGGCGTCCAATACATTCATGTATATTTTATATATATATAATAATATACAATATACGTATATATGGTACAAATGTGATATATTCCGTGTCTATAGGTCCGTCCGACCACCGACCGTCCATGTAGGCATATATTATTATTATAGTAGCCGTGGAATGATTTTAGTTCAGTAACCGTTCGCGTGACACGTGCGCATGCTGTATTATAATTCGTTTAATAATAATAATAATTTCGAACGGCCAACGTGCCAGAGACGATATTGTATGATATAATATGTAACGCGATATGTGGCCGAAAAATAATGGCGACGGTGTGCAACTACGCTATACCCATTTCAGTATTTTATAATATCATTATAATATACATTAGAGTATTAGACCTATACTGTTATTACTAAATTCGTGCAAACACGATTAAATTAATGAAAAAAATAAATAGCCAAATCGAGCTATATTAATTACGCCTCGTTTACAAAACGTAAGCGTTTATATATATATATATATATATATATATATATAGGCACATCTTATTTGTATACTGTTTAAAGCAATTTAATTTTATTGAATTACTGATGATTAATAATAGTTAAGTACTAATATATTCGTGAATAAATGTTGTCTTACATTTATTTTTAAGGATAAATATTATTTATAAACTTTATTGACATTTTCTGGAGACAAGATAATGTCTAAATGTTAACTACTCAATTCGCTTATCTGAATAATTATGGTTTAATAATTAAAACTAAATACTTCAGTTTTAAAAACAAATTAATTACTACTCTATATTTTATAATAGTAGGTATTTAATTATAAATTAATAATAAATATTTATTGCTACAATTTTTTTATTTATTCATCAACTTAATAGCATGTACTTACCTAACAATATAATTTTCGCCTTACTAAATATTTGAAATCGATCGTATACTTGGCACGTATTAATAATTAGTCAGTTTCAACATAACTTTATTTCAAACATAATAATATACACTATATTATAGTTTATATTTAAAAATTATGTTGACCTTTCTACACCAAATAGTGGTAGCTAAAAATGCAGTTTATTGAATATACCTATAGTGGCTTATCACTCATTACTATTTTTTTATTTTTTGTCTAACGTACATAATATTATTAAGATCCAATTTTTTTGATTCCTCAACTAATCTAGTACTTATGAATAAATGTTTCAAATAAACATACACATAAAAAATTTTTAAAATAAACCTACTATAATTGCAGAAAAATAGAAATTTTTCAAAAACCGACTTTCTTAAATTAATGATTTGTTCTGATTCTCTCTCGAATGATTGATGAAAAAATAGCACCTATAGTCATAATGAAATTAACAATGATTATTTTAAATACAAAACCTGTAAGTGATCAACAGACAACATTTATACGTGGTTATATAATAATTAGATACAGCCAATATACAAGTTTTTCTATAGAAAAATATTTCAGGTTTTACTATCGGTCTGGGATGCAAGTATAAGAATAAAAAAATAACTTTAGTTTAATGTTATGTTATGTCATTACTACTTAGTACGGCAGAGTATCAATTATGGTCATTTATATCACCAAATTAACCATGAAATATTTTCATTTTTAAATTGATGGAAAAAACAAAGTAAAACTGAAACAAAATGATTCCAAACTGAATAACTTGTTATTTATGTTTAAAGAGTGGACAATAGCACGACGATTTTCTATTTTTTAAATACCACGAGTAACGACAAATATATTGGCCCATCACCTTAATAGTTATCGTATTATATACATTCTAACAAGACACTTTGTATCTACACCTCAACACATGATCTGATGGTCACATACTCACATGGATGATATATTAGACTATTATTATAGGTACCTATGTTTAATACCATAGCTATCATTACACACTTAGCGAGTAGTTGGGTATCTGCATGATACATTTTATTCAGTTTTAGAGAACCAAAAACAATAAAAAGTATGTAGAATAAATTATATAACAATTAACAATGTATAATAAACAATACCATATAATGGAGTATACCATATAGGTATTATATAGCGGTATATGTATGCGGATTTGTATATGCTAATTTAACTTGCAAAACTAATTTTCTTAATCAGAAATTAAGATTGTGAAAAATTTTCGACATAATATATTATGTTGAATAATATTCAATCAAAGAGATACTTTTTAAAAATATTTCTGATAACTACTTTTTTACGAACAAATCTAATTTTTTTTCCATCTTTTATTTGTATGATTTTGTAGGCAAACCTATTTTTTTTTTTTTTAATGTCAACCTTCATTTTTTTAAATTTTATTACCGGAAGCAAAGCGCTTTTCTAGAATATTGTTGATGTACAGATATCGAATACTGCGAAAATATAGATATTTATTTATTCATAAATATTTTTAAAATGTAATTACTGACACCGTGTAAATATTAAAATATACTCGAAACATAAAATTGTGTTCGTTACCAGCCAAAGCCCAAAGGAACGTCGCGCATTTATTAAGGAGTACTGTGTAGGCAATCCACGTGTTTATTGCATTATATACGGCGAAACAAACGGCCATCATCACTCTCTTGACAAATCGTCTACTTATGCCCTCACCACATTCGACCACCAAATTTGATCTCATTTTACGTCGATGCGTTTCTCGTACACGCACTGAAAATCAGTTAGTACAATAAACCTTGGACACCTCAAACGTAATTACAAAATATCTATACCTTGCGCATCATAAAAACTTTATCAATAATTTTTTTTTTATTTCATATCTTTCAACAATCGTTCAAGACAAGAATACTGTTTACTTATTTACTAATATAATGAGAATATTAAAAAAACTGTATTATATTTTTTTGAATACCAAAATCTGGGTTTCTAAAAATCTCTACTGCAGTTGGTGCAACAAAGGCACCCTTCACGGCTACACCGGCCATCGCTGTGGGCCACGAGATAATAATATATTAAGTACCTCTACCTATATTACAGCACGTTTACGTGTAACCGAATAATAATTAATAGCGATTACGACTGACGGCTGACGGGGGTCGGGTGCTCGGTATACATTAAATTATTTTTTTTTTTACGGTTTACTTAAACACGGTCTGGTGCACTTTGTGTATACGTACCTAAACATACACATACAATTATATCTTTAACCTAAACAGTAACCGGGTACCAATTAACGGGTATACGACGTCTTTATAGTCTATACCACGATTAAAGATAGTAATATCTCTGATCCGAGTGGTCTATACACGCATAAAATATATACGTTTGCAAAGCGCAATAAATTTTGTTTTTCCGAATGTCGACTGCTCCGATATGAAAGAGAAATAGGATAGGTGCGCGTAGCGACGTTTCGACGGGAGCTGCGAAAAAATATCGTTTCGTTGTTAAATGTTCGTTTGCCGCCGCTCGGGACGATGCGCCCACGGTGAGGCGCTCTACACGCGCGCCGAGTGCGTCGTTTCCGGTCGGACTGCGAGAGGGCGCGACCCCGCGTGGGCGGCGGACACGTCGGCTCGGCCTTATACACAGACCGGAAGCGTATCCGTCGAAGCTACGATTCGCGAATTGACTTTGTGTCCGACGGCAATCGACGTCGGTGACGCGTGCACGTCGTGCACGCGACCGCGTGAATGGCAACAATAATAATATTACAGTCCAGTGGTCATATTCACGGCCGTTCTGCGATCGTTCGAGATCGGCCGCGACGACGTGACGCGTCTATGTCTGTCGGAAACGCGCGCCCTTTCCGCCGATTTCCCGACCGGTGCAAAGGTTGTGGAGTTTAGCCGTCGTACCGGATCGACACGTGTTGCGCGCACAACCGTATAGATGTCGCTGCGCGATGGGCACGTCGTTTTCGACGTCGCTTGTTCCTTGTAAAAGAAAAAACGTGATGCATCACGCCCGGATATACGTAGCACGTAGCTGGTGCTGCACTACTACCGCGGTATGATAGCGGTTCAAGCAGTTAAATCGGTAATGGCCGTCCGGAGTAGTCCACGGGATGCTCATTCAAATAGACGCTGAAATGCTTGTCGAGCTCGTATCCTGTAAAATCTGTGAAAAAAGTAAATGCCCATAGGAGTCCGAGAAATATAAAACGTCGGTAATAATTCGAATGTCAACTATTTACTACGGTCATAATAATATTATTTTATCACATTTCTGCTGGAGGAAAAGCGGGTGCGGTACAGAACGCATTTTCCAGAAAAATGTAAAAAAAACAATTCCATTAATTCGATGAAAATATAATAATAATTTACAAAAACAAAAAATAACCTTTAACAAAACAAATCTTATACACAAACATGTTGTCACGTAAATCATGATTATTATACAAGTAAAATGTACGTTTATTACCTATTATTTATTTTAATCTATTTTATATCAAACACATTTCCTATTGTCGTGTACTCATTAAAATCCTATATAATATTTTCTTCGTGTTCAGCAGTAATATTATGATCACATAATTAATTTCATAGTGCTCATTGGTGTGGTGATTTTTTTCATTTTCCGACACGCAAGATTAATTTACACCGATGACTAAGTTTTACAAGTTGTACCTATATATATATGTATTATTGCAGGTATAAGTCGTTTTTCAAAAAGACCACCAGTAAAGGGTAAAGAAAAAATAAGCCGAAATACATTTCGAGTATTTTATTATATTTTAATATAATATATTAAACAGACACCATATAATATTATATTTATTATATGTGTATACTCGCGGTCGTTGCAATAAAATAAAATGTATATACAGCACGTTTCGCTAAATTGTTTATGAAAACAAAAGGAGGACGGATATAACTATAATAATATACGACGTGAAAAAAAAACCACCAAATCGCGGCCGTAAAAGCATTTGACAAAGTGTTAAGCTCGTTATTGGAACGTTCGCGCATCCCGACAACGTCGCAGAGGTTCGCGACGGGTTTTACAGCCCCTCCGTTGACCGTCATCGCGGACCAATTCCAAACTACCCCTTGGAGTGTTGCGGCGGACGTGCACTGATGGGCATAAGCTCTTTTCGTTTATGATTATTACCATTATTATTATTGTTATCATCATCATCATCATCATCATCATTATTATATTATATAGAACCCCGCCGCCAACCGATAACGCTCGAAGTCTCCGGAACGCGCGATAACGCGACAACGTTACACGACGACGTGGAGGCTGCAGCAGCACCGCAAATAAGGGCGTGTGCGAAAACGATTCGGATTATTGGCATACTATTACACATTACCGCCACCCGTACTAGGGGACTCGGGAGTCAGATCGTTTGACTATAATATAGTTTTGGTTTGCCGAACCGCGACACTCCAGCGAGCGCTGTGTGCGAGAGTGGTCCTTAATTTGTTTCGTTTCTTATTCATTTCATACAGAATTATTCGTGTACGCGATCATTGAGCGTGGGTGTTCTGTTTTTTTTTTTTATATTTTCAGGACAGTCGAATGAGTTTAAACGACATTTGATTTCATGTTACCCGAAAAGAGTATTTCGATTTAATGCTGCTAAGAAAACCTCGCTTTGAAGGAAAATATCTCGTACATATAATATTATTATACAACATCTTATTTAGATTTTATCGGCTGAACTGCAAAATAATAAACTTTAAAATTTTTGTTTTTCTTATTTATATTTTATTTAAAGTATTGATCTGAGTTAAGATGACAAAAAAATCAGAACGTGATATTATTACAGCGAGAACCACGGAATTTTGATTCATCAACGGTCGGCGTTATTTGTGATCCAAAAACATATATGAAATAAAAAGGGATCCAAACTCCTTATATAATAATATTGTATTCATTGTTAGAAACTTAGAATAAAATATTATAATTGGTTGAAAAATGTCTAGGCATTTTTGAAGACTCGTTTCCTCCCTTAATGGTGTAGGTAGCATAGATAATATTTAGATTTATCAGTGGTATATTCTGCGATCGGGGATGTAAAAATTCTAAACACGGTCCAGTACACACTATCACGATGGTTTCAACGATAGAAACCAAAGACCTATAATAGATGTCTGGTAAAATGAAAATAATATGATGTATTATTTATTATAATATATTTAATATATTCTAAGCTCTTTGTTTATTTTCCAGACACCTAATTTCGTACGAAAATGATATTTTCTTACTTTCAACCTGTTCTGCTTAAGTACTATTCTTTACGTTAAAAATATTTCGATTTGATCTCACAAAAACGTAGTTTGCGAAAGTTCTGATGCCGGATATACGTATCGGGAACGTACAATAGTATATAATAATCGTATGATTATAGTAGGTACCTATACCTATGTATACTGATGTTGAATACTAATTGCGTACTATACGATATATCATATTATTATTATGTTAATGTCGCTAAATGCGTTTAATTAGTAATAACACTTATTTGAAACTATGTTCAAACAGACAATAACAGTTTAAATTTAAAACCGTAAATAAAAATAAAACGGCACACACGTAGTATTTACGCGTATACCTATTACCATTGAGTATAGATAGTACTAGATAGTAGGTACTATCTATACTCAATGCTATTACTTGTAGATAATACGCTTAACGCTCGTTAGGATACGACTGGACGCGTGATTACAAACACGAGTTCGATCGGATGGACAGTTTAATAGTAATATTTTATTAGCGGCATTTTGTACGGATAATATAATATCAATAATATTATGTATAGGCTTAAAATTATTATACGTATAACATTAAACAGAAGTATATTATTATTTTTAGTAGACGTTGCGCCGGCCGGCGCATAATAAAAATATAATATTAAAATAATAATATATGCTCTTGCACATCATAATATATAGGTATGTATAAATAAGTATCGATTTACTGCTGTCACGTGTTTTAATACACAGCGCATATATTATATATTTATATTATACGGTCTATAATATTGTATTGTGCGCGGGGCGTTAAAAGTGCATTGTGACGGTGTACTATAATGACGTATAGTAACGCACTTGGCAGTCGTCGAGAGGGACTAATAAACAAAATAATATGTGATTCAGAGAGGTTAAAACGACAATTAAAAACTAATTTACGAGTGGGAATGATCCGGCGGGATTGATATCAACAATTATTGTATATATAATATTATCATCTAGTATATATCTATAATAATATTGCAGTGCACTAAAGTCGGTCCGCAATATTCGCTCGCTGCACGCATATAGCATATACGCACTCATCGTAAACATTTTATGTTTAGCAGCTACAATATTACTATATTGAAACAATAAAATTTTAAGCTTGAAAAAAAACTTGAAATGACTTCTTTCTTCGAGATACTGGGGATTCAAAACTGATTGTGATTGAACCACTATGATATATAGACAAGCAAGGAGTGAAAAACGCATATTGCCATCGGTCGATCAATGATATGCTCTATAGATTTTAAACACCTGAGTGACGATATAATAATATACATTTTGAAAATTTTGAAATTATTGCTCAAGCGTAACTTAATTAAAATTGGTTCCGAAAATCATCTCCATCGTTGTTTATCGTTGTACTGATACAACTCAAATTCGACGACTCGAGTTTTCGTCGAATGGGCGGTCTTGTAATTATTTAAATCGAGGTTAACAACGGGTTTCTAGTAATTCAATATATTATCTGTTTTCGAGATCGTTTCTGTATAATATATCGGTGGAAATTTCAATACGTCGGTTGGTTGGGCAAAAAAACCGTCGAAATCGCCGTGCTCAGCAGGCCGCGAAACGTTCTGCTGCTGCAATATACATATATTCGATATCGCAGAGAATGCATTCGCACGCCCTCCGCTCGCGGGCGGCCGCACCGCCCGAGGATCAATAATTGTAGGGATTTCCGCGCCCTCTACTGCCGCGTCAGCGTCATGCTTTTCGCGTACTTTCCCGGAAGTTTAAAAGTCAACCATGTCTTCCGCGCCCCCGCAAAACGATAACTGCGCGTATAAGCGTCACGACGTTATTGCGTCGACGTACCGCTGGCAAATATATAATAGGTGTATAATATAATATGGAAACGAGTTTCGAAGTGTAATATTATTTTCTATTTTTTTTTTTTCGAAATATGTTTTATTTGTACATATATACGCAAGGAAATAGGTATGGGAACGGAACACGTATCATGTTGACTCGATAAACTTTTTCCAAACCACATCCGCCGATCGTCATCACTATCCGCATAGCCATTATAATATATACAGAGTGTACGGCGTATGTCGTTGTAGGCGAGGTTCTGATTATGGATCTATAATATGAAATTTAAAAAAAAAATTAAAAAAGACAAGTCTTTTTATTTTAATCTAGCAATTTTTTCATCCCAATTTTAAGATTTTTATGCACGCAGTTGTACCAACAGCAAAATAAATTTAGTTTTTTTAAAGGTAACAACTATAGTTTTTAATATATAGAGCTTATTTTTTTGAAAATGTTTATTGTAAAATTATCAATTTTTTATGCGATTTCATATATTTTTATACACTTGATCCCTATATGTCTTGAGACAAGGACATATTCAATGATCACCAGAACAAGAACAAAATTTAAATATAGCCCCCGCACTATTTCAGATTTTTAGATCTGAGCCTGGCACCCATATTTTATCTATTCTATAGCTATAAGGATAGGATCCGATCGGGATACTATCGAAGCAACACGATTGCGCCCGGCTTACCTTTTTCCATTCAAAAAAGGCAACACGATTGCGCTCGACCAATTAGCACTATCGCGCCCGTCTTACCCTTTTTACCTGCATAAAATGCAACACGATTGCGCTCCAATATATTATATAGATATATTTGTCCCGTTTATGTTATATATATATATACTCTATTCTCTAACAATTATTTCTAATTATTATTATTAAAAAAAAAAAAATTAATTAAAGTAATTCGACATTTTTAACCAAGCCAAAAATTTAATTTTGTTGTCAGTCCTAACCCTGTAAAATTGAGAAGGAAAATTATTTTTAAATAGTGTACTAGAAAATTGTTAGAGTACCTATATTATATATAATTATAAAATATACGGGACATATATATCTATATTATATAATATATACTGGAGCGCGATCGTGTTGCATTTTATGCAGGTAAAAAGGGTATAAGCCGGGCGCAATCGTGTTACACCCGGATACTATAAGTGACCTTAAAAGCACTGGATTTAAAAAAACGCCTATACGAAAATATGCCTCCACGCCAATCGCCCAACCGCATCTACTACCTATATAGTTATGTATATACTACTGCACAGTACACATATATACGACGTGATAATATGTTACGTCTCAATATATTATAATAGGTCATATAGGTGTACGCCACGCAACACAAACGTCTGTACACGTAACACGTTTGTATAGTACAGAAACGACTATATAGCAATATATATATATATATGGGAATTTTAATATACTCGAGAGTTAGTGTACCCATATATAACCACAATAAATCAATAAGCTCGTAAACTCTTAGCGCGTTAACAATACGATTTTCGTCGGATTTCACACCCACGCGTTGTAAACGCGCCACGCGCATATATAATCCATAATATTATAATATTATTATATTTTGTTTGGGTTCTATACAGCGATAAAACTCATACAGTTACGCAAATCGTTATTGGGATAATAATTATTATTTTGGGTTAGTATTTTTTGGGTGTATATCGTAAATCAATTGCGAGTTAAGCGATGTATGTTGTATATTATATATTATACGCTCAACGCGCGCGTTTATTATCGTTTCAAATACAGTTTTATTGTAAAATCAAATCGTTAAAAATGGGCATGGTGTATAAAACATAATTTATCACCACCGCGGTACAACACGGCTTTTAATTACAGTTTGCGTCGATATGTAATTAGCATCCCGCATCTTGTACGGCTGCATTTAAGTTTTATATACGTACGTAAAAGTTCTTATAATAAAATTATATATTTACGTATTTAATGCATACAATTTGTTACGTATTATATATAATTTATATGTACTTTCATATTTATATATAATTACAAGTCTGAAGTCACAGATAAATTTGAATCTATATTATATCTATATCATATATCATGATTGCACGGGCCGCTTAAAATTTGTCTATAGACCCCGCGATGCCATTTTAAATGATACATTTTTAAAAACGATTGTGTTACAGTTTTTGTATTTTATATTTTATATGTTAAGAACAAAATAAAAAGATAATTCGTTAAATTAAAGTGCTGCACGGAATTTGCGACCTGAGATTGTACGAACCAGTAGTGTATTTATGATTTCTTTCAGGGGGTAGATATGACTAAAAAAATGTTCTCCTCCACTTGAAATTAATACTAAATATTTACATAATATATGTATAAATCAGTATATAAACATTAAATCTTCATACATTTACAACCCATATGATAATTAAACAACGGAACATTCACAAAACAAATATACTAGTCGTCTAGGTTTTTTGGATATTTCGTTAATTATTTCTTCGAAATCCAATTTTATGTCGTTATTGATGGATAGCATCGCAAATCCATTCAACCTGCTCTAAAACATTTTATTATTTATTTTTATTATCTACCTATAATAGTGATATAAAGTGATGAATGGAAAAACACAACTATAACCTTAATATACATATATTATGTTAAAAAGAAAGATTAAGGGGGGAGATATATCTTCTTAATCTCCCCCCTAAATATGCCACTGGTACGAACCAACGTGTATGATAGTACGAACATATTGTCACTATATAGAACCGGACTGGTTCTATTTCCTTTATATTTTATAAAGTTATAATTTTTTAAGATATAAGCAAAAAACGAAAAAGGGTCTTTACTCATTAGTCATATTGTTGATTAAAAGTTTCGATTCCTGTGACATCACGGTTCATATATACACGAATGAACTCTATGCCATATTCTATTTGCTCGTATTATAAAGATCTAAAATGTGTAGGTATAGAGTATTAGAACTATTAATAATTTTTAAAATTGTATTTATTTAAAAGTTTATTGGTATCCGTCGAAAAATGATTGTTAGTCTACCAATAAAAAAACGGCAAATAAAACCAAAATCAAAATTAATGCTTACGCCAACTTGACGTAGTGAACAATATCAAGGCAATACGTATAGAAGACTATTATTATAGACGTATAGCGTGTATACAATACAATTATAATAATAATTAGTAATTAAAATCTTCAAATATTCTTAAATTCTTAAATTTTAAACAACAATATTATACTTGTGCCGCGTCGTTAATATCGCCAATACCGTCGCGACCTATAGCATGATGTATATCACAAAATATGTATGCCTTGAGTCATGTCTTATTGGCTTTGGCACGACGGATCCGATAATATGTTGTTATTATACATAATACGTTGCAAAGGTAAAGACAAAGACCACCGTCGTGCCCGATTGTAAATGAGTCAAATAAAACACGGAGCCACTGCCGATGGATAAGGAGCCGTTTTCCACACGAATTTACAACAGCTGCTATGACGTTATGACGTTATTTTCAACTGTAAAAACCAAAAACTAAAACACTGCGTGACTCTGGTATATAAATATTGTTGTTGCACGACAGACAACTCGATCAGCGAACATTTTAATGTTCTAATGTACCTACCTACTGAATACCGACCGGCCGACCGACCGACCGTGATTACTAATTTAGTATAACACCAATGGAGCATTATCATTTAACACCGTTGTCAGACATCAACGACAACGAAACCAAATTTTTCAAAACCTGAATTGTCTGTGATGCGACATCCGGGACCAGATTTACGATTTTCGGTGCCATGAACGCGGCCCATGGGGAGCCTTAGGGAACCATACGAGTATACATAAATTATTATTATAGTATGACATGGATAATATTATAATTCACACAACGATTTATATTTTTATATGTTTATACATATATATAACATTGTTTTGTTTAAATTTAGTTGTCTCTATGTGGTGGTCCCGCTCTAGATGTAATATTTATTAAATAATTATAAGACCTATTGCTAGTATTAATATAATATGTTTGAAATGTTTATGTGTCATTGCAGGTGTTGCCGAGTGCTGCAGGCGCAGCCAATTGGGGTAAGTGTGCGCGTGAGTGAGTGTGTGTTTTAGAAGTATCCGTCGTCGCCGTGTCTGTTGACTGTGCTACAGTATAGTTGCCGTCGTCGGTAAGTAACCTACTAATAACCAAACTAGGTCCGTATTTAGAATAATATTCGTAATATTACCTTGTACGTGCGTGTAATCGAGCATGATTATCATGTTGGTCGTTTCTATTTATATACGTCGAAAACCGTGTGTTGCTTTGTAAATCGTTTTCGCACTTATTACATATTTTATATTATGTGCTTGCGTACACGTTATGCATTATACTATAATAATACTATTATAAAGTCTTGAGTACGATCTAACTGCATGCTGTAATGAATTCCAAAGAAGAATCGTTTTTTTTTTGTTTGTTTGTTTGTTTAATTGAATCGTAAAAAGAGGTTTAAAATTGGAATTGGTGTAAAAACTTTCAAATCTTTAACGCAATAACACAATAATTGCACTTTCGCCGGTGAAACACTGTCGCATTGTGGTGCGAATCGCACACGGCCGACGACTGATGAGAACGACCTTTTACACGAGACCACGCAAGGCGTTTCGTTAAAATAGAGTCAACAGCGTTATCGTTTTTCACAAAAAAACATAGCCGAAAATGTTTAAACTGCACTTTTCGGCACGTATTTCAAACGGCCGTAAAAACGTCAAGACGGTATATTATATTTTTATGTACTGCAGGGAACCATTTGCGCCACGTATATACTATAACAATATAATAATAATATACAATAATAATAATAAACTATAATGATAATAATATATTATGCTTGTATATTATGTATAGTTGATTCCGAGCTTTTCACGACGCTTCCATCGAGAGTCGTAACATTCCTTATATTAAAAACAAAATCCGTTGCCAAACCGCCAACCGAGGGCGTGTTATAATATTCCGATTCTCTTCCGTCGGGCTAGAAATACGTCTTGCAGGCACTTTTTATCGCGTCGAAATACAACGACGACGCGACGAAAAAACGCATTAGTCGTAATATATAATATACATATAATATAATATAATAAACGTATAAATACATAACACGATACACAATATGTATATACATCGTCGTATGTGTGTTTGTGTGCAAACTATAAAGTGGGATCTAAAAAATATTAGTCGCATATAATTTTACGACGATTGCCTCTTGTTTACTCGATTCGTTTTATCCGTACAGCATTTATGCGTTTTTTTACGGTTTGTTTCGTCTGCTGCAGTAAATCACCGATACGGCCAGTTTTTCTGCCCATTTTTTTCGTAATAACAATAATCGTTTTTACGATCGTTTTAACACGGTTCGCGAAAAAAAAAACATATCGTTATTTCGATTATATAATAATATTCTATATTATATAAAAATATATATGTGTACCGTGCGCCGTGTCACATACACATATTTACGTCACCCCACCGCTGGCGGAATTGAACGCTCTACGTATACACGATTATACTACTTCCATAGGTATATACTTATCCTATTCTTTATCAATTACACGTATAAACCAGTTAACGTAGATTACAATAATTTACAACGCATAATATTGCATTATTTTAATAAAATAATAATTTGATAGTGCGGTTATAGTGAAAACCCCTCGCTCTATACACGTGGAGTCCAGGTGATTGACACGGCTGATATTGAGGTGTCATTAAGGTATTATTATCAGTGTTTGAAAAAATTATTATAAATTATAAATTAATATAAATTAAATTAATAGTATATCAATTTTTATTATTATAGCTAATATTAAGCTTTATAACAGATTTTGCAACACCTTCATTAAAACCGTTGTCCAGTGGACTCCCCTTCTCTCTTACAAAATGCTCAACCACTATTGTCTCTAACTGAATTTTATTTTATAATATTTATTTAGTTATTTATCTAGGCTAATAGGAATGTAAATTAAACTCACTAAAAAACTGTTAAATTAACATAAAATATTATATTCCTGTACGGCTGTACAAATATGAAACTACAAAAGCATTATGTATATTTTATGTATAGAACAAACGAGACAATTCCAAATTATTTTTTTTTAATATGAAGAAAATGATGATACTTACTCAAATTGTAAGAATCTACTGTAGATTCTAGAGAGATGATATTTTCTTAAGTAATACTAACTTTTTATGCTTGATTTTAAATATATTTGAAATTCCATGAAGTATTATTTTGTTTTGAAAGCATATTTACCTACACGTGAAAGCTCCAGCAGTGACTCACGGGTACAAATAAGGATAAATTTTTTCATAACTTGGGTTTCAGTCAAGCACTGTATAAATACGAGTGATATGAAATAGATATCATTTTTATATTTCCATTATCATTATTTTCCAATAAAAAGTACTCTGAGAGTCGTGTACGTTTAGTTGCCTACCGTCACGGCTCGCCTCGTTGATTATACTGCAGTCGACAGATCCTTTTCATTTTCATACACTCATATTTATATGTGCTATTGGACTATTTTTGAAATTTAGAATATTTATAAGTGGGATGATTTAAATAAAAATTCGATTTTGAATATCAATACTTTGTACTTTTAGTTTAAGATACCTATAGGTATAGATGATATACTCTGTATATACGATATTTCATTTTTGTTTACGGCCGCGGTAAATTGGTAGTGTTCAATGAAAACTGTAAAAACTCGTGTATAAACCATAAAGTTTTTTAAAAAAAAAGAAAAAAATTAACCACGATAGGTTACGAAACTGCGTGTTTAAATATTGTATGGAATTCTAATAAGACGTTTTGCAATATATTCGTCGTGACCGCCTGTACGTTCAAACATAAATCGGTATAATATAATATGTAGGAGTTACGTCCTATATAGATTCTACACATACCTATATCGACATAAAATATCTAAAAGTATTTATCAGTTCGTTTGTACGATTGATTAAATTATTAATTGTAAATATGTAAACATAAAAATAAATATAGTACATATAAAATATATTATAACATTTGTTACATAGGTAACAGCTATATGCGATTTTTATTCTACAATGTTCGATTATAACCTCGAGCGTATTAAAGGTCAAATAATATTACCTGGTTAAAAAGACGTGATCTTGTATAATATACGAGTGACAAACTACATACTTATACATAGTATTTTCTATTTGATGATGGATAAAATAATATTTTTATGGACACACCTGCAATAGGTAAATATTTTATGTATATAGGTAGCTTTATTTTTAAGTCTTTGAATTGAGTCATAAAAATTAAACTTTATTAATTAGGTATAAATGTATAACAATTTAGTACATAAAACAAAGCACACAATCAAAATCAATGTAATGTGACTAACACATTAAGTATATAACTGAGGTAATAATTGCAGTGGAGCATACGATGAAATCTTAATCTATAGAACATATAGCTATTGTTAAGGTGAGAAAATAAACAATATTATGACAATAGTCAACAGGTCTTTATTTGATGGATTAAGAATTTCTGGTGTAAAAGTATAGTAAATGTTGCAAACAAAACAGTAACTACACAAGAATAAAATATTATAAAATAAAATGTTAAGTACCCATATAAAATAATTCTTGATAAAGGTACATCATGTAATATAGTACTCAGTGCCGGCCCGATGGTTTTCGGGGCCCGGTGCAGAATTTCGCGGGCCCCATATGGCCAATGGCTTATAATTACTGGCCTGTGGGGCCCCGCACAAGGCCGCCATGCGCGGGGCCCGGTGCGGTCGCACCGCTTGCCCCCCCCCTAGAGCCGGCACTGTAATTAGTACTTATATATTTACTTCTAATACTGTTTTACTTTTTAAAACATTTTCGGGGGAGGTTGGACCCTAGATTCCACCTCCCTCCACAGTCAAGGTTTTTATAGTAAAAATGAATATATTTTTCTGTATAAGAAGATGGAAAGGTATTCAGAGCACGAAGGTGAGTCATAGAAGCATAATTTGTATGAGTAAAATATGTTTATAAGCTATAAAAACCGATAAAACAATACATATTTTAAAAAAACTATACTAACTCGAAAATGACAAAGTAATAAACAAAACGGTACAATAAATTGTTTATTCCTGAACAATAACAGAATAGATTTTCTTATAAATACTATGTTCCAAATATTTTATAGTTTTATCTCGCAAATTTCCTATTGGAAATAATTTCAAAAATAAACTCTCAGTCCTTGAGTCTGAGACCAATTTCTAATCGATTGATATAAAACTACAGAGTGTGTTTTGGATTGCTTTTAATGACCCAAAAAGTGTATACCTACAAACATACATAATTAAGAAAAATAACTAAGTATAATTTTTTTTTTTAAATACAATTTTGTAAAACCAATAAAATAAAATAAAATCACGAAAAATAACAAGCAGTCGAGGTCATGTTCTTTAAAGAACGATTTCCAAGAACGCGTCTTATCGACCGGATCTCTATATATTTCACATATAGCTGGTATGCCGTGTTTCCTTATTAAAATAAAAAATCGGTTTACAATCAAATATTCATTCCTTTGTTCGTTGTGCCGACGAGGTATAAGCTATACAGCCACGGGCTTACTGCGTTAGTCTGCATATTATATTGTAAGTACCTATACTCACCGAAATTAATCTCTTTGACATTATATTATGAAGATAATTCCATACATTAATTATATAAAAAAAATTTATTGTTACTATTGCGATATTTCAAAACAAAATATATAAGGTACATCGTAGCTTAGATTATTTAGAAAACGTAAATTTGTTAACTCTTGACTCAAAAGTCTATGACTTAAGCTCATCAAAAAATGTATCCATTTAAAATTTTAAAGATAATAGTTTATATGTACAATTTCCAATAGGTATATATTAAAAATGCTGAATTTTAAGATTTTTTTTACATCCAACATAAATTGCATAGTTGTAAAACGTTAGCTCCTCTCTGAAATTCAAATTGTAGAAGCTACATCATAAATAATATAGTTATTATATAGTTTTAAAATATTGCATTTTCAAATTATTTTTTAATATTGTTCTTGAAATATTGTATGTATAACGAAGATTAATTAATCGCTAAAGTTATAAAATCTGCATATTATTAAATATTGTAAAACCACAAATACAAGATTTAATATCTAATGGATTTGGTCAATTCATCACTCAATCTAGTGAACTAATAATAATTATTATTATATATTTTATACTTAATAATTAATTTTGTAGAATATACCTTAATAATAAATAATTCAATGCGTGTACGGTTCAAGTATATTTTATACAAGTAAAATAATTATTAATGTTATATTTATGATATACTTTAACTCAAGTACATTATACAATAGTAGGTGTAATCCAATAAACAATAATATCTACCTAATCGTATAAGATGCTTGTGTATTAAACAATGTTTTAATTTGACATATATTGTTAACAATATGCTTACAGAACTATAGTTTGAATTGGTGTTACTTATAAGCTGACAAAATCCGAATATAGTTCAACCGTACTTACCTATAACATGCAGGTACTACATAATATAATGTCATATAATGCACTTACTACATACATCTTAGTGCATTCACAAATTATAAATGTAGGAGTATTGTGAAACTATATGTGTTAATATGCGGCCAATAATTTATACTCATTAATAAACAGCAGTACCTGACAACATAAATTTATTATCATGCACATTAAATGTTGATATACTTGATATAACTATATATAGAATATAATTATTGTTTTTGCTCGCGAACGAGTATAATATAATGTTTAATTAATTATGTATTTGTATAATTCGGTTTTAGTTGTTAAAATGTCTCGTAATGAATTTATACCTATAAAGGTTGCCTATTATGTACAGCGGTATAATAAATTATTATCGTTTCGCACCTACATTATATTAATGTAAAGGACACGCGTGCGGTTATGCATACAAGGCGAGTCGTTAAAATTTATCCCAATACTCTGCGATCGTATGATATGCGCAATATGACAGGTGCGTGTTTATAATTTTATATCGACGTAGAATCCGATGACGATTATTATTTACAATGTTTATAATATTTATATATTATAGCAGCAGTGATCACTCGTCTCCGATGTATATAGTCGTGGGCGATAAATTCGGTGTACCTACCTAATAACGTAAGATTTAAACGCTAAAAAAATAACAATAATTACGAACAAAAATAAAAAGGCTAAACCAACGTGTAATAATGATATTGATAATATTGTTATTGTATTATTGTTAGGAATTATTTATTATTATTCGTTTTAAGTATAATTATTATTATTATTATTAATTATCGCATCGTCGTAGACTGGCGTGCGCGCGGCGAGGGGAATGAGTAAAAAAACGGTCAGTCGTATGCCGCGAGAGTACGCTGTCGGCCGCGGCACACGCGAGACCTGCGCGCCCGTCGATTGGCCGTCGCCGCGGAGGGGACAAGTCTCCGGCGACGGGGACGGGGGCGACACCGCCGACCCGCGCGCCTCGCCCGACCCGGTCGACGTGCCGGCCACCACGGCCGCCGCCGTTGCTGCGCGTGTGCGCACCGATCGCGCGCGCCCGCGTAGGTAGTGCCGTAGCGGTGTGGTCGTGTGCGCGCGCGCGCGCGCGCGTGTGTGTGAGAGTGTGTGCGCGCGCGTCCGGAGAGAGAGGTAACGCGGCGACTGCGACGCGGACGACGACTGCGACGAGACGACGACGGTCGACTGGGCCACGCCAATACCCTCCGCGCGCCGCCCGGGTCATAAACGATCTCACAAACAAGTGCTCAACGTTCGGGAAATTACCCGCGCCGCCATATAATATTATATCGCCAAAGGCCGCCGCCAGTGATCGCGCCGCCGACGCGCGGGTTCTTTTTATTTTTCCGCCGCTATATTGCCCACGGTTCGAAAAAATATTTTTTCGATTAAAATTATTACTGTCCCGTTCGTTCTTTTACTATCGTAGATCCGCGGTTCTCTGTCCTGCACACGCATTCCCGTGTCGGTCGTGAAGTGTCCGTACAGTGTGCTTATCGTCGCCCGCCACACGATCGTGAGCGATATTTTCGGGTTCTGAATATAAATTAATATTATAATATCGACAACAGTTTTTTTTTTTTTTGAACGCCGTGCGTTTAGTTTAAAGACAAAATACATTCCGCATCATATACAACGGCATAATGCGGTGGCGTTGACGGATTCTCGCACATATATAAAACATAATATTTTTTCGACGACCAGAAAAGAGGCGCCACAGTGTGTAATCCTGTCCCCGGTCGCAACTTACGCGCCAGCCATGAGTTCAAAGTTCATCATCGACAGCATGCTGCCCAAGTACCACCAACAGTACCACCACCAGCTCCTGAACCCCGTGATCACGTCCGGCGGCGGGCTGGACTCGTCGGCCGTCAACTATAGCCTGACGCCCAACAACTCGTCGTCGAGCAGCGCGGGCGGCTCACCGCCGTCCACGTCGTCGCTGGTCTCGCCGGCCGCCGGCCGCATGTATCCCGCGTACGCCGTCCACCATCACCAACAGCAGTTCGGCTCAGGCGCCGGTTCCATGGCGTTCACGTCGCCCGGCTCGGCTGCCCTAGCCGCCGCCGTCCAGGACGCCGCGGACAAGACGTCGTCGTCGTGCCGGTACGGCGGCGGCGTCGGCGGCGTGAGCGTTGGTGGTGTGTCCGCAGCCGACACGATGGTCAACAGCTACGCGGCCTTGCACCATCACCACAACCAGAACGGCGCCGGCGGGACAGGCGCCGTGTCGTCCATGGCCGCGGCCGCTCAGTTCTACCACCAGGCGGCCGCCGCGTCCGCCGTGGCCGCTGACCCGCTCAACACCGCGTGTGCTGGACAGCCCGGCGCCCCCGGACCGCAACCCATGCCCGACATACCGCGGTATCCGTGGATGTCCATTACAGGTAAGCGTCACTGTTATACTTTCCTAAATTTTATGACAATATGCATGTGCAACGTTTGTCTTTAAAAAATCTGTTAAGCGCGTAAAATTGCTCTTCGTCGCGTGATGTCATATACTCCGTTCAAATTTGAATTTAAATACCTACTCCAGCGACCACTTTTCGTTTTTGATAAGCTAAAATCCCGAAATAGTACTTTATAATATGATATAGAGGCTGTGACGTATAGGTATTATGTTGTATAATGTATAGGTATGATAAATGATAATAGGTATATGGATAACGTATACCAATATCATATGAAACCTGATTAGATAGGTACTTTAGTCTGCGGGAGATTAGAAAAAAGGCCTAAACGACTAGACTAAGTATTGTTTTATTTTTATAAATTGACTATCGTTATATTTTAAATACTTACGCCTGTTACAAACTAAAATTAAGTTATCACTTATGTGGTAGAGGCGTATAGCTATATATACTACTAAATTGCTCAAATCAAATATCAATTTAAAGTTGCTATAAAATAATGTAATTTAAAAAAAAAACGTAAACGTTACGATTGTAACTGCTATTGATATATGAACTTATTAGTCGTTACCCCGATCGTTACTATTTAGTCTTGAAGTTGGTGGTTTATGTTTGTGTTTATATTTATCATATTTATTAAACTAGGTTAAATAAAACACATGCTTCTTAAGCAATGTTCTTAATTTTGTATGAACATAGGAAGGTACTTATATAATTTAGTAGGCGCCTAAATGTTTAAACATATTATCCTTTTTTTTATTCACAAATGTCTTCTTATTGAAATTAACGTTTCATATTGTGATTACATTAAACAGTTAATTTATTATTTAAACTATGAAAATTATATTAAATGAACATTTTTATATATTTATGCCACCAAATAATATTATTTAAATATACTAATGTCCCCATCATAAAGTAAAGACCATTAAAATTTAATCACCCTATAAATTATATGTAAATAAGCAATAAACGCACAAACTTAATTATGTGTACAGCAATTACCATTATAAATTATACTAATTTAAATTAAATATTAACTATAAAATAATGATACATATTTTACTAAATTAAACACTAACAAACAAATTACTCATTAATCATTACTAAGACAATACAAATGTTTAAAAATAATTGGTTTTTTTTAGTAAGTACTAAAAGGTAAATATAAAGTTTGCGTTTTGTACCAAAAATGTGTAATGTAGTCTTATAGCTGATGGTTTACCTATTTGATTAATAACTAATCAGATCTAATCAGAATAACTAATAAAGATCAGAAAAGAATTAAAAATTGATTATATATTGATAAATAAACTTAAATAAATCATCATTATGAAAAAAATGAATCTTCAAAACATTTATTTGCCAAAAAACGTTTGAAAATACATTATATTCTACTATAGTGCCAATAAGTTGTGTGTGTTGATGGCATTATAATAATATACTTGAATAATATTATGTATATTTGCTTGGAATTCAACCAATTTATTATTGCCTAAATCTAATACTATCCATTACACGCACCCGCATCATTCTTATTGTAGACAAACTCGTCTATTACTTACTACCCACACAACCTCGACTATTATTTTATTAGACTATTATTTCGTCGCATATTTAAATTAATTGAGCGGAATGTTTAAATAATATTTATTTTAATAGTGTTACGTTATATTTTATGTTCTTGTATATTTTACAAACGTTTTGGTTCCTATACATTTATTTATTAAAAAAAAAATAGTAATAGCGCTCGAAACCCAATATTGTTTGATTAATAAAATAATAACTAATTAATTCCTAAAATTATTTCACCAACTGCAAAGTTAAGGTATAATAATAAGGCACATTATAAATTCTAAACAAAAATGCCACGTGTATATTTCGCTGTAAATTAGATGGAAAACATTTGAAATGAATTAACGTGAATATTGTTTAATTTGTAATTAATAATAATCATTATAGACGGGCTACCTAATACTCATAATATTTTTATTTTTACTTTTCGTCTATATAAATAAAAGAATACAAAATTTGCATCAGGTGACGCTTTTAGATTTAATATAGAAATTAAAGATTTTTAATCAAGAATACCAATTTTTTAATTTTTGTTCTTTAAATGTGATATTATTCTTACATTCTTAATTACTTAATTTCATTTTGGCGAATATAAGCACATTATATTCTAACTTAATAATTTGTAGTATCAATTTCCAATATATTAGATAATACCAAAATGATACCAAAAAAAGCTGTGCAGGCGTTTAGTGAAAGTATAAATATTCTTATCATATAATATAGTAGGTACCTATAAATAGGTAATAATACTAATGTAAAGTTAAAAGAAAATTTGTTCACAAATGAGGATCTACTGCAAACGATGAGCAGTGACGGTGTCTACTATCTACTTATAATTAGAATTTAGAACTATAAAAACGTTAATTGTAATGACTAATGATAATATCGAGGAAAATATATAATTGTAAAACAAATATAAAATAGCGGCCATGTATACTAAGTGTCTATTGTGAAATAAAATGTCTATATGTACACTGATACTAATCCAACAAAATAATATGTAAATTTAGATAAAAAAAAAAAATATGCAAAGCGCAATGAAAACACAGTGTATAGTAGGTCTTACGCGGATTTGTAATAAATAACTAATATAAAAATTAAATAGGTAATAGTGTAATACCACATTATGACCGCATCTATAAGCCAACCATATACAATAAAAATGTTGAAAGTTTACTGAGTATTCATTTTCAATTTATTATTGTATTCTAAAAAGTCAGTGATATCATTATATTATAATCTCATTTTACTTGTTTAAATTGATTTTAAAATGTTATGAATTTTGATTGTCTAATTCGACATAATTTGTGTAGTAAACGATATACGTAGATATTTTAGAATAAACCCATCATGTCGATCTCAAATTTAATCAAAACCACTGTGCAATAAACTATGAATTTATCTGTGGGAGGGTGGCCAGGGCCCATGGGGGCAACTAGCGCTTCGTGTGGGTCTGTACAGGCTTGCCCTTGTTGCAATCGTCAGAAGCTAATTTCTCATCGACCGTATATGAAAGAGCGTTCATATATTATATGCGTTGACGACGACTATAACTTTTACCTATTTGTATATATACTATATAGTTACCGCGTAGATCGCGAATCCGTCATAATCACTTTTATATTCGATCGTTAATATTTTATTAATCAATGAATAATCATCATAACTTCCCGCGATAGTGTATGTACATCATTAGATAGGTACCAGGTACCTATAATAATGATAATAATAATATACGTTCCACCGCGACTGGTGTATGTTTTAAACGCAGTTTATGATGCAATCAAAATATTCGTTTTCAAAATATTTTTGGCGCGCACGTGACCACTAATATTTTTTTAATTTTAAATTGAATTTTCTTTTTTTAGTTCACCACTTGCGCGTGCGCTTGTGTGTGTACTCGACAGACGGCCATTTGCATAATTATCGAACAATAGACTACGAGCGGGCGCTAGTAGGCGGGCGGGTACGGCCCATCATTTATAATATGATACCACAGAGAAGATCACCGAGCCGCCAAAACCGGTTGGTGTGCATACGAATTTTCACACGAAATAAATAAAAAATGATATTTAGAGTTGCCGCTAATTGAGTTTTTGAGCGCTTTTCGACGTCATTTACCAATGGATACGGTGGTGGTCAAATTGGAAAATAGTACTAACGGTTTGCCCAATTTCCCGAACACTCAACGACTATAGTTATACGGTTTATATAGAAGTATCGGAAAGGGTGCGCTGACCAGATATACCTTATTGGTATCTCGAACCGTTGAACCTTGCAATGGCGTATAGTTGGGGAGCAGCTACCCTCGTGCGCAAATACTTTCACAAAGGGTTCTCTCCCTCCGCCACTCGCCTCGCCGCTATTTACAATAGCATGGCCGTAATCGCATTTCCACTTGCACAGCTCGCCTGCAAGACCTTGTCTACGATACCGGTTGCACACTAATTATTAGCTCTCACTATTTGACTATTTCCTCTTTAAAGTATACGTACATCAGTCATTAATATCGCGTATAAATTAAAAACGGTTTACGTGCAACTGTGCAAGTTTTTAACAAACACTATGTGGTGTCGACGACATTTTAAAAGTGCATAGCGACCGAAATCATCCATTAATGTACAAATAAATTCTATTGATTTACCAACATAATCTGACGTTTTTTTCTATAAAGACAGTTTCTTAAAGTTCGTATAATATAGGTATTAGTTATAATTTATCAACGGTTATAATGGTTACACTTATTTATTATATTAACTAGGTATATTATATTGTTGTTCTTCAGATTTTCGTCTAGTGAAAATGTGTAGAAAGTTCCAATAAGATCACAGTTTTATTATTATGACGTACTACGTTATTTACTATCCGAGTAGCCAATACTACAATCGTAGTGCAGACAATTTCAACTCGTTTGATGATCAATAAAATCCACACAATAATTAGCATATTAAAAATGTATAAATAATATTTAAATTTCCGTGCACTGCGTTAGCGCCGCAGACACACAAGACTGTTTGTCAATTAAAAATAAATAAATAAAAAAAAAAAAAACTGTCAAAAACACTGATGCGATAAAACGCAGTTTATATACGTATTGATTTACACGCGGAGTCGACAGAATATAATCAACGATAATACACACAAAAGCTTTTTCGTGTTGCCCGCGCGATTTTGATTTTTAATGTGTAATTATATTGGACAAATGGATTGGATATCTACGTTGTTTTTGATTAGGATATAAATCGTTGCAGTAAACTGTTGTTGTACTTAAATTTAAAAAAAAAAATAAAAATAAAAGCAAGGTACCTTCCAATAGAAATGCGCGTATATGATGTAATAATGTAATGTGTATATACCACTGCGATATCATGACAATATGTTCGTAATATTATTTTAAAACGTTTTCATTTTTTTTTTTTTTTTCAGATTGGATGAGTCCGTTTGACAGAGTCGTTTGTGGTGAGTACCGAACACGTTTGTTATTTATTCGTCTATCTAAGTTTACACGTACTAGCTATATTAGCTATATTATATATTATTATTATTATTGTCGTTAAGCTCACGAGTCGACAAAACTATTTTACAATCACCTCGCACTAAATATTATATATTACGACGATTGTTGTTCCGTTTTTCGGCCACTCGCGCGTCATTGTATAAACCCCTAAAACTATGTACGTATATTCGTCTACTCTGCGGTGTTCGTGTATAGTTTTACATTGTCGTTCCAATATACACGGTTTTCACTCGTTTGCATACTCTGTGTACGAGTGTGTACAATATATAATATATTATACTATTAGTAGATATACCTACTCGAAAAGCTACCTCTCTGCGCGTAACACGTGCATGTAGCCGCACCGGAGCCGTCGCACACGGGCTACATTAAATATTTTTATGGCCACACACTCGCGGGCCAGCCAGTTAATAGGTTTTTATTGGACAACAATAAACGTTTGTTATAACGGCGCGGTATATACTGTATAGGCATAATATTATATCCTCCCTCTCCTCTCTTTTTCTCGTTATTATTATTATTATTATTTCTCCGTCGCACACTGAGTGGTATAAATTATGATTTATCGTCGTGTGCGTGTGTGCGTGTGTGTGCTTGCGTCGTCTGTGCATTGTACGCGGCCTACCGTCGCGTCGTGCGGACGGGGTTGACTCCTCATTACCCTTTTTTTGTCCGCGTGAGATAATTTCACCCTTTTGTCCAGGTATATCCCCGCCATTATGATATAACAACATATATATATATATGTATTCATTTTTAATAATTCTTCGCGTATACCTGCGCCGCGTACACGTCATATTATAATATATTATATGCCCTCGACATATACACCGGTGGCGGCGGCGGCGGCGTTATTTACCAATGGCGACGACGCCGGTAGCGTATAGGTATATATATAATATTATAATATCTTGTAATGATAATACGACCGGAGGAATAATATATAATAAACGCGAATTAAAAGAATAAATAAATAAACGGCGGTCCGTGGGCGCCGCGCGTCCGTGATGGCGCAACGTGCGTGTGTATAGAAACGACGAAAATCCTATTCATCCCGCGTGAAAAAACCGTACGTGTTTAATCCTCTTCGTCCGAGTTTTATGCAAATCGCCTGCTGAATAGCTACAGCGTCCGACGATCCATCGCGTCCGATCGAAATTGGGCGGAGAGTGGTGGTGGTGGTGGGTTTGGGTCTATATATATACCGTGTGCGCTCATTAGCATACGGCAATGTACACTTTTCCACCGTAGGGGTATTTATCATATTATTGTACAACACGATAAGCATATTATTGTAAAAAAAAAACCGTCGCCATAACGCGTTGTCAACGCGCGTGGGACGCGTCCGAGCCGACCGACACGTTATAATAATAATAATAATAGTGGTAATATATTGTCGGTACGTATATATATCTATCATAGGTGCTCACACCGCCGCCGCCGGTCCGAATGAATAAAATAACAATAAATGTATTGATTTATACCGCCGCCTAACCCATTATCGTATACTATAACATACTATTATTATTATGATAATGGCCGCGTGCGATATGCGAACTGTATATAAGCGTTTTCCGTTCGGAAATGTCGTATTTTACACGCATCGCGATCGCCGCCGACGCTGCGCTCTTCCATACGCCTCTTATGATAATAATAATAATAATAATAATAATATAGTATGGTATTTTGTGATGCCCATTATGTGCCTATATTTACGACGTTAATAATATCGTCATCGACGTGTTCGGATATAGGATTGTTTCCCCATTTCTGAAGGATTTCTGAGGAGAAAACGATGCCGCCGTTCGTTGCCGGAAGTAAACTCACATCGGTTTTTTTTTAATCCCGCACAATATAATATTATTTGTGTATTCGAAAGCTCTACCGACGTTACTATCGTGCCCGTCGCCTATTATTTAAATATGGTTTCACTTAAAACGGGACAGTGATTTACGGACGGACAGACGGAATATTCTAACTCTATATTATAGTATATACCATATCCGTGACATCAAACAGCATAATAATTATTAATCTGTAAATACGTCTGCTGGTTAAACTGCAGTGTATGTGGTAAAGGTATATATATTATTTTAATAGTCCCGTCGTTTCCTCTGTCGTAGGTGGCGTAGCCCGCTGACGAACAACAATGTCTCGACGACAAACGTTCATGATTTTTTTATTGTCCGCCAGTTGCAAACAATAGTCTCGGTGGCGGCCGTTCGTTATTTCAGTGGTAGCCGGTATAGGTAGATACCGATATCATGCACGAGTCATAATTTAAGAAGACAATATTATTGTCGTCGATAATGTTTGTAAATTAATTTACTTCACGCACGCCAATATTACACGTCTCAAGGTCTTCGCGGTGTATAATATTGTATATTTTATTTTATACGCTCTTCGACGACAGTTTGTGTCAGGGGTAATGCGTATATTAATTATATTAAACTGGTAAAATTGAATTTTTTCATATACACGGTAGTCATATTGTAATTTAATTATTCCGTCGAAATTATTTTTAAAACATTAACGACGTGTTGGAATAGCCATAAGCTCGTAATTTATTATGAAAAGACCAAAACCTAAATAATATATTGCTCTGTGCTCAAATGCGCCGTGTATAAAATATTAGCTCGATTGTCGAAATGTTCACTTTTCGGTATCGGATAAAATATTATAATATTATGTGTGTTTTTTTTACATATACCTACAATATGAAACACGCTAACCGCGCTATTGGTATCCTTTAATTTCATGTTAATCACTATTCGTACTTTCAGAATTGTTTTTTTTAATTACAACAGTTTTCCTACAGTATAATATTTAATAACTAAAACAAAATACCATACCATCAGCCGTGAAATTAAAAACTGAACGGAAAATTAAAACGTTCTTGTAGTGATGGGATATTGTAGGGGGACATTGTAGACTCGTGCGAACGTGATATGTACATAACTTAAACAGTGGCGCTATTTCTGGCATCATTGCGACTTGTTTTTAATACGCTATATGGGTCGTTGTCTCGAAAGGCGCGGCTATACTCTCCGAACAAAACCGAACAAAGACGACGTGCGTATAACAATGATAATAAAATAAAAATATATAATAATTGTGTATTCGTTGAATAATTATAATAATGGACGTGTTAGAAACATTGAACAGCAGCCCCGGCGACGGGGCAGGCCAACCGAAAAAGTCGAGTCCGAAGTGATGGAGGGCGGATGGCAGTGGGGTGGTGAGTAATCTCCAACCCTATTTCGACGCTGCAGTGGTGGTGTATAGTGTAACGGTCGCTTTTTAAGTAGCTCCGAGACATTTGCAATAATTATTGTTTATTATTATATCCTCCGTATAATAATTTCGAATAACTAAAGAGAAGTCGGCAATTATTCTAGATTGAGAGAAAAAAGGAGTGAGGAGTGAGCAGTCATTCTATATAATAGACTAAATTAAACTGCTGCGCGCCGCGGTATTGACTACTATAAAATATACTAACCATTCTAATATTCTTAAATCGGCCATCATAATAACCGCTAGGAATTATATTATTATGTGGTGTGCTGCTGCCAGTTTATCGTGAGTTTGCCTCGTAAAAACGGTGGGAAAGTCGACAGGTCGTATCGGTATTTGTGGTAATAACGCCGATTTTCGTCGCTGAGCTTTCGACCTATGTCCATCGGTGGTTCTTTCACCCATACTGCACCGTCGTCACCTCATAATCGTATGATACGTTTAAATATAGTAGGCATAGGTACGTAATATCGCTCTACGACTTGTTCCGATTAATAAATAGACACAGCAACGAGACCGTCATTGCTGCACTATCTGCAACTGATAAAATGATCGGTGATTAGCTTAACGATTAGTAAATTCTCATATTTCGTTCGAACGATTTTCGGAAAATCACCCGGCCGAACGCATTGGCGGTATCGTTTGTGCCACAGTATGTTTAAAATTAGGACGATTAATCTTTAATTTTCCCCGTATTTTTAAAATAACTGCCCACGTGATATTATTTTATATAAATTTATAATAATATGGTTTGATGTTGCCCATATTACCTATCGGTTAGCTACCAAAATTGGCCGTTGGTTTGAAAGAAATAAGATTTGATCTAAAATGAAAATAAATATCAATATTTCATGGAATGAAAATTGAAGTCGTATTATAGAGGCATGCGCTATGCTTAGACTATTAATACTTATATATTATTTATTCTAAAATACCACTTTTTTTAAATTCTGCATGAATGTTCTAACTAACAGTTGCTAATTTTTCTGAAAAGTACTATTTAATTTCAACTCGTTGTTTGCTTTAGTTATTCGTAAAATGTATGTATTACCTTTTATGTAATTTAATAAGAAAACTCATAAACGAATTTCGATGAATCGCTAATATTTTGACGGTTTCCCCGTCTCGAATTCCGTTACGGTGTACCGATTTCCTCGGGATTTTCACGTTTCCCACCTGATGATGGACATCGTTTTATTCACACGGCCGTTTTTTTCCGAGGGTGGTGGAGTGAGGAGCGGTGGTATTAGGAGACGCATATATTATTATCATAAGTATAATAACCCGTTCCGTGACATCGCGTGGTGAGACCGCACGCAAGTCTTCGGGTCGATCCGGTTTATCGTTATGATGGCGGCACACACACATGTACACACGTATTATTTAGTAGACGCGGATAAAAAGATATATGCGTGCTTGTAAAAAAAAATAAAAAGGGGAAAAAAACGAGTATCCAGGATGAATAATAATAATAATAATGGTCGTTGTGTTTAATCGGAGGAGCGGCGGCGCGAGAGGGAAAAAACAACCCGTGGACAATGGTGGCATGTTTATTATACATACACATATTATATTATATGAACGGACGGGTCGCTTCTTGTTATTGTAATACGTGTTTTATTGTGTTGTATGTATTATAATATTATATATTTGTGCGCATTTTTTTTTAAACATAAATAGACGCGCGCACGTATATCGAAAAAAAAGAAACGTCTTCGGCCGAGAAAATATCAGCCGTTGTCGGGTGTCGATAAATGTATATATATATATATATATATACCTACAGGAATGCAGCTGCGGCGTGTACGTATGCAGCTATTTAGTGGTCGGCTTATTATGGTCCGAGGAGAGTGGTAGACAAATGCTTAAGAGCGCCGAAATGTTGAGATGGCTACTACAGCAATCCCCGTTTTACATATTATTAGTTATTCAACATACCTACCTACTGATATTAATATATAAACGTTCTTTTCGTTTTTTTTTTTTTTTATAAAAAAATCATTGTTTTTAATTGTGGCCAAGGTGATATTTATTTTCTTTGTGTGCAGATGGTCAGGTGCATTATAATATTATATAGGCATCGGCTGGCGGGCCGGTGACATAATATACGTACATTTACGTAATATAAATTGTTATTAAACGCGTGCTGCGCGCTTCGTTCAGCGTGCGTGTGCGTTTGTAAATCACGATATTATTATAACGAGAAAAACGTTTATTCGCATATCATAATATAATTTAATATATAAACTTAATAATATATGTGTACGACATATCATTATGTAGTATGCGGCGCGTTGAGGTAGGTCGCAACAACTGCAACCGTACGCTATATAATATATAATATACAATGCTATATACGACTGTTGTATGTAATATTAATAATATCGTGTGTGTGTGTGTGTGTGTGTGTGTGTTTATTCCGTCGCATAGCGTTCGTGTGAGATATATGTAGGTAGGTAGGTAAATCCGTGTGTGAATTATTTACCGGGGTTGGGTCATTACGGCGGCGGCGGCGGCGGCGGCGGCGGCGTCTACTATCCGTGTGTAATATTCATTAAACAAATTACAATCGCTATCTCGGTTTCGTTTACGCGTAAACACAACAATATGGTAATTTCGTGTACACTAGAAAGCATATAATGTTATTTAGTGTGTACAATTAAACGGTAGGCAAATTAATAATAATCGACCGGATACCTATATATGTATATTGTTGTGAATATTGTTATCGACGTCGTCGATGCGCGACAACCGAACGCATATTATTTTAATCTAAATTCACTTTTAAACGGCTTGACTTCAATTACCTACAACATATTTTATGATGTGTCGTAACTCTTGATTGAATTATTGCAGTCTGCCCTCGAGTCGTCCTCTCATTATCTAATTTATATCTACCTGCTTAAAGCTGTTAGTGCTCGGAGATCGTCTAAAATTCGTCCGATATCCGATTTCCGAGAGTGCAATCTGAGAAAACGTTACGATATCGGATATTATCCGTCAAGCCCGTATATTTGATTTCTTCGTCTTCGAGTGCGTAACATGGCAAAATTACGCTCAGCTGTTCGCGTTATGTTTAGGTTTGTTATAGTGGATTGACCTATTATTAAACATTAAGATAACAACCACTGGTCCGTGGTTTGTTGGACGTGTTTCTCATTAATTCTGAAGCGATTTATGTGCATTTTTAAATTAAAATGTTTACACCTATAACTATATATTTAGTATTATTCAGCGAAACTTATATACATCGATTTCTGCATTAGAATATTGTGTTAATTTTAGAGTAGAATCGTTTTCAACTAGCCGACGTCATAGCCCCAGAGCCTCTATTTTTAAATAATGGTTTCATTATGTTATCCCCTTTTTTACGGAGAAAAAATACGATTTGTGAAGGACAATGGTCCTGTATTGAACCTTTCCAATGACGGTAGTTTTTTTTACGATTTATCATCATTATTAATCCTTGGGTTGTTGAGTTTCCTTAGCATTCGTTTTTACGATTAATAAAATTGAACGTCGTATCTTATATTATATCATTGCGCCATTATTGTAAGTATAATAATATTATTATATACTTTGTAGATTATCCGGCTCTACCCGTATTTTCGTATTTACAGTATATGCATATTATACATGTATGTTGTGTCTTAGAATAAAATAAATTTATAATACTGCGCAGAAAGGAAATCGTACTATTATTGTGTATCGATTACGAATCGACATTTTACGGATCTGTTCCATACAACTATACCACGTTTTGTATTATTATATATATCTGCGCGCTATGTACTTCTATTATTTATATACCTACGTTTTATAACTTTTTTTTTTTTTTTAAAACCTAATTTATAGGTCAAAATAGTTTGTCGATGCAAATGTAACCCTGTTTTTAAAACGCGTATTGCTCGAATTTTCTATTATTATTATTATTTATTTCTTTCTTTTTTATGACTGATTTCTTGGATGTCTCTTCCGAATAAGCGACTAGCTCATCGCCACCGACAATCGTTGCAGAGCCGTTGTTTGAAACGCGTATTAGCATATTATTTTGTGTAACTGATAACGAAATGCTCGCAAACGGAAGGTCAAAATTGATATCGAAAAAATATCGATATTGCAGGATGGATGTACCAATAAGGCTAATATCCAAAGTCGAATAAATAAAAACAAATGTTTTTTTTTCTGTCTTTTTACTCCGAGTAATACGTAGGCATATTGTGATAGTTACACGACATATAACTATAATATTTAGTCTCAATAAATGTAGTCCTTGCAATATATAATACGGGTGTTTTCTACGGTTTTTGTAAATCAAGTGCAATTATGTCTTCAGTGTTTTCTTTTTATTTCCATTCGAATTTCAAGGAGATTATTTTCATATATTTATTTATTTATGTTTAGTCTAATTTTTTTCCCCGTTCTAACAATGCGGGCGTTTGTTCACAGTTGTATATGTTGGCGCCACGATAATGGCTGTTAGTGGCGGGTTGTTGTTTATGTACTCGATTCAACTTCAATTATTATAATCAATTTTGTGCGTAGGACTGAAAATTTTTTTGATTACTACTAAAAAAAAAAAAAAGAGGGCAAAGCATACCATTACTAATACGATATATTGTCTGATGATGTCCTAAAAACTTGTTCACCTTGGCAGAGAATTAATAAAGACAATTGGCAAAAATCGAGAAAATCCTATGTTTCGTTGTAGGTACATTTATCAAATATTTTAGGTCATTCCACACCTTTCCCCAGCCGCGGGCCGCTATGCATATTAATTTATTATTATCAGTGTTATTAATATTTTAATGACCGATTTGCGATGTGTTTTTCGCTTTGTAAGTGGATTCAATGTAATATGTTGGCGTGTATATAGTATGTGTAGAAATAGAACTAATCGACTAGTGTATAAGCTACATACTACCATATTGTGTATTGGCGGAAATATCAAAGACTGGAAGAAAACAGGGTAATTTAAATATTGATAAACACATAATTCAATTAATACACATTCAATTAAATACTACAGTAGTTATACAAGTTACAACACACGCATAATTACGTTTTAACGGTAATAATGATTACTCATTCAAACGAATTATCTCAAATTGTGTGGTCCGTTATATTTTAACATTTAACCCTTTCTATACAATATCAGTTGTTAAACATATAATTATCTGTTTTTATTATTGCACACATCAATAGTCTACACACGTACCGCTGTTGTATTATTCGATAAACCCACAACCTAATCGCGAAATATCATATAATATTTTATAGTTTTACAACATAACTTATTATAATAAGGACGTGTGTATATTACAATACACATATTTTAATCGAGACGTAGGTACTATAGCGAAAATATAGCTGGCTTTGAAGTGGGCACGTCGATCGATATATGTCGAAGAGAGATCAAACGCGTTATAATTTACATTTATATCGTACATGTTGCGTGCTAATGGTTAATCACGTGCTCGCTCCATTTGTATGGAGGTATAATAGGTACCCAAGGTATAGCGTGGCTTTATTACAATATTAACAATAATTGTTTTTCATGGCCAATATTAGAACCATCAGCTTCAATAAAACGCGTTACACATATTTCATTTAGCTTTATTATATTCTAAACGTTTATTACGTACGACGATTTAAGTTAACATTATGTCTAGTAATATTATGTGTGCGTGTGTACGCGTGTGCATGTCTGTTTATTAAAATAGAGTACCGATTATCAACTGCTGGTAGTTCGCACACTGAGATGTATTTATTATTATCCTATATATGTAATATGTATGTATTAGCAATACTTAAAGCATATTTTCTGTTTTTTCGAAAGTTCGTGTACCTTTAAAACCTATTTTGATACGAGTAATAACAGAAATGTATTTTTTCAAATTCTTTTCTTTTTGTATATTACTGCGTAATTATTATGCTAATGATTATGTGTGTATGTATTACCTATATATTTTAATGTTGCGTGTTTAGTAAAATCTCTTATATTATTCGACCAGAAATCGGCGGCTTTCGACGCTCTCGTATTTCAAAACCGCCCGGCGGCGCTCCACATTATTATAACGTCTATACGCGCTCACTAGTTTCAGAATTTTTTATTCGCTGATCGCGCCATAATGATTGCTATAAATGAAGGTACTATAGTGAGTGTGCGCATGTGGTCTTAACAACTGATAATTATTATGATATTGGCTGTGTTATCCTCCTTTTCTGGGCGATCCATTTCTGCGTATCGTCAAAGATGGTTAATTTACTCCGCCTTTAATCGTCTCCTAGTACACCTATGTACCTCGTCACTCTGGCGCACGTGTCGTTTATAATTAATATTATGCTTGTGTCCTAAAAATTCTATTGTTTTTGCGCACGCGAATATTGGAAGGTGCGACGAGAGTTCGCGATTCAACCGCCCGGCGGGCCGTGATGTCAAAACGAAATAATATTGTATAGAAACACCTGCAGCAGTCCGGGTCGTAAAACGATCGGGGTGAATGGTGCGGGGGGAGGGATTGGACGTGCGGAAAAAAATACATACCGCGAGGGAGAACAAAACCGTGGAATATATAGGTAGGTTTACCCGAACCGGTCCGACATTATTCTGGGCGTGTGTTGTTCGCGAATCTGCCCATCTCTCTTGATTTTCGTCGTTCGCTATAAAATGCGCGGCCATTAAATTTGAACCGCAAAACAAGAGACAAGACTTTTTCTATAAAGCCTTGTAAAAAATTAAATTAAAACAACGCCCGACGATTTACTATATCATATTATAATATAATAGCATTCCGCGCGGCCTGGTCACTCCCGTATATATGATTATTATATTGATTATATTAAATTACCTATATATTATATGCAGTGGCGGATCGAACGATCTTATACGGACAGAAAGTAGTACTGTTGATGGTTTGGTATGGCACTCGTCACCCGATGCGGATACTCGCGATCGATACTTTCCCGATCATATCTCTGCTGTAGTTCCTGCAGTAGACTAGTTTAAAACGACCTGCACGAGTATCAGACGTCAAGAATTGTATATGATTAAATACGAGACTTAATACGGACTTTGAAATTATTATGTCTGAAATATTTCACTACCTATATATTATATACTAATCAGAATAGATTGTTATTATTGTGCTTGATTTCATAACGTTTAATTTCTTTGCAGGAATTTGGAATGTCGTAGATTTCTAAAACAGTTTGATGAAATCTTTTTTTAAATTAATATCATGTATATGCATACACGTGTTTTGTTTTTTTAAAAATTCTTCACTCCGGAGTATTATAGTGCAATGTCAAATTAAAACGTGTAAATATCATAAAATATATACAAACATCACTATACGCAAGAGTGTTGTTTGAGTTATATAGTCGTGTTTCTTTTCCTGTATTGACTATGTTAGCAGTAATTTAATGACACTATAAATTTTTTTCATTTTTAATACATAAAACAAATTTTAAAACACATTTATCGTGCATTTAGTATGAGTTATATTATTTTTAGAGTTTCAGTCTAGCAAACCGTGCGTAAATATTGTATAATTTCAAGTTTAAATAGTTTGACTACTAGTATTATAAATTTAATAGTTCATAACTGTCCCATTACACATAACTTACTGCTTACACATTTTTAGTGTACAATTTTAGTGCTATATTAAAAAATTTAAAAACCTGTTCATGAAATAAACACAATCGTATTGTGGTGAATGTCGGTTGAATAATTTTCTTGCAATTAAAATTGTACTCTACTTTCTGCTTATGTGTTATTTATATAAAAGCATAAAGCGTTCGGCCTAAAGAGAGTTTGGTATGGTTAAAAGAGTATGGAAATTATTTTTGAATTTTCTATATGAAATTATTTATAAATGTTTTGCACATCGGCTGTCCAGCCAGGTTTAGCGGAAACACACGCAGGACCTTGCGCAGTTCCTCCGTTTTCTCATCAACCCACAAAACGAGAATTCAATCGAGGAGTCATGTCGTAACTCTTATAGGTTCATAATATAGCTTATCCCATATATACGTATACGGTGCTTGGCAGCTAAACACGCATAATGTTTACGATTATTATCATTATTATTACACTCACTGCGCTTATATTGCCAGGCAGCTTTGCAAGAACTGAAAAATATAATATAATAACAACAATAAATTGTTCTTTTCCGCTCGGTCGTTGTTGTTGTTTTTTTTTTTTTTAATCGCTCACCGGCGACTGGTTTACCCAGAGTCTTCTGCGAGTTCTGCAGATGATCGAGTGATTTGTACCGAAGGCTTAAACATAATATTATACTATATATTATTATTATCGCTGTGGTTTGTCCACGACGATTTTTTCTGTGTAGGCCGCGCGAGTGCGTGACCGTTACTATCGCAGACGGCATAATAATATTATTATCCCATACGGTTCTCGTTGTAGATCAATAAAACGCATAAGTATTTACACATATGACACAACAATAATATACATTAGTGTTGCAGCGTGACGTCTTTATCCCCTGCAACCCTTTCTCGCTCACACTTCTATCACGACAGTAACAATAATAATACGCGTCGGCCCGCTCAGAAATATATATATATATATATGTATAAATATATCGTATATTATACTATTATAATATAATTCGTCCGTGAAGTCTGTCTCTACCCTTTTCTGTTGTTGTGACAATTAGTCTCGAACTCTCGACTCGCCTTTCAAACGTCATTTGTCGCGTTTGGCCCGTCGCACCAGACGTCTATAAATCTATTCCGTACAGCGCTGCAGTTCTATAGATAGGCAGGCTGAGCATAATATATAACGTGCTCGCGGGTCGGTGGCGGTGTGTACATATAAAATCATAAATCGTCTAATGACCTCGCCTTGCCTTTTTTTTTACTTCTCGGGGTTTGGTTCGAAACCCGCACAAAAAAGTCCTTTCCGTAACGGTTCTTCTTCAGCATGTTGGTGTGTTCGTCGTACCTTCGGGGGATTTTTTTTTCATTTTATATTTATTACTGTTGATTTTAGTGCTGCGCTTTATATTAATACCGTCGTGTGACACGTAGTCTCGGGTAGTCTTTCAATGCCAACGAGCATTATTATTAGAAATACTCAATGTGCGCACACGGTGAATAGTTTTCGATTTTCAACCAGTATAATATATTTGTGTGCACACAAATGCTTTTGAAAACGAGCATACGCGTTCGGCAAGATACCATTATTATAATATCGTATCATGATAATGCGCGTGCTGCACACGACTGCGTCGATTCCGAGATTGCTTTTCTTCTTTAAACAAATATAATGCGAATATGCGATACGAACGCTCTACAATATATGTACAACACAAACGACGTCTGGGGGACATCGATTTTGAAATCGAATGTGTTTCGGACGTACGTCGTGATGCAGCTTGCGCCCTGCCAAGACGAACGTTTATTAAATAATATAACAATACATGTATCATGTATAGTTTGTAAATTCGTAATATTGTTATAGTATAAAATCAGGATCCGAATGAGGTCCTATTACACACATATTATGATGAAATCAAGAAATAACTTTCGTTTAAAAATAGACCAAAAGAGAATACAAAAAAAAGAAGACTTATTTTATTGTTGAAATAAGTTACGATGCCATAGGATGTGTGTAAGCGTCCGAATAGAATATGCGTTTTAAGTGTGCCGGTCCGATTTGGTCTTTCCTTGCACAACATACGACACTCGTGCCCATGACATTATTAGGTATTTAAATATATTTTATGGGGTGAATTATTATATACTTTCCATATTTTGATTAGGAATCGTGTATAGTAGGAAGTACGCAAAATGCACATCAAACTATTGATTTAGGTGAAATATTTACGCCAAGTTGTGTGGTATTTCGTGTACCTACGTATAATTTAATGCTAAAAAGATCACCGACCACGGTGCGCCAATAAAATGCTTTGTCGGCAATCTCCTAACGCCCGCCCGCACCCCGCGGGAGGTGGCTTATTGGTGGTTTGTATATATATATATATATATATATAGTATATAATATATCATATACATATAATATGAACGCAGGCGGCAAGACGAGGGAAAAATTAAAAACCTTACGAACCCTCTTATTGTGTACGAGAAAAAAAAACTAAAAAATAATATAAACGAAGAATTATGGTTATTGCGCCATGAAGATGACTGTAGCGTTTGCCGCGCCGTTATCTCTGGCGGGGGCGCGGCTCCCGGTCTCACATCCCGCTTGTAGCCCTTTTGTAACCCTCCGCAAAGAATATATATTACACTCTGCGCATGTATAATATAGATATATATATATATACAACATCACCGTATAAATTTCCGCTGTTCAAAAGATCGTTGCGTAAAAATAATGTCTCGGGGTCTTGGCGAAATGTCTTTTGAAAAATATATCTATACATTATGCGTGTACATGTATATATTATGTATATATGCGTTATGATACACTGCACCCTCTCGTGCTCGTAAATTTCGTCGATAAATGCGTGTACTGAAAAGAAAACAGAAGGGGTGAAAGACTGCGCTAAAACTTTTGTTCGCCAATCGTAGTATTTGTGTATTTGTGCCGGCGTATGCACGTGAAACTGTAATTTTTCTGTATGGATTATATTCATATTATTTTGTACGGTCGCCGAGGAATTTATTTATTCCTATACATATTATACAAATACGATATTATTCTTTTTCTCTCCTCTCTCTCTTGTCCGCTTCCCTTATTCACAATGAAACTAGAATATGTGATCGAATTAAAGGGTTTTGTGTGCATATACGTGTTTATATCTGTGTGGTTTTGTGGCGGCCGTCTTTACCTGTTATTATATGCTATGCGGCGTGACCTGATTTTGACAGGGAAAAAAAGAAGAGTTCGGTATTAATTCGATACGGTGGGTTTTTTTTCTATTATATTTTGATTCCTATAAAGAGTTAATATTTGTTATGTAGGTCAAACGATTTGTACACACGCACACACCTGCCACAATAGGTATTTTCGGGAGGATTAAAGAGAACTCTGCAGGTACTCCGCAGACATGCTGTGCATATTATAGGTCACATTAACGTTTATTATAGGTGCAGCGTTTCAAACTTTTCGAACTGTCACATATGTGGCAATGTCTAATAACATATGGGTTTTCGGAAATATAATATACCAACGTTATTAAACTAGTGTATAGTTATTACCACGTCCGAACAATCATTTTGATCGATGTCTATGTGTGTATAGATAATAATTTTGAAAAAATTCCAAGTACCTACATTGAAGACTGAATGAAATGGTAGAAGTGTGTATCTATATCGTATAGTTTTTTTTTTAGCATATTGAAATGTTATGTTTCTGACGAACTAGAGAGGTATATAGGTTCTCACTATATTTTGATATATATAATGTTGTATGTATATGTGACGTTATTTCCATATTGGAACTCGGCTTTGGCAATGTTGGATCTCGTTTTCCATACAAACGGAGATAAAAAATATACATTTACACACGCATACGAGTAAAGAACAGTAAACAGAAAAAAGTAAAGTCGTTTTCTCGAGAAACGTATATTAGACGCGTATACGTATAAGATCGCAGGTGCTCCTGAGGCGGCGCTTGAGTATATACATATACGCGTTTGTATATATAAGGTGTTGTGGAGCAGGGAAACTGCGGAAAATACGAGCTCATTTCATTTTCCACTCGGCTCGGTACATGTAATACAATATAGCTGCAGTATATATAGGGAAACCTTAGCTCGATATTTCCCTTAGGTGTTATTCTCACCCCTTGTACCGCCGCCGTATACGCATTTCTTATGTTCTGCACACATATATTTATATACATTATACACACATACAAGCCGATGGAGGGCAGAATTGTGTAATATACACCAAATACGCCATCTGTTCTCGACCATTGTTCCCCGCCGCCGCCGTTGGATCGAGAGGTGTGACTGCTGCAGCACAGAGAATGAGAGCGGAAAAAACTGCAGCGGTCCCAAGTACTGTTCCGAAAAGGGCCAAGAAAGGTTATGGCAATAATTCGAAAGACGAACTTCGCATTTCCTCTTGGCGGGCGCACGGTGGAGGGATGGTTGGTTAGGGCGGCTTCTCGTGTGGGGGATGGTAGGGGGTAGAATTGTTTACAGCGTTACAAATTGATATTGCCGTTTCCGAGCCGTTTGCCGAATATTCTTGATGAAAACGTACGTCGCCGACGAGAGGAGGGTCTTTTCATTATATATATATACGAGCGCCCGTTGACTGATATATGTACCATTTCGCAGTCCGATGCCAATATACGTGTGTATGTGTACGCGCGACGGATGGGCAATTTTCAATAGCAACACTCAAAAGGATGACGTTAAATTGCGTGTATATAATATAATATAATATATATAGGCAGGTACGCATATTAAATTATATCGTTTTTCATCTCCATATACCTCGAGTAGTGTGTCCCGCGTGTACCTACATTCAGGGGATTGCGTTTTGAAGCCACGAGGTGAGGTAATGTACATGACACATGTACATGTTACGCAGTTACTTTACTGTGTGTGTGTGTGTGTGTGTGTGTGTGTGTGTGCATATAGTATAATGTGAAAACGATCGTCTGTCTGCAGCACCGCGTTAAATTTGAAGGACCCGTGAAGGGCACCGCAGTCATTGAAATATGAGGTGCGAAAAATGTAAAGAAAAAAGGCCCCACAATGGCGTTAGAGATACATACTGGCGATATATACTTTCAAGAATAATAGCCGATATATTATGTTACGCGTGTACTGCATATTACAGTATATAGAAAAAAGGTGTTTGTATTGTATTAATCGAGTATTGATCTACCACAGAAGCTACTGAATATAATTTTCCGAAAACTTAATTTTTTCGAATAACATTTTATAATTTACCCCTCTATAAGTACAGTACCTACAAGTAAACCGTTAAATGAACGAATATATACCTAATAGTATAAGCTTATTGCTAGCTCTTTGCTGTGCTCGACGCATTTAGGTATATATACCTATTATAATACAATATTATCGAACAGAACAACATAACGCCTGCCATCGCGACAACGCTTAATATTATAATATAATGTTTATGTTAGGCATAATATTGCTTACGAAAGGTATCTTGTTTTATATCTACCTATGTTTTTTTAAATGGTAATAATAATAATAAAAATAAATAATACATTTTAATTTATATTATACATAATATATCCAGCACTGTGTTAAGCTTTGTCGCGCAAGCTGGAAGATCTAGAATCTAGGTGAATGTCGTTTTTATTATACAGTAAAGATATATGGTTTAGATCCCATGATATATATTATGTACGTTTTAACTTACGACCTTCGAGTGCATGTATATATAATGAGAAAAAACATGTAGTTTAAACGCGCGGCATGCCATCTAAATTAAAGCACTCAAACGTGGTCGCATATTATACAACGTATACTGTGGGTAGGGTGTATATGGGACACATGGATGGTACTACTACTACGTATTATTATATATTGTACGACGACTATAACACTTTGTTAGTTTGTTTGACGAGAATTCCTCGACCGCATGGGATTATTTTCGTTTACCATATATTTCGATTTTTAAATAATTTAATTTTTTCCCCGAAAGAAAACATAATATTTCAAATACATGTATATACATAAAAAAAAATAAACTCCATGCGAGCTCGTCAGTATTGTGTGATGATTTATATAGTCGATATTATCATCACGTACAGGTATAGCGGTAGGTAGGTTAAACCTCCATGGTAAATTCTTTTTAGGCCTTTTACCCCTGTGACTGAAATCCACTATTATATTATTATTTATGATACATAATTTAAACTGCATCTCCAGTAGTCCACGGACCTGCAGCCCCTCGAATACGTATAATATTAATTTACCTTTTTCAACATATTTTTTGACGTGGGTTGGCTGTGGCGTGGCGTTTACTGTAAAATATTAATAATAGTGTATGTTGCCGGCAAAGGCCAAAGGAGGAGAGCCACCGCTGCATCTTGGACCGAGGGCGGTGCAAACGGATCGGAGAATGGACGAGTTCTTGGGAGGTCGTGTCCTGAGTGGGAGAGCGGTGGTAATATTATAATGGCAACGACGTGGGCGAAACCGGCGTGGGGTAATTTCATCAGAAACACAGCGGCAGCGGCGACGTCACATGCACGCGCGCCCGCGCGAGGGTGCGTTTTATTGTTAAGTGCAATTAAACGACGCGTCCTCCCCCTTTTCCCCCTTTTTTCCGAGTTATCTTCCCTGTATACGGTACTATCCTTACGCCCTAATCTTCTATATTACCTATTCGCGTTCTCAAACCCCTTTTCGCATATACTTACACACCCTCACAACGGTAGGTATATAATATAATTGCTTCTTTTTCTCCTATTCGTTTTTCTTCATTTTCCTTCCTCTACTTCTTCTCGTGAACGGGGCGGTTGGTTTTAATTAAAAATAATAATAATAATAATAAGAACGATAAATAAAATTACACGAGAGAATATAATATAAGGTAAAATATATAATAATATGATATCGTATTCGAGAAAACGTCGGCGGTTGCGTCTTATCGCGTTCTCTTTGCTCAGCGCATCTGCCGCCGCCGCGCCGCTGCGACTAAATTGTTATTATTATTATTATTATTATTATTATTATTATTATTATTTTTATCATCATTATTATCATTATTGCGGCGGTTAAATTTAATGGCACCGAAATATAATAATTGCGTGCGTGTACTGTACTTACGCGGACGTGACTCCACTGCGAAGTCGTTATACATGTATACGCGTGGTCTCAAATATAATAATACAACAATAATATATAAGACGAGTGAAGACTATACGTTTGTCGCGTGTATTCGTTTGTAAATCGAGTTTAAGTTTTTTACTGGCGGTAAATCAAAAAAACTTTGATCCAATACGGAAAAAAAATACTGTTACCAGAAAATCGCACTATTAACATGGTATAATGAGGCACCTCCAGATTTTTACGGTTATTAACAATTGCAGGCTACTGTGATTTTAGTTTTTACGAATGCTATAGGCACACGATTGATAGTATTATTGTTATAACGATTCGTGTTCGGATGAGGTCACACAGAACTATATATAATACGCCTGACGTTCATTCGACCTAAAACCACGTAATACTAAGGTATGGTGGTCGGTCGTTTAGCATGCGTTGAACTCTGCAGCATTGCAACTATGTTGTTAAAATTGTTATAGGTATTATAGGTACTTATATATCGACCATCAATTATTATCTTTTACTGCCAGTATATCATTATATCGCGTATCGTTCGTTTGTGAAATGTTACCTGAAGTCAATTTGTATTGCGGTCTCAAATAGACTTTTGACGTGTTTACGTTTATTGAGACACGACGTTTCCCAACCATGAAATTTTACTTTTAATCGACATATTAAATACCTTTATACGCTCAGAGTGATTGCTATTTGTAATCGTTGTTTAGTAAAGTCGTCAGTTGTCGAATGTCAATATACCGTTAACGTTGGAATAATGTGCTATAGGTTTTAGTGTTGGTATAGTATACCTTATTATATGCGCAGAATGTAAATCGATATTGTTTAATACCTAATCACATAACATTATACTTACGATTATTGTAGAAAATTACGATCGTCGAATTTATTCAACTCTAGGCAATTTTAATTAGAAAAACAATGCAATTCCACAACGATCAATGATTGTTGCATAAAAGTTGAAAAGCGTATTAATCAAAATAAAAAATTCTTAACTTTGACTTACCTGACGTCAACATTCCGTCGCCACACAACACTCGAAATCAGTTGATAGATTGTGCGAAACTGCGAACAGTTGTGAAACAATAATATCAAATGTTTTTATATTTTTATGAAGTTTTTATTTTTTTCTCCTTTCGAGTACAATTATTATATTTTTATCATTTGTTATGCTGCGCATCCCACCTACATAATATTTACGTGACACAATTTGGTTTTTTTTGGCAACGATTGTTTTCATAGTATCTATACGCATAGCGTAACATGCACATTTGTCATAATATATAGGTATACCTACGTGATGAACCATTTATAACTCGTATATAGAACAAAATTGGAACACATTTTTGTTTATGGTCTATAGTGGTCTTCTATGTTCGACGTAGATACATTTATTTTTTATCATTTAGTATTACTGCACTGTATACAATGCCTATGCCCTATATAGTACCTCTATATAGTCTATAGGTATATACCTAACTACATGTGGGTTTATGTAAAATTATTAAACTAAAATGTTGGCTATGGCGGTATTAAATATATAAATGTATAAACGCACGAGTTACTCATTATAGATGTAAAAATGAAAATAAAATAAACTCGTGTTACGCAGCAGTAACAATTCGCAAATCACATTCGCACGCTATAAACGCGTACTTTTCGTTCGGTTATTGTCGTCGAATGACTCTTAAGAATAATTATTGTTTTTATCTTCATTGTTGCTATTATTTATTATTATTATTATCATTATTATTATCCGGTCGTTTTTATAATATAACGTAATAAGTAGGTAATAGGTACCTACCTACACGCATTTCGGGAACGTCTTTCCTGACTTTTCTATAGACTATACGTGCGCCAAGTCAATTTCGACGTTGTTACGATTTTCATTCGTACGCCGTTACGCGCTATCATCTCAGAATTTGGCTGACTTCACGACGGTCGTTCGAAATACGATTGTCGCTTTATAGTCATATTATTGTGCCTATGTCATAATATTATGTAATACAATTCGGTTCATAAATCCCATCCGAACTACCGGCTTCGGCGGTGCATGCATATATGCTATCACAGTATTACACACTCACATTCGTCGACAAGTTGTCGAAACGTTATATTTTATATTAAATATAACTAGGTAAAGGTATAAGATATAATATTATTATCAAAATGTCATATCAAAAATGTAGTTTGGTTCTCTGCGCGCGGATTGTTGGAGTTTTATTTCGGACGACAGATCGTTATCATTCCGTTGTTCCGAATCTATTTGATCAACCCAATTCACTATGTCTATCGTTTTACGACCTCCTCCTTTCCAAAGTCTGCGTATATGTACATATGTTGTCATTATTCGTGTATACACGTAGAATACGTTCGAAAAAAAAAACTTTAGTATGTAAATAGAGTTCTCGTTTCGTTCAGTCCTCGCCGCATCACGTGTTAACTGTGCAAAGATCGGCGGCGGGTGGGAGACATAATAATATGATATCTATATATATATTATACTATTTACATAATGTACAGTCTGATACTGCCAGAATATTACTACACGGGAACGTTAAAATAATCTGACGACAGAAGTTGTCCGACGTGCAAACAAATCGACTTTTATTTTTCGTTTAAATTGGTCGAACCGAGAAAACTATACACGCGTATATACCGAACACGTATTGCGTGCGTCGTAATAATAATATACTCTGTACGAACATACTACATATTTATCATTATTATAAATCTATAAGGTCGTGTTTTCCGTTTGGTCGCGTACAGTGGATAATATATTTAAAAAAAATACTATAATACTTTTTTTTTTACAAGATTTTATTTGCTTTTGTTGAAATCTGTTTGTTTTATAAACAAACGAGTACAAAAGTATATAAACAAAGTATATAAAATACCATAACGAATTGTGACCGTATACGTATAAACGGAGGTTAATACGTTAAAGGTTTAAATTTAACCGGACGTCCGTGATTGTGTTGTTTCTTTTTATACCCGATGAGACCGCATGCTGCTGGGAGACATGCGGAGTCTTGATTTGAATTAATTAATTTGTTTCATACTGCTGTTACAGAGTTTGTAGAAAAAATTATGAAAGCGACTGTAAACCGAAATTATCATGCCATATTCATCTAGGAAAACATTGAACATTTTCGCATATTATAGAGAAAATTCAATATTAATAATAATTAATTTTGCGAAACCTGTTCTGCGGTGTAGGTACTCGTTGTGCTGCAGATGTGACAATTATCATATTTGTGTGTTAGTATGTCTATGATATTTTTGTTACATAAATTATAAATATTAGACTGTCATAGCGACCTTAAAGTATTTGACATTCAATAATGACAGAATAATGCTAAAATATAATTCTTTCGAACAAAGTAATCACCTGTTCACCCAGAAATAACTACGATAAGTGCCTTCCGAAAGATGTCCTCAAACGGAAATATGATTTTAACACGTGCTGGTCGTGTGGCATCCGTGACGGCATGATGGGCCAAGAAGTAATATTCCTGAAAAACAAAAGATAACTCATTCAAAAGGTTAGGTTAGTAGCCTCATATTCATGTAATCCATTTACGGTTTCTAAAAATAGGACTACGTTTTACTAGTGAAATGAAGTTTACTCTATTTTCAATATTTAATGATGGTAGTCGTTCATGATTTTATACATAATATGTTGTTTTTTTCTATGTAGGTATTTAAATTTTTAATCGAGTTGTGGGTATTGTAAAATTGAGATATTGTAAAAAAGTTACTTTCAAACACAAAATATGTTTTTATACCTTCGAAGTCTGTTAAATCGGCTAATTCACTCACAAAATTAGTTCTGTTGATCGAGAATATATAATATGTTATGTTATACGTTTGAATAAACACGCGAAGACAACTGCACAACATGCGCGAGTGTGACGAATGTGATCTCATTAAAGGCACGAGATTTGATAATATATATTATTATTATTTATATATAAAATAATAAAATGTATACCGCGTAGCAACGTAGGTATAGTACCTAGTTATAAAATAGTATTGGGTTCTACATATATTATATATATACTTTCCCATTTAACCGTATCACTGCAGCAACATACGGACCATATAGTGTATAGTGTATGTCATGCTGCAGCCGCGCGCGCGAGTTTTTCGTTAAAACAATAACCGGCCTGCGTCGTCGATAAATAATAATAAACGTTTTTAATATATTCTCAAAACGTGCTCGGGCGTCGAAAATTTAACTGCGATAAAATAACATACGACCACGACGACGAAACGTATTTTATAATACCTATATAATTTTATCGCGTTTATGATTCGGAGCGTATATTATAATATATATTTTTTTTAAATACAGGTCTGGTAGTATAAAAACGCGTGCTGGACGAAATAATAATGGTAGAATACATTTCGAATAGAATTCGGACTCGTTTAATTGGGTGGTCGGGCTGGAAATTATCGCAAAAAGACATTTTATAATGCCCATGCGACGATTGCGGCGCGTGCAGTAGCCGACATCACTATATATACTTAAATAAAATAATATACAGGTAGACACAACGAAAACGCAAACAAGCAAGCCGCGTATATATATTTAAACGACGATAAAATCGGATCGAAATAAAATTATACTCGCACAACGGTCGATGGTACATAACGCGCGTGTAATGATATACAAAATTGTATTCTATACCTATAGGTACCTATACATACAGATAGCCGTGTGACGATACCTATATTTAAACCGGCGGCGTTGGTGCACCGCGTGTGCTCCTCGATCGATCGGGATTATCGATGAGCGCTAACATTTTATTTGGCGAATCGGCGTTTCCCACAATAATAATAATAATAGTAATTAAAGCACTATATTATTATATAAGCGCTTATCTGGAGGTGGGCGAAAAGCTGACCTCGGTCCGTCTCGAAAGACTCTGCAGCGGTCGTCGTGCTGTATACGAAAATACTCTTGTGGTGGCGGTATAGGCGATCGAGATGAGAATATAATATACGAGTGAGAGAAAGTAAGAGGTAGAGAAAGAGCGGGGGGGGGAGGTGTTGGAAGAGAGGGCGAGCGAGAGAGAAAAAGGACCCTCTCGGCGGTATATACCCGGCGGCAAGGCGAGTAACCATGGCGACCGCCGCAGTCTCCGCCCTTGGTGGTGGCGCCATTAAAGAGCGCGCGGTGAATTCCCGAGACGGCCATCCACGTCGGCGGTGACAGGGACGCGGCGGCGGCGGCGTATTATAATTATTGTCGCCGTCGCACACCTCAACTACACGAATCCCTCAACAATTACTATTGCAGATAACACCGCCAATGAGTTATATATATACGCTTGTGCCTTTTATATTATAATGTTGGTTACTAATTGTACAAGTGCGCTTGGGCACAAGTCCTCTCTGTATCAAATAGTTTACGTTATTTACGAAATATAATGGATATTCGTATACGAGAACCGTTCACCCCTGTCGTCCAAGGTCCAACCCAAAAGCTTGACAATCTCCGCCGTGCTGGTGCGTCCGTGTAATACCGTTTATTTTGATTGATCGTTTGTTTGCCCGTCTCTGGATCCTGCGACAAAGGGTCCTACGTAGTATAGGCTTAATCGTATACTTGAGGAGCGCGAGTGTGACTTTTCTTTACCCAAAGGTCACCATTTTGAGTTTTGATCTCTTTTAAGACGGCAATTTCTCGCGGCCAAACTTCTCTGTTGTTTCCTTAAAAATCATATACAATGAACCCCGCGCGTCCAACACTTTTTACGACCCCGAATAAATAATAGGGTCCTAAACGATTTATCGCCACCTGCAGGTCGACGGCAATGAAGTCCTTCTGGTCCATATCGTTCTTGTGTCCATTAGACCACCGACGGCGGCGTCGCCGTCGCACCACATATTCCGGCCACATGTTCTTAATGCGTTCTATTCGTGTTCTGCCGTGTAACAATGGCTGATAAATAGTATACCTATATTACATATGCGAACTTATAACGCTTAGTTTAAAATATAATTCTTATTTTGAAACGGCAGTGTGATATATGTTATTACGTTTTACGACTATCGCCGGTTATTAATTGTTACACTGTGAATTCAACATCCTGTTGATTATGTTTCTATATATAAATATGGTTACTGCGACTGCTATGTATATATAATTATAATACATTTATATAACATATATATAGTTATTTTATATAACTTGGAGTATAATTTAATATTGCTAGCCAACCGAACAAGTAAATATTCATACAAATAAATGAAAACATATAGTTATACTCGTATTGCATATTACACGCTTCAGAATGCAGGTGTGTTATTAGGTATAGGTACTTATCATATTATAGCCTAAACAACTCATTTTATAAAATAAATATTATAACCCTGTTTCAACTCTTGTAGTTTTGTTTTTCCGATAGGTACTCGAGATTATAGTGCCTATGAATAAACTTACAAATTATATAAAACCATATTATTTAATAATATTATTGTGTACTTACTAATCTTTCTACATCTCATATCTAAACGAGTAGTATACGTGTTTAATCTTTGAAGTCTGTAGATTAACCTAGCGTAATATTGTTATACCAGAAAACGGCGATCGTTTGGTAATCAAACGAAGTATACACACTATATACTGATGTTTGTTTCGTAAAACATATGTATATATTTGGGTGTGATGACCACGATAGATTTACACTGTTTCCTGTAAAAATGTATGATTTTGTGTACTCGCCTCGATAGTCATTGTAGGTATTAATGTATTATAGGTTTCGAGGTCGTCCGAGCGGTGCACGCCTAAAGTGTCGCGATATGGCTGTATCCTCGCGTAATTGTTGTATTCGTTTTTTTAGCAGAAAATCTAATTTAACTGTCGGTTTTGGTCATAATTTAATGATTTAACTTACTATGTGTACCTGTATAGTTGTTAGTACCTACAATTCTGTTGTGTTATACATTAATATTACAGTCGATTATGTCCATAAAAACTATGCTAACTTTATCATTTTTAAAACTGCTAAAATGTTGCGTAGCCCGGCGAGATCGGTATAGCAAGTTGATTTGATCCTGACAAGGTGCAGTGTCACGAGGACTTGACTTTTCCGCACTCGAATTATGCACCATACACTATTAACGAGCACATGCATTCGGACTCGCGATAAATCGCCTGTATTGTTAACTTATTAACAGTGACCAAGTGTGCAGTTATAATGTGATATGACTTGATATTTACGAATAAAGCAGCCACCCAATGGCGAAACTATAAATTGATTAGCTTAATTTTTTCCTCCAAATGACGGGTTGATTAAGATTTAAGCCTCTGTACCACTTTCTATTCGGTCTTCTAGAAAAATTGTCTGGAACGATGCCAGAGCCAAGAGCGGATATTGCTCTGTATAATGTATAAGCACACAACAACTCTATTATATAGAACGTTTAACGAGCGCCTGTTTGTTATTTTTTCTGTCCACAGGTCCGAACGGATGTCCACGTCGTCGCGGTCGGCAGACGTACACCAGATTCCAGACTCTGGAGCTGGAAAAGGAGTTCCATTTCAACCACTACCTCACCCGGAGGCGGAGGATCGAGATCGCGCACGCCCTGTGCCTGACCGAGCGGCAGATCAAGATTTGGTTCCAGAACAGGCGAATGAAACTCAAGAAGGAGCTGCGGGCCGTCAAGGAGATCAACGAGCAGGCCCGCAGGGAACGGGACGAACAGGCTAAAAAGCAGGATCACACGAAAATGGACGTAGGAGGCGGTGGTGGCGGTATGCACCAGCAGCAGCAGCAACAGCAACAACAGCAACAGCAGCAACAACAGCAGCAGCAAATGTCGCACCATCAGATGTCGCACGAACAGCACAAGCTGCAGATGGGCGGCCTGGACAAGGGATCCGCGGACATGCTCAAGGCCAAAACGTAAACGCCGCAAGTGAGCGTGCGACAACGTTTCGCACAGTAATGATATAATGATAATAATAATGATTAATTATAATAACATATGTCGCATGATTATTATTGTTATTGTTTTGATAATAACGTTGTATAGAATTTCTCTTTCGATTCGAAAAATACGTAAATAATTTATAAATATATATTATAATATATATTTATCTATATACAAACTATTCTTACATAATATTTATACATATTATATATTACATTCATAGAATTAATTTAAATAAAACCTAATTATAAATACTAATATTAAAGACTAAAAAAAAAAAAAAAAAACGGAAAAAAAAATTTTACTAATAAGAAATATTTTGTCAAAATAGTATTTTTCTCAGTATTGTTTCGATACAAGAAACGATGCGAGTTTTTACATTCGTATACCTACATTTCTTTTGTCCGTTTTTTACTCGTATTATAAACATTCGAGAAAAAAAACACTAGCGATTCAAGAGAATAAAAATCGCTTCCCTCGATCGCAGGCGCTCTACGATTCCACAATTATTGTGATTATTATTATTATTATTAATAATCAACATTGCAGTCGTTGTCTGGCGCGACGATCGTCTCTTTCTTTGTACCTATTCTATAAACTATATTGATAATATTATAAAATGATGTTTATTACCTACCTTATTTTTATTTTTTTTTTGTTTTTATCCTTCGTTTTGCGACAAATTATTGTTTAACATATTTTGATAATATAATTTATATTACATACGCATTTAGCGCCCTCAAAAGTAAAAAAAAAATTCCGTTTGTAAATATATACGTAAATAACACTCGGCACCGGCAACCTGTACGGAGTCGCGGATCGGACGGCGCTAATATCGTGGCGGTCTGTCGATTTCGTAGTTTCGCAGGTTACCTGTGCCTACCCCTAAAACGGATAGTTTTCCATTCCTACCCTCCAGCCACCCGTGCATTAGGTTGTTACGACCACGGAGGTGGAGAAAATTATTCAAAATTTTTTCGTCCGCACCCAATGTGTATATAGGTCGTACAACGACGGGTACAGTTATTATTGGTATACTTTGTTCGGGACTCGCGGATATCTGGGCCCGCTTTTTAGATACATTTTCCCGGGGTATTTTCAAACGGCGGCCGACGTTGTTCCTATACTTTGCATGTATTATTATTATATAATAATATTATATCATATTATGTACCTACCTATATAATATATATGATATTGTTTCGTTTGTAATGATACGATTTTTTTTTTTATTCATTTACGTTTGTTTGTTATGTTTAATTCGGGCGCGTATAAAACACGTGTTTCGGTGTACGACTTTCATTTTTATTTTTTCCTGTTCGACATAATTTTTTGTTTCGTTTCGTTAGTTTCCGAACGGCGCAGTTACGTTTTCGTCAATTTCTTCTGGTTCAAGTTTGTATACGTTTTTGTCACCGACGTTTTCGTTCACATCTATTACGTTTTTATTTAATCATTTTTCTCCCCCCGTATGTTGTGATCAATATTTTTTAGTTTTTTTTTTAGTTTTTAATGCATTTACCACGATAATATCGTTAATCTCGTTCTTTTTTATGTTCATATTCCTAGATAAATACTGTTTCTTTATTTCTATCATTAAGCGTAATATATTATAATATAATTTGTTCGTTTATAGTTTCCACCGTGTAGGGTTTATTTAACGATTTAATACATAAAAGAAAATAACCGAATACATCCTGATGTTTACCGAGTAAAGTATTTCCTCCAGACACTTAAATGTACATATATATAGATTAATGCTTTATTAATATTTAATTTTTTTTTTCAATCTTTCTTACGATTAAACATAAACCTAATAAACTATTCAATTAATATAATATATTTATTTTTTTTTTTGTATACCTACTGAAGTTTTTTTTTATTATTATTATTATTATTTTGTTTTGTTTTCATTTGTATGATATATATTTTTTTTATTACGCCTATTATATAAATCGGTCGTAATTTCGACAATCTAAAACATATATTTTAGGTCTATCCAAAATTCAAAATTTGTAAACAGCTTCTATATAGATATTAAGACGTTTATTGCGAGCGTTTAGACTATTATTTAGATTGATTGAATAATTTTAAAAATTATATACGTATTAAAATATTGTAATTTAACATAATATATAGGTACCTAATAAGCGTTTATGCATATTATATTTTTAAGGCCATCAGTGACATACTTTGGAAACGATTTTTGTTTATATCCACATATATACGTAATTATAGATTCAGGGTAGGTTTTTTTTTAAATTGTATAGACTGTCAAAAGTTTATCGAAACGACATAGAATTCCTAAAATAATTTTTAAAAAATAATTTTCAGCAAAAATATTTTGTTGTCTGATTATATTATATGGAAATATGATATTAATATTCTTATATCGTCATTATTGTTAAAAATAATATATTTTGTTGTTTTACACCAATTTAAACCGTAACGCTAAGTGAAAGTTATAAAACGAAAGACAAATACGTAAATAGCATTAATGAATATATTTATATAATATATTATAAATTATAATGTAATGTGTGAAAATTCGATCTGCTAAGACTAATATTTTTTAACTATATTTATTACTTATATATAATAATGATACGTTGACTTTTTTTCTCTGTCTAGTGTATGCAGTTTTTAGCGTAGTGTGTTTACGATAATATATATAAACGTTTACATATGCGTATATATATATATTATGATACACGTTTATATAGCGTAAATTATTTTAATGGATGTACTTAATCTGTAAATACATATATAAGAGTAGTGCAACACTGTAGGCAATATTGTTCATTTTTTTTTTTTTTTTTTTTTTTAATATTTGAAATGTTAGTTTTAAACAATAATAATGTTTTGTTTTTCAAGTGTACAATTTATTTTTATTTTTTGACAATTAAACAAGCTTAAATTCAGTGCAATATAATACGTATATTTCTTGAAATTCATCTATTTTAACGGTGAAGTATGTTAATTCCAGACCAGTGTAATAATTATTATAGTCTGCAAACCGGAATCTTAGAATCTGTGTTTTCAGTATAATATTATACTAATATATTATACTATTATATAGTTTTCGAATAAATCTAAAACGGGCTATACGAATACGATTCCACTGCAGAAAATACGTGACGCGCTCAATATTGCGCTGCACACGATGTATCGTTTAATTAAAATGCGCATCCTGGAAAACAACAAATTGTTCGTTAAATTTCAATCGGGTGGTATCGATACCGGATCCAGCTAAATATTATGTAGTGTAATAACACTTTTTTTTTTATAGATTACCCACGTGTAGACGAAAGTATATTTATGTCGTGTTTTAATTCGAGTACCTTCCGATACTTAATTATTGTCAACGTTCAGTCTTGAAGTATCGGAGCTCTTAGAAAAAAAAATACTATGTGGCGCCACAATAAACAATATTATATAATATTCTACTTAGACATTAAATTAAAAAACGCTTGTGTAATATAATAATAATATATTGTTGTAAGTTATTAAACCCAAATAACCTACTTATGAATAATGGTGGTGCACCTTGTGTGTTGTTCTCGAGTTTTATAATATAAAGATCGTGTCCGTAAAAAACGGTCTTGGCTAGAGCAGTAAACAATTTTCACATTCCGACGTAAACACAGAATATTGTGCTGTAGGTATATACGTGTCTATAGGTACACGACACGAGTTGGTAGGTATTTATAAATGTTACATACTTATAAGATATTTAAGATTCGACACAGATTAACGGTTAGTTATATAGGTATTTATACAGTCGTAGGTTATCGTCGTTACGTATTATGGCAAGAGCACAATAATTATGTTTTAAATATCACGTGGTTAGTATAAACAGAATTATAGTAACACATAATCGCTGCAGACAACAAATTTTAGTATTAACTGAAGTCTGAAATCGATGTCCGTGGAATTGTCAAGCGTTTATAATTTTTACCCCGTATGTAGGTACTTGTATAGCAGTAAATTTTTTTCTATAGCGAAACGAGTTTGACTATATTATACGCTGAATGAGTATAGGTTATATCTACACCGCGCGTGTGTGTTTAAAACATATTTTTATTTCTATATGAAAATGAGGCCATCACTGAGTTAAATTTGAGTAAATTTGTTGTCTCGTGCAAATTCTTTGGGTTTGTAAAAATTATCTAGAATATAATTTTTCTAAGAATATGAAATATTAAACTCTTACTGCGTTTTTATCATGCATAAATTATGACGTATATTATTTATGTATAATATGTATTTTAATAAAAATTTAACGTGTAAGAAAAAAATTGTTTTATAAAATGATTAAAATATTTTATTGGTTTTTATGTCTAAATAGAAATCGTTATTCCCAGCAATAAGACATCGAGGTAGGACAAAAATATTCGCTACTATTTTCAAAATACTGAACATTTCAAACGTCGAAAACTATAGTTTGCTGCAACTGAGTGCCGCTGTGGATAATCGCGAATCGAAATGTTTCCATCACCATAATCTGTATATCACCGACGCATTATGATTGATGAAGGCTCAGGAATCGATCGTAAATCAATAAATGTTTGCGATCTGTGCTAGTAAATGACTGTGATAAACCGTGGAGCGGGGACTTAAAAATATCCCGCTATATATAGCCCGACCCGTTTTGTCGACAAACATTAAACATAAATCAAACATTAAATCGTAGCTGAATTGAACGGATGAGATCTTATAGAAATCCAATATATAAAACAATTGTATTTAAAATAATAATTTTTATTGAGGTGAAAAAAGAAAATTGGAATCTAATAATAGATCAGAATTTTTAATTAAAAATACAAAATGTTCGTCTTAATGCAATCGTCTTGATGTATTATATATTTTAAGTAGGTATAGGTTAATGTGTTACCTATAGTAATCTATAAAGTAAAGGTATGCCACAGGTAAAATAGTATAAGAAATTTTTTATCTGATCAGTTACAAATCCCGTAGTGGAGGGTGGTATTATACACACATACACTGGCTTCGACTAATCGTTAATGCAGACCTGTGAACAATTTTTGCACCCGGGTATCCAGTAATAGTCCTGGTCATCCTATCCAAAATCAGGGAATCGATACGGCACGTAAGCGTTTTTTAAGTTTATTTATTTTTTATTAATAGCTCACGCCGACATCCTAGCTCGCATTATCCTTACAGTAGGTACTTATATACACGTGTTTCGGGACATTTTGTTCATGCGCTGTTTATTAAATAATAAATGAAGACGACGGTTTATATATAGTACAGCAGAAATTATGGCGACATAATTGAACACGATTCGTCATTTGTGCCGCACTCTGCCGCGAATATTAACGTGGAAGATATAGGTATACGCACGTGGCCATGTGCGTGGCTCGGTTGGCGTCCGTGTATGCGTATGTATTATATACTCGGGGAGAAGGTTTTTTGCGGTATTTATACATAGGTAGGTCCTACGTCTATGTATATAGGAACAGCACGTAACCGGGTCAGGTATAGGTGGTATGCTTTTGTCGTATAGCAATGTGTGTGTGTGTGTGTGTGTGTGTGTGTGCGCGCGCGCTACGCGTATAATTCGGGGCAAATCACGCGATATCCCATTAAAGTTTTGTGATTTTTTTTATACAGACCTATAAATGTAGTACCTACCCAATATTACTGAGCCGTCGTGTACACACAAACCGTCGTCTTCGTCATTGTATATAGTATATATGCTCGATGTATATACGAGCTTTTGGCGTGCGTATGTAATAAATCGCAAGAACCGCCGCGTGTACCGACGATAATATTATTATATTAATACTTACATTATTGGTGTAAAACAAAAAAATGCCGTAAAAGCATTTTCGTTTTTTATTTGTCGTTGTTCGTTTCCGCACACGCTGACACGCTAATTTTTCGTACTCGCTTAGATATTATAAAACTATATATTATAATATATTATACGTTTGTGCGGGTGCAGGTATACGTCGTGTACGTTTTACATTTTTCACGACGTCGTGTTCGATTTTTGGGTAGAAAACGCGTTAAGGAAAAACGCCGACCGGCGGTAGCCCTCTTTTTAGCCCGGCGGGGGAAAATCCATATAAAAACCTTATACACACACACACACATATATATATATATATAAAAATATATACGCGCGGGTCTTGTGCTTGTGTGCGAGATAAAATTACGGGAGAATATTGAGGAGGGGTTGTCAGCCGATGCTTATACACAGAATCCGAGTAATGGTGGGGGGGGGGGGTAGTTCGGCGGTAGATTTCTCGCATACTGCGGGGGTAGGTACGCATATATCTAGTGGAATGGTGCGGGGCTGGGGAGTGCCAGGGTAAAAACGTCGGCGACGATCAATAGTGTGTATAGCGTGTGTAGTAGTGGCGGCGGCGGCCGTATACATATATACGCGGGGGCGGCGGGCTGCTAAACTTTTATGGAAAACGGTTACGCCCTGCGGAATGTGCACATAACCTGCGGACCCCGGGGCGGTAAAACGTAATTTTATCATTCCGAATTGATCGTATTCCCCGGGAAAATGTTCCAGACATCGGTTTCCAAATGGTCGTCGTTGTTGTGTGCGCGAGTAAAAACGAAAAGTATAAAACATTATATATTTGCGGTACACGAACGACGGCGGCCGGGCAATAAAATAATAAAAATAAGCGTATATAATATATGAAACAATGACATCATTTATTGTAAGACAAACGACGCTGCCGCCGGAGAAACGTATACACGGCGTGTACTGGATTTTGAATATATTTTATCGTGGAAGAACTTTTAGCGACCGACGACAATGTTTTCGTCGGATTGTTTCACTGCACATTGGTGTACATAGCTAGTTACGCTGACCCTTGCTGTTTGTAGGCCTATTGAGATATGAGTATTTGGATATATGAACTGTTATGTTACATCTACGACGACTCTACATAGTTAATCACCAACAATTTTTTGCTGTATATATATGTATAGTGTAACGATGTCTAAAATGTGTTCGCGTTAAATCGTAAGAATTTTTGTAAAATAACGTCGATTAAATTACAAAAGATCATACTCGAAAAACCGCAAAATTTAAACTGAAATTTGTCTGTCCTAAAATATATATTTTTTGCAGAACGCCCACAATATCAAGTACATATTAGTTAATAAATAAACGATCAAATAAATATCCGTGCACACAGCACACCAATGAAAGTAAATAAGTATTACAACAATCTTAGATTTCAACTCTGCCACAAAAGATATACCAAATAATTATTACTAAAAAAATGCGTGATATATTCCTCTTTAATCCCTCGCATGTCATTCCTCGCATCTTTATTTTACTTTTCCGGAAATCTTACACGACCAAAAGACAGTTGATGGATATGAAACTCATTTAAGGGGAGACGATAATAATAGCATATGACATATTTACATATAATAAACCTGAAACTAAATTCTAATTTCGGCCATAGATCCTTAAAAATTGCATTTATAAGGATAAAAGTTTTGAATCGGTATACTAAGTTTTTATTAATCCCCTTCCCAATATTTTTCTTTGTATGCATAAAGTTTATACAAATAATTAAACTAAAATTTGCTAAAACTGTAAGCCTAGCTAATAAATACATATTTCAATATTATATATTCTATAGTCATTATACATGCGTAATTCTATTTAAAAACACAATCAACTAAACATATACCTTTTATTATTTTAATATTAAATAGTCTTATGAGTTAATTAAAAATAATAAGAATCTAATAGAGAATAATAATAATAATAGGTACACATTATAATCACAATAATATTAAGGGACACTGTTTTAACAGACATAATATTAACAGACACTGTTTTGTTTTTTATCATTAGCAAGTTATAGCTATAAGTTCATAAGTTAGTGAACGATAATCATGAACATTAATTATCTAAAGGTTTATAGATAATATTATTATCTATTACTTAAGTGGCTATAATATAACCAATAACTATTACCGTAGTCTACTACAACGTCATAATCATATGCGATAAACATACAATATTATCAGATTCGATTATTTATATTGACGAGATAATCAAAAGATAATTTTTAGTAACATTTAATAATTTTATAAAAGCCACCGAGCTTCCGCATATATTATTTTTGTTTTGTGTGTATAGACTAGCTATATAACACCCTATTAATAACTTTAAAGGCAGTTTTCTCATTCATTATTTAGTGATTTAGTGATGTTTCCGGCTCCTAATGAAATATTAGCAATCAGTAATCACATATTTTGTTTTTGTATGGAAAATCGATTTTACATACTTGAAGACTTAAAATTACAAAAAGATGCGTATTTTATTTCGCAAACATATACAATATAAATAGTTATTCATAAACCGTTTACATTGTTTATTTGGATAAAAGGAAAACATTTTATACTCGAAAGTATCAACATTATTTAAATGTACAGTAAAAAAGATCATAGCAATAAATTATTATTAAAATAAATATTGACTGATATAGAACCGTATTTTTTACTCAGAACGCTATTTGGATGGTTTAAATAAATTATAGTTAGTAGCTATATTTAACATAGCTTGTAGCTGAAATAAGTAACGTTTAAAGGGCCCTTATTTATGCTTATTTAAGTTTTGGGGTGCATCATTCATATTCCGTACATATTATATTGTTATCATCCGTACACAGTTTGTTAAAAGCAATTTACGGTACGTAACTCATCGTCCGAAGATGAATCGATTTCTATCATATACTACTAAGTAACAGTAATCCACCGAAATATAATATAATATTACCACTGCTGCGAAGATGCCAAGTTACTTGAGTAACACAGTAATATGCGTGACGAGTGCTCATAAGTTAGAAATTTAGATGCTGAGCAGAACAATTATAAATGTATTGGTTTTAAAATAATATATTTTTTATATAGTTTTCAAAAGCTATGGAAAAAACCAACAAAAAATTAAACCATCTCAAAAAAATTGAAATTTGATTGATATATTGATAAGGCTCCTCATAAGTTGCTGTAACTGTCAAAAAAAAAATGAGTTTCAATCCAAAATAATTGTTAATGTGTGTCTACTGTCTAGTGTTAGAATTTTGACAATATTCGTCAAAATTATGAAGATGTATAAATTATTTTGAGTTACAAATTCATAACATTTTTTTTTTATATCTTAGATTTAAACATTTTATACAAGATTTTTCAAAAGTATTTCTACCTCAAACAAAAAAAAATGTTAACCGGAAACTCAAATTAAATTTTTATGAACGTTTGAAGTTGGCATTGGATATTTTTCCGCAAACTAACGATCAAGGAACGCTTTTCTTATTTCGTTTTAATTCAAAAATGAATAACTGTAGATAATTGAAATTTTTACAAAATATTTAAATTAAGGTTTTTATTCATGGTTTAATTTTAAAAATATTTTGATGTTTTTTGAGCTATTTATAAACATTTAAAATTTTAAACTTGTTATATTTTCTTTTCTATAAATATCAGTAAAATTATTTTTACTGGGTCAAACAGCTTGAAAATTCAATACAAAATTTCTCATACATTTTTATTATAACTGTTGAAAAATATTAAAGATACGTAAGCGTGATTTTTTAGATAAGCATTTATAAAGTTTAAATTGTTGACAAAATTCATCAATATCTAGACAACTTGTAAATTATTTTGTAGTTAAAAATGTTGTAAAATGTTTTTAATTTTTATAGCTAAGGATTGAACATTTTAAACAAGGTTTCTTATAACTTATAACTTATAAGTAGTTAATATTGTAAACACAAAATCTAAAAAATATATTTACACGTTTTTTTTATAGACCTTTTGAGTTAAAATATGGATGAAATTAGATATTTAAACAAAAAATAACGATGTTACCTAGTTTTTTTGTTGTAATTCAAAAATATTATTCGTGAGTATTCTTGAAACTTTTAAAATAGGTATATGATTATATTTAACATATTCAATGAGATTTAAAAATACAATGTTTTTGGCAAAAATAAATTCTTTCTACTGTATTACTAACAGGTAGTAAAATAAATTACTTTAATTTAAATAATATCATAAAAATATACTTAGGGTGTAGGCTGACTGTCTTCGCTTAGAATCGTTTTTCGTATAGAATGATTTTATACCTACTACACTTTAAATATGATGTATATCTGTCATTTGAATTTGTATGTTTATGTTTTTATGTTTTTATGTAATTAAAATGTTCGTCAAAATATTATCTGATTGACATTATACATTATATATATGAATAATGTATATATATATATATATATAAAATAATAAAACATAATTTATTGAATGGTATGAATAAAAAAAAACCAAGGAAGTTTGCTGTATACATAGGTGTTGAGTGTACTTCGTCATTGAGTAGGTCACTGTAATGAGTGTGCATAATTTGAATTCACTGATAAATCATTGCATACTAAAATTGATTTTGAGCGGAGACAGTCTATCAACCTACATTTCTAAGGAGATTGTATTATATATTACTGTAATTTATTTTTCTATTAGTACGGTAGATTGAACCTAATTTTTGATATCTGAAAATCGCATTTATTATAAAATATTATTTCATATACCTAATATAAGCTGTTATCAACGTTTAAGTCAATGCAGACGCACCGTAGAAATACGTATAAATATAGAGACTTGTCGTATAAAATAAATTTTAAAATTAAAGTAAATATTTGGAAAATGTCATCATGTATAGTGGAATATACTACGGAATTTTCTTTGAAACGACAAAATTCTATAATACGGGTTAACTTGATTTTACTGACTTCTGCGTGGGGTATCATCTTCTCTAAAAACGGGACACAAAACCTATGCGACTTTTTCGAATGAAAACCAATAGGTACCTACTTTATAATACTAATTTTGTCCTCCACATATAAAATCTTATAAATATATAAATATGTTCCTATCAAAGCTCAAAATGTGGATTGACCATCCTTGTTGTTACGATTGTGTGAGAACCTACGAGTATAACCAGTAATCAGTACTTAGACTACTTAAACTTACACTGTGGATTAGGGAATTGCACTATAATATGACGCTGAAGATTAGGTGATAGTATCGTGTTTTATTTTAACTCGAGTTCACGACGTGAAATAAAATTAAAAATATTGTAAATCGTCAAAATATTAGTGAATACTGTGTCACTATCGTTTGAGATATAAGTTATTTTGTTTACCGTCTCAATGCATCATTTACACGTTACACATTATAATATTGTTTTCCACGAACATTAACAATTGTTATAAGTTTCAAAAGTTTTGGAGGGGCGCGCGCATGCAACTGTACACTTTTTTTTGCCGCATTCGTCATCGATAGTCGACGCAGACCCGTCGCCCGGACCACCATCACACGCTGCACGTGCCTATACGCTGTACGTTCTCAAGTTTACACAAACCCTCTAAACAACACTAAACGGAAATCGATTTGGCCGACTCGTCCGATTCCAAATGTGAACTAATATAATACCGACGACGACCCGGTGACAACAAAAGTAAGAAACCTCATTATACAATATAGAACCGCTATACCTATGTAGTACCTACGGCCATCGTTTGCGCATCACTAGTTCATTTCGACCTATTTTTTTAAGACAGTTGCGCATCGTTCGACTTTTTCGGGTTATGCATTGTTTGCGCATCGCCCGTTCACCTTACTCCAAATTATCGTTCATCATTTGCGTTTAAGCACGTATTTAACAATAGAACTGGAAGAGATTAGGAATAACCGAGTACCCAAAGTGCAAGTTGCTTACTAACTTTCAGTTTAACCCTTTACGCTCATATAATATTCAATTTTAAACATTGTGTAGGTATTTCGGTTAAAAAAATTATATACCTATTAGGTACCTACACGTAAATCACGGAAGATACAACAACTGACGCCTTATCACAATCAACCCATATATTCTTATCGCTATATATGTAATGTGTATGACGTGTGTATTACATAATTATGACTATTATTTAAAGTTTAATTGAATAAGCAAATTTATTTTTATTTTTATACGTATAATTTATTTTAAACTTATAATGTGTGAATTAAAACAAATAGTAAATTATAAAGTTCGACCAAAATGTGGCATTAACAGTTATTGTAATGTACAACTTATAAACTTATAATATTTTGTGTACGGTTCTATTGTTTGATATGCTGATGTGCAAACGGTGAACGATATATTTTTGGGGTAAACTGCAGGTAAACAGACAATGTGTAAACGATAATAGCCGGTGCTATATGCTACTGGTAAAAACAGTTTATTTATAACTACAAAAATTAAGTTTTGTTTTTTAAAAAAATGTTTGTTTATTAATTAAATTTTTTATGTATACTTTTTCACTTAAATAAATGGAAAAATATGCAAGGAATTCAAAAAAAGCTGTTAGTTGTGGAATAGATGTATTATTTTTGACATTATTTCCTCATAATAAAGAAGTTACTACTTTTCACTCTGCATTACTCACATATTAAATACTAGTGTACGATACAACTATAAAATGATGCAGTATCATCAATATAAATTAGTGCTACTAGTAAAAAATTCAATAACTATAGAAACCAAATAAATCATAAATAAAAAATATATTTATGAATCATTAATAACTACTTAGATATGGTTTTATAAATCGCTTCATGTCAATGAAATTATTATGTTTACTGGTAGATACTGCAAATATAACAACTGTTAAAGTGATATTACTAAATGAAAATGCAGTAAAAATGTTAAATGTTTTAAGTCTAAACTGTGAATGCAGTAACTGTGTGTAAATTTTGCTTTCAACCGTGAGAATTGTTTATTGCGTTTTCTTCTGGAAAATAAAAATTTTTTGTAAATGCCATGTAGTTAGAACATTTTATGATTTAACTTTCAGGCAATAGATGTTTTTTCTGTACTTTACAATAGTTAAATTTATTGCAGAATGATTTAATTAATAATATTTCATTGAAGACTCATTTTTAAAATTTGGTAGCTACCTATCTCAGTTAAGCAGTGATGACTGCTGATGCGCAAATAATGACCTACCTACATGTTTCACAATAGTCGTTACTCGTTACTGCGGGGCTACGAACTTAATGCAACTTAAATATTATTATAAATATCTAAAATAATAATATAAATAACTTTAAAAAAATGTATACCATTGTAATGTTACCATAGTTATTTAGTTGGGTATATAATTTTTATAATTCATATTAATGAATGTATGCTAATGACTTAGCTTTCGCAGCCTTTATTCTTGATACACATAAATACACAATATGTATATTTATTATTTAATATATAATATATAATATATAGGTATAAGTGTTTGAGCATGAGTATGTTTATGGATATTTTGTGTCTTATAGTGCGTATTTTCCTATATTTTAAGTAATACTTAACCATTTTTTTTTTAAATGTATTTAAGTACAGTCCTACTATTTAGTTTACGGAATACACTATAATCAATTCAACGATTTAATTATTCATTTGTATGTAATAATTATTAGGTATAACATAATACCAATGATTAATAACTATAATCATGATTTATGAGATATTATAATGTATGTCTAATCTTAGCATATTTTTTTTAATTATTAATTAAACAAAAATGCTTTGCTTTGATTGTAAAAACAAGCCGAATACCTATGTTATTTTTTAAGTGTAGTTCATGGAAATAATTAATTTTTTTATGAATACTAGATAAGGAATAGGTACTAAATAAGACCAAAACATTGATTAAATTTCATCTTCATACACAAAGTAACACACATTTACAAATCTAGACACATATATAGGTATTTATTATAAAAATATCTAACTAAATATAATTTGTATGCAGGAACATATTTTTAAAAAAATGCGGTTAGTATAATATCATATAAATAATAAAATACCAACAAATTTTAATAATGTATAGATTTTTGTGTAATTTTTCTATACATTTTTTTTAGGTTAAAAATTAAGGAAATGCATGGTTCATATTTTTTAAGATAAAAAATGTTAATTCTAAAAGTTTAATTTACAAACATTGAATTTGATTGGAAATAACATATGAAGCTTGAACATTTTAAGATAAGTTCACATTTTTATAACTCAATTTCTAAGAGTCTTATTATAAATATATTATATGATAACTGTATTTAGTAAGATTTGATGGGTAATAATAACGAACATTTATATCTAATATATAATTATAGTATGTGTGTTAACGTTTTTTTTTTAATGCATTACATCTAACATTTTACACTTATTTATTTGGATTTTTAAATTTTAAATTGTTGGTTTATTCTACTAAGATGTACAGTAAATTGTAATGTTATAAAAAGAACATAATATAGCTATATATTTTTTAAAGTAAGTACTGTACAAAATAAAAAGTTTTCTTATTCAAATCAATAATATTTTATTTTGTTAATCTTGTAAAAATAATTAATGCACGACACTAGTTTATTTTGAGTTATAAATACAGTTGTAATATTTTGTTAGATGTACTGGGTAAATAAAAGAAAATGTTGTGGCTTGTACAAACAGTTTAGACTAATAAAATATTGTGTATAACGTCGTAATCTCTGTAGAAAACTTTGGAAATAGTCATTTCGCAACAAAATTATTATAGTGCTACATTGTCGTGTACGGAACTGTTCAAGTTTATAATGCAGTTTAGAAAACCGTCTGAATTATAACCACTCGTTCCCGAACAATTTATATTGTGATCTTATTAAGCTGATGATCGTAAATTAATTTCTCGCGACGTAAAAATATCCAAGCATAGACGCGGCGTTGTGTATAACGATATATTTTCTGCGCACGAAACTGAAACTCGACGTTGTTTGCGAACAACTATCCTGCAGACACGGAACAATTGGTTAGCTGCAGTTCGAATTGTTGTCCGAGGGTTTTTTGTTAGTAAAAAAATGAGATTTTTGGTGATGTCTTCTGTTCAGTTGTGTAATATTTTAAATACAATATACAGTTTTGTACACGTGAACCCTATAACGTCTTCAAAGTCAATGTACGCGCCGTCTCCCCTCCTACGGGTTGAACTTAATCATTTATCTGTTCGTTGAAAATAAGAAAATATTCGTATACAGCAGCGGAGAAAACCGATGTATCTATACCGGTGTTTATGACCGCGCGGTATCTTTCGGTAAATGCAATTATACGGACGTACGCAGGACATTATATTTTATTTTCTCGTCTATCGCGATGACATCCGCCGTCGACATGATAATAGACGTTATTTTTATTAATATTATGTGCTTTTTTTTTTTTTTATTTTATCCGCATCATCATTATGGTCGTTGTCTTGCGCCGTTAGGATTATCATTATTATCATCATCGTCATCGTCATCGTCATGATTATTATATTATTATTATTCTCGTGATTATTGCCATCGTGCGTGTATATAGCAGCCGTTCGCTGACCGTTATTGCGACCGGGACTCGCTTCAAACCGCCGCCGTGTGCATTTCGTACTTTACGACGACATTTATCACGTTTACGGCCGGTTTGGCTCGTAAAAAAAAAAATTAATGCGCTGCCTGACGAAAATATTACGCGCGTAATTATTCCGACACGTAATATAATAATAATAATAATAATAATAATATTGTTATAACTATATATTGTATTAAACATTTTTTAGTTTTTTTGTTTTTTCGTATATATATTTCATAGGAAAAACGCGCTTTCGTTTACATACCCGCCGCCGTCGGCCGCGGCGCCCGTTTGAGGTCGGGCTATGGCTTTAACGTTTATACGAACCGCTTTGGTTGTATTTTTTTCTCTCCATTTTGCATCTCGTAGTTTTATATTATTTATTACGGACGTTTCTGGGTTTGCATACGCCGACACCGACCGCTACAAACTCAAAAATCTCATTATTAGACGTGTACCGATATACTAATAGGTATTCGTATTACATTATATACCTGTCCTGACCTACACGGCCACACATTTCATTGCATTTAAATCATCTAATACGATCACAATATATCATGATACCTATCGTAGTTTCATATTTTTTTTTTGTCTGGTTCATTGGTTTATATATATTGTTTGTTTTTAATTATTTATTATTTTTAAGCTATTAATTGTGCATAATATATTTTATTTATAAAAATATTTACAATATATTAACCAAAACAATAACTTGTACATATATTAAAAACATATACCTACCTGCCGTTGTGAGTGCACCTAGTTTGCGCTCATTTACTTAAATTACAACTCGTTTGAGCACATTTTTACAAATCGTTAGAGCACAGAATATTTCTAGTACAACCACTCGTTTGCGCACACATTTCCCTTCCCACTTATACAGACTTAGGACTGTCAGTGAATATTTAACTTCACTGGTGTGGTTAAAAATGTGTTTTTTGTGTATAATGTAATATATTGTGTTAAAAAGTTTTCGATTATTTTCAATTTTGTCATTTGTTTATATTTTTTTAAATTTTTTAAATTCCTTACTTCAATTTTTACCTCGGAAGCGGTTACCCATTTGTTCCAAGTAATTAAATTGGTCTATTTCGTTATTCAAATACTTGGTCCATACATTTTTCATGTACTCAATTGTTTGTAACACTTCTTTTCGGCGATAGTTATTAACATTCATTTTTATTGAATTTAATTTAAGCTCAGATTCTGATTGGATGTTTAAAATAACATCAATAACTTGGTATACATGTGGACAAGTTCTGTAGAATTGATGATTATAATGCCTATGGACAGCTTCAGCTCCATTAGTTGTTCTTGATTGATCATCTGGTTTTCCAGCCCGCAGGGATGGATTGAAGTTTGCATTAGGCAATATATATGATGTGGAAACATAATCAGAAAAGTATAATCCATCTGGTGGAGCAATAGCTATTAAATTTGAAAATGCTATTTCTATTTCTTCGGGTGGCAAATACTGCAAACCTAAAAAATATTTTAGCCTTTTACCTACCTCTGAATTATTATTTTTATACTCCCGTAATAATTTACTACTCTTTTGTATTCGACGAAACCATAATATTGAGCTAAATGAAATGTAAAACATATAATTTTACACCTTGGTTTTAACTAGCAAATTTTAAAAAGTGCGCAAACTAGTTGTAGCCATAATTTTGATAAATTTGGGCAATACGAAATCATAGATAAATCTGTTATTATCTACGATAATACGTTGTGCGCAATCGAGTCGTTCCTTATATAATATCTTGTGCGCAAACGAGTGGTAACATCTACAATAATTTGTGCGCAAACGAGTTCCAGGTTTTAACTAGCAAATTTTAAAAAGTGCGCAAACTAGTTGTAGCCACCTGTTGTAATATACAAGTACTTATATCGTATTATGCAAAATAACAATAAATTAATATGTACCATAATTGTTGATAATATCTAACTTTTCTAAAAATTAATAATGGCCGTTGTATTATTGAAGCAATTGGATTTATCCATGTTTTTATGTTGGACGATTAAGAAGAAAAAAAAATGTATTAAGAGTTATGAATCTTTAGTTTTTACTTTTCATTTTAAGATACTATTGTTTTAATGGTTAGCTTCTTATCTAACACGCGTTATATGTTTGTAAAATAATTTATTTTGTGGATCAAAATATATACCTAATAATAATAATAAATATGATGCCAAACTTGTATGTGTTGTTTCCGTCTTACAATCGTACAGCATGGGAAGTTTTCGTTCAGCCGAATCAATTTTGTGTTGTTTTTAATATTCTTACTACCTTTAAGTTTAATGATAAATCCATTCATAATAATATATATAGATATTAAGTTCATAGAAGCCTATCCGTCTTACAAAGGGTTTCAACAGAACCAGTTTTTTGTGTTTTCCTTAAATATTATACTATTAGATCAAACTCTAAGACTAGAATATTATTTAGGACACGAGGGTCTTCAATCTCTTAAGGCAGAGGGTCACCTATTATTTTTTAAAAATCCTGAAGGTAGCATTCATAATTAAACATGTATTCATTGATTAAAAATGTATTCAAAATATATAATGTACATAAAATGTGTTGGTGCGCCTCAGATAACGACCAGATGAGTTACGGGTTGAAGATCCCTGATCTAGGGCATCTCAGGCTTCTATTTGATATTGATATTGATATTTAATGTAATATTTTATTTTTAACTCTCTTGAAAATTAAAATTCGATAAAAAGCTATGAGATGCTCTAGATCAGGGGCCATCTTCAACCCGTGGTCCACCTGGTCGTTATTTAAGGCCCGAGAACACATTTTAAATATAGCATGTATTTTTATTACATTTTTAATCAACTAATACATATTTTTATTACCTTTAAGTTTGATGATACACTACAATACTAACACTAACAGCACAAAATTGGATCTACTTAACACAAATTTACTATCTTGTACGTGTACACTAGTATACGTTTGTAAGACGGAAACAACGAAGCGGGTCGGCGTCCTCTTAAATTAATACGTTCATTATAACTCAGTAATTTGGACTAGTAAGACTGCACAGTATATACAGTAGTTGTATACAATTAAGGTTCATTCCGGTGTATAAATTTGTAATTATTGAGGATTAATGTTTGTTATGCAAGGTTTTTTATACACAGTTAACGAAAAATAAAATAGATGTTTTTTAAATAGGTTAGTTTTGCGTTAGTCATGTTGATATCATTCTCAGTTATTTTTAATTAATTCTATGAGTATTGTGGAATTATAGAGTATAGACTATAATGTGGAACACTTCAACAAGTGACAACTACGTTGATAAGTATATATTTACTTCTAAATTTTCATTCTAATACATATATTATTGTCAGACTAAAACTACTACCTATTTTTCTATATTTATTTCCTATAAATGGTCTTTTAGTTTTTCATTTGCCCCTCCCTACATAAATGCATATGTTTCCTTGTGTTAAATGATTTATACAGGTATATAGGTATACATTCCTTTATGTCCATATTAATACTTTTCAATACTATGTATAATGTATATGTTAATTCAGTCTATATAACTTTTGATTTAAATACTTTTTTTTACAAATTTTTCTAGAACTATTTATATAATATCAAGAAAAAGTCCAACGTACATTTTTTTATTGATTTAATTTATTTTTACCATTTACTGTTATTTATATATTTGTATTACATACTTACCTATTACAACAAATTTGATGAAACTCATTTTATCTATATCTGACTAGGAATCAATCAAAACTAATACCTATCAAAAATACCTACGTCCTACGTTACTATCATGTTTTGTTGTCGGAAAACAAACTGTTTTGACTGACATGTGTATGTACTATTTCCAGGATAAGTCGGGTATTTTCGTATCGGATTATTCAAGAATTATTTATCACTTTAAATAATTGTATGATATATACAATTTTATAGGTAGGTATAGTAGGTACGGTTTTCTGTATTTCCGTTAACTCTAAGGCCAAAGACCAGGGTCTGTTAAAATACAAAGTATGTCAGAAGGGATGCGATGAAAACAATTTTGTCACCCTTTGTGTACACACAAATGTACAATAAAATAAAGTATCGGTGATTTTGCAAGCCCTATTTTCTTCGAGAAATATTGGGAATTAGCATATTTTTGCTTTATTTTTATTAACTACATATTTTTATAGTTATATTATGTCATGTTAACGCAGTGTTGTAATATTTTATTATGTATTTTTAAACACCCCATTGTGGTGGTCGTTTATATCTGAATCTGAAACATGCCTTTATGCTATATACTATCAGTCTATTATGTATTATATGAGCAATATAATATGTTTTCCCTTGTTTTTTCACATATATCAAATACACACTAAACACCTTCCCCGGAGCCGTCGTATAATATTTTATAGCCCAAGTATTGTTGAGGACGCGACAAACCGTCTTTACGAATGGACCTACTGTATATTTTCATTGAAGTCTCCCCAATTGTTCAAGCTTTATAGATGTTTTACAAACGTTTAAATATTATGATTCCGCTCGGATCTTAAACCGCAATATTTATTATGTGTATAAAATTCGTATAAAAATAATTATGTACAAATAATAAACATAACGATTTTAAGACCTTCTATTTGAAAAGGGAATAAAAAACAACATAATCAAATTGTGTTACTAAGTTTTTAAAGCAATATTTTAAACAAAAATAGGTAAGTTATAATTATAATGTGTAGGTATCTAAAATAATATATTTGACACATAAAATAAAAATCTTTGATGTCTGAATCATTTTCTAGCTATTTATTAACTAATGACGTTATTTTAACAGTCAAGTTGTTATAGTTGTCAGCTAAGTTACTATAAATTTTTTATGGTTTTTATTTTTTATAGAGGTTGTTATGTACTCATGTCGTTGTATTAAAATGTACTATGATTTTTTATTTTGACGATAACTCAGTATTTTATTTTACATCAATTGCAAATGAACGTTTTAAAATTTACATATCTCATATTCAGTGAAATTAATTATATAATATTAATGAAATAATTTTTTTTTTATTCAAACTTTGTAATATAAACAATTAGTTTTAACAATTAGGTAAAAGGAAATAAATTTAAATATTAACAGATGACATATATTGGTCTTCGGTCGAAATTTCAATAGTTTCAATTATTGACAATTTAAATGTTATATATATTGCACCTTTTGGTAAAAAATTTAAACATTACAATATATTGTGCTGGTATTATCTAACACTTTCCATTTAATATATTTTTGTTTATATTATACCTAATAGTATACTAACACAAGATTTGAATAACTTTGTTGATTTTATGATATTTTTATTTTGATACGCTTTATGTATAACTAAGGTGTGAAATTTAAAAAAATTAAAAAACATATTTTAAAAAAAAATCTATAATTTTTATTTTATTATGTATGTTTTCAAACGAATTTAAAAAAATTACGAAATTCCTAACACAGTTCATAAGTTGTTCGTGAATTGATTAAATTTTAAATTATACTATAAGGCGCAGGTACCTAATAGATAAAAAAAAAAATTTCTATAGCTGAACAATGATAGCTTTTGTTTCCTATACACATGCCATTGCGTTATGCGTATTAGTGAATATAACATTCACACTATCATTATTTTGTATCTGAAATCATCGTATACAAGATTTCTAATGTTTGTCACGACATATACCCTAAGGTCCAACCTACATTGCAATTTGCAACCGTTTCTTTATATGTGCAGCGGTGATGGTTGTTATTTTATTTTCATTATATATAGGTACATAATATATTAGTCACATATATAAGATATAATATATTAACATTGGTCGGATACAAATCTATTAAACGATTTCACGAGATTCTATAGGTATACATAATTATTGAAGTTGCATTTAATTATGTATATTGTTTAATGTAATCGATTTCGGAGCTACATTTCTTATTCGGGTGTGATAAATCTAAAGGCTAGTTTATTATGGTCAGTTGACGAATTAATAAACAATTATAGGTATACCAGAGGTAACACAGACTTGGCTTAAATACATATTTTATATCAAGTTAGTAGAATGCAACCCAAATGAGTAATGATTTTAACTTGTGATAATTCGAGTTGTACATAATAATGTTCGTGAAAAATACCTATGACGATTGTGGAAATATCAAAAATTATGCGTTTTGAACATTTCAATTACCTATATATCATTATCTTATATGTTAAAATGTACCTATACCTAAAATTTATTTAACATTAAATACATAACGCGACGGGTGTACTCATTGAACCGAACTGGGAATTTTTTTAGTATACTGCGCACATCTTTGTCGTCGTCTGTACGGGCATTTTTACAATCAGAACCTCCCTCTACTGTTGCCAAGGGTTACCCCGTAGTTGTTCTATTCTAATATTTTACAAGACCCTCGCACAGACTATTATTATTACACTATAAACGGGCGTATGGGCATAGTTTATTCAGTGACGGAGTAAGAAAACTGGTTTCGGGCGGATTTACATAATTTTTAAACAACTCGCATTACATACGGTTATTGTATGCTATAATATCTATGCCGAGTATTACAATATACGTACAATACCCGCAGAACCTCGGGTCGGGTTCATCAAAACAATATACGCTACAAAGTATATAATATAACACGGCAGCAGCAGCAGCAGCAGCAGCAGCAGCAGCCGCAGCAGCAGCAGTATAATATACTGCACGCGTGGACAACAATATATACTCGGATTGCGGGCCGGCAAACGTTCGGACAAAACGGGACCGTGGAAAATAATAATGATCGCAATAATATTATGTATTTCGCACTAGCGTGCACATAATATATTATTTTTATTTTCTCGCGTTCCTTTTGCCCCGACGAATCGACAATGAACCGCGATCCGACCCGTAAGCCCGGCCTCGCATTGTCGGCGACCAGCAGCCGCATCGACTGCCGTGTAGGTGTTGGGGTATTATACGCCCGAGGGGACAGTCTCGAGGAACTACGTAATATTATTATATTGTGCGGGCGGCGGCGAGTCGAAAACCCGTGTGGGAAAATAAATATCCCGACGGCGCGCTTTTGTACCTCGATAAAGAAAAAAATCATAGTTCAAAAGACCCGAGTATAATAATATATTACATATTATTATAAATTTATATTTATAACATACCTATACGACGACACGTCTCGAGATTATTATATTATATAAGACAACAGATTTGAAACGCGTTCGATATTGAATTTGCATTTTTAGAGATATTCGACCAGTTTTTCATTACGATTTTAACCAATTATTAACTATAACGATTCACTGAAAAAAGAAAATCATATTTTGGAAAACGTATTATTATTAACGTTGTATTGACTATTGATTCCAAACCATTCGTGTCATTGCAATTTACAACCTAATAACTTAAATTGTTGTGTTTAGGTATTTAATAATATAACAGCATAGAAATAATTATTGCAATTGTATAAGACCATAGAAATTGAAATTGTAACTATGCAGTGTTTATAAAATAATAGTTGTCGACTGTACAATATAAAGTGAATGCCCCATTTACTTAATTCACAATAATACGTACATTTCTAATCGTTCATACTTTTCGAAACATATTTATTTAGGGTGTTAATATATTGAAATATAAATTATCTAAATTATAAAGTGCTTCGAACGTCAATGTAGGTATATTCACGTTTTAAACACAAACGACACTAAAAATAAATATTTTATTTTAATACTCAGCTCAGTTTTTAGAATGAGTTAATATTGGTTTTCGATTTAATTGAAAAACCTATTGACTTGCCTGCCCAGTTAAAAGTTTGTTGGGTTTGTTCTATACTTTCACCCCTTCCCTTGACCTATTTTTTTTAAATGTTTACCTATACTTGTTTAATATATTATAATCAGCGGTTGGTCTTTAGGTATACTCTTTTTTAATATTTTGCACCTGTATTATCACCATTCACTACACACAAATCGTTGCAGATATTGCAGGTATTAGAATGTAATACACTTGGCTATTTTTAAGTTTCTAAAATTATGTATAAAACATATAATATAAGTCTTTAAGGCTTAATATTGTGTTCGACCTTTCCTAGAACAAGGATTAGTGAAATATCATCACTGACTGGTCTATAATCTATAAATTATATTATTTGTCTGTCGTCTGTGTAGTACTATATATAGACACTATATGTATATTTATATGGTACACAAGTAATAATTATTACTATACAATAAGCCGTTCTCAAAATATTTCCACTTCCTATATTTTATATAGAAGCAGATGCTTACCTATTATATCCATGTTGACATTTCATAAAAATTAATACTAATATAACATGTTTAATGTTTATGTATAAACTATAAAGTTCTGAACCATTCCGGTAGGTTATATATATATAGGTGCTCAGCTGTACTTAAAGCTGTTTAATTTCCGCCACCGGTTAAATATTATGTAGTTAATAAAATTATACAAGCAAACACGATTGCATCACTCGTTTGAAGTAATTAACTTCTTTTATCGAGGCATATATTATTATACAGACGTAATAAAAATATCTTATATAATAACTAATAAATAAATACATAAATCTATTAATAAAATACGTTTATACCGTGGTGTTGGATGCGTTCCCCGCGTTGACCTACAAACAATGGATAGGTAAAGTCGTTTGATTGGAATAATTTATATGCTGTAATAATGTGTCTGAAAACGAGAACGAGCAATGTGCCCATAGAGTGAATGTGAGCGTATATGTTATTCTATCGGTCGAATACGATGTCCGCGACGGTATAATATTGTTACTATTTATATTTACCTAATAGGCATTAAAAGTTTCAAGAGACATTTTAGTTTTAGCGGTAGGCGCACCCACACAAAAATCTCATCGTATTGTTTTGCTGATCATTAGTCGGGGCAGACGACGTGTGCCTTATAGCTGTGTGCATGAGCCGTGTACAACGTATTATTCTACAGCTGATGATATTATATTGTATCGATTTGTTTAGTCGCACTTTTTCGCTCGTCGGCGGCCAGCGGCGGCAGTTCATCGTCATAGTTCGACAACGAGCGTTTTCGAACCAACGTAATACGTGGCGGGTCCCATATAGGTACGCCGTTCGACATTTTTACGGTTTTCCTCGAAATATTCAAATGGATTTATTTACGTGTACGCGAGACATTAAATTTCGTTAAATCGCCGTGTTGTGTGTCGGGATATCATAGCGGATAATAATTTACAGGTGCCCATAAAAAAAAACGGAGATTTTTAACGACCGTGGTGGCACGCACCCAGCTCCTTTGAATACACGACGACCATACAACACGGCGTATGCTATGTGTGCAGTGTGTCGTACCTACGTGCATGCACCTCGCGCCCGTTCGAGAGTAGGGATTTTTTATTCTCATTTTTTTTTTTACGACTGATTAGATTTTTTTTTTTTTCTAAAAATTTCCTTCGCTTTAATGGCCCTCGACATGTATATAATATAGGACTGATGCGAACGCGCGGTTGGCGGCGGGGATGGTGTGCGGGAAACCGTTAATCATATGTACATTTGTCATTTACGACCCGGTTCGAAAATAAAAATCCAAAAATAACGACTAGTCAACAGTTTTAGGTGTTTCTAATTAATCACGTGCAAGTTTGTGTGGAATGTGCGTTATAAAAAAATCAAACTTTAGGCGTCTGTACATATGCATATTACATTATAATATCTAGTGTATTATATTATTTATATATGCGATATAAAAAATACAATAATATATGAACCGTAACGAAACTGTAAATACATTAGGTACTTATATCATTACAATAATTAATGCGAAAAATACTTGACGCTTATTAAACATTGGTAATAATAAATTCATTCAAAATAATTTATAATACACATAATTTATGGCACCTATATTATATCATTTACAGAGTGATTCGCCAAGCATGTACACCCAATTTTTCTTCAATAATGCAGTTGTTCAAAATCTGATTTTTGTATATTTTAAATGTAACCTATTTAATGACCTAATTTTCAAATTCATGAGATTTTGTGTACCTACTACTTAATAGAAGTGTCCAGCGGAGACACAAACTTCTGTTTTTCAAATGAGAGCCCACCTTTTTTACTGTAATAGTTATTTAGTGGATTTTATTTCTGAAAATGTCGACATGTCAAATTCGTATATATTATCATATTATTCGTACAAGTAATTTTTTGAGTTATTTATCTCTGTGTACTAAGATGTGTGACATGCTAATTAGATTGTGAGATATAAATGCTTTAGTAGTTTGAAAGTTTAAGTGATTAATATTAATCTATCAACACTAATCATTTGTAAAAATAGCACAAGTATATAATAAAATAAATATAAATACTAAATCCTATATAAAGTACAACTATTTTAAAAATTTTAAAACCATTTTTAAGGACATTATCTTTAGTGTAGGCATTTTAATAACTAAGACACTATACTTTTTCAAATTTCAAATTAGGTACATCAACATTTTCAAAAAAATGATCTACTAATTAATAATTTACTGTAAAAAAGGGGATTCTCATTTGAAAAACAAGAGTCAGTATCACCACAGAACATTAAGTAGTACAAAAATATTCAAGAACTTGAAAATGCACTTTTAGTATATTTAAAAATTTAAAAAATCAGAATTTGAATAATTTTCTTACTATAAAGGAAAATGGGGTGAGCATGCTTGGTGAATCACCCCATATATGTAGGTATGGTCATATTGCAGCACAGTTATTACTATGAAGTTCTGCTCTGATGAGTAGTTTGTATTTTGTTTTCAGAGTTCGCAAAACTAATATTATACCTTCTCAAAACTAAATGTATTCCAGATGAATAAAATCGAATAGTACCTATAGGTACATATTATAATAAAATAAAACTTCTTTGTACACTTCGTCGTATATACGATTAAATCGCTATATAAAATATAGTGTCTTATATAGTGTTGTTTCGAGTTCGGATTATATTGTTGTATGATTTTCTTTGGTAGGTGGTATGGAATCGCGTTTATACGAGCAATAAAGTAAAATGTGCGTGGACCACGGGCTTGTTTAAATGTAGGTAAACCGCGTTCTTCTTCGTGTTCAATAGTCTAGCTTGAATCGATTACTTCAACATCAACAGTCAAGTGAACATAAATTATAAACTTACTAGTTGAAAACGTTATGATTATGATATATACTATCAACTAATGCTAATATTATAATATTTTATTAATTATTATATTATGTGCAACAGTTTAATAGTATACCTATTATGTTCACATTACATTAATTCGTTTGATATTTGAATCAAATATTTAGGTAAATGTTACTGTTAATATTGGTATATATTACAAATCTACCAATTATATCTTTGGTATATAATATTTTTGTGTGTCTATATTTTACACGGTCCTATTATCTAAAACCAAGATAAGAAGTTTGATGTTAACACTATGTAAAAGGTACCTCGTATATAATACTAAAAATCAAACTGAAATGTATAGCCTCGCGTATAGGAATATATTTAGTAATAAACTTAATTAAAAAAACTATAGTTGTTGAGATTTCAATTCGTTATCAATTTTTTTATTTTGTAAATTATTTCAGAGGGATTAATCTGTTTTACCACGGTGTTTACACCGCTGCAGTTCAGTAAAACATAATAACTGCATACGATTTTATTTAATATAGGTATATAATAACTATTAATAATTATATAGGTACAACAATTTTTATGTGTTAGAAAAAATGGCAATGCACATAAGTACCTATAAGTAGTTGTATTTAACCGAATACAATCGCCATTAACAATTATATAGTATTGTAGTAAGTAATTATGTACAGTATATTATATTGATGTATCTTACTGCATCTTTTTTAGGTAGCGTAGGTAGGTATCAGTTTATCGCGACAATAAGAAAATAAAAACCATACTAGTCGAATATTAATGAACATGAAAATTAGTATAATAGGTAGGTGCCTCTATATAAACCCACTGGTTACTTACTATAATAAGTATCATAAATATTATAATTATATAAATTAATAATATTGATACAATAATATATAATGCAACAACTGCTCTGCGTTATAATAATTCTTTGATGTCAGATACAAACAACCTTAGGCTAAAGGCTAAATTAAGTAAAATGTCTAGCTTTCAGAAAAATCAATTTAAAGTTTTAAAAATGTTGTCAGAACGTGAGTGAATTATGAGTTACTTTAAGTAGCCAGAGATGATACTTGGATGACTAATTATGTATTTTTGTAGTATTTAATGCAATTTGTTTAAAATTTAAGGTTTTTTTATGACTTGAGACAATAATATTGGACTGTTACCATGACTTAGACACCACACTATTATCGATTGGTATTATAACTTGGGTATAACAACATACTAAAATATTGCATACTTAACCAAACCACATTTTAAAAATATATACATAGACAAATATAAATAAATAACCAACAGAGTATATATTTCGAGGAAACAAAAAAAAATTGCTCAAACCTTTAGCAAAATTAATGTCAACGAATTATAATAAAATAAACTTAATATTTTCAATAAAACAAAATATAATAATGTAATTTAATAATAACTAATTAATAGGTTAAAAACATTAAATTGTTATCGTTTAAAATAAAATAAGTCTACTAAATTGACTATAATATACAAAAAAATAGTGACTTTTACACTGTACGAATAATATCTTAAGTCGTAGCGAGATATTAAAAACATAATAATATATGTCGACATACAGGGTGTCCCAGGTCTATTTGACTAATGCAATAACTTTTTTTATATTCAATATTTTTAAGGTTTTTTTTTTTATTGTAATGATTTGTATTTGTATAGCTCTGCGCTATAATTTGTATATCTCATATTTTATTATATTTTTTTACAACAAAAATAAATAATTTAAATTTTGTATTTAATATTTTTCTAATAATCCAAGATAGCTATTTCATAAATAAGTATTTACAAACCATTTTGGCGTTTAAAACTTTTAATTCGGTTAAGTCGTTAATTTTTAAACAATTTTCAAAGTGTGTTAAAATTCAAAATTATTTCTTGCTAATCACCGTTACTGCTGTAAAAGTTATTGCATTAGTCAAATAGACCTGGGACACCCTGTATATTATTATATTGTGTACGCTGCATTTTTCAACATAAAAAACGACCGAAGTATTGTTTGTACCGATCGTCAAAAAGAATATTATAATAAAAATTAGTATAAAACGCAATAGCCCGTACAGCAGAAAATGGGATTTTATTTCAAAACTCGTGTTAAAAACGCGCTTTGCCGGGTCATCGTTTATCGATCGATCTTTGCGTTCGGTTCGCGGGCTGCGCGTCGGCTGCGTCCGTATAAGATGGCCGTGCGAGAATGTCGTCGAGAAGCTCGCGCGCTTGCGCCCTCGTCCGCTGCACCGTCGCCGAACGTTTCGAAACGGTACGAAACGGCCGAGAGCGTTTTTCCCTCGTCGTCGGTGTTCGCCGCCGAGCCCGGGAAAATCACGAACGCCTGCGGTTATAATATGATAATTTATATCGTTTACGCCGCCAACGAAGTACGAATACGTCATATAGGTAGGTAGTAGTATTATAGTGCAGTGCGTCGAAAGAATAATATGTGAGAATAGGAAAAACAATATTTTTTTTGTCACTTCAGTAGACGTATAAGATAAAAGTTGGTTTGTGAAATCAAGAATATTTGAATACTATTTAAGCTTTGAAAATTAATCCTGTGAAAATGCGTGTAACTACTACTACTAACGCATTTTTTATGAAATTCTATTTTTCTTTTTTACTAGATGGACAAAAATTATGTCATTTGCTGATGCTCTTTTATAAAAGTTGTACGCTTGTACAATAGTTGTGCTTAATATATTTTACCTATGTGGGTACTCACCTCTAGATGTATATTACAATAATGATATATTTAAAACATTTTTTTTGTCGTCATTCGTTATTATATATTTACATTGTATTTACAAAAACTAATTTTTCTTTTCAAATATTCAATCGCACGGTTTTGAATGTTTTGGAATTTTTACAGCATATTTTGTTAATTTTTACAACAGAATTAGTGCAATAATCTAACGTACGTTGGTCGTACGGTTTATTTAGTGCATTAAATTCACATATCTGGGGTCCCTAAAAACTAATAAGTTTAATAAACTATTATGTTTTATAATATTTTGAATAAAATATAATATGGAACATTGGAACTTGACAAATACTTTCAACGTCGAGGGGTTTGTCATTACACCAAATTGCACGATGGTTTCAGATTCGTAAAACGTTGCGTGACTTAGTAAAATATAATTCTTTTCAGAAATGCGTTTCGATAATAATAATAATAATAATAATAATTGTTGTACGCCGCCGATTATTAAACAGATGCGTTCGGGTCGAGTATACGAAAAATGTTTTTTGAACGTCTTCCGCGCGTGTCCGAGAGATCTCGTCGTCGCCGTACCGCCCGCCGCCGCGCGCACGCCATCTGTTTGTCGATCGCACCTCGCCGCCGGGCCCGCGTGATTGAATCGTAGTTCCACAGCTGGCGCTGCTGTTATGGCAGGATTAATAATTTTTTACTCGAAGCGGCGGCGGCAGTCGTCGAAATCGTGATCATTATTTTGATGGTCCACGCAGTGATGCGAGAAGAGAATACTCTCGAACGATTATTATCTGAGGTACAATTTTTTTTCATTCCCGGAGGTAAATGATTCTTTTTTTCTTATAGTTTTTTATTTTCTCCACGGAGGCACAGTCATATAATATAATATAGGCTTTTGAGGAGATGTCGTGGTATGTTTAGTTCGTTTTTTTCTTATTGAACAGTATAACCGTAAACGTAAATTATAACAATACAATATTATTATTATAACTCTAAATTTTCAATTGTAAAATGTACATTATCGTGTTAAGATATTCAATTGGGAACTTGATAGAAACTTTGTTGGGTGGAAATGTGATTATTTCTATTTTTTTTTTTAAATACTGAGCTTTATTTTTTTTTTCTAATCAAGTCTAAGGATGTAATATCTTTATTATTTTAAATAGGTATTTGATTATTTTTATAAATTATGTGTTTTAATTGTAAAATAATTTCAAAGTACTTTCAAGATTTATTCTCGTTTGATTCAATGAATATATTTTCTAGAAATTATTATTGTCTTCATTTTACACCACTAATTTTCAAATTACCTATTATTATAAACTCTATTTCATGTCATAATTTTGACTTCTCGATAATGCAATCACTTCAATAACAAATTTATTTTCTAACTTTATTTGTGCACATTTCTCTATGCTTCGCCTCCGTGGATTTCGTGGTATTATTATTTTCTTTGGCACAATATAATAATTGCGAGGAGGTGTATACTATACACAATGTATACCTATACACGTTTTGATTCCGTCGGTCAGTCGTATAATACTCGTCGTAATTCGTACGACAAAATCGCATCTATTCGCCAGTGATTTTAATGCATAATAAACGGTTATAACCTATATATATATATATATATATAAACGTGTATAATATGTTTTTGTTACGTGGTGTCAAAACAACAGTAAAAAAAAACCGATAAAACTATATTGTAGGCACCTATGTATACGTATATACGACAGTCGACGGATAAATAAAGGACATAAAACTCCCTCCTTTTACGACGTCGAGATTTTATTTATTATTATCTTCGAACAATTACAAACTCTCTACTATATATTATATGTTGCAGTGCAGGGGCAGTTTAAATTTTGTATATGCTGCAGATATATGTTTTATCGAGGTGTAGGTACTTACCTAGAATATTAAACGCATTTTGGTGAGATTCTTTTAGTCGATCGGCTTCCTGAAAGTTTTTAATTCTACAGTAGAAAAGAATAAGGATAGGTAAATTATTGGAAAGCGCCTATATATAGCTATATAACTTACAATAATAATACTTTTTCGTTTGTTGAAAGCAGCCTCCCCCCAACAACTTTCGATTATTTTTTTATTGAAATATTTTGAAACAAGAAACATGATTTATTATATTGTTCTATTTGAAAATCAAAAAGACTGATATAAATCATCATTATAAGTGGCGCATATGAATATAGTTTTTGAATACTAGGTACCAGCTATGATTATTGTTTTTTGTATTTTTAAACACATTAAATTATAAAAAGTTGTATAATGATTTTGATTTAACGTGATTATACACTTCGGCGTATTGTTCATAATTTGTTGTGTTGTGTTATTTTATCACATCATCTAATAAGCCATATATTTTAGGTTAGAGATTGGCCAGTGTAACCTTACATATTTTTAAAATTGTATCAGTTGTATAATAATGATTTAAAATTTATTTTATCGCTGTAGTCTGTAACCATACGTCTCGACAAGTTTAATATGTCATAACTTTACGGTAACAACTGATAACATGGTATATTAAAACGATACCGTAACATTCAGCCAATTAAATAGCTGGGTTCTTTAACAGAGATGTGGAACGTGTTAAGTTATGGACAACACAATAGAGTATATAAGCACCTTAATAACAATTATTATTTGTATTTCATTTTAAATTTAATTATCTTAGCTGTTTGTACAATGTTTTTTATATTCTCTTATTAGTCGTGCTGTATTTGTATACACGCGCATGCGTAGTTTCTTGCGATAATTTATTCAAGTCTTTATAAACACAAATATTTAACTTTTAATGATTAAATTTAGATTTAGATTTTATTGTCATTTCATAATACTACAAATTAATTATAAATTAACTAAAATAATAAAATAATAAACAATTTTGTAATCAGTCTCAAAAACTAAAAATTTAAATAAATACAGAAATTATTTGTCTTTGGAAGTTTAGCCTTGCTTTCGTGTTTTGAAATGCAAAGTATCTTTTTTCACATGGTTTAATACATAACTATAAATTTCAAATAATTAAAAAAAACTTAACATAAACAAAAAATATTGAAACAAATAAAAAGGACTAACAATATTGGCTCTACAAATTCTTTTAATTCTTCAAATGTTCTCTAATAATATATAAATAAGTATGGATGCGGTAAAGTACTATATTTTAAACATTAAAAAACATATTGTTATTAATATAATCATCAAAATGTTGATGTTTATTTACTATACAAATTATACATCGTTAATTTGTTTTAATTAGAGTATAGCTATAGTCAATTAATAATTAGTAAATAATATTTACAATATAGGTAATAGCCATTCATGTATTCATATTGTATAGATAACGATAATACAGTGCGTATTATAATTCAATAATAGTAATTAACCTATACGTTTTTAACATCTTTTATCCGCAATTACAGTAAAATATGTTATGTTAAATTATTCCATATGTATAGCAATACGTCTATATTCATACGTTTTATACGCATTAAGAATGTCTGAGTTTTTTGAATATTATCAACACTCGAGCGTTATCCTTTTTTTCGGCTAATTTATTGTTTGTATAATATGCAGCATTCACGCCGTATAACGTTTAAAATAAATAATTGCTGAGTGAAAGTTGTATAACTTGTATTCCACACTTTTCATTCCTGAGCAGATTATTTTTCTAGTAGAAATTAATGCGTGTTATGCTTATAATGTGTTTGTCTATGTTATGGTTGTCCTGTAGATATAGGCACGTATAACAATGTCGCGTTCAAATCAAGTACCTACTTGGTTTTATCTCGATGTTGAATCAATTTGTGTTTTTTTATATGATACATAAGAGTTTGGTGTCATTACACGGAGTAATTTCTTCATGTCTTGGATTAATTTTCCTTAAATTTAGCTATACAGAGCGGTACATTCATAGTTACGCGTCTATAAGGTATATATATTAACGTTTGGGTTTTTTGATTATAGTACCTACATACCTATAAATTTTTGTTTTTTTGTCTTGCTGCTCTATCGACTTGTTTGTCATTGAAAATGGTTTTTGACATTTTTAGTCCGCTCGAAGTAGATTTTACAAAACATTTAATAATACGAATTAAATACAATTTTTTTGTGTATCAAGTTATAATTCTTATCGTCGACACTTCGATCACAACATACATAATATACACTACACCTCTGAACACAAAATTAGATGGTAATTGAAAAATAACAATCAATCAACTTCGTCCTGTGTTATCTGTTTACGAATGAATATGATTAACGATAACCTCGATGTATAATTATTATTAATCATCATAATATTATATTATATAGTTTGGATTGCAAATAATGATGAGCATTTAGGATTTACACGCTCTTTATTCACATATCCCAATTATAATCAAATTCAACTATCCTGAACAAACATGTTATATAATAATCTATAACTTATAACTAACAACTTAAAACTTCGAACATTAACACAGTTTCAATTATTTTATTAATCTTGTTTATTACATTAATTTATCTAACGTACCCACAACCCACTTCATAATATTACAATATATTATAATTTATAACTATTAAACCATATGAATTGGGATTACTTTTATAACCTATTCAATTATATAGATCATAACAAATAAATCTTCTTAGTTATTATTAATGTCTTAATATTATTTTTATGCCACCATGTATAATGCATTTTTTACACGTTAAATAATTACCAAATTTTCCCATGCGTCAATAAATTTAATTATTTTATATAAAATATTAACTTCAAATATCATATTATCTGAATAGAAATGTATTGCACAGAAAATCATTTCAGATTGCTCCTAGGACCTAGTTACTATAATAAACGTACCTATAATTTTATTGTAATACGTTATGAAATATCTGAAGATTAAAATCTCTTTTACATTCAATAAATATTATAATTTTATAGAGCACTATGGGTAATTTTTTTCTACATTTTTTTTTAGGAGAGGGTAAACAACATTTAATTTAACGCCGTTCTTACCTTCATAATATTATACTTTGTTTTTTGAGAGTACCTAAGTAATTTTCAACCTTTACAATAAGCTAATTACGAAATTTCTATCTCTAGTATTTCTTATATACTTGGGTACACGTCGTTAATTAATAAAACCACTACAAATAATAAATATCATGTGATTTCTATTGAAGACTTTGTAAGGTTATTTGTTAGTTTGTTACGGTCTATTTTAGTATTTTATTTTCTATTGAAATTTACAATTATATTTAATAGACAGGTTCCGTTGTAATAAATAGTTTGAAACGGCTTTTACAATTGTTATCACAATAAAGACTGATTGGTCATAGCAAATACAATGTAGACTCTATGGTTATAGTCGTTATTTTTGTGTTTGGGATAAGTATATTATTTAAATTTAATTAGCCAAGTGTTTAAATTATTTTAATTAACACGAATGGATAAACATTAAACAAATAATTACATATACAACTTATAAATTGAAGGCTTTATAATTATGTCGTAAGAAAAAAATATACATTTTATACAAAATTACGTCAGTGAAAGCCGATAAAATTTAATGTAGCTATACATGTCATTTTCAAGTTACTCGCATCTTAACTATAACTATTACTGAAAAACTCATACTTGACTGTCATATACACGGTGTGTACAGTATATAATTATATACCATTTTAACCACTCTTTCTATCCCTATTATACACGCGTATATATAGTAATGATAATAAATCGTCACGTAAAATTCGTTGTAGACCTAAATACGTCTTCTTTCAGATATTGTTTACTGAGTTTTACGGTTTGGAGCTGGTATAATAATATATCACAGTTATAGAGCACGCTCGACGCAGCACGGACCAGCTGGACTGAAATTCGTAATATTTCGTCACTGTAAAGTCGGCTATATCACACGTCTATTGCCCGTTTCTGCGGCGGTGTTGTGTGCATAATAATATATTATTCTATCGGAATTCTCTCGAAAATAACGGCCGTTATGAATCGATTTTGATATTGCGGCGCGGCGCCTTATATTTCTGGGATATTATATTATTATATCCGCAAATCGCAATGCTCGGCTGGCTATATTGCCTATTATACGGCGACAATGCGAACGCGTCCGGCGGGTATTAATTTTTTTGTTTTCCCCGTCGTCCGCGCGCGCATATTTTATCATCATCCGAGCATTACGCCCTGTATAACGGCCGAGTAAATTGCAACGAACGAGGTGCGAATACGACGGTTTTAAAGTCTCTCGATTTCCCCTTTTCGGTAAAACAGAATTTACCGCCGACGCTTATTGCCGCTGCGTGTATATAGGTACAGACCTATTTAATATATATATATATCGAGTGTAATAACGTGATCTCATATTATATTTAGGTATTTATCGCTTGTAAGTATTATTTAACAGCAGATATAATATAGCTACAAGCACTAAGCAGAGAGAGAGAGAGAGAGAGAGAGAGAGAGAGAGAGAGATAAAACAAACCGAATTACCATACGTTATATTTCGTATAAAAATAATACGTGTTTATATAATCGTATCCATATAAAAGTATATATTATACTTATAGGTTAGGTTAGGTTAGGCACAACTAAAGGTCGTTAAATAAGTATTATAATATTATATAGTAATATATTATACTGTAAACAAACGCAGATATATTTTACCCACTGCAAGCCGTAAATTAATGCAAAAAGGATTATAACCAACAAAGATCGTTATACCTACATGTAGACATAATAAATATATATATATATATATATATATACTTATATGACTATTTACAGCCGAGGGTGTCTTAGCGGTTTCCGAAAGCCTTCTCGTGGTTTTAAAGTATATTAAAATCTCGGTTAATATTTTAGATTCTTAGCGGAGCGATGACTGTAATGATTTTACAATAATGTGTGTGTTTTTTTTAATATATTTTTTTTTTAAATTTGTATGTGTCTGTCAACATCTTTTGGGTCAGTAAAAGTCCTTTGTACTTAAAGGGGTCAAAAGTGAAAAATTCCCAAAGCTTAGAAACGAACCGAGAAAAACCAACAAAAAAAAATAAGGAAAAAACCAGCATTTTCTAAGCGTAAGTCTAAAAATAGAAATAAATAGAAATAAAGTAAGAAATAGTTAAAAAAAATAATAGTTAATAGTTAGAAATTTGACAAAATACGTTAAAATCATGAAAATTGGTATTTTTTTTTTTTTTGATTTACAATTTAATAAAAAATGTACTGTTTAAATCTAAGGTTGAGCTATTATAGTTATATACTAAAAGCTAATAAAAATTAAAAAAAAAAAAAAATGTAAGGTTTTGAAATTTTAACACAAGATTTTCCATAAGATTTTCTACCTTTCACAGAAAAAAAAGTTTACCGGAAAGTCAAACCAATTTTGTATGAGACTTTGAAATAAGACATTGGATATTAACACATCATGAACTACCTATTTCTCAGGGACCGATTTTCTTATTTAGCTATAAATTATAATTAAAAAATTAATAACTATAGACACTTAAAATATTCACCGAATGTTGATATTAACAATTTCTATATGTCATACAATTTAAAAACAAATTGACACTTTTTAAGCACTAATTAAAAGGGATGAGAAGGCATGAGGTTAGGTTTTTAAAAAAAATTTTTTTTTTAGGATCAATAAAAACATTTTGATTTTGTCAAAAGCTTGAAAATTTAATACAAGGTTTTTCATAAGTTTTTATCATAACGGTTCTAAAATATTAAAAATACATAAGTTTACTTTTTTTATAAGTATTTAATGTTCAAATGTTGACATAAAAATAACAATAGTTTGCAAATTATTTTGTAGTTAAAAATATATAAAATGTTTAATTTTTATAGCTAAGGGTTGACATTTTAAAACAAGGTTTATCAAAAGTATTTTATGGTGTAACCAAAAAATTAAAAAAATATAATTACATGGTTGTTTGTTATAGAAATTTAAAGTTAAAATTTGGACGAAAGAATATATTTTAATAAAGAATAACAATGTTAGTTAATTTCGTTGTAATTTAAAAATATTTTTCGTGAGGGTTTGAAACCTTTAAAGTATGTTATTATATTTTATACACTCAGTGATATTTTGAAATGCAATGTTTTCGACAAAAATTAATTCAAATTACTGTATTATATTAGTTGTAATTTGTAAATTAGATTTCTTTAATAGCAATAATATCATAAGATACACTTAGTACTGTAATACGTTTTTCGTATGCAATGATTCTATATCATGGAATTTAAATTTAACACATTCATGAAAGTGGCCCACTCAACACCTACACTGTACAGCAGAGTGATACCCATTTTCCGACCTTTTTTATTTTTATTTATAAAATAATATAGCAATAATAGTATAAATAATAGTCATGGAAAATAACTTTCTAGTCTGTATATAATGCAAAATAGATTTTTAGAATTATTAAAAGAAGTATTAAAATATTATTTATGACAAAAATGATGATTCCTATTTGAAAAATGTATATGTAATTACCTAGGTACTTTATATAACAAAGAGAGTAAAAACTCAAATTAATTTTTCAACATTTCAATTACCATGTTTATAATTATTGAAATATCAACAGGTATTCAATACGTATATTTCTACATACACACCATGTCCTGTTTATTATTCATACCTTATAGCTATTACATCCTATTTGAAAAAAAAATGTTTTTCATAAGCACTTATTGTGATTTGAACTAATCTCGCAGTCGTGCTGTGATACAACAAATAATTTAAAACGTTCCACGGTTATTACGTACATTATTGTTGTCTGTGTACTTAAAATTTAAACCTTATGTAGGGATATAATAAGTCATAAGTGGTCATCTATCCACTTGTTATGTGGTGTATAATATTATACATTTTATCTATTGTCATAAAATAATAAGTGGTCTAAACGGACAAGAGCACGGTTTCGGGACCGCGTCTGATAGACATATTATTGTGTAAATAATAACTTATGACTATATAATATACATACATATGAAATGTGTACAAGAATATTTATCTGCGTATGTATTTATTATGGATACCATCTCTCTTTGATATTTTTTTCTGTTTCGGTCGAGATACTAGGTCATTCCTGCAGATGATGGTTTAAATTAATATTTAATATACTTTTAGAATTATACGTACATAAGTTGGACCACGAATTGGTCCCACGTCTGATACGGATTCTGAAAAATATCGCGTTTATATTTTCAAACTCGAAATTACATTATTATCAAACAACGCCCATGACAAGATATTGATGAATTCGTCACACGGTGCGCTACTGCAGTTGACGAGGTAACGCATTCGTTTGTTCTGTAATCATTTACGTGCTACAGCATATAAAAAAAATATGCGTGCGTAAACTGCTATAATAATTCGGTAAATACGCATAAAAACACTGTAATAACGTGACGAGCACGAACAAAATTGTATTAATATTTTAAAGTAATAAATGATTATTTAGAAACATAATAAAAAATATCTTCTCGTGTACAGTATGTATGGCATATTATTATATATACGTAAATATAATTTATGTTCTGTTCGCGGCAGCGTTTGTGAATGCGAGCAGTACATCCAAGAAATGTGCATTTGTACACAATGAGATAACATCGGCAAAAATAAAGCAGAAAAATATATTATATTTTACGACAAAAACGTTACGTGTGATAAGGCACGTGATCGTGAAGAATATTTATTATACCATCATTCCTTTTCTTCGATAAGAGTATATTATATATTTATATTATATTATATGTTTAGCCCGTGGTAAACTGTCAAGAAATATCGCAGCGGTTCTTTCTGCAGCTGTGCACCACCATCGTATAAGTATGTAATATTATATTTAAATCATGAAAATTGGAAAACGGGACTTAATAATATAGAGTAAACAATATCTTGAATCTCGTATAAACAACATATAATTATATATAAATAAATATAATATTATATTATACACGCATATAAATATATAATACATATTATATACGGTTTGGTCTGTCGAAATTATTTTAAACTTACAACAATAAACCTTTATAATATATTTTATAATATCTTTATCAAAAAATAGTATTATTTATTATTTAAATATTTTTTTTTTATTGGTCTTAGATTTCTATTATAGATCACTTTTGGTACATTTTCAACAATATATGTAGTAGTGGTTGCTGTATTAACATTAATTATACCATACAGATATGAATATTTGATTTAGAAATATATATATATTAAATACAAGGAATAAACAACAAATTAACATTATTTACAATATTTACATAGTTTGAATACATTTTAATGGTTTTATATTAATACATTATACAATATACATGTGTTGAGAAATAGGAAAAATGAATGCAATAAGAGTATAATATTATTATACCTAATGCTAGTCAACGTTTTTCGAATATATTTTATTTAACTTTAAAATTTTTTTATAAGTAATATAATTGGCCATTTTAAGTGAGCCAATTATCCTAATTATGTTGGTCATTTCTGATTCCGGCTCCAAGACATTCGGAGAGATAGTTGTTGTTTTGTCTCTTTTCTTCTTCATATTTTTGACAATCATATTTTCTCGTGTAGGCCAACCTACCTATATAAATAACCGAAATATTATGAAAATGCGTACACAGTTTAATTTATTCGGTTACCTACCTGCACAATGGTAGTTATATATTATATTTTATTCGTGTTATAAATAATTAGTACGTATATATAGTACGTAATTTTAGAAAATATTATAACAACATAGATGTTTTGTTGATTTTGGGATATTTTTTACTGAAGGTAAAATGTATACTTTACATACAGTAGGTTATATATACATACACATTATATACCTACATTTAATGGGTCTTATACGCGTTATTATTTAATTATTAATAATTATTTTAATTAAATTATATTTTATACTCGTTATAAGAAAATAACGTGTCGTTAAGGGTAGTTAAAAGAAACGGTCGTAATAATAATAATGTTAAGGGTATCGGGCGGTGCGTGTGTAAGTTCAGAGAATATAATATATTAAGGGAGTTTATTGCTGTTGTTAATAACCGATTTCTGGACGACCGACGCCCCCGCGTGATTATCAAATTCTTGCAGCGCTTTGTACAAATCAAATAATAATATACCTACCGATGAATTAATATGTATATATATATACATGCCGCCGAGGAGCTGCAATGATGAAATTAAGTCCTTAAATGCTGCTCGCATATACTTTGCAATATAATATATAATATTATATTATGTGTAACCTACCTACACTATAAACGAAACCGACGACGGCTATAAAATCGTACATTATAACGACCAATAAGCGGTCCGTCACGGCCGTGGGGTGGTGGTGTAGGTATATCACTTAATTTTTTTTTTCCACGTAAGACGCGCACAGGTAAACATATAATGGGCACTTTGGTCGCCCATTAAAAACGATTTATGCGTACGAAAATGGCCTCCACATAATATATCCCCGTCCGAGACCTCCGCGGAGAAGCACCCCGCGCGCACTGCACGGCGCACATACTCGTATATTATATGAATTATATACGCGAAGACGACAGAAAAAAACGACGACGACGACGACGGTAATAATAATAATAACAACGATATAATACAGCTATAATAGTCCGCGATCGGTAGGTCTACTATGTCATTTTTTACGTCTTGCTCACAGCAGTCTCGTACAAGCACCCTGTTGGCACCCCGCGCCGAAACCGGTAAATCGTATATAATATGTATATAGCGCCGCCGCCGCCGCCGCCGCCCCAGTGTACTCATATTATATTATTATTATTATTATTATTATTGTGTATAGTATTATTATGGTAGGCAGGCTGGCCGGCGAACCTAGGTATATATATATATATATAATATAATGATATTTATTATAATATAATGCGTACCTATACATATATACACTGCAGCGGAGCGCGCGTTGTGGACGACCAGTTTTTGATTTTCTCAACAGCGACGGACACGATTTGCATAAGAGAGGATCTCATCCATACACGCACGCCGTATTGCATGCGGGTCCGGCGGTTGTGGCCGTGGTGGGGGGGGGGGGGGGTGCCCGGTGCCCGGTGACGTTCGGACACGGATTCCGCGCGGATAAAATTACGAGTTTGGAGAGAAGAAAAAATTACGCGATCGGGCGCGAGGCAGAGAAAAAAAAAATCGTCGTATTTATTATCCCATATAATAGTCGTTTCCCGTGATAATATATTATTATATTATATTATATTATACCTACGCTAGCTTGTATAATATATACGAGAATAATAATTCACGGCCGACTGGACGCGTATATTATAATATACACACGCGCGCTAGCCGATTGCGTAATCCCGCATATACGCATAATATATACATATGTACATGTACATATAATATACTATATAGGTGTATCTGTATATAAGTACGAATATAATATGTAGGTATACGAAACCCGAAAACGACTGCATCGGAGAAGATTTATCGGACGACTCGGCCGCGGATCGTCGTTTGACGCCGCCGCGGCCGCGAACACAATTTTATCGTAATAACATAATATTATGTTATTATTATATCGTCTATGATATTATTACCGAGTAGGTATCTTTGCGACGACGACGCGGTGCTGGTCGAGTCGAATATTAATAATGGCTTATCGAATCCCATACCTAATTAGAATATTTTTTCCTTACAATAAATTATTTTTTTTCACCACAGAACCCTCGCGCTTCAATCGTGAATCATCGTGACATCATCGATCATTCGGCCGTCTATATGTATATATATATATATATATATATATGTATCTATTAGCTAAACTCGCATGTAGGTATAATGTATATATTATACAATTTATAATATATACATTATAATTTATAATATAGTCGTGTTTTGTTCGGATATGCGTTCGGCGTCGAACGAGGAAACACCGCGGATTTCCTCCGAGTGCAACGTACGAATTATATTTTATAATATCGATTTTTACAATATATATTATTAGAGTGAACTGCTGCAGATGGTCTGAATGTGATGCAGCGGGACTTAAGACTATAGGTTTGTATCTTTCACATAAAAAGGCACACGTTCAAAACATATGTTACATTTATGTTATAGGTAGTTATATTACCTATATAAAATGCTTTTTGACATTTTTTATTTTTGATGAGTTAATCAAATAATAATTAATCTAAATAATAGCCAAAAAGTATAAAAGGTGTACGTATTTAAAGTAATTGTGTTTTTAAACGTTTAATATTGAAAATTAAGTAAATAATTAAAGTGAAACAATTAACTAAAACAATAAACATCGATATCTTTTTTTTTTACAATTATATTATATAATTTTTACATGACATTATGCATGTATCTTATATGTTTATTTGAGTTTATTTTATGTTTAGTTGAAATCGTGATGGAGATGATCCAATTTTTTTCTATAGTACGCTTTTTATCTCAAACGTTGTTTTAGTTGGTTTACGATGTTTACATTATATTTAAAAATGTTACAATTCGTATAAAATAAACTGTACTGCAGCATAATATGCAATAAAAATAAATTTTCTGAAGAAACTAGAAGTTTCTTGAACAACTAGTTAGAATGTAGATAACATTTATTGTTTGTTGGATATTAACTTTTCATGAATTATGACGCACATGTAGAAACTAGAAATACTGTCCTGAAAAATAAAAATAAAACGATAATGGTCGTTAGTTATTAGTTTATTACTTATCTTATATTTTATCGTATTATTATTGTTTAATATTAAATTAAAATAATTAATTCTTATAAAATAATAAGTCTTGTTATACCAATTCTAAAATCTATTAATGATTATGCATTAATGTTTTAAATTATCTAATATTGTGAAACTATATTATGATAATATAGTAGCATATTTATAAGTTTCAACTTTCAATGTCTGAAAATATAGCATCATTTTATAATTTATATTATTATCCAAGCGAAAAACATAAAATATGAAATGTAAGGCGTAAGCCATTGAACTTTATCTTATTCAGGCTTATACACTGCGTAGTGCCGAATAATTTTGAGGCTTATAAGATATTTTTATGGTTGTGAAAAAAATAAAATTATGTATAATAATTTAATAACAAAACTTGTAACACTTATATTTTATTTTTTAAGCAATATAAAACTTGTAATTCGAGAATATTTCCTTTTATTAAACTTTATATGTATAGGTAGGTAACTATTGATTATCATAAAATACTTGAGCTGTAAAAAACAACGTAATGAGAACTCAAACTTCTTTATAGTTTATACTAACACCGAGCTAGAATCATGTAGTGTAATTTTAATAATCATGATCGTTTTCAAATTTAAAACCATATATTAGCTATAAATTATAGCCTATAGTATATAATTTAGAAGGTACGGTGTTATACTGTAGTAGAATCCTGTCTGTATTATATTATGCTTGCATTTATTGTACGGACTTTATTGAATCCCTTTATAATGATTCAGGATGCACATATGCATACCTACACCATACGTTGATGTTGACATGTTTCCGGTGATTTCTTACTCGAATGTCATCATTAGCCGCTAATATTATTATTAATTATTATCATATTATTCATCAGTAGCGACTGACCTTCATTACTAAAACATTTGGAAACAGTTTTGAACAGTCTTATCCTTACTTCGACCACCAACAAAGTATCGGCTGTATTGCGAAATCATGTGTTTAGCGTTCGGGACGGGACCGTATGCGACAGCCGACATTCATATGTCCAACTATTTTCCACCCCCAATCATGATAAGTATACAGGTCGTACAGTGTGTGTTTGTTCTCGTGCCAATTTAAATATGACAGTATGTTACATAATTGTATTAAATATTTAAAATCTACATAAAGCTAGTTATAGTTATATTTTAAATATTTACATTTTATTGATACAATCCGTGAGGCTGGTAAGTATTTGGAATTACATGATACAATATGTATTATACAAGTATCTAGTTTTATTTATTAACCACTTACCGTTGCTAATTCTATATAACTACGGACTAGAATGAAAAAAATAATTAATGAAGTGACACTAAATATGTGCATACATAATATTCTCAGTGTAAACCTATATCAAGTAATATTATAAATTAAAATGTAATTATAATATTTAGGTAAACATATTATATGGAATAAAAAATAAATATTTCAAAACATAAAGTAGGTACCTATTTTATGTATATAATACTAAATCATTTTATTGGTTACATTAATAATAAAACCGTTTCAAAAAAAATATAAAATATTTTATTTCTTATATTCTTATTAACAAGCTATCGCGGAGACGGTGTTGCAGCCATCTCAGCCATACTCACTACTCGGCCTCTATATTTCTAAAGACATTATATTCATATATTAGTAATTAGAATTGATTTAATTTTTGAACCAAAGTAATTTTGGATTTGCTTCATAGGATATGAATTTATGTACAGTTCTGGGTATCTCAAACTTTTAAGATACACCAAAAATATTTTTTAATTAATTCCATGCGAAACTTAAGCAAACCCAAAAATAGGTACTACCGTTAAGTGAAAAATATTATATATATTTATATTTTGACTTTTTAGTGTTGTATAGTCTCTCTGCGTCTTATGGCCGGTTGTGGCATGCAAAAACCAACGAGAGAATCGATCAGCAAACACAAATTAAATATACAATATGAAATACCACAACACATGATTGATTTTCTGAAAAGCGTGAAGCTCGATTCGAAATGTGTTATCTCAAAAATTATTTTCGTCAAAGCCTCTAGAAGATGGGTTGATAATTTATAGCTTAATATATTATACCTATAGGTACCACCTGGTTGGGTTAAGTACATCGTACATGGTATATGTTATTGGATATTATCTCATTGACGAAGAGCTGAGGATATACGAGCGTTTTGGAGATCGTACAGGTTCCATTGAACGAAATGTCAAACGAATTCGCCAGGCTCTGGGATCGTATTACGTACCTATATGCACCGAGCGACCTGTCATATATTATTACTAAAATATATCAATAGACACAGCATTCCGCGGTTAATCCAATAAAAAATTGTCGCCGCCTAACCTAGGTGTGGAGCTGTCTTTGATATACGCATTCTCCCGGGAAAACGAGTTTAGATGTTTTGTCTAATCTGTGTAGGTGACTGCTGCGGTAACAACGGCGTGCAGCGTTTTCCTCTCAATAGCGGTCGCCGCGACGGTTTTCTCTCCTATTCGTTCCCTCTCCGCACCGTCACACCGACTCTCTCGTCGTAAATTTATGCGACGACCGGGTACCACACGAGAACGAACAGAAAACATAATATTACAGAAAACCAAAAAAAAAAAAAAAGAATAAGATAAAGTATAATATATGCGTTTTTTTATAATATAACGCGTCGGCCATTGAAACCGCGCTGTGGACTGTGGTACGACAGTACGCGCTCAAGACGGATAGGTATAAATAACGCCGTCGAGCTGTGTCGCACCACGCCGCGGGGAGGTGAGGGGAAGAATAACGATTCTATTTCCAGACCACGTACCTGTAGTGTCGTGGACCACCACCCCTCACACTCCTCCCGTAACAGCGCCAACGTCCCGCCGACAGACGGTTTTTCGTGTCGTTTGATTTCTACACAACAATATTATTATTATTATTATTATTATTTTATATTATAATGATATGCTGTATGCCAAGAGTCGACGTCGTCATAAGTCGGTAAGTCGTAACTCATGCGCGCATGAGCGGTGGTGCTGCAGGCCGTCGCAGCACACTGCAGTAGATCGGTACACAGCATAATGATATTATATTATATTATATCATGTGTGTGTGTGTGTGTGTGTGTGTGTGTGTGTGTGTGTGTGTGTGTGTGTGTGTCGAGTGTGTTTTCAGCTCGTGTACTTCTGTAATGTCACGTTATATACGTTTGCGATTTGCCCGCACAAACACGACAATAGCCGGGGAAACTCCTTCTATCCGCCGTCGGCGCGCCGAGAAAACGGTTACAATACGCGCGCACGTCAGACGCGTACGCGGCGAATATAATATGCGATATTATTTTATTATAGTGCCTATAAGCCGAAAAGTCGAGTTTCTAGCTCATTTAATCTTCACACTCGACGCGCTCGCCCTCGTGTAACGAAATATATAATACAATAATATAATATAATATCATATTATTATATCGGGGCGCAAACCGCAAGCACATAATAATACATACCTACTATATGACAATGATATCAACACCCATCGGCCGTCAATTTGTCACGGTTTTCCCGCCGCCGTCTCAGCGCTGCAGACATACAATATAAAAATTATGTATTATGTACATTTATGTGCGTATAACATAATATATAATAATATATATATATATACGTCACCGGTATTATTTATCGCCACCGCCACAATGGCCGCGCGCACCTATGCAGGTAAATAAATATTTGTAATCTGGAAAGCGTCCCTTCGGCGGTGTGCCCCTCTCCGCCAAACGACCCATACCGTTGACCCCCGCGGACGTTAATGACGCGGACTAGCGCGTCTTTATAGAATAATAATATAATATAAAGTGCTGTGCGAACGAACCGTCGACAACGCTTTTTTCCTTATTATTTTCAGCACTATAATATCATATTATTATTATACGAGTAGTCCCTTTGTACACGGGGACCGTGGAGGTAACGAAAATTCCCCACCCCCCTCGTATTGTGGTGTCGAACGCTCGCAGCGATCTGACTGTTGGCCGATTTCGTCGCACTAATAATATAGTAATAATATTATATTATATGAGCTGACGTATAGGTTTGGTACTTATTCTATTTCTTCTGAATTTTTTTAATTAGAAGAAACAATTTCTACTGCGAAACGTTTGGTCAAAAACTTGAAGGATACAGGGCCGACTATGTATGTGAGCAAACTTTTACCCCTAAACATGTTAAAAATGTAAAATGACGTATTTGATAAGAAAAATTATGTGTTTTTAAATAATATAATTATTCAATTTTGCATATAAAAGATTATTAATTAATATTAATGAATGAACACGTTTAAATATTTAATAATGCATTAGTATTTGTTGGCGTTTATACTGTAACAGTATAACGGATCACGGATTATACTTGTATAGTTTAGATTATAATATAGACATTAATAACAGTTAATACCCATTGTCTCGTGGGCATTTACACTACACGGCTTTTATCCGTATTTTGAGAATAATAATCGTTTTTTTTTTTTTAAATATTATGGCTAATGATAATATAATATATATATATTTATATTTTATATTTTTAACTTTTCTCTTTATCGACGATATTATTTCATTATTGTGGGTATTATTTGTATTTTAGTGATAATAAATATTTTTTGGGACAATATCACATTTTTTGCCTCAACCGATCGTTTATTATAGTATAAATCCAGCCTTTGTGAATGGTTATCGACCGGGCTGACGTCAAGACGTATAGATTGTATAATGTACATAGTACCTACAGAATATTATTATTTTGTCAAACAGACTTGGTTTCTTGAGATAAAATCTGGCCGAAGACCCGAACGCTGCAGTTTAATATAATTTATATGCGGGCACGCTTATCCCGTGGGAACACAATAAACATTGTCTCGTTACTATTGGGTTGTTTATTATATAAGGAATATTGCACTATCTGTTTTATTCTTGGGGAGGTTTTTGATCGCTCGCCAAAACGATTCGATGTTTTGATACGCGTCTACAGCTGCAGGTGCCAGCGGAATTATTCCACATACTATTATGTATCTATTAGACTACTAGACGGAAAATCACTGTGACGGAAATCGATACTTCGGTACCTATATCATCACTTATGAATGAAATTTTTCAAAATTATAATAATTTTCGGTTTTATACCTCCATGGTTACACACACTTGTGTCAATTACTGACACTGCTGGCGGCCTATAACCTGTGCCATTCGTTCATACAATTTTTAAATAATTCGAAACGTTGTATTTAAATTATTGGGTTATTTTTATGCTCATATGACTACCTACATATTCTTGTACATTATCTACACTTTACAGAAGACAACGGTCGCTATAATGTCACTAACATTATTATTGTATAAGATTTCAAATACTAATCTTTGTCTTTAAGTCACCTTATATAAGTTAGTCAGTATATATTTGTTTGTAGAACCTACGTGATATAATTATACCTATTTAATTTTTAGTACCTATTATAGGTATTATAATGACGTTGAAGTATTATAATGTTGGTTTTCTTGACGAGTACCTACCAATTAGTGCCAAGTAAATTAGAAAGGTGATTTAATTTTAATTTTCACTGCATACTACAATGACGTTTAGGCTTAACTTAAACGCCGATTACAATATTCTCGTACAGTAAATAACTAAATTATCAGTAATAGAAATAATCGTAATGTTTTATGGTAGGTAAACACTAATAAACAAAATTAAGCCCCTTGGAGCAGACTATAAATGCTTGCAGGTTTTAAACATATAGGGGCCTAAAAAAATCCCAAAGATATTAAATATAATTGTAATTTCATTACTCGACGACTACATTAATCCAAAAGAACACTATAAAATACTTTTAATGTAGCAGCACAATTTTTATAATATTAATATTAAATGGAATAATATTTTGAATCCATTAAGGGGTGTCCGTAAGCAGGGGTCTCACCGTAATAATTATTGTGTAATATTGTATACGTTCTAAAACACATTAAAATGGTCTAACCAAACTCCCAAACTCACTGAGTGACGACGTCCCCGTATTACGTTCAAATATATTTGTTTAAATACAATTTTTTCTAATGTTTTTGAAAATCTTTGTTTCAGAAAAAATGTTTGTAACTCTTGTGGTACATAGTCACACACTTGATTAAACGAACATATTTGGCAGATATAAGTCTAGGTACATAGGTATAATAATATAACCATTACGAATATCGCATACGATGGTTATAAAATAAATAACCAATAACGCATTATATTAATACTGTGGATAACGTTCAAATGTTGAAAATTGAAATCGAAAATATTAATCATTTAAGCGTAACTTATATGTAAGTGAGGTCGTGAGGATTAAAACGTCGCGTTAATACCTACCTACTATGTATAATATTATGATATAGCTGACTTTGAATACATAATTAGCGCCATTACTAGGGGGGCGAACAGGTCTATAATTATAAGTACCTATAGGCGCTTATAATATGCAATGCGTTTAGGGGTGCAATTATTTAAAGCTTATACCGGCATTAGTGTCTTTGATAATAATTGTAAAACTATTATTATGTATACGATGTCTGATGCCCCGGGGCCCAAAAATCCTATAGTCACTGAATACAACCCACGTAAAACTGTAACCAACAAAATGATCACGCGAAATTACGAAATAGTAATATTATTATTCGTACATAATATACCATATTATATATTATTGTATATCATATAATAATAATTATAGGCGTGTGTAATGCACGATATCGCGATTTCGAGAAAAAATATTATGCTGTACGTATATGTAGTCTGTACTCGGTCATTTAGGTGGTGTCGAAAACGCGAATATTTCTGCATTCTCGTCCTCGTAAATAATATTATATGCGTGTAAATTTGACCTCAGCTTGGTATATCGTCATATACGTGGAACGTATATTACCACTCCAAGTGCCAACAGATGTATAATAATGGTCATTATTGATTACCTATACATTATTTATACGGACATAAAGAGAGTATAAACATATAAATTCGTATTTTGAGTACAATGTTATTATCACCTACTAATTACCTATACGATGCGTGTGTGCCGCGTTCCTCGATATTCTGATGTTACGGAGATTTTCAATATTATGTGTGAAATTATTCAACTCGCGCATTATTTTATATAGTATATTATACACAAGGTGATTCATCAAGCATGCTCACCCACATTTTTTTATTTAACAATGAGATTGCCCTCATATCTTTTACAACCATTATCATATCATGGACCTATTATCCTTAGTAGTTTAGTACACAAAGTTAAATAGGCAACTCAAAAACTACTCGTTCAAATTTTGATTTCTATATGTAAACATTTTCGGAAAAATTATCTGCTAAATAATAAACGGTAGAAAATAGAGTTTATTTGAAAAATACAAGTTTGTATCTCAACAGAGCATTTTTCAAGTATATAACAAAAACTCTCAAAAATTTAAAAATAAAATTAATGACCTTATACCTACATAAAAATTCTAAAAATCAGATTTTGAATAACTGCAATATCGAAGAAGGAAAAGGGGAGTGAGCATGCTTGGTGAATCATCCTGTATAATATAGACGTCACGTATTGTCGATGTGTCATCGTATCGATTTTTTCTTAAAACATTCACATAGCGCTATAATATTTATTTATTTATTTATTTAGTTAACGCCAAACGGCAATTTATAGATACGATAATATAATCTTGTTTTATCGCAATTTATGGAGGTTAGGCGTCGAACACGAATTATCATGAAGATAATTTGATATTAGAATTTATAATGTATTATTGTTTATTATTGTCATACACAGTGATATTTCTGCTCAAATAAAACCGTCAATGCAATTCATGTTTCAACAGAATTGAAAACGTTTCAGAGATGAGATGCGTCTGTTTGGTATTGCATACATATTGGAGTTTAATATTGTAATACTTATATATAAGTATATAACTAATTGAGGTATCAGTACGAGGTGGCCTCGTTGGCTAGTCGTCTTACGTACGTAAAATATGCCAGTGGAACTGATTACGTTTTCGTTTATCGACAATAACTCGTCTTTTTAAAATAAATAAATATCTATTCGGTTTCTTTTTACCGCTTTCGTAGGTATGTAGTGCGCGCATATCCTTCAATTCGTACTTTTTCCCTGTTACTTGGACCTAATGGAAAATAAAACGGTTATTGATGGAACCCACACTATTACACATATACCATGACGTACATAATATAATATCATTAGACTGCATCAGTGTCGGTCGTATTGGAGAACCGAGAATAACACATAAATACGTCGGATCATGTCGCGTTCAATTTGCATAAAACGATAAAAGTGTCGGTGATCAACAGCACACGATTTAACGCTATTTCAAGACGAAATAATTATTTCCGTCGACCATTCGTCTTTCAAGTAGCTTCGCACGGAAACGACGCGATGGTATGTCGAACGGATCGCGCGATAATAATCGCGTTTAAGGGGTTTGACATAGGCAATTTATAACCCCAAAAATGTGAAAAAATGTGAAAAAACTTTAACAAATACATTTTCAGAATAAAAAAAGTATACCATTCATACAATAGTGCTTGTCGCGTCTGTCGGTACCATTATATTAGTCGTAGTATTATACCAGCTGCAGAAGCACAATTTTCCAGCACTTGATTTACAAAACCGTCACACGACATCGAAAACAATAATATTAGGTACATTAATCGCCGGGAAAAAAATGTTCATCTACACGAAACGTGGGTTTTTCTGGTGCCTATATTCGAAACGACGCATGTTTGAAATACGATTTTTCACGTCCGGCTAAAACCCATCTAATCGGAAAAAAATCGTAACCGCGAGCAAACCAACACAAGGGCAACATCGTATAATAATATGCCCATAATTATTGTACGACGAAGAACTTTCGTATATATATGGACCGAACTGCACGTAGAAAAGCACTATATAATACAGGTACGTGGTAACGTGACCCGCTGCGGCAGTACCTATTTACGTTTTGGTTCACGTTTTGTTTTCCGATTAAACGAGACGCTATATACTGTACATACGTGTACGGGCTGCGGAAAAACCGAGTGAAAAAGTTATAAAAGACGACGAAGCGTTTTACAATATTCATGTAATACATATTATAATATTATAGGACTGTAAGTTTCGCTCGGGCGTGACAAATCCCGCGTGGGAGTCGGTGCAGTGCGGCTTCGGACGCGAAGGTTAACACCGTATTTTATGTATATTATGTATATTATATTATATATAAATGTACGCATATAATAACGTATATATATAATATTATATAAATGGCATCTGCAGCTGTAATACCTAACCTACCATTATCTATATAATATCTGTCCGTATATATACGCGCGGCGGAGGCGGCGGTGCGGTGGCTGCCGAGAAAATTGAACGCATAAATCGGCCGGACGGGTAAAAGCTCCCGGTTTATATATCCTTATCTCGGGCCGTACGGGAACCGGCGGCGGTGCGGGGAAATTCGGTTTTCATAACCCTATAATTGGCCGATTAAAGTCGCCCGTTAAATTTCACAGTGCTCCGCAGGCTCCGGCGGGAAATTGCGAGCGTAAGCATCACACGAACTCTACGTATATATATATACATACATGTATGTGTATATAGCGAGCGTGCCGTAAACAAACACGCGCCTTATGGCACTATCGTGGCGGACGCGTTTTTATCGCGACAAAATAATATGTTATGTACCATCAAGAGCGGGTTGTATTGCAATATTATTATTATTATCATAATCTGGCAAACTGCAGATTGTACGCCATATTATGTATTATTATAAACATAATAATATAGCTGCAACCGCGGTCGTCCCGTCGTCTCGTTATATAGAGGGTCGAACAAATGTCATCTCAGGTCTGATCGTTGGCTCGCAGTGATATCACGTTAGATGTATGTATAAATGACATTTCACTATCGAAATGCGTCGGTTGCAGGCCTAATGGACATGCTAATGCACGTTTAAATCGCATTGATTTCAATACATTTGCAGTATACACCTACATTATACGATATTATAATTATATATTAGTTGGATTTAATTTTTGAGCTAGGTATATTAAGAACGTTTTTCCCCTCGACATCAGGATGTCTAATCAGGTGATGTGCGAGTTGTTGCAATAAATTGTAATTATAAACAATAAAATAACCTCTATGTTATGTATTATATTATATATCTAAGTATTATTATTTATTATTTCAAGTTGTGAGTGTGTTGCAACCAACCTATTTAGGAATTAACTAGGATATCAAATGTGCAAATACAGAGTGGTTTAAATTATGTATAAAATATTTAAATATGTAATTATAAATTGTATTAATTTTAAAAAAAATTGCCGCTCCCTGCAGAGAAGTATCGCTAGGACTATTTCCCACTTGAGTCCTCCTCCTCTCCCGACAACTTTCGGCCTTAATGTGTAGTTATATTATAATGTATAGCTTACAACACAGGGTAATCGCGGCATCGGAGAGTTGGATTACATTTTCTAGTAATTTAAAATAGGATTTTATTACATAATTTAGGTGTACACTTGTACCAATATTATTGGTAGGTATATAATACAATATTATATTATAGCCAACAAAAATCGAATAAGAGCCGACGACGAGCTGAAAATTACAATCATAATATTATTATATTATATTATATTATAACATAGGCCAGAAAACAAAAAATCGTATATGTATAGGCAGTTATTTTGGATCGATGTTACTCGCTGGAAACCTAAATAGTAAATACACATTTTTATCCGTTTATTCGACATTTACTGCGTAGCCTTACCCGCGGTACACCTATATATTATATTATACGCTTTTCGTATAATGATAACGCTACAGTCTTGAAAAATGGTTTTCGAAAACAATTAGGTTTATTAAATATAAATTCATACATATATATATATATATATATATATATATACGCAGAAACTACTTTGCTATATTATATTTTTTTGTTTGCCGTGGGTTAGCGAAAAAATATACGATTCGATTAAGAGGCCAGGTGTTCGTTCTCGCGGCAATATTTTCTTATTATTACGGGGGAAAAAAAGTTGGCTACCGTATATATATATATATAGCTTGGTGTGGTAATATTACTGTTTCGCAGAAATGAAAATATTACGCAATAATGTTAAATTTAAAACGCCATAGGAACGGCGCGCCGCGTTTTTCTACCTCGTGAATATAAAACTGTAGATAAATAAAATAAAAAAATTGTTTGCAGTTAGTTACGCACGGAAACGAGAAATGTCGCGTTTCCGTGAGCATTAAATCTGTATTAAGTGTGGCATAACTTTGACCCTCTTTCCGTTTTAAGTTCTCTAGCGAAACGCACCATTGCGTCTTATTTATTCATGTTTATACGCGAAAAATGTAGACATCGCGGGTCGGTTTGCAGCCCTTTTCAAAATATTAAACACAACCCGTCTCCATTCTCGCTGCCCCGTTCTTTAAATGTCGCGTGTATAAATGATTAGCGATTATATTAAAAACACAGAGAAAACACTAATGCGAAAGCAAATTTATAGTATTTTCGGTTATGCATATAATATATACCTAGTGATTAAGTGTACCAAACTAAATTGTCAAAAATGCGTACATAGTAAGTTTTCCGGGCGGAAAATAACTCACGGTAGACAATCTTCGCATGCGGTTTTAGACCCAAAACATATCTTTAATTCGCTCAGCCTCAGTCGTCGATTATTGTCGTATGTCACTGTATAGTCGATTTATATAGTGTGATTCACAAGGAGTGCTTATACCTACAGTTTTTCTTTTTACAATGCGTGTATTCAAATAATTCTGATGTTTAGAATTTTGAGTATACTTAGGGACAATACGTTTTATCTATATAATTGAAAGAAAAAAGTACCACTCATTTTTTAAAATTGTATTTAAAACTTTTCACTGCGCTTCAAAAGTCTATTTATCTAATAAATATATATTTTTTTGTTATTACACGAATCGTAAATACATTAATATTTTTTATTGAGAGCTATCTTTTTTTTTTTTTTTGAGCCGTGGTATTGAGAGCTACCTATATACCAGCAAATATCTATTTGAAGCGGACACTCCAATCTTACATTTGTTGTATGGTCAATAAGTTCTTCATTATCCTAACATTCTTCTTTTTATCTCTGTAGGATTTACTGATTTAGTTTTATACTAATATCAATATTTAGCATCTTCTATAATCATCCATATTATTTTTATTATAATATACAACAGGTTAGGTTAAGTCGCAAACGGATTACTCAAATTAAAAATTGTAAAAGCTAAAACTATCTTTTTGATTATGTTTATAAATTGGCTATTTTGATTTTTTGCAAAACAATTAAAATCAAATTTAAATTTTCTTATTTTCTGTACAGAAAAATAAAAATAAAAAAGTGCTTATGGTACATGGAGTACAAACGTCTATAAATTATATGAAAAAAAAAATTTTAAAAATATTGATTAGAATACAAGTTATTTCATTTGTCATATCTTTCTGTTACACCCTGTATACTTTCTACAGCCTTCAGGCAAATTCGTACTAAACAATCAAACTTTTGGTTCGTTCACAAATAAAGAAATGGGCTTTTAAAATTCTTCTATTAATTGTTGGTAATTAAGAACAAGTTGATGTTTAGAACAATTTTTAGGTCCCGAGTTAGCAGTTGTCTGAATATTGGCACTTTCTGTTCATGTATTTTCAGCCTTCAGGGTTTTGTAAATATCTAAAATATTAAAAATATCAATTAGGGTACAATTTTGTGTATAAACTAGAGATTGTAATAATTTTTATTAACAAAAATAAAGAAAGAAGAACCTAAGACTACTGAACATGCGTTAAATTAGTTCGTACTAATTATTCCTATTTGTATAGTTGCATGCAATCTTTAAATTTAAATGTCAGTAAATAATAATATACACTTAAGGATTTGCCACAAAAATGTTTTAATATGTCACGTATGTTTTAATAATTTACATAACTCATTTTATGCGACTTATCTATTAATAATAAGTTTACTTTGATTTAAGTGTTATTAATTTATTATAATATATATAGTAGGTATTATTATATATATTATGTAGTTAACTCATATTATATTCAATATAACTAATATAAAATTATATTGATTCTTCGGAATCCAAAGTCAAACGAACGATTGCACAAGTACAACATGAGAATAGAAATCCATTAGATTCGAATAGCATTCCAGTCGTAGGATATAAATGTAAGTGGGTAGACCGTAGACAAGATATAGGTATATAGGTATATATATATGCAATATGAAGTAGATGAATTAAAAAAAACAGTAAAACTGTAAACAACTATTATAATATAATAATATACTTGTCTTTAAACACTTCTCATATTATTATGTGTTTGGCGAGACTATTGAAATTAAAATTATTTTTTCCATTAAGCTCACGCTCTCCCCGGCAAGCGTGTGGGCAACATTGGCAAATTTACAGGAATCACGTATAATGCAAATTCAAATTGTATAAACACGAGCGAAATGTCATCGTCGCGATTCCATATAATATATTATTATTATTGTAGAGTTTATTTTTTGAATAATCTCTTTGAAAAACACTACGCTGATTTTGCGTAGTCACGTTGCGGAAGAGTGAATCGCTTTAAGACACAAATAAAAATCAACATAATAATATAATATAATTATGTATGTTACGTCGTGGCATTGTCATAAACCATAATTATATAGATACAATAAAATATTTAATTTAGAAATATTATTATCAAATATCAGTGGACATATTTTATTTTATTTGACAATTTTACGCCCCGGAGAGCATTTAGTTATAAAATATAGCAATTATATAAGTAGATAACAAAATAGATACAATTATATATTAGATATTAATTATTATTAATATTATTGAACTGTAATTCATTACGAATCATGGGGATTCGTATTTAAAGGTATTAACACTAATTTTCTCGAAAAATATTAATGTTTTTGGAAATATGTTTTTTTTATTTTTAAAGCAGAATATTTTTCTACTAAATTCAATGTGTAAAAATCAAATTTCGAATAATTAGGTAGGTAGTTGGTTATAACATAATAATTATATGTAATTAAAAAATTGCTCTTCCAAAAGTAATTTTTATAAGCTGAAATGTTTAGAAAAATATTCTTCTTAGGGTACCTATGATATTATAAATATATGGTGTCATTTAAAAAAATAAAATCTTTGAAAATAATATTAAAAAAAACAATTGTATTGTTATAATTTCAAATTTAAAAAAAATATTTCCATTAAAGTTAACATTTTTTGAAAAAATGAGTGTTTTCCTTAACATTTTTAAAAATTATTTTGTATTCATGAAATTATTTAATTAAATCTGTCTGGATACTTATATATTTAATATTATTATTGTTACTATTATTATTATATCAAGCTTACACAAAGAGTTGGATATTTGTTAACATTATTTTAATATCAAATACGTGTATATTTATTTAATTTAATATAGTAGATTCAAAGTTCGAAGATCATAATATAATTATATAAAGGATCAAACTTTCATAAAGTAGTTTTGTATATGATTTTAAAATAACAGTTAGTAGAGTTTTTATTCGATATAAGTTTATAAGTTATATAACTGAAAACTAAAGTTCTGAATTTCTGAATTTCACATATTTTATCCAATAAGTAATAATCTTGCTCATACTTAATGGACAATAGAGGTAGTAGTTATAACTTATAATAAGGTAATGGTCATACGGGCGGGACCCGTTTCGCCCAAAAATGACCGTACCCGTTTCGCTCGGGTACCCGTTTTGCCCAAATTTTGTTTTTATATGATTCCCGTTTCACCCAGAGTAGTTTAGACCAATTTAAAATTAAGTTGGCAATAGTTCAGTCAAATATTTGAGTATCATTTAGCGTTATCCAGAAAACACCACGAGGAGGCGATACTCATTGTTTTCCAAAAATTATACGCACTATTATACGCACGTCATTTTTTTTTCACAAAAGTTTAACACATTTAAAATTTAGTCTACAACATTATTAAAAAATCAAATTAAAGTCATACAAATTTACAAATATCTTATAAAAAAAAATCGATTTTAATCGTTCAAAATATATTTATTAATACCACCTACAGTTTATTTTTAAAATTATCACACATGTTTTTTATGAATTCATAACGAGTAATTTCATTTGATCGGTACCTCGTTATCTGTTTCTGATTGTGTACTTTCCTTTTAATTATATTCGCATCTTTTGATGTCTTTGGTATTTTAACGCTATTGATTTTTATATACGTATCAGTTTGAACGAAGTTTTTCACAACATTTAACCAACTTAATATAGATGGAGAATTAGAATAAAAATGGTCATTGAAGAACGAATGAAACGACTCGCACGCAATCATCGTAGGCAGAATACTCGCTGAATTACATGCCCATAAACAAGGAGGAAATGTACTATCCTCAGAAATATAATTGTTTACTAAATAATCACAATATTTGGTGACTCTATCATCAGTTGGGCATTCTGGCTTTAAATTTTCCACAAAACAATCAGATATTTCTTCGGCGTCCAAATATAATAATCCAAAAGTGTATTTAATCCATTTTCCAATGTCCGAATTTGTTTTATATTCTGTTGCTAAACCATATTGCTGAATATTTCTATACCACGCCTGTGTTAGATGAAAACGACATCCAACCCTCTTTGACAGAGGCCATATTTCATTAACAGCTGAGTGTATAGCCAGTTCAAAGTCAATAGTTATATATGTAGGTGAAAAATTTAAATTAATTTCTTTACATTTATCAATAATTGCATTAAGCGTATATAAGTATGTTTCATACTTTTTATCGGGAAGTAGACAAAAAATTAATGGTATATAATGTCCATTTTGAAAAGATTTTGATCGATTTCAATTCGATAACGACTGGATTATTACTATAGGTTTTATAACGTTCCCTAAAATATAATATTTGACTGAACTATTGCCAAATTAATTTTAAATTGGTCTAAACTACTCTGGGCGAAACGGGAATCATATAAAAACAAAATTTGGGCAAAACGGGTACCCGGGCGAAACGGGTACGGTCATTTTTGGGCGAAACGGGCTACGCCCGGTCATACAATATCATAGAGTAGGTATATGAAATAATTTATCATAGACTGCAGACTTTGATTTCCAGGGTTCAAATTTTAGGGCCTGGGCTGTATCCATCCTTTGGATGTGTATTTTAGAATTTAAACTTTTAATCTAAATAAAGAAATATTTAATATCAATATTATTCAAATAGTAAATTAGATAGTTCAATCAAAACACAAGACTTATTTGTCCATTTTAAATTTTTACTACATAACTGTTGTGTATCTGTATAACATAATTTGATATTGTTGCATTTGGCTGTTGGGGTGTTTATGATCCTAATTTATATTTTATAACGTGGTGTTTTAACCATACTGCCCCGCATTTACGTCCCAATCAATATTGCCTCTCATAAAAAGACTGGAATGCATCGATTTTATCATTGGAATATTATATTGCATCGACGTTTGTCGTACAACAATATTACGCATATATTATAGGGAATAAAAGTATAAGCATGGCCGCCTCGATAAAATATTCTGTTGCCCATAAAACGCTTTAAATCTACACACAAAATCATGTAAAAATTAGCCATTTGCGTCTACCCTATTTACACGAGCCGGCGTATACGGTTGCAGTATATATAGTGTGTTTTGAAGTGTACCTATAATAATAATAATAATAATAATAATAATATACATCGGCGTGTACCTCTATATATATATATATAGATGCAACTATTCGAGAGTCCCCTTTATGTGTTGTATATATTTGTGTGTGTGTGTGTTATAATAATATATTATTATTATGGGCCATCAGTGTCTGTAAGTCTTCCACTGTCGGCACGCAACATGAATAACACGTGTACACCTATAATACGGGAACGGGATATCGATGGATTATTATATTATTTTGTTAAAAAAAAAAATTAAGAAAACCTCCGAAGGAAGACTCCGATACCATGTATGGGGTGAAAACGACCCTTGGGAACGACTCCGGCTGTACTCTCGGGTGCTGCTGAATAATGTGGACACATATATGTAGGTATATTGTATAGGCATATAACGCGGCGTGTATGTCTGTGATATTTATAATATATATTATATTATATATATATAAGCTCGCACACACACACAGACACGCGAAGGAAACCTGTACGCGAGTTCGTGTCACACGATCCTTAGGTATAGGTACATATAATAATAATATATAATACGCAGCCTGCAGCGAGTCGGCGACTTCGGCGGCGGCAACAAAGGCGGCGTCGGCAGCGCTGCGCCAACAGCAGCGGGCCGACCGAACGACCCCGTCCCCCCATCCGAGCACCGTCGGGCGCGTCTCCTCTTCTCGCGTTTTTTTTTTTTGTTCTCATGATGGGCGGCGGCGTATAACGATTTTTAATTCGACCGGCGTATTATATTATATTGTATTATATACAGCTGACGACGACGACGACGATGCGAGTGCAATAAACATGTCCACACAAGCCGTTTAGAACTCGATTAAAAAAAAGAATCCCGAGTAAGAAACGACATTATATATATCATAATGTATTATATTAAAATATAATATATAATGATATTAAAAAGAAAAATCGAAAGGACGCACGCACAACAATGTATAATATACATTATAAAGAGATCAAAAGGAGCTCAGAGGCGTATATCATCGGCGGTCATACCTATTATATATATATGTAGGTATACCATATATAGGTGCAGGCCATTATAATGCATATTACACAGACGACGGGTGCTCCTGCGCCGATGCAGCAGTATAATATATATATACACGCGGCGAGTTATTGTGATTTAAAGCACAACAAACCAGGCCGTCGCAGCATTGGCCCCAGCAAAAGCAGCGGCGAATAGTCTTATTTATCGTGGAATAAATCCCTTTTAAATTGCCGTCCCGGCCATAAGAATGTGTATATAATACAATTATATGTATGTATAATGCGAGATCGACAACGCAACAAAATCGTTATACTATTATTATTATAACAAAATACGAGAAATGGCCAGCGTGTGATATATCACATTTACCTATATATAGGTATATATAAATGATATATTATACGCATATTATATTATAAGAACGAATGGCCGCTCGACGCGAGAGGAATGCGCCTCGTACATAATATAATATAATACTCGTCGCGGCCCTATCCGAGTATATCATAACGTCGCTCGACCCTCGGTCTCGGAGGACGCGTCGCCAGAGTTACGTCTCAATATAACATAATAATATATTCTCTGTCGCTGCTGCAGCAGGTAGACGTGGGGCACCGCACGCTCGCCGTCCGGAGGCCATTGTATCACACGCCGGTCGCATTCATTAATCACGCCGGCCATGTTTCTCGGATATAATATAATATTATTGTTATTACTATACATTGTATTGTATGCATGTGCGAGACGTTTTTTCTTCGTCTCGCGCGCCCCGTTGTCGTTAGATTATATTATTATAATATAATTACCCCGTGTTAGAGTGCAATAGGAATATAAGATACTCCACGTACGTGTCGAATACGGGTACTACGCGCACTTTCCCACCGAATAAAATAATACCTTTTTCCGTACCTACCGAAACAACTTTTAACACTCGGCACGAGACTGAGCACATAACACTTCAGGTTCAATTAATACAATTATATTATATGGCATTTAAAATATTTTTTTGTTCGTTAAAGCTCAAATAAGTGTAGAACTAGTTCTATCAAAGTATTATGCGACTTATATATTTGTGCAACACCCCGGGTACCCATCAAAATTGATTTTCAAAATATGAAATAATTTATTTACAATATTAGAAGTAAAAATCAAATATGCAATTGTTGATAGTTCAATATTTTTGCATATTATATAATATGGCATTGCTAAATTTAAAGAATAATTTGTGGTAGGTATAGGTTAGAATCATTTTCGTGGAAACAGGCGATGTCAGTCATTATCTTATAGTTATGTATGGTGATAAAAGGTGTGAGGTGTTTGATGAGGAAAGGAGGAAATACCTTCATGTACTTTTGGTTAGATTTCTTGGCATTTTTGTCGAAATGAGTAGATAATAAAATAATATGTAGATATAGGTGTGTGTGTGTGAGAAATACGCGATCCCCTATAATTGAAGAAGCGGGAGCGGAGTACTTTTTTCGTGTTACTGTAGCGTTTATTTTAAATCATTTCGTTTTATTCGTCTTGGGTGTAATCAACACGTGTATATGTACGTCTGTAGCAGCAGAAGCAGCAGTTGAGATAGTGTTAGTCGCGTCCCCCGGTCCGCTGCTGCAGCAACCACCGAGTGAGTCGTTAAAGTCTCCGCGGGTATGGCGCGCAATGCGCATAATGAGCACATTAAAACGAATGGAACGCGCGCGCTCTCGTACCTGCGTGTCCGTAGATATATATACACACACGAAACATTATACATAAAAAGTCGTATACGATTATAATATTATTATTATAGGATAGGTAGTTGTAGTTAGAACAATGACGGCGGCGGTGAGCAACGGGCTGTAAACTGCCCTTCCCTCCGGTGTATATAGGTACGGGGCGTTAAAATATTATGTTACCTGAATCGTGTATGTAGGTCGTAAAGTCGTAAAGTACGTCTCCTTAACGGGCCGTTAATGCTAATTAATTCGGCGATTATATTGTTGTCGTGTCGTCGTGGCGTTCGTGTTGTTTGTCTTATTATATATTATGTACCAGTAATGAAAATACGCGCGTAAATCTCGTTAACGACAACGCGTGATTACATCGTTAAGTCACCGGGCAATGATAAACAGCGTTTTTTCTTTTCTCTTTTGATCGTAGCTCGAGGGGCGACCGCGCGGCCGACTGTTTACCGGTCGTAAAAAAAATAACATTTCAATACCGATTCGTCGTCGTATAATAATCATAAAAATAATGACGATAATAATAACGATAATGATAAAAGTAATAATATTAATGATAATAGTGTATGTCGTGTAAGTATGTGATGGATATTGTGTATATTATGCTCTGCAGTAGTCTAACGAGCCGCCTTTCCCCCCAAGAAATACATTATAATAATGTGACTACTAATAGTTATAGGTAACTATACCTCCATCAACGAGTACTCCGCCCGGCGCCACCACCACACGACGTCCTGCAGCAGTTATATTACCTATAATATTATTATTTTTTGTACAAAAATCTTCAGCGCATTATGGACTTGCGTTGTTAAGTTATTGTGATCGTTCTACATAGTATTAATAGAACTCAAATCGTTTAACGATTTTGATCTTTATATATTTCAGTTTCACTTGTACAGAGCTGCAAGTTTTAAACCGTTTGTATATTATATTCACGGAAATTCGAAATAAAAATACTCACACTTTTGCTATAGAGCATTTTATAATATACATTAAATAAAAAATGTATTATCCAATAATTGTGTGCGTGTGAGATAGAACATGGTATTTCATAAATATGTAGTATTTTTAAATGTAGGTACTCATAAAATACGTGTAGGTAGGTACATATTTGTCGTCCTACATATTTTTAAATTGTGATGACAATAAATAATTCTATTGAGACTGTGAACAAACAGACATAAAATTGTAAAAATAAAATGTTATGGAAATGTATAGAATATATAATGCAAGTACCAATATATGATTTGTAAAAACAGACCTACCTAAATATTTGTAGAAACTAAGATCGAATTCACTACCTACCTATATTTTATATTATACTTACCTATATTATAATTTATAAGCTATACCTACAGGATGCGGCTCATCGTGTTGGTTAAATGATAAAACAGGAAAACACGGTGGGCTACTCTGTATAATATTTTTGACCAGTTTTCATACTCTTATTTCCCCTCATACTACATAATATACTCCGTAGAATTACAACGTAGCCTTTTGTATTGTATACAATAAATTTTGAATACGCAGATTACAAAAGGTTTAGACACGCAAGGGGTGTGTCAAATGTAATTTCTATGACTCTATCCTTACTTTAAAACCAGTTTCTGACTCAATGTTTCTTAATAAACACATTGTCGTGAGATACACGCAAATTATCATATGCAATACAACATAATAAAGTAATTTGAACAAAATATTAATATCGTAGAATTTAGAAGTAACAATAGGTTTTGATTAAATAGTCTAGTTATAAAATCTTGATTTAAATTTTTTTCTACAATTGAAATATTTAGTTTTTCATCACTCTAACTGCATTCAAAATTTTACACTCAATAAAAACCCGATAGATACAATACTAAACAAAAACTGTGCACATAAATAGGTATATTTAAATTTTCTACTAGCATACAAAATTATTGATATTGACAAGAATTTGGAAAAAATATACATTCAATAAAATATTATGTGACATATTACAAAGTTTTTTGAATTTCACGAATAAATATCTACTTGATCTATAAGTTTTGTGTGCGATATAGATATAACCATAAAAGTATTAGTAAATTATATATTATAATATGATTATGTGAATTATTTTTTTTTCAATGTCTACACAAAAACCATACTTAGTTATAAATACTTATAATTAAAATAGTATAACTGCTTAACTATTAATTATTATTAAGTTCAACAAATAGTTTTTATCAAAACTATTACTTAAAATTAAAAATACTCAGTCGCTGTTGGTAAATTTTTGTTTGAATTTAAATTGTAATAATTGAACTTGAATAATGTTAATATATTGTTTATGTCAAAATAACTCATTGTAAACAATCATAAAACAATTCTTACAAAAACATTAACATAAGCAACAATTAAACGCACAGCGTTCTGATCGGACACGTTTACCTATAATTATTAATTATTATTCAAGTGTTTAATTGATTGAACATTTTCCACGGACATTGAATAGTTATTATTACGACAAAAAAATGAATTAACACTAATTTGAAGTCCCATAGGTAATGGTTTCTATTATAATAATATGGTTATGGCAGTACCTATATTTAAAACAACTGTTTTTATATTATTTATTTATTTTAATGATCTTTATTGTTATTTTTACCGTATTCTAATGTAAAATAACTTCTCGTACAAGTGGCAGCAGTGGAACTGTGTATTTTTTAACGACGTGTTTTCACATGAATTCTAATGAACACAATTTAATTCCTCAAAAGGGTTAAAACAAATTCTTCAATAGGTTTTCAATTGAAACGTGAGATAAACTACCTCAGATAATAATATAATACAATGGGCATGTGTGCGGCGCAGTGAGTAGTTCTAAAATAATAGTATATTGTATAATATAATATAGTATATACTGTATAACTGTATATACTATGCTTTACTATACTATAATAATATAATATATGTATTATACAGATGTGTATTATAGTCGTATAGACTTGAAATTCACTGGCGTCCTACCAAATCGTTTCCATTAATGTTTTCAGGAAGTTCAACTGATGTCTTAATACAGATAACAAGCCGAACGAGGCGCAATACGATTCGTCGAGGACGACCAAAACCGATGAAAGTAGATGTACTACTGCAATTATTATATGTACATACAAATATCGAATAATAATAATAATAATGTTGAGGTCTTACAATACACTGTATATATGTAGACACTGTACAGAAGATTTCAATGCGTAAATCGTAAAAAGTAATTTAGTTGAAAGGAAGGACGGTTTCGATATTACAAGTTTTTGCACTAAAGAATGCCAAATAGTATAAATTAGTTGAGTGCGTACATAATATTATATAGGGTTGGAACACTAATATATATATATGTGTGTTGAATATATTGGTGTAACCATTTAGAAAATTACAAAAAAAGAGATGATTTATTAAACAATTAGGTAATGTGCTGCTTGGTAAGTATGGTATCTATGTCTTAGAACTTAGAACTACATCTAAAGTTTATATGCTGAAAAGTGCACTAACTAAAAATTAAATATAGTGAATACAACACAATTTCGTATATTTCGTGCCATAGTCAGGGTAAGATTACGAAATATAGTCTATACTGTGTTCGAGATTAAACTCACCATAGTATTAATTACATTGATGTAAATTAATTTTTATATATCTTTTACAATCTGTAATTAAAATGTGTACAAAAAGCGGGAATGATGATGTGTTGTATATAGGTTATTATTTTTATTTTTATGTTATTTTGTACTGCCTGGAGTATAATCAATCCATTGATTTAAAACCCACAATTTAGGCGGTCGTGCAGTCGCGTTTATCGCCCTTTTCGATTTAGTCATCATTCGGGGTCCTTATTTGGGATGGTAAGAACAGATGATATTAATATTAAAAACTTTTAGCGTCAAATATTTGCCAAAATAATTTTATTTGTTAAATATTCACGTTTTCGATCGAAGTAACTAAGTAAGTACTGAAAATGTGTGTCTCATATTGCCCCTAGTGTTTATACATTTGATGGTTATCAATAAACAGACCAAGAACTTTTATACGTTTATGTATTTTTTATAATTTTATGTTGTAGTTATATTAAACGTTTCAAATATTGTTTATTGCATTATTTGGTTATTATGTGATAAAATATATGTATTTGACATCTGTGGTAATAAATTTTATTATAACACATCATAAATTTAAGAAATGTCTCTTTTATAAGATTGATATATTCTATATGTTTTAAGGAAAAAATGGTAAATTTTTTTAACCCTTATTTTATTTTTATAACACAAAAGAATAGATAATTTTTTGATTAAAAAAGTTTTAAACTTAACTATTATAATAAGCAATTTTGATACCTATTATTAAAAAAAACTTTTAAAAGACAAACTATTTGTACAACCCTATTCTTTTGGAAATTAAATACATTTGTAAATTGTAGTGCATAGATGCAAATCGATAGTCTGTGACCTGTGTTAAAAATATTACTATCGTAGTTCACTTAAAGCAATAATTTAAAGGATGGCTGCTTCTGGAGAAACATTTTTCCTCGTCTAGAATTCGTACACGTCCGGTTCAGCCGTCCACACAACATCACACGATTTACAATGAAGCGTAAGTACGAGTCAGTTTTTGTTTTCCACACAGTGTATCGCGTTATACACCGGTATATGTAATATAGCTGGTATATGAAATTATTATAAACGTTTTATACGATCGTATATTATACGCAAGGGTGGGGTGGTGCCGCGGGTCTTAGATGTTAATTTTTTCAATTATTAATAATCTGCCGATCGTATTGCCTCCCCAAAAAAATAATAAATCGTAAACGTACAAAAACTGCTGCCACACACATATACAAGTACACATATATATATATATTACCTATAGGTGTACGCGTACGAGCGGGATTGGCCATGTGCAGCGTATAAACTGCAGCGTAATGTAGTACGTGCAACACCGAAGATCTACCCACCTATATATTATACAATATATATATATATATATAATACAATAATAATAATAATAATAATAATATATACTCGCGTTGTGCCAAGTATAAAAACGTTTTCATTGTTTTCTTTATCGGTTTTTATAATGGCCGATGTCTTGTTTTTCTTATTGTTTTTTTCTCCCCCTCGTATGTATATATATATATATATATATATACGTACCTACTGCAATATACATGTCGCCTCGCGTATATAAGTCATAAGACGCCGCCGCCGTTTCGGTTTCAATATTATACAATATATAATAATATAATATAATGTACTGCGTGCGGCGCGGCGGCGAAGAGGAACGCGCTCGCGAGGGAAAAGACGCGAAACGGAAAAACGAAAAAGGCGTCGTCGCCGCCGATAAAAGGCATCCGTGCGACCCGAATAAATTACGCGCGCGCTGCAGTAAGCCGTATCGGCGGGCGAGATTAAAATACAAAAAAAAAAAATCCGCTCCGAGAAGACGGGAGGAGGATCGAAAAAATTAAACGATTTATTATATAAAGAATATTAATGTAATATTATTTTATATAGATTCTCGCACGGCTGTTGTATAAAATCACACGACACGAAGGCATACCTATATTGTACGTACGGTGCGCGTAACGCGTTTTTAACGACTCTTTGCCTTCGGTGATGGGTAGGCGCCGACTTGCACAGTCTTTCGGTCTTCGCTCACGGCCGCGTTGTACATTATTATTATTATTATTACGATATAGTATGCTGAGACATTCAGTCGGCCAATTATTATACCGCCGCACGCCCACGCCGCGACGTTTTATACGGAATAATATATTATTATTATAACAATATGACTGCCGCGTCCCTTTGAAAATATTCGGCGCGACGACGGCGGTGGCGGCAGATATGTGTACATCATATTATTATTATCCGAAACAACGCGAAATCGGTGCTTTTATAATATTATCGGCGATAAAAAATTACGATCGTTTTCGTAATATTCGATACATCCACTCGCCAAAACCGTATACACTTCCATATTTTATTGCACACACACACACACACACACACATGCACGACGATGACCGAGAGAGCACTGACAATGTCTATTATTTTATAGACGCGCGTGTGAATATAACATAATATGACATATACATATAATGTCAAACGCACAGACGCACAGTCGTTCCGTTTTGGTCGCGATCGGTTTTTAAGCGGTTTACGACCAGATTATTCAGTGGCTCGTCCTCGTATATACACGTGATGATTCGAACAATTTCCATGTTGTGAGTGGAGACTTTCTTACTTTTGAGTACCTATATTAAATTATTATTTACGACGGTGTTAACACGCCGAAACGATAAGAACTTATAATTTTTCAACCATGGATATAATATAATATATAGATTTGCTGCGACTAACAAATTACTACACATCCGTTCTGTTTCGTAATATTGGTAATAATCATCACGGTTTTAAATTAGTATACCTATAATACTATCATTTCATCAGTCATATATTATACTATATAATATGTAACTCATACATAATATTATCATATAAGTGGAGGCTGCACTTATTTTTAAAAGCCATATTATTGAGATGAACGAAAACAAACAAATTTTTCTATATTTCGTTATTCTCATAAATTTCGTATTGAGTCTGTTAAATATTAATAAACATCGATAGTATGAATTATTTTGTTTTCTTTAACAATTAAATACTATTGAAATAATTTAATATAATAATTAAAAATACAACAAATTAAACATTCTCTTGTCACATCAATGTATAATACTCAAATAGTCAAATGTAACTGTGGTTACTGCAGACTGACAATGCAACAAAATAGTATATAAATGGTAATAACTACATCCGGTAAGCTCTGCTTCATACTTTATACTTGCTCTATACCAAATATATTATATGACATATCTACAATATAGAAAAGAATCACTCAAGGGAATATGCCAATTCTGGCATCCACAGCTGAATAAACTGGTAAAATAGCTGGTATAAAGCTCATCCGATTTATCGACAAAGCTGGACTCAGACAAATAACAAAGTGATAAAAGTATAAAGTAAATAATTTTGAACCGAAACATTGTCGGCTAAAATCTTCCAGCTGCAGTTGACGTCAAAAATAAATAAATAATGAAAATCTTTTTAAATCTTTAGAACTAAATTAAAAACACTCGACGAGACTCAGTTGCAAACGCCGAATGACGACATATTATTGTAGCTTAAAGTAATATTTTACAATCTTATTTTGTCATCTTGCAGTCGAACGATCGAGTCTAGAAATAAAATATTTTCAAACGTCATTGCAAATCTAACACCTAAAATATATTATGTAAAAAAGTAAATATGCGGTATACATGGCTGCACGTTATCTATACGCAAATCTGCAATGTACACAGTGATTCACGAACGGAGGTAAGAATAAATAAAAAAATAAAAGAACGTTATGCAGAGGGCGTAGGTAGTTTTAATCGAAACGTAAAAAAATAAAACTTATCGAACGATCCGTGCCATACAACAGTGCGTGTTGTAGATAGACGATGTCAGATTTTATTTTCGGCGGCGCTCGATCGTATCCGATATAATATATATATTATTGTAACTCGAGCGAAACGTCTCCAGTCGGCCATTTCACCGATCGGACCATTTGATCGAAATGGTTTTTCAACGGGGAAAAAAAAGAAGAAAAAAATATAACGAAAAATAATTGCAAAAAGCCAGTTTTTTCTCTTTTGCTTCTTCCGCAGCTGTATCGGCGACGGCGGCCCTGTGTTGGTGCAGGAGCAGCTATCGGTAAACCGATGAGGCATGTGAGGAGCGGGGAACGCAATTTCCACACTGGTACATGTGTATATATATATATATATACACGTACATTGTACCTATAATAATAATAATATAACATAGGTTTATCTGGGCGGCGGCAAAAACAAGCCCGCTAAGAAATACGTGAATTATTTTTATCGCTTTTTCTCTCCTCGTAGGTCCGTTTCCTCGTGTTTTTTTCCGCCCCTCCGCAACCCTTACCCGACCACTTTTCCTCTATCACTGCGTGCTGTCGTACCCGTTCCACGCCGTCGTCCGTCCGTCCTCTCCCCTTTTTATTCTCCCCGGTTCAGGAATTGGATTCCGCAGGGCGATTTAAAAGCGTTACGTGGCAGGAATGAAACGCGCGCCGCTGCCGACTCTGCCCGCTGCAGCGGCACGCGGCGGGCGAACGGGAAAATAAGAGAAAAAACGGTACACGGCGCGCAAGAGTAACGGAGCAGCTCGGCGGACCCGGCGGGAAATTCGGAAAGAAATATATATAAGAGTTAAAAAAAAAAAAAGAAGAAAAAATAACCCGAGAGAGGAAATAACCCTCCGGGCGGCGGAAGCGAACGAGCTGCGGGACCTTTGACCGGTAACGGGGGTGGGAGGGGGCGAAGAGCGGCGCGGAAAAAAAAGAAAGGAGGAAACGCCCGGCGCGTATATATTTATATTGTATATATATATATATATACATCCTTGGCCATTTGTATTCAGACGGGGATAAACCCGGGAAAACTGAGGCCGTTAAAACAAACTGCCGTTTGGTATTGCCAGAATAACTTATTTTTCCTACAGGGCACGACAGTAAGTTATAATAGTGACGGTTCGCGTATCCTACATATATACGTATATATTATGTGTACACAGATACTGCGCCGCGATGGAGGTACGGCTGTGGTGTGGAGGCGGGGAAATAGCGCATGAGTCCTTTTAGACATACAACGCGCGTAGAGAAAAAATGTATAAAACGCGCGTATATATATATTATATTATATACGTGCAAGCGAGGGTATAATAAAGGTTCATCCCTTTGTTTCGGGCGTTTTCTTTTGAATATAATATTTTCTTGCGCGGCGTATTCATGTGCAACGTTAGTATAATATATTGGTAGTACGAGTATACATAGTATACAACGTATTATATTATTATGACGTGTATACACTATACGCATGCCGTATACGCGAGTTCAAATATCATTATATACTCGTGTATTCGATGAACGACAAGCGATGGGAAACATAATATGCGAAGTATCTTCTATACTCACTATTTTTACACGACGTTAACTCGCCAATTAAAATATTACACATTTGTACGCAACCTAACCGAAGGGGTAAAAATTAAATTGATTTTTTATACAATAATTGTACAAAGCACTTTTGGGTGTACATAAATTTCTATTAAAATTCTTATAGTTATACATATCGCAATTCGCAGTACCTAATTGTCATCTGTAATTAATTGTATGCACATATCAAGTCTTACATTTAGAAAATAGTATTATTGTTATTTATTATCCGAGTACGGAATAATATATTACAGGAGACAGCTGTGCTTGTGTGTGCTAACGTGTTAAAATATGTAATTGTGCATAATTCTGTAAGGGTGCGTGTGAATGGAGGTCAAGTTGAAATTTCGTTTAAAACGAGGTGAGCCAAAAAAAAGTTCTTATTGATTGTGATGCTTTTAAAGGTCAATCCACATTCTAGTGTTTAATAAACAGTATATAAAACTAAGCTAGCTGCCCAGCTCCAACGTAACAAAAATGGTTTTTATACTACTGTTTAATGTCGATTTTTGAGGGACAAAAACTGTGAAACAGAATAATCAGTAACTGTATCAAGTAATTAGTGTTGAAGTGCTCAAGTGTGGTATTATTTCTTAACACACATACCTTCTATATTATTGTTTGGAATAAATCATTCTTCTTATACTTACTAAGCATAATAATATATTTATGTTATATTTTAAGTGAATAATTATTAGAAAATAATAACTAATAAAAATATTTCTGATGTATTTTTATTTTTATTAAATATTAACTGTATTGTCTTAAAAAAGACTATTCGAATTACATTCGAGTGTACCATATTAAACCAATTGGCAATCACATACAATATTCTAGGTGCAGTGTTCACAATCAATAATATTGATAATATCTTGAGCTAAGTTTTTATTTTTATGGTGAGTTCATTACCTACTTACATATTTTTAACATAATAATATAAAATATTAATATATAACTAATAAATGGGAAATTACATTATATTTTACGTTCGTTAACTGTAGCAGAAATCATTAATTTAGTATAATTATTATAATATTGGTTATGACTTGTGTTTATTTAATTCAATATCAATATAACTCATAATGTTACCGATACATTTATATACAGGATGATTCGACATTTATGTTTCAGCCATTTTATCACATAAATATTCAAAATATAGGCAAATATATGACATGAAAGTTTTTTGATTAAGAAACATCTATTATACATTTTATAATTGCTTACAGTATATTATGGGGGTCAATTTTACAAACTCAATTGGGAACCTATCATTTTTTCGCAAACATAATATGAAGACATTTTTTTATACATTTTTGTGCTGGAACAACATTAACTAATGCAAAACTCTATGCTTGAGTAATATTTAAAAATGTTATACATTTCTAAAGTTGACTACCCAAAACCCCCTAAAATATTGTAAAAATTATAAAACGTACAAATCATTTTAGATGTTTTTAAACCAAAAAACTTTCGTATCAAACATTGTTCTCTATTTTAAATCAATAACATGGATGTAACATAGATTTTAAATCACTCTGTATGTATATTATATAATATACATTTAATGTTATTATCATTTATGTATAAACATTTGTAGAGATTGCTATCATAGGATATTTTTTCTGTGAACCTCATGTCATGTTTTTCTCCTCTAATCGAATTAACTTATTGCAGTATCCACTATTGATTCGTGTTACATTGATCAATGATATAACTTCATATATATTGAAAGCAAAAAAAAAAAATTATATATATATAGATACTATGTTTTTATTTTATTTAAGTGTTTTATGATTATGAAGGTATAACATATTAATGATATCAATTTAAAATAAAAAAAGTATTTTGATTATTATTATTTTTTCTAATTTATGTATTTGGATAGTTTTATAATTGGCTAATGAAATCATAACTATTATTAGGTTATATTATTTATAATTTGGGTATTATGATACAATCGATAATATACATTATATTATGCGTACATCAAACAATGTACTTAATTTAAATAGTTCTTCTAGATAAAATTATTTCATCAAACCGTTCATTTTGAATATTTAATTTATAGCTTTAAATTTCATTTCAAATAACATATGTTATACAAAACGATTTCGATATTGTTAAAAATATATAACATTTATATTTTTTGAAAGCTTATTTATATTTTTATATTTCCATATTTTATTCAGTTTTATAGCTCAATATGAAAAGCAGTTTAACAGTTAATTGATAGTTATTTGAATTGTTCGTACATTTTTTTTCATGTAGGTACTATATGTTTATCGGCCACACTCGTTCATACAGAACTCGTATTTTGGCTAACACATCATAATATTGATTTTCCAACAGATTATTTTTTATTAATATTTTCTTAATCTATCTGAAAATGTGTCACTCGTGCCTATATAAATACCTTTGTATAGTTTACTGTATTTAATTTAAACTGTTGTTAGGTACTTGTTTATGTGTGTACATTTGTTTGGAACTATTATTTGTACTTATGTATACGGTATACCTACATAATATATTATATTTATATAATATTTACTTTTATGTTATGTATTGTAACTGTTTGTAATTTATTTTTAATATTTAATACTATACATTTATATTTTTGTATATTTTTGTGAACTTGTAGGTTCACTTGAACGAGTTTAGTAGAATTATTACACTGCAGCTGTAAATGATAGTAATAATAATAAAAACAATCCGGAACCAACAATTGCCGAAAATTATTTTGATGGCTTATATCGTTTGATTTCAAATGTACATACTCTATACTTTGTGACGTATTGTTAGATTTCTATATATTATTGTAAAATCGTCGAGAACCCACTAAAATATTTTGTCCCAACATGGTTGACCTCATTTTGAAACATATAAATCACTTGGATGCGTTTCGAACAAAGATTTGTCCCGAAATGTGTTTTATATTAGACACGGGTTGACTAATTTCAGTGGTCACGGGATTCCTATTTTGTTGCCTCGAAAGTCAATAAATCTTTAGGGTAGAGCTAAATTGTTTCGTATTATCTGAAGGAATTTCGTTCAATTGTATAGTTTAATACTAAGACGACCACGTCGTAGTTGGCCGCCTGTCGAGTATAAACATATTATACGCCTTGTAAAATAACACTTTTATGCTATCATAAATATTGGTGTTGTGCCTTCGTGGTTAATACGATAATTTATATATATATAGTTATATATTCAAAAGTAAGTAAATAAACGTATGTCGTACTCGTGTGAACCTATATACACGTGTGCATGTTCGATTCGTTCATCTCTGTATAGAAAAAATGCTTTGTTGTCACTAAAAGAATTTTGATTTTAAAATGTTCGTTTTTCTACATTTGTTTGAAAATAATATTGAATATTAATAATAGGTAGTGATAAATAATAATTATATTATTGTTGTTCAACAATTGAAGTGGTATTATAATATGATATATTATCTAACTGTATCTGGTCTGATAATCGGTATATGTAACATAATATTACTTACGTCCATAATATATGATTGTTGTATACCTTACCTATATAAGACATTATGTACATAATAAACCTATATATAAAATTGTGCCGAGCTCGTTGCATGCGCAGATTTAGATCTGATCGAGTCGTTTCAGCTCTATATATATATATACAGTCTCCCGCAGTATCACGGGTTATACGTGAAAAACAATAAATAATGTTTGGTGAAATCGCACGTATATACGTAACTGCTGGACAAAAATCGTATTGTATTATTGCTTTGCGAAGCGCGTTCGTATTATTGTTAAAATAAATACCTATATAATATACTCCTACACGGCTGTACACACATACACCAATAACATTATATTATATTATAAACTATATACATATTATATGCATATACATGAGTACGCATTGTGCTACACTTCGATAATCGTATCTCGTACGCAAGCCATTGGAAAGTTTGGTCTAAAACTATTTGAAAAAATGCGAACGGTTAACGTGATATGAATCGACTTCCGCCGCGGTATCTGATCCAAGAATAAACGGCATTTGGCCTAATAGAAAATCCCAACGAGATATTCTAGTATATATATATATTATTATTAAGCATATACACTATTCAGGACGCACATAACTTTAAAACTGTGCGTGTATAATCTATATACGTATATATATAGGTCGACGTAGAAGAGCGCGCGACGGTCTCGAGCTTATTTTACGAATCGTTTAACTTTGCGCGCGTTATAAAAACGACGCATTAGAAAACGACGCGGCCATTTGGGAAATCTCATTTATATGGAGATTTTTCGGAATGCGGTATCAGACGGTACTAACGGTGTTGGTTAAAAGAAATGAAAGAAGAAAAACTTTACCATCATATATATATATATATATACCTGCTTCCGCGGCGGAGCTTTCGTGGGAATGAATTTGTTCGTCGACGAACGCGTGCATCCAATGGTATAGTATATATAATATTGTGTACCTATCACTCGCACGCGATCTATGTAGTATGTGTATATGGGTCCAGATAAGTTTGAAAAAATAAATGCACCTTATTATCATGACACATTAAACATCTATATATACATAGACCATATTTACGTTGACTGCCACGCGTGAGATCCAAATTTGGATGTCACGGATCTTTGTATTCACCGCTAAGGGGTTTTTCGGGCTGTTAAAATTATAACCGTCTTAAGTATTACGTCGTACACTGTGCGTGTCCGATATCCGCGACAATCCTACAATAGTATAATATAAGGTATTGCAGAAAGCTACCTGCAGTATAGAAGTCGCAGCTGCTGCAGTACAGATGCATATACTATCTTATTCTTATATATCTATGTGTTCATAAGCATTTAACTAAACTCAGGCGTATATATAGGTACACGCGTCGCACACCTCACGCGGGGTCGATAATTTATATACGTAATATAATAATCTCTAGAGTTTGGGGCCCATAGGCGCACACGACTGCACGAGGCGTAGTCGCATGTATAAAGATATAATATTGTATACATATAATATTATATGTAACTGTATATTATTACTATTATTATTATTATTATTACTGTTGTTGTTTTGCTAGGAGAGACTCGGCGGGCGGAGAGAGAGGGAGAGAGAGGGAAAGAGAGTGAGAGAGAAATCGCGAGCGCTAGCTGCAATTACGTCCCTCCGCGGGTCGTCGGCGAGTTGCTGCCGCAGTGGGAATGGGGCGAAAAGCTTTTCGGAAAAGCATTAAGATAGCAGCGGGCCGTGCACCACCTAAATCCCTCGGGTGCGCAATGATGTGTGATACGGCGTCGTGCCCGGGAGTCGGCCGAGACCGCCCGCCCGCCAACCAGCCGCGGCTATATATACACAACCGAGATGAAGTCCTCGCTGGCGCTCAGTCTCTCTCCCTCTCACCTCCCCCTCACCACCCCTCACCACCCCTCACCACCCACTTGTGTATAGATATACACAACAGTTTCCCGGCCACTCTACCGCACGCGCTGCAGTATCCGGCCAAACTTCTGAGCGCGCGCGGATCTTAGACGACCCGCGTACGCTACCGCGCGCATATATATATATACGTTAACATTATTGTATATAATATAAGAAGAAGAACGCAACCCCGCTCTTCGACCTCGATACCCCTGTTTTAGCGGGGAACACCTCTGCTCTCCACCCCTGCCGCAGCCGGGCCCGAAGAGGACCGCGTTCCCGGTTTATACCACCGCCGTCGTCTCTGAGAATCGTGTATATATAATGCTCGCGAAAATCGATAAGCGAACCTTTCGCCCGGACCGTATCGCGCATACGATGCCGGCTGTTGCTGCGCGGGCGAGGGCGAGTAGACGTTATACACACACCCACTCTACACACTTATACTTCATTTGTGTGTGTGTGTGTGTGTGTGTGTTGTATAACCGATTTTACAGATAAAGAGAGAGATAGAGAGAGAAAAAACGAAATAAAAACAACCGTTGTGCGTTTATATAGTGAGGTTTCGGTGTATATAACGTAGTGTTTATATACGCTCGGTATGTGTTATATGGTCGTCTACAATATTATATATACGCCAATGACCAATGTTTTCGACTGGTTATGTCGCCGTCGCCGGTTGTATCGATATATTATTATTATCACGTGATTGCCGCCCTAGCATACGAATCGCAGCAGCCATTACCACACGAATGATATATATTATTAATTCGCGAACAGCATTCTTCTCCCTCGGTCGCCATATGATATTGTATAATTTTCGTGTCCACGGGATCTTCATCTGGAAGAGATATATTTCAACGGAAGTCTTACTGTCACTCGCGCAGTGGCGATTTCGGATGATCTAACCATAAAATTCCCTCTTGGTACCACGTACTAAAAACTAATTAAATCTGAAGATCGATGATAAAGAGCGATGTGTTAATAATATATAGGTACAACAATACGGTGTACATTATACAAATAGAATTAAGTTTTTATTAAAAATATTTAATGATTTTAAGGGAAATTATGTATCTACAATAGTATATTCTAATGGTATTTTTAAGTCAGAATACATTCGTTTACAAAAGTAATTATTTTTTATTACAAACATAAGAAATGACTTAATAAATCGTACTTGAACATTATATATATGTACGGACGATTTTATCAAAAACTATATTCGAAACCTGTTTTAGTCGTAAAAAGTGACACGAAATAACATTATAAAAGTCAATTAACATTGAATACGCCAAGTTAAAATAGTTTGTGTCGGCAACAATTTATAAAAAAAAAAACCTTCTGCGCCCGTGTGCTGTATAAGAATACATTTTATTTAAATACATTAAGACGTTGTTTTTTTTTTATCGAAAAACATTTATTAATCGTTTATTACATCTCAGTTGTTTCTTGTATGGGATTTACGGGTAAGGATTTATATATGGGCTATGGGCTTGAAATAAAATTTAATTATTCAATATTTTTTCTTAGAATTTTTGAACACAACTCTATATATAAATAAATACATCTATGTATAACTTGTGGAGTCCGCTGTGAGTATAAAGAAAAAAACCGACGAGATAGCACTTTGGAAAATTATATTTTTATTCGTCGACGTCGACATATCGCGGTCGTATGGTCCGTATATTCTGAGGTGTCTTATAAACCTAAATTATGCGTTGACATAAGTTGAAAATATTGCTGAAAGGTCTCGTTTGAGGCGTCAGCGAAAAATATACACTCACAAGTTTTCGTCAACGAACAAATATTATGTAGCTCATAAGACACAGCTGTAGACAATAAATCACTAACATGGTATAATATTATATGGTAGGCATAAATATTGACGTTGTTCAATAAAATTGTATTTGCCTATTTTTATATTAAAGATAAGGGCTTCAACAGCTAGGACATTTAGCCTACAGTTGGTTAAATAATATTTATAAATTTATAGATTTACTTTTTTTTTTTTTAAAGTTAATTACATAGTACTCCTATTATTCAATTTTTGTATCGATACAGATGGATTTGATAAAGCTATGGATCAAGTGTGTGTTGTGTTGTCCTAGTACTTCCTCCATAGTTGAAGGTTGGTTGAGGATGTTTCTTGCGGTGACAAATAGCGGACAATCTAAAACTTTATGTTTGATTGTAAGTGGTTTTTTACATTGACTACAGTGAGGTCGTTCTTCGTGCTTTATGATATGTATGAGAGTGAGGTTGGTGTGACCAATTCATGTTCTTGTATTAATTATTTCCAAAGGTCCAAAGGTATTGGGCTGGGTATGCCATTTATTTATTTTATTTTATTTAAGTTGCCATATCGTGGAAGTGTGTATATTTATAATATTTTTTTATATCTTATAACGGGAGTGAAGTTATAGATGAGGATAAAGGCGAGGTGATTGCCTCGGTTGCTAAGTATGTCCATTTTTTAATTTCCTAAGATTCCTGTTTGAGAAGGAACCCACATAGATTCGATTGCTTTTTAAATCGAAGTACTTGACTGTTATTTGCGTCTTTATAGATAGAGGAAGAGGACTTGACAGTTGACACCCTTAATATATACTATACGTCTATACATATTATAGTACCAGAAAATGATGCTAACTTTGTTTTTAATTCGTTTATTTTAGACACAATGAAAATATTTGCATCGATAATTATTATGAGTTACAATATTATTAATTAGTTATAACCTTTTGAATTCAAAGTTTGAAATATGCACTTGCGTTTCATCCGACAAGACTTTGTCACGGATCAGCCGTACATACACACACACACACATATTGTATATACTCGTATCATATATATATATTTTTTATGCTATTCTTAGAGCGCGTGCAGTTTCTATATTTTTGGCGGCGGTCGATTTGATGATCGTAATAAACGTTGTTACGGACACGTGCGCTGCACTCACTCGGTGGCGCCGAGCAATTTCGCCGACTTTATACCACGCTGCAACCATATATATATATATTATATAGTATCACAGTATTAGTATAGTGTTATAGTAGTGTATAAAAGTAGTAAGCAGTAGCAGTCGCAGTAATACCGAGTGAGCATAACGGGCACGGCGAAACACAAAACGTTTACGAAAATTGGCCAACGACGTTGTAACGGGGCCGTAGTGTATATATATATGTGTGTGTGTGCGTGATGTCGTGTCGCCCTTTTATATTCCGCCGGGTCCTTAATGAAAACTCCCAACAGACATTCCGACGACGTGTCGACACGGTCGTCGTACATATTATACACTCGGCGGCCGAGGCATAACCCGCCGTAATATTATCTGTATACACACAAGCGCGCTCGCGTGTGTATATATATATACACACACGCACTTTCACCCGCGCGAATCGTCTGTTTTTATCACCTCGCCGTCTTGCGTATGCGTACACACGACACGTGCGCATATTATATATACTTACCTAAATAGTATGACGTGCGCGCGTGTGTGTGTGTGTGTGTGTGTGTAGTACGCGTGCGAGCATAGATCGTAATATATATGTACGTAATAACGCGTGCTGCAATGTATATATATATTATATCCGCACGTAAATATATAGGTGCGCGATATACTCACGTACGGCGAAACGGGGGAATGCTGGGGGGGGGGGGGTATATGCCGCAGCTATATGGTATTATGGCTGCTAGCTACGACTTTGGCCGGAAATGTGTATTTTTACCTATGCAATTTAATATTATGTATTGTACGCGTCCGGGCGATAAAGTCGCTTAAAACGCTAATCAGACTCTATTATAACATATTGTGCGCGTCTCTCAGCCACTCCCCGCTACATATATTATATTATGTATGTAGGCGAGTAGCGGTGGTCGCGCTTAAAAGTTTTCGGAAGTACTTCCTCTTCCCATATGCGCACGATAATAATATTATACATAGCTCTACATGTCTACATCAAATATAATTATACCGGAGCAGTCTTCGGGTACACGCGTGCGGGAGCATAATTTATTATTATAAACGCTCGCGGTCCATTACAGAGCGGTTGCCGGAGCAAAGTTTTGATAACCGACACGTCGAGTGCGCCGGTTCGGTTGTGCGCAAAGTAAGTATCGAGAGTAGTTTTACAACGTTATATTGTGATTATGTAATATTATTGTACGCGAGACTTATCCTCTGCTGGGTTAACGACTCGCGTAAGCTACTGCAGCAGGAAACGTATTTAATACATCATACAACGCTATTGACCGTTTGCACGTAACAAAACTATTATTATAACATACGATTTAATATACTTTAAATGGACGAGAGGACGTTGGCGCGGCCACTTACTACTACACCCGAAACTATCGGTGACTCATTCTACTGGATAAACGCGTTTGTGTGTGTGTAGTTATAATATCTTTAAAATTCCGTTTAAGTCTTCCTATATAAAATGTAACAATAACTGCAGTTGATTAGTGCAGATGATCTGATCGTCAAAGCTCGATTTTAATACTATCTACTATAACTTAAAACGGTTAACACTTGACTTGGAACATTGTTAATTTCTAAAAAGTATTAAAAGTCATATGAGTGGACAAATATGTCAGATATATGGCTTTCGTTTTGATACATTATGATAGAAATTGATCGCCTATAAAACCAAAAGTGGCTGTTTTTTTCTCGGGATATTGCAAGCCTGTGTTTTCTAAATGTGATACGCGTGGGATAAACAAGGATATTAAAGATGAATATGAAAGTCTTATAGCCATTAAGATTATAATTAAATAATTATTTTGGTCAAAAAACTCGTTTAATACAACAATAAATCATAAAATCATAAACGAAATCTACTATGCAATCGATAATTCAATATTTATATTAATTTATGATATGAAAAACACTGAGTAAAATTGATTAAAAACTATTCTACTGATTGGCTTCAACATTTCGTTATAAAAATATAGAAAATACAAAAAACTAATCGGAAAATGTTCATTCTTATATTATATTATATTATATTATATAGTGTGCATTTCGATGTGTATTTTGCTTTACATACGTACATTTCATAATATGTATGGACTATAATAACAATAAGAAATATATCATATATGTTTATATTATTTTTGTATTCATAATATTTAAGGCGGTGGTATGGAATTTTCTATTCTTGCCGAATTTGAATCTCAATCCGTCCTTGAATATTCCTCAATCGTATAGTACGGATGAAAGTTTACATAGCTATGGAAATGGCGTCGCGCGTATATATAGAAGTAATTTATATACGAGACAAGTTGACCGTAATTTATATATTATAATATTCTGTATCGCATTAATGACATTGTAATATGCGTGTCTTTTTCTGCCAATTCAGATAATATAGTCTCGTAAATTTCCCATGCGTAAATTTTATAGTATATTAGCATGCGCCTATATTATTTTATATACGTCGATGTTCTCGGACTTGAACTAGCAATGAAACAATCGTGTTCGTTGTATATAATAGTAAACACTGTACGAATAAAATATAACAAAAATTCGTTGTGAGCCTATATTATATATGTATATGCGGTGGCGTATGTTTCTGTATAGTATTTTATGTCATGTGATATGAAAAGACGCAGTAAAGAATAAAAACTATATTTCATGCTCAAATAAACTACACCCAAGGACGCCGCGATGGGAGTGCAAGGATGTTCGATTGCACCCCCTTAGCTTTTCGAAAAAAAAAAATTTTAAAAAAAATGATGTCAGTATTCAGTTGTCACAAGTATATTCAATTTATAAATCGATAAACTTACGAGTTTTAGATCATTATCGGATTTTCTAATCGTAGCCAATAGCCATTATTTCATAACCGTTGAAAAAAACAATAATAACTTTGTATCGTCATATACTTTGAAAAAATATTTCTACCTATTTAACTAAAATAATTTCGAAATCAGCGTATACTATGCACGATACACCCCCCTGACAAAATTCCTTGAGGCGCCTATGAGTCTACTCATAACTTTTTATTTATTTATCGAATGAAAATGTATAGGTTTTTTGTTGTTGCTTTTTCCAGGCCGAGAAATTAGAATACACCATTAAAACTTTACCTGCAGCAGCACACCGTGAATATTCATCGGAAACTATACAAATACACGAAAAATGACTCTATTATATGCGGTGAGTACCTATACGTATATACTTAATATATTTAAGTTTAAGTATGTTTGAGGGTCGCGTTTACTAGAGGGTAACGGAGGAGATCGCCACCCCTCCGAAATTGACTTTTTATGTTCTGACATCTGAGTGGATAGTTAGGTAGCTATTGGTTGGTTTTATTGTACCCATAATGAAGTGTACTGCTATTCTTGTTAAAAGTTTTGAAAAAAAAAAACTAAAAACCTTTTCGTCCATCAACACGTAGCTATCACTAACATAGATTTAATACACTTTGTAGGGATTATAATATATAAATATGTAATTTTCTAATTCTTCAAAATACTATTAAAAAAAAATTTATAATTTGTATTTATAAGAACAATCATTATATGGATTCTGTGTATCACAATGTGCAGACCACTGTATTTATTTAATATCCCCCATATGATATGAGTCATATCTATATGCTATATAAATATAAATTGCATTGTGCATATACATGTCAAAGAATATGCTTTATTTATTTATAATAACTAATGATGAATATTTAAAAACAAAATGTTATAACTTATAAGTAATAGGAAAAAAAACGCTATAATATTATTGTATTATATATAATAATTAATATTCTCCTAATATGTATCGTAACACGTTGCGTATATATGTTTTTTTTCTGTCAAAGTGATTTTAAAAAAATATTTTTAAAAATTGTTCTGCTGAAAAGGACGTTTTGAGTGTATCTCGTCATTGAGTAGGTCACTGTATAATGGATGTGTTAAATTTGAATTCAATGATAAATTTTTGCACACGAAAAACGATTCTGAACAAAGACTGTGGTTTCCTCTATTTCTAAAAATATTTAATGACTTACTTAACACGGTATGTACGATGAACATTTTTTTGCACATTTTATTATATTATGACACAATGTATTATTGTTATTATCTCAAAAATAAGTGTTAAGGTTCGTGGTTTAAGTAGTTTAAAATTAGGTAGTCCAAATAGTAAATATTTTTAAAATGCCATGTTGTAGGTAAAAATAATAATAACATATGCAATGGTGAAAAGTCTCAAGACCCTACAATTAATTTTTTTTAAATTTAAACTTCACAACTAAAAATGATTGTTTTCCGTTTGAATTTTCTATACTGTTTGCAAAAAATTTAAACTTTTAACACTTACTAAATAAATGTTATCTATAAATTGTTGATTCTTTTTAATTTTAACATCTTATGAAAACCTTGAATTAAATTTTCAAGTATTTTGACTTGGTAAAAAAAAATTACCATAATTAAAATGTCATCATCAAATTTATAAGACGCTAATAGTATACATTATTGGTGATACTCTCAACTTTCAAGAATCTTATACGGTCATTTATTTTTTAATTACAACAAAAACTGATATTGCTAATATAATACCATGTTTTCAAAATGTTTAGCCTTTCTCGTTTATTTTGAAAAGTTTTGAATTGTGAATTTTTTACTTTTGACTCCCCAACGTAGGTACTGTTGACATATGTACACGTCATGTATCCACTGATTTTCAAATGGATTGTGGCGTCACCCAAGTGCCAATATAAACTATTAACTATAAGATAGATATTCATATTGTGTTGACCATACCTAATTATAGATGACAATTTCCTTAGCAATCCTGATCCCTATCAAGTGCCGCCACGACAACCACACAGCTGCAGCATAATAATTGTATAATATAATATCAATTATACGATGACGAAATTGTGGATGTCGTGCCTATAACGTAGTCGCTTTTCTCCGTCTGAACATCATTACTGCGTTATTATTACAATATTTTACCCCAGACTTCTAACGCGCACTACGACTGCAATATACCGATGCAGCCGTGCGGTCGTCGATGTTTCAGGTTGGTATAAGCGAAATGTCGCAACAAAAGCGCAAACAATCATATATATATTATAATATAGGATTCAAACGGCGGCGGACGCGTTCGGCGATACGAATCGTTTGGGATACGTACGTACGACGCACACAGATCTTTGCTCGTCATCTGCGGTTAAACAATATTATAATATTATCGCGGTAAAACGTCATGCTATATTATATTATGTAGTTATTACTGTCGGTGTACGAAAATATAGTCTGTATACACATGTATCCGTGCCACGTCGTCCAATTTATTATAATTTACAATCTCCGCTCTGATCGTCCGCGGAGAAATACGATACGGCCTTACGCAGGGATACGATCGTTATCGTTTACATAATAACACGATATTATTATAATATATGGCATTTTACGATTTAATAGAAGTGTACTGACTCGCCGACACAGAAATATTATTACGATACCGCCGAACAAATTATTGCTGCAGATGCTGCAGCCGTGGCGCGGCGATGTGGCGTGTAGTTCGACTTAGCGTTACTAGATTGCACGACGTGTAAGTTTTTTGAGTTTAAAATTGTTCTTAAAAGTCGAAAAACGCAAAAGTATTGTCGTCAGATTGCTTTAAAGTGTATACAGATGTCGAGTATCCAATAAGAAAATCAATATTTTATGTCTACAAATCATAAAATTTGTTTTTTATGTTTATACAATATATGGGTAGATCTTTTATTATACATAGGACCTACCTATGTGTCATAATATGTTAGTTTAACGGCACTAAAACATTCATAATTAAAAAGTTTAGAGTTCTATCTTAAAATCAAAATTTCAGATTGAATTCAAAACAATTTCACTTTGGGTTACATTTTGGTAGCACTTTTTTTCCGAAACAATTATTTGGTGGCACATAAATCATGGTTTTATATTTAAATTACGTTAGAATGCTAATGCATAAAAGATTGGACTAAGTATGAACAAACGTATAATATTACAAGCACCGTGAATAAATTATTGCATTTTCTATTTAATCTAAAATATTGCTGCTATTGTGTTGCTTATGAGTTATAATATTAAAAAATGCTGCAGTTTCATTTAATTTATTACAAATAGCGCGTATATGGTTGTAATTTTAACGGGAATTTTATGAATCATCTTTCCGACGAGTTACTGTGAATCTGTACAATAATTTAAATATTCAAATTTTATTTTAATATACCACGTTTTCTAACCAGAATACTTTGTAATGCAGCGCAGATGAATAATTCGTATTTAAGAATTTTGTAAACGCCGTGACGTAAATCCAACGTTTTTTCCCCGTATAAACATCATAAATATCATAAGAAAAAATATAATTAGTTCTGTTTTGTGTACACAATGTAATTGTATAGACAAATCGTTTGTCTCTGGGAAAGCAGACGATTGCTATACGTAAGTATATATTATGCAGTAAAATGTAAAATAATCGGTGAGTATGAATTTGAACTGCTCGAAAAAATATGATCACTTGTTCGACGTCGTGTACTCACTTTATTGTAAATACTATATATACATTATACACACTTTGTAACACAGAATAACGCAGCGTTTTAATATTTTAGGACGTTATTATATACAAATACAGTATTTTCGGGTTGTTCTATTGCTGTTTTTATAATTGGATATTCCGTTATAATATTATTATGTTTTAATCTGGACGACGATAAACCATCGTTGATTATTGTCGAATTATAACGGAGGACCGCGCCCAACGCGCTCATTACATAATAATAATAATAATAATAATGTTATAATCTAATAACGGCCCCGTCCGAAAAAAGGGTCGAGCGGTGTTCATTATCAACCCGTCGACCTGCTGCAGCTCGTACACCGACCTCGTCCTCGCCGATATTGTTGGTTCAGTCCGTATTGCTCGGGCAGTGTGATCGGTATAGCTGCAGCACATCATTTAAATATTCATATACCTAGGTATATACAGTATAGGTACGCGGGCGTAATATATTATAATACCTATAAATTATATACGAATTGGGTTTTTAATGGCAAAAAAAATATCACACCACTGTATAACGTATACTATCTCGAAGGTATACTATATTAGGGAGTTATCGTCGTCTCTCGAATATAGGTATATAACTGTATATATATATTCTATACCGGTATCAGTATTATTATTATTATTATTATTGTATATTTTTTCGAACCTCCCCCGATCGGCTATTCGGAGGGATGTCGCGCAGATAAACCGGCCGGGAATATCCTCCCTCCTGCCACCACCGCACACACACACACTCACACGCACACTAGTCAATATATATGTAGGTAGAGTTTATCGGTATTCCCCCCCCCACACCACGTTTTTATGGGGTTCAACCTGCGCAATAAACCGGATACCGGAGTGTACTCACGATATAAGATATTGATATTGTTATCACCACACATAAAATCCGCCTTTTGAATATATATAAGCTTTTTTTTTTCACTGTAGAAAAAATCCGAAAAAGGCATCATTGCTATGCGCACGACGTGTGTTTGTATTATATTTTACAATATATATACATATTATTATGCCCACGAGAAATGAAAATTTAAATTTTTAACTTTCACGTGCGCTCGTATATAGGTACCTATATGTACAGGTTATGTACATCATGTATGATACTGCTGTTGTCACTGCAGCAGCCAAGTAAATATTGTCGTAACGCAAAATAAATGCCGACATTTTTGTTTCCGAATAACGCCCGAAAACCGTCTTAGAGACGAAATACCGCAGCAGCCGCTAAACAATATAGTATCATACACCTAAACGCCACCGTTCTTCGTTCGCAGATACAGCATTTAATATTGTTTATAATGTAACTGTCCGGCTTTTGAAATCTGTAAACGAAATCGATGATATACAATTTCAATATTCTAGTTTGCGTCATTGCGATATTGGCGAGTGCAAATTCCTGGTCCTCGCGTGTATTAAACGGCGAAAAAGTACGCGAGAACAAGACGTATATATAACGCTTATACGAACGGTCGAAATTTAAATATTCAACACTTTGCCCGACGCGCTTGAACTACTATATTATTTTCGAGTTTATCAGCCGGATCATTTTGAGACGTGGAATTTCGTAGAGCGCTATAATAAAAGACGTTTGAAGGTGCGTATGGTATATTTATTATTTATGAAATAGGCGATTGAACTAACCATCACACGCCATCTGGATCCTACAAAAGTTCCGATATATTAACTATCAGTTTTCGAATACACGTACTTAAAAAAAAAAACGGCTAGTGCGTTCTCTTGTGCGTTTAAACTTTAAAAGGTCATTCAAATTTAGAACACAGGATATTTTAAAAATGTGTAAGTGTGTTGTGTTTGATTACATTAAGTTATTCTTCGACATTCTTTAATAAATACATATCATGATATCATCATTACTATTAGTATATTTAATTAAGAAAACTTTAATTTTTTTTACTGGTGTAAATTCGATTAAATAATTGAGTCTATCATTTTTAAATATTCTATTATTCTAACACCATCATACTACCTAACGTCCTAACTAAAATTAGAAAATCGGTAAATTTGGCGTCGTTTTGCGACCGTAATTATTATAGCGTAATATTCTTTAATAATGAACCCTACAAGCACGAGTAATTGGTTTGTGAAAAAAGAAAGTTTTTTGAATTTGTTCAAACGAGATAAAAACTTAGATCAATTGAAATTATCTGTAAGTACTGCTCTTTGTTAGCTAATTTCAATTTTAATTTGATTTGTGATTTATTTATCTAATTCTATCTATTATTTGTTTTTATAACCATTTATTTATAATTCATTATTTCAATTTGAAATACTATTCAATTGGTTTGTTATTGTTCATATACATCTTTAAAATAAAATGTTTTTATTTTTATGAAAAAACATGATACACGATTTTTAAATAATTAAAATAAAACATTTTGCAATGAATCCAACCTTTAGGTACTCGTACTAATTTCGTAATACCTAACGTTATTCTGTCGTTCTAAATGTTCTAATAGAACAAGATAAAATAATTAATAAATGAGTTAAACTCATAAATACCAACATTTCGTTAATATTTAAGTATCACTTAAGATACGTTATTTTTGTAATATACCAGCAGATGTTTCAAAAAATTATAGGACTTACCGAAAATAACAGGAATGGTTATTACAGCGAACCCATTTTCGCTAATACCTCGGTCTGCAGGTATTAAGTGGTCAGGTTATTATTATAATTAATGTATCTCATTATTTTTTTGCATTTTATTTTTTAAGTGATTTGAAAATAAATACTTGATTGTAATTTAAACTATATTAACACCACACGAATATGAATTAAAACAATTTTTTCTAATTGGTCCATATTTTGTTATGCATTTCCAGTGTAAGAGTAACAGATGGTGTTCTATGTGCTCAAAAACATGGCCACATTTTTATTAAATAAACATATTTGTTTGAAGTTTACTATCACCAGCTCTTCTTCATTTTGAAGTTTATGATTTCCCCATACATAATGTGTATACATTCCATGAATATAAATTCCGGTCGAACACTTTATATGATTATCACTTTTTATGATGTATCACACTTCACAAATAAAAACAATTTGTTTTTGAAAAAGCTTATCGCCAAAAGTATTCAAAGAAGATTTGTTGAAATTGGAAAGTTAACCATTTTAGTGAACACTAAAGTGCAAAGAATAAGATTCTTAAATAGTACCTATATTTAGTGTGTCTAATGATCTGCCGAAGTTTAAATTTCAAACATTTATTGATGAAGGTTACCAATCGTTTCAATCTAATTCTATTCCTATACTCCTATAAAAAACAATTAAAATGCCTTTCTAAAATTCCTCTATGAATTAAATCTATTTTATAAATCCTCTTATATCTAATCTCACCATTGTTCTCTCAATCCTCATAAAAACCAAAAATGTCAACTAATAATGTAACATCACATTTTCTCCTCAATCTAACATGGTGACTTACAATTGTCTTACTACTACCACTACAGCTCCATGAAGCATGCTCACCCCTATTCTTGCACTTAATAATACATATATTCAAATTCTAATTTTTGGCATTTTTAAATATAAAACTACTTACTTACTTACTTTAAGACCATATTTTTAAACTATTGAGGTTTTTTATACTACTGAAGAAGTGTACTGTGGCAATTCAAACTTCTATTTTGCAAATAAGAACCCACCTTTTCACTATAAATTATTATGTGGATATTTTTTTTGAATTTTTTTCTTATTCGAAAAAGAAGTTTTTCAGTTATTAAAGTATTTATTTTAAGGACAATAGTCATTAAAAATGGATTTCCAAATAATTATTTAAAATAGATGTAATATAGGATCTATAGTATTTATTAAATTTGTACCATTATTTTATATCATAAATAATGATTCATTGATATAAATTAATATAATTCTCATACTACCATAGCTCCTATATCTTCCAAACCCATTTTATGGATTTATTATCTCCTAGTACCTATATAAAATTAAATAACTAAAAAAATATTAGTTCAAATTAAAATGTTGATGCTTCAACATTTAAAAAAAAAAATAAGCTGGTTGAATTATTAACAGTAAATAATGAGTTTGTTATTTGAAAAATAGAAGTTTGCATCTCTACACCATACTCCTTAAGTAGTACAAAAAATGTCAAGAGTTCTAAAATATGGTTTTTAAATATATTTGAAAATTCCAAAAATCAGATTTTGGATAACTTTATTATTGAAGAAGTAAAAAGGGGTGAGCATGCTTGATGGAATCATCTCGTATATATTGTCAACAATTAAATCAAGTTTATTCAAAAATGTAATAACACGCGTAGGTAATTTATGGTTTATAATTCATAATGGAAAGATATTTAGATAATTTTAAAATACATAGGTTTAAACGACCTCCTTTACCGAAAACAAAGTGAATTTATTATTTTTCTATGAGTTGTTAATGATTCTACGAATAGGTATATCTTGCTGTATAATCTATACTCATGATAATTTGTTTATGACGTATATTTGGAATCACCGCGGGAATCTCACACTTGAATTTGATCGTTTAACATTGTAATTCACATATTATGTAAATTGATTTTTTTTATTTGAATTAAACGGGTTCTATGTATTATATATTATTATCTATTATATACCTATATGTATATTGTATTTTGTTTTCGGTTGCGGTTACTTTTATTTCTATATAACGATCAATAAAATTTCATCAGATACCACAGCGAACGTGATTCATCGCATATAAACAGACTGTAATCTGATATTATTTTATAGGTATTTAACGCGTATAAAATTAAAAAAAGAAAAAGTACACTTTTACTGACACGATTGCTGTTATGTCACACACCATCGTGTACTACTGCATAATAATATGTCAACCTCGATTTCTCAATCCAGTTAAATGTTTTCCGATTGTTATGTTTTAATCTAAATAAAATTGATTCGTTTGCTCTTATAGTATATATAGATACCTACTTATTACATAATGTTATATACTTGAAAAAGGTCAATTAATTTCACTGTGATGTCATTTAAACATTATACTTATACAATTTAACTATTAAAAAAAACCCATGTTTACAGCTTCATGCGCAGTTATATTGTTGTGTACAATCGTTTTATTGTCACGATTTAAAGTTTAATAGAATTATTTTTCTCTCTAGTATTTTATAATTGTTTCATGTTAAAATATGTTATGTAATATAAGATATATATATATATATCCAAATTTAATTTCAACATATACTATTATATTAATTATCCAATATATAATAGTTAGTTTAGGTTCTAACTGATTAATATGCAGATTCTTCCTACGATTTGTTATTTAAAATCAATAGATTGTATTATAAACATGGTTCAATCATTGTAATACTTCCTGTGCCAAAACTGCAGGAATTTTTTTTATGTAATTGTTTTTAACGGAATATTTATATAAAGAGGTAGAAAACTACGTCATATTATTAAGTTGGACAGTTATTAGTTCTCACAATTCGTTTGAAATCTATATACGGCAAGTATATTTTATTATTAAAAATCTAATAAAACGATATTAACAAACGACCGCGGCTTCTCTCTATTTCAACTCGCGTACACGTCATGCTTACAATTTTTAACTTCATCGGTTTTTGTTTTTAGTACTGTATATTATGTGTGCAATAAATTGCGCATAGTTGAAATACACGACATCATTGCAATCGAAAAAGCTCTTTTAAAAAAAATAAATATAATAATACAGTAAATACTAAATTATATTTCTCTCGAGTCACAAAAACAAAACAAAAAAAAAGGGGGAAAAATAGTAATAATAACAAACAAAAGCAATAACAGTAACAACGGACGTGTATGTGCAGTAGGTATATATATATATGTATATATCGTATGATATAGTCTCGGAACAGATTTAATCTCGAGTAAACAAAAACGAACAACTTCCATAAAAATGTTCCGCCGTCGCTCCTCCCGCCGTAGCGACCTGCGCCGCAGCAGTAGGGGCACGGTCGTCGTCCCCGACGGGTGGGCCGCCGCCGCGTGTTTGTGTTGGCTCGCAGCGACGCGGCTGTAGCATAGCAATACTCTTGTCGACGACTTAACTTCTTCCGCCACCGTGTTATTATCATCGCACACACTTAATATATATATATGTAGTATATCGTATGTATACACATAAATACATTTATACTTTGGGGAATGGCGACTGCGGCCGTATAAATGGGCTCCTCTTCCCCCTTACCATAATATATATGACGTACGGCCCGAGGAATTACGCGTATACATCGTTCCACGCGGGATTTCTAAATACATTTTCCGTAGAAACCGCTCGCAGCAACAGCAGCAGCAGCAGAACACAGAGTTCGGTCACGCGTCTTATAATTTGGTTTATTATCGTATTATTTGAAAACGCGTTCGGATAGCGCGGTGCGAGAAATATCTTTAGAGAGAACGCGAGAGAGTGTATGTGAGAGGGAGAGGAAAAAATTCCAAACCGCAACGTTATTGTATTAAACTTAATGGACCCGCAGCAGCCCGCCGTGTACTACACACACACAGACACACACACACACATATATATATATATAAGCAGTAGGTAGTGTATACCGTGCGAATGGGGTTTCTATATATATATGCGATCGCGAGCAAAGGCTCTGCGGCGAGGGAAGACTCTGCTGCTCGGTTTAGAGTTTATACACACACACACATACACACATATTATATATAAAAGCAGCCGCGCGAGTGTTATTAAGTTTTGCCGAGGGCGAAACGGCGGCGGCGTCTTAAAACTTTAATTAAGCCGGTGCATGTAATGTTCAAAGTTATTCTCCTCTGCGCATTTGCAGCGACCTTCCGTCCGTTAAAGACGCGCGCGCTGCACACTACGAGTACAACATATTATAATATAATATAATGTACGAAACGGGGTAATGAATATTTTTGACCGCTTAAAAAAAAAAAAACCGTAAACACACACCGGTGCGGCGGCGGTGGCACGCGGTATTATTATTCCGCGGGTTTTTTATCGAGATTTTTATGTGGATATAAACGTGTGAACATCGCTTTAATACGCCGCGCGCGCGCGCAGTCAATATACCCAATAATAATAATCATAATAATAATAATAATAATCATAATATTATAAACGACTTATGTTTATCTGTTTTTTATTCGAACAGCTGCGGGAAAGGAACCCGATAATAGTCGTAAAAGGTGGAAAAAATAATAAAAGACCGTATAAACACTCCGCGTAGATGCACCGCAGTACATAAAACATTGTGTATTATCATTATTATTATTACACGGGACGAGACGGCAGTAGTTAAATCACGCGTACCTACATAAAATCATTAACAGGAATTAACACACTTTTACTATAATATAAGTAACGTAATGAAAAATGTATAGACATAATATTAGGTATAATAATATATGATGTGTGTATATTATTATATGATAATAGTACTCTCACTGCACTTCTGTGTTCGGTGTCGATCCGACGGATATCGCACTGTCTACTCTAATGACTGAATGAGTATACCTATATTGATATCATTTTTTTTCCAAGAAGGAGCTGGACTGGTCGTCTTGTAATAAAAAATTATCGTACAAACACACGTGTATGATACCTGTATATTGGAAACACTATACAGAAACGCTGCAAACATTGAACATTATACTATAGTAAGTTTGCGCGATCGGTGAAATTCAATTAAAAACGTGCACAATAATATTTCAAAGGATTAAAATATATTACAGACAAATATTACATGTACCCACAACTTATAAGTAGGTATTTCCATGATAACATTATGCGGCCCCGTCCGCTATATCTAATCTCCGTAAGCGCATTTTTCCCTTTACTATATATTATATTACAGGGTACTATTATACACCACGTTTATCACTTCTAGCAGCCCCCTCCGACCACATAATATTATAGTCACTCGTACGTTATGTGCATATTATAACGTATTCGAAAAAATAAAAATAAATCGACACACACACACTACGTGAATCGCACGAATATTGTCTCGTTTTTATAATGTATTATATATACGGATATCTCGTCGTTTTCTGCGATGTATATTATCGCCATTCGGTGCATGATGTTCGCACGAAACGATTCTGCGGTATCCATTCCGATAGAACTGCAGCGCAGCACTATACTGTACATTACCTGTATGACGTGTGCATATATACACACCCCGCGCGTGTACGAGCGATTTAACACCGAATAAGCCGCCGCACGGTCGCCGCCGTAATAATAGACGATAATAATAATATGGTATACTGCACACGAATGCCATTTATGCCTGCGCCCTCTCTGCAGCAGCAGCAGCTATGCGTCGCGTCTCCTCCCCGCGCGCGCGCGTCCGACGCGTATAGTCTTCGGCGGTCGTTGTCCCGTCGTCGTAGTCGTCGTCGTCGTCCATATACTCGGCCATTATTGTATATATATTATATTGTTTCCTCGATCGCGTGCATTTTCCGTCTTTTCGAATTCGTGCTCGCGTATAATATTATATAAGTACGCACGAGACGCGACGTATCATATAGAGGTATGAGAAGTTTTTAAATTTCGCCGCAGCGCCGCCGCTGAGTGGACAGTATATACGAAACTACTATTATACAAGTACATCTATAGGTACCGATCTATATACGTATACGCTAGTACGACATCCGAGTAAAATAATTAACTTGTACGTATACAATAATAACACACACGTATAACATATTATATATGGTCGTTATTTTTGGTGCGATTTGCTGTCGTTTTAGAAATATACAACCGACGCGTGTGTTACTCTATAGTCTATACCGGGGGTCGGCAATTAATTTATATGGCGGTCCAGATATTTAAAAAAAAAAATTTCGAGGGCCAAAAAAATCTTAAAATTAATTTTATCATTACTGTATTTATTTTTTAAGCCGTGACTGCGGCACGTTCAACAACAACACAGATTTATTTATTTATTTTATTGTTTTACGCCGTGACGGGCATTGATTTAAATACAATATTTTGTTGCTAAAATTAAATATAACAAAAACAGTTGAATAATATAGTAACAAAGAAGAGAAAAAAAGCTATAGTATAATATATGAAATAAATATCTGGTAAAAATGTGGAAGACTAGGCTAAGTTGAAACACTGCGTGCCCAAAATTACCTTTTTTTTTTTAGAGCGTGCCATGAAAAAAATTATTACCTATAAACTATAATACTATATAGTATATAGTATATATTATATAATAGTAAAAATTTTCGAGTGCCCACAAAATCTTTTCGCGTGCCATCTCGGGCACGCGTGCCATGGATTTGCCATCCCTGGTCTATACCAACACGTATACCTATACACGATATTAAATTGTACATTTAATATCACGTGTACTGTGAATCATGATATACGACTATACGAGTAATACTAGTCACTGTCTTTTTAGACATTATATATTATTCGCAACACAGGTAAAGTGTTTGACGAAAATATTTTTCATCAAGGATTGAATACGATATAATATTATTATGATGTGTTTGCATGAATACATTTATGCTCTATGGTCAGATTTAGTACCACAAAAATATAAGAGTTTAAACTTAAAAATTGAAAATAGTTGTACTCATGTACCTACTTATATTATAATATAATATATTGATTGATTCCATTCATTATCAAAACATAATACAAGATATGATGAAAACTTAAGATACTAGAACGGTTGAGATGAATGAAATAAATATTTTGAAATACGCATATCCCTACTTGATTTACTCATTTATTACTATGCTCGTAAAGTCTTAAATAAATTATAAAATGTAGAATGTACCTATATAATCAACGATTTAATAATATTTTGAATATTATGAAATATTATGACAGTCAAGTCTCAATAACTCAAATCTCAAGGGGAATAAAAACAAATTTGACTTATTTGTTTTTCGAGTTATATAACTCAAACACAACTTAAAAACACTTCAAGGGGCAATGAAAAATTGGAGTTATCGAGATTCGACTGTACTCATTACTAATATAATCCATTCAAAAATGTACATTAAATAATAAAAAATAAATATATAATTTATATTTAGTTTTAAATTAAAATAAATATTATTAGAAAAAATGACAACTATTATATAAATCGTTATGTTGTGTGTTATTTAAATTCCCGTAATCAACGATAACTGTGATCGTTCAACGTGTACGCTCATAGCATATATACCTTACAAGTTACCATAAGTTACACCACTGTTTATCCAGTATTATATAACAATTAGTAAAATGCTAATTGCCAAGGGACCCGACCTCTGATGATGTATACACTAGCCATAAAGTGCGTGCGTACTTTATTCGCTGCGTAGTTTATACCTATTCCCATTCCGTTCCACTGTGCTATACAAAGTTTGTAGAACCTAAAAGCAAATTAAATAAAGAGAATATTTACGTTTTTTAATTTTATATTTCAGTTTTTCTACAAAACGGGTTTTGAATTTATATTATCAATTAAACGTTGTGGGTGTAGTGTACATATCCAATTTTCGTTCTCGGTCACGGTCCCCGGAGCATTAAGTTGATGTAAAAGTTTCGTCGGAGATTATTTTTTTGCGCTCTCTCTCTATTTTAGTTTAGTTTGGTTTTTTTTTTTGTCCAGGGGGGACTATATCCAACGGAATTGAAGCATAAATCACGTTGGCCCCAATATACGCCCACACTCCGATCCACCCTATCGTCTGCCTCGGCTACATTATAACTTAATTAAGGTTTTGCCGGTCGGTACAAAACAAACAAACAAAAAAAAAAAAAATAATAATACTCTAATGCGCGCACACACACACATATACACACATATCTATATATTTTTTTATGTATATATGTATATTATATAAACGTAGAACGCAAAATAGAAAAATATCGTGCTCTACGGTCGTTCATTTCACTAAAAACGAGATGAACAGTCGCGTGTGCTCCCTCGCTACAAGACCACTCCCATTATATTGTTGTTAATATTACACTCGAGGACTTGACAGTAATAATTACTCTAAACACACATTATAAAAGATAAATTGTGGTGACAAATCGTTCGTAGTAAAAACATCGATTGCGTACCTAATCCAATTATTACGAAATGCACGGTGACCACCGGCTTGAAGTGTGACGTGGGGGGGGGGGCGAACGCGTGTGAACAACGGCCTCCGGAAATTGAAATGAATATCTGAACATTTTTGTTATGAGCCTGCCAGTGCATCTACCAACAAACAATATTGTATCGCAATCGAGATGCGTCAGAACAGCTCACAGAGTTTAGGATAATTGTTGACTACAATTAATACAATACATATTTTATACTCCATGAGCATTGGTCCTATCCACCTGTAGATAATTAAAACTCTAGATAATAATTATAATCATTTGTTAGATATAACTCAAGATTTCTTATTTCGGCTTTACTTTACTTTACCTCAACTCCCCTGAATTCAAGTTGTTATTTAATTATTTTTTGACATTTAAAAGAATTGAACAGTCTATCTATAATAACTTAATTTTTTTATTCGATGTTAAATCGTGAGATAGTTTTGCTTAGAGGTGGGCATGTCGTTATGTCATCTAATCTATCCTAACTCAACCAAACGTTTTTAAAGCTTAATAAGAATAGTTAAGTGGTAAGGAATAAAATATAACAATAGTTATTTTTTTTTTAGAATGAATGATGAAAATAACTATTTCTACATTATTACGTATGAATAATTTTTTATGGATATGAATAAATGATAGTTAAATCAATATTTATAACTTATATTATATTAAGTAATTATACAAAATAAATTAATTGAAAACTATACGACGTGCATACTAATCAGCATTCTGTTTTTTAAGCTATTATGAAAATAGTATAAAGCGATTGGATATAAAATAGGTATCCTATACGACTGCATTAACAACAATTTTTTTTTCAACTTGACACTATTGTATTATACATTTATACGTGGGATATGTTTCGATTTATTCCGCAAATATATATATTATTTTAATTTTATATTTTATTGGAAAATGAACACCAATCGGTAGTATAAAATAGTACAGTGGGGTATAAAATATACATAGTACAGTTAAAAAGTTAAAATAACAGATTAAAAATAATTTGGTTTTTTTAAACACGTTTAATGTATACCAACCTACACGTACCTATGTTTAATATACATACACGTTATTACAAGTGTCAGAAAATCGGATCGCATTGTAAAATAAGCAAACGAAACAAAACAAAGAGGGAAATAAAACATTTCGGTGTTCGTTTAAGAAACCGCGTATAAGATAATAATATAATTATGTTGTTTGAATTCTAAAAACGAGTAAATAAATATTTTTATCGTGACTCATAACCAAATGACTTGAACCAGCGCACATTAAAACAATAATTATTATTATGTAAGGAAAAAACGTACAAGCGCTTTATCCCCTTTGTTTTCTTTTGGAGTTTAGATATAAAAAGTTAAATATCGTCTGCAATAAAGTCATGAAAAAAATAATAATGTTTTGGCGTCAGTTGTTATTATTTAAATAAAGTATCTCAGCAGTATACACAACATTGTGCTATATAAGGGGGCTGGAAAAAGTTTTTGGATCCGTATTATACTATTATAGTGATCTTTGAAAAAGAGGGTGCAACCGTGCAAGCCATCATAATATTAAATTAAATACTAAGAGTATATCAACATTATTATAATATTCATTTTGTATTTTTATTATTACTGTAGTATACGTGTATTTAAAATTATAGTATTATTACGTTTTAAAACGTCTCGAAAACTGTTATTACTTTCAAATGTACAAAATAATAATTGTATACCTAATATTATAATATTATATATATGTATATGTATACTGAGTTTTTCTGGTTATTTGTTTGGAAGTATGTATCTGTATTTATTCTTGTAGACTTTTCTATAGAACAGATTAAAGTTATAATGTTATTACCGATATATAATATTCTGATCACGATTAAAGTTGATATTAAAAAAAAAGTCACACGTTAGACAATGCTGTTGAAATACTATCAAGTATATATAATATATATAGATAATATATGTTTTTGGAGTTTATAATTTAAGCGGTGGTATAATTGTTGACATAATATTGTCCATGCATTACCATATGATATTTGAATAAAACTACTGACCGTTAGTTAGTAAAAAAACATATTTTTTTTATTTTGTTGTGTATAAATGTTCAAAAACGCTTTACGCCCAAAAATAACTTTTTGAATAAACTCATAACGTTAATTTATTATTACATTTATTATATTGTTAAAATATGATTACCTACGCCAGATTTGAACGATTACATGTGAGAAATATAAGGTCAAATTCGTGGAACCATGATTATGTGTTTTAAATTTAATCATACCATTTTTGCTCTCGAGTAAAGATAGGTATCAAAATAATATTATTATCTATATATTTTTTGGTTACCTATTATTACGCGTATAATAATATATGATAATATATGATGTGTATAGTAACCGGTTCTCAAAAATGTATTACAAACATGTTTTCGTCAAATTAAATTGTATAATTTATCATTTTTTTTACCTCTTCCACGTGGTAAAACAAAAAATAAAACAAAATGTACAACGATTTTAACAGTAAAACGATCAAATATATAAGTAATCTATATTTTAATTTCTGTTTTCCACGGTAGGCTGTTGCAATCGAATAATATAATAAACTGTTATACCTATATAACAACGAATAAATATCAAACACGAAACAAACATTATATCCATTTACTTCTTTAAGACAGAGCTATAAAATAAAATGTTTTTAGAGTACCCCGAGTACCCAAATCGTAACATTATTATATAATTAGTAATTGGATATTGTGATAAATAATATTATACTATTAGGTCTTATACTGGACTTGTGAAACTTGTAGGAATTTACCACACATGAATAAAATATATTGTATCAATCTTTTAGCTCTTTGGGTAATTGAAAATAATTAAAAAGACATATACCTAATAGTTATTACTACCAACTTGATAGTTTTACATTATCTATTTTATTTGGGGCTACATGTCATACCCATCTATGCGACTACGATGTAAGATAAATACATTTTGAAACAACACACTCCAAAATCATAATACCCTACGAAATAATAAAATATAAGTAAAGTATAAAATTAATAGGTATATGGTGTAAACTAGATAATTGGGCACTTATTTAGTTTTCCATGGTGTTCAACGTCAATTAAATTCGATTCAATTTTCAATTTTTTTTTAATTAATTCATCTCACATATTATAAAAATTATAAAATAGGTAGGTCCATGTATAATATTGATTGAAGGGACTTGCTTACTTTAATTATTTTACTTATTACATATTATAATGTATTATACAATACACACAGTGAATTTTAAAGCTCATACTATTATATTATTACTAAAAAAGAGCATCCATATTTATTCAACGCGGTGCGTTCATGTATAATAATATAACACTATCGTACTGTTGTAGGTACCTTAATGTACTCAACATGTTTTGAACTTCAAATGTTTACATTTTACCACTCAGTGGCGGTCTATACGCATTTTTACTCATACAGAAAATTAATTGTATATTTTTACCTAAAACTCACTTTAAATCTATAGCATGGCATTATTTCACACGGGTTCTTATTATTATATTTAGTCTCCAAAGTACAAGCCAGTCAATTTTTCCCCATTATCGACGACAATCGACATGTTGCCGTATGATGTCGATATATAGTATAACTCGATACGGGAGTGTTTAGTAATTTGATTAGGAACGAGAAAATACACTTTCAACAACAGTCGGCTTGGTGGATCCGAAATGTTTGTAGGTACCTATATAAATATTGTTGAATCGGCCAAACTTAACTGTATAGCAGTGAATATTCGGTTAGTCGTGTGGCACAATTATTTGGTAATTAGTTTTGTGCAAGTAGTATAATATTTCATCGTATTAGGTACATAATATGTATGCGTAAGTGCAGGGGATGATAAAAGTGGTTTCGTGCTTATCGTCATCACTTATTGGTAAGGGCTGACATTTCGTAACCGTTTCAGCACAATAATTTGTGATTAATAAATTTAAGTTTAGATTGACTTCAAAAAATATTTTTACTGCAAAATTTGAGGTCATCGCCAAAAAATATTTTTGAAAGTAGTTATAGGTACCTATTTGGTCGGTAGTTAAATAAAATCGAAACAATTTCCAATATCGTTCATAATTTTCAAACAAATTAGTGTGTATCACTTTAAACCCATCATCCTGTATATTATATAAGTAAATAAATAGGTTGTGTGTGTGGTCGGAGTGCGCGTAAAACCGACCGGGCCGGAGTCGTTAACATTTCTATTTTTCAATATATTATAATATAGTATTGTGTGTGCGCGTGTACAGCAGCAGAAGTATATACTAAACGAGTAATAATAATAATAATAATAATAATAATAATAATAGACCGTACATTATTATTACGGTTCGGTCTGGTGGTGTCGCGAAAATACAATATCTACGTCTTTTCGACGGTCGTATAACCGTTTGCCGGCCGAGCGATTCGATTGTGCGACGCGGAAAATCGCGTCCAGACGGCTATTATAATTTACAAATGTGTAAACGATGATATTATTATTATCGTACGAGCGCACATCACAAAATATTATTATACACGAGTACTAAATGAAACGTTAGAGCCAGAGAGGATATTTTATATTATATACTATATAGTATAATATTATTATTATTATAGTTATCGTCGTAGTTATTGTCGTCAATGCTGCATACACGCCGCCGCGCGTTTAGGGTTTCTGTTTCCTCAGATTTTCCGAATGACGACTTTATGTGTACTGTTATATATTTTATAATAATCTGGATAATAACAATATTATTGATTATACCTTTATTGTACATTTAAATAATAATAATTTCAATAGTCAATAGATAATACATATAATTATATAGTTGGTATACTGTAGCATAAGCATATAACTATACAAGTGTAAGTATAAGTGGCATATGCAAGAATATTAAAGAAAATTCACAATGAAGAAAAAACAGTTGGATACTGTAACATGTGGTTAATTACCGCGTGACCAGTTAAATAAAAGATAACCTGAGAGATACGTGAGATAAAATTACCTGCAGGGGCAGATAGATAAAATGATCTTAAATAAATATTTAAAAACCAGGAATCAAATTCAGTTAATATTTGATTTTATGGCCTACTAAATATACTCACAAACAATAATACTTACAATGTATGCAAATTAATAGTACTAATACCTTACCTATGTGGTTATACCGCAATCGTACGGAGTTCAATTATATAATATGAAAGGTGTTGATGACTTTAATCTCTACAACGAACTACCGTTCTTACAAGCCGTGTGTATCGGCAATAAGCCTTACTAAATACTAACTTACAACTTATAAAATTAATAATAAATTGTGTGTTAATATATTATTGAATCGGTCAGCAGTTAATCGTGTCAAGTCTGTATTATGTGTGCATAATGTAGAGCTAATAAAATATATAGTACATATAGATGTCATTATATACAATTATTGTTACAATACATCAATTTTATGATTTAAAAATTGAAACGAATTAATGGTTTGAACTGAATAAACTTGATGTGTAAAAATTAATATAATTGGTTATAAATAATATTACTTTGTCGAATATTTTTTTTAGCTGTTAATTGATATCTTTACATTCTATATATTATACACTATACAATAAACATAACTAAAAGTAATTACATTTTAAATTTGTGACAATTAACACGTTAGCATTTAATGAAAAAGGGTGTGCAGTGACACCACTTCAAAAACTCCGAATTCATATACGTTTATAAATTATCATCGAAAGTAATTACGATGTTTCGAGCTTATTATGAACATTTATAACCATTGTATAATGCATATCATACATGTGCATTGCACACGTATGACATTTTTTATTTTGTTGTAATATTACGAAATATATCATATTATTATGTGACTATCTTTTAATTATCGTAATGGATAGTTTTGAAATAACCAAATTTCCCCATGCATACCTAGGTATAATTTTGAACGTTAAACCAGACATCATATTATAAAATTTTATACGGGACGAATCTTGAATAAGTTGTGACATAATTAAATATTGTTTCATATTGAAATAATTGTTGTCGAATACATCAAATGCACGTCCCATGACCTAAACTAACGTTTATAATATAATATGTACACACTTGCTTGAGGTCCAATACTTCCCAAAAAAATCCCTCATGATATATAATATTAAATCATTGCGAAAAAGGATTTTGAAAATTGTCGAACGCTCTCTGGTCTTGAAAACAGAAGCGACCGTACACGTCGCTGTGCCTATCGCACGCGTGTCCCGTTCGCGCGGGTGGGCGGGATGGGGGTTATGCCGCATATATGCATATATATATACGCGTATAATATAATATATGTATATACGAATAATGTACGCGGTACGAACGAGTTGAACGCAATGCGCGTAGGTACTATATATATATATATATATATATATATATGGTATATACCTACTATATGTATATAGGCGGGAAAAGATTACGAAGATTTATATATACGCGCGCATTTACGGTTTTCGCGAAATCCCCGGGTAAATGGCGTCTGTAAATCACGGGCGGGGGTGTTAACACATCCGGGCGCGAATACGGGATGAATCCGAAACGGCGGCGGCGGGAAAACGTGTGTGCGTGTGTGCGTGTGTGCGCCGCGCGTATACTGCGAGCCCGGCTTTTCCGACCATTAACGCCGCCGCGCCGGTGAGATATCAGCTTTTCGGATTAAAGTTAAAACCTTTCCGCCGCCGCCGCCGCCATCTTTATCTCCTCCGGCCCGCCGACCCTATTATATTGTATTATATTATCCGCTTCTCCGCGGCGTGCGCGTTCGTATAATAACATAATATATTATAATTATATTCGGAATCCGGACGGCGGCGGTGCGTAATATTATTATAAATTCGGACGCGCAGAATTCAAACAAACCCGCGAGACGCGAGTCGTATACCGGCGGGTCGCGATAAAAACCTAATTAAAAACTTTGTATATATACCTCGCGTCGTGTAGTAACGCCTGCAGATACTGGCAGCAGCCGCACATCACCAGTATTTATCGCAGTATAAACACGAACGTGTGTTTATATATTTTTAGTAAGAGCGCATAAACCTACTATTCAGTCCTGGCGTCATATTCTGCTGCAGTTATGCGGATTTTACCGATCAGTGGTCTCGTTTTTGTTTCCACCTCGGAATTCGGTGTAAAAAAAATACAATATTACGCAGTATAATAATGATGGCTGAAGTATAGAATACAGAAATCGAGCCTCTCTGCAAAGGCATAATATATATGTAGAGATAGAATAAACAAAACCAAATCAGCGATCGGTGCACGCGTATGTTTCTGTCACTCGATAGATTGCAGGTTTGGTCTACGATTTAACGCGACGTATACCCTTGGTCGCAGTGCTCAAAAATACAAAAATTCGAATCGGTCAACATGATCGCGAATCAATGTTTCTCGACATTTAATCGATGGTCGGTAGTAAAACGTTCGATAACATACATTAATTTTCGAATTTCAAACGTGAATTCTATACTACGTCTTTTTTAGGACCGTATAAGGCAAATTATATTTCCGATATGACCCTTTATAGCTAGTATGCGTGTTATAGATCAATTATAATATAGTCTATTATATAGGCACCATGTCTAGTTTCCATATTTGTGAGAGTTAATTAGTGTCCATCTAATGTTTTGTATACCCATAGGAAACACGGATGTACAGATGTTTGTACAATATAATATAACATTAATTTTATCTATACGCAATTATATTCTCGAAAATGTGTTGATATAAATGTATAATATATATTTTAAAAATCTTAAAATTCAAGAATTTAATATATATAGGTAGGTTCTATTAATTATTTACTCAAAAAGAAAGAAAAACTCAAAAACGAGTTCAACAATTCAAACACAGAACATTGCTATATACACCGAATTATTGTAGGTAAGTATATTATGTAACTTTATGTACCTACATTTTTTAATTTAGATGTAGTTACTTATATATATATATATATAATAATTGTATTTAAAATTCCGCTGCATTATAAGATCTAACCATATATTATGGTATAATGGTATTCATGGTATATAATGTGTATACATTGTATGTCAAAGTGAAGAAACGCGTATACATATGGATTACAAAACTAACATTCCGAGTGCACCCCAAAAGTTTGTCAATAAACGATACGAATCCACCCTATTTAAATAAAAAAAAAATATAAAACATTATCATTGGAAAGGGGTCCTGGCTGAGCGATGGGCCCGGGAAGAAGCGAAAAGATAATGGACACGGCGGGAGGGGGTTATTACATTTTGCTTTATTACTGCATCAGTATACGTCTCGAATAAACCCCTTTTGCCCCACAGTTCTCAGCCGGGAATCGAAATTTATTAAATCTGTTTATTATAATGTTAAAAAGGTATAATGGGCGGACGCGTCCGATCTTTGTGCGCTGCCAACAGTTTTTTTTTTTTTTTACGAAACCGAGCATAAATTTCAAACTTCCCCTATGAGCCTAAGCCGGAAAAATGATGCCACGTTCATAAACCAAATTTCTCATAGTGGATAAATATAATATATAACTGCAGGAACTTTTTTTTTTTTGTATTGTGTTTCAATATCGCTGTGATATTAATTCATTTTTATCCTTGTACCAATATATGTATAGAACAAAGTCATGCTATGTTGGGTTTAGTTGAAAGTAAAATATGATCACAGCAATCTTAGTACCTAATCTCATAATACTATAATGCGTTTGTGTTAATGTACGTGATTACATTTATACTTACAAAGATGAAATATATATTTACATTAATACAAAAATGTATGTTAACTTTCATTTTTAACTTGTTTGACGAGACACACTATACATTATACTATTATTACTGTTTGTAAATATAGAGGTACATATTATATTACATTTTAAATTTGTTTATAGGTATATCATATACACGTAGGATTTAAACTGTAGATCATACTTTAATGCGTATGATGTCAATCCGTAGAATTTCGTTGTGCACGGAGCCATAAGAATAAAATATGCGTTAAACAATAAGCCAACCTATATATATTTAAAAGTCGTAGCAATACAAATGGTTCTAGCCGTTCAATCAATATTATTATACTTTATAATAATGAATTAAAATAATATTAAATATTTAAATATATACTTCATAACAAAAGCCTAGATATATAGCGGTGCTTGCTTATAAAATACGCGTACCTACCTTTCGTAAAATAAAATTCGTCTTGACGTCTATTAGACGAATTCTACCTATACATAAGTATGGCCATCATAGAACTCCAAATCTTATATATTAGAATAATAAATTCATGCCTAACCAAACCAGAGAATCGATTAGGCTAGGTGTAGTGATATATATGTAATATAGGTACGGTCGTATATTCGCCGTATTAACGGCATTCTTCGTGGCGATCGTCATTTAAATTTCATACGAATCGTTTCGGGATTATACGAGAGGGGAAAGCGATTGTTTTTCAATGAGATCGAATAAAACGGCTCTCTAAAGTCCGTTAACGGACCAATCGTATTTTTATTTCCTCTTTCTGAGCCTATTTCTTTTTTTTATAACACCGCAACCAGAGACCTTCTGCCCGCAATAATAAGGTGTTTATTTAATATATTATATATAATATGTCACACGACGAACGTCGCGAGAGCACATTTTTATCGGTCGCTATATCGTACCGCAGTGTTTCCGATTGACTTCACACCACGCCGAAACGACCAGACGTCTGCGGACGTCGTATAATATACTAATAATAATATCTATATCATTATTATTTTATTCCGTCTTCCACGGCGCGCCCCGTCGGGCATACGAAAACGAAACCCTCTCGGCGGCGCGCGCCGAACGGCAAACGGGGCTTATATTACCGTCTTGATGGCGGCCATCATCGTCGTCATCGACGGGACCGGTCGATTACACTACCGCCCTCTCACCCATACGCCGCCGCCGCCGCCGGCCGTTAAAAATTCATTTGGACTGCCATTCGATGGGCTCGTTTTGCCCGTCGATCCGGCGGCGGTTATAACCGCTCTCAAAAGCCCCCGGAAGGACCCATTTAAAAGCTATATACCGGCGATTTTTGAAAGCGCACTAGCCCGACCGATCGACGTCTAAGTGTATGTATACTATGTACATATATATATATATATAACGTTAGGTAAGTGCTCTTCTTAACCGGTTGATGCCGCTCCCGAACGACTATAAAACGTGCGGTAACGACGCTTTTGATTTTCCCCCTTTTATATACAGTTTATTCTGTGTACAGCGTACAAACACACACACACACGCCTATTATATACGTGTAGGTAGGTATATTCACGCTGTAGACTGTATACTGTGTAAGTATAGTAATTAGAAATACACACAAAGTCACAAACTCAATGTTGGAGATTATTTTATATAAAGTTAATAGATCAGTTTTAAATTATTGAAGCTATAAGCTATTTTCGTAATGTCTATTTGTAATGACTTCTACAAAAACTATCATTTCAAAACCATCAAAATATAAGTTTAAATCAAATGTTATAATTTAATTATTGATAAAAATAATTATTTATTTTTTAAGTAGATCATTTTTATATATACCAAACAACAGTACACTTTATTAATTTTAGTTCAAGGACTTAATAAGATTTGAACGATATTTATTTTTTGTGTATTATTGACATTTTGGTTGTGATCAAAATACGATTGTTGAAAATGGACTCGACGTATAAGACATTTGAATAACGTAGGTCCAATGTGTTAGAACATTTTATTTCAATTTTTTTCGTATCGGAAACCATTAAAAATCTTTACTTTTTATTCGAATATAATTGATTTTTGATACGTAATTTATTTAATATAACATTAGTTTGTTTATTTTAAGCTATTTCGTAATAATAGTTGCACGTATAGAATATGAAATAAAACAGAAACAAACCGATATAAACTCTAAAAATAAAATCATATCCACATAAGATTGATATGAGTGTTTTTTTTAAATTAATTTCAAAGTTTTTCTGGCTGGTTGTTTAAGCTTTGTGATAGTTTACAATATAAATGCATTTGTTAACGTTGCGAATGAAATATAGCAATTTATGTAATAATAGTAATAAATACTAAATTAATTGTAATTATAATTAATGGTATAATAATATAGTAATAAATTACTGTTAGGTATCTAATAGAAATAGTGATTTACATAAATGTCTTTAGAGTGTTTTTATACGGTGGTATTATAGGTAATAGACTGTTGTAGTCTATAAATAAGTCTAGTATTATAATTTATAATATATTAATATTTAGATTTACTCAATCCACTGATAAATCAACCAGCCGTACGCGCGCTATAATATTATTATACATTTTAACTGCTAGAAACTTAAACAAAATAATAATAGAGATAAAATCCAATTAAAATAATATTATTATTCACCTCCCGGAATACTACGATTTGAATTCTTCACTGTATTAACTCCGTTGACCTTATGTCAAAAATGTTCATTAGTTTCTATATTTTAATCGCATTTCCCTATACGTCGGAGTCTATTATACGCACACATATATTATATAATATATAGTATATGGCTGTTAAACGCCGGTATTCTATATTAATTTCAGAGATCCGTTTCTCCGATCTTATCGGCATGTAATTTAAAAAATAGTCATCCATACGTATACATGACGTGTGTACTTATATATACTATAATAAAATATACACTGGTATTTAGGGTGTATTTTTCGCTCACGTAGAACAGTGCATATTATATACCGAGTGCGATGATTCCAAAAACAATGTGTTTGAACAATATTTTTTATTATAATATTATGTAATAGTCAGCTTGTTTTTGACCAAGGTATATGTAATGGTTCGTATACGTATTCGAATAAAAAACAGCTGAAGTGTATAAATATTCGTTTGCCAGTCACCTCCCATGTAATCGTTCAGCTTTGAAATTACCGGAGTGGATGATTTTGTAATTTACATAAATGTATATATTTATTTTTTTTAGAACCAGATAAAGAGAGTCGTTTGATTCATATTTTAGGTTTTTGTCGAAAAATAATTATTCCTTTTTCCTAAGTGACCTTTATCTTCAAATTAAAAATGAAACGTAAACATTATATTATTATAAAAATATATCGATTTTCACTGAATATTGTCGTTTTTGTGACGACATTTTTCGTTGTATTAACTGTAGGCTAAAGTTTAAATTTCGTTTATTTGCGAATTATTATATCGATTATCAGAAGAAAAATATGCTAATGGATCACGATGTTAAATTACCCTCACAGATACACGGAAAATATCTGTCTAAAAGAATTTCACGTATCCGTCGCCAAATCAAAATTCCAAAACGTTCGGTTAAATGGCTGCGCAAAATGTACGCTGTACATAAGTCCGTTATAATAGGTATGTACATAATGTTATATAAATTCTAAAATTAACAACTTCATTATTTCGAGAACGTAAAATACTTAATAATATATATATATCACTGCACGAACCTATTTAACCCTGCAGCAGCGACCAAACGAGTAATATTTTCACACGCACTATATACAATATAATATGTATACAAGCAATATACAATATAATATATAGTATAACTGTTATTGCAGTGCGACCGGAATTGGCGCAGAAACGCGGTGACAGCTATAATAATAATATTATGGCCCACGCGATAGAAGCGCATTTCGATAATTAGTTTTAATAAAAATGTATGTGCGAGCGCATTGTGCTGCAGTGTCTCGACCGTTTCGCCGTCGACCCTGCAGTGTATATTATTATATCCCTTGCGATGATAACAATAATATATATATATATCAGTCCGGCAGCGAGGCGGTCGCAATATACACAACGTTTATTGTGTCGTAATTTGTCTGGCCGTCTGGGCCATGTATATATACATTGCAGTCCTCTCGTAAAGATATTTTCCGTCTATTTCCTATATATATTATATTACTAGCTGTATTATACCCCCCCCCCCCCCCATTCGTTTCGGAACACTGCGGTACGATATAATATATTATTATACGACGGCGACGGGCAAAGACGCGCAAAACGGTATACGGAATTATTGTATATATTGTAACGTTATACGATACGACGTCGACTACAACACACTGCAGCGCAGCTATAATTGCACTAAATGTATCGTCCCGATTTTTCAAAAGATGCAAATACATTTTTGCAATAAATTAATATAAAATATTAAAAATGAGCGCACAAATTTTGTTTGAACGAAAAAAAAATTATTTAATATCTGACTGTTGCAGTCGTGGTGATTTCCGTGCCAGCGCCAGCTCTACAGTTTCAAAAGGTTTTTACCCGCAGCGCGCAAGGTGTATTTCGTCCACATAAAACCCATACAAGTATGCGCGGACAGTCGTCCTTAATAATCTTTATTATTGTAATACCGCGGTATATATAGAAACCCAGGTATTAAAAGGATGACCGATATATTTTATAAGTGTGACGGTTATTTTTTCCCGGTATACGCCCGTCATTGTTACCCTTTTTTCGTTGTATTTTCAGATCCACTGTCTATATATATACGCTCGCGCCATATATCATACGCGTGTTATATAATAATATAGTACCTATATATATAAACCTAATATATATACTCTACATATTGTGTCGCAGCGATTAAAATATGTGGATACGCATACGTGTAGGTGCTCGTACAATGATATACCATAATATAATACCTACCGTCGTGCCAACGAAAACATTAAACACACCGTTTGTTTGCGCGGCTCTACCTGAGGTACTACGATGTATACGATTGTACTCGACATCCTCGTCGGGCGACCACCTCGCGTCGTCCGTGATTTACGGCGGCTGCCGTTGCCGGACAATCGAAATTTTGTGCTCGCGGAGCGGAACGGATTGCAGGAGCGGCTAGTACACACAGGATATAGCAGTCGTGTATATACGAGTATATGTATAATATATATATGTATATATATATATATGCTATATAAAGCGCGGGAGTGGTACTGCTGCTGCTGCAGGTATATATAGGTATGTGTGTATATAATATATAGATAGATCACTGCTGCAGCGTGCGTGCGTGCGTGCGTGTGTATATACTACGCGTGTTTGCAGAACATCTCCGATCTCGGGACGAGACCCGCCTACCGGTGTCGCCAAAAAAACCGAGATTTACGACCGAATGCAAATGATATGAAAAAAAAACAAAACGGGAAAAAAAGTTTCACGAATTAAATCCGGCGCGGCCCCCCGTATACAATACATATATACGTGCGAGCGCGGAGCACTATACAATAATAATAATAATAATAAAAATGGTAAAAATAAAAAATAATAATAATAATAATAATAATAACGATGATAATAATCAACCCACTCGGGTCCACGGGCAATTTACCGTTTATGCGGATTAAAAGACGGCGGAAGGGAAAAATAACGATGCGGAGAGGAAATAATGTAAAACCGACGTCTACTGCCGAGTTTACTGCATACACATACAAGTATAAGCGTGGGGTGTGTGTGTGAGTGTGTATATATATATATATATATATATAACTTAATTAAAAATGTATCGCGAGAATGACGGGAGCGGAGGCGGCTGAAAAAATAAACGACGTCTTTCGAGGGCCAAAAGTCGGATTAAAAATAAAAACGGAAAACGTCTTGATGGGCTAACCTTTGAACAAGAGTGGCGGTCGGTGGCTGCGGCGTGGGAATTAAAATAAAGAGAACCCGGGCGGAAAAAGATATACCGGCGGCGGCGGGGGCTGCTGTGGGTATATCCGCCTTTATGGGAAGTTTAATAATCCAAAGTCTTCATGTATATGTGTGTGTAAGTGTGTGTGTGTGCGTGTGTACGCGTTCTTCCGGTGCACTGGTGCCCGCTCGCCTCGAGGTCTCGAAATTAAACCGACGCCCCCCCCCCACCGCTGCGCATATTATAACATAATAATAATATAACCTCCAAGACGCCGGCGGCCGGGGAAGAGCTACACAGGGTTCGTACGCACCCGGAAGGGTTGGCGGAAGGGGATACGTCTACTCTGCGATAGCAATATATATATACAATACCTCGCGGGACTTGAGTTTGGAGCGTTTTCTTATCCGCGCCCCCGGCGCAAACGACCGATAAAATATTCAAAACAAACGCCGAAACTTCGCGGCGGCCCCGAAAACTTATCGGTCGACCGCCGTCGACTGTACACATGCACACAATAAATATATATATATATATAGGTACGCGGTACGTTCGCCGATTATTTTCTCCCGGAGAACCAACCCTCCCGCAATCACCCCCCCCCCCTCATGGCCACTACCCCCGCAACTGTCTTTTGTTGCCTTCTCAACGTCTCTTCCGCCCAGCAACAAAAAAATAAAATTCCACTCGGACGGCGTTTATACTATATATATTATATATATATACAAACATGTTTCGTAGTTATATTTTTTTCTGTTATCCCTTTTTCTTCTTATCCGTCTCCCATCTCGTGCGGCCGTTCTTATTGTTCGCGGTTCGTTTTTTGAACGACCGATTTACGACGGGTCGCGGGTGCGCGGGAAAAGCGCTTGTGCGCGCGCCGTTTTTTTCGAAGAACCACCGTCGGTTATATCATATTATTGTGTGTGTGTGTGTGTGTGTGTGTGTGTGTGTGTGTGTGTGTGTGTGTGTAACGTACAATCGCTTATATACATAACGCGAATCATAAAACACACTTCATCCAAGTCTGTTTTACGACCGTCGTTCTGTTGTCGTAATAATAATGACAGCGTATAATATACATTAAACTCGTTATATTGTTGTACACGATGTGGTGATGGTGGTAAATGGTAATACGACGACGTTTATCGCGCGTAATTCGCGCTTAGATATTAAACGTTTTATGGTAATAATATATACCAAAATAGTATAACACATAATAATATATAGGCACGCGCGCGTATACCCGCGATTGTTATTTGTCTTTATATTGTGTTTATATTATAAACAAGGGATGGGATAACGAGTATATAGTTATTTATTGTCAAGAGTGTAAAAAGAGTAGGACTATAAAATATATGTTAAATATGTTTCTGCCCACCGCAGCAGCGAACGACCGAACTTAACATAATATTATTATTTACTAGTTACAATATTAACGTCCATCAGAATATTAACTTAATCAATAGATGTAAAAACGAAATGTTTAATTGACATACATCATTATTTAGTGCCCGTATTACAATTGTTAAACTAAGGTTAAGCCACCGAATTCGGCCGGTAAAATCAGTAGGTTAAGCGTAACAGAGGTTTAAGCTATGATTGTAAAACGGGCCCTTAGTCACTTTAGTTCTACTAAATTAGGTACCAACAAAGTGAATCATATATTGTCCGCTATTATTTTTAGATCGTATTCCGGCTTTGTTGTTAAACACTTCAAGCAATAATTGTCAACAGTTATAAATTATTACTATTTACGACTCATTTTTTCAAAGCTGTTACATTGATATCAAGCATTCACATAGTGTTTAGACTTCCTTAAATATGAGTGTAACATAAATTCAAATACCGAAAAAAACATATTATTTTTAATAGGTATGTGGATAATTTACAAATCCGATTCCTATTGTGAGCCAGCACCATTTCCCTAACTGTGTTTTCAGTGAAAATATCTCTCTAAATCGACGAACATAGGACCGTACTGCGTTATTCTTATACGAAGTATCTTAAGCAATGCTCCATCTAGTGGGTTTCAAATTTAAAAGGCCAGGTTTCGGATTTTATATCACATACATTTTGACCAAAATATAATATAATATGACCTACAAGTATTTAATTATGACGTTTTAGAAAGTAGAAACGTTGCAGTGTACTTGCGTGTTTTAAACATAAATAGCTCCCAACAGACAACAGCACGTGCTACAATGCACCATTATTATTAAATATCATAAGTATATATGTATTGTACGAGTTCCTATTCCTATATGTACTTATGGACTTTAGTAGTATAGTAAATAGTATATTCTAAATGCTAGTCTGATAAAAATCAAATTGTATACGAATTCATAACAGGAGTATAGACCGAAAAAACATCCTTTTCAACCGACACCCCGCGTGGTCGAGAAAATAACAAAAAAGTTTTGAAACAATAGTCTTCAATAAAGATACTGCAGCGTATAGTATATAATTCGATTCACTCGTGATGTGCAGGTGTAGATCATCGGATTTTTATAAAAACCGAAAATTTCTAAACACTGCTTTGACGTCCCAACAGCGAACGTCGTCCTCTGCCATATTTTGTATTAATAATACTATAAAAATATTGGACTGCATACAATATGTAATACGATAATAGTATGATAAACGCTGATTCGGTAATAAACGTCGATTTCAAAAAATGCTTCGGCGCCATCTTCATAATATACCGTATATATGTGTATCAGTGCATCGTACTGCATATTACTATATCAGGTTATAATATTTAGTTATTTACATTTCACACGGCCATTTCGTCGTTTTTGATTTACAAAACTATATAGTGCAATATTACAATAAATTGTAAATAACGGTTAGAAGTGGTAACGTATCCAAAGAATATATTATAATATTGTGAATAATATACACATTACACATAGGTAGCAAATCTGCAATTACAAACCTATACTTTGATAAGATTATTTTTTTTAAAGTTCAAGATAATCTTAAAATCTTAAGGTAAGTAGGTAGATCTAAAAAAACCCGTTTCGGGCTAAATGTTTATGAAAACAATTACCTATATAAAATTACAATAACTAAATTCAAAAAATAATAAAATACCTGATTGATACGATAATTTTAATATAACATACAATTTAAACAATTCAAAATAATAAACTGCAAATACGATGTCCATAGGCTATGATCAAGTCTTTGATTTATAAATTTAAAATACATAATAGATGTTGGATTTGGTGCTTAAAGTGGTTACTGCAGGTTACTAAGTTTTAGTCTGTCGGGTCGAATTTTATGTGAAATCTTTTTAATAATAATTGAATCTTTTGATCTTTAGTCAAATTATTTATTATAATTTTAAATTAATTTTTTAAAAAACCTCACAGTTATTTTAGCAGGTGCACATCCACACACCTTAATGATACACTGAACAAAATCCATGGTCCGCGATCTAAACTTTAAATACTTATAACTGAGATACTACTCATCCAATATTTGATTTTTATAGACCATTGTAGGTACTCCAAATAAATAATATTCGGCTTATTAATATGAAATTAAAATGTATGTTGTTATTCAAAAGAGTAAAAAACGATAACAATAAAAATAGTTAAATATAATTTTTAACAAATTATATATTGTTTTGTAACGACTTAAATTTATGAAAATGAAATATTTTCAAAAATGTTAGTTTATTATCTGAAATAATGAGTGGCTTATGTTTAATGAATCACCTCGTTCGTCTAAACATGTAACTATAATAAAAGATGAAAAAGTAATAGGTAAAAGTATATCATCATTATAATTTAAATGTGTTCTATTTAGGGTATTCAGACTATTGCAGAGTCATTTACCAAGTATGCTCACCACTATTTTTCCCTTATTATAATAATGAACTTATTCAAATTCAAATTTTTGAATTTTTAAATTTTTTAGGATACTTAAGCACTATATTTTTTTAATATTTATTTTGTATACTATTTAAAAAGTGTCCTGAGACAATACCAGGTTCTTTTTTTCTTGTAAATTGTTAGATAGCTTCTGTGAAAATGTTGATGTATCTATTTTTATCGAAATTCAAATTAGTAGTTTTGAGTTAAAATTTATGTTTACTAAGGATAAAAAGTCCATGATTAGTAATGGGTTTGGAAGATATGGAAGCTACGATGAGTTGAACATTTTAGTAATTAATAATAATCTATCAACATTTGAAAATTTATGAAAATTGTCCTAGTATAATAAATACTAAATCCGATATATGTTTGTAAAACTATTTCAAGGACTTTTATCATTAGTATATAGGTACGTTTCAATAACTCAGAAACGATTCGTTCCAATTTTTAAATAAAATTCAATGAAAAGCGTCAACATTTTCTAATTAATCGTCTGATTAACAATTTACAGACGAAAAGATTGGTTCTCATTTGAAAAAAAGAAGTTAGAATGCCCACATAACACTCATGACATAGTTTAAAAACCTAAAAAATTAAAATGTAGGTATATATAAGGTACCTATATAGTAGTGAGGTAAATAAATAACGATATTTTGTTCCGATTCCTTAACAGTTAATATAAATAAAAACATTAAGTTGTTCATGTGTTATTAAAAATATCATAAGCATAAATAATTTTTGGCAAAGATAATATATCAGGTTAGGTATATAATATAGGTATTTTGATTTCATATACGGTTGCGGCATAGTTCGAAATCGATTTTACAATATTTCAGGAGCCCGCGAGCCACGTCTCACCGGCACACAATGCGTTTGAAATAATATACGTCTTATAGGTTGTAAAACAACCGATAAAAACTCATTGTTAACGACCAATATGATTTAAACTATAACGACTAACGGAAATAAAAGTGATTAAAACGGTTATCAATGTTCGATAATAATATAATGATGGTATTTACATTTCCCATAAATGTTTCACAACTATGTTTATGTTTGACGTAGCCGACAACAGCCGATAATTATAATATCAAACACAGTACCTATAATATACAGTGTGCAGAGTCAATGCCGCAAGTGGGGCCTCAAATTTCCTATACTGTTATAATATAGGTACGATATTTTCTTAGTATAATTTAAAACATTACAGTATTCAAATATGACTTTGTAGACATTTTGTGTGTTTCAAAAATAAATAGTTCCCAACAGTTTGGTATATAAGGCGAAGAAAACCGAAAACGACAGCCAGCCCATAACATAACGCAGGAAAGGGCACGAAACATAATTTACTCATCTCGGCCGTCATGGTCAAATTAGGGATAACACTTACAATTATTCGTATGTGGTATTTAATATAATATTATTTATAATATAGGCACTTGTATTTGAGGAAATTCGTTTATTCTAAGGGTGGCGTATGATGAGTGGTGAGTTGACGATACGTACCTAAATATACACTGCGACGACGACGACGACGACCGCGTATGGATGGATTAAGACACAGACATTTCTTTTCTCTTAGACACATAAACGTATAATATGACTATATAGTCATCGGAGGACGTGTTTTCGAAAGGATAAAACACCAAACGAGCTGCACATTTGTCGCCGCCATGCGCGTGACGTATACATATTATTATATGTATATATGCATCTAAACTTGAAATTTATTGCACGAGCTCAAAATGGACACGTTACACGAATAATGTATATTATTCTAAATAGTATATTATTATAAGACATTCGGTGTGGGTTGGTGCAGCGTGTCGAGACTCCGCAGCGACTTGGGCCCGGCGACTAAAAACGGTACACCGCTGCTGCAGCAGCAGTCTAATATAATATATATTTATGTATACGATATAATAAAAACGCGCATGAACAAACACATTCGTTTTTCCCTCGATGTACAATTATTATTATATTGCATCATACTCGATATATCATACGCTCGTATAGAGAGACTATGTAGACACGTGAGGTTCACATAAATCCGACGGACCCCCCCCCCCCCCCGCAGCCGCCGACGCCGCCGCCGCCGACGACGACGATCGTTTTACAGCTGCACGAAATTATTTCAACGCCGCCGCCGCCTTACACGTCGTGAAAACGCCGGTTGGCGACGACTGAAGCGTCTCGTGTACGCGAATACGACGACAAAAGCCCTGCCCACGCGGTATATTTTATATCGTAACGATAATAATATAATTATTATGTGTGTACGGCGAAAGACTTGATTCATATTCCGACCACTGCAGTACAGTCTGGTCGAGTGCGTACGTCATACTACGTATATATAAATATATAATATTATAAATATATGGCACGTAAATACACCGCAAGCCCGCTCGAGATTGATCGGTTTGTTTTCGTCGTGTTCAAAGTGCAGCGGCTTGCATATTATATTAATATGTACTATTAATTATTGCATGTACTCGCGAACGGACTTCGAATTAAATCCGAGGTATAAAATATTTTATTACAATAATATCAAGTATTATTCGCGCCGCTGCAGCAGCGAGTCATTCGGCCGCGGTGATGATGATGTGCAGCATTCCGTTATCGTAGAGCTGCGGCAAAAAACCGCACAAAAAATCAACATTTATTATTATTATTAAAATCCCAGCAAAGCCTGCGGCACGACATGAAAATCGATATATTTATATATTCCGCCTGATCCTCCCCGCGGACGATACGATATTATATTCGTATTATATTATGGTGAGTCGTGCCCGATTTATGCGCGTTTGCGGGCGGTCGTGTATATATTATAATAGTATTGTACACTATATGAACGTAAAGCTCGATCGGAGGAACGCACAGCATAAACCGATAAAAAAAAACCAATTATATACGTTGAATGTACTCTCGAATGATATTTGGTTTTGTATTAAAAAAAATAAAAAAAAGAACCGAGTAACATCATTATAAATCGCGTAATCCCGCAGCGATTTATGTGTTTGTATTACTTCGTTTTGTATTTTATATTTATGTTGCTGCGGCACTCCGCCCGCGGGGACCCCGAGTGTGGAGTGTATATAGGCGAGCGTTTCCCGCCGAACGAATTTTATTGATTCGTAATAATATATATTGATACGAGAAATTTCAGAGCAAAATATTTATTTTATTTTCAAGTATTATCGACAAATTTATGTCAAAAATTACAAAGCGAAATTTATTTATGAACCCTACCTCCTAACACAAAATGAAGGATAGCTCACGAATACGTACGTAATTGTACAATGGAATTAATATACTAGGATAATGTGAAAAAAATCGATTAGAATATGTAAAAAAAATTGGAATAAAAATCAACAAATTGATTAAAATTGTTTTCATTTTCATTTATTTTTATGTTTAAAACCAATTCATTAAAATTATATTTATATTCATTTATTTTTATGTATAAAAAATATTTGCATATTTTAAAATACTTATATAAAATATAATTATTGGTGTAAATAATATTTATTTATTTATCTTTGGCGATTATGTCATATTTTGGATATAATATAGATACCTATATTATAATATTATATTGGCGCTATGTCCTACAAATTTTTGAGTAAATGATATGTAATTTTTGCACCTTTGGCGTTTATATTATATATATATATATATATAGCCATACCTATCATTAATAACGGTTTATTCGCTGAGAGAAAAAAAGCGGTAACGATCAAGAGTAAATCGTCCGCGGAAAATGTCGGCGGGTTGGCGGCAGGTCATATGGAATCGGCAATAAAACGTGCAGTGCCCCATTCGCCCACATAACAATATATCGAGTCGGGTCCCCTTCGGTCGCTACACACACACACACACACACACTTACTGGGAAGTGGGTTTATAGTGTGTGTGTTTTTCTTCGGGTCCATAAAAGTAACACTTGTAGACCTCGATATAGCCAGTTGAACCGTCGCTGCGCAGTAACCGGCATATAAGTATATATTAGTATATATATAATACAAAAATACACATCTAATATAAGCCGAGATGTACCATTGTTCGGACAATAAACGTTTTGGTGGGTTAGATATTTACCAAGGTACACGCGGTGTATAGCGCCACTTAAACGGTGATAAAAATCCTCCGCGCCGGGGATTTGCACGAGCCGAAATCTCGTCGTAAATCCGTCACCGCAGCCGCCACCGGACTCGTTCAAATTTACAGCACTGTTCGCGTTTCCGCGGAGGTTCAAAGACTTTTACGACCTTTTACGGCGCGACAAACCGTATTTTAGTACCTATAATACAATATAAACGTATTATGACGGTGCCGCCGGTTTTAACTGTCTCGTGGCCGCGCACGACCGAAACTACAACACTATATTATATTATATTCACGTATCTCTGTAATCCAACCTATACGTATTTATCTTCGAATTCAGTTTTTTTATTTCTTTCTTTACAAAGGCTCCGATAAGAGTCGTGTGTATATACAAAACAAAAGCGAGATTTTCGTCACGACGACGGCGACGTATCGAACGCTATTTGAGGAGCAACTCCTCCGGCGCGACCGGCACAATATTATACAGCGCCGTACATATAAACATAGCCGTATTCGGCTTTGAGTAGAAATAAAAATTAAGTTCCGTGACGACTGTTTGCATAATAGCCTTAACGTTAAACGCCAAGTGCTCACTGCTCGTCGGAGTTTTAAAAAATCGGGTTGAAATCAAATGGGTTGCGAATAACGATCGTTCAAACGAGATAATACGTGTGTGCTGTTGTGTAAATAACAATATAATCATATTATTACGATATTGCTTACTTTGATTTTCCACTAGAATTCGTGCGCGACACGTGTTTTTCAATTTTTAGGCGAATATATTATTATCATAAAACGAATAATTGTTTTTATGTTTTTGGGTTCAAACACCGTATATACGTAAATATTTATGTATAATTATGTACCTATACATCGTGCTATATAATATTATATAGTCGCGTATTTGTTTATTGGCTTTAGTTCTAACGCGGCGTGACAATATGCGTATTTACATTTTTAACTTTTTTTTGTTGCTATTTCGATGCCATTTCTAACGTCACAAATACCGGTAATATATAATCTATTACGGAAAACTATTACATGGAGTTTATGAAGTTTATGAGCAGATAAGAACTGTTTTTTTTCACTATTTTACACATTGCCGCATTTATTTTTGTTCTGCATAATACCTATACTATAACAATAATAGACGTGCGTTTTCCACTCAAATAGTTGAAAGTTTTTCGTCCTGATTATTTGCTAAGCTCTGCATAATAATATATAAACCGATTATATACGTTGAAATAATGTCAAACTCTAAACGGACATTTATATATAACATATAATTTACAAACAGCGTTATATAGTCCATACGAAATTTTTGCAGTTTTATACGAATTACAATATATATTTCTACATATCCATAGTTTTTTTCGGAGAATACGATCTCAAAAGTGCCGTTATTGAACGGCGGAGAGTCGTCGAAACAAGCAATATAATATACATTGAGTTTTTCGATTATTTTGGTTCACGCTTGTCGAACAAGACTTAATAAATGTACCTTTAATATACACTATACAATATAATATAGCCAGCATGTGTGTATACTATATAGCATGTGTATAATATATACAAATCTGAGATCGTTGAAACTTTATAAGTTCGATTAAACTATTTATTATAATATGTTTTATTTAATCGATTCTGCAGTGTACCCGTGTCCCGTGAGAACAATTTAGATTCAGAATGAATGGAATTATGTATTTCGTTTGTTTGTTTTAGCTATACGCGATCTGCACTCACATTTTTGTAACGAAATGTTAATTGAGACCTATGGATGACATTGATGGCATTACTATAAGTCTTATAGTATAAGAGGCTATTTATTGTTGATTTCCAGAACCGTTCTTCAGAATATTATAGGAAACATGTCCGAACAATACCTATAGGCGCAAACAGAAAAAAATGTTGTGCAATTTACGGCATGGGCATTTTTGATTTTGGTTATTATTTGTTGTGACTCAGTTAACATTATTTTTTTATAGTCCCGTTGAGGCTGTAGGAATTTTTTTTTCTATTATTTTACATAAATATGTACAAGTTACAATGTTACAAGTCCTGAAAAATGTTGAATAATAAAATATTCTTGTTTTATTTTTAATTAATAAAGGTCAATTCAAAGTTGATATATTTTTAGTTGTTTTAGCCATAATTCAATTATTCCTAATAATACATTTTTAACAATGAAATTGATTAATATTCCTTGAATTGTGACTTATGAATAGGTGACCACCATTGGTCGTGCATAACAAATAACTGCCCTTTTATTTCCGTTCTCGTTCATAATCTACATTCTACAATTCTACATATTATAGTATATACGCTTGTAGTTCGTGCTTAGGACGTCGTCTGTTGCATGGAAAACGCTTTGGCATGTTCTCGCGTTCTCATATAATATATAATATTATGTAAATTATTTTTATTATTTTTAAAATACTGCATACGACATCCGAAACCATTGAACTAAAGATGACCTCAGGGTGGCGTCACTATTAGCATGAAAGCACCATGTGAAATTAATTTAAGAATAATAATTTTTTTTTTTGGTACTAACTATTATATAGTTATACAAAATATGTATTCTATACCTATTTGGCTTACTTACTAATTAATTATCGACTATGCGTGTTCGGCAGTTGTTAACAGCTTAGTTTGTTGGTAACAGTATACACATTACACATTTACCTTGGTCGTATATCGATAGATATGTCAATTTTATCAATTTGGATAATCATGATAAGTAATACAAGTAATACAACACCAGTTTACTCTTCTTATGTATAGGCATCCTGCAGACTAGTGATAGAACGCTTAAGAACTGTATTGTTTTAGTGTTGAAATTTAAAAACTATAGAACCTAATTTGGGTTTTGTATACATTAGAATTCTCTATTTTTTTTTTTGAGGTCTGGATGCCATCAACGCAATTACAATTTCAAATTAATCTAACCTTTTCATATACTTCTTTCAGGGTTGAAAGATCATTTAGGTACCTAATACATTGTATTTATACAATAAAAATAATACAATTATAATTTTCCGTAGGATAAAAATCTGGCCAGAGGTATAATGACCAACTCAGTACGACGGCAATAATAATATAGTTCATATTTTTTTTTTCGAAATAGTTATAATAATATTACTTATTAATTAATAACAATAAATAACTGCTTTTAACAGTGTTCTATCAAAGAGCATTCTTCGCTACTGTGTTGATCAGTGAAAATCGCTTTAAATAAATAGTATTAACAAAAAGCTGTTAATAAAAATTATAATTTTTTTGATGTAGAAAAATAAATAATAATAATAAAGTTTATAATTACCTACAATTAAATGTATTATAGGTAAATGTATAAATTGAATTACATAAGTATATATACCTACAATGTATTTGAATGATGAGACGGTTTGTTTTTATTGGATATCCAGAATTTTGGTGATATTGCTATATTGAGTTCGGGTTGAGAGATTCTGAAAGATTTTCGTGGGCATGATTTCCAGTTCTCTCCACTACTATAGTAGTTTTGATATTGTCTTGAAATGTTTTATTTCGCATGTATTATGCATAATAGGTACGCATATATAATACCTACGTTGGGCCGATTCAACAATATCTAAGGTATAATATAAAATATTATATAGATATACTTACGATACAATAATATACATAACGTATGGGTACTATATAAACGTATAAAAAAGCGGGCGGCTTACTCGAAGAACGGCGATAATATTATAATATAATACGGTATATATTATACCGCGGTTACGGTCGCGCGGTAAAGGCAATCTCATCGGAAATCGATACCTCGACAAAGGACGCGCCACGTCCGGGACCGCCATTGTTCACCGTGGCTCGGTGCCGCGCGTAAAGCAATCATATCCCGTATTGCGTATATCATGTGTACATAATATAATAATATAATATCACGTGTTTAGAATAGTGCCGCGAAAGTCGTTCCGTCGCGGCTTCCACTTTATTACTATACGTAAGTAGGTATATAGGTATATTACTCCTATTATAATTTATAATATCGCAACTGATTTATTCGACGGAAAATTTTCGGATAAAGATAACGGGGGCGCGAGAGCATAAACTCGGCGCGGAATCGGGACACCCGGGACCTCGCTCACTCACTTACTCTCTCCTTCTCTCCATATAATATTATATACACGTATACGTCGTTAGGACGTATTGTATAACAATATTATCCGGCATCGGCCGTTTTTAGCGTATTCTTATCTTAAAATAATAATACGATATATTATATGCGGTAATGTACGACGGTGAACGTTATTATATATTATAATAATATTATGTATATATACGTCATAAGCCTCCTATTGTAGTATGAAAGATGCGATAAATTATTATTTTAATACGCTTGTCTTGGCATTTGACATCATGATGCCAGCGACGATGAGCGTCCTACGGCCGTTCGACTTATTTTCTCCGAATCGATTTTCGCGTGGTCGTCTCGTCGGCGAATCAAAATCAACGTGGTTTTTTATTATAATCTAAGCGTGAGCCGCTCAGTTTTATACGTGTAACCTGCGTGTGCGTATAGTATGCTTGTAAATATTGTAACATTATAACCGTACCGTGATAGGTACTCAGCCCGAACATGGTTCCGAATATAATAAAAACTTTTGGCAAAAACGAAGACGTGTTTTTTGATTGGGTAAGTCCGTTCAGGACGTGCAGTGGTGAATTGTTCGTCCGAACCATGTACAAAACGTCTATTACACATTTCTACGGTGGTGGAATCGACAATGTATTGATTTGCCTTCATGTATATAGGTGTATATTATAGTTTATAGGTTCGATGAATAGTATAGAATAAAGGTATCGATATCGAGTCGATAAATCAAACACAACGCTACAATAATAATATAATACCCTTTTTTTTTGTTTTTTATATTATTGTATAAGTACACATGTAAATAGAAAGTGTTATAAATGTTTATTATTTTAATAGAAACGCGCATATAATAACCAACATTATCATTGATTGTTTCAAACTACCCTATTTATAGTGTTTATAGCATAAGCAATAAGCATGTTACAGTTACGCATTATACAAAACCATGAGAAAATATAGAAAAACTATAGCTCTCCAAAATCTACTGTTGAATTTCTCTATACATGAATTGTCTGCTGTTTAATCTATAAATATATATCCGCCGGTTTATTAAATTAATTCGAAAATAGAAAAACATTTTGAATTAATTTTTTTTAAGAAAATGATTTATTGTTAATCGAAATTAATCAAAATTTGATTCCAATTGTTATGTGGTGCTCAGCATCGCGAACAAATTTCAATAGGTGTTTGAGCACCTTTGCTCCCGTCTATATGGCGCCTATGATAAGCTCATTTGATCACTCCTTCTAAACCTGTAAAAAAAAAATGATCATATAAGACATGAGTAAAAACGTAATGTAGTACACGTATGTTCATATAAGTTCTTGCGCAATCCCCAACATCGTTGTTGCGGGAAATTTTAAAAACCCTATGCTGTACCTATTATATACCTATAATTATGAAAAGGAACATTCGCGTTTGTACGCGTTTTGCCGCCAACAAAAACGAAACGTCCGCAAAAATTCAAAAGAACGAAAAACCTTTTCGACTTTTCATTTGTTCTCGCTGCAGGTACCTTTATAATATGTATAATATATTTTATATGTAAACAAATTGTGCCGAGCAAACACAAGCGTTAGCCGTTAGCCGCAAAACGTGCGACTCTGCGCAAACTATATAATATATTATGGAGCGTGGCTGGTGCAGAAGCGGTTTCGCACGACGTGGCGCGTTTCCTCCGCGATAAGTTTGCGGTCTGTTTGAACAATCCGGCGTCGGGTCGACCTCTGCGGCACCGGTCAATGTTATGCGCGTATAATATATACTTATACTTTTCGCGATTTGCGAAGTATAAGTTCTGGCGACGTGTAGCCGAACGCCGTTTCGACACTCGCAGACGTATTATATGCGTGTATATATGCACAAGAGGGTCGGAGAGTGACGCGCGTCGGAGTGAGACTGCGGAGAGGATGAGGAGGTGGTCAAAGTCGTTTCGAAAGGGCGAAATGGCGCGATCAGAGGGGAGAGCAAACATCGTTGACCGTATTGTAGGTACCTATATATATGCGCGCGTAAAATATTTCTAGTTGTAAACGGGGTGTTGAGTATACCATATATACATACTCGTATAATACTCGACGACGGTCAGTTCGCGGGATTAAATCGCCGGACACGAGGGCAGTATTATCGACCCCGTTAGGGTTAGGTTAACAATTATCTCGGGAGTACGGAGGGTGGTCGGCGTGGTGTGCAGATAATATAGTGTATATGCGCATATAATATTATTTACACGTATACGTTTTAATGAATGTTTATTACACGGGTAAAGGTTTTATAAAGGGACGCTTCGGGGGACCTATACCTATTACACCATGGTTTTGATTAAAAAATAGTTAAGCACACCAATAAAAGTCGTTTATTACTTTCAAAATATTATATCATGCCGTTCGCGCTTTATCATTACGTTTAGGCTCGTGTCAGGCCTATATATGATTAATATTATAGTTTTCAGATTTTGTACAGCAAAAGTACTTGACTGCTCGTTGCAGTAAAGCACATAATTGCAGATTTATGTATCACATAATTCATAATACATATTTCTCGCGGCATTGCTCGCATATCAGAATCTTTAGTTTTGTTATAATAATGAGTGATGATGCTATAAGGAAGTTAGTTTAAGCTAAGCGTGTTTTATTAATTGTTTTGAAAAGCATTAGTATCAAGTTTCGAGTAAATTTGACCATATACAAATATTATTTCCCATAAAAACGTTACCATACTCCCTTCCACTCTCTGAGGAGTTGAATATCTAAAAAAACTCTTCGTAAAAATTAACATTATCCAAATTTCAAATTTCTATCCAAGCAGTTGACATCCAATCATATTAGAGTGATTATTTAGTTGCATCACCCCCTTATGGGTTGATTAAAAAAAAAAAAAAGCTTCATACTAAATTTCATCAAAATCGGTTTGGCGGTGTAGCTATGAAAATTTAACAGACAGACAAAGTTGATTTCGCGTTATATATATGTATATATATATGCATTTATAATATTATATTATATTTGTATTTTGTGTAAATAAACTATGTAGGTATACAATGTATAAGAATACACGCTTTGTCGTAGCATATAAAGAATTCAAAGGAATCGGAGTTTTCTGTAGACATCGACATAATATATTTTTCTTAGATTATTCTGGATATAATGTATTATAATAGATATATATACACACACAGGGTGTCTCGCGAGGATTTACGATTTCAGAATGGTATGTGCGGTACCTAATGGCAGCGTACACGATAATATATTAACTACACCCACCACTTTGAAAAAAAAAAACTGTAAATCTCGTGGGACTGTTTACAGTACTTATATTATATATATATATATATAGGTGCACATATATGTGTATATGCGTAAGATACTCGCGATGACATATATAATATACGACATTTACATTTTTTTTGTTCACTTCTGAGGCTGATAATTTTTTACTCCACGTCGACGGAGCTGTTATATATTTACATTATATCGACCGTGAAAAAATATTGTTACAATAATCGTTGGAATCGCGCACGAGAGACCGCCTCGAGAAAGAGAGACGGCTGCAGCAGTGAAGACGTATGTATAGGCACTATTTATTATTGGCCATTGCCGTGTATATATGTGTATAAATATATATTTTATTATACTTGCGTGCGTCGAAACAAATATGTCGGCGGCGGTGCAGAGTTAATGTCGTAGTGTAAATAACGATATGGTCCAACGTATTTTCTTACTTTTTTTTTAAAATATATAATACACTCGCGTGTAGACTTAAAGCGTTTTCCGTGTATTTAGATCTTGATAATGAAAAATAAAATAAAAAACGGCTTAATTCCAAACATCGTGTATTTGTCTGGCCATAATATTTATCGTTATTCGATTGTATAACAAAACATACCGGTACCTATATACATATTATATATTGTATAAACGTGCAGTATGTGAATATATATAAATGTATTGCATTTGTAGTTATTATTATGTTTATATATAAAGTTGTATATATTATGTGCTTAAATATTGTATTAATATATTATAATACACAATATAGTAATACTTGAAGTGATGCCGTACTGCAATGTATAATATATATATATTGCAGTATATTAATTATAATATATATGAAGAATTGAAGACATAGGTAAATCACTATATCGTATAGAATTTACTGTTTCTTTTTGATATTCACTTCAACTCCTTTCAGGTTATATATATCAGGACTATAAAATAATATTATATTATAAAGTGAATATTTCATTAATGGTTGTATACGTGGTTATATAATATTGTATACCTATTTAAAAATATTCAGCTATATAACTGTGATCTAAAATTTATAAAATGCACTAATTATAATATTTTATCTACTGCGTACTCCATATTGTAAACGTCGCGTACACTGGTTTTTGTTCAATATCCTATAACTGCGTGGTGTGAATTCGTGATATTATATACCTAAAGTATTTTTTCTTATACGTACTTACCTATAAATTATATCGCGGTAATCATATAGGTAGCTGTAACCTGGTAGTTCATAACACGTCGTATAACGCCTTATTATATATTGAATAGCGGCGTATATGTAGGTATATAAACCTAATAATACGATCTGTGCATGAGAATATTATATACATACATATATATATAAGCCAGCTACATGAACATTTGCATACCTATACACAATGTGTCTAGAATTTAAGAATCAATTGGAACGACGCAGGCGTATCCTTTACCTATAAAGGTATAATTTGGAATTTAGTCATGAATATACCCGGTCGGGCTTCATATATGAGCATATTATATTATTATATACATAATATGAGGTGTATAATTTTTAGAAAAACGTATTTTTTTGTAAAACCTTGAGGGCGACATGATGCTTTGATTAAAATATACCTATTAATAAATAGGGGATATTAAATATACTGCAATAGATATACCATATACAATAGGTATACTCTCCAACAGCCTCTAAACCTGGTCGGTTCACGTGAAACTTCATAAACACTATATTATGATGTCTAATGCTGCAGCTGGATTTTTGCATTTAATAATTTAAATGTCGCACATTGCTGTACGGGATCGGTTGATTTTTGTTGTAGACGACCGTTTTTCGATTCTCGTGCATTTTCTGTGTGCTGCAGCGTTACGACAACGAGACGGCTTAAGACTAACTATAATATATAGCTAGCAATAAAGTGAACAAAACGTCATATTATATCAAATCGCAAAAGAAAACCTCGCGGACCACGCGTCTTGACTGCCGTCCAACTGTGTACAAACATATTATGTGCACGCAGTGTGCCATCGTGTGTGTAGGTATCCGATAAAACTAAATTTATAATATTCATAATCCTAGCGCGTTTCTTTTACATACGAAACGGTATATTAATCATATTTTTTCCACGGTCATCCGCGTTGCCAGGAATCTGCCACCGGGCAGTGCAACATACCTACATATGTATACATTATATTATTATATATTATATACGTACGGATGAGCTATGGCCGAACCCGTCGCAGTAAAGCTGGAATGAAAAAATAAAAAGTACGTGATAAATAAACGAGAAACGCACGAAAAAAAAAAAATAATAATAATAATAATAAAATACCAATCCGTTTTTCACCAAAACTAATCCACCACCGCAGTTCTAAATATATTATGTGTACGTACACACATATTATAATATATATAGTGGACTGTAGACGTAATAAATTCATACCTACGCGCATATGCAATATTATTAAATTCGTATAATATAATATAATAATAAATATATATATATTATAATGTACATTATATCATCGCGTATAAATAAACGGCCGTCGCGACACCCATCGCGGGAAAAATGCGGTAAACCGTGAATTTATCGTTTTTATTATAATAAAGGGAAATAAAATAATATATGATATGCGCACTGCACTGCAACTCTTGTAGACGTACTACAGCTCAATGGGTATACGAGGTGACATGATATAATATATAAACATTCTGCAGGCCACGCAAACCCATCATTTGTCGCACAGCCACAGCTGTATACGTAGGTAGCGGCGTGTCATATTAAACATAGATAATATTATTGTATTATACAGCGGTTCTGCCCGAAGACACAGCCGTATAATCTCTAAATATATATATATATAATATTATATGTAATGCAAAGGTCTGTAAAATATGTGACGACGTTTTGAACACCTTACATTAGTATACATCATATTATATAATATATATTTTATGTAATCAAAAATTTTTACATACGTGGCTGCACAACTATAGACCTAGTGTTTGTCGGTACTGAAATCATGGTTAACTTCGGTAATCATCATAAATATATATATATAAGACGATTGTATTAGAGGTATTTAAAAATGTATTATTATTTCACGTGTTGACTTATTATTATCGAGAACGCCCCGAATAGAAGAGTACAGAAACATTTACAGAACTTGATGTAGATACTAAATTGTAACAAATTACAAAATACATATTACAATTGAAAATAGATACACAAAGCCAGAGTTCAACGTTTTCGAATTATGATGAAAATAATTTTAATTCCTTCATTTTTTAAATTTAACCGAAAAAAATACATAATGTACATCAAAAAACATCATATAGGAAGTAGCGTACATTTTCCAAAAATGTCTAAATTGTTCGTTAAATACACATTTATTGTATTGTATTCATTGTATACATATTATTAAAGAAGTAAACGACCTGCAGCTGCAGGCCACCTATTTTACACTGGCCAACCGCGAACACACCGCGTGCTTGCCCTAATATATTTATATTTTTTCTCCAAAGGTGCCATGCCATCGAGATTATATCTATGTTATAAATATACGCATATACACATAAAAGGGTTTTGTGTCACCCTCCGCGTTTACTTTCCCGCGCTCGACGACTATAATACGTCCTAACGCAGCACTGTTGCAGTATAATATGGTTACATTCATACGGGTTGCTTGTAATATAATAAAATATTATAGTATATATACATATATAGCTGAACGACGAAAAAGTGAAAACTATCGAATGGATATGTAATTTATAGTTTTTGTATTACACGCCTACAAAGCTATACGTATACGGGTAGTACCTACCTACCTACCTATAAATGATTTATTTGATTTTAAAGAGCCTTTGCTCATACTGCACGCATTACAGATTTCCAGCACACAAAACCTATACATGGTTATAAAATATTATATAGACGCTATTACAATTTGGTCGAGTAGTTTATAATACGATCGACGTTTTAACCGTCGGGATCAACTCGAAACGTCCCGTCGATTAGTAAAATATGATGTACGCGTATTTACATAGTATTAAATTACTGTATGATATTATATTATATAATATAGACCGTTAAACAGTCGTGTGTCGACAAATAGGTACATATTATTATAATGAATGTTAATAAATTGTATTAAACTTGATTGAGTATATTAAGTTTAATATTATGTTTATAGATATATACAAGTGTACAACCAACATACAGTATGCATACAAGAACGATTTACAAGAGTTTAAATTAGCAAATTTATTTTACACATATATAGCTTTATATATTATATTATTATCTATAGATAAATATCTACATATCTGATTTTTAACCTTAAGGTTAAATATTGTAATAGTAATAAAGTCATCTAATATTCAATAGATAAGATGTCTATATTTGTATATAGCCCAGAGGATAAAATGTGTATAGCATAAGTACATATACTATAGCCACTCTGTATGTATACAGTATAATATAGAATATTTGTATATACGTTTGTATATTAAATCGAAACGTGTGCAACGCTATATTATATTATGAGGAATAATAACATTGAAAATACGTCCTATATATACCCATCACAATCATTTAATTCCTGTAAAATAACACTGCTACATCGGTTCATAATAATATATTGTATAAATGTATTAATCGTATAAAATGTATAGGACGTAGTAAAATATTATTAAACGCGTGGCGATGACAAGTCATCGGGGACCGCGAACCGAAATCGAATTTGTTTATTGATTTTGCAGGCGAGTGACTACCATTGTAATTCTAAAATATATGATAGGTCCCTATATTATTTAAGGATAAACTATGTATATTATACTATTACCGGTATTACGTTATAATATCTAAACGCTGCAACCATGCCGGTAAGCACATTATTGATAATATGTATATGCATAATAATATCATCTATGTATTATAATCGCCTAGTATACAATTGCATACATACATGATACATATCGTATATGTAATTTGTAATACAGGTCACAGATATATATACCTGATTAATTACAACGGTATTTTATACGACCTTATGATGTTGGAGGTATATACCTACTGTCAGTCTGTATGAACTGTAAAGTGTAAACCACAATGCAAAAAATAATAATAACATTTCAAAAGAAATCATATATAAAATAATATCATTGCGGGGTCTTAAGTGAAACGATATTGGCCTCGTGCGGCCAATCTAACCTGCTAACCTGTAGATAGTGCGACAGTGTATTTGATAGTATAGGTACACCTATATATGCATATAATAATATAATATATACGTATATATCCATCATGCATAAATATAAGTGCGTTTTTCACGAGTGATTGTGATTTTGACGAATTTGCGTTCAAAGTATATAATATTATCTATACCTATACATAATCATATAATTATATATTATTATAATTTATAATATTATCGGCGCGACGAAAGCTGATGCAGCGGAGGCGGCGAGCGGTCGTCGATGGCGGGCGGTGTAGAAAAATGACGCGGTCGGTCGTCGGCGATGAGCGTGCGGTGTGCCGGTTGGGGGGAGATGGTCGCTTGTACATTAGATTTCATGGCCGTTTGTCGCCGGCCATTGTGCACGCGGAATTTGATTTACGGCGGAGCTGTCTCCAAAATCCCGAGACACGTGTATGCGTCCACCCTCTGCGCAGCCTCCGCGCACGCACGGACAGCTTATACATATATATATATATTCAATACGGGTATAATAATAATATAAAATATAATATCGCGTACGTGCAGCAGGCATATATACACAGCGGACTCGTCTCGGGAAAACTTTTATTTAATTTAATTGACATTCGCACGCCGAGCGGGTGCGGACGACGACGACGACGCCGGCGTTCCGCGCGCGCCATCATTATATCGGACTTCCGGTCGGTTGCACGTCCGGGGCCGCTGCAGTGTTTATGTGCGTAGGACATAATATAATATAATGTCGTGTATTATACTGCAGCGCCGAGAGAGCGTTCACGCGCCATTTCTCGCCGACTCGCGGCGGCATAGTGCAGCGCAATAACGCGCACAATCGCCATCGTTACGCGATATCGCCTGCACCGGACCTACAATAGCCAGCGCGCGTACCCCGTCGAATTTTTTTTTTCACCACCGCCGCCGCAGTTCCGCGACGCATGGGGGTGTCTATAAAATATATGAACGTGGAATATAATATATATAGGCGTGCCCCGTGTTGAATGTGCTGGAAACACACGCGTTTCACTACGGGAAATCCATAAAGCGAATAAAAAAAAAAATTTATATATTTATTTTGTATACACGCGTGTGTATAGGTGGTATACGCGGTCTCCGGCAGTGGAGTATGAAAAAACGCTGATGTATCGTGTGCGTATAGACTATAGAGTGACCGCGATGAACGTCGGTCGCGGTGCAATGCAGCGTGTGGGAATAGCGCGTACATATATCTATATATCTATGTGCCTTATCGGTGGGAAAAAATGATGACGATCGGAGAAGCAAAAAAAATAATCTATTTTTAAATATAATATACGCTCTCTGGATGGAATCAAACGCCGCTTCGCCGTCTCGCAGTTTCACAACAATTCCCGCAATTATTCACTGCGTTTAAGACACTCATACATTTAATACGCGTATTATATACGTCTCGAGTATGCGCGTTGCTTGTTATATATTGTTGCAGATGTCGGCATGTCGCGCATTACATATTTATCCATTTCGTACCCGTTGGCGTGCGCGTGCAGAGCGTTTCATTATTAATTCAGTTTTACGGCGTTTAACTCTCGGGACGACCCATATCATATTATATATTACACATAATACATATTATTATATATTATAAATACACCTATATAGCTGCTGCGGGAGCGACGCTGTTCTTGGTCCCCGAAACACACCCCGCCGCACGCACACCTTCGTCGGCCCGACTTAGTATATACGTATATATATATATATATATATTAGTGAGGTATATATAAGGTTGTAAGGTTCGACTCCCTCGGGCCCGCGGTACGAGGATGAATAATTTATACAAGACGTATACGCCGCAGTAATATACGCTTTATCGTGCAATTCTCTAAAAACCTATAATACCGGTAAAACTACGTTTTAAACGACGTGTCCAATTATTAACAACCTGTAAGAAACAAGGACAGTAAAAAACGGCAGTAGCGGCCGAACGCGGTAGTGTTATAATATAATATCCCTACATAGTATATATATACATACCCGACAAAATATAGATGTGGCTGATACCTATGTGGCTGTATATATATAATACTATAATATGTGCGAGCGCATTATTACTATTATTGTCGTGTATACGTCATATATAAGTATATATCTCACACGTAATAAACACTATTCGGTCTAATTTTTACACGCGATAAAAATGAAAAAGGAATGCCGCCGCGGCGGCCGTCTTACGATTATGATGCGCGCGTCGTCCCCATACGCTTTATATGGTCAATGCTACTGCTGCGGCGCACACACACACATATATATATATATATATAGGTATGGATATACATGCGCGTAACGACCCTCTTCTGGAAAACGATCATTATTGTACGGGCGATAAATTCGTTTTTATGGCACTCGTGAAGAAGATCGGCCCGGTTGGTTTTATTATTATATTTTTCTTTTCGTATATACCCACAGTATATACGTATATAATATAGACGCGCGTACCGAGGTATACCTCCTACAGTATAGGTATATACGCATACTCTTGCAGGGCGCATATGTTTTCACGTCGGGTGGGCCGGGGGTCTCTAATTGAAATCTGCCATTCGTGCGGTGTTCAGTGTGCCGTGTACGAGTAAAAAGCGTGCTGTACAGCAGCATTGCCGAAGCCGGCGCGAGCTTTCGCAGTCATGTGGACGAATGTTAATCTTTCGCGTGTGCTCGCCGCGGCTGCTGCTGCTGCTGCTGTTGAGATGCCGCCGCAGTTTGGAGGAGAAATACCCGAAGACCGTTTCCGTCTTCCGGTCCGGAACCGACCGCGGCACATAGGGGAGGGACAACTTCGAAGCACATTAAACCGGGGGGAGGGGGGGGGGGCTATATGGCCCGTGAATTCCTGCGCCCGCGTGTGTGTATATACGCATATATATGTTTGCAGTGCTGCTACAATAGTACAAAGTGTGCATTATATAGCTGCGGCGTTCGGTCACGCGGAAGACCGGAACCGTCGCCGTCGTGTATATATACGCACGGGGTGGAGCCGTTCGGCGTGGTCGGGTAAGTGGTGGTGGTGGTGGAGGTGGAAGGGGTCGAGCGGGTTAGGTTAGAAACGACGGCACGGACGGGCGAATGGTTTTCATCCGTTTTTATATTATCGTCGTATACGCGTAGTATAATAATACGCACTACTCGATTTTCTCCTACAACGCGAAAAACACGCACTGCACGACCGAACACATAATATCGTATATACACACATATATATAAATATATTATATATATTATGATCGTATAGTATTTTCATACTTTTTTCTCGCACGTCTCATCGTAGAGCAGCTCGTCCGTATACGCACAATGTACAGAATATTCTATACGACCAAGGTATATACACCATATTATATTACTAGACTAGTGACGAAAAACGAACCTCATTAGAAATTTACGTCCGCCGAACGGTCGAAATTCGTAGTCATATAGGTATTATACCTGCTACATAATAACAATATATAGTATTATTATGACGGGGCCTCTCCTCGGAACGACATATTATCGTTTTTATTGCCGCACGACACGGCGATGCACTAAATAATACTGCATAATATTAAAGTAGGTAGACAACCTGCTGCCATATACTCTGCAGATGTGCGTACGGCGCACCGGGTCGGCCAATTCAAATGGTATTCTAAACATTTAAACCTTTTATACGTATGTCGTCGGGTCGTAAACAATTTTCCGGGACGCGTATAATATAGTGTAGTAACGCGGCGAGAGCTCTCGTATAGGTATATACATTATGCAGCTCATAGGTACCTTATACCATAAAGACACACTCGTCGTACCTACATATTTGTGTAATATATAATGCAAACCTACATGCACGCGTGCTACTGCTATGTTGGTATATGATGTATATATCGCATTATTATATGTAGAAAAATGCTTCACCGTAATATAATATATTAATATTTTTTGTGATAGACTCGAGTGATGACCGATTTTATTTACCTTTACTTGTTTCGCACCACTATCCTCACCAAATCACTGTCGCGAATCATCGGATAATTAAATTAAGTGCACCAAATTGATCTTTATTTATGTGTGTGTGAGTGTAATATGCGACTGCTCCTGTATTGATGGTTTATACGATAATGACATTGCTGCAATATTCGACACCACAAGGTTCTTGTGAATCTATATTCCGCTGAATATTCATCCACTGAATGAAATAATAACTTCGTGATTAAGTACAAATTAAACCATTACGTTAGATAAAAACCTCGGAAATTTGAACACAATAACCAAACTTTTATCGATATTGCTAATACTAAAAAGCTTATACGACCGAATTTTATAAGTGAAATTCACGTTTTTATATATCTAACTTACAAACTTTAATTACGAGAACTTTGCCGTTAGCCATTATTGGTTTATGGTATTAAAATGATTACTGTTTATTGTTTATGTCGAACTTATATCGCATAATAAACGATGTGCAAATTTCGAAAAAATATTAAACATTATACTAAGGTAATATACAAGACGTTTTATCTGCGTGAGTTTCTGTACATTGTACCTATAAGTACCTAAAAACACTTAATGCAACATAAATGTCTTATATTTATGTGTGTCTCAAAAAAAGTATACTTTATATTTTTTTATGTGATACGGATTATAGAATAATACTAAAATATCTACGTACTACATGTGCAGCAGGCGTAGGTACCTACCTATAATATAAATACATTTTCTGAGCTGAAAATCCCATGGTATATAGACTCGATCGCGTAGTTATATATTGTATAGTAAGTATATAGCTGCCTATATATGATGTCGATGTGAGCGGCTTGTAATATATATTATATTATATTATAGTACCTACCTGCCTACCTATACCTACCTACGTCGGACTATACGGGGAATATTTCATGCTCTCGACTGAGGTCAATTTTGATAAAAATACGTACTAAGAGATTGCGCAGGAAGAAAACACACGACTTTTTATATGTTTTTCAACTATCGTGATTCACGGTTTAAAAGTCATACCTAGTAAACCGACGCGAAAAATAAACAACAGATGACACGCAGACTATAAAACTTTCCGTGTGCCCACACACACACACATATACTCCGAACGGATATATACACGCGTACATATTATTATATATTATATTATATAATACGCCGTGGCTGCAGTACACTGTGTGTATTTACGATCGCACGTTTAAAGCGAGCCGATGTATAGAGTACACTGCACTCGAACAGCCCCGCCGAAGCAGCACAAAAACTGTATACACAATATATACCTATACGACGTATATATATGTGTGTGTATGTGTGTGTGTGTGCAGTATATACACGCGATAACAATCGTGACGTTTTGATTCATAACGCGTTTTGTGTAATTTATATCGAAAACGTATATCGTGGAAATTAAAAAGTGCGTTCTAGACGTCCGATGTAGGTAATATATATTTAATACATTATATTATACATCGTAGGTATTATTAATACTGCTGCGGGTACGCCAGGCCAAACGGAACAAACCGAGACTTTGTGTTTTCAGCTCGTACACATATATAATATTACATATTATTATATATAAATAGGTATTTATGTACAAGTATATCGCTTGTATGCGCGCATACGGAACGTATACATAATATCGTGTTCGTGTGTTTTCAAGAATTGGCCCCCCCCGAGTTAAACATTTCACATAATATTATGAGTGTAATAATTTTCTAACAACACGAACGTTTATGTATCACAGTTAGCTGTTACACATTTATTACTTTTAGAAATTATGTATAATATGCTTAACGTGGAAAACGAATAAAACTGATGTACGACAATGTATTGTGATATTTGATTACACATACACAATATTATATATACATATATTATACCTACGAGTATATATAGTAACAATAATGCTTACGGTACTAAAACGATTAATGAATAATCGATGAACTAGGAAGTACTGACATAGGAACGTTATCAATATTATTACTAGTGATGGTCGTATAGTATTATTATTATTGTATATTAAAAATATGCCTATATTATGTTGACTTCAATTCAGTAAAAATGAATAAAAAATCTATTATAGCCTATAGGTACTGTTTGTTTATGTTATCTACACCTAATCACTATATGTATATAACATACCTATTATGATTTATTACATGATCAAATTATAAACAATATTTATGTTTTATAGCAGTTGAACACAAATTCTTTGTGAAATATGAATAGTGGGTGCATTATACCTATATATAATTGTTGTTGTTATTTTCTTATTAAGTACTTAAGCATATACATAATATAGTTATACAAATTTATTTTATTTCAACAAATTTTAAAACTTTAAAATAAACAACTAATAAACAGTGATGTAATTTGGGGGCTAGGAGGGCTTGCACCCCCTGACTAAGATTCAGCCCTCACAGAAATAGTTGACTTAGAAATAGTTTTTTTTTTAGTAATTTATGTTATAAAACCGGTACTTAATAGAGGTAGGTATACAGAATTTTAGACCATTCTATGATTGCCATACTTAGCTCATAGTATATATAGTTATAGTATAGAAGCTTATAAAGTATCACGCACACACATACAAAAAAAAACATTGTTTTAAGACCAATAAATTCTTTGTTTCGGTCAGAATCTAAAATGTTTGATGGTCTGGAACCATCTATAAACGAAAACTGTTTTCTATAATACCATTGTCCAATTTTACCGAAATATATTATGCAATGAGTATGATTGATAAGTATAAAAAATAAAAAATGAATAAAAATATTGTATTTTGTCACCTTACGGCTTACACCTACTTATCAGGCATATGCTTATCAGATGCAAATAATTAGCAGCAATCACAAACTACCATTTATCTGAAAATTTAAGAATTCAGGTCATACATAGTTGAAATATGGATTCATAAAATGGCTTTTTCATCCATATAGGTAATGCATAAAGTATATTCGTTTAATCAAATAGCATATTACAGTAGAAACCGTTTATAATGACGTTCAAGTGACCAAAGAAAATAGGTCATTATAACCGGTCGTCATTATAACCAAAATGATGAAAAAAAATTGTAACTTCAATACTTATTATTATTATTATTATTTATTTATGCAATGTATAATATAGAAAAAAGTAAAGATAAAAACATTTAATTATGTACATATTTAAATTAATTAGTTCAATTATGATTTAAAAAAATCTGTTATTTTAGATTGAACTTTGTTTGTATAAAAATCACGCTCATTATTTTTTTTCTAGTTCTTCAAAATGTATCTTGGGATTTACGTTATTCAGAGCTATATAATTTGCTAACATTTTTGCTGCATTGAACACTGCATTAATAGATAAATCTTCATCGGGTTCTTCGGGTTAGTTAATCAATGAAGAAATAAGTTCTTGATCACTTAATGGTTCTGAAGTTAGCACATCATTATCAAAGTGAACATATTCATTTATGTTTGGGAAACTTATATCTTCTTCTTGTTCTCCTTGGACACTATAGATAAAATATTTTTCCAATACAACCAAAAATAACCGTCATAACATCCGTATAGTCATTATATGGACGTCATAATAACCGATACAAATTAGTACATACAATATAGGAGTTTTGCCGGGACATTTAATCTAAGGTCATTAAACCCAATATGTCACTACAACCGGTGTCATTATAAACGGTTTCTACTGTATATATTATCGTCTAAATGTCTATACCTAAAAAAGAATTGTTATTTAAAATCATTTAATTAACGTTATGTCTATATTATACTTAGATTAGATATAAATTATTCCATATTGTTTAAAAACCCGTTGGTATTTAAGATATTAATATATGATACGTATAGATAAGTATTTCCTGTATAGTGTTTGAATAAGAAATACAATTACAATTGAAGCATATTATGTAGGTACCTATTAATTATTTTAATTGCATAATATATAGATTATAGGTATTGATTGAAAAACGCTATTCATAAAAATGGAAAAAGTAAACAAATCTCTGTAATTTATTGGCGACATGATACAATTGCATTATTAATTATACAATTAAATATTAATAAAATTATATAGATACTTACTAAAATAGTCAAATTTTTTACAATAAAAAAATAAGTATAACAGGTTAGTACCTATTCGTTCAATAGTAATAATATCTCATCTACACGATAATTTGTCTAATAAATAATTTTCCTGTATGATTAAACAATGATTTGTGTGATTCAGTATCCGTATAATAATATACATTATGTAATAAGTACCTAATAACTAATAAATACACGTTCAGTAAATTATCGTTTTTCTTCGATGGTATTATTGTATTATATCGTAACTATAATGATATATTTAATATCTTAATTTACAGCTAGATCCTTGATTTATTAATGAGTACCTATGCTTTATAGATACGTACACCTATATACATTTCAAAGATTATATATATGTACAGCGTACTACTCGGCTTTCTAAACCATAAACAATTTATATTACTGAACAGTTGTAGATATTTTAGAGCTTATACTTAACTATAATGTTCTTTTTCAATAATAGAGTATAAATTGAATTACGGGATACAAACAACGCACGTGTACAGTGTGTGCCTATATATATATTATAAATTTGGCGTTGCCACTCAAACAATAGCATAGTATTCGCGATTGCTTACGGGTCATATAAAAAAGGATCTAATAAAACGAGCTATTTCGTTGTAAAAAACAAACCATTTCTACTTTCTCGTCTATATTATACCTACGTGTCGATTCAATTACGATTATAATATTGCAGTGCAGTGTACCGTGACTTTTGTTGATAATAATAATATATATAACATTAATATCTTCGATATACGTACGCAATACATATATATGCGTCTGTATATTATACAGACGTATTTATTGTACGAGTATATAGTCTTTCACGTACATAATATATATCTGTATAAAACGTATATTTCCGGCGGAGAAAATACCACAGGAAGAGTGTCTTCCTATACATAATATGAGGGATATGCGCGCGCGAGAAAGACCACTCGGACAATCAGAAATGCATCAGTTCGTGATCAGAATGCGTCGTTTTAGTGTGTAGTTAGACGTCGGTCGTCGGGTTTGATCGTGAACGGGTTTTAAATATTTTTGTGGAAAAAAAAACTATATAGGTACAGAAAAACGTAGGTATATAGAAATTATTCATACACATAATATTGTATATGTATGTATACGCACACGCGCGGCGGCGCGCTAACGACGAAACCTACTACGGGCATGTCGCTCGTATATATAATCGCTTTAGATTTCCTGGAGATTTCTCATATTATTATTTTTTTTATTATTATTATTATTATTATTATTATTATTCGAGAGGTCTGTGCCAGTAGGACGAGAAAAAACGGACTGACGATAATAAATCTCGTCGAATTTTTTTTCGTTTCGGACCGATATTTAAAGCGACTGTAAACCGCCGCACCAGAAATTATTTCGGCGCGCAGTAAAACTTTAAAGAAACCGAGGGAAAAAAACGCGTTGTATAGAGTGGGCTCGACCGACTACGGTTGAATATAATATAATGATGACAAAAAAAAAAAACCCGTCCTCCGTTTATTAAAAAGGACCTTGGTGAAAAAAAAAATGAAATTCGCGCAAATCGTATAATATTATAAATATATATCCCCTGCGGCGTGCAGACCTCTCCTGTACACTTAAACACGACAGACTACGGGGCAGATCGTAATTAGACCGCGCGCGTTGTTGCTCTAAATTTATGCACATATCCGACGCCTCGAAGTTGTCACATGATATTCTATTGCTGAATGGAGGGCGTGGTGGCGGCGAACGCAAATCTTATTTTTCTTCTCTTTTTGCGCGTAATCGTTATTCATTACATCATCTGCGTGAAAAATAATTTTAAAAAAAACCGATTATTATTATATATATATATATATATATTATTGTTTATCACATAATGACGACGAACGAACGGAATGATCACGCGGAGACCATCGTACTTTATTATACTACAGAAACTGTGTTGGTATTATAATAATATAATCCGAAAATACTCGTAGAAAAATCCAATGCTTACTGCATGCCTAGAAATGGTTTTCGATATCTTTTTAGATTTTCAATAAAATATAATCTCCTGTCGGCTCCTTCGACAAGTGATCAAATTAAGATTTGCGCAGTATTGATAAGGCAAAATTAGTAGGTACTACGTGAGATGATCTTGAGATCAGTCGAATGATATGCCTGACATCGTATTGACGTATTGTATAAGATTCCACGTTCAGAACGGGTTCACAGGTATAACAGCCTCATAAAAACACTGTACTTTATGATAAAAAAAAATCCCACACTTCACGATAATGTAGGAAAAAATCGAAAAGAGTCTTTTTACAAAGATCATAATATAACCTGAATAAAAATTACCAGTGGGGGAGGGATCGTCATGCTACACCTGCCAAATGGACACCATATGATTCATTTCGTGACACTTTGAGCTTACTGTGACAAAGTTGATTTGAGTGTTGCAATCTCTGTTGCCCAGAGTTTCAAAAATAATGTAACTGCACTGATGATATAATATTATAATATATTATCAATTATAGAGTGGAGAAGTATAACAAACATTCGAGTGAATATTTTACGTCTTCGGCGATAAAACATACCACCGTTGCATGGTGTCTTATATATTATGAAGGTATATACGTATATATATGAACACATATTATTATAGTACTGTATATAGTTGATTACAAATAGACCTATTGTAGTATAAAGGTAAATATGAAAACCGTATACGTATTTTAATACGCTTTACTGGTTCGATAAGAGTTATTATGCAATAAAAAAATTAAAAAACAAATACATGCGTACTATAACCCTATATCATATTTTTTATATGTACACACAATCGTCCGCGTCTTTACGATCGACGGAACCTCACACCGCATGACAATAATTAAATCTTTTACTGTTAAAATATATAATAATATATGCGTTGTGCTCGGCGGCGCACGTGTAAAATATATTAAAATAAGTGAAAACAGAAGTCGCGCCGTCCAACCCTTGCGTGAAGAAAAAAAAACAACATTCGATTTTATTGTTATTATTATAATTTTTATTATTTCCCCCCCCCCCCCCCGTCCACGACCAAGTGACATAATGTATACAACGCACGAACTCCAACTCCGTCCGTGTCCCGTACCTCCTACGCCCGGCGTGACGTCACCTATAGCCGCGCATTGTTGTATTATATACGCCGAAGACTTACGCCATAATATACGCATATAGGTACACCGTACGCGTTGCGTCCTGCCTACAATAATGCGCGCGATAATGTGCGCGAGTATGTATAATATTATTATGTAGGTAAAGCGCTCGTGTGTGTTCCCTTTCGTTTTATTATCATTATCATTATTATTATTATTATTATTATTATCGTCGTGTGTGTATATAATAGAATACGCGCGCAGCACACCATCCATAATATCGTATACAGGTATACATGGTATATAATATATATACCTACTACCGAGAGGTGCACGCTCGGAACGCGAGGGGTCGGCGGCGGCGGCGGCGGATAACAACCGGTAACATTGTAAATCAAAGGTAAAACCGGACAGACGGGGACACGCCTACGACGACGAAACAGGACACTGAATTCCCATATTGGTCGGCGACACGACTCCGGCCGGGCAGGCCAACTCGACGTTTCCACAACAATATAATATATAATTTAATATAATATAATATAATAACACATATACGATTTTATTATACACAAAACAAGCGTATATGCATTATAATATTATTATTATTATTATTATTATATTGCGTGCATGCAGAGGTATAGATGTACGGACAACGGACGGTATCCCTTGGAGTTTTTTTTCTTTTCTGGTTTATTTTATTTTCTGTCCTCGGCCGAAAATATCACCCCGAATATAATGCATTAATGCCAAATAATACCGAATAATACCATCATGCATGTACTCAACAATTACCTACCTACTTAACGGTAGGTTTAATCCGTTGCCTAAATGCTTTTACACAGGCAAAACCCTTAAAAATTATAGCCTGATCAGTATAGGTAATCGTTTTAAATATCAAATAAACGATTTTTTTTTAAATTAATATCTACATAAATCCCTCCCAAAGTGCCTATAGTCGAAATCGCACCTGTAATTACAAACCTTGAAACATAATGAATGCGTCGTATTGGCAGAAAATGGACATTATTATTACAGTGAAGTGGCACAATTATAACGAACAACCAAACAATAGGGTATTCAGAAAAATATAGGTATAAAAAATGTTTCCTACAAAATATACATTTATAAAAAAAAATCTAAAATCTATTTCTGAATACAAAAAGGTTACAATATATATAAATATATCATATAATTTAATGTTTAAAGATAAACCTAAGTACCTATTGGAATAATTTGTATTTGCATAGATTGTATTTTTTTTCTTCAAGTAAATATGATTACTGATTTACAAAAATAGTAAAATGAAAACAAAACATTGATATTCATTCAAATTGCTTATAACAGTTATATGTATTCTTTAAATTAATATAGAAATCTGAAGTTAAGTAAATAAATATAATACAAATTATTATTACAAACTGTATTTAATTAAAATAATTTAAAATTTTTAATCAATTATATACTCCGAAGGACATCGATATTTGGAATGCGAATTCCTGACTAAATATATGATTCCTCCTTTCAGATACATTATTCGTATGTAAATATATGCCGAAGTCCAAGTCTTGGCTAAAAACAAAAATTAACATTTGTGTGGCTACAATATCCGAGTTAAAACCACGTACGAATGTACAAAATATTTACTTTAAAGTACATAACAAGTCCATACCTATAGTCACATTAAAAATAAAATAAAAAATAAATTATGTAAAAAAAAAAAACACTACTTTTAAGAAATTAAAAAAAATTGTCTCACTTTCGTATTGTTTTTTATGGATTTCTCATTATTCACAGCTAATCATTTATATACTTTGTAATTCAAGCAACGTAGAACATTAATTTCTATGATATAGCATTATAAAGAATAAATGTTCACAGTTGACTTATTTCTCTAACCCGCGCACCTATTATAATTCTAATGTATAATAAACTCAAAATCAATGCATCTGCGGGCACTAACTTCGAAAGCACGGCATTTGAAGCACGTGATCTGGTGATTAGGTATAAAGTAAAATAGGATAATTATTCATGAATAGATATCTAAAATTTTTTTGTCGTATGTGTGAATGTTATACATTATAATATCATATAAAGAGATCGGAATCGTACGACGAGCCTAGACCGAACTAAATATTACAGTATATTGTATATAAAAAAGTATATAATTATATTATTAAACGGAATGTGATGTGCGATAGCAGATCGCGGGTCGCCTATACCCATTCATTTTATGACCCTTATTATGCTATTACAAGTTAAGAATTTTCTAAAATAGATAATAGTAATGAATTATTATCGAGTGCTTCGAGAGAGAATTCTATTATGTTATTGCACAATTGAAAACAATATTACAAATAGGTACCTGCCAATAATATTATAACAATGCTTGAATTCTATTATAATATAATAGAATACCATAATATTTAAGTATATCAGTTCCGCAGCTTATGTATTGGTTATATCTAGAGTCCAACACCACCAGACCGTAAATATATTTAAAACAATCTCTCTTCGTGAATATTTTATTGTTCTGTAATTTTTGAATAAATCAATCTGTAATATCTATAGGTATATATATATTATAATAAGCTTATAGTAAGTTTATATCTAATATATTATGCTACTAGATATAGCAATTATAGCTATAGCTGTCGCGCATGCACTTTAGTAGATAATAAAATAATGCCGAAACCTAATTCACTGAAAATTGAACTGCTGCATCGTTTTACTCCGACCGATCCGACAAAGAATTTTATACGTTTTATTTTTCGTACATTTGAATTTCCCTAAAGAAAAAAATATAATCTAATAGGTATAATAAATCGTTCTGTCGTGGTAAGACCCTACGGGGAATGGTGTTTTACGAAGACGTTCGTTTCTGCTTTTTCCAAAGACGTATTAAACAAAACGAGGACGTTAAAGGAGATAAAAGAGGCAATATAATTCCGCAATGCGGGCGTTATATAAAGAACACACACACACACACACACACACACACACACACACACACATACATATAAATAAATTTCACTAGTATATAAGCAGAGAGAAAAACGGGAAAGAGTTGGTGGAGGAGAGTGCACGGTGAGCTGTGCAGTGGGGGGGGGGGCAGAAGAAAACTCTGATAAAGCAATAACCATAGATCTGCGTCCGGGGGGCAAGGTTTACCTAACTAACTCCCGGGGCATTATCTCTGAGAAAACTTTCAGCTAAATTGACTATTTTCAAAGGTCTTCTTCGTTTTACTTTATGCGGCACCAAGCGATTCCGATTTTTATCAGGCCGTAAACTTTTATCGTCCCACCCCCGCGCTTTCGCTAACGTTAAATTTATTTGTGGCCGCCATAAATTTGACGTAACGGAAAAAATGGATATTACTCTGTGCCGTTAAAACAAGTCGAGAACAACTCACCCCATTTAACGACGTTCATCTACGACCGGCTAAGTTTAATCAATCCATTAACAAGACCTTTATACCCTCTTATTTTTTACTTTATTATTTTTTAACTACTTCATTGGTGTCTGAGTACAGATTTACCGCGAAATTGACCAATTACATAAATTAAATTGATCGCAATTAAATTGTACGTACTTTTTTCCATGGTTACATTGCATTTAAACGGTTCCTGCACTAAAACGATTCGAATAAGCGTAAAAACACCTTAATATAATAATATCTCAGCTAGAGGTATAGGTCTGCAATAAACTTTTTTCGTCCGACAAAGTTTGCACTGTTATTTTTAGTGGCATAAATTAATTATTATTTATTACTCTCTTATAAAATAAAATATATTATATTTGTGATTGGATTAGTATTTTGTGTTTGTATTTATTATTAACACGAACCGTCAACCAAAAGTAGTAAATGACACGAACCCGCAAATAATAATTGTCAAACTAATGGATACGATAATATATAATCATTTGATAGAATAAAAAATCTATTTATGTTATTTATTTAAAAGAAATAGTTTAATTAAATAAAGTGTGATCATATTTTTGAACGAAGTTGTCTATGCGATAAAGGTGAGCCAAATATGTCTATATGCGGAATGACCTGTGCAACAAATTATGTTTTATATTTCCTTTATATACCTACAGTAGTTATAGGTATCTACAGTAATAAACTCTATCAACGATTATGAAGATAAATTAATGTAAAAATGGAATAATTTAATTGTTAATACTAATCACTAAGTCGAGGAAAAAAGTCCTGGAAAAAAAGATCCAGAAATATAATCTATAGGTACTTGCCTAGTACAAAATGCTATCTATATATTATTATAGTCGACGAGTTGCGTAAATTTTCTTTCATTAGCTAATAAATAGCTAATAATAATAAAAATTAGCTAATATAGGTAATAAACACTAAAACGGCAGTATAAGTAACACGCGGACGCGCGACAAAAATATACAATGGAAACTACGATGACGCAAATTGTCGTTTTGTATGTTAATTAAAGTCGTTTCAAACGTTCATTTGATTGGTCATAAATTCCGTCGGCTATATAATATTATATTATGCTCGCGCGTGCTGCTGTAGCGACAATATGATATATTATTATTATTATTATTATTATTATTATAATGTACGTTTGACGATAATGTTAAAAATGAACAGGTTTATAGTGGAAAATTCAGCAGTAATATATAATATAATATATTATTACGGTATGTTAAACATCGGCGAGACATTTCACCGTATGTCGTTGTTCATATTTAGTTTCATTTTTTCGTTCAAACTTTTGGTGTTATTTGAGACGACCATAACTAACTATATTTTAGTAGTGCCGCTAATTTGTGTTAAGACCCTCGTGGTCACCGCCCCGTATATATACATAAATAGGTATGGTTACACTTATATAGTATACCTATATATAATACCCTCTTAGGCGGTCCTCTGTACCTATATTTTATACGATCCGGAAAAGTCGGTTTTCACGCGACGACGATCGCCTCGGAAAAAAAACGCGTAAAACGGACACGCGTTGTATATACCCGTTGTATAATACCCATATATTCAAATGAGTTACGTGGAGCGTGATTTCGAATAATAATTCTTGTTTCGATTTATTTAAGCAGGTGTAGGTATGTATGCGTATACATTATAATTGGCGTTGTAATAGTAGTTACAGATCATATTAACGCGATATTTAATCGGTTGTAATTATATTATTCTCCGTGATGTCAACGATTAATATATTTTATAATAATATGCGTGTATATTTTGGACAATGTCGCGCATGCGATTACCTTCTCATTTACATTACGTAGTCGTAGGTAGTTATAACTTATAAATACAATATTTTAACGACCAATAATAATTATATAGCTGTCGTGCGCGTATATAATATATAACGACTATTGACGAAATGAAAAAAATATAAAATATTATATGCTTAAACATGCGAAAAAAACAACTTGCTATCGTAGATCTATAAATGTTATTATTATAATATACCAGCTAAATACAGTGGCGTAAAACTTCAAATTTCGGGCTTAGAAGCTTTCATATCACAATAGTAAATTGTTTTATTTTGAGTTCACGTGAACTAAAAATGTTTACGAATTTCAATAGTTTTCGGTCACTTCCACTCACTATTATTGTAAAAATCTCCCAAAATTATAATCCGAAAATATTAAATATCGAAAAAAATTATTGACTGGGACAAACACGGTGAAAAAACTTGTATAATATTATATAAGTAGCCGAGTGGGTGCCAGAAATACGTTTTGCTTGCGACGACAATGCGACGCAAAACAGAATATTATTATATAGGTACGCGTACTGTGTATAATAAGTTATGTTGTATTTATATGTTATATATAAATATATATATATACGCAGCAAACGCAACAATAAATAATGGTAATTAAAAAAATTACCAGAACAGGTATGTTTATTATATTATACGATAGCGAGCAAGCAATAACAACGCGCGCAGTTCGTATAAATTAAAAAAGTGCCGGCAGGTCGTGTTCGCCGGGTGTATGTAGGTATAATATATAGGTACATGCACGAGGTGTTTAAAATATATATTTGATAAAATGTGCGTTATACGAACGAATAATAATCGTAAAATATAAATCCGTATCTGGCCTTGATTTTTCTGTTATTTTTAATTAACGCCTTGGGATATACGCACGCCGCAGTAATTAACCGGGTGCGTGTTACACCGTGCTTAATCGATGTCATAAATATCAAAACGTGAAACTTTACCCAAAAATGCATGTACAAGCGAAAATACTCGTGTCGCGCCTGCATCCTGCTGCAGAAGACCGATAGCGGACGAAAAATTACTGCCCGGTCCGGCCACCGGAGTATTACAAAAGCTGATGAAAAAAAGTGATAATGATAATACAATAATAATAAATAACGACGCGATTAAAAATCTAATTTAAATCTAAAAGGTGCTAATATAATCTCAAACAGGCAGTTATTATTATTAAATACAGTCGGTTCGATAACGTATGGTATACCTATATATGTATTATAAATGTGCGCATAGAGCATACATATTATAGAATATATAAAGTATATTATACCCATCGAATTGTAATACGGTTCATAAATTTATATATACGTGCTCGTAGGTAAGTGTGCGTATATACCTATATGGATATATAGATGTCATAAAATACTATGATCGAATATAACTCGTGTACAAATTGCAAGTATTATTATATCTAATATACTAATGGCACTACACTATATACTACTAATGGCATACTAGCTAACTAAAATTTTTTTTATAATATGAATATTATTCATTTTCTGCATATTATATTAATTAAACTGCGTATGGTCCAACTGTAGACTACAATATTACTATAGTTATTAAGCATAATTATATATAGATATAAGTAGGCAGGTTTGGGCAGTATTTAGAATGATTTAAGAATACTGTTTCCAAAAAGTATATTAAATACTTTATTCAGAAAACTTTTATAGCACCTACCAATTAAGATTAAATTTTTTATTAATATTGATTGTTATGTTGTAAACCATAAATTATCACATTTATATAATATACAAATACAATATATATTTTAATATTGCCTTTGATTTAAAATTCTCCCACAGACAAGTATCATTTTTTTAAATACATGTTTTAAAACAAAAATATTTTTTAAGTATTTCGAATACTTTTATAGTATTTTAAATACTTTTTTCCGGAAGAAGTTTTCGAGTAATAGTCAATAAACATATTATAGGTACATTTTTAAAGAAAATGTCGTAGTTTTTACCGTATAATCCATGATTCCGTCCACTGAATATTATACGGACTACCGCATAGGAATTACTGACAAAGTTCTTAGGACCGAATCAAATATTATCGCTAAAAACCTATCATCTAATTCGAATTTCGCTTAGGAATCCAAACGACTACTGAATATATTTACAGATATTGAACTACCGTAAAAATTGAATTTACAAGTTACAAAACACTTCAAACAATTCACACATCAAATTCGATTGAATGTCTAGAAAAAAAACCGATTTATGATTTACAAATAACTCAATTGGACATCGAGCAGACATTGCAGAAAGTATAGTATAGGTATACTAAAATAAAATATGTTTGTTTATTTATGTACATTATATCTTACGGGCAAATCAAGGTATACATTTATTTATTGTTTTACATAAAATAAATGTGAGTTCCAGTTTTCGGCATTTTAATTTAATATTATAGTAGCCAAATAAATACAATATAAGTTAAAAGTTATAACCATTTAAAATAATTGCATATTCGAAAATTGAAAAGTTGAAGTTAAATACCACATTTTAATACATTCATATAAAAGTCTGTAAATTGCATTTGACGAGGATTGAAAAAAATTCCTGCAATTCACACAATTGTAAAAAATACATTGTATTTATAGGTAAACTACACTTACGATAATAATTATTGTTTTTAACAAAATATAATAAAATAGGTAATAATATATCGCTCTATTCGAGTAATTTATAACTGTTTGCCTATATAATATAAAAACGTGTGCACTCATATATTGTAATAATATATATAAAATACATATTATATTATAATAATGTGTAGCCATAAAAAATAATGATCTTTATTACACGCGACGAATCGTTGATTCTCCGCAGTAGGTACGGTGCGGTATGATACGTATAATTAAAAATATTAAGGAACACCGTGGGTTATTATACACGTATTATTATATTTCGGCTGTTTTTCGACATGATAATATATTATAATAGGTACGTGAAACCGGATCCCATGTTATAGCATATACATACGCATATTATAAGTCATATTATGCATTACGCGCGTACGCGGAGTCACGTGTATAATGATGGACGTAACAGGAAATATAATAAGGGCCCGTCCGGAAGAATATATTAAGCAGACAGACACGCCCGGGTATTTCAATCGGAGGTACCCATCATCGGAGGTAGTAGGTATACATCTAATAATAATAATAATAATACGCTTGTATTATATTATATTATTACAATATAGGTAGGACTTGAACTTATTTGATATTCAGTTTTTCATCAAAGCCCTCGATTTTGGCGACCGCGGAGTTCAGCGGGTATATACCGCGCAGGTATAACCGCTATAACTATATATAATAGTGAGTACGCCATTATCACCTGAACGGTTAGGTATAACTTATATAAGCTACGAGTTATCAGATTAAGCTGCAAATGTTACTCGCACGTTATTATTCACCCTATAAATTATATAATATATAATTTGTATTTGTACATACAATTTGAACCGAGTTCACGATTTATTGCGTGTAGTTCCGAAATGATTCCATCTTAGACATAATTTATAATGCGCCTAACACGCGGTTACACTGCACAACTGGCGTTTATAATTAAATGAATTAGGTATATTATTAATCTTGCCAACGGTCGTTTTAAGTATAGGTAATAATTGTTTCCCGAGAATAACAATTATTACATGCAATTTTAGACACAAACATGAAATATAATGTATAATACATTACATTTGGAGTAGGTACACGCCGTATCTTGTATACCTGTATAATACATAATTAGAGTGTCCTAACGTGTTTGGCTCTATTCATTATAATATATTCAACGGAATTACGTTTAGAGTTTAAAAATCCATAATTTTATATACGAATACCAGCTAAATAGAAAGTAATAATTGATAAAATCAGACTCACGATGTTGAAAAATATAGTTCATTTTATTTTGATAAATTATATTTATGATCAATATATGCCTATAACAATTTTATAATGATGATTTTCAAAAATTAGTTTTTATAGGTACTGAAAAACGGGTGGAAACTCCGAGGTCCCTCGCTCTGTCGTCATATACATATAAAACATTGTTAATCTAAAAAAAAATAACTGATATCTGCGAGTTCAATTCAAATTAAAATAAAAAATAAACTAAATAAATGTAGAGATATTTTTTTTATGTAAATAAAACTACTCCAAATGGTCCGTGTCGTACTAATTCAACATTAAAAAGTTAATTAAAGTAGTTTTAAACTGCAAATGTCCTCGTATTATGTTTACTCTCGTTCGCGTTTTGCAGCGTCTCGTCGTGCACATTTTTTTTTATCGTTCCCCATTCGAATATACGATCGGTGAAAACGATTTTATTTGACTTTTGAATTAACATTATATTATAATACTGCTTGCCTAAAAACACGGCATAACGTATATAATATAAAATATATACACCGCGTGCAGGCTACCGGATCATATTATACCTACATAGGTATGTAGATTTATGTTATATTGTACTTATTTATATAGATTATATACGTCGGTATAGGTACTCGTATATATAGTCAACGTAATGAAAGTGTCGTCCCCCCGAGACCGAAAAAACGCCCCGAGATATCATAGCGATACGTCGATATACAATGAAGTTTATATAAGTATAATAATAATAATAATAATAGTAATAATATATATATACGTGTCGTACATGCATATATATTATAATGGACTCTGAAATTGGAAAAACTTGTACGCGTCGATAACGCGACAGTTCGATTACGTTCTGTGGCCCGTAAAACATTAAAACATACACGTCGACCGTTTTACACACACACGTATTTAAGTATATGCGTACTGCGGCTGTACGGCATTTGGATACAAAATTTATCGCGCGAACGCTTTCCTCGTTTGATTCATATATATGTTTATACTGCAGCATACACGATCTACACGTATATTTGTGTATACATCCGAGACCGCACTCACAAATATAATATACTCGAGACGACGATTTACATGTAGAATAATAAACATACATCGTGATCGTGGTAAGTATTATTATATATTACTATAAGCCACGAGTATAAGACCGTATATATATATATATATATATACGAAGTTTATAAGACAGGGCGAGCTGTGCGTGTGTGCGTATACCGCGCTAGCGTATGTACATATGCTATAGCCCTATAGGTATATAATATAGTATATAGTATATGCTGTAATAATAACAACGATATAAATTATAAAGGGACATCGTCCACGTACAGCGTTGGAAAAAATACTCATAAAAAAATATTCAAATTACTATTCGAAGAAAGAAGTAATTATAGAATACCTAGGTACATTTACAGAGCAAACACTTCATTATATAGACTTCTCATGGAGTTAAAAAAAAATGAAACGTAAACAGATAATATAATTTTAATTAGCTATAGGTACCACGCCGTTTTGCAATTATTGTTTTACCGAGCTTCGTGCACTATATAATATATATGTATCATATGTGAGCATCGCGTTAGACGTTAGGTAAAGTGTTATAGGCTATGGCGTAATAAATTATAAACGTCAGAGGCCACACTCACAAAAGTATAATATTATACTGGCGACGACGATTTATACTAAGTATATAATATACATAATATACGCTCGTACGTCTAAACACTTCGGGCGAGCTGTGCATACTATATGAACCGCGCTCGAACGTATACGATATATAGACAGCAATAAGTACATAATAACAACGATATAATATTATGTGTATACGTGTATGTGTGTGTGTGCGTATATATCGGAAGAGGAACGATGAGCGTCATGTACGTGTATATATATATATATATATGGAACAGCAATATATAATACGAACGGGCGCTGCAGCTGCCGCGGCGGGAGTATAATATACGCCGTGTATATAGGTTTTCTCGAGGCGGCCACCCGAGTTATTCGGGCGATTAAAAAAGAAATATGGCCGGCGGCGGCTGAACCCTCGGGAAGACGTCGTCTTCCTATATCAACCTCTTCCTGCAGCTCCTCCACCTACCACCCCCGTCCTGCACCTCCCCACCCCCTGCCGCGGGACCGCACAGCCAGCACTTCCACCCGCGGCTGAGTAACGATGTTGTTTCAACGTTCGCGCCGCCAAGAAACTTTCCCGCACGGAAGCAAGTATAATAATAATAATATGTATATATATACATCAGCGTGTGCGTGCGTGTATAATATACAAGAAGAGCGCTTTTCCCGCTCTGAACGTAATATACGGCCGGAATCACTATTATTAGAAACGCGTGGCATCGTGACGAGGAGTGGCGAAGAGCTGCTGCACGTGGTGTGCTCTGCTGCCACCCCGCGCATTCTGCACCCCTTCTGCAGCAGCAGCAGCAGCACACCACTATAACCCCCGTGGATATATATATAATTTCGCCCCGTACGATTTATTCGACTCGCACTCGGCGGCCGGGAGCGAGCGAAGGAGACGAGAGAAAAGCAATTATAATATAGAGGTCTCTGAATAATATATAATATCTTACGGTCGCACAAGACGTTCTATATATACTATACGGATTTAAGTGAGCACTGGCGCACTGCTCACACACTTGCACGCACATAATATATAAATACATAAATGTATTAATAGTCGTACGGGCGCATCGATATTATAGGTTTATACACGTCAAAGTCGTGCAGCTGCAGTAGTTTGTTATTAGATAATATGTCCAAGTTAATATACCGATAACGAGTAAAATATAACTGATTACATTTATCCATTTTGTTCTTACCATATTATTTATTTTGTGTAAACGCGTATAACTGTATTATTATTCAACTAAAAAAAATTCAACCCTTTGGATAAAATCTTAATTTGATGTAAAAATAATGACTAAAATAATCAATCATTTAAGAGGAAAAAAACAGAATTGTATACAGACATCATGTTAAGTAAAATACGTTTTGTTAGGATATAATTTAAAAATATAAATTACAATATCATATTAATTATACACTATAGTAGGTATAATTATTTTCGTAATTAATTTTATGGTTCGGATTATCCTTAGAAAAAAATCCTGACAAACAAAGCTGCAAAAAAAAGTGTGTAGAAAATGTTTTTCCGGTAACGTGTGTTTATTTACTAATAGTTATGATATAATAAACACAAAAATACAAAGGTAACCATCGCTGAGTGCCTATATATTATACATAATTGTATACCCATACTTGTTATAATATATACAGTTCTATGTCATGTCTTGACGAGTGGATCTCAATAAAACACAACGATAATGACATCATTCCGACGATACTTACCTACCGGAGTACATAATATTACGTAGTAACGTAACGTTATGTATTTACGATGTAGAGTGCACTGGCTGATTCACTGCAGGTTTGATTGCATCTGTGATGGTGTGCCGTGCATATTATTAAAAAAGGTTTTCGTTTCGACGATCCGCCGAACCACACGCGTACAACACGGGCTTGCGTACACGCACGACTGCAGTACGTACCTATATTGATTGTGTATATATACAGAGAGACCCGTGAAGAAGCCGAAGGATTGCACCCGGGGTCGTATATTTTATATATATATGAATTAAGTATAATAATGTGTATAGTATTATACATTTATATTATGTCTTACATAATATACACTTTGCTTTGGGTCGTCTCTAAATCGATGGTCCGAACCGCAATTTTCTGAACAATTTGTTACACGCACCGCCCGGTCGGCGGAGGGTATAAAATATATAAATATAATAATAATAAATAGGCCGATCCTTGGTGTGTAAATGATAAATATTGTACCCGTACACTGTTGCACCGCAACGTTCACTTTGTGTACAGACAACATTGCGTTTGTTTGGACGTGCGGACGACAATGGGGACCGACGACCTAGATACGCGCGTAAATGCCTTTGCGGTCGGAGAGGCCGCTTCGTCTTCGGCAGGACCTTTTGATTTACGGCCGAGACCGCTCATATATCATCGGCGACGGCGCGTTATTTATACAAAAACCTTAACGGTACATTTAGTTTATTTCGTTTTATCATTTTTCGACCGTGCACTCCGTATACAATATATTAGGTGTATAATAGGTATACCGACCCGGAATGCCACCGCCGCCACCACCACACCCGTGTTTAAATTCTGTTCGGTCACCCTGCAGACACAATAATATGACACGCACTGCATCCTTTTCAGCGTCGAGCCAAAATCACTCGTATATAGGACGGACCTCAGACGTGGTTGCGAGTGTACGACATCGCATATATGATGCAGTCAGTGTACAACACACACATACGACGGTTATACACACGCGTAAGTGATGTTTTTTCGATAATTATCTCGTAGTAAGCTGCAGATTATGATTATTTACATTATAATGCATATGGCGCACATATTGTAATATTTTTCCTATATTATAAATAATCGAGACTGCGCGGTGTACCTATACTACACTGAACATACGAATTGATAAACCGTCAATAATCAGATAGATGAGGTATGTATAATATCCATAATAGTTTATATAAGTATATAGGTATAATATATACTATAAAGTGTACATTATAATCGTTTAAGAAATCTTTTACGTACTGTAGCCGTATAGGTATACGCACTGCTGCAGATGCTCGTAATTTATATTTCTATAAATATACTATATATATAGGTACGAGTATGCTCTGCTCATGACGGTGGTGAGTGTAAAAGTTGCGTGTATAATTTTTATCGTCTATTATTATCGCAGCTAGTGCATAAACTACTGGAAAAATAATGCTCACCACTTGGGTTTTCTCATGAAGTATTATTACCTGTAGGTAATATTTTAGGTGCACAATATATTCATATCAGATTTATTATAAATTGTATTTACATATTTCTCGTTCCGTTTACCACGAGCGAGCCGCCACTCATAATAAATAATTAACATCATGTTATCTCACGGTTAGCGCGAGCAGTACAAAACTTTTAGTGCGATAAAACATATTCATATATTATGATAAACCGCTGCCCTGGTATATTTTAGTGAATATTATTATACGGCTTGGATGAATGGATTATACTATGGTATTCATTTGTACTACATGGAAAATCGTAAAATACTTGTATCTATATAATATGGCTTACGATTTTTCATTTTTACCCAAAGAAAATTAAATTTATAAATAATACCGCCATATTCCAATATACCGACACGGAATCTGGAGTTGATGTGACTATTCTATTAGCATGCGGCGTTATATGCACTAACTGCATTTCTAAAGATAATGCATATATACTATTGGTTTCCTCGGAATACAACATAATATTATAGTTTATAATATACGTAGGTACCAGCTGTCACCTACAGTTCTGACCTATTATGTTATTAGTGCCGCAGATCGATCAAATTCTTTTGCTTTTAGCGAGTAAATTTTTAACGATAGGTAAATTACCGAGGATTGACCTCGCTGCAGAGTTGTAATAGCTTCCTGCAGTTGATAAGATTACATTTTATTGTTAGTTTTTATTTTAGCGCCACTATAACGATATGTTGGATAAAAAAAAATCGTTTAAAAAAACATAAAAATAATAGCGCCGTGTCTGCAGTAGACGACTTTACTTGCGTTCGTCTTTACCTACTACAGTATGTGTGTATGATGCGTATGTATCTACTTTAAAAACAATGTGACTTGTCAATCTCAACGGAGTGTTTTTTTCTCCCCCTCTGATAGGCTCAATATAGTTTGTACATATATTATATCGTTATGCGTGTATATATACGCATACATGGCGTTTTAATTGGTAATAACACGAAACCCACAGGTCGTTCTGGACTGTATATTATAGACTCGGTGCAGCAGCAGTCTGCGACACACGCACACACACCGCTGCAGTGTTTGTATAGTATATATATAAGTACGCAAAGAAGTCTATAAATAATATCTATATAAATAAACAGTGTGTGAGTATACATCATCATATTATATACACACACAAGAAGCTCTGTATATGGGCGAGTGTGTGTACATAAAGGAAATGAGTAGCGCAATAATCGTAAAATACGTTTTTATTATCTGGGCCGAATTGCCACTTCTCGCGGCGTTCCCCCGGCCATCGAGCCCCCTCTACACGCGCCGACCGCCGCCGTTTAAGCGCTCACCTCACACTCCGTCGCCGGCGATATAAAACTACGTATATTATTTGTTTATATTATATATTATTATTATAATATTATACGATATAATATAGTTCGCGTCGATCAAGCTGGCGCGCGCGGCCCAGTCGCAAGACGCTACGGCGGCCGCCGAGCGTATATAATATTATATTATATATATGTACTATACAAACTTGTCATTTTTATTACGCATTAATGACAGCGCGGGCTATAAAAAAAAATTTTATGTCCAATTTTATTGCTCGCCGACGTCTCGGTATATATTATTATTATTTTTATTATTATTATTATTGTGTACACGTTATATCGCCACGACCTACGGCACGTCTGACGCAGGTTGAGGTTGGTCGTCGACACATAATAATTGGTATATATAATAATATATTTTTTACAACTTTTTATTTATATACACGCTGCATATACAAAATTTGCATGCAGCTGTATAGGCCCCATTATGATACGAATCCAAATTGTTATATTGTTATAATTAACATTTTACGAGCTGCAGTATAAATACATTATTATAGCATGCGTATACCTATAATATATATATATATTATAGTATTATGACGTGCGGTTTTCTTAAATCATTTAATGTTAACAGAATTAATTATTGCATATTATGCACTTTAAGATCATAGTATACTGCTGCAGTTGCAGTTACGCCTCACGACTGAACATAAAAGATGCATGATAAAATATTTATATTAAAATAATTTTTTTTTTATTCGTGTGCCTGTGGCGTTATTTTGTTTTTAAAAATAGTGTGGTGTGTAATATATGGATAGCGGGAGTAACACATTATTTAAACTAAACTTTGCTGGTATATAGTATTACCTATGTCCTATACCTACATAATATATATATTACTACTTTACTCAATAAATAGGCTAAATAACTAAATATTTTTAATAATCTTCAGTTCTTGACATAACACCTTTATTTAATAATTTCTATAAGAATTGAGTGGATTACGACTCATACACATTTAATACATATCCATTTCTTGCACACGAATTTATTATATATGTATTTATATACTGCATAGAATCCTGAATTCATCAGAGAACATATATCTAATTAATTACCTATACTATATTATACATATATTCCAAAACTCATCGGTGGGTGTGTGAAACGTATAGGTGTATATAATAATACACTCACATACTTTACTACATCACTAGCTTATATTATACTAATATTACTCATTTAAATTAGGTAATAATATACATATAACACATCTACACAACAAATTTAATATACTTTCAATTCACACTTAACCCGTATGGTATTCCTACCTAACGTTTATATTGAATATCTTGAATAAAAGAAGTAATAATAATAACATCTATAACAATTATAATTTAAATAATTTGTTACTAATCATTAAAACATGTTGAAATATACATAAGGTATGATAAGCACGATAAAAGATTAAAGAAAACTATGAGTTACTGGCTCTGCTGTATATGGTGTACTAAAGGCAACGAGTTAACCTCTTCATTTACTTCAATAGAATGAATGAGTTATATATATTTTAATTCAATGATAGATAGATATATGCCTATTGCACCTATACAAAAAACAATTATGACCGCTGTCTATCAGCTTATTAATATTTTTAAAGAAATATATTATTTTTCTATTAGTAGGTGTAGGACATATAGGTATAGCCGTATAGGTAACATATATATGTAATGGTGCAGAAAAGTTTCAAACTCTCAAATAGTATTTATTTTTTTAATACAACAACAAAATAACAACAAAAACGTTTATTTTTGTAATTTTTAGTAATTAGTCTAGTTTAATTTTCGTTTAAATATTCAATTTCGTAAACTATTTTAATTTCAAACATATATCATCAAACATAAACTATAACAATAATATGTCATGTTTGTAATATACCTATAATATTCGATATTTTTAAATCGCTATAACTTATCAATAATACTTAAATGATAAATCTTAAATTTAATTTTTAAACTTTTTGACTAAGCTGAGAATCTTTATCAACATATGAAGAAAAAAATTCAAAATGTCAAATAATTCAAAACACTAAATAACTTGAAAAAATATTTAAATAGTCTAAATATTTTGAAACTTTCATTGTGTACAGATAAAGACAATTTGTTAAGTATATTTATCTATACCTACTTAAATATTTATTGGTACATATAGGTATGTACAAATTATCCACAATGTATGTATGTATATATTATAGGTATACCTATATATATTATAATAGATAATAGAAACTGTAAAATAATAAATAATTATTATTATATACCTATATATTATGTAATATAAAAATAACTAATTTTATTTATGAATTAGTTATACATATTTAACTCCTATTATATAATATTACGTAGGTATATAACGACGAGTACCTACTTATACAATTACAGTTGGTAAATAACTTAATGTTCGTACCTATATATATACCGCCTACTATAATAACTATTTAACACTGACCATTAATTGTAAGCATCATAGGTACCTATATTAGATATAATAAAACATACAATTATATTAATATACAAAGTGGAAATTAAATATGATTTATATTACAGCAGTCATACCGTGTATAAATAATTACCGCATTTATAATAATAACCATCCTCTTATATATAACGTTTATATAGTACCTACTGTTTTTATAAAATCTACTTTAAAGTGCATTTCTTTAACTGCACTGTAATTTGTATGTAATTTATACACAATTACTTTAAATGTTTAAGTAAATATAAAAATGTTATATATATATTTAACTAAATGCTGTAAATTATTTATGCGTCGCATGACTGTATAGGTAGGTATATATTATATACCTAATACCTATATATATACTTATTAGTACATTATATATTTAAATAGGTTGGTAATATTATATTGAATCTATATTCACTTTTCAATTGACGCGCATATTGTAAGACGTTTGAAATAAATCATTTTAAAGATTATATATACACATTAGGTATTAGGTACACATAGTTTAACGTAAACCAATAACTTTTGTATAAAATGAATTCGTTTTTTTTAAAATTCGTCGTAACGACACAACAACAATAATAATATATACATAATAATACCTATTATATATTGTATTGATGAAGAGTTTTTCCACGCGCCGCACATCTTTAAGTATGGAAGGAAATCACCGACACTATAATATAATACCTATATACATCTGCAGTTATTATACATATAAGTAGGTACCTATATATCATGAATCTACATAATATAATATGCGTATGGGTACTTTTGGATATGTATATATACCTATTAGGTACTATACAACGCGTAGGTATAGCTGGATATATAGCTACGCTATATACACGCATGTGTTTGCGGGGCTCTATATCGGTTTCTTTTTTCTCCTGACTCAAATAGGAGGTTATTTTATAATTTCCACTCGACGTGGTCTTTTTTGTCACGTTTCCAAACGCAGACGGAGCCGAAGATTTCGCAGAAAAATCGCGTTCCGTAATACAATATAAATTATAAAAACCATATTGTCGTCGTCGTCGTCGTCGTCGTAAGAATTTTTCGCCATCACGACAATAGACGCGTCCGTCCACGGCGTCCGGACAAAGCGTTTGGGCGGGCGAGCGAGTGAAACGAAGAAAAAAAAAAAACGAAAAACGAAAAAATACGAAACAAAATACCCACACGAAATTCCGCGCGGACGGCTGCACGGAGTCGCTCGGCCGATTGCTGGTCGGCGGGTCGGCGGGGCGCGGCGCGGAGGGGAACCTTTTGTCGCCGCCGCCGCCGCCGAGGCACGTTCATGGCCGCCCCGGACGCCCGTCCAATAACTCAACCGCGGGCCCCGCCCCCCCGAGTTGCGCGCGCCTGGAAGCCATCTTAGCCGGTCGGAGCGCGGCGTGCGATGCGCGCGCGGAGATCGATTCCCCGCCGACCCGTCGGCGCCGGATACCGACGACACCGCCGGCCACAGCGGCGCACTCGTCGTCGTGTCCCGTCGCCGCCGGTCGGCCGGGCCGAAGACGACGACGGACATTCTTCCCGCACGCGCTTTCTGGCGGACTAGAAAATATCGCGCCGGTCTACCGAATTATAATACGAGACCGTCGCCGGCGACCATCGGGCGCACGTCGAGACGGAGATCGAAAACCGTAACCCGTTACATATTATAATATTAATATATTATTATAGATAAAAACGGAAAACGTTTTTAAATGGAAATCGTCGACGTAAATTCCACGTCCCGATCGATGGTATTCCTGTATGGTAAACGCATATAATAATAATGATAATATGCTAAACGTATATATTATAATAAAACGGAATGTCGCTATACATGCGTTACAATAATATATCGTACGGTCGGTCGTGTCGAAGAGTATAATAATAATAATAATAATAATACGTTCGCGTTTGCGGCGACTATGTATATATTATTATGATATTAGGTGTACGCCGTAACGAAGCAGCCGGGCCGCGGCGCACAAACATGGCTGCGATCATCGCGGAGGTTTTATAGCCTCGTCGCCATAAAAACCGAGAACGGGGAAAAAAAAGGCCGTTTAATACGACTTTCGTCGTCGTAGCCGGGTCTTTTATATGCTTGTGTATACACGTAATATTATTACCACTATACGGCGGGGCCCTCCGATTCTCGACATACTACAAATTATTTTATTATTTTTTCGTCCGGGCCGGGGATCGTCGTCGTCGTCACCGCCTGCACCGTCGTCGTCGTCGTCGTCGTCGTCGTCGTCGTCGTGCGTAGGTACTGCTGTATGCTGCGACGAACACGATGACACGTGCGTACACGTCCGCGATCCGTCCGTCCGCGATCCGTTCGTCCGTCCTTCCGTCCGTCCGTCACGCATGTTTCGCGCGTGTCCGTCATATAGGTTTACTATGTCCGCAAAACCGTTTCGTATCAGTGGTCACATACGCCTGTGTGTATGTATGTATGTATGTATGTATGTGTCTAAAACGCGAAGAAAAACGTTTCGCTCGTCGTGAAATTGCAAATGCGTAAGGTGTAAAATAGGGTTGTGTATAAATGTACAATAGGTATATGAATATCTACGATTTGCCGGTCTTCCGTATGGTATCTATAGAGCGCGTGTCGACTGCAGCAACTCTGCAAACACGTCCGGTAAGTCCGATGTGGTGTACATTGGTACCTATATATATATATATATATATATATGCAATATTTGCGTTGGTATACGATGGTATAATTGTGGGTTAGGTGAACGAACCGCGTTTACAGTAGGTATACCTATATATATGTGCTATTATTTGTATATATTATATGCCTAAGCAACCTGGTATACCTATCTATATACGCGCATCGTCGGTAACACTTCTACGACTATTAGGTATATATAGATATTATATAGGTAGGTAGGTACACATAATACTGTATATATATCACGCATATATATAGTATATGTATACAGTATACCTAACTCTTTTTCGGGCAGATAACACTCTGCGTATATACTAGAGGAACTTATAACCTATATACGTATAAACGGACGAGTTTTTTTGAAGGAAAACCTATTGATACTTAATAATTATACGTAGTTTATGTAATTATTTAGTATTTACGTACCTATTATCTACCTATTGGCTATTGTGATATATAGGTATATAGCCACATGTATGTATAATAGGTATATACGCCTATATAACGTTTCAATCATTATACAAAAGTCATAGATATGTATCTATGTAGGTACCTATGTTGGACTTTGGATGTGAGACTTAAGCGTCGAGATGAGCGTTTCAATTATACAGGCATCAAACCTTACCATAAATGATTCATGATGTATTTACACGTAGATTCCTACATATTTATGAATAAGATATGAAACAAAAATATGATATTTCTATATTATATTTGACTTGAAACTTATATTGTTTAAATTAGTTTTCTAACAAATCTAAATTGATTCTTAAATCTGTTTCCTATACATATCATTAGCGTATTTTATTCCTAGGAACTATATAGGAAGTATAAATAGATATTATGTACCTAGATTTTGTTACCTAGGTATATATTTAATATTATGCATCAATGTACATTGTACATATATATATTTCAATTTTACACTGTACAATGATAAAAAAAAATACTGCTACGCAATCAAACTGTTTTTGAGATGGTAAAAATATACGTTATTTTTGTTAATATTATGCGTGTTTGTACGTATTAATATTAAACTCATAAAACATATACCTATACCGTGCACAAGAATCGTTAAAATACTTATATGCATGGCAAAACTCCGGCTTATGTCTTACCATAAGATAAGAAACATTTTTAGTAACATTAAAAATGTTTATACATAATAATATAAAAATATGTGTTTTAAAATGTATCTAATAATTATTAATATTTAATTGTATATGCATTTGATATATAATCTAGGTATACTAATAACAATCAGGCAATTATGAGCAATACATATATATTGTACTTTACGATGGTTGAGAGCATATTTTTTGCTCTTGGCTCTTACAAATTTTTAATTTTACTGTACAGCTCGCCATAGTCTTCTCTTTGGCCGCCCCTGTTATATAATACCTATATATCTACATACTTTTAATGGACCAACGCATGGTCCAAACTGACTAAATACTAATCAGACTAAATCCTGTTCATATTTTCAAAGATAAAAACATAAGTCTTAGTCTGTTATTTATTGTGTAATATTATTATGACATATTCATACCTATAAATAATAAAATATGCCCATTCCTATTTAATACATAAGCACTGTATAACACACAACGCAACACAAGTTATTTATTTTCTTGTTTTCGCTTTTGTTCATCTAAAAACATTTAGGCAATTTATTATTAGTTATTTAGTTACTTATAAAGTTTATATTTCATTATCGGTGGTGTTTACAAGATTAAATTAAAATAAAAAGTGTATTTATAGATAAACTGAACAACGAACAGTGCATATAACTGCATGTAGGTACAATAGACATATTATAGGTATACTTACGTATGCAATAAAGTGTTGATTATTCTCTCCAAGTGTAAATGTTACATAATAATAATACATTTTTTAAATATTATATTAGCGAGTTTAAGAATGGTTTAAAGACTTTATAATGTTATAGATTGTTAGACACAGCAAAATAAATAAATAATTACTAATTAATAATTTAATACTATATTAAATTAATTTAAATAATGGATATAATACAAATATAATATATTAATGTTATATGACTCCTTAATATATATTATTATGTTAATTGTAAGTAATATTGTGTGCTTATGCAGTATTAATTAGAGAAAAGTAAATAAAAGTAAATGTAGGTACTAAGTTATTAAGTATATTTATACAATCGGATAGTTATATATTATAATAATTATTAAGTATTCTGTGATACTATATAGCAGTAAAATTTTGAGACTTTTGGATATCAAACTTAAACAAAAACATATGACATATTATATTAATTATAGGTTAGGTTTTGCCACTTTTTGACAATTGTCGAATTCTTCAAGTTTCATCGTAGCACATCTACACACAGTTATATATTTTTAGAAACCAACCAAAAAGTAAAAGAAATAGACAAAGAATTAAAAACATATTTCAAGCAATCATGGGAAAACTTTGTAGATACAGTCGGCATTTTGTTGGAATTTTTGTTTAACAGTAAACCATTTTTGGAACTTAAAACGAATGGAGTAAGTTTTAATAGTAATACTTTTCCAAAAACTGTATATTTAAGTACATTAGATGTCTTTAGGGATAAAGAAGATTTATATTACACATCGAAAAACATTACGAATGTATATCAATAACAATGAGAGAGACAATTGGAACAGTTTATAAAATTAATATTTATTGTAAGGGATTAGAAATTTAAAAAGGGAGTAAACTTTATTTCTAACATACATATTATATGTATTAAAACTTGTTGTGGTAAAGAAATAAATTTAAAAATCCGAAAATGTTATCGACTAGCTGTAATATATACCTGGGTCCTAATAACTTATTCTTATAGAGAAAAAAAATGATATAGGTTCAAATTTCAAGATAACATTTCCCATTTGGTTAAGATTAATACAACAACCATAGGTTGGGTATAAAGTAGCGGGAACATATTATAAAGTAGGAATATTGTTTCTTGCTTATAATTTGTTTAGTGTAATTATAATTATGTATGAATATTATTTTGGCTAAAATAATTTAACATAAAACACTATATTTTCTGTTTTCTTAGTACACATTGAAATAAGAAAAATAATATAACATTCATTATATTTTTTTATTTATTTTGGCTACGAAAATCATTCATTGATTTGTCGTACAGGCTAATTATTATTGCTCAAAGCTGAATATAGGAGTGCCGTGGGGGCACACTTTTTGTAGATTACCTCTTATGATCGGCACTTTATGTGGTTTATAAGTTTATCCTTTAAAACATTCTTCCAGCCAACCTAATTAAGTACAATAGTCGATAATAATATCAGACACTAATTCTTTGGAGTCTTATACATAATAAGTTTATACTGCAGGTCACCGCATGTTTCGATTTGTTTACTTTTAAAGTTTTTTATAGCTTCAAAAGCTCAAAGCCAAACTTTGGAATGTATACTTAAAAAATATACAACTTTAGGTACCTACCAGTTGAAAAAATGATACTATAATTATATACCTGAACTAGGTAAAAATAAATTAAACCGTAATTTTGGGTAACAAGAACTATATATACCTATTTTTATAATAATTATTTTAAATAATAATTACACGTACTAAAAAGTAACTATAGCATTATTTTCCATGCCTATATAGGTATAGGTATATTACAATAATATATTATTCAAATGTTAAATTATTTTCATTTAATGTTTGTGTACCTAGCTATATGTTATTATTTGACTAACCACAACGTAAATGTTATATACATATTAATAGCAATGAATTTAATTCCTCTTATTATAAAAACCTAGGTATATAGGTAGTTTATTTTTGAACAACAATTATTTCATTTTAAACGTTAATATAGGTACACTATATAGGCACTATACCACGTCACTAACCAAATATAATTGATGAATTAAAAATGTTCATTTATTAATTACCACGCGTGTAATATAATAATATAATATCGTAATAATAATAGTAAACAACTCTTAAATCGTCACACAACAACGTATAATAGTATATAGAAAATGCATTGTACCTACCTATACATGTAATAACTGTAACTATGGCCATGGTAGGGATAATTTGTCTAAAGTTAACATATTCGGCCTACGGTAGTTCTTTTTTTTACATTTTTACTTTGTATGTACTCTAGATTTAGGACAAACCCTTTTTATTCTTTCGTGTGTTGTTTTTCTATGCCGTTAACCTGCTATAATTATGACCAATTTAAATATTCTGGAATGTATTATATAACCTATATATACTATAACTATATATATATATCATAGTATATGTAAATTATTCATAAAACTGTTGGTGGTTGAACGTAGGTACACATTAGAGTAACGAAGAAATACGGTTCAACGATCGTTTCCGATTTTATGGAAAAAATATGTTATAAATTTATAAACATAAACATTATAATATCTTTATATTATAATATTAAACGTATATTAATACAGTGTACCTATGTACAACTAAATACGATGCTCAAAACATGCATCTTTGGGTATACTCGCTGTATCAGTGTTCCGAACAAATATTTTTAGGGCACAACTGCCAAATTATAAAAAGTTACAATATAACATTATATTGAGTTTGAGTTGTTATGAAAAGAAAAAACTAAATGCAGATTTAAATATGCAGTTGTATATAGGTAGGAAATAACGATAAATTATATCATTTTAGATATATCAGTATCATTATGTATATTATTTTATTGTTAATAATGATATAAATGTTATACTATGGATCTTATCTTGGTAAATAAGGAAACTATATAGTACCTATTATTATAATATATTATATTATATTATTCGTGGATCAACGTTGCTTATGAGTTATGACATTACTTACAACATATAGTATGTGACGTGCGTTATTTATATAATATATAACAATAATGTATATAAAGTATATTATAATATTATCGTATCACTTATATACATGACATTTATCAACAACCTTAGTCGCGATATCATATAAAAATATATCGATTTTACAACATGACCCCGCCGTTGCTGTGACCGAGGACAACCCTCGTTTTATCTTTAATAACGTCCTTATCAATCTTTATGGGACAATTGTATAATATATAATTCTCGTCGAGTGGTTATAGTTTATATACAGGCCCAGCAATTTATCATTTATATATTTTTTTCCAGAACATAATATATACCTAAGTACTTAACTCACGCTCAATTATATATTATTAGATAGATAGGTATACCTATACTCGAATAATTAAAAAGCCGTTTTCAGCGTGTTTGTGGTATAATGTGGTTTTAAATACCCTCAAGACTCGGTGGGGTGTGTACATACACCAATTATATATATATTTATATATAATGTAAAATACACTGTGTTGGCTTCTCACGCAACCATTAGACCATTTTAAAAATCTGATTATTTTTTCGACATTTTTTTTATTTGGGGAGAGAATAAAAATATAAATGGCTCGCACACACACACCGATGATAATTACAGGAAATTATATAGGTAACCGGTTAGCGGCTCTTCGGGCTACAACGAATATTTTGTTTTTCGGCTTACCGAAAACCGCAAGTTTGAAATTTTAACGGCGCAATAATACTGACCGAAAGATCGGCTGTGATACGGGTTCGGGGCAAAGTGAAATAACCATGCGGGAGCTATCGAAATAAAAAATCTTCAAAAGGATATTTAGAAAAAAACATCTATAAACAATGAACCTATAGCGATACTCACTATCAATTTGGGCGGATTTTATGTTAGTGATTTAAAAAGTACAATGCCTTATTAACTATTGAAATATAGTTAAATAATAAAAATTAAGCTAATATTATACATTTGCAAACGAGTTTATTTTTAAAAGATAAATCAATATTAACTATAAATTAAAAATATAGTGACTGGGAATAAAATAGACTTCATTATAACATATACCAGCTATTACCTAGGTAGGTGGTGTCCACGCGACATATAGGTAGGTCATAATAATATTTACCACTGCAGGGATACAATTTTAACAACTTGTAAATGATATAAGTACATAATATTATATATATAATATACATATAATACATATAATATGTAGGTATTAGTGTATATACATATATGGTCGTGTAGTCAGTTAGTAAAATTAAAATTAGTTATTTGATAAAAAATGTAAATATTTTCAAGTTTTTTTTTTAATTGTGGGTATGTAGGTACACTTAAAAAAACAAAAAATATTTTGGCTTTTATTAATTTCCCGTGTTATTAGCAATAATTAATTTGTTTTAACCTATTGTATTATTTAATATTTTTCTAAACATTCAACAACATTTATTTCTTACTATCGCCTGCAGTTATAATTGAATTTCAAATATTCTATATGTAAATGTATATGTGCGTGTGCGTGTGTGTGTGTGTGTGTGTGTGTGTGTGTGTGTGTGTGTGTGTGTGTGTGTGTGTGTGTGTGTGTGTGTGTGTGTAGAGGGGTAATATGGGTGTATTATAATACGTATATATAATGTTTCCAATTTCCATTAATGTTGTAAATATGATGGTAATATGCATGCAAGATGTATATAGGATTTAGTATTTTAATCTATAAGTTATAATAGTTGCACACACAAATTGTGTTTACTGAGAAATTTTAAAATTTAAAAATTTAAATGACAATATTAAAATTAAGGAATAATATAAAATTATAAAACAATATTATTATATATATGTTAAATTATATGTTATTATAGTTATTAAGGTTTATTGGTAATTGATAAGCATTATAACAGTGCTTAAATCAATAAAAAATAATAATATGTTAATTGATAAAAGTTAATAATTATACATTAATAAAATTAATGACATATATTAAATTATAAACAAATTATACAAAGTATATGACCCATAAAACTATTGTTAACAAGTACGGATGAACAGCTATACATTATTTTTATATGTTTGTTATTTGATAATAACCATAAAACAATATTATTCTTTTCGGTAAAACAGTCCCAAAAATATAACTTTTTAGTACATATTCCTGGTGTGAATACGTGTTATTAATCTAAAACAAATATTTATTTTTAATTTTCATAAATTTATTCATGCAATTTTATAGAATAATCTTTTGATAACGATCTAAAGTTGTTAGTTTGTTACATTTTGGATAAACAATCGTTTAGAAACGCTCAAGTCATATAACTGCGTATACCTATTCTTAACTAAGGGATGTACAGGATAATAACATAATATCTGTCAGACATATTTATTTTAATCATGTGTAATCAAAAATCATGAGTAGGTACGGCATGTCTTGAGTTCTATAAATAATATACATTTGTGTAACTATATATTTTTATTTAGATATCCCTATATGATTTACCGAAAATAATATATTCAATTGATTACCGTTTTAATCACATAAACCTCTTGTTGTACCGATTCTGCATTTCTAAGCAGTAAGCACAAACATTTTGTTGAAAATAATTGTTGCCGTGAATATACGGCTGTATCTTAATATTATAATATATACGCAATTTTCGATTATATTGAATCTGTAAAATAATTTCTGGCACCTGCAGTTGTTAATATGTAAGGTGAACAATATAATAACCTATAATTAGAAATATTTTAAAATATAATATTAAAGAGTATACCAATCGGAGATATTGTTTATAATATAAACATATGTATATACATAGGTATATAAGTATATTATACATTATAAAGGCGCAAACGATAAAATATTCCATAATTATTGTTGAGTAATTGTTTTATTTTTGACTGCACGCTATGTGTAATATATTATAATAAATCACGAATTATATATATATATAGGTATGGAGAAAAAGTTTCATAAATCATTTTTTATAATTGTGAGCGTAAACTTGCGGGTTTTGGTTTAGTAAAATATAATAAATTAAACGTTGTTTTTCTTAATACGCGCTGCGTTTTTCTTAATATACGACAAATCGTACAACAGAAATGTTATTTAAAACACTATTTACACGCGTCTGCAGACGCCGTATTTCAGAGTTCCTCCTACCTATAATGTACCAGCCGTATACCGCGTTATATTTTTATTCGTACAAATCACGAACCGCGGTGCAACAGCAGACAGCAGTCCTTATAATATAATATATTATTATACCTGTACAACTGCAGGAGAGCGCTCGCTCAGTGTGAACTCGTTCAGCGTTTATATATAATAAAAACGCTGCACGCTGGTATATATAATACTATTTTTATGGTTTATATGTTATATTATTATTATTATGTATAGCTGCGACGGCGGATACCACGCCGCGAGATACGCGATGTTTGATGGTTAATTATTTATTATACGAAAACCATTATTTTCGTGGAAATTCGTTTTTTTTATTTACGGCAGTTCATGACGCGTTGTCGCACAGCCGGTTTTCGCGCCGGATGTGTTGTAGGCATATATAAACGTATTATAGGTACGGCTGCACCGCATATGTGCGCCTGCAGACAAGTCATATTATTATTATTTTAATATGATCTCGCACGCTGTGGCTGCTGCTGACGATGGCGTGCGATAGTTTGTAGCGCGAGTCGTGCACGCGGCGCATAAATCATTTCGTACGATTGTTGTCAGGACCGAACGAGCAGCGGCGGCGGCGGTTGGAGTGAAAAAAATATCGTATAATAATATATATATATATATACTCACGTAATTTAAATGGCGGATTTTACACCCATATCAGATTTTAACGAGACGAGCCACTGGCGGTCGCGCGCGGCGCAAAATCAATTATATTATACACCGCACCGGCAAAAGAAGTAGTGGTTCTCCTTGGACTCACCCGAGATGTCTCGGACGGAAATAACTACCGCGAGGTGGAATATAATAATATTATTATTATGTGTTATAATAATTCATAAAAAAGCAATTTAAACAGGGTCGGAGAACTGCTCGTTGTGTAGGTATGACGACACGTCATATTATATACGCGTATATATTTGCGTAGAACCTTATAATACTATATTGTATACGTTTACAATTAATATGATACACTCGCGTTGCACTTGTGGAATATGTGTATTTTATATGTAGGTACCTATATATTAAAAAATTGGTATATAAAATATCGACTCGTGCGGTATGTATTTACAAAATAGCTACTGCAGATATCTTTTTATAGCTCTATATATAGGTGTATACTGTTTATACATAATAAAATATATAGACTCTAAAGAGTTCTATAATAAACTACAATACATAATACCTTACGAGTTACGATACATATAATATGTATATTATGTTATAACTTATAATACATTAATGCATTGATACAATATAATATAATATATTTAAACAACACGTTCTATCATTATTACAAACCGGGTACGTTTCTGGAGTAATATTTACTATACCGTACTCGTACCTAAATTATTTATTTTCTGTACGGTCCGGAAACTTCATGATAGCACAAATTATTTTAAACGTTTAAGTTTAATATAATCTGTGATGGTAGTATATGCAATTTTAAATATAATATAATACAAAAAGTACAATTTGTCTTGTATATGGACTGTTTGGGAAAAAATAATATATCTTATATATAAAAATCTCGTCATTTTATAAAAAATTATTAATTATATTAGTAATAGGATGTCAATATTGCAGGCTATATACATTATAGGCAATCTTCTTAGAGGTTCATCAATAAAATTATTAGAGGAAGAAGGAAAAATGTATAAAAGGAACGTGGGATCGGATAGTTTGTTAGGGGACTTTGTAGTTAATTAAACTTAAGAGGAACGGAAAATCAACTTCCCTGACAGCTGACAATAACCCATTTCAGAATTTTAACCCGAGGGAATGCCTACGTTTGACAAGTGTTTCAATTTTAAGTGCATTAAAGATTATATAGTATGTCGTATATATGTGATGGATGGTGTATAACGTAAAGAAAAACAAACGAAGTTCAGAAATGTACGTAGAACCCTTTCTATACATAACAAGAGTTGCCAGCTGCAGTATGAAGAGATTATCACTCGGAGAATTAATAGCACGCCGTATTCTAAAGTTAGACAAACCATACACAGTTTTTAAAGACAGACCAAGTTTAAAATATTATATATGATGTTATTATTATTAAGAGCTATAAATCATATAATATTTACGTAAAAAATACCATTATTCTTGTGTAGCTGCTGTAACAGTAATATCGAATTGATATAGTACCCGAAATAAGATTCACAATAGTATATATTAAAGATTAAAGACTAATGTCTAATAGGTCGGTAACAATAGCCATGCGCTACAGTGGTGATTATGCTTCATGGTATTATGTCCAACACAAAACGATTTTATTAATTATTTCTATACATCACCGCTGTTTCGGATATAAAATTCAAGATTTAATTATTGTGGTAAAAAATAAGCTGTTTATCGCCACAGTAAATACACGGTTTAAAATGTTTTAATATATTGTATTAACGTCCGCGTGACGTGCAAAATAAATAAAAGAATAAACAATATTATAAGTACTTAACCTTGTATTTTTTTTTTTTTTTGAAATTCATTAAACGTTGCTGTTTTATCTAATTGATACTTTTAATAAATCGTATTAATTATCAATAGTATACCTACATAGGTATCTGCAGCTATATGACGTATACCTATTATTTAAACAATTAATAACACCATAGCAAATTCCATTAACACATTATTATTAGTATATAATATTATACTCTGAAAATGTCTATTAAGTAATAATACTCAACTCAAAAGTATTAAATATCTGCAGCGGTGAAGAGTATATTACAAACGAGTATTATTACGCACACGGCTCACATATATAATATAAACCAATTCATGAACAATAAACATAATATTACTATATTATAATAACTGCATGTGTAAATGTGTTATATCATAGAAATGACGTGTGATAACTACTATTACTGCCTATTGTGTATTATGTCGGATCGTAAATAGCACGCAATTGGTCGTAAAAGCAAGTAAGTAGGTACTAGGTACTTTCCGCCGCCCGTATATGCGTCGTAAATGGTATCAACGGGAAGAGGGGAAACATATATATACCTACGTGTGATGTTTATAATATTATATTTGGTGTACGCAATCGGATTCTATAATCGCAAACACATAATAGTATTAATATAACAATACGCGCGCCTAGTGTTGCGAAACGTAATTAAAAAATCGAAATACCCTCGACGATATTATGTATACATAAACTGAAATAATATATACATATATGGATAGTGTGTGCGACGACAAGTGAAAGGGTAGAAATCCGTTAAATACTATACCCATACCACAGCGAACCATATCCTAGTTTAAACGACATGCCTATATATATTATTATAATAATACAATAATACAATAACATAATAGATATTTGTCGTGTATATCTACATTGCTGTTGCAATAAACTGTATTATTATTATTATTTATTATATATATATAAACATGTATATGATATGTAGAAAATACAGGTGTATAACTAGTATACATAGTATATATAGTAACTGTATATAAGGTACCTTACCTATAATATATATATACTTTACATCGGTTCGACGAGGATATCGTGTATCTCGGAAAAAAATTGTAAAACTCTATACTTATCGCTCTTATGCCGTGTGTTCTAATATATTATATACCTACATATATAAGTAATAAGTATATATATATATAAGGTATAGCGGGACCGTGTTTTATATACGACATATCTATACACATATATATATATATATATATATAGGCATCGGCAATAAATATTACAGTAAATATAAGCGATTGTGCAGCTCGCGTTATCATACGTCGCCGAGTTTTATTGTCCGCGATATACGTTTTTTATGCTTTCGTGAACATATTATAATACACAAAGTACTACGAGTACCGCGCGCGTATTTATCTGGACCGTTGCCCCCCCCCCCCCCATACGGCTGATATATAGGTATAGGTATGGCTATATATAATATTATCTGCGTGTATACGACTGCAGCAGCAAAGCGTAAACCGTTAATGCATCGGCAGCGACCGTATTATAATAGATGTGTATATACCTGCACCTATAATATGATATTGCAATACGTGCAGCAGTTCCCGCGTGTCGTAAGAGGGACATTGCTCTGCGACCCTTTCCTGTCGGCGGTCGGGTGCGTAAAAAATAAAAAAGTCTATCTGCACACGTCGTCGTAGTCGATCGCGTGCGTGTCGCCGCCCGTTGTGGAATGTGCGAGACACGACGATAGGAGACTGTGGCAAAAACAATGGACCAAACCTCCTCGACGACGACGACACCCGCGCGCCGTAATATTATCATCTGCACTACGCGCAGCCCGTTCGCCGGCCATACCGTCCATAGTTTTATTCGTATCACATTTTTTTTTTTTCATCCGTTCGCCAGAAATTCCGCCATCGACCCTCGCTTGTCTGTTATTTAATAATAATAATAATAATAACGCATTCCGGGAAACGCATCACATCACGCACGCGCGAATAGATTCTTTGCCTGTATGCGTAAATACTGCTGCAGGTACCTTACTGTTATGCAGCTGTCCCGGGACACATATAAACGCAATTATAATATATTATATAGTAATTATAATAATCGTACCATAGTAATTATGTATTGTATTTATTATATAACGTAAACGTATAAAATAAGTATTATATATATTATATAAGTACTTCTAAACCAACCCCGTAGTACCTTATTTTGATTATTTCGATATTATATTTTAAATTATAATATGGGTATACTTAATATATTATTTAGATGCAGAGTGAATCACCAAGCATGCGCTTGTTTTTTAGCCTTTTAGAATGCGGTAAAATTCTGATTTTTGGAATTTTATTTAAGCATAATATAGGTAATATAATACATATCGATCATATCTTCAAATACTGAATATTCTTTCGCCAATTAGAGAATTACATATTTGTTGACATACCTACAAATTTCAATTTTTTAATATAATAACCGCCGAATTTTTTCTGTTAATTTAATATCAAATCATTTTTTTTGAAAATTTGTTTGTGTCTAAAAATTAAAATTTGAACCAAAAGTTTCAGTTATTAAATTTTGAGTACTAAGAATATGTACTATTTTCCTATATCAATGATAATTTTTTTATTTAATAGCAGGTAACATAATATAATATAAAATAGAAATATAGTATCACTGAAATTATTTTTAATTTTAATTTTTAACGATTGTTATATATAATTCTCTAATCCGCGTAAGCCGCAATAATCAACAATCATATCTGATATCACTATATTGCCGAATGAACTTTTGATAAATTTCAAACGAATTATTCGTTTATATTTTACGTTTTATTTTTAAATTATAATACACAGAGAAAATAATGAATTTAAATAAATATGATTATTCACATCAATCACATATAAACTGCTGCAGGTCAAAATACAAAGAGTCGCCTTGGGTGATGGTATATGGATTTTATCATTTATTTAAAACAAAATGTTAAATTAAATACTTCTTAAAAAATACTAAATTAATTATTTAAAGATAGATTTTGTTTTGTTTTTTATGTAATCTATAGTTAACATATTAAGTTTATCCATTTCCTACACTTAAATTTTTAACAAAAACAACAATTATTTGTTTTGAAAATAATTAAAACTCTAGTAATTTTAAATCTTTCAAAGGATAATGAACTTAAATTAGATTTAAAATAATGAACCTGTTCAGGTGTAGGTATACCTACTAAAAATATTTTTGACAAGCTTAAAATTATTATACTACGGATATATTATAGAATGGATTAAAAATATGTATACTGCTATAAAATACATGTATATTACATATATATATAATACCTATAATATATATTATATATATTTCTATTTCTTATTGATTTTTCAAGTGCATACGATATTATAAAGAAGTAAAGAATATTTATAATCAAATAAGTATATAGGTACTTCAATTATTGTTTATGTCAATTAAGGAGTATCCCGTGGGCGATAAAAACTTTTTTTAAATTTGAGAATTAATTATCATATTATATCATTAATGAGAAGTTCTCATTCAGAACCATATTCGAACCTTTTCAATGCGAATTGTTATAAGTATAGATGATTTTTTAAAAATGTTAGTGTATATATAGAAATCAAAACTTGAACAAATAGTTTTTGAGATATAAACTATATGTATACCGATTATATATATTATAGTATACCTATCGGTATTAAGAAGATAGACGAATATGTATATATATATATATGTGTTATGATGTATGTAAGGTTATGTAATTCGCCGGAGGAGGTGCTTTTTAATTCATCGAAATTTGCATTTATATTTTTACAGACGCGCCTGATACGTGTACACTGTACATATCAGTATATAAAATATAAATGTATATTCATATATAATATCGTTTATATATTTATTTATGATGTTTATATGCGTATACAAACGAATACACGATCGTTATTATATATGCATCGTATTTTGATCAGTTAAAACACTTAAACGGGTGCGAAAAAATAATCACTGGTCAACGACTTACACCTTCTATAATCTTATATAATTATACTATAAAATATGCACAGCCATAAATTCGGATCGTATCTTAGACGGCAAATAAGAAAAAAAAATAGGAAAAATCTCGTCGAGCCTATATAATATGATATAGACGCAGCTATATATAGTTTTCAAGTGTAATTTATATGTTCGGCTTATAATATCTAATATAGTCGATACGTTCTGATCGGCCAACTTTATTCAGGAATCATTTCATATAGGTACCTATTAAATTATATAAACCTAAATATTATTTGTGTACATCGATAAATTCTACTTTTTTATACACACAATATAATAATATTATATATACTGCAGTTTCACGTCGCCGCACGCCGTTTCAATCCCGGCTGACCGCAAGATTCGATTATTATGATTAATGAATAATGATATTATTTAGCCATGAGAATATTATTACTATTATTATCGTCATCATCATCGGCAAGCGGCATTTAACCATTATATAATATATAATTCGTTTGCTCGAAAATAAAAATGATTTCGAAAAGACCGAGCCATGGCCCATGATGCCCAACCAATATTTTCTTCTACCGCATCGCCATTTGCAAGCGTTAATATTATGTTCAATAAACCTATAATATTATATTATGGGTTCATAAGTAGATACCTATCTAACGCTGCAGTACACGCGCACCCATTACCCATTCGATATTACCATAAAGCATCATAACATTTTAAAAATTTTATTATTATTGTTGTTGTTGTTTTTAATTGTTATATCCGGTGATAGTATATTACCGTATTATAGGTACACTGTAATAAACTTTTATGACATATTATTGTTTTTAGTGAATATAATATATTAGGTAGGTACTTATATTCTATTCTATATTATTATGTATAGCTTTACTTAAAACGATCGTAAATCGTAATTGACCGCTGACATGAATGTTATAGATAAGTAATAGTTAGTTTTCATAAGTGTTAAAACATCCAAAATACCATACATTGTATAAAAAATAATGTTTTTAGAATTGTAATAGTTAAATTCTTCATGACAGTATGTGTATATTCAATGTCTTAAATATGGGAGTCTTAAATTCTATAAAAGGGAGTCTTATAGTAAGATAGGGAGTCTTGAGGGAAGGGTATTTTGATTAGGTTTTTTTGTATATAAGTAGATAAGTTTTGGTTTTATTATTAAATATTATGTCGAGTAACTAATTTTTATAAATTAAAATATTATAGTAAACCATAACTTTTTTCTTTTTCAATTTTTTACTGCATGTACCTATCCATATAACTAACCATAAATTATATATATTTAATACATATTGAATTTGTATATAAGTGTACCTATAATTACTCGAATATTAAAAAATAATGCCTTGTATAACACACTATGATTTAATGAACTTATAGATACTATTATTGTGTACGATGCGCAACTGTCTTACAAAAAAGGTCAAAATTAACAATAGTGTGATGCGCTAACGACAACCGGCGATTATGTGTATATTTTTTCCAAAGGTAAAATAATCCCCTTTAATTAAGGGTTAAGGATGATGACCCGTTGGTCAGACCATAATATATAAGTATAATCTATGTATAGGTATAGGTATATCTATACGTATTACGTACTATATACACTCGTGGCGATCATTGATTTACTATCGTATTATTAATTATTCATATTATATCATTTAATTATATTAATCATCGCGCCTATCGCAATACAACGTCAATGCAGTCATACCTAATTGATTTTAACGGTCAAGCGTAATATTAACAATTATTAATAAATTCTATCTATGCAGCATAATGTAACGCGAAGAATTATTCAACCCGGCGGCGTTTATTGTAACATGCGCTGTCGCGTGTTGTCAGCGATTTCCATAAAATTACGTCTTTCAGTCTTATATTTTGTATGTGAGATAGCCATATTATGATCAGCTGAATAACAATTTTGAATTTTCCAACATGCAGCAGCTATTAACTAGTCATAATATACCTATAACTATTACTTTACATTATAATATAGGTATAATCGATGAACTCGTAGGTGATAAACAAAAGAAAGTATTCAATTAATATGCAATAATGTCGATTCGTGTAGATGTAAAAATATTTAGGCGCGGTTTAAAAAAAAAATAAATATACTGAATAACCAGTATAAATATAAAACACTTAAGCACCGATTTGAATGTATATATATATATATTGTATACACAAACGCGTGTTGTGTAGATACGTACGCGCATATGACTAATGAATATATATTATAATATAATGTCGGGGGTTTAGATAAAGTCACGACATTCGAGCTACACATATAGTAACCAATAATGATTTTTGTGTCGTGTTTCAGGTGACAATCGTATAGAACCAGATTGACGATCGCGGTGCAGTTGCGGTTATTCTCAGTTGTATTGAAACGCGCCATGGTGTACCCAATTGGTCGAATACTGCATGTAATGTGCATATGCTGCTGCCGTATATCACATGCACATAATTTGTAGTAGATATCCGGCTGACGAAGGAAACTGCCCGCACAGAAAACCAAAGAGGTCAGTAGAATTCATATAATATGTATATATATTACACACAATACGCATTATATATAGGTTTAATAACACGGTGTATAAGAACTCGTTGGACGAAAATACCCAAAACAATATAAATCAACCCGATAGGGTCTCCCATTTGTCACGGAGAGCCATTGTCCGCATCGACGAGGTTCTCTCGGTTTCAATTTGTGTCCAAGAGAAGAGAAAAAAGCGTTATATTACAACATATCGTTCGAACCGCATATGGTAGATATATACGTAAATAATATATATATATATATTATATACATATGTGTGTAGCCAAGACCGCGATCCGTACAATAGCCCCAGTCCTCAATTAACCGACTGTCCAACGTTTTCGGACATAAATATAAGCCACGAAATCTTCTACAGTTTATATATTATACCCATAGGAATTTATTACAATCTCATCTGAGTATAACTATTATACGCTGCTTATATATTATATGTATATAATATATATATATATATGTTTTTCAGTACGCGCGTATTTTGAGGACCACCACCACCACGATTTCTGTTTCTAATCTATTATACCTACCATGTACCGATACTATGGTCTGCCGAAAACTTAAACGAAAATGTTTTGCTTTTAAATCATAACCCATGATTGAGATAATACATATTATATAAGTACGCGCGTTGTACTAGATTTTGTTGTTTGCTGTTTTCGCCGGTGCAGTGGTGAACGCTGCCCTTCGAAATTGATTGGATCGTATCAATAATTATACAGCTATTAAAAAACCGTTCGTGGCTCGGCCCGGCACGGTGTACTTACCCGATGGGCGGTTACCATTCTGCCCAAAAAAAGTCTACCTATAATAATAATAATAATAATGATTGGAGTTTCTTTTCTTTTCTTATATTATATTATTATTATCATCATCATCATCATCATAATCATCACCATCGTCATTTTATGTGTTTAATAATAATTTTGTTCTTATAAACGTGAGCTCAAACGTTTATCTACTAGAAAGGAATTGTTAACGAAAATTGTGTGTTGTATCAACATCCCGAGAGTGTATAATCGTTTTGACAAAATTTCAAGCGCGCAGTTATATCCCATAATAATATACGTGCTTTGTCTTCACACGAGCCCCGGGGAACGAAATTTGGTGTACCTAATATATACGTTTAATAGTTTATTATAGCAACTCGCAGGACGTATGGGGGTCATATTTAGGTATATACGCGTGGAACCGGACCGGAATGTCGTGTTTGCTATTGCAGGACTGCGACCGATTATCTATAGGTATAGGTACTTCGGAGCAAATTGTTAAAAACAAAATAAATAATAGTGAACTGTGTATAATAATATATTATAATATAGTAGTCGACGAATAATATAATATATTTATGTGGGTTCTGGTCGCAAGATGGCCATCTCGCGCTGCTCGACGCACGCCCGAAGCTATCATCTTATGTATGTATGTAAAGTGTTAACTATATATATAAATATACTTGCCGCCGATAAGATTGTTTCGAATAGTTATAGTCTTATAATTAAGTATATAATATTTTAATCACACGCGGTATCCGAAACAAATATGTTCTAAAACACCTCGTCAAAGTAAAGTCAAGTATATATAGGGTGCAAGCATAAATTCGTTTTTAAATTTCCTTTGAAAGTATAAAAGGTGAGATAATAGTTGTGTGTGTAAATGTGTAATATAAATATATAGTGTACGTGTGTGTTCAGCTTGATTAATGAAAGAAAGTTCCCACGCATTTTGGTCTACTTAAACTAAAAATAAAAAAATGAAAATATTATTTGTTTAATAATATAATGTTTGATGCATGCCAAATAATAAGCGTATAAAGTTAATTTATATAGTAAGTTACTTAAAAGTTTAAAATTTAAAATATTATTTTTTACCATTAAATTATAGACACAATATTTTAAAGTTTGTGTAGGGACGGGTAGAGGTGATAATTTGTACTATATAGTACTATAGTATCTATGTATTTATGTGCGATGACCATATAGCATCACTTATTGACTTTGCGTATAATTCAATTCATCTTAAAGTTTTTATATTTTAAACAAATTGAAATCGATATAATTTTTACACGGATACGTGATACCTGGTGTTTATGATGGTGGTTGGCCGCAGTCACTAATATATACTGCGGTCAAGCAAGCTCCCAGACGAGTGACCACTCGGGCTCTTTGCAACGAATTCTCATCCCACATAAACTCGTATTTCCATAAGACAAACCGTACCCACAAAATGGTAATGGCCATAGTAGCCGATGTCCAAAGTCTCCAAAAAACAAATTTTTTTTATAGTACAATATAATATAAAACATAACAAAAAAACACGTTTTCAACTCTTTGATAACAATTATTTCGTGATAATCTGGGCCATTGTCGTATTTGCTCCGACGACAATACATCACTTCTCCGCTCAGTTATTCTCCGAGTAATATTACTCGCTAACAATAGTGTTATTGTAATGTAGTATATCAACGATATAGAGTATATTATAATATAACCTATACGCATATTCTATAATATTTTTTATAACGAAGACTTTATACGTCGGCCCTACAAACGCCAACAATGTATACATTATAATATATCGTTGTCGCTTATATATGCGTTGGGATACACAAGCGACGGCTCAAGACCCGCAACATAGTTCTGCCTTACGTCAGTCTGATACTCTGATACCAACTATATATACGCGCGCACTCGAGACGAGGTTATAAAATAAAAGCGTCAAGTGTGCGCGCGGTCTACTTGTTATTATCTATATTAGTATATTCATTGTATAATATGAGTACTTATATACGTATATAAATAATATATATATATATATATATACACTGTCGTCTGACAATACCGAAGTTTAGGTGCTAACGTGTGCAGTATGAGTTATTAGTAATTATTACACATACCTATTTATATATTATGTATACCTACATTGTAGTCGAGTGTAAAATATTGGTCTCGTACGACGGACGTGATATTATAATATATAGGTATGCGCGTTTATAAATTATTAGTTTAAGAGTTTTAAATAAAATAGGGGTTTTAAAACTGTTTTAAATGTGAGTGTAATTATGTGCTTTTATTCTTTAAAAAAAACCACTTAGAATTATTATGGACCAAAATTATATAATTATTATTGTGCGTGTATTGCATATTCTTATAATAATTCTATACATTATTTCGTGGTACGTGTATAACGCGTTGCTACATATACCTATGTTTAGAATTAATTTTGATTATACGGTAGTTTTGCCTACTCAAATATATTACAATATTATGCGGACAAACAAACCAGGTAGTCTCCTCGTCGTCTTCGTCTGTGCTTTACAAAATGTTTATATATTTACACGTTGTTTAATATTATTATATTTACCAGATGGCCTGAACCTGCGCGTAATAACACGTATATAGAAGCAGCCCCGTCAGCAGATGAGTTGTTCTTATTATTATGCGCACCGACAAATTCCTTGTGTAATATTTTATGTATATACGAATATAGGTATTATATCTATGTTTAAAATAAATTCAAGTATTATAATAAGATTGGTTCCGTGTATATTATTATACATATTACACTTTAAATTTGGGAGCACTAACGCCGCCAAAGTCGTATCTATGACGCTTACATATATATAAATATTATATTATACATTATATACATAGGTACTGCAGTAGGTAGTATACTTAATACATATAACCTATTAGATTGGTTAGCCTATCTACTGTGTACATAATAATATTAGGTTTTACGTCAAGAGAAAATGAACCCGAAAATTATATACTTTCTAAATTAATGCGCGGGTTGTCCAGCGCAAATATATAATTATATCTGTGCGCACAGAACAATTTAAAACATGATAATATAATATATATATACCTATATATTATTTATAATTATATAAACATATATATACAAAAAAACAACATATTTACGCATATACAATATTATTAGGTATATACCTTTGTACCAATATATATTTAAAATTATACAAATTCGGCAAATGATTAAAAAGAATAACAATCAAAAATCAAAATGGTAAATCAAAACGATTATAATAATCTAAAACTTCTATATATTTGTATACAACGCGATGAAAAATCATACCAAACATGTATGTTTTATGTGAATACGATACAAATATGATATCTAATAACTTTTTACATTAGCTGTTCAGTAAAAAAAAAAAAATTATATTTTAATTAGGTATTAATTATAGGTGTCTATAGTTTATTTAACTTTTTCAATCTAATATTTTTACTACGTCAAGTAGGTCTATAATATAATATTAATGTTAAATAATGTCTTATAATAGTCTATATTTTATTAAAATTATACAATTCTGCAGTAGATCGCTACATATATATTTTGAATAACATCCATATAATAACTGTCTCCTTCCACGGAATAAGTTTATTTAAGATAGAGAATATTTAAATTTAAATTTCAAATAATTATAATTGACAATTTATTTTGGACATTTTTTTTTATTATTTTTAAAATATAAAACAATCTGTACATTCATTATACCTAGCAGCACATTAGGTAATTTTTAGATACATACATTTATATATAAACAAAATATTTAAAGACATTTTAGACGAAGTCGCCCATTGGTAACACCTCCTAACATTATTTAAACGGACATGTGACCATACTTAAATAGTAAATCATGATTCTAATTTTGTTTTAGCCTGCGAGGGGGTTTATCGGTAATGTTATACGATGTAGCCATATTTTTAATCTACAGGGGGTTATGGAACTTCAGTTAGGTTTTGCACATTTTTGGACATTTATAGAACAATATTATTAAATAAATACAGAATTACAATACGAATCAGGAACCTATTATTCATATATTCTCAATAATTATACCAATCTAGGTATATACTTGTATATAAAAAGCATGCAAGACTTGTATATATATATTTATAAATGTGTAGGTAAATAATAAATTGTTCTCAACTCTTGGACGTGCTAAAAATAATCTGCTATATAAAACCAGTGTACCCTTTTATAAAAATTACACCTTCATCTATACATTATATTTTGTGTACCATATAATAAAATATAGGCATATAGGTATATATATAATCCATACATGGACAATAAAAATGTTTTATGGTTTTAAAGAGTGGCCCGAAAAATAATATCAAAATAATAGTAGGTATATAAACTGCTCGCAACTCGAGCTGTGTGTCTGTTTTTTTCGCCAGATCCGTATTTCTTATTCCTTATAAAGTTATGACTCTGTATTAATTTATCGTATATTATAACAACTATATTAATACGCGGCACGTTTTGGCCGTTATTTTCTAATATAGGCACCTGCAGTCTTAATATACTGGCGAGATAATCAGAGGAAAGCGTGTCGCGCGATATTGAAGTCGCTGCGTCTTCGACTTGCGTGCGTACGCCTAATATAATAATAATATACCTACTCATAGGATGGCAGACGTAAAGTAACAAAAACATTCGGTATAGGTGTATAGAAATAATAATAATAACAACACGTAGGTATAGGTTATAGTATATAGTATCGGATGCGCGTCTTTTTTAATGGCAGTCGGCCGCCGAGGGTGTAACCCGTGTAGTACGTGTAAAAAAAAAATAAAAAAAGGGAAAAAAAAACCAGAAAGAGCGTCTCCCCCCGCGCGCGAGTATATTTTGTGCGCGTGTGTGAGTGAATGGGTGACGGCCGAACGAACGCGCGAGGGAGAAGGACGGCGCGACACGAATGGCGTGCGCGGTGCACACTGTATACGCGTACGCGCGCGTAAACGGGCCGGCGCGGCGTCGTCGTTATCCCCTCCCCTTTTTTTTTTTCCGCCGGATCGATCGCACGGGCACGCACACACGCACACACGCACACTCGAGCACGAACGAGCACGCACACACGAGCACGCACACGCACAAACACGCACCGCCGCCGCCGCCGCGGCGGCGGCGACGACGACGAGCAACAGCACCATCGGTGCACCGCGTTGTAGTCGTCCGTCGTCGCGTACTCGCGGCCGCCGCCATGATGACCGGCCGGCTACAACTATACACCGGTGTGCCCGTTTCGTAAACGTCGCCGCCGCCGAGATCATTGCACCCGCATCACTGCAAACGACGAATATACTGCGTAAATGATTAAACTATTATCATTTTTGCAGTATTTGATATTATTTTGATTACAACGATAATATACTTAAACGTATAGGCGTGGATGATAATAATATATTTTTTAATATTATGCGTTATGAAGACATACGAAATAATATTGACGAACCCGTTATTTTAAAACCTATAGTAGTTTCAAGTTTGCAATCAAAATATTATGCGGTATACATAATTGTCTGCAGTTTGCCACCGATACGAAAACAACTAATAATTTCAGTACCAGCGACTAACACAACAAACGTTTTCTTAAGATTGACCCATATTAGTCATAGTGTAGGCTTCATCTGTTCTGACGTTAAGTGCATCAAATATAAATAGTTTGTTATATTATTATGTATATATAATTTAGGATTATAAACAACGACAGTTTATGACGTAGGTATATACCTATAGCATATTATATTTCGTTCTGTGCGTGCCTGCACACTGCAGTATACCTTACCTATACGGCTATATACCTAATAGTACCAAATACCAATATATAAGGTTGTAATAAATAATAAAATTAATAGGTATCATATTGTTATTGCTTATCTATGATACCTTGATGATAATATAAACAATAAGCGTAGGTACCTATATAATATGTCATAGGTATGAATTCAGTGGCGCCGAGTACGCACTTAAGGTGGTTCATTTGAACCACCTAAAATTGTGCAGGGTGGGTGGGTCTTGGGTGGGTAAGTAAACATATTTACCTAAGATAGTTAATACTATTACTTACAATAGTAAGTATAAAGTAGGTAGGTACTAGGAGTTAGGACACTAGGTAGTGTTCGGTTTTGTGTTGTGGGTGGGTGGGTAGGCTTTGGTGAGAATTGAACCACCTATTTCGGCGCCACTGGGTATGATATAATAATAAGCTCATTATGTCTCCGTGACTGCGTATAAATATTCAATTGTTTACTCGCGTCTCCGTCACGCGCGTGTATAAATTATTATGATATAAAAATATAGTAAAAAAAATTGAAATCGAAATTTCTCACGACTCGTTAAAAAACGATCGTTATTGTTTGCCAAATTCTACATTCATTTACTCGTATAATACCTATAATTTTATATACTCGATATTATATAGTTATGCAACTACATTGCATGTGCTGTAAATTCTATCCGAGAATAGATCAAATTTTACTATCGATGCAGACTGCGGCAAACGCGTTTTTTTTCTCACTATTTTATCGTCTGTTCATATAATACTTTGACCCCGCATATAATATAAACTATCTCGCAGAACTATCATATTGCACTATAGGTACGTCATGTCGATCGTGAATAGTCTAAAAAAATTAAAATCCCATAAGGTAGGTACGCACGATAATATTTGTACAACTATTGGATATATTAGATTACGCGTCTTATTCAATGTAAAATCGTCAGTTTTGCCAAAAAAAAACTTTTTAGCGGAAACATCGCTCTGCGTAGATTTATATTCTATAATATAATATCATAGGTGTCGTTTCATCGGAGTTTTCGGCGGTCGTTTCTATAAAATATCTTTTGGAAAAATAATACACACGAGGCTTAAAAAAATCACTGTACAATAATATTATGTTGACAGTGTTCTCTCGGCGTTCTCGACTTAGGGGATGCACCGTCGGCTGCGTTCCCTAGGCCGAACCGGACAGATGGCGCCGCCGCCCACACTCGCCCGCGTTTCTTCGTTCCACCCACAGATGTCCCCTCGGTATAAGAGATTCGAAAAACATTAAATTCCCGGCAAGTCGAAACGTCTTTGAATAACATCGACATTGCACGACGTGTTTTATATTTTGACGTACCCACGTCACGTCGTCACACGCATTGTTTTTCAAGACATTGTCGTCATAATGGTATAAAATGGGACGAAAATCGAAAACGCCATCATTTGGACCGTGCGGTACTTGTGATTATAAAATTATTTTGAAGTAATATGCCGAATCCGTCATCAGACCTCGGGCGATCTTCGACGAACGAGAATGAAATATTTTCAAGGGCAGAACAAAAAAAAAAAAAAAAACCATTCTACTTCGGGTGCTCGTGTTTGGTACACCAATTAGACTGCAAACCGACCGACAAAATATTATATAAATATTCGTGAGCGGGCTGCACGGTGCGCGCATGTGCGTGAGCGTGCGAGACTGCGAGACTGCGAGAGAGTTACACGGCGGCGGCGGCGGCGGCGGCAGTCGTGGTTGACGACCAATAACAACAATATTTGCCTTTTATTATTGAGTAGCTTGTTGGCAGCCGTTTTTATTAACCATTACCAGCAACATTTATGGACAGTTTATTACACGGGATTATTATCATTATTACTATATTATTTGTATACAACCTCACACGCACACACACACACACACGGTTTAATATATACATTATACGCACACATACAATACTCACACACATAATATTATATTATACGTATGCAACGAGTATATATGAGCCGCGTGTTTGGAAAAAAAAGGGCTACTTCTTCTCTGTTTATTATTGTCATTATTATTTTTTTTTTTTTTTTACGATCCAATAAATATTCCGATACGGTCTGTAACGCGCGTGCGCTCATTGTAGGTATATACCTACCGCACCGACACACATATTATTTAAGCACACGCGCTCGCCCGGGCGCACTCACTCGTTTAGGCCCGTTTCGTTTTTACGATCGTCTCATTATTGATTTTACTACTGTTCATAATAAATTATATTGTATACATAAATATTGTATTATTGTTATTGTGCATTACGCGCGAAGTACTTAAATCGTTAAATTATTTATACGTTGTGTGACGCGGACTATACACTCGTCACTCTCGATGACCTACGGCTTTATAGGCATTACACGTCATATTATTCAAAAACCAACCTACGGCGATGTATTGCAGAGCAAAGCCAGTACCTACATAATAGGGCATTGCGAGTTAGACAAAGACGTTATCCTATTCGTATTTCGGATTTCCAGCGACTCGGCGGCGTACGACGCAGCGTAAGACCCATCGTCCATATACCCGCGTGGAGAATAACACAATTTAAACTTAAACTTACGGTCCCCTTAATTCTATAGCTCCCGGGGGGACGATGAACATCTTTATCCAAATTTTTAAAAATCTTGTCTGCTGGCGTTTCATTGCGTGCGGTATATAATAAGTGTCACAAAGAAAATCTTCGAAATAGGTGCCGTCTAGACTCGATTGGTTGATATTCTACAAAGTTGCGCATCGTTTCCATCAAATGTGTACCTATGTTTTGTTTACAATTACAATTTATTTCATACGAGAATGGACGTCGACTTATAGTGTGCAGTGTGATTACACGAAGTCTTTTCTGAATTCCATAAACATAACACGTGTATACAGGATATCTAAGTAAATATTGTATAGTCGGCTGCAGGTTTCAATATCTGCAAATAAAACATATATTATACACCTACTAAATTGTGAGATACCCTGCATATATTATGTACCTATGCTTGCAGCTGTATATGTTAAATCGTACACCTATTGTACCCGAAATATACACGCATAATGTATATTATCATGTATAATCGGTTCACTGTGATTAAAAGACGAACGAAATTCCGTGTTTGCGGCACTCGGCTGCGGCGGCATTATTGTAATTTGTACTATAACTATAGTAAGTCATAAGTTATAACTACACATATTATCATTGTGTATAATTATAATATGTACTGCGGGTTATTTTAAAGTATATACGTAGGTAGGTACAGTAGTAGTTGTATATATATCATAACGTCTTGATTAACATCTATACACATAAACTACAAATTATTATTGTTATGTTTTCATTCCTCCCTGCTATTATAGTACAAAACCACGCCTCACAATCCTGACGCCAAAACACCGTATTACATAGGAACCTAAATGGCTAAACGCAATACATAGGTATTACCTCTACTAATAATATTCCTATATGTTTTCATTCTCAAATGTATAAAGAAAAAACACGATTGCGCTTTCCTCGTGTTATAAACATAACACACAGACATAAAAATATTCTCAAAATTGTATTAACATATGGAAACATGATAAACAATACATTCAGACACTCTGAGAGACATTTCTCGGGGAATGACAATAGGTAATTGCGCCAGTCGTCTTGGCCCCTCACAGCCGAAGACTCCGTTCGTTATGTGCGTGCATGCAATCTCGGTTGCCTGACCGCGCACATTTCGGGATTAGACCGTCGGTAATGCATTTTTATGTTTTTTAAATTAAAATATTATTGTATAATGATCTCTTGTCACACCACCGTCGGGTCCGATGATGATAATGATGTTACAGTTGGATTGACGACAGAAAAGATTTCACACCACGCCGTAAACCGCCCAATGTCTGTCGAATAAAAACGTCTTACGAACCTACGTGCTGCAGTCATAATAATAATAACAACGTTATTACGTAATAATAATACGTAATAATAACGTTTGTCTGGCACACGACATAGATTTTTTATTATAAAAAAATATATCACGAGTGTTCCCTCGTAGTATCGTTGTATTAATTTTAACAAATTGTTCGCGTTCATAAACGTTTTTAAATTTGAACGAACGCTGTAAATAGTTTGATTTTTTGTACCTACCTATATAGGATAATTAAATAACGTATCACGAATGTTTTGATAAAAAATAAAAAAACTTTCATGATAAAATAAATATTATACACTACGTGTATCCAAAAAACGAATGCAAATAAAACGTATCTAAAAATACACGTCGGCTGCTATTAATAATCGTATAGGTACCTATATATATCATCATACTCACGTATCAGAACCTCGCGGACGCGGTCGAATAAATAGCATATTTTAACACTATGTAAATACCCATAAGCATTGACATTCTAATAATACAAAATTGCAGCTTAGATTAACATAGAATTATAGGTAGACTGCGAGTAAAAAAAAAAAATTACCATCGGGAAACAAGTCAGTGCCTATATAATATATTATAAAATAGGTAATCGTGTGTTAAAAACATTAATTAATATAGCCGTGTTCTGTATAATATATAACGTAACCGATACCGCGGTCGATTGTATATACGCGTGTTTTGACGTTTGCAGCAGTCGTATAATTTTATAGATCACGCGCGTTTAATGGCGCTATAAAGAAGCAAAAAAATTATGTTAGATAAATAATAATCATAATTAGTCAGGCGGCGCGTTAACCACCAATTAATAAACAACATTTTATGTGTCGTTATTATACGTGTAGTTTTTTTTTAATAGTATATAATATACTACGTATATATATATACGTACCATTATTACTACGGAGCTGGCCATAATACCATATATATAAATGTTATATTATATTATATGTACATAAAATTGATTTAGGGTTATTTTATGATGGCGCTGCGGTGTAAAACAGAAGTTGACGTTTATATAGGTACGCACATCACTTTCGACCGGGCGAGATTTAAATTTAACCGTATTATATATTTTGTGTACGGTGTTTATTTTATGTGCATTTGATGGGTACAGCAACAGTTATATTATGACTGCTGGTACATATTTAGTTTACATACTTAAATTAGTAATTAAATAATATATAATATACCTATACACTGTGCATATTGCATGTATAGTGACGTAAAGGTACGTATTTGATTTTATATTGTGGTCGAATTGAACCGCACTCTTGTCCGTGTGTATACTGTATATACTATATACAGTGTATAGTTATAGTTTAATATATAGGTACATTGCAGTGTATATAGGTGCTTACATGTATATAAGCGTGCGCAGAGTGCAGACACTATATATTATATCGGCAAGGCGGTCATAAAATATAATAAATACGAATTCAAATCTATACTAATGTTCTATTCCAACAATATTATTTAATAAGCACTCGCGGGGCGAGGATGTAACATTTTTTAACCACTTATATGTTATAGTACTTATTTCCATCAAACGTATTCGTATATTAATATCAGCCGCATAAGATATTCACTCCAACAACAAACATATAAAATATATAATAATATTTCATTTTATTTACAAATATTTACAATAATATCATGATAGGTAATTTCGGTACTAGTGATGTAAAAAGTAAATAATAGTCGCACTTACCATTATCATGCAGCCAAGGCGGTTATAATAAGATAATATATATTATAATTTATTACTGGTACCTATACATTTTTTTTTCAAATATAACTTTTTTTTTTAAACTTGATCTAAATTTAACTTAACGTTTCACTTAATATAACGTTTGTAACTTAAGTGTACATCTAAAATAAATTGTTCACATGTAGACATAATATTATAGTAGTCGAGTTCCTATGTATAATTTATACCCGACTATCCCGTGCACATGATTTATAGTTTATTTTATTAAATTTCTTTGTAGACCTATAACCTATAGACAATAGACACATATTATTATAATACATTTTGATAAACTGTAAATAGCTCGTATTATTTAAAAGTTAAAATTCTATTTCAGATACGTGCATATTAATCGCTGCATAATAATATGTTACATAGATTTATTAAATCGGTGTTGACATAATTTTTAGCTATAAAATATAACGATAATATTTAAACACATATTACAACAATTTATATTTAAAACCAATCTATATGAAATGTAGGTACACATAACTTTGTTAACATAATAACATAAACATATAATATTAAAAATGCGTGTGCTTTTTCTTACAATTATTATATAACACCGCATGCCCGGTGTTTTATGATGACTGTGCAAAATACATTCTGAGACTGTATCAGCTATAATATATTATGGCAAAATTACAAAAATTATAATCTTAGAAGTTCTGGTGACACGCTAAACCTTTAAAATATTAGATTTTAACATAAAAAATATTAATTTTAATCAAAATTTGTCTTATACGAATTACGAGGACGTCCAACCCAACATTTTTTTTACAGCAAATTAATGTACACACGTTCTTATAACGTAATAACCAGTTTTTAAAATAATAAAATAACATTAATTGAATGGTTTATTATAAAAATATAATGAAATAACTTTACCACAAATAAAAATATAAAATACAAAATTCTGTTTTGCAATCATGAACATACAATATATATATACTTTGTATAGGTATAATATTGAGGTACCTACCTATATTTGAACGTTTTTGTTTTTATACTTTATTTGCTTACTCTAGCTGTTAGATAAATGTTAGATAAATGTAGTTTTGTTAAATTTATGAAGAGTATTTTGAAGTTTACATTTTTATGGCATCGGGTTTATTTAAACGCATAATAACAATTTTTGTTATTATTTAAAAACTGCAGGTTTCTTCGCTAGGTAAAGAAACGTGAAAACAAAAATGAATCATAAAAACTTGAAACATTCCACATTTACTTATAATAATTTTCTATAAACAGTTTTAAAGAAATTTTCAAAAATGTATAATATTTTTAATAATCTTTAATGCTTGAGGTTAAAGAGCTTGAACATTGAATACGAGGTTCCTCGTAAGTTATAATTTATTATAGAAATTTAACAACTTTAAGTTCCAATTTTAACTACACTGTTCTGCGGTAAATGGGTACATACTACATATATTTATTTATAAGTTAATTACAGTTATAGTAACATTGTAATATCATATAATATTATTTTTATTTATAGGTAATTTAAGCGATTTGTTTTTTCAACAAATATTCCGTATAACTAATAAGTACAATACTAATGTCAATATAAATATATAATGAAATATCCTTAAAAATGACAGACCGTATCTGTGCTCAGAATCATTATTTTGAATGCAATTATGTTTTATCATTGCATTCAAGTTTAACATAGGGATTATCTATTTTAGTCAGAAACTATAATCAATGACAAAGTACCTACCTATACAGTATATATCTAAAACCATAGGTACAGCAGAGCAATTACCCACGAATTTTTTATATTTAAACTTTAAAGTAATTTATAAGACGTAGGTATGTAAAATATTTAAATTTAAAAATGCATATAACTCAATTCACAATTTAAATAACGAAAAACAAACGAGAAAATCCAAATAATGTTCTACCACTCAAAATTAATTGTCTAGTCATGATATTTTACGTCAAATTGGTTTTCAAATTCCAACCATTACAAGATACATAATAATTCGTATGTACCTATATAATTTTTATTTCACAACTTGGTGTAATATATGACGTGTAACTACTAACTACATACGATTTATAGTCATAGATAAATAGATAAGATAAGGTAAAGTCTAGTGTTTTTCCATTGAGATTGATTTATCGGTTTTTTTTTTTAGATACGCATTAATTCAAAACTATGATTTATACAACTTTAATATGTACATTGTACATATTACATAAAACATATATATATATATTATATATATTTATGCATAATATGTTTAGTTTATTGTGTTTTGTGGGAGAAAATAACGTATTTATACATTATTATATACACTGAAAGCAGGACGTGCACAGCGGGTACATATTACAAATTAGGTTTTCATTAAGAATTAAATTTGTTTTAATTAGAAAATTAAATGTTATACGAAACCTGTTACAAGATGATATTATCAAAAAATAATACAACCATACAAATGAGCAATTAAATTTCGGGGATGCAAATTATTTTCTGTTAACCATTATATATACCTATATTGTTGAATAAAATATATAATCGAGACCCGTCCGCGGTGTCTTGTTTTACCAAAAATGATGTACCAGAACAAATTATCAAGCCATTATTAATAACGAATATAATAAGTGTAGCCTTATATGCCCTTGCATATATATGTATTATACGCGTCATGCTAAGAAATGTATTCTTATAGAACAATATTTTCGGCGTAGGTACCTATTTCCTCTTGTGCGTCCACAAAATTTCCCGTGAACTCATTCGAATGAGTATTTTTATAATAATAATATCGTTATGGACCGGAAGTCCTTTATTAGCGATCGTCAATTATATATAATAAGCCCAAAATATACATAATACTGCACAAGGAGAACGAAAACTTGTTTTATTCCTAATTTTTCTTTCCAGACGATGTTTGTTTTAGGGAAAAACATTCGAATATATTATGTATAAAATATAATATTAGGTATATTATGTAGGTAATATTTATAAATGTTTTCATTGTTAACATATATCAAATATGTACGAACATAATTACAACATTTTCATAAAAAATAAATTGAATAAAATATAAAACCGTTTCGAGTGTTGACGGCGAAACAAGAAATTATACTTAAATTATAAAAATGTTTATTAAGAGCTCTTATATGTAATATTTTTACTAGGTAAAGATAAAAAAAATATATAGTAATAAGTGCATATTTTGATTCATCTTAACCTGTCACAATCATGTACAATTTTCGTATACTAAATTTGTTTGATTTAAACGAACCACAAGTTCTTGAACCACCTGAAGTAAGAACAGAAATTCCGTTTGTCCAGATAGGTATAATAATAGTTTGGTTTTTGACTGATACTGTGTATTCTTGATAGAAGGGGACTTAGCATATACATTCAAGCATCAATAATCAATATTCCAGTTTAAATATAATTATTTCGAGAAATCTGTTTGTCTAAGTAAAGTCCCAATTTTAAACTTTATCAGAAGTAGAAATTGTAACCTTATTAATTATAATAACTACTATTATAAGTTATATACCTATACTTAAATATAAAATAAAAAAGCAATGTTGGGATTAATTTCACTTTTGGTTTGAAAAAAAAAATACTGTTGATTAAACAACCTTACTATAATTATATGAATCAACAGTTCGTGAGTTATAAAATTGAAAAATATCATGTTAAATGAATTAATTGAGAATCATTTATATTTAACAAATGAAATTGTTAATAGAACCAAGTTCATAGGGTAGACGTTTTAAAAATGAATCAACAAGTTTATTGAATTAAAAAAAAAATATTCATATTTAATATAACTAAATATATTGTTAAAAGAACAAAATAAACAGATTGGAAGTTCTAAAAATTAACTATCAAGAAAATAAGAAATCCAATTAGGATTAAATGATAATTTTATAAATGTAACAAAAACATTCGTTAATATAATAATAATGTAAAACAACATATTGCTTTCAAAATATTAACAATCAACTTGTTGTGTGTTGGCTCTATGTTTACAAGGACTTTATTATTTTAATAGTTATTTTTGTTATATTTACCGTGATTTTTCGTTCGGCGATAGCACTTATTGATGCAATTGGGTGGATTTTCTACGTGTCGTTAGGCTTCTGGATGCCTACCTACCTCACAAGCTAAAATATAAAATATGTAGTTAAAATATCCGAAAAAAATATGCAAGTACGCAACAGTATATGGTTATTTAAAATAATCGAAATCCTAATATTTTTCCGTCATAATTCATAAATAATATAGGCCAGAATATATAGGTACTATAAATGCGTTTGTCAATTATATATTTATATGTAATAGATTATGTTATTTTAATGATAATATTTGAATTGGGAAGAACATACCGACGAGGAAATGCACGTATTGTATATTACGGCGGGTTCAATATTTTGTTTCCCTTGCAGAAAATAATAATTAAGTGAGTTTGAAAGACGCACGTTCAATCGAATATAGTACCTACCTAGTAATAATATCGTATCGTTTAATAATGTCTTCTAACGTATATTAATTAACTAATAACATAATAATTATTAAATAAACAATATTATATCGTATTTGTTGTGCAAACTACAAGTGCATAATGTGTGTATAAGACTCCCGATGTATTAAATTTATAATAAAGCGATGAAAATGTTGATGTGTATCGTACTATGGTGAAAACCAGGCTTCCGATTTTATAGCTGCTATTATGGGTAGTTGTAAAATGTATAAATTATAATATAACACTATAATATATACATATATATACCGCAATGTCAATTTTGTATCTCAGCATTGGTCCATAATTTAATATATTACATGAATGAGTGGCCCATAATATTGGTTTTCTCGCCCTGCAGTGATTTTTCTATATAGTATAGATATACAAGTAGGTATATACTACGGGTATATAATACATATTATGTCGGTATACCTATACCTAATTCGAGTTTCTAATGAAACGTATATAAACTATTAGTAATATTCCATTTGATATATGTATATATATGTATTATGTATATAATATTACAGTTACTAAATAATTTAGTATACCAAATAATTATTGGTCGTTGTATGATGATGATTTTAGCTATCCGATCCAAAGTGTACAACATTATGAGAAACGCATACATACATATATAGGCGCATGGATATTATATATACCTACTGCAATATATATTAAATAATATACAAATTTTAAAACGTTAATATATTATATTATAGAGAATATACAACACTGCGCTGCCGGCGGCAGATTAAATTAAAATGCAAATCCAAGAAACGTCCCGTGCGTACCTGCATATAACCTGGTATATTATACACATGTATACACATTACACATATACATATATGATGGGCGTCTATCAAAATAATTATACATATACATACAGAGAATATTATATAGATAGGTCTATACACGGTATGTCGTCTGTAGGTACTAGGTACCTATATATGCATAAATATTTTTTATTGAAACGTGAAAAATATTTTGATAGTTGCTCGGTTTTCTATATAGGTGCGGAAACAATAGTTCGAAGATTTTAACAAAGTATAAAATGTATTGTTTCAATGATTTTGATGTTTTTATTATGTTAATGATATAATCTACGAGTGTAGTTATATTATACTGCAATGTCTAAAATATATATAAAATTAATAAATTAGACGAATTACGATGATAAGACACACGCGTAAGCACCATTTCCTGATGATACAAATAGACAATATTGTTAGGTAGCTTCTATATATTTTAGGGTTAATTATTTTTGAATCATTGAAAATGCCAATTCCAGGTTTGAGGTTTCATAAAAAATATATTTGATATTATTGGAGCTTGCAGTTTATAAGACGCGTGTTGAGCTAAAATTTAAAAATATTCAGTTTAATTTTAAATTGTCCTTGTTAATATTGGTTTCAAGTCTTTCAACACGATGACACACACTATACATTTTACGTATATTATAAATAAATAAGTTTACTAGTTTGAATCTATCGTATTTTTTCTTAAAGTACGAATGACTAAGAAAGTAATTTTGATACAAATACGTTAGAACTCTATTTAACAGCGTACCTACCCAATGATCTGAGTTGGATCAATTTAAAAATATATAGATATATGCGGGTACCTGCTGTAACGTGTTGATAAATTAGTTATTTATTACGTTTTAGTGATTTTCCAAACCTATATACCCATATATATTGTTATTTATATGTTAATATAATAAATTCTAATTTCTAAATAAGTCGTAGAGGCGTTTCAACTGACTTTAAGTACATGCAAGGAATCTGCAGTTCACTTATAATATAAGATATGCATCCTACCTTGGAGCGCGATCCCGACACATAATTTTTAGAAAAACGTCTTGTCGTCGAGTCAGAGATGATTGAGACTCTGTTCACTGTAGTTTACACAACGTCATATACATTATTATAATAAAATGCATCTACTCACAGACAAGCAGAACGGATAAAAATATACGTGAAACCGGTGAGATAAAAAATCGGACGGTGCGCGGTGGCGCTTCAGGATGCGTAAAAAATGGCCGCGACAAACGTGTAATAATTTGAAGATTATATCAGAATATACCATGGTTAACTGTTATACCCAAATAATAGGTGACCTACCACGGTCGGAACACGTGGATTCGGGACTTTTCCAGATTTACAGATTTAAACACGAACAATTTTTCATGTCTGTCCTAGAAATCTATGTAGGTACGAGTACACTGATAGGTTATAGGTAAAATATAAAATCCTTATAGTTGTCTGCACTCCCGCAACCGCTGTAAGCTTGGTCAAGCACTGTGTCATTGACCGTTTTATGCGGTAATATACTCTCAGTGAATATGTAATCGCTATATTTTCTGTTTGTGATCGCAGTCAATGTTGTGTCTGTCCGATTTCTATGCGCCTGTCTAGCCGTCGCCCTCGTCATCCGATTATATTCACGATAATTTCGATCAAATCGTTTTCGCGTCGTCCGCGGATGCGTAGTGGAGTGTGGAGAAGCCTCGCTAAATGACAAAAGCGTCCTGAATAAGTATGTTATTTACTCTTTATATAGATAACGGTACATGCAAAATGCAACCACCTAATGGCTAATATTATGAAAATACTTTGATCGAGTAATATTGAAATGTACATAATATAGTATATTATTGAAGCAACGATCGAGTATTGTACGTATATTTATTATATAAGCATATATTGCTATTGTTATCCTGTAGGTATAATAATATTATAAGTTGTATACAACTACCTACTGTTATTATTATAAAATAATTTTGGCGTCTTTGGTCCAACTGCGGCTAAACACAGAGAAACAATATTTGATAACAAGGGCGCGGCGCCATAAGACTATAATAATTGACGAAAATTGAATATTATAAATTAATAATTCTAAAACAATGATGATGTTTCTGTAATATAAATAATTTACGTAACCGGTTGCAATTTTCTATATTATGTTTTTTTCCAACTGGTCAAAACGAAGGAATATCGTAACATTGGTCTAAAGATAATATAATATATATTATACGATTAATATAGGTTTAATGAAATTGCGGGTAATAATACTGCTGCAGCCGGGTGACCACTGACCAATGACTATACTATTGCTGTCTTCGAGTTTTAGAAACTGCAGCAGGCAACTGTCGATGTAATAACACTTTTGATAATATATAATATATTATAATAAGCTAGAACGCCAGTTATTATTGTTTGATAAAATATCTTATTTAATATGACGACCATTAAACAGAATCGGGTTTCAAACGCAACAATATAATATACGTACTGCACTTATATTATATTATTATTATGTGATTTATATAATATTATAGGTACTATTAGTATTATTTATTTTTATTGTCGGACTTGTTATTCTGAGCTCAACACGGCTTTATCGGTTATTCCTGGAACTATATACCACATGTGTATCTATATATTTTATACACTCACTGATAACTACTGCTGTAGGTACATTATTTCGGCGTACACACATATAAGTGTATTGAGCACTTTTACTCTCGTATACAATAAATAAGCTACGAACGACTGCGATTTAAAACGTATAGTAATATTCTGATTTATTGGAAAAGTCTAAACCGAATATTGAAATAATAATAATAATTATACACGCGATCACATCGCATTATGTAGGTGTACATTACTCTGGTCATCATCTATTATATTAGGTATTATTATATCGGGTTCGATTATAATAATGATGAAAAAACAGAATTCTACGGTTAACTCTGCAGCAGATATTTTATATACTGCAGAATCGGACGTTATAGGCATCACTCCTGGGCTATTCGACTCGTTCTTCGATTACCTGCCTATTTTATAGAAACAATATAATTATAATGTCAAACAAAACGATCGTAGCCGACTGAGATGTAAGTGCAGTTTAACTACTGCAGTTCGATGCGATTTATTTGTGGACACCTCTTGCAGTCTTGTAGAGATAGTACCTATAGGCTATAATATAATATACCTATTATATAATAGTCTACACCCAATAGTATACTTCGTCGGTCTTTGCAGCGAGGAGAACGTCACAAAAAGCCATAAAATGTTACGACCAAATTTATTTATATAGTATTATATATGTAGAGATCGACTCACAGATATCAGACGATAATGCAAATACCCTCGAGTGTTACATTTTTATCGAACTGCGTTGTTCAAAGTTTTTTTTATTACCAAAGTTTATATGTCGTAAAATTCGATATCATAATATCGTGTTATATGTGGCTGCAAACCAGCTCCGCGTGGCTCGTGTCTGCCACTGTCGCGGTTGACAATTTCTTATATTATATTGGCCATTGGTGGTTACTTCGTTGATAATTCGTATCGAGACTCATATAATTAGAGCTCGAATTTTGTCGCAATCGCATAATGCTTTTCGTGGCTCGTTCGATTTATTGCTATTTGCTAGATATAAGTACATCTATAAGCGCTCTAAATCGCTGTAAATTGATTTCAAGACTGCCTACACGAATGAAATATCAAGTTCATATGATATCTAAAACATTTTTAAATATATTTTTGCGCATTTAGAGATTTTACGATTGCTTGTAGGATACGCGTCTTGTGATTACATAAACGTCGTAAATAAAAACTCGAGATTTCAATCTTATGGCCGCGACACGTAATCACTGCCCACTGTATTTAAACTTCGATACTCGTATTTATTAACTGTACAACACTACGTGTCTAATTAGATCGTGGACGACTTGCAGAGTGGACATTATAGAAGAGAGTCGTGATATTTTTATATTGTTAAAGAGTTTCGAAAAAAAAGACGGAACAGCGTTCCTGCGGTTAACAGGCCGGCGGACCGTCGTACTCGCGTCCGGTAGATGTCAGCGCGGGTACGCAAACAACGAACGGCGGCGGACGAATACGACGAAGAGACGAGCGACGGCGGCGCGACCGGGCGCCACTGGGCACCGCGCGCGCCGGCCATGACGAATTGAACGGCTATTGGCCCGGCTCCCACCACCCCGCCCCGCGCGACGAAGGCTCTCGCCGATTCCGTTTTAATGGGTCTTTCCGCGGCGCTCTTCCCCCCCCCTCCACCACCGCCACCGCCACCGAAGCCGCCGCTGTGCGACCGCACCGTATAGTCGTCGGCGCGCCGCGCTCTCTTGCCGCCGCACTGCAACCCGTTTCTCTCGAATGGCGCAACAAAAAGCGAACGGGCGACGAAAACGGGAGATCCCCGCGAGGCGGCGGCGGCGGCGGCGTGTGCGCGGCGGCGGCCTTCGCGGTGGTGGGGGGCTTTTTCGAGCGCTTGCGGCCCGAGTCACATGGCACGTTCGTGTGTGCGCGCCAGTGACGATCTGATTGTCCCGTCGTTAAGTCGTCATAACCACTTAAAGCGCATACACGGACGAAAATAATAATAATAACAATAATAATAATAGTATAATATCGTTAAAATCGTGGATCGTCGAGTCCGTCGTCCCTCCCCCGCGCCGAAATACCGACTTATTATACCCTCGTGCAATATTATACTTTTCGGAAATTTCGTAAATTAATTTTTTTTTCGTTTTTCTCGAGTGTTTACCGACCACGGTTCGGATTTTTCCGTTTTTTATTATCAATTCGCGCGATATAATATATATATATATATATATATATTATATATACATCGACGGTCGTCGTTAAAAATTTTATACTCTGCTCGTAAAAACCGCGGGCGCGCGCGCGAGTTTTACGACCCGTTTGGATATACGACGACGACGACGGCGAGATGACCCTTTTTACGACAAATTAAACGGTTCGTAAAGCCGACGAAAAGTGTTTTCGCATATAATTTATATATATAGTGTGTTTGTGTGTGTGTTTGTGTGCGCGCGCGTGAAAGCGTGAGTGCGTGTCTGCGTGTGTGCAATATTATTTGTATACGCCTGCACCGACCCGAGCTATGCGATCTTGACAAAATATAATCGCATTATTATATGGTATAATATCTTCAGTAAATGTATCGTTGACTGCTGTATAATATAATATATAGGAAGAAAATCACTCTCGACGAAAACAAACAATCGTCTTTCCTCTGCGCCACGTGCAGCCTGCGCCGACTGTGAGCGGACGAAAATCAAACGAAAGTATACATCATATACTATATATTATAAGACATAATATTCGCCGCGCTTTATATACGCAAGATGAATTCGTACTTCGAGCAGAGCGGTTTCTACGGCGGACATCACCATCACCAGTCGTCGTCGGCGCATCACCACGACCAGAACGCCGTGGCGGCCGCGTACCGGTTTCCGATCGGTTTGGGCATGTCGCCGTACGCTTCGTCGCAGCATCATCACCATCACGGACTGTCGCAGTCCAGGGCCCCGCAGGACAGCCCGTACGACGCGTCAGTGGCCGCGGCCGCGTGCAAGCTCTACGGTTCCAGCGGTGGCGGAGGCGGCGGAGTTGGCGGCGGCGGAGGCGGCGGCGGTGGAGGCGGCTCGGGCGGCGGTGGCGGTAGCGATCAGTCGTCTGCGGCCGCCGTGGCCGCGGCCGGTCTCAACTACACGAAGACCGAGCCATGCGTCGGAAAGTCGGACGCCGCGGCCGCGGCCCACCAGAACGGTTACGCGTCGTCGCCCAAGGACGTGGTGTGGCCCGGCAACGCGGCGTCCGCGGCCGCCAACGGGTCGCTGCTCCGGCCCAACGTGTGCACGCCCGAATCCCGCGTCGGCTACGGGTCCGGCAACAGCGTGTCCGGCCTGGACGGCGCCGGCGCCAGCCCGAACTCGGCACGCAACTCGGCCGGCTCGCTGTCCGCCTCGTGGAACACATGTACCGGCATCAACAACAACGGTCACCAGCAACAGGCCCTGCAGCTCAACCAGCAACAGAACAACCACACGTTCTACCCGTGGATGGCCATTGCAGGTCAGTCTCTAGGTACAGACACGAAAAAGAGTATTTTTTATTTAAATATTATCTTTCACTCGCTTATATTTTCTTCCCGCTTTTTCCGGATATATAATAACGATATACGCTATGTGATACATAATAATATAATACGATTATATATTGTACGACACGTCGTTATTATATCTCCTCAATAATCGCAAATCGCATGCCACGAGAACAAAATGTTATTATTATAGGTGTCTATATTTTTTAGCCTTCTGTTTTTTAATTTTTTTGTCCATACAAATTAATTTTAAAAAACCGCATCATTGCCAATATTTATAATGATAATTATGCAGCTTATAAAATTATATAATTGTGTTGAACTAGTTAGGGGAACAAAAAAATTGTTTTATTTAAAAAAAAATTTACTCCAGGGTACAACTATTAGGCTATGTCTCCAAAGATGCCGTTTTAGTGTTTTTTAAGCATTTCAATATTTCGAATATCGCTTCAGATATTTTGATTTTTGGTCATTAATTTACCAACTTATTTTATCTATAAATAATATTTTAATTACATATTTCAGTGCGATATTCTGTACAATTCTATGCACAAATTTCATAACTTTTATAATATTAGTTATTGGCCATTTAATAAATTATTATTTTTTTTTATATTATACTATATTTTCTATACTAGGAGATAATATAAAGAAATGTATAAAGTTCATTTGTAACTGGAAATTTGTTAGCATAATTTTTAAAATATTTATAAAAATCGATGATAAAGATTCTGATTGACTGGTATTATAATAATAGTGTAATATGACATTAAAATATTAAAACTAAATATTTTAAAAATAAATATTATTATACATTTCTGAGAGATGTTTTACCTCTCGTCACTTAATTATATACACACATATATATCAAACAAAATTATTCAAGAAATAGCCCACAATTTTATTAAATAATGTAGATTATGTAGGTATATAGGTACCTATATATAATTTAAATATTATCGTCTATAATACATTTTTGAGTATATATCTATAATACAATTATAATATATTATAAGCATCCATTATACATACATCGATCAAATATTATAATTTATACAGTTTAATTTTTTTGTGTTTTTAATCTCTATATGCTATTATGATGTTTATTTTAAATTTATTAAACTACAAGTTCATAAATTGATAATTTACACTACGGTAGATGTATACATATTCGGCGAGTTAAAACATATTGATTGATGATTATAAAGTAGGTATATTCATAACCCGGCTTTCGGTGTGTATATTATACTATATTAATGCATAAACAACTGATTGCTCGATTTCCTTTCAACGGTAAATCCGAAAATAATTAATTTAACCACACTATATAGTACCTATATACTATAATATATTAAATTATTGCTCGTGCAGCATAGGTATACATATTATATACATATATAAATACACAACCTTCTTGTAATCTTATTAACACTAATTATGTAAAAAATACATTTTAATTAAACAAATGGATAGATGTATAAATTATTCTACTCAATACAAATGTAAATTTATATAATATATATTAATGTTGATGTATGCGGTACAACAAAGCGTTTAGTGTAAATTAAAGAAGGTATTAAACATTAGGTTCACATAGGTGTATAATATATTAAATTATTTTTTTTTGATTCAGCTCAGCACGCATATCCGATATCGTATTTCATAATTATTATCGTAGAGTCTAGTTGCGATGTTGTCGAGTATGTTCATTTGTATCCAGTGAAGTGTTTGGCCTGAAAAAAATGCAATCGCTAATTAGACGTTAAAAAAAAAAAAAAACTACACGCGTGATCCACAATAAATGAGTATATATATATATAAGTATAGTATATACAATATGCATACATAATATATTATTAGCAACACATGCAGCTAATGCGATTGCTGATTACCCGCGATTGTAATCTGAGCTGCAGCGTATTCTCCAAGTCGTATACGCGTAGGCTGCTGCAGGTACATTCTGTGTATATTATTATATAGGTATTACATATACATAGGTATAACATACCCGATGTTTATAAAATATAATACACAGTATACATATAGGTAGATGTGTATGGACACGCGTATATAAGACATATATTATATACACATAGGTATATTATACACGTTTCGAGAGAGCACGCGGGATGGAAAAGATCCGCGAGTATAACGTCGTCGTCGTCGTGGTGTATCCGCGAGATGACCCTGCAACAATGTCGTATCTATATATAGGTATATATTGAGTATAACACGCATATTTTATATAAAAAAAAAAAATTGCTCGAGATGTACACCTATTTAGTATATAATATACGTGTACACGATATTATTATATTATTACATTTTATATGGAATACTTTTCTCCTTTATTTATACACGCGTATATACGCGTTACAACAATATAATAATGCGTGTGTATTGTAATATATATATGTTATATATGCTGCAGCGTGTACAGTTATTTAAAAGGTCATTGATTTAAGTGCGTGTGTGTGTGTGTGTGTGTGTGTGTGTGTGTGTGAGTGTGTATAAATCGTCCGGTGGCGTAGGCACACGCGCCTCGCTGGGGGGGAATTCGTTCACGGTGTAATCAATGTGCAATTTAGCCCCCATATATATACGAAAACGCTGTAATAAATAATATTACATCGTGTAATACCACGTATACGCATCATATATAGGTAGTATACATATTAATATTATATTGTAATCGTACAGGTATATATTTATAAGGCCAGTAGTCACGAGTCGCGAGTCGCGCGAAAAAGATTTCATCGTCTCGATTGCGGTGTGCCATGATGATGACTATATTCATCTACGGTTTACCCCTATCCGTATATTTATATATTGGGGGATTGATTTTGTAAAACACATTTCAGACAGAAGTCTCTTCATCCCCTTTATTTCGGTATGATATAATAATAATTAATATAAACATATAACGTGATTATCTCAGTGAACAGGCACGCAATGACGATCTTCTCACAAAAACCATATCACTATCAGTGAATACTAAATAATATAATCTATCCTTTCTTCATGCGCATTATTGTTATAACACATAATAAAAATGGGGTTTTTTTTTTCATTCAGAAATTCCGTTTAGATAAAATGTTCTGCTGCAGTTAGGTTTGTGGGGTTTGTTAGCTAGTGGGTTGTCAATTGATTTTGTATGGAAAAACGATTAATTAAACGTAAATAATACGCGACTTTACGACATACCTAATTATTTTATCCTATACAATTGTCAGTTATAAACGGTATCAGAATATATAAGATTATATGCTGCAATAAGAGACATCAACTCATTATTGTATTATCCGTGTGTCATGATACGTTCGATGTTATGTAATTGTAACGGAATCTATAGACAGATTGTTTTTTAGTTTATATTATAATATAATGATGTCTTCGATGCGTTACATATTATTCATGTGTCTATATAGGTATTATACGAGTACACAGCACTTCATAAATATTATAATGGCCCTATTTCATCTAAGTACTTCTAATCACCCCAGGCGTGTACGATACGACTAATCCAAATAATTATGCACGCGCTCGTAATTGAAATTGACGAAACAATATTGTATATTTGTTATCTAATACTGATAACCGTACCACACGGCTGTTTAATTGTACATCAAACAAACGAATAAACTATAATATGTATAAATACAAGTACACTGCAACGTTAAGCCTCTATAATATATTATTATAACGAACACGAAGAAACGAATAATTATCGTCACGTGATAACTTTTCAAGCGACCTTACATATCACTGAAGCTATATCCGTATCATATATTTTTTTTAAATTTCATTTCTCGTAGAGTTGTTATGTTTTTAATACACCAGAAAATTAACAGAGGCGTTAGACACTGCAGTAAATAAACTATATCGCTAAATAACGAATAATAATTTACGATTTGCGATGAGACTGTTGAATATGTTACCTCTCCCCCGGAACATAATATATATATATATGTATATATAGCGATACGATTTTTCACCGGTATTATATAGAATTATATATGTGTGTGTGTGTGTGTGTGTGTGTGTGCTCAGGTCATGGGTTATAGTAATTTTTCCGCGCTGATTTTTAGAAACATCCTAAACAATATTAGTGTGTTCCGCTTGAAAGAATGCGCAGTGCACATCAAACGTTTAACGTGTGTGCCGAGTATGTAATGTTTGTAACAATAATAATAATAATAATAATAAAGGATAATACATGATATTGTACTGGAAGTTGTGCAGCGTCCGCAATTAGACGAAAACCGTTGCCGAGAACATGTACATACCTCGATGGGGCAAATTGCATTTATACCTTATATGTATAATAATGGTATAAGTATAGGTATATAACAATAATTATACAAAAATAAAACAATTAATATAAAGAAAATTGTATGATAAAAATGCACTGACGTGATTTAAGTCTTAAAAAGTGCATCGGACTAACCTTGAAATTGAAAAATCTCGCTGAAAAATAAAATGTTTAATTGAAGTCATTAACTAAACTACAACCGCAATTAATGTATAGGTATACTGAATAGTAAATCCAATAAAATATAACTACTTATATTATAATGCGAGTTCTATAACCCGAGTAAAATCCAAAAAAAAAAAAAAATACTATTATAACCAATGCCAACATTTAAAAGTTACAAATTCGAAAATGTGTTTATTTGATGTGAACGATCCCCGCATGTCGCGTTACAGACAAAAATAGTCGTGAAAATTCTCGAATTTCGTGCAAAAAAACAGTGCAAACGTCACCGACCGCGACACCCCGTGAGTCCTATATCGGCGCAGGAACAATATTGCTGTATGATCGGACGACCACAATATTCTTTGCCATAAAAATCCGAGTCCAGCTACTGCAGCAGCAGTAGTATATAATAATAATACGAAACGCATCACGTCGCGTCTTTATAACACATCATCATCACGACTATCGCGCACGTGGACTACCGCGGCAGTCTCTCGCATATCATATAGATACATAATAATATACGTATTTTTTGTACCCGACGAGATTGCAGTGCTAGATATTATATTTTTTCAAACATCTATTCCGAGACGTAGACGCACTCGCAATAAGACGACTTGCCATAATATATAATAATGCGGACAGAATATAATACGCGTACACACTGTAAATATAATATACTTATATAAGCGAGCGTGTATATATGGTCTCGCGGTATCTCTTATTATAATATACCTATATACATATTATATTATATTATAATAACGACTGCCGTTCGAGAGGTGTTTACGATTCAATAATTCGTCCGTCTGCCGCAGTGTCCGCGAATATACACGTAGGTATATACACATATAATATATGACGCGTAGTTCTATATCATTATGTGGAGTACATATGGCTAATAAACGCGCGTATGTGTACATATATGCTTTATATAGGTATTACAATTATTATACGATGTATTGATTACGATGGCGGTTCATAACAAATTACCGGGCAATTCCGTCGCGTGTGTGTGTGTGTGTGTGTGTGTGGCAATTTACAGCGGTTAACGCCATTATAATAAAATATTATACCGCGGTATTATAGGTATATAATATATAGTACGAATATTATTATAATGTACTGTTTATATTATATGTATTTACCTCGACGCGTTTTGATTAGTGAAGAATTCGCGCAACACGGTGATTACTGTTATTATATTATGTGTGTACCGCTGCTGCTTTATGTAAATAGTCAACATCGTGTAAAATACAAGGATTGTGTGCGTGTGTGTGTGTGTGTGTGTGTGTGTGTGTGTGCGAGTGCTCGTATTATATAAATACGCGTTTAGGGAACGATTATGATTTACCAACAAATTAAAACTCGCGCGTTTCCCCGCGGTCCTGTTTACCTATATTATAATATATTATATCGTTCGGTTAAAAACGAGTAACAGCTATATAGTCATGTCAACGGACGTTATATAATGATAATAATCGTCGTATTTTGTGTACGTGTATAATAATATAATGTATAATAGGTATACAGGTTGATATTTATTTTTGACGAAAGACCTTCAATTATTTCGGAATGTTTTTACAATATTTTCTTTTTTTATTCTATTAGGTTTATCGAACCTCAGGTATGTGTTAAAAAAAATTATCGACCCCTCCCCTTCAGCCCTGCTCATACGCGTTGTAGGCAGCATTACTTGCACCGATACATAAATATGTGGCTTCTAATTCGTGTAACAGTAGGTATCTTTTTCACTTTTCGTGATTTAAATACAAAACATCCGATTTTCTGAATATTATTATATTATAATTCTGGATAATAGTTTATGACGATGTATCTTTACATACCTACCTAGTTGTAACTGATTTGAAGTCGAAACAGTAGATATATACGGTGGAGTGATTGTCAAAGTTGAAAAATATATTTACCACACTAATTTAAGTGCTATTTTCAAAAATAAAAATAAATTATCTGGAGTGCTGCCAAACTGTCAAATGCCAAAACGACACAAGTCTTTCAATCAATATGCCTCGTTTATCTTTAGGGGCTGTATTACTTGTATACATATGAGTATATCTATAATCACATTATAAATAAACCCAACCGTATTACAAAGGCAATGAATATGAAACTATTCCTCGATTGTATAATATACAATCGGGGAATATATTATCTGAAGTAACGAAAATGATCAAGTCAAAGACATAGCGTTGCGAATAATAGATATAGGTATATATTATATCGTTATTGATAATAATTAATAACAATTGTTGTTAATTGCTTATTAGGTATAATTTTAAAATATTATTAAGTGAATATGAATGTAGCATATTAACTAACATATTATAAATTTAGATAGTAAATTATTATAAGCATCGACAAAAATGTATAAGAATAAAGATATAATACAACCGATAACCATTTGAAAATACTTAATTAAATAATTGTCTTATGTTTTATATATTACTACTGTTCAACAATCATAAATATGTGAAACGATGACTAAGTAATAAATATATTATATACTGTTACATAAATACGATTTTAAATATTTAAAAAAAAAAATGGTAAATTATAATGCTTTAATGATACTTTTAAAGCACAAGTGGTTAGGTACACACATATAATTATAATATTATATAATACACTCGAATATCATCCCGGAGATTCCGACAACGCGAGGTGAAACTGCTATATATAATACCTACCTGACGGGGTACACACGGTCAGGGTAAACTAAAATGGTTTTTTAATTTTTTTAATAATTATAATACTTAACAACGGGGTTACTTTTATTATTTTAACACGAACGTTTAAACACCTCTTGAAAAAAACGTATTCGTCTACAACATTTATATAACCACCCATATACATGCACCGTATACAGACCGTTTTTATCATCACAATAACATAAACGTTTTCATCCCGTTCTCGCGAATTTACAATATTTTTACGCCAACGATCGGTACATTTGAAACCTATTATACGGAAGTTTACGTATTTTATTAAATTCTAACAACGATTTCCAGCTCCAACGATAACATGACACGTATTATAAGTTATTTGATTTGTAAAAGTTTTTTTTTCATCGTCGTAAACAACAATCTACCATTATAAACACTGTAATATAAAAACGATTTATTTTCAATGGGTACCTATATACTTGCACCTAATATACAACGTACGTATTATAATATATACATGGATGCTTATTATCAGCCGGCAATACCGAAACGTGTAATTATTGCGTATTCGTACAATTAATCGTGTTCGTGCCTATATATACAACTACGATGCAGCCAACGGATATTGTATAGATATTATTAGCTAGTTTTTATATATTAAATAACACCGATGTGCGGATGTGAGAACTTTGTCCAATAGGCCATATTATATAGCTGGTATTTACGTTACAAATTGCAACCGTTTATACGAGTAGTGCGCTATATTATGTGCAAAGTTTATATCATGTTCGGACGTTGATATACGCGAAAATCAGCATTATATTCACTTGTATACTCTATTCGCCGTTTTTTTTATAGGTACCTACGTGAAATACTTTCCGCGATTATAAATTCATAAACGCCATTATTAATTGCGCGTATTATATATTAATATATATTATATTATTGCGATAAACGAAATACACGCACGAGCATATAGGCCGCACCGGGTCCAACTATACCTATATATATATATACATTATAGGAAGTCGCATATTATGCATTTGCATGTTTGTTGTGGGTACATTTAAATACAAACAATACTGCAGACATAGGCGTGTGTGTGTGTACATGTATACATATATATCTACGTATTTTTATTATAAATTAAAAAATTGAGCCGACTCTTTGTTTTACCACCTCGCGGCGACGAAAGCGTGTACGCTGCACATACTATGCTTACGAAACTGTCTCGAAAATGTCTCGAATGATAGAGATAATAATACTTGCCAGCGCTTTTAATTCGCATTTATTTTATACGAATACTTTTCCGAATTCGTAATGTTCATAATATTATGTAGCCTGCACGTCGATTCCTATATAGTATATTATAATCTGCAGTATGTCTAGACTGTGTATTATAATAACACAAATGGCGTAATGAATTAATTATTTGAAAATTTTTAAATTGTTACAACAATAAATTTATATGAAATATTTTAAGTAACTACTTATTACGGTTGTGTACACGGCTATATAATTATACGTTTTAAAACTTATCGTACATAATATTATATTATATATGTAAGTATATCGTATATACCTATATTATTCCAGGGGTATTATAAATTATATAGTTATACGGCGCGACGAGATTGAGTCTAGACCGATATACGAAAATAACCAGACGCAAACAATATATAATACTGTAAGTATTATATATTATAAAATACAGCGAACACGCGTTAATGACTGTTTGACACGAATATTTATAGGTTCAACGTTTTCACCGTGATATCTCGATATATAAAACGATGGACGGTTAAAATACGCGACGGCCTATGTATAGGTACATAATATAATATCATTGTACGTATACATTTTGACCTTTGTCTTATACTCATTTCGTCCTCGCGAGTCCCCGAAACCCTTAGTTCATCAAACGGGGACGACATTTACGTTTCCATTCCATAAAAATGACATCTTCCTTCTTCACTCCGTTTTGAAACTTGAAACTTGAACTGTTGAAACGGTTTTCTTGTTGTGTAGGCGTAGCAATCCATTAAAGACGACAATAACAGAGTTCAGTATACTATTTGAGTATTTAAACAATTAAATGTATGCTGTGGTCCTTCCTTAAATCGCGTGTGGGGTAGGAAAAGTGTCAATAGGTATTATGTCATTTTCCGCGGATGCTGCGCTAATATGCCAATACATAATCGTGGCAATAATATAATCGGAGAAAATCGTGTAAACGTTGTGATGACAATGTATGGAAAGGCGGGACGCGACCGGAAGTGACTTTGCGAGTTCTTCCGGCATGTCTATGATCATCGGGTGATGCGCGTAATGTGATATTGTACGACCTAAGATGTGGCTACAAATAAATTTATATAAACTAATAATAATATAATATGAATCATATTATATGATAATGTTATGACGATCATCCATTGTGGGCGCGATCAGCTGTGCCGCGTGTGCACGTATGCCAAGGTCAACGGCTGACCCAATTGCCGGGCCATTACCCAGAGGGTCGTAACACGTTTTCAACCACCCCCTTACCACAAGCGTTGTATATACGATATAATATATAGATGTATTATGTTATGCGTAATACGTACTAAACGAAACAATAAATCGGTAATGGCCGACGGCCGGGTGGGGAGAAAGAATAAAAACGAAAAACGCGAATGCATCACAGTTTTCGTCCGACAGATGACGCGGTTGCCCGGCGTCGTGGTAGTCGTCGTCGCGGTGAGATCAGGTTGAATACTGATATATTATTATCTACGGATCCCATGTCTTAACATAATAATATAAAATACCTATAGGTGCACTGACGGCGATGCAGTAACGATAATATCGCGCGATCGCTAGATGCCGCCGACAATAAATTTAAAACCGAATCAGTTTTTCAGGAAAAAAAAAAAATAAAACCCGTTCCAGCAATAAAATACTAATATAATAATAATATATAGATGGGAGAGACGAGCGAACGCGCGCGCATAAAAATGGAATCCGACGACGCGCGGACTTTTATTAGCTGTTAACGGGGCCCCCGTGACGGCGGGCGACGATAATCGTTCAACAAGCGCCTACTTATATTTTTCTCTCGTTTTTTTTAAAAAAAAAAAAAAATTTTATTTTAAAGTTTATATCATCATTATTCGACATTTTTATTATTTTTATTACACTGGTCTCCGTCCTCCGCGGCGTCACGGAACGACTACTACCGCCGCTCATTTATATTTAATATACCATCTACATATTATTATAAGCACTATAACATAATACACGTACCTACGCCGCGTAATTCGGTAGTCGTTGTATATATAGTCGTATAGTTGTAATAGTTTAAAACCGTGATAGTTTTATTATTATACATTGTACGCACCTATCTACGCATAAAATAATATATTAAACGTCCGTGTATACTTAAAACGATATGTAAATTTGCACGCATTAGACTCGCGTTTGTGTGAATTATATTATATACCTATTATATATGTACTTCGCGTTGCCCGCGTATAAGATATAATAATAATAATAATATATATACAGTTTAGACGAGCGGCGGCGGCGGCGGCGACGCTCGACCATCGCGGTGCAGGTGTACGAGCATATAATATAGCAGCTAATATATAATATAATATCGTTCCTATACATATAGTACAATATACACGAGGTGTAGCCGGTGAAATATGGCGGCCGCGAGATTAATTTAAAACGAACTAATATTATATTATTATTATTATTATTTGTATTATTATATAGTTATTATTACATCGCGGACGACAGACGCGCCCATTAAAAATACACAACCTTCCTCAACGAGCAAAACCTTGGATGAATTTTTTTTTACACGACATACTCGGCCAACTCGTCGACAATGAATACAAGACACCACTGTGTCGTATGCGCTTATTTCTAAATCAGCGTTTAGATATATTTTAAAAAGGTTAGCACCGATATAAAACACATATAATATAATATAATATGCTCTTGCAGTAAAAAAAATGATAAACTAAACGATATAACCGTTAGGTAAATACTGAATACAATGAACAGATGAAATTTAAATATTGGGTCGATTAGTATAATATTATTTTAACATATTAAAATAAATTATACGTCTCACGCCAGACGAAGTAATTCTGTATGATCACGAAAAACTAATATAGATTCACAGAAATCTAACCTAACCTGATATATACCTATTACCTATTCAATCTTCTGTGGTGAAACCACCACAAACAATTATTATTATATACATGATAATTATTTTGTCAAACAATTATTTCTGAGGTCCCCGATTAGAGCTGTGTATATATATTTTAATTTTCACTTTTTTTTTTATTCAATTTCGGTAAAAATATAAGAATAATGGCCTTTTAATTGTAAATTTAAAGTTATATATTACATTTACACGTTTAAACAACATCGTCAAAAGGTTTAACGGCTTCTCATGTCGTACATTTGCATAAAATATCTTTTTAAAATGTACACACACTGCACATATGCAGGCATGGTGTCCATTTATTATTTTTAATCGATTTTTGTTTTTTACTGAATTAAAAACATTATGGAACTAAATTATACATATCATACCTACGTTTAAATGTGTATAATGTTCACAGCTACGTTTGAATTTAGTTTTAATAATTCCATTGTTTTATGCAAATATGTCGAGCGTAACAATTCATAAAAAAATAAAATAAATTTAACAAAGTAGCCAGTCATCAAAAACTATATAATATATAAACGACCTGAAACATAATTAAGGAAATAATTAAATTGAATTTGATGAATAATACTCATTTATATAAACTGTTAATTATTTACCTCTGCGGTTATAGATAAACGACGAAGCATGATATCAATATAAAGTGTTATTCATATTGTGCAGTCGATGTTCTGTAGGATTCTCGAACGGTTATACTCGACAAATCTGAAACCTGCACATAATATAGGTACTAAAGCATTTCAAATAACTTAAATGAAACTCGAATTGTGTATATGCAAAGGTGTATATAATGTAATTTATTTAAATAATTTTGGACGGGTATCGGCGCACTCTGTCAAAAATGTGTATAATCATTTTTTAACAAGCTGTATAGCTTATAAGCCGTTTGTCATTATCGCTGTATCATATTCAAATAATAGTAGGTTGAATAGATAGATATTCATGAAACAAAACGCTTTTCGGACGTACCTATAATTTACGGTTCGTATAATATACCTATACGGTAAAAACACATAGGTACACCGACGATGGCCGCGGGACCATGTAAAATAGATATTTTCGATTTACAATATATTACGTTATGATATATGATATGTTTTATAGGCGAACGTCCCGTCGCGCGTCTATATATATATATATTATACATACGAAATAACAAAGCGGTCTCTCGGTTTGCGGCCATAGGCATCAGAATATACACATGCGCACTCGCTCGCTCAACCTTTCTCACTCTATCTACACACACACACACACACACACGCGCGGTCTCTCTCTCTCTCTCACACGCGCACAAACGCGCAAATAGTTGCGATTTCGTTAAACGTTTTAATTTAGTCTCGCCGAGAAGGTATATACGTATATGAACCTATATATGCTGTACACGTTATGGGCGCGCAATCGACGTCGTCGGCAGCGGCTCGTTGTACAGGGTCACTCGTATTATATACGTAGATACTTTTAATGAGCATACCATCGTAGAGTGTATGTATTGGAAAAATGCGATTGACAATCAACCGATTTGGCCTTAGACAGTACGGATAAAATATATAACGTAACTCGACTACTTACATACATATATACAATATAATATTCACTCACTGCGCGAGGCGCACCTAAAATGTCTCGTTTCGAATCCCCAACAGGTCGTGTTGTACACGGAGCCCACATACGCGCGCGCCCGCTCGTTCACATGTACGATTGTGGGATTTATTGATCACCCTTTCCCGAAATATAAACCACAAACACACACTCGCACGTTTATAAATACCCTACATATGCGCTTTCGCAAGTTTTCCAATGCGTATCGCCGCAATCCTCTTTTGGAGACCGGCCATAAATCCGTTTCCATAACCACGACGGCGGCGGCAACGGCGGCAGCCGCGACGCCGGTGTACGTTCGCTAATAGGGTAAAAAAAAAAAAAAAAAAGGAAATAAAATTCCCACAATGTCCGTCAAGTATAAATCGTGTGATGGAGTTCGGCGTATACGAAACGAAAGAAAAAAAGAAATAATAATAAATAAATACTTTGTTTTTACGATTGTTGCTGTATTATGTGTATATTAATATACTATTATATTATTATTATTACGTGTTATGGTGGTAGCAGTCATAGCGATGTAAACCAGTCAAACGGCGGGAATGTTACTCGGAGCGGAAAAAAATGGAAAATAATATTTATATGTAAAAAAAAAAGTATACACATATAATAATAAATAAATAACCAACAACAACTGCAGTAATTAAACTCGCGACTCGACTATAACGATTTATTACACGTTTTCTTTCTTTTTTCTCATTTTTCATGTTATTGCTTTCGGTTAATTGCTTATTATTATTATAATATAGGTACACCGATATTATTAAACGGCGCGTTTTAAACGTTCGCAAATGGCGTGCAAATAATGAAACGTCGCTATAATAAACCATCGCGCGTTCTGCGTAGAGTATAATATTATATTCTAATACATATAAGTTTATGAAAATACGTTATGTCGACTTCTCTCCGGCCTCTGCAGTTGCCGCCGACGAAGTATACAATATACACTGTTATGATACCTAACCTGCTGCAGCAGTATACCCGCTGCAAGTGCACGAGAAATGCACACGACTCGTTGCGTGCACCAAACCCGTAGTATTTTTTTTACTTTGTTTTTTTTTTGTTATGTATTCCGTTTTGACCCAGCTGTTTCGATGATTGTTTAACAAATATTACCTATATCACATATATCGCGATGATTATTGCAAGCACGTTGTATATACGCCGGTCACCACATAATATATTATTTAATATTATACACACGAGTTTGGGAGACACGCCGTGAAGTGGCGGTGACACGTTTCGTTTCGAGTTTGATAAGTCGGCGACACAAAACAAAAACCGTATCTAACGAAAAAAAAAAGCGAAGCTTGAAATACGTTATGCGTATGTGTGTAATACAGGTATATACGTGCTAAAACATGGACAGTAATGCAGTATATATATTATAATATAATATATACCTATGTATTATGATATAGGTATACCCACCTACGTCGTTAAAACATCGTAATATTATATATATATACGTGCGCGCGCCATTAAAATCGATAAATACACGACGAGTGTAATATTATATACATAATAATTAATTTATATAAATATGTGTTTTTTGCTCGCCGATTTCGATGTGGTGCTATTAATTGTTTATCGAATCAACACGAAATTAATATTACTATACTATATAATACTGATATTACACTAGTATAATATAATAACGACGATTGATAATTAATAATAATAACATGCGCGTTATAAACTGATGGGTAATTAAAATAAAAAAACAATTTTTCTCTGTATCTATTTAATCCATAAATATTATCATAACGACCTCAACCGTTCGAATAATTGAAAAAAAAATCCTATACAACAGCCTGGATGTAGATTAACACGAATCGTCATAATACGTTTTGAATTTTTAGCGTCGGTTTTTTTTATTTTAAAATTTAGCGTTGACTATAAAATATTAACTAACAGTATAGGAAGTTATTCTTCAATAAGTTTATTATTTTTTTATTAATCAAAAATTGGCTTACCTATGGCTACCCATTACGCTCCATAATAAAACGTATGGCTACTGAAACTGAGATGAGTGCAATTATTGTACAAGTTCAATAATACTGCGTATGGAATAATGGCCGCCATGCAGTATGGGAAATATGTACTGAAAATCTGTAGCAATCCATCAAATTCACTAATAATTGAATCGAAGGTGCACATTGTAAAATAAGTTCTGAAACAAAAAAGGAAAATTACGAACGCGATTAGAGTTGTATAATATGCAGTATACAGTTGAATATTGTAACATTATTATTACGAGCATTATATACGATTGAGACAATCCGTGTTTTTCTTATAATAAATTATATGTGAGCATACTATATATAGTAGGTACTTGTACACACTCTCGTGATGGGAACATGAAAATCAACTAAATAAGATTACTATTAAATTATGTATAGGAATACGCGGCCAACAAATGTGTATATAATACTTAATATAATAATATAGTTAGGTCTTAGGTAGGTATAATACGACTATATAATATTATATATTTCAAAATAGATTATAATATATGTTATTGAAAAGCATAATATATACGTGTATACCATTATGGTAAATTAGGTGTTCGGGCCGAGAGACGAATTTATTGTTGTAAGAATATTTTCAAGTGTTGGATAAATAAATCAAATTTATGTACATTCATCATTCGATAAGTTATACTCAACAATATGATTTTGTCGTATATTCGAAAATCGCTTGTAAAAGACAACGGTTTTAAATATTTAAATTACTTAAAGGGGAAAAAAAAGCTATTGCATTAAGACCTAAGGTTAATAGACTCTATATAAGCGTTGATATAACAAATAGGTTATTTTGTGTTATTGAATTCAGTCGCGAGTTGTCGATGACGTTATCATTATCAGACTTTTAGTAATCATATAATATGTATATTGTATATATTATATAATATATAATATAAATAAAAAGCATAGCATACCTATAGTGTTTTAAATGATTAATAAAATATTTTTTACTCTGGCCACCGCGTGTTTTATAATATTATAACACGGCATATTAGCGTTTCTCGCGTACCTAATTATTATTATTTCAACAGCAATCGATCAACGGTATAGGTATATAGAATTTATATATAGGTATACTTATATAGGTTTCAAAATGTCTATCGCATACCACATATACCTACGCCTTTATCGTCACAATGTCTATACGCACATCGTTTATTATAATCTAACATAGGTAATAATATTTTGACGGCATGTCCTGTAACACGTACCTTGTCGACCAGTTTTCGTCGCTTTCGATATTTATTAGAAACAAAAAAAAAATAAACTATCTCTAACGGCGCCGGCGACGCTGCGCCGGTGAAATCGTTCAATTATTTTCCAATAAACACGATGAATATATATGCGTACAACATAATAACGCAATAATCGCCGAGCGCTAGAATATTTATAATATTATCATATACGCGCGCTAGCTAATATAATACACCGCGAGCGTATTATCGATTTAAAACGAGAAATTTATATTATACGGTTTACGCGCCGCAAAAGGGTTTACAATGTATGCAAACGCGGACTCGGCGCGCGATAGATTTCCGGCCGAATTCACGAGCGCGCGCGCGGCACACGGTTATCGTTAAAATATGCGCGTACAAAGCGTATATTAATTATAATTATATATATATATATAATATAATTATTACGGCCGGGCGTCAGGCGGTATAGCGATGGATTATGTGCGATTATATTTAAATTTGTCGCTTTCCCGGCGTTTCAGGCCGAATCGAATAACGAATTGCAATAATAATAATAATATATATATTATACATTGTCGAACATGTGTGCAGCAGGAAGCCGCCGAGCGTTTTTCGAGCAGCGCTAAAAGCCACGAAAACCCACTGCACAATACAGAGTGATTATGTTATCGTGAGTCAGAGATAATATCTCGGCTAGACTGAAAATATGATCAAATTATTAGTATTCATACTTATGGAAAACATACTGCTGTTTTACATTTTTCTTCGGTGGTCGCAGTATTTGTTCTTATAAAGTCATAAAAAAATGTATTGTTTCAAGAACTCTTCGTGTTTCCTACAGCGTATTGCCAGCCAGTTCGCGATAAAATAATCATCCTGTATGTATTATTGTTATTTTCATATAATGTGTGCGGTACAATTTTCGTAATCCGGTCATGTTTCAAGTGGTATACACCCGCGCCTCCGCGGTCAAACGACGGGCGCGCGCGAGTTTACCCCGTGGTGGTACGCGTCGTATTTAAATATAGGTAGGTGGACGTGACGTGCCGCGGCCGAGGACCTTTTTCCGACCATGTGTGCGAGCGACGGGTGTGTGTGTGTGTGCGTGGGTGTGTGTGTGTGCGTACTTGCGTGAGTTCCGACCGAAGGACCGGAAGGAAGGAAGGAAGGAAGTGACCCCAATTATACGCGCGATGTGCGTATGTGTGTGATGTGTGTGTGCCACAAACACGTATATATTATAATATATAGCTGATATTATGCTATGAAATAGGCACCGAGTCGTGCGTACAATGTATATATATCTAACACGCGGGCAAATATTCGTCGCGAAATGTCGCGGATTTTCCGAAAACGTGCGGGACGGCTGGTTCGATATACGGCCCGCCGCCGCCGCACTCGTCGAGTGTTGGGTTTATGGGACGTCAAGGATGAAAATTATCATCGGCCGCGGGTCATCGAATCGGCAGTGCGCGGCCGAAAAGTTTCCGACCGTTATTATAATAATAATAATTGTATAATATCCTTGTTGTTTTAACGCGGACCTCGTTCGGGTCGAGGACCGCTCGCGCGCGCGGCGGGAGAAAAACGGGATTTACTCGATCGCCGTATGTATATATATATATATATATATAATATATACTTACCGCGTACATAAGATAATATATTATTACTATAAGCGACAAATTATATTCCGGCTGACCGGTGTACGGCGTATAAGTCTCCACTTGGTGTTGAGCAAACAGCCTTATCGTCCGCGCGCGGTGGACTTCCGAGGAAAACGATGATATTATATGCGCATAAATATAATATTATAATACGTACGTTCGAGTTGTAGGTACATATATTATATTATTATAAAGCAAGAGAGTGGACAACGGCCGAGCGAACGACGATAACCACCGGTGCCGCTGCCGCTTCGCCTCTGCCCTAAATCTCGCGCCTGCAATAACATATTATATACGACTTGTGTGCGTAGGTATACGTATATATATATATATATATAAATAATAGTATATACGATATATTAGAATATTATAATATGCAGTGCGGTTTCCCGAAATCCGTGTTCCTGTTGTTCATCGCGGTGGTCGTTCCGTTGGACTATGACGTGGTCGAATACGTTTTTATCGTTGCGGAGCTGAATATTATTGATGTCATTAATAATCTATTGGATTGTATTTATAGCCAGTAAATTAATGATAGTTTAATATTTAAAAAAAAAAAAAAAAACAGCATACCAGATTCGTCTGAGGTGTAGATATTTTATTTTTTGAGATTTTTACGACCGACATTATGCTCCGGTATAAATTTACGTTTTGAAAAATTACTTATCCAGTACTGCAGCGTATAGATGTTTTTTAAGTATTAACTATAACTGCACTAGTCCGTGTACGATCGTAAAACGTTTGCCAATTCATACACTGTTGTAGTTTTTAAAAATTGAATCACGTTTTACAGACCAAACATGTTTAATAACGTACGATATTTCATTCATATATGTGATATAGACATAAATCCACCTAGTCGTCACATTTAAAAGCCGTTTAAGAATAAATGTACCTAATACAATATTATATACTCTCTTCATAGTATCACATAATTATTGACATCAATTAGTACAATAATAACAATTATATTAATTACGATCCGATTTGCCTTGACACTATATAGGCACATATACATATACAGCGTTCCATAAAATGTGACATACTGACATAATATTGTACAATTCATACGAGTATATTAGGTATTTGTATAGGGTTAAAAAGCAAAAATATGATTGGTTTGCCGTTGATAAAGAATAAAGATGGCTACCATAAATCCGTCGAACACGTGACACATCATAAATGTAACTATATTGTAATGCGATGTACAATAATAATTATAATATATATTACAATAATATATTTATATAATTAACTATTCTACTGTTTATTATCTACAAAACTGTGTAGGCGCCACCGATAAATATTTTTTCAGTTCATTATCTCGTTTAACAATAACAAATTATGGGAATTTTGTTTGATATATTACAACACAATGCACGAGTTTCGCATAACTTTTATAATTAATTTATTCGCATAACGTTATTATTAATTAGTGATTGTCAATGGATTAGAAATAATTTTCTCGTTCGCCTTGATCGAGTCTGGTGCGGAATCGCTCTAGTTTATACTCGTTAAATTGCGATCATCAGCGATATTTGGTAATATATTATGTGAGTACAAGTATTCAAAACCAGTGGTTTGCCGGCGTGACGGTGGCTAAGCTACAAGAACCAGTCGCGTAATTATTAACTATTATGTTGTTTGATTTTTTTGTAACAAATGGTTTTTTTTTTCAAATTAGCCGAAAGTGATCAGCGAAAAGATTCTTCTTATATAGACTGCTATAAAATTAAAAAATTAAAAACGGTCCATGGTAAATTTACGGCGATGCGCGTAATACGGGCGTGCGCCAAACAAATCGTGAACAACGCATAGACGACGAAGAAAAACGAAATAATAAAAAAACGATAATTATTATTACAGAATGTTATTGTAGAATGTATATTTTACGAGAATTCATATTACACGCGAATGACCTATGTGCGCGCGGGCGGCAGTGGTGGCAGTTGTGGCCGGGGGGGGGGGGGGGGCGGCGGGGCTTTTCGGGGTTCGCCGAGGCGCGGTGCGAGTGGGAGGGTGTCACCCCTTAAGGGGCAAAATGGCAGGGCCCGGCGGCGAGCGGCTGCCGGACGGATATTTAGCATGCCCAGGAGACCCGTTTAAATCAATATAAGAAACCCTCTTATAACGTGTATACAAACATGTATATACACACACACACACACACACCACACACACACATACACACATACATTCATATATATATTCGTATATACATGTATATTCATGTATAAATCTCGCCGCGCGCAATTCATATTATATGTATAATAACGTGTAACGCGCGCGCTACGTTTACGGCCTGGCGAGGTTAAACCGCGTCGTGTTTGTTTTCCGTTAATGAGGCACTAATAATAATAATAATAATAATAATGATAATGATAATATTAACAGATTCGCGGCGGCGGCTATAAAATTATTTTTTAAGCGTCCGCCAAGATTTATCGCGTACGTAGGTACGCGTAATGTAATTATATATATAGATGGCTAGCTCAAGCCTATAATATATAGGTGGCGAACGGATTACGAAACGTGTAATGAGAAACGATTTGCACTTACCGGCGGCGGAGGCGGCGGCGTTGAACGACGGTGATGATTCCGGCGCGGACGCGTTCGACGAAATGCGACGAAATTCGACTCGACTCGTATCTGTGCGTACACATGTGGGTACGTGCACTGTCATCGGCATATTATTGTGCGTGTATATAATATAATACTCGCGCACGCACGCACGCACGCACGCACGCACGCCGGGCAATAAATAACGTAAAGTGAAAGTTTCCAAAGGTGAAACTCGTTTTTCGGCATCCCCTTTGTTTGTCTTTTGGACACCCTCAGGTATATAATATAATACTGTATCGTCCTCCTCACAATAGGCACCCGGGGACACCGCCATCATTGCACGCGGTGCGACTGCAGCGGCGCACATATATGTGCCTACATTGCGAACCCGGGCTGCACCACATATGCACATAATATTATACATATATATGTGTGTGTGCGCGTGTATATAGGTATTATAGGTAGGTATGGCATACGTACCCCTAACCTCGGGACCCGCCGTTGACAATGCATGCATTTCGATTCTGTACGCTCCACGACCGCCGCCGATGCCGCCCGGGAGACTCGTACGACTAACCAAACAGTAGTGCACGTTAGGCCTTGAGTAGCGTGAAATCGGTTTTACAACAACAACAAAAAAGCGTTTTTAAAATCCGGTAGCAAATATTTCGACACATTTTTGTTTTCGTTATTTTTTTTTCGCACTTCGTATTTTTTTTTTTATGCTCGCGCGCCGCTGCAGGACGTCTTATTATATAGTTCTGTGGTCATTTGCAATCAAAATAACGTGTAAGAAATTTTTTGTTCGTCCGCCGACGACGATATACAATTTATTTTTTAGAACCTTTTTGTAGGCACACCCCGAAAACCAATCCGCTCTCGACTATATCGTAAACTGTTCCGGTGCGTGTTATATAAACGTATATATATACGAAACTGACTGTTTAACCGCATCCGATATGCTTTATTTACACCCTTTTATATTCGTTACGAGTGTTTAAAATATAAATAGAAGTCGATCTTCGAATGCTCACAGAGTTATATTATTTATTAGTTTATTACAGACGAGTTCACCTATATATTATAGTATATTATATACAGCGTACGTACATGTATTATAGACGACGGTGCCTAATTATTTCCTACGGCATTTTAAAAATATTTTCGGATAAAAAAAAAATATACTAATTACTTTGATACATATCGTTAATTATATAATAGTTATTACCTACATAATATATGTTTAATTAGACGGTTGTCTTATATCGGCATCGCCGACCGCCTATATTGCCTATATTATTTAAAATACGAGAGAATTCGTCAGGTCGCGATAATAACAATAACGAGTACTAAATTAATACGCATTCGCCCCACTCAGTCTACAATATATTTTACGTATAGGTATACAATCTATATAAGATGTGGCGATCGGTAGATCCCGGCGGCAAGGTGAACGCGTAATGAATAATCGTATTTCATAATAATATCGTACGCTATATATACTATTATAGTACCCTCGTGCTACCTATATATATACATCTAAAATCGTCAAACCTATTTTCTACCAGCGTACGTGAGATTTTTCTGACAAAAAAAAATAATTAGACTAGGTACGCCAAATAAGATTTTTGTGATATAATACGCGTTGAAAAACATGACACAAATTTTCGGAGGGATTCAAGTGGTTAGTACAACTATACATAAGTATAACTCCTTGATCGCATTATTATAATTATTTTTATTCAATCCTCCGCGGTGTATAGTGTTTAAAAGAATATAGTAGGTCGGATAACTAACGATTTTAATCGTCATTGTTTTTAATTTTTGCTTTTTTGTGTGCCCCAAGACTGTTTCTAAATTTCAAAATTCCAAAATATTTTAATATTAATGTAGGTGTAATGTAATCCGCAAGAGTCGAATGGTAAACGGTTTTTGTATTACAAACTCGTTTTTGTTCTATCCATTCGCGGTGGGGGTGGTAGAATTACTTTGGGCAATACATCACCGGTAACATCTCAATTAGAAAGAAAGAGAATCGTCCGTTTTTTCTTCCCTCGCCGCCACAGTAACCGGCAACTCTATACCACGGTTCGGTTATACTTGTGTGTGTGTGTGTGTGTGTGTATGGCGCGCGCGGTTAAAAGTCTCCGCGCGCTCGTGTGTGTGTTTATATATATATATAGGGTTTGATGCATGGCCTCGCGGCCCGCCCTCCGGTCGACCATTTGTGAGTGTGTGCGTGTACGCGTGTGCGTGTGCAGAAACTAATTTCTCTCCGGACAACATATATATTATATATATATATATATTATAGGACGAAGAAAAAGTTTAAAGCTCGCCAGCCCGGGCCGGGGTGAAAAAAATAAAAGTATTATTGCCGCAAAAACAAAGATCGCATACACACATACATACATATATATATATACGTATAGATATGTAAGAGAAAAATTAAAATTGTTTCCTATCGTTAAACAACACACAAATAATAATAATAATATACACGCTCTCGCGTATTACGTATATATAATAACACGTCGTACATATATATATGATGCTTGCGTAAGACGTCGTCCAAACACGCGTGCGGTATAGATTCTCAAATATATGACCGAGCGAGGAATGCTTTTCGCGGCCGACGTGAAAAGTCGAGGTGCTTGTGATTTATTCTCTCCCGGTTTCGTGTCCCGGTTCGCGCTGTATACGGACTTAAACTTTGAGCGAGAGTGAGATAGAGAGGGGGAGAGAAAGAGTGAGAGAGGGAATGAGCGGACAGAGACCCCTTTGGTATTGTGCCCAGATTACGCCAAATTGTTCGGCACACACTCGCGGACACGGCAATATAACATCTCGTACGATGTATGGACCTATATGGTGGGGCAAGTGTATACAGCGTGCTCGTGGCAATCCGAACCCGACGCTTGAGAGTCTATAAACACCATATATTATAATGCATGCTGTATACATAAACCTAATATAAGTATATTATGTTATATGTATATTACAGACGAGTTTATGTCGGATGCCCGCGCGGCCTCCGGTTTTCTCTCGCTCTGTATACGTACAAACAATATTTATTATGTATAGAGTCTACACTGTAGACCTATGCCACCTACGTTGTACGGCGGTCACTGTGTATCATTATTATTATTATTATTATTATTACTTATATATATATATACGTTTGTTCCGATATAATTATTACACGTGCACCGCCGCGGTATCTCTCCCCCATCATCGACCGCGGCCATTTGATCTCTGGCAATTTTTGTGTGGAACGTGAGGTAATTATATATCCCTATGGCATTTGCGCTTTTTTTCCCACTAATGGGGGTGGTGTGCACCGTACAATAATGCACAAGATGTGAGGCTCATTCACGACAAAGATGTCGTAGGTACGACACGGTTTTGTGTACCTATAAATGTCATTGTATATTTTAGTACCTACCTATTTGCATACGCCGGCCATGCACGGCGATGATGAGCGAACACCGAATTTCATGACAACCGGTTTTCGTTTTAATTACTCGTACCGTTTTACTAAAACACTTAGGCACGATATCAAAATAGTTTATAGCAGCGTCGTTAATTAAAATTAAATCTCATTTTTACCACGCCGTTATATAGCTATATATAATATGCACACTTCTTTACCTCTGCGATTATAATTATTCGTAGATGGTACATATTAAATTGATCAAACACCGGCGTTTTGAATTCCAAAACATAACGTGACATCGTTACGTGCCGCCGCGTGCGTTTAAAAGAACGATGGCAATTTAGTCGACTTAGTATATTATTTATTTATTTATATATACATTATACGTCATATACCCAGCAGTAGGTACGCACGGTGCGGAATACTTGTTGGAATTATCACCGTGGCGAAATGTGCTGCAGTATATATACGACATTTCCCGTATTATGTGTATATAAAATCGTGTATACATGTATATACGTGTATATGCGGCGGGTTCGTCTCGGAAAGTTATTGCCGAAAAAACGTTGAATAAACGCGGCGAAGTGGTGATAAGACAAACCACGATGCCCGGTAATGGATTCGTGTGTATACATAATGAGCAAAGTATTCACAAAAGGAGGCGATAGGCATTGAAAATATGAGTGCATATAACTCCGAAAAAATAAATATATATATATAATCCGTACGCACACACGAACACGCATATAATACATATACGCCGCTGCGGCGAAGGGGGTTCGCGCTTGTGCAATTTTTTCCTACATATACCCTCCCTCGGCCGTCGCGGGAGCCCGCGATTTATTGCCGGCCAGATAAAAACCGTGCGGTAAATCATCGCGGGTACACAAAAGGAGCTTTTACTTTATTTTTTTTTTTTTTAAACGATTTAATTTTTTCTCCACCTCTCCTTCTAATTTTATTTCGCGTTTTTTTCGCGTTTGCACGATAAGAAGACCTTTTTTTCCAACGGGCCCTTTAATAAGTCGACGACGAGTATGCGCGGGTGCTATATAATCGTCGCGCGCGCGGGATACAGCGAAAGAAGAAGGAAAAAACTCCAAGGTGGTTGTAAGATCGGTGATCTTAATTGCCTGTACTTCGCCCCGGCCGACGGTCGTCGCCGTACCCGGACGTTGCAAGTGGTGGCGTGAAGGAGCAGCGGTATTACATCATATATATACATTATTCTGCTTATTGTATTTATGTGTGCGTATATGCGTTTATACAGGGGAGGTTATTTTTCAAATGATAAACGTCACTGCCCCCGCGCCGCCGCCAAGCACCTTATAGTCGCTAATGGAGTTCACTGTTAAAATAATTATTACAACCACCCCCTCCCCCCTTAAACGCCGCGGCCCTCACTTCACTTTCCACCGATGGTGACGCGGAGCGGGGCGCGGGCCAGGCTTTTTCCGACGGGACCCGCGCCCGCCGTTCGTCCCGTATAACTATACATGGTAAAACGACATTAATCTTGCGCCGTGTCGCTTTCCGGCATTCCGGATCGTAATTCATTTTCGCCTCAGGGTATATATAGTATTATATAGCAGTGCAGCGTGCTAAAAGAAAACTAGCTGTATGAAATTTGCGCCTTGTATAACGGAGAAACAGAGTTACACGTTTATAATAAGCGAGAAACCTCGCAGCAGCGCAGCAGCACCAGCAGTAATACAAATATATATATAAACACATATCTATAGACCCGACGAGTTTTGTCTCCGAATTTCGGTCAAATATAAACCCCCGGAAGAGTGCCAAAAATGGCACTTTAATACTGGTGTACCAGGACGTCGTTAATATACACGTACATACAAACACGCAAACGTTTTCAGAAATTACATTTACGATTCGTCCACACTTACACGTCACACGCAATGTATAAAAGCAATAAATTACTCATTTATTTATCCGTCTCATACTGAATATGAAATGACGTCGCTGTCAATTTTTCGTCCGAACGTTCAGGACAACGTGTACTGCAGTATATAGAGTTATCTTTTCTTCATAAATATATATATGGTAATGGCCACAATGTACGTAAATATAGATTCTTTGTATAATATTATGTTATAAATATGCGAGCAAACTTTTGATCGTGCATATTATATAATATACAACATTACAATATTGTAACATTCGTCGTAGGTACATTTCGATCGATTGAGATCGAGTCGTGGTCATTATAAGTACCTATTTATTACGTTACGCGCAACGCCCTCCCGCCGAAGAACCCCTGCGCACGATACGTGATCATCGTAGGAATATGATATTTGTATAAATATAATTTTCTCGTATCGGGTTTATAGAGACTCGTTTTCGATCGGTACGAAAAACATATCGAGGAGAATCATGAACGTATAATATAGGTAGATATATTACCTACCATATTATATAGAGTATGTGTGCAACGAGCAAACGGTATGTAATATAATATGTACACATCATGATCTACGGAGTTTAATTAAGCGGGGCAATGGTAAAGTCATTGAGAATAAAAAATAAAAAACAAAAACAAAAACAGAAAAAAAAAACCAAACGCGTATTATATGTGCGCGCAAGACGCGAGGATGGCCGCAGGACGACCACCGAATAATTTATCCGTCCGAGTCGCATGATTTATCTGACGCCCGACGTACATATACGCGCGGCCGGGCCCGCCCTTGGTTTTGTGGGACCATATACATACACACACACACACACACACACACACACACACGAACGTGGCGCACGTATATATTAAAAATATGTTTTTTTAAATAGGAATAAAAAATTAGAAAAAAAACTCGAAACATTGACGAGTTTACGAGCGGACTCGTGTATCATTCGCCGGTCTATATAGAAACGCAGCGTATAAAAAAAAATTAAAACGAAACATAAAAAAAAAAAACGCCGCGACCGATGATACACGTTCGTAGTCCGCGGCGGCGTACTGCGAGTGAAACGTGTATATACTGCACTATACGTGTACAAAGCATAATATATATCCCTGACCGTGTCCACAGTGTGCGAATTTGAAAAAGGGATAAAACCGTACCTAATCCGCTGCGATGGCAGCAGTGCAGGTGACCTGAAACAAAAGCTAGTTGAGAATGCGTTTGGAAATCATTTCGGAACTATAATCAGACGTTCGGAAACATTTAGTACCAAGGCTTTCGATCATATTATTTCGACCAACACACGCGGCGTGTAAAAACCATTCACGTACCGCGTGCAATTCGACCGTTCGAGATGTTTCGTGTATACGAGCTGAATTAATATAATATTTATAGATATATATATATATATATATATAGGTACAATATACACGCGGCTATACGAGTTTCGGTTTAAGCGCATTGTATATAGTCATGTAGATGACGGAAATTAATTCGGAATCGATTAATATTACACGTGCGTGTGTGAGTGTTCGTTGTTGTTTTTTTTTTTTTTGTACACGGTAGTCGTGCGAGATGTTCGAAGGCAGCTGTGGCTTGGGAGCGAGCGAGAAAGAAATATTATTATAACTTAACAGTGACGGCCGTAGGCTGTATTAAACATGGCTGCAGCGCCGCGCGGCCGACGACAACGTCGAATTACGGATGAGCGATCCCTCCGCAGCCTGCAGAGATTACGATTTTTTTTTACGGTTCCGTCGTCCTAGTGGCAAAATTTAGTCTGTCGACGTTACGAAGAAAACCCACAAACTATTACGTATTAATCCCGAACGCGCATCCACCGTACCTGCATACAGGGCTACACACCACTCACGTTCACACGACGGCCTGTTACACACATATTATATATATTAGATCACCGCGTACACTCGTAGTTGGCATTAATTCTTTCGACGTCGAGTCTACTCATTTCGATTTTTTTCCTCCTTCTTTTGAACTTTCAAAAGCACCGAATGCCGACCTGCAGCAGCTACATCGTCTTGCATCGTCGGGCGCTCCTCAAACGAGAACGGACGGTTTTCATTCCAAAGACGACGAATAAAATATTATAACATTATCACATGCAAGACGAGACATTAGGATCTACGAGAGTTCCGAAAGTATATTATTGTATACACGCGTAATACGAATAGAGAAACCCGGCTTATTCTTATTGCAGCGAGACATGTATAACGCATTAGTTTTTATTAAATGAGACATCGTCGTCATCATAATATACGTGTGTTTAACAACTGCAGAGGAGACGCGGTGTAAAATAATATTATCATCATCGCGGCGGTAACCGTGGGCCGCCGCCGTCTATTAAGGGGGAGCCGAGTGTAATAGGTATATATATAAATATAAAAGGTATTAGGTACATTATATATAATATGGCGGGACGAGTCGGCTGCGGCGGCGACGGCGGCTACCGTAAGGCGCGTTCACACAGTCATTGTTTAATTTCGAAATTATTTCGCCGACGACGATTATAATATTATTGTATTTACATACGCACGTAATTCGGGACACATTTTCCGCGTCAGGACTTTGAATAATACACGCGGGCCCCGAATTCCGCGTGTGCGTACGTTTTGTGAATGACGAGCGCGGCCGGAGCGGTAGTTGACGGTTCGATAACGTCCTTGGTACGTGACGTGGGACAAAGATAAGGCCATCGAACAATTTTGAGAGAAAAAATTGCGCTTCCACGTCGACAACGATTCCGCCACGTACAATATACATACTCAACTTGCAGATCTAAACGAATAATCAGCGCTTGTAATATTATAAATATACATTTCGATAGCATATAGTATGGAGAATATTTACAAACAAAACAAACAATAATTTAGACGCGTCTACCGCGGGTCGGTTTTCAAAATCCTTTCGCGGCCGGTCCATACAATAGTCGTACTATTGCGCGTGCAGCAGGCGACTCACTGAAGCGACGATCGATTCGCTCCTCGGACATCCCGGGCGCTTTAATATTATAATAATGAATCGTAAAATCGCACGGCCCGTATTATAATATAATAACAATAATAATATACATATTTTATAACGACGTTGTAATTGAGACGGTACACACACACACACACGTATAAAGTAGGTATACACCCTATACCTATACATATATATATATATATAACACGGTATAGAATTATACGTCGGCGGCGGTGGCGGTCGGGCAGGCGCACAATGGTTTTCGGAGATTTATCGTCCCAAAGACATCGAAATAATTTACGTGGAAACAAATAAATTACACGAGCGCGGATGGGACCCCCTCTGCCGCCGCCGCCGCCGCCCCCCACGCCGGTCGGTCGGTTCGCCGGTCGGCGGCTCGGGTTTGTCTTAATTTTCGACTACACGCGGCGGCGAATCTCGCTGCGTTCTTCTGCTGCTGCTGCACACGACCTTTACTATATAATATACATTACATATATTATTATTATTATTATTGTTATTTTACTTAGGACGCGACCGACCGGCATATGGCACACAGCACGCCCACGTCCCCCTATTTGTACGCATATCGTATAATATGTGCGCGCGATGTGTACCTATTATAACAATAATGGCACTCGCTTTCGTGTACTGCTTGTATTGTATATAGGTACATAGATCGCTGCGAACACCCGAAAAACGATATTTTTCTCTCTTTCACCTGGACACGTACCTACGATAATATATCTCGCCTTCTCTCGACAGTTGTTCGAGCATCGACGTTAATTTTCGCCGGCAGTTCGCCATATACCACCTACGCACCTACTCGCGGACAAGCACCTGGTATATACATATATGTACATGTATAGGCGAATTCGTCAATCGCAAACCTGGTGTATATTATAAGGTGAACATTTTAATTAACGATTGAAAATGGCCGCCGCCCGCCAAACGCATCCCGACATACGGTTGTCCCGTTGTAGTATTAGGTAGGTATAATTATTTAATAAGTAGCAGGTATATTACATAATATTATGAGTTACCTATAATAATACCGCGATCTGCGCAGCGTTCGAGCGTTTATAAAAATTCTAACATAAAAGCCACAGGTACAATATTCGAAATCCGGACAGAACGGGCATTGAAAAAAATTGCACGCGTGACTCGCGCGCGTCCGAGAGATTGATCGTCGCTTGGGTGGTATATTGTATATACATACCTAGAATGTCATAATAGGACGGGAATGAATAACGACGCGTGTACGCGCCAACTGCCAACACGATATTACACGAGAGTCGCCCGCTCGTTCCTCGGTCGAATGATAATATGATAACCAGCGATTGCGAGCGCGTAGAACGCATACACAAATATGTAAAAGTCTCCTTTTAATATTTATAATATATAGTCTATAATCTATATAGTATATATATATGACCGTGAAGTGGCGTGCGCGAATATTAGCTTGAATATAATATAATATGTATACCAATATTACAAAAATAGGTGTCCGATACGTACGCGAAATGTTATTACAAAAACGTCAAACGTTAAATAAATATATAATATACCTCTGCTCAAAGTTCAAAACTTTTCAGATATCATTATCATACGGCGTACTGCACCGTGGTCGTACGGTATGCGCCTAAGACCCGTATACAAGTCCATATTATAATCGGACGTAGGTACACCGCGGACGGTTTATCATATTATATCGGTAGGATATACATTTTTCGAACGCCCACGCGAAGCCGGTGCACGCGTATATAATAATATACATATAGACTTGGGTACAAAGACGCGCGGGCCGTTTTGAGGCCATAAGTCATTTGCCGGCCGGTATAATTTATAATATTATGAAAGTAGAAAACTGGTCTTGCGGTGACAAGACCTCCCGGTTTTCGCCATTCATTATGACCGTCTATTTATTATACTGCGTTTCCGACTTGCTGCAGCAGAAGAAACTGCAGCGACGGATCGTGTTTGTGTGTGTGTGTGAGTATCTTCGAAATTGATTTAGTCCCGACCGGACAATAAGTCATCGAGACAATTTGTGACCGTCCGACGTGCATATATATAGGAATAATAATAATCATGAAAAATTAATACCCTTTTGCTGGCGTATTTAATATAAACCTGTAGTACGCGTACGATATTGTAACGTCCTCTCTTCCCTCTTACTGTGGAAGAATGTGTTACGTATATAATATAATATATAACATATATCGAAGAACGCACGGTGTTATGGAAAACGACAAACCGTAATTATATTATATATTTTTTTAATGCGCACACAATATTCTAATAACATAATGGTGTTGGCCGGAACACCATCGGCGCAGACGTTTAATTAGGGGGTCGCCGGTGCAGTGTGATATTAAATAATATATAATATTAGCCGAGGAAATGGTGCAGCATATACACTGCAGTCAGTGCGTATATAGTGAGTCGAAATGTATAAACGCCGTGCACATGATATTTCGACGATGTTAATATTACCGGCGATCGTCTATTATAACTATATACGCGTATGCCGACCGAAATTGCGTTGCCCGAAGAATGAAAACGAAACTTGTTATAAAAATCGTCTACGGAGTCGTTTAGTTCGTGTATATTATTATTATTATTATTAAAACAGCGGAGGAAGATTTGGAGGTGTTTTCGGATTTTTTATTATACGACGTGTGTACATAATATAGGCTTTTACTATATTATAATTTCGTGGTCCGCCGAATTCGCCGAAACACATACATATTATATTATAATACTCTCCGCCCATACCAAAGGAAATTCAATAGTAGCGTATTCGCCGCGATATAATGACCGTGTTTAAGAGAACGTATTATGTAATATTTTCGTGTGAAATTCGAAATCAATCACACAGGATCGCGGAGGTACGCGCCTCGCCGGGATAATATTATGCGGCCTGTTGTCGATTTAATTTAGGGTTTTCCGCTTTTGGCAGTACAGGTATAATACACACTACACGTAATAATATTATATTAAAGCATATTATGTTGTTGCGACATCGCTCGCGTCGTATATTGAATATAATATTATGATATGCGTGTTATGCGATGGCTATTGCTTTGGCTCTCGACGGTCGACGAATCGTCGTGTGACTGCGCGCACGTCCTTCAGTGTCGAGAATAATTATGATAATTCGAAATTTCGTCGTTCGTTCGTTTTTGGATCCGATCACCCCCCCCCCCCCCTCCTCTCCCGCCTATGTCGACTCGCGACTATTTTAAGGTCGAGTGGACCAAATATATTTTTGTATGCATCATAGTCTGCACAGTCGGCATATCGTCACGCGAAAATATTATCGCATACATAATATAATATGGCGACTGTACTGATTTCTGGTAAGCCGAGTGGTCGACGTTCGCCGGGCCTAATCGAGGAGATAGGTACTAAATTCTCCGGGAAACGCGTTCGGCCGACCGTAAATTGAAATGTGCACAGTAATCGCGTTTCGCGTGCAGCGGCGGCGGCGGGTTCCGTTGGCGCGAAACGCTATTCCGCATGGAAATACTTTGCAGTGCCGACCCGAAAGCCGTGCACTCACCACACACACGCGCGCGCGAGCGCATATTATTATTATTACACGAGCGCGTAAATCGCACGCATAACTGTCTCGGGTCGTCCGTCGAGTGCTACAACAATTTCGCTGGCGACACGGCGCGTTATATATTACTATATCGCGTCTGTACACGCACACACACAGTGCAGTACCGTATGTAATGCGTACGTCGCGTCGTCGTCGTCGTCGGCGGCGGTGTTGCATAAGACGATAATATAATATAATATAATATCCTCCGTCGCGCGGCGGAGCCCGCGATGCAGCCGAGGCGCCTAATTTAAATTTACGCCGCCCGCTAGACGTCTGAAATGAAGTCATTTGAATAAAACCGTCGTCGGCGCGCGCGTTTCGGTCGCCGCCGCCGCCCGCACCGTCACCCGTCGTCGCCGTGTAAATCTCCGCGTACGTCGCCGCCGCTCTGGGTTTTTCGCTCTCCCGTCTACACACGTCTACGCGAAACGTACATTATAATAATGTCGCGCGCGCGCGTGTGTGTGTCTCGTGCTAAAATGTATGTTCGCGACCGTAGTGTATAAATATGTGTTGGCATTGTAATATAGCGATCGGAGTCGGAGTCGGAGTCGTCGTCGTCGTCGTCGTTCTCCGCGACTATAGGGGAGACGACTATATTTTATACAAACCGTTTAATATAATATTATAATGTACTCGGTTCAAAAACGATAATAATAAAAAAAAAAAAAAAAGCAGAAAGTAAAATAACGATAAATGTACAGTTTGCGATAATTACATATATATATATATTACACCGAACATCCCTTCATCGCCGCAGTCAGAGTATATTATGCGCGGGGTGCAGTGTTTTACGCTGTGCGCGTGTATGATATACATAGGTTTCGTGTATAATACATATATATATATGTAGTGGTCCGTATATACCCGTTTCACGTCGTTATTGGTGCGGCCATCGTTTTGAATACCTATACGTATATACGTAATAATATGTTTTTCACGTCATTTCGACCCGTCTACACATTTTTTTTTATGATTTATTACGTTGCATAACTACATCTGCAGATGGACAACCACCGCGGCCATGAAACAACAACAAATTACTTTTCTTTCATATCGCACCCATAATATATACAAATGATAAATAATATAATATAATATAGGTACCTATACCTATCATACGTGACGCATGTGTGGTACATAATAATATTTGTATCGTCTGTCAACGAAATCTTTCTACGCGGAGAACCGCACAAATGCACAATATAATATGTACGTCCTCCTCCTCCGATACTTGCAGGATGATCGTCGGTGAAAACTTTTGGCCCCCGAGCTGCAGGCCCGTTCGGCGGCGGGGCGAGGAGGGGGGAAACACAGAATATATCGCGTGCGGCCGTGCGATTAACCGCTCGTATACACAATAGTTGTAGTCATCGGATAGACGTGTTATGCGTATACGGTCGCATCGTGTATATAGGTAGAGTTACCTATACACTATATAATAATATCCATATTATATATTGTGCCGATAATCGACCGCCGCCCCGTTTATATAATAACGCGAGGAGCGTAGGTATATATATATATATATGTAATAATTTACACCTGTATACGTATAATATTGCCCGATGTATATATATATAGGAACACAATAGGCGCCCAGGAACTTATTATGATACAAACACTTAAAACGTACATAAACGGTCACAGGATATATATTTTGTATCGCGTATAGGACCCCGCAGCTTCTATTATGCCCCCGTACACTTCAGCAAAACCGTATAAAAGCGAAATGAGATTTTACCTCGATTCTTTATTAATATTCGATACCCGCAATCGCCATTAGAACGTCACTTTATAGGGTCGTTAATTATTATTAAATAATATGACGCGTGTTTTCGGCTACTCAGCACACACAAACCATCGTCATAATGTGTATCATATATTATAAATAATATACCTATAAGCAATACGCATTATTAGGACGTCTTCGATTTTCCGTAATTCATTTCGAGCTCGTTACTTTATTCTCAATTTATTTTGTACGTTTAATTAATTCCAGCCAAAGCCTCATCACGTCATTTGCGGTGGCAGATTCGTGCAAAGCGTAATGTTTTCACGCACATATAAAACATATTTTTTTTTTTAATACGCACATTTAATACCTACTATACAATAGTGCTTAATACACACATATAGGCTACCTGTATAATGCGACCATTCCGAATAACATACGTATATATATATATATATATATATATATATGTATTATAAACAATGATTAATGAGTAAATTTATTACGTAAAATGTGTTTTAATTACCCCACACGGGTGATGGCTATCTGCTGCGACTGACGAAATGTCGTGCACCGCTGCAGGTGCACCCCATCTGCGCCACTGCTATACAACCCTCCCAGTACCACTCGACCGCTGAAATACCTATATATGTAACGAGTGGAGGTATATTTATAAACCTACGTGTGTGTGTGTGTGCGTGCGAGTGTAGTCCAATTATTATACGAACAAACCCCAAAACGATGACGTCGAGTGCGTGCGGTAGAGGTTCGAGCGGCTACGTTGTCGTTTGCCCTCCCCCTCCCCCCACCCACAAACCACGGAGGGCGATGAACGGCAACAACGCAGTGGCGTCCGTCCGTCCCACATTATCAGATTAAAAAAAATATATATATTACTCGTAATGTTGCTATTCAACTGAATCTATAAGATTAAAGTTCACGTCGTGAAACATTTTCGGAAGGTGTCGAACTTGTTCTTGAAAAAACGAAAAAATATTACATCACATATAAAAATAAAATTAATATTATTTATAATATAGTTAGGTATAATATATAAGTGTACTTTTGTGCGTCAGAGCTTATATATACCTACTCGAGAAGAGAGAGAACGACTGAATTAATTTTAATGGCCAGTAAACGAGGTGTAATTTTGTTTTTTTCTCGTCTCGGTTAAAATTAATCGTTATACGCGCTCGTTTCGTTTTCGGTGATAAAATCGATTGCTTAACGTGAGCGAGGGAGTTGTAGGTACGTGGCAAGTATAAAAAATATATATATACTTATTTATTTTCGTATAGGTCATTTGTCCTTGTTTTTTGTGCGTGCGTTTCCTAAAGATAGCAATATATTTTCATCAGTTTCTATAAATTCGTAATCATTTTTATTTTATACCTTTCTTGTACCTAATATTTTGATTTCGTTTGTTGTACCTACCATTAATGTAATGTCTAATGTACTCGTATTTGTTTTTCATACTCTAAGTCTGATATTCATGTTGTTAATATAATATTTATATGCGCTGTTTGGATAAGTACGTTACATATATAATATATACAAAATCTATCGCACATCAGGCCCATCGGCGTAGGTAAAACATTTTTAAAAGTGTTCTTTCGAATAAATAAATTCCCCTACTTATTAGGTTATTTAGATTTGAGGTACCTATGAATTGTAATTTTACTATATCATTAATGACCTTCAAAATATTGTATACGTCGATGAACGAGATTTAAAATGTTGCTCGAAAGCCTGCTTGCGCGCCGCCGTGGACGCGATAAAAGTAAAATACCACTGTAGTAATTTGGATAACGTCGCGGTCGCGGTCGTACGTCGAATGTTTATGTACCTAATAATATGTTTTATTTACACCAGCAACAATCGAACAATGGTACAGCCCGCGGTGCAGTGTACATGCCCTGTATACGCGATAATCGGGCGCGTGCACCTCTATATTATATATTTTATAATACGTTACGAGTAGAGAATAAAATAGAGTATGTTTTATAAACTTCCGGGGCGGTCTACAATAATACGGTTTTAAATTCTATATAATCACTCGAAAAATAGCAGTACGACTTATAAGAATAATCACATCGGACGATTCACTTTTATCGTTTCGTAAAAAATGAGAAAATAAACCGGGAATAGGCGAGATATCGCGAGGGCACTAATGATGTACTGATCGACGTGCCGTTTTAACGGGTGCTGCGTGCACATGTGCATCGGCGGCGGCAATATGGACGCAGCAGCGTCGGAGTACGATGGCCGCCGCTGCCGGCGTCTTGTGAATATGTACATATTGTGTTAACGCATCGATCACACAACTCTACGTGAATCGGTAAAAAATGTTTATTGTCGGGAATCCTAGGGCTATTTAGCCTCATAGATTTGCGTTCCCAAAAAAGACAAAATATGTATGTATATATAGACAGCATATCTTATTATATTTACCTTTCGTTGAGCAGTCATCCCCCACCTACCTCCACGCGCATCCGATCAATTCAAGCGTCGATTGTACACTGCACCCGCTGAGGTATGTATTCCCTGGTAGGAATTTCCTATCGTAAGAGACCGTTGCACCGGAGGCTGCAGGTCGTCGCCGCCGCCGCCGCGTGGACCGCCGGGCGTTCGCTTCTTTTCCGCGGTCGGCGGCACTCGTCACGTACTTTATACGATAAAATAATAATAATAATAATATTATTATTATAACAATGTATCGCGCAGACCGACGTACCTATAGGGTCAGGTAGGAAGTGCGCGGCGGCGGGGTTACTCGTACAATAATATATTGCGCGCGCATATTATAATATATCCACCACTGTATATAATATATCATCGTAATTGGCATTTAAAACGAACAAATAATATCTACATCTATAATATTATTATTGCCTATGTGCATTATAACAATATAAGCGCTCACGTATATACAACATAATATTATGTATATATATATACTGTACAACGTCCGTTTTAACGATATACATAATGCGTATTATATACCTACGTCGGCTGCACGCGTGGGAGTGGCCTGAACGGCCGCGCCACCGGACCTAATTAATTTCAAATTTTTCCTTCTCCCCCCCCTCCTCTCCGTAAGCCGTATTCTTTTTGGTTTCCCCGCTCGCCATATGATATATCGTACCGTAGCATAATATATTATATATCGTTAAATTACATATGCGTGTACGACGATATGCTGGCGATTGATTTATGCCCGGTCCGTACTCGTACGCGCGGTTTATATATAATATATAGGTACCCATATTATATATATATACGCATTATACATAATATTATATACACGTATTGTAAGTCGGCGTCAACCCGGACCCGCCGCCGACGACGAGCGTCTGCCCACCCCTAAATCGTCCGGCGTTTTTGTTGTGCACGTATGGTAATACACCTCTGCACCAGTATATATTATTATATACGGCGTGTAACGCACAGCACGACGAATCTTCCCCTGCAATTTTTCGGTTTTTCCTACCCCTTTTTTTATTGTACGTGTAACGTGCAGTATAGGTGTATACATATATATATATTAAAACCTACACTTTTCCATATCGCCGCGCGGTCGCCTATTGTTGTGCGTAAAAACAATGTACCGTACATCCCCACGTGCGCTCCGCTTTTTCGGATATTCTCGTGCCAATTTTTACACCCACTGTCGAATTTTTTCCCTCCCTTTCGAGCTCGGCCGATACGTAATATATATAAAATATCATACACGTCCGCTGGTCGGATATCGTTGCCAAAATATCGTGAGCGCTGCACCGGCGGCGGCGGCGGAGGCTATTTAACCATAAAACATCTCATACTATACCTACCTATGTATATAATACAAAATATTTACGCGTGCAGTATCTATGCGCGCTCGCGTCCGGCCTGCGTTTTATCGGAAAGAAACGAAAGACGCATGGCCCAGTTTCGCTTTAAATAAACACCGACGATAAGGATCAAAGAGAGTCGAACGCGCGTAGGTATCGAGGTTGTCTGCGCGCGTTTTAAATGCGGCAAGGGCTTACGGCACATGCAGTAGTATAATAATACAGTATAATATTATTATATGTACGTATTAAAATATTGTGTAAATAATAATATCATATTATTATGTTGTTGGTCTTACTCGTTTTCCGACTAAATATCTCGAAATGGGTAACAGAAAAGATATAGTTTTGGTATGGTATCTAAGTATGGTCACGGAAATGTGTAAAAAAAACGGTCCGTTCATTTTATGTATATTATACGATTTATCTACCTGTTATAATATATTGGACATTGGTATATATTGTATAAATTACCTAAAAAATGCATTACGATCTAAGCCACGTTAAATCAAACGCGTTTTCAAAACTCGACATTTAGTGTAAAGTTTGATCGAACAATAACGACCTAGTTCTGTATACACAACAATTTCGGTAATATATTTTTATGTTCCATAATGTGGTACGCACCATAATCATTAAAACGCCGTGCGTCGTGCCCGTTGTTACTTAGCAACGTCGTTAAATTATCGGACTATTGCCGTTTTTTTTACGAATCTAATAATTTCCGTGGCAGTTAATTTTTTCCGAGAATTTGTCAAACGGGTTTTCTATCGTCACTGCTGTCGTCGTATAATAATAATAATAATAATGATAATAAACACACTATGAAAATCGTTTTTAGATTAGCCATAAAAAAAAAAGCGTGGACGATAAAAATTAAATTATAAATTATAATAGAATAAATAAATATATTAAATAGTTTGTGTATACATACATACCGACGCCTGTGGCGGTCTTATATACACATCGGAATCTAAATTTACGACTAACGTTTTGGCAAAGTTGTAAACGAAAACCGGCAAATCGAACTGGCCCCGCGTGCGTTTCGTTTGGGTCAATATTATGCAAAATCGCTCACGCAGCGGGGGTTCGTGTAATTCATCAGCCCGTAGGTTTTATTATTATTTTTTTTTTCATTAAAAAAAAAAACCAACTGTATTGCGATGTACAAACGTATATGCATAATAATATACGCTATTTAACTCTGTTATGCACCGGCTGCCAGCTACCGGTAACCGCGTTCGTATGTTACCTATTTGCCATCATGTTTATATTATATTATACTGGAGTCATACCAAGGCTATATGCGTATGAATTTGTGACAAAGTATTTAAAAAAAAAAAAAAAAAATTATTTTCATAGTTCTAAAATGATATATTATTATGTGAACTATCTGGTCGACGAGACTTCGCGGGTCTTCGGTGTAACATTTATAATATATCGTATATACCTATATATAAGTTACGCCCACATGCGACTGTATATAGCTGCAGATGCTCGGATGTAATTATACCATCGAAAACACGCGCACTCGCGACGACGCGACTTGACACTTTCCATTCTCTCTTGCCGGGCGCAGAGTAAAAGGCGAAACGTATATATAATAATAAATAATAAAATTCCTATATTTGCGCGCGACAGTGGGCCGGACACGAAATTAGTAATTCAAATTTATACCTTTATTATCATTATTAAAGCGACTGCGGCGCGGCGGTGGGGTAAATATTGTAATAACTATATCATACCTACGTATATAATAATAATATATAATATGATATATATATCTATATATACAAGAAACGGTCGCGCAGTAGTGACTTTGTTTTTTAAACCGACGATACTCGATTAATCCCAAGAACGTTTCTGTTGGTAAATATTGTACACATCAAGACGTATTTTTCGACCAACGTCCGCCGCCGCCGCCGCCATCGTCACGCACTCGGTAACTGCGCGTCTTCGTCCCGGTAATAATAATAATAATAACGGTTCGTCGCCGTCGGTTATCGTCGTCGTCGTCGTCGCCGCCGCCGCGTGTGCATAATATATGTTTACCGCGGGTAATTGTAATTCGAGGGCAATAAATTCCGGGCCGGGGCCACTAAATCAAAACGCTATTCTGCCCGTCTCTCGTTCACCTACACACGCACTGCTGCTGCACTGTGCACAGCACCGGTGTACACCGCTCGCACGAAAATCCCGCCGTCGCCGTATTTATATTATTATTATTATTGTAATAATAATGTTTATTTTTTATTTTTTTTTACAAAGCGTGTTATTATTATTATTATTATTGTCGCAGTACATTCATAAAACGTATCGCGGTGACGGCGGAAATCCGTAAATCACGTAAAGATCGCGCATATAGGTAATAAAATATTATGTAGGTACTATACCTATTTGATAAATAATACGTATATAATATTATACGCCTATACCTATGCTATGAAATCTAAGCGACGAGCTTTTGACGTCGTATTCAAAATACGTATACCCGTATATGATACGACTGTATCGGACGACTGATGGGATTCAAAATGTCGTTTTACCGTCAAAATATATAGACGACCGTTTAACGCTCGACAATATCGTCTGCTAACGGCTATATAATATACGCGTCCAAGTGCTACCTTCCCCTTCGCCTTCCTTCCTTCCTTCCTCACTATTGGCTGCATCACGCCGACAATATCACTATATATATATATACGCAGCTATAACCTACCCCCCACGACCGCTACTCTATATACGACTAGCTATATTTGTACTTTATATCGTTATACCTACTTCTATGAAATATATATTATATTTATATATATATAAATACGCTCTCCCGTGTCGAACTAATTAAGAGGGGCCCCGCGAACGCGACACCCGCGTGTTATGATTTACGCGCCCAATTGTGCAGCGACAAAGTACGCCGATCGAGGGGACGGGAGTGCGGGGTGAATATAATCCTCTTCCGCCCCGGCACGGCGCACTGGCACGCGAACCGTTTAACACTCGCGATTTTCCGATACTGCTGTATTTCATCGGTCCTATCAGGCCTATATAGATCCGAAATAATATATTGATGTATAATAATATGCGCAAATGTATGCATATATCATATATAGGTTTATCGATAATCACGTTTATTTTACCGCCCCTCCACCGTCCGTTTCGTATAGTGTATTGTATTGATGGTATACTACATTCACCAGCTGCAGTATCCTTTTGGCTTATTATGATATCTTATTCACTCTCATTTATACGACGGCGGCGTTCGTTCGTTAAAATTTAATTTAATTTAATTTAATACAACCGATTTTGAAAATCGACTGCGATTGATCGGCATTAATTATTATTATCACGACACCACGATAGTCACGCGTGTAACTGATGAGTAGATGACAGAAATTCGGTCGTGAACCTCACCGGCTCTTTTTTTCGTCCTATTGTTGGTCGCATTATTGTCGTTGTCCCCTACCGACCAAACTTTGAACGAGCAATCCACTCACACACACACACACAAGCATAAGCGTGTCTCGTACATGTACCAAGCTGCAATATATATACACACACATATTATAATAATATATATGTACATTATAAACATATACTTAAACAAGCGCCACCGCCAACAAACGCAGACACGGCAATAATTCACATTTATTAATCGAGGGCTCTTCAAACTATATTATATTTATGCGCGTATATATATAGCTTAGGTATATATATTAATAGGAGGTACGTATATTATACAATATTTACTATAGGACGACTTTCCAAAACCACGACTAATTTTGTATAACACTACATCATGTTACGCAATACCTATTATAAATAATTGTCCTCCTGATATATATATATATAGGTATATAGTTGATATATTGTTCATCGTATATTGTATAGAGATAGGTGGCAAAGTGACACATAGTGTAATATACTTGAATGTTCACAATAATTGAGAATTATACCCTTTAGATTTTTAACAATAAAATCCGTTTTGGTTTTGTATTGTTTTAAATTTTGTTCTGATTTCTTAAACATAATTGATTAACGTACCTACATATACGCAACTAGAATAACTATATTATATAATATGTGTATAAACTATAAACGCGTAATAATAATGTAAGGCGAAACGGGCGGTTAGTGCCTCATCACGATCGAGAGTGAAAACTCGTAATTTGGATCGTAGGTTCATTCCGATGGGCGCTTTTCGGTTTATTATATTATTATTACGCGACCCGGATTGTGCGAAGTAGCAATAACGTTAAGACGGGAAACGACCCGCACCGGGGACGAAGGTCGAGGCCGCCGGAGATGTGCTCCATCCTATTACGCGTCTTCCTTTTCCCGTTTCTTTCTCCGCAAAAAACTTTCAACCGCTTTTATTTAATAATATCGTACGTACAATATGAACATATATATATATATATATATATACACACACACACCTCTACTCGTACATATAACACTATATATTATTATATACAGCTCTCAGGGTATCGTTTGTTTACACAGAATTTGATTTCGCGAAATTATTTACTGCGACACAATATATTATTAACGTTATATAATATATTATATTTGCTGCGGTCCGTAGATATCGTATTGTTTGTGCCGCAGATAATATTATTATAATACAGTTGTTGATGCAAAAGGTCGCTCGAATTTAATTAACAATATCGTTGATATACGACTATGGTGGCAATAATATAATAATATTAATAACGTTTTTTTCCCGTTTAAACATTATTATGTCCTGTCTATTAAATATCATTCCAGTCTGTTCAGATATATTAGTGATATTATTATATAGTAAAACGTGTTATATATTTTAATTTATAACAATCAATACAAATATATTATAACAATCTATGTTTCGTTTTTTTTTTTTCTCAAACGCAAAGTTCGTTAAGAATCGTTTCGAATTTGTATGTTTAATATAATATTGTATAATATATTATAAACGGTTTGTTGTAACACCAGGCGGGTCATGATCGGTGTGCGTAAAAATTGGTGAAACAAAAAATACAATAATGATACGGTTTACATGGTAGTATAGTATAAATGTATAATCCAAGTCGACTTCTGAGACGATAAAAACCAGTCGTTTCAATGTTTCGTACACATGGTGCATAGGTACGCACGGTGTGCACAAACGAATATCGGTAGACCGCGGGCTGGTTATTATTTTAATGACGGAATTAATCGGACGATCGCGCGGCAGCGTTGGTGACGGTTAGGTGGGTGGATGGTGGGGGGGGGCAGGTAAACCTCCGGGCAATACGCGTGCACGCGAGTGAGCCGAAATCATCGTCGTTTGGACATATAATCTTATATTTTGTCTCGTTCTTCTCCTCTCGTGATAAGCGAGTCCAGTAAAGTCGCCTAAAAAAAATTCGGCGATCGTATGATAGAATTTTGTACAAATAGTAATACTCAGTAACAGGTAATTCGGAGACGCGTGACGGGGTAAACAAAAAAAATCATCGTAAAATAATGTACGGTGTCCGGCGTTGGTCGTATTTTTTCGGTCGTGTATTTTTTTACTTGTCTTATAATATTTACCAGCTGTATCGTCCGATGCTCGCCGAAGTGTGTACGAACGAAAATCACGAGAGCCGAGTGCACTTCTGGTGCTGGCCTCTGGTGGACCAATGAGCCGTAACGAGAGAACGGGTCGGTGCAGATGGCGCTAGGTCTCGCGCAGTCGGTCGGGTGTGCTGCCGGGCGGTTGCGGTAGGAGGGGGACGAACGAATGCGGAAAACGGAACGGCCGATAACGTCGAGAGTTGTCGTTTATTTTATTTTTATTATTATTATTATTATTATTATTATTTTTCCCGTCCGATCGTTTCCCGTGTACAACGACCGACAACGGGTAAACACGCAACTCGTTTGCGTCGTCATCGTCGTCGTCGTCAAGAGGTTCTTTTTTTTTTATTACCATTTATTTATTTATTTGTTTTCGTTTGTATTCGTCCGCGCTCGGAAGTAAGTAATAAAACATAATATATAGTGTCGCGTACACCACCGCCCAGACCGGTCTAATGTTATCATTATTGTCATCATTATGTTATTATCATCGTCGTTATTATTATCGTGATGGCCGCGACGACGGCGCGTTGTATAGGCAATAGTACGGACACGTGTACCCGCGGATATTATCATCGCGGTGTTGCAGTCGACGGTATAGTTCTGAGCCGTCAAAGGTCTCGCAGACAGTCGTTCACGTTGCGTATGATAATATGAGCATTTTTTTTTTTATTACTCGCGTTTCGACGATTTGTCGACAACGTGTTTTCCGTCGAATCCACGATCTGATAGAAATGTTATACAGCGTGCTCGGCGTACTCTATAATAATATTATTATGTTCAATTGGACGGACTAATGGGTATTTCTCCCACCACCGAATATATGTCAATCACGCCACTCAGTGCAGTTTTCGGTTGAAATATTTGTGTTCATAGTCATAGAGTATGGTGCCTATACCACAGACGACTTCTAGCTCCGTCTCCGTTGATTTTAAAGCAACGGATATAACACACTGTACATAATATGAACATGTACTTACATATAATACTTAGCTGTTGTATACCTGCATTCGGTTATCGTGAAATGCTTAAAAATTTGATTTGATTGAAGCTCCTGCGCAGCTCTGAAAATCAAAAATCCCAAGTCACGTGGCGCACCCGGACGCTAGGAGACAACTCGACGAAATCCGGAAAACCGGTTAGAAAATTAAATATTTAGACCAGAATGGCTTTCCGATTATATTATATTATTATTATTACGAAGTAGTTACATCTGCAGCAACGCTATATCGTGCGTCGGAGACCAGTCGAAAAATACCATTGTTTAACCTGTTTTGTCGATGATTACAAGCATATTGAAAAATGCACTGGCCGTTTATTGTTTCTTATTGGTAACACGTGGCCGACGAAGCATAAAACTAGTTTTTTTTTTTTTTATTTATTTAATTTTTATTCTCATTCGGTCTTACCGTATATATTATTTTGTATAGATAAAGCAAATCTCGAAACACGTGTCTATACGGCCTCCGCGTTCGTAACAACTGAATTAGGTAGGTAGGTACTCGGTTAAAATATATACGTACGACATCGTATTGTGATACAATTGTGCGGGAAAATGAATTAAAAATATATATTGATTACCATATTATTGCTATACGTCATGTCGTTTTGAAATGAACGTGTCTATACGCATATTGTATAGCTATTAATAGGTAATATAGATATATAGGCAAATCCGCGAGTATACAAATATTTTTTAAATGGTTATATCATTTACAAAGGCTATTTTTACGAAATCTTATACCTATAGGTTGATAATAAAATTTAAGAAATATACGTACCTATACTGTCTGCAATTAGCGATATATGACAATATATATTATATTTGCAAATCGTATTATTTCACTTATATATACGTATACGCGATATAATTATATATTGACGCTCAAAGTGCATATAAGTACCAACGCATAATATATTATAATATACATAAAAGTATATTTATATTTGATCGGTTGTGGCCGCATAGAGCAATCCGCATTATTAAGCCTCGATAAAACGCGTAAGACGGTACACAGTGTAGGTATATGTCATTAACAACCGCGTTGTATAATGTATATACATATACATATAAACATGGTGTATAATATGTTTTATATTCGGTTAGGAGCTATATTATAGTATATAGGTATAGGTGGGGTGTTGCTTTCGTGCTTCACTTTTATGGGGTATTAAGAGGAATAAAAAAAAAAAAAACCCGAAACACTAATCCCGCGTATAAATCGGGCCTCATAATGTGTTTGCTCGCGACCACAGAGTGTTTACTTTAGTGCGGGGGAAAGGGTATGTACTGCAGTATACCTGCCTGTAATATATATATTCATAAATATATAGGTATACTTCTGTTCGCTCACACACATACACGAAAAGTGCTACTATATATAACTGCGGGGCGGACTATATAGGTACGGTACACGCGTCATAATACATATGTATATATAATATGTATATAGGTACCTAGTCAATTGCATTTTTATTATTCATTATTACGTCGTGCACACGGTCGTAAACCATTCGCGGGGCCGTATTATTGTCGTCGAATATAATCTCTTTTTAATAATCGCCCGTTGATATTGCTGCAGCAGCGTATCCATACTGCTTGTACCTATATATATTATTATTATACACCTATATAACCGCAATGGTGGTGGTGCAGGTACCTCGCTATATAGACAGACGATTATTATTATTATATATATTTTTTTAATGGTAGTAAACGCGCGTATATACAAACATATTGTGTGATACGAGCGGAGACACGCAATAAAACACGGTTTACGCATCAGACCATAATATATTATATACATACGTTATGACCCTGCGGTATAAGACGGCACGGCACGGTATATACCTGTATAACCTATACGTGTATACATATATATATATAACGCGCTATATAGGTATAATATATAGGTACACACTCGCGCGCGCACACAATTATATCGCCTTTTAAATGAATATAAAAAAATAGTCGCGGGCGGCGGGCTCGTCCTGGCCGGCGGGAGCGGGGGAGAGGATGCCATGACGATAAAGCCGGCCATAAATCAAAATGGCCTCGCCATCTGGCGGCACGGCGCGGGTCCCCGGCTGCGCGCGGCTGCATATATTCCATCATGGCCGAACGGAGACCTTTTTAGTTTTTTTTTTTTATCCACGAAACGAAATAATAATATAATAATGTACTGCTCCGTCGTCGTCGTCGTCGGGCGTACATTATGATGGCGAGCGGGCGCCCGTCGTCGTGGTCCGCCGTGGTGTCCGCCGCCGCCGCCGTTTTTCTGATATGCGGCGGCGGCAGTGTTATAATTATTTTCATCGTAAGTATAGGAAAATCGGCCGAGTGACAGTGTGCAACTGTATTATCGTATAGTGCGTATATTAGACTCAAGAGTCAAACAATTTTCGATTTTCATAATGTCTGTTGATTTCGGTAAGCTCCATTTCCGGGGATCGGAAAAGCGTTTCGTGCTGTAGCGCCAGTGCTGGATCTATAGTATGTATTTCTTACCCGGGGCAAAGTATTAAATTAGCGCCCTCCCCCTTTGTTATGCCCACAATTATATTTTATGTACCAGTTAAACTGTAAAAAAAAAAAATCGATGAGAATAAAAGAAAAAAAAATATTTGCTAGATTAGAAAAAATATGTATTAAATAAAAAAATGTAAATACAAATTATTACAAACTAATACATGAAAATAATCATCATACAATAATCAAACAAATTATCAATTAAATATATTGTTTATTATAAAATTAATAAAAACTATTAATATATATACACAACTTATTTTGCAATTTGGCTCCCGCCGACCAAAACTTCCGGGGCAAGTGCTCCGGTCCCCCCCCCCTAGATCCGGCCCCTGTGTAGCATGCACATACATCTTATATGTACCTATACATAAGTTCTTTATAGTTTATACAACGTTTTTATGTACATGATGCGAAAGCAAAGAAAAACTTCCAGTGATACGTCTATATACATATATATAAGTATTATACGGCACGACGTTACGCGTGTACACACAAGACGTATTATTATAATAATTTATAATGTATATATGTACGCGAGACGAGGACGGTATACAAAATAAAAACGACTCGCGCATAATATGTTGCGGTATATATATATATATATATTTTAATATTATGCGTGTGTATACCTATATGTACAGTTATTACTATATCTAGATATGTTGGAGATGAAAAATAAAGACGTTCGTGCGAGCAGATAATACCTATATATACATATATATGTTATAATGTGCTGCACTATCTGCAGCTCGTTGTGTAGGTATATATATACATATATGCCGGTCGTCGTCGGATTTGTTTTGCATAACACACACGTGAAGATGCTGTGGGGGGGGAGGGGGCGGAAGGGTTGCACAAGCGTCTATTGTCGTGTGCGGGTGCAGTGCGCGCGCGCGTTTTCGAATGCGGCAAAGATGAGAATATTATAATATAGTCTGTCGCGCATAACTCTGTCAACCACGCGCCGACTATATAACACGCGGCTGCAGCGTATACACACACTGCACACAGTAATAATAAAGCTGGTGAGACAAAAACAACAACAATAACAATAATAATAATCGAAGATAATAATATGTGTGTATTACGGCTTATTTTATATTATAATATTATGACGTACGGACATTCACCTTCAATATATTGACCGAACATTATTATTAAATTCGATTATCATCGGTGATGAGTATATATATGTTGTGTATAATATATCTAAACTTTTCGCGATTATTTCGCTTTCACATTCGTAGTATAAACGTGGAAAAATTTCAATTGACGCCCAAATCTCGTACGAAAACTTTCGGTTTACGAAAAGTGAACTCCGCGCTCGTACCTATATATAGGTAGCCCTTTTTGATAACAATATCAATACGATCACCGTTGATCCTGCAGTATATTATAAGCAATCGGCGTATATCGATTACATCAAAGAAATTGAATAAATCCGTACGTTTGGTGCCTATATTATATACCTATAAATTTATAATTATATACAATATGATATGATTTTCGACGACAAGTTTCTAGGGGTTCGGACGACTCGCGCTATACGCCGACCGTATATAAAGCATAATAACAATATTATATAATCGTGACGAGTTTGAAGTACATTGTGTTAAATGGCTGCAGTTTCATCCGTATATACCCATGCGATATATATATTTATAGCAAGTATACTGCGCGGTGTACGTATTATATACATATATCTACGGCGGGTGCCGGCCGGTCGACCTCACTTGAGTCGGACACAAAAATCGTAGTTTTCGTCGTCCGCGCGTCGAATACAGAATATAATATATACAATGTTATAAATATTATATTATGTGTGCGAGTCGTATATTATAATGTACAGGTGGTCACGAACGAAAAATACAAAAACGTTTTCAGACGGTTATCCCGAATTGATTATAGATGTACTGCTGCACGTTACGCGGCAACTATACTCAAAATAAAATATATAAAAATAACGAATGGTTCCCAAAGAATTTATTATGCATAATACATATTGTAGTTTAAAAACAAAATCTATCGGATACCGTAATTTCCCGCAGTAGGTACATTTTTCGTGTACTTAAAATATTGTTTACATCGACTTTTAAACGGCCATGGCTCTTCGACTATTCGTCGTAATAAATATAATTATATAGCCATAGGTTGACCATATACGCCCCGGCAGTATGCGCACACATAATATTATGTATATAATTACAATAATTATTTTGTCTCGGGTACCTATATATATAAGTATATTCAATACGTGTACGTAAACAAGACGAAATGTAATCATTATATCGCGCAATGCTCAAATAATATATATAGGTAATAGCTGGTATATACATAATATTAAACCCGGCATCAAATGATGACATTATAATATAATAGGTACAATCTTGGTTAAATTTATAATTATACGCACACCGCGGCCGCCCGCGTGTAATATCACGGCGGACATCATAATAATATTATAGTCATTATATTATTATTATTTTTTGTTTAAGGTTTTTTTTTCTTTTTAATGCGCGTTGAAGACGAACGTGTATTTTTGGTCGGCCGCGTTATTAATATTCTTCTCGTTTTTACTCTCGCGTGGTGTGTTTTTTCCACCGAGTATACCCGCAGTAGGTATGTATATATTGTAAAAATATTCCATCGCGGCATCAGTGGTGCGAGGTGGTATATATATACAAATAAGCGTATACATACACATAATATTGTCAGAAAATAACGTGCAGGATTAGTATAAACGCATAATATAAGAGTCGTATCACTCGTGACGGTTTCGACGACTGAGTGTTTTTTTAAAAAAATGTTTAGAGGAAAAAATTCAAAAAAAAATTCAAAAAAAAAACAAACTATATATATTTACAAGCAAAACCGCTGCTGCACGCAACCATATGACTTAAAGGCATATAGGAAGCTGCGCTGCTGCCATATATATGATAAAAAATAACTATATATATACATTATATGTATAATATATATAGTGTAGTAACCGGTATAATGCGTGTATACCGGATTTATGGGCCCGGAAGATTACAACCGTCTTCCTGCCGTCTCCCGGTCGTGGCCTGCACTCTGCAGGATCGCTGCACCGCTGCTGCAACTACAGTGCACCGGGACCGCGCGCAAGCGCATATATATCTCTATTTGTTGTGCTTTACTAGTCCCCCGGCGCGGGCGGCCCCGGGGTGAGTGCGTGCGCCCGCGTATAAGCCGCTCCTGCGGGATCCCGAAATTGAGGAATTGAGCAAATGGATCGTAAATAACGACTGTATTATTGGATCCGGCTGCCATGCGAAGGTCCCGCCGCCGTCCCCCTGCACGCTGCAGTAGGTATATGTTGCCGGTGCGGCGAGCGTCGCGCTCTCGGTCTCACGTCCTTGCGCATCCTTCTCACGCGTGGTCCCGGCAGAAAAGTCCTCCGGAATCCTAAATTATACACAACGTCATAATACAGTAATAATAATAATATATATACGTGCTCGCATAACACGCACACACACACACACACACACACACGCACCTGCGCATATATATATGTATAATATAATGTATAATATAGTTATTTGTATTTGTGTGAGTGCGTGTTCGTGAAAAGGGGAGAAAGCGCCCCCTTTCAACCGGATCGTAAACCACGCACTTAACACGTATTCTGGATTAGACCGCGACGTGATATATACCTATATATACGAGCTCACACACGTTTAGAACCTATATATATTATATCCTATTTTCGGGTCCGCTACGTATCAACGCGCGAGCGTGGTCTTATGTAATATATTATATCCTACCAAAAAGTGATAGGTGGGCCGTATTTCGTGTTGTTTTAGTGTTTTTGAAAAAAAAAATACAACCCCAAAAGTATAAAAATTGTTAGCACGTTTCATATAAGTATATACAATATACATATATATCGTATGAGTATGAGTGCGGTTAACAGGCGCGTAACCGAATATTATGTTTACGGATTTTTCGGTAAGTAGGTGCGGGTACCTACATATTATTATTATTTTGTTACCGCTGACGATAAATCGATTTATTCTACGAGTAGTTATGCTTCAATAGATAGGTAATAATTCCTACTACTAATTCCACGACCTTTGAATAAATTGAGGGAAAACAGTTCTGCCTTCGCTGCAAGCTCATATATATAATTTAACATTATTACATTTATGTGCTTGCACTTTTTTTTATATACTTTTGTTCATGACTTTTTTGTATTTGCTCCATTGTAGATTATTATTTATACTATAATAATTATAGTAATTATTATGTCATTATGCTAAGATTTGAAACAAAAATGTTGTACTCATACAAGAAGCGAATAACATACCTAAGTCATAACTATCGTCTAAGACATTTACGTATACTAACTATATATATATATATCTACTTCTTTTTATGAACGGGTATTAATATGTAAAAAAAATAATCGACATATATAGTTGTGTATCTTATACAAGAGTCGTAGTATGTAGTATACTAATACAAGTTTTTTAACGTTAGCGTTCTGTGTATACCTACTTGCAAGAAAAAAAAAAAAGGAATGTTATTAAAATAAAATCGTTTCAACGGCTTTGCAAAATAAGTGTTACCGTTTGGGTGAGGCATAATAATACTATAAATGCGGTTAGATATCGAGAATGTCGACTTTGAAATATACGTGTATATATATTATGTATAATATAATAATATGAATAATAAATACGTAGTATGTGTTATATTACAGGAATAGGATAAAATACGTGTACACGAATATATGTCTTCGCACGTGGGCATCACTGGCTACTTGGTATGGAACGTGGAGAATAATTTTACATTTATTAAAAAAAAGAACAAATTTTACCATTGAATTATGTCCTTTTCTCGTGCTCGTTCCCCACATCCACCTCCGGGCTTTCTATAATGCACACATGTACGACGATTTCCGCGCTTATACTTCCACGCCGTATATAATGCGTATACGTAAAACATATAAATTTGGTCGCCTTTATACTGTTCATACATACACCTATATATTTATATATATATATATATATATATAAGCAAAGAGGATATATTATGCTTATATATTTTCTGTATGTATGTATATACATTTTATATATTTCATATATATATATATGTATGTAAGAGTTGGTGTACTTGTGTGTTTCCACGGCAATACGTTATAATCGTTGTCACATCGGCCGTTGATTTATTACGTTTTATAGCCCGTGACATTTAATAAAAAAAAAAAAAAAAAAACGAAAATAAGTAAAAGAAACCTTGAGAGAGGGAAACGCGCGCACACACACACACACACACACATATATATAAATATAATATACAAACCCGATCTCACTGGCTTATAACCCGCCCATCCCGCCTATACAAATTTCATTCCGAGTTCTCTCCGGCCGGCGCGCAGACATTAGTCTTTATTTTTATCGTATATATACATCTATACGGCTCGACGGCGGCGGCGGCGGCGACGGGCAAACAGGCAACGTGTCGGAGTTGCCGGGTCTCCAAGGTTACATTGTAGAGATATTATTATATACGCGCGCTCGTCTCGTATACACACGAGCTCGCGTGTGTGTGTGCATATTTGTACACTGCGCCGTGTGTGCCGGGTGTGTTTTTCGAAAAAATACATTTTTCAACCACTTGAACGATTTTTTAAGTGGCCGACCGACCGACAATCGACAGCGCCCGTACCGACTCGTATCCGTGCGGTATAGGTACGGTATATTGCGAGTATATCTGTGTATATATATCCATCCCGAGCGAGCTGCAGATGTACATTGTCTGCTTAATGTTTGATCTTAAAAAAAGGGAAAATCGAGGTTTTACGAAGTAATTTCTCTATCATAATAATATTATAGTTATTATAATTTTTCGTAGCACATATACAAGTACGCGCGATACGAAATGTCGAGTAGGAATATTCGACACGCACCGCAACGCCACCGTTACCGAGACGACGATACACTGCACCGAGTATTGTTATTAATTTATTATATACTGTATAGGCACCTACTCGACGATATGTCGAGTAGTCGTGTTCAACGACTACCGCAAAGCGTTAAAATAATGAGCTTTTTTTCAAAACTTAAGCGCCCCGAGTAGAAAATCCACCTACCCGCAGCAACACGTTTATATACCTATACTTCTCAATTTATATGCGGCTAGAAAATTAATAATTTTTCCAATGCATTTTTTTTTTTTTTTTTAATGAAACGGTCGTTTTTAAACCAGTTTTTATGATTACCACATATTCTGCATAAGCGATACGCGTTCGCGAGATCTATGAGTTTCTTCTTTTGGCGATTCTAGCGTGGGTACAGATAATAATAATTCCACTTTATATCATCACTTCGATAACTTATTATAGGTAGGGTATAGGTTCTATAATATATTCAATATAGGTACAATTTAACAGTATACCAATACACATAATAGGTACGCGTAGATTTGAATTTCGCGTTTTGTATTTGAATACTAGTTTTTTTTTTTTTGAGAAATTCTGCATTGGTATGTAGGTATACCTACGATTTACCTAACTTCATAAATCAAAGCTGTTCGTATACATAAACAAAACGATCGAATGCGTTTTTTGGCTCAGCTTCGAACATTTTTTTTCAATTATACGTTCGCGGCGCGGCGGCATCGTTATAATAATCATTACAATCGTGAATAAATATTACACCGAGCGCATAATATAATACAAACGTGTTGAAAACGAACATAGCGTTTATCTTCGAGTCGTTCGTGCGCGGACTGTATACAGATGAAAATCGGGTAGACCACCACTAAGGAAACACGAAAACTAAAACGTGTACACATAATAATATCTACTTAACACGTAGGTATATAGTGTATAAACCTATTCGTCGTACTATTATATGCAACTATAATTCATTACACAATCATAAATGATAATGTTAATCGCGCATGTTCGTTTTCTAATAGAATATTCGCATAATATGTATATACCTATAGGTGTGTACGAAAATCTGTGCAGTCCGCGAGTGACTCTAAATCACATATTTTAATCACAATAAAATATAATTAGCATATTATATCCCTATAATGTGCCCCATCTCTTTACACGAGGAATAAATAAAACCTGCGCATAGGTATTTTGATTATTTTTCGTTGTATATAATATATATTATATTATACTATATACTATTATTATATATACGATCAACACGATATTGTTTTTAAACCGTTGACTGTCCGAGGACGTTTCGAACACGTATATTCCGAATGAATTTATTACACGTTTTAAATACCAATTAGTAACTGAATATAATATTATGTACCTACCACTGCGTTGCGACCGAGACGCGGTCGAACATCCGCGGACCATTTTAATTATTTTCTGTGTTACACGCAATATCAAAAACACCACGAATCGATGTATTAATAGTCCGCCGTTTTCTTTCGACCAGTCTGTAGCTTATACTTTATTACTCATATAATATTGGTCCTACATTAATAGGTATTTATATATATATATAGGTACCTCCTATACTATTATGCGTAATGTGTGTCCACCCTGGATTTGTTAGCCGGTATTCAAGCTATTTACAGTGGCATAATACGTAATATATAGGTATACCTACTGAAGTGTTTTTAATTGTTTTACAATCTAATTTTTTTATCGTTTTTTTTTTTTTAATATATATACGGTGGCACACAGATACAATATTATCGTTTTATTGAAGGGCTCTCGTATCGCGTGGCGTCCATAGCGTAGGAATACCTAACCCTACCTACCAACCTACATAATATATATAGATTAACGAAAATTATGCGCATAAAACATTTGCATAATTTGACTATAAGTCAGACTGTTAATCACATTATTGTGTGCCACCTGTACCTACGCTCACGACTATCTTATATGTTTAATAGGAACAAGTGTACAACCGTTGCTCATACTTGTACTTGTGACAAAATAAATTTGGTATATGATCGTCCCAAAGTCCGTCCATATAAGTTAATCATCGATGTGGAAATGGTTTATTTTGATGGATAATTTTTAATGACTCATATTCATAGTTATTATACGCGCAATAAAACAATATCATATTCAAAGAAAATTAACATAAGAAATTCGATATTCTTTTTTTAGTGTAGTTTGCGCACCAGTTTCATTTTTTTAAATGTGGATAACGTGAGACACCTCTGGGACATGTTTTGACGTGATACTGTATAATGTTTATAGTCACGAGTCGGAAAATGGGAAGTATTCGAGACAGATGTTATCTGGACCGTGCGTCGAGACCCGACCTGGCCGAGCCTCGCCGTACCTATATTCCACGTCGAAATTCCGACGTGATTAAGAACGAGCTACCTCTATTATGTATACTCCGTATAGATAATATAATATTAATATGTGTACGACTTTACGTGTGTTATATGCTGCTGCTGCTGCTGCAGCGTTCTTACTCGAACATTATGCGCGTATATTAGTGCAGTTGCCTCCGAACCGCGTTATATTAAAAACAGTAACTCAACCGGACGACGAGGGGTCAGGCATATTATATTATATATCGCGGGAATTTCGCATGTCGTAAATCCGAACGCCCGATATGACTACGCGTATATTAGACGTAGGGTATGTCCGCAGCCCGGCGCGAGCTAAACGAGTCTTATATATGCGAATTACATAGTATAATATATTGTATTATACAAAATATTCAAAAGGGGGGACCGGCGTCTTCGAGGAGGCGGTCTATTAGCGAAATTAAACTCGGACGTGAATTTACGGGGACTGCGCAACGGTTTTTGCCGGCTCAAGTCTCTCGCGTTACACCCCCTCCCCGGCACCAAACGGCGACGACCCTCTGACCCCGGGGGTGGACGTTATTGCAGTGGCTCTACCGCGGGCACCCATCCGTGGATCGTGACCGCATGTCCGCACGTATATACACATTTATACCGAATTCACCGAATAACTAAAACAGTACTTATGAGGAGGTAATACTTAATACATTTAATATAGCGAACTGCAGCGTCTACGATCAACGAAATTTGTTAACCCCTCGAACGCCATGTATATAATATAACTCGCGCGCATATAAAAATATTATTCCGAAAAACGAATCGAGATCGAGACCGCGTTATGTAAACGTAGTACTTACGCATAAGTCTTCCGCGTCGACGGCGGTCTGCGGAGAGATAATTTTTTTTGCAGACAAATTAACAAACGATTTAATCGTTTTGATTCATATGCAGCACCCGAGGAGTTTCGATGACGGCGCGGACGACCTCTGCTCATAAATTCATTCTCGCAAACGGCGTGTAACGTCTCGACGGATCTCCGCTGTTCATTGTTGTTATATTCCGATATATCGTACCTATATATATGCCTTCTAGGTGGGTGGCTTTGTGTTCTTTTTTTTATCGAATACTTCGACGTTCTGTTATTAATCGTCGGTTTGATATTTTGTGGTCGTACAAATCACGTGCTCGTATAATCGTACAAACGTCGTCGTATCTTTTGAAAATCACGCGTCCGTGTCGACCGGCGGCAACGAGCAGGCGTATAGTATTTTTCTCCTCGGAGGCGTGATACACGTACAGACTGCAGTCGGGGGTACCTCATACTACAGATCGTACTACGCGTATCCGTGCAGGAATTGTTCGGAAAAAAATTGATTTTGTCTCACACGATCGTCGACGCGCTCACTAATTAAGTTTTTTTTTTTTTTTTCAATATTATTAATTTCTGTGTACGGTGGTTATATTAACCGCCGCATGGGCCGCGGTGAGCACCAAATACGCGCGAACGTGATTTACCAATTTATCCTACTTCTATAGTCGCACTTCAGACTCCCATATATTATACTATATTATAAATTATAATAACTTCGTGCAGATGCTTTCGACGGGTGTGTGTGCGTGTGTGTGTGTGTATATGGATTTTCGGTAATCGCATATTAAATATTAATATTATCATACATTCGAGCAGAGTGGTTGCGGTCGGCGACGACGGAATGTACATATAATATTATTATTATTTCCCGACGACGATAGGATAGCCAGCGTAGTTTTTCGGAGTGAATCACCATACGCAGCCTAATAGATTATACTGCTCGTTTATCCTACGTGCAGTATACCCGGGGAATAATATTAACAACAATCGTAATCGTTTTAAACGATTATAATATCGTCGCGGCCGAGGCGTGTCCCGATCATAACGAAATGCGGTTTATATATATTTCTGTAGAATAATAACATATACAATCGATCAGCATAATATATAGTAAAACAATAATAGATATTATATAATAAAACGAGTAATACTTCGATTTAAATATATATTATATACTGAACGAATAACGCATATACAGCTTATTATAGTTATTATTTCAGTCGCTTTAAGGGTGGGTGGATTTAGTCTCTCATCACTCCAGGGCGTTCGTTTGGAAGAAAATCCCGCGCCCGAATCCTTTCGGTCGCCGTTGTCCGAGTACCTATACACATTATAGTGCTGCAGCACTCTCCCGCGGAAACGACGCTGCACCGCCGCCGCTCGGCGTGTATATAAATCGTATTTTTAATATGGTAAACGACTGTTTAATGACTCGCCGTCCAGAGATTTATGTGCGCCGTAAATCACACGAAACGTACATATAATATGCGCAGTTGCGCACGTTTGTATAGGTCGTTATGCGCCTCGGACTTAAGAGAAGGAGCTTCCTTAATCGTTTACACGCGGCCCCCGTAAATAACGACATTTTGTCCGTACCTACTCAGTATACCTCTGCTTTTATAATATATTTACTGACGACTTCGCGCGCGCGCACGCACAGTCACAACCGCATGTATATATGTGTACATGATTGGAGGAAACGAGAAATTATTTTTCCCCGTGCGCTTTTATATAATACCGTGTAATATTTATCCGTCGGAAATGCACACGAAAGACGTCCGAAAGAAAACGAGTATAAATGTTTAATATAATAAATATAGAATTATGTACAGTGATATATTATTACGAGGTATATACGATTTATACGGTCGCGAGTGTTTTTTGAGTTGACTTTTTTAACGCAAGTCAGAGCTTATCTTATTATATTTTATAAAAATACACGCATAATCTTTTCGTTGAATCGTATATCACACGACTGTCGTGGATACAAAGTTAAATTTCATCACTGTAAGGTTTTATGTACAACAAATTGCTGTTGAATTCATTGTGGAAACCAACTTGAGCGATCGGAATGCTGTAAGTTCGTATTCGCGCAGGGCATTTGCATTTTTTGCATTATTAACGCATGAATTAAGTCGTCGACTGGATCTAATTTTTCGGCCCAACCGTTTTTATTACACGTCGTAAGGAGGAATGCACCGCGACGTTATGTGAATACAACGAGTGTGTGTGTGTTTCTATTTATGTAAGTGTGCAGTATATATATGTGTATATATACTGCATGTTTACAGAAACGATATATTTTATGTGTAACGACAAAAACTCTTTGTATATCTGAACGTCGTCGTCGTCTTCGTGTAGCGACACGCAATATCCATATAACACACGTGTACACAAACACACACTCACACACGCACGCACACACACACATGTACATAATGTACTTCCGTGGCGTCACGACGAAAACCGTCGTATCTCTCCGGCGGCGCTTCCTAAACGCGTCGTGACGTTTATATCGCGAGTGCATATAAATATCGTCGGGCCGTTATATTATCTCGATCCCATCGGAAGTCCATTGGCGCCTCGGAAATATAGCTGAAAATCGCGTTTCCTCTCGGGACCGCCGCCGCCGCCGGAGAATGGCGAACACTGCGAATACACTGCTGCACGAGCGCGGGTGATCGGTTGGGGGGGAGGGGGGGGGGCGCAGTGAAAAAACACACACACACACACACACACACGCTGTGTTCACTATTTACAGGCAAACGGCCGCGAGCGCGAGAGAGCGAGACAGAGAGAGAGAGAGAGAGAGAGAGAGAAAACGATAATATAAATTTTAAACGCGCGTCCTCGATTCTGGGCAATGTCACCGGAATATTCGCCGATATATATATAATAATAATACATTTACTGGCCCTTGCGACTGCTGCAGTGCAGTGTATACGCGCTGTATTGATGTGTAATATATATTTATACACACACGATGGATGTTCGCGCACCCACACACATGCACACACACATATATGTGTGTATAAATGCACACAGAGAGAAAGAGAATATCCAGAGAAATAGTACACGGAGAACGTACACTTTTATGGGCCGGCCCGACGCCGAGTCGTTTCCCCCTTGTACGAAACGCGAGCGACTACTACTATAATACTATACACCGCCGCGGTGCGTGCTGTGTGCGCGCAATAATAATATGGGCATATCACCAATATTCGCCGAGTGTACACGAGGCGGCGGCGGTTCGCCTGCTCTAGACGACTTAATAGCCCGAACGCGGCGAAAACGACCCGATATAGATTTAATTAATTATTATTATATATATATATATATATATATATATGTATTTATTTACGCGCGCAGAGCTCTTTTTAATGGTGTCGCGCGTATATATTACGCATCGTGCCAGGACACGCCTCTAACGATCCTTAACGGCCTTGTAAAACATCCGAAACCGCGCGCGCGTGTATAAATATATATATAATATATATATATACGTATATAATAATATTATAATAGTGTCGCGCGCGAACGAAACCGTCGTACTTGATAAAACAGATTTTAAATTTATATAAACATAAAAATCGTATAGTACATCACGAACTCGTAAACGCCGGCAGCCTGGTAAGCGCGTATTATTATTGCGCACATATATCATACCTACATTATATTATGCGTTCTCATATTTATATAAAACATATTATATACACATATAGCAATATCGATGCAGCGAATCGAGCTCACACACGCACGCGACGTCGTGTATATACGTTAACATTATGTATATCATATTTTGTAATATTATACTATAAATTATAATATATCTTATGGGTGCATTTTCTGTGTACGACTCGACAGAGATGTGTAGAGAGGATACTATAACGTTCGCGCGCGCGACTGGATAAATAACAATGACATCTGGGAGTGTCTCCGAGACATCCGTTCCTTTTTTTTTTTTTATGCGTCCCACGCTTTTTTCCTCTACTTTTCCTTTTTCTCCGACCTATACACTCACCCACACTATATAACACATACACACATTTATATATATTTGTATATATTCTAAGGTTTTAGTCTGGCCGAGCTCGAGATTTATGAGGACAATTTCTCCGAGGGGTGTCGCGAGCAACCCTTGGAATAAAGGGACCTTTTCCTTCTGCATCACGGTGACTTGTCCTTTTATGAACTCGCTTTGTTTCTAAAACAGTCGTTCCCACTGATACACCGCACGCCCGTTTATAAAATATATATACCTCATACACCTACTCTATACCGCGGGCTGTAAACTTTGCGTACAATCAAATTAAAACGCCGGATATACACAGTAGTAGTTATACACGAATCTATGCTACATTGCTACCTATAACAGTTTGTGTACCTATACCTACCTGCAATGTGTTATTAGAATATTATGTTCGTAACGTTGCCCATAAACTTCACACGAATAATAACATTTTGTTCTCAACTCTGTACATCATTTATGCGTAAACCGATCGAATCAACCGACACCGACTAATAATCACTTTTTGTTTTTTATTTTGTTTTAGGTAAGCGAACGTTGCATATAATATTATATACTAATATAGAATACATATTGTGTGATATTGAGTACGTACAATATTTGTACGTCATGTCGACCAGCGCGTGCGCAGTCCGCTGGTAAGTATTGAAAAATTATCACCGTCGTCGGATTTACATATAAATATATATCATACAAAGTGTAGGCATTTTCTTGGCACCCGCCGCACCCGCCGCACGAGGACGATATTATATGCGTATGTGTTATGCACGAAATGTACGTTTGTATATACAATAATATATAATATTTAAGAGTGTCACGCCCGACGGCATCGTTCGCGCATGAAAGTCGCATTATTTAACGACGATAATAATATTGCCATCACAGACGCATTTCGAGTGGCCGAGGGGCGAAACAAAGCGGCGCAATACGAAAATAGGCGAAAAAAATATATACAACAGAAATAAAAAAAAAGGATGAGACGGCGCGCGCGCAGGGCAGTTCCGATATAAATATACATATATAATATTATGTATACGACGTGGCCGAGTTCCAAGTCGGTAATACCGCCACCAACGAGACTCGGGAGGGGGGGGGGGGGTAGTGAATGATTGCGTCTGCGACGGAATGTTGTTTATACGGCCTCACGAGAGCTGATAATCCCGCACGAAAAGTCTGTGGCAGGGAGACAACTAATGCACAATTATTATTAAAATCGCGTGGTGTAATTTTTTATCACATTAAAAATAACGCACGACGTGCAGAAATCTGTAGTGTTTGGCCGAGCACGATCTGTAGTGTTTGGCCGAGCACGTCCGTCGCGCCGACCGCTGTCATCGTTTATTAATTTAAAACAAATTTAGGCGTCAAAGTCCGAGTAGGTCATAATTTAAATGATCCGAAGAATGAAAACTCCGATTAATCGATTTACATAACATAATATTACGTCTACAATATTATAAATAATGTATTTATATATATTATGACTAACTCGATTAAAAATAATAATCAGTTTTGTGTGCGATAGACCTTACCAAATGTTTGAAACATCGTGTAGGATGTGTAATAAACTAAAAAATAATTTAATTCGACATATAACTACCAATATATTGTATAGGTGCTGAAAATATATTTTATTATAATTTCTGACTAGTGTACCCATAATAAGTCTTAGGGCATATATTATAATATGCAGTGCTTCATCCATATTCTGTGCTAAGATATTATTGGTCAAGTTGTGAAACTATTTTATATATTGTTAATAACATATTCATATAACATATTCACATCATTGAAGTTGTCGCATTTTAAATTTTAGAAACTCAATCCACAAATAAACCGCGTTGATATCATTATATGCTGTTAAAATGTTAAATGTTTCTATTATTTTTAAAACAACTTTTGCGCATAGTTTTTAAAGAAGACGTGCATTTACTAAACCTATTTATCGATATGTTTTAGACTTTTAAATTAAATACGGCATAGGTATTAGGAGGACTACATATCTAAGACATCTAAAATCGTTTTTACTTAGGTTTTTTACTCTTGATCTTTTGGCTGACAATTTGTTGACCTATATAGATCCTAATATTATACTGCAGCAGTACTATATATTAATTATATATTAATGCAAAAAGCTATAGTTAGTTTAAAGATAACCCGGTGTATCACTGTATCAGTGCGTATCACTTATCACAAAATATAATAAATAGTATTAAAAACGTACAATAAATTTTGTTTAGTGTGCCCATAATATCAATATCATATTATATGCTATTATTTGACCGCAAAGGTATATTTTTAATATATCATATATTATATATTATTATATAAATTACAATATTCGGTATTTTGGTATATATAGTATTAGATAGACGAAAATCAATTATAAAATGTGCTGGTCTCGTTGTCAATTCTGGGCGGAGATTGTTCCTATTTGAAATGCTTTTTGAATGTGAATGTATAAATTTCTATTCTATTACTGAGAAGACGCCAATTCCTGATGTCCGTCGTATATTCAGTCAAGCTATACTATTTATACTAATGCAAAATTATAGCTGGTGGTATTTGCGGCGTCGTTGACAGTTTTATTACATTATTATTATTCAGCTATAATATAGAAGTCACTCTAATGGGTTAGGCCCGTAAAATCTTTGGGGGAGGGGGGGGGGCTTGAGTTTAACCTTAATATTAAGCAAAAGTTTAATTTATAAATCATATTAACCCGTCATCTGAAAATAATAGCTTGTATAATCTAAATCTGAAATATAAAATAAACCGTATAGGTAGGTACTATAAGTAATTTATACTTGATCCCTATACCTATATAATATTATAAACGTTAACAACAATAAAGTCTACTGAATGTTTCAATAATCTTGTCAATTTGGGTCAAAATTGTCTCAACAATTTAGGTGGCTTTAGCCCCTCTAATTGCGCCAATGGACTATACCTATAAGTCTTATGCTATAGCCTTCTATGATTGTATCGACAAAAGTATCAGTGACTTTGCAAACTACATATAGAAAAAAATATTCAATCTATTTCTTGATTACCTACCTATATTTATCAGTATACATTTTTTTCGATTTATTGAAGTTCAAAAAATCACAAAAATTGTATAACGACCATGCAATAAAAGTGCTTTGCACAGCAGTTAGAGACTAAATTTAATATTGTACCATCACAATAGACTTCCCCGGAAATTATTAGTATTTCAAATATTTCACTGTATTTGAACACACATTATATAGAAATATAAAATGTATCTAATGTACTTTCAAAGTAATAAACGACTTTCTGTAGCGCCTCGAACAATCGCACACTATACAGACTCAGACACTCGGTGTTTAGTATATAGTTGCCCGCAAGCCACAATATCTTACGATCGATGACATAATATTATATCACTACAATAGGTACATACAATATGGCATTGGTGCGGGAAGATATTTACTTTTTAGGCATAACTTTGGACGCGCGCGCACACGTTCACCGGCACGGACACGCACACAGCCATGAGGAGGGTGGACCTTCGAGCACGAACCAGAACCGGATCTTTTCGCTGGCATTAAATAATAATAATAACAACATGGACCTCGGCGGCGGACGGCGACGTACCTATAATAAATAATCGGTCGCCGCGCGTAAATCGTTCGTATACGTAAAGAGGATGACGTGGTCGACCGCGGGTGGGAGTGAGAGACGCAGTGCCGTGGGAGCGAGGTGGGAGATTTTTTTTTCTTCTCGATAGGAAAAAAATAAAGGTATATACCGAGGGTGGTGCGATGACGGGTGGTGGTGGCAAAAGACCTGCAACCGGTTCAGATTACCAGTTTTTTGGAATTTTACTCGAGTATTATTATTATTGTTATTATTACCGCTATGGGTTGTATATATATATAGGTATACAATATATAATATATAATATATATATATATATATATATATATATCGATGTTACAAAGTATATTCATCTCGCGGATTGTAATAACATTATATATAGTAACGATATCGGTGAAATTTTTGCGAGGGTTGCAGCGGATTCGCATCATACAGAAATTTAGAAAATTTTATAAAACACGCGCACGATATAATAAACGACTCTCTGTTGTAGGGCTCAGTGACCCGAACCGTCTGGGTAGCTGCACTGTGACTGTATATATACGTATGTATTTATAAGTATATAATATATGGTATATCGCGCTTCGCACTGTAGGTTACGCCGTGTATGTGTATATTTAATTAACGCCGAGGTATTTGTATGATAATATATATTTTTACCACGGGGAGAGAAAAAAATAATATATATGTATAAGACGGTATAGCTGAAATAAACGCAGGGTGGCGCGGCGGCGAGGTTGTGGAGAAACTGGCAGTTGTGATTTATAATGAGCGTTTGGCCGAGTGCAAAAAGTAACGCTTATTTTTTATTTTAATTAATAAGGCACCTACCGCAGCCGTATTTTATTCTTAATAAACGCCCCTAGGCTGCAGGTCGTATATCCGTCGACCCGTCGTGCAGCGTACCTTATACACCTAAACATGCACATTGCGCATATATATACGTATAATAATGTATAATTTTAAACCTCTGTTGAGCGCGAGCGATTGCACAAAGAACGTCAGAATAAAATAAAAAAATAAAAAAATGCCATATAATATAATATCGTACATGACTATTCAATTTAGCCGCGCGACGATAATCGTATCGATACAAAAATGAATAGCAATTTATTGACGATATTATAAATAAAATAAAAAATACGAACGCAATAATTATCTTTTGACGGTGACTACAATCCTTTCCATAACAGTATAGGTACCTAATATAGATAGTTATTCCATTTATTTGAATGCATCATTACACCTGGAATTAATAAATTATTATGTCATCTAAACGTCAAAATCAAAATTATATGCACACATAGGAGAACAAATTAAATTTAATGACCTTCCCTTCCCCTCGCGCAAGATTGATCCGATACAGTGATTTTTACTGTCGCGTAGAACACGCGTTAATGACTATCTAAAAACTAATTTAAATCAACGGCCAGGAGGCCATCACAAAACGGCAACAAATTTATATTATTTTTTGAACGAATTTGACGATTAATATATTTATACAAGCAGCATAAAACAATAAAATTTACAATCTAGTAATTATATAATTTGTCAAACTTGTATACATTTATATTATTCGCGTTATTAATATATAGCGTGTTTTCAACTATACAGTAATAGTAGAATAATACATAACATTGTAAAGAAAAGGTTAGTTTTCGAATTGGGCCCGGAAGTGTACAGTGTATACCTACACCTGTGTAATGCGCCAACCCTATACAATTTGCCCTTGGATTATAATATTATAATATCGTGTGCGTGATCGGAAGTCATCGTATAATTTAAATTAATATATATATATATTTTTTTTTTTTTAATAACTTACAAGCCGTACAAAAAGCAATACTGCAAATCGAGTTAATGAGATAAAGAATATAATAATTAAATATAAATAATAATTGGTTGGACGGGAGTAAAGAAACTTTTCGAATAATAATGATTAATAAATTGTATTAGCTGGTATTAATATTTATATAAAATAGTCTAATAAAAATGTACGGACAAAAGACTGTGAAGAAAATATTAAATCTTTTGCCTTTATTCGAAAACGAAAACTATCTCGAGAACTGTAAACGCGTTTTACGAACGAAAGAAATAAACAATTTTAACGAATGCAATATTTTACGTGGAAAAAATAAAAACAAGTATAACGCGTTATTGGTCTCCGGTACTGCTGCAGCGGCGGCACTTCCGGGATTCCACAGAAATCGGAATAAAATAATTTGTTCGGAATAAAGTCCACATGAATAAATCCCACTACGCATATCCTATATTATGGTACGATATTATGGCCGTATCGACTATGTAAATATATTGTTATAAATATTAAAGCTTCGCACGAAAGCACAGTCTGGTCGGGGCGTGGTATTATTTCGTTGCAATTGATTTTAAAACAACGTTATATAGTGCTGACGACGATACTATACAATATTATACGGCGGTTCTATAATAATATACTAATAATAATATGTAGTACGAATAATATAATATACAATATATTATTATTATTATTATTGTATAATATAATAATATCATCTCCGTCATTCGAACGGTGGTCGACATTCGTGCGTAACTATCGTCGGCGTAGTCGTTATGTGGACGACGATATAGGCGGCAAAGAACGACGGCGCCCAATTATTATTATTGTTGTATACTCGTCTAAACTCTAAATCACTATAATCTATACTTCACTACCGCGGTATTATATGTCGTGTGGTGTGCTTTGGTAAAATATAACGAATCGGCTACCGGACAACAAATTGACGTAAATTAAAAATGATGTAACGATTTCGTTTTTTGTTGCGAGCTGTATATAATAATTAATGATTGTGACAATTTATTTGAGTTCCATAATTTGTCATTTTATACTGCTTGTTGTCACCGCCGTCGGGTAGTCGACAACCCCTTACGGTGTTTTATGGTGCTCTATAGCAATGTAAAACAAAAAGGAAAATAAAAATCGACAGACGTTTGAAGAATAACAATCGAGAGCGTCCGAACACAATTGCAGGAAATAACACATCGACATGGCCGCGTCGCGTGAAATGTATATTTTAATACCGTTGACACCTCGAAAACATGCCCAACGCGGGAAAACGTCCTCTGTTCTGCGAGTGGTTCGACGGGAAAAAAATACTCGTTATCGCAATATTCGAACATATTATCCATATAATATATAATATTTCAGACAACCAGCTGCATACAGATAAATAAACTCATGTGGTCTGCGATAGTATTATTATTATTATTAGAGTAGTCGCACTTGACGGTGGCGATTACAATATTGGATTCAGTCACGCCGCCGCGCCGCCGTAAACGATTTCACGTGGTCCCGATTACTGTCCGTGTACACATATAACAATAATGATATGTATACAAAGCGCCGACTACTTTTATTTTACAACCGCCGCCGCCGCCGTATCGTGTCGACCGCAATGATTTTTTATTAGTGTGCTATGGCGATTTATAGCTCGGCCATATATTATAATATAATAACAGAACACGCGCTATAATCGACCTGCAGGAATATAACGTCGCATTCGGCAGTGTAAACATAATATAATATTATATTGTAATATATATTCCTGACGTCGACTTGTTATTATTTTTTGCAAGTTTTTTTCCCGTCTCACGTTCACAAGGACTCCTCTCCTTACCGCAACAACAATAATAATATAGTATTATTATATTATATTACGTTTAGGTATCCACATAAATCGCTCGAAAACTTGTAAATCACAATAATGCTTATATATAGTGGCCATCATATTATTATAAATTAAACGTCGTCATAATTAGCAGCTCTCGCGGATTATATTAATTATCTATATATAGGCGCACCAACAACTATCCTGCATATATTTATTATACCTACTTAATAATTATTATAGGTAGGCGTTATTAAAAATCGTCCCTCGCGTATCGCTCATCAACGCTGGTTAGCCGGTATTTAACGAGGTCTGTTGTTATTTTTCTGTTCCGCTGCAGCAGTATCCGGTTCGTCTCGTCGTATAATAATATTATTATTTATTATGGGCGCGTAATTAACACCGACAGACACGGCGCACACGCGCTCGTTACACTTGCGCGCAGGCGCATTCGACATAGTATAGACGAGCGTAATATATTTTTTAGTATACCCAGACGTAAATTTAAAAACAAAACTCACGGCATTTCCCATATAAAGCTATAGGCATATATAAATATATTCATAGTATATTAGTTTTCTCCTATACACAGTGTATATACCGTGAAAAAGTATATATTTAAACCGTCCAATCAAAGCATTTTAGTATATACATTTCGCCGGGCATATAACTGCAGCAGCGCTCGTGACGATACGCTCATTATCGCGTATTTATGTATTTATGTACAGCGTAAGTAGTTATTATATAGTACGTCGCATGCCAAAATTTTAGAATAAGTATTATTACGTGTATACGGGAAACGTATTGTATAGATAAAGGCGTCGAGAGACGTATAATAATGTAGTTGGACGTCGTGGCCATTTCGCGAGCGATTCCGGACCGTAAAAATTAGTCGTTCCGGACTGTGCGAACGCCCCGTCATCGTCCCTGCAGGCTCCTCCGCCGCCGAGCGGGTCGTTCAAGTGTATATGGCGGCGGCCGCGACGACTGGCGAACGGCGGTTTTCGCACACGATAATATCGAAAAACGAAAGAGACGAAAAAAACTATACGTTTTTATTATGTATATATTAGAAAAAAACAAATGGCCGTTGCGCGCTATAATATTATCGACGTCCGCGGCGTTTGTTCGATTAGCGTCTTTACACGCACAAAGACGTCATATATACACGTTATTAAACGCGACCCAAATGATAATGTCGCATAATATATATAATATAACTGTAAGCAGCAGTCGTGCCAATTCTCAGTTCTCAGCGGTGGCGGCGGCGGCGAGCGGGCTATCGTTTTATGGTTGACGGCGAGACTATATAGCGCGGGGGCGGTTGTGAACGGTCGGGGGGGGGGGCGATGAAGATCGCTCTATATTTCTTGGACGTTATGTGTTTATATATATTGTGTGTGTGTGTGTGTGTGTGTGTCTATATGTTTATATATATATCCTACGATATGGTTGAAACCGATCCAAAGGCCGGACCCGTTTTAAACGTTCAGCCTCTCGTGCGCCACAACGTCGCCTATGTATCATTGCACTTGCACATATATCATTATTATACGATCGTGTGGTGTGCGATGTATATATTATTATAATAGTATATATGGGCAGTCCGCCGCCGCTGTTATCTCCGATGGTCTTCTATACTCGCGTTTTTGATATGTGCGCAGCATATATAGATACTATAATATTATAATACGCGAAAAAAACGACTAAAAATTCTTATACAGCAATCATGTATATCGGGGCCGATTATTGCATCATATGTATTTTTTAGTTTATTATACAGATGGGTTCATATGTCGTACAGGCCCGACAAACTTTGAGTGAACAATTCATTTTTTATCATACCCTCGGTTATACACTTACAATTATCATAGTATATCAGTTTAGTTAACCTTTATTCATCTCTGCCAAGTCACTTTTCCACGAAACGAGATAGCCGCCGGATTTCATGTATTCAGCCACACCAGGGCATTAAACTGAACTTTTTAGAACTCTGAATAATCGGCAAAATAATTTTACGAAAATGGGTTGGGTACTCTTTAAAAAACAGTTACTTTGTCATAAAAAAGAAAATTACATTTTACAAAAACATAAAACCGTTTGTAATAACGATATAGGGTCCTGCATGAGTGTTTGAGTGTCTGAAGCCCGAGTGCCGTTGCACCCCTAACCTGCAGATCCCCCGTGGCCGTAAATTGTACATAAAAAACAAAAATTGGGCATTCGATAATTCGCGGGGACTGCATCAACAAAACGGGGTGTTTTGCAGATAATCGACATTTTCGGACGCATACGAGTGGTCGTTAATATTTTATAATAAAGTACGAAAAATAATCGAACGGATATTAATTTTATTAATTACACCCACGCAGACCTGTTAACGAATAAATTCGAAATTACCCCATGATGATGGCTAATTAAATATTGTATAATATGTAGCTAGCCAGGGATCACGTATACGTTTTTTTTTTATGTTAAACTAACTATGTAATTTATGCACACGCTTATTATACGATGTTTAAACTCCTATAATGCATATTATAATATTAAAAACTGGTGTTATTCTTATATATTTATATGATACGCGTACACGATATTATACCTATACAATATCCTGTACAATATCGCACGTACTAAATTAAATATTTCGCGGCTCGTGTTATATATTATAATAATATATAATATAATCACATAACGCGATCGATGCGCATATATTATAGGTACTTAACACGAATATACGGCTGCGGACCTGAGTGCGTATATACATGCTGGGTCGCGTACGTATACGTATAGTGATGATGGCCCTCCGTACGTCATATAATATGGAATATAATATTATTATTACGAATACGCGCGTATTGTACATATTATTATTATAATATTATATGGAAATCGACGAAATTGTCACGTCGCTGCAGTGTATAATATATATACTTTATGAGGCGTCTCGATTTACGGTCCTTTCGTGCGTGCTCTCTCTCTCTCTCTCTCTCTCTAGCTCTTCCGTCGCCGCCGCCACGTACTACACACGTCGCGTATATATTATTATTCTTTCCCTCGCACACTAATATATACAATATAATAATATATATCCTCCGCCGGTATATAGGTATAACGCGCGTCTGCGTGGTGTACCTCCACGCGTAATATATACGACACGCGTACCCACACTGCACCTATGCGTGTATATACCTATATATATTATATCTATAAGTACAATATTCAAAAGTACTATTTATGTATACGCGCATAAGATCCGACTAGATTTATGGGCATTTCCCCGGGGGATTTCCACCCCCCCCCCCATCACGACGTTTCCGCCAGGCGCGTTTATGCGGATCTATATATATATATATTATTATTATTATATATACGCGCGCGCGCGCGCACAATACGCTCATTTCTTTTTCCGAAAAATTACAATCGCGTTCGCCCGTGAACCGTTTTTCGAGCGCTCTTTTTCCCTTTTTTTTTTTTTTTATTTGTTTATTTATTTTTATTATTCATCTCCTTAGCTCTGCGGTAAAGTCTATATCCTGCACTGCCGCCACCGCACAGTCGCCTCCGGCCTGCCCTTTCCGTGTACTCTCCACATACACACATTTATATAATATATATATACATACGACGTGCGGCGCTATTAATGCCGGGATTTTTTTTTCGCCATAAATATCGGGTCCTTTTTGCGTTTGTCTGCCGGCTCCTATATGCGAATCTTTTTTTTTCGACCTCGTATTTACATATATAGGTTTGTAATTTATAACCACACCGTTTCGGAATAAAAAGTATTCAGCCGGTATCAATAATTTATGTGTGTGAACACGCAGCATTTTCGGCTTTAATATATATATATATATATATAATACGTAAATATAGCGGGCGTTTACGCGTTTTCGTTATCCGTTTCTACGGTTTCATTATACCGTACTGCAACGCAAACGGGCAATATCTAAGGTAAATGGGTTACATCTGCGGCTATACATATTCGAAAGGTAACGATAAAATTCTCCATCACATTAAAATATAGATACCTAATAATATTATTAAATACGTCATATTGGTTTCTTTAACTTATAACATCTGTAAAAGGCTTTTACTATTTATATTGAAATAGCTATTTCTAAGGACGCTGATGCTAATATATATCCACTTGATGGTTATCGTCAATTAATATAAAATTTCTTTCAATAATATGCATAATAGTATCGCGTACAAAATATAAAATACATCGTATAATAAGTCGTTATAAAATTTTTTTTTTTTTACAGTTTTCGTATAATATAGGTAGGTATTGTAAATATTTTCGAAACTGGCTCGTTTCAAAAACATAATATACATTTAAATAAAAAAACTTATTCCCATTGTTCCGCAACTTGATATAGCGAGATCGTGATAACGAATACGCAAAAAAAAAAAAATAATAAACAATTTTAAACCAATCTGGGCAACAGACATAAAGTGTGAACTCTGGTTTTTAAAAAAAAATACGATAATAAATCGCATAAAAAAAAATACGACCAACTGCGCACACGTCACGCAATCTTTTTGTATCGATATATATTATATTTATATTATATCATGGTATTGTATATGATATAAATGTGTTGTTGCAGAGGACTCTCGTACGTACAAATATGATCGTCATTTGTACATTTCATATTTATTTAAAAAACATTGCACAAGAGCTGTTTTCTAGTATAATTCATTCAGACGCGTTTCGACAGTTGCAAGTCGCAGTGTTCCCAATGCCTCTATAGCGATATACCCATTATGGTCGATATTATAATATAAACAAAATTATCGTGGTATACGTGCGTATCGTACGCGATCTATAACACTCGTTCCAATAGTAATCCATCGCAGCATACCCATATGTATATGAAATATTAATATATTATTTGGGTAAAAACGTCAACGCTTCTTTCTGAAAAAAAAAAAAATTGACGTTTCCCGTCGTCTCGTGTCTTATGTTTTATAATATTAATATAACCATTAAAATATGCGATGGCGGTGCGCGGTTTTCGGGTGTATCGTCGTTTTTAAGAATAAGGGTTTTTCTAAATATAAAATCCATTAGGCCGTGGGCGCGGACGGAGGAGATGGAAAAAACGAAAAAAAAAACCCTCGAGGAAGCTGTAGCAAGAGTATACTGCACACACTCACACACACACACACACCACACACACATATATAATATATATTGTACGGGCGGCCGTGGCAGGGTGGAAATAATGCTCGGCGGCGACGGCGGCGGCGGCGGCGGGAAGGGTCGAAGACGATTGCCGGTGATCAATCTTGTCACGACGAGCGGCTCGCGATGGTGGAGCGGGGAACGCGGCCTGGGTCTCGGCGCGCGCGGAGGGGTGGGTTTGGCCGGGGCTGCCGGGGGATGATGTATACGCGAGCGTTGCGCCGGCCCCTCGACAATACACCACCGCCCGGGCGCGGCGTCGCGCGCACGCGAGTGTGTGTCGGCGTGTACGAGTGAGTGTGTGTGTGTTGGTGTGTGTTGGTGTGTAGGACGCGCACCTTTATGTATGCCTCGTGTTCCGGCATTTTTATTGATCACGGCCCCCCGGACCCGCCTCGCACGCGAATCCTCCACCTGCCGCCGCCGCCGACGTATACGTATAATACGCACTTTGTACACACACACACACACGCATATAATATGTATAGGTATATATATACGTGTTGCCAAGTCCAAGTGTATATAATAGACAGAGAGTCGAGAGAGGTGCGTGTTGTTATATGTTTATACCTCTCTGCCCGAAAACCAGCTGAGTCGACGAGACTTTTCGAGACGAATTCGTTGTATAGTGTTATTCTCCCTCGTCACGTCCTTCGGGAACATAATATTATGTTTAGACGTTTCGGTGCAATGTTTCTTGTAATTTTCATCGAATTATAATATTATTGGTTAAAGACCGCGATGACGGTTTTTCTTGTGTAAGTACACCCACGTATTATATGCTCAGCTAGTCCTGGTCTAAAAATAATGTCTTTATAACGACGATATATATATATATAATTATAAATCGAAAACAAGGGGCCGAGCGATGACGTCTAACGACGCGACTGCCGTGTGCCGACGACGGGATTATAACGCGTTTATTTTCGCCAACCCAAATCGTTATTTATCGGTTCGGACACATTTTAAATATGTCGTCGGCCGCGTTTCTGTTTCGCATCCGTCCGATCGACGAGGAAAAGCTTCGTGACGACGACGTATACTTCTGCACCGCCAGCGCGTTTATTTTTCTCGCGAGTACGCGCGCACGCACCGCACGTGATTCTCCGCTCCAATAAATCTGTCGTCAGCGTACGTTTATTATACACACACACATCCACCTACGTGGACCTCCCTACATATCCGCCAGCCCGCCGGCATTATATTTAATGTCGGAGTATACAGAAGGCTTATCGATTTCCGAAAACGTCGAGAACGATTTGTTTTCTGCTATTTCGGGACAGACGACAGTGCAGTAGTTTAGAGTATCATAAAATGTAGAAGAAAACGAAGAGTTTGTGTGTGTGTGTGTGGGTGTGAGAGAGAGAGAGATTCAAAAAAAGAAACAATTGATAACGTCGACCGCATCTTCGATTTATACGCAGTGGAATTCGTTATCCGTGCAAAGGCCAACCCGTCGAAATACAAAAGCGAATTAAGAATATATAATGAATGTGATTATAGTTTATATGAGTTGCATTTTGCAGTAGTTGGGTACTTGGGTGGAGCCAATACTTTACGAAAATGGGTGACCCTTTGTATATAAAATAGGAGTCGTCTGGATGAACCGTAGGATAATATACTGTTAAAACCCAAAGTCTCGGACACACGTTTTATGATGTACATTAAAATTATACACACGTTCGGGTTATTCGATATGATATTGATGATTCGGTTATCGTTATCGACCACACTATCATTATTATTATTGAACTGTTTGGGGGACAATATATTTCAATTACCTAATTAATTTATATAATAAAACATAAAACAAAATTATTGTTTATGCGCTTTTTAAAACATAACATCGCGACGATGATCGATCAACGAGCAACGATAAATGATTTTTTTTATTATACTAATTCCGGTCTATAGGATGAGATTGAAAACGTGTCCCTTTCAGATTTTTGTCAGATACGCGCAACGGGGTTTCAACTATACAATAAATAGGAAGATACCGAAAGTGTTTTCACCCTCGAAACTATCTTACCCCCTCCGGTAATCGCTTCAACGGTACATTTAAACGACTTACCCTTTCGACGCACCGCCACGATGCGCGCTTAATGCACGTGAACGTTAGGTATATTTAGGACACGGCACAATCTATATAGATCGTCACTGCAGCCGTTGTCGTCGTCATCCGTTCTTTTCTAGGTGTGAACTGCACACGCACTCGCACTCGCGTACTGTATATAAACTAACGATCGTATACCGAATGTAAAATCTCGTATTATTATTATTAAATAATATATACGACGCCATTTTCGTGCAGATGCCTTACACTCTTGTCACTGCGGTCCGTGACAAAAGTCTATTGTCCAATGCACACAAACACGCGCGTAAAAATGTTTTTTATTATTGTTATCAACCTCGACGACTGCAACCCTCGATCGTCGCGGTGTTTCCGTCGACTGCTGCCGTTGCTGCGGGTACGGCAGCCAACAGTAGTGTGTGCGGAGTCAAAGTCGCGAGCGGTTCGTATATACGCGTGTATTAATCGCGACGACCACAAACTGAATCCGACGAACAACTCAAACCGAATGGTGCCTTTTGTGTGAAGAGGTGCGTTATTTTTCATATATTTATAAAATACGCCCGCCCGCAATAGCGATACATGTGCATTTAAATCGTGTAATGGTAAGGAAATTATACGTCTCTAACCCCGAACGCGCGAGCCGTATATACCTACTTATAAACCTCGCGCACACACACATACACACATATATATTTATTTGTACGCTCAACGACAATAATAAAAGGGTTCCTGCAGAGGTATAATATAGGTATACGAACGCGCGTGCACGCACTCTCCCGCCGTATATAATATTATATTATATTACGCCTGAGACGGACGTGATAGACTCCTTCGCCCATATAATATTATACCTTATGCGAGGCCGGCGGCGTCAAAACAATATATATATATTTTTTTTGTTTTACCTGCTTGTCGATGGCGTAAATACGTACTGAGCGCAGAAGGTTTGGTGGTTTACAGTTCTAGACGAGTATTATTATTTATTATTATTGTTATTACTGTTACGAATATCGGGCGTTGAAATCGTCGAGCCCGTGTTATTTAAACATTATACACATCAACCAGGTAGTTAATGTTCTACCGAACGAGTCTTATATTGGTATCTTATTAGGTGATATAATACACGTATTTTCGTCTTCGCTAACATAGTAATATATCTCACTCTACCTGCTCGATTTGATTTTATGTATATTTTACTACGAATAAATAGGGAATGCAACACTGTTTTCGGTGCGCCCATTCCGTTTTCGGCGTTGTTAGTCACTGCCATGCGATAGTCGTCGTATTATTCCTCTAATACTCTATACGCGATGGCCAGCTTATAGCGCCGCACGATAAATAACGATTATATAATATAATATATGGGTATCTACTACACGCACGCAGAGTTATCACTATTTTTATATCGAAATACCAGTGCGGAGAGTCACGATGTGCGTATACATTTATAAATATATAATATAATATATAAAAGTCTTATTGCATATTTTTTCGGTCGTATATATTATACTTTTTTAGACGTGGAGTGTAAAAATTCAAAATGGCATTCGGTGGGGAAAAACGGCAGTTAATATAAACATTAAACGTTATTCATGACGCGTATAAGGCGTGCAGCAGTGTGTGGACCGCCAAATATTTAAAAAAAAAATTACAATATCTGAACGTTAAGACGGCTAAAACGTATTACGCCGAAGCAATATGCCTATTTGTTTTGCGGCGACACATTACTAAAGCATGATTTGCGGCCGGCGAAGGAGGATATAATATTATATAGCTTATAAAATACGATATTATAATGCGTGCGCGAGTATAATATTATCGTTTCAGTGGCGTGTGGCGAGAGTTACGAGAAACAGGAAAATCAGGGGGACAAGGAGAAGGAGGACTTCGGTGTGAGAGATACAAGTACGAGACAGTGGCTGCGGTGGCGGTGGCGGCGGTGGCGAAAGGGAGGAGAGTCCGGTCGGCGCGCTCGCGCCCGCGCGTGTGTGTACAAACAAGAATTCCGTCGAGGAATTTGAATAATTACTTAATTTATATTTGATGTCCGGTGGCCGGGCGCGGTCGTAAATCAACCAACGGTCGGCCGTGAATCATTATAATATATAATATACACAGATCGTGTGTGTGTGTGTATGTGTGTGTGCAATCGCGCGTGTACAAGAAAGAGAGAAAGAGTGAGAGAGGGCACACGACTGAGGTGGATGGCCGTTCGTATATACGTCGCCGCCAAGGAACATGGCCGAAAATCTTTTAACCACGTATGGTGCGCCCAAACGGTGAAAGCTAGTCTTCCCGCCTGTCCATTATCCCATTATCGTCACATTTTTCCGGTGGAATTTGATTTTCAAATATTTCGTGAAAACGGTTTTTACTACCGCCGCAGACACGAGAACGTTTCGTTTTTCCGGTCATTGCGCGTACTGCAGCATAGTAGTTTCCCGCCTCTCGTATATTTTCGCGAGCTAACCGATTAATGCGGCGACCGTGCGGGAGAATTAACGAAAAAATGTTAATATCATATGACAATTCGGCGGCGCCTTTATACGATATATTGTTATAATTATTATTATTATTTTACATATTTTGTTTTTTCGCCCGGCTGCAAACTCGGTTACCTCGCTCGCATAACACAAAAGGGCATCCGCGGGTAATGATATTCTTTCGGGGTCCCATCGTCGTCGCCGGCCTCCGCCGCATCATCACTCCCGCGCAGCATAGTCCGCACTACGCCGTCGCACGTTGTGTTGACCCTCACGTTTTGAACTTATTCGCCTAAAACCGTATTAACAACGTCGCGCCATTTCGCGTAGCCGACCTGTTATAACAATATACGAACGCGGTTTTAATACGAACGACCAGAGGTGGATTTATACATCGCGCACAATACGAAATAAACTCCGTTTTGTAAACGGTGTGCCCGCGGTAAACGAGCGCTGCAGATCGTTAACGCGATACTTATACCGCGGTCCTGCCTACATATACCGTGCGTATATAATATGTGTGTGTGTGTGTACACGCTGAGCTCATTGTGAAAATAAATAACTGCGCATTATTATACGCACACGTAGATATATATACGAATATTATTTAATGTACTATATTATGTTGTTTACACGGTTCTTAATTGCAACGTATACGATACGATAAATTGTATAAAAACTTTGCAGCAGTGGACTTTTTGTACGTTTGTACGCAGTCACGCAGATTTCAACAGCGCTTTCTTTCGCTGTGTTAAGAACGGTGTCCGTTTACTAATTTAATTACTGTTTAAAGTTTCTTATTCAAACGCATTCGAGCAACGACGATAATAATGTTAGGTGTACATGATGAATTATGTATTTATATACATTTTTAGATCATCTATAATTATTTTCTGCCACGTTTAAGTGCGCTCCGGAGAGCAGTTTTGTTATTTCCACGCAGTCGTTACTCGTTATACACACGATGAGGTCACGGTGACAGCTTAAACGTTAAATACCGTTATAAGAGTCTCGTATAAATATATACTATAAAATTATTTACATGCTTCGTACATAGTTCTATATTACATCATATAAACAAGTGACATTTCACAATTAAAAACTCAAGTATAATTCAGTATACCTGATGAGCGGCTGAAAATATTATGGTATATTTATGAATACAAGAAAAATGCTGAAACGGCTTAGTCCCTCGAAGAAATCGTCATCCCTCGATCGCGCGCAGTATTGTGAGATGTGGGGGTGGGAGTGAACAAAAGGACAGCGACGAAGAAAGTGAAAACGTGGCATTTTATACGCAGCCGGTGCAGATTTGACGCGTATTTTCGTTGAAATCGTTATAAAATATAATATAATATCGTATATAATATACAAAGGAGTTATAATAATATTATATTGCGCGTTGTTTGCTGCTGGGGCATCACCTCGTCCATATATTATTATAGTGTAGGTACGAGTTGCCAGTGCTTGTTGCGAGCCGTGCCGAATTCGCGACAAAATATTAGTGTTCGTCGGGGGTTCTGTGTCTGGTGGCGGGAACGGGGTGGCGGGGTACCGCCGCCACGGCGAAAGGGACTGTGAAATGAATTTCCTGCGAAGAAAGGAAAGAGAAAGTTTTTATTTTCGTCTGCGGCGGCAAAAACTGCCAAAATATTTGGCGTGGACGTCCCCCGCTGCGACGTCGGCTAATGTACACACACATCACACACTGCAGCACATAATATAGGTCGTTTGGGTCCTCTTTCGTGCGGTCTCCGGCTCACACACAAAACTGCCACCGAATCGAATCGGTTAGCGTAAACACACATTATATAGTGTAATATACGCGCGTCTCCCGGTCCGCAAAAATAATAAATCGTTTTATTTTCCATTATTCTCGTACACGCCTAGTGATAATATAGTATACACGACCGCACGCAGACGATTATTAACTCTCTGCCGGGCGGTTGTCCGGAGCGGGATGTCCAAGATTTTCGAATTTTTTTCGCCCGTCGATCCCACTTTCGTCCCTGCACCTATAACTACTAAAACTACAAGAGTATAGGAAATTAATAACCGAACGAAGCGGCGCTTTCCATTCGACTTATGCGTGGGCTTCACGTACAAAATATATAGAAATATGAATGCAGAATATTATAATGTATGCACACAATTATTGGCACGGACAGAGGAGCAGTGTATACGATATACGCGTCAAAATACGTATAGCGTAATATTATATACAAATAGGTTAGGTATTATATTATTATTATTGTATCGAACGAACGTCATACAGCAGTGTACGGGTCGGTCGGTTGGAGGGCGGGGGAGGGCTGAGATGCTCGAAATAACAGCCCGCGCGAGTATATATAATATAATATATATAAGTTTCTAAGGCCGTGCGGTTTCGAAGCCGTTTAATTAACAACGAAATGCACGTAATATATAATATAGGAGGTAGCTGGTGTAGGTAAACGCGATATCCGTCGAGTCTTAGCTTAATATAATATATACGTGGCGGCGGCGGCGGCGTTCAGGTTTGCGCGCACACATTATTATTATTATTATTATATATATACAATAATATAATATACACCGCCTCGCGAATAAAGTTGTCCGTGTCTTGCGGGCAGCCGCCACGCCGCCTCCGACCCTCGGGGAAATTCTCCGCCGCCGCCGCCGCCGGAAACTTATAGCACCGACACGGCGCGCGCTATATTACTCCCAGACGTAGTGTTAATACTAATAATACGACGCCGCCGCCGCCGCCGCCGCCGCCGCCGTTGGGTTATCAATTATAACAGCTCGCCATATACATATATGATCATATATATACGCCGCCGCTGCATGTGCGTACGGTAATAATATTATATATAATATATATAAATATTTTATACTGTGTGTGTGCGCGCACATTCGGCAGACATATTGCAAGTATACACATCATTAACGTCTACCGTAGGTACTAATATATATATATAAAGCAGCGGAGGAGGGCGCGAGTAAGTTATGAAACCATGTATATATATATATATATATATAGTACATCTAAACACATAATAATATTAACCTAACCAGAGCGTATACGTCGTGCGTATATATTCGCGAGCGTATGTTGTGTCGAGGGGCTGAGATTAATTTTTTTTATTTTTTTTTATGGCATATACTTTTAGAGTGTATATAGACTCTCCACTGTAGAGTGACATATAGGTACATATAATATTATACTGATGCATCTATTCCTGTTATACGACCAAGTTTCAAACCCAAATTTGTGAATATTATCATTTATTTTTACGTCGTCTGAGGGGGTTTAACCGTGAGCGTGCCCGTCATTTCCACGAAATACTTTACGATCCCAATCAGCATTACACAGGAAGCTCGTATTTAGGGATTCCCGTTTCGGGAAGAGATCGCAACGAGTATTTGGATGGTGCATGCATACAGGATAACTATTTAACTCCCGAAAAATATAATCATCAGCACCAATCTGAAACCAACTATATATATTATAATATAATATATTATACTGGAATTATTATAATAGATTTATAAATCAATAATCGGGAAAACTGCATGACGTATTATATGTAGGTACATTGAACACAATACATTAGACGAGGGAAATTATGTTCCGTGAAAAATTCGTCGACTTAGCCATGTGACGTCATAATTCGGCGCGCTTATATGCGCATTATGCATATATACCTAAACCTGCAATTATATACGTATCATATTATAGCGTGCGTTTAAGATCGGTCCGCGGCAGTCGCATACGAGGTAATATGATAATAACGTCAATATATTATGAGACTACACGAGCAAGTTATGTGACGCTCGGCGTTTTAACGAGACACGAATTGGTCGTTAAATCTGATATTATACAATACGTATATGATGCGTATATAGTCGGGTAAACAACACGCGTTGACATTAATTAAACAGCCGCGTCATCGAAATCCGACCGAAAATCGTATTTGTATAATCGCCCGGAAAACGTGTTGAGAATTAATTTTAATAATAATTGCCGTGCATCATAATAATAATGAATACCTTATAATATATATATATTTATGTTAAATTATACGTGTTCACATATTATGTTTAATACATTTTAGTGTTTTGTAATAAATTAATACAATCGGGGATGGCTGTAAGCAGCGAGCTTTTGAAAACGCCTGCGACACGCAACGTCAAAGCGGTTTTCTTCGTATAATTGAAAATTCGTCAAATCCAGTATAAGCACGTCGTTATTATAATATCATCCGAATGGGATCGAGAGTGCGAAGCGAGTGTAAACCAGTAACCATAATCCCACGAGAATTTTACTCCGTAAATTTACGGCGGTCGTTGTTTGTGCATTTTAACGGTAATATTATTACAACACGCTAATTTGATGATTGCGTTTGCCGAGAAATTAGGAAGGTTTTTTTTCGTCGTCGTTTTTCATAATTTCGTTTAAAAATATATGGTCCTCCCGCGCTGCGAGAGATCAAGAGCTTTCTGTTTCAGGTCTGGCTCTATTTTTTTTCATTATTTTAATTATTTTTTTATTGTACCGTTGCGTTGCGCAGGTTAGCTTGTATACCTACATACAAGACAATACGCTGTTTTACAATAATTACAATTGTGTACACACACACACTAACATCGTCCCATCGCAATCACACGATAATCAGATTGTGTTTTGCACGATATATAGGTTACTACTAGTATATAATAAAAAAAGTCCAATTATAATATAATATATAATTTTTTATTTAATTATTGAAACAAACGACCGAGTTGAAAAAATAGAGCGACGGTTTTGTATAGGCACACGTACATAATATATAATATTAGTTTACGAATAAATATGAGGACCTTCGGTTTAAATCCGACGCGATTATCATAATAATATAATAGCTTCGTTGTATATACAACTGGTGTATTATCTATATTATTATAATTCGGGGGTACATTGGTCGTTTTGTCAAAAAATCGAAACCGGTTGTGAAAATTAATCCGTGAACTCTTTCCCGCCGTCGGTGCGCGCGTTCGGAAACGTATAATTTTCCACGGGCTTCCTGACGACGAAAAAACAGTAGTAGGTACCCCCCCCCCCCACATGCAATTATAAACAAATATGTATTTATTCTGTATAATATATATACAAACGCGCTTCGTACCCGAACACGCATCACGTTTTAATCGACATCAATTACTTTTTTAAAATAATACGCCGATATATGCTCGTAATAATAATTGGCTGGAATAAGCGTTTTCGCGTTGTCGGCGGCCAATCAGAACACCTCGGTGCACGATTCGTCTATCGGCTTCTCTAAAATCATCAACAAGTTAACTCGGTACACAGGTAGTAGCCCGCCCACGGTCACGACATCCCATGCGCTCGAACGAGGCTGTCGTGTAACCATATCATGCGTGTATATACAACGCGCGCGCAATCGATCCTCGTGCAAAACGCATTTCGCATCGATACGACACGCGTTTTTCTCCGAGACAATATTTAACATTCATTATAATACATAATATAATATCGTAACGTGCATGAGATCTGTATATAATATATATGTATACCGCGTCTATACGCGTACCTATATATATATATGCGTACATAATCGTATTTGCGATCCCGAGATTTATCGGTGCAGAGCACAAGACGTATAGTTACTGCATATATCGCGGTACCTGCTATACATGTATTATTGTATTATATATTCAATTAACGTATGGTTCTTCGATATTCATCGGTTGAAATTGTTAATTCTTCTCTCTCTCTCTCTACATATATATATATTATATCATTTATATTATTTTATTTCTCTTTCTCTTTCTCGCTCACACGCACACACAAATACTCGATCGTGGTATGTTCCTCGACGGGAATACAAAAAAAAAATAAGATACACTCACAGCAATATTCGTTGCGTTGTTTGTTTTTTAGACGGTCACAATCCACTCGACCTCTTTTATCCAATAGGCCATCGATATCAAAGGAAAACTTGCGTCGAACGACCGACCTCCGATACACATTATATGATGTTATTATTTTTTAAAGCGTACCTACCTATAATGTTTTATATCTCCAATATTACACTCTGCTGTTTGAAACGTTCCGGTTCGAACATTCAATAATTTATAGAATATTGAAATAAATAATATAATATATCGGGTATTATTATTAAATCCTATCGCAGATCGCTTCCGTCAAATGGGTACTATTATTATTCGTTTATTCATTATTGGTTTGTATTATGCAATGTCTTGCATTAGTCTTGCACTCTACTATCTTTTCGACAAGCCTGCGGAATTTTGTTGTCGGGACTTCGGCCGTCGGTTTCCACGCGCTTATGTTTGCCACAACGACGCGGTAACAATATAGTATGCGGCTTACCGATCGTTGCACGCAGCAGCATAGCGTATCGTTGTCACCGCACAATCTTATTATTATTATTACGTATATATCGTCCTTCTTGTCGGCCATGTTTGTGCATCAGGTCGAACCGGTCAGCTGCAGCACCGCTATACCACTATATTATACCAGTTGAAACGAAATTGTTTTCCGTTTCGGGACGGGGGAGAAAAAAAAATGATAATTCAAAAACAAAAAGATAGTACACGACATTATTGTTATTATTATATTATATATGCGAGCGGAGAATAAAAAAATAGACGCTTATATATTTTATATATACGCGCGGTTGACGGTTTCCGAATTCCGGAGAACGGCGCGGTGTATATACACGCCTGCAGTATAATGTGTAATGCAGAGATAAAAAAATATATCGACGGTCCGTGAAAGAATGCGCTCGGGTGGTTATGGCTCAATACGCTTTGGCGAGAAACCCTGCCCCGGGCGAGGGCAGACACGCACCACTCGCGCACGCACGCGCACGTAATAATATCGTGTGTGTGTCGCGTGTAGTGTACACACGAGTATAATAATATTATGTGCAGCGTATAATATTATATTACGATATTATTGTTCGCGGTATTCCCCGCATAGAGTGCAACGGCCAACGCGCGCGTAACGCGGTCGTCCGGCGGAAAGGGTTTTAGAATCGTTAAAACAGCAGCTCGTGCGGCAAGATTTAAGACAATATAATATATAGGTACCTAAATGGATGAATATAATAAAATATATACCGACTGACCAATACAGTTAAGTTGATATAATTGATAAGTATAAGACTTTGTATAGTTTATATGACGTGTATATAGTGCGGTGGCGTAATGAAATCGTTCACCATCACGTCCATCTCGTCGTAGGCGCGTCTAAAATTTAAATCCTCTATGTGGGCGGAAAAAGCAATTTCGCGTGACGATAAATCATAACGTACGGTTCGGAAAACTAAAACCACCTCTAATTCGTATATGTATTCCACCGCGCATCCGCTTATATAACATAATAATAGGTCCACCGCGGCCGTTTTTCAACAATTCGTCTATATAGTAGTCTTGAGGGACGTCCGATATTTTTATATATATATATATATACCAAATTTAGTCGTCTGCACGCGTCTAAACAACCAATAACAACGGTCACGCGCACGTTCACGTCCGTTGTGGGTACGGTTAATACGACTGCAGTATATATCGGCCCTGCGCGAGGGTGCGCGGGCGACTTACGGCCGTTCGTTTGGTTTTTAATATAAGAGGACATATCTTCTTTTTCTTTCATTTTTTTTTTTTGTCACGATCTCCCCAACCCACCCCGGCCTTTGGACGCCTTCGGGACGAACGTGCTCGGACGCTTCAGCTATTTCGACAATAAACACACACCGCGGACACGACCACACATATATGAGTTAACGACTTTCAGCGTATTGCGTGGGGGCGAGGAACAACCCTTCCCCCTGATGCAGCGGCAGCAGCAGCGACTCCCCGAGGCATTCCTACCATCTGCAGCCACTGTCCGTGAAATAAACTGTATTATATGTATACGCACTTGTATACATAGATACAAAAAAATGTATTACATAAACGTCAGCCGAGCCGCCAGTCGCCAGTCGCAAAACCGTTTGAAACTTTTATTTATATACATATATATATATGCGGCGACAATCTGCAGCACGCGCGTTTCGATCCGCCGAAAACCTTGGGCAATTATAATAGCACCCGGGTGTACTTGCAGGGGTAACTTCTGCTATGAGTTTTCTCATATTGACGCAGCAATCTTTGAAACGCTTATGTAAATGTAAAAGTTTTAATGAAACTCTGGTTTTTCCGATCCCGCGCTCTTTCGCCCGCCCCACTCGCGCCTCGCCGTTCCCCCTGATTTCGAATTCGAATTCGACATCCCCAATAACACTCATTATCTCACGGCGGACGATACTACGTGCTTGTTTATATATCAACGATTCTCGAGGATTATATAATATAAATAATATATGTAGTGAATACGCTCAGACGACTTACTATATAGTTATATAGGTACTATATATATATATATATATATATATATGTATATATACCGAGGCTGTGCAGGTTTCTCTTCGGCGTCGTCTCCAAGCGCGTTGTTTATAATGTATACTTCGTCGTTATCGCAGACGTGCCGCTCACCCATCCCCCCTCCCCAACCCCACCCCACATGATCTCAAACCAACCCGCCCTGCACCTCACCCATCAGGCCCATATCTCGCGTCTAATCGACGTCGTTATACGGGGTCAATTTCGCGGCTGTTTAGGCACTACTCCAAGTCCTAACTCCGCGATAATTAAACTCGGTATCTATATATAAATATATACATTGTTGTGTGCGAATAGTTTTGTATGCAGAAACAGTTCCGATGTTTATTGGCACGTGCGCGAACCAAACAATCTCACCTATATATTCTACGTTTGCGCCAGTATATGATGTGCATATAGACATTATATACATTATTATAGATCGGCGTATTGCTCGCGTGTGTACATCGCAATTCTCACTGGCCGTCAAACGTGCGCCGCGATACATATTACACACGTCATCTTTTGAGTTCGAAAAAGGAAAATTTAACAACAACAAAAGTATTGTGATATACATTATAATAATCTGTCATATGCGTTACCCACTTCCAGACTTCCAATGCATTATAGTAGATATTAGGTAGTAGTAGTAGTAGTATAATTTTTACTATTTTAACGAGTTCATAGCTCGCAACATTCGTTCGAATTTCCAATTGACACAGTTTTATGTATATTTGTCCAATATATTATTTTATCACATGTCCGGGAAAACGTTTTCGCGACAATCTTAACGATTATTTGTAAACCGTAAGTGAACTCAGCACTCGTATTCACAAATTATGTTGTTTCTCTTCGGTCAATATAGCACTGTATTATATACGCGCGTATAGTCGTCGTTTAATTACAACAGTTTTATAATAATGGCTATAATATTTAGTGATCGGACGCATATAATGTTGAAACAACTAGTCGTTATCGCGGATCCAATGTCCGTTGTATTATTACAATATTATAATATTGTTGTGATACGATTCTCATCAATGAATGTACGGTTTTCAAACCGTCGGCAAGTTATATTATTATTCCATAATCATTAGTTATAGAGATAAATATTGTTTTGAAGCAGCCGTGTTTTTATCTTATTTAATATTTTACGCTGACCGCAAGTTCACCAGTACATATAATATATACATAATATACGAGAAGATATAATATGAAAGGAACGACGACGACGACGACGACGACGATGGTTTAATACAAAGGGGCAGTGATAAAGTCAGACATAATGGTAATAATAATAACATTAATAATATGCCCTATACATAATATTATTATCCTCTAACGCAGTAAATTCTGATTCCGAGTGAATTTACAGTAAGGGTTGATCGTAATTTAAGGTTGCACTACATTCTCTCTCTCTCTATATATATATCTATATCTTTATATATAATACAAGAGCTTAATATATATATATTATGCTTGTGTGTGTGTGTATATATATATACACACACACAAGCATATATATTATTATAGTGGTCGTAGACCATGCATCCGTCGTCGTTGATTATTAATTTTCACGAAGACGTATACCGCACGCGCGAGTCCCTAAAGCCACACATAAATAATACGACTTAAGAGTCTCGGCAATTTTCGTATAATAGCGTTTAAAATATTCGTTTGTTTGTTCTCGATTAAAATTCCGAACAGAAAATTAACGTCGAAAACAGCACACAAGTACCGTCGCGCACATTATATACGTACATGCGATACACCGTGTAATACATATCGTGCAATTAAGCGAGCACGTTATACGTATAGTGTGTATAAATATATATATATATATATAAACTTACGAACGTATATATATATATAAATACCTCATTGCAGCGGGAAGGCCTCCAAAAAGTAATAATGGGAGTTCTGCAAGTCCAAAAACGCCAGCTATTTCTCGTGTAGTAATTTTCCCGACCGTATTCCAATCGGGTTTTAGCGCCTGAATAATATAATATATTATTATTATATCAAATACACGCGGTTAAGGGTTTTCAGCTATAATATTATATACTATGCCATGAATCGTTGCAGAAAACGACTCGCAAGTCCGAAAGTGCGTATAATTTAATATAATATAATATCTTATACATTATATATTATATACCCATCGCCAGTTCTAAATTAATCTATAGCGGACGCGTCTGCGGTTTTTCATTTACCTGTACCTGCACTAGGTAGTAGGTACCTGTGTGCGAGATATAATATCTAAATCCGTCTACGGAAAAGCGGCGAGCGCGAGAGTGTGTATAATGTATATATATATATATATATATATATATATATATATAGAGAGAGAGAGAATTTATATATATTATATAGGGAGACGTGCTGCTGCAGCAGCACACCGTCTAAAGTCCATAACCACTTACGGAACGGGTCGTAACTTCTCGTTATATACTCTCGCGCACGTTTTTAAGTAGATAGATGGACCCGGAATGTTTTATTAAACTCCATAAATACAATTTTAATGTTTAACTTTCGAAGGTCCCGCGCGCATTGTTGCAGCAGCTAGTGTATATAGTATAGTTGTTGTTTTTTAATTCCCTTGCTTATAAAAGTTCTATATAATTTTTTAACGCAACGAGTGGAAAAAAAAAACAAGGGGCCCGTACTTAGACGCCCAAACTAATTAAAATGGAGAAGTTGTGTTCTCGCGTCGGGTAGGGGACGAAAAGTTTGCATACGTCCCGCACGGTCCTGCTCGCTGCTCCTCCTTGCGGGAGCAATAAAAATAACGTTTACTAAATCCTATATGTATATTATAGTCATTTTTTTCTTCATTTTTTTTTTGTTTTCGTCCTAACTACGAGTGTAAAAAAAAAAAAAAGAATACGTAGAAGAAAGACAATAATTTTTTCCTGGATTATATCACATTTCGCGCGCGTATATATTATTGATGTGCGTGTACGTGTGCATGGTGCTTGGAGACATGGTGCTGCAGTAGCCCATCCGTAAAAACGATTGGCTATTTCTTTTGCAGCCGCGGAGGGGCATCAAAACGAGAATTTATCGCCTGGGATCCCGAAGGGGAGAGATGGCGTATTTTAAAGATTTATTGCCTACACCAGTTATATCACGCCAAATCGAACCCATTCTTTCCTATTTTTTCCCCCCCATATCTTAGCGAAATCTTTTTTTTTGTTTCGGTCCTGCAGTCCCGTCCCCGGTCCCCGCATCTGATCGACAATATTTACAATACTAATAACAATAATAAAAATAATTCACTCTGATCCGATTCATCAAAGTCGAGAGGCACTCTTTCAGATTGCAAATATTATGTTATTATTATTATTATTATTATATGTTTATCGCGTGAGTGAATTATTTATATGGTACCCGCCGCACAGGAAGACTTAAATAAAATTACATAATCCAATGGCAATATTCGACTATTTCTTTCCCGCCGAAAGTATCGTGGTTAATGGATTTATTACTTTATTTTTTTTTTCAATTATCTCGCACTCCCCCGGGTAATACCCACAAACTTATTATTACAAATCATTTTTGTTCAAAACCTCATCCTCTCCCTCACACGCAAATGCAGTGATGTCATCCATTTATAATAAAACAGAATACAAATTACGAATTTTTCTAAAAGAATAATATAAAACAATACCTACATTTTCCACGTCATTGTCCGCAACAATAGAATAAAAAACATGCACTCACAGCACAGTATAGGTACGTGTGTTTTTAACATATTTCGTTATTTTGGCATAAAAATATTATACACCAACTAATATTTATAATGTTCTATACAAAAATGCATTCCATTAAATATAGACTATTAGATAGGTTACTAGTATTACTAGATAACTTATATAAGTATACTCGTTCGTAACCAATCAGTCCATCATGTCGTTATATTTTAATTACACTCTCGAATTCAAAATTTCGTTTTCATAGTCATAAAATAGTATTTAATAATATTACTCGTTTGCAAATCATTATTAATTTAAAATTATTTTAAAACGAAAACATAAACACAAATTACATAAAATTGTGTGTAATTTGGTATGTAAAATCATAAAATAATAATTTATCTATATATTATTATAAACTAATAACTAATCATTTGTGAATGCAACAAATCAATGATATATTTAACGCACGTATAAATCAAAGAAATATTTTTTATTCTAGTTTTAAAGGTTATCACAATATATTAAAATTATCTCCGGATGTTACGTAATCAAAATATTCGGTTTTGGATAGCGATGAACTGTACATTTTATATACTAATGAAAGTTCACGTCATTATGGTTATTATGATTTAGTATTATGTGTGTATATAATAAAATGTACTACAAAATCGTTATGAAAATATTGTTTGTTTTAATTTGAAAACGTTACAGCGTGTAAACAGAAATAATACGATTCAAACACCGTTTTTGAATCTAGTCGATAGTCTTACACAAAACCGACATCCCCGCATGCGAGCTACTTTCTCTTTTTAGACAAGTCTTATAAGATAAGCCGAAAGAAGAAGACATGCGCGTGCATTATATTATATTATTATAAGCACACTATATTATACAGATTACAGGCAGAATAGTAACTCCGAGAAGCAGTCCGAACGACTTTCTCTCCTCGTAAAACTTGTGCGGCGGTTTAAAACCCTTTTTTGCAAACTTCCTAGGCGAGGTCGGCGATGGTGTCATTTGTGCTATACCACTCGACCTCAAGTATCGCGCGATTTCGTTTGAAAGGATATTATATTATTATGTATCACCTAAGTGTGCAGCCTAAGTAGTCCGACAACGTGTGACTTACAAATAGGTACCCATAAATCATAATATATGGTCATGTTGTCATTGCAATTAATTCTGGTGAATAAAATAAAGTCGTATTATTGACGGATGATAATAATATAATAATGATTATTCGTTTGCGGGAACGCTGAGAATATTGTTTTACTGAGTGTGTGACTGTATACTATACATAATACACGATTTGCGCATTAAATTTAAATAATTCTTTGGGGGGGAGACGATTTTACGTACGCAAAAAGAAGTGAAAAACAAACGCAGACGTTCAAGCAGGGTTAAAGTTATAATAACTCTATGCGTGTTGTGCCTCACCCCGCGGGGGCGCAGGATTTCGCTCCTCTCGGCACTGCAAATACTCGCATACATATAAACGTGTATATTTATCGTTATTATATTATAATTATACTATGGAATATGAAATATACGTACATATATTATATCGTTGTGCGCCTCCTCTCCGGCTGCTGCTGCTGCTGCTGTTGCTACTGTTGCAATAGATGGCGGCGGGTGCAGTTAATTAGTCGGCAGGGCTCGGCCGAGCACTTGTTAATTCTCGCGCTAAAAACGCCGACCCAACCGAATGAATAACGGATGTACACGGGGATTGTACGTGTGCCCCCCCCCCCCATCAAAAGAGGACACCCTCGTGCTCAATAGTATACGCTTAATATGAAAACACACTGCACATACGTCGTAGGTATACACTCTCTTTGGTATACGCACTTCCTATCTCATTGCAGCGTTTTCGACTACCGCGGTCTCTTATTCGCACCGTCCGTCCGATGACACATCCTCTTTCGTCCTGCTGTTTATCGCGAATAATTAACGAGGTCCATAGCGAGCACGCATCTGTACGGTCAGCAGCATTGAGATCACGTATTATTTTGGATAAGCGAAACCGTCACGGCTGATCGAATTTCGTGCGCGTACACACCGGTTGCGCGCTAACATAATTATGGAAATAGCTCGCATCGGCGAAAATAAAAAGTCCGACGAGAACATTTATTGACATAGGTGTCTCAGATATAATTAAAACCGTATGCACGTTAGTTTTTGGCTCAGCGCTCGCAACTCGTCGTCGTTTCTATGGTACGATTTCGTCTTACTCGCCGGTGGTTTTGAAGCATTTCTCGCGAGGTGTATCGTCGCGTAACGGTCGACGGCAGAACCAGGACTACCGGCGGCGGTGCACATCACGGTCGGTGTCTTCGGCGAATGCGATGTGGCGACGTGTTAAAATTATAGCCATGAAGTCCGCCAAAACGATGAGGTTTTCATATAATATGTTATTGTATCTCATGCACCGCGGGGACGTGTAAGCGTATAACGGCACTTTGGAGATCTACCTGCAGATCTCGCCCGTACAATGAGAATTCCGCTATATTTTGGGTCATTTGCGGGGTGATTCGCATTGTATTCGTATACTTTGTGCACGGCGGTGGCGACCGGCGGCTCATTAACCTGGCCGCCCGGTACGCATAACTCGGCGGGTGGCGTTTGCAGCACAAAGGTTGTACCTACGCCGAAAATATAGGCAGGGATTTCGTGACCTAGATTCGGGTTACGCTTTTCGAATTCGCTAAGCCATGATTTATGCGTGCGGGGGTGGTTGACGTACATTACGTATATTGTACATGTAGCGTAATATATATATATATAGATGTGCTGGTACCTATATAGGTATTATTCTAGTTCTCGGGTATATGCGCGGCTTGTCTTCGTTTCGAATATAATAATACTTGTGTAACACAATGAGAGCCGCCGACGTTTGAATTTATATATATATATATATATTATATAAATAATACAATATCATGTGAATTGTGTACGATATCGTGTTATATCACACTATCGAGAGGTATGTATAGATGGGTATACCTACATAGTATGTTTAAAGTTGAAGTTTATGACCTTTGATGATTCGTTTTCGCACGTCGGCATGATACGTATTGTAACAGCGGCGGCGTTTAGATAATAAAAAAAACGGGCACGTTTTCTGCGAGGTTTTAACGTTTTACGCCAAACTATTTATGTATAATAATATATTATATAGTACGCGTATATCGAAACGAGTTTCACACTCCGGGACCGGTCCACGGGTCATGCAGATTCACTGCTGTACGCTATATGTATAGCGAACACATTGTTCCCGCGCATAATGATAATGTATGTAGGAATTTAGTACCTATAAGCGAAACCGATTCGCGAGAATCACTTGCAGTCCTCGTTAATTATATATATACACACACACACACACTCACACACAGATTACTGCAGATAATAATAATATATACGTTATATAGCTGTCAGTCGTCGCAAAAGCACTCAAGGGAACATGTTAATTTATTTATTTTAGCTAAAAATAATATACAGCCGGACGACGTTGTACATTATATAATACTTATGTATGGTAAGAATGCCAGCGTGCACTACATTAAAATATATTGTGTGCGGTAGCAATATCCTCCACAAACAGTGGCCGAAGCTAATAAATTATACGAAAAGTTGTGGTGGAGGTAAGGAGGGAATACACGGTATTCGAGAATCAAAACCCGCGCTCTGCAAAGTCGGGTGTGTTGTTCAAGGATTTTTTAGGATTATATGCAAATGAAACGTAAAAAAAATATTCACAAGAAATGTAGGAGGCAGAAGTAAATGATAAATATCTCAATCTTAAGTGTATAATATTTGGATACAGTTATTATAAACTATATAATAATAATATATTAAAAACGTTTGCCGGTGGGGCCGATCACAGACCGCGTCACAAAGTTTAGGAAAACGACTAACGCGAGACGAGTGGACGAGCCGATTTGTCCAAAGTCTTACGATGATCACGTGTAATATATGATTATATAATAATGCACTGCGCGTGGTTTATTAGTCTGGCCGGGCCGGGGCGGTGGCGGCGGCAGTTGCCATTTATACCGACGCAGGGTAGTTCGTCTTGCCGCCGCCGCCGCCGCGGTTTCCATGGAAACCCGCGGTACCCCGTCGCATGCAGCCCCTTTTACCGCGCTCACTCGCTAGGGCGGGTGGGCCGGCTCGGCCGCGGTGCACACGCACATTATACGTACGCGTATATACATATATATATATTATATATTATGTATACGGCACGAGCACTGACAAACGATCGTGCCGGAAAAATAAAATAACGCGTAAGAGATAAAACGTCGTCGCACATTGGGTCAATAAGTCGCGGGCGAGGGATATTATATATTATAATTTTTATTTCGGCTGGGCGTGTGCATTTTAATATTATAATATATTAATATAAGTCAAAGACTTGAAAGCGTCCTGTATATACCTACTATACACAATTATGCAAGGTACTAGATACTATGTACATACTTACTCATGCAGCACCATGATATTGTGTACCCGCGTCTAGACAGTAGACGACTATTAATTATACAGGTTAATAATGTATTGTACATAGACAACCGAGTGCACGCGGGCTCTGTAACGACTATAACCGTATACCAGGTACCTATATATACTATAAACTCCTGCTTTATATATGCGTACTGACCAGTCCGTTGTTTTAATTGAATTAATGAGGTGCGAATGTTTATGTCGCACGCGCCTAATGCACCACTCGGGACAAACCGACGTTTAATAAATTCGGAATCCCTATAAGTCCGCCGCCGACCTATCTACCCACCCTTCTTGCGGCGGCTCGCCCGTCGCTCTATCTGCACTGTCTATGCAGCGTGCGCGTCTCTCTCTATCTCTCTATCTCTCTCTCTATCTCTCTCTCTCTCTCTCTCTCTCTCTCTCTCTCTCTCTGGTCCTCTCTTCTCTGTCGGCGACGACCCGACTTGCGGCGCACTACTCGGAAACTGTCGCGCATAAATTATACACCACCGGGCCCGGCCCGGAGATAATGGCGATCCGATGGGTCTCCCCACGCTGCATGACAAATGGCTATTGATTGGTATACAACCCGAAAATATACATTCCTATATAATATTGTATGCGTATAGTGAGACAGAGTTAGGGAGAGTGGTCGTTATTATATACATAAGCGTATATAGTCGTCGTCGTTATGTTTCAAAACGACTTGATTATTGTTTATATTAAAATAATATCTCATTATTATACATTTCATTAATGCATTATGTTCTATTCTATGGCACAGTTTTTTATTCACAACCCCATGAACGCGATCAGATTTATACAGGGTGATTCAAAATTTATGTCACGGCCACTTTATTGATTCAAAATAGAGAGAAATATATGACACGAACGTTTTTGGATTTAGAAACATCTAAAATGATTTGCGCATTATATAATTTTTAACAATATTTCAGGAGGGTTTTGGCCTTTTCGCGGCCAATTTAAGAAATGTATAAAAACTTTAAATATCTCTCAAGTATATAGAGTAGTGCATTAATTAATGTTGTTCGAGCACTAACTGTACTCCCCCCTTCTTATTGTAAAAAATTATAAAATATACAAATCATTTTAGATGTTTCTAAATCAAAAAACTTTTGTATTATACATTTTTCTGTAGTTTGATTATTTATGTGATAAAATGGATGTAACATTAATTTTGAATCACCCTGTAGTTGTTGTATGGCGAAGGGTGGGCGAAAACAATTTTAAGGGTGATATTACGGACATTATACATTGTTTGTATAAATAAAATGTCACGTAATATATAATTGCTCTATAGTATCAAAATAAACTATTTGGCATTAAAAATGTCCACATTTTCTAAAGGCAAACTTTTGTTCTAAATATTTAACGAAACTCTCTCAGCGAACCCGATAAATAATGGATCTTAAGCGTTATTATTTACATATATGTATAAAACGCACAAATACCACATTATATTCTCGTATATTATATACGAGCGCAGCAGTCCGATAGATTATGGAAGTAACCATTTTTTTTTTTCAGGCGGCTTACGATATTATATTATTATTTACTGTGTGTAAATCTACTGTCCACGTTGTAAATATACTCATATTGTATGTCTTATGGGAATCGAACAGCCGTTCTAGTACTGTTACGAGTGTAATGGCCTGTGCATAACGTCCAAACAATTTTTTTTTCTCCACGTATAATAATAAACTCGTCGTATCGGACGCATTCGAACCGTCTCGGGACGATCGCCGCACGCGATACATATATAAATATAATATAATATATTATATAGTGTTCGAGAAAATGACGTACCCGTCACGCCGGCGATCGGATAAACGGAACTTTATGTGAGAGAGATGTGCTTGCGGATAGCGCTGGCGGCTGCTGCTGCTTCTTGCGAGGTATACCTACTTGTATGCATCCACATATTTTAGATAAGAAATATACGTTAGAAAGCTTCTTATAATACCAGCGTCCGGAAGACTATCATCAGACCCTATTTATATACAGCGGAATACTTAGATGTATATATTATATTATATATATATATCTGTCCCCGACGTTTTCTCTCGCGCTCTTGCGGAACAAAGCCACGTCGATGGAGTTTTTTAAATTGGCTCCGCATCCGAAATCCCATCTATATATACATAGATCGGCGGTGCCGAGTTTATTTGACGCTTGGTGAAACACGCCGGGGCACGCCACCGCGAGCAATTTCTCAAAGTCAATTCGGTCGAATTAAAAAGTTTCCCGTTTGCCGCGCTTGCCGGCACCCTCGCCGAAAATATACGACCGAGTAATCCATTCGGTATTTTTTTTCCGTCTCCATCTATCTCGCTCTCTCTCTCACTCACTCGCTCACTCTCTCTCTCTCTCTCTGTGTGATTTATATCACAATATACCTTTACAGAGCATTCTCCTCGTCGCCCACCTTTCGCATATATAATGTACTGCTGCAGTACACCCCCGCGTGACCCATTCTTTTCCCTTCGATCGACGGATCGGAAAAATACGCAAATCTAAACGCTGCCGACGCCGACGTCGACGCCGAACTGATAACGCGTGCGTAGTATAGTATAGTATATATACATATATATATATATCATTATAGACAGCGTTCTCCGCGAAAAAGGGTCCGCATTATTATGTAGGTTTCGGAAAACTATAAAAACCCATATACGCGTATAATAATATATCGTGCATATACAATATGTATGTATATCGGTAAAAGGTTTCAATATACAAAAGTAGTCGTGGGAGACGAGATTTTTATTTATCGGCGCATTACTTGTGTCATTATTCTCCTCCGCTACCGCCATCACTATACAAACTACTATGCCGCTCTTGTCGCACGATAGCACATCATCCGATCGAGCTTTTAGATCTAATGGAATTCGTTCGAGCCGCAGTTTTCCACGATAAAGCGTTTGGGTGCGGGTTCGGCTGTATGGCCGAGAAAACGAAAAAGTTTTTTTTTTTTTATTTATTTATTTACTTATTCGCGTTTCTTCCCGTTTTCCCGGCCATCACCCTTTTGCTGTCTTTCGGAGCAAGCGACGGATACACAGAGTTCTGCGCGCCGGGTAGAGCGCATATCTATATGCGTATATATAATATATATAGTATATATAAAACGCGAGCCGAGAGAGAAATGTGATTTAATCAGAACGAAAACGTCGAGTTTGTCGGAATAATATTGCCTCGCCATGTTAAATGATCCGAAAGCATAAAAACGGTCGTTGCCGGCTGCGATTGCCAAATTGAGCGGACGCGGCGGCGCGGCGGCAATATAATATTTTATATATATATATATATGGATAATAGAGAGGTGCATTTTTGTCAGACGAAAAACAATAGTAGTACTGTACGGCGGCGGCCATAAATGTCACTCGATCGTATTCATCTTCTCCTAAAACACACACTTTTACATTTTATGCGCGACAATATTTTTACTGTACAATATCGTTTTTGACTTCGGTATCATATGCTCTTCGCCAAATACTCGGTATCCACCTAGGAACAAGTTTAGTTTAATTTTTGCCTTTCATATTAGATCATTTTTATTTTTAAATTACATTTTTCGTAATTGATACACACTTGCTTTTGAGGCAAAACAGTGTAGTCAGATTACATTTTGCAAGACATATTTTGATGTACGAATATAAATCTGTTCGAAATTAGGTATTGAATTTTTATCAATCATATTAGACGGATATTTCAACCTATTGATTTTTGTGACGTTCATTGCACTGGCGTATATTTGACACAAAACGTCAAAAATAAATATTCTTGTCGGTGTCGCTTTTCCTATGTATTATTATATCGTCCCTTCAGTTATGCTTCGGCCTATGTATTAAATTATACGTTTGTAGGTACACGTATATTATACAATATACATTGCGCCGACCACTCTCTATATATATGCCTATATATTTATAATATGCATAGTCGGATGCTTAACAACTGGATAATGGCGGGCGACGTATTATTATTACGTGCTTATATGTATAATATATTATAATATGATGTAGGTGAGGACAATAAAGGACCACCGGGCGCATAAATCACTCGGTGACCGCGACCTTCCCTATCCGCCGGTGGCGAACGACAGAATTCCAGGACTTTTCTAACGGGGTCACCCGAACCCCGCGTGCGCCCCTCCTCCAATGAGCACCTATACAGCGCATACATATAATATTATACGTATACATGTTATACCTATACTCGATGCCACATTATACATGCGTTTCAACTCGACGAGCCTCTTCCCCCGGCACGTTCGAGGCGGCCGCTGCGATGTGTGTTTTTGTGCTGTTGACTGTTGGTATTTTTCAAAAAAAAATGTTACAACAATATTATTATGACAATAGTAATAATATTTCTAGCCCATTATTTATGGTCTGTAAAATAGTTCGATTGCCCCTCGAACGCGTTACGCTAAAACGACAAAAGCCGAATTGTGTGAATTAAAAACTATTCATTTTAATAATTTGTTATTTGTAATATAATACTGAACTTGTAGGCAGTATAGTTGTATAAAACATACGTTCAGGGAACACATTATTTTTCCATGCGAGTACGTTTTTTGTATCTATATAATATGCTCTAGTTTGTTCTATTAAAGCCTCCATTTTTTTAGTGTTATCTTTAAAACAAAATATACACTGCTATTACAGTATTTTGGTATCTACAATACGCTATATATTGTTGACTATTGTTTTTGACGTGATAGATTTAATCCTGAACAATTTAAAAGTATGTAGAACGTAAATTGATATAAATAAGACAGTGATAAAAAATAAATAAAAACAGATGTTAAAATACTTTAATTTGTGAATAAAAGAAACGTTAAGTTATTATCATCATATAAGTATTCATCCAAGTGTTACATAAAAACGTCTTGTGGGAGGGGTCGTTTAGTCGTTACACTTTGGGCCAATACCACGTTTATTCATCTATAAAAACAAAGGTTTTCAAATTGCACTTTAGGGTGCACTAAAAAGGGAGCGGTCCATGCCCGCTACGAAAATCGAGGGGGAAAGAATGGACAAGTTACTTTACGGTGACACTAAAATTTCGATGGACTTTAAATTCGCCATTCTCTTTTGAGCACACCAATCTAACGCAGAGAATTTCTCGGAACTGCAGCATAAACAATTTACAACGTAAAGGTGTTGGAACATTTTCTGTGATATCTATTTTCGCCACGTGCACAGATTTTTTTATGTACTTGACTGAGCTCTATATTCCTGCAAGTATATAACGACGCAATCGAAACGGTTTAAAAGATTTTACGAACCTTCATTATCATATCATATAGTCGTGTGAAATTTCGTATACTTACGTGATGAATCGCTACGGAAAAGTTTAAGGTTTCTGCAAATGTTGGGACGAAAGGAAAAATTCAAACCACACGTTTCACGTCTACGGGATTTCTTAAAATGACGTGCCGATCCGTGTAATAATAACGTTATATTATGTTGTGTCTAGAGGACGACGACAACGCGGAGCTCTCGTCTTTTTGCTCGTATATAAAATGTATAAAAAATGTATATATAAATCGGTTTGTGGGGATTTTCGAAGAGATTTTAGAGGGTTAAAAAAATGAGATAATATATATATGTTCACCGACAACCGTCAACTGAATATAAATTTCCCTACTTGCGTTAGTTTGCCATCTTTGTATTCCACACGCTCCCTTATGCATTATTCGTACTGTAGCTATATATATATATAGTGTACAGTGTTCGTCGCTGTCGGCTCAAACCACCCGTTCCCGACGCTGCGTAGCCCGCGCGCGTGCTCGACGAGAATTTTTATGACGTCATATCGGTCGTTTTGAATTTCATGAGGCCCCGACGCCTTCTCCTCCCCTCCCGGCAACCCCTACGCGCGGCGCCCGTACATTATATTCCATCCGCGCGCGCGACCATTCCGTTTCTCCTCTTTCACCGCTGCTTTTGGTATAAATTTCCACGGCGCGCACAACTTTCGCACAAAGTCCCGGGGCTTATGGAAAGTTTTTGCGCTTTAGAAGTTTTCGGATTTTTCGATAATCCGATATCCGGTGTGCGGCGGATGGAGAGAGAAAAAAAAGCGTTTTCGTATTGTGCACGCTCGACAAACGGCGGGATCCTTATACATAGGAAATTCGAGGACGCAAACAACGATAGGCCGTCGCGCCATTCGAATTCTACTTTTCCCTTCCTCTCCCGGCGTATTTATTTATTTGTTTATTTATTTTTTGTCATCCACGATATTCGAGAAATATCGTCGAATAAATAAAAGCCAAGCCGTAAAACCGTCTCCGGGTATTGGTTTTACGGTCTGCTGAGAGGACCCCGAAGAGTTGTGGTAATCCTTCTCTTCCCGCTAAACCGCCGATGTAATACGCCAACACGCAATCGTAATTTCAAATTATATTATCAATAGGTACAATTATTTTAAACACGCAAAAGTATTATTTTATAAAAACAGACAATATTCCCCGAGTATATTCATTATTATTATACACATAATATATATATTATTATCGTCGATGTTTATTAATCTTCTTTTTCTTTTATTTTTTCAGGTAAATATCATTTGAATGTATCTATAAAACATATTTCACAAACGTTGAAAGACAAACACCGCGCGACGACGTAAGTAAATTATAGTTTTTCGTACCGAAATGAAATTGCAGCTGTATATTATAATGTAGGTATGTGCAACGCAATATTACCATCATATCATTATAAAATACCTATAATATCTATATTATATACCCTACAGTGTCTAGTGTGCACGCATGAATGCTATTTCTCCATTTCCTTTTTTTAATACAAACATTTTTCGAGTATTGTATTAAAACTCATGACCAAAGTTAAACGGCACGTGGATAATATTACAATGAGTTATTTTGGACGAGGATTCGTGGGCGGAAGTTTTTAGCCGGTACTCCGCGCGCGGGCAACAGCGGGCTTGTGCGGTTTGAAATTCGCACGCTATAATATTATATTCACTTGGCATACGCATACGCGCGGTACGGCGGCGACAGATTAAATAATTATTTACCGTGTAGCCGGAGAGCGTTTTATTATCGCTCACGACGGTCGTAAATTCTTGTAAAAAAAAGACAAAAAATAAAAACGCTCGTACGCGAACAAGAGGAGTACGAACATAAAATCCAAAACATTTCGCATATCATACTCCAAGCGTACTATCTCGCGACCGTGTGCGTTTATAACAATACAATTTATATAGGCGTTATATTCATCTTGTGCGGTGCGGTGGATGGGCGATAAACTTTTCGATGGTTTTTCGAAAATTCCAAAAAAACGAAAGTGATGATACCATACTATATAAGCCATATACGAGTATTTACATTTTTAAGCGAATACGAGTCGTGAACGTGAAAAACGGTTAGGTACAACGAACCACCCGGTTTCTGCACGCTCGTCGACCGCCGTGTTTAGACTTTTTCGCCGTCCGTTCATGCCGCGGACCACACGCGAGCATCCAGATGTTGCGCATCGACGCCCGGCGATCGGTATCGGCGGCGATCGGATGCACTTTTTGTCCGTCTACCCCCCGTCCCCCACCCCTTCTCGTCACACGCCATTCGTAGGCCGGTGACATCGCGAGCGTCTATCGCGCGGTTCATAAAAATAAAGAGTAGTGTATATACATAATATCATAGGTATACGCGCACGCGGTGTCTCTATCTATATATCTATCCCCATGTGTGTATAGCTCTCGCGCTGCAGTGTATATACGCAAGTAACTATATATATATTATGTAAATATATATATATATATACAATATATTATTATTATACTATGTACATAGGTATAGTTTATGCGCAGTCCGCGACCGTTTGTCATTTAAAAAAAACCCGCTAACGAGACTTCGTGTACTCTTTGTTTCCGCGTGCGTACAGCATATAATAATACACATTATAATATACGCGTGTATATATATTATATAGTATATAGTGTAACAAGCACCCACCGCGCGGTAACGAGCTATCTGCCGCCGCTGCGGTATACGTTATATATAGGTTCGCGCACATATCGACTAGGTATATATAATATATATAGGCAGGCACTATATTATATACTATATGTATATAATACCATCATGGGTATATCGTGTGTGTGTGAGCGTATATAATATATATATATATATATAAGATTATATAAATACGGCGTATTTATCGTATGTGTGTGTGTGTGTGTTTTTCTATTTATTTTCTTTTTCGTATACCCTGCTCGCGGCCGGCAAGAGTTCAACGATCGAAAACGGTGAAAAAAAAAATCGCATGTACAAAACGCCGGGAGAGAACCCGCGCGGACGGGTCGCGCCGAGATAACGAGCGCCGCTTCGTCCGTTTATAATATATTATTTTATCCGCGCTACCGCCGAACGTCAATCAAAACGTCTTCTCCTCCTCTCGGCGAGACTATACGTATCTATGTCGTCGTCGTCGTCGTCGTCGTGCAGCATCTGCACTGAACGGGTTCGTTCGACCGGGTTTCCCGCCGTGCGATTTATTATTATATAAATCCACGCCGTTGCTATCTACCTATATAGTATATAATATAATAAATTATAATATATATATTCGTATACGAGTTACATCACCACCGCAATGTGATGGGTTTATAATTTTCTTTTCGTACGTTTTTTTTTAAAAAAAAATGTCATTCCGTCTGTATAGCGCGGTTCTGCTGCGTGATATTTGCGCGGGAAAACTTCTGCCGACTGTAAAATGTTCACGAGCTTTTAAAAGTTTAACTAGTTTCCTGTTTCGACGCACGCCCGCGCACCAATATGGCGGTCTTACAATATGCTTACACTTATATTATAATAACGTTGCTCCCGTACCAGTCCGTGCGGTCGCTGCCGCCTATAATGGCCGGTCGTAAAACATATTATACGCGAGCTCAGCTGCAGTGGCGGCGGCTGCACATTGTATATTATACGGTCTGGCGGCTCGGCTAAACGATGATAAGAAGACTGTTTTTTTTATTTATTTTTTTCCTATTTACTCTTCTTCGTCTACTCTTGGACAACAATCTCTTGTAATGATAATAACATACTTTGTATAACGACCACCGCCACCACGCCTATTAACAAAGAACATTGACACTATATGACTCTCGTGCGGCAGCAGATTAATTGTATATATATAATATGGGTACGTACAGTGGCTTCCGTTTTTTGTTTTGCCCACTTCAAGTTCAACGATACACGAATATTGTTGTGTGCACATTTCACGCTTACGGGAAAAACGTGTCCGAACAAAATATGAGCAGTTTGCTCGATTATGTCAACGGACGCAGTAATTATATACGTCTTTTCGCCAGTGATCGCGTATATCGTTATGCACGCTAATTAGGATTTATAATATAAATAAAATTATAATTTATACATATTTTATTCTTCTCGTTCATATTTCGTCGAGAAACCAAAAATGTATATGGGTTTATTGTAATTAGTGGTTATTTGATTATTTATTGCGTTTTCATATCTTTACGATGCACCCAGCGATTTAATATAGTATAGCGTATTATTATTTTACTAGAGCGCACAATTAAAACTTGAACGGTATAATATAATATATAACTGGATGTTTTACCGAGTCCCCATCAATGTATATATAAAAATATACAATACTATTATTATATTATTGTTGTTCCTCCCCGAAAACTAAAAAGTTTCTTATTTACGTTTATATTTTATGACTTTAATAAAGTACGATTTATTATCGTTATTTGAAGTAAATATACAACTTTTATTTTACATTAAACATCAGTAACTATATATAAACGTAAAGTTTTAACCATCCGACTATATATAAGTTATATTATATATATACGCGTTTCCATTTTCGCAAGTTTCCACATAATCTGAAAAAGCTATAAAACTTTACATCGATGTTCGACGATATAGTATATTTTTTTTCGTTTTTTTTCTTTTCGTTTGTATATAAATTATTTATAGCAGGTCGTACGGTTTTTCTAAACGTTCGAAATCAACCTATTGTTGTACCGACGATGTATACGAGTATGTACGTATATATTATGTCCAGGCGATATTTTTCACCGACACGGCCAACTACTCGTACTACTAGAAAAATATAATATTCAACTCCCACGTTGGTCTAGGTGGTATATAGGTAGGTAGGTACATATATCTATTAGATTATATACACCGTATACAATATTATAATACTGTGGTAACCTATACGGATGAGGGATCGCACTCGCAGTGTAGTAGAAGATAAAATAGGAATTTCCGAACGGACGGGCGAAGAAAACTTTGCCGGCGAAAATGCAGTCGTATCGACGTTTTTATCGCCGTTTCGTTTTATTTTCTCCCGTATGTGATGTATGCGTATAAACTTTAAGTCGAGCGTATTATTCATAAATCATACGCCGATGCTGCAGCGGACATGCGCACGCGAACACGGCGTATATGTACAAATATATATCTAACAAAAGTACGTATATAATAATATAATGTATCGTGCTCGCGATTGAGCCGTCCGCGGGCGTATTGTAAACGACTTATCCCGTGGGCTTGCCGCAGTCGTGTCCACCCAGCACAAGGTATACACCTGTTATATATATATATATGTATTATATACACGCGCGACGGCGGCGGCGGCGTGCCGGTCGTAAAATGTGCACAATAAAGACGTCACTGCAGCACTATCGGGCGCATAACATACTTTAAGACCTCATACATAATATAAGATATATAAAAAGTCTCTCCTCGATGTGAAGTATTATGCGCGTGCACACATAGGTTCGGATCTCCGCCACGGTCGGCGCCCTCCCCGCCGCCCCTTCCACTGATCGTCGTTGACCTACCCCCGAAGGTCGTCGTCGTCGTCGTCGTCGAGACTGCAGCAGAGAAGGAAAAATTAATACACACAAACGTTTTCCGTCATCGCCGACGTAGCGGAAACGGACGCATAATATACTTGTATAGCTATTTTTTATGCTCATATACATAAAATTATCTATATGGTTACAGAAACGCGTGTCATTATATATTTCATATCATATTAATATTGTATCCGTCTGCGGCCGCCGCACAGTACCTATATATATATATATATGTATATATACGAACGGCGCATATTGACAATATAATACGATCACATAACGTCAGACTTGCAGGTCGGGTTAAGTAATGTGTGCGTGTGCGTATACGCCAGAGACACACAATAATATAATAATATGAATTATGATGTATACATAATATAAAGTCGAGAGTCTCTGGTGGTCGTGCGCGCACGGGGGTTCGCGTTTATAAAAATATATTATTGCGTCTGCGTTATTATATTATTATATGTATATTATCATTATTGTGTTCGTATACATACGCAATTCGCCTCGACGACTGCCACGCAAAATATCGTATATTATTATTATTATATTATGTCATCGTGAGCCGTGTTGCTGTGCGCGTGTCGCAGCGTCGTTTTGTCGAAGGATTCCGAACAAAGATATAATAATAATAATATTACACGTTTACTTACAATATCGGTTGTTGGAAAACTCGTTCGAATAAATACACACATCCCACGTTGTTCATAATAAACAATATCCGCAAATACACAAATCGAACCGAATAATACGAAAACGTTTTGCGATATTAAAGGCGGCAGCGGCTGAGTCGTATCGATTCGCCCGGCGATAGTGAATTAGGGGTGAGCCTGTTATAATAATAAAATTCACATTCTATACGAAAAAAAGTAGGTACAGCTCCTGTACATTATATATTTATTATCGAGTACTTACGTTGTATTGTGAGTGACCGAAAAATCGAATTTAACGAGTTTATATTATCATCCCGGTACACGTATTATGATAAAATTATAATATATATAAAAATACATTATGATGATCCGATAATGATAATACGTACAGTACCTATAAATATTATAATATAATATTATATAGTTGAAAAGCTGGTTATTTAACGATGCGCCTCCCGTGTGTATTATAATATTATCAATAGTACTTAAATCAAATATATTTTTATTTGCCATTCTGCCGTTATTTTCCGCGAATTACATATATTATATAAATTATAAATCGACGATAGAGATCGATGCTCATCGGTTATTGACCACTGGCGTGGTCACATATTATATATGATAATAATAATAATAATAATATAATATATATAATGCTATACAATGTCCGTTCGTTAGCCGCGGTCACCGTGCACGATAAAAGATTTTTCCCTCAGCATTCGTTCGCCATTTACCGCGTACACATTATTATTATTACTATTATTATCATTATTATCATCGTTATATTATTACACCGGCGGTACAACGAGTTCATATAGCTACACAACAATATAATATATTGCTTGCGTATTTTATATTATTGCAGCGCTGCGACTGCGTTTTATTTATTATTGAAATCGCTCGCAATATTCAACGACGACGACAACGGTTATCATATATTCATATAATAATAATAATTATAATAATGTGCTGGGTACTATATTATATTATCTACTACGTGACCGATATTAATCGCTTAGAAATTACAATTTTACCGGCTCGGCCGGGTGACGTTTTTACGACACACCCGAATTGCCTATAAACAAGCATACGTATTTATGGACCGCCACGCAAAAATATAATATTACATAATATAGTATCGGTCGGCACCCAATTAGCGGATTCCCCAAACTCGAGTCGCCGCCCGGTATGTCATCGCAGTCGTCCTCCGCCTCCGCCGCGTACCACCGACATATATATATTTAAAAACTACTGGAATCCGACCGGACCGCACCTCCCCTCGACCTGCCACCGCTGCCTCTTTTGGCGATTTTTAATTGGACCAGTGCCTTCGCACCGCCACTGCCGCCGCGGCGACACGACGTATTGGCCAAACGACGATTAATGGGGACGGACGCCGTCGCGTTTTTTCACTCGATTTTTTTTTCTGTTTTGAAACCGTTCCAATTCAGTATTTTTCCGGTCGCGGGGCACTGTAAACGGCCGCTCGCGGTGCGTGGGAGAGCGCGGGGAGGGCCCCATATATAGGTAGGTAGGTAGGTATACTATATCAGTGTCGTTTTCCGATTGAAAATCTATTTCGAGCTCGTAAAATTATCGTTCTGCAAGAAAATGCTATTTTAACTCATCTATTTCAACGATAAGGTATGCGGTTTAAAAATAACGGTTATTTTATTTCAGCTATCATTGATAATAACAATTCTACTATACAGGTGCATCGCCTATGCTGCAATAGCTCATAATGATGCATAGCAATAACCGAAGAAATCGAACACCCCAATAGAACGAAATAGAAATAAAAAATATCACAACGTTATATCCGAACGATTTGAGATGAAAAAAATAAATATCCTAATCGAATCTTGGGTTGAGTCTATTTGTAGCGGGACACAGACATATATTGGTATATACGTGTATCATAGAGACATATATATACATCGGACACGAGCAATATTGCTTCTTGTGTAAATTAAAGCTCCGCGATGGTGAATCGTAAATCATTAATGTGTATATTACAAATATTATATATACGTTTGGGGCGGTTGCGAGGAGGTCTTCGCGTGCGGTGGAATAGAAGGAAGTAAGTATGATACAGAAATACGTATATAATGCGTATATATATATATGAGTTGCAGCGAGAGACGGAGAAAAAAATGAACGAGCACGGCTTACATAATTCAAACGGAGCCCAGGCGAACTTTGGTAAACAAGGGTCACAATAGGAGTTTCCATTTAAATTTCAAAAACATTTTTTTCTCCTTTTCTTCCCCTTTCGGTACCCGCTCCCCCCCACCACCACTTTAACTACGAATATATACATACCGACGAGGTCAGTATTTTATACATAAAATATATACGACGAGCGATTCTCAGTGTGCAGTGCACACACACACACACTCTCTAATGCTCACAGTGCTGAGAGGATGTGTATATATACATAAGAGGAGAAAGAAAGAAAGAACCGTTCACTGTGTGGCGGTGGTGGCGACGGCGGCGGTGGAAGGGAAAGGAATGTAAAAGCTGCGCACGGTATCGAGCCCCTGGGAAACGACCGGGCGAGCCGCCGCCGCCGCCGCCGCCGCAGCGCCGTTACCATCACACTGCCTCCACCGGCGACGACGACGACGACGGTGGCGCGGGCCGAATAGAAATCGACAGCAGAATGGATATTATTCCTGCGCAAAAAAAGAAAAAAAACTTTAAACCGTTTTATACAACGTCCCGCCCGATGAAATATGCATGCAGGCGCGTTCCCGCGGTACGGGGAGAAAAAGAATCCGAAAGAAAACAGACGATATAATATTATAATATATAATAATAGTATGTATATATATATAGGTACTATACACGCACCGAAAGTGTCTACTGCGGCGCTTATGATATCTTTATACACAAATATACAACAATAATATATATACGTATTGTGATGTATATAAAATAAACATAAACGAGACCGTTACCCGGCCGGGCTCAGACGCACGAGCGGATCGCGTGGATACTATATATACTTACGCGTATGTGTATAATATATATATGCGTATGTGATAATATATCGTTGTTGTTGTTGCAGCACTCGAATATATATATATATATCATGTTATATACGAGCACCGCATATAGATATATACATGCGAAGATTGCACATTATTGGTTCGTCCACATCTCCACGCGGCGGCGGACAAAGTTTATAAATCGCGGAATTAAAATGGAAAAACGAGCGCTACGCATTATTATAATATATTCGGCGGCGGCGGCGGCGGCGGTTACTACATAATACATAAATTATAATATACGTTATTCTACGCGTAATATGTACGCCCCTCGTTTTTCGGACGATATCGTAACATATATATATATATATTGTTATTCATACCATCAGCATAATAGTATATATAGTATATACCTCTTATATGTATATATATAAGAAGAGCGGTATATAATATGCGGCGGTATATATAAGAGATTTCTCCTCGCCCCGCGCACCGTCTTCCCGTTTTCTGCACAACTCAGCGCGTTCTTCTCGAGATTTGTATTTTTATTAAAACGTTTCCCGCGCGCAACGTGTTGTATACGCGGCGCAGCGTGCCGCTCGTTTTTCAAACGCGCGTGACGGCCGAACACGATTGTCCACTCCCGCGAGAAGCGACCACGCGTTACCGACCTGGCAACCCAGGCCGGGGAGGTGTGATCTCGGGATCCGGAGACGAGATGGAAGAAAAAAAAAAAAAACCACCAATTAGAGAACCGAGCGACGAGGCGAGAAAGAAATAAAATAATTATATTATATACCTAGCCGAGAAACACGACCGCGATTACGATTTCACATTGCACCGCATCGCGAAATCATTATCGAGACGCCCTATGCATACCAATATTTATTATTTGTTCATACTCATAAACTGTTAAAACTGTTGTGTATGGGTATACGATGTGCAGATTTTGGATACCTGCAGCAGTCGTAGTAAGTCACAACAAATACTGAAATAGGTACCTACGCCGTATATAGCATAATATATTGTGCAAGAGAGCTCGCTTGATATACGAAACGATGGTTTGAGGTCTCGAAACCGAACAGAAAATCGTCTCGAGAATCCTAACGCAGTAACGCGGGATATAATATAATAAAATATAATATAATTACAAGCACGCAAGACGGACGAATATAATACCCGTTTCCGTCGACCACGACATCCACCTTCACCACACGTACTCCTTGGGTGTATACGAGCTGCGGTCACGCGTATATAATATTCGTCGCACATGCATATATATATATATATTATATTATATATACGTAGGTATACACTGCACGGCCGAGTGGACAGGCGCCACGACGTTTCCTATATCCGCGTGCGCTCGTATATGTATATATATATTCGACAAAATAACGCTTGCACGTGACCGTCGATACACGCGATGCACCTCGCTGGAGGTATAATAACTACGAAAACCAGGAGATCCCATATTATGTACCCGGGTAAATGTATGGAAAAACGGCTGGACCGACTCAATATAATATACGCATAGGCGTGTATCATACAATAATGGAATAAAAAAATTCTACGTTTCAGATCCGTTAGATATGATATATCATGATACATATATATATATATGTATAATACCTATAAGAGAAGAGAGGAAATCGATCCGTACGCAGCGCTATACACGGAGCCTACATGTATAATTATTATTGTGAACCGATGTTTCGTAAGGCACAATACGTACGTAAGTCATGTGCACTTGAGTATTCCGCGTGCGCGCTCACTGCATCGCGATAGTGCGCGCGACAGTTTTCATATACATACTTTTATATATATATACAATATATACATAATATATATGTATCGCGCGTTGTTATTTTTCCCTTCTGGTTTGTATACGACGCGTTGTGCGACTGCTGCTGCCGTTAGCTTTTTCACGTTTTTCTCGAATAATATTCGTAGTCTGTCTCCGAGTCCAAAACGGAGCCGGTATATTATGATCCATGTACGGCGCGGCAACGCATAAAACCTGATCTGTGACTTGTTGAAAATGATAACTGGAAGAGAACGGCGGCGGCGGAATTCCAGGACTCTGCGCACGACCTAATTGGCTGCGTTTTTTTGCAGCACACATGATAATTCTCGGAGCGTATTTATATATACGCGCCGCCGCCGCAGCCGTCGTGCGCGCGTAAAGGACGGCGGCGGGGGGAAGGGGGGGGCGGGATGCGTACAGGAAAAAACAAAGGAAACTGCGCCGTGCAAAACGTCGATAAATAAAACATAACCCGATCCGGCGGCCGAGATATGGCGTCTGAACGAGGAAAAAATAATAGAGATGAACGAAAAAAAAAGAGTGCACGTCGACGTCGGCGGCGGAGAGGAAAGGAGCAGCAGCAGCAGCGACAACAGCAGCAGCAGCAGCTGTATAGTAGAATGAAAAGAAGAAGGAAAAAAAACACAAACCAGAACATCGGCAGACCATTAAAAACTGATCATTAAAATTCGATCTGTGAGACGTGTAGAGATATACGCGCGCAGGTACTGAGAGAAATATGCACACACTCGGGGGCAAAGCTGATGACGACGATGGTTTCTCGTTTTTTTTCCGCTCTTTTCATTCCCGGTGCAGCGTTTGGGATTTCTTTCTGTTTCAGTTGGTTTTTTTTCTTTCTTTTTTAATTCGTCGTCGACGTCCGTACGCGTTACATGTGCGTTTACGTATAGGTACCGGTTAGGTTTTTCTTTTGATTTGTTCGGAACCGCTTTTAATTGGACGACTACTGCGCACACCGCCGCCGCCGCCGCTGCTAAAATGCCTCCGGTAATCGGCTCCCTTGTTGTTTTAATTACGCGCGCGCATTTGTTTCCTCCCACGATTGCCGGTCAACTGTACGTTTCGCGCGTTTTAAAGTCTACAAGATTGAAGAAAACTTTATTTTTTCAACCTATTATGTAATATGTACAATATGATTGTATTGTATTACATTATCTATTATGTCATGGTGCTGACGATCCCCGTTAAAGATTCCCGACGAAAATCATTTTTGTCATATTTTTGTGTGGGTGGTATATTCGTATTCTTCTTTTCGAGACGGTTTTTTTACGTCATACGCCTATTATTACCTATATATACCTGAAATGTGAAAACACACAAATAATATTATATTATATAATATATGCAGTATTCGTGATGATGTGGCGTTGCAGTACCTGCAGTGAAACGAAAACGTCACTATTAGAATATCATAATATTATTATGCCTACACGTACAGGTAACACCGCTGTGGCACGTTCGAACTTCGAATGTACACACATATGTTTGCCGAGAACTCGTGCTATATTTTATTTTTTACGGTCATGAAAACGCCATAAACCAGACATCGAGTGCGCTGAAGCGTCGCCGATATTATTTTCTTTCCACCGCGTGTACGACTATTGTTGTTACAGTAGGTACCAATATATATTATACTGTATTTCGAGTTTCAACGCGTGTTTTATATTTTTCGTATTATTTATTTACTTCTAGGCCAACTAGTTTCGTACAAAGTTTTATTATTTTTATTTGTATTATTTACGATCGTTTTAGGAATAAAACTAGTCAACACTTTTTTTACTTTACGAGTTGTGCGTATAAATGATGCGATCCATTTTTATTCCCGCACACGCGCACACACATACAGACGCGCTTACGCACACTTACATATTATATTCACACACTCGTACACATATACTCACACAATATTTTACTTTTCCGAGTATATAATATGTATATACGCATACATATATATAGGTATTCGTGCGGAAGAACGCGCGTATACAATAAATATTGCCACCACTGTGCTGCAGTATTCCAACTGAATATTATAACACGTAGTTTCGAGTAACATATGTGCGTGTACATACGTGTGTGTATATATATATACTGTTAGACATTTTAAAAGTTTTTTAGAATGTGTGAACCGCTGCGTGTAACGTTCAACAAACGCTTGTGTACACCATATTAATAATAGTATAATATAATATAATATGGTTATGCGCGCGAGGCCGTCCATTAATCAAATATATAATATTTTACAATGTATATTCAAGTGGTACTATATACATAGGTACTCAAACAAAAACACTTTTAATATTTTTCGAGATTTAACTAATCGAATAAATAAAATATAACTTATGGTCTGGCGGAAAAACGCATATACACAATACATATTATATTCAACGGCGGACGAAACAAATTCATTTTGTAAACACATTGCCTTGAAAAGGTACACTGGCGAGTGTATATTATATGTACACACATATATATTGAATGAGAGGTATACCTATAATACGTAGGCTATAATACGTATACGTTATTTTCGCATTCTTGTTTACGGCCGGTTACACGAAAATGTTTACCAAAACGGAAAATGCGCTATTGCTCTTGTATACAATATAATATGTAGGGCGTTGAACGAGTATTATTTTTATTCGGTCGTGTGTTGATGCACGACATAAACAAAATTCCAAAATTCTCTCAGCAAAATTTAGACTATACAAATCGATTGCCGTTGTATATAATATAAATCGTGTGCGTACAACGATCGAAATCTATATTCGTAAACCTTTGCACGCATCTGAGCCCTGCAGTATACACGTTCGATTAAAAAACCGCATAATCAACGACGGGCCCGTAATAATATGATAAATCATAATGTCATTTATATAATATAATACTGTAATACGCACACAATAGTTTCTCGATTCTGCAGTTCGATCTTCGTTAGGCGCACACGAAATCATTCTTAAATCGCAAGCAGAAAATCGCATTTATTATTATTTAATTTTATTATTATATGATGACGTGTCCATCTACATCGATTGAATCGCTCGAATACAAATGGTGCAATGCTAGGCGATGACGCTGTACCGTGAATATGTCTATTCAAGGACTATGCTCTATAGTCTATACGCATCGTGTATATAGGTGTATTATACATTTATACACGTATCTACAATTTAGTGATATTAAAATGTATTGTCATCAACAGGAATTAAAAATGATGATTTAAGATTTCGTAATTATTGTCTTCTATTTTGTCCACCGTTGACGTAATTAAAGCATATTTTTTTCCCGTTCCACTGCGTACCGTGCGTCGTTTACATCACATTATGCGAGCGAAATTAATCTGTAAAATTAATTGAATTGTACAGTCCGAACTCGTATATATAATATATAATACAAGACGTATACAATACAGTTTTCGCATCAGTGTTACATAATATAATATTATTGTGTTCAAAACAATAATATATAAACGCCTATTTTTTAGGTTAGTCAATCGATATCGAATAGGTGCCTACCGCGCGTGCGCCTGTCATTATAAACGATATATAAAGCATACACAAATCTGCAGTATACAATTTTCGTTCGAGTTACCGTTGACAACACGCATCGTATAATATACATTTTGTTGTACGGCGGCATGCGCCCATTACCTGCAGGCATATGCTTATATGCATATTATAATGAGGCCAAAAACACTTTGACTAGAGATTTAAATAAATTAAAGGCGAGGCACATAATATCTAATTGTACCAGTGGCGTAATTTGGAATTGGTTCTGGGGTGGGATTAGGATATAAGTTTATACTATCGTTCTAGTGGGGCTTCGCCCCCCCCCCACAATCGACCACTTTTCATAGATCACAATATTATATTAATTCATTATTATAAATTAATTAAAGGAGGTAAATGGTATAATAATGGTTTTCAAAGACAATAAAGTAACAATTAAATTAAGCTAAATATATTTTTCATAAATTATAATATTATTTCAAGTTTTCTTTTTTTGTTTTTCGCCAAAATATCCAGTATACGTATTGTGCGCATACGTAAAAACGTAAAATCGCAAATTTTGAAAGCATATATAACTTCCAAAATAATGATTTGCGGAATTTTTTTTTTCATCATCGTTATCAACTTGTTGAAATATTCATAATATTTGTTATAAGTATTGAACAATATTATTCATTCTATTTTTAAGAAAATTGTTTTATTTATTGAAATATGATTTTATGAATCATTTTTCAGACAAAAAAAACAAATTCTACCTAAATATTTAACTACACATACCATTTTTGGAGTTATCTTGGTTTTCGAACAGAACTTTCCATTTTTTTTATAATATCCATGAATTCTTATTTCTTATCTTAAAATATTTTAAAACTATTAGTGCTTACGGGAATTCAATTATGGATATTCTAAAAAAAAAAGGGTCTGGGGGGGGGATATATCCCCATATCCCCCCCCATAATTACGCCACTGAATTGTACACATATACACATCACTATAGCCGTATTATATGAACACGCATATTTATTATTGAATCGCACACGAAAATGGGAAACTCCATGATAGCTGGTAGGTAACTACCGATATAAATATGAGCGTGTGAATTATTATACGCGTCGTGTATATAGTAGCTGCAGATCGATCATAGGCCTAGTGTGTGTGTGTGTGTGTGTGTGTGTCCCGAAGCAAATTTAATCTTCGTGTGCGGGTATAATACACAGTTTATGGGTTAAAATATTTATGTAGCGTGTAATCTATATAGAACAGTAGATCATATACTAGTGGTGATGGTCTTGGGCTCTATAATTTTCGACTCGATAAACCAATAGCCAATATGCAGTCTGTGCATATAATATCATGTCGGCGGCCGAAGATTTCCGGTCGAATAACAGCTTTATATACTGTAAACTGTTTATTCGTCCGCGGTGGATTGATTTCGAAATTGTTGATAATATATACGAATTGGATTTTCGGCGTATCTCGTTAAATTTAATAATCATGCACAGCACACACGACTCTCAATGTTCATACCGTTTTATTTACTTATATGTTATTTTCGGCGTTTGAGTTCAGCGACGGTATTATATAGTATAGGTACCTATATATACCTACCTATATATGTAGGACATATTATTATTATACCTACCCACGTACATAATATTATATAAGTTATAATTATTATTAAGTATGTACACAATATCATGTGTATATAATATTATATATTCATATTAATATTATTATTATTATGTATAAAGAAGTAAGAGTGCGCCCGTATATAATAGTATTTGCGACCCGTTTGCGATACCCGGCGCAACTAGCCCGAAAAAAGAAAATATAAATACGTGGAGGTACCTATATATATATAGAAACATAATAATATAATATACAGCCGAGACTACCCCGTTGATTATAGAGGGCAACCAGCGCACTATGTAAATTATAGGGTATCAGTGACGGCGATTAAGTCATAAAAAATATACGTATATAAATACTCACACACACTCGACTTTTACAGCCGCCGCCGTCTCGTTACGCGGCCACGTCTCTATAAACTCTGAGCTTGTGTCTGTGAGTTATAATCCGTTGTGGCGGCGGCGGAGGTGGTGGAGGTCGTCCGACCAACTGCAGCGGGGGCCGCCGCCGTAATGGCGTCGCCGGTGACGTGATTGATGACGATATCGCGCTCATTACATTTATCGGTCGCAAAAAATTACAATAACACAAAACAAAACTGTTCCTGCGACGATCGACATCGAAATTGTCATAAAAATCTTCCGCTCCGCCATTAATAATAAAATACGTACCTATATACCTACCTATATTAAATTGTATGTAGCCGCGAGGACCTCAGACTGAAACTGCCGAAGTCTTTCAAGGTTTCCACCAACGCCTTTCAAACAGTTGGCTAAGCACCTAAGCTAAAATGTGCTTCGGTACTTGAATATAAAAAATTTAACGATAAGAAAATACATTTTTTTTAAATTATTTTTTATTCATTCGATAATATAAAATTTAGGAATCTATTGCAATTACGCAAAAACGGAGTTTTTTTTAGGTAGGTATTACAACTATATACCTACATATAACTACTCACTCGCCGCTGTGTCGGCGGGGACAAATATTATAAAGACGAAAGCTCGTGAGTATAAAATAAATATATATTATATATATATATATATATATATATAGATATACACGATTATTACACTTGAATGTAAATAATTTTCCGGGAGTGTCGTTTTTTATGTCGCGTTTATCTTTTTTTCAACGCGCGCATTTATTCATTCGTAAACGCGTCGTTTGAAAAAGAAAACGGCGCGCCAAAAGACTACCCGACCGTCACCAGACCCGGGGGACCCATATCGCGCACCGTATATTGCACACAGTGCGCGCGCGTGCGTTTTTTAAACGCGCATAATTTTTTTATCGCCATAGTTCACCGATCCCGCGAATTTACATATAATACCCTCCCCGGCGGCGGCGGCAAGGGCTGCTAATCTATATCCGCCGTAACGATATTATTATTCGCGCGCGCCCGCCATCCTTATTACTATATATATTATTAGTGTCTTCGAGATTAAAAAAAAAGAAAGAAAAAACCCAAGACGGAATTTATACTGCAACAGTGCCGGCGGCGGGAGTTCTCTTTATTTTTCCATTGAGGTTTGTACACAAAGCCAATTAAAAATAAGACGTGGCATGCTGCTATAGTAGAGACGCATGGACGGCGGACGGGCGGCGCGGGGACGGGGGTGGCTCGTTATGTTTATTGGCCCTGCGCGCATTATCTCTCCCCTGCACCCCCGCGGACTTCGGATCTCGATCGCGCGCGCGCGCGCTCTCACTATCTGTTTCTCTTTCTGCAGTACAGTCCCCATGATTTTTTTCCTCCTCGTTTCGCGCGTCGCCTTTTCCTTCCCCGTCGCCGCAGTTTTCTATACATTTATATAGGTATACATACACACCACCCGCCCGTTAATTTAAAACGTGTTTCACATAATTTTTGTCACGTTTTTAGAATATATATACATAAAGGTATACTGCATTTACACACAAAACTATATATTATATATATATATATATATATATATATTATATATACATACACACCTCCAAAGCTTTTATTTTTGTCACGACCCGCAACTGCAGTATATATATAGTCTTTGTCCCTAGTACGGCGGCGGCGGGCCTTTCCCACTCTGCTGCCGCCGCACAACATTATTAACTATCGCGGCCGGTTGATTTATCGGTCAAGTTTAATTGGATTTTGAGTGGATGGTGGTGGCGGGTACGAGAGACACGAGAGAGAGAGAGAGAGAGAGCAACCGCGCGCTTGCGTATATATGCGCTAAAGTCACCCGCAAGTGCGTCGGCGGTGGGTGGTTTACCGGGACCCGGCCGATAAGGCGCACCTCGCCCGCCCTCAGTTCGGCACGCATTATTCGTTTTGCCAAAAACTCGTTTACGAGGTGTGAATAAATCAACCGGAATTATTGCGCCGGATTCGTATATTTAGATTTGCCAACGCACTGCGCGTATAAATTATATATACCTATATATATATAATATATTATGTCAAACGTACTTACGCCGGTCGGCTTTTTTCCCCCCCGCTCGATTCCGAATATTTGCGTAGTGGTAGCCATATGACTGTATAATATATTACGTTCAATCACATAATCACATTGCGAAACAGGCTTGTAGTTATTTTGGGATAAATCCGCTAAAGGCTTATCATTGTATTTTACTCCGTTCTATACCATCACTGGTAATTTACCGCTGCCAAAAAAAAAATTGTCGGCGAATATTTGTTTTTGTTGTATACCGTCCGTGGTGAAATTGATAACACGCACACACTCTACACATATAGGTGTGAGTCTGAGTGAATTAGCGCGGGCGTTCGACCCAAAGTCCGGGGCGTCTGAGAAGTTTACTTAAAAGTTTCCGAGCTGCACGGTTCAAATGCCCCGGAACGCGCTCGTACATATATAGCCATATCTGAAGTAGGTAGGTATATAATCTATATACATTATACATATATACAGTTTTGTCCCTCCCGCAAATCCAGTGATGACCTTTGGATAAAAGTACCTACTCTAATTCAATTCCAAGAAACTGTAGCAGTGTTCATAAAACTTAGAACCCCTTCGATCCGTCTAGTTGATTCCGTATACGTACGTGTACGCGCTTTAGCTTACTCGGCGTGTGCAATTGTAGTATCCCCCTAAATAAAAATTAAATTAACTTTCTAAACGACCGCAAAAGAGATTAGAGTGGTGCTCGTTTTTTCGACAACGCGTAAATGACTTCAAAGTTCAAACCGTCATTTCCGTGCGTATATAACTTCAACTCTTGTAAGACTCAACATTATAAATGTATAATACTTACCTTTTATAATTGATGTACGAGTATACTAAGTTATTTTGATCAAACGAATTAATATTCCGTGTGGCTTATACCTACTTTAGTAATCGTCGTATATAATATTACCTGCACCATAATGCGGTTATAAGGCAGATATTCCATTTAATTTCTTTGCCAAAGTCACTGTGGCAAGATTTACAAATAATATTCTGACAATATCAAACATTAAATCTTCCAACGTATAAATAGTTATTATAATGTAAATTTACGATCTAAATGCTTCAAAAAATAATTAGCATGAAAAATTACATTAATAATTAATGATGACCGATGAGCGTGAGTGTAAGATTAAATCATAAATTAAAATACCAATAGGCAATAATGATGGGTATAGAATGACAGCAATTTGGTCTTTATTTGGTAAACACGAATATTGGTGGTATTGAGGAAGGGGGTTTTAAATTTGAAACGAAATAAATGCCTCAGGGCAGTTAATAAGACGTTCATAGCTATTATTATTATACGATATATTATTCTGTGACCGCCGTTCACCGCGGTCGTATAAATGCCAATGATTGTCGATTGAATAGAAACAAACGCGGTCGTCTATATACACATTGACATTATATTCTAGCAGGTACCTATAATATAGTATAATATGCAAACTGTATTAAACACGGTTATGCGATGAAACCACACGTAGTTCGTTTTCGATAAACGACTTATATTAAAATTCGGCCGCGTGACACAACGCCATTATATTATACTCCTTTACGTCGGCTTAATATATTATAAAGGTATACCGTCTATACCTATATTATAATATACCTACCTATAATAAGAAAAAACGTATAATTGTACGCGTGCGTAACCAAAAAAAAAACGCGCACCGCTCAACTTTTCATTGTGGCGTTTTATATTTTTATACAAGGTTAGTATATACCTGCAAACTACATAATACTAATAATATATCAAATAAAGTTTTGTGCAACAAATAAGTCGTTTTTCCGTGTCCACCTATAAAAGGACAATAAATTGTATAATATTCTAATATCAATTTACCTCTCGAGCCTAGAACCTATATAGAGCGAGAGAAGATGAGTGCTTTTTACGGGAGGGATAGGGTTGAGGCAGCACCGGCGGCGTGTCACGAAATAGAGACAGTGGTGGCAGTGCGTACTAAGCCGGTACCCTCCCACCCACCAACCCACCCACACACACACACACACACACACACTCGGCTCGTGTACCTATAATACAACCTATAACATAATAACCTTCGCCCCCGTCGGTCGTGCGACGATTTCGCCACTTGACATTTTCGTCCCGGAACAATAACGTTATTGTCTCGTTTCCGACCGATGTATATACCTTACCTCACTATATATATATACTATATAATATTCTATATAATAATACAAGCACAATATATCTTTCACATAGCACGCTCTGTGTTTTCCCGTTTATTATAATATATTTATATACATACATTAATACATATAATATAAACATCACCGCAATCCACCGCAGCACAGTGTGTATAGTGAGTATAATATATTTGTCATCATACAACCCGCGTAGTGTTTGAAACAAAAGTCGGCGACGAATTATTAACCATACAATATTATACTGTTAGATTTTTTTCAACGAAGTTTAAAATACAAGAAAAACAATTATTTCGACGTGAGAATGTGAAATACAGAAAATATAGAAGTATATGTACTACAACTCGATGTTCTTATAATATTTATACCATCATAGTCGGGGTGGTATAATGACGCGGAAGTCCAATAATGGAGTGTGCGTTATATACGCAAATACCAAAATATTATTATTACTATTATAAGTCGGCGTGCGTTAAAAAATTAACATACTATTTTATAAATAAATTGTAGTATTATTAGTATTATTTATACTCGAATAGTCGAATGGAAACGACCGCGTAGTGTATACATAATAATACGGTGCGCAGTATAACATTAAAACGTGCAGTATATTATGAACGATAAGAGGGGTAGGTAACCTATAGGTAAATTAGAAATTCTTATTATTATTGAGTAGCGTTTTTGCAAATAATATATTATATATTATATTAACCTGCAGCAATAACCAGTGCTAGTGTACCTTTCGCACGCACAATACACTAATTAGTATTTATTATTGAAACCAATTACTATTAAAATACGGTCTTGAAACACGGTGGCTGCTGCAGTAATTATGCACAATCAATAATTTTCGCTTTTACATAATATCATATTACATTGTAACGTACATAATTCGTGACGTATACGTATAAATAACGTGGTAAAATAAATTAATCGTCGCAACCATGCGAATGCAGCAGTATAACGTGTTAACCCCTTTGTTTCGGCACCCGTGTCACACCAGATTATAAGTTCTGAGTGTATAATATAACGTCTTATTGTTGCCGGACAACCCCCCTCTGTGGCTTAGGAAGCCCGAACGGCGCAAAGATGCGATTCGCTAATAACACGAATTCGGTCTCCGACGATCCCCCATTCCAGCAGCCACCCCGCTATTTAGTATGCAAGTATTTCGTAGTTTATTGCCATCAGATATAACCAATTTGCTTATTATAATTTTCGTAAATAAATTACGGCGAGGTTATGTACCGCGACTCGCCTCGGCGCATAAATCGGCGGCCGGCGAGGCTCGCTCTCAGATTAGACCTTTAAATCCACAGTGAAAAAAAAAAGAAAAACACATTATATATACGCACTTTGGGAGGGGAGGGACAATGTTATTATTCGCTTTAGAGAACCCAACGCACACACTAGTGCTGCAAGACGGCAAGCGTATTATACATCTAAGACGATTTATAAACATAATATTATAATTTAACGGCATTAAGTTATCGGCAAATATGTAATATATATTTCACGGTCGAAGATTTTTCTTTTCACGTATGGTATTATACCCTTATATATATATTATACATGTGTGTGTGTGTGCATATATGCTTTGCGTCCGTCGGTATAATTTATCGGATTTTGACGCGGGGCGCACATAAATCGTCTGCTGTGTGGCCAAGTACAAAACTCTGGTTCGGGTTACCATGCGCATATATACTATTATATACCTATAATCTACCCATATATATATATATATTATATGCGTGGAGGCGGTGGCGGTGTAAATGAGACATCTCTAGAGGCGTTCATTAGACCGGCGAACGCGACCATGCAATCGGTAAATACATTTTATCCACAGCCGCTGCAACCGGCCGTTTACACAGTATATATGCTAATTGCGAATAGCTGTGAATTAGTGCGAGAACGGCATAGTATATACTGGGTCAGGTATATATATATATATATTTATTTATTTATTTATTACATAGCTTCCAGATTCTGTCACATAAACATTCCGGCGGGTAAAAAACGAATTTACATTTTTCCCTTTTCCTATCATCTGCGCTCGAACGCTTCATTATTATAATTATTACGATTATAATATTTTTTTTACTTAATCTACATCGGATATTTTAATGTTTAATTGTTTTGCTGCGTACCTACCAAATATTTACAAATAAATAAAATACAACTACGATGGAGATATTTTTGTATAGTATACCACAACGAATTAATAATACAATATTATATTATAACAACAATGTTTTACCGACTCCGGGAGTATAATAATAAAATAAAGTTAAATTTCCCTTAACAGTCTTACACGGGACACAAACTACAGCTTGCTGTAATTATTTATTATTTTGTCGTTGTAGGCCCTATAATTTATCTCTTCCGCTACTCACCGGTTTACCAAACTTCGCGATGGTGCTTCATCGAGAAAGTATTTAAATTTTAAATATTCACTTAAGTTCGCATCAGTTTAAATTCTAAACACCAGTGGCATAATGTTATAATAGGGATCAGGGGACTTACCTATATTTATCATCAGCACAATAATAAATTTTTTTTATAGTCTAACTAATTTTTGATTCTCCCTAAGCTAAGTTTGAAAGTCAAAACGAAAAAGTGCTCTCTCACACAATTGTCTTCGCCCAGCGAAACACGAGTCTACCGTTCGCAGTGTGTATATCCCAACTGAGCCTACTGAATAATATGTCGTAACAGGGCCACCATACGGACAGCCTGAGAAAATATTCTACCGGCATCCGCTCTGCATAAACGCACTGAATCTGAAAAAAGATTTGCTTCTGAACAAGTGCAGCGAAACTCTCACACGATATTATACAGGATGCTGCTCATCTTCCGCTCTACAATTCAAAGGCCAACGGAACTGCAGTTTTTCGAGTTTTATTTTTTCCCTCGGCGGCCGTTTAATGACCATTCCCCGTACCCCGCAAGAAGCTTTCCGGAGACACGCACAATATATAATAATATCATTAATAGGTACCTCACTACCTCCATACGTTTTGTATTATATATTCGACGGCGGTGCCGTGGCGACGACGGGTTAGCTGGCAGCGTCTAGTCGCCGTCGTCATACCTATGCGGCAGGACCGGTTTCCCTTCAGCCGCCGCGCACCGTTGCCGAGACGACGACGCTTATAATATGATAAACTGTTTTATAACATGGCGACGGTCGTAAAACTAGTTTTTCCAAAGGCATACACACACGCACAGACCTCCGGCTCACGGCGAATCCGCTCTCCTCCGACTTCTTCCCGCTATACATCACAATATAATAATAATATATACGCAAAACGTTTTACCCGAGTAGGTACATAATAATAATATATAAATTCGTATTATATACCTATATATGTAATATGTATATAAGTGTGTTGTGCAAGTGTTTTGAGTTATGGTTTACGATCAGATTATTTTTTTTTTTTTTTGGATTAATTACGATTTTTCACATAATAAGCGCGCGCCGCCTATACGTATACGTTTGCATAATATTATATTATTTTAAAATTTAAATTATAATATATTGTTCGACAATACATCCATTAAATAATAACGTACGCGCATATTATCTCGACACATCAATACATTATACTTATACATAGGTATGTATGTATATAGTATGATCCAAAGTATCGCGTGCAGTAATAATAATAATTATACTCGTCTGTGTGATATTGCCTTGTATATAAGCTGCGAAATAATTTGATTTTAACCAGAATTAGATGTATAATAAGCATAATATGCATACTGCAACTGTAAATACACGATTTGCCAAATTTTAAGACGGAAACTCAATTATAATAATATATACTAATACGTATATTAATAGCAGCGAAGTGTATGTAATTAAAATTTACAATCATTTTATTAAACTACTATATATAAGTAAGTCTGTGTCCTCGGTATCAACATATTTATGTATCTATAATACTACCTACGGTATCATTATAAATATTGCCTATTATGCGTTATTAACGAGTCTGAGAGTGGTTAAAATTACGATTTTCACTTTTTGAGTTCAACAATGTATAATATTAGGGATACGTCTCTTATGTATTATACTTATGTAATATACGGACGAAAGGCGTGCATATATAAACGTTCACAAAGTTTTGAAACTAATTAAAGTTTCCCGTTGTAAACACAAGTTTTTATGTAACATTAATCGGACCGTGTTTCGCTAAAATTATTAATTTTCTGGAAAATCAAATTGTCTTCGTTATATTGTATAATATTAATAAAATAAACGTGTTTTTAAGTCTTTAGGTAGGTATATATTATGTTATGTTGCAAAGTTTAAGAAAATATCATAATAAACTTTGAGTTTGCTGTTAAAGAAAAAACATACACGTATACTATTTTAATATATTTTACAATATTCTGTATAAGTATACTTATATAATATATATGCTCCCGCGACACTTCTGGGTTTCGTGTACGTGGGGATTTTTTAACTCTCTAGTGTGTATTACGAATGTGTACGGAAAAATTATTCCAAAGCCACTAAACCTACTCTCACGATATATATTATAATTTATAATATATATATCACATAGGATATTGGTCATATTACTACCTATATACTATACGTACTTGGGTATTAGGTGTACAATCGAATCGTTGCCAGTATACGCAATATGACAGTGTCTCACGGTTTATGTCCTGCACCCCGCACGGTTTCCCTGCTTTTTTACGAAAATAAATAGCTTAAATAGGTATAGGTGCTGCGTATCGTATTTTAAATAAATGTACGATCCGCCGAAACAAATGCATAAGTCACGTCACTCCGCCGCCACCTTTTCGCGGTGGAATTCGCCACCGTATTTACGTTCCGGAACGAAAAACTTGGAAGTATAAGAAAAAAATGTATATATAAAAAAAGCCGCACCCTCTCGCTGGTCGTAGAACGACACCTCGAATATCCGGTTTGTTTCTCCGATTCCACAACCCTCCACCACTATCGCAGTCGTCCGTTCATCACGTCTTATATACCATGTATATACGTATATATATAACCGGGGCGACGGTGGCGGAGGGGTAATTTAATTCTTTTCCCCGGGGTCGCGCAATCCACCGCCCGCGCTGGATGCTGGGCGCGGGACGGGTGGGAAGGCGCGTATATAAACCATCCCTCGAGCAGTGCGGGACCCCTTCGGCGAAATTCCTCCTCCGAATCGCACGCGAATTGCAGCGAATGTATATATATATATACACATACATACACCGTGCAGTATATATACTTCTTGGGTTGTCGCGAGAGCTGGAAATTTATGCCGTTACTTTAATTGGTTCGGGAGCACAATGTCTGGCCGATTTCCCCGGTCTACTCAGCTAGCTCGTCCTCCCCGGTCGTCGTCGCGCGGGGCCCTCTACTCTCATTCTTTATACACGCGCGCACACACACACACACACACACGACTCCGGCATCCAATTTGTTGGTATAAAACGTATTTATACTTGTGCTTGAGTGTGTGTGTGTGTGTGTGTGTGTGCTTAGGCTGCCAGAAGTCTGAATAATAATACACCGCCGCCGGTGAGCTAAACCCCTCTTGGCCGTAAATCAACCCTGCGTATAGTTGTACGAGTTATTTTATTTAAATTGCGTGTATATACGTGCGCACGCACCTATATGCTGGAGTAGTATAGGTACCCACATATATATACATCTCGTTTCTGCGCTGCATATTATATACTCGCGTTCAATTATGCAAATTCTCAGCTCATATCGCGAATATTATGTACATAATACATATTATATAGGTATACGCTGCAGCCAGCGATTTACCCTTCGGTATACCTATAATAATAATAATATAATATCTTACCCGTATATTATATTTGCTCGAGGCGCGTGTAGCATTTATATTTTACCTATATACATGACTATATGTAGTACTGCAACGTATTATAGTTTATATATATACGCATCGATATATCATCGTGATGTTTTGTAGTTACGACAGACGTCCGATAAATGACTACGGTATATATAACCGAAGATCGTTTATAGGTACATAATAAACGAATGATATCGCATCCCTTGCCGCAGACGACATTGCATAGGTATATACATCGTACATATGCTATATATATATATATATATATATGTATATGTATACTGTAATACCTACCTGTATTATATTATATATTATTATAAGCATATATATAGCTGGTTTACCGCGTGTTGTGTATACGCAACAGATCGCCGTTTCTCCGAATCTCTACTTTTGGCCCGCTCCCGACTCGACCCGCGAGTTGTTCTGAGAGAACCGGAGGGACCTCTTACAATCAAGAAATCCGATTTTCAACAAGGTAAAGAGATATATTATTATGTACACCCTAAATCAGACGTCATGCGCTCTCGCCGTCGCATATGCATATAATAAAATTCTTTACACATTATATATACATTCATCCCAGTAGGAGTGTTCGGGTTATTTTTTCTTCTTCTTTCTCTGCGTATATATGTTATACAATATATAATATGTATAATATATAGTATATATATTATATAATAATAATATCGTAAACGTGTTTGTTCGGCCGAAGGATTCCCGCTGCAACGGTCTCGGGGACAATGTATAATAATGTGGACCCACCGTCACGAATATGTACCGTTATATAGACGATAATGTTTAGGACATATCATTATTATAACCTTTTTCTCGCTTTTATTCCGTTTAGAATTTAACGTTCAACGTATTATACAGGTGTTACTCACGCCGTATATTACGTTATATATATATAAATATAAATGGAGTAATAACACGTAAAATAATATAATAACGTTTTCATCGCCAAACGGCGGTCTCGGCAATGTTTATTATAATATATACCTGTACCGCATATATATATATATATACCTATATATATATAACAGGCGTATACCTGTTCGTTGTAAATAATCTAAGCGCGTTTAATAAGACGTCCAATCGTTCGACACCCAATATACGCGTATATAGATAGACGGCGGCGCGAACGGGCGTGTATATTATAATAACAATATTATTATTATTTTTTATTACAACCGCAAATGAATACATTATTATGATTTAAACGCCCGAGAGTGGTTTATAATAATATGTAGGTATATTATCTTATAAACCGCGCGTAGGCGCTCTTCCCTCGCTTATGCATAATACCGACATGCTGCAGCGTGGCGTGGAATATATAGAAAAAAAAAAAAATCGTCTCTTCCCTTTCTCTCCACTACCGCGGCCGAGACGCGATCGGTACCGCAAAAATGTATAATAAATATAATATTGGTACACCTATATATTATATTATTATATACGCACAGCATAAATATATCAAACTGTATCATTTTATATTTTTATACATAGGTAGGTACATATAGCTACCGCAGTATACCGCGGGCAAACGGGGTTAGCTCTACTATATATTATATATACTCGATTTGTACTTTAAATCAATTTCTCGAAATAACCACTATATTATGTTATTATCGCCGTCATTATATTATTAGCGCGTGCCCATATAGGTACCTTTAAATATAATAAATTCGACCGGAGACATCTGCAGCAGTGCGGCGTGGTACATATATATATATATAGGTACACATAATAGATACCTACCTAAGTGTAAGTACGCAATCCGCAATCACCGGTAATACGCGGTCTGCTGCAAATGGAACCGATCGTTTTACCCCGGCGGACGTAAATCTGTATTAGGTTATATATATATATATAAATTTGTGTATTTAATGCTCGTCCAATTAACAAAAAAGGCCGTTGCAACGTATGGTAAAAGTTTCTTAAGTGTTATTATTGTACCGCCTCCCGCAGCGAGATGGTAAACCTACATATATATACGCGCGGAATAAGTACAATATATATATACTTTGTACTTATGCTATACGTATATATATGCTACTTATGTATTTATATATATATATCGGTACGTGAACCGAAAACTTATAACGCGACTGATCGCGAGCGGACGACGTCCGTTCGTATATATGTATATATGGGGGACCGCCCGACGAAATTTATCGACGGTTGCGGCCGAAAAGGTGAAATCTCGCGGCACACGCGCCTCTACGTAGGTATATACGCGTTTATACGTATACCCATATATATATATTATATATAGACACCGACCTGGGGTGCTTAATCGGATTATATATACCATTATACCTATACGACTTTTATATAGCGCGTGCGAATTAAACGGAAGGCGTCTCGCCCAGACTATACTCACTCCTCGCTCCTCCCCATACAAACGCCACCTTCTATAATCTTTGTTAATCGCGTCCGCCGCCGTCCAATATATAGATACACACATATATATATATTTAAGTAGAAATGGGTTCATCCCACTTACGCTGTACACACACGCACACACACACACACACACTAGTTCGTTTGTCCACAAATTCAATTATTTACTTTGGCCCGTGGAACGTGTCCAAATGGCAAGATTTTTAGTCGTTTCGATATTTTTCTCCGTTTCCCCGTATATAATACATAGCGCTCTGCCGAACCATCCGGGCGGCTAGTATATTGAAATCCGCCGTAGCAACGTTGAAAATTAACCTAATATCGGCAGTGTCGCATACAATTACTATCAAGACAATAATATATTATACGATATGACTGCCTGTATAAAATATATTCGTTTGCATATACATTTCAATAATGTGCGCACATAAGTAGTTATGTATGCATTAAAAATGCCTAACCCGCGCTGTGTGCCCACCACTTTGTGCGGCTGCAGATATCACGTGGCCGCCGCCGCCGCCTCGCTTTTTTATTTTCGGTTGCCGCGTGACGTCACGAGTCCCCAACATGGCCGTAACTCACCGGTCCGACGCCGTAAATCAATCGCGTGCATGGCCGCCCGCCCGCGTTCACGCCGCCGCCGCCAGAGTCGTCCAATAGGTATATCCAATTGGCGCAGAATCCCCACTGATAGTAAATGCATGTATATATGTGTGTTGTATGATCGCCATTAGTGGTGCACCGTGCAGCCCGCTGCATATACCTCCGATGTGTATTTATATAGAAATTTTGTTTTTCTTCCTCCGAAGTTTCTTATCGTTTCTTAACCGCGACTCGTATATCATCATCATCATGGGTATAGCCGTATAGGTATAACCTGCAATTATAGTAATATGGGCCATTCTCTTGTTCAAAAAAATCCAAATCTATCGGCATATAGAGAGATCGCGCTAGAACACTATAAATTATAAAAAATGTTTTTGAGTAGGTATGGGAAACTATAAATGAAAAACAAATTTAGACCGAGCAAAGCTATATTAGACGAATAAGTCAAAAAGTTGCGAATGCTTTTCATCCTTGCAGCAATATAGGTATATTATATATTTAGTGATTATTTCCTCTTTCTATTATACTTCTGCAGACTGCATTCTGCACACTATTGAACGTACACCAATCATCATGACGCGCGTGTATATTGTATATTTGTATACCTAACTTTTAACGAATAATAAAGCCAATAGGTATAACGAAACTGAAACGATTCGTGTCGGAAAACTATGTATTTATTGAACCCAGAGTTTAATAATATTTTCATAAACCTGTTTTTTTCATAATATGAAAACCTCAGTAAAAATACATAGGTCGTTATGCAATATAAAACTCGTGTCATACATAGGTATATACTATATATTATACCGACTTCGTTATTAAGTGTTTAATATTGATTTGTAATTATATTAACGCGGTTGCGCATATTATATCGTTTAATTTCATTTATACTTTACAAGATTGTGCACGATGATTTACGACCTAAATTGTACGCTTCGCATTGTGCGCGCACGATATGCACCTACATATACCGCAAGATTGAGTTAACGCGATTTTAAAATTAAAAAATAATTTATTCGTATACTGATTGTAAAAAAATATTATGTTACCATGATAATTTTATTACACTATACGAACGAACACGAATAATTAATTCTATATACATATATCATATGTATATACTGGTGCACGCGATTGATGCTATAGATTGATCCTACACTTAATATACGAGTAAAATATTCGTGTAGTATAAAAGTGTTAAAAATATTTACAACTCATTCTATAATCGCTATAAATCATCTATAGAATATCTATTGCAGTTCGCCGTAGTAGTTGACTTTCAACAATTAAAATATTTATTGACAAATGATATATGTGCATATAAAACCATAATTCGATGTTTATTATACAAATTCAATAAATTATGCTCAAGAAATAAATAGAGATAATGCGGCTAATGCATATAAATAAATATCTACCCATATTAAATAAATCAACACATTTCCATACACGGAATTCGGTCAACTCGTTATAACTCAATTATGGCGCAGGTCGCATATTATATTATGCGACTGTGATATAATATAATATAATATGGATAATATATGCGCGACCGTTCTAAGACTATATTATAATACATTTCAATGTGATGTATAAAATACAGCCAGACCTATACCTCACCCACACATTCTATACTTACAATGTACCTATATATTATTTGCCTACGTGTATAATGAAACAATTGGTTGGTTAATAACTAATAACTAACAATGGGTTAATCTCGTTCGTTTTCTGTTCTAGGAGCAAACGGACTCAGACGCCGTGGTCGACAGACGTACACCAGATACCAGACCCTCGAGCTGGAAAAAGAGTTCCACACCAACCACTACCTGACTCGCCGGCGGCGGATAGAGATGGCGCATGCGCTGTGCCTCACCGAAAGGCAGATAAAGATATGGTTCCAAAACAGGCGGATGAAGCTGAAAAAAGAGATACAGGCCATCAAGGAACTGAACGAGCAAGAGAAACAGGCGCAGGCGCAGAAGGCCGCCGTTCTAGCAGCCGCTCAGGCCGCCGGTGATCGCTAAAAAAAACGGATGACATTTTTTTTTTTTTTTAAACAACCACCCCCGACCTATATTATACGAGTTATCATTAATTTTCCTTATCGTTTTATTATTTTTATTTTATTTTTTACCCCCTTCGTCGCCATATTTTTTTAACGTTTTTATTTTTGTACATAAATTTGTAATTTTCGTTTTTTTTTACCCGTGCAACCTTATATTATTGTATTATATACTATTGTCGCGCGCGCGACCGTCGTGTTTGTTTCTAGTTGTGTTCAATATATAATATTGTATATTATCCCCTATATTATTATAAAATAATGTATTCATAAGGATTATGTCGCTTTTTTCATTATATATAAAATATTTATAAATATAATACTGTAAATGTAAATACGAAATCTATATACGTAATAAGTGTGTTAAGTCACCGTACCCCCTCCCCCAATCCCAACGGGCTCGTCGCCCAGAATCGTTCCAAAGAGAAACCGCGCGGCCCGGGCTCGTCGCGTGATGCAAATACGACGGCAATGAAATCTGCATCGCGAAAAGAAGACGTCACCGTCGTCGTCGTCGCCGCCGAGACAAGACCACTGCTGCCGCAGCAGCAGGATTGCCGGAATGCCGTGTGCGCCGCACAAGCGCTCGTATACGAATCCTTCGGATCACGATCACCAGGTAAGAGGACGACCACATTTTTAAATATACATTTTACAATACATAATATAATCTATCTATATATAACTACGATATAGAACATGTATAATATAATAATAATAATAATAATAATATACTCGTATACATATATAATACGTTTCACCGTGTATATACTATGGACATTATAAGATATTTATACATAATATATATATATATATTACATAAAGATTTTTTTCACCCCGAACCACCGTCGCCCGCGTCCGGCCGCATGACATTTCGAGAATTTTGTTTCTTTTGTTTCGGGCAATGCTGCTGCTGCACATGCTGCAGCGTTGTCGGAATAATTGATCAGTGACGGCCCGGCCCTCGTACACGTGTGTGTGTGTGAGAGAGAGAGCACGAGAGCGGCGGCCGCAGTGGCGACGAAAAAAAATCGTCAGCCGTCGCGACCTTATGGAGTCTTCGGCTCGAGCGTTTCAATTTGTCCGGTCACCACAAAAACTAGTCACTATACCTATATACATATTATAGGTACAGACGTCCCATGCGCCCGGGGGCTCTCGCGTTATTATTATTATTTTTTTTTTTTTTACATAAAAAATAAACCAGAAACGCCAAATTTGGTACCGTCCTTGTCGGTATTCGGACGTGTATAATTTTTTTCGTCTATATATTATGATGCATGTTATTATATATTATTATTTCACATTTTTCACGACTGCGCGACCGAAAAATAAACGCGAGTTACGTAATGATCGTGCTGCAACCGCGGTCATTATATATATTGCAAGAGAATTGCTCTGAATATCGCGATCGAAAGTATTCGCTCGATACGATTAAGATAATAATAATATGAAGTGCGGAGGAGAAAAAAATTATGAATTGGCTATACCTACAATATAGAATTTAGATGACTACGATTTTCTCGCTAAATATTTGTCTAGATAAATATTATATATTTTAACAAAATGGTACGAATAAAAAAATTAACGTAACGAATACGAGTCTGCAGCTGTTTAAAAAAATATGGTTTTGAAAATTAATAAAAAAAAAAATCAAAATAGTCGCCGATTGAAAAACGATATATTATCGAATAAAACAAATATATAATACCATATGTATTATATTACAGGACACATTTATATGTCATACTCGTCACGTGCACATATATCTCTATAAAAAAAAACGCGGCACATAATATATTAAAATAAATGGATATAAATCGAAAACGTGGGATTCATATTTTACAACATAATAATATTATATATTATTACTGCAGCACAATAGTGATAACCATACGATGGTGCGCGACATCACACCGGTAGCCGCGGGTACAACGAGTTTCCGTCCAGTCTCGGGTTTTGATTTTTGCGATTTTTTTTTTTTATATATAGGCGGGCATTGCGTTTTTACGACCGTCCGGCGGTCACACACAATAATAAATGGCATATAGGTATATATATATATATATATACCTATGTGGTTTAGTCGTCGTTGTCGATATAGAAGCTCATATAATATAACATATAAAACGCCATCGGACAAATTATCGTATTTTATTATTTTTTCACGCATATTATATAGGTATATAGTACCTTCGGTCTTACGCCGGCGATAAACACGTTCTGTCAAACATGTTAATCAATATAATATATTATAATATCCGATTCTAATTGTATTCGATGTAGTCTATATACATTAAATATACGTTTTACTATATGCGGCTGGAGACACCGCATAAATATTATAACATAGGTATATATATATATATATAAAGCTGTACCACCACCTTCACCAGTGCTGTTGACTCGATATACGCGTATTTACATATTATATATACTCGCGTATATATAGTTTCAAAACGACTTCATTCAGAAGCTATCGGATCGTAAAAAAAAAAAATCGAAAAATACACACACTCGCATACACATTGCAATTGTCGTGTACTCGAGAGTTATGCCGCCGGGACATGTTATAAGCGCGTACATAATATAATACTCTCTCTCTCTCTCTCTTTATCTTTCTCTCACCCCCTCTCTCTCACTCACTATCTCTCTCTCAAACCCTCTTACTCTATATCAGTCTCTCTCTCTCTCTCTGTCACTCTATTGCTCTATCTTTCTCCCTATCTCTCTCTGCTTTTCTCTCTCTAATCTCTATATACCATTGTGTGTGCCCTCGCGAATGTGACCCTTGTACGCGGAGTATACGGCAGAATGCCGTTTGTATATTATGTTATACGCGCGGCGACAATCCGCTCTGAGGAAAAAAAACGCGAAAAAAAACATTATAATAAAAGTAATAATATATATAGCCGAATCGCACCACTATATTATTGTTATACCACGCGATGTGTAAAAGGACGAGTGACTGGGTTTATTTAATTTTCGTATGTTTTTTTGGCTCACGTACGTTTTGCAAAGGTCGGCCGCCGCGAATACACTTAACGCTGCGTAATATAGGCAATACGTTCATTGAATATTATTATTTAAATATCAGAGCCCTGAAAAGATATTGAAATAGATATACCTATAATAATAATTTACATTGGATAAGCACAACAATTTTTGTACATAGTTGGTTAATTACTTTTGTCAGCTATTTCTATTACACCCAGCAGTGTACCTACTTAACATTATGTAATATATATAGGTACCTATATAATTGAATACTGTTAAAGTATGACGTTAGAAGTGTATATATTCCATACATATATCGTATACAAATATGATAACAATGACAATAATAATAATAATAATAATAATAATAATAATAATAATAATAATAATAACAATAATAATATACGCGGAATAAACGTCATGGGACGGCCGACTCCTTCACACATAACCAGCTCTCTACATAATTATAATATAATAATATATCGATTTATTTTGAGCATGTGCATGCTTTATATTATTTTTGTTTTTATTTCGTATAATATGATTTATTGTGCTTTTGTTTTTTGTTTTTACTAAAACCTAGTATGGCACCCTGTTTCAGGTCAAATCGATAACCGCACACACTCACACCATACAATCATTCGTGAACGAGCACATCGAGACTCGGAAAAGTATTCCCTCTGTGTTGTAGATCAAAGAGATAATATTATTATTTATTTGTTTTTTTTATATATAATTTTTTTTTTTTATATGGTTTTGTTATAGGTTATTTTTTTAAGGAAAAAATTAGTATATTTTGTTTTATTTTTAATTTTATTATTATTTTTGTACCCCTCGAATGATCCTCAATAAAAATAGACTATATAATATATAATATATTATACATATTATACATATTATATAAATAATTTAATATACATGTAATAATGTATATACAATATATATATATGTAAGTGTGTACCTACATATTTTAGTGTCAACGTGTAAAAATCTATTTCATAATAACTTTAATACATATATTATATATTATATTATATTGATAATATTATTTATAGTGAGTGTGTAATAATACGAAATTTAATAATAAATATAATTAATAATAATACCTATTTATTTTTCAATTTTTTTTTTTTTTGTGAAACCAATATATATATATATATATATTTACTGGAATATGTAATAATAATAATAATTTGAATATACCTACTGTTAGTGAATAAATAGAAATAAAAGATAAAAGTGAAATTCTATACTAAAAAAAAATTGCGTTTTTATTTTTTATTTTCTCCTATTTCACATGGGTCACGTTCTGTCATAAGTCATAACAATAATGATAACACGACGGAAAAAACACGTAACGACGTGTCGTTATCGCCCCCGCACGACGAAGTACGATAAAGTGTGTGCAGACGATGATAATAATAATATAATATACATAATTGCACACACGCGATGATTACTGCTGCAGCAGTGTTGTGGTGAATTTTCCGGTCGTCCGGAGTTTTAAATGGTGGCCAATAAAAAAATCATAAAAATCGAGACAAACCGTCATAATATAAGGGGAAAAATGGCTATTTCTGGTGCACACGGCGACAGTGCTTACATATATACACGCGCACCGTAAAAAATATATAACATAAACATTATACGTATATATATATATATCGTATAATATATATATTATGTGTGTGTGTGTATGTTCATATATTGTACGTCCCTCGTTGGAGTTAATTATCATCGGCACACAGGCGCGGGCGCGAGTCCCGTGAATTACTGTGTATATATATATATATATATACACATTTATACTCGATTGTTTATCGCGCATAATACATATATGTATATACACACACACACACACATATATATATATGGCACCCCTAAAACTAAATTTATAGGCCTATATGTGTGTACATAGATATATATATATACATACGGCGGACGTATTTATTTTTATTTTTTTCGTCAGTGCGCCCCACACACTCTCATCGCATATTATATTGCAGTGTGCTGCTGCAGCAGTATATATATAATATTATGTGTATAATGTGTGTGTGTGTATATATATATGACACTGCGACGGATTATAACGTTGTCGCGCTCTCGTTTTGTTTATCACGCCGCCAGATTGGATCGAAGTTTTAAATTGCCCTGCCCGAAAATAAATTTAAAAAAAATAAACGTCGACGCTCTACGTACGTACATATATATAATATATACGCGTATACACATAATAATATAATATATTACGCGTATTGTTACGCGCGTGCTGCAGTATATAATAGCAATAATAACTGCGACGTGATGCGACGGCGTTTATTTACCACTGCAGGCGACGATTTAAAAATATGTGTACCTATAGAATATCCGTCTATATAATATTATATTATAATATCTTGCGCGTAAACCTATATGGTTTAGGTGTGAATACATGATATAATAATAACAAGTTGGTTGAGGTGCACGCGCACGTGCCCGTGTTTTTGTTTCATCGGCGACAATATGATGATACGAAAACCTCGTGAGACGATATACCTTATTTTTATGCAATAAAATATGTATAGCCGTATAGGTATAAACTTCAAAAATTAGAAAAGCCATTGATGAGCAAATTTTACTTTATATATAATATGTTACCTGTATTCACTTATGTAGGTAATCGGAGTGATTTAAACTTAACCTGAATAATAAATTGACACTTTACAAAACCCTCCTAAAGCCTATTAGGACCTATGGTATCCAATTACGGGGTGCGACAAAAAAATCCAACATTTACCAAAATGCAAACGTTTCAATCTATATAACTTCGTGTAATATTACTAATGCACCCTTCTATGTTTCAAACCATGCATTGCACTCAGGTCTTGGATTACAGACTGTCGCCGAAGTGGCCTCATCCTCTTATAAGCGTTTCCGCTCTCGCCTTACGAACCACCCGAATCCACTTATTCTTGCATTTAATTCAGTAAACATTCCTGGAAATTCACCGAGAAGACTTAAGAGGCATACCGGTGTCGCAATCGGCTCAGCTGAATTAATAAAAAAAAAAATTACATAATACCTAATATGTATTCAAAATAGTCTAACAAGTTGTATATGTTCTAATAAATGTTTAAAAAAATATATATATGTACATATGTTACGGTCAATGACGAAAATAATGATATTTACGTTAAATCTCGGCTATAATGTTGAAAATGACCTAACACAATACAAATGTACGAAAGTGACTGGTAATTAATGTAATATTGGTAACACAATATAATGGTTAATGTTGTAAACATTCTAGTATTCTACAATTATTTATAATATCAATTCTCAACGTCTGGCGCCTGTTGGACCGCTTGTTGTATAAACTCTACATTTTGTATTGAGTATTGCATACGGCCATACAGGTCACTGGCAGTTTTTTATCCGCACACGTTGGTACGTATTATATTGACACTATGTTGTCTAAAAGCGGATAGTAATAATGGGTAATCGATTTGGTAAAATAAAAGTTTCTAGACAAGATCTGCTCTTTTATGTGACTTGTTTAAACGTTTAATAACTACATATTATTATAGATATTATTCGATAATCAGCCATATTTATTGAGGATCGCAATAGGTTATAAAAGGTGCAATTGCAATAACTTATGCATAAATGACCAACAGGCTAAAGTCAATGGTTAATAACGTTAATATTCGGCCATTGAGGAAAAATTGTTGTATTTTGTTATATAATTTACTCCAACAAACGATTATCTTGGAAACTGACGTTATTCTCCGTTAGCATACGAGAATAACCTAGGAACTTGGCTAGGGACGTTAATGACCGGTCACTGAAGTAAATGTTCAAATTTCGTCATTGGCCGTAACATACACAGTACTTGTATGTCAAACAAGGAAAAAAGTACTAAAAGAACACAGAAGTGCAACTGAAATAAGTCGGTGTATAATGAAATACAAGTATATATATAATATAATATATTATATATATATACTTGTATTGATATATTATATCAATAGGTATATAGTATAATAGTTCAATGGAATAACATTTTTAGATTATTGAAGAAACATCCAAAGAATTAAACTTATACAATACTGCTGTGAAGCCCATATTATTCCATGTATAGTGTTTAGTCCATGAATAATGACTAATTGTCAATAATCCAATGTTCATTGATATTGTATATAGGGAATTGAAAAAAATAAGGCATCAATTTTTTATTTCACACAATATTATCAAACCTCTACGAGGCCTGCGATAAAAAAATAAGTGAGTACCTGTGATAAATCATAAACGTATAAGACTTTACCATTATTTGAAAAGAAACGCGACAATCCAACTTATTTTTGACATAACGTCGATAGCATTGTATTATGCGTCAATGATAATATAATAATTTATCGGAACGACAGAACGGAACAAAGAGGCGTGTGCGAGTCAAGATATAGAAAAGTATCGGACGTTTATCCGCGAGGAGCTATTTTATTCGAGTTACTTATCGATTCGGCGATACGAGTTTACGACGAAGTTATATTTTATATTTTATGTGATTGCCTGTACATAATAGGTATATTCCTTATCCAATTGACATTTAGTGCACACAACTCTTTATTATATTATATAGGTATCAGCTATGTATAAATATAGGTAATAAGTATTTTTATTTTCGCGCCGTATGGATAATTTACAACATTTTCAAAAATATCGATTTTAAAAATCTCTTAGTTTTCAAAATTCTATAGAAACTATTAGAAATCTATTCGCATTTTATAGTATACCGTAAAAAAACGGCTTACCTATAATGTTATACTCGTGAAAAAATTGGTGTTTTATTCTGCGGTTGTTAAAATGGCAACGTAAAATATATCATCCAAAAACATGACAACGACTATAATGATTATACGTGAGAGCCGGCCGATTTCCTCGCCACTTGACATTTTAGGTGTACCTACGTTTTTTTTTACCGGAAAATGTCAACCGGCGTAGGTTATTAATACGTTTTTTTTTTTGTCCGTATAAATGTCAAAAAATATCATATTGTACATGTAATAAAAACGACACAATACTAACTGCGGATGTGACATACGTATGCAAAGTAAAAACAAAATATATTCGTATGTTCATCGATTGGTTTCGGTTACCTATATAAGTGAAAAATGTTTATTCGACAGAGGGGCAAAAGTCTAATCGAATAAATGGGGAGAGCAATAATTATTATCATCATCTACATCAATATTATCATCAAATCTACATAAATATATTATAAAAGTTCGTTAGGTACCTACTCATAATTGTGGGCGACGAATGTATGTATAATATGATACAGGCCTAGTTCGATCAAAAGTATTATAATGTTACAAAATATTGTTGGAATTAATTTAAGAACCTTTGTGGTTCTAGGTCGGCTCCATTTTTGTAAAACAGATTGAGATGTGTGATAGATCTAAATAGTGTAATCGACACTAAATACATACCTACTATGATATTATGCGGTGTGTACTGTGTATATATATGCGTACATCATTCCACTGCAGCCTATAATCAAACACAATTTGGCGTGACTAAAATAGTATTGAAAAACTAGTACGATGACATAATATGTCCGATATTATCCGATACCGATGACGCCGGTATCTTGATTAATTTATGGCTTAAACTGCCAAGGTTAATATTAATCTAACCAAAAACGTAATAAAAAAAATAATAAAATGGAAAATGGAAAATGTATTAATAACACAATTCGTCTATAACGCGAGTCTATATGTTATATACTGAAAACTGAATGCTCGCAAAGTTCGTCGGCTCGTAATCCCGCGGGAATTTTCAATGTAGCTTTTTTCGCCCCACGCGACGTTAATATAAATCGTAATTATACGCTTTTATATTAGTTTACTTACGCGCGTATATAGTCGTCGGCACTCGTCGGTGTGTGTGTGTTGTGTGTGTTTGTTATAGTATACGAGTAGTGCCCTCCACTCGAGTTTCCGGTTCTTTCGCAGCGGCGGCGTTTCCTTCCTCCTCCGACGACGGACCGATTTTATTAGCTCAGACCGCCGCCGCCGCCGCCGCCACCATGTGACGCACGAACGTCGTTTCGCTTACCAAACGAAATTAAAAAATACACAACAACCGCTACGCGGTTTCCCTCAAAGTATCCAAAAAAATGGAGAGGATAAAACGAAATAAATAACGCAAAGACGACGACGTTGCGGTTTTGACTATTATATACGGCTGTATATATATATAATATTTACACGCGCACTCTCAACGATATTGGCGTGGCCTTCTGCGTAATGTCTCCGAGCGCCATATGGCGTATGGCCCTAATATGATTCGACGTTCGGGGGGGAGAGGGTTTCTATCCGACAAAGTTTTCTGCTCCGCGGCAAGTGCGCTGCTACGTGGCTGCTGTGTGAGTGTTTCGTCGCAATTTGTGCCCGCCGCGAATGGGAAAACGATTTTTGATATACGCGTATACTTACGCTTGCGTACATATATATAAAATATAATACATTGTGTATATAATATTGTGTTTGTGTGGGTATACACGTCGTTATGACGCCGCCGTGTTGCACGCGGGCCTCGATTGATTCGAACATTGAAACTAACCGCTGTTACACGGACACTTCAGTTGCGTGACTGTATTTCGGATAAAACCGACGATCGAATATTTTACCTTCTTATAATATCAGCCAGGGTCTGGAATCAATTATACTGTGCAGATTCTAAAAAATATTATATAGATACCTATATACTATCTGGCTACCTACTCACACTACATTGTTGAGAAAAAAAAACTCATAAAATAACCAGTTCCTGTAAAATTAGCATCTCATAATTGTTTGAATATTAATTTTATTGCAATATTATTAACTTAAATAGTTATTTAATTGCTCAATGCAGTATACCCATTCAAATTTGTAGATAACAATAACTATGCTTAATTAGGCAAAAATCAATTTTGATAGATTTCGGTTACCAAAAGTAGTTTAATACACGCTTATTATAAATTGTAATATTTTTTGGGGCATTAGTTTCTAAAAAGACACAAGATTTAAGTAAATTTCAATTTATTTAGTTTTCATGTTAACTCGCTTATTAGTATAATATAAACCAATTGAAAAATATCTGAACACGTCCTAGACACGATATAAATAATAATTGATAACATTGTAATAATATTTTTTATTTAAATTAGTTTCAGTATAAAAGCTTGTTGTAAATTTGTTTGCCGCCGTACATTAGCTCGGAAATAAAAACAGTCGCGTGCCACACGAACGTATTTAGAATTTTCCATTCGCGCACGCGCAGTCCTGCAAATATTCGACGCATAAATTGTAATAGCTGCAGACGACGATAGAGATGAGGAAAACATCGAGAGACGGAGAAAGAACGAGTAAACAAAGGACGGTCGGGAGCTTTCGGGAATTCGGCGGATTCGTGAAAACTGCGAAAAGTGCGCTCGCGCGCTACGTGATTTTCCCGGGTCCGAAAGCATTAAAGCCCATTACGCGGTATATCGGGGATGAATTATAAATGCGACGTGATCTTTCATGTTTTATTTTTATTTTAGTTTCCGCTCCCTCCGTCCGCACGCCGCGCGCCGCCGGGCCACTATTTTTGCGTGCTGTGCAGCGGACATGGCGTGGCGCCGCCGTCATTATAATAGACCCGACGCGAGAATATCCGTCGGGCGAACCGCATTAACCCGAAAGTGGCGGGTTTCCCCCCCCCCCCATTCACTTCGCCCGCTCGCGCTTTTTCCGCGCGAAAAATCACCGCCAGGCGCTTCGGCTCGGTCTCGTTGAATTCAAAAGCTCGAAATCTCTGGGTTTTTTTTTTTTTTTAGCTCCAGCGACGGAATAATTTATTGTGGCCGCCCGAATAGGCCGAGCGCAATAAAGCAGCCTTTTATATATATATACACACACACACACACTATTTACAGCGCGCACGCGCACACAAAGCTCTTAATTATAACGGCGCTCAGGATTGGACGGCGTAAATGGCAAAACAAAAAAATAAATGAACCGTCGACCTGTGGAAATGTTGTCGGAGCTTTTCTGTCCAATTTTTTCTTCTCTTTCTTCGGCTTCTTCTGTTTCTTTTTATACTACTGCAGCTATACATATATATATATAATAACATGTTTCGATCTTTTGACTTCAACATAATACGTATATACGACACTATATGATTTAGGTAATATTATATTATATACTACGAGCGATGATTCATATACCATTAATATGTGTTTGTAACTTATCTGAGCATACGAATGTGATAAATTTAAATATTTCATTTGTTCCGCTCATGAGTGTCTCTGATAGTCTAAAACACATAATACATACCTACACTATAAACGGGCGGCTGAGTATTTGGCAACCATTACCTTATCTTTTTTTCAAAAAAGAGTATGGTAAATGGGGGCAACTGCAATTTTAGATCTTTTAATTTGTGTAGAAATAAACTCCACAAGCCACACCTCTGATGCAACTGCAGGCTGCATCATATTATATGACTCATGAGTGAACCAAAATTATTTATTTATAATATATTTATTTATATTTCGTCTAGACCTGCCAGACGTTGTCTGAGGTGGAAAGAAAGGCGGCTCTTCTGTTATACATTTGTATAAAAATTGCTTTTTTTATAGGACACTTCATTTAAACACTCATATTCATAACATTCGATAATAATGTTATACAGAAATTGTTGAAAACTATATTTAGGTATTTTTAAAATATACGATTTTTCTAAAACGTCATACCTGTATTATATAACTTCGTATGTATAAATATTCTTATAATTGTTGTTATTTTTTATTTTGTAATATATTTAAGTTAAATTTTAAACGTGTATGAGGAAATCCGATGTCTTGGTACATATCTTGAGGCCCATCAAGCAGTAGTTACGGCACTGCGTATTACACTGCTCCTGATCGACCAAATACAATTACTACTTAGTTATTCTTGTAAGTCCTGTTTTATGTTCTGTTCCGAAGTACATCTGGTTTTAAATTATATGTTGTGATAATATGGCAAATAGATAGCAATTATTTATACTAAATTATTTAAATTTCGCAAATGTATTACACGTATTACATATTATATAATGATACAATTTTATGTTTTCTCAAAATGTGATTTTTTTCTGGACTATCCTCATAAAATACAAAAATTTATAATAATTAAATAAATAAAAATAAATTTAATATTTTTAAAGTTTAATCATTATAATATTAAGAATTCAAATATAACTATATATTTAAGTCTATAATTATACACTGAACGAAGTGTGTACATTGCAACTTGATATGAATGGTTTGGGTAAGTATGTATAAAAAATATATAAACTGGTTGAAAGTGTGATATTCCCTGCATTTAGAGTTCTAAACTATAAGTATTATGGTTATTTAATATTCACAGAGTAATTTTTCCTCCAACTAAATAAATAATCGGAAAATCGTGTCCAGGTATTATAATATATGATTTCACATTTTTTTTCAACTATTTAAGACAAGTATAAACATCTTAACTTGTAAATTACACCTCTAATGTTTATTGAATAACTGCATTAATAAATTATTGATTTGTAAGTAAAGGTATACTCTGTATGTAAATCTAATAAAATATATTTTAGGCATAATATACAGTTTGTATATGTTTTATTATTATAAATTTAAAAGTCAATAGAAAAAAAAAAAAGTTTTGGTATTTTCTAGAAAACTGCAGATGGAAACTTTCAAAAATAAACTCTCCAAAGTACCATCTGTATTCAATTTAAAATATAAATACATACATTTATATGGTTTCATAAAACTTTTGAAGCCCCCTTTTACAGCCTCAAAAAGTGATTTCCCAACAAAAAACACATCATCATTGTATAAAATCAATTGCTCTGTTCAAAATCTAAAATAAAATATTTCACATTTCAGACATCATACAGTAATAAATAAATTGTTACAGTGAGTTATAAAAATAATAATAATAATAATAGTAATCTAAAATCGAAATTGTTCGATAAAATGTAGGTACTGTTTAAAACTTGTTTACATATATACATTTAAGTATACTTAAAAATATACGCATCAGTATAATATACTCATTGGCCATTAATCGTTATATCCGTACATAATCTACGCTTTATCATCAACTAAAATAAAGTATAAACTGTGAATAAATTATTTTTGGTATACCTACTCGTTGAGTATTTTATATTTTGCTAGACTGAAATTAAGAGATGTGACGACTGCGAAATTATAATGCATGTTTGTTTTAATTAAATCGTCTATAATTTTTAGTTTTTACACTTTTATTTGTGGTTTGTTTTATTTTTATTACCATCTGCTATTTTTTTATTTATACATTGTGTATTTCTTATTTTTTTAGTATGAAAAAATTATATTTAAGTATACAAAGTTAGAAAAACAAAAACAATAAGAACATCGTTAAGAAAAGTTGAACGTCTATATAGGTAGTTTTAGTTCTATCACACCGCCGCCCAAACTATAAGAACAATTCGACAAATTTCTATACACGTATAAAAAAATATATAAAACAATAAAATAAAATACAGTGCATTAATTATTGAGTAAATATAATGTATGTAAATAAATTAAATAAAAGTTTCAACAAATTCCCACGTGGAATATCATGTATACAAACAAACACAAATCACAAATCATCACGTTGAATAAAATGGATTCAAAAATATTATTCTCATAAGACCGAAATTGGAAATATTGACCGAAGCTAATCAAATGATTTTGACAACAATGAGGATGTCCGTAGGTATTGCCGTTTTACATATATAGAACATAACGTCAATCCGATATTTTACTATAATTTATAATATACATAATATATTAAATTCACATTAAAATAGTCTCGTGTCTTGATGCGGCGGCCAGTTCGGAACACAACAAAGACGAAGGTCGTCATCGCTCGTGCGTGCCAGACGCTTTTTATATTATGTGTCTTAAAATTGTTTTATATAAAATAACACGTCTGTGTACATATTTCTATATAATTGATCTCCACTCGAAATCAAAACGAACGTCGACGGCCTCAGTATCGTCGACGAAATATTACCCAATGGCCATTATATTATACTAATAACATATGATAAGTATAATAGTGTAACTATAATGATACGATAGCCATCTACTACTGTGTACATGTGTACCACTTTTGCGTATAGACTACGAACGCACGCATCAAATGCGCGTATAATTTAGTGTTTAATAAGCTCACTTATATAATATTATGTACATGAAATTCGTTTCATTATTTTATTTTTATCACATTTTAATAGGATTTTTATTGCGTTACTGGCCGGCGACTGAGCATACCTGTATATAATATACGCGGCTTTATTGAAAATAAATTACCAATCAATTCGCATATTATATTACGACATGCATCGCTGCTGCTGCTGCTGCGGTATATACAATGTACGCGACACGGTCGCGGTACCAGGTATATAAAATAAAATAATATTCCGTATGCGCGACCGTACGCCGCGAACTCCGTGTGTATACGTTATAATAATAGCCATGATGATTATTATTATTATTATTATAATATGTAAGTTAGACGCCACGTGTGCTCGTTTGCACCAGTGTCCATTGTTTCAAGCGCGTCCGTCGTCGTATATACATTCGTGTTTAGAATCGTCTTAGGTTAATAGACACATATATGATAATCAGTGGCGCCCGTTCCTATAAACAGTAAATAGGTAGGTACTCTATGTGCGTGTGTGTGTGTGTGTCTGTGTACAATAATAATACTTTCATATAATATATTATATATTGTACATAGGTACGTCTTATTAAAACGTGCGTGAAGTTGGCACCACTAATTTAAGCTACGGTCAGTATTTGCCTTTTTTTTAACGATTTGTCAAAAAGGTTAGGCTGGCGAGGGGTGTAATAATAATTAATAATCACGTTGAAGTACACAAACCGCGAACACACAGTCGTGCACTAATTATTATTTTCCGTTTAAAAACTATTCGACAATCAGAGATTTCTGAACATCAATGCAAGCACACTATAGATATATTAATTTAAAAGGTATATATAAAACAATATATAGCACTGAAACCTCGTATAATATTATGTAGATACATAAAGTTCGTGAATCGCAAGAATAATAATATTGTCCACTGTTATACACTTTACAGACGAGACCCCCGATAAACAAAAGCCCGCGGTATAAATGTGGTACCCGCAGGCGTTGTTCATTACTTATCTAATATTGTACTTTTGTTATTATATCTTTAGAGTTTAGACCAAGGAGTGGAAGTTTAATAGTTTCCAGGATTCTCGATTTTTTCCGATTCAATTTTGGAATGTATGAGTGTGTTACTCACATTTTTTTCAGTATTAAGCCGTTAAACGTTTAATTTTTTTTTATTATTTAAGCAATCAAATAATTTTTTTTATAATAAAAAATATGTCAAGTCGTAACCCATTTTTACTTTTTCCGAATAACTTACTAGCGGTGTTTATGAATACAGATCCGTTTTAAAAATATAATTTGGACTACTGGTAGACGGTATCCTATAACCTGCAGATTAGGTAATCTACCTACCTAACCCTTTATCTTTTTTATTTATCAAAAAATAATATGTATGTAATACATTTCACAAATATATTAGATTATCTATCTCCTATACGCTAGGCCGGGGTTCGTTCTAAAAATTTCACTTGGTGTGTAGCTTTTATTTATAATATGAGCCTTTTAAAAATTTAAATACCAAATGTGTGCCTGGCTCCAATAGTTTATTGTAAATTAAGACCCAATTGACACCTACATACTTTTAAACATTCAGTGACCTGGGAAAGCGGTATGTGCTAATGTGTGTGAGACTGATCTCACGTTCTAGTATCAATCAATGTTTAATCTTAAATAATAATAATTAATCAAATCAAATAATTAAATAACACTGTACAATATTATATAGCAGTGCTCGTAACAAAAAAATGATATAAATACAGTATAGTAATATAATAACATTTGATTTTGTAAATGTTTATGAAAATTTGCAGCAGAAATGGACCCAGAGTGAACATCTAGGACGAGCATTTGCACTCTGCAGGCATTTAATTAAATATAGGTACACCACACAAATATTTATCTTGTACATTTTCAAATTCAAATATAATATAAGTATCAAATCCATCCCTTACGCTTATTGTTAAATCAAAATTTATACATGGTGTAATTTATAAATTATATAAAATAAATTAATAAAATTAACACCATCATTTTAAATTTTTCTTATTTTTATATATTAAACTTTATTTATACAAAATGTCCAGGATACAAAGTCAATAAATGCATAGATATTATATAATACTTTACTATTTTTACTTACATTTTTTAAATTGATTGAATTACCTCTTCTTCTTTAAATCGTAGATTGTGGTGGTACGTTAAACATTTCACCCCTCCACCCATTGGCCATTCACCATAATTTATTACATATAATCAATCACACGACGACATAATAAATTATTAATTATACATAGTAAATGCTTCTAACCTCCCCGGTAAGTTTGGCCTTTGCCCTAAGATAAATGCAGCATAGCTAGTAAGTATTTACATGTCTTGGTTTTCTGGTTGCATGATTCCTTGCCGTCTTCTTTCCACTTCCTGCTCCACATGTAACACTGGATCCATCCCTGATTCTTGCGGTAACACACACCATAGTTCATTGATTAGAAATGTCGATTAGGCTTGAGTGATTACCGCACTTATGTTTATTTACTTATCACTCATTATATATATATATATGAGTCATCAGATAACATAATATATAATTAATTTCAAAAGGATATTGGCTTTATGTAGGTGTTATGCCATGGCAATAAGCAACCGTATTTCCTTGAAATTGTAGATTACACACGGTGTATCGATATAATACACGTGAAGAAAGATCACTAAATGGTCGAAGATACACAAAATTATGTTTTTTACACTTTTTAATTAATAAACGATGACAATATTTTAGTGTTGAATAAAAACTACAATAATGATGTTTTGACGAGCATCGGAACGAAAACAAAAGATGCGAATATGCGGTGTATACGTAACATAAAACCTCAGTTATTTTTAATTAAGTCTATTTTATTGCAACGACTTACTACGCGGAGCAGTTTCTGCATGACGTACAAAAACGACGTGGTTTTTTGGTCGACGAGTCACCAGAACCTTAACATAAAATATTATATAATATCGTGTAATAATAATGGTATACCAGTAATAATATATTATAACATTGTGCCTTTACGCGCCAACGTAAATATATATAATAATTATTGTTATTGGAAACCGAAGAGGGAAAAACGCTTCGCGCAGCGCGGGCTCTGCACTCGATCATCGCGCAATATCTACACGTGGTATTTTTTATGTTTAATTATTATTATACGGCTGTAGCTGGTACCTGCAATATTATACGAGTGCGTACTCGTTTACACTCACACGAACACTCGCTGCTATTTTACAGTATAAAATAATGTTTAATATCGTTTATGATTCACGGCGGATCGCGTCCAAAGCTATGTCTGTCGGCCGCCCGCTTTCCGCTCACAAAACTTATTGCGTTTCGGGTACTGATTTATATTACATATTATTATTATTATACTATATAGGTACGTACATACATTATAATAATATTACGAGGCGATCCGACGCGTGCGCGCGGACAATCGATATTATTATTCCCGAGCAGCCGATCGTGTCTCCCGGACAAACACGCACCACGAAATTCACCAACGTCCCCGCGCGCGCACGATATAGTATAATAATATAATATTCGTACGCATAAAATAATATCTTTATAAATATTACTATTATTATTATAATATGTTGAAAATAAATTTTCCTCTTCGCCTCGCCGCCGCCGCCGTCTGTACGCGCACTCCGCAGACGCGGGCTATATTATAGTTTCTTCGTCGGCGTATTACACACACACACGCACTCACATATATATTATTTTATAATTAAAAACGGCCATTAAAACACGAAAAGGCCCCGGGGGTCGGTTAATAGGCGGGTTCCGGTGAGGCTGCTGCAGCGGACCCGGCAGAGACCTCGTCGGAACAACCGGTAATATCTTAATCAAATTGCTCGGAAAGTAAGGTAAAAAAAAAAAAATTAAATAAAAATAAAAAATATAACCACCGCCATAATGGCTCTATTGCCCATCGCCGTCGCCGTCGTCGAGCACTCCCACTTTGCCGCGTTCGCCGCGGTAGCCTCTGGACAGACGTCGTCGTATATGCTGCTGCTGCTGCGGCGGGAGGAGCAACGACCACGTTGTATATTATTATTATTATTATTATCATTATTATATCGTATAGTATCGTAAGTCGCGACGTATATAATAACCCGTAGTACATTATAATATTATGTAGGTACCTCCATGTACGAGCGTAATGTGATTTTCGGACAAAACGAATCGACATTAAAACGTTTACACGTTTACACGTCGATTTTATATATACATTTTAACGATACCCGCGGTGTACTGAAGAGCAATTATTATTTGTAAAATTATCTGTTGGCTTTTTATTATGAGTGATGCAACGTCGGTTATTTTTATTGCGAAGGACGGATATCGCACGTCCAACGATTATTACGAATTGTTAAGGTGTGAATTTTCATGAGATGTTTATTGTTTACATCACTGTCGTTGTACCTTGGTTAGTCACAAAACCTAAGCAGCGGCTTCAAAACAAAGTATAACATAATAAATTTCAATATTCTTTTTAAATTATAACTATTATTGGGTGACTGTAGGAACAACGTAGGTATATTATTATAACGTTTTTCTCGTGTATCATATTAGCTAAGTGATAAATGCATTCATTTTAATATAATGTGTGTTTTTTGCTTTTTGTGTCTGTTTACACGAAAAGTAGTTGAACAAAAACTTCGATTTTCAACTTCGAGGATGATTTCTGGTAGAAAATTGGATCTAGTTGGTACTTTTTAGAGATCAAAAATTGAAAATTGATATATTATACACACAATGACATTTTTAAATGCAATGTTTTCGGCCAAAATTAATTCAACCTACTGTAATACTTATAGAAAAACATATTACTTTAATAGCAATAATACCGTAAAACATACTTAGTACCTAATATATAGGCTGACAGTCGACAGACCATCCTCGCTCAAAATCGTTTTTCATATACAATGATTTTATATAATTGAATTCAAATTTAACGCATCTATTACAGTGACCACTCTACGCCTACTGTACAGCATAGCCTACATTTTTATTTTTTAGCTAGTAAAAAAAATATTTGAATTAAATTCTATTTATTAAAAAATTAATGATACAAATGAACCAGCTATAGGCATACATGAGCACTAAGCAAATCAATTTTCGGAGTTTTCCAGCGAACGTGTCTGAATATTATAATGTCGGAATCGTAAAACGGTTTAAAAAAAAAACAGTAAGTATTGTCTTACTCTGCGGAACATTGTGATTGTACACATAAACGGCATAACGCGTATGTATAATATACTAAAATAATATTATGTGCACTGTGCATAATATATCGTTACACGGATGTCACGCAACACGAATAATAATGACTGCACTACTGCAGCAGTTGATTATTGTTTGCATAATATTTTCATTTTAAACGATCGCGTTAAATTGGGAACTATCGAGTAGGCAGCTGCTCAACGAATATTATTATTATCCAGTTTGGTCGTCGGAATCGATTAAAAAACGTATACATTTCATTATTGTAGCGTACCTAACACCGGCTTCGGTGCGAATGATTCATCGAATGCCATGTATATTGAGTAATGTTTAATATGCGTACATAAAAAATAAACCAACTAGATGATAGTGTAAACGTGAACCAATAAACGAAAATATACGATCAAAACTAATGGATAGGTACTTAAAATTTAAATTGTTGTTCCTATTAAAAACACGCGTATAATATACAATTATAGAAGAAATGTGACACAACAAATAGTCTTGAAGAAAAAATTAAACCTATCAAAGCTGCATAATAATGTACAAAATCAATATAATTATTATTATTTGCCGTTTAAAACAATTTTTTTTGATAAACAAATCGATTATCTGTTGATGGGCCGGAGTAATTTTTAAATAGTTTAACATATTATATTTACATATCAACGTACAACAAATATTTCATCATTTCCAGACGTTTTCTAATTTCTCCAGTGAAATGTGATGTGTAATTTACGACGTAAAAAACCCACACAGTAAGTTTTAAATTGCTTATTTTACGATTTTAAATACCTATTTATGTCGTTTAAAACGTTATTTAAAATTATATTATATGAGTAGGTATACCGTAGGCACACTAGTGACTATATTTTGTTCGTTCAACGTACAAGTTTTTGAGTATCATAAAATAACACCAGCAAATCAATATTGTGCACGGATTTTAGTTGATATTAAAAACTTTAATTTAATCTTAAGCAATTAAATAAAATGATGATTACCTGATTATTGTTATTTCTGTAGGTAACTAAAATATAACTTATTATACCTATGCAATCTATATATTATGACAACTCTATAAAAATATAATTTCTTCTGAAACAACTTTTAAATTAATAAAAGGTGTTGCAGATTTTCAGAAAATTTGTTTTTTTTAGTGCGCGTTTGTGACGAAGTGTTCCACTTTTGTTTCTTAGCATGTACAATTGGTTATTATCGATTTCCGATCGCTGTGATAGCAAACAAAATATTACTCGGCCACTCGGGTATACTCTCTTTCGACCACTACAGTTATTGACTTCGGAAACTCGTACCAAACATCCAACATTAGCAGTAAGAAACATGTTAATCGACATAATAAAGGTCGGTTTTTTGTGCTTGGGCAAGAAAATACATTCTCGAGTTCTCTGAGATAAAACACGTCTTGTTTATCTGCAAGCCTAAAAGTTGCCTACCTAAATAATGATGTAATTATTTATCAACGTACAAAACAAAGATATATTTTAACATTCTCTGTGGGATTCAACTGTCGGTTTTTTTTTTTAAAGTATGGGTCATTTATAGAATATCTAGTGTGCGATATTCGTTTTTTAATTACATTTTTTTAGTATATGAACTATTAAGACGGCTGCAGGTGGAACAACACCTCGAATTCGATTGCAATAATTGCAATTGGAAGTGAAGATCATACGGGATGTCGAGTCTTAGCCGGGGGGTCGTCGCTCAGAGATCGAACATAATAATATATTTCATTTGTTTGCCGGAATCACGTGTAATTCGATATTTTTAAGCATCCGTTTACGATCAAACATCGTTACATAAATCATCGTAAGCGCATGTTTTATTTCGACGACGGCGTAATGGAGTTTTGACGCGTTTGATCCGTTGCTGCAGTATTTCCTATACAAATAAGGCGCGTGTTTGTGGAGTAACGTGGAAAAAAAAAGGACGTTTCATTCGTATTTGTGATACATCGATGTATGTATATGTTATAATATAATAATGTACAGCGTAAGGGCGAGACAGTATTGACGGATTAGGGTTTGGATTAATGGCGTCCGAACAAAACGGTTAAAATGATATATACGCAGCATATACACTATATATTATAATTCTCTACGACACGAAACGAAGACCTTTTTCGGGCGACCCGTATACATCCCCGAGTTTATAATAATAATAATAATAATAATAATATATAATGCTAGATTTGTGTGTATAATATATCATATATGGTCCGTTCGAGTCGTTCACGGGCGACCCCCGCACGTGAATGCCACCTCACCGAACAGTTCTTATATCATATGCATATACACGAGTAAGCCATGGGTATACATCGGTATACCTATATGATATTATAATATTATTATATTATATATATGTATACCGTGTCCGATTTTAACGTATCGCTCCAACCGGACGGACGTCGTAAAATACGAGTTCCAAAACGAAATTATCTCCAGCCAAACGTTTCGGATATAATGGCGCGAGCGGTTCCCGAGTATTATAATATATTATTTGATGAAATACTTATTATATACGTATTATACGCGTATGTAAATACACGTGTGGTGTATTTTTTTATGCCTCCGAAACTATTATATTTAAACATTTATTAGCATAATACCGAGATCGTATGAATATAGTATAATATATATATATGTATATATGTACATAAACGTATAATATGACTCGAACGGCTTATAATGTAAAATAATCATATATATATATATATATTATGCGTACTACACACGAACAATTATCGTGTAAATTTAAAGTTAATTGAACGCTCGAAATTGATATATCGAGCAGGTAAACATGTAAAAAATAATTGCTATACGCAATATATGTATATTATTTGTTTAAATTATAATTATGTATTAAAACGTATTTATACAACATATATATTATATTCCGTGTATATAATAATAATATTAACCGAATATTATAACGAGTTAACGCAGCAATTTCGACAATAAAGGGCTGAGACAGCGCTGGTTTTTTTTTAAGACATCTATATTATACAATATACAACGACCAGACTTTTTCGGGCGACGATATCCATTATAATACCAGTTATAATTGCAATATTATAAAATTTAAGTTATTTTTATAAAGTCGAGAAAATTATTCAATTGAAAATAATTATTGTAGATTGATTTTACTTCACCGACGGGTGAACATAATATGCTCGAATACAAATACGAAAAAAATATCTGAATAATACCTCTGAGACTTGAAAGGATTTTATATAGTTTTACAAAAGTACAAAAATATCTAATTATAATATTATTATAAAAAAAAAAAATGTAGAAAAATATGCCGGAACATAAAATTATATAATTAAGTCGAGATCGTACATCATCGGTTTACATATCGATTCTCGCTCAGAACCACGAGCCTAAACTCTGTATGTCTTATTCCTATGCATATAATATATTAATATAGTTACTAAAATGCACGTCGCCGAGCAGAAAGAAAACCGTTCGATTCCATTGTTTTATAGTAAATCGCGCGGTACACACGGGTACCACTGTATTATATTATATTATACACCGCGACGACATCGTACGTACCGGTCGGAAACCAGTAAAACCACTGATGCCGGATTGAGAGAAACGCGAGAGAGAACCAAATAGCAATAGATCACGTCCAGCGGTCGGACGAAGCTTTGGCGTGCGTGTACACGCATACGACGTGTTGTACCTGCCTATAGGTATCCCACGCGAATTTTCAGAGACGTTTTATTGCGAGTGGAAAAATAGGACTATCGGTCGCGATCGAATCGTATCTTCATTATATTACTATATTGTATTATACGCATAGCCTATTTCGCACGCGGCTCGAACACGCGTGGATTTATTAAATTTATTTATTTTTTGAGGTACACAATGCGCTGTGTATATATATATATACATATATAATAATATTGTACGTATTATGTATAATAGTATATTATGTATATTATACCGCGGTAACCGGTTATATAGTTGAGAGGAGACCACGAAGCGGCGCGACAATGGAATTTTGATAATTTCGTTAGAATATTCGGCGTAGGCATCTAAATCTGTATCTATAATATATTATAATAATATATAAGCCACCACGGCGAGGCGGTCGATTGAGTAATCATATTATATGATATTAGTTTCGGTGCGTGTGAGGCGGTGTAAGGCTGTTTTCCACGAATAGACGATTTGATCTATGACCTCCGAGCGGCGTAAACACGAAGGTATTCCAGCTTCGGCATCGAAATACATAAAATATCCAGTATTTTTATGATATATATCATGCTGTATAAAATAATTAAACATAATAATATGTATATTATATTATGTATACCAGGTGATCCATTTAAGTGTCTACAATTATTAATTCGAAAAGTCGTAATTTTTTTTTTGAAATATTCTTTATGTATAATATGATGTTATTTCAAAACAACATTTCTAAAAAAAATTAATATTTTTTACTTTATTTATGGTTATCATTTTTTAAGCTTTTTACTTTTTGGAATGACACAATACATTTTTTATTTCTATGCAGAATATTATTCGGAGTATTCGGGCAAGCAGTTCATTAGTTATAAAGTATTTAAAGTTTAGATTAGCGGAGAAGTGGACAACATTTTTCGGGTACCCCATACCACCATAATACTATCCGCACATCTAAACTTTAAATGCTTATAATGTTATAAATTATAAACTAGTCATCCGAAATTTGATCTTTATGGATTGAAATATTTTGAATAATATTTTGCTAAGGAATATGAAATTAAAAATATATACCTATAGTGCTATTCAAAAAAGTAGAAAACTTAAAAAATTATAACAATAAAAAATAGTAAAAATATAAGTATATAAATTTTGTTTGAGAAATTTTGTTTTGAAATTACATCAAATCAAATAAAAATAAATTTCAAAAATTGTTGAAACTTTTCGAAATAATGAGTGTATTGACACTTAAATGGATCCCCCATGTATATTCTTCACATGATAACAGCGAACCGAGACCATACGCCACAGACAGCGTGAGTGTCAAGTGTGAACGACCGTCTAATAGTAAATATTAGCACCTATACGTATCGTGTTGGTCATCTATCATTATAATAGTATGAAGTACTATGAACAAACAAATTGTAGACGAGGGTCGACGATAAGACAATCATCTCGATTTTTAACGACCAAAAAACGAAGACCGACGTGAACTGATAGCACGCGGTGAACGTTTTTGCGAAGTGCCAGAGTTATGCTCTCATATGGATCTTAAGCGTTTATCAAACACGCAGCGCCGTCGCAGACAATACGACACATATTATTATTCATAATTTATTATATTATTATAAGCCAAAGGCTATATAATGATATGTAAGTGTCGTGTGATGCGGTTTGGTATACGACCGCGGGCGGCGCAGACCTATCCCGGAATAAACGCGGGACGGCGGTCCAATCGGATTAAAAAGGACGTATTCGGTCTTTCCGTATTGGGGTCCGCGTACACATACGGCTGATAAACAACCATATATATTATATCGCCGAGGATTACGTTCAATTAAGCGCACTCGCAATACTCTCTGGGACGTATAATAATACAATATACATACACACTCGCACATATGTATATTTAAGTCCGGTTGTCGGCGCGCCGAGAATTCCCTCTACAAACGCGATTATATTATTAAATTCTCGCGAAATTTCCACGAGCGTTTTCCGAGACGGACCGATTCCAAAACGACCTCGAAACGAAAACGTATATATATTTTCACCGTTACACTGTACACATTCGTATTATAGAATCGTGATTCAATTATGAGAATAATAATTTACGTGCCGACGATTAATAATAATATTATGATCGTTTCCGTCGAATAATATTACACTATTATATTGTTTATAATGTATGTACCTATGATAATATGCAACGCAGCATCACCGCATGTTTGTTGTTCCAGTGTAGTACATTCCACGATCGTATATAATACAATCCTTCTGAAAATTTAAAACTTACCCAACCGTGTGAGAATACTTGAAGGACATTAGTAACTTAACTTTTAAACTAAATTCACACCAACTGGAAGACATTCCAGATTCTTTGGTTCAAAATACAATACCTAACACAAACACGGAACGATTTTTGATTTTATTCGAATTTACGCAAATAAAAAATTACTAATGATGATCATAAATGTGATTCTATAACAAGTACATATTATATGATTTCAAAAATATTGGTTTGAAATTGTATGTTATGTGTTAAGCCAAACCGCACGTAGTGAGACGTATACAAAATATCCCTGCAGTGTGTGTCTGTATATTATATTTTTTTATTTAAAGAATAAATTATTAGCCTGAAAGTGTTACATAATATATGTTTCTTAAAATTAGGTGTACATTTATGATATATTAATTTCTTTACAGTTGTTATTTACTGAGTTTACAATTTTTAATAATATTAGTAATGTTTAGGAATTTAATGATTTTTGACGTTTTGTGTATATATATTATTATATAAGCTAAAGGAAGTGGTGTCAATGGACACTTCCTTTTCCCGAGTTCAACAAGTCTAGTAAATTGTCATATATTTTACTTATTATGCTACTATATTATACATATAAAAAATATATTCTTTTAAAAAATAAAACAAAAACAAAAAAAAGATTAAAGGACGAACAAGGATTGGTAGTGCAAAGTTACAACCGATTACCTAAAGTGTTAATCATATATTAGTATTTTCACGATTTTTCTTTCCAACATAACTATACGCAAGATATAATATCATAGCTATATATAATATAGTGTCAACAATTTGTGACCTGAATGAAAAAATCAAAAATCATCGAAGCACATTTTGCAGCGTACCGGAACATGATGCAAACGCACAACACATAATATGTTGCAGAAACGTTTACGATATATATATATATATTATATAGCATGTGTAGTGTATGTATATTATAATATTATACAGTACCTATACACGCGCGTATCTGTACTTAAATAATATTATTGTATTTGAGCGCAATATGCGTTGTAAATATTATTATCGATGAAAAGTCGAATGCTCGACGTCTAAACTGTATAATATTATCGTCGGTCGCCTGTCATCCCGCAGCAGAGGCGGCTTTAAATCCGATCCTTTGAACGTGCGGCAGTAATTTAAACCGTGTTATTTACGCGTCTCTCTCGTATATTTATTCCGCGAACCTCGGTGCAACATGTTATAATAATAATAATAATAATAATAATATACAATATAATATCTCGTACCGTTTTCCGGCCGACACGCACACACATGCGCGCGTATAATATACTTACTAAAAACGACGTCTTTGTCAGTCGGGCCGTAATATTGAAAGACCTAATAATAAATCAAGGGCGTACTATTATATAACACAATATAAGAGTGCGTTATAGGCACATCCGATATTTTGCCGCTTTTCCGACGTGATATTCTACAGCAGCCGATTTCCACGCGTTTCCGTACGTTTTAATATTATTATAGTATATTTGTATTATTATTATTATTATAATCTCGTTACGATACAATAATAATATTATTGTGTCATAACTTCGGCGCGAGCGCACGTGTAGGCACGTCATAATGCTCAATAGTATATAATATAGTTGCCCGTAATAATATATATAATATAATATTACGTTGTCGACCATATCGTGCCGGACATATAATATATAATATGTAGGGTACGTAAGTATCTAATATTATTGCCTATACGCCAGGTCGCCAGCTATATGTGTGTACCTACACATAATATATGATATATTAAATTGTGCGTCCGACGTCCGACGTCTGTTCCCCGGGCCAATGATATTATAATACGCTTACACGTTATCGTTACATTATTATACACGAAGGATCGACATCATGCTGTACTGCTGCAGCGACAATGATATATTCCAATACCCCGAGATAGGTACCGCTTATATACATAATATAATATTATATGGTCGTCGGGCATACACATATATTGTATTATATAGGTGTATACTGTATATTATACGCCATGACCGTGTGACTGTGTGTGTGAGTGCGCGCGCGCTCGCGATATGGTAAACGTGGTTCCCACGAAAGACTTTATTATACACACACGCATTGTGTCGAGCTGCTCGTTCACCATTATTGTATATATTTTGTATCTATATATTATTATAAAAAAAAATTGTAAAGTCGGAGCCGTACCTAGGATTTTTGGTGCCCTCGGGCGTAGAACGTATGTCACCCTTAAAATATACATCAATAATATACACACATATTTTCATCGGCGATAGAAGTGAGCAGTGATTTTGTAAAAATATTGTTCTTTTAAATAACCATTGCGCGTAGTAAATTATAGGTATACAAATTTGTAGTTTTCGTAATAACATTTTCCCGAACAAATTAAACATTTCTCAAAGTATACGTACATCACATCTATACCTACAATATAATAAATAATTTACGCCCTCGAGACGGCGCGCCCTATCCGCACCTATATACAGTTTACATAGGTACACGTAGTGCCTATAATACGTCAGTAGGTGTATAAAACTAAATAATATATTGTACATATATATATTACCGTGTAGGGGTGCGTTCGCGGGTATGAAAATCGTTTTTCCACGATGTCTTTATTTCCCGCTCTCGATTTTTATTGCAAAGCGCGCCGAATGATATATTATATATAATTGCAGTTTTCGCTTTTCGAATATCGTCGTTTTTGACTATATATATACACCGTAGCAGTACATTTAAACGTATAGGTGATCGCGCGGGCGGCGAAAACCCGATTGCTCCGTCGTAAAAGGCCAATAAAACCCGACTGCTGTCCGATTTGTGAGCGCGTTATATATATATATATATAAACTCGCATGCATATACCGCCTCTTCGAGGACCGCCGACCAATATTATAGCCCATAACGCACTGCGTACACAGCCGACGGGGCCGGAAACGAGTCCCAGAGGTGTCGTCTTGTGCCTGCTCGACGTTGTCACACTGCTGCCGTTGCAGTTCCTGTCGCCGACGCCGTAGACGCGATCGGGTGTGTGTGTGTGTGTGTGTGTGTGCGCGCGCGTGTGGGTGTACCAGACCGTCAAATGCCGTCCGAATGGACTTTATGGCCGCTGTGGCTTTTGCCCGGCGGCTGTGCGAAACAAACGCGCGTGTATAGTATATATACGTATGATGTCTAGAGCGGACCAAATAAACTGTTTTCGGTGTGCTATTACTGCTGCAGCTATTACATATTATTATATTATATATATTATTTGTTTACCAGAGGCGGACCGGCAGACTACGTCGTCATAAAGTTCAGTTGTATTCTGTAGTAATTTAATATGCGTACAGGACGTTGGTAGATGAGTTGTGCACGGGAAATGTACCGAAGACTCGACGAACGCACTTCCCCAGAAACGTCTTGCGACTACATAATACCGAAAAGGGATATTAAGCTTGGTAAAAAGTACATGGGAAGTAAGGCTTCAAAAAAACAAAAACTACCCCTGTGACGTCCACGCGAGTGATGCCCGATACAGGAATCGTTTTCACCGCATAGGGTATGCTTATAGATACGATTTCTGCATAATTCCGCAGCAGTTTTGTGCCCTTGCATGGTACTTATAGTATAGAAATCATTTATCACAGTAAAAAGCATTTTGTTTACTTATTATAAATATGTATTATTCTTATTTTGTTTACTCTCGTATCGTATTCGCGACGTACAAGTGGAAACTTCCTGCAGTGCGGTGCAAATCGCGTTGATATATAGGTATTAAGTCAACAATACCCACGCTGAGCTAGCTCACAGCTCTTGCGCGCGATCGATCGCGACAATTTCATAATGTTTATGCATGGTACATCACAATAATATTATCCCACTGATCCTTTTCATTTACTGAAATGGGTTTTTTGCGCAACGAACTTATAAATTTTTAAGTAAACACAGACGAACAAATAAATATACAAACTCGGGCGCTCTTAATAATTAGCGTAGGCTGCAGTAATGCCGTATGTGTTTATCATATTTATAATATAATAAAAAATATATAGTCGTGTGTGTGTGTGTGTGTGTGTGTGCTGCACGACCTACCTATCTACCTACCCACCTACCTGTCTACCCCCGTCATGCGAGCGAAATATAATCGTCCGAGCTCGCAGACGTTTTTCCAAACATAACATAATGTTACGAGTATATTATATCCACGGCACACGCGCTATATTAAAATAAATGGCCGTTCTTTTTCTTCCGAGACTATATATACACATAATAATATATAATATTGAATTATTATATTATTATACGTTCGCTAATATTTACAACTCGACGCGCATATTATAGTATAGAGACATGCGCGTTCCCGCCAATATTTATTACTGTCATTATAACGTACGAGTATATTATTATTACACATATATAGGTAATGCAGTGAATTGTACCTACGTATACAGAGCGCAGACCGTATTATATAGTTATGTAAATAAGTCAATAAGTATTAATATGGTTCTTTTTTTTCTTCTACATAATTTAATTTAAACGTCAAGACGGTATGATACGCGTATCTCTTTACTATACAGCTTATTTAAGAATGGGACTCGCGTTTAATATATTTTACACGTCGATAAAAATTTATCTACAAAATTATGAAACGTTTAATGGCCGAGACGCGATTATATTACACATTTATGTACCTATGCAAGCGTTATTAAACTCGCATATATTCAAAGTATCTACTCTCCTAGGCATAATTATAGTTTTATTGTAATGTATAGGTATATGTATACATATGTTGCACGATGCCTACACAAAAATATATCGATTTTATCGTGTTCAGTATAAGTATAGGCTGCGAGTATTGTATTTATTATTCGCGGTAGTCCGCCGTAAAGCATATTTTTCTTCCTACGCGATCGTTATCGAAGTTTCATTTTCAATACGTGCTCACACTTATAAATTAGAATATTACTATTTTTTTTTTTGTCATCATACTAAAACCGCATAATAGGTATAATCACGAATCGAAAAAGTAATTAAAAACGTCGTACAAACGACTCGTAAATTATTTAACACGTTACAAATAGATAAAAACAGACAGAAAATCCATTTAAAAATTATTTATATGGTCACTGACGGCTAACCGAAACAATATATTATTATTTCATATTATATAATTATAATGATATGAATCATACTACTACACCTACTGGCTACTACTACTCAATAGTGTACGTTTCATAATATTCTATATTTCGGTGCCTTATCAAATATTCATCGACGAATTTATTAGGAATATTAAACGTTATTAAACAAAATATTATATGATATTATAATATCCTATTCGTTACAATAATAGCGATTTCAACATCAATACCCTGTGAATATGAATGCAATTTAAATTTTAAAATAGCGGAGCAATATTATTATTATTATTTCTTACTCGAGAAACCATTTTCAGTGGACACAAAGTAGTGCGTTTATATTCGCGTGTAATCCGGACTGCAGTCGTACATTATTATATTTCTACATTAGTACTGATGTCATTTTTCAAATTTTTCAGCCGTTTTCGAGAAAAACGGCACGCCCGTCGTTAAACAGAAACCGAGCTCAGGTCAGAATCGTTTTTCGAACGCAATGATTTATCACGCTGTTTTCATATTGAAATGTACCCGCCCCAGTGGCCCACCCGACTCCTGTAACTCGCTTTTTACTATTCATTTTCTAATGGGACTGTTGTGCGCGTATTTATATTATATTAAGAGTTTTAGAGTTCCCGTTATAATAATAATAATAATAATAATAATATATGACTGTTTGTGTCGGTAACGACGATGGTCCGTTCGGACATCTTATTCTGATATCGTGTTGAAACATGAAGGTATATACAACATAGCATAATATACGATTGGGATATTATTTATATTTTCACGTAGGTAGGCCACTACGATTACGCGTTCCAAAACCTTAGGTTACTGGATGAAAGTATACAAGATATCTAGCTATAATTATTCGGTGGTGACATAATGGTTCATAATATGTGGTAATCTAGTAGGCATATATAATATGTTGTTATTGAACGGATTAAAGCATTCACATAGGAGATCTATAGAACATTATTCATATATCTAGTGATAAATTGTGTTTGGTCGTATTATACGTCATATATAACATAATTAAATACCTACATCACGTTACAATTTATATATTATATATTTTAAATGTATATTTAGAACTAAAAGTTTTGATTTTTTTAAATTTGTATTTGTTATTAATGTGATAATTATTTTTTTTGAATGTTTATACATTTCTAAGTTATTTATCAACTTATGATCACGGAAATAATAAACACGAACAGAGGAAAAGTTCCTAAAAACAGTGATAAGAATAAAAATTGTTAAAAATTATCTTATAGCTGCAACATAATCACAAAAACAATAAATATCCATTTATTAACATCTCACCGGAATGAAAACAAAGAATTAACTACGTATGTTCTATAGCAATATTATAGCCTATAGGATATTGTATAGGTACAACCACAAAATACTACACACAAATGCTGTATTTATGTACAGAATTTAATTGAAATTGTATCATTATTTATAGGTAAACCCTAGTATTGCAGTGAGTCTGCACATCGCGATTATTTAAATTATAATATATTATGTGCACCACTATGTGGTTTTGGTAAAATACAGTATCATACTTTGTTTTTTTTTTGTTTATCGGGATATTTACAATCAGCTGTTATCTAAAACAATAAAAAAATTGGTACATAATAAATAATAAAAGTTTCACATGGGTATTATAATACTTGTTAAAAATAAAAAACTTAAACTTTTTTTTTATTGTATCTTATGTGTACAATGTGTATATTTGGCCTAGACGATAATACCGATGAATATACTGACATTTTAACACAGTGAAATCCAATTTAAACGACCATTGTTCGTTTTAAAAATATTTGAGCTTTTGAAGGCAGCATTTACGAATACTTATCATGACACTTCAATTTCAGTCACATCAATATAGCCTATATAGGATTATAACAGGTACCTTTTATCTAATTATGTACATGATTCGATTGAGAAATAAGTTATATTGGTTTAACCTGTTTGAATAGTGTAAACCGATAATTAATTCAGTATTAAGTGACTGTAGAGAATAATGATATTGGTATGAATTATTCCTTTACTAATTTAGATTATTAATTATTTTTAATACTACAACTTGCATGTGTATTATTTTTAAAACATTTGCCAACGAAAAATAATTAAAAGACAATAATATATTAATGGACACTGTACATAATAATATATCATTCATATTGTGTACACGGAGTGTCAGACAGCTGATTATAATGCGTGCACACTTGTATAAATACTGCAGAGAATAAACAAATTGGACTATAATACATTAAATATAATTTTAAATTTAATTTCATAATTATTGGTACGTTGTAGTTTCAGGTACAGCTTTAAAAATAATTGCAGTGGTATCTTGTAGTTCAGTAATCAGTTTTAATAAAACTTGTATTTTTTGTTAATGTACCTACATTTTTTTTTTATGTAACTTTCCAGACCTGTACTTACATACATATATTAAACATATTATACATAAACGTCGAAACAAATAATTATTTTGTTGTTTCAAATAGGAACGATTATATTATCTGCGCTGAACGTTCAAGATTCTGTACAAACGCACAGATTTCAGTATCGTATTATTATAAAAAAAATATACTATCGTATTATTATAATATAATACGCTATAAAGCTTTATACGAGACTCGTACGGAGTATCCGTTCTCGTGGTAACTATAGCCTATAGGCCGAAAGAAAACCAACTATTCCAATACCTATGCTCAGTATCTTGTATGTATACATACGCAGGTAGTGTACGCATAGTGGTTCTTTTATTGCGAATTGTCATCAGAAAATATAAGGAATTTTTAATTAACTTTTTTATTTAAAATTTAAAAACAAATACTGATAATTATAGAAAAATGTAAAATAAACAATAGTGTGTTCTTAGGCGCGTTTGAAAATTAATTGTTTAAAAATTCTTTATACTTCCCGAGGTATTATGCTTGGTTCACGATAAAATAATCTCCCAGTATATAAGAGTATATTATATTATAGTTTAAACGTTAGAAACGAAATATTCCGAAGATAAATAGTTCGGTAAATATAGTATGTAAATTCGGACAGAATGATATCGCAGATTTCGTAGACGTCGTTCGCCCTACATAATATTATATTATATGATAATAATATTAATATGTACTCACACCGGTTCGTTCAAACAGTAGATGTATAAATGGTAAAACTGCTTAGTAATTCGAATGAAAGATCAACACGTTGTTTATATGCGATGCGAAATTATTTCGTACACAATTTCGTTTATATTTTCATAACAGCAAGTCTGCATGTAAAAATAATAAAAGCCGTTACCCGTTTCCCCCCTCAAAATAATATCATCATATTAATAAGTTATGAAGATGTAGGTACCTCATCATTATTATACCTTTACTGAAAGATATACAACCGTGTTCGTCGCGCCAATAATACTGTTTTCTAATAAATTAATATTTGTAATTTGATTTTTGCACATTATTTGCGTGCCTCATAAATGCGCGACCACTATTTTAGTTGTCACGTTTTTTTTTTCAATATGAGATGAGACATATTTATATTATACATCTTAAGGCCTGATCTTAGGCTTTAAGAAATGTAAAAATAACTTTTATTAATCTCAAATAATCTACGAATTATTGAAATATTTTTAAATTTTAAATTAAGTTAGTGAATTAGGGTAAGTAGTAAGTACTAAGTAATTAAGGTATAGTAGATGGGTTATCTATTGCAATAAATCACGATTCACAAATGTCGTAGCTGTACTACTTACTGCCACTTCACTCTTATAAACGTATTATGTTTATAAATAAATAAACAATTATAGGCTACATTTTTCCAAAAATGTTATCAAATATTTTTAAAAATACTAATGTAAAAAAAATAATTTTTTATACATGTATTGCAACCTTGCGGGTATTTGTGACCACACAATATAATAACTTTGTGTAGTTTGTACCGTGTAATTATAGTATCGTCGTATACGCATATTATTTTCCGACTAAGCTCAATAAACGCATATTTTTCTTTTAAACGGTGTATACCGACAGAGTAATTATTTATTATTATTATCTTAATTTTTTAACACCGACTAAACACGGAATACTGAAATACTACCATTATTAAATTTCTATTTTATAACAAAATTGATTATATGAGTTACCTAGATATCTACTATTAAATACGTGAAACAGAATTTGGTAAAATGTTTTGTGTTATCAATGTGTAGCCGTCGAGAAAGTACCAACAGTATAAATTGTATAAATTATTATATAAGTATAATATAGGTGCGTGGAATTAGCGTGAAAATTCTAGCATTCGACATTGAGTTCTTTGTTAGGTTCCATTGTAAAAATAAGTGCTAAAATTCCCTCAATGATATTGGATTTTTCTTGTTTGATTTCTGCAAGTTCACTATGCAAGCACCAAAATCCACTATTAGGTATACCTAAAGTAAGTATTTATATCCTTGAACTTCGTGGATCCCAAAATTAAAACTTTAAATTAATATATTATAAAAATATATCATCTAGTTATATGTAGGTATTGGAAAGGCAAATGTTTATATCATGTCTATGTCTCTCGATTCAGCAGATATTGATGTTAGCAGTGAACTCGCTGAAATAAAATACGAAAAATCTTATAATATCGAAGGAAAATTCGACACTAATTTTTCAAACTGTTAAAATAGCACTAATTGAACACTAAATAATAGTTTTATAGCGGAAATTAGTGCTCGAATTTTTCCACGAACTTCACGCACCTAAATACAATAAATTGTAAGTATATTATAGGCTTGAGTGCATAGACACAACTAGGTGAGCGAGTTTAAGCGAGGTGAACTCCCCAAAAACACTTGTGGCTCCCTTCACAAGAAAATAAAAAATAAAAAAACAAAAAACGAATTGGTATACCAACTAATAACCAAATCAATAGTAACGATTTTTTGAAAATGTATCATAAAAATATTCCTCATTAAATAAACTACTGCCCGCTAAAAAATAATAATATCAAAATATTATTCATTGATATTCCTATTAAAATAATTAATTTAAATGTATAGGCACAATGGTAAATACAAAATATTCACAAGTCAGGTAAATAAAGTAGAAAACAAATGATTATTATATAGTATTATTAAACTTGATTTTGAAATTGATGTCATATTGTCATTTAAAAGAAAGGTGGTCAAAAATCTCATATAATTATAATTACCTAATCTTTATTGTTTAATACAAGTTTCAATTACTATTTTTATAAGTTCTACTACGTCAGTTATTTTGATCGATAATTCGAATCTTTTAAAATGTACTTAGGAAGTGCTTTAACATATTTTTTCGGGTTTAGAAGTCTTATTTGTTAACAGCAATAAGAACAAAATAAAATAAATTGTCAATCAATATTAATAGTTTTTGCCTTTGTAATTAATTGTTATTCGGAAATGCTCCGTAAATGAGCAACGTGTCAACTTTTACACCACACCTAAAAAAAAAAACGGAAAATTAAAATAGCCAATAGCATCTAATCAGAAAAAGAATGTCTGTAAATAAGAAATGGACAAAACCTAAATGTATTATATTTGTTTTCTCATAAAATATCACAAATAAAAGTACTTGGTAGAAGTTTAAAAATATATTTTTAAAAAATCTTCATGTCTTAAAAAAAAAAGTAAAAACACTGTATGTTATACTTCGTATTACTATGTATAATATAATATGATAATTATAATTTTATAGAAATATAAAAAACAAACAATATTACAATATTGTTGTCGATTATTATTATATAATAGTCCATAAATATATTATAAAATGTATAAACTTACAACATGAACGCACTTGTCGCCCAGCAGTTTTTTTTTCTCTTTTGCGTAGGTTTCTTCCGTGCGCGCTTTCAAAATGGCACATTAGCAATATTTTGGGGTACCTCATAAATCTTTAGTCACGACATAATAAAAGTGTATATAATTTGAAACGTATATTATAACGTTTCAGTCGGAACATCGTAATAATACATTATTATTATTATTATTACCGTCTACATAAATAACGCATGTGTATGATATTATTATATCCCCGAACGAATAATAATGAGTTAACATTCTATAATATATTATACTCCACGACGTCCGTTGAACGCGACGAGGACGCGAATCGCGATAACTCAAAAATGCTCGAGACCCACTAATCAACTACTCTTAATGTTGTTCATATTATTTCCGTGAAATAAAAAGGAAATTATTTTAAAGTAAAGAAAATATATTATGTTATATTATAGTTCACTGCTTTTGTGGTATACAACATGTCTTTATTACCGATTAAAAATGATTATATATACTATAATATAGTAATATAATATTAGGTATATTATAATATATCTGAAAATGGAATTTTTTAAATCTAGATAATATAATATATTATTATATGAGTTGTTAATATTTTATCAATAGTATTTTAATTGAACTTACCTGAAATTTAATCATTGCGATTTTAGTCTGTTTTCAGTACAATTTTTTTTATATAGCATTAATGTAATTCATTATCATGGCATACCTTGATATTTTTTAGATATTTTTCATACTTATTCGGCTATTCATCTAGATTAAAATAACTTATCAAATACACTATATATATATATTATACGTTGAGTAATCATAACGTATATATTTCTCTATTATATAGTGTATTTGATAAGTTATTTTAATCTAGATGATATATATATATATATATATAGGTATCAAATTTTATAAAATGTTTATATTTCCGATTTATGAGATTAAACACTTAATTAAATTTAACGAACACCGGGTGTACTATTATTATAGCTTTTCTTGTAATAAAGATCAAAATACATGTTTTATTAAAATTTATTTTCTCGTTAAATTTTATGTATTGTTGACATTACTAGTTTCGGAGCCTCGGAGGTATTACAACTTTTATTTATACAAGTGCCGACTACTCATTATCCATGAATTACTTAATTAATTAGCACACGAAATAACGATAAATAGTTATAAACATTATGCGGAGAAGACAAACAGTGATTGAATGAATTATTATTTTTAGATAGCTTTTTCAATATTGCTCGACATTTCCGATTTATTTTTTTTATTTTTTTTTTATTGAACATTATAGCTTCAGCTGCATAGGCCATTAGCTTTGTTTTAATTTATAACAATTTGTTTGTTTCTTATATATTTTTTTCTAATTTGATCGATTTGAGGAATGAGATGATGTTTTGAGGTTGGCAGTCGGGGCCGATTATCTCGTACAGGTCGCATGGCATTTTGTGTTGTTTCCTCTCTTCCTCGTTGGATCTGCACTCGGTCAGCAAATGTTTAATAGTGAGGGTTACTCCGCAAGTGGTTAATTTCCGATTTACTTACAAATTAATATTAACCATATTTTAACGTTTTAAAATGATCGAGGTCAACATATTTTTATAAAATTGCAAATCTTTTCCATTGCAAAGAATTCTATCCAAAAATTATTTTAATTACCATCGTGATCGATCATTAATTTATTTTATCCTAGCATTAATTTTTTCACGGTCACGTATATATTTTGGTGTCTACTATTATTACTATAATGGTTTTTAGAAGGTATATTTACAAATTATTATTAAGATTCGCATTCAACTGTCATTTATTGTCGTTTCTCATAATAACATAATATTTTCGTTAAGATTTTTTTTTCCAATGTTTTATGCGATGACGTATCCGCTACTGATAGATATTACGATATTCTTCATTTCAAAAAAGAGGGAAACCCGTGACCTTAATTTACATACTTCTATTTCATACATTTACCCATTTAGGTATGAACTAGTGCAAGTAAGAAATATTATAACTATTTGTGTTTGTCACCGTATTTTTTCTTGAAGTCTGAACGAATAATAGTTTTTTTTTTTATTAATGTTGAGTCAATTTGACATTCTATAATGATATGGCATAATATTTGACATATTCAACGGATTTGAATTTTTGGCTTGACGTATTGAAGACGATTTGAATAATAGTGAACTTAAGACTATTAATTTGCATATTAAATTATTTTATTATTTTTGTGAAATTGTTGTTTGTTAAAATTATAGTGAATTAATAGGCTAGGTATAACAATCGATCAATAAATCTTCGGATAGAAAATAGTTATAATAGAAAGTGGAAACGAGAATCATTTTTGTTTTTTTCAAAAAATGTAGGCCTGATTTTTATTAATCTAGCTGGGAAATTTACCTATAAGTTATGAAACTTCGAGTATAGTAGATAACTGTTGACAAGTTTTCGAAATGAGATCTTTTGTGAATTAAAAAGATATCTATATCTACTTACCTTATAGAAATAATACGGCACCTACAACCTGCTACTAGCTAGTTAAAAAAAAAAAAATTTACGAGTGTTGTGACTTAGGGAATGCGATATAAAAAAAATGCTACAGTCAAATTAAAAACGCGATACATTTTAACCTTTTATTTTATAAATACATATTCAATACTCTATGTTTGTGGTTAAAATATTATTGACGATCGAATTAATACTTAATACACAATATTATAAGTTTCTCGTCTACGTTTACTTTGGCAGCTTAAACTGCAGTCTTAACTCGTATTTCACATTTTCATTTTCCAATTACCAGTCGGCAGTCTCTTTAAAAAGTTGTTCAAACCATATTTATCAATATTATGCTAATAATTGTATCGTTTTGGCTTTAAATTAGGTATAGTATTATCTTATATAGGTATATTATTCAATCTGTAAACATACATTCATTGGAAAGGGAGTTTCAATAAATTTTTTTATGAAACAAGACTTAGTTTACTTAATGTTTTAGTTTGACACATTTTAAAAATAGGTATACTTACCCAACATTTTTTAAAACTAAAATGTTGAGTATATATTTTGATTTCCAAGTATATCCTATGCGCTTCTATAGTAAGTTCAATTCAAGATATTATATAGGTAATAAAACCGATATAATACTCTTAGATTAATAGTATATCGTGGGCGATAATCGCACCATCGCGGTTTTTTTTTCTATATCCAGTCAGATGTTTTACAGCGTCGTCCTAGATCGTGGCAAACATCGTACAATATGGCATCCATGACCATATCCCGTCCACTGCAATCCTAAAGTGCACGGCCGTTTTTAAAGCGCACCTGAGACCCGACCGCCACCGCTTTCGCAAGTAAAACTCGCGAATAGGTAATTGAACGGCTGAGACGTCGCAATGTCGCATAACTATATAACCACCAAAATCAATAATTATTGCTGGATAATTTCCCCGCTCTTATTGTAGATGGTCACATATAAGTAGGTATATCTACAACTGAAACGTTCAACTGTTGCTCCATCGATGGTTAAACGCTTGCTGGTTCCATTTATTGTTCTTCGACGCTTTTAAAGTGTGACTGTGGCAAATTTGTTCGTCAATGCAACTAAACCTGAAGTTATCAACATTGTGTGTTGTATGTATCATGTTTATTAAGCTATAATAATATCAATTTAGCTGTTTAAGAGGACGTCCTATCTGTTGTCTCCGTCTTACAAGTTCGTAGCATATACGTGCGAACTTACGTTCAGCAGTTCTCATTAGCTTCGTTAGTTTTGATTAACGTCTGATTCACGTAGACGCTTATCATACTCACGTAGAGTAAATTTTTACAATTATTAAACTTTAAAGGTGAACATTTTATGTGATATGCTGAAAGTGTTTTTTTGATATTTTAATTTCGAAGCGAGTTATGCGAATTTCGAAATGGTAATACCTTACACACTTGTAACTTGCTTCAAAATAAAAATAAATATAAACAAATTTAAATTTAATAAATAAAAACAAATCACAGAAAAGTATGTGTACCCTTAAAGTTTAATAATAGGTAAATTGACTCTTATATATTATAGCTAAAACAACACATAACTGCAGGTTCTGCTGAACTCAAATTTGACATGTTTTACGTTTTAGTAGACAGTAAAAATTAATAAATAAGTAATAACAATAATTATAATTGATAATTGATAACAATAAAAACAATTAATATAATATTGCCGAGTGCTATGTTATAGAAACGGCAAAGCAGAGGGTTTAAATAGTTTAGCTTACCACAGAGCTATATCAAATCTTGCAGGCTACTTTGGTAGCCGTTTGTGGCAAACAACGCCATTAAATAATCAAAATATTATATCGTTACAACTAAGACCGCGTATTCTTAATTCTAAATAATTTAATTTTAAATATGTCTATTTAAATTCGTAGAATTTTGGTTTCGTCTTGTTCATTCCAATGTAATTACTATTCTTTTTACAGTCAGTTTAACAACAAACCTAATAATTTACTGATTTTTCTCTCTACAATGATTATAGTAATTGTTATTTTACATTTTAATTACTCGTTATTATTTCATTAAATTAATTTGATGCTAGTTATATTTTTCCATTTAGTTTTTACGATCTCGTTTCGTATTTTCTTTCAAGGCTTATTTATGTAATTTTATATACATACCGTAACCCCACAGGTCATAACATTAAGTATATAGGTTCCTCCAAAAAATATTTTTTAATTAAATTTTACATTTTGTCTAGTACTCGTAAATAGTATTATTTTGAATGAACATTATCTAGACAATAAAATTTAATTTGCATTTTAATTTAATTTTTACAATTTTTTTGTTGTATATTGTTACGATAATGTGTTTGTGTGTGTGTGTGTGTGTGTGTGTTTCGTCGTCTTTTGGAGCAGTAAAAATACGACATCATCAACTATGATAGTGGTTTCTGGTAACAAATTGCATCTATATGGTATTTCGAAGTCAAACATCTTGAATATGTAACACAAGGTTTCTCATAAGTTGTCCTTCTATATCCACAGTAATATACTTAAGTTATTCATTATAGTAACATTCCGCTTTTAGGGACTTAAATTATAATTTTCTATACATAGATAATGACATTTTCAAAATATTTAGATTAGTTTTAAGATATTTATTCTGCTAACATATTCACACTATTTCATGGTACATCGGAATTGACTTATGACTAGTTATAGCTAATAACAATAATATAATTATTATTACACAATATGATAAGTGATAACTATATATGCGATGTTTTAGATAAAAATAAGTTTAACCTACCATGTTATAGTTATAACTAGGTAAAATGTAATAAAAATAAATCATAAAATATCATTAGCCATACACATAGACATAGGGTGACGGACCGTCTCGGCTCAGAATTATTTTTCGTATGCAATAATTTATCATTTAATTCAAATTTAACGTACCTACCCATTACAGTGACTTGCCCAAAGACGAAACTACATGACTCGAATCTTTCCTAAGCAGATTCACTCTGTCTACAGTTATTTATTATTATTTTTATATGAATGAACACACTGGTCACTGAGTACACCATCTGAGTAATTTTAATATATTTATAGTACACTGCTTGTGTGTGAAATTCGTTGTCATTTTAAACTTTTAGTAGCTTAACCTTTTTTTTTTATAAATTGAATAGTATATTATGTGTTCATAAAATGTATATACAACTAATGTAAATACGTTCCTCGTCTACGTTTACTATTGCTGTAGCATTATAGGCACTACACGTTTGATTATTTATAGTATACCTACCTACACCAAAATACATTTATTTTATCTTATATTAACTAATTAACAGGTCATAGATAATGATGAACAAATCTGTTTCTGATTTTATTATACATTTTTATTTTAATAAGACCGGTGAAAATAATTATTCGAGGTATTAAAATCATTATCGAATAATTTATCACTAATCACTCGGCGTCATATTAATGATTCGAAAGACATAAAGTCGTTTAGAATTTTTATAATAATGCCTGACATTTCAATCAAATAACAATATGATAGTTATTCCATTGATAAAAAATATTTGTAAAAATGTAACTATCAATATATTTTTTTGTTATACAGTCTAAACTTTATTGAACAAACTTGATCAATAATTTGAAAAAAAAAATCGTTATGTAGATATTTGTTAAATAGTAGTTCATTTTTTTTGCTAAAAAAACTCGTTTTTATTTCATGAAATGTGTGCAAATAATAATTTGCAATATTATTTGTTTAATTAATTAATAAACGGGCTTGAGCCCAATGATACATATAAGACAATATAAATTTTACATGATATTATTTAAAACATTTCAAAAAGAGAGGTAGTAACATGTATAAAGTTATTATAATATTGTATTGTAAAAAATATATTAATAATAGTTGGTATGTTAGTATATACTTACGACTTACCTAATGTAAGTATGCAATATTAGTTTAGTAAATTCGTATTCTGCCGTCCTAAGAAAAACCATAGTAAATCGAAGAATAATTTTTCTTGCATTGGTTTCTCAGAGAATTCTGCCTTCAAGAAAAAATTCATAATTGTTCTTTCCTTAACTTATTTTTAAATTTTTGCCATATACTTTTGAAAGCTTCGAAGTAAGTATAAATATTCTGAGATTAATATAATTTTAAGTAAGTTGTTTGTTTTACAGCTTACTCTCGTATGTCAGATTAACGAGTGTGTACCTTATTATAAATTATAATATTTTGAAATGTATTTAAGAGTTTTAAAATTTAGTTTAAAACAATAATCTAAAATGTATTTAATTTTTTTTTTTTCGTTTAATAGAAACGTTTTATTCATGCAATTTCACGGTTTAATGAGATAATATTTTGTTTCCTATGTAAATAGTTTCGTTTAATAAAGTTTCGACTGTAATATATTGATTTTCAATATTTTATTGCTGAAAGTAATTTTTAGTTGTAATCATACTTACTAAATCATCATTCGACGAAGTCAGCTAAAAATAATTATATTTAAAAAAATATAATTTATAAGCTATTTTTTTTTTTTAATGCTCGTGAAACATTTTAATCATGTGGTTATAAAGATCATAAATTGATTGAAAAAATAAGATTTTCTTTAGTACAAATAAAATATTTTATTACAAAAATATTTTCGATTTATAGGTGATTAATGAATATGATTGAATATTTTGATCACTATTGTCTACTTCACGATATACTTCAATAACAGTCCATAATTATTTATTAGCTTGGTATATCATATTAATATTCCACTTGCAATTTTATACATTTTAGTCTATAAGACATTGTAGTTGATTTAATTATCTTATGTACATTAAATGCATTCAACACGATTATCAATTATTGTTATTAATAATAACATTTCGTAGAAAATAACGTATTTATACGTCGTCCAAACATTTAGTGACAATAAGTGTCATATGAATTTCACCACGCTATATTAATATTTAACCTCTATAGTTATTAAATAATATACTATTAAAATTAAAATTAAATTTCCCTTAGAACATATTAATATATTATAACATAATACAAATTAACTTCGTTTTAATAATTAATATTGTTCTAGTTTATAATGATATATTTATATGGCAATAATTCATGCGTGCTTAAACTTTTCGTTTGAATTGTCTCTGTACATTATCACATGAATATAACTATAAGTACCGATAGTTGGAAAAAAACTTATAAAAAATAATAATAATAATAATAATAATAATAAACGTATCTATAAGTTACAATATATTATTATATAGACGATATGACGTGTATCTTCTAAAAAACACAAATTGGTATGATACATTAATGTGTATGTAATATTTTGTCGGTTATACACTTATCCGTGGTAATGCGATGAGTACCATGACGTACGCGCATAGAATATAAGAGAGAAAAACTACCAAAATTAATTGCCAACGCGTAATGGAGTAGGCAACTTTAATTTTATTCTTATATAATGTAATATGGTCGTCATTATAATACCTAATAATTTTGATAATAGCTAGTTTTTTTTTTTTTGGCTATTTTTAATACATGATCGTATTCGCATCACATGTTCACCTGTTTACCTCCACCACCCAAAATTATATTATAACAGCTAATAATACAGATATATATATTAAAAAAAAAAAAATACATAATATACGAAAATAATAACACAGGGTACGTATGTATACAGAGAAATGAATTATTCAACGAATATTATAACTACTGAGAATTTAATACATGATATAATAAATATATATATTATATTTATACATATATAACGTGTAGGACACGATTACGATGCCAAAACAGTTTTCGTTTTTTTTTTTTTTTTGCTTTTGATCACGTTGAAATAGAATCCGTCCGTGTACACAAGGTGCAGCAGTCTTCGTATTATTTGGTACGACTTAATAATAATTGAAAAACACAATAATAACAATAATTATAATAATTACATTGTAATCAACGAAAATAAATTCGTATATATAAATATATAATTCGGCGCGCCGCCGTGGAAACGGTATTTTCGTATTCGAAATCTCTCGTCGGATTCGACACAGTCGCTGCCGACGGATAAAATATCGTATAGCCGTACATGGTATATGCCTACAACTCCCATTATATTAATATTAATATTATTATTGTTATTATCATTTTATTATTATACATAATATATTATGTAACGTACCTGCACAGTACCTACACGAGACGCGTCTCAGATATCGGGATTTCGAATATTGATGGTTTATATTATTATAACGCCGTCGTCGAAACGGCTTGTCAATAATGTAATATAATATTTTGCGGCGTTTCTCGCGCGTACGCACGTAGGTTCACACACGACCCATGGTGGTGGGTGTTCCTAAAATATATATTATTATATTGTGTATTATAATTTATATTATAATAATGTCCATCTACAATATTTCAGAAAACTACGAGTAACGTTTAAAAAAAAAAAAACATCAAAAAAAAATCGAATTCGTCTTGGAACGATATTAGGTGTATTGTATACACCGCGACGTCTATATAGGTATTATTTTACACGGCCGCACCAGTGTAATAATAATATGCAATACATATTATAATGAGCCCCGAATCCACGCATCGCCCGAGACGAATCGCCGCTGACACATGCTAACGCGTATATTATATTATTAGGTCCGCGATGGTGTTTAATATCGTAGACACATTTATTGTTACGCGGACTCGTCGCATAAATCGTTATATATTATTCGTTTTCGTGAAACGCATTCTGCTTAGTATGCATTTATATTATGATATCATTTTGAATACCTACCTACTATGCGTCATACACGAGTGTAGTTCCGTTAACGTGTATATTATCGACTACGCGTGTTTTCGTTTCTTTCCGCCGGCATTTTTCAAAGTTTCAAAAGCTTTTCACTTTGCCAATCACTGTACGTAGTCGGTAGTTTTATTTTTCCCATTCGGAATTCCGCGCAATACCTATCGGTGAAACGATAAATTCAGTTTGATATCGTAAAACTATACAGAATAGAACAACTATATCTAAATAACACTGAACTGAACTGAACTGAAGTGCACTTATATTTTCTGAGCATAAAACGTTGCCAATTGTTTAGCATTTGTCTCTATCGCCAGAGCTAAAATTCGTGATATAAACATTCCAATTTTTTTCTAAAATAAGAAATAAATTTTTTAAAAAAAATGTTATGTATGACTTTGTTTTAAATTGGAAAATTTGTAAATACATATCGATTGCTCAGAACCTGATGGCGCCAAAGAAGGTGCTGACCTAATGTTTTTGAAATTCCTTTTTTAACATTGATATATTATTTAAAATTCTAATAATATACAAGCTTACAAACAATTACAATTAGGTACATTATTTAGGGGGTTATCGAGAACTAAAAGGTTCTAAATCAACACAATTTACAAATTTGTTTTTAATCCTTAAATTAAATAATAAATAGAGCTTTTCGGTTCTCAACTAAAGTGTTATAATACTTAATACCTAATAGTGTTTCTATATCGCATGATAAAATAAATAAGTGATGTCCTAAAATTATTAACTCATACTCATTGTGTCAACCATACAATAATAATACGATATTAAGTACAATATCATTAATTATTGTACATTCAATATATTTTATCAACATAATAAAAAATATTATATAAATTAAAATACTATCATAATATTATTATTTTTGTTATAAAGTCACGTCGTTCTTCTCTTTATCCGAATTTGTTTCCTGCGAAACATACATTTTATTCAGAATAAAAAAAGTTCTAATTAGGTGAAAAAACTATAATATTCACAACCAAAAGGTTCCAACTGTAGAACTTTTTCGTCCTTAACTAATATTTTAACTTGATCGTTTTTTTTTTTTTTTAAATAAGTTTTTTTTTGAACAAACTACAATACTTAACAAGGAACAACTAATACAACTTTGTTAGTTTTTAGATTTGACAGTCATTAAAAATCATAGAAAATAAAATAATTTAAAGTTTAAAATTTCTCTTCAGAATAATTAGATATTTTGAGATACCTTGCCTGTACGATATCACATTATCACAAACACATACACACGTACTCACAAACGTATATAATAACAAATTTGGGTTTATCAGAACCAATATTATGTGTCAGTTATTTGATATCAGAGTGAATTTACTTACTCATCAAACTTAGAGGTAAGAATATTATCCAGGGCATTGTTGTTGACATTTTAATCTTATAGTGATAGTTATAACAATAATAATTAATACAACGTAAAATATTACAATTTTTTAAAATGCTCATAATTCGCTTTAAAATTAAAACACCATTAAAAAAAAACCTATACGAGATGCACTAGATAATATTATTTGGCTAATTTACTCTTATGCTAAACCGTATATACAAGACCGCATGCAATATTGGTTCCATCGATGTCAAATTTGCCATGTTGTACGTCTGTGTGGCGGAAACGACACGCATTATGCAGGTGTCTTCTATTAACCAGAGTATTTTTCGTCGAGTATAGAAACCATCATCGAGTCGCCGCCTCTCGCCGCATCGGAAAACTCCGATAGTCAGATACTATGAAACGCCCGGTACTATAATACCTAATGCAATAATTTATCTTATTGTAATATCGATTGGTCGTCGAACTATACGTACGCAATAACAATATTATTATACCACTATATTATATTAAAATGCAGTGCAGTGCAAGCACTCGCGTATTTCTCCTCTACAACCCAGCAACCGAACCGTCACAATAGTCACGCGCGTAACGACGCACATTCGATAAATTATAATATAATATACAGCATTGCAGGCTACACTATATACAATAATATGTATATTATGCGAGTTTTCAAAAGTATATAATTGACTACAATAACGATGTGATGTGTCCGTCGTTTTACCTATAATATACGTATATTGTATATATATATTATGCTCGGAGTTTGTCGTAGTACATATTATATTGTATTATTAATAATATATGTACTTAGGTACCGGCCGGCTAAGACTATATACTGTGATATACCTATATTTACCGAATACCTACACATAATATATATATATATAATACTAGATATGATACTATATATTATATATATATATAGAGAGAGAGCATAGAGGTATATATTGTAAACGCGTTTAACATAATTCAAACTTTGATCTCGTTCGTATACATTATTATATCGAAACAATATTATATGCATACAAAACAACTCTATAATATAATATGCATGCCGTATACGCCGTATAAATACGCGCATTATACTATTAAACTAGTATTACTGGAAGTCTGTTTGCTTAGAAGTCCGTTGAAACCAGTTTCGTATAGCTTGTACTTACTTAAATCGTATTCGCATATTATAATAATATATATTATATATAGGTACCTCCTGTAGCCGCGTGCCGTACGCAAAGTAGAGGAACCCGTAATACGTATAGGACGCAATAGCTCAAGTTTGCGTGGTCAACATACTATTATTACTAATAATATCGGTAACCAACAATATTGTGGAATATTATTATCTACGATATACTATTATAAGGTAGCAACATCGCGGATACGCGAGTCGTTATCGAGGGAGATAGTTCCCCCGACGCAGCGCCGCCGACGACGAGGTGACACTTTCCTCGTTTTTCGACGTCAACGCGCCACGTATTATAACATAGGTACCTACCTGGTATATACCTGTAGGCGTAAATGCACATGCTATTATACTTATTACTATCGCGCAGGGTGGAGTCGTCCTGCAACGGCGGGCGCGTACTCCCCGAAGCTGTTATCGAACCCTGTATAGGTATTATTATTATTATTATTATTATTACCGTACGCGTATTATATGGGTGCGAGCACGCAAAAAAACGTTGTTATTTACCTACCATATAATACGCGGTGACCTGTGTATTATATAATATGAAATATAATTTGGGTAATTAGGCTCCCAAAGAGATTGTGCGATATTGTAAACGGTGTGTGTATAAGCTCTCGAGGAGAGGCCACCCAAAATCTATACGTTCGTGGCCGGGGGGTTGAAAATTTCGGCGACTTTCTAAACCGAAGGTGCAGATCGCCGGGCCAAGACAAGAAATTTGACGATCGATTCCTCGAAAAACGATCGCAACGCCCAACGAAAATGTCGGGAAATAATAATAATAGCGATAAATAATGAAAATAAAAAAAATAACCCGAATTCGGTCACGAAGTCCGTACTAATATTTAACTATTTAAGCTCGTATCTATGCGCGCCATCTAAATCGATTGTTTTGTAGGCGTATTTGGACCGGTCCGATTCGCCATTAAACCGCTTATTACCGCCGCCGCGGCGGTAATTAAAGAACGTTTTTTCGGTTTTATTTTGTCACATAATGCACGGGTGAGCGCGTACCTGGTAATATTAAAGCAGCGCAATGTTGCAGTGTGTATAACGTGTATTAGGTACCTAAAATATGTGGCTTTGTATATATATGCCGTATTTAATAACAATGTATAGTAATCGCTGGGTCGGGATTTTTATTTTATTTTACAATATTTTTCGTTCGTTTTTATTTTTTTAAATTTGAGTGTGTATATGTGTATCAAAATGTCGGACAAAATAATACTATAGGTATTATTATGATTATAAAAATAATAATACGTACTTGCAGACGGCTGCGCGCGCGAGTTTTTTTTTTTCGACGCTTGTATAGAGATATTATCGTGCCGAGCGGTTAAATTGAGTCATTATATTATATTACATATACACACACACACACACACACACATAATAATAATATAATATATTATATTGTATATCCAACGTAGGGTATATACTATATTATAGTATACAAATATAATAAGAAACGGTCTAGTGTGAACAAGACCGTATCGTATCGTTAACTCCGCGAACGGCTCAACAACAATAATAATAATTATGATCATTATTACTCCGTTTTTCGATAATAATTATACCCGTGTATAATATACATCGCACGTACTTATAATATAGGTAAAACTACCTGTGTACACGCACGCACGCACGCACACACATCGTGATACAGCCGTCAGAAGTATGTATACCTACCTATGTGCTCGTAAATATAATGGTGATTGTTCTGACATAATATTATTATTATCGTCAGCGATAGCGAAACGCACCGAAAAGAAAGTGATTATTATTGTTTTGGAGGTGGCTCACGCAAAACAATACTGCGAGTTAGGTCCGAGCAAAATTAATTATCTACGAACCACCGCGCCTCCGTTTCGAAATGTTCTGCAAAGGCGGTACCCGTTTCTACCAACAGTGTACCTTTTTTTTCCCCCGTCAACGTTCGTTTCCACCAAATGAGATATTGACCCAAATAATTTCTATAGTGTTAAAAGCTGGTATCCCTACAGTAAGTTTATTTTAAAAAATATGTAAAATATATGGAAGAACAGTAGGTACCTAACTGGTAAGATACCTACCTATATACTGGTTGTATTATACGTTTTAAAAATAATATAGAACAAAGTTGTATACTTACCGGTAGGTATACCAAACTACCAAAGTCGTGAGTTTGGAAGATACGTACCTATCGTATTTATACGTATCAACATATTATTATAAAGACAATTTTTTTCAAGAAAAGCCGACTACAGAAATGGAATAATTTTACGGTACCAGATTAAGTTCTATAAAATAATAAAGGTAAGTAGATACTGCTATATTATATTCAAATAAAATTTAATTTTGTTTTAATATTGTAAAAAGTAAAGGTATCCTACAATTTTAAAATATCTTTATTTTTTTTTAAATAAAATTTGACGTTGCATAATTTTTTAATGTTACATAATATATATTTTTTTTAATAAATAAAAAGTGTATACAAATATGCTACAGTTAAAAAGAAAGATAAATCCAGCAATCTATTTTTTTTTTAAATTTACATAAATATTATTATTATTTGTTGCCTACATTATTTTGTATATACGATTAACTTCCGACGTCGGTACCGGTAGAGAATTATTATTATTGCTTAATTATTCTCATAATATAGAAAATTATATACAAATAATTTTATTTAAAATGTAGGTACCTATTATAATATATAGGTATTATTTTTCAATATTTTGTACCTAGTATTTTAAGTAAACTTACCTACTGTATTACGGCTTTTAGCCCGTAATGATCGTAGTATATAGAAATTAATTGTTTGGGAGGAAACGCGGTCAATATCTCATTTTGTGGAAATGAGTATTGGTGGAAAAGAGCAAGGTAAACTTTTGGTGGAAACGTGTTACGCCCATCTACAACTACCTGCTAGGGAAAACTTTAATGTCGCTTCTTGATAGGTGCTCTATTAAAGTGAGTGCATCGAAAGCTCATATTTAAGTTTAACAACTTTAATATACATATTTATATGACGAACACACTCACCCATCATATAATATTATACTAAATTATATTATTACGACGCGTTCGTCGTTCGAACTGTGTGAAGGTAAATTATTATAGAATACCTAACGTTTCAGAAATGATTACCATCGAAATATATTTTCGTCGTTGCGCGGCGATTATATAATATTAAAAACAATAAATTCGTAAGAATTGACGTGTCGGAGACGATTTAAATTACGTAGTCTTTTGTTCGTCTGGATTGTTGTTATAGTTTTAAAATATAATTGTTTATAGCAAAATAACAAATGAAGGCCACCGCGTCAACTGCACTGTCAACAGGGTTGTTCGACATCGTCGATTAGTGGTTATTTCCGACGTTTAATGTAGACCGTTAATAATTTGTCTCGCCACGAAATGACGGTAAAAAAACATGACACATTATGATATTTTAATCTATTTTTTATCGCGCCATCGATTCGATCGGCTGCTAGAACAATATTTCGACCTACGCGAGCATACAACAGTCGAAAACAGACAATGGATGCAATACGAATTTTAATCACGAACCGAAAGAAACGATTTAAATTCAAAACGCATGTACATATATACACGCAATCGTATACATTATTTTATTTATATTTATTTGTTCACAAAATAAATACAAAATTGTTTGGACGACAACAATATCATAGACTTTTATTATTTTTAAATAGGTATTATATAATGTACGAGTTTATCGCATGTGGCCATCATTCACGTATACGATTATCATAGAGCACAGTATATTATATTATTGACAATATTATATTAAAATATTTGGTATGATCTGTACCGGTTAGAGATTCTTTTGATCGTTTGATTTCCTGTATACCTGAAGTTACGAGGAAAAAAAAATATATATTTTACTTTAAATAATCTTGTCGCAACTTGCCCGGTTATGCGTATAATATTAATTTTATTCATTACGATAATACTTCTCTTTGTCGTAAAATCCAATGTGTACATTCTAACAGTTCGAACCGTGTACGTACACTGTTAAATATGGAAACAATATAGTCGTTATATTATATTTTAATGTCATAATAATAATATTATAGACACTTGTCTTGTGTATTTTTTGGTACATCTGGTGTGCACACCGACTGGAACACGCCGACATTCACACATACACACATCCCACCGATCCACAATTCTCAGATTTGTTGTATAAATCAAGTAACAACGTCGCCGTCATCCTCGTTCGGGCTGGTAAAATAATAATTTTATCGGGGACTCGATGTCGTCATCCTTACTCGGATGCGTTTGTGTTTCGGGAGTATTGTGTAGGCAATTCGTACGCACGTTACATCCGATAGCCCTTTGAAACGTTTAAACGCCGTGTAAAACATATACAATAATACTTACAACCGGTCAAGTCGTTTTTTGTTATCCATTGTAATAAATATAATATTGCTACTAGGAACAAAAGTCCGGGGAAAAAAAGTCCGAGAAAAAATTATTTAAATATTTTTAAAATAATATGTTTTAATCGCTCTGTATACTCAAATGTACTTACTATAGATATAGAGACAGTTTTATATACAATGATATCTCAATTAGGGGTATTTCTATATAAAACTAACAAGGTGGATATACAATGATATGAACTTTTTTCCGTTTATTTGGACTTTTTTCCCCGGACTTTTTTTTGCTCGGACTTTTTTCCCCCGGACTTTTTTACCATTTACTTATAAGATACTAATATTATATTAATATGTTCATACTACGTATAGGTATGTCCAACCAATGAATTATTATACATGTACACGTGATAACTACAGATTCGTATAATATTACAGCTTATATCGTATCACAGCACCAAATAATTGTAAAATTAATATATTACTTTCTCAACAATTTATACCTGTGTATATATTATATTATATGAGTTTAAGATTTTTAGGTATTGTATGATAATGTGCGTATATGAAACAGTATGATTTTTGTATCTCAAGAAAGTAAATATCTTGTACTCTTATCCTTATTTTATTTTATTTATTCAATTTTTATAAGGGTTAGCCTAAGGCTTAATTAATGACTATAAATATAGAATATACTTTTAAGTTAAAAATTAAAACCAAACAATGCCTAGATAAGATGTACTGTCTAATTCGTGTTTAAAAAAAAACCACCTGCAGGATATATGGCCACCTAATATAAGACTTTTCCGTTTGAAGCTTTAAAATGTTGTCAAAATATTAATCATTCAGGGTTGATTCTTTTTGGAACCATCTGCAGGTGATTAATTTTACAGTAAAAAGTAGATTCCCTCGTCCACCCATGTTATTTACAAGTGAATGGGAAATAATTTTTCAATTTTATTATACTCACAGACGCATAATATACGAAAGTCGAACTCAAAATACCAATCGTGGTCTAAATCACTACACTTGTACGATCAATGGATGCTCAGTATTGCAATATTATTGTATTTATCTATAAATAATATATATTATTACCCGTAAAAATGTGTAACAATATTCTACATAATACGATGTGTTCAACGAACCGTTTCGATGGTGTAAAATAAAATATTTGTTCGAATATCGACACTGATTGCGTACCAAAAAAAAAAAAAAAATAACGAAAAATAACACTCATAAATATAATAATACTAATAATAATTGAACCCACTTTCGGAGATGGTGTGAGTAAATCGTATTATAAATTTCGTGTATTACGTAAATAAGACTTGTGTATATTATTATATATACATATTGTACGCGGGCGACGGCCGCAACGCTACAGCTCGCACTTACCTAATGGACTATAATGGAAATCTTCGTGGATATAATATATCGGTCGTGCCACCCGATGACGCATATAGATTAAGTCTTATTGTGCGCGCGCTGTTAATGTGTTTTTAGATTCTATTTCCATACGGTGTCACGAATCACGACATAGGTATTATATATTATTACGCGACGAAACGCGCACAATAATTTTAAAGGCTATATTATTGTGTACAGTAGGTTTTTTTTGTCGGTAAAACAATATAATATATCGTATAATATGTAGTGCTCCGCGGCGGTCCTCGAAGACGGTTATTTCTCCGGAAATGACGATATAATTATATTTAAAAGACTATTTGGGGGGGAGGGGGGTCGTGTGTTTAACGCGTTTCGTACATATATGGCGCGTTTGTATTATAAGCTGCCAGCTCTTGTGGTTTGAAATTTATTTTCCAAACGGTTTTTATTTATTCGTTGAACGCCACGCGCAGAGTGTTCAGATTTCATTTCGGAGCACTTTATATTATATTATACTTTTACAGCTCGGCGTAGCAGTGGGCGCACATAGTATTTTTACGAACAATTAAACATCGCCGCCCGGAGTAGGTGTATATATGTATATAGTGCAAAAGCACATCCGGGTGGTCATCGCGGCCAAGTGGAGAACAACGGAGTACAAATGTTAAATGCGCATTACATAATATATAAGTAATTCATATGCATATTGTGCCTTATTCGAGGAAATTTGTTTACACCATCGCTAAAAAAAAAGAATAAAAAAAAATATGTAAAATGTAATTATTATAATAACAATATGACGAAAAGATACATAAGATATGTATATATATATAATGTACATATACTTTTTTAACTGCCGCTCTCGACTACGATGTAGTTCTATTATATTTTACACGGTTTTTTTTTTCAAGAGTGACAAATCGTATACATTATAGTGTATAGGTACTCGAGCCAAAAGTTTTAAGCGAATACATTTACCATATTAGTGCTTTCGTAACCCACCAAGCGTGTATTCGAAATGTATAAAAAGTAATTAAGGCAAACAACAATATTGATTTATCATCGGCGCTATAATTTATTCTTTCGAATGTAAAATATAAGAAACTTGCGAGTAAAAATTCGCTATGTTGTGAAATTATCAGAGAGACTTATGACGTGAACTTTACTGCCGCAGTTTAAACACAATAGTTTTCTTTTTGGTGAGTTATAGCTTAGTTAGCTCAAACTTTTCGAATTTACGGAGTTACTTTTATTTTTTATGAACTCAAAATAATTTTATACATATAAACTTTATTTTGTTTGAGTTTATTTTGAATTAAATGCCATTCGAGTTGAATGGGTGACTTTTCAATTGTTATTTCACTTTTTAAATTGTTTAACTTTTATATTTTTGATTAACAAGTAATATTCAAATATTTTACCTACCTAGTTGACGATTATTGATTTTAATTTTTCAATTTGCATACAATTTTTTAGTTTTATTTATTTATATTGACATTTAAACGTGCAAATGTCGCAACAATCATATTAAATATTGTACCCAATAATAATGAAATGTAGTATACATTTATATAGGTCTATTATAAAAGCGTATTGCAATAATACTATGATTCACATACCCATTATATCCAAGTAGGAAGTTTAAATAGACATTCTAAACAGGATTTAGGTATATTTTTTATAAAATTAACTATGACTTCTAAAGGTATTTTTAGGTGTTCTAAGAGTCACTACCCGAAAATTGCCTTCATCTTTTTTAAATCTCTAGACTTAATTTAAAATACATAAGCCGCAAAAAATTAGACCTTTTACTAAAGGAAAACACTAAATACAATACTATTTGTAATACAACTGAAAACATTTTCACTTCGTTACGGTTAACAGACAAATCAATAATATACTAAGGTACCAAAAACTTATAGAAGGTGATTTCTTTAACGTAACTTGACACTCATTAATCAAAAAAAAAATGGTCAGTTTTAATGAAAATATTTTTTTTTTACTTAATTTGAAGTCGTTAAAAAACAACATTTTGAAAAAAAATAATATTTATTACTACTTTTGTCGTAATCAAATTATCATTTATTAACGTTTTTTTTTTATTACTTTTTTAAATAACAACATGGGGAGTGGCGCAGGGTAACCTGCGAAATGTTCTTTGACTGTTCCACTTATATGTAAATTTTAAATAAGTACTTATATAAGTTACGTTAACTACTAATTATTAACTACATGTTGAAAATTAAATTTGTATACACCGAAATATTACGAAAAACAGTATTTCAAAAAAGTTAAAGCTTAAAAAATTATAGTGATAAAAACTAGTTAAAAATATAATATTTTCACAAACGCTGTTTTGTATAAGTAAAATTGTCAACCAAAAAAAAATATTTTTATGAACAATCAAACTTTTTGAAATAACGAGCGTTTGCTGTTAAGAGATCAACTATTATGTACCTATTTTAGAATAATAATGAAAGTATAGAAAAGGAAACAATATTATAATATTTATATCGTTTATCACTGTATATTAATAATATGCACCTTATACCTATCACCTTATACCATCTTAGACCTAAATACCTAATTATATTATAAAAAGTATATACACTTACACGAACGCTGCTGCAGTTGTCACCCAGTTTTATGCGGTTTCTCCCGTGCGCGTTCAAACAGCTAAATAACAGTTATGAAGTCATAAATCTAAAGTGACGGCATAATAAAAGTGTTTAATGTAATATTTGAAACGTAGGTAATTTGAAGATAGGTATTTTCAAAAACGTTATTAGATTCAAAAATAATGAGTGTCCCAAGAATCACCCTGCAGCGGTATTAGGTATAATATAGTAATATTTTTAAATTTATTTTTGTCAACTGTTACTTATATAAATATCATGTTTTGTTGGTTGATCTGTCATTAAAATAATAAATAATTTGTATTGTTTTAAATATTTTTAACCGGGAACGTTTTTTTTCTCGATAATATATTGCACTAAGGCTATCCGTAAACAACAAAAATGTACAGTTTGCAGGGGTTATGTAATATTAATATATTATCATTATTATATTATAATCGTTTGGGCCGAAACGTTTCTGAACGCAGTTCGCTCGGTACGATAGCCCAGCACTGTTGTAGTAGTAGGTACGTTATAATATTTTTAATGTGCACGCGATGATAACCGCGATAAGAATCGGTTTCGGATCTTATTTTTTACGAGGCGTTGTACATAATATTATTATATTCGTGTTTACGTTGAAATGTTAACACGCGCCGAGACGCCAAAATGCGTGCCCGCGAGCCCGCGGCTGCTGGGCAGCGACAATCACGACGACGGACACAATATTATTATAATAAAAAAATATATCCCTAAAATAATAATAGGTATATCAAGCCGACGAGTCAATGTGTTTAGTATTTCGCGTCGAGCGCTTAGCCTCGGCGACTCTGCGAGTAGTTTTTCCTTCGGCGGTCGCGTCAGCTATCTTACGGTCAGGAGTCCGGAGACGGAAATGGGAAATGTTGTATCTCGGTCTAGGTCCGGTTCCTGTTTTCGTTTTTCCGTCGCCCTTCGGATTTTCCAGCTCCCGTTGACGCGCCCGGCCTAACGAGTGCTTAGGCAACCCAACTCGCGTGTGCCTTACGTCGTCGCTCGTCGGATGCGAGTCGCGTGCGCCATCTGGCGGCATGGCTGCGGCTCGCGTGACCGTGGCCCGCCACACTAATAGAGAGCGATTTACGACCGCCGTCGCCGGTGTACGGCTAAAGTCCGATAAACGAAATTTTATTATTCTCACCTATTCGATGATATCAATATTAATAATAATATCACGGTTAATGACTTTAGCCAATACTTTAGACGTAGTACTGGTTTTTTTCCCCAAAATTCCAATAATAGTTGTCATTTGCCGATATCGGTATGAAAAATAAAAATATATAACAGAAGGTATTATCATTGTGGGAATATATAATATTGTACAATTTATTAAACTCAATGGTATTACACTATTACCTATATAATATAAGGTTCATGTTGCGGTTACCGACATATTTGAAAATTGTTGAGCTTCATTACCACGCCGGTCGGTGTGGTTCGAAGGTTCGGGACCAAGACTTCGGGCCCAGTCTCTGGCTAATCAGTCCCGCAGATTCATACTATTTATCGATTTATCTATTCCACGAATCACATTGATTGGCTCAATTCTTACTTTCTGCAATCACTGTTATCTACTACCTGTAGATGCTAAGGTACATAATATTATCTAAGACAATATTACGATTGGAGCTATACCTACAAACTGTAGTTTTTGTGTAAAAACATTGTTATACCGATTATTCTGTTTGAATAACGCAATATATTATGATGATTTTCTTGTTTTCTTTACGATGGACTAAATATATTTTACGTGGCTGTTGTCAAAAAGAATCTAAACCGTTAAAATATATGAATGTCATCATATCATTAAAACCAATGACATGTATAATAACATTATAATAATACTATATTATACAGAATTGATCATAAACAAATGTGGTAAATTTGTATTGCAATGCCTACGAAAATACGAACCATATTATATTATATTATGTACGTTCTTCTATGCATACTCAAACCACGCGGTTATCTAGACTGCAACCGCGATTAGAATGAAACATTATTTTGGGGCCAACTGCAGCAGGCCACATAGTTATAATCAATGTCGGTCATTAAATAATTTATTATTTTGTTTTTTTTTTTTACCACCGACTTGTTTACACAGACTCGATAACATACGCTATCATAATAATTATTATTAGGTACAGGTCAGAAGAGTACGTCTTAAATTATATTATATTATTATATTATCGTACACAGACACGAGTATATAGGTCCACAACAACATTCACATCGTCTTAGTGACGTCACCGTCCGTTTGGTATATAGGAACCTACAACTACTTACCTTCCGATGAAATATATTATTTATGACTGTACGAGTATAATACTAAGTAGTAAGTTTTATAAGACGTCGGACCAAATCATTGCGAGACGAACGTAAACTAAAGGCAAAATTTGAGCTTTTGGTAATATTTTCTTTGGGCGCGGTAACGACGTGAATGCCAATAATAGCTGATACCATTGCGTAACCTTGGTCGTGTTATTGACAGTTTTTATTCCATGTAAACACTTTTTGACTGATCCAACGGCACATAAATCACCATCATCGTATCTTTATTTTAGTATAAAATATAATATTCGTCTCTATTTAAAAACGTGTCTGGTCGAATGACGAAGATTTGGACGTATAATAATATTAATATTAAATATCACTCTGGCACAGAAAAGCCGCGCAAAGTATGCCGCGTGCGATCTGCCGACCGCCGAGGCCGTCGGTCGTGGTCCGGCCGTCCTCGGACAGATGTCGCCCAGTCGCGCGCCGCCGTCGTTTTATTACGGCTATTATTATTATTATTATTATTATTATTACAGTCGTACGGTTTTACGGTTTGTTTGGGTCGGCCGCCCGGGCGAAACGACTGCCGCCCGCCGTCGCCACGGCACATAACCATTGGATTTTATGTGCTCGTTTCCCTTCCCCCCTTCGAGTAATAATAATGACGATGACGACGACGGCGGTGATGATGATGGTGATGATGATGATGATGATAATAATAATATAACACATAGGTAGGAGGTACCACTTTATTTTCGCCGTTGACCGAGGTCGCGGTTTACATCGCGAGTATATTATTATACGTTTTGCCGTGCGGCACTCGCTGGTTATTTTGCAAAGAGATATATTATTTTTGTTTTATCGACGCAGCGGTCTGCAGCGGAATAATGCGATTGGTCGTACCTACCTCCGAAGGGTAAAAACGGCGGGTGGTGGATTTCGTCGGGCGAAATGCCTGTCAGGCAAGTCGCGGCGGTCGCACGTCAGCCCAGCGAAGACGCGCAAATTATATTAAATTTAAAATCTATTAAAATTATTAGACGACGAGAGCGTCAAAATATCGTAGGTATATATTATATCGTTGTATACTATTGATGCAGATATTATTACATGTCGTGCGAGGTGCGAGGGGTTTTTAATGATAACGACCTTTGATGATCGTCCTGCGCAGAGATTATATAATATTATGTTGGCACAATATTATAATGTTGAAAAGGTACAGTTTTTAATTTTAATTATATTATTACGAGACACACGTCATTATTAAGTTAAAATACAGCCGAATATTTGGACATGATTTGCGAGCTCGATATTATCGCAGAGACTATATTATATTATATTTGAAATACCTAAACCGATTTCTTGGTTTTATATAGGTATATGTTATTCGCACTACGCCGTGCAAGTAGGTACCTATTATGATATATAATTATTATATAAAATTACGATGTATACGCTTATTTACATTAACCACCTGAAATTCGTATTATTAATATTGTAAACGGAGTCTCGCGGCGATCGGATCTTCGATGACCGCAATCGTTCTCCGCCTCTCATCCCCCGAGTGCTGCCTATATATTATATAATAGTAGGTTGTTGAAACCGCGTTTAATACTTCATAGTACCTAAACAGTAATATTTTTCTAGTCTGAGTATGAGTGTGCCTTGTGCAGACGTCATCGAGCCGTAAACACACACGTACCTATATATACTTATACACATATTATTATACTATGTGAGTTAGATGATATATATAGATAATAGGTACCTATTAAATGTTGATAATATAATTTTTTTTTTTTTTTATCGAATTCATCAAAACGCGAAGGCTTACGAATCGGTGTTATCGGGTAGACCAACGTGATTTATTATGATTTATGATCAACGACCTATAGCAGTGCGTAGGTATCTATGACTTTGTTTTCACCTGCAATTGGAGGAGAGCTGTATGCAGTTTGTTCAGATCAAGTACGCATTGAACAGAGTTTATTATCATATAGTATTATAATATTAACTAATATAATATTATTACGCCTCACTCACGCATCATATTAAATACCATGTATACAATACCACGCAACCCGAGTGAGAGTGCAAACGCGTTGCACAATGTACCTATATATATACCCCGTACAGTTGGGTTTAAAAATGAAAAAATAATTGTAAAGTTTAATGAATAGCGTGTATGGTTTTTTTAATCGTGATTGTTATTATTTTAATTTTTTTTTATGCTTTTGTGGGCGTTTTCGAATGGCAAAAATCGCGTTGCACGCGGGAAAATTAATAATATTCACGCCGGTTTGTCGAAATTAAAACGCGTAAAAATCCGAACTCAATAATAATTGTTAGCACGATATTATATGATCAATACTTTCCTAGAAAAAATCGGAACGTCATGACTTAATGCACTTAATCCATACATTATACATATCATATCGGTGCAGCCGCGAAAATATTAGTATAATATACCTAAACTGGCTAAACTATGGTAGGTATTGTCAAACAAAACGCGCTCGGATTTAACTGCAGCAAGTCGCCGAGTCAATAATATAGCTTTCGGTATATTATTTTAATAACGACATCTCTCCCGACAGCTGCTGCTGCTGTTACGTCGAAAACTTATACACAACGATGATAATTTAGTGTAATAATAACGTCGTCGGCAATGTAATATTTTATCGTCGCGCGCGACCACACGGCGGCGACCCGTGCACCGCGTGCAGTGTTTACAGCGTCTGACTGTGACTTTTGACATAAATCATCGGGAGGCCCGTCGGAATTCCAATTTTGGCGAATTTCTCGGCCTATATATATTATAACTCCACAGCCGCCGGTGCCGAGAAGACGACGACGCTTTTTGACCGAGCGCGAAGTGTGTGTACGTTACGCGACCGCGAGCCGCCTCGCGCGTGGGAAGAATGTGCCCTTCGTCGGGATCCGTGTGTGTGTGTATGAAACTCCCGCAATATTTCCCGGTGCCACGTGTGTGTTTGTGCGCTTGCGAGATCGTTGTGAGAACGCGAGTGAAATAAAAATCGAATAAACAAAGAAATTATCAACGAAACACAACTCGACGACGGTTATCGTATATTATATAGTGTTTGTTATTTTTGCATCGAATTTCCCTGCCGACTATACCCGAGCACCTCGCTAATTTTCACGAATACGCCTCAAATTACCATTATTATACTCGAAGTGCGCATGTTAAGGCTATGTAACAAGTCGAACAATGCCATGTTTTTAAGTACATGGTTTTCGCGTGTGCGACCAAAAATATAAAATATTATGCGATTATCATTTTAACTACCTACTTAATTGATCGCTTTTTTTGCTTTTCATAATGTAATATATGTCATTTATTATGATCATCAATTATTGAAAATAAACACACGAATAACCAAACATGTTATTTAAAATTATTGAAATCATTATGTTTTACTTACTCCGTCATTTTCTGGACGATTGCTAAAGAAGCTTTTCAGATGTGATGCTACAGAATAATGCTCGTGGCCTCAAGATATTAAGCTAGATGTACGTATAATATAATAGTGGCTAATGGAGACAAACAAGAGAAAATAGCAGAGGAAAGATCTTTTTGGAGAAGTATACCAAGAAAAAAAAACATGAAGGATTGCTTGGATTAATAAATTATAGAAGTGATGTGAGTAGAAGGTAATTTCCATGGGGAAAGGGATCCTATTGGAATATATAGGTACAACAATTAATAGTGATGGACCAAAGATATAATTCGTAAGAAAAAAATAGACATTTTCTTAGACGAGGAAAGTATAACTTTGAAAATAGTAGAGAATAGCTGCAAACCAATTTTAGAATTTAAAACAACAGAGGAGAGATATTTTATAAATAATACATAGGAACTGAATATATAATAGTATATTACTGGCAATATATATTGGTATTCACTAATAAATTATAATATTATAAAAAAACGTAATTTTTTGTTGTATCGTTTTAATACATCTATATAGTATATAGTATATTATATGGTTGCACATATCACGTGTGCGTGCGTAATGTGAATAGTTATAAGATAATAAAATATATCGAAACTGTTTTTTTTTATATTATGGAGAAAACAGCGTCATTAAAAAACAAGTAGTTTTTGTAGTAGGTACACAGGATTAAATTAATTACCATAATAGACGAATGGTGAGTTGTTCGATGCTTTTATATTAGATATATATATATATTACATACTGCGTATCGCGTGTTCGAATGCATATAAATTAATAATATCAAACACGTATATGGAATAAAAAATAAAATAAAAAAACGTGCTAGTCCGACTATTGAGTTCGAGTGACGTTATTTTTCTCTGATGAAGAATCTCTGTTCAAGAAACGTTTTTCAACACAAAACATCTGGAACTCGAAAAGTGTAGCTTTATGTGATACCAATAACAGTAAAAACTAATAATGCTAAATTAAGATAATATGTATTAGGTGTAGGTAGGTAATACCCACTAGGTTTATGCCTAATACGAATTCGATTTGGTCTCATTAATTTAACGTTTTGTTTAGTAACAAAAATACATCCAGTTAATAGGTACATTTAAGTGTCAAATGATTTCTGTTCAGTCTTTTTTTATAATTTCCGCAAGGTAAATTTAAATTGTCGCTCAATAATATTATTTAAAAATGAGTAGTTAACTGTAAGTTGCAAATGGCCTAACCACTCTGCTCACTTATATATATATACTATCGCCTTTTAAACTCGAGTCGTAGACCACTTTTTCACGCGTATATAATATTATCATACCTAAATTCTCGTCGTTTCTATAAATTATTTATATATTATTAAAGGTACTTATATAAAGGCACCCTCTGCAGGTATATACTCCATGGTGTTTATACGCATAGCTGCATAGGATTTCGTTTACAATATACACTGCAGTTTTCGAAAATAAAAACGAAAAACAGAGGTTGCGCACACGGGGGGGCTGCGTGCGTGTGAATAGATTGCGGCGGCGGCGTCGTCGAACAGAGTGAAAGTGCCGCGCGCGGTGCAGGTGACGCGACGCGCTGCAGCAGGTATAATAATATAATGCGTAAGAAGGATAATAATATAAAATTGTAGGCGAGTCGGCGGGGGCGATGGGTGTCCTATTGTCCGAAAGGGACTACCTATACGCGTAGCACAGATATTAATTTTTATCGTTTTTTTCTCTTGCCGTTTATATACACGGGAATACATTTCGTGTGAAATTATTATTATTGTACACATAATCGTCATAATAATAATAATAATAATAATATAATACCGACGAAATGCGCCAGTTTTCGGACTTCGGTTATGCGTGCGGTGCATGCGATCATATTATTATTATATAATATTATAATGGATACTTCTGCAGCGGTGTATACGACGACGACAACGACGAAGACGACAATATACGCGTACACATATTATATTATAGTGTGCGTGTGGTACTCTCGTGTACACACACCAACGTCGGTTTGCGTGTGTATACGTTAAATTATATACATACGTGTGTGTGTGAGGTGCGACCGGCCGGCCATATTTCATCGACGCCGGCTCGTAAATAACGCGGCCCTCCAGCGGATGAATGACGACGACGATCTCTCTCTCTCTCTCTCTCACTCTATCTCTCTCCCACCCTCGTACAGTTCGCCGGGTTATAATACACATTATAATAATATTATTATATATAAATAATATATAAGGTATATATATATAAGCACTCGTATACACGATAGCGTGCGCGCGCATGTGTGCGTGTGTGCATGTGTGTTGCGCGCGCGGTCGAGCTTGCGTTTTGGCTTGGAGAGGATCGGAGAAATAAAAAAAAAAATTGTGAAATACATATAAATATAATATAAGAAAATAGCATTATAAAATTATAATATATAGGTAGGTACGTACTCCCGTCGGGGAAGTTTATAATTTATTACTTATAGGTAATAATATATGTACAACGCGAATATATAATATACCTACACCTCGCCGGTGTACGACAATCGCTCGACTAATTATTATTATTATTATTATTATTATTATTATTATTATTATCATCATCGTACATAAAGCTGCGTATGCGTATTATATCGCATCGCTCTTTGTCCGCCGATGCTTATATAATACACAATTATAGGTATGTGCACACGGCAAATCTTAGGTTTTTATATTATTAAGATGGGCGTCAAAGCGAAAAGTGTGTCCGGATTTCTTTCGAAAAATGTATGGGTAAAAATAGTTTAAGGTCGGAGAAAATCGGAATACGATAGTTTGTAAGTACCTACACTGTATCATAATATATTATCTTATTATATGTTGTAGTTTTCAATCATCAAACCAGCGAAACGTTATTATCATTAAGTATATACGATCCATTATCTATATTAGCATAATAGGTATGTAAATATATGTTATATTATACCTACACAGTACACACATAACATATAGTTATAATATACCGTCCGCGGTAGACCCGAACCAATTAAACATCAATACAACACGGATATTATAATAATAATAATATACGCGTTGTAATAATCATCAGAACAGTTTTTTTTACTCGTTTCTCAGATATGTATGTAAATTGCACGGGTATCATATATTATACCTATTATAGAACGTGTATCGTATAAAGACCGATTTCGTATAAACTACGCAGAGAAAAAAAACGATGTAAAATATTGAAGAACGCTCCATAATAATATTGTGGTATATTAGTATGTCTTATAAAATATTTTTAATTGAGTCTAAAACATAAACCAGGTTTTGGGAACACATGATGCGTTTGTAACGCTCGGGGCATCTCTGGGTCTCGATTGAGGGGTTATATTTTATCATTTTGAAAGTACAAAGTATGTATCGTATATATATTCGTTAACTAAATTATAGCTACAAAATTATATGTATATTTTTATAGTAAACCTAACGATATTCTAGTTTTGATATTCAACACTATACCCCCCTCTCATATTTAGATATGAACTAGATTTTAATGTTCAAACAAAACTAACCTGATGTTTAAAAAAATCCCCTCTCTTCAGAGACTCCTTGGTAAAGCTATAATTGATGTTTCATCACCTCGTCTGAAAGATTTCATAGAAGCGTCTTGTGCGAATATAAGATGTATAAGGCGTTAAATATTCATACACGCATTTCCAGTGAATTAATTATAGCCAATTTGTATGTCGTTTAAATTGGATTTTACTACCTCTCATCCGCTCGGTATAATAACGTATTAACATCTACTTGAAACGCGTGTGTTCAGTTCGCTATAATACCTATAATATGTTAATTGACACGCATAACTTAAAAATGGAAAACATAAATTTAAAACATCATATGATTAAGAAAAAACCTCTGGAAGTAGATCTGCTGTACCTATAATACTCATACATTTCGAGTCTATCTCCTCATTGATTGGTAGGTAAATATTATTATATATTATACATTATTTCATACATACAAATTTGAATTCAATGATAATCATTGCATATACGATAAACAATTCTGAGCAGAAACAGTGTGTCAGCAGCTTTTATTTTTTATGATATTTTATAATTTATTTTTATTTTTATTGTTAATTTAGTTTTTTATATATACGATGGGTTTAACAAATTAAACTATTTTGTTCCAAAAACATCATAAGTTGTATTATATTATTATTTATTATGATATTATATTTAGTATTATTGCGTATTATTAATAATCTATAAGTCTATACCAATGTACCGTATACAATGATGTGAATAGGTTCAATGTATAATAATAACTTAAAGTTAGTCTAAATATTTTTTTAATTTCTTTGTGTATATAAATAATAATATATATGCGCAATGACGAAAGTTTCAAGTTTTGAAGTCTCTATGATAAATGTTTATTGAATCACAACAAAAAAAACAAAGATTTTGTGAAAAACCGCTGTTGTGTAAAAATCCCGGTTTTTTTGTATTTAGTTTTTCCCGATTATTTTGAAAAGTATTAGGATGAAAAAAGCGTTTAGATGTCAAATCAATGGTTTTGAAATTTTAGTAAATTGTGATATTATATATAAATATAGAAGGACACATACTGTATACAAGTATACAACTACCTACAGTAGATATTTCCTAAAATTGCACTGCTGCTACTGCTGCATATTTAAATGAATGTATATTATAAATTCTGAATCTGTGCGGCGCGGAGTCTTACAAAATGTTTTCTCAACATTTGTTTTAATTTGTTGTTTATTATAGCGAGTAGGTTAATATATATATATACACAGATCCACGATGTAGGTGTATACAAGAGACGCGCGAAATACGTAATAAATACAAACTACCCTATATCCCATGGGAAATCTTTGGAAAGTATAATGAGAACTCAGTCAAGATTATTAAAAGTTGATATGTTAAATTAAAATTAACCTATGTGTATGTTTACTTGAATACAAATTATGTAAGAAACCTATACATTTTAATATTAAATATAAATATATTTTTTTATGCGTTTACCTGTATTTTATTATAATATATATTATTCAGGATACAAACGCGTAATTATTTTTAATCTCTAGATCGGAAACATAGCGATGGCCGATAGTAGGTATATGTATAATATATAACTATTTGCAGAGACAAATCTTGTCAATTTATCGGTTTATGTGTTTTGCATATTATAAGTACATTAACACTATATCACACCTACGCATAATAAACAATCGAATAATAAGAAGAAAAATGTTGTAATTTGTTAATTACGACAAATTATTACTTAATACCCATACATTATATTATATACACACACTGGCTACCTACCGTTAGAATAAGGAGCGTGTGTTATATACATTAACCATATACATTAATGAATATAATATAAATACGCGTATAACTAACCGCTGTGGAGGCAATAAAATATTCCACGCGCGCACTGACTCCGTAATACACCATCACCGACGGTGCAATGTAAACATATAATAATAATAATATATTAGTATCGTTTTTAATTTATAACATATATAATAGATTAATGATCGATTGCACACGGACGTCGCTTATACGACACGTGTTGGACTGTTGGAAATATAAATTATATAGTGATAATCATCGTAGAATTTAAATTGTATATAATCTCTCGAGCCTGTAAACAGTGGCGTACTCAGACATTTTCTGCAGGGGGGTTTTATTAAATAAAGAATGAATATAATATGTAGGTATATAAATATTATATTTTATAGAAACCTTTTCACTTTTTTATATTGTGAAAAAAGCCACGGAGTGGGAGGGGGTCGAACACGTTAGAAGGTGCCTAAGAAGAACACTAACCCCACTGCTTGCAAATATGACTGCGCACCATTTTTTTTTTCTTTCCACTAAGATCACGCGATATGCCTACACGTTAACATTTTAAATGTATAAACTCTTTGATATATTATGTACGTCAAACTACGTATATTATTAACTATATTTAGGCGTGAATGTATACAGTGTCGTATATTGCATAATGAAATTGTGTAAAATATATTTTAAAAGTATTTAGAATGAACCTTTGGACACTGAAACGACAAATGTTTGATAATAATATGTTTATAATATTTCAATTTTTTTATTATTTAAAACATTAAAATTTAGTTTTTTGATTGAATCCGTTATTAGTAAGTTAATCGAATACAAACAGTAATAGTTCTCAGTTTGTGTTTACCTAGAAAATGTCGATTGATCATTATTTTTTTAATGCAATCATGCATTCATATACATTACTCGATTTCTATTAGAACGCATATATATTATGTATACTAGCATTAATAATAGTATATTAGTATTATTAATAATAATATGCATTTACCTAACTATTAACTATAGTTTAAAAAATAACAATTTTAAACAGCTACAATATTATTTTTAAATGATGATTGATAAGGGTAAGTCTGATAAACCATAGTTAGTTAAAACGTATATTTTTCAAGACATTAGTTACTTTTGAAAGATATTGTAAAATGAAGGTTTAATAAAAAGTAGGTAATAATTAGAATATTATGGTTTGGCTAACATGTTGTAAAAAACATATCATTAATATTATAGTCTAATGAGTAATGTTGTACAGGTTATGTATATAATATGATAGGTTCTCAATGATGTATAATATACGCTGTGTCTAGGTACCCGGGTGCCCGTGTGAGTGATAAGCAGTTGTCCGAAAATTGATAAGTTTGGTTATAAAATGATCAGATTGGTTATACGACGGTTACTTTGTGGTTACCGTGTGACCAACTTGAGGTGGCGTTGCACAGCAAGTCGAGGGATATTTTCGATTTGCGGAGCATAGCGACGGCACCGAGGAGCGCAGCGACGAGTGTCGCTAGCAAGGCATCACTGTAAAAAATCCCACAAAATACGAAATAACACAAGTCCCAGCGCATGCGGAGTATGTATAATAATGTCCGGGTATATTATCAATACACGGGCACCCGGGTATCTAGACACAGCGTATAATATACTATATACATATTATATAGAATACATTGTGTGCCAAATGACAATGCAGTTATATACTTATTACTTATTAGTTATTACCATACTGACTGATTGACGACGTGATAATAGTCTTGGACAAAATATTGGAATAATAATTATTGTCGTTGAAATCAATATATTATATTATTATATAATGGAACGAATCGATGATTATACCGTCCCGTCATCGTTACATTATTGTTACGTAAATATAAAATATGTTACAAACACGTTATTATCGGACCGTCCGCAATGTGTGTAAATCAAAGTCGATTGAATTTAACCCTGGCCGGACGGACGAACTATAAAAATATTATATCATAATGCGAAATACCTATAGCGAAGTGTGTGTATAATTTGTAAGTGTGCCGCATTTGAAAAAAATTTCGTTTTACGTTATACCTACTGTAAGTCTAAACGTTAAACAAATTTTGCGTTTATCGTTATTTAGAATTAAAACGTTATACGACTTTTGGGACTAGTCGCGTAGCTTGGAAACCGTACCTTTTTAAAATAAAAATTAATCTCTTGGACTAAATATTTTCACAAAACCAATATTAAGTAAATACATTTTAAATTATTTCGTTTTATGTATTTTTTGATGATTGATATTCTATATTTTTCGTTTTACGTTATGTTCGGTTTTGTGATATTTAATTATTTTTGTGTTCGCCATTTTCCGTTTTGACAATTTTCAAATCGTTTTTTTTTTTTTTTTATCATATTATATAACGTTATTACAACTACGTTGGCAAGCCCTGCAGGCGTGTGACAGTTTGACAGCCGCGTATATTGCATTATAATATTATTACGCGCGAATGTCGCCGGTTATTAGTTATTATTAATGCTCAGCGGCAGCGGCGCGTCAGGTCGAAATTAAAAATTAAAAAACGGCTTTTTTGTCAATGCTACGACTGCAAAACCTCTTTATAATAGAATCGATCGGTAACAACTGATTTTTCCGTCACAGAGAAGATTCCGTAATAGGGAGACTAAAATATACAGGATATTATATAGGTTGTACTACGAGACTGTTGTTATTTTTCGTTGCAAGGAGATCCGTCTCATAGGGGATCTATATTATAAGGAGGTCTTACTGTATACACGCATACACGCGCATTGCGCACTCGCCGTAAATATCGTATAAAAATATCATTGTCGACGCCAATCGTCGGTTATCGCCTCCGCGGACGCTTGGTTTGATAATATTACATATTATTATTATTATTATTATTAATATATTATATTTGTTATTGTGATACATTTATATTATATTATATTATATTATACACTCTACGGCCGCGTTCAAATGTCGTTCCGTACAGTAATAATATTATGCGGTGGATGCGCCGTGTTTCGAACAGCTCGCGATCGTGCGGGATATTCATCCCGGGCCGCCGCACGCCTTCGGGGGGGCCAGCTCAGCTCATTGAATTTCCCAATGTGCGCGCGTCTTCGAAACCAAACGAAAAAAAAACAAAAAAAAACATCTGTGCCAATAAAAAAAAATTTAAAAAAAAATAAATTAAAAACGCCGCTCGGTTTGAATGATGCGGAGAAAAAAAACATAGAAACCAGAAACCAGTTATATTATATATATTATTATTATATTATTATACTACATATAATAATATTACGAACGCGGTTAAACAGGGTCAGTCGAATGATGATGCGCGCCGCTGCTGTTGCTGCTGCTGCTGGGGCGCGGGGGAGGGGGTTTTCATTGTTCCAAAACCAACTGTGAACGCGCGCGCGCACACCGTTCTTTTACATAAATCATGAGATCCATTTCTATCGGTCGCCGCCGCCGCCGCGATGTATTCAAATTTTGGTAACGCATGCCCGTCACGCGCGCCGGTTGTGTTCCGAGCCGACGCCGCCGCTGCGGCTTGTGCCACGATAGATACCTGAAATATTATAATAAAATATATATAAGCCTGCAAGAGCTTGTACATAATATCATATTATATATAGGTAATAATATTATGATATGTGTATATATTATTAGGTGCACATGTATACCTACACAACACGGGTAAGGCGGAAAAGGACTTGTGTATTATATTTTAAGACACGTCGCAGCCGCCGCCGTGGGAAGCGCGGCTCGTCCGAAAAACAACCGAAATCTATCGTCCGTTTTCCGGGTTGTTACCTTATAGGTATTATTATATTATTATGTACAGAACGATTTTAGTATGTTAAAATAACTCGTCCGACGGTCGGATAAGGTTTGGTTTGGTGACTGAAAACCACAGCTCAAACTTACCGACGCATTTGTTTATCGCTAAACTGTTTTGGCACCGTGCAGGTGTATAATAGCTGATATTATAATATTATTATTATGGCCGTACGCAATATTTCCGAGTTGTATTCACCAACGATCGTCGAGACTCCACGCAGTTCACGCACGTCGCCGACTCAGACGTTTATATGATATAAACGTATGATATAGTACAGTTCAATAAAATATGTCAAAGTATATGTTATTGTGCAAATCTCCGCAGTGCTTTGCAGATTTCTCACCGAAGACGTGAAAAAAAAAATACGGTTTAACGCCGATTTCCCACCTGTTTTGTATAATATTATGAGTGCAATGCGTATAATATTATTGTATAGAGTACCTATATCTATAATAATGGTGCGCAGTAACTATACGAGTCACCGTACGAACGAATACGAACAAATAATTCATAGAGACAAATATTTCAGACCCAATAGTGTCTACGAATGTATATCTCGTGGATGTCGCGTATAATAAAAACGTTGAACATCGTTAATTATGAAAACGCTCGGTAGTCATACATACTTATGTATATATACATATATATACAGATATGCACGAACAACGTCATAAATATATTTAATGTGTGTTTTATGTGTATACAAGGATACGACGAATACATTACATCAAATATATGTATTTACACTATATATATATATATATATATAATATATATGGTATGCGCATATATGTGCGTCTGTGTGTATTATACGCAATGTACACCGTCTCACTATATATCTTCGTTTCCGTCGTCGCACGGAATAAAAGAAATATTTTATAACTGGACATTTTTTAAATATATATTTATATCATGTCGTACCATCGAATATCCTAGAAATGGGTCACCCGACGATCGGAAAGGTTAGGTCTGAACTCTGATGTAAAGAACGCATTATATATTTCATATTTACCGCCGCGTTTACTGATGCAGTACGCGCGACCCGTATCGCGGTTTGGCATTAAACTGTCAAATTTCCTATGCACGCTCGTTTTAAAACGAATATAATAAACAATATTACAATAAACCTTATTTATAAATACGTTAAAATACTGCCGAACCACGGAAAAATACATTCTAAAAGCCAACAGTTTGATATTTCTTTTCGGAAAAGTCATCATCGGACACTGGACGGGTTCCAATAGTCGTACATATAAACATGCCAGAAATTTGTGTACATCGTGATCTTTATATTCGCTCGACGTTTCGACTCAATATTCATTATACGCCGCAGTCCTTCGCAGAGGATCATTTGAGACCCAAATTTTGGATTTAACGATAAACCACGTGATCTACAACATTTAGTTAAAATAACTTTATACTTTACTATAAAACACACGTGTTTAATAAATGAGTGCAAATAAAATAAGATGATAAAAAATACTGTAAGTTCAGCTCAGCATCAGCCTGTATGACAACGAGCGGATCGAGATCTATATAGAATATAGAAAACGCTATTGCAGGCTGTCTCGCTGCGGAATTCACTCGTCTTAAAAAATAATAATTGTACCTGTATATATATATATATATATATATGGCCGTACTGCATATATATATGTGTGTAAGCTAAAGACGACACCCCTGAGATGTGTATGAGTACGACAGCGCACTAAAGTCATTATCCGGCGTCACACGCAAACGCTGCTGCACCGACACCTTATATTATATAAAGTACATATATATACAATATACGTAGGTGTATATAGTTGTGTGTGTGTGTGTGTAAACTGCAGGATAGCGCCGTATCCTATTATCTTATTATGATTGTCCGGGGAGTTTAACGCGACAAGATTGGACTCGAAGAGATAGAGAGAGAGAGAGAGTGAGTGTGAGAGAGATGCACGCATCGAGTATTATACGAACATCCATCGCCGGCCAGGGAATAAGTCGTAAATAAGTGTCGCGCATTTTTTTTTCGCTCTCCTTTTATCATTATTTTTTGAACCCTCCGCAGTACACTCCCGAGTATAGGCCCGGCGCGTAACTTTTTTCGCTTCTTTTACCGCCGCCGCCGCCGCCCGCACCGCCCCGCCGCCGCCGCGATTTAGTGTCGGTTTTAATTGGCGAACGACCGCGGCGTAACAATGGGCGTCGCGGACCCTCGCGGCGAGCCAATTTCGGTTCGCGCGTGTATACATGTGTATATACGTCGTACACCGAGATACAGCGCGCGACTCGCTGCCCCCAGACCGCAAACGGTGAATTGACGAGATTCTAAACGGCGGCTGCCAGTTTTTCTCGGTTTTTAATTGCCGGGCACCACTATAAAACTGCATACAGAGCACGCATATATGCGTACATAATATTATTATACACTGCTCGATGGCGGTTTCGACGCGGTGTTGAATTACAATCCGCTCGGGGGACCCGACGAGACGAGTTTAATATACGCTCGAGCTATGTACACGATACACATATGACGTGATGTACATAATTGTATAATATTTATGTATGCGACGAGTCGACGGACGTTGTATTATATATTGTTGTCGTAAGCGGATTTGAAGGGGGTCCGGACCCCTGTGCACGTCAAATATATAATATGCAATTGTCTCCGGCGTTTCGACCGCAAAGGTCAAAAACGAAAAAAAAAATTTATAAATAATTTCAGAACGGTATTATAATAATATAAATGATATATTATATCCGTATACACAAAACAGATTATTATACGGTGTTCGTATTACTCGTTCCTGCTGCAGCGCGCGGCGCGGATAGGATATGAGATGTAAATGCGATTCGGAGATATTATATTATAATTATTTTACGGGCGGCTGCCGCTTGAACGTATATAGTTTTAATTTCATTCTATGCAGTTTAATTTTTTTTGTCTAAATTTTTTTTACGTCATATTCGTCCCGCGCGCGGTGCAATTAGTGAAATTAAAAAGTTGCTGGTAGGTAGTTCTTTGTTTTGTAATCTCCCCATCGTGACGCGCACAAACCTAAAAAAACGTGACACCGTCGCGGCTGACCGAAATATATTATGTACAAAACCGTACAGAAAAAGGACCTTTATTTTTCGGCGACGCACATAAATATAACAAGTGGCAAGACTCCAGTAGCTCCAGACGTTTGTTAATTAAGAGAAGAATTTTTTAATTCGCATTTACACGTCCGGGGTGTGTGCGGCGTGGCAGAGAATATACAAGAGTGGTGAGAGGGGGGGGAGGGGTATCAGGTGCCGGAAAGAGTTATGTCGACAGCGACGGAGGCGAAAAAAGACCGCGTGTGTCCCGGGTAACTGCACTGCTGCGGCAGACGAAGGCATTCGGGTCGCTTATTTTGCAGCCGTTAATAACGTAGACACACATATATATATATATATATATAAGCGATCGCATTTTTTCGCATATAGAAAACGAAAACCATACACCTCGTCTAGTCGTCTATATATATATATATATATCGTCAGTCTAATACGTCGTGTTCCATCCGTCGGTTTTCGAACGGACTCTGCACGTGTGTCTTGTACCTACATATTATAATGCGCTGCTGCAGGCCCGTCCAAGCGTCACAAAATCGGCGGAGATATGGATATGTGGCGGCACGGTCGATTTAAAATGTTAATACAACCACCGCCATATTCGGATAACTCTGTAAAGGGCTTATAATATAGGTGTGCGATGTGTGTATATTACGTATTTACGTATAATATATACATATTATGCGCGTCTCGTGACAAACTGCACGCAGCGACAGCTGTGTTATGCGGAGAAATGCGTGTACTGCCGCAGAAGAGTAGGTATTATACATATTATACGTATACGCGTACACGTATGATACAGTGTATATATATTATATTCATATTAAACGAAACTTTACGGGCGAATTCCCCGTGGCTTCCCGTTAATAATTATTACCGTTTTACACGACGCGCGGTAAATGACGATTTGTGACTCTCGTATTATTATTATATCGTGTATATAATATATATATATATATATATAGTTATTCCGCGACGCATATCTATATATACGACGGTAATATACGACGTGCGATCCCGCGTCATGTAATATTACAATAAACATATTGTAATATATTATATACATCACATAATAATATATAGGTAATAAGCCGTACACGCGCACGCCGAGCACCGGAGCACTGCATTTTTTAAACTCTTATGTGCGCAAACTCGGCCTTTTTAATGCGTTTATAATGTTTTCTTAACAGCAATATACGCACCGATGCGGTGGTTACCTATATGGCCATATGCGCTCAAAACTTACCGTGATGTATGAGTACCTACGCTTCAAAGCCTTTTAAAATACGTTTTTTTTAAAAAAGATATTAGATAATGGTATAATTGTCACTAATTTAAACCACATTTATATTATATAAATACAATACATATTCGGTAAAAAAAAAAATGTATAATATTGTAGGTATATCGATGAGGTTAATATGGGTTTCGTGTTGCGGTTACAATATAATATAGAATATAATATAATATATAGGTGACAAAATGTGTACATTTTTTATTGGGTTTATTTTTTTATTATTATGATTGTTGTATCGTTCCGTGCGAGGGTGTACATTATATATCTTTCTTCCCGAAATAAATCGATGACAAATAGACCATTAGATCAAAATATTTGGGAGGTGAAAAAAAACGAAATCACATTTTTTTTCCACAGACTTTTATTGCGTAAATGACCCGAACGTTTTCGTCGATAATTCAGTGGGCTACGCGCTGTGCGATCCGCGTGTGTTGATGCACAAACTCAGCGGGACATTGTGTGTATGTGCAGGTACCATGCAATTTTCTCTTGTGTCGGAACGGGCCCACCAAAGGCTTTTGTGCGTCGACCTTGAAACACTATTGTGCAATAAACTATTCTCGCTAAACTAATACAGAAATTCCGCACCTTTCTAAATATTGTAACGAGTCGACGGTCAATGCATATTACAATAGGCGACTTATACCGGAGTTTGTTGTAATAAGTGTTAGGTGAACAGGGTTCCAAAAAAAAAAACACACGTATTATTTTTTGACCCTATTCATTTGGTACATTTTATCCGATGGATATAAAACAAACATAACACACGTTATGATTATTGTGATTGCGCGTGCAGGCGTATAGAGCTATATATATTATGTAGGCGCACTTTATACATGAAAAATAATCAAATAATATTTTATTGTTCGGTGAAACAGAATACCTATAATATGACTGCAAATCAAATCATTAAAACCATCTTCGAATAAATGTTAAGACATTATCTCGTCTGTTTACTGACACTGCAGTTATCGAGTAGAAACCATGCATGATAATAAAAGTTAATTACACCCGTCGCCCGTGGGTTCGAGAGCCAATAAAAGAGATATAGCTCATCGACACAAGCAAAAAAAAACATTATTATATTATAAACGCAAAATTATGTATGTACTTACCCATATTCTTTACTCTGTGATGTACCTACATGGTTTTGATTCACTATAGTTGGATAGAAATAATGATTTATTTATTATAATATTGTATTAATAATTATTATGTACCTCTGAGCAATTAAAATCGATTGTGTTAACGTTTTATGCAACACATTAATACATAAATATGTTATGTACACTAAGTATTTTCCATGGCACTAAAATTCTAAATTCTAATTTATTATCAAAAGATTAGGATTATTAATACACCAAAAGATTTCCTTATTGAATTTGAATGTCGATTTAAGGTTACGAGTGGCGACTGTACTGAATCGTCCAACTCCAGTTAAATTTATATATAATATTAAAATAATTATTATTATAGCAGTTGGTAAGAACAAACCACTCTGATTTATAAACATATAATACTGGTTAAATGTCGCTTATTTTTAATAGTAAATATTTAAAAAAAAAAATATTATTTAACTAATATTATTATTATGCAGTTAATAAAATAATAGTTTAATAGTTTAGTACCTAAAGTTTTTAAAGATATAAAATTTAAGTCAAATAATTTGTGTTCATAACGACATAATATCATATTATTTAGTAGCATTGATTATCTAAGTTTTTATTGTTAATGAATACTACTATAGTACTATCACTGATTAGAAAAGTATTTTAATACTGATATTACCTTTTAATAGATTATAGATATTTCTGGGAAGATTAGTTCTTACAAGTGAATATCGGTATCATCAGAGCACGCAGACCCTATCTATACATGCCACCAAACATTTCAAACAAAACTACTAATAATGGTAACATTTAATATTAATTTTAATTAATTACTTTGAAGTTTATGCGTGGTTGTTACAGCAGGGTTTAATGGAAATATTTATTTCCATTAACATTATTCATACTCAATTATGAATTAGGTACCTCCTATAGTGTTACGAATAGAATAAAGTTTGATGCTTACAATACACAAATATTATAAAAAAAAATTTGATTACAAATACCGTAATAATAATAATACCTTTCTTAAAAACAATATGTTTCGACTGGAATTTATATTATTCTTGGTCAGTCTGAATATATGTTTTTAAAATACTTTTTAACTACAGCGACTGAGCGCCCACTATTATAAACTGTTTAGATTAAAAGCCACATATCTAAAATGTATATTATGAAAAAAATCGCTTGATTCTTAATTTAAAATGTATAATAGTTATCGCTGTAATAAACATTTTCGGCAAGGAAACCAAACCTACGTTGTCCGAAGTGAAATAGGATTCTTTAAACATACGTTGCAGTGGTGTAATTATTACTTTATATTATAAACTTATAACATCAGATGTAGAATCATCGATGTCTTCCTATACTGGCTATAATTTATTCTGTATTATTATGTAGATACAATAACGTTAATCGAAGATTGTTTATTACTTTCCATAGAGCAAAAACTAAATATTTTTCCCACGCGACCGAACAAGCTATATAAAGTAAGTGAAAAAAAAGTCAAAAGAAATCGAAATTATTATCGTTATATCTCGGGGGGAGGGGGGGGGTCGACTATCGATTGCCGAAATTCTGTTCTCGGAGAGTACAGCCGTTGTGCTCGAAAATAATTTACTCTTCTGCGGCAGTGCGATGTACCGTATAATATAATAATAATAATAATAATATTATGTTATAATATATATATACATAGCGCGTTGGCTTCGAATCGGGCGGACGGTTTAGGAGCGTCGTCGGACGAGGAGGAGGATTTTGAGTGTAGTCGGCAGCCGCCGCAAGATGTCTACCACCGATATTGGGGCCGAACCCCTCCTATTTTTATTTTTTTTTTCCGTAGTCCCTCGTATATTATATACAGAAAATTACACGCGCGTCTCTCACGGACGAGTGTGCGGGATGTATGCGAGTGCGCGCGCGTCGACCCCGCCGACTCGCGGGATTTATGGCCGCGCCGAATGATTAATCACCCCGAGCCGCCGCCGCCGCCGCCGAGGGTACTCTACGCGAGCACACACACACACACACACACACGTTTTCGACGATATCGATTCGGCACCGGCTGCAGCAGCGTGTAACGCGCGCGTTTATATACACGCCGTTCGTATATCCCGTCCGAGGGTGGTAAAAATAATACGACTCTGCAGCGCGGTGACCGTGGGGGTATATAATATAACTCGCATATTATATTATATATATATATATATATATGTATGAATATAGGTATAATATAGGTGTATAATATGCATAGAGGTATTATACTATAATACGATGCGACTGTATAAAATATTTATAAATGTGTGTGTGTGTGTGAGTGTGTGTACGGGGGACGGACCACGCTCTACGTGGGTGGGTGACGGTCGGCGAAGGTTGTGCGCGGGAGGGGTAAGGGGGGCGGCGGCGGCGGCGGCGGCGGCGGCGGCGAACGGTTTGTGCAGGAAAGAGAGAGAGAGACAGCGATGAAGGGAAAGGAGAGACAGAGTGATAGATAGAGAAAAAGAGAAGAATTAAAGAATTACCGAGAAATGTATGCATGTGTGTGCGTACAGAAATAAACGTATATCGAAAAAAAAAACGCGTATATACACCCGAGTGTCTAGAAACAGGCGTGAAATTAATCATCGTGATTTATACACGGGGCAACGCGATGTTTGTGTGCGTTTAAAATGAAAATCCGTATCACCGCGACGAGGCTCCGCGGCAACGACGGAGGCGGCGGTGGCGGTGGTCTCGAGTATAATAATATTATATAGGTATTATTATACCTCGTGTATATTAGGACGACGACGAATCCTTTTCGCTTTTTTTTCCATATACATTATACCATACGCTGTACTAGCGCGCAGATATATAGGTACTCACATAATATTATAATGTTTAAATGTGTTTCTCTAATACACATATATAATATTATAGGGATTTTTTTTTATCCGACGAGATAAGAGACTCACGTGTACAATGTCGGTATATACCTATATTGTTACGCTACAGATGCGCGGAACACCAAAGTAGTGTTTGGTACTTAAACCCCTTTTCGTAATATATTACGTACCCTCGGTATTATCGGATTATTCCGCGTCCTAAATTGATGTAAATATAATATAATATACACTGTACAAGTATATTGTACGATATTATATATTAAATTATTATAATATTTGTATCAACCTCGATGATTCTTGGAGTTTTGTCATTGATAGACGTATAATGTACTCATATCACTTATAATTTAGAAGCAGTGTTGATCGTGATTTTGAAGTTCAGTTACCCGATAACTTTATAGGATATACCATATACACAGTATTTAGATGTTATTATTACATGGACTTGATGTTGATTACTAGTATTGTAACTATAAAGTAATATTAATACTTAATACAGAATTCAAATAAAGTGATCCACTTTTGTTGTGCATGTTGTACATGTCACATGAGTAGAGAGTACTGCGTAAGAGTCAAGTGTGGTAGGTCATTCAAAAATGAACTAAATAAACCGTCAGCTGCAATTGAACGCATCGCAACCACTATCGTCTTAAATCGTAAAACGTTATGTTGATATTTAAAAAAAGTCCAGTTAAGCCTACTCGAAGAAAAATTGCACTTATTATGCCTGTTACCATCGAAAATGCACTATAGAGGAAACCCAATTGTTAGTGCAGTACCTATGTCCTCGTATCTTTATCAGCGCACTGTTTATTTTACGCACACTAAGAATATAATATATGTATAATAAAGAATAACCACGACAAGGACAACAGATATTAAATATTACGAACAATTTTTATTTTATCTCCGTTCTTGGACCTCACGGTGCAGCCTGCAGCAGTGTTGCCCATATTGGTAGGAAACGATGTATATATATATAATATTAAATAATATACATACACACACAGACTATTACTATCGTTATAAGCATGCGTATAAATGGATGCACAAACGGTACAACCCGACACACCGCTGTTGACCTAAATATTTAAAGGGACGTCTCCCCGAGAATTCATGTGTACACTATACTTCAACGCACACACATCTGGAGCAGGGGTTCGTGTATACATACATATACCGTTAGGTTAGAGTCCACGAAACCCATAAAACCCGGGCCATAACAGTAAAAATCTTCAGGCGGGAAGAATTATTATATGATCGGCGGGATGCATTTGTTCGTGAGACATATTTTTCTCGGCAGAAAAACTACAATTCGCGTGAAATATACATATTGTACGCGGGACATGACGTACGCACGTAGTTCGCTAACCTATAGCATTATATCACATATAAAATAATCGTGAAAAATGTGAAGTTCGGGCCCGTAAAATAATGAATTTACATTTGCTTTTGTCTTTTATTCGCGTTTTACGCGAGTGTGTACAAACACTATATACAAATATATATATATATATATATATATAGCTATATAACCACTGTGATAATATTGTGTGTAGAAGGTATTTATTATTATTATTATTATACCTATACCATATTGTTACAACGTATGTATGAAACGTTGTCGGCATTTTCATTTCGTCGTAAACACGTTTTGATCGTAAATACGTCGTCGTCACAAAGCAATCATATGATTGGTTGCAAAAATATACTGACTGTTCTAAGCGCCTAAGCAGGACAGCACAAACTCAAATGGTGAATCAGAAAAACGTTTACGATAAATTCCAATACTTCACCAGCTGATTGAATAAAATTTTATTTAGTAACAATGCAATATTATTTTTTAAATTTGTAATTGATAATTATTAAGTCTTAAAACATGGTAATACATAGTAAATATTATTATATCCTATATATAATGGCTCTATCAAATTATTTCGCTAATTATTTGGGTCTCATAAAAAATATAGTTTAGCATTTTGTAATATTTAATTTTTATAATATATGATTTACAAATGTTGTGTTTTATATAATTGTCCAACAGAATATATAACTAAAACAAAATTAGAAATAAGTATACAAACGAGATCGCTAGACGACGAGGGAGGTGAACATATTTTATGGTTTATTTTTTCATTGTTAGAAATTAAAATTTTGCTTTTATTGATAGAAGGATTTATGAAACCCGAGTGGCGATGAAACCATGGATAATTTTTCCATCGCGAACAATACGCGCTTGTTAGGACGAAAGAGAATTATATATGAATACGCACTACAATACAAAAATGATAATATATTAGGGATCATCATCATCCAACCCGTCCCTTTTTCCGAAAGACGATGCGCGCGCGTTTAACCCTCCATGCAGCACGTTTGGTCGAATTCCTAATACCTAAATATGCGTGGGTGCTGAGAATGTGCGTTAAAGGGTACGATGGGATAATATTATACTCTTAAAGTCTTATCATTGTGTGCTGTTTCTAATACACGTATACGTATGGCCTTTTGAAAATCATTTTTATTTCTATTGCCAGCATCACTATAATTGTATTGTATTCAGAGATCACATAATACGGTACCGATCATAACTGACGCATCTATACTATAGTTAAGTTTATAATTTATTATTCTTATATATTATAAAGTGGAGGTCGGCATCAAAGCCAATTTTCATTTACAACACGGTCTAGCTCGAAATCGATACATTTTTCAAAACATATACATATGAGTACCTATCAGTATATCTATGACTTTGTTTTTTGTTAACATATTATAAAAGCCAACTATGACCTCCAAAATTAACAACTTTCATTCAATAATAATTACTACAATATTATAATTCATTACTTATTACTTATTAGTAGTATTTTATTTATGATTGCTTAGCGTTTTATACTTTTATCATATAAAATAGGTATAATCACGATATTAATAGTATATAATATTTGATAAAACGTGGTCAAAAACCCATCATTTTTAACTCCGACAATTCCGATTTTCAAAAGCCCTTCATGGGTTTATTAATAAAAATATATCTTGACTTGTCCCGGTTCTCAGGTTTAAGTGAAAAAATAGTCCGGTTCTTGCAGCATTGCAAGACTTTGATGTCAATGATATGACTATATTATAGAAAATATTTTACGATTATTTCATCACTCACGCCCCTTTTATCACAAACATTAGTTGCAAAATACACTACGTACAATCAACAGCTTGTTTTGGTGTGCGTTTTACATTGCACGTACCTTATATTATTATACTGTTGTACCTATATAGGAAGTGATGAAAAACAAACATTGCGATATTACACCTTCACGGTTCGGACGTAGTGTATACTGCTCCAACATAGTAATATATATATACACAATATACATACATAGTGCACGAATATACCTAAAATCGTCGTTGGGGGAGTATCATTCGGTGAGGTTCAGTTTTCGGTTCATAAAATAATTTCGGGACTAGACGATTCCGGCCGGTCGTAATATATTATATTGAATGTGTGTGTGTGTGTGCGTATAAACTTGCTAAGGGGCTGCTGCGGGGAGAAATAGTCGCGTAAGAAAAACCGTTTGTTTTGGCAAAACGCGACGACCGCAGTCCGCTGCCGCGGCCGTCGGTGTGACTCGGATGGCGGGAGGTGTGAGCAGAACGAAATTACGGCGGTGCCGCCATTAATAAATTCGACTGGATTTTCGCGCACGGTTACCGAACCGATGATGGTCAGACCGGCACGCACGATATTTCGGTACTTATGGGCTTCTTTTTTTTTGTTTATAGGTTTTCACTCGGTTTAATCCCGTCAGAAAATTAATACTGAAACTGTGTGCATAATCAATTTTAAACATACCGAAATACGATAAATATTGTATTTTAATATTTTGATCACGTTTTGACAGCGCTATCGATTATTATTTACGTCACACACATGTAAACGAAACTTCAATGAGACGCAGGGATGGTATACAAAATCCATGCGAACTATTTGCAAGAACACTGCAGTATAAGATACAGTATTCAAGACGCGACATGTCGCTAGCAATATTAGCATAATATATTATTTGTACAAAATTCATGTGAACCGAATTTTTGGTCACGGCAACTGACGACACGACTGCATTGTAGGCAGAATAGAAGCATGAGTCATTGAAACGACAAGTGCGACCACCCACAAAATAAAACATATAAAATAATAATTTGTATTATTTATTATAATATATAACATATATTGAATTATTTTATTTATTATTATTTTTTTATTGGACTTAGCATCGACGACTATGGCCATTAGCATTTTGTGGGGGGGTTACGGTTGGTTGAGGAACACGTGTTTATATGGGACAAGGATTCCATCCGGGAGCTAGTGACGCCGGACGATGCTTGACCGGCCGCAGCGCACATTATAGTGACTTCGGCCAACCACCGCGCCACACTAGACCTATATTTATTATTTTAAAATAATTTATAAATACCTATTGTCAGTACCTATATATACGAGCTGTAATAGTTATACTAAAAGCTAATAAAAAAATAAAAATAAAAATAATAGTACCTATATAAAATATTCATAAAACAGATTTATACATTATAATAAAAATATGTATTTAATTATATCGCGTATTACAAAAAATACCTATTAAAAAAAAAGATATACAATTACATACGCAAAGACAAGTTTTAACCGTAAGTCTTCATCTGCAGGTTACAGATGTATAAAAATAAAAAGAATAGGTAGCAGTGCAATATTATAATATTTAAATAAGTTATTCCTTACCTTAGAGTTAGGGCTGTGAATTTAATGCATTAAGAAACTTTAAAAAATGCACTATAAAACCTTAAAGATAAAATAAAGACCCCCAAAAAATTAGTATTAAAAAAACTCTAAGTATACATTAGATTCATAATTTAAAAATATAGAAATCTCTAAAGCGTAAAACATATTGAATTAAAGATATTATTAATTAAGTAACTACGACGTGCGTACAGATCGTGTAAAACATTTATAAGACAAAGATGAAAAAATAAACTCATAAAATATGTGTAAAAAGTTTTAATTGACCAAAATTATTAAAAATATCACAATAGTATTAACAATGAAAAAATCAAGTAAAAACGCCAGAAAAGACTTAATACATTTTACAGTAAACTAAAATAATACATTTTTCTACAAATTCACAGCTCTTTAGTTATTACTAACTTGCTGCTACTGAATGGTTATACATTTCGTTTTGCGAGGATAGCGCGGTTTTTATCGATATTTTTTTTCCCCAGTTTGGCAGTCCTTAATTTATTGTTGCTCACATTTTTTCATTCCCATATTTTCATGCCATAGTTTTATATACAACTTTTGATGACACTTAATCGTAAATAATAATAATATATTTATATATATATATGTATATACAATACAATATTATATAGGTGTATAAAGAGAACTTTCGAAATTATTTTTGTCTTTTTTATAGTTATTTTTTTACTCATTTTTTTCTCGGCACGACTCATAAAATAGCGAGCAATTTAATGCAATTATTTTTTCATACGAGTAATTTTATCCATAAAATATTACTTGCCTTATACTTGTCACCCACCAAAGTTATATAATAATATATTATTTTATAATATCGTCATTTATCACACGCGTGTAATTCCAGAATCGTTATATTTTATATAGATACCGCTACTGGTGTAATTTATCGTTGAATAAAATATATATTTTAAATCGTTTATATGTATTAATGTTTATAAATTTATATGTTTAACAAAATATAAAATAAATATTACATAATTGAACTTGAGTTCAAACAGTAAGAGTTAAATTATGAAAATAATTGATACATCTTATCTCGTTGTATGGCATTTTATTAATTATATAATACAATTCTATTGTAATATCTCACTAGTATACAAAAAAGTTTTAAAAATAGTTTTGTGAAATAATTATCATAGCAACCAATATTCGTGTTGTTTTGTAAATTTTAAGATGGATAGAAAGAGGCTACAGATATCAGATGAAAATAATGCATTACAAAAAAAAAAAAACCAGAAAAAAAGTAAGAGTATCTCAACAAAAAATCAAAGCTCTCAAAATAAAAATTGAATGGGGCCATGGGGGTTGGCGAGCGAAGCGATCAGGGATTAGAGTCCCCTAGTATGTATACAGTATATTGTAGTTACATAACAATTAATAGTAATATAATTAGTAAGTATATAGCAATTTGAAAAAGTTAAAACATTTATAAAATATAAATTATAAATACGATCCGAAAATAAATAAGATTGACTGACGATTTAAAACTAGTAAAATTGCATGCATTCTGGAGTTACCTGACAGAGGGCAGTGGCGGCTTCCTATATAAAATACTAGAGGCTACTATAAACATACCTAATGATATAATATAAATAAATTATTTGACCAGAGGATAAAAAAAAAAATCAAAATAACTGATAAGAAATCAATTAAAAAAACAAGAAATATAAAAAACTAATTTTATGAGAATGACTCGATCCGAGATAATTGCGTTGATAGAGATGATGCTACTGCAGTAATAGTAAAAGAAAAACAAAACAAATAATTTCTTAAATGTATAAGTATTATGCAGATGCTAGTAAATTCGTTCACTGATGGCTATAGTAATTTATTTATTGATTCATAGATTTAAAAATGCATAATTTATTTACATCAGTAGGAATCTAAGCAGTTATTATTCATAATACAAGGTTGCCAAAGTACTGTTTTCTGAAAGCGATCAATAGTATTATTACTTCGTAATTTCGTATTGTATTCGATGACTTTTATTATGTATTTTAAGGACAAATATAAAGACTACCTTCAATAGTATCTTAAACGGCTGTTTATAATAAATTGTTAGTTATAACTCATAATATTCTAATGCAGTAACTGCATGTAATAGTAAAGGTGCTTTTTTGTTTTTATTGATCCGCGGCATCTATGTGGCCTTTGGATGTGACAATACTTTACAATTTAAAATGCGTCTATAAAAAAAAAAAAAATACATGGTTCATAACACGAAAATGAGTAACATAAATTGAATAATATATAATATAGGTACTGTATAATACGATAAACATGTTTCGCGTTACAATAAAACACAGTTGTATATATAATATAATTGCAGAATTTACCTATATATTTGATAGCAGGAGCCCGAGATACAGGCACCGGCCCCCTCCCAATTATTTCGGTATCATGGAATTTGTAAAAATATTTTGTTTGTATTGTCCGTTTATGTAGATAAGAAATCAAAAAAAAATCTTATAGTTTAAAACACGACCCGATCTTAATTAATTATTTATTATATGCTTAAAAGATGTATGAGACTTAAGAGACTTAATGAGACTTATTGTTAAGTGGAATAAAATCAAACAGTTGGGATATAAACGTGTGTACAATATAAATTATATAAAATATAATATATAACACTAATATCGTATATCCACGTATAGGTAACCCGTGTTTATAACCGTTCGTCGTACAGTCGTACAGCCGGTTATACGCTTTTAAACAAGCGCTTTAGCCGAAATAACATTTCCGACACCCGAGGTAGCCTGCAAAGTCGTATACGCAGGCAAGTCCGACACGCGCCGGTCGTTGCGTTGGACTCGTACACTCGGGGGACTAGGTAGAATATTATTTTGAAAAAAAAAAAAATTAAAATTAAAATACCTACATAGTATACGCACGTTATAATGATATACTACCCGCGTGCGTTATAATAACATTACCATATACACCTCGTACACGCGGCGGCGGCGGCGAAGCAGTGTGCACCTCTCCGACACGTCCGACCGGCGCGCGAGAGCCCACGTGATGATGAACCGCCGTATTACTCGGCTCTTATTATTATTATTATTATTATTATTATTACCTACCACGTATTATATAGGTATAGCGAGAAGTGTGCAGCTCGCGCGTTCGGTATTTTAATACGATTTTCGAATTCCGACATCGCCCGGGGGAGAGCGCGAGGGGTCCGCGCGTCACCTACACGTAATAAATCGCCGGCGCAAACGATTTATATATTATATCACCGGTGAAATATCTTCATTTCCGTGAGCGCGTATACATAGGTACGTATATATTATATGATAATATATAATAATATTATAAACCTTATATTATTATTATATTAGATATTTCGTTGCACGCGAGACCTGGCCAGAGCGTGTGTGTGATTGTGTGTGCACGCGCACGCGCGTAAATAATAAATTATAATATATAGTATAATATATGCGGCATTACGGTGTTGTATATTATAATATAATATGGAGGAGAAAGAAAGAGAGAGAAAATATATTATATAGGAACCGAAAAAGTATAATAATAATAATAATAACAACGACAACAACAATAATAATAATAATAATATTATCAAGTGAGACGTTATACGTGCTCGTCGATATTTATACGTTATTTATTCAAATCCGGAAACGATGCGGTCCCGGGCGCGCTCGCTCACCTCGTCGACGCCGCCCGCACCCGCCGCCGACGCCGCCGCGACCCTGCACACCGGCGTACACACCGCCAAACGTCTTTTTTTTTTTCACCGGGAAAGCTCTTCTTTCCACCTATACAGGCACACGGCAGCCACCGTGCCTCGCCGTATATAAATAATATATAATAATATAGGTACTTTTACTGCTGCGATCGTATTCGATACGCGTCCCGCAACGACGCGACGATTTACGACCAGCGCTTATAATACTATGCTCGCGCCGCGTTCGAAGTTATTATTATTATAAGCTCCAGCACCGTCGCACGTGTATACCTTATATAATAATACGCGTATATATATATATATATACATATATATGTAGACGGTGGCGGTCGGCGGTGTTACTTTCTTCCTACGCGTATATTATATTATTATTATTATTATTATTACTATCACATACAGAGGAGGAGACGGCTGATACTGCCGCAGCGTGCTGCAGCTACGTGACGTCTGCGCTAAAAATGATGGCCGCCACAGCGATAAATCTTCGGAGAGGACGTTCTCCTAGGATGCTCCTGTTCCTGTATAATAATATATGAATATATAGGGTGTTATATGACGATGGCAACCAGCCGGACCTGACCGCGGGCACTGACGGACGAGCAGCGATTCGTTCCGCCAGGCTGAATATTTTTATAAATTATAATAATAACCTATGCGTGTAATTATTATGATGATCGATACATTCACACGCCGACTCCTATGATGTATGGGATTTTAATGAAATACGATGTACCCCTTTCCCACTATTAAATGTTGTGCCACAGTGTTATATACAATTTAAACTCAAAAATAGGTCACTAAAATATGTTTTAATAGTCGGAAAATTCGATCAATGTGCCGAGATTGATGTATTCAGTATTTTCAATTCTCAAACAACCGTTATATGAGATATATAGTATTAAACTCGCAGTATATAATCATTACCTATAGATATACGCAAATTAACGAAATGTAAAAATGTTATGTACTTCTGGTAGTTATGATGTCCTTAAATATCGTAGTGTGAGGCCGTTAACTGCTAAGTGAAGTATATAATATGTTGCTGTTTTGTCGACGATGAAATTTTTTTTCCCTGCAAGAACCAGCCGCAAGAAACTGTTTTGGGGGAAATGGGCGGCTCACGTTTTCCATCATTACACGACTGCAGGAAAAGACCGGAAGCTGAAAACAAAATATTAACGATCGTCTTTAATATCGTTAAAATATATTATATACATCATTCGCATGTACCATACGCACACAAACACATATATATATATTATACACACGCATATATAGAACTGGAGGATATGTAAGAACGAAATATGATGAACGAGCGACGATAAATCGTACGGCACTGGGGCGTGTTGTCGCTATATATATTATAGTATATTTCGCAGAAACACAAATGGATGGCACCAATAATATAATAATAATAATAATAATAATAATAATAGTAATAGTAATAGCGGCAGCCGAGACCATTGTTTGTCTGGACGGCGGATATACACGGTTCTATTTCATATTCGGATGACGATACATTGTCCGCCTCTCGTGCTGCAGTGTCCCAGACGGGTTGTTTTCCTCGCCGGCGCGATACTGCTGCTGCTGCTGCTGCGTAGTAGTAGTAGTAGTAGTAGTATAGCTTTCGGGAAGAGACGGAAATGGAAAATAATCTCTTGCACGCCGGTCCATTTGCTCCTCCACTGCTTCGTATTATACACTATATTATATACGAACGCGAGAATATATAATACATTTTTATATTAACCTCGAGAGACGCGTGTATATATACATAATAGTAGTTCTCTGTTAATCTGCGCCAACAGCTATACTGTATAATATATATATTTTATAAAATTTAATGTGTAAAACTTTAGTTATATAATTAAGACAAATTTAATTTAATGTTTTTTTTTCGTTTCTCTTATACGGCTAATGTCGGTTTTTTTTTCACTCAGCCGAGAAAAGGTATTTTGGTGTTTATGATTATTAATCAGTGATTCAAGACGATTTTTTAATTTAATAAATTTCCTCGATTCACGGTATTTTTTATGTTTGTCCTCTTTAAATAACTGTATAGGTAGGAGCTATAATTTTAATTAATTGTTTCATTTGGTTTTTTCAACTTTCACCACAAACCAGTATCAAAAGATCTTACGTTAACAATAATTTAAATTTTCCGGCATTTCTTTTCACGATAAACCTAATTAAAAAAATTATATTTATAAACTTCACCAAAAAGTTTTTACCTTTTTTACGTTTTAACAAAATATTAGGTAATATACAGTATACAGATACACATTTTATTTTCAGTCAAATTTCTTATGTCTTATTAAATATGTTCTTTTGAGAAATAATTAAACTATTTTTTCAAAACAACTTACATAATAGATATCAATGTTGTCTTCAAGGCAAAATCCTCGACCTCGACGTTTCTCATCCTGCAGAATTGGCGTGAACAAAAAAATTAAAAAAAAATAAAAACAAATACGATGATAATAACACCGTATTAAATATTATATAATATAATATAATATAATATACAGCAATCTAGTTCGGTCCGAGTAAAAGAATAACGTTTGGCAAACCGCATTATTATCGAGACGATCCTCTATGAATTCCTCGATTCACCCGGACCCACCAATCCCCTCTTTCCCGCTGTCTGGCTGGCTAGTGGCTGGCTGGTCGTATCGTAGTAATGATGTAATATTTAACAGCGAATATACTGAGCGGTCCGATGAAATATAACAGATAAGGAGGGAAAAATAACGCGTATATATATATAGTCGTCTATAAATTTAATCTATAATATTCTGAGAAAAAGTCGGGGAGAAAAATAACGCTTGCACGGGAGGACCGCGGTGGGGGAGACACAAACACGCACGCCCCCTCGTCGTAAATACATATATATATATAGTGCGTGTGTGTGTGTGTGTGTGTGTGTGTGTGTGTGTGTACACGAGGATAGGACGCGGTGCGCACTTACCATCGGTCGCCGGCGATAATTCATCCGGAAACGTCATTCCCACCCCCGCGTGTGCGTGTACACAAGAAAAATATTTCCAAGATGAATTTCCTCGGTCCGCCGCCACTGCCTCTGCAGTATACGGCACATTATATTATACAAGGTCCTCCCCCACCCCGCCCCCGGTCGCTCACTCTTTTCGTATATATAAGCTTACGCGCACGCACACCCACCCGCGCATACGTGCTGCCGGGAAATATTACAAAACTTTAATATGATATATCCCGCGCGTGTTATTTATCTCTCCGGGTTCTCGTATTCCGTCCGTGCTGAAATTAAACTGGATTCCGCAGGGGCCGTTTGCCGCCACCGTCGACGGCGGGGGAGGGCGCGGCAGAGGAGGCGTGCGGAGGTTTTGGCAGGGAGGTGTGTGGTGCGAGCGAGAAAACTTTTCTCGACGGTGGTTTTAAAGAATTACGCGAGACGCGTGGTGCGGTTTGTTGTCGGCTTAGACGAATATATATATACAGTATACACACACAGTAGGTATATACGTGTATGTACAATGTACTATATATATATATATATATATGTACTATCTGTTGCTGAGATTTTACGATAATTGCCGCGAAGAAAACCGAAAAAGGGCTGCGGGTTGCTGACGGTCGAGTGGGCGGGCGGGGGAGAAAAGTTTGAACGATACGGAAACAATCTGGCGCGTGCACGGTTTTAATTCTCGAAATTCGAATTAATCTCCGCGCAGTCGAAAGTCGAAACGTTTCGGCTGTATAATATAAGTTATAACTTCGTATACCACTGCATTTGCATGATGCCAACGCTTTAGGATTAATAATATCGCAACCGAACGTTTCGTCGGATAAAATACGTACGAGTGTAAACTTTAGGATGCCGCGCACGCTCTTATTGCTTGCCTCTGGTAGTCTTGCATGTAGGTATATGCGTAATACCGTCGATGACAATACCACATAATATTATACAAGAAGTATACAGTACTAAACCTATACAATAGTATTTACAAACAATGTCAATATATTATATTTATTGCTTAAAAATTAGGTTATAATAATCACCACAGTCGCTAAACTAAAACAATAAATGTTTATAAAATACCATCTGAATATCTGATACTGCACAAATAATGCCAGTGGATTTACCCTGTCTTAAAATCCGTTAAATGTAAACATATTTTCAACACAGTAATTTGGGTAGTTTGATCAAATACAAAATACAGGTCTACAATTATGTACAATTTTAATAACTATTTTATTTTATCCAATAGGCAACCCTATAACAATTTTTTTTTTCTATATGCTAACAAATCTATGTGTGAGTCTTTCTTTAGAACCATCTAGTAGAGAAACACCTGCTTGGGTCCCATGTAACAAATTTCAGAACCTACATGAATGTGGTAAACTTAGATGTGGATCACTTGAACAAAAACACACACACATTGCCTTTAACTAGGTAATAATATATCCACCGTATGAAAAAAATCAAACTACGGTAACATATGTATTATATGTATATTGAAATTAAAAAAATCTTTTTTTTTAAGAACCCTGTTTTCTAATAATAATTGTGCAAGCCGCAGGAGACGTATTGCTGAAAGTTCTTCACTTAAAAATTTCCCGCTCGGGAAACCTGCCCCTCCGCCTTTTAATACTGCCGTTATAACTATATACTGCTATAATATACCATATAGGTATAGAAATAAAGACTATATGTAGAGCACTCGCGTTGTGTGGCCGTCGAATATATTTATACGTACATATATATATATTATATATATATGTACAAACGTGCCTACTCGTCACGGGGCGTATATAGTAAAATAATTTATAGTCCAGTATATTTTATTATTATTATTATTATTCGCATAATGATACACAACGTTTACGCGTACGATAAAAATGTCGAACAACATTTTCGGCGTGTCGCGTACATCGCGGTGTACGAGTGTCGTCAAAGCCCGCGCGCGGCGCGTTCCGTGTATATATAATGGGGTACGAGCGGGGGCGTAGGTGTCGTTAACTGTTATTACACAATGGTCGCGGTAATGGTCCTGTTAACTGGTAACAAGATAATTTGAACGTCATGCGCGCTATAATTTATTGACGTTTAAACTGTTTTAAGCTCGCCCGCTGTTTGTTCTATATTATACACACACGCAAACCACAGCATAGTATTTACTATAATATAGTTCCGACGAGCGTTTAACTTTTCTCCACAGCTCGATCACATATTATTATTATTATTATTATTATTACTACTATAGATAAATTCTACAGCAGCAGTAATGCCAGTCGTAAGCGTTTATTGCGCGTTATAACTTATAACACATTTATACGTATAACTGGACGAAAACGAAAAAAAAAAACCAAAAGCGGAATAGCGGAATAATGATATACGTAGTATCGTGACCGGATCTCCGACACTATCGTCCTGCAGCGGTAGCAGATCCCTGGATTGTGACATTGTGTTCGGTGGGTTTTGGTAATAACTATTATTTTATTGCAATAACTACACAATAATAACGTAATGAGGTGGGCTCGTGTGTCGGGAGTACCTTATGGGCTATGGCTTATATTACGATATTAGTTATCCTGCAGCTAGGGAGCCAAGGGAAGATTTATATTCATTTTTTATTCATAATGGATAAGTTTTTCGTAACTCAGGGGTTCGGATCAGCTGTACAGAGATTTTTATCAATAAAAATACACATTTGGTAAACAAATCAAGAATAATTATTAATATATCGATAAAAGATTCCACTCAAAATGAACAAACCACACCAAACATCTCATTAACAACACGTCTTCCCTTGTATTAACATCAAAAATCCACGGTTGATTAAAAATAAATCGACCCAAAAATCTATTTTATAGTAAAAAGTCTAAGCTAACTAGTAATAATTATGAAATTCTGTTACTGAATGGTGTCCCCTTGGCAGTGTTTCGTGATATTATTCTATAAGTCTTAACTCATCAGTCATAAATGTATTATTACTTATTTTTATTTTTACCATATAATTGTAATAAATAAAAAACCAATAAAAAAAAATATGTTATTCAAAAGGAAAAACCGTTATGACATTTTTCATAAAAGAGTTTTAGTTTTTATAAAAAAAAAGCTTTCTGACTACATTGTTGTATCCCAAATTGAATGTTTGGATTTTCTTTATCAGAACAAAACGATCCTAGGTCAAGGAAAGTGTAATTTTAAGTTATACTTTTTCAACTATAAGTATTTCGGTATATGCGGAGTCGGTTGAATTCTTAAAATGTCAAAGGGTTTTCAAAAATCACGTCTGCGCTGTGCACATAATATATTTAGCCTGAACGCTGCTCCATCGAACGGTACACGCGTACAGTATTATGAAAGTTAAAATATATGTTTTATAATTGGTTATCGAATGACGATTGATATAGTATGTTATATTGCATGTTTATGTATACGATCTAGTATTATACTATATAGGTGCCCATGTATAACGTGTAATAATAATAATAATAATAATACTATAGTGACTCTCGAACGCTTTCGGCGCGCCGCCGGACTGCCGCCGTCGTCGTTATTATAATAAATACGCTTAATATTTTGTAGGTTTCGCACCTGAGCGAATGTGTGTATTGTGTGTCGCAGGCGGGCCGACGGGGCTTGCATTATGCAAATGGCACACGCTCGCATTGTGATCGGCCGGCGTGTTATTATTATCGCGGCGCGTTTTTCTCTAAGTGCGTGCGCGTATTATATTCGTACCTACGCTACGTATTGTGCAGTGTGCATTATATTATTATATCGCGTCCTCCCGCGTACACGTGGTACCCATATAATAATATATGTATATATTGTTATAAACGCGTATTAGAATAATATTACCGTGTACTACGGGGCCAGGATATAGGAAACCGCGCCGCCGTGTACGCGCAAAGCCGGCGGCGGCGGCGGCGGCGGCGAGAGAGACTATACCTACGGCTCGAGAGAGTGAAAAAAACGTTTTAATCCGCTGCTGCCGCCGACGTATACTTTGCCGGCTACGACATAATGCGTTCGTTTGTTTGGTCGGGTATTTATTTATTTTGTTGTTGTTGTTGTTGTTGTTTCAACAGAATTCGTTTATACAATGAAAACGGAAAGACAAAAATATTATTATATTATATTGTACATTTTGTACCTACGATATAACGGCGGCGGGGTATGTCGCGTACAACCGGCGTACTGCAGACGCCTAAGTCCGTACGCTTTGTTTTCGAAAAATACGCAAATATTAACGTTGTTTTAACTCTGTTGGAAAAAAAAAAACGTAGGTCTGGTGCGTGCACTCAGCGTGTAGTGCGTACACGATAGTGATATTGTACGTATATGAAGGCGCGTTTATAGGTTTATAATACACATATTATAGCGCTCTTTCCCACGGATAAAGCAACGGAATAATAACGATGATGATGATGATGATGGTGGTAATAACAATAGTAATAATAACTAATAAAAAAAAAGTAACGAATGCACATAATAATAATGATAAATTATCAACGCGTCACTAAAATGCACGTGATATTTCAGTAAAATTTATGGCCCAATATCGTTGGCGAAAGACTATAGTACGCGCGTTCTCCGAGCGAAGGGTTTTATACACGCTTTATTATACTAAATAATATATTACAGTCGAAATATTAAACTGAAATTACAATATTAGTTTTAATAAGACGTGTTGTGTTTTACTGTAATTCTAAAATCTACCCGAGTTTTTAATTGCAATAGTAATTCACTCAAGCTTGACGTTTATTTTTAACGTTTACAACTTTTTTTTTTAAATATACATTTTGAAACGACTTATTGTAGCGGCGCAGCTCGAGTATTCTCATAGCCAGCCTGTTACGTTCAGCTAAAAATTAAAAGATTTATCATTTCAAACACACAATTATTCAAATCATTGAAAAAAAAAAATCCAATATAATATAATATGTAGTTATTATTTGTTTTGTCATTATATGATATTAGGTACATCCAACCATATTTTAATCACTTTAAAATATAGAAATTTAGAAAACAAATCTAAATACTCGACGTAAATATAGTAAATTGATTTGTTTGAAGAGATTTAACCTGATCGAATATCTGTTTTGTGTTTTTATAGATTCCCAGAGGAAAAAATAATTAGCATTTGTATTTCGAAGTGTGAAGTAGTCGCTAAAAATTATTTTTAAACAACAGTTAATTTCCCTGAATCTGTTTAAACATAAAATATGTTTGGTACCTATTTACCTAGGAGTACCTACACAGAGGTTCTATCATAAAAATATTTTAAAAATAATACGATTTTATGGTATAATTGCTTTACTATAATATTTACTTTCCTCTTAATATTACTTTTTAATACGACAAATATAAGAGGGAGGAAAGTATTCTCAATCCAATTGTATTATATAGAAGTAGATTTATGTATAATTTTATATTAATTTAGTTTAAGAAGTTCTGATGAATTGTTAAATTCACAACAAGAAAATAACATTACATTACAAATAATAATATTATTAAATTATTATAATGTATAATGTATATATTACAGTTTAGATTAAAAATAAATCGTTATTTTATTCTGGATTCAACAAAAAATAGACAAGTTATATTAATGCGCATCGTAATAATAAACGATTTTGTGTGTCGGTGCACATTAATTTGTAATTTATATATTTTATATATATATATATATATATACATAGTATTTAATAGCAGCGAAGTGGTGTTAAAAATTCGATTAAAAAAAATAATAAAAACAGCGATGTATTCTGTTTGGGAGACGTTGGTATAGGCTTTATGGGAACTTATTTATGCTTGTGCGTTCTATAACATTTATATGTATATAGTGAAGTGCGTATATAACAACGACGGACTCGGTGGTGAGGGTGAGGGAAATAAATTAAAGTTTGTGCAACGTTTTTGGGTAACACGTTCGACCATTAATAACTTTAAGGTCGGTACATTTTTCATCGGCCAGCTATAATGTGTATAATATATATATATACATTTTGGACGGGGTTAAAAATTCCGTAGAGTACAATAATACATCAGGCAACAAGGCAGTGCGGTGGTCGGTGTGTAATTTATGCTGCCGAAAACTTTAAAATTAGTTAGGACCAGACGCAACGAAAGAAAGAAAGAAAGAAAGAGCGCGTGCTGCAGAGGATGTGAGATCGCAAGAGAGCGAGAGCAGAAGCAAGAGTTCATCTCAGTTATACGCGCGTAACTAAATTTTACCTGGTAATATTATTATGCCGAGGCGGAGTAGTGAACGAGATTATATATATTATATAAGTACGTAGTGAGAGAGAATATTGGTGTAAACTTTGGGTTTATTGAGGAACTTTCAAAGACCCCGAGTTTGGGCGAGAGAGGAAAACAAACTTTGTACAAAAGCAAACTCTTAGTGGCGGGTGGGAAGGGTTGGTATCGAAAGGGTATTTTTCTTCGAAAATAATAATAGGACCAGGATAGCCGTCGAGATGAAAACTACTTTAATAAACACAAGTTTGCTTCGATCGCACCAGAATAAATCATTAATGACGTCCATCTTTTTTGTTTGTTCCAGGTGAGCAATAGCTGAAAAACAACGAGCTTTACTCTGTCATTATAATACATATACTTATAAACTATACACCTACGTGATTAAATCGTAAGTGAATTGTTGTTTATTATTTAAAAATTATTAGTTATTATTATAATATTAATCATAAGTATTGGTTTTGGATTTATTAGCAAAACTTTTTTTTTATTTAGTATAATGATAATTCTTTTACGTAAATGTATTTTATTTATTTTTTATTAAAATTAAATAAACTTAATTTTTCCTTTCTCCCTATATTTGTCTTTATATTACAATAATTTTGTACAAATTTACAGTACAGATCGATTAAAGCTTTCAAAAAAGACACATTATCGATGTTATTTTTAAAAAAATATCCTACTAAGTACCCACAGTATCGTTGATAGGCGTACCGATAAGTACCTACACGATTAAGAATATAATATGCTATACTTATTATAGAATTTACTATATAAATATTAAATACCAATGTTGTAGATAGATTGTACAACAATCTACAGTTGTCAATAAAAAAATCAATAGGTAGTTAATTGGTGGAATCATAAATAATTTCTTAATTTCTTTATTTTACATTAAATATTTTTATTTTTTTGCTTTTTCACATTTAGAGCTTTTTTATTGCATTTATTTTCTCAAAATCCAAACCCTACTTTTAAATTATAACGCGCGATTAAACAGCGTCACAAATGCTTTGCATTCAAAAATGTATACGTAGATATATTCAATTTTGTCTGGCATAAAACACATTAGTACCTACATTATATTATTATTAACTGACTAGTTTTGAGTTATAAATATAATTTTTAATCATTTCGTCGGTAGACATAGTAAATCTTAAACAAACATATCAACTATTATAGTTTTTGGAGTTGATCCAAAACATCGTTCTTTGTTTTATCAATATAATATATTTATAGGATTGAAAATTGTATTTTAATATGTATTGTGTATTATTCTTAATAATGGACTAACACAAATAATATAGAATATAATATATTAGATATACATTCGTTTTTTCATTGTAGATTTGTACTTAAAAATAAAATAATCGTAAAGTACCTACTTAATATAGTACCATACTATGTTGAGATTTAAATAACATAAATGAGACAAATTTTAAAAAAAGTAAAATACAAAAAAAAAATTTGCAATTCAAATATTGATATTTGCTTGTATTTATCTATAATTTATTTAAATCATTGATTGTTTAGTAGTATTATAGGAAGCAGTGTTAAAATTTGTAACCATTATGAAACTTTTCAAATATAACTGATTATATAAATTGAGATTTTTAGTAGATATAGATTTCTTCATTAAAATACAATGTATATTTTTAAATAAAAATAAAAATATATAATATGTGTTGGTTATAATTATCTATTAACCGACGGTTTAGTCTATACTATTTGTACATGTTACCATAAACGTAGAGTATATATTATATTATAGTGACGGATATTGTTTACCCTAAGTTTTAATTTAGTACGGAATCGATGGATATAGGTTATATATACTCGGTTTTAACACCTTCCATATAATATACAATGTATAAAGAGCGCACCTGGTAATTATTTATGATAAATTCGGTATTAAAAATAATACACTCCCTATATTAATGTTATAATTTATGGTGACTGTTGGTAATTTACTATCAGTAAATATTTAATAAAAAATATTTACCGATAGCAAACATTTTCCGTAATATGCGTTATATACCTAACGGCCCTAACATCAACACGTTTTCTATCGAATTTCACCACGTTCTTTAAATACAATTATGTTTATTATTTTCGACATAAAATTCTACGCTATGAATATTTTTCACCACTAAACATTGTCCAATATACCTAAATAGCGAATAATTATAGTTTTCAAATATAAATACTTGTGCGGAGTACGATTTTAAAATATACGACCTTGTGCGCAATCGCAACCCACTGAAATTCCATAGCTATTGCAACTTTTAATGAGACAACGAAATAGTTTGAAGATTCGTTTACAAGTGTTGTAAATAAGTATCAAGATGATAAAAACGGACGCGCTTATAAATTACTATGATTTACAGTTTAAACCGATTAAATAGACAACAACGATATTAAATAATTTTAAATATTGTTACATAATTCCAAAACAAAATGGTTGACATTTTAAATTAAAACCGTATTATTCAAATATAACAATCTCGATATAAAAGTGTCAAATATTATCTCTGTGGGTAGGTACACACTATCATACAGTATATACCTTCTTTAGTTTGTTAACTAATAATAATATATTATATCGTGGTGATTATTTTTTTACCGTCCTCGTTAACACGTGACCTAGCTATATTTTGCGACCTATGGATAACGCGAAGTTATCGACGCAGCTCAGCGCGCATACACCTACGAACTACAGGAAATAGGGGTACGAAAACCATTTTTTTTCATAGGTCTAATAATATATTATACGAATAGCTCGCGGTCTATTAGGCGATAATGCTGTATAATAATTTACAGCTGCAGTAAAGCTATATAGTCATTCGGATCTTAGCAAAAATCGAAACCACGCCGTGGAAATGTACACCTAAATATACATAATAATAATAATAATAATAATAATAATAATAATAATAATAATATATACCATGTATTACGAACTCACTCGTATATATTTTATGGTTTGGGGGTAAAAAAAATAAGAGCGAGAGTGTGATACTGCGCGGGATTCGGCGGGCGAGGCGCGTATAGATGCGGATAATATGTATATATGGGTACCTGCCTGGCGGCGCGGCGGCAGCGCGAGCGCAAAACAAATTTTAAACAAATATTTCCTTTTGGCTTTACGCCTTTATATATGTTTATTTTACTCGGTGATTTATCGCGTCGGCGAAAAAACACACACACACACACACACACATAGACACGCACAAACAGATACACCATCGGGATTTGCACCCGAGCACGTCGCGCCCCGTTGTTATATTTGTGCGGCGTGCACTCCCTTTTTTCAGTTTCCCCGTCAGCCCTAGGGGGGGGAGGGGTACGACGAGCTCGTTTCTCCGGCACAGAGATAAGTATTACTGCCACCGCCGCCGCCACTACTACTACTGCTACTACTACTACTACTACCACCATACTACACGGCAGAAGACAGATAACGCGAGGGGACATGGTATCGCTGGCGGGCGGTGGTATAGGGGGCGACGGCGGCGAAAAAAGCGCCGGTGCGCGCAGAACGAATTTATCGGTTCGCTGGTCCCGTAATACGGTATTCCCGTACAAATGTCAGGGACATAAATTAAAAAAAAAAAAAAAAGGATGGGGAAAAAATGAGAAAAAGAAAGGACTGCGACGGCGGCGGTCGGTGCGTCACGCGTATCGAGGCAGGGGGGGGCGAGAGCCCGGCCGCCGCGGACGGGAAAAGTGTATACGCGCGCGGCACGCGGAAAACGTGGCTACATGAATATGCTGCTCGGGTATTTTTATTTTTATTTAAATATGGCTTGAAAATGAAGAATGGACGTTTAAAAACTAAATTGCGGGAATACCTTTTTACATAAATTACGTGGGTCTGCAGTGCAGCGCGCCGCCTGAGCCTCGAAAAGGGGGTGGAGGGTGACGCTGTGGGGTCGTAATAAAAAATGAAATAAAAACAGGTGGAACTCATTTATTTCGTGAATTTCTCTACAAATGAGTCGCGTTGTTTTTTTTTTTTTAATTAGTTTATAGCCGAAAGAGAACGCCGACGGCGGTGGTAAACGTTTTTCGAGTTTTCAATTGCCTCTGTCGCGCGAAAGTGCCAGACAATAACTGCAGACTGCGGTTTACCAGCTGTAAAGTGTATGCATATATAATATGTTATTACTTATTACGAAATGGATAAAAAAATACACTATAATATATATTGATTTAAAGTCTGATCTCGCCCTATATAATGTAATGCGAACATCATACGACATTGCGCAGATATACTTTGTTTATAAGATACGACTATATGACGTATCCTTTGCGGTATCTTATTTAAACGTTAGCTGTATACGGGAAAACGCAGAGGACATGGTATAATTTCTAGTTTATTGAATACGAATAAAAATGTTCTCGTAAATATAATATCACATTCGCCACATTTATTTCGGTTTGCGATTAACAGCGGAATACAATGCATTTAGTAAGCGTGTATATATTGTCTGTGCGAGACGTATCGCGGAAGGATACAATAATAACAGTAATAATATGTATATATACGCGTCGTCGGATATAGGTCGGAAACTCGGAAGCGGATGGAATGCTCAACGTCATATATACATAATATATATATATACATACGTACCGTACACCGAGTCGGTTGCGCAAAAATATTATTATTATGTAGATGGTGCAAGCCGTATAATATACATATACATATATATATACATATTATAATATACATTTATGTTTTGCTTGCGCTCGTCGTAGAATCTGTGCGTAATAATAAAACGAAAAATAAAGAAAGGATAAAATATGAAAAACGGCGGCGGCGTTGCCTCCAGGCCGTATGCATCGTCAGCTCGGACGGCAACAAATCACTTCGGCCCCACCCCACAGAGCTAAGGCAGCAGCAGCAACAGCAGCAGCAGCAGCAGCAGCGGCGGCAGCGGCGGCAGCTATATACGCGCGCACCACCAGTAGTGGCCGGGTCGCATCTGTATGGAAAGCTCGGGGAAAATTAGACGGTGCCGGCGGCGAAGATTCACGGCTTATGTACACACACACACACACAGACACACACACATAAATAATATATATGTGTATGTATAAAAGGGCAATAAAGAAAAACAACGGTGGCGGCGGCGGCGGCGAAGAAGGCGAGGGAAGAATTATTATACAAAAATAACAGATGTGAATTATTACATATTAATCTGGGCGCTGGACCGTTTTTGTTTTATGCTCGAACCCTCTCGCCCGCGCTTCGCCACCGACGCCGCTGCCATCGATTCTCTGTGCGCGCTTTATTGCACGCTGCAGCGCGACGACGACGGTGACGACGACGACGACGACGACGACGTGAAGAAGAGGCGGCGACGGAGTTTTCAAAACTGAATTTGTAATAACGTTAATTATAAGTTTGCGGCCGACACACACACACACACACACACACACATATATATACGCGCTTTCGAGTCGCCTCCGCTGGGGTGTCGGGTACAAAAGTGTGCGTAACGCCTGCACCGGCAAGGACGACTATACGGCGCGACGATGATGACGCCGAGGACGGTGTCGGCAACAGCGGCGCTGCAAAACCGAATGTATATATTATAAATACGGCGAAACTCTGTGTATATAATATATTCAGGCAACTCTATATATATCCTGCTGCTGCTGATGCTGCTACTGCTGTCGACACCATATTGCCCTCGCGTCGAGCTTTTCCCCAGTCCGCTGTGGAAAACCCTTACCCTCCCCATCGATGTATGTATTTTCCCTGTATATATATATACATAGATTATACACGGTCGTACTTTTTTCCGCCCCACTTCAATTTTCAGCCCCCCCCTCTCATTCGCCTCGCGACCGCCGAGCGACACGTGGACGGCGGGGCAGGACGACTCTGTAGCGCGTCTCTGGGGAAATTTATACGCGCGCCGAGGCTCGCGTGACGTGATCGAACGCAAGGTTTTGTAGTCGTCCACCACCATAAGCAGTGACTGACTGGATCGAAAATAAACTGCAAAAGTGATGGACTTGACCTAACCAGCATCATTTCCGCATGATTATATGTACCTAACCTATGCAAACGCTTAACTATAGGTAACTGCAGCATTCGGATAATATTATGTTGACGCTAAAGAATTTAATACAAATTGATAAATAACGAGTTCTCCGTTTATAAGTATGTCTCATGTGCAGTTGCACATAATGGGGAATTTTAGTGAGCACTAAACGTGGAGATCTCAAACCAATATAATGTATAATATATATATGAATAATCTCGTGTATAAACTCCATGTTAGCATGGCCGACAATCGTGTAAGCAGTATGAAAATTCAACGGAATGTTAAAAAAATGTCAAGTGAAACTGCATTGTAACTACGTATAACGTATGTAATTATATTATTTCATACATAACTGAAAGAATAATTTTTTTAATATTGGCACCAGTACCTATATAAAAAGCCATAAAGGCGTTTAGTAAGTTATAAATAGTTCGGTATACCAAACCACGGTACAAACCCTTTGGAATGTGGTATAGGTATATACATCATCACAATAATGTTTTATACTATATATATATAGGTATATAGTGTATTAAAGAAGAATATTGTTACGGGACGATTATATATCTATTACGAAACCTAATCAAAAACCTAACCCAACCTAATCGTAAAAACGGTTAGATACTATATAATACACCTTCCAAACGTCATATACGAGACGCGAATGTCTTATCATCACAATATACCCAAGTCGCACATAATATCGTAACAATAAAATATGCCCGTAATCGATGTGCACAATATTATCTTGTTGTCGTCGACTGCAGGTTTTCGCGCTAGAATATCGCCGCGAGACGAAAAAAAGCAGCAACGACGGGAGGGAAAAAAACTTTTCCCATTGTGCACGTGTGCTCTATCGAATCAGAAACGCATGAATTATTACACACACGCACGCATTATGCGGTTCCAAACGACGAGTGTTGTGCTATGGGACTCACTCCGTTCATTGTTCGCGTTGAATTTAAACCTGTTTACACGGTTCGCTAATCGAGTCAAATAAATATTACACATAGATGAACACTTTAGATACACATAGGTATTATTATTATACCATATAATATATATGTATATACACATTACATATAAACGTATACATATAATAATATATTATATTGTGTGTGTATTTATGTATAATAATATTATTATATACGTAAATATATAGGTACATCGCGTATATTATACCTACGTTCGCGCGCGCGCGCTTAGTTTACGGAAAGAATCGCTGCGAGGAAGGCTGCTGCTGTAGATAAAACCGTTCATTCATAATAATATTATAATATAATATACTCGAAACGGAACGACGCGACGATAACGCGAAACACACGATAAGACGCGCGTCGCGCTGCCTTAATGGACCGTTTAAGAAGAAGAAGACTTTCTTCGATTTAAAAAATAATAATAATACAGAAAAAATAAATAAAATATACGCTTTACAAAACACATATGTAATAACAACCCGCGAATATCGCTCATAATATGTGTAATAAAATAAATATCGTTTTCAGCGTTGTTCTGCTCTATATGCGGCGAGAACGAATCGAAACCGTTTATCGGAGCATCGCCGTAACGCGATGACTTTTATTAATTTTATGCGAAACGTTATGCTTTTATACACATTCACATTACGACTGTAGTGGAATGTAAAGTGCATTATAAAACGTAAATCAGTATACCTTTATTATGGCTGTGTCGTTGATTATTATAAACACATTTATAATCGACAATACAGCTATAGGTATTATGGACATCACGTCATACACGTTTATTTTAATAATATTTTAAAACGTAATATCTGTTACGAGAATAATAGGGTACCTACCTATACATTATACGATTTCATCATCGTAAATAATATTTTATCATATCTCATGGTTGTATTATAGGTAGTTTAATAAGACGTATACCTACTGCTACTGATATAATGAGTTGTTATCGCTAATAATATATTATAAGTATAACGTATATACCTTTATATAACGACTACCTACTTAATAATTTGAGAAAATCGTGTTTTTAATAGTTTATTCGCTATTATTTGTCGAAGAATTTAAATATTAGTCTTAAAAAGTTAAAACATAATAACTATTAATACTGATTTGTGGATCTCGCTTATTTGAAGCACGATACATAATAATAAATAATATAGTTCCAATAATATTCGTATTATTTGTGTTAAGAGCAATAATATTATTTACTGACACGCATAAAACTCGGTAATAAACAGGTATAAAAATTAAAAACATTGATAATTATTACGATTTTAAATTCTCTAGAAAAAAAAAACGTGAGCACATAAAATATAATTATTATCAGTGTAATAGCATGTATACGTGCGATATGAACATTATTAAATATTTATCATTATGAATTATTATAAATAATTAAATAAAACCTACGTTAATTCGTTTTATTGGGCAATCATCCAACGTTTCTGAATAATTTGCGAGCTTATAATTTTTTTATTCACTCTGGATGTTCATTTCTTCGAATAATACAAACATTTATTAATTAGCGTACCTATTTTATTTACTATAGCGTAAAATAAAAAATGCAAATTATTATCGTAGGTACCTATAGTTGTTATATACATACCTAGCTATCAATACTATATTTAATCGTTTCCTGGAAGCGACTTAATATTTATACGCATGTAGATTCCTCGATATTGCGAGTTTTGCGGTTTTGTTAGATCGTATGGATTTCATATTATTTTCATAAAACCACACATAATACGGTCTCAGCTGTACAGAGCATTATGATTTACCTACAGTTATCGAGTTGCTATTGATTCGTATAAAATGCGTAAAACATACGTTAATACATACGTCGTGTTATTAATGATCTCGAACGACATAAAGCAATATCATAAAATATGTCTTTCGTTTCAACCACTGTTCGCTTACATTTTACTCGTTTTTAATCGACATCGCGCGATACGTGTACTCTGTACACACACACACACACACACACACACATAATTATATAGAGGTATATTATAATATAGTATACGCGTATTATATACGACATGGTGGTTTTTCGATTCATATTACGAGACGGTAACTATATCGTTCATCGGAGGTGTATCCGAGTGCGTGGGGCCTCCACCGCGGCCGTCGTGACCGTTTCGGTGTTTTAAATAGCCGGTTCACACGTTAATGGCAATTAGACGATATTATATAGACGGCGGTGTGTGATGTGCGTGACCGATAAGTGTACCTATATATACCTACCGCGAGCGGCGTTTGATGTTCGTCCGGCCGCGGCTTACGACATTTAAAAAAAAAAAAAAAAGAGAAAAAAAAACAATCTTCGAAATCCAGGTCGTACGTAATGTTATATAATAATAATTCTGTCGACCTTTGAGATTTTATGGAAAGTCTGATCTATAGAATTCAGAAACGAAAACAGTGTTGATTCGATTTTTCGTGTAGTACCTAACTAATATATACCTACTTACTTACTACAACTTAACCACACACAATATATATTATAATAATTATACACACGCACGAATTACTTCGTACAAATTTCATTATAAACGTGCATTTTATGCCATATATTTGATACTTATAAATTATAATATATTATATTTATTGTTAACTTTGGCCCGTTGTATCAACGTACCTATATATATGTATATATAATATATATATATATATGTATGTGTGTGTGTGTGTGTGTGTGTATAATACATAATCTCATAAATTACGGTTTTTGATTTGAATATTTATTTATGTGCGTGTCGTAGCCGAAGCTCATGACTTATGAACGCGTACGTCGGATATACAACAATATTATGCAGATTATATAGCGTAAAATATCAACATTAATAATGTAATATGTTATTATTTTAAATCATTCAAACGGCGTGTTGTACGCGTTGTGCATGTTTTTGATTCAGATTGTACATTATAATAATACAATGTTGACGAATGTTATCGGTCGATTAATACGATGCTCGTTTCGCCTTGTCCAATTTTATTGTTATATATACGAGCCGTGCCCTAAAAACTTTCGTTAAACTTCCAAATCGTATAGATGGCTAAATAAAAATCAAAAAATAAACATTTTAGATCTCCGTGGGATAATAAATATCTATATTAGTTACGTATAGACGTATATAGACGTGTATAGATTATACGCATAAACTAAAATGTACTTGCAACAGTCGACAAGTTATTATGACAAAGATAATTGTATATATTATTTTATTATATTTCCCAGCTGCAGCAACATTGGCAATGGAGGTTTAATAATTACGTATCGCGTATTATCACAATATATCATAAATTCGTAATATAATATATGATCATACCGCATTCCAAATCGCGGGACTAGATGTTAACGAGGTATCGTGACAGGACAGCGGACTCGCGATCGAAACCACTGACCCGCGTATTTGTGTGTGTATAAATACAGTCAATAAATAAAAAAATAATTCAAGAAAAAACAACGTGGATAAATCATACGCTAGCTAATCCGTTGGAATAATTCGACGCAGTGACAATCTACGTTTCGAGACGATATAATACAAGTATACATTATATTATTATGTGTACGACGAATTTCGAAATAATGTCGTTTTCTGGTTACTGGTTTTCACGTGTTTGCACAAGAACTCACCGAATAATAAATATACCTACTGCGCAGTGAATGTCATAATTTCATATGAATAATATTAAAATTGCGTCTGAAGTGCAGATAGAATATACTATTTATCATCAAATATAAAACACTTGTACGATTATCTTTATATTTTCGACAAGAAAATTTAGCGCCGAAAGACACCTGCTTTTTATAACACGTCCGCCCTGTGAAAAACAATTCGTTAAGTCGCAAAGACGTTTTATAGGCGTCTCTCGCCCCTCTGACGTTTTTATAAAGTGCAATAAGAATAATTACTATAGTTATTAAGTATTGTCTCGGAAATTAGCGCTCTGCAGAGGTAGGGGTAGAATCGGAATTGGGGTGAGTATTTTTCGCCAACTTAATAATAATAATATATATATACTCTTCAACGTATAATTTTCAACGACCGCAAATAGCGGTGGTTCGTTCTGGAGGCGTTGCAAGGGGGAAATAGGGACTTTATTATACTTACACAATACATATATATATATATAAATGCACAAAACGACGTGAGAAAACGTGTCTTAATAATATATTAATATGTATAATGAATGTATATTTTATTATAATGAAGTTCATCGGTATTATTGTGTGGAGGGCGCGAGAGTGAATAGATTTCGAAAAATCCAAACGGTTATAGATAATATGCAATATCGCATTAAATCTAATTTCAAACGTTGGCAAAGTCTTTGTATAAACAATTCTTGTAAAATAACAAAAATAATGAATGAACACAAAATTGACAACACTTATGAAACCAGTAGATAGTAACAATCAATTGCGTATCGTATATATTATATATTGTATACTGCTGTATAATATGAGAAAACTTTTTTCGTTTAGGCCACAGGGTAAAGCACTAAAGCGTGGTCAGTGCTTGTGGGTGGGCCAGCGTGCAGGGAAGGACGAATAAAACGACGATTTCAGTAATCTACGAGTATTATATTATATACTTATACCTACAATATGTGTATGCGTGTGGAGTTTTTGCCGATACATATTTTTCATCGCCGTCAAAACGATGCCAATGAAAATCGAGTAAGCCCATGCGGTAAGGTCTTCAGGATCGCTTGTTTCGGTTTAAATTTATATACGTATATATTATATAATATCATATAATATGCGGTTCCGCCTATATACGCGTATATAATGGTATTTTCATTAAATCTCCACCAAACTCGTTCATTTCGCATTATTATTATATATATATATATATATTATATAATATTATATACGGGAGCGTTTGCGCGATGAAATGGTATTTTGAATTATTCATCTCGGACCCCGCACACGTTTTGGGCCCCATGCGTTCGAGACGGAACAGAGGCGTGAGCCGACGACGAGTCGGAGGGCGGCGGCGGTGGCGGTGGCGGCGGCGGGCTGATAAACCGCTTTTATTGCCGCTTCACACAATATCGGATGGAAGATCCGATAATGTTGGATACGTCCTGTATAAATCATCGTTGTTCCGGCGTGTGTATGTATATATATATATATATATATATATATGTATATGGAACCACCGCGTGCGCGCGCTCCCGGAATTCGTAAGTTTATGAGGACATTTGAAAAGCGTTCGGAAACCGTTTAAAAAAAAAGGTCTTCTAAAGACGCGAAGATGCGAACGCGCGCCCTCGCCCTGTTCAAAAAGACGGGATAACCCCCTCGCGTATATACCGTTTTTATTACGTTTTCCCCGAGCCGACGACCGGTGTATATATAATATATAATATATATATATGTATAGGTAATATATAATATTATTTACAGCACGCATCGGGTTCGATGTAATTTTCGGCTCTCTTGTTCGACTCTCTCTGCACGCACCGCATAATCGGATATTTATTATATCGCACATATATTTCGTGTCGAATTTCCGTGAATCATTTAAGACCGCCCCGGCGACGACGGCGGCGTATATTTTCATATTGCACGCGGTACGCCGCAGAACCAGCAGACGCCGTCGTCGCCACGTATAATAAAACTGAGTATAATAATGTTTATCATAATATTATATTATTAATACTTATATTATAAAAAGGTTTGTATTAAAATATTGTGGTAATATTGTCTTTTCTACGCGGCTCGTGCAGCATCAATAAATTGTCTCTTCTAATCACAATATATAATCTCGTATAGGTATTTCACCGATTCCGTCCTCGTCCTAGATACAATATAATATTATAATCTTCATTATTATCGTTTTATTATTTATGCGGTTTATAATTCATATTAGAAATATTGTGCAAAGATTCGATTATTATAAATACTATTTTCTATAATTTTAGATGGCAGTATATATGGCACTGATTTATTCAAAACTTCACTTAAAAACGTACAATAACACTAACCTATATACACGATGATTGTTTTGAAATTACTAGGTAGTAGGTAAAGAACTATGTTTAAAATGTTTTATCCTAATATTTTTCGATTCCACTGAGCGTAGCGATGAATATATTCGTTTTACAATGATTATTGAATGATGTGCATTTTTAATTTTGTCTGCAACTTTTTATCTGACACATTTTTATAAAATGAACAATGCTTCAATATTGAGCATTGAACGTGGTTTCTAGTAGGTCAAATTAGATCGAGATAGTTAAATTGTATAATGATTAACTATTAATTGTTTTCATGTTCACAATAAAATTATTATTGATAATAATCAGTAAAAACAAAACACAATTACGGTAAAAAGAGAATAAACTTCAGTTTGTGATTTTGTTTTTGTTGTTATTAGAAATGGATAAACGAAATAGCTGGTACTTCACCATATATATAGAATAGTATAGTATATATGTATTCATATATTCTATAAATTACATTATTTCCAAAGTATACATATTATTTTGAGCTATTTATATATTATTAATTTTTAATTTTTGTATTTTAATTTATGTTGTAGTTTTTTTTCCTTCGTTAAAAAGCTTGAAAATGCAATATAAGGTTCAACATAAATTTTTCAGAAATTTATAAATATAGAAAATACTTAATGGCACAATTTTTATAAGACATTTGAAGGTTCAAATTTTAATAAAACTGGATATTTAAATAAAGTATTAAGATTATAATTCCTCTAACAGTTTTAGTTTTTATGAGATTTTTTGCCATTACGTATATTAATATTTTCTATGTACAAAATTAAATTTTCAAAATATTTATACTAATTTATTAAAGTATTATAAGCTACTTTAACGCGATCCTCTATTGACACTATTCTAAGGTACGTCGGTATTGACTTTGTTGGTAACTATAATAGTAACATATGATCTAATATCAAAATATGCATTTGACAACCAAAAATAATTACATCGATTTGTATTGTGTATATGTTGGCGGCGGCAATATGTATAATATTGGTATTTTTTAAAATGCCCAGGAATTCTATAATATAATACCTGGGGCTTTTTAAAAAAGTGTATAATATATTTTTTTTTACATACATTTCCTAAATATTTTGTATAACAACTATAGGCATTTCATAAAATGACAAACAACAAATTGGCAATATGCAGAATAGGGAAATCAGTAATCACTAAAGAACTTTTTTCACTTTTTCGTCGTCCGTAGAAGCATTTATACAACGATCCTATTTTTAAAATCGTCTATCGTATATATTTCTAGACGTTTCTGTGGTGCGTATATTGTATAACGTTACCGATTTCCGAGTTACGACAGCTGATACATTATAACAGGTAGGTATAGCCAGGTATACTGCAGGTATATGTATATAGATACTATAAGGAAGTCGTTTTTAAACGCGTGCAGTGTGCGTAATAAGAAATACGTTCGGCAAATGTTTCGAAGCTTAACGACAGGCGGCGCAGAAGAGAAGTATAATAATATATTATAGGTATAATAATAACGATTGTGATAAGAAGAGGAATAATATAATATAATGACCGAGAAAAGTCGTAAAATAAATCGTCTCGGCGGCGGCTGCGTCGGCACGTGAATGAATATATATACGTCTCGTCGGCCGAGTAGTATCATTACAATATTATTATAGTTGTACGTACGTACACGTATAATTGAATGACTATCGGCCGGCCGCAATAATTTGTCCGGGCGGGCGCGAGCGCACGTTATTCTTTAAACGAATCGATTACCTTGTCTCTGGTGGAAGAAGGACGAAATACGATCGCTACCGGTCGTCGTTAAATTTAAATAAACGACCGACTATACGCACACGCGCGTGCACGGACATTTATAATATATATATATATACACACACACACACACATTATACACAATACACGACGTGTTATTATACTATTGTGTAAAACGTACATATATATATTATATGTACACACTAATCGTACATAATATACCTGATGTATAAGCGCGGGACCCGACGCGATCGCCACGTTTGAGATATATTATTATGTTTTTGATTTCCACCCGCACGATAGGACGCAACGAAATGATGCGTTTTCGTGTAGATATCAATCAATTTAATGTGTGTACAAACTCGTTAGGGTCGGTTTATTTAGGTATTTTATCAATCGTCGTTAGAATATACCGCGAGTTCCGACGACCAAACGCTCAGAGCGTCGCTTAGTTGGAAATTTAGTTAAAGTATAGGACTGACGTTTAAAAACGTAAAAAATTCGCTTTATAAAATCTATCAACAATGTATTATAATAATATGAATGTTTTATAAATATTTTACCAATCTTTTAAATCTGTTTATTTTCTTTATCTTAATAGTATTTAATATTACTTATCGTGTAATAAAGTAGAATTATACACAAGATATATTAAAAATAGATGACCGTTTAAATAATCGAACATTAGGTATATTTCTATAGAACAGCATTAAAAGCAAAAATATTATGAACTTTTCTATTCTTAATCGTGATGTATACCGTCATACCGAACAACCTAGATAAAATAAAACTCCTCTACAATTTTGCTAACAAATAATAATAATAGAGTAAGAGTATATTGAAATCCTTCAGAATTCAGATAGCCGCTGTGTATTGTATTGTTTCACCAACCAAACCAATAAACCATAGCCTTATCAAAAGTTATATAGGCATTGCCAGACCATAAATGATTTTATTTCCTAGACGAAACAGGTCGGCTGAAAACGAATGACTACAAAAATGATCAAAATATAATCCAGTTTTAAATTTACATCACTAATAACCTACTGTTAAAATATTACAAGTTATAAAATATTAATACTCGTCAAACGTGACATTTTTGGTGGCTTGAAAGCCAAGCTCCCGTAACCCACTCCCCGCCTATGGAAGCTTCGTCGTTCTCGAATTATATAACGCTCCGAATGATCCCTTTGTGTGCCGATGATCTTCACGAGTTGTCCGAAGTTTAATAGTAGAAAAATTGACAACAACAACAAAAATGTTTCGTAAAATTGAAAACCTAAGGCGGTATCATAATAATGATATTAATATGTTTTTAAAATCTGATTGACCGCGCGAATACGCGACTTTGAACTAATCGGGAAACTTATTATTTTTTTAAGTAAACGCTTAAACTGTTATAAACCAATTTCTTTAAAAACTCATAATGTTCATCTTTAGTAAATCTGTATACGTAAAATATACTATGTTTATTGCGTATGCATAACTATATTGTATTATTATGTAGCTTCAGACTACATTATAAGTTGTGATAAAATTGAAGGCATTTGGAGAAGCGTACACTATATATAGTATACTGACCATTAGGTAAATACTTATAACTCGTGTTATTGTGTGGTTATTAGCATAATAAATATATACTATATAATATATTATATGTGTGTTTTTCAAATTAATACCTATACTGCAGTTATATACGTCATGTGTTATATTATATTATTATGTCATGGTCGGTCATGTCTTGTGATGCCTTCTATGAAGAGCCATTGGATTGACCTGGGATTAAACCCTAAACCGATTATTGTACAGAGACGCGACGTAGGTGCCATCGCGTGGGTAACCAGCTGCCTACTATTTTCGTATAGGGTCTATATAGCTTAACAGTTGACGCAGTCTTGGCAGAACTAGGCAAAACCAAAAGGAGATTAGATTTTATTTTGTAAATTTTTGAATTTTAGAATATAATTTTTTTAATATTTTTTTTTATAATTTTTTTTTGAATATAGTATATATACATAAGCACAATATAATATAAATATAACACTTTTGTTTTTATAAAAATTAAAATAATACATTTGAAATACATATTATTTTTTTAGGACCCCCCCCCCAGAAAATTTTTGAAAATCCGCCACTGTTCCACATAAATAATAATATTTAATGCGAAAAACAAAGTTTGGCCGATTATTCACTCCGGGATATTATTATTGATATAATATGCGGCGGTGTGACGTCTCCGAACGAAATTTAATATCTACGGTCGTGGACGTCCGGTCGACGACGGACCGCCGGCCGGACAAACGGGGCGCCGAGACGTGTAGCGGCGGCGGCAGGACGGCGCGAGACGTAATTTCGCGCAAGCCGCGCGCGCGACGTTTTAATATCATTACGACTCGGTCCGGATCCGGTCACGTACCGGCCATGCGTCTTCGGGGCGCAGCCTCACATAGCGGTCCTCCGGCCGCGCGGCCACACGCGCACGCACATTAATATAATATATACACACACACACACACACACACACACACACGCCTATATAATGTGTATTGAGTACGGCGGCGGCGACGGCAAAAGCCACGATCCCGGGATTTCCGCAGGATGATAATACGCGCGACCGCAGACGCCCGCGCGCGAGGGACGTGCACGGCGCGGATGGCAGCGGCGCGCCTCTCCCGCCGGACACAATATATATTAATAAACAACTTGGCGCGCCGCGCATCCGAATGAGTCCATATAAACGGTCCGGGGGGCAATATTTTCCAATTTGCCCGGACGTGTCCTGTGTACCGCGTGCGCGCGTAAAGGTATATACGTATTCGTATGCGTCAAATTCAAAATGGCCGTAAAAACGATAAATATACAATTTGCAATCTTAAGCCGACCGTATACGAGGTATACATAGGCACTATATGTGTGTGCGGCGGTGGCGGCGGCGAGGGAGAAGCGCGCGAAACTTATACGCGATATATACAGGGTGTAACAGGTCTATTTGACTAATGCGATAACTTTTACAGCAGTATAACAGTGATAAACAAGACATAATTTTGAATTTTAACACACTTTGAAAATTGTTTAAAAATTGACGACTTAACCGAATTAAAAGTTTTAAACGCCAAAACTGTTTTTAAATACTTATTTTTGAAATAGCCGTCTTGGATTATTAGAAAAATATTAAATAAAAAATTTAAATTATTTATTTTTGTTGTAAAAAAAAAAAAAATTATATAAGATATACAAATTATAGCGCAGAGCTCTACAAATCATTACAAAAAAAAAAATGAATAGAAAAAAAGGTATTGCCTTAGGTAGTCAAATAGACCTGTTACACCCTGTATATATATGTATATGCCGCGCGAGGTAACTGCACACCGAGACGAACGCAATCAATATCAATGAGAGACGCTCGTCGACCGTCGTCGTTTCTATATATATATATATATACTTATTATATGCATATAACGCGTTGGCCATCAGCTATATATATATAATACATATAGTGTGCGGGAGGTGTCAGTATATATATTATACTTAGGGAAAGCGCCGCCGCCGCCCGTCCGTGAGCTGCGTAATCCGTCTTCGATAACGCGGTGCGCATTCAAATTATATTCACTAATACGCGGCCGTATATAGCGTATATAATATAGAGGTACCTCTCTTTACCGCGTATACCTACGATTTCGCCGTAATGGTATTTTATTTTACACGCGTCTATCATTATTCATCACCGGTGAAATTAAACTTTTATTGTTATTTATATTTATTACGCGATATTAGACGTTTTTACGGCAATAGAGCGCGTTCTAAATTTCAAAAAATAAATCAAACAATTTCATAAATAATATACAATTCTTTCCTGCAAGCGCGTATGAATAAAATAAGAAAAACCTATCCTACAACGCTAATCTATAACAGCGACTTCACGGTGTACAACAATATACGCTGCACGCGGTACAATGTAATACGGTCTGTAGAGCAATATTATGTCCGATATATATAAATCTAATATTGTTTCCGAGAAATGGCAAATAGTGTATTATAATATAGTGTAGAAGTTACAACTGTTTGAAAGTAGTTAGAAGCGGAAAAAGTTAACGTATACAATGATAGAATTAACCCCAAGAAATGGATTCAGAGGACATCACCATACGCGGTAGAATATATCAGAAAAGTGTCTTAATTATAAAATATATGCAGTATCCTTACAATATATAAACAATTGTAACACTGCAGTTTAAATAAGAAATCAGAAAAATTATATAATATGCTTAATAGCTAATATTATATCCATCATTAGATATGTTTAGTATTAGTTATAAAATTATAGTAAAATGGTTTTTGAACAAACTTGAGAAAATTATTTTGTCACAATATTGGTATACAAACTAAAAAATGATTACTTCAAAATAAAATTTTAAATATTATTATTAATCACTATTATTATGTCAGTTAACAATGTTTTCGGTATATTTTAGACTGAAAATCCCTAAATCTGAAACCACTAGATATTGGAGATCCATTTACTGCAAATTGAAACGAAAATAAGTTTTATTTGGTTTGCAGTTTAAGATTAGGTATATATTTGTCATCCCTGCAGCTATTTCAAAGTTATACCAAAGTTCTGATCGCCCTTTGATATTTTGGAATTTAATTTTCGCCCCCCCCCCTCCCCTCGTATTGGTTTAAATATTATTACTCATCGAGTTATACTATATGAGGTGGTATAGCCGGTAGGTATATAATATTTGGTTCATTCGTTTTGATTATGTGCATTGCATTGCTGCACGGTGCAGACTGCGACTAGACGGCGATATGGCTAAAGTTTTGGCCAGCAGTGCACAGTTCCCGGGGGGCTTGTACTTCATCCGGCCGATCCTAAAGCGGAGGTGCTATTTTAAAACGTAAAATCGGTTTATCGTCTCTGATTTATTGCGTTCGGGTTAATTATTGCAGCCCGATTATAGCCCGACCCTCTCTCTACAAAATGCTCAAGTCGGAAACATATTTTTTCCCGGCTTACCCTTCACTATACTAATAGGCCTTTATGGTTTTTTTTTTTTTTTTTAAGGTAAAAGATATAAATTTAGTCTGATATTTGTCACAATTATATTTATTGGTCACCCTGCATAAAATTACCGTGTTGGTGGCCTCGGTCGTAAATTTTAAACAAGCGTGCACGCTGTTCATATAAATCGTTTACGTGCGGAGAAGACACGTTTTGAAACACTGGGTATGGAACTCTTAGAATTTCGAAAAGGGGAAGGATAAATGTTGTTTTTTTACATTGGATGAAGATCATTAGCAGCTGGTTTGTTAAGAAAAAAAACCTCCAATAGACGACAGGAAAGATACTCATTGAATATATTGCATGTGTATAATATTATATAATATATATGTGTTACACATGTTTGAACGGTATTAAAAGTGAGCGCGCTCGTTGACCTGTGTAATTGCTTTCAGTTTTAAATAAATTATGTACCAAGTATAATATTTTTGTCATACTTCATCTAAATCCTAGAACGTTTTGCGCTAAAATGTATTTCTAATGTGTTAAAATTAGTTGGCCATAAATTTAAGTCACTACTGTTGCCTATAAACACTTTACAAGTGAACTAATTTTAATTATTTTACTTAATTACAGCATGTATAGCAGCAAACTTAAAAACTGTCAGTTATCAGATTTTTAGAGCTATTAATCATAATTTTAGCTATAATTGTATACTTAGTATAGGTGTATACGGGCTCACAAAATGTAAAATAGTAGTTATGAATTAAATAATTAGCATAAAAGTTACATTTAAAATCCTTAATATAGTTTGAAAAAAACACCCATTAAAGAATTGTATTCAAATGAATAAAAGTCGAGTAGTATATAGAAACTATACTACTATAGAACTATGGAATAGTACACCTTTTTACACCTGTATGAATTTATAAATAAATTACGTTTAAAATAATGCTATTGTATACAAAAACATCATACACACACTTTTGTACTAATTTTTATTTTATCAAACATCTAACAATAACATTATAATGAAATGTTCCAAATGTGACAAGTTAAAACTTGAAATTATACAAGTTCATAGTTTTAAACGATATGCCTAAATTTCAATAAGTACTCAATATACCAAATACATTAAATTATTAAAGATGATTTCTCTTGTAGATATATATATGAAAAAAAAACTCGTCGATATCGATCTTAGCGACGGCGACTGACGTCGATTGATGATTTCTCGCGTGCAAAATATGTTACATTACGATATCATCTAAAATCCACCACAGTTTTTGGCGCGAAAAATTTGAAAACGTGCACGCGCATCGGCCAGTAAATATTTCAATTATATTATACTGTGATATACCATATATTACGAGCAGCTCGCGCGCACGAGAGACTTGCACCGAGACGACGTCATCATTATCGTATAATATAATACAACTCATAAGTTATAAGCTATGTACCTACGTATTTTACGGGCACTTATTGAGCCGTGCGATAGGGTGAAAAAAATACGAATGAACGAGAACGGACGTCGGCAGCGACGACGACGACGGCAAAAAATAATATCCGATAACGTTATCGACAAACTCGTGTGTGCGTGTATAATATTTTCCGTATATACGCACAGCGTACCATAATATATCACGCGCGTTATTACAATATTATATAAGATATTTAAATATTATGAAGAATATCGTGTTCGAATAGTCTACGGCGACGACGGCGATTCATGTTCACCGGAACGGCGTGGGCCGAGCGTTTCAATAATATTATTATTATTATTATTATAATACAGAGAGACTGCACACTCGCTCTCCACCCGCACCGTCAATAAATTACTGGACGTCCGATCGGGGCAGATTGCTTCGTCGGCTCCGTCGCCGTCGTCGTCGTTGCACCGGTAACGCACGTGTTTTCCACGTCTTTTTCTTAGGTTTTTATTTCTCTTCTCTCTGTGTCTTTATTTTTCGCCGACGAATAAAACAAATCCGTCGGGCGACAGACCACTCCCATTTCCCAGCCGTCGCGGACGGCGGACGACGGGGAAAAGAACCACGCGTACCCCCTCGACCTCGCGTGATTAATGCAGTTGGCGTTATCTGCACCGCGCTTCGGGTTTTTCGTATATACCATCGTAACGTGCGTACGTATTATTATCAAATATAAAAAACGGACACCGCGCCGCCCGACGTCATCTTCGCGCGAGCTGCACAGTCCGAAGACGCCCGGCCCGAGATAACGCGAGTTGACAAATCGCGCGCTACCATATATTATTATATTACAGCTGCGTCTCCGAGCTGAGAGATTTTCATCGTTATAAATAAAATTGTTTGCATTATAAAATGTTTGACTTGTTTATATATTTATTTTTATTTTTGAATAATGTATATACTATATATATTATACGCGCGCGTACCGTAGTTTGAAAAGTTTTCCATCGTTTTCGGATCCGGTCCACGGATTCGGGCACATATGTATTTGTTCGGAAAAGTTCCCGCAGCAGTCGTATGTTTGCCGCTGCAGCGTATAGGACCATATTTTTCTTTTTTCTTTGTATATACGTGAAAAACCGCGTAAATCAAACTGTGCATATTTTGTGCGCTGCGAATCGCCCCGGCCATGTCTGAAAAGTTATGCTGCTCACAATATTTTCGAATACATATTTTACGCACGCCCGATGACTTGGTGAATTCCTATTTTTATACAATATAATATATAATAACTATCTTGTGTGGTGGGTGTGTGAGTGTCAAACTTAAGTTTTCACAATAATTTTTTCAATATACATTTTTTTATTCGTCTCAGCTTTATAAATACAAATATTTTTTCAAAACAAAATAATAAACGTGTAAACGTTATTTGATATATGATATATGTACACGGAAACTAAAAATACTTCTACGGCGAGTTGACAAATCAAGGCGCGCAAGTGTCCGACGATATTCTATACAAAAACAATTTATGTGATTATTATCCGAACACAATAATACAGTCATTTCGCGCGTATATTTTAATGCATATATAATATAATATTAGTATAATTTATTGTTTTATTTATTTATTATTTATTTCACCATATATATATATGATTGTGAAACGATAAAGTATTGTCTGGCGTGACATTTGTCCCATTATAATAAACGTGTTGTTTATACGATAGATTTCAATAATGTGCAAGTGAAAAACAATATTTGCAGAATAAATGTAACAGCAAGAATAATATTTAATACATAAATTTGCGTTGTGTACGTCTTGTAAGTTATAAGCAGACCATAATAATATATTGTGCTATATTAACGCTGAAACTGGAAAACTGTTTGAGAAAAATTAACACAAAAAAATAGGTTTCTTTTAGCGGTTTAATAGCAATTATTATTGCAATTGCATTCGTTTTGCGTATTGATTACGATTTTTAGTGGAGTAACACAATATCCGGATAAATATGAGAAAATAAAAACCAACCCGAAGCCAACACTCGCCGACGAGCTCCAATAATAATACAAATAATATCGCGTTCGCGCGTTTTTCCTATATATTACCGTCGTGACGCCGACTTTTCAACGTCTCTTTTGATCGCGCGCGGAAACCGGAAACGCCGCCTCACGGTTTTTCCTTCCACTATCACACACACAAAAACTGCGGCTGTATGCCATTGTGTCGTCTTTGCAAAGAATTTTCCACACACACACACACACACTCACGCCTGTGGTAACATCCGGTGAGACTGATATTATTATTATTATTATTATTATGTTTGAAACGACGCCACAGCGTTCATCCGACGAGACACAAAGCCCGACGACTTAATATTATATATGTGTATATTATTATGTAGTACGCCGCCGGCTATGTCCCCGCACCTCACCTTCACTGCAGTGTATACGTTTTTATTATACACACTCATATACTATCCACAAATCACAAAACGCACATACTCGCGCATATGTATATCGATTTATGCGCCCTACACCATATATCAATTTTTCAAAACCTTTCGCTTACACGATGTACATAATGCACATACAAATAAAAATACATGGTTAAACACACGACAAACCTAAAGTATTCGACAGCACCAAGCCTTAATCAAAAGACAAATATAGCCATACATACCTAATAAAAATAGATATCTTATATGTGGTTTAAGTATGAAAAAAGCGAGCCAAAAATTGATAGTCCTTATTAATTTTCTTAAAAAAAATTTTGTTTATTAAAGGAAATTCAGGCCCACTGTCATCACTTTCACAATGTATTTTCATGTTTCTCTATATGTCTTGCTATATGTCTTCTCCATTTCTTTACACCTATGTCTTTTAGATCTTTTTTAATTAAATCTTCCCGCCATTGCTTAAGTCTTAGTCGTGTTTAGTTTTGTCACCATTTTGTAATGTCCGTTTGATTTAGTTCTCTGCTTTCCATATAGACGTGCCGACTCGCCATAATCTTTGGCCTACTACATTGGTGTCGTTAAATAAAGTCATTGGTATTCATTTCTATGTTTGATCTTATTTCGTAGCCACCTCCTTTGTTTGTCTTTAGACCAATTAATATTATTTGTGAAATTCTCCATTCAATTATCATTATAGGTTGACCGAATCAATAAAACAAAAAAAAACATGATCAATGTTCAGATTATTTTTCAACAGTTAAAAAATCTATATGTTTAAAATGTGTATTAAGATATACTTTGCAAGTTTATAAAATAACCACACTAGTTTATGCAACGTATATCATACCAAGCAGCTATCACATAAGATAACACGTCCTGATTCCAAGACTACAATGACTTAATGTGTTTATATGTAAACATAATAAAATATACTCGTAGGTAAACTTTCGATCAATATCGATAAAAACATAATATTCTATTTTATATGCATTTACATATTGTATATATTTTACATACCTATATATAAGTACTAAGTTACTGGTAACCGAACAGTCGCACACTCGAATTATATACTTGGCAACTGGCATTATACCTATATATACGTGTGCAGCCTAATGCTTATGTATTAAATGCAACTCTAAACTATACGCTTTATCGATTATTATATTTTTATAGAGTGTAAAAAAAATCATTCTTCTCAGATCACAACTCACCAAATATATACCTGTTGTATATACTATACTATATATTATAGTACACTGCGTTTACCAATATAATATGTTCATTATTTCTGCACGTTTCTAATCGGTATCATTGCGTTGCTTGTTTTGCAGATGAACGGTGTACGCGATGGATGATCCATTGATACGCGTAAAATATATCGGATCCTCGGCTCGAAACGACACTAATTTTGTTATTGTCGATACACAGATATACGTAATATTATTATGTTTGTATACGATTTAAATTTATTATTACACGTTTAGATAATAATAAACTATCGACGGTAAATCATTCAAATATAATATGTAAATTAAACGTAATTTATTATGTATAATTAATGCAAAAGGTTAGGAATATAAGAACATATTTTAATAGGTTATATAGTACATAATATACTTACTGTACCTATACTTGTAGACGTGGTATAGAGCGTGTTGAATACTATTTTTTAGATTTACTTTTTTAGCATTAAGACAATAGATTTATTTTAGGTAACGTTATGTATACACATAGATATATATATATATTATGTATTATACATATATTCATATAAATATAAATAAGAATTTAGGTGTAGTAATTTTTTATTTTTTTTTGGATTTTCAAATTAAATCACTTTTCCTCCTATTTGGAAGGTATATATAACATTGTTCTCGAGTAGTCTCGCCAGTCTCTATATAAATCAAACGTGAAATTCTACTGTAACATTATAAACCGGTGTTCAAAAAAAAAAAAAAAAATGACAATGACAAGTGTCAAGTTTTAGTTTTTACTCAATAAGTTTATATTTATTTGTTTCCTTTAATTTATTGTATAACTTTTATATATTGTAATCAGATAATATTTTTATGGAGTCTCTTTTTTTGTATATAAACATAACAGAAACCATTTTTTTTTTTTGTTTATTTTTACTTATAGTTACTATATTATATATACATAAGAAGCGAGACAACGATTTATTTGTATATTATTTATGTCGTATAATATTGATAATTGTGTTTAAAAATAAAGCCTAAGTATAATTGGAAAAAGTCTTTGATTTTTCTTATTTTATGTGAAACAAACAAAACGCCTACTAAAATAATGAAGTTACATACGAAAACCATCAATACCTTTAAAGGTAATTATTCGAAAAATCGATAGTAATATTTGTTTTTATTTACAGAGTTTCAATTCTACATAGCATTGATTAAACATGATGAACGCACACGCATATTAGACGTGCGTCATCGGATTTAAAACTCCCCGCGATCTTTTTTTTTTATTGTCCAATCATTATAAGTTAATTTAAATTTATAGCTTTTGTTAAAGTCAAATCCCGTGTACTAAACCCAGTCATCGAAGAACCAATATCAATCTGTAAGCGTAGCTGTGTATAGACTGCATCAGAACATTTATTTATAAAAACACTTAAAACAAATGAAAATATATATCTATCGATCTTTTTTTGTTGAATTAACACCAAAGTGATATATATTCCTCTCCATTATGCATGCCGTGTGTGTTGTATATATAGACACCGAGACGACAATAATATATATATAATATATATTATATATACTTAATATATTCTTCTCCTTAGAGACATCGATAAAACGGTTATTTTACTTCCATTTCAGTTCTTCAGAAGGTATATTATCAGACTGAGTGACATTATTTTATTTATTCGAGTCGACCAAAATATACGAAATATCTATTGTACTTTCAAAGTATAATATTATTAACATAACAAAAAAGATTGCTTGACATTTCTACCGAAATAACATTAGTCACGGTGCTTTATAATACATAAACGTATAATTTATTGTGTGACTAATGAGTTTCAATAACACTAAACTGATTAGTATATGACTGGCCACAATAAATGACCCTCTCAATTTATTTCATAATATCAGTGGGCGTATGTTATATGCATGATGCTGTTTAATATTAATTTTGAAAATATATATTTGAATTTAAACATAAATCGTTTACAAATTTGCTATACGCCTGCCTATACATGCCGTATGAAAATATTAAGAATACAATGTGTTCAAACATTTTTATTTTCATAAATGTGTAGACTAAAATGTAGGTACACTGTCGTTTAAAATAAAATAAAATAAATTATAATTTAAACTAAGAACCGGAAATTATAGAAAAAAGAAATAGTGATGAATAAACAGTAACATTTTAAAACGAAATAAGACTACTAGGAATAATTAATAGGTAAAAATATGTGTATTAAACAAAAAAACTGATAATTCACCTTTCAAAAAAAAAAGTATGCAGATTATGTCGGGGAATGTTTAAAATGTTTTAAATTTTAATGCATCCTTGTAACTACCAATGTACATTTAACGCGTTAATCGTAATACTCTCTGGGAGTTGTTTTTGTATTTTTGGTCCTGCTTAAAATTATGTTGGTTTTATTAAAATGCTAGGTACGAAATAATAATTATTAATATTACTTTCTCACAGTGACATTTATTTTTGTTATTGAATCATGAGCACATTTTTTAATACTTACCTACAAACGTAATGTTTAAAAATCAATTCAATTTATTGTTATTCAATATTTTTTTAGTTTTTTCTACCTATCATAAAATATTGTAGAATGCATACCCCTGTCAATTGTATGTTGTTTTTATTTTTAATGTAGATAGTGCCTTTTGGTACATGTGTATGTTGTTTGTTCATTTAACTTAAGTCGTAGGTACCTATTGCATTGTAAAAATTTGATTAAGCTTTAAATAATCGAAACATAAGTCTGATAACATTTGTGGGTAACCTACTCAACACCATTTGTTTTATCCTTGTTATAAGTAGTTAGTACTAAACGTACTAAGCGCAAGGGGTTGGTTTTCGATTATTCACACATCAAAATTTCAAACAATATTATTTGATTTCTCAAAACGTCGGTGACAATTTTTGAGTTATCATGCGACACGTTGAGGCCAAAGACCTTGCCTAGTGCCTATATAATATATATGTGCGGACGAGACGTTGCTGCCTAAGGAAATATTATACTCTACGCTCGTGCGAGTTTACGCTGTGCGAGTTTACGCGTGTGGTTTGTCGGGACACTGGACTTTGGACATATCAGAGGGGAGCGTGAATTTCCTCAGAACACACTCGTAAGAGATACCGTGTAATGGGTATAAGTATATACGCGTGGATAGAGAGAAGACGTATTACTATCGTTACTTTATTATCGTACACGACGTAAATAATTTATATATGTATATAAATATCATATTTACGTGCGCGCGTGTGGGTGTGTGTCGTGTGTGTGTATACTTGTATATTATAGTAAATAGTGTAGAAAAATTGCGCGGAACTGGCGAAAAGTGATAAATGGCGCCGGGGGAGGGGCCGCACCGGCCGAGGAATTACAGCCGCCGAGGTGGCTTACGTGATAGGAAATTGCCGACCCCAATTAAATGGGATGCGTGGTATATATTATTATACAAGTGCTGCGGGACGGACATTATTCTTCCCGCGTCCCTCCAACTAGACTGCCCTTCTACCGGTCGGTATATATTTTATATATAATATACACCGATATATTATGTATATATATATATATGTGTCGGAAATATTAGGTTTTTACCCGAACGTCAGCACTTTGGTTTTGCCAAACTGACCCAAGACGACGAGTACGACGTTGCATTTACGCGAACCGTAAGCAAGTGCAATATACGGATTTTTGGAATTGCCCGTTTTTGTCCACGTGTTTAAAAATCATAATAATACATGCAAGTATTACCATAACACACTTCTTCAACAGTTAAACGGACACGATTTCTATACAACAAAATATAAATAAATAAATGTTTGTAAATTATACAAACAGAGCGCTCTTCATACTTGATGATCTAAGTAGTCAAAGTTGTAATGTCACAATATTGTACATATTATATTATATTAATATGATACATAGGTATAGAAATTATATTATCATTCAGAAAACTGGGTACCTATATAGCTATATGTTTGTATAATCACAATGTATATAATGAGTATCTTTAATTATTTATTTATTATGAAATATACGGGCTGGGCCCTTTTTAAAAATTTATATTATTTTAATGTTGCACCGATCTCGATTTTCGCACCCTGGCACGTGCATTTGATACTTTTAGTCACCGACACCGTTTCCAAAAGAAGAATGGTTTTGGTAAAAATATGTAATTTTTTCAGCTTTTAATAATTTTGTGAAATGTTTACCTAATAATAAACAAGTTCATTTAGTTGTAAGAACATAATAAATATTTATATATGTATTCTAGTTGATCCATTTAAGTTTCTACATACATTATTTCGGAAAATTTGAACTTTTTGAAAATATTATTTTTTACATAATTTAATATATTGTCATTGCAAAACAACATTTTTGGAAAAAAAATTATTTTTTCTACAGTTTGTTGTGGTTTTACCTAATTTTTAACTTTTCAACTTTTTTGAGCATCAGTTTATTTTTAATTTCTTATTCCCAGAAAGAATATTTTTCGGAATAATTCAATACATAAAAATTGAATTTTGAACAAATATAGATCATTATTCATTAGTTTTAGTATTACAAGTTAAGATGTGTGGAGTGGGGAACAACATTTAGCAGTGTATACTCCAGTACCAGTGTACCACGCTCTACTCCGTTTCAAACATAAAAATATTAGAACAATGTTTTTTCAAAAAGTTTGTTTTTTACGTATAGAAGAAATATTTTAATAAACATTCGTTATTTTAGAGATAATAAGCGACTGTTAACATAATCACCCTGTATATGGACCGTATTATGCAAACATAATAACGTGCAAAACGCCATCATCATAATATGTGAATATGTGATATATGAAATGTTTTTGAAATCTGGACGGTCGTTCGATGTCGATTGTAAATTATAATACGTTTTGTAATAAGCGGGTATGCGTGCGCGCGGGAAAACAACCTATATTATTATACTGGTGACCTTTTTTTTCATCCAAAATCCGTACATGATTTTCGTGTACATACACTCGTATAATATATTATACTATACATATACGAACATCGGTACATATATACGTATACCAGAACGAACGGGTATACACTATATATAGTACGAGATAATAATAATTTCGGACTCTCGATAATAATGGACGGCGAAGGTCTGCTTGATAATAATAATAATAATACGTATTTAAAAAATGATTAAACGAGAGCTGAAATCGATCGTATCTGTATGTACACATAATAATAATATGTAGTGCGCTGTATATGTATAACATCGCTATGCGATTTAAAAAGAGGAAGAAAAAAACGATGATCGACCGAATTTTATGGTGGTTTTGGCCTTTGCAGTGGCGGTGTGGGACGTTCCCGGACCCTGGGTCGAAATATCGGTACGGCCGTGAGCTTTTAATACTGATGAATGGCGACAGTGGCGGCGGCGGCGCAGAGGTAGTGGCGGTTCAAGTGGCTTTATCCCACACACACACACACACATAATATACGATAGAGGAGGATACGGTGGCGGCGGCGGCGTACGTTAAATCCAACTCTCTCGCGCGCGCGGTCCCCGGCCGGCGGGATTAACCGTCCTCGGGACCCGCGATTACATAAAATATGTACCGAACCGCCGCTGCCACCGCCGAGGAAGAGCCTGCAGATTATTCACTTTTGGACAGCGGCGGCGTTACCCTCCTCTCGGCGGCCGAGCAGCAACATCTGCCGCCACTGCCCGTCGCCGACCGGCCATATACGTATATGTATATAGAGAGCCGTATTACGCACGGGCACCTCCCCTCCCCGCGGTCAGTTCGCCTGCAGCAATCGTATTGTTTAATTGGTTTCCTTTTTCCGGTTAAATCTTCTTCCGCCCCCGCGAGCAAGTGGTATATAATACATGCGAGTCGTGCCAGCGTACGCGTATATATTATATTATTATACATACATACAACACGCGAAGGGCTGCCGATCGCTACTCGTCGTTCCCGCGACCAACCTAGGCGAACAGTCTTGAAAATGGACACGCAGCGGAAGGTTTTCAATATGTCCGACGACCCGACCGATTTTCAGTCAGGCGGGCTTAAGTACAAAATCTTGGTATTCAGTCTTTAGTATTCAAAAATGTACAGGCTGTGTTCTTTTGTTCTATATACATATATTATTTTATTTTTTGTTCAATTTATTGATTAAAATAGTTATCATTTAAATTTTCTGATAGTTTGAAAAAAATCTATATAGATGTACAAAAATAATATAAAAATCACACATGCTAAAATTAGATTGCTTGCCGGACGGCCCATACGTCATCTCTTAGAGACACCTACCGAACCTAACCTAACCTAACAAGGTAACCTCGATGCGCGCTTCAGTTCAAATCATGACAACGGCTGAAAACTGTATACGGCTGTGGGACCGCTGGAAACTCGCATCCGGTCGATTCCACCACACTCTGTATTACTTACCCTAAAGTGTGGTCAACGCGATCACCTAAGCATAGTGCCAGGTATTTATGTCCGGCCAAGCAGTGCCTATGCCCAGGGCCTCATGTTTATGTTTCAAATGTCTGTCAACATTTAGGGCAGTTTTGTGGAGAATTTAAAATATTTTAGAATTATATGTGAATTTAGCTCTGCCACATTAACGTTCATTAATGTATAAAAATAAACATAATAAATTGCCAATATTTAAAATTATAAAATTGCGTATTTCACGCCATGCCACTCCGCATGAACATTTTTTGAATGTTGTATCATCTGAGATCGGGTTCACAATATTTCAAACATCTCGCAGGCCTACAATCATAATAGTTTTAAAGTTGGAAACAAACGATATGAAGGAAATATAACATCCGATAAAAATAAAAGTCATTGAAACGGTTATCTATTTGTAAAGTCATCGCATACACACATTTACCCAGTAGTGTGTAACAATTGTCTTTGCTGTAGTTTGATGTGTATACTCGTAGTTGTACCAAGCTACAACTTTTGTAGGTAGGTATGCAATATATATGTTTTTGATCTTGTTGGTGATACACGTTTACTATTAAAATATGAAATACATGTTTTTTTAATAATATGCTCAAACCTTCAAATAATATATTATGCAAAATAGAATTTTGTGTATGCACAATAAAGTAATTACATTATATTTTATTAAATCTAAAGTTATTTTATTACTTTTCCAAAGTAACTTTCCCAACACCGGGTACATTAATTTGCGTGTAAAAAATTGAGTTCGACGTCCTCGTAAGATAAATTTTGATATTATTATATATTTTGAATAAAATAATAAGTTACACAAGTTACTACACACCTAACCTACTTTAAACTTAGTAAATTACATTTTGTTATAGTTTATAAATAAATACTAGATTTTATTTATATTGATTTGATAATTCGTGCGTGTATTATATTCAGTGTTAATACTCAGCGCACACTCTAAATGTTTTAAATGTTTAATTTTACATATTCAGAGAATTTATTGTATGCGTTAATTAAAGTATAGTGTAGAAATTTCCTGACATTTGACAACAAGATTAGTTTTTTTCGGTACGTTTATAATATAGTTATTAATCTTTTCTTCAGCTTAATTTGTAAAATTCGATTGTGTAAATATAGATTGAAACCCGATGACCTAAACACGTGATTTTGGCTGAAATCCAATTAGACATGAAGTACATCGTAATAATAATATTATACACCATACGATTATGATGATGGCTGCGTTTAATTTAATGTATCTTGATTTGATTTATAAAATTGTTTCTAATAGTATATTATAAATCGATATATTAACACTGAGTAATATAAAGTATATTGTTTATTATAATGATATAGAGATAGAGTAGATATTGACTGATATTATTCATAATTACATTATTATGTCGATTTAAAATTTAAATACTCGTATTTTATGCTGTTGCCTACTGTACTGTACGTTTTAGAATAATTTTATTAGGTAACTCGATCATGCGTTGAAAAATACAATTTATTTCAACTTTTAGTGGCTATAGACACATAACACAGCTGAACATAATTTATTTTTGTAGCGATGAGTTTTATGTTAAAATGAGTATGAAATATTATATCTATATTAGTACTATACTATCGAGTCCCAGGACTTAATCTATGCACGGTAGCACATCAATTTTTTTACACTGTTTTAGATCTGCATAAAATATAGTATTATATAATTTAATATTGTCGTAAATTGATATTTGAAATTATTAAAAAATTGAGTAAACCCGATCGTATGTATCTCAGTATGATCTCATCTTAGTATTATATTATTGACAAACCACTAACATAATAAAGGTGCACCTTTTATAGTCACTCCTTCGCTGCAAGGTTATGTTACCATTATTCCAAAAACTCATTCTACATAAATCTCTTATTAAACCACTTTGAGCGTATGGATTTTGTTATTTGGGGTCCTGCCAAAGTACTCAAACAAGAGAACTATTTAAGCTTTCCAAAACATCTGCCTTCGCGTCATTGCTGTCGGAGTATCCTGATATAGTATAGTACGTATTGAATGAAACCCTTCAATTTGATCCTTACATCCGTTCAATCAACGAAATCTCTTAACTTTTGTTTACAAACTTTATTTAAATTCCAAACAACTCATATCACAAACACGCCTCCTGGGAATACACCCAAATGACTCAAACAGAACTGGTGTCAGTGTGTCATTCGTTGGAGAGGTGATCCTATGTTGAGATGGTAATGTATTTAACCAGTTGTCCGTTACGAATGGACTTGAAGGAACTTTCAGCCATTTGTTTAATGTGGTCTTGAAGTATTTGAGTTTTGAGATCTTTGTGTATGCATATAGGTTTCATACAAACAATGGAGCATTAAATTTATTATTAATCTTAAAATGTTACTCTGAAATATTTGCAATTTTTTATTGGTTAGGTATAACGAAACAAAATAAAAAATATCTCTTTAGAATAAATGTTTGTAATTTGAATGGTAATTGTGTCAAATATCCTATTATCTTAAGAAAAAAAGCACTTGAATTTGTATTTATATCTTTTGCTTAAGTTGGTAGTTTATGCAATGTCTTAGTGAAATTATGGATATTTTATTTTAAATTAATATAGTATACAAGACATATGTATTGTTATTTTATATAATATTACGATCACGTATTTATAATTTGAATATTTGATTGCAAAAGTTCCCTACGTCCAAAAATTAATTGAAATATAGAATAATTATTAGGTATAATCAATTAATAAGTTACCTACAAGTATAAACAAATAATAATTCACTATATTACAAATAATGCATAATATTATGAACTTCATAACTTTGTTTAAGTATAATTTATGACTAGTACAGAATATAAGCTAAACATTTCACTTACATATTTCACTAACTAATATAAATAAATTGATTAATAAATTTGATCTGAATAATTTAATTAAAAACCACTAATTACGATGATTTACCGTAATAATTTAAAAAATAATTTGAATTCTAAACTAAGGTACTCATTTACCCATGTTCCTGACTAGATGCAGTTCATGTGCTGCATCGGTATTCTATTTCATAACGTGTGCAGGTCGTAGATAATACTGATTACAAGATTGTGCTGATTGGTGTTTTGAAATTTAAAAAAAAACTTCTCTATATATAAGTTTATGTATAATTTCTAAATGGTACATTTTTCGATTCATGAAATTCGAATGGGTTTATACAGCGCTGTATGTGTACAGGCATGATTGTGTATTTATGCTGTGTAGAAAAAATCCCTTCTGAAGAAGAAAAAAACTATTTCATATTATGTCATTCAGATAAAACAACCGAGTTCTCAAATAATAAATTATATTTCACTCCGAAAAAAAACAGGTTTATTCTTTATTCTACATGTGTATTTAAATTCGTTTTCTTTTGTATAAATATATATAATGTCAAATATGTATATTATAATAACGACAGTAAACCAATAAATAACCAAAATGTTCTCGCAAAAGAATAATATTGTACAGTTGTATTTATAATTTGACGTTCATATACGTATAATATATAATATGGTCTTATGTCATACTTGCGTAGGGTGGATGGAGCATCGTGCCGTGAAGTAATATCTTATCACGAGGAAACTTTATCGGTATAATAATATTAATAATAATAATAACATTATGTTTACAGTACATATTTTGACTCTCGTTCAACTGATTCACTCGAGAAATATTGTCGTCTCACTTTTATATTATAATATGGGACCGTCAAAAGCAATCTCACAAAGCAATATTAGACCCGAGTACTTATATAATGTACTAGAGTATTATTATTTTAATAAAGTATAATATATGAAGTCTACTGCACCCTCAACGCATCATTTTATACGACATGATTATATAGCGGTAGATCGAAGATGCGTCTTAGCATAATTTATATATATATATATTTTTTTAATTAGCGTTTACTTATAATTATAGCTCAACAATATTACATTGAAATATTTATTTTGTATATTATATTGTTAGGTTTGTAATAGGTATATTTTATATATTACACATGTTTTTATTTTTTTTATCAATCGAAGACAAAAATATAAATGATACATCAACAATAATGCACTTTGCGGGACGCATATTATATCCATCAACGTATCGTTGCAAGAAGAACCGCTAAATGCTTAATTCCTATTTTAATGAGCCTACACGAACATATTATGAACTAATTGCGACCACACTGCAGCCAATTATTTCAAAGGTTGCGCCCGGGTCTGGCGTAGTATATAACATATCTATATATAGGTATCTACTTGTTTTATTATATATATATTTCATATCACTCATCGGCGTTTCTCGACCTTAGGGTCGTGTTGAGTCTTAATTGGTTTGTAAGTAGTAACTTTGCTAATGTTATTTTTTTTTATTCAAAGTTTAAGTTTTCAAAGATATTGAAAGTACTTTTTTTTAAAATAGGCCAGACATTTTTAATTTATTATTATATTTTTATTAAAGTTGTTTTTATTGAGTTTAATAATTGGTTTCTTTTTCAGTTAAAATTTAAATAAAATACACAATATTTGATGAGCGGGGAGAGTTTAAATAATATAAAATACAATCGTCTAGGTATATTTGTGGATTTCTGCATCGTGATGCATAAAACATTTTAATTAATTTAACAGAAGCTAAATCACAATACCTATAACTCGCTCTGTACCTACAAAAACTCTGATATAGATCATTATTTAGTATACAATATACATAAATACATGATATGTCCTATATACACAATATACTAAAAGAACGAAACACCAAAATACTCTTGTTGAAACCGGTTTTTCACAAAAAGATTTAATCTAATACTTTTTTATGGATTAGTATTACCCTAATGCCTATACGCTTCAGTTATCACAAACCGTTTTTTTACAACATTGAGTTCTATATCCTAAACACTTTGGTTGAAATGTTCTCGCTAATTTTCTAAACGAGCTACCTAAAAATCAAATAAATATAATATTGATGTGTTAATAGTTTATTAACTGTATACAGTTGTTACAATACCTAATGCAATAATTACTTTCGTCACCTTTATATTATTCAACGATCTTCAACGTATTATTGTCTTAACGGCGTGTTTGTTTATACGTCATATAATATAAAATAAAAACATTAATATAGATCGCTCACGCGTTTATTCTTTCGTTCGATTTTACCGTTGCGTCATTGCGGGCGCGTTTAAATCTCCTCGTTATAATAGTATATGTCGTGTATACATTATTCCTATATATATATAATGCATGTATATATATATATATATAAATATGTATATGCGATGGGTCTTTGTTTTTTTTCCATCTTCCTTCCTCGTCGCCCGATACTCTCGTTTCGTAAATTATTTTTATTCGTGGCCCTGAATATATTCGGCTTCCCACCGGCCACCCCTCTCGCCGACGGTCGGCCACACACCGCCCCACCCCGCCCGAGCCCGCGCTATTCGGCTCACCAGGTGATTTATTCACTGTCAAGCCGGCCGAGTCGGAATTGGAAGATACACCCGAGCACTCGGGATAAAACCGGCCATATCCACGGTTCCGTTTGATTTCCTAATTTATGCGCGGCCACAAAAACCTCGTCGGAGATTTATTACTGCGGTCGAGATCCCCCCCCCCCCGTACGGCCGCGCCGCGTCCCGCCCGCGTGTGCGCCGCACACACATTCGTCCGCCGCCGCTACGTAGCAGCTCTTTGCGCTGCGTTTCCAGCGATCGAGCCCCCCCCCCCACACACACACACCCACCCACCACAACGCCCTCGACAACCGCCGCGGTTTAAAATTATACGAGTCTTTTGGTGTATTTATCCCGTGTATGTATATGATAATAATAATATTATAATGAAAACTCCCGAACACAATAAGTCTTCCGCCGTTGGTTAGGCACAATAAAAATTTAATATAATATCTTTATTTATGAATATAATATATTATAAGCAAATAACAATATGTCTATATCCTATAATATAGGCGTACGTAGTAATTTAGTTTTACGCGATTTGCAGTGCGTCCGTTGCACTGATCGCCCCTTATTATTCTGTACAATATGTTAATATCTTATATTATGTATATATGTACTTATTAGTTACCAATTATTAAACATTTACTATTTGTATTACCTATGTATGTCTTAAAGCAGTGCACCTACTGTACACTTATAGTGCAAAACCGCATATTATATATAATATACCATTGCACCACTGCGGGAGAGTAGACATTCGAGAGTTGCTGCCAGCTGGATACGAAACAATCGGTGTAGACTGTAAAGCCGTATTGAAAATGAAAATTGTTTGCACCTAGGTTTATGTTTATGAAACAATTCTATCACTATCCTATACTAAAGAACCTGCAGTCTCCTACGGAGTAAGGAAGAAAAAACAACCCACAAAATGTGGTATTTTACAATATTATTACTATTGGTACTTATTATTTCAAAACACTAAAACAGTATTCGAAATCAATTATGTTAATAATTCTATACCGTCGTTTGTATAATAAAACAAAAGAAGTATTTATATTTTTAATTTGGCGTTTTTATGACATTTTTTTCAACCCTCGCAGGGTGATAATAATAAACCAATACAATTTTGTTTTATTTTAATTTATAGTTGTTCTATTTTTACTACCTATATAGTTTAAAGTAATAATAATTATTATTCATATAATATATATGAGAACATAATATAATGACGTGGACCTCCACACGAGTTTTCCTCGGCGATATCCAGTATTTTTTTTTGTAAGGATGAACAAATCAAATAAATAATATCATAGTGGATAGTAACTGTGAATAGTCAATTTCCGCTCTACGGTATATCAGTATATACGTGTATTATTTATTTATATATTTATTTACTATATTCTAGGTCATTTTAATAAACAATATATTATATACCTAATTCGTATTCTAAACTAACACAGTTCTCCGGTGAATAATGTGTATATTATGAAACTTCTGAAATTGTATGTATATAAATACGTCATCATATACCTACTTGACCCGGAGAACATGAAAATATGGTCATCTCTGTGATATATATAATACAGTCTTTCGTTTACGTATACATCGCGGATGCCGATCATTACGGTTTCGAGAGTCGACGCTGCATCCGAAGCGGCAGTCTCGTCGCACCTACATCCTACCCGCCGGCTGCTACAATATTATAAATTATAATAATAATAATATATACCTACGACGGACCGATGGTCGCAAAACGCGCGTGTTGATGACGATTGTCGCAAACGCGTTTCTCTCGAGTTTAGCCGGTTGTCGACGAGATAGAACACCACTGGCCGTACGCCTGTCAGCTCGTTTGTGCGGAATTCGCGTTTATATACGCTTTACCGCAAGCTGCGTATGCGCTAGAGACGCGTGTGTGTGCGTGTGTGAGTGCGAGTAATACGCTTATATATTTTGATAGAGACGCGTGTGTCTCACTCCGGCGCGGGATAAAAATGTACGCGTTATTTTCCGAGGACGTGCGTATACAAGCCCTGTAACTGCACGTACACGTACAATAATAATATTGTGTAGAATTGACGATCGATCGGAATTCGCGCGCGCCAATTGATTTCAAATCTAGTTTCTCTGCTGCGGGTATATAAACGCGAAGAAACGACTTTTGCGTATAGGTACACGGCGAACTATGTTCAACTCGGCTGTGTGGTTTATATATATATGCTATACGATATTATACGCGTATGGGTGTGTGTGTGTGTGTGTGTGTGCTCAATGTGTATACTGTATAATAATAGCATAATATAATATTATTATATTGTCTCGTGGCGATATTATGTCCTCCCTCCACCCTCGAACCGTTGTCGCGGCCGCCGTTGCGTGACAATTAAATGGAAAAACGCGATTTAGTCGACTTTGAGAGATAGAACGCTCGACCGAGTGCTCAGCGAGAGATGGGGCAGGGACGTGTATTATAGGTATACACAATAATAATAATAATATATGATAATAATATGTGCACAAAAAAAACCGTAAGACCTGTACGTGTTGGTTTTCACACGTTTCCGATTCTATAACCTCTTCATTACACGCCGCTTGTTGTACTGTTTTATACACAGCCTTATGAATGTTTTTTTAATTGAGATCGATGCGCACATGGCTCTAAATTTACATATACGAATATAATACCATAATATACGGTATTGTCCGTGTATATTATAACACTATTATTTTTGTTTTCCGACCTGCAATTACTTCGCGCGCTCCACTGGGCGTATACGAGATGATCAGATGAATATAAATTAATAATTATTTTTAATTGAGTAATTTCTTAGAATTAGTGTATCGAATAAATAAACGAACACTGAACATTTCATGACACCGCGATTTATAATACTGTATTATAATATTATAATGTGCTGCGTATTCGTTTTATTATTATTATTATCATGCGTAAGACGTTGAACTGCGATTTCGATCCAACTATACGTACGTATAAAGGGCAACTACGACCACTAACAATAGCAATTCTTCTTTCGATCGATTTTTCGGCAACTCTACGTTATAATATAATAATATGCAAATCGCACCGCGTTCGTACCTCTATATACAAATATATATATATATATGTATAATATATCTATAGAGCCTGCGGTATGCCGGTGTATATTCATAATGTAAACGGTGGCTGCGTGGCAATATATATAGCAAATGGCGGCGGCGGCGGCGGTGGTGGTGGATCCGAAATTAGAGTAGTGCAGGTGTCGTATTTCGCCTTAGTTCGGGGTGATTTAGATAGTCCGACGTAATGAAATTTAAACCCGCTGACGATTAATGGCGCCGCCGGCCGCAAGTACACAAATTTTCGGTTGCCGGCGAGCGAGCGCGCATTGCGGGATCGTTATAATTAATAATTCACGCGACCAGTGCCTGCGTGTGTGCCGAGGGGGTCTCCTGTTTTCAGGGCAAAGTGGGACGCGGTGGGATAAACTCATGCGGTGGCAGGTAGGTATATACAGTCCCGTCGGTATCAGAAGACCACCCCCCCCCCCCCAAGCACCGACACCCCGTTCCCGCCGTCCCGTCACCCATACACACCCGTCTGTGGGGAAACCAAAGTCGAATTTATGGCTCGTCCGCACAATGCGTCACAGCGTGCAGTGCGTATATTATGTATACGTGCGTGTATCCGCTTACTGCAGGATTCCGAACGAAATAGGTATATATATTTATATATAATATACATCATACATACATATATGGGTACCCCGGTATATACATATATGTATATGGTGTGTGGAGGAATAGCTCTTAAAAAATTTAAAGCACGTAAGGACGAAAACGCACCACTTTCTTCGAAAACACGTGACTTTATAGTACGCCGCGCCATTTAGATTTTTCTCAATTGTATATACCTACCTACCTTCTGTCGGTTGAACGGATATATATATATATATATGGTTACGGAGTAAGGCAATCGACTCATCGTGGGACACATATAATAGCCCATATAGGTATTGTAACGTGGCCGGGACAACCTTATAATATAACGTTATTAGTTATCCGGGAAAGGATTTCTATTTCTTATGGATAAGTTACACGTAGCTGGGGGATTAATTCACTATATTATTGTTACCAACAGGCTGTATGCGCTATGTATAAAAGAAAACTTGAACAACTTGATTGAAGAAGTCACCCATTAATAACACTTATATCTTCTTTTTTTTTGGAATTTTTTTATTCAAGGCTTGCTATCCAGCAGGTCTCTGCACCATTTGCGCTTAAGGTGATGAGGGGGATAGGGACGGCGTAAGCACTGTTTTTAATAAATGGATTTGGGTGAGTGCTAAGGCGTAGGCGGAACCGTTTATAGTATATTTTGGCCTGTATGGTTTGCATGTGTAGGTCTTTATGTAAGGTGTAATACATACGGGGGAATCGGTAATTTCCTTCAGTGTAATATTTTGGAACCTCTGTATTTTTATTAGATTGGAGATTTTCGCATTGCTGTATGTAGTAGGTCTAAATGGGCTTTAGGAGAGATCGATTTATAGAGAAGTAATTTAATGTTTAATTAAAGTGTTTTTTGTTGACGATTAGAGTTTTTAGCATTCGTGAACAGGATTTAATTGTAGAATTTTGGCTTTGATATGAGGAGCTCAGGTAAGACGGCGGTCGAGAGTCAGCCATTTGTATATCAAATGACAATTTGGACGAAGTCGAAAAGTATCAAGTGTGTTTATTTTGTTTGGTCAATTTTAAAGTGTATATTTGTTGTATAATTTATACATGGAATGTAATAAAATATGTTACAGAATTATACTGCAGCAGAGTAGAAATTAGGAACTAATGAACTATAGTACACGTACCCACATATATACACAACTATGCGTTTATATTATGTGTATATAAATAAATACTGAGTGCATCCCGAAGATCTGACGCATTCAAATGTAATTTCAATGTAAGATTGTGATATCTTCCTGACACACTAGCTATGTGGATATATGTATATAACTGCGAGTTACCAACCTAAGCGCTCGCGTATTAAATAATAATCCATAGTAAACAATATGTACCCGTTGTCGTAGCAGTGCAGTATTATTTTGTATAGATAAAACTGTGACTGTACCTATTGTTTTACGTTTATTATTATGTTTTATATATTTTAATACCGCGCGCGCGCGCGCGCGCGTGTGTGTGTGTGCGTGTGATACGACAGCAGCTCATTGTTTTGCAATAAATATACGCGACGTGTCCCCTAACCCTGTTTTTGCACGACTGGTGTGAATGTTTTTTCATGAAATATAGGTTGATACGAAAAGTATATTAAATAAAATAAAATATAATAATGATAATAATAATAACGTATTGCCTATATTGTTTTGCCGTCAGCAGCCGCGCCCGGATAATCTTCCGCCTCGCCATCGCTGCGGCAGCGGTCGCGTGTGCCGAAGACGCGTAACCGCAAACGGGCGTGGCTGCGTTCCTATATTAATATATTATATGTATATCGGTTATTGGCATCGGTTTGCCGATTACGTGTGTAAGTACCTATATAATATGTATATAATACACACACACACACACACACACACACACGTGTATATACAAAATACATAGATGCAAACGTGTGTGTGATTTTCCTCGAACACACACATATATTATATACCTACTGACCAAACCAAACCTATTACTGAGCGACAATAGGCTACGATCACTTAAGCTACTCAAAACCCGACCAGAAATATTGTTTTTGAAACAATGATATATTATATAATATATGACCTATAAACGCATGATTAATTATTAGAAATTATAATAATATATTATACTATAGGTACGATTTGCCGAGGAAAGAAGACGTTTCCATCGCTAAACACAAGACAGAGTAGTAAGCTGGCATTGCACACCTTTTACGTAGGTATACGTCCTATAACATAAGATTTCAACTGTGCCGTTATACCAATAAAGCAACAAAAAAAAACAAAACGTCGAGATTTTTCTCATCGGGCGAGACTCAGACGTTCGAATACATATTTTCGGATAACTCGGCAATCGCGATGATACTATACGAGTAGAAAAGGAATATTATCTGTGTACACATCTCATATGCCGGTGCGACCACGAATTTTCGGCAGCGGCTGCACAGTGCGGCGCCCATTGTTAGCGGACGGTCCAGCTGCGGTCTCCGTCGTCGTCGTCGATGTTACAACTGCAGCCGGAGGAGGGTCGACCCGCTGCAGCGAAACACGCGGGCTCGCACTCGAGCAGTAAAAATTTATAATATTATTATTATTACTATTTATAATATTATATCATCGTCGTCGTCGTCGTCACCGCGTATATATAATACACGGTACACCACCTGTAACAGACTCCTGACTCGCATATCGTATATTATATTATATACGTTTATTATGCTGATATTATATATAGAAATATGTGTATGTATTTATTATTATTATTATTATTACTATACTCGCGCACAAGCGTCGCACACCTCTTTCGGCCATAAATTAATGGCTGAGGCAAAAAAGACATGGCGGTCGACACGCAATTAATCTTGGAACGTTGCCGTGACACACACACACACACACGCGCACACACACACTCACGCATACTTACACTTAAACACTCGATACTCACACACAGACACACGCGTGCGCCACGGCGGCACCAGTCGAAAATAAATAACCGCGCGGGATGAGCGATCGCGCAAGGGAAATCACGTCAGCTCCGGCGATGGCGGTGACCGTGCCAGCGACTCTGCCCCGAGATTTATGTAGAGATTTCCTATATAGTATATGATATTGTGTGTGTGCGTGTGTGTGTTGTACTTGTACACAATATTATCATATACGAGTATGACATAAACCTACGTACACTTAGATTATTGGTATCTATCGTGAATACCGTGGGTACTGCTGCAGGAGAATGAACGATTCTACCGTAATTTTATTTATTTTTCAAGAGATAACCATGACAATATGATATTCCCATTTACTAAAAAATAAAACTGTTTTGAAAATGTGGTAAACGAGAATTGTTTTGGAATACCGCGTCATTATCGCTCATTTCTTAACCTGATTTAAAATCAAAGTTCTACGTAGGGATAGAAATTTGATTAAAACATTTCACCGAACAACACATTTTTATTCTGAGCCTACGGTAAAATGTATTCATACCCAAATAATAAGTAGGTACAAACATAATATGATGTATTTACTGTTTCTACAAATCTAATAATATAACAATACACAGTGTTCGTTTCCTCCACTGCGTTAAAGAGATTTTGGTCGTCTGCAACTCGTTCTTATAGTGGATTTTTGGCACTCGCGGTATAATACATTTATAAATAGGTATTAGGTTTAATGTATATGATAAAATATATGCAATATGCATACATACTATGTATACGCTACACTGGACCATAGCATAGTCTGTTGTTTTTTTTTGTCATTTCCCTTTTTGTTTCCGTCGCCGACAACGTCCTCTTCTCTTCACAATAATATAATGGACGTTCGGATTTTGTTTTTGTATAATATACGGTATATGCATACTATATACGTTCGGTCTCGGTCGCGTTAAAAATAACAATACGCGGCGACCAGACGACGGTGAAACTTCAAGAAAAAAAAAACACGTCCCGGCGGCGAAAACATTCAATTTCTAAAACCATCGCTTATAACATTCAACGACGGGACCATACGCCTACTCGTTTTTCCTCTAGACGACTATGAACGAATATTTCAACGGACGCGTATTACCTATTTAGTTGTATTATACTATTTATATGGAATATTATACGTAACCTATTGCGTACCGCGGTACTTATTTACACCTGTTCGATTTTTCAATTAACTCAATACTGCAGTTTTTGAGACTACCCCAGGTTGGGATAGGAATGCGTTTTATTATTTTGAGACAATTTTGTAATCTGTAAGACAAAATAATATAAATATATCTGCTTAACAAAACTTAATGCGTAACTATATGCTAGCACACCATTACATATCATATCCCTAATATTAGTTTCCTAAGTAAAATTTGGATCCATGACCCACACATTCGTCTCTTCGATAAAATACTATAGTCAATACTCTATGGAAAAGTCAAAATAATTTTTCTTTTCGTGGTAACCCAGATTTGTAGGTGAAAATGCACGTTACATGGAAATGGTTTGTGGGCAATTGTACATCGCTTTTATATACTTTACTAAGTCTACATTATTCTACGGGCACTGGACAGCCCTACTATTATAATATTTAGACTAATAGATTATGAATTGTCTTAAATTAATATAACGCAGTGTTAACATGCAGTATTTGTAATAATATGATTGACTGATTGAGACTATACAGGAAAATCGTTGATATAATGCAGATAACCGATAAGTATACCTGCGTACATTATAGGGATTATATTATACAATTACATATTATTATGATACACGCCATACACTCCTAGGAAACGCTTGAAAATGTGTATCATTTTTATTATTACGATGGTTTTTATTTTTTGTGTGTGTCGGACGTCGGTGATATAATTAAAAAATGAAACGTTTATTTTTATAATTATATTGTATTCTTTTAACAAACATTTTTTTTAGGGATTCATTTTTGACTCATTGAACAAAAATAAATGATAATTGTATTCAATGTCTTGCTGAGTGTGAGTCTATAATACCTATGTGAGTAGTAGTCATTTGTATGTTATGAGTTTTTTTTCCCGCAGTAATATTAAAAGGTTTGGTACAAATCAAACAAAACTTGTGCAGAAAAAAAATATTGTTGTGTAACTATACGGTAAATATTTCCGAGTAAGGCGGAAAATCATGGACAAAGATTTTGAAATCTCCCTGTAATTTCAAAATACGGTAATTTTTTTACTAAAGGGGGAAAATCGTGGACAAAAGTTTTAAAATCTCCCTGTAAAATTATATACGGCAATTTTTTTTGTGTGAAGGGCAAATGAGTGGACAACGACTTTTTAATCTCGCCGTAATGTGTTATACGGCAAAATCAGTGTCCATCGAGGGAGACATTCCCCCTTGAAATAATGAAATTATCGCGGGAAAAAAAACTCAGAACATACAAATTAGTACTACTTATGCGAACACGCAAGTGCCTATATCAACTTTGAGAATAAGTATACAGCCATCAGTTTAAATATTTTATTGAATTAGTGTGAAATTAAATAACGCGGGCAAGTCGTAAATGCCAAATGATAATAGGTACACTGTCGATTATTAATTCATCTCATTGAATATTACAGATGCGATTTAGTATAAATGTATTAATATATATACACTGTACAATATTATAATTATATTAAAATATTATATATCAACCAATAGGTATGTAAATATGATTTGTATAATATACAAATATTATAGCCAATACGGTGTTATAAAATAAAGACCATGGGCAAACTTAAGCATGCAAGTTAAGAACAATCTTTAATGACTTGATTTAATATAAATAATATTATAAGTTGTTATACGAAGCTGATTTTATGTTAATTATAAAAAGTGTTTTCGAGTGACATAATATTATAGACATAGATATAGCGAGTCTTAATAGAGTTTGTTTTAAAGCTTAACTGCTTCAATCACGACGAAAAACAACCGGAAACTGTATCTACTTATTTCTATCTTTTAGTTCTTACCATTAATTTATAGTTTCGTAAATACACGATGTCTATACGTTACAGTATTATGGACGGATAATAATTTATCCTTAAAAAAGCCGTCGTGGCAGGTGTTAAGTGATATAGATCGATAAAATTGAGAAAATATAGGAATATATTTTTTATGGTTAGTGACGGGGCCAACGGGAACCGTAAATTATTATGGGAAATTTCGTGTACACAAATATATTGTATCTCATCTACCTATATACAAACATTTACATATTATACGGAGTAATATTATTCTTATACGATTATAATACTATACCAATACGGCGTAATATACAACGTAATGCAAGTGTCGGTCATCTCTGGGGGTTCGATTTGAAGAGGGACCATAATATTATCGTCACGGACCACCTCCGCAGGCTGGAGAGCCCCCCGAGATGATAATAATAATAATAGTAATAATAATAATAACGTTCGTATATAATAAGACTTCTCAAGTTCTCGCTGAAGTTAGCGCAGAGGCTGACCGAAAAGAGGAATGATAATGGTGGACGGGCCCAGGTCAAGAGATAACAATGAGTTATCGTTACATTGGGACCCAATGGCAACGCGCAACTTTGAAGGGATTATTTATGACCGGAGTTTTCGAGAGCCTTGAGGGATCCTTACTCACATATACCCACACACACACACCCTCACCCACACCCACACACACACACACACTTTTGGATATTAAAAAGTTTGGTGCCTGCTTTACATGTTTATTTTTTCTTTTCCTAGAAAACTTTACATTATAATATATATAATAACATGTAACAATGCAAAGTGAGTTTACTTATAAGTTTATCAACAAAACGTTCGAGCATTATTTTTTCCCCTCTGGTTGAGCGCTATATTTTATACTCGTAAAGCTTTTTATGCTGTGTTACTTTTTTTCCTACTCGCCGTGTCTCCGAAAGTAAAATTGGAACCAAAGTTCATGATATAATCCCTCATCCGTTTTGGTTAGTTGTACAACAATCCGCCCCCCTCTGGAATAGGTCGTAAAAAACATCCTCGGGCGCGTTTACATGTGCCCGGGACACGTGTGCGAATATCAACAGTTTTATGCGAAATTAAACGCGTAACATTAATACCGAATAATTTGAATACCATTTATGTACGTACATATTATGAAAGCCCTGCTGAACATCGAATCGTACTTAATTTTGAATAATGCTAACGTTTTGGTGTTACATTAATAATTCTAAACATTTTTTTGAAAAAAGAGAGACATACTGTTTTTGTTTTAAATCATTCAAAAGATTTATTAATTTTCAAATTAAAACCCGTTTAATGGATTGGATAAAAAAACATGATTTTGTTTTTATATTTTATTATTCCAGTTTTATCTTTCCTTATAGTTGCATATAATTTGTGTGTGTTTTGAAACATGTTCTTTGCGTAGAACATGAGCATTATAAAAGCAATTTTCTATGGAAAAAACACGAAGAAAAATGTTATTCTATTCTATATATTCAACATTGCATAATGAATAATGAGTGGCTTAAAAATGAATAAATCTTAGTTAGTACATTTAAAGTGTGCGCGTCATTAAATTTAAAAGCAATTGTAGTTGACTCTGAAAAAAAAACTTTCAGATTTTAATAATGTATGCATAATAAAAAAAATCTATAGATCGTTGACGAATAAATAAACTTATATTTAACAATTCTCGGATTATAAACTTTGAATTACGTTTATTCGTACGTGGTACGTACACGTTCAGTAAACTGGTAAAGTTAAATCGCACTTCATAATAGCTAATATTATTCTAACTGATAATAAAAATTTCTAAATCGTCTATAATTATATTGTAATCCATACGATGAACTATTTACATATTATGTATAATGTATAGATGTAACTGCGATACATAATATTATTATATGGTACGTATATTTTTTATTTTAACATTTACGTTTCTCTGTCAAAAAGCTTTACAATTAAATGCAATGTTTCTCGGAAGTTGTTTTCATAACTACTTAGAAATATTGAAAGTAATAAGTTATAATTTTTTTTTTTATCAGCGCTTTAAGTTCAAATATTGACAAAATATCAAAATCACGAAAATATGCAAATCATTTGTATTCATAGGTTTATACCGTTTACTATTTTAATACCTTAGGCTTTAAAATGAAACAAGTACAAGGTTAAAAATAATTATACCTACAAAATTGAGATTTCTTATGAGTTTTATATATAATCTTATATTTCTCATAATCTGATGTAAACTATCCTTAGAAATACCGATATATTTTGATCAGAATCATTTTTTTTAAACAATTATTTATCATTTAATTTAACACATCCAGTACAAAACCTTATTAATGGTGATGAACTAAACTAGAATCCTATACTATAAGTAGCAGAATCAAATTCTCTATTTTTAATTCGTTAGCGTGTTGTTTATTTAGTGATATTGGGAATTTTATAATCTCTTACTTCTTAAAGCCTCATTTTTTCGTATAAATTATATAGGTAATGTATTAAATAATGTATAATGTTTTGATTTTAAAATGTTTTGTAGTATGCGTATGTTTCATAGTGAAGAAAACATTTAATCTATACAATTAAGTTGTGTTTATCTAGATGGTGCCTAGCTATATATAATTTACTTTATTACATCTATAATTCTACTAAACTCACTACCACAAATAGTTTTATGTTGATATATTAAATTCTATAATAGTTAATTCTTAGTTCACAAAACTTCTAAGCATTTCAAAAATGATTTTTATTGTTTCATAAATTAGAAAAATTACCGAATACTTCACATATTTTTTCAGTGTTGATTTAGTATTAATTGCGTAATAGTAAGTAACTTTTGTTGTTTAATGTGTATTTATAAATTCAAAGTAAGTACTTTCCAATTGGTGTAAATTTACATCCTATAAAATGTATATTATACAAATTCATATCTTTTTTTTTTTTTATATTTAAGCTACCAATATAAAATTATTACAGCTTAACAATTATTCATATCTTTAATAATTTAAAATTAGTCTTCGGATATTTAATCGGTCAAAATAATTTAATTTTATGTTAGAAAACTATTATTGTATACCTATAATAAATGTTCTGACACTGATCACTTTTAACTAATTAAACTAACCTAACCTAACAAATTAACCAATCAATTTGCGTATAATGTCGTGTTAACCTTCTCTAAAATAAAACGTAAACATATTAACATATTTTTAAAATCTTTTTTTTAAAGCTTGTCGTTTTATTATAGTTATGGTAAATAATATAAAACTGATCCGGAAATATGGGTTTTGAAGATTAAACTTAACTAAATATTAAATAATGAAATTATAACACATATTTCCTGATAATTCAATATCTTTGAACAATTTTATACTTGTACATACATCCATTTGTAGTTTTCGATTATGCTGTCCCGTCGAAACATTTTCGAACCCCGCTTTTATTTTATAGATATACATTGTACGACATAGTTTACGGTTCATCGGAGTGTCGCATTTGGAATTTTATTGATGATGCATCTCTGTGTTTTGTTTTCGGTCGGTTGCTTACTTTTAATGAATTATTCATTTTAAAATTACGGGTTTTCGCATTTGAACTGGCTTCCAGGACAAATTGTATACTGTACAGGCTAACTTGTACAAAATGACCAACAAAATGTGTCCAATAGAACAAATATCGTATAGTTGTGCCAAAAATATTTCTCCTTTTTCCTAATATCTAAAGGCATACAATCCCAAATCAGCTATATAAATGTTGAACCCCTACGACCAAATAATATATTGTGTGCTAGTGTATACGAGGCTATAGTATTAGTGTAGCCGTGGTCGGTCGCCATTAATAGTAATAAAAAAAAAAATAACCAGTTTCTAATTAGATGATATATTCTATAATAGTAACGATTTAGAGTGAATTATAATGGTTTGCCGTGACGCCGTGTGTGGAAGACGATGGACACAAGGGACACAAGTGTTGAACAAGTTACACGGCTGTTATGATTTATTGTCACAAACAGCCGAAATTAAGACCGCAAGAATAGTTGAATCCAACTTGATTAATCACGGTGGTCGGCTAAACACATGTATAAATAACTATTTCGGTATTCCAATCGAAAAATATGAAAAATGACTCTTTGAATTGGTGTATTCGTAATCCCGACGAAACCAATTCCGATTTTGACGATATAATTTCAAACTCGTTTGAACAAAATACAAATACACATAATATTATTATTATTATACATGCGCAGCAGAGAACATTATAATTCGTACATGTTTTATATACTGGGTCGAATGACCGATGTTTGTTGTAATTGTACATGTTTACAGTCAATACTTGATATTAGAATAATGGTTGACTTTTCATAATTTAATCCATTGAGATTTTAAGTATAATGTCTATATTATCATATTATATTCATACAATCATACAATAAAATATGATATCTGGATTTGCGACGTGACCGCATTGGCGATGCATGATGTCGGAAATGTATTTGTATATTTTATACTTCTATAAAAATGTCAACGCAATAGGTTTTTGGACGATTATTTTTGTAGAAAAGTATAATCTGAAAATTACTTTATTGACCAAGTATAGCCATGGCATTCAGAATCCTAACAGTATGCATAATATAATATTATATTGTATAATATTAACATAATATAGCAGGAGCAACGAAGTTTATTGAACAAATAATATATTTTATATGTGTTGACGTAGGTATTCCGTACTAAATTTGATCTGATAAAATATATTCGACTAGATAGTAGATTTTTGTTCTTGAATATTAACTTAAAGGTTATACAATCAAATTTAAATTACCATTATAAAACATTATGTTTCGCAGTTATATTGTGTTATTAATTAATGTATTTTGCTCAATGCATGCATACAGTAGGCCGACCATCACAATTCAGAGTCAGTATGTTATTATGAATACATTTATGTATATTATACGATTTTAGTTGTATTTTATTGTATCCCGATTTTTCAAAATGTAAAATGCACACCTGCAGCTGAGTAGCAGACGCTTTTTTGTGCCTAGTTGTAATTATTTAAACCATTTGAACATACTTCTATTAGGTAGGAATAACTTCACAAAAACAAACCAAAAGCGATTTAGACTCTACATCAGAGCGCTTTTAGTATTCGAGTAATAATTAGTATAATATTTTCCTACGCACTATATTATGATAAAAAAATTATATTAATTATAAAAAAAAAAGAAATGAAATTGTACACATCTCGTATAGGTAGGTACGACTTGATACACAATTTTACTATTTTTTTTCGACTGTATAGTACAACCGTTGTACTAAATGGATAATATCGTATTATTTTTAAAAATGCACTCAAAATTTCAACGGCGACTCGGCTAAAATTTAGCAGATGCAGCAGCTGTGTATAATGACAACAATTTATTAATATAAGTATATAACTGCAGCAAATGCGTGTGTCGCGTCGCGTCTGCAGCGACGTTATCGGCCGCACTCGTTATATTATTATAATCATAATATATATATATATATATAAATAAGCATCGTATCGTAACCGAACAGAGCGAAAAACATAAAAAAAAGCCTCGGAAGATATATCGAAAGTCCTGTTCGAAAAGTTCAACTTTTGCGATATAAATCAACTAGGCTTTGAAATCCCGCATTGCAGGCGCTGATATATTGGACCGGGCCACGTTTCGCCGGCTCTCTGCCCTTCATCTTGATTCCAGTTTGGCTTTTTTCGTCGTATTTATTTATGGGTTTCTTTTCTTCACCGCCGCCGCCGCCGCCGTTTCCCGACTTCCCGTGTCCGCTGTCGCCGCAACGCCCAATGACCTTTATCCTCTTATCGGCAAAGCCCGTCAACGGGAAATAATAATAATTACATTTCCACCGAAAATCCCGCAGATACACGCCGCACATAACATATATATTATACGATATATATTGTATATTATTATATAGATACACGACCGACCCGCAAAACGGGGAAAAAAAATCACGGATCAGTCTTATAATATTTTACTCGCGGTATATAATAATATTATATACGTGTAGGCAGCTGCAGATATATACGCCGCGGTATATATATAGCCATATATACACGCCGCAACGGCAGTACGTGTATTATACGTTACATTAATCCCATCAAATATGTTTCAAATGGGTTCGCTTAGGATTTAGCCTTTAGGTTACGGCCGTGCATATTAACCGCGTGCTGCTATAACACGCGCATACCGCGGGCACGCGATACGTCTTCGGCGGAGTAAATCCCGATGCCGCCGCCGTGCTCACGTGAAAAGAAGTTATTTCGTAGGTATATTTTATTTCTCTCCCCGGCAGTGGTAATATTTTACCCGAGCTTTTTAATGCGTTACAAACCGCATAGAAAGTCAAATAATATTTTAAAATCGATACAATCGCCGCGCGTAAAGATACCTGCTGCAGGATTAAACCGAGTGTATATTTTATGGGCCGAAGGAATAAATCTTAATTTATTACCACTTTTGTACATTTATTCATGCCGAGCACCAGCCGCGGTATACAGTCGGTCCAAAACGATTTGGAACACACCGATGTAATTTCGCACGGGCCTAATGTGAAATGTCCGTATAGATTATTTAAATTATAGGTACTGATCACACTGCGTTTATGTATAAACGAAAATTCTCGTGGCATAATAATATTGTTTTTCAAAATTAGGACACTTAACGATGACTTTTGATTTGTTATTTTTATATAACGCAGATAACTTTTAAGTAACTGAAATCCAATTTACGTTTACATAATGTTCAAGTTGTATTAGGTGCCTAATATATAATATACGCAGAAAATACATTTCATAATCAATATTAAAGTTATTTTTTTTTTAAATTTTTAACTACATTATTTTTTAATTATTTTGTAGATCTTTAAGTATTATGTTGCGTGTTTTAAATCCTTGCAAATGACATAGTGTGTTTATTATAAATAAATATTTTAAATTAGTAAGTATATGTACAGCGGTTTGCTGCTTCTTTAATGATTAGTGATTTCAAAAACTAAAGCCGCAAGTCAAATAATGAGTTTACAATGATTAAAACATTGCGTGTTTCTTATTATACCTACCTACTTGTATATATAGACATTGAACTATAAAAGCTGTGTGTTATAGGATAGATTAGTATAATCATGAACTATTGAAATATAATAATCAAGAATGATTTAATTTTATCCATCATCCATCTATAAAACTATTTTGAAATAAATATTTCAACGTAAATTTAAACATTCCTCTTTGACAAGTGATAATTTTATAACAGATCATTTTTTAGTACATATTGTACTATTAAACATAAAATATTAGCAATTTTAGGTTAGTACACCGTGTTTACTAATGAACAGTTTTTAGAGAAAATAACGTACATTTCTGTATATCTTTTACATATTATTCATTAATATTGATCTTGCGATGATTCTTTTGAAGAATTTGATACATGTACATTGAACATATGAAATCCAATGAACAATAATTCTCTATAATCAATATAGTTAAAAACAAAATAATATCATTATTTATTAGTTATTAGGTACCTATAATATAAAATATTAAAATCAACTATTATACATTTATACCTTATATCTAACATTTATTATTAGAGAATACCAGTATTAATTTAAAACAATACTCAGATCTAATATTAAAATGTATTAGTATACATCGTGTAAACTGAATAATTTTAAATACCTACTTACAAACCTTTATAGTTAGATAACAGTTAATAAATATAAATTAATCTAAATTTGTAATAGCTCAGGCATATACACTTAAAGCATTAAATATTATTGCATTGATTTAATTAAATGTAATGGATATTTATTCAACGATGCCAATAAAAACTTTATCCGCAAATAATAAATAATATTTTTTAAAAAAAGCCTACTACAAGTTTCTACAATGTACAATTTTTATTTAAATATCAGATTATTTGGACTTAAATTAAATTTATATGAATTCCTATTGATAATAAAAATGTTATTAAACAAGATTCAATGTTATAGTTTTTTATGATATATTTATGTTCTTCCACACACCAATAACTTTCAGCATTGAAAAAAAAATACATTTTTTTAATAAATATTTAATAGTTTTTACTTTTAGTATTATTTATTCTATCTATACCATCTAAATATAATATCGTTTATATGGCGATAAAATGTTATTATATAATTTGTTACAATATATTATTTTGTGTTTAAAATTAAACATGCAGCACCTATCGTGAATGTGATCACCCGTGAATTTACTATCATTGCGCAGTTATACTGTCAAATAAATATTAAATTTCACAGTTGTATATTATTTGTATAAACTTCATCACGTAAAAGACATACCATATACAATAGGGCTCGGGATAAAACGGACATTCACCAACACAAATCTGCCAACAGAGCACATAAATATTAAATCGAGAGCCTAAAAAGGTCCATATACATCTGCAGGGTTACCCGAACGCAGAGGTCGTCCTACACCGGAACTCGAACGCATCCGAAATTGCCCTCCATAACTCTGTGTCCGTGCGCAATAATTTTTTCCCTTCCGTCTCTTTTCCTACTTGTTTTTTTTTCCTACGAAGAGGACCAAAGGGATCGTTACAGTATCGGGGGGCAATAAAACAATATAAAAACCGGTGGCCAGCCAGTACAGACAGCCCAGACAAACGGGTAGAGCCATTTTTACCCCTATAGTCCTCTCGCAGCCGTCGTGTATTATAAATAAACACAGAGATAGAAAGAATTCGAGTAAAAGATAGATGGACGGGACGACGGCGAGGGGGGTGGGAGATCGAGAAAGACGGGTAGAGGACAAGAGCGGACGTGCTGCAGCGTGTATATATATATATACCACCACTGGCTGTTGTGTGTGTATATATATATATATTATATACGCGTAAGGAAAGAGAGAAACTGCGTCTCGAGAAATTTAAGATAAAATAAAAGCCTTCGGGGCACTTTATCACGTTCGGGTCGTCGCCGGGCCGCGCAAGCGCGTTTTTGATCTTGGAGATTTATTCGCCCATCCCCGACAATGCAGCGGAGAAAAACCGGGGCGCCTCTACCAATTTTTTATTTTACTTTTTTTTTTATCATCTATACGCTACGCCCGTCCCCTCCTAGAAATGATAAACTACCGGATTGCATTCGAAATATTCAAGGAGCCCGTTGTGTTCCGGGAGTCGTGTTATCTATCTTCTTTCACCCGACCACCCTTTCCACCCCCGCCGCGCCCCTTCCGGCGCCGGTGTTATTTGCACCGCATTATATTATACGGAGAAAGAATTCCTGCCAACGTTCACGCACGAGAGTCGCATCCAAAGTACTCGCTTAAGCAGGTATATATATACGTATATAATATTATGATACCGTTCACATCATTCTTTTTTTGCCGAGACGCGTTGGTAATTATATTGCTGAGGTCAATACATCGTTCCGTATGGCATTCGAAATTGGCTAGTATGTAGGTAACATTAAAAATGGACCGCAGTGTACCTATGTAGGTGTACACTTCGACACACTGTATATGTATTACGAAATTGAAAAATGTACGGATGTACTAGATGTGGTTAAAAATAAATATGTAGGTAGTTTACATTTTTTTTTTTTTTATAAATGGATATAATAATATTATACATATATTAAAATGTATAATGCATTATTAATGCGTATTTAGATTAATAATATAAACTGTTGTAGGTGTGTAACGTTTAGACATAAACAATTAATTTTGATGTTAACTAGAAAACTCAGTATTTTAACATTTATAATAATGTTTTAATAAATTAACACTATAAAGCTTTAAGTTTTTATACTACTAAAAAAAAAGGTAATTTTTTTTGTTGGTTGGTATAAGACATATTTCTATTATATTATTATATTATTATATATAATAACCAAGGTCGTTATTAAATTGGTTTCAATAAATAGTAAAACAAAATATTCAAACTTGTAAAACATGATTATGCGACGTGTAAATTATGATTTATGGTTATTTTCCATCTCGTACATGATTATGATTATCTTATTATAGCTACAAATATATATTTGTGTTGCCTAATTTTGTTGATCATTACTATGACCAAAATACAATAGGTACGATTATAGTCAATAAAACTAACACTGGGTGGCAAAAAGTGCCTTCAAATAAGAATTTTTGTATTATAACAAAATTACTATGAATCTTATTTTTTGTTTCAACATCCAATAACGTCAACATATAAACTTTAAATTGTTATACAATTGTGCATAAGTCTTTTTGAGATTTTAAAGAAAATTCATAAGATTGTTGCATTACATTTCCAAGTCTTGTTGTAATTTAAAAATATTATTATTCGTGGGTAGGTACTTGAAACTTTTAAAGTATGTTATTATAATCTGAGTGTTACTGCTGTGAGACTTCTTTCTTCACGACTTCACGTCTCCATGTCTTGTATATATTTTTTTTTCCACACATATGATTATTGTAAATACCATTACAGATTGAATAATATAATTCAATAAGTGTAAAAAAAAAACTTATCATAATATTTTAAACACAAAATTACATTTTAAAATGCAATGTTTTATTCAAAAATTAATTCAACCAACTGCGTATTACTATCAGTAAAATAAATTACTTTAATAGCAGTATATAAAATCATAAAACATACTTTGTAATAATATATAGGCTGACAGACCGTCTTCGCTCAGAATCGTATATTTCGTATGCAATGATTTATTATTGGAATCAAATTTAACACATCCATTACAGTGACCTACTCGACCTACATGCAGTAAGTACACCAGAGCGTTACCCATTTTCCCACCTTTTTTGGTTTGTTTTTCTGTTTATTTTTAACCGGTCATTTTTTCTTTTTACCCAATAAAGTCACTTGCAGACCTAAAATTGAAAAAATTATCTTCAAATTATAACCTATATACATTTATTGTTTTGCTCAGCTTCAAAATGTGAAGGTATCATAAATTATCATATTGATATGTATATGTACATTCGCGAAGCACATGAAATACTAGATTAAAATTCAAACCTTGTCAGTTGTCACTATTATTAATTATCATATTTTATCAATAATACTATGTGACTTGTTGAAATATAGGTACTTGCAATAATTGACCTGTTTAGTTTTTATAAATACCGGTTTGATTGTTTAGCACTAAACTAATAAAAGGACTAATAAACGCACGCCAAGGACAGCATACTCGCGCTTATAATAGATTTACTTACCCTTATATTATTCGAAAGTTATTGAATATAAAAATATATATACCATTATATTATAAGAGGAGCTTTAATGTAATATAGAATGCAATTATTATTGTAGAATGTCCACACGAGGTAATAAGAATTTCAATGTGGGATATGATTTCTATGAAGTCCTAGCCATTTTTATAATTTACATTTCTAAATTCTAATCATTCTGTACATTCAACCTTCTACAATATAAATGGGATTGTAAATCGAAGGTGTTTTAAATCACGGTTTTCCTTTTATTAAAAAGCATTAATAAAACATTTGCAATTGAATTAATTAGTTGGTTTCTCCAATATTTTTGTTTTAAATCTTATTACATTGTAAATTCTGTACAGCTGATTGCGTTTATATTTTATCATATCTTTGATTATATCATGAATGATGCGATATGCAATTGAACATTAATTTGACATTTTAACGAGTATAATATGGTACAAAAACCTCTTTTAATGTGTACTTAAGTAATGCACTTAAATAAAAAAACTGATTCATGCCAATCATTAAAAATTAAAATTGATTTAAATTACATGTAAATGGTTTCTATGTACGATGTACCTAATTATATTTTTAAAAAAAAAGTTAAAGTAATAATAAGAATTTTTCCTATAATCAATAAATGTATTATTAAATAGCATGGTAATTTAAAATGTGCAGTGGATTCGCAGCAATAACTCAATAATAACTACATCGCATTTTTGATAACAGTAGGTAATTGGGCCCTATCTGTCTCTGAATCATCGAGATTCTACAGTAATTAATAAAATAAATGTAATAAATTAAATGTATACGTTAAATCGTTGTCTTATAAATGTGTAATAAAAAGGGTTGATATACTCTCAATTAATTTAATCATTTTTGTTATGAAGTTTAGTATATGGGTACATAAGTTTACATTAAATAGTTAAATTATTACATAATGCTTTTATAATATTCATAATACGACCTTCTGTATTAAATGTAAAATTATTTTAAAGCGTCTAAATATAAAATATAAAAATTAAAAGTAGTTTCACCAACAATCATAAATGTAAAAAAAATAAGCTCATGGTAGAATTGTGTGTTATTTTTATCTTAGATTTTTCTAGTAAAAAGTTACATTTTTATAAGTACGAAATTTCCCCAGAAACTAGTATTCGCTGTTAAAAGAATCACTGTACCTATAACTTGATATACAATATTATATAATACAGTAGGTAGTAGGTACCTATACGAATGGTACGGTATACAAGCCATAAGGGATTACATTTTATTATTTTTTCCGTCTACACAGATATACTCGTATAATTGTAAATAGCCACTATATGATATTTATTTTATTATAAGGTTGGGTTTTTCAAAGCGTATGCATTAAAATCTGATAGGTGTATCTGCAATTAATATATTATTTTAGATGAATTGAGTTTTCTACCAGTAACGATATTAGTTCACATTTTATGCAATATTTTATGTAAAAAATCTTACACTATCACCTATTCAATAAAGTACGACATAAATCTAAAATCGTAATTACTAATTACATTTCTAATTCAACAGGTACACTCAGGTTGTACAACAAAAACATTTTGTTTAGTCTTAGGTTTGGTTTTAAACTGCTTTAGACACGTTTTTAAATAAAAAGGACACAAACGAAAACCGTGAAATTTGTTTTTATTGCTGTTATTATTGTGTCAATATTTAGATATGCCGATGATTTATATTATGACCTTGTTTTCAGTAACGATTAGTTCTGCTAACCGAAAATATTTGTATCAGTTGTATCCATTGAACTGCGTTCGGTTGAGAAAAAAATTAAATTACACGGTACACCTACAATTTGGGTTCTATAGCTGATATATTTTATTTTCGCTGAGACGGCAAACATAAAAAAACACAATGTCTCAATACAATACGAATATAGTATTTATATGGTACACATTGTATAAATATTTTTACTCCACAAATACTAAGAAATATTTGTACTTTTGATTCACTAATATATAATAGGTAGGTATAGTATAAGCATATATTTACCTATATAATTTAATATCATAATTTTAAATTTTTGAACATATGACTTACAAAAAATAGAGATTTTACGTATTCATTTAGAAATAAATCACAGCTGAATCAATTTTATTTTCCCGTGTGGTGTTTCCATAGGGTATAGCTGTATAGGACATAGGTACAGTATACTACAAATTACAATATATTATAATATGCCATATATGCATTTAAGATAAAAAAACAAACAAATACTTTGTCAAATTCTTCAATATATTGTTTTTTTTTATACATTTTGTATAAGTTTTAAGAAAAATATTTAGTTTAAATTGTATTTAACGCCTCATCCCCTTCTTAACCACCAGTAAAATATGATAACATATCCATGATCAGAAACTAGACGACTTAGTATATGCTTTCAAAAAACTTTGCGTGGTAATATTAATGTGTAAACCGAATATTTGACTCCAAACTTACTATACGACGTGACAAAAATCACATCGTCAAGATTTTAAGTCTTATATATTTATATTTAAGTAGATTAAATAACTATGAGCAACAATATCATAATATGTATATATTTATAATTCACTCATCCGCGCGTGAAACTCGGCCAACTGCAGGAGTGGCACAGTGGCATAAATAATATATGATGCGGAAACGTTTGTTATTTTCCTACTCCCTCCGAACGATTCCGTTTTCAAAAACCATTGTCTGCTGCAACGGGGTTGAAAATAGATAATGATTTTCTCTGTAAACACGCGTATTACGTGTGGTTTACGAATATCACGATATTTATTGGTACGATAATATGTATACGGCGGCGTAAACACAAAAAACGTCGCAAAACATCTCGTGACAATGGCGTAGTAATAATAATGACAATAACGATGATAATAAAAACTCCCGAGCATTTTTATCCTGTCAGCGGGACGCGGCGGCGGTGGCGGGCGAAAAGTATTGTTTCGCGAGAGGGTTTTTCGCGTGGCTTGGCGGACGGCTACAACTGCTGTAGCGCGACGGCGAATGGCGTGTATAAGGTATACCTCGCTAGACTCTATTCGGCGAAGCTCGGTCCGATGCGATAAATTAGGAACGAGCATGCGGAGATGGCGATAAAGGCGAGACCAGACGATATTTCTTTCGACGTTTCCAGTTACCGATTTTCGCGCAGGAAACCCGGTCGTAAAAACCGCGTTCGCGAGATTCGCATGAATCTCAATTATAAATGTATATATAATATATAAGCCGCGAAAACCTCTCACTGCACATGAGCTCCGGCTCAATGGCGTTCGGTAGAATATATTACTATCGCGTACGTGGCACTGCCCACCTCCCCACCACCCACCAGACCACAAAACTTGAAAAAAATTTAAACAATGAATGAATTCGCACGATTAATTATTCCATGATGTCAATACGCCATAATAATTTGCAGAGGAAAACTCAAATGTTTGTTTCGACAGAAAGAATACAATTGCATTACTGACGCTCCAATCCTTTTCGCGTATACATAACAATAACTGCGATATAAGGTATAAGGTATAAGGTATAAGGTATAAGGTAATAGGTATTGACGTGCAGTTTTATGCATCCGACAACGCGACACGTCTTCTGTGCGGATTTGAAGACCCGACGAGTTCATGAAATTTTGCTGACGGTCCTGTTTCGATCGGGGTTGTTTAAATATCACAAAATGTATACGTCATGTAAACACCAACGAGTAACTAATACTTTCATGGTTACACGAAATTGGGGTGTTTAATTTACGAACAATCAAATGTATACTACCTATTGTAATAGACGTAATAGTGTATTCAGACGCAAATAATTTATAGTATAAATTAGTAGTAAGTAGTTGTAACAGGTAGGACTGTAGCCGCTTAGGACCATTCGGAAGCGAAAATGGTAATACAAGTAAACAAATTATACGGTGGTAAACTAGTGAAATAATATTAATATTTATCATTTTCGTAGAATGATATTATTTAAATATATTATATTATTACCTATAGTCTATACCGTCATTATATAAAATGGTACAGTTTTTAACAATATTGTATAATAATTATGTATAAACCAAACGTCTATTTTAAATTTACCCCTATAGAAATTTACAATATAAAAGTATTATTAATTATTAATAATTTATATTTTATATTTATACAGAGATTTTTCTCTTCAAGGAGGCCGTACGTTCTATATTCCGGTTTCAGTAAGCTTAAGTATACTGGTTTAAAGAATATATATAGGTATATGGTAAATACCACTCGCAAGCACAATACCTAATAAGTAATAGTTAGGGTGCGAGGGTGCCCAATCGCCGATCATTTTAATCGTGAAAATAATTCTTTGAAAAACTTCCAGTCGTCGCCATCGTTGCTCGGAAAAACCTGTCTCGTCAATCACGGCCAGCTAATCACTTTGGCTCTCCAGTAGATCAGTACTGGAGTAAAGTTATCGTCTATAATCAGTATCAGTTCGTTAGTTTCCGTCGGGTTGAATGTGTCACGTAATGCGAGCGAAAACTGCAGGTGCCGTTTACTAAAACCTGACCGATTATCGTATAAGTGCGTCCATTCGTTTTTTCGGTGTGTCCTAGTGTTAAATATATTTAAGTGTTATGGCCACGTGTGCGTTCTATCTAAGGAAAAACCACCGTCGACAGAAAACTGAAGTAGTTTCAGGCTGCAACCGTTTCGTCCTAGACTCCGAGTCGACAAAAATGGCGAACTCAACTATACCGGTAGACGATTTTTATTTTCATAGCCTATACCTAAAGATTTAAACCATATTTTAACTCAATACCTTATACTACCGCTAAATTGTTATAAAGGGGACTTTGTGTAATCGAGCTGCATTGAAGGCTTCACAAGTTGAAATGTATTCAACCTGCAGGTAACGTGTACATGTTAACACGCGCTTGATTGTATAAGTCTGCATAAGTTGACAAATCATGGGTGTCTTAGAACTGAATACTGAAAACTGATGTCAAATATACTTGACATGAGAGTATGAGACAATATATGAGTAAATATAAGGTTTTCTCTATTCTGACACCTGGTTTTTTTCAACAACAACACGATTTATATATTGTATATGTTTTAATTTTTCATTATTTTCTGGTTTACTGAGAGGTTACACAATTGTACGTCTGATCTAAACCGTGTTAACGATATTTACTTGGATCAACAACGTCCAACGTGTTGAGTGTATACATTGTCGTATACGCCGATGACAGACGTACACAAATAACTAATAATTAACAAATTAAGCACTTTTATTAAACTCTTTACGTCCAGTGGCGATCGAGTCCCACGATCACCACCTGGCTCTAACACTGGTGGTCAGTGGTAGTCGAGTCACACGACCACCGCCAACTGACCATCCTTCTGTTTTTACATCTTTCTTAAATATAGAAGCACTAACAATAATATTGATATTAAATTTAACCTAGTTACATTATACTTACTGACTATACTTAAAATTATACTAATTGTTAATTGTTATTGTACTACACATATATAATCATATTACATATATTTTACCTATTGCAAATGATTGTTTAGTGTTTACTTAACCTAGTTAAATTAGTTATAATATTTTTTATATATTATGCATCTATGCATGATACAGCAACATAAAAAACACATAATTCCACCTCAAGTCGTCTAGGCGTTTATTCCATAAGTATAGCTACTGCAGCATATACAGGTCGCCTCGCCAAGACCGCTGCGGAGTATTTAAATCGACTGTCGTCGAGATACGAAATACACAACCGACGTCATTAATCATTATATAGAAAAGCATTAATATATACTATTGCATACTTTTGTTTAACGACGTTCGTTGAAAATTCAAATGCCGTCGTCTGTAGTCTTCAGACGAGTGTGTGTGTATTATACACAAAAACCGCGTGCTATCCAGTCCCGGCAGCACCGGAATCCGGTCGCCGGTATATTATTACTCTCCGAGATAATAAAAACTAATAGGGAAAAATGAAGTATTTATAAGTTAGAAAAAAACTTATATTGTATAATATATATTATTATCATGCGCGGTGTACTCGTGTATATAATATATTATACACCTATATAAGACATATACATTAAGTGCCTCTATATATATATATATGTATAGCGAACGGTTTCGAGTAGTATACTCGAGTAATAATAATAATAATAATAATATAATAGTAGTTTTTATTTTCGATCGCGTATATTTTGTGCGTGCGTGTCCGACGATAACAACTATAAAACGGATCTCGTACACGCGCTCGCGGTGTTGTGTTGAATGAACAATCGACGGACGGACGGAGGCGGTTTGACGAACGCGCGCGCGTGCCCGTCGCCGCCGCCGCCGCCGACCTAGACCAGTTCGGTTGTGGAGGCGCGGGATAATAATTACCGTGTCCGGCGACGGCGGCGGAGACGAGACAAATCGACCACTTGTCGCGACCGTATTACAGTAGTCCGGTAGTCGTAATATTAATGTTCGCCGTTCGCGTTTTATACGGCAACGTTTCTGCGCATTAAATTATTGCGCTGCAGTGACCAAGACGTGATAACTACTATCGATGTTGGCGCTTTAATAAAAAAAAACCGCTTCGTGATCCGATGATTAGATACCCTCTACTATCCAAAAGAGAAATCAATGACTTATGTTTTTATTATCTATTTGTATGTACCTATGTATCTGTTCACAAATTTTTGTCGTTCGTAAATAGTCTGTAAATAATATTATGGAGTTTTATGGTGTAGACCAGTGGTGCGCAACCTTTTTGAATCCACGACCCCCAAAATTATATATTTTGATAATACGACCCCCCTCCTACCAAAATTATGTAAGTGTATAATATTGTAAAATTATTGACGACCCCTAGTAAAATTTGGCGACCTCCTTAGGGGTCGCGACCCCCAGGTTGTGCACCACTGGTTAGACTGTAGAGTTTGGACTGTGTCTGAACGTTGGGACGATTTGGTTGTCGAGTTATACCGTCGACGATGATCCTACACGCGGTCACGGGTCGGTCTGAAATTGATCTTTGAATTTCGACAAGCTCGTGTAGGTGTGTGACTGTGTGAGAATTCAGAACCTTTGAGTATTATTTCGAAAAATATTAATAAGTGGCGATATTAAACATTATTTAAGTTTTGATTATTTGATATTACCGTTGTAATCGATTTATAATGATAGTAGATACTGATTAGATTTCATCGCAAGTTATTATTACGGCGCACTGGTTATCTCAATTGTTTTATTACTGGTCGGTCTTTCAACGAATATATTTAGACCTATAACTCTGCTTAAGTGGGTTTAAGTCATATTATATCTTAGAGACTTAGAAGTCCAATAACCTGAACAATTATAAGCCTTATAGTGTCTTTAGAGATCTTTTGGTATAATTTTTTTAATTATATTTTTGAATATTTTTTCTTAACGGGCTTAATATAATACCTATAATGTGGTATTGTTTTTTAACACACGTATAAATATTAAGTTATATAAAAATACAAGAAATACATATACATATCGCGCATATTTAATAGTACGATAGGTTTATTATAAATATTTAAATACTATCATGCTTTTGCAGATGAAGATCCCTAACTAGAATATCTATATTGGCTATAAGTTATAAACTTATAACAAACATATAATTATTTTTAAACTATCATTGGTTTGAAATAAAGTTTTTTCGTATTAGAATCTTGGATTTTAAACGATAATAAACACATAGAATGCCTGTCAACTGGGACTTGGGAGAATAACGTCTCAAAATTGTTAAAAGATATATTTTTTTATTTACTATTTTCCATTCACTATTGGAGTACTGTTGTACTCTAACAAATACTGAAATACCTAGGTAGTTTGAAACCTTGGAATTAAAAAAAAAATGTAGGTATTGTAAAGTCTATTTTTGTATAGACAGCACATAATATTGTTTTTAAGAACAAGGAAAGTCGCTCCGATAGGTTTTGAGAGTAGATATCTCGTCAATGAGTAGATCGGTGTAGTGTGCAATTTATGTGTTAAATTAAAATTCAATGAAAATTCATTACATGCGAAAAACGGTTATGACCATTTGTGTGAGACGTGTGTTAGCCTCTATTTCTAAGGATATTTTATAATTAATATATTCTATAAGTAATACGGTGGGTTGAACTATTTTTTTCACATCACATTGCATATATTATATTATAATAAATTATTATTATGAACTTTTAAATCAATACCATATACCGTAGAATGGTGTGAATAAGTTGGTATAGAAAGCTGTTAAAATTAACCTAGTAGACTTTCACTTTATTTTGTTTCAAGTTTTACGTTTAACATTTTTTGAATTATAAAAAAATAATAAAAATAAATTGAGGAGATATTTTATAAAATATATAATTTATAGAAAAATGTAATGTACCTATGTTGAAACAGTCAAGTCTTTTTGGATCTTCAATTTTGAAAAAAAAAACTAAATCGATTTTGTCAAAAACTGGTTTTGCATACCTAAATATTTTCGTTTGCAGTAATTTTTTTTTGTTTTTTCCTGATTAATTTTATAAGAATTGATAACGTTTTTGCATTTGATCCCCCAAACTAGATCCAATTTTTTCCCAGAAACTACAAAATAATTTGAAGAAATATAAACATATAGAAAATTAGAAACATGAAAAAAACACACATCATAGCAAAACTAATTCATTCATAATTCATAGCTCCACTAAGAATCTAAAAAAAAAGTAATCTTATTATGTTAAAAATAGTCCGTGATGGTATGAAAGATGTTAAGATAATCCTATACGTATTATTTATAGGTAAATAACACCTAAATTATACTATAACTCAACACTATAGAGAACTCTTGGATGATGTTCAAATGCGTTTAAAAACGAACACCGAATAGAAATGAATTATTTCCCTAATCCTCTATTGTATATATATTATTATATGAATAGATATGTGTAGATACTATTTATGATGGCCTTAATATCTCAAAGAAATTTTGTTAAAGTATTTGTAGACCTTTCTCATTAAAAATTTAAAAATTAAAAAATATATTTAGTCTTAATATTGGCAGATTTCACACGAACAATATAAATATGCTATTCTTCGTTTGATAAGAACGAATTGCTCCTTTAAAGGTTAGAATTCATCTAGCATTTAATTATATTTATATACTTACTCAAACTATACGGATTACGGGTACATGTTTATATGTGTTTATGCTTAAAAATTTGAATGAAAAATTTTAAAAAATCTGGAATTTTATATATTTATTTAAAGCAATTATTTTGATTTGTATCTACTGCTGTTATTATTTTTAATAAGTAATAAGACACTAATAACATTATAATGATATAACAAGTAATGACTAATACAAATTGTCCAGCGAAATGCATAACTGTTTATTTTGGCAACATGTTCTATTATATAATAATTATATATATCCGTTGAGCAGATTTACATTTGACGAAAAACATGTCACGGGTAGAAACGCGTAGAACTAGAACTGTCTTGAAAATGTATCTATATAGAAGTGTAAAAGGCTGCCGAAATACTGAGGAAAATCCGATAAAAAGCGATATTTTTCTCGTGCAGTGACCAAGCCAGTTCACAGCCTGCAGCGCAGTCTTAACAGCGTATATCGGCCACGGTAATGGCCGATTTTATTTCGGACCGTCCGAAAATCAAACCGAATAAATCCTTCGCAGTACCACCGATGCCTCGGTTCGAGGATTTATGTGCACCCTGACTTCCACCATACGTCTTCGCAGAACCGCTTAATACCGGACACCTCGCCTACCTTTATATTATATATGTATAATAATATTCGCACCGGCGTTTTGGCAACTATATGCGGCTGTACGGACTATATAGCTGAAGGAATCGCTAATTGCGACTGTAAACCCCACCTGGAGATTTATGGGCGCATAAAACACCGTTCGTTTTGCATCATCTCTTTCTGTTGAACAACCCTCTTCCACTACGTCCCCTTAGTCGATGCCATCACTGCGCACTTTGCACCTAACCGCACTGTCCATATAGTGATAGTGCTCGTATTATATTATATGTGCCTGGCTATACGGCTACAATCGGAATTTTTAAGGAAACGCGCATTATAATAATTAGTATATTATTTAGTTATTTAAAATTCATCTTGTATGCTATACCCATATAACTTAGTCTAATTAGAATAACTAATTCCAACTGTAATTTCATTAAATGAATTATTTTTCATAATATAAGAGATTCACACTTAATATACCTAGTTTATGAAAAAATTACATACACGATTTGGGTGGATACGATTTCGTATTTTATAAATATTTGCATAAAGTACCTGTTTATTCATGGTATTAAACATTTGGAAATGTTTACCTCAAATGCGGTGTTACCCGAATAAAAACACATCATTGTTATAAAATACATATTGCTTAACAAAATTGTTTATTATATTTTACCTATTCAAAAAAAGTTAGAATAATGCAACAATATTTTGTGTATGGCTTTATTAGATTATTCATTAATAATAAATTAGTGTATTTAATGCATATTCATCATCCATAGGACATAGATACTAAATATTATAAACTTGTAGGCTACGTTTTATATTTGTACGGATTAAAATGTTAAAGTATGGATTTAATTGAAAATTCCAAAAACATTGTTAAGATTTTTAAAACACATGTTTCTTTTTATACATAAAATAAATTTTTATTTTGCATTTTCTTAAACTGAGTTGAATTTTTGTATAACTTATACGAACGGATAAAATTTGATAGCAATTTATCACAAACTACCCTATTTGAAGAAAAAAATTTAAATTGGTGTTATTTATCTTGTTTCAACATATTAAATTAATTGAGTATGTTTTTTACGTATGTACCAGACAAAAGCGGCGAGATCTGCTCAACAGTCTGACAAATTAAATTTTCGTCACGTGTAGGCAGATATATATGAATATATAATAATATACATATATACGAGTATATAATAATATACATATATACGAGTATATACAAATTCGTTGTTACTTGTTTCATTTGCAACAATCGAGATAACGCCAAATTACGTAAACTTAAAGATTGCAAAAAGATTTTTGTCTAACATTACGTAAGAAATAAATGTAAGAGCATTTTTAAAGGTATTTTTCTTGTTTTTTAGAACATTATAATTAGCTTTCTAATTGTAATTTATAGTTTATTAAATATAAGGATAAAAACTACATTTAAGAAAGAGAACTATAATTTCATAACTTATAAAATTTAAACCTACATTTTGCTGGTTTTACTTTAAATTTGATCTCTGGAAAAATATATCAAACTCATAAAAATTACGAGACTATTATGTTAAGACATTTTCCACTGCATCAAATATACTGAGGACATCAATTTTTCGGACGATTGTCTCGTTTTTCGCTTGCGGGTGATATACAGTTTAAAAAAAAAACCGTTTTACAAAAACTTATCACGGACCGGCAATAAAAACGTTAGATCTGTTTATCTTGATAAAATTGTACAAGTGCCCCGGCGTGTTGCAGTTTCCTCCTTTTTTTCTCCCGAAAAAAAAAACATCCACCGCCATAGCTCGTCGTAAATTTATATTTGCCAGTCTGCAAATAAGAACAAATGTAGCGGAAGACCCGTATCCATCGACAGTGTGATTTACGACCCGGGACGCCGGGGCTTACGGACAAATTTGCCGATAAATTCGGTGCCCCCCCCCCTTCTAACCTTCTCCAAATACGATTTAAAAATAAAATAAAAAACCCTTTTTTTCATCCAGTCGTTTTGATTAAAAACCCTCGTAATATCCGAAAGAGTGTACGACAATAAAAACATAAATAGACAGCATTTATTTTTGTGTTTTCATTTTATTTTATTATTATTATTATTTTTTTTTTTTACATACGTTTCCTCATATAAACCCTTCTCGTAGAATATATACGAGTCTCAGGGGAACGGGGCTTATACGGTTTTTATTTTGTTTGTTGTATTTTTATTAAAGAACAACGCGTCCGCTGAACTCGAAAACGGTCCCCGAAAACGACAATTGCCAAAAGTGCCGCCTGCAGAACAGCCTACCTACAGCATTAGGAGTCTGCTGCTGCAGCGTCCGTTTTGCAAATATGGATTCCGTTAATCACATCATGAATACATTGTGTTTGGATTATGGGCAAGTCGTTTTAGCATGATAGGTTGTTGCAGATCAAAACAATTGTTCGGCGTTTAAAGGGAAAAAAGGGTAGAACTGTAAAAGGTATATTATGGTTCGAAATTTCGTAAATAAATACAAATAATGTAGGCATGATAAAATATATTATTATATTATAACCGCTCGACATGATATTGAAGATTTATCGGTTTAAATTATTGTGTATATTTGTATATCTCACTTCACAATAAAGGGTAGGTATACCTACTACACAAGTACGATTGGCCCGAATCCATTTTTTACATTACATTAAATATTTGGTTATATAACATCTAAAATTCACGGTATGTCTGCAAACCGAATGTTGACACTGTGATTGGTCGTTATGGCAATAAAGCCTATAATAGTATAATGTCAACGAATTTATCAATGTTTTTAAACTGCCATTTATATCCGTGTAAAATACAAAAATGTATGTAATAGTCGCTGATGATATATTATGTTAATGTTTGCCCAAATATTTCTAAGTTCTATTATTTTTAAGTTGTAAAATATATTATTTTTAACGACGGTAATTGAGAATTATTATAAAATGCTAATTCAAACATCTTGTAGTTTATCACTATAATTTATAAGTGATTTAATACATCGTAAAATATCTTTTGAAATACAATTGCCTAATCAATAATATAAAACTATACATTCTTATGAATTATTTAAAAACAAAGTCAATAGCAAGATCTAATTACTATTTGAGTATTAATTTTAAAATATAAATATCAATTTATACAATTTAGGCACATATTTTAATTAAATAAATATAAAAGGTAATATTAAATACTATTTATAAATTAAATTAAAATATTAATATCTAAGATTCTAAGGAATATTAATTGATTTTTTTTAGTAAAATTTAAAAATTTTCTTCAATTTTTTATTAAGTTATTAGGTACAATATAAAATTTAAGCTTTCTCTACATATAATAACCTGAAATTAGTCCCTTCGGTGATATTGTGAGTTTACTGACCACATATTTTTTTTATTATACTTTAATATCTAGAGAAAAATAAAATAGAAACTAAATAATAAATTACCTTATACAAGAAAAAGTTACGGGTTACAAAATAAATATATTTTGTAATCTTCCCGAAGACACTTTTTTTTAGTTTAATGTTTATAAGATCTATCAGCTATTGAATAGCTCCGGAAATGTCGTGGGTGATTGATGAGTATTATAGCCACATTATCGGATTTGGTGAAACATGGAAAGGGACAGATGTAAAAACGATTTAAAAACGATCCACAACTAAAATACATCTGAACATGCGCTATAAATGAACTAATGTAAAATGTGTAATTCCAATTTCACCACATAAATCAAGTACCAGTTGTGAACGGATATAAATCTATACGGTCCTCGACATCATGTACAAGCCTAATGGTCGGCCATTATTTTATTTTAATAGGTCTACATGGATTTGGCAATATTTTTAGTTATTTTTCAATCTGCAGGCAATTTTCGTGAATTTGTATAAGATATAACATTTTAGAAACGTATTATCAAACTATCATTGATCAATTTTCAGATTATTTTAAAGCAATTTATTGTAATATTAAAACGATAATAAATCGGTAAACAAACCTTACGGTAAGAAAAACGTCTACAGCGAAGACGGCGTGATGGATTGACGTTGACTATGTTTAAAATACGATAAACCTAATATTTTATGTTCGATCGCAGACCGCAGTTGTTAAACAAAGTCACTTGCCAGCCGTCAGCAGGGTCGCTATACTTGCGGAGCGCAGGAAAGGCGGGTCGCAGCGGCCATAATACATATAGTATAATGCGACTAAAACTCGTCCACGGCGTGAAGCCCCTTGTACATTATATCGTTATAGCCGCAACCAGCGCAACCCCTTGTTTTTCAATTCGCTAGTTAACTAAAAGTGCAGCCAGATAAAATTTTACGATATAGGCGACTTGTTGATATACCTGCCGTAGCGGCGCGCGCGAGTCCACTGACAATATATAAAAGTGTGTTCGTTTGTTCCCTACTTTGTGTAATATAATTCTGGTTAGGGAACGTGCAAAGGCTTGCGTGGAGTGATTATGTCGAACGGTACGGCGACTACAAAGGGAGGCCAAATGGCCGCCATGATGTCATGTGCAGATGAGTGTGGTGTATTATTATTATTATTATTTTGAGTTTTTCCTATTTTATACATTGCGCGAGGTTTACTTACTTGAAAGGTGGGCGGGGGAAGACTTTAATTGAGTGCATGCAGCACAGATTTTCAATACGTATAGGTAGGTACGTATATATCTACTTCAAATTTAGATATTACCTATAGTATAATTACGTTTTTTACGCATGAATTCTCTGAGATAAAAAAAGGTTGGCTGTTCTACACTAATAATATTAATAATAATAATAATAACAATTAGTTAGAATTCAAAACAGCTCAGATAATCGTTATATTAGAATAGTTAAAATGAGATTCAACAAGTGTCCTGTGTAATTATTGTATCGTATTATCTTGAAGTATTTTATTAAAACAATGGGGACTTATTAATAATATACTTTTTTATAATAATAAAATGGTAAAGAATTTAATTTCATTTAACTATTTGAGTTTCATACTTTTTTTAAATTGAATCTTACCAAAATATTGTTAGGCACCTACTATTACTACGTATTGTGAGGTTATGTACTTTATAAGCTTACAATCCATATATTATATATATTATATAATGTGGATGCTTTTTTAAAGAAATTACAAGTGAGGAGTTACTCAACTTAACATAATGTTTAGTACGAAATGTATAGCAATGCAAATATTAATAACATAATGTAAAGCTTAATAAAATATCTATAAGATTATTTCAACTGACTATAGCTCTGCAGTACCAATAATAATGGTTTTATTAAAATTAACAATAATTTTAATAAAATGCGAGTGAATTACAATATTACATTTCAAAATAAAATCATTTTACTACAAATATTATTTTCGCAGTATTTTAAATAACAATAACAGATACAGCATACAGATAATATTTTAACGAATTATTGCCAATTATGTAACATTTAAATATAAAATGTATTAACTTTAAGTTGAGAAAGTTGTCAGCCAGCAAAGTTCTGACATTATTATAGTTCATATAGTAACCTACAGATGTCGTCCTCAACTATACGTACAATTTATATATATTTGCATTTAATAATATTTCACCATTTAAAAATATTTTTAAAATATATTGTATACTAGACAGTTACAACTAAAGACTAATATTCTATTATTGTATACAATTTATCATAATATAGTCAAGAAATATACAACATTAGATTAGGATTCACATTAATCTGTTAATACAGTTTTTAACTTTATTTATATGATTCTTAAATTACCTACTTGTATTGTGATTTGTAATAAATATTTTATTATTTCAAATTTGTTGTGTAAAAATGATGTTTCTAATTAATTTTATGTAATTTAAAATTCTAAGTCTGATTTTTTTTTTTATTTTTCAAATTATAACATGAGGTCATTTTAGATATTATGTAATTACTAGTTAGTAATTATAAACATTTTTCATAATTTAAAAGCTAAAATATGCTTACTTGTAATAAGTGTGTTGTACATTTAACATTTAATATTATGATCAAGTCAATTTAATTATTTAAGTTAACATAAGTGCTAACATGTAACACAATATATACATTTAATACAGCTTGTTTGAGTATTATGAATTAACTTTTAAACGATCTGAATATATTAATTTAACACTTATTTAATTTCAATAACAGATTTTCTAATAACCACTATTATTATAGCATAACATTATGCATATTTGTTTTCGATATTTCAGTAAAACATAAATTACCTTCTCTGTAATCTGTATTATTAAATTACAACCGTTATTATAGCTATAATATGTTATCGTGCAGAACGTTGAGTACGGTGTAACTATACATTATTAATTGAAAAGTTAAAGTAAGCTTATGAAGGGATTCGGGTACAGAGATTGTCATAAATACAAGTCGTCATTATATACATGAGTGACAGGTGGTATCAATTTATGTGCATTTTACATGCGATCGCTGTATGGACACGGCATCACGTTGTGTAATATATAATCGTCGTGAACGGGATGGATTTTGTTGTATTTTTTCATTTTATATATGTTAAAGAGAACCCGAAATGATAAGGGTAAGATGTAAGCAGTGGTGGGAAGAGAAAGTGGGGGGGGGGTGACATTAGATAAATTGCGGGGAGATGGTTACGGCCGTGTAGGACACGACCATCATGAGGAGGGAGGGGTATATTTTATATTTGTATATATATACACATACACACACCTACATACACATATACATACACGGTATGTATAGGAAAGTGCGCAGGAATTAAACTCGCGGACCCCAGAGGGTTGTAGGTATGGAAGAGTATATGAGGAGGGGAGGGAGGGGGTTAGGTTTTTGACAATGATTAATTTCGTTCATTTCGAATACCTTACCCACAGTCGGGCACTACTACCCCCAGGTCGGGAATGGCACACACACACACACACACACAATGATTTACAGCCGGTTGCGGCCACCCTTGATTTATTATCCCTTCAACGGGGCCGAAAACAAAAACCGCCCTTCTTCTACCCGGCCCCGCAACACAAAAACTCGCTGATAGGTAGTACTGTTGTAGGTTTAGAGCAAAAACCATACGCACGGTTTAGCATATATATATATATACGCATCTGCATTTATCGCATACTTTATGTAGAAAAAATGAAAATACTATCATAATAATAGAAAAAGTTCTGAAAGAAATATTATACGTGCACGAGTATAAGAACAAAAAAAAAATGATTTGTCGCCTTAAAAATGTTTTCCACTTAAAATTATTATACATACGTTATACAATAGACAGCGAACGAATGTATAGGCACGTATATTATATGTATATAAACGAATCCGTGTAATGTGTATGATCAATAGGCGATAATAATATTATGACCCGAATGCATTAGCATGACCATCAAAGGGGCGATGGGTATAATGTGCAACATGAATTAAAATCTTGGAAGAATGTAAATCCTTTATTACCAGCTTTTTAATAGAATTAAAATCTAAATAAGACACATTTTAACTATGATTTGTTTGATAGAAATAAAACAATATACATCCCTTCTTCATAGATTTAATACCTTAATACCTTTAATGAAAATAGATTTTATACTATTAGTTTAATGAACATTTTTTTTTTACTTTAACCGACAGCAATGGAGGACCTGAGTGTGAGAATTACTACCCCATCTGCTTCCATCGTTTATCGATACAAATATAACAACACTAAACCGGTGTGGATTTTACTGGACCTAACGATTTATATCGTATGAAAATGTTTAATTTAATATGAGTTATGTCAGTATAGTATCTAGTAAAACTACATAGATAACTGTTTAAATGTATTGTTAATATATATAAAAATTGAATGATTTGTATAATTTTTGTAAATGTTAAATTAAAATTGTTAACGTACAATATTTATTGAAAATATATCTATTTTTAGTCTATATAAATAATTTGTAAAGTAGATAATAAAATAAGATATCATAATGTATTACACAAGTACAAAATAATAGATAATGTAAAGAAAACAAAAACAATTAAGTTTAAATATAAAAATTAATTTATAATAGCAACAAAATTTTGAAGGTATATTATTCAAAATATTAACTGTAATGACTAAAAACCCGGGAACTCGATTAGGTGTCAAATGTACCTCGTCATTAGATAGAGGTCACTGTAGTTGATGTAGGTAATAAATCATTGCACACGAAAAACGATTCTGAACGATTACTGTGTTTTTTTCTTTCTAAAGTTAATTTGTAAACTGTTTATCTTACTATAAATAATTTATTTTTATTTTAGTTAAACAATATGTTGAACTAATTTGTTCTTAAAAGATCCTATATTGTATATAATAGCTAGTTGTATGAACGACTTTGCCGTCGTTTGAAAAAATGTCTATCAACATTTATAAAAAAAAATTAAAAATTAAAATCTTAAAATGTCTTTAAAAAGCTTAAAATAGGTTAAAATGTTTTGAACATTTTACTTTTTATTTTAAATGATAATTAATATTGAAATATTTCAATTTTCTATGATTGGTATTTTTTGAACCTCAACAAAATACCAAACATTTTTTGATAAGATATCGTTAGTAGGTATATGTTCAAATTGTTAATATTGTCAACATTTTTCTCTGAAGGCTCTTAAAATGCGTCTACCTATATATTGCAACAAATTTTTTATTAATTTTATTAAAAAAAACTTGTTAGGACGAATTTTAACGATAAAAAACCAAAAAAAATCTCAAATCAATTTTTATACATTTTAGAAAAGGTGCCAAAATAATTTTAAAATTATATCATTTCAAGAAAATGCTAATATAAATATTTTATGAAAATGTCAAGTCTGTTTACAAATAAGTATTCGTGTTCATGCGTTTTCATTTTTGAATAACAACAGAAAAAAGATATTAATTTTATCAAAAACTGTAGTTTTGTGAACATTTTTCCGTTTTTTAATATTTTTTTCAGTTTATACCGATTATTTTGAAAAAGTACTGAAATTGTTTACCTTCAAAACCCACCCTAATAGAAAAAAAATACATTTAAATTAAATTTTTCTACCAGAATACACCCTTAATAAGTAGTGGAATTTGATTACTTCTTATATTACATCTTATTAATTAGAATCTAAAAAAATAGAATGTCATATAAAATAAGAACAATATGACAATAATAATACAATTACAATAAAACTATTGTTGCTTATCAGTTGTTATCATTATCAACATTATATATATTTTTCTTAACTTATATGATAACTAAATTAAATAATACTTTTAACTTCTGAACTTCTGTTTTACAATCATATATAATATATATATACTGTACCACTGCACTATACATTATGTATACAATATTAGTTAAATTTGTATTAGACGTTTAATGGGAAGAGGATGTTGATTTTTAAATGTGTTTTATTATGGTTAAAAGAAATAAAAATGTCATCACATCTCTCATTACTTAAGTATTTGTTAAACTTACATAATTTATTTATTTTTCGGTCAACCTAAATTTATACTTTACAACAATAACGTATGAAAAGAAAGCCTATTTCCGCTTTCAAATATATTTTGTCATAATATATTACTTCTACCATAAATAAACAGTATTGTACTTTTTAGAATTGAAACTAGAAATATATTTGAATAACCTATCTATAATTTAAAAATGTAAAATATTTAATGTAGCAATGTATCCTGGTAAACATATTATTATGTTGATAATTTAATCTTTTTATATTTTTATATAAGTAATTTATTCTCTAGTTTTATAATATTAATACCTATGTAACTTTATTTGTTTAATGGTATAATAATTGTGTCAATAAAAATTATCATAATAATTGATACCAGATTTTGATAATAATAATTGAGCAAGTGTAATTAATTGTTAATATAATAATGAATTGAATATAATAATGCTAATAAAGCAATAAAATATAAAACGATAATAAAATATTTTCGAAAAAAAATTTTAAATATTATTTTGTTATCTTTGTTAATAGTCTTTATTTAATGGATTGATATTATAATTTATATTAATTTATAATTGGAAATTATTTTCATTTTGTAAGTGTATATCTGAGTATAGGTACTTACGTAATAATAAACATTTTCAAAGTGACCTCAACATTTTGATGTATAGATAATAAATAATTATTATGTTTTTATTATGTATAAATATTGTACATTTTTAATTGCTCCAGTTAATATCTAATAATAAGACATATATCTAATTTAACAAATGTCTAAACAAAAATTACAATATCATAGTAATTTTAAATAGTAGTTGTCTTGCGTCAAGATACTTTCGTGTCATCCATATTTCATTGTTGACTGATAAATTCAACGTTTCCAGTACTTATTAATAATTCGAATTAACCCTAAAAGGTTTAGTATTTTAGTTCTTTATATGCATGGGTCTTAAACAGATTGATTTATATTTAGTGAGGAAATAGGCTTAACCTAAATTCTGACAGATTTATAGAAACTTTTATCTAGTATTTTGGAGAAAAAATCATTAGTTTGGTTCACAAATTATTTAGTAAATGCTTATTCAAAGTAAATATTAAAAGCATCACATGGAATTTAATAGTCCTATACTTCTACAGTATATGTATAAGGTTAATGTATGTATGCGACGCATATAGGTTGCCCGTTATTTATATATAAACGATTTTTTTTCTTAAAAATTCGAGGAGTGCCACCCGGGAATTTTTTCCTATAGATCTAAAAATAAGATATAGAAAATTTTAGCTTTATATAACATATGATTAACAGGGCGCGCTCTAAGCTCAAAGTTTAGAGAAAATCTAAAAATGTTCAGTTTTTTAAATATTATCTCAGAAATTTTGGTTTCTTCTAAAACCTCACAAGATACTTTTTTGTAGAATTTGTTATTTACCAAAAAAAAGTAGTCATGTACATTTTTTGCACAGTCAATATTATTTTGTAAAAACTAAAAAACTAAATAAAAGTAACATTTTGTGAAAAATTCCCGTTTTTATGTTTTTTGCAATTGCGTATTTGCGTATTTGAACTAATATTATAATAAACTGCTGAATCGATGTTTTTTAAACTTAAATATTATTATGAAATTAATTAATTGTAAGTACCACAAATAGTAACCCTTGTGGATTCCTTAATCCTACGCAGGTAGACAGGTAACATGTAGATTTAGTTTTATGATTTTTTTTAAATACCTATTATTATTTATTAAGTATACCAATATGCTATATCTATCGCCATTTCGTCGATGAAATATGTAGATAATAATGCTAATGGTAATAATAAACGAAAATGAACCTAATTAATTTTAAATCAATATCTTGAGTGGACTTCATTCTACACTTAAAATTAACTAATGTAAAATTAAAAATATTAAATTATATATTATGATTTATGAATATTTTTATGGTTGTTAAAGGTCTATAAAATAGAAAATAAGTGTTAACTTTTAAATACATTGTTATAAACTAATAAATAAGTAGTATTATTACTATAATAGGTATACATAAAGTATAAAGTTAGTATGGGTATATTTACTAAATAACTGATAAAATACTTATAATTAATGCAATTTTAAAATGTTGTTTTTTGAATCAATCAACTAAAGATTACACATATTTTAATAATTGATATAATATGTATATAGCTGTTTATGTACAATATATAAAAACTATAAATTAGAAATCAAAATATTATTTTCCATGCAAATGAAATGGATCATGTACACAATTAGGTATGTAGTAAAAACGTCTAAACTCAACTTGTTTTACAATTTAGCTACATAATTTTATTAGGTTACATTACAGTTTTCTTGTTAAGATTGATGTGACGTTAACGTTAATGACGCTTGGTCGGTGGCGTGGCTGGAATGGAGTGTTGCTGAGGAATTTCATTCGTCTCAGTGGCGCTCAACCGTATAGCAGTAGGATATACCCTTAGCCAGCAGTTTCCCTTTATATTGTTGGGCAATATAATTTTCTTCATTGTGACCCTACTTACTTAGACCATAAATTAGCCTTCTTATTTCATTTGCTCTCGACCCACACAGAAATTACTCTAATTATTATAAATCGCATTGTTAGATTCGGGCGAAGCATATGTGTACACCTGTAATCTGTTTGATATGAATTTTTTTACTTACTCTTAGCGTAGGTACGACATTTTAACAGTGAACGAATAAGTACTTAAAAGCTTATTAGGTTTAAATATTTTCAGAGAATTGAATTTTTTTATTATCGATCTAAAAACATTTGTATTTAAACCTAGGTACTGATTTATACTCAATTTATTTCTCCTAGTCATAATTTTAATTATTTTTTTATAGATGAATGATTAGTTTTTATTTAATCAATAGGTACGTCATGTTAAGGCATGTTAAACTTATTTTGTCCAAAAACTACTGGGAACTTTTAAGTACCGAATAGATCCAATTTATTACCAGATAGTAAAAACCATACTCAATATTGAAGCATTTTCATTAATATAAAAATGTATGACAGACCCAAAAAATAAAAAAAGATCATCTCAAAATCATTAAATTAATATTCTTGGGGACTTGAAATTTTTATTTTTTTATGTTATTTTATTTTATATATGCAATGACATTTTTAAAACATTTAGATTAATATAATTAAAATATCTACCAATTTAAATCAACTTTATTCTATTTGATTTGTTTATAACTTGATATAATATACAAGTATTTCTTTCAAATGTCTATAATATTGTAAAAACGGTGGTACTCAACGCGTCTATGTTTAAACATCATGAGTCCCGCGGGACAAATTACTATTATACACAACACTTGGATTTATGCATACAGAAAGAGTAGTTTTACTTTAAATTATGAATAGCTAAAATCTGTCGGGTACAACTTGAACAAAGAACATTTTTGTGTCGGTATATACAAAACTTGTAAATTAACCTTTCATACACTAAATATATGTATATTTTATAATATACACTTCCTTCAATAGTAGAACACTGCAGTGTAACAAACTATACGATCCTGCAGGAGTTACATGTTGTTACGTTCATATTGTGATGTGCAGGGTGGGTTGGGGGATACTTTAAATAGCTTACACATCGCGTGTACCTTTGTAGATCTGCGTGCAGCTCAATAGCTATTATAGGGAGTCAATTTATGTGATTAAAATTATTGTAGAAATATGCAAAGTGTGATTGGATGTTATGATCGTAACTTCTTGGAAGTTGTTGGAAATCCTGTTTGTCCATGTGAACCTTTGGTCATTTTAAATATAATTATAAAATGTTTGCGCACCTGTTGTCTAGACGTTGGATACCTACACGTTATACTAAATTACTATAATATGTACATTATAATATAATAATTATTATTTTTATCGATAATATACAACGTATACAACCGCACAAAACGTGAGAGCACGCAATCGCCGTTCGGGTACCGCCGATAAAGTCGTAATTAATTCCGTATAGTTCCCGTGTAATTAATCGGTAAACTGTTTTGCGATCGCATATATAAACACGTGTAAGTGGATGTCGTTTGTGGGCTTGTCGCGAACGTAATGAATATAATATGCACACGGGGGTGTAGATGCCGGTGTGAAATAATAATTGCTCATACGTTATTGAGCCTCGTGCACCACGGTCCATAATTCCCCAATGGGGGGTGCTGGCTTGAAGCCACGGGAAACTAAAAGCCTTGGCTGGTAAAAATATTTTTGGAAAATTTGAAAACATGAAACATTCACTCTCGACTTTCGGTTTTAAAAAAGGGACCCATTTAATATTTAATTCTACGGAAACTCTATATATATGGAATAGTGAAAATCGTATTCTAATTCTACACATTAAATCAAACTTGATTCATAATAATATGCTGACTCGTGAATATCAAATACTGATACGTTATGTGATATTATGTAGCATACTCGTATATTATTATTATTAATTTATATAAGATAAACATGTTTTCTGGAGAGCTAAGGTGGGTTTTCTCTCCAATAACTATATTATTATATTTTTTTTACTAAACCATAATCCACAAATACATTTTTTTTTAGTTTTGTTTGTTGTATAATGTTCTGTTGTTTAATGTCATAAAAGATGTTGATTACTTACGTATATATATATATATATATTAAAATGTATCTTAAAAATAAATAAATAAAATGTTATATACAATTAATTGATTAGAAAATTAGTAAGACTAACAGAAATACAAATTTTACAAAGCAAATTATTACTAAGAACTGTTGTAAATAACTAATATAAGTTATACGTTGTTTAAAGTTGTGTACATTTCTATATTCTATTATAATATAAAAATAAAATACGATTGTATAATATATATGATGGTAACTTTAACATGCATATAATACCGGGAATAAAAGATGGTTATACTCTCCCAAAACCAAATAATGCGTACGCTACTGTGTGTTTATTATTTTTAATCCTTTATTTTTTCACAATTTAGTTTAAATTTTAAAATCAAATATATATATACTGTAATGCATTGTTTTAACTTATTACTTACTTATATTACACAATTAGACGACATAATATTAATGCTGCGTATTTATATTGTAAGTAGGTATAGAACATTTTTAGCAGACCTCAGTAACATACTTTATAAAGTGTTTTTAAAAATGTGTCTACATTTAATTAAATAATGTTGATTTATATCATTTCTGTTTGGTTTCCAATCTATGTCATTGTTTACGGTCATTGGTTCCTGTACATGAAACTTATGTACCTATCAAACCTAACTTCCTATATCTGAAGATATTGACATATATTTACTAAAAAAGGAAAAAAAGTTTAACAAAAGTCTAGCACAAGTGTCATTTACTATTATTATAATCAGATCTATTGTCTAGTATTTATTTATTCTATATTTTACTGAAAAAATAATAATATTATATTGATAGTCATTAAAATAATAATGATATGTCTTTCCTTTAATATACGGTCGTTTCATTTTCGCCTTTTTTGTTATCCCGTAAACCGGAAAACTACAATAAAACCATCCGGCGCATAAGTCTAACGTGTTTTATCAGTCCCCCGGTATATGCGTGTTTCAAACTGTTTTCCAAGACTATACCCCCTCCTAAGGGAGAAAAATAATAGAAATAGAAGCATCATATATACCCAGCTGGAGCATTGGACATTGTACTTCCTTATTGCCGCGTCGTGCCCATTACACGTTTACGACTTCATTCACGGTCCGAAGATTTTGAAAATTGAAACGACAATGGTAAAATGAAAATGCGTTCGGTATTTTTTTTTTTTCAGTACCTTCATAGTATAATTTTATTGTACAATGGTGAAGCATATTCAGAATAAAAGTATTTCTGCCATAAGATTGAAATTGTATATTTTCTACAAAATTGTAGCATCACGTTTATTTTTTAATTACTGATATAACTTGGTGAGAATAATTTTTTTGTCTGACTTTGCTTTAAAGTTATTAAATATTTTAATATATTCACTCGGGTCTCAGATATACAGTATAAAACTAAAAACTTATTTTTATTTAACTGAGGTTTTATTTACATACAATTAAACAGTAGGTACTTCTAACAAAATATGTGTACCTATCTTAAAAGTATATGGGAATAATAGTCAAGATGGTCAGTTTACATTAGTAGATATATATTATACTAGTTGGCTAATTTAATTATTATAGGTGTTAGTGAAATATTATACTAAGACACAAGAATCGGCTTGATTCGATTTTAAATTAAAGGCTATTTGAAACTTTTGTAGCACTAAATAAACATTTACCTGTATCTATTTTCGAAAATACTTTTTGGAACGGAAAAGTTCTGTAAAAATATATTTACAGATTGGAAATTGTCATTCAAATGAATACATATTGTGCATTCATTTTTATTTCTATGTATTTTATATAACACTGCAATTTCTTAACTAAAAAACGACCACAATAATAACTAGGTATATAATGTATTACATTTCAAAATACATTTCGTTATCAACTTAGTCTTTGGTGAAAAGCAATTTATAAATATACAATTTTAATATTATTTCTCTATTATTAATAATAATATTAATATTTTTAATTTATATAAATTATATTTTTTATAAGATGAAATTGATTAAAATATACATTACCTATATTATGGGTAATAAGTAATATTGTATTTATATGTTAATTTATATAAACTCTTAAAAACTGCGAATATTTTGAAATTATTCTATCATTTTTTTTTAAATACATTGTACATTGTGATAATACAATAAGTTATTTAATTCAAGAAGAATATTTAGCTGTTTGGCAGCAGATTTTATGGATAAGATTTTTTTTTAATCTGGTATATAGCACGCGAGGATATATATACTGTGATATATAATTGGATGACCACCCGGTGCGTGACATACGATATTCACCGGGCGAGGTTCATTAATGAAACTTGTCTATTGTTTTGCCAATGAAATACGCGTATTTAGATTGTTGATAGGTATATTATGTGTGGTGTTTGTGCTGATGACATTATTTTAAAAACAGTTAATACTTACTTATAAGTAAAATATATTTACTCTATTCCATTTTAATAGTTAATATAAGTGTTCTAATCAAATTTAAAAAAATAATTTAAAAGTACCTACCAACAGTACACTTTGTACATATGTAATAACTAATGGAGTATATACTTCTTAATTATTATTATTATTGTGTACAGGTATATAGTAATAAAATAATGCTTAAGTCTCTGCGTTACTTGAGTTATTTGGACGTTATAATATTTAGCTTCTTAAACTCTGTTGGGGACGTAATATTAAACAGCCTACGGCTACTTATCGTTATTAGGTACTATCTTATATATTATTATTATAGGCGTGAACAAACACTAATGGATTTTATGCTTTTTTCAGCTTTGAAGCGTTTGCCCGTGAATACCCGTTAAAGTTAAATGAAATTTAATTTCTTTGGCTCATTATGGTTGATTTTTTTAATATAAAATCAAGAATGATTTCTGTCTCAATGTCGATGAACAAGGTAATTAAATATTATAAATTAACTTTTTTCATATCTATTATGCTAACTAAACGTAGCATAACTAATACTATTATTACTTATTTGAGTGGTAAAACATGACTATTTATTATTTTTGTAATAAGCAATAGTAGTACATAAATCATTGATGGTCCTAAGTCTATTATTGCGATAGTAACAACAAAATATATGTTTAATTATACCAGAAAATAATAAAATTGAATAGGTATACCTAGCTATTATTAATAAGTATAATAACTGACAACAATCTTTGATTATAATATATTAAATAAAATATTATAAATCATTACTCGAATATCACGTCAATTTTTCTAGATAAAGTCATGTTACTTATCTCATAAATTTAATGGATTATATTTTATGATAGTTGATAATAATAATATAATTTGGTATTTCAGTATTTCTAATAAATAATTGTCTTGCACGTGCGCTACAAACTTATATAAATCATAATAAACATTTTATGAAATGGGTTATCATTATTGAAATATCACACATAATTAATAAATACTATATAACTTAACTTATTTACTTCATAAATACCTATAGGTACAACTACATGTCAAACCGTTGACAACGTTTTTCGGAATTTTGTTAAATAATATGTTTATCTTACATATAATACTAAAATATAAAAAAATAAATAGAAAAAAGTTTTAAGTGTCGTTTATCTTGTATACAATTAAGAATCAAGTAATAATACTTTTAAAAACTACAGTTTTTGTGGGATGAATAATAGTTTAACTATTAAATTTGAATCGGAATTAAAGTAAATAAAGTTGTTGTGATGTTATGACGTTTTTTCGAAGCTAATCTTTTGAATTTATTAGATTTGACCAAAACCCTAATACAACTGCCAACAATTTTGATTGAAAATTATTGATATTCTAGTGAAACGTTTTATGCGCCAATAATCATTAATTGCACTCACATACAATTAAACATGTTCAATAAATGCATAATATTAGCAATTTTAAATCTTTAAATTATCCCATAGGATTTTAACTGTGAAATTATTTTATTGCACGCTTGTCACGTTCACAATATATTATTTTATTTATGAAATACGATTTCTTGGACAACCACCAATCGTCACGATTTTGATCCGAAAACACAATTTTTGTATTATTTAGTAGTTCGATAAAAAACAAAACACTACTATTTCTGAGTGACGTCAATAGATCGGAAATTGGGTCTGACAGGAGTCTTAATGAAATGTAAATGTTTGATCCTAGAACTACTTTTTGATTTCAACCTTAAAATCGATCATAAATTTCACCTGCAACACAGATTTTTTTGTTATTTTTATTTTAAATTTTAATGTGCTTTCATCATTTCTGTGGCATTTATCTATTTGAAATGTGTTGCATTTGTGTATTGGCAGCCATTTATACTAAGATATTATGAAGTATTAAACGACTCGTGTCATGATTGTACCAAAAATCAATGTATTTTAGTTCGGGGATGAAATGTCTTTTTAAAGATTTTGGGGTTCATCGTTTCATTTAACGTATACTATTCATATGAAAACCATTATAATATATGTCTCCCATAATAACGCTTTAAATTAATTTAATGATTGCCGACGAAAGGTGCTCATATTTTCTGGAAACTTGCATTATTTTAAGGTTTTACTATTGATAACTTCTGTATACTCTACATAGATTACATAATATTGCATTACAACATTTTCAATTAGTTGTTAATTGTTATACATTAAATTATATACCTACAGTCTACACTTATAATACTTTTTGTGTTTATATATACAATAATTGAGTACACATATTATTATATTATGTTATACACTTTTTACTTTTTATTTTTACCTAATACATATAGGTCCTACAGTATTTAATAACTAACTATTAATATCCGAAATAAAAACAGTACTTATAAGCTTAAAAAAAGGTAATAACATATTTTGTAAACTATTTACATTTTATTGAATGAAAAATATATTGATGAATACTTATTATCGTTGATAGAATTAGATGTTATTTCTCATATATTGTGTTAGGTTTCTAATAATAGTATTTGAAAGTTTCAATGCACAGGTGTTCTCCCTAAAGTTATCGCGTCCCATAGGAGCATTTTTACTTGATTAAAGAATTCATCTTGACTTACGCAGTTACACCTAAACTACTGGCCATCGTGGCTATAGTATAATAGTCAAGCTCTAAGGAGTGATCCTAATAAAAAGTTTTTAAAATTTGACCATCCTCCCCCAGCAATATAGAATAAAGCTGTGCGTATGGCATGTCTCAAGGGATTCAGGCAATGTCCTTTATTTCCTGTACTATTCAGGAACCAAAAAAAAAGTTTAAGAATTAAACAACTTGCTTCCAATAAAATAATAATATACTTATAATATACCTACTGTATCTCAATAGATGTAAAATATAATATTATATATGATGTATATATCCACCGAGGAATAGCCCATGTAAAGTAATATATATAGTATATTAAATTGTAGAAGAAGTATAATTATTATATTATGTGCGGTTGCGCGTTGCACAGTGTACACCTACTGCATGTATATGCCTGTAAGCACCAATTCTGAAACAAATAAAAAATAAATATTTTAGAGTAAAATATTATAAACATGAAAAAATAAATAGCACATGAAATAATATTATAATTTACTATTCAGTGACAAACAGAATAGTTTTCTTTATTTTTGTCATTCTTAAAATATTTTATAGTAATTCTAAAAGGCATTGTTTTGAGCAAGAATAAATACAATTTAGGAATTATTTGAATATTTAATTTTTTTTTTTTTTTTATGTAAAACTAAACAAAGACTTTCATTAATTTATTACAAAGAGTGTCATATCGTATTGTTTAAAACTAGATGTACACAAAAATTAATTCAAGCCTGATTTAAATACAAAATTAAAATACAGTTATAATAATAGAATCTGAATATCTGATATTTGAAAGAAAAATTTGGAATCAAGCATGGCTAGAAAAACCAATAGAATGATGCCCAACATCATATTTCTATACATAATAAGGTAGTAGTGTAGTACCAGTAGTAGCCAGTAGGTATATAGGTATCTAAAGTTCGGTTCAGTTTACATAACTACATACATCTACATGAAATGTACCATATGTACCTACATCAACGACTATGAGTAAGTAGCATTCTTAGTATTATAGGTAGGTATACTGATGACATTATAATATTTTATTACATATTATTCGTATCGCATAAACAATATAATATTAGTTTCGTGTAACACGACATATTTTCAAACGAATGAAAACGATTTTACCAGCGACTTAACTGCACTGGAGTATAATACGCGTATAATAACACTGCAGTGGTAGATAAAGTGTCGTCGGTGGCAGTGGGTGGGTTAGAGGGGGCTGTAGGACATGGCGCGAATTTGATCACGCGGGGCGGCGGCCAGCCCGCCGGGCAACAGGTGTCGGCGCCGCACGAGGTTTCGTTAAATTCGTGTACTGGTCGTGTATACAGTGTCCCGGCCGAATATAATAAAACTATACGGCGGTCATAAAACCGTGTCGTACTGCCGTATCGTCATTACGATCGTATATACCGTCGTTACAGGTCCAATAGTCACCGTGCGCGCCACAAGATTGACGGGAATTAATATGAACGGAAAAAACTGTCGGTAATACAAAATCCGCGAGTATATGTCGCTCGCGCGTTACGCTCGCGTCGCAAATTACGGCGGCGGCGGCGGCGGCGGCAGCGGTGACTTTATTGACTTCGCGTTCGGCCGGTCGGCGGCGCGGCGCGGAAACGTCGTCGTAAGTCTCCGCCGGCGGTGGCGGGCAGGACAGGCGCAATGCGCGCGCGGACGATATACGAGCACCGCGCGCACCACGTACGTGTGTGCGCGCGGACTCGTGTGTGCGCGCGTGTTTGCCGGCGCGGCGGACGAGAGGTGTGCCGCGGCGGTGCGCGCGGCGTGCGCGCGTGTGCATGTGTGTGTCGTCGTCGTCGTCGTCGTCGTAGTCGTCGTCATCGTCGTCGCTTCTCCGTCCGACGCACGGCCGGCCCGTATGTCGCGTACTCCGTCGGCGCCGGCGTCCGTCCGTCCCCGCCCGCCCGCTCCCGCCGCTATTCATACCGCGCGCTACCATCGCCACCACCGCCGCCGCCGCCGCCGCGCGGTCATATTCTTTATGCGACTGCCTGCCGGCGGCGGCGGCGGCGGTGGTGGCGATCGGCGGCGGGGCGGCGGGGTACCGAAGCGGGCGGGCGGTAGCACAGGGGGCCGGGCTCTCTATCAGTTCCGAGACCGTAAACCATTCTCCCGCCCAACACTTCGATTCACGTCCCATTATTGTAAGGACAAACTTTTTGGAGCCCATAACACACACAGCACACTTTATAGCTTTTATATCGTCGTGTTCCATTTCCACGCCGCTTCTGTACACATTGTATTTTTATTCCGTTTGTTTTGGTTCTCCTGATATTATTATTATATTATTATATTATTACGTCGCCGCCGTCGTCATTATTATATTTTGTTTGTTATTTTTATTTTTTTTTTTTCTTCGGTATTTTATATTTTAATATATATTTTCCGTTTGTTGCACATTTTATTATTGTTTGATTTTTTCGCCGTTCTCGCGCCGGCCCGCCAAAATATTTTCGACAGACATTTAAAAGAACGCACGCCGATCCAAACGCGCGGAAAATCGTATTTTTAATCGCGTCGGAAAAATGCATGCTAAACACCGGTCGTTTTATATTTTAACCGCCACGGTTTTTCGTTGTACGGTATTCGATTTTTGTTGAAGACATTTCTTTTTTTTTTCAATCATCACTATATAATATATTATTTAAACCTCCGCGGTTTTTGTTTTGTTTGTTTGGTTTTTATTATTATTATCATTATTATTTTTATCAAAAACACACATTACTTTTAAACACAGTTTATTGACGTCTACTCGCGCCATTCGAAAGATCTCACAGGACCAATACACATACTCGGTGAGTGATAAACAATTTTGCATTATAATATACATTTAAATATATATAATAATATGTAAATAGGTATATGCGTGAGTACCTATAACATGATCTTATTATTCGTTATTACGTTTAAATTTATCGATGGTTCGGTACGAAGGTACTTTTTTTTTTTTTTTTTTTGAACTCGAGTTGATAATATACAAAAATGAATAAAATATCTATATTTTGTACCTATTTGCTATTAGGCACATAAGTTTACATAGGATAGTTGAGGTGACCATACATCACACATTTTTTTAATAATTTCAATATATTTTATTGATTAGGTACCTAATATATCTGTATGTATTTCGAGTATACCTATCACATTATACATTCCCATAATGATACCTAAATTTTATTTAACTTAAATCCTTATAAATCAGTATTTGGGTAGCGTATCTTTAAATAGTATAACGATTACATTATAAACTTTACATCATAAATAAATACATATAATAGTAATATTATATTGTACGTAATTTTGTATATAATATAGGTGCTAATTAGGTATGATTTGTTGAGTCATTATAAAATAAATCAAATTTAGTATTTTTTGTTTCAATGCTTTGATAACGCTACATAGATAATAATTTTATAGGTTTACGAGTATATACCTAAGACTATATCGTATAGATATAAAGGGAATGACAAAACGCTTTAAATTATTTAATCTTTAATTCATTATTTAATTCTAATGAATTTCCGATGAACAATTTTATGAAAACACGTATGTACCTAACACAAAAAATTTGAACTTTATTAGATTATAAAAATTGTTTTAATAATTTATTTCTTAGTTTACCTAATAATTTTTCAGTTAATAATATATATTATACATATTAGGTATATACATCACAATATAACTTAGTATGTAGGTATAAGATAATTAGTATAGTTATAATAATTATTTAGTACCCAAGTACCTAATTGTTTTTTAAATTTTTAAATCAACACAGGCAACTTTGTTGGTTGAACTACGTTTAATAATACAAAATAAGCATATAAAACCTAATTGTTTTTTTTAGTAAAATTCTTTACAAACTCTTCAATATTTCGAATTATATGTTAACAAACAGATCAGTTTTTTTAACTGAACTATTATGTGTATATGATTAGAAGATATGATATAATTTAGTTAGTGCTTTATATACTTTGCATTCAAAGTAATATGAATTACCTATAAAGTACCTATAAGTAAATCAGTAGGTAATAGGTATATTATAAATCTTTTTCTATATGTCCTTAGGTACTTATAATATTATTAAATATTATACAATAAGCACAGGGAATCGTGTATAAGTATAATATAATATTATATAAATCTGTACTTTATAACATATGCGCATAGATAAATACATCAACTTGAGCTCACCTCACATTTCACGATGATATATATAAACTAAAAGAGAGTACCTATATATAGGTATTATTCTATATACCTACTATATAAGAGCGCGAGTTATAAACGTATAATATTATTTTGCAGAACCGCGCGTTTAATTAAAAAATAATAACATTTCACTATGGAGGCGAAGGGCGGATGGTTTGGGGGTGCGCGGGGGAAAAGAAAGATAATATAGGTACCTACCTATATATATATATATATGTATATAAGCTTATATTTATAGCAATAATATATGTATATACCTGAGCAGTGAGCGCGTATACTATATAATATAAAATATAAAAAAAAAAAAAATCATGTCTTCGCGACACAGCGCCGCAGCGAGGCGGCAGTGGCTGTATATCTGATGTTATTTTACACGAGAGATCATTATATTAACGATTTCAATCACGCGCACAGGTTAATTACCGTACGGATCATAAACAACGGCGGCGGTGGCGACGACGGCGGCAGCCCGTGAGCACACTTATAAAACCGACCTATCTGTATACGCCGTGAAGGTACAGCGGCAGCGGCAGCAGTAGCCGCTCGCCGAATATTTACGACCGTTTTTTATTATTATTATTATTTTTTTTTTAATGGCTCAATTTAACAACAATCGTGTATATTATATTATGTATATACGTATATGTGTATATATTATATTATATATATATGATTAATCGCGGACTGGACGTCGTCGGCGGGGACCGCGGACGGATAGGAAATTAAAATTAATATATACATACATATATGACATATCGCGGGCGATTCGTGCAGATTGCAGTGTGTATTTAGGCATACGAAAATCGTAAATATATATACCTTAGAGACCGAGAGTGCGAGCTGCGGGAAACGCGGAAAGCACGTCGGTAGTCTTATATAGTAAAGAGTTTTTCGAAAAAAAAAAAAAAAACCGCATCATAAACATGCCTAATTTATGTACAAGGGGGAGTGTATGTGATTTTTATCACACACATACGCGCGCGTGTACAGCACACATGAACGGATTATACACACACGCATGCAAACCGGCGGCGGCGGCGACGGCGGCACGCTCCTCGGCACTTTAGGTCGTTGTGCACAGACTGTTTTACGACCTGGTTTCGACCATATTTTTGCCTCGGCCACGGCGCTTCGACCAATTACCGTCAATAAAAACCCGTGTTTACACGTCGTTAACTTAATAATTTTTTTTCTCTCTCTCTCTCTCTCTAGCTCTCCTTCTACGTCGTTCGTTTCTCTTCACTTTTATGTATACGTACGTATATAAGATACGGTAGGATGTAAATCCGTTTAGAAAAAAAAACCGTCGTTTTATTATTCAAACGATCAAATTGAATACTCTTTATGTACACTATATACATATAAACGATATACATATAGCTACCGCCAAACGACACACTTGTAGAAAATCTATTGCATTTGCTGACAGCATATAGGTAGGTATATACGATAATGCTTGTTTAATGATAATTTTTGTCAGAAAAGTCCTACTAAATATTTATCAACTTGTCTGATTGTTTATAGGTAGGTCGTAGGTGCTGTGAGTAAAAAATAAAGTGTATTAATATAGTAGGTAGGTAGAATAAATCGAATTACAATTTCTTTTTAGAATTGTATTATTATCTATAAACTAAAATATTGTTTTAAAATAAAAGTTGAATTAAAAAATTATATATTATTGGTTGTACCTGCTATTAGATGTATTTTAATCATAGCTATATGTTGCTAATTGCTTATTTTAATTTTAATGGTTGAATTAATTTTATCGGGGTTTAAAATATGATTTAAAAATCAACTGTTTACAATATGGTGCTATACATCATTTTAATTTTAAATTAATTATTCAGTATATTACGTATATACCTGCTATTAATTTTAATGAATGAATAGATGCTGAAAAAAAAATAATATAAATAATGCTATCCGTTTAAAATTGTAATTAACACGATATATTATATAGGTATTCGTGCTTATTAATATATCCATCATAAAATTGAACATTTACATATTATATATGCATAATATTATAATGGTATAAATGTTATTATTTATTATATTATTGACTTTTAAATGTGCTTAAGATTTTTTAGTGTTTTACTAATTAATTCAAAGAGATAAATACTTTTTTTTAGTTGTTTATTTTAATTAAAATTTACTATCTGTACAAGTAAGTACAATTAGTAAACGAGTGAAGTATAATATGAAGAGGTGAAAAAGAAAACATCGAGTAGGAGTTTCACATTACTCATTAGAAACTACTGAAGAGGTACATCATACTTATGAAATATATTAGATTCGAATCTACAATTTTTGATTTGCAATAAAATAATATTAAGATTTAGTAGGTTTATAAGATAAATGTTATTATTTATTTACCTATAAGTAGGTATGACATTTCAAATGATTTTAACATATCTATTCACGACAAAAACGGGAGTTCAATAATGTCACGCGTTTCAGTTCTATATGGTATAGATAAGTAATTACTCGTACCTACCGATATATTATTGGTTATTTATTGTTATTTTTCTTTAATAATATTGTACCTATATATGGTAGGTGTACCTATATATATATATACTGCAGCCGAAGGGAATATAATATATTGTGTTCGCGCATGATCTGTAGGCATGTATAATAGGTACTTATAATGTTTATAATACTTTGGAGATGCAAATAATATATTTATGCACATACACAAACACTTAAGGGGGGTTGCCCGACCGACGATGCGCCTTGTGATGTAGGACCTGGTGGTGGCGGCGACACTGTGGTGGCGCGGGGACTGTACCGGTTGACATTCGTGTTGGGCGAGGAACGTGACCGAGAGTGTATAATACTTGCTTCGACAATGGAATACGAAAAAAAAAAAAGTATCAACACGCCATCTGACGTTGTGGTTTAGCAATGGAACGTATAGCAATATTTATGTGAATTTAATCGAAATTCTCAGTAAATGTTCGGCCAAAATAAAATAAAAAATACTGTACCTTTATGAATACCTATATATTATACGATATATTATTATAACAGCGGTCGTCTGAACGCGGGATATTATATTTTGCACTTTTATCACTGAGGATAAAATTATAAACATATACCTATAAAGCACATTTCATGTACCTGCAGGGTATATACTTTTGCTTCTCTTTTGTTTTTGACATTATACAATTTAAGAAACGTTATAGAAATTATTTTTTGGGTATAGTTACTCATATTTTGGTTGGCAGAATTGGATCAAGTCTTATAACACGTATATAGAGGTATAAAAAATAAACAAATAAGTATTATGTCGTACCACTGGTTTTTTATTCTTCAAAATCGTCTTTTGTAAACATTGAAATTGCATCTGTCGATATTACACTGGTCCGATGAATACCCCCACAGACAGAAAGCCGGTAAGTATTAAAGGAAAGCATTCGTCAATTGACCGATGACGAACCAATGTAATACCAGCTTTACGTAACCGCAACTTAACTAAATTTTAGGTGTAATTTTATCAAAATTGTTTCATTATTATAATAATTATTTGTGATAAACACCTCCACCAACCACCTATATGTTGAATACATTTTGAATTATATTATATAGTAGTGTTGCTTTAAGCCCCAGACGTATTGCGAAAAGGTTTTCCAAGATCTTAGACACGACTTTAATACCCGAAGCTCAACACAAACCTACTTTATAGCCGAAACTTTGTGAACTTTTCATCGCCGTAAGAAATCCAACTCCGGTACCGGTAGCCATTGTCAAGCTCCGTGCCAATAAATCCAGCGTATAAATTTCCGGTGATTAATCAACTTGAATGACATGAAAAATATTGTTTTACCATCAATTAAGAAAACTATAATATTAAAACATATATAAACTTGACCAAAGTTTTGTATATACTCTATATTATTTTCATGTTAAGATTATATTTTATTAAAAAATATTATTTTTATTATTTGATTAACTGTCTTCCTCATATTACACGCAGTATAATATTATGAAATTGATACACAAAATTAAAATACTTGGTTATTAATTATTATAGTTTTAGTACGTCATGATAATATTATACTTTGTACGTATCACTACAGTTTGTATGTGAGAATAATAAAATATAAAAAATAAATTGTTTCCACCTTATTAGTTGTGTAATACAAACTATTGCTAATAATAAATTATGGGTATAAATAATCAAATCGCTTTTCACAGACGCATAATTGTAATTCAAAAATCTGGATACTCGTGGTAAATTATACTCTGTTAACAAATTATATCGACCATTTAGCCGTTTGTTAACGTGGCAGTTCACGAGGTCCAACAAATACCATTTATAATTAACAGCTGTGTTGCTATATACTTTCAAATATAATTCTCCCCTGAAATTGACCTATGACACTCATTGTGTGCGCATTCTAAATGATTATCTCGATTACCTTCGAACTTTACAGTCTGAGTATGAAAATATATTATATAGATTATCTACCTAGCTGTTGGAATTCGTACACTTTAGAAATGTTAGGTAAACGCTCGCACACTAAGTTATTTCATCAAACTCATAGTGCTCGGTAAAATAAAATTTAATTAGGAAGTGGTTTTTCGTTAAGTCCTTAAACGTTTTGTTACTTTATAATACTATATATAATAGACATTTGATGTAGGTATATATACGAGTATTTATACTTTATACGTATAGGTTTTGCTAGAGTTTCGTTTCATATAATAGTCTAACAAAGAGCCGTTTTAATATTATTTTCTTTCGCACTATACTGTGATGTCCTTAACGTGTCCACAGATAACCGGTACGATGATGGTCCACTCCCCCGATATGGATTGATAACTCTATTTACACAACGTGCCGATCGGCCTTGTCGATCAATTAATAATGACACGCGGCGTCTATACGCGCCAGGATCAATCGGTGAAATTGATATAACTTACTGTGGGAAAAATATTTGCGATTTGCGGCCATAGTAGTTGTGTACCTATATAATATACTAAGCATATTATAGGTATTTTTCTATTACACAAACAACTTATAATATACCGATTAATCATCATAATATTGTACCTATAGGTAGGTACTTAAAAACATTTCATACACATATAATATCTAAAAAAACAAAATTAAGAGTATAGGCATATAATAATATTATTATTAGCAGTTTCAAACAATATTATACTTCTTGTATTAAATCATTTTTTTTTTTTTGTATTTTTAAATAGATATGTTATTAACGCTTACAGTTTTTTTTCGATTACATATGTTCAATAGCAGCGGTAGTGTAGGGATAACCGTTGGGCTTCGGGTTTATATGACTATATTTTTAAAAGTGGACATTTTTGGTCACGTGGGCCTCTAAAAGGGACATTATCGATTTCGCATTAGGACAAGTGTAACATAAATGAAAAAAAAAATCTCATAACAGAGTGTACAGCACGTATCCGGGGTGTACATTACGTCCCGGGGTGTGTGAGTTGGCACGGGAAGGGGTTTAAAGGGGGATTGTTTTTGGGCGGAAAGCAATAAGCTCTCTAAGTCGGGTCTAAATGGGATTTTAATCGCCCGCTGCATAGCAGATACGACAAATGGCACAAACACAAAACGTTTTTTATTGGACATTTTTCTTTTCCGTGTAAAAACCGACTGTAATGCGAATTTAATGCGTCAATATTAACAAATCTCTGACATCCGTGATGACGACTCGTATCTGAACTTCATTGTTCATTAAACACTGAAACATCAGGTTTTTCATTTTCTATTGTTTTTGTACAGATTTATTTACTTTGTTTATGGACGAATATCAAATGTGTCGTATGGATTGTGCCCATTTGGAAAGTTAATGCGTTCAATCGTTAGCTTTTTTTTTTTTGTTTTTCCCTTGCAATCATTTTAGACTTATTTGGTGCAGCCATTTTCTTCTTCGATTTTTTCCTCATCTGGTATTTCAGTTTCAAATCGTTTCTTGATCACAATAACACTATAAACTATCAAAAACATCAGTTTCCACTTGAATGTCTAAATATCTCAACTGTAATACTAAGATGCACTATTATTTTTAAGCATACTTTATTACAAGATTATTTAAGATTAACGTTAATCGAATACTACATTCTACATTATTTCTATTATAATTTATGATGTCGAAAGTAATTTAAAAAATGAACATATTTTTAATATACCCACAGAATGTATTAAAAATAAACTGACATTTTAACTCAGAATATTTTTATAACATTTAATAACTTATAGGTAGGTATTTATTGAATATAAAAATTGACAAACTATCAAAACTCTCAAAATTATTGCATTTAAATAAAGTGTGACGTAAAAGTTACATAATATTTACAGCTGTATAATTATTTTAAATATATTGATTTAAGGCGTATATGATATAATATATTCACCATAAATTTTAAATGTATTTTATGTGGTTGTAAATAATTTGGATAAATAGTACATAATTTAAACATGTCGATCATCACACAAACTAATTAATGCATAATTCGTTTCCACGTTTCATTAAACCATAATTGAAACATTATAACTATCACTGCATCTTAAAGTCTGCATAATTTAATTTTGTTCACGTTATTCTAATTGCATGCCAATGATTTACCTTTTTTAAAGAAACAAACAAACTTTGATGTTATTTCAGCAATTTTTTTTAAATATTAAAATATAATATTTATGATTTTTTTCAAAACTTTCATAATATGTACAACATTTATGCTCTGAACAAACGATTTTTTTTTTTTTATATAGCCATTTACAAAACGTTCTCTGGACATTTATAAAATACAATATTTTCTTTTACTTCAGACCTTGTCCTGCCTTACTATGGTTTTTTGGTGGATATAAAAATCATTGTCTTGTATTAGTACTGCATCGAAAAGCAGCAATAGTCGTTGTCTGTGACGCAACATCCGTCTGAACTGGTCGCGGAACTGAAAATTGATTGTCCTGTCCATCAAACAAGTCCAACGGGGCAATTTCTGTATACTCTGTCAATTTCCCGTCATAACATTAATATACTCATTGTTGGAGAGCATAAATTGGTTTTACCCACCAGTCAATAATAGTCTGATAATGCCTTAGAATATTGAGTATTATTTGAGTATCGTGTATTCGTAGAGTAAACATATTATCACGTTAAGCTTAAAATATTTAACGATTAATGATTAGTAGGTAATGGTAAAGGTTAATCCAACCGATCGAAATTTAGTTTTAATATTAATGTCTAACATTGTATACTAACCTTTTGTAATCAACCGCAGCATGACGCGCGTATCTCCTTTATTTTATATTTATTTATTTACCACGGCACTCAGCCAATTCATTTAGGTATATTAGGATAATATATTGTTTAATATAATTCAAAATTAATGATAGTAAAATATCTAGTAAATAGTAGTAATAATAACGTAGCAATAACAACAAAGTATAAAACTGCATAATATGTTAAGAAGAGTATGTAAACACGATCCGATATAGAGAATAATAAAGCCTTTTTAGAAATGCTAAAAATGTATAGTTTGTGGCAGTTCGTTGTATAAATCCATGTAGCTTCAGACCACGACAACATATAAATTTAACTTGATCGTAGAAGTTGAGAGAAACGGTAAATCGAACACCAAGATCACTGACGTAATCGACAATACGGCTTTATACTTTATCACTTATACGGCGTTCAAAGATTGTAGGAAGGCTGGATCTGCTATATCTAATATAATCTTACTTTTCTCGATTTTGAGAGATTCCAATATCTTCAGACCAAAAAATAATAATAAATTAATCTCGTCCTGTATAAGGCTTACAGTGTAAGCATTTAGAACCATTGATATTACCAATTTTATAAAATAAGTTAATATCATCGGTGAACATTAGGAAACTGCATACACTAGTGTTATGCCGTTATTACAAAACTACAAAATTTCAAAATTATTTTACACTTACTAGACAAGAGATAAAATATATCCATATTATAATTAAAAAAAGTAGGTATTACAATAATTTTCTAACTGATTATTTTTTTTTAATACTTATTTTTTAATTACTTTTTAACTATCCTTATACTTAAATCAAAAGCTCGCAATCTTATATAATTTGATATGACTGAAATGTCTCGGCGGATTGTTACCAAATGTATGGTGCAATAATATTATAATTCTTGTAAATTTCTTATTTTTCGCACGCCGATTGTGCGTCTTGATAAAATTCTCGAATCGCTCGAAGCAGAAAGGCCATTCATTCCAACCAGACACTCGGTGGTCTAATAAAAACCCTATCTCTGGACATCGCTGTACGACGCTACATGGTCCATATTAAGCCACGCCTACGCTTCAGCGAAATACTGGGTCACACCACGTTCGTTTTACAGTATATTATTATAAAGAAAAACAGATTCTGCATCACGTTCTCCGGGATAGCGAAAGCTTTCACAAGACCAGCAGGGGACTTATACATGTTCAGACATCTCAAAATATGTAATATAACGCGCACGTGCCGTACTTTAATATACGCGGATAACGTACAGACCAGTTTTACGCAATCCAAACATTTTATTATTTTATATATATATTTTTTTTAAATTTTACAACTTATAACCAAACAGTATCTGTGTTTTTGTTGATCATTAGCTGCAGTGCTCAACGAATATAGTAACGCATTATAGTATATACGTCTTTATATAGGTACTGTACTATTTTAGGTACTCTGTGTTATATTCACAAATCGTACAGTAACAGTGTACGAATTATTACTTTTAAAATCGTTAAATTTGTCTAATTAACTGTGGGACTGTGATCATCAATATTAATCGGCTGATATCGAATGAGGACATGTGCAATAAATTTCCTTTATCGAATTCGTGACTTGATAGTGTGCATTGAATTAAAACATCTTTATTATTATAATTATTAGGTTTACTATTATTATTTAATTTACACATCATAATTATTCATCTACACAATATGTTAAATACTCCAAAAAAAAAAGATTTGAAAATCACTGTCCACAGAATCGATGAATATGAATCGATTAATCATAATTTATTTATTTAGATAAAACCAGATTCTAACCTAAGTATAATAATTACTCTATAGTTATTTATATCCTTGTATGGGTTAGGATATCATAATGGGTTAATGATAATATTATTATATGACATAGATTATATTTTATATTAATGACATAATCGATGTCAATAAGTTTCTAAAAATATAAACTAAAATTTGATATAAAAATATATTGAACTAAAATATTTATTTCAACTGAAATCGTTTTTTAAGTATCTACCAATATACCTAATATATGTTTGGAAATTCTTAACTAGGGTATCGTTTATCGTGTATTATCGGCGTACAGAGTTGAATTCGAATGAGAGTATAGGGAACAGAGAAGAGTAGGTAGGTATACAAAACCAGATTGTCGATTTAACGAATTATTTTAATGTATTGCGCCGAAGACGTTGTCGCCACCACGGTCGCAAGGCTACACATTTGATGGAATGTTGTTCCCTCGTGCTGTTTTTCTTACCAGTTTTTTTTTCTCCTACCCAAACCCGCGCGGCATATTATACTTTATTTCCACTTTAGTCTGTCTGTTTTACCAGACCACTTGGGTTTTCATCGTTATTATTTTAAATGTAGGTAATATCTAAATACCTATAGGTATTTTACCTATATAATATCATTAATAAATTACATCTGCATTCTAACTGTAATTTTATTTATTTTCTAAATAATTTATGGTTTTTTATTTTGTTTGTAGATAAACTCGGGATTTACTAAAAAAAAAAATATTTAATATTTTGAAAATTTGTTATGGTTGAGGTTTAACTAATAAGTGTTTATTTCTGTGTTCCGAAAGTATTTAATCATATTAAAAAGTTGTGTTGGTTATTCAGTTGTGTTATCATACTCTATTGACGACCGTGATTTTCAATAACTTATTATTTGCATTATATTATTAATCATTACACATACTATATCTTTAAGTACGATCAGATTATTCGTCTTACATGGTGAACAGTTCTCCAGAAGCCTTATATTTTCCTTACACAAGAAAAATATGGGAAAACATGAAGACATAATATATATATATATTATTTATCATATCAAAATAAATATTAATATTGTAGGTATACCTACTTATAAATTTGTTCAATTTGTGTTCATTTGTATAAACTAATATTTTATATAACGGTTAAAGTTCTTGTTTACTTGAGATCGTTGAATTTAATCTTAGGTAGGTACTTATCAAACATTAATCGATCAATAACAGTTACAAGTTACAACCACATATTCATTTCAATTATTTAAATAATTCAAATTATCGACTAAGTATACAAGTTTATGAGTTTTTGAATTTATTAAACTATACATTTAAAAATCAATTATTTAATTAATGATTGTTTTAATACCTAGGTGGTTGTTTGTATTATTATATTTTACAATTGCATAATATTACGATTGGACAACCTACCTAAAAACATATTTATTTTCCTTATTCAAACATTTCTATTTTGTCCATTCAGCTAAAATAAATAATTTAGGTACAATATTTGGATATTATTTTGTGGTAAGTAAGTTACCTTCAATATTAATTATTGAATAATAATAATTAATTAGTTTGATTATCAAAATTATGTGAAAGTAAAGGTCAAAAAGTCTTTATATTCCATGTCTATGTTATTCCATTCAGCAAAAAATCGAATAATTTATAGTGATTGGTCATTATTTTACTATAATAAATCAATTTTATTTCAGTGTTGATTATTGAATAATAATAAGTAATTTGTTTGATTATTTAAATTGTTTGAATGGAAACGTTGAAATGTTTTAATATTTTTATTCTTTATATTTAATTTCGATTAGAATTGTTCTATATCGTTTATAATGACTGTAAAAAGCAAAAATAAGTAAACTAATTGAATTTAAAAATTCAAAAGCGTAAAACAAATAAGAAATTCTGATGAAAGTGCAAACATATTGGCAAGTATAGGTTATTTTACTATAAAACAACCAGAGAAATGTATAGACAATAAATTATATAAGATTTAGTAGTTATAGAAAAAAATTTAATAATTGATTATCAACTATTGTCGATTTACCAAAGTATACTTAGTAAGTTACTATATAGTTACATACTGACTAGGTATTATTCGTCGTATTTCCTTGCGTATTTTATCATCAGAAAAAGGTTAATCGATCAAATAAATTGGGCTAATCGTATTATTTTACGACTTTGTATAATAAATGTCAAATAATTTTTTAAACATGTGATGAATTTAATGACCAAGTACGTTGTACCCTAGAGTTATAAAACATCTTATTTAATGAGTAGTTATATTCATTGAAAACCGGCATCAGAATTTAAATTTCTACCGGATGACAGGCGTTACCTTGTTAAGAACTGCAGAAAAAAGGTTCTGTGGACTGTGACATGTATACACCAATCATCACATCTTCTAACCACTATTGTAATATATATCCAAGTCCTTTTCACACATATACGTCCACCTCATTCTCTTGTATACTCAGTCGTGATGTTGCATATTTTCTATAGGTTTGTAGCGTGACCGCGATTACAGTTGGACAAAGTGAACAGATATAGAGACAATAATATTTCCGTTACCTATGATATCATCATCTACAAAATATTTGTCGGAATAATAAAAATTATATTTTTTTATACAAGTATGGGATTGTAGGTACCTACGCTGGTATTCTCGTGCATATATTTTATTTGTCGAGTCCAACGTTTAATAGTTAATTATTGATAACTACTGAATTACGCATTTCATTGATAACTTGCGGAACCTTATTATCTCGTGTGTATGGCGGTGGCGAAAGTAAATGATTCGTCGTGGCCTTTGACGGGTAGGTATGCAATCATATTATATTATATTCCTATCAAAAAATGATGTACGCTATCAGCGCGGTGCTTTGATTTTTTTCAAATAAAAACTGTTAGTCACATATGTCAATAAAATGTATAGTTAAACCAGAAATAAACACCTAATAGGTAATATATTAGTTATATCTACCAAAAAACTTCACTTTTATAGTAAAAAAAAGAAATAATAATAATACTAAAGATAGGATTTCACATTTTTCATTTTCTTAGACTTATGATGGGTTATATGTAAAATCGGGAGGAGGCATGTATGCAAACAATGCGAAAATAACATACTATTCTACTATATAGTTGTAGGTGTAACTATATAGTAGAATATGTGCATACTGCGAAGTTTCCAATATAATATAGGCACATATTGTATTATCTAAGTAGATAAATATTATAAATTGTACCTCCATAACAGACAGCAGAAAATCGATGTGTTTAGTTTCGTTATATCCTATATATTATATTATATATTATACAATATATAATAGGTAAAACAAAATTAAACTTTCAAAATATGGCGCTGTCGAGAAACTTTTCGGCAGGTGTACTGCGTATATACATAACACGAGCGTGTCCGGTATATAGTGTCGATGGCGGTGGGCTTGGAGCCAAGAAAACCAAACGACAAATTTAAAATACGTTATAATAATATGATAGTCGCGACGACCGTCGCGGTTATTGCCAAACATCGTGGTTTTCGCCGCCGCCGCGGCTATATGGTTTCTTCTCGTGTAAAATGTCGTTTGTTTGTTTTTTTTCCGCCTCGGTTCGTTTAATTTTACCTCCGTAGACATATTACATCACACGTCGGACTTGGGATACTATTTTCTTTATTTTTTTATAATGTACCAAAACGGTGCGCTCGCAAACAGACGCTATATATATATATATATATACATATAATATAATATACGCACACACAAGCACGAGGCCCAATTAAAAATGAAATACGACGTGTTTCTCTCCCCACACAGATTCAGACCTGGCCAGATACATAATATTATACTCGCTCACGGACGACACACACGTGAATATTATGATGGTGTACGCTGTAGGTATATAATATGTGTATATGATGATACCTATACCGCTGTTGTAGTATGCACCACCGCAAAGCGTTTTAATTAATCAACGGCGACACGTCATCGCTCGTTCTTCGTACACCGTATTATTTATACGTTTATATATATATAAGGTTGCATATAGCTGTAAGTTCATATCCTATGATTTTGTGTGCACTCTTATTCTGTTTTCAACGGCTTTGCCTCGTTACATTTCACAATGGCATCCCGAAACAGTGGTTATAAAGTATCACGTTCGACAATATTTTTATGAATAAAACCATGAGTATAATGATCGTTATATTTTATTATCTCTCGTGTAAACATTACGGTTACGAATCGATTAGGCAGTTTCTATAGATTCGCGAAGCATTATAGGTACACGATTTTTTTACAAACCATTGACACATCAGCAAAGGTTAGCTGGTTTTTTTCCCTATATAATATTACAATATAAACATATTATATTATTGACACTCCATTTTGTATGATCCCTAGGACCCAAAATTCTTATGGCCAAACAACTTGGAGTTTAGTTAGTACCTTTACTTCGTACGTACGAACGTATTATGTAGTTGTAATGCACTAAAATATAATCAATTTTGTTGTGACAATGGTACGTTTGTTTATTTGTTTATTGATTACATATAATTTATACTTTTATTACATACACCATACACCATACTTGTTTTTAAGTTAGAATTTAAAAGTATAATTTAGTTATTGACCTATAGGTGTTAGAAGATTTTTGTTTTACTGCCTTGAAAATATTTTAAACTGAATACTAGTGCACCTACGATAAAACATAAATTTACGAGAAAATATCAAAGAATATAATTTAACTATATACACATTAGGTATACGTTATTGTTATAGTCAACTGTATACGTTTAAAAATATTGTCTACAATTTTATAAAAACACTACTATTACTGGATTTTTTTGTAATGATAATACCTACCTATCTTATTTCAAGGAAACGCATAAATTATGTCTAAAAACACAACTAATTGCGAATAAACATACTCGCATTCGCGTATAATATCTACCCACTTAATATTACCTATAATGTTTCTAAATTATTATAACTACGATAATTCATATATACCTACCTATAATATTTCATATTATCCTTTTTATTAAATTTATTCATGTAAGAACCCGAGGGTTATATGTTTGTTAACAAATAAGCACTACTACTGAAATAGTGAGTTGTTTTAATGTATTTACTTATAGGTAGGAACTGTCGAAGTATATACTATATTTACATTGCTTTGAAACTTTACAATGTGATTTACTTAGTATTATGCATACAAATAGTTATGGCATTAATCTTGATATATATTATGACATGTGTGAACCAAATAAATCTGAATGTACTCATAATATTGATGAACGACAATATCCGTGCATTTTTTGTTTGCTTGCGTTTCAATGGGTCTTAATCAGTCGTAATTGATTTTCTCAATATTTCCTGATGTTAATTTAGATGTCTAGGTTTTACATAGTTACATCAAACTTAACACTGTTCATACTCAATCTATTTATAGAATTTGAAACTACCAACTATACTAAGTATCACATCAATAATGATAACACTATCGAGTTTATATAATATATTAAATTGTATTAAAAGTTTTTCATATTTATATTATTCTTACGTGTGCTTGGACCGTAATTTAGATGTGTGGTTTTTGATGGGACATTTTAGTATACATAGATTGGTTCTATATTTAATGGTATGTATAATGTATTTTTTTGCTATATAAAATGTGAGTAGTATTTATGTATATCTTATATACCAATTTCTACCGTGAATATCGTTTAAAAAATCGTTGTAATTTATAAACATAAAACATAATTTACATATTCCATTCAATAAAAAATTATATTAGGGGTAATAAGTAATAACTCGTACCCAAGTATGAACATTATGATTATAAGAAGTTTGTAGGTTAGCGTCTCAATTATTGACCAATAGGTATATGATCTGGATTATTATAACTCCATCTTCTATTAGTTAATAACGCATCGCAGAACAGAGTATATACTTAGGTAGTGTTAATAGTCATTTTTTGTTTTTATCACATTAACTTGCTGTAATTGCTTCATTAAAATGTGTTATCTAAAATCTAAATTCATATAGTTAATAATAATTATACTCTTTAGCCACTGATGCAAGGGCGTGCATTTTGAACCTTATAAACTGTTCACCCGAACGCGCGTACTATGTGTAATGGTTTTTATTTTTAATAATTTGTATTCTAAAATTTTTATTTAACTCTTTAAATCACGACTCTTTGTAATTGAAGGCTTTCGGACGTCTACAGATTGCAACTTTCCATCTCACAGTCACGTTTACAGTATAGTTTTTTAATGAATTCGAAAAAAAAATAATATATGAACTGAATCTCATGGCGTGTTTAGAGTTCCGTGTTTTGCGTCGAAAATTTCATATACACACTGCTGGTGCTTTAAAAAACATATTCTATTCGTACTGTATAATAGTTAAACGTTGATAATACAATATAATATATTATATAAAATAAATATATTTTACTGAACGGAGTGCAATGGTGGCCTTGAGATGAGAAATTTTATAATATAATAATATGCAAGACAAAATTTTGTCGTGGTGGCTGAATAACTTAGATTGTGCCGACGGTATCGTGAAGGTAATTTGTATACAAATAGTATATATACTGCCAGCCACCCAGCAGGGTGGGATAAAATTATGCAAAAGTGCCGAGCTGCGCGAAATGTTCTCACTCTTATTCTGTGCTCTTACACTCCCATAGACATACAGGCACAGACACACACACACACACACACACACACACACAACCACACACAGCAACTCACATACATATATACATACATACATACATACATACATACATACATACATACATACATACATACATACATACATACATACATATATACAATATACATACATACATATTATATACATACGATTCTCGCACACGGGTCACCTCCCAACACATATGTTATATACAACACTGCAATATCACAGGGACGTCCCGTATTGTTCCTACATCAATATATGTGTACACGAATAGACCGTTATATTATAGATGATATGTTGTGTAATTCTGTATCCCAAACGGTACATTATTATAAAGCGTCCGCATAACACAATATAATATATAAGAACGATATTATTCGGGTTCCGTTATACTATAATATATAAGTATGCGTGCGTATCTTATATTTGTGTGTGTGTGTGTGTGTGTGTGTGTACCTGTTGTAATCGCATTTTTCTCTTTCTTTCACTAAAGGACATTTTTTCTATTCCGTTTCGCCACGCGTACTTATCGAATAGCGCATACACACATTTATATATACACACACGCACCAGGTTCCCTTTAAAGGAAAAAAAAACGGTTACGCCGGTTCAGCCCTGGGGCTCGGTGGCGACAGTGGCGGCGCATACGGATGACAAGTTGTTGACGACTTAATCGTAATTATTATTATATTATTGTGTGCGCTAGTCATCGTCGTCGACGATAGACGTTAGGTTACGACATTTATATATATTATATGTACACGGAATGTTCAGACTAAAAGAGCCTTCGACGAACATTATATGTACGGGAAACATAATACTTTACACAGGTATATCAGTGCGCTTAACCTAAAAAGAAAAATATCCACACACTTTCTCGCTGCCTCTAAGCTTATACATGACGGATATAAAAATATTAGGCGTTTATCTACAGTTATCGCTTTTATTTCATATTATTAATGCTGATGGAACCGCGGGAATTTAATACATAATATGCAATAAACGATTTCGCTGCCGTATACAAATAATATTATAATTCGAACTATAGTTTCGCTCTACGAAATAAGTAACTACGATTTGTCGTATTTAATATGTAATTCATTATATACTATTCATTAATTCACATATTAGTTATATCAAATTTATATTAAGATAAAGGAATTATAAATAATTTCATAAAATATTAATATTATATATGATTTTTATACCTCGAATTTGTATACATTTTGTTTAATGTCACGTAATTCATTAATTTTAGTGTCCCTATGTTGGTATTTTTTTCGAACGTTTATTGGATAGGAAATAAAAAAATAAAATAAAATTTAGTATTTTCATATACCTAATTAAATTTACGAAAAACACTTTTAACTGAAAAAAATGTACTATTTTATAGGTCACAAAAATGGTTATCAAGTAGAAAAATAAAAATTGTACTCAAGGTCTGTCGGAAAAATGTATTTTTTTTATTCCTGCAGGGTGAAACATTGTCCCTGCAAGAGACGTGGCAGCCGGTGATTTATAGTCCGAGCCTTTGGCACGCTCAGCACAAGTGAAGGGGGTGCGTGTTTTCGAAAATTTGCATACATAATAAAACTGCGGCCGATGCTAAGAGACAGCAGAGAATGATTTGTGAGTCTCGTGAAATATTTTTTCATCCTTTTTTTTTCTTGGACGACATTTTTTCATCCTTCCCCAAATTTATCTACATATATTATACGTCTATCTTTATAATATATATATATATATATCATACCGTTGCCTTAAACGCCTTTACGCGTGACAATATCTGCAGGCGACTTTTTTTCTTTCGCAGGGACCCTGCACTAGGCCTCAATAAAACCGGGCACTTTCCTGGCGACCACTTAGGTATATCCAAAGAAATATGTCGTTGACTAAAAAAAAAACTACCCTAATAAATCCTCCACGCATAAGACATTTTTTATTTATGCAACTTTTTCTGATCTACAAGAATACCTCCAAATGATAAACGAGGATTTTCCGGTTTTATACAAAACAGTATGAGACTACAACACAAATACATAGCACTATATATTTATAAAAACTTAAATCATATAAAAGTCGATAATAATAAATAAATGTGATCACTTAAATCTCATAATTTCTCTTGTGTGGTTTTCCTTAATACACTTCTTGTAGTTTCCCAAACTATATTGAGAAAATCAAATACGATTTCATTAAAGCACCAATTTTATGCGATTGTCGATCTGATAGATAAAAAAATACAAAGAAAAATATTCTACTCTGTCTTCTCTCAATCTTGACAATTTCTTCTAAAAGAATTTCTTCTATTTATTAAAATAAGATAACTATAAATAGTATACTCAAGTGTTTAATTAATTGTTTATTTAAAAAATGAACATATAAGTATTTTAACTGTTATATTCATCTCCTTTTATAATAAAAACGATGAAATTAAAAGTAAGTTTTTATCATTTAACAAACATGTTGGAAATGTGTGCTTCAATAAAATAATTTAATTTAAATTATAAATTATGAAAAAATAAAAAAACATAGAAAGAATTTTGACTAGTTGGTATTTTTTAATTATAAAATAAGGATTAAAATTAATTAGTGAAGAGATCGCATTAGTAAAAATAACCTGTTGAATGCTACCGTTAAATATAGGTATTGATGTACGAAACATTATATCCTATACATGTTTAAATAGGCGTGTAATATATTATATAAGTATAGAACTTACACAATGGCTTACACGCGTATTGGGATACACTTTAGTAAACGCTATACATACACACACTCACATAATATAATAAACGCCGTACACGAATTTCAATAAGCGACGATGGACCATATTAGACCATCGCCATCTGTATTTCTTCTTGGGGTTTTTAAATTTTTCCGTTTTTTCTCCTGGGTTTTTTTTTTTTTTTTGGCAACCAATGAATCAACGGAGATTTATTGTTTCAGCCGGGCGATACGCGCTGCTCACCCTTCTGTTCATATAATACGTATACACCGTAGACTGCGGAGGACGGGAGGTCGATTTCGGCCGATCAGTTTCGGTACCGTCGCTGCCACTGCCAATGAATGTGCGGTGGCGTATGTATATATGCGCGATGGCGGGCGGTCGGGCCGGGGATAGTATTATTTGCATGGAATACACATTAAGGGCCGCGCGCCGGCAGAGATAAATGTACCCCTTCGCGGCGGCGGTGGCGGGGCATTCCCCCCCCCCCCCACTCGTCCGTTCGCAGACAAATAGCTCCTGGTGGCGGCGCGCGTTCATGAATTAAACAAAGAAAACCGACGACGACCGGGCGAGGGGGGGGGGGGCAGAAAGGAGAATAAATTGGTTTTTTGGTTCTACAAAAACCGCCCGAAATATATATATATAATTATATAAATATATCTGTGTGAACTCGAGATGAGGTGAATAATTGCGGCACTCGGTCGACTTTAATGGAATCGGTTTTAATTATTTCGCCACTGTTGGCGTCGGTAGCGTATAACTGCATATTTATTATATACATATAATACGTATATAAACGAATATACGATGCTGATAAGAAACCGCGAACGCTCCAATATACGTATATAATATATTTCCTCGAAAGTTTAAAACGTTTTGCATATCGCTAGGTTTGACTTTCCTAAAGAGTTTTATCCATTTTCGTTACTTTCTCAGGTCCCTTCCCTCATCCGCTCAGACTATTTAATTTGTACTCGCGGTGAGTCTACACTCTACAGCGCATTGTACACGCGATACCATTTTATGGCAATTATTATTATTTTTATTCATATTCTCGACTTAATTTCGATTAATTTATAAATACTTTAAATTATGACCATAAAATAGCACTAATATGATCGAACATTTTGTCAATCCCATACCTATTTATATAATTTATCCGCAAATGTTAAAAATAATATCATTTAATGTCTGTCTTTTTTGATACCATCATGTTTTGATGAGAAAATTTAATGAATTTAAGTATTGAGTATCATATTTTACAAATTACAATGTATTGAACCAAATTTATAAGAATTAACTGTTGACATTTCACTGTAGTTTTATTTGAATCAAATTACTTTATTGCGTTTACTTCTTTAGACCAATTATATAAGAATAAAGAAACAAATAAATTAATTCAATACTAATGTTGTAACACTACAGAATATAAAAGGATAAATAATAATATCAATAGTATCTATCTATGAATTATTAATGACAACAAAATCATCTATGGAAGTCATTGCTATATGAGCTGTCATTGTATAGGTTGTAATAATGACATACGTACCTATACGTATAATAACTAATAAATATCATTATATCTGCAGTTTATACTTTTATCGAATTTCAAACAATTTTCTCTTATATAATATTATGTTTGATATTTAAATTTAAGATAACTATAACATAAATACATCAATTAACTAAAGAAAAATATTATGTACAAAAATTACATTAAAACACGATGCACGCTGTCTCTAAAATGTTATCATGTTTGTTTGTAATTAAATACGAATTCTAAGTAGGTTATGATTACCTAGGTCCTAGGTAGATTTAAATTGTATTTCATCTAAACACACATACGTTTTATATTAATACTTCGGCATATTTTCAAATGTCTATTAAATTATTAAATTATTTATATACTTTTGTAGTTATATGTTTCATGACTCAGTTATTTTAATAGAATGTATTCTATATTTACTTAATTAGTTAATTAAAAACGAACATCACACACTTGAGTCTGAGACACTATTTATTCCAATTATAATGGAGAAAGATGGATAGAGATGGAGTAAGAGAATAACATGTCGCGTGTCTGAATAATAACGAGCTTGCGGGAGCAACAAGTATATAGAGGCGGCGCAGCTGATTACTGATAAATATATGCGAAGTTGGAATTGAAAGAAAACGGCCAAATTGTCGTCAAACCCCTCTGGTTCATAGTTATAATATATTATATATATTATAATAATACTTTTAAAACGCTTCGATTATTTATTTTTTATACATAGTTGAACACCACCCACGTATTTTTAATCTAAATGTTTCGTGACCTCTACCTTCGGTACATATACATTATACTTTTTTGGTAGCGAAGTACACTTTTTCCGACCGTGACCGAGGAAGTTTCCGGCTATATATTACATAGATTTATTGCCGAAGTCCGTGCGACAGGTTAGAAAATTGTCCTCAGCGAAAGGGAGAGAGAAAAAAAAGAGAAATATCGTCGACGTCTCTGCAATTAAAATACATAATGTACTGTTTTTTTTTTTTTACCTCTTCATCAAACAGTAGTATTCTTATTGTTACGATGGATTTGACTATGGGTTATATAAGTACTTTGCGTGTAACAACAATTAACAAAGTAAATTTTAAAAAAGGTCTTTGAATTAAAAAGCAATCCAAATAAAAATATTACGTGTCGAGCGTGATGGAATGCGAAGTAAACGTATAAACCACCATAAATAACGCCATATACTCTTCGCTGACACCATATATTATCATATGACATGTCGCTTGTAAAACCGACTAGTAAATGTCTCCCATTAATATGACACATAAATGTCGACCGTTTTTTTTATTATTTATTTGGATACCTAAAAGCATTATGGATGTGCATGAGAAATCGTCAACGAAGTTGTTTTTTTAATCGTTTATACAGTTGAACTTTTTTTCGAGTGACAAATAGCAAGCACGATATGCCCTTTACGAATTCAAAATGTGATTTATAAAACTTATGCAAAAATACCATTATAAAAAAGTCCTTATACATTTAAAATTTTAAACATTTTATATGAACGAATATTATTTTATATATATATATATATATATATTACCTATGTATATTTATTGTACATCACTGTATAATAAATGTATGCAATTTCAATGATATTTTTTTCGTTATTATAAGCATTATAAATAAGAACATAAAATAACTTATTAATAATGTTGCTTGTTGAATGAATTTATATCAAAACGTGATTATCTTAATTTTGTAATTTTTACTTTACTCTAATATTATATTTAATATATTTATTTGTTACCTACGATATATTACATTTATATTATAGATTTTTGATAGTAAATAAGATAATATAATGTTTGTATAAATGCAGAAAAAATCGGATTCTATAGCGCATGTGTACCCATACATTACATACATTTTTGAAAAAAATCGTTTTCGTTGTAGGTACTATAGGTAATCGCCAATATTAAATTTTTAACCGTTTGCCGTCACAACAGTCTTAAATCCAAGGCCAGGCCATTGAAACTACCAATTTGAACAATGGTCTTTTCAGTTCACGGGTTTGATTTTTTTCTTTCTTTGGTGAATAAAAAAAAAAAACAGTATTGGATTTGTTTGCAAACATTGTGTACCCGGCAAGGTTCTATCCTTAAGTGTTGAAAACAAATTTCACGGTTCGTTAGTGGGATACATTTAGTTTCGGATATAGATCATCCCCAGGCGACAGCAGAACGAATTTTCGAAGTTATTTTCGTAAATGTTTCCAATGTGGGTGGTTTTACATTAATTGAATTATTCTAAAAAAAAAAAAATAATAACAATTACTATATTGAACGAGTGTGGGCTAAACCTCGCACATATAGTTTTTTTTAAAAACTTGTTATCTCAACGATACGGATGCGACAGCCTAAATGACCATAACGTCAAATGCAAATAGAAAATCTTCTTCGCGGGACACTAAATAGTCGCAGTACAAATATTAAGATTATTAGGATTAGCGTAGGCTTTAATAACAAAACGTAAAAAAAAAATTAATGAATCCGTCCTAGGCCATTAGGCGAAAATGTCATTACGAGCCGTCTTCGTTTGTCTCTAAGGTATACTTCGGCTAGACAGTGGACGTTCTGGCCATGGAAATATACCAATTAAATGCGTTTTCATTAATTAATTTTATAAATAATTTTTTTGCTGTCCGTCAAAGCACATTTTATGATTTAGTCTTTAAATTAAAAACCTAATATTAGGATTTATTACGGCATAATATAATATGATATAGGTCATCAGATACTTAGTTTACCTAATGATAACATGCAAACAACGATCGCCGCGATTTAAATAAAATAAAATAATAATAAAAACTTACCCCGACGATAATTTTTGTTTCAGATCCAAAATAGTCCGTGTCCGCGGAGCACTAAATCGACGTACACCGAATAAGGTGAGTACACTTACATAACATTACTGTTACTGGCACCCCGTGTGTGCGTGTGACCCGTCATAAGACGATTTCGGTCCCTTTCCGGGAAAAAAAAAAAGAAAGAAATATAAAAGAAGGGACCCCGGCCATACTCCATAAACGAGACGGATTTTATGACCTAGTTTTTATGGGCCATGTCGCATTTAACCATTGACTACAGCGGCCACCTGGATGCAATAATATACACAGCGTATATGCATGCACGCAACAACGTGCGTACAACGAATTCAAAAGAAATACGACGCATTCGTATATGTATGCGTCGCCGAAGTTTTGTGTTCAACCGCCTTATACCGGTTCGGTTATCCCTAACCCCATAGTATTCTGCAGCAGTGCGATGTATATTATTATAATACCAGCAACGGCATACGTGCACGCGACCCGATCGATTGATAACGGACAATAATATTATATTGTCTAATAGACTAGGCAGGTGCCACGCGCAACGGGAATGAACGGTATAAAAATGTAAATTACAAAAAAATCGTAGTTACACAATATGTTTACACACCACTCGTATAATAATAAACTCTTTTCTACATATATATTAGTGCCCCAATAAAATAAGAATTAACGTAAGGATGATCGCAAGCTAGCAGCTGAGTTTTAATCTTATAATATAATATAATGGTACCTAATCATAAGACCGGTGACTTTCTTATGCATGCTAATTTCCATAGTTTTCCTGTTAAAAAGATATTAAGATGTGCGTATTTCGTAATTAATTATCCGTAAATAATTTATTATTATCATAAAATAAGTTTTCGTGAAATCATTGAACCTTTTTAAACACGCATTTATTTATGTTGTGTCACCGTGACCTGATAATTTTGGTGTTGACTTGATCGTTTCATCACGTTATCGGCAAAATATTTTCGTATGCAATATGTACCCGCGTATAATATACACGCTGCAGTATGCACGGACCAAATGCGTGTTTCCTTTGCATAATCGACGACATTTTCAAATCAGCTCGTTTTCGTTGGTGAATGATTGCAGTGCGCTCACCCTAATACCGGTTTTTTTTCGACTCCCGAGGGTTCTCCCATCCCCTATCGCAGCTGCAAGTTATTTTTTAATGGCCTCTTGTCCACAGCCACCCCCAAGGACAGCCCATTCGTTTGCCATACACAGTTGCCATGATCATATTTCGCGACCGATCGTCAATAGATCTACCGCGGTCTTTTCCGCGTATCATTTATAGTGCAGCAAGCCCGCCAAAATTATCGGAAGTTATTTTTTTTTTTTTTTAATATTTTTTATGAATGTTATATATAATAGTATATTATTTAGTTTATTTTGGTTTTTATATATTTTAATCATAAAATGTTCGCGGTTCGAGTGATAATTAGTGTTGTACCTACCAATATACTTTTGGATTATTAATACAAATTCGGATGATTTTTTTCCTAAATTGAAGGTAATTTTTAAAAAAATGTTGCAACTATTATTAATTTATTATAGTAATATAATATTATATTAATTCTATTTTTAATAAAAAATGACAATCAATGAAACGAATTTATAATTTATAATTTACAAACTTTTATTATGTGTAATATGATTTTGATGAAGTTTGAACATTATCATAATATATTCTACTCTAGTTTTTGAGAAGTTTTTATTTTATACAAATTATTGACTAATATTTAATTTATCGATTAGTAAATCAATAGAATACTTCCTTATGAATACACATAATATATTAGCTAGTAATATTTAAAATGATAATAGTAGTTAATCTTTTATTGTAAGCAACGTTACCAAATTATTTTATCAAACTTACCCAAGACCTTTCCAGTTGTTAATAGAATTTTGTTTCTGTTATTTGAACATATTTCAGCCTGTTTTCAGTTTATATGCTGAAGCAATAAATTAACTATAAAATAAAATATTATGAATAATATTACCCAATCAATATTAAAATTCAAAATTAAGACATTTTTATAAACTAGAAAACTACTAAACCGAAATTGAATATATAATGAATGATTTGTACATAAAAATACTAAAAATTTGTTTTCGCTCAACAAATAAACACATTGGGGTATTTAATTTTGAAATATAAGTTATAAATTATAATAGTGTGGGTACATTTTTATTTTTCAACAATTATATTAGCAGTCAGGATGATCATAATTCAGTTAAATGTATTTTAGAAGCATGCACGGTATTAATCGTCGTCAATATAGTTAACGATATTATATAAGAGCTTCTGCTTTAGGTATATTCATGACTATTGTTTAAACAGTATTTTAAAAGTGAACTCAATATTTAGATAGATTTTAAATGTGTGCAGGCTGAACTTAATTTAATGCCGACCGATGCACGTTATTCGTATATAAACGAACGCGTCGAACGCGCAGTATATAGCTGCAGGAAGGACAGTATAAAGTTTGTAAAAATCCTGCACAACCTCTGAACTGCTGCTTAATGCCGCGTACCTATATGTGCACTTTGGAACTTGTGATCGACGGCCGTCAAATGCGCATATGGGACGCGTATAATGTATTTCGCCCCGTGTGTCCAGTGAAATGGAAAACGCGGTGGTTATCGAGAACTTTGGCTTGGGGGTAGTAAAAGGGTTATACTCGGCGGTAGCACTATATATTGGCGGGCCCGTGGCGCGTATATTAATCTTATGGCTCTGCGTGCCATTTGCTGCATAATATAGAGGCCACGATACATACTGTATATATATATATATGCTATATACGACGTGCCTGCGCGCGAGTGTGTGTGTGTGTGTGTGTGTGTATACTGTATACTGTGTGTATATATATATATGACTGGAGGTTTCCGTGATTAAATGTTGAATAATTTAAATCCTCTTCGAATATAATACTCACATATATACGGCTCGTGTAAGCGTATAATCTGCGAGTTTCGGGAAGTCGGACGACGGCAACGGCGACAGCCGAATATACGCAAGCGCATCGCGCATGTGTGCGCGCGTGTGAAAGGGTTAAGAGCTGAGAGGGAAAGGCCAATGGGATTTATTAGCCTGTAACACGTGTACGACGAAATCTTCCTTCCACGTATATTTATACTTTATAGTAGGCACAGTTATACACGCGCGCGCCCGCTGCTCGTGTGCGTACGTGCATCATCGGTTGCTGCAGTGGTTGGGATCGTACACATTTATTACACATATACAATACAAATTATTTCAAACGCGCCGGATGTGTTTGATTTATATTCGTATGCGTGCTGTATATATGTATTAATAGGTGTATATATATATATACATATATTTGCGTGGGGAGAGAACTTCGCGCGCACATGCGACAAACGCGCAGCCGACAAGTGCGAGTTGCAATGAAGGAATTATTATATGGCCCCATTGGAAAATTCGGAAATCCTTAACCGCTCGGCAAAACGTGTAAACATTGTGCGACGTACCGAGAGCATTAAATTACCATAGTATATCCGATATGTTTAGTTTTTCAAAGCCGCAATATCTCTAATTCGTTTGAAATTTGAACTCATCTGAAATTGTGTATGTATAGTGTTTCGTTCAGAGACTTTTAATTTCGTGTTTTTTCCCTCCCCATCCCGTTTTACTGCACACGCGACGACTTTTACCAATACAGGACACTATATATACAGACTATAATATACACTGCAGCTTGCTTGTATACTATAGGCATACACTCTCGCGACCGCATATTATAAATAATATATAATATATAAATAAGTACGTAGGTATAAAACACATGTATATACATTCTTCGGGAGACGCCAAGGTCAGACGAAAAAAATATACTAACTCCCCAACGATTCCCACTGGCAGATAACACACCGTAGGTACCTATATAATAATAATATAAACTCGTATAATATATGAAAACTGGTCCTAAAACACGACTGCATATCGGACGGGGTATTTGTGTTGCATGTGTACGTATTATATAGGTACCGCGTGTGCGTGTGTGTGCAGAGGATTTGTCCGACGACGGCGACGGTTCGACAAGGGGAAGGCGGGGAACGAGCCCCCAGCGGGAGGTTGTGCAGCCTGTGCAGGTAGACGATAGGTCAAAAGAAAAAAAACTACAAAGAGTAGAGTATACGTAGAGAAAGCCCTTTCTTTTCAAAGACCCATCGCGAGTCGTCGTGTTCGTCACGGGGATTCGTCGTATATACATCGGTCGGTCAGTCGGAATTTATCGGCGTAGGTACGACGCCGCCGCCGCGCCGCTGCTGCAGAGTGAAAGAATCGCACGCGCCCGTTTGCCGCCCACCGCACGCAACAATATATGTATTATAATATATATGAGCGCTGTGGTACACATTGTACCTATACGCACATTGTTTTGCGTATTTTTTTCATTCTCTCGAACGAAAAAAAATTGTCGATTCTCGACACCGCGGGTATATCGATATTAGTGTATTAAACGATTTTTATCAAAACCGCTGTTGATTATACATACAGAGACTGCAACAGTAAATATAAATATATATATATATTAAATACATGATGTTTATACAGCAACGCATATACATAATAATATATATTATATAGGCTACACCGGTTTTTGGGAAACTATTGTAGAGTGACAATTATTTAAGAGTCTCGATTTACGTATAAATAGCTCAGAACTAACTCCCACTGTTGCAGCAACTATACAGTAATTAACGTTTTTTTTCCCCTCGATCGTTCTTTCGTGTTAAGAATTTGTTAAAAGGTTTTATTCGTATTCTGCTGCGTTTTCAAATAAAACGTTTCGCACTCAATGATATATCGTTAGAATTCTAATTATTCGAGTACAAACTTCTATTACAAACCAGTATGCTAATTACGATAACGATCTTACATTAACATGGTATCTACTCACAGCTCACAGCTAATATTATCACGAACACGTCAGTGGATTTCGATTCGACCGAAATTTGAACCCAAGTATTTTTATATCCACTAGGTACATGATATTAAACTGTATATCTACAGGTATATAAAGAGTTCACAAAGTATAACAAACATAAAGTAATAACATGTATACATGCTTTAAACACGTTCCCGGCTAATAAACTATGCGACGGAAATAATTACTCCAAAATTAATTCAATATATCATAAATTTAAAAAAAAAAAAAAAACGTTCAAATGATTTGCCGAGTGTACCTATATGATATTATGTTGGCTTTAACATTATAATAATTCAATTATAATTAATATGAACGTTGATATGAACATCGTGAGATTCGATAGTACAATTTTACACCAACCCATTTGATTAGGTGATGCTGACATTGGTCGTACAATATCCGTGTGTGTATTTTAGTAATGGGCACACAAAAAAAAACTGTGTAATTTTATTCTTATAAAGCATAAGTAACCATGGAGATTTAGGGGTAATGAAAAACCACAAAAATCAGATTGGTTGCGGTCTGCGGTTGTGCATACATATATAAAAAATAATATAGCGGTTGGACTCAAACTTGTTTGCTTCTTTGAATATTTTAATTTAAATCACCGCCGCCGCCGCCGCCGCCGCCGCCGTAGCGGCTGGCGTGCTACAGCGTTTACTATGCAATTAGGTTTTTCGTATACGGATAGCATAAATTAAATTAATAATAATATGATTTATATACCAACTACACTCGATGCTTTGTTTTGTCTTCGTTAAATTCCGCCGGCTAATACAATTTTTTTTCTCGTAATATCGTGAAACATTTGAATCAATTATTATACGCAGTCTGTGGCCCGGGGTCACGATAATTCATTATAATCATAGGACACGTCAATCGGTCCGTCCGTTTTACGCGATATTTACAACGTGTATGATAATAATATTACGAAGAGACGGCGGCGGACAGACACCCGTCTCGCCGAGCCGCCACCGCCGCCGCCGACACAATTATTTCAATATCTCGCGATCGTCGCTCGCCTTTACCGGACATCGTCTGTGCACACATATACCTCTCTAAGCACATATTATTATTATTATTATTATCGTGCACGCTCGGTTAACTTTCAAACACTTTTACGGTTTTAGTACAATATATTATTATGTACCTGCCCGTCTATTTGACTATCGCGCGCTTAAATCAACATTTGTCTTCTCGTTCTATGCCTATAACCATGCGCCCTAAACTGTAATAAATAAAATCGTAAACCGCGCGCACATATTATTATATTGTACGTATTACACGCGCGTATAGGAGTGGCCGCGCAACATAATATGACACTATTATACGTTTTATTTATTGCGCGCGGAGCAATAAATTCTAAACGCGAAATTGTTTTTCGTGTTGTATTTTTATAAATTTTGCGAAATTTATCACTCTGTCTCGTATAAAAATAAAGTTTTATAAATTCCGTTCGACCGATGACCACTGTGCACACAAACACGCACACACACACACACACACACACACACACACACACACATACACACACACACACTCGTGAATATATTATTATAATATGTAGGCACCTAGAATAATACAGCTCAGTGTTTTTTTTGCGTTTCGATGTGTGTACACAACGTCTGTGTGTTATATTATTTTCGTCGGTTTGGCGTGTAAGCGCGAAAAACGCTGTTTATTTATTGTGTGTTCGACCAACCTACTGTATAATATTAAGACCTCGAAAACGTCAACACGGATATTACAAAACGGCGCGTATATGACGATGGGAGTAAGTGGGAGTAAAAGTTATAATTATACATTCCGAAAAACGTATATCGAAAAATATTATAATAATATTATGTATTAGGTATATTATACAATTGCCGCGGAGTGTAATGGAATCGTTAACATTACAATCGTGTATTATATTTTAATATGTTAATATTATGTAGAATGAGTAATAACTAATATTTAACGCGCTCGCGTTGTATTCGACGGCGACGGCGGCGGCGGCGATGACGACAGAGATTTCTATCCAATAGCGGCGGCGGCGCGAAATTAGCATTCTGCCTCTGCCGCCGACGACGACGACTACGACGTGTCCAGACCGCAATTGTTGCATGCCACACCGATGGATGTTGGAAGTGTTGTTGTTGTTGGCGGGGTTTAGGGTCGGGAGACGGTTACATTATTATATAGCTTATATATATTTTCGAAACAATGAGAATTATTGCGATTCCATTCCGAACTGTTTGCAGCCCGTAACTTTCCGTCTCTTTTCCTCTCTCCGTCATGTATTACAAATTCTCATGTTAATTGGAGCGGTTTAGCCGCCAATGCCATTTCATAAAAAAAAAATTGTATTTTCTTCAAACCGACGACGACGACACCTATTATTCGCTGTTGTATTACTCTGCCGCCTCCAAGCCACGGCACCTTTCTCTCTCTCTTTCGTAGACTATAATCATCATCACTCGGCCTGCGCATTCAATGTGAAGTAATATTTTTTTTTTACGACTTTTAGGCTTTTTTTTTTGTCTACATTTTTTAGCGCGATAATAACACTGTAACTCATATCATTATAAAATAACTAATAATACCTATATATAGGTACAAAAGTGTACATATACACATAATATATTATATTACACGTTTTTTTACGTGTATATTAAAGAATAAAGGTTGTACCTATAGGTATGCTATGAGCATATTCAGCACTACGTAGTTGGTGTACGTGTTTTCTATTCAAAACGTTACTATTATAGGTCATAATATTATATCTTGTACTGATTCGAAAAAAGTATATACGACGTGCGTGTGTCCGGCAGTGAATAATGATTCTTCGTTATCTTGAATTTGAATTATGTAACGTTTTATATCATCCAACCGTTTGAGATTGGTCTATGAATATTATAATAATATATATATATATATATATATGCGAGGACAAGACGATGATAAATGATTTCTGAAATTCGAAGTCAACACTATATACGCACTCGGCGGCAGTCGGCGGTCAGCAGCAGTATATACGTCGTCTCAGTATATCGAGGTCTCTCGCATCTCTTAAAGCCTGCGACGCATCAGACAATAATCGGTAACGTACACACAATATACAAATTTATATAAAATTACAACACGCGTATATACTCGGTCGCACAAATATTATATATATGCACATCTCTTCTACACCGGATTAAGGTCACGACGGCGGCCGCGGCGGTGGTATTCTTATAACTGTACTATAATAATAATAATATTATATCGTTTGTCAAGCCCGGTCGCGCGAGTACGTCGTCGTGTGAACGCGGCCTCGTAATTTTCGGGCAAACGGACAGCTGCTGCTCCTCCGCCGCCGCCGCCGCCGCCGCCGCCTCTGAGTCGGGACCTCGCGGAGTATATAATACACACACACACAGCCATGTTGGCCAGCCATAATGAAATAGGAGGTTCGAGTGTCAGCAGACGTTGACACGCAGACTTAACTCTCCCGTGCACACCACCACACGCTCTCGCAAACGTATACTATAATATTATATTATAAATGCCATCGCTATAGGTATTATATTGTATACGCGCCGTGAACGCATCTTATTTCGAAATTTTATTCATAATATATTATATTATATTATATTATATGATTATCTGCATGTGAAACCCGTCGCGTGTATATACAACGATCGCGTCGATTTTTGAACGTCGCCAGCGATTTCGCGGTGTGGGTAGGTATACACAACACAACAATAGTATATTATTATAATATAATATATTATATAGGTACGGCAGACGGTGACGAAAGTTCATAAAAATCGAAACCTATATTATATTGCTCTAATATAGGTATGTCAAAAAATGTGTTTTTATTATTTTTTATATTATTGTTAATATCGTTAATTAATAAGAGTGATAATTATTATACTATCAATAAGACTATATTATGACGACGTGAAACGCCGTAGGTATAGTCATCATCCTAATCGTTCTTATATTTACGTGTTTCCGAGAACTTGAACCTCGACTTGAACTGCATACGAAGATGATGCTATATGCATTATACTTATAATAATACAATATAATACAATATGTACGTAAATAACGTTATCGCTTTTTATGGAAACGCGTATATATATTGTTTTTCGATGATATATGTATTAAACCCCCCCCCTGGCCCACCTAGGCTACATCAACATTTTAAAAGAGTTCGTTTCCGTGTTTTTTTTTTCTTACCGATTATTATATATTATATTTTATTCTCGATACGCGTGAATGCAATGACCGCGGTCAGTATAGTATTATAGTATATTATACACATTCTATGATAACGCGGCTAAAGTGCCTGGGCGATGGTCTGTATAGAAATATTTTCGTCGTAGATTATCATACAAAAACATGTGACAAACGTACAGCTCTTTCGTCGGCTAACTATATAGGTATTTCAAATTAAACTGGTCCGTATAACGTGTTTCGGTTCTGGTAATTTTTTACAATAATTTATTTAGGTATTATATCTCCAAATTTTGTATATCATTATATTGTTTCTCCAGCTGTATGTCTACAGTCTGCGCGGTGCTATTGTTGAGTTATTACCATTTAATACGTATAATACAGCGAATATAGTAGGTACTATAAAAATCTAAAATATTACACAATTCGTAGGTATTTAAAAAACTGAAATATATAATATTTTTATAATCTGCAGTAGGTACTATGTCCGTATTATATATATAGATACTTATACATGTCTCAATGGTACTGTGTGATTCGAACATCTGCCTATAGGTACCTACATATAAAAGGTAGACGGTGGTAACTTCTAACAAGTATTCTTAGACATAAATACATAATACAATAAAAAAACTTGTATATAGGTACCCACATAGGTTAGGCGTATAATATCATCTGCATTGTATATAGGTATTGCAGTATTTATATATAACGTTGCGATCAACGATGGTTTTTCCTAAACATTTTTTATAATTTATTTTTAAAATAATAGCTAGTGTTAACGCAAGCATCAGCAAATGGAAAGTGAACATTTTGTTTTGAGTCAAAATTCAAAATATTAAACCATTTTTTCCAAACAAATATTTTAAGCATTTGTCTATATGAAAAATATTAAAATTATTTATCAACCGTTTTTAGAGGGGTTTAATTTTCCGATTTTCACCACGTATACAATTAAAAAAGTAACAATTTTTATTATATCTATATTCTAATACATTTTTTATACATCTATAATATTTCAGATAATATCATATCCAAGTAACCCGTATAATAATTTATTCTAACACTAACTTAATGGCCTTTGAGTTCTGGTCGTTATAGAGTTTTCCAAGGTAGATTTAAAAAACAAGTCATAAAAAAATTTAACTATACATTTATTCATGGTTTTTTATTATCAAATTTTACTATTTAATACTACCTATATTTTTGAGTACTTTGTTTGTGATAAAAACTTAAATTTTGGTTTAGTTCTTTTTATATAATCGAGTCTGTTTAAAAATGCATGGTTTTATTATGTGAGTACATTACAATTATTTATTATTTATATGTTATATAACTACAATACCGTCTATAATATTGGAGACAATATTATTATATTTGAAGGTATTTTAAATACATTTTCGGTAGTTATTGTAATATTAAATGATGATTTTAAAAATATTATATTTTATAACTTTTAAATTATATGACCCACTTTTGTTTAGTAATAAACAGTTGATTCTGAGAAATCACAAATATTATAATGTAGTCACTGTATTTAAAATATAAAATCGCCCAAGTACCATATTTTTAAAGTGTATACAGGTAATGTTCAGACACTTGTGTCTTAGGAGTTAAAACTAAAATGTACCTAAATTCTAATTTCAAGTATTTACAGCTATATAATACTAGCATAGCAAACGTAAATAATTTAACTTAAATAATTTAATTTCCTTAATATTAAAATTAGTGCAGTACTAATACATTATACATGTACACAGGTATACAGTAAGTACATATGGTGTCGGTAATTCGTGTATTATAGTGTGTTGTGACTTAATTGATTTATTAATTTCTCGAGTAGGTATATTATACTACAATAATTACAATTAAATATATGTGAGGGTTATTGTACCACTTTGGCCATTTTGTTGTTCTCTATTAAATCTGTTAACGCGATAAGTGTAAAAAATTAAACGGCATTAAAATTATATCTAGACATATATAAGCAACTGTTTAGTATAGTAATTTAGTGGTTTTTTCAAAAATAATATACAAATAGTGCCAATTTAGGCAACCGGTTGCTTAATTTCGACCACCCATATCCTTAATTGAACCATACCCTTTTATCCATAGATACTGCTAAATATTCTATCGTGATACGTATTTACATTACAATTATTTTATTTTCAATACAATTTTAAAGAAATAAGACAAATTACCAACTTTGAAACATTTTGTACGGGTAATATATATTATGTAAATAGTTATAGTTAAAATAAAATCTGGCTTATAAAATCACTAGGAATTTCTGTTTGGTCTACTTACCTACCTTTCGATAGTGAAGTTAATTTTGAATTATATTTACTAACTAAACTACCACACAAATTAATTTGTAAGAAATAAGTTTAAATACATTTTGTAATAACATTAAAGCATTTTGCAGTTAAAATATTATAAAAATGTAAAATAATACTATTTTTTTTTAAATTTGATATTAATAATTTCAATACTAAATAGATAGGAGCACATATGATTTCTATAGCCATTAGGTATAAAACAGTTTTAAACAAATATAAAAGTTTAAAAATATATTTATCAGTGTTTAATAGCAGGTGTATGGAGATAGTCCAATTTAGGCGGTGGTCCTATGTTGGCGACTCTCCGCTAAATTTTGTAGGTATCCATTAGAATACAATATTCAATATTGACACTCGACCGCGACTAGAGTGACCACTTCAAAGTGTCACGCGTTAAATGCTAATGATTATGAATTACTAAACTATGACATTTTTGTAATCTAGATTAAGAAGCCTTATATTAAAATCGTATATCCGCGCGTGTAGACTGCGCACTCCTAAACGAATAATAAATTCTTCGCCGCGTCTGCGGGTCGCGTGTGCGTGATCGTTATCGAGAGACTCGCGCCGTAAGTGGGCAGGGTGCGTGCGTGGGCGGACTCGCGAAATCTCGAATTTTAGACGGGACGCCCGGTGCGCACCCGTTGGCCGTCAGATGGCGCCACGAACCTGCCCCGGTGGAATACGATGCGGTAGATGCCGTTCGCGTAGGTCTTACCGTCTTTTAAAACAAGCGAATAAAAAAAAATTATAATAATCACGCCCAATACGATCATAATAATAATAATAATAATAATAATACAACGAGTCGGTAAACGGTAAATGCGGTGCCCACTATAATAGTAATAATAATATTATTATTATAATAACCGCTCGGCCCGCGCTCCATCGACGCAGCGCGGAGACACGCGCGACTACAACATAATAATAATAATAATAATAATATAATAAATATATCGTACGCCGCCGACTACGACTACGAAGACGACGACGACGACGACTACGACTACGGTCCGTCGTGTGTGCACTGGCCTCATTTAAATAACGATAAAAACCGAAGAGCCGCCGCCGCCGCCGCCGACAATATTTACGACCTGTAAGTACAACGGACACGCTGAACACGATTGCGGCGGCGGCGGCTAGGTCCGTTCGATTTACTGCCGCCGCCGCCGATTTACAATGTTTGACGCGATTTTTATTGCTTTTAAATGGGTCGGTCCGATTCATATGTACACAAAACTGCCGCCGCCGCCGCCGCCGCCGCTCCAGTCGTAGCTCGAATAATAATAATATTATCGTGTCGGGCGCGTTGTGCACTTGTTGTTGTGCACCCATATTATGTGGCCCATGTATCTTGTATTATCCGTATATTGTTATAATAAATAATATTGTGTGAAACACATTTATTATTCGGTAAACTTTTTTTTTTTTTATCAACTGTTAATCATAATAATAATATAAGGTACGCGCCGGACTCGGTGCGCATATTAAATTATTATCATAAAAACGAGTGTTTATAATACCTATATATATAATATATTATAATAGCAGGTACATTATACGCACGCGAACCGCATGGCACGCGGAAGTACATACATAACATAGGTGGTAGGGGAATAGTAAGTTCCTACACGAGACCTAGCAGGTAAACGATTACATATTATGTTGGTTCCTATACACTGTAAAAAAAACAGGTACATATAATATGTTAGTTCCTATACACTGAGGACAATTTTGATATGTAATAGTTCCTACACGGTAAAAAAAAGTTCAAATGTCAGTAAGTGTATACTTAATCTATATTATAAATTGGGCGACAAAATAATAAAAATAGGTACATTTTCATAAATAAATAGAATAAATAAATAAATAAATATAAAGAAAATCGCATAATATGCATTGATAGTATACGGTATAATAAAAATCGAATAATACATTTTTAGTATACCGTATACTCGTATTATCAAGGAATTATGCGATTATATTTTATCACCATCATCATCTATTTATTTTGTGAAAATATACCTATTTTTATTATTTTCTAGCCTATTACATAATATAGCTTAAGTATACACTTACATTTGACATTTGAACTTTTTATTACCTTGTAGGAACTAACATATACACCTTTTTCCATAGTGTAGTGACTAACATATGTATTTTTCTTACCTGCTAGGTCTCGTGTAGGAACTTACATTCGCCCTATAGGCTATAGGTAGTACCTATAGTTTAAATTATTTTGATAGTTGCTTTCAGATTGCGTACTATTTCGAACGAAAGACATATTATTATTCAGTATATTATTATGATGGATTATTGCGATCGGAATTCGTTTCATTTGCGTCGACAAATCGATATTTTAAAATAATATGCTTTATAGTAATCAGCAGCTGTATACCTACACGTATAATAAACGAATAAATTATAATATAATATGACGTGTTTGAGACCAAACGTTTTTAATAACATAGGTCGTTCGTTTAGTCTATATGTGGGTATAGGTACGTCAAAATATAGAAAAATATCCAGTATCACTGAAAGCTCGGAAACGTATAACAACAATAATTAATATTCATCAAATAGGAAATACATAATATTCGGACTTATTTAGGAGTAAAAGTAAAATCTCACAACGGTTTACATTATCGTTATCAGGCATTATGATTATCATATTAACTGATATAGAAAAATAGGTAGAAATTGTATATTTTATCATACTTACTTCTAAATAATCGATCGGCTTTTTTTCATTTTCAAAATATTTCGCGTACTGAAAATATTTATTGGATACAATTAATATTCACGATTTTCCACGATAATTCTTTTTTTTTGATCCGGACGTCGGCTATAAGACATTAAAATCAAACAAATGATTGCTGATAGTTCATCATAAACTAAAACTAAATTAATTAGGTATATTTTAATGAAGTATAGGTACTCATATATTATTACACAAACGATTAGACCAATATAAGTTGACATTGATAATACTAATATAGAAAACTCGGTAATTACTGTAATTTAATAAAGTTTAATTTAATTCAATTCATAAAACGTTTGTGTAATGAATAATAATATATTATTATATTATAAAGATACCTTAATGTTGTTCATAAAATTGTATTCCAAGTATTTTGTTACTTTAACTCTATAGTGGAATGTAGAAAAACTGTGAACCGATTATTGTATCTACCTATTATTATATTGTTATATATTATTAAGACACGTACCTACCTATACTTGTTTTTTTTTAAACAGTAAACAGGGAAAAAACCGGACAAAACGTACCGGATTCCGTAAAGACGTTAAGTCAACTTGTTTGAAAACGCCAGTAGTAGTGAAAATAAAACGTGTTTAGTAAAAAAAAATTTCTGAAACCGATGGTATCGTTCTTAGAATAATAAAAATACGACTTGCGAAACCCTCGTTCTAGGGTTGATCCGTTAGGGGGTGTTGGTGGTGAATAAAAACGAAAAATGTAAAGGGCCGTGGAGACCGGGACGACCTCTGCCATCAGGGACATGTAACAGCCGTTGAAGTTGTACGAAGTCTCCGTTAGGTGTCGCGTGAGCAATCCCTTCGTTCATGTGTTGACACAATTTATTATTATTACCCGGTGCTGTACAAGTCAACTGTGTTTGTGTCTGTCAATAATTTTTATCTTACTAACATTTTTGAAATATAATTCAGTATAACTTATTACTGTCTTATAGATATTATTATAGGTCTTAAGAAGGGTTTGATTTATTTAAGCTTTTTTCAAACCCGCAGATGGTCAATTAATAGAGCTTACTGCGTAATAATATTGTATACCTATGTATATATTTTAAAAGTTAAAAATCACGATGGTGACTTCACGTATTTTGGGTGTGTTCCTATATTAGAAATTAGACGGCGAACAGGTTTAGGACGAGGACAAACGCGGTGACGCTCACTGTACATATGAAATTACTTATACGTAAGAGGACGACGAAACCGCATACAGTGGCGCCTCGAAGGAGGTTAAGACGGCACTTGTTCCCTCCTCGTCATACCTTGACGCTTTTTAAAATGTTCTTAGTTTTTTTAATAATTAATTTGTCCGTAACTGAACTGTTCCTTATTACATTATAAGATGTATACAATTGTTTAAGAATAATTGACACATATTATATACCATATACCTACAAATTACTACTAATAAGCTAAATGGTTATATTTAAATACATTTTTATTATACAATTTGTTGTCTTAATATGTGGTTAAAATTGTCTATCCATAACCTCTTAAGAGGATATATTCCCTTAATGTGCTGTTTCCTTCTCACTTACGGAATAATCAATTTTACTCAGTTATCTTTGATATTATTATAATTATTTGACCCGTTATCTAGTTTAAAGGAAATAATATTATTTAGGACCCCATATTTTATTGATATTTTACTTTTAAAATAAGTATTGAGCATTTTAAAATTGTAAATGTTTCTTATATTTTAAAATCCTCATAGCTTCCTTTAAAATCAAAATATCAAATTGGATAATAGGCCAATTCTTTACAATATTTAAAATAACTGAGTATAAAATTCAACGTGACATTTGTTGTTATGCGTTAGAAGAATGGAGACAACACGTCATAGGAAGATGTCATTTGAAAACATATTCATAAATAAATATGTTATGATGACCAATTTTAATATGCAAAGACGTGAATTGAAGCTTTTATTTTTAACCCCTCCCCATAAATGGTTCATAGACGCCACTGCCGCATGTCTTATCCCCGTCTTACAAACGAACTTAACATCGCAAATGTGAGTTCGGCAGAAACCATTTTGTGTTGTTATCTTCAATATGAGAGTACATTTATCTATTATCAAATTTAAAATTAAGAACATTATCTGTATTTGTATACATTGATTTTTTTACGATACTTATCAAAGTTCAATTATTCTGCCATATATGAGCATTTATAAATTGTTATATTTACATTACACAACTTGCATATAGGTAAAAATAATATAAGATCGTAGAAAAAAGGCAATGTATATACAAATACAGATGATGTTCTTAGTTTTAAGTTTGATAATAGGCCAATTCGTTCTAAGCTAACAACACGAGATTATTTTGTTCTGCTAAACGCAAATTTGGTTGCACGCGGGTCAGGGAGAGAAAACAAATAGTGAGAGTGCTGACATCCGCTCTTGAATGTCTTTTGCGAGATTTCTAGATTGGAAATCGATATTTCGATCGATAATCGGCTGTAGTTATACGCGTTTACTGCAGGTATACCTATAACACCATATATTATAATATCATCGCAAACATTTTGAATGAAGTAAAAAATAAAAAATTTTAATATTGCCGTTGCTTACCTATACATAATTTTTGATCGAGCCGAACCTCCAATATAGGTAAGCCGAGACCGGACGGCATTAACAAAACGTTCATATACGTATATATCGTAAGAGTGCTGCTGTATACGTTACTTTCGTACGGTACCTATATATATATATATATATATAACACGGTTTACGATGCATACCTATACGTTTTCGATCCACATATACACACATAATATATAAATCTCCGGAGCGTCGAGTCGCATAACAACAGCGTACCTATACAATAATATTATATATATATATATAGTTGTGCGTATATTATATTATATATATTACGCGCGCGGCGAGAATAAGAAGTGAAAAAAAAAATGGAAAAATTCTGTACGATTCGCGTCCAAAGATTTAGCGTTAAAACCGATGTCCCCCTTTCCGCGCCGCGCGGTCACGTCACGTCACGCCGCCGAGAGATAGTCGTCTTTCTGGTCGCGTCGCCGCCGTTGCGAGTCGACGCGCGCGGGCACATGGCGCCATTAGCGCCGCGATACTCGCGAGGCAATTACGGGGCGTGCGTGGCAAACGTAATGACCACCGCCGCTTCTACAGCCGCCGAACTCGTCGTCTCCGCCGTCCGTACACGGTGCGTGCGCGCGAGCGTTTGTGTTATTATCGTCGTCGTCGTCGTCGTCGTCGTCAATATATATATATATATATATATAATATTATTAAACATTTATATAAACGACATCGTCGTATGAGACGGACGATGAATTTGTAAGTATATAATATATCGTTATTGTTATATTATATAGGTATATGATATATACCGATGCGGACATGACCGCGGTATAAATATATAATATAATATACCTACACGCGATTTGGTCGACGGGAACGTGCCGCCGTCAGTGGCGTCCGACGTTATTGGACTTTCGCAGAAGTTAAACGCGTGCAACATATATAATATATACGATATCGGCATAATATATATAAATGCGTATAGGTATAATAATATTATTATATATACCTACGACATAATGTACAGCGGTCCGCGATGGCATACCCATATAGTGTATATATATATATATATATAGTCACCATAAAATTGTATATATATAGGTAATCGCCGTACATAACGCTGCACGCGCGCACGCCACCGGAGTGAAGCACGTCGACGCCGCAGACCAAGTATATTATCCCGTGGGATGACTTTTCGTTTTTCGTACCCGTTTGTATTATAAAATATTATTGTTATACGCGACGGGCACTTTTGGACGGCGACGACGAGTTTCCGCGAATATTATGATACAAAAGTACGCGGCGGCGGCGGAGAAATGTATACGCGATTTTTAAGGTGTGATATTTTTCAAGGTACGCCGCGCTAGATTGGTATATAACTACGACTGCACAGCAGGTATATATATCCAGCGCGGCATGTGCGCTTTTTAAATAATAATTATCGAATACATACCTATATAATATTATATATACCTATAGAAGCTCGCGGAGTTAAAAAAAACCAGAACCACGCGAACCAGTGCGAATTCGACGTAATTTTTTTTTAATTTTACTTCCGTTTCGTTTTGCGACCGCCGCGGGCCGGTTCCGGGAAAAGCCGTTCGGACAATAGCGATCTTTGTTCGTTCCGTATAACTCGACAGTATTACGTGAATCGAATAATAAATATAGGTACATTTTATAATTCTATCGACTTTTTTTTCTCTTCTGAAATATAAATGCTGTATATTACTGTTTAGAACATTTAAACACATTCTTCTAATAGAAATCTCTTTGGACGTGCAGGCAGCATTATAGATTTCAATATTAGTAGGTACTGATACTTATACGTACCTACCTATACCTACAAACATTAAATTATAAATTATATCATTATTTTTAATGTTAACAGATAATAATAATACAATTATATGAAACAAAAAAAAAATAACATTATTATTATTGATCTGAGGTATTTGTTTAATAATATTATTAAATATATTTAACATTTCTATTATAAATACGGCCAGTGCTGACTAAACCTATTGCATTATTTTACAACCTATTTAGTATACTTATTATCATAAAGTCTTTTATTTTCACTGAACTACATTTTCAAAAATAATAAGCTACATTTTTGAATATTTAAATACATATGATTGGAATTATTAATTTTTGGTATTGAATCTTGGAGTTGTGTATATAAATCATTATATCATACGCAATACGCATTATTATATTATCAAAGATAATAAAAACATCTACAATGGTTTTTTTTTTAATTTCATTAATATTAAAACAATATATTATTATTGATTACATCATACTATAAAATATCTAATAAAATGTTTTGTTGTAATAGTTACTGATAAAAATTTAAACGAAAATAGCAGCAATTTATTTTTTGCTTAAGATATTATATTACACTTTATTCAAAAAACCATTTAATTTTTAAGTTAATATAATTCAATTGAATTTATTTTAAATTATTTTATACAAATAATACCTATAATTTGTTAAATAAATAAAATACAGTACACATACCCGGCATTTTATCTTAAAATTGTTGGTAACAATTAAATCATTATAACTTATAAGTCGTAGAATATATTTTTCAGTAAAAGTAATTTGTACAAACGCAATGTATAAAATAATTGAATATCAAAGTACAATAGGGGAGAATATTTCACTTGCATGCGGGAAATGGCTTGGAGATGAATGTGCTAACGCTGCGGTTGACAGACAATTAATTAGAGCTAAAATTTTAGTAATATATTATGCTCCGCCGAATTTCAGAATTCACCCTATACAGAGAGAGAGCAAATATAATATATACGACATTTATATATAGGGTTTTTGATTGGTGGTAGTGTTGGACCGGGGTTATGTATTTATGTAGAATAATATTATAAAATGAAAAATAAAATAGTTTGTAAATAAAAAGAAAGATGTTGACGATAAAATAGGTAATACTTGTGCCCTGCCATATTAATTATATAATATATTATATTCACTGTTGGTCTCAATAAAATTTAACTCTGTGTACTGATTTTCACTCAGAGGGATTTATAATAATTATTGTTGATCGCAATCAGATTTTTATCAATTTTAACCTTGAGAACGACAGTAAATCACCTCTACAAACGTAATATTGTAGATTATAAGTACGATGTACTACTTTAAACTTCGGAAGGCTGTTATGGGCACGTGCAAAATATTATACCACAGTCCACAATATAGACATAAGCTCAAAAACATAGTTTTATAAACACTGCATTTACACGATGTGCCTATATCTTATACCACGAATTATTTCAAGCTGATTGTGTGTGCATTTTTATTTATATTTTTTTTGATTTTACGAGAGGTTGTTTTTTTGGGAAGTGTATAAAGTAATAATAATAGACATATTGTAGAATTATTCTATATTTCATATGTCTATGGTAACAATAATTATAATACGCTAGAGACAATATTATTGTAGGGAGATGTGTTCATAATAATAATATATTGATAGGTATATTATATTGTATAGTGATATGATAGCACCAACAACAAACAGCTGTTATTTTTAGTTTTCACTGCATTCTTCAATATGATATATATTAGGTAGTTCGACATAAAGTAGTTCTACTCGTTCGACATATAACAGAGCAGGTTACTATATTGTATTATATAGTGACGCAATAATTGTAATAATCACGTTAGTATACGGTATTCGACCAAGCCGAAATAAACAATAAGATTATAAACTATTATTATTATTATTATAATTCAAAAGATTATGCACTGACAATATATTTTTTTTCGAAAAGTGTAGGCGGCTGTTCAAAAAGTATTTGTTTGATGTTTGCAAGTGCTATTGTGTGATTCGAATTAAATATTGTATATTATACAAAAGCGATCTCATGTCAGTAACAATATTGTATAGATTGTATAGAATTTACAGTATAACGGTATCTTTTTTCACTTACCGGATAAATCACAAACGTCAAAAAACACCCGTAGAAAACAATGTATGTAAGTGACCCGAGGACGTTCCATTGCGAGTGCATATAAGTATTCGGATTGTGTGTTTGTAGAGCGTTATCGTCGGGGGGTCTTTGGGGTGTCACGCATATATAGTATAATGTTTTTAGTTTTTCCACTCTATAGTATTATTATATTATGAAAACGTGCAATTGTGTACGATGGGGAATGTCGTGCCAACTTTTGAGGGTCGTTGTCTGTACAGTTTGTATAATATTCTATTAGTGATGATGGTGGTTGCACTATCCACTTCGATACATATAGTCTTTATGCAATATCATAATGCTCAGCTTTTTCGATTTATATAATTTTACTTGTAAAATAAATCATAAAATAACCAGCTAGGTATTATTTGGTTTTAAAATCAGTCGTTTGTGGTTTTTATATAAACCGTTATTCTTTAACATATTATTACCTAAATAATGAAATACAATAATTGTATTATTTGAAAGTTTAATCAATATAGACGATAGTATCATATATCCGTAGTGACCATCACCTGCAGTCAATATATTCGCGCGAGTCGCTTTGCATCTATATTATTTATTTCTATGTAATAAATATATTGAAGAATCTTTGTTTCGTCGTTATAGTATAAAAAAGTATTTATTAAGAACAAAAAATAATAAAATAAATAAACAATGAACATACGCGCCAGCGTGCTACAATTTGTCGTATTAGGTAAACACTCGTTATAATACTTATAATCATATGTATCTACTTACAAACACATGTATATCTACTCATAAACGCACACACCGCGTGTATAATTTGTATGTATAAATGTAATATAAACATGTATAAAAAACGAATATCGGTTGCGATTTAATTACCTCTGTGATGTAAGAAAACAATGGGCAAGAAGTCTCAGCTGAATACGCGTACCTATTATACAGGAATACACTTCAGGTGGAAACATCGGCGACGGTTGTTTCGCCAAACATTAAATGTACATTAAAACATGTGTACATGTATACATAATACGATGTACCTATATAGAAGACGGTTTTAAACGTGATGTTCGACGCTTCGATAACGGACTGCAGTTGTACTACACAGCTATATAGTGTACAATACTGTATAAGTAGGTATAAAATAATATATGCAAGCACCTATATATAATCGTGGATTTATGTATACGTTCATATATTTTATATATGGGTATAATGTATACATTATAGTAATTTGGTTATTGTAATTAACTGGTGGGGACCGTTTGGTGCGTAAACTATATTAGCACACAATATTATAATGTAAAACTTTAAACTTTTTGTACATAAATATTACAACCAAGATAAGAAGTATAAAGAATGGAACGTGTAAAACAAATAATAACTATAATATTTAGAGTAAAATAAATACATAACATGCCTAAAAATACTCAAGACGAAAAAAATCAATATAACCAGATTAATGAATTCGAAATTCGTCTAATTTCCCCTGAACAACACAGTTACTCAAATCATAGAAGTTAACATATTATAGGTACATCGTGTGATTTTTTTTTAATAATAATTTACACTTGTCTCAAAAAGTATTATTTTCAGTTTGCTGACATTTTTGTTAATCATTACAAAGCAACATATATTTTACTTTTATTATCGTTATCGTTTTTTTAAGTTTTTACTTGTTTTGAAGAACAGTAGGTATCTACGTTTTTAATTTCATATTCCAAAGCAAAATATTTTTTGGAGTGCTTCGATTCATACAAAACGAATTTTTAATTAGTTATAACTTGTAATTATTTAAAACTTAGATGAGCGAATAAGTGGCATAATGTGTTTCAAATAATCATTAAACTAAAAAAAAAATACGATAGAAAAAATATAATTTTTTTTTAAATTGTTGTTTTGTCATGACTTTTAACTATATGTAAAAATTATTAAGATAAACGTTTATACTTTTCAAGATAATTGGTGTTAAAAAATCAATCTATAAATAGTATTGCTATTATATTGTCAAATGCCTGCAATTACAATATTACATAATATTACAAGACGATGTCTTGACCGACGTGTTTACACTCTTAATAGAAATAGGTATTGTGTAGGTGCATGCATGGTGTTATATATATAGGTAACAACATTTAAATGCTTGATAATATGTTTAAAAAAAATAAACTATAAATTAGGCAATTAACTTTTATGTTTAAAAATAATGTAGGTACATAAAACTAATGGTCTATGTAATCAATGCTAAGAATCATGAATCAAAATAAATAAATTATGTTGTAATATTTATAAAAGTGTATTATATAACTTATAATGTTCTACCACTTCAAGAGTTTTCTGATTTTTTTGAATTTTTTTAATTCAGATTTTAGTGAGATCAGTATTATTATTATTTTGCTGTATATTAGAATATTATCCTGTATAAAATTTTGATGATTACCACTGTATGTATATTATCTATGGTCCTTGTTATTATATAAGAGATATACTGATAAAGTGATACAGCTTTGTACAATAAATGCCGGTGAGCACATCCTGTTACAAAAAAACCACCGTTATTAAAATATTTATTTTTGTTATGAAGTCACAAAATGACACAACCTGCAGCATTCGTTCATAGTTAATAAAGTTACATTATAATGTTTCCCAATTTATACGTAACAGCTGACTATATTATATAGGCGTGTACGCAAGAACGTTGACTACTATTTTAATAGGTTATATTATGATGAAGTGAATAGCTACGGCCTACGAGTATAGTTGATATTTTGTGATAATGAATCGTTTCAAGTTAAATATAATTACTTTTCAAAAATACTTTGGTATGAAAAACTCTATTTCAGTGGAAATTAAATTATGGAGAATACTTAAAATTAATATTTATAATTTCAATAATGTAAATGCGTTAAATTTGAATAAAAAAAAAAATGTTAATTTCACGCAAATCAATTTATAATTTATTATAATATGTATAATAATACGTATAGGTACCTATTTAGTTTTGTAATCTTTAAAACTGTAATGTGATCCTAAAAAATATTTTGCTTTAGAAAATGAAATAAAAAATGTATAATACCTACCAAAAAAAAAAACCAAAATTATAAATATGTAAACAATAAAATTTTCTTTTAAAAATGTTTTTTTGCAACGACAAAATTATGTAAAAATAGTAATTTCCAAAATAGTTAATTATTTGAAATTATGATTGTAGACACTATAATTGTATCAACTGATAATTCTATTTAAAAACATATGGTTGTATTTTTAAAATAATTTTTTCAAAGTTATTTAACTATAACCTTATTATATTATATATATAGTAATAAGTTATTTGTATGCATTTAAATGTTATTTTAAATGATAATTTAATCGGTAATTTATTTAATATTGAATCTCTGGTAATCTCCTTCAAACTCATTATCATGTTGAGTTATTACATTTTATTTAATCATGTTTATACATGTACATAATATACATCTTAATGAAAAGAATAATTGGAAAAACTATACGCTATACCTATGCCATTTCAAAATTATTTAGCATTTTTAATGAATTTCATTAATTTTATTTTATTGCCCGAATTTAACGTTATAAACAAATATTTATTTAATCCACAGTTGTATACATTAAGTACATCGATCTCTTAATTAGATATACATATAAATAACATGGTTTGGAAAAAATACCGGTAGCCTTCGACACAGCTTAATGAATAATATATGCTATTAAAGAAATAATTGGCCGTTATACTTGTTAACATTATAATGATTTATTATAGTTTTAAATTTTAAATATGATAAATAATAACTATATAGAACAATCCAAAACGCATATCAATAAAAATTACTATAATATATTAAATTAATAAAATATAATATAGGAAACGAAATAAACGATTGTAATTAACAATAAATTATACGCGTGGTGATTCAAAGCTTGAAATTAAAAATGAATTTCTGTATTATTTTTCTATTATAAATATAAACTGCATTATTATATTATTATACTTTTCGACAACTACGAGCCATGACACACCAGTGTACATTTCAATTAATTTTTTAGAATTCTTAAAATTCGGTAGGTATTTGGTCATACCCTATCACTATAGTTTAATGTCCGTTTCATGTATTTAAAATACATAAAAACAAATTACATTTATTTTGCAATTTTTGAAAAATGTTGGTTTAAGGTTATTTATTAAATTTATTGATGTATTTTTGGGGTTTTTGTAGAAGAAAAGGTATGAAATTAGAACATATTTAGAGACTCCTGATAAATTGTTTTTAAATATTTGTTTGTTTAAAACTTTATATAAAGTAAAAATTACTAGGTGCCTTTTAGAAGTGCATTATTTTGATCCATTAGACTTTTCGGGTGTTTTTTAGTGTTTTTCGTGTTATTATAATCCCAGCGCCCTGCTCAAGTGGTAACGATTTTGGTATAAGTATAGGAACGATACGATAAAAATATATCGGCTAAAAATCAACATAATTTAATGATATTATATACACATATAATATATAGGTACCCATATAATATCTGCACGTATTATTTGACGCGTTGACAATGATAATTTATTGTATGGACATTATAGATATATATCGAAAACGTTTCGTTAAATCGCGTTGTATATGTTTTAATTTTCCGAAATATTATATACACACATATATTATATATGTATAGTCTATGAATGATATATAGGTACATTGACGACAACTATGTTATACGCGGTCGTCATATATACATATATATATATATTAAACCTATATATACATGTATTCGGCCACGTCTATATATATATACATACTTGTACCTATACAAGAACGCGCGTGCCGAGCTATAAATCTATATTTTCCGGTCGTCAGATGATGGGTAGGTATATAATGTATAAATGTAAAGCTGCAGTGTCGACGGCGGGGAAAAGCGCCTATATTATTGTCGTTATTATAATATAGGGGAAGGTATATTTCCAGCGAACGGTTTTCGTCGCGGCGGGGGTGGGGGGGGGGGGTGCTGATAAGGACGCGCGTATTATAGCGGTGCGTTATCATTGGGCGCGCGGGGGCACGACTGCTGCTGCAGCGTCGGCAGCGTCGGCAGCGGCGGGAAGGCGCGCGTGCGTGCGCGCGCGATCGTCCAAAGCGGCGGCGGCGGCCGGAGCAGCTGTTGAGTGCCGCCGCGCCATTAATGTCAGTCCGTCCGGCCGTCCAATCGGGTCCCGTGGTTCATCACCATTTGCGCCGGCTTTTTGAAACGTTGCACGCGTGTCGCGGACTTTTCGCTCGCACGTTGCTTATCGTCGTCCGACCGCTTTTCCGACGGAACGTTCGTCGCTGCGCGTTTTACACACCGTTCGTATACTGGTGATCTACTATTATCGTTTTTTAATTTTTTTTTTTTCTTAAAGATATAGCACATAAATTTATTTGGCGCGTTTTTACAATATTTTATAACTCCGCGAGTCCTCGAAGCGGTGTTTTTTTTTCCAAAAATTATTTTTGTTTTTTGTTACTGAAATCAATTTTTTTCATACATTTTTGACGGAACCGGATAAAGCGATACTCTAAATTCGTGTGTATCGCGAAATCACAAATCACCAAATCATCGCCATCACATGGTCGTGCTTAATTCAGGTACCTATTATAATAGCGATTTTATATTAATATATAACCAAACACATCTACTATATATTATCATGTAGGTACTGTATATATACCATACATATATATTTTTATGAGCCTGCATACAATTGAAAATTATTTTTTAAATTTAAATGAGTATTATTAATTATTATTATTCATATTTAGTATTTAAGAGGTACCTATTCGTTTTTTGGTTGTGCATGCGGAGGTGCATATGCCCACTTACAACTTACCTCTATAAAGTGATTGATTTGAGTTATTATCAAATGTATTTTTACGTTTTTAAAAATTATAAGTATGCCTACTACATTATTTCAGATCTCAGTAAATTTCAATCTTCATGATATTTTATCAAATTCAACAAAATTTGTTTTTTTATTTGTTCAAAAAACAAATCAATCAAGTTCGTGTATTATTTTGATTAGATAATTTTAATGACTTCCGAGAAAATAATATTGGATTAGTATAGGTACATAATTTATATTTTATAGATTAGGTACCTATATTTTAATAAATTATAATATTATTATAAATGATTGTATTTTAAAAATATTCTTATAGTTATATATGTTTTACCTATAAAATACACCAATGTATATAATAATTATAATATTGTATGAGTACACTAAACACATGATGTTTGTTTCGTCATTATCGCATAACTATATTATACTCGGCATGAATAACTGACCATATGACAACCGTTTGAACATCCTTATAATATTTTTATTACACCTAAAATATACATATTCGCGCATATTCTAATAGGACCTCCGAGATCACGAGAATATCCCATATAGATCTAACAGAGAAAGTGCTAGAAACGAACAAATCTCTATTTATCTGGCACTCGGAACTGGTTTCCTCGTATTTTATAAAAATAACAACATTATAGGTATATATGCAATAATTGTGTATAGTAATTATTTTATTATTACTTATTGGTATATATAGTTTCATATTAGGATTTAGCAATATAGAAAAACCTATATAAGTTCTCAATTATTTATTTAGGTATACACCTATATTATATATTATATAGGTATTTATAGGTACCCATTTTATATATTATTGTATTGTACATAGCCCAACATTTTACTTCAGATTATAATTGTTTGATCAGAAACGAAGTGGGTCATGGACCTGTTTTGGCGTGCGTATATCTATAACTATATATGTAATATTATATTGAGCAATTTTGACCACCAACGAATTGAGCACGTTTAAATTGTCTCAAAATCCGTTGCGGCCCTGCAGTCGCGATCGTGGGCGGACAACACAATAGTCGTGGTGCACTATAATACACGACAATCGATAGGAATCGAAAAAAAAAATCAAAATTCATCGATTTAATAATCCCGTTTTTATATGCGCATAAACATAACTCATCGTGTCTTCGACAGGTGTTTATTATAGTTTTATGCACATACCGACACTCATCATGTGCCATGGGATTTTATAATAATAGGTAGGTACCTAGTCGTATATGGGATAGAGAAAAAACATGTTTCAAATGAATTATGTAGTTATCGTGTTAGAAAATATTATTATAATCGGAGTTCATATAATTATTAAATTCATTTATTGAGCTAAGGGATCTTGCATTAATTTGAGGTCAGGGTCGTTTTTCTTTAGGGAATATTATATACCTATGTTAAAAATATTTACAAGTACTTATTAAACCGTGCATATATGAGTAGTATATTATAAGTATACCTCCATTTTTTTTCAATTTAATAATCAATTGTTCATGATTATAACATTATTATGTGTTTATAATATTATATAGTTCGTACCTTAAAGATTTTTAACATACAATATTGTTGAAACTAACTAATTGTACGTTACGAAGTTAAAAAAAAAAAAAAAACAAAATTTATTTTTATTGAATCATTCATCCAATTTTACCTATACATTTCTTATGAATATGTGTGATAGCAAGTTTCAATTGCTAGGTATTAAATTTGATTAAAATAATATTGCTGTTTCCACTTATATACCCGTGTAATTTAAATTTTAATGTATCGATTTAATATCAATAAATTAAATTATTATGATTTAATATAATATATGATAAGTACAGATATTTATATATAGGTGCATATATTATTGTGTCAATTACTACAGAATATAACCTAACTGCTTTTACCAAACAAATAAAACACGGTAAGAGCAGCACATCGACTGTTACTTGGGAGTAAGAATCATTTATTTATTTATGTAAAATACAAAACCATCGTAAAACTTGTTGTGTACCGTTACAAAATGTTTTTGAAATTTATGTAAATCTTATACTTTAGTAGTTAAGTGTACGTTTATATTTTAAAGGCTACTTTCTTCCCTTTCTTTTTTTTTATCTCCCTATATAGTCCCTCGTAAACAGTTTTAACTTTCACTAATTTATATTATTATTTCCAATTTCAACTGCAAATGCCCAGCTCATTTAAACATAATGCATTCCAAAAAGCTTTTTCTCTTATAATTTTCTAGTTTTCCGGAGTTAATCAAATAAAAGCATCCAAGAGAAATAGTATCTTATGAATTGTGGCAGTTAAGTCTAAATACTTGAAAATTAATTGTTTTTTTTTCCTTCCTATAAAGCTCATTTGTCATTAGTTTATTTTCAAACTGAAACCATATACCATGATTTTAGTCAGCCATAACCATAAATAACAATATTTATAAATATGTGTACCTATATATATATATAATATACATGTATTTATATTTAATGCGTTCTATAAAATATTTTAGCAATGTTGGAAAAATACTCTTTCATTAAAAAAAAATTTAATTTTTAGCTAATCTTAACAATATGCAAATGTACAGACTTCATCTTTAGAACCTTATTAAAACTAAGGAATTAAACAATTAAACAAATTATAATTCAGTAACTAAATTCCAGTATATAATTGATGTATATTTAAATTAGGTTTATTTCATTATATTACTGCCTTAAAATGTATGATGCGTGTCTTAAGTATTCGTGTAATTCTTCGTATTTATTTAAATATTTTTTACTGGATAAACAATTCACACATTTATAATTAGGCTCGCCGGCACTTGCGCTTTTCTGTTCACTACTTTATATGCATACATATTACACTGGTTGATTTTCGTGACCTCCCGAAATACGAGAGAACAGAAGCAAACAATTAAAACCAAATTTACTCTGCGTCTAAAAAATAAATTCAATATTATTATCATCATCATTAATATGTCTAAATGTACTTATCGAGCTTAAAAACCGGGATTATTTTCGAGCTGGAAAACAATTGTAATCCATGTAGATCTAGATTTTCGATTATGATGTCGAGATTCTGTGAGTATAATACTACCTATTCGATGACAATTTTTCTCCGGGAGATGATTGAAAAACGACTACTGATATTGTAACTTGTAGCCTGCACATAATACTTCAGTTATTCGAGGATTTTATGCACACATACATTCAAATATATATAGTATATAATATACATGTAGCCATTATGATACGACATGATACTTATATGGGTAGTATACTCTTAATATAATATGTACGTATATGTGCATACACCTATATTATATTATATATCCGTGTAGTTATATACATATAATCTGGGACTGTGCCGGGTATAATTACCACGTCGTCACCGGGTTGTCGGCGGCAGCGGGCGGTGGGAATCTGCTGTATACCTACATATACATGGTATGATATTATTATGTATATATAGACGGTGAGCGGTAAAATAATAATTATTATTAATATTAAAAAAAACGCGTCCGATCGGGCCGGCCGACAGGGACAAGACCGGCCATGGCTATCCTCTTGTGTCGAGTTTTGAAAAATACACCCGTCAGTTCGGTCTTTTTTTCGGGGCGGCCGGCGGTGCTGTTATACGGTGCGCGGCGTCCGTATCCATCACAATGACGGCGGCGGCTGCGGAGGTCGTTCCCTGCACGGTCGCCCATAAATCATCTGCGGCGTGAGAGATGTGCGACGTCCATTTTTGATTTATCATCGGATGCGGGACGGGGAAATTGAAGAGGAGAAATGAAACTGTTTTAAAAAAAATAAAAAATAAATAGGTATACATGTATAATAACAACGAGTACGGGCCAATAATAGTAATCACTAATCATAATCGTCGTAATAATAATAATAATAATAATAATAATAATAATAAATATAGATACAATGCGTGTGTACCCCCCGGCGCAATGGGTCCAATTTTGCCAGGTATATACCTACGCCAGATATATAACCTATATATGCGCGCACCGGCCGGCACCGACTGCAGGGGTAGTCACCCCCATTTTCTGCGAATCGCCCTCATTCAAACCGGTTGGCGTTATAACATATATATTATAAGAATGTACACACGACAATATAATCTGTTCACTGTTCGGTCTCAATTCAAACGTCCAAATTTATGTTATATCTCTTTTGAAAGGAAAAAAGCAGATTGCGTTATTATATACACCAGACGGCAGACACCTATGTATAGAAACTCAATTATTTTCCTCGTGAAGTCTCACCTTTTTTTGGTAGGATTTTTTTTTATATAATAATCATTTTTAAAAAATTATTATTATACCAATATAATATATGATATAAATTGTTATGATATTTATATATGTTTGTTCTTACAAAAAATACAGTCATATATTATAATCTTACATCGGGAAGGTTTTTAGTTTTTATATAATAATTAAAATATCATTTTTAAAAGCTTTTTTTTTAATAATAATTATACATTTCTGGTAGAACATTCATTTTAATATACCCTGGTTTTTACAAAAATTTTAAAATTATTTTCGGTTGATATATGGGATTGATATCAGATATTTTCTAAAAGTCATTATTTTATATTGGTACAATATTATATTATTTGCAGTTTAATTGTTCACCAAACAATTACAAATTGCATTATTAAAGCATATTCTAAATAAAGCAATAATTGCTATGCTCCGTATGTTATATTATACCTGACAATGTATATATATACCTAATGTTTGAACTGTTCGTATGTTTTTTTAGAGTTTCCATTTAATATTAATTCTTTAATCGAATTATTATCCGTCAATAACTACATTTTTTTTTTTGAATGATTGAAATATTGTATGTTTTAATAATAATACTATTAATGGTATAAAGATATATTATATTTTATCATAGGGCACGGTGTTTGTTATTAAACCTACAGACTGCAATATCGGTGTGAGTCGATCGATATGCGTGTGCAAGACAAAATCCATTGAAAAAAAAATCATAAAATATAAGTATTTAGTCCGCCTTCACATGAGAAAAAATGTGTACATGTATACGCATTAAGTAAAACGCGCGTACAGGTGGAATGATGCAGCCGCCGTCGTTCATTGAAATAATATTCTCGGCGGTTTTTGAAAAAAAAAAAGATAAGAAAATATGATGATAATAATAAATTAATTTAAAACTCTATTGCACGTATTACCGCGAGAGATGACGAACGAGATCGGAATAGACGAACGCGGAGAAGGGAACATAAAGAGAAAAAAAAGTAGTCTATATAATATACTGTGCGCGGACTTTGACGGTCGAAGAGCGTTTGAGACGTAAAAAGCCGAGCACGTTTTATAAAAATACTGGACAACTTCGAACTGGTTTGTGTGTTCGTATATTATATTCGCGATTGTTATCTTGCGTAGAGATAGAGAGAGAAAGAGAGCTCGTAGTGTTTTTAGATGTACATAAATGTGACGTCATGCGTGTTTTTTTTGTCGTGTACACATTGTCATCGTCTTTGCGAGGTAATTCCGATTCAGATTCTGTGGCCCATGCACTCACTGCTCATTTCGGATTCTAGTCGCGTTTTTCGAGTTTCTGTTTCGTTTGCGTCGCCACTGCCGCCTCTCCATCGTCGTGTATACCGCCACAGACCCTATATAATATATACGCCGCCGTATTCGGGATCAGATCCTTTGTGGGACAACTCTTAGTTCATACGCACGTATATCGTATATACACTTTGAGTATATATACATGACTTGTATATAATAACAATAATAATAATAAAACATATCGGAATATATTATAAAAACGTATACGTTCAAAAACACCACCTCGTCTTATACGCTGTGATATGATGATGACATAATATCAAAACACGCAGTGATAGTACGCAATGTGTATGGACAAAACGTGTGGACGCACTTTCTATGCGTTTTTTTTGTTTTTCACGAATTGTTATACTTTTATTTTGACATAATTTAAATGAATAAAACGCTCGTCGAAGCGACGATTACGTGTATATACTATATTATTATAGTACATGTATGTGTATGTTTATAGGTAAGCCTACGCGTATTATTGTGCACATATGCCGCGCGTATACACCTATATAGGTATCCGACGTATATCGTCAGCAGGACGTGACGCCGCGAGTTGGCCGCGCGCGCGTGTGCGGTCGTGGGAGAACTGCTTTTAAAGACCGTATTTTATACGAATGGGAGTCGGTTGAAAATTTAAATTCTAAAAAAAAATTCAATCCGTTTCCTCCGCGAGCAAGTATACACATATATTTGCTAAACAGTAGTATTATACCTATCTATATTGCAGTCAATAACGCGAGCCGCATACATAATATATTATACTATGTATAATATGTCGTACCTATATACTGCAGCCTCGATCGGTGCTGTCGTCCCGATATTTGCTGTATAGGTATCTAATAATATATAATATATATCATATGGTCATGTGGAGTCGTATATATACTTGTATCGCGTTTGTTTCGACGGTCTGACTAGTGACTATACTATTACTATACGTTATTATACACCCATTCCGGCTACTTGTTATTATTACGCGTGTTCGATCGGTTGTTTAATGGAAAAAATTAAAATCTGTAGGTACCTATATAATAATATGTTTAAAATACGCGAGCGAAATAACGAATAAGCAAATGATGAATTATTATTTTTATACGCTGCAGTTATTACGCGTGTACGCTGTTATATATACCTATTATAAAAATAATGTACATATAAATTATAATACATATTATATTATATTAATTTCCTGTGCGATAAGACAACGCACGTGAGCATCGTGTAAATTATTAGCGCCGGCTCGGCGGCGACCGGTTGAATTCGTGCTCTCGACGGTTCATACCTATGTACAATATACTGTATATTCATACCTAATTACCTAAATTTTAATTGATAAAAACGAATAATTAAAATTAAGTTGTGATTCCTGGAATAGCCGTGCGGTTTGTAGATTATATTATTATTTATACATCTCGTATAAAGTATATAACCTCGAAATACGTTCTTATCTATCGCTTAGATAAGAACGTCCTAGTCTCCCACGGCACGTTTACAATATATTTTATACTGATGTGCCGCATGTAGACTATTAAATGAATACGTACAGTATTACAATTTATAATAAGGATCCGTTATAATAACTTTGGTTAGTGTGCTGGCGATCCGTGACGTGACGTCAACGCTATGGTTAACTTAGACACGAATTTAAAAATTAATTATATAGTTATATTTTTCTTTCTAGAATATTGATGTATGACGTGTAAACTAAAATGATTGATAACTTTTTGTTTTTTTGTTTCAGGTAAGTGATCGAATTTCAAATAATATAAATATAATGTACGTTTATATTAGACATTATATTATATTCATTTGTGGACTATGCGCTGCAAGCTGTAAAGCTGTATACGTTTTTAATTAGGAACGTTTTCACACCGTACGTACTATATTAATATTATTATTATTTAGACAATAAGCTTCAGATAACACCGAGAGGTTAAATTAGGCTGTATGTATAGGAATATTTTAATTAGAATGCGTGCTGTACGCTTGGCCTCAGTTGATCGTTGGACGCGTACGACGTGCTTTAATCTCGGCGCCATGTCTGATATGATTTTTCCAAAGAAATCCGTAATCTGCAGACGAACTCCTTCGATTGATTTGTTGTTATATTTTAAATACAACACGAAATTTCAGTGCACGAGTCTCAAAGGCCACAAAGTAGTACCTACATAGCAGCGTGTATGCGTGTATAATGTATATACCTATACCTATAATATATAGTGTGGCACGAAACGCGTCTCTCGACCTTGGTTATATTTCTTGGCCGAGTGTTTTTTAACACATTTTACTATAATATGAATATATATAGCTGTTAGTGATATTGTATTAAACGAAAAAAATGGACATTGTTACACGGTTATTAAATGCGACCATTGTGGCACCTGCGCGATCGCAGCGTGGTGCTTCCCGCGGTGGAATGGATAAAGATATTTTATTATTCGCCTGTTAAACACACACTGCACATACCTATATCATACCTATAATATGTACATTCTTCGAGCTATCGGCATTGAATGTTGATAAATTTATTTTAATGGCTGTTTTGAATCTACTGTTAATCGTTGTATTGTATACTTATTATATAAGATTGTCGAAAAAAAAAATGCAATTCGAACTCATTGTCCTCGTTCCGCATGCCCATTTTGACCTCAGCTGAGTTATATAATATGTTCACAGCCATAGGTATATTCATATAGGTATAAAAAAGAGGTGGGTAACCAACCGGCCACCGTGGGTTTTACGTATGTGTATCAAGTTGAAAGCCTATTCGCGATAATTGTCGCATTCTTTATTATTACTATTTTTTTTTTGTTTTTTAATTGTTCATTTGACCCCACGGTATTCGCAGGTCAATTTCCCCCTCCAATAATGATGTCAAATAACGAACACGATGCGCGTTTAATTCGAATTTTGCTCATCAAACTCCCGCATTATTATGAACTTTGTTATACAGTATATAGACACTATAGTCACTACCTATATATCATACTGTATTAAATTTCGTTTTGGTGATAAACACACAAACATTTAATGATTTCAAAACTCTGCCCCAGTCGGTTATTATGTGTAAGTTTATTTATTTTGGAAAAAAAATATTTAGACATTAAGTACATATAATGTGTATTAGTACATGTATAGGAAGGTACCTATATTATAAATAATAAAAGAACGATTCTGAACGAATAAATTATAAAATACCTACGAAATATTAATTCAACTAAGGATATTTAAATTAAAACGAATTGCAAGTCACTGAAATTTTAAACTATAGGTATTATATGCATTATTATATGCAGATAATAGTCAAATATATACCTATTTTAAAAACAAAAAAAAAAAATTATAAATAAAATATAATAGTGTATATATTTTGTATTACATGTATCATGTATGCATATATTATCTTTTTTGATAACTAACTGATGACTTACTCTTCTACCTTAATTTATACTCCCATTGTCAATTTTTAAATCTGTGTTTAAATGTAAAAAATGTGTCGGATATTATTACATGGCTGATAAGTAGGTACACACATATATCGAGGCTCTCACACTATGTTACGCGAAAGGCTACATGGTGGTACGCAAAAGGTCTCAATGTGTTAAATTTAAGGTCATAAATTAATAAACCAATTTTTCATAAATGATAAAATTTAAGCATTTATTAAAATAATTTAAATGATAAGTAATAATGTTTCGAATGAAAACTTACGAAATATGAAATATTGTAAGATTATAATTATGAAATTATTTTTCTAATTTAAAACAATTTATAACATAGCATATAAAATTCAATTTTGGATAGTTCTATTTTTAGTCATAACTACACGACAGATAAATAATACGCATAAGTGGTACGCGAAAAAAAAAGTTTGAGAACCGCTAAATAATACACTTGCATTCTATAGATTTTTTTTACTACTGTTTTTTAAAAACAACACTGAACATAACATTTTTTATTAAACCATCGAATTTATATAAAAAAAAAAAAACTGTAAATTGTTTTCAATTGGGACGACCGGTTGATGCAGTTTAATAACTAAGAGGTTTTTACTACAGCACGCATATAATATAAATACCTACCTGCCTATACCTATATATTTGTGTGCTTCTTTAAAAATTCACAACTATATTTGTTTACACAAAATATTCCGTTCATATTAAAGTTATATTTTCTTTTATAATAATTCTGCATGCACGTTACACGGTGACATGCACAACATTTGAATTGCGTCTAAATGAAACTTATAAACGATGTATATAAAAAATATATACCAATAATACTTTCAAAATGCGATCACGTGACTGAGAATTCCGTTCGTGATTATACCCAACGAACACAATGACTGTTTTCCATGTGCTCCGCGGTTTACTTGAAATAAAACTTATTATTTCTACCAAAACAATTCGATCGCGTTTTGGAAAATGCATTGTTCCCATATTGAAAAACAATTTATAATTACTTATTCCGAGTCCCAACGGTCATCTCAGTGCCCTTTGCATACGCGCATTATATATCATTACAATATATAATTTTCAGCTTTACGGTCGGCTGACGGAAACCACACGGCCGAATTGACGGCTAAACGTTGTGCTTTGTTTGAAAATCGCGTAAACGTACTGGTTTTTAATTAAAAACGAAATAAAAAAAAGGTTCATTTTGTTGTAGTTTTCATTAATATGCATGTATACATTACACGTACTCAGTAATTATATCCGGAAGTAGGAACACGCTCCTATACGCTCGTGCGTCATAACATTTTTTTTGTACGATTTTTACATATTTTTCGTGGCTACAAAAAATATTATATTTGCATCAGGTTCGGTTTATTTATTTATTTTATTTTTTTGGACTGGTAAATACACGCGCGCGGTTGAAAGTTTTTCTATCAAGTCGTTCAGGCCCTAAATTGGGTGGCACATTTTGTTCTATAATGCAATATATGTATATACATTTGAACGTCGTTGGATTAGTGTTATTAAAAGAAAAAAAATTATAATATCAATAAAACTACTTATCGTTGTCATTCCCACTCATACCTATACCTACTGTAACACACTGCACACTTTGCCCGCAGGTGGCGATATGCAGGTGTCTTCGTTTCACACAAAAATGTTAAATGTCTTAATATATTTTACTATTATTATATTTTATTAATTTTTCAAATTCTACGTCAATGACAGCATTTGCAATGTTTTGCACATTGTGCACAGTGCACAGTATAGCCGTACCTATAGGTATACAATACAGAACAATTTTTTAAACGTAATATTTTTTTTGAAAACTATTGACGTTTTTGTGAATGTATTTTAGTTTATTTTCCATAGTTTTAAGTAATTACAAAACAACAAATAAAAAAATCTATTGCTTACTTTTTATATTATTAGATCTCAATATTTACTCAATTAAATCATTACATAGTTTTTTGATTTTATATTCCGGAACAGAATATTTTTCTGATTATTTCGATAGATATAATGTATATAGGTACTTCAAAAATCGAATTTTAAATGATTAATAAATTAGTTATCGGTAAGTATTTACTGTTTTTATGAACGGAGTTAAATGTCAAAACTTTAAATTGGTACCTATGCCAATAAGTTTACTATTTAGTATACTACCTTATTAATAAAAATTCGACTTTTGTACGTAAATCAAATACTTTGAAAAAAATTCTGCATCACTTTATTATGAAATTAAAAATGTATGTTGTCATTCGAGAAAATTGAATAAATACTTATAAAATTATATAATGACTTCAAAATTACGTACAATTTTTCAAATTAGATTAAAATATAGTTTTTTTTTAATTAATGAGTGGTTTACGTTGAAATAATCACCCTGTATATCTATGTTTTATATATTATTATTTATATCGATCCTGTGTCGTGCGTGTTACGAAAAACCGGATTTTCTCGTGTACGTGACACGAAACCTGCCGTACATTGACGTCATGTTGAATTCTGCAATAAACAAAATATATTTTCTTAGTAATAAAAAAAAATTATCAGTCGAAACGGTATTATGCGTATACGCAATTTATATTATTTTGTTTAATCAAATTATCACTACATGTTGTTTGTTTTTGAGATTTCGGTTTGCATAGAATATTAAATTACGTCGAACTATTAAATAGACCGACGCGATAACATTAATGGACTATTAAAGAATATTATATCTACAGTCAAAATTTACGATGGTTTTTTTGTTTCACGGTTTAACCAATTAATTAATTTGGCGATTACGAATTTTATCATAATTTATCATCTACATAATATAATGTATACATATATGCTCGCATATTCACAAAATATGTTTGACGAGAGCAATGTTTTCTATTTTATTATCGCGGCGGTGTACACAGTCAGATTGTATAGTCGATTTGCCGACGTTTATAAGAAAATATTCTTTAAAACGTTCTTCAACGACCCAGTGAAGAGCAACCGTAGTTAAATCAAGTACATAATATTAAATGATCGTCAGGCGCGGTTCGTGTCAAACGATCATTTTTACGAAACGTTCGAAACAACGATAAAAATGAAAATATTATGTTTTTTTGTAAAATTATTATTATTCTGAAACTCGGACGAGAAAATGTATACGTCTCGGCAGATTTTAACTGCAAACGATTAGGAAACATCGAGGACACTGAAAGTCGGATGCGGGAGGAGAGCCGGTTATGCAATTCGTCGCACGCGAACGCCGAGGCTCGTCGTCGGCTTAAAAAGAGATACTTTGGGAGGCGAGTCCTTGTTTTTTTTTTTTTTTATGAAACAACATATAAATAAATTATACGCAGAAAAAAATCATAGTAGTGATAAGAATAAAATAAACGACAGTTAAAGCCCACTGTTACCACCGCGGGCCATATAAAAAAAGAGAAAAAAAACCGAAAAACATTATATTATAATAAATAAAACGGCGCGTTTTATGTACGCTCGTCACGTCATCTCGCCCGTCGTCGTTGTCGTCCGTCGTCACTCCGTCGTACACAGAACAACGGACGAAATCACGTTGTCCCGTTTTCTCTCTGTATATGTATATAGTAATGATAATAGCACGATGACGTATATGCGCGTATAGTTTGTGTTTTATAATACGCCCGCCGCACGTTTAATATAATTTCTGCGTTAGCGGTCGTCGGTCCGATATTAAAGTGCGTAATATTTTATATTATATAATATTTTACATCGCGGTCGACGGGTTTATTTTTCGGGGGAATTTTTTTCCGTTCTCTCGCTCGTCCGGGGCACGCGCGCTCGGCACAATCGCACAAAATCGACATGGTTGATTCGAAATTAATATATCGTTTACTCTCACACACACACGTGCATATGCATCTATACAGTCAACAGTCACGTTGCAGCCAGAGTCGTATTTAATTGACGGCCGGATGATTTATTGGCCGCGCGCCATCGGACTTCGATTACGATAAACCCCCGGCGGTAGATATAGTTAGGTAAATGTACGTGCATAGGTATTATATATATAGACAACGCACGGTGCAGCGCAACACATAATATTATAATAATAACAGTAATACGCGGCGCGTTCTACCGACATTTTATTACAATGAAAAAATGTATATAATAATATTATATTATATTGTTGTATAAATGTATATAATAAAATATATAATATGTATCGTTGTCGAATCTCGCCCTTTTCGCGTTCGTCCGTCCCCCCCCTTCTATACGTTCGGCACCACCCCCGCCCTTTTCACCCCCATCGACGCCGCCGCCGCTCCCGTTTTCGGTTACTTCACCCGCTTCGCGTTATTGGCCGCGAACTGCTGCTGTATTATAGCTCTCCGCGCACAATGCGCAATCGGCAATCGTACGTATTATTATTGTTATTATTATCATGTGCAATACGGCATTTTAAGTGATTGGATAACATTTTATTTAGCCCGTCCATCACTATATATATATATTATTGTATCGTTCTCGTTGAGTATTATATTGTCCGCGCAATGATGATGATGATATAATATTAATCATTTATCGTATCCCATATAGCCATAATATTATATACTATTGTACCGGCGGCGGCGGCGGCGTCATAATATTATCGATGTCATCTCGCTCAATCGCGCGCGTATTTACAATCGCCGTACGAAATAATAATAATAATAATATCACATCATAATATTGTATTATTATTATATATTTATATTTCACGTGTTATCGATTTCCTTCTCCCCCGCAACATATAGCGGTATATAACGCCGTTATTTATTACGTTTTATTAGTTTTCGTCGTTGTTGTGCTTTTTAAACGCTGCATCACATCGATATATATGTATATTGGTCGGGCATGTCGTATAGTATATATGTATAGGTAGGTAGGTAGGTAGGTAGGTATAATATAACGCACACGAACATCATAACATAATAGCCGTTTTTATATTGTTCTATTAAAAATAACAATAACGTGTTTTCGTGCGTCCTTCCTGTTCCGCCGTTTGTACAAAATGTTTCCAAATCTAAAAACTTATTTAGTATTTTAAATTACCGTTTTTGATCTATTCGTCATATAAAAACATATAATATCTAAACTCAAACAGCTCACAATCACTGCAATAGAAAAGCTATTATTATTTGTGAGATTATAACCTCTGGCAGTTTTTTAGTTGTTTGTATTAATTATAATTTATAATATTTTAAAGCTTATATTTTATTTTAATTCGAATATCTTGTAATTCATCACAACATCGTGTTGTAGATTTTGCAACCGTGTAACTGTGAATAGCGTTTGTAATGTATTTTGACGACCCCCCCCCCCTCCCCCAACTGTTTACGAGGTATCTGCAGATTTTAGATTTGACCCTGTATAGTGAGATTGTCTGTATAATGCTCACATTTTTTCAATGATTATAATCGCCGAGCGATCACAATTTTTTAGAGTCCATTAAAATATGATAATGATGGTTTTTTATGTCCGATAGGTAATATTTAACACTTTACCGTCTTACGCAGTATTCTCAATATTATAAGCAATAATATAAAATAGTATTGTACTATTGCACTAAGTGCTGGCAATTGTTGGTAAATTTTGATTTAAGTGGTGATATTTTATTATAGTATTTTATAGTTTATATACCTCTACTGCGATTGGCTGATTTAGTATGCAGATAACTCGTACTTTTAATTTTATCGAAACGTTAAGATACAATCTATAATTATCATAATTCGTCAATTTATTATTATTGATGTATATCATCATAAATCATTTGAAAAATAATCATACAAGTCGGCAACTCCGTATAATACAGCTGTTATTATAATAATATTGTATACGTTTAGCCCGTATAGGTATTATACACTGTTATTTAATGTCTAATTATATTACATATACTCTCATATTATAACTAAAGCGATCGAAACATATTATAGAACTCTGAGTTTTTTACTACAAATGAAAAAAAAATCTCGCATTTGTAACTAGAAACGTATGTATATTTTTTTTATCTACGAATGCGTTAATTGATTAATGATGTGTATTTATAAGGTTTGAGCCTTCTGCTACACTATAATGTAATGTTTACGTATGTTCTCGTCCGTTAAACTATAACTGTAGGTATAGTGTTTATTATACAGTATTTAGATGTGATATATCAAACAACTATAATACAGAATATTTTTTAATTGTAAAAATAAGCAATTTAAATTTTAAATACCGAGAAAAAAACTTTAAGTAGGTTTAATAATATCTTTGTGAAATGTTACTTTGTACAAAATACTTGTATTCGAGAAAATTAATTATACAATAGTTTTACACTTGCTTATTTCAAATACAAAAAATAATATATATTAATTAATATATGATTTTAATTTTCATAAATAATAGTTAAAAGAAAAAAGTTATTAGGTACCATATAATATCGTATATACCACACCGGGTTCTATAATAGTAATATGTGAAAGAGGCGCACTACGCGTATAACGTATACAACCTGTATCGAGTATACTAAAACCGATGTAGGCACACATAAATAATTGTCAGCTGAAGCATATTATTATAATATATCTTATCCCAAATCAAACTGCAGGCATGTCAGTAAGTTAGTCGTTGTAGGGGATACATATCTATAATAGCGCGTAATGATAATGGTGAGTAATAAATATTGTTTCAAACGAATCGCACGAATAATTTGTTTATACTTAAATTGCATTGTTTTATTGTGTAAAATGTGCATCAAGGTGTGATTACTGCCATTAGCGCGTGCGAGACAATGGTTTTAGTAATCGAATCATGATACGTCAGAAATAATTAAGAACAAACGCCGCGCAGGTTGTCGAGTCGACAACTTTTGGTCTGAAACGTTTCGCGAAAGAGGGTGTTAAGCCACTGGGGATTAAAATGCTGTTAACAACAGTATAGATTTTTGCGAGAGCCCCGCGGGGACGCATACACGTTGCAGTTGTCTCATGTAAGGTTTTTATTTAGCACTACCTATATAATTTATATAATATCGTAGCTGCGATTGATGCAAAACGATCAAAGTCGCGGGAATTCTATTGCAGTCGTCCATATTATTATTATATTATTATAGCCTATCGAACGCGCTGCTTATACTTTATAGTCGCGATCTAATTTATCGATAGAACATTTTACACACACATAATAACATATAATATAGGTATTGCTCGTCGTGATGTATAGAGAGCGAGTGTGGGATGCTGTATAATATCATATAGGACCATAGGAGTTGGAGCGAGAGAGAAAATCGGGCGCGCCGAAGAACAACACGCTGTACCTATAATATAATATAATAATAATAATAATATAACGTCGCGTTAATAAATTTATGATCGTTAATTACACGACACTCGGCAACATCCCTTTTGATTTATCGCGTGGAAAAAGTATTTCAATGTCTTCTTGTACATATACATTCGCGGAATATATTATAATAATATATACCTCAGCCGGTCATTATATTAACGCGTGCGCGTGTTCTCGCGGAACGTCAGAAAAACCTTGACGAGACTTCTCAGCCAGCACGTTTAACACTTTCTTCACGACTTTGTGTTCGATGCGTTATCGGGGCGCATAGATCTGACGTTTTAATCCAAATACTTAAAACGGATATTCGTCGGCGACGGCGACCGACTCGACGGAGGCGGTACGCAATGGATTTTAACCACGTCGTCTGATGTGGCACAATTTGCAGTATATGTACCTACTTGCAAAATGTGCACATTCTTCCATCGAAGAACACTTCATATTTGGGAAGAGATGAGGTTAGCCTAGCCTGTCCAGTATGTCCATACCTATAACCATTTCCAAAAACCGAGTGTTCATCGGTATTATAATGATAATATACTAAAGCATTTATACTCTTTAGGCATGAACGCATTATGTACCGTTATGTCATCCGTGGGTGGATATTATATTAGGTATAATAATATATACGACGAGTACGTATATTATGTCTGTAGTTGCCGGCGTAAAAGACGCTCGCGCAAATACGATAATATAGCGCGATATGCTGGCGATACTGCCCGGCAGCAGATGTTGCACTTGCAGTAGTGCAGTTGCATCATTAATATTGACGTGCGCGTATATGATACAATACAATTAGACGAGCGTGCTGCGGCGGCAAAGCGTGTGCACCGGGGCGGTCCGCAGGACGATATTGGCCTGTGTATATTGTTATCATTATTATTATTATTATCATCGTGTATTTGTGTTTTATCGTGTGTGTGTGTGTGTATGATATGGTCATATAAGTATAATATAATAGCTATAAGGGTTACGGCGGTATAGGTATACACTGCCTGCTGCGGTAGGTACGCGTATTACCTATATATGTATTATAATATTATATAGATTATATTCTTTTAGAGTATTTATATATATATATAGGTAGGTATATATGTTATTAAATATATATATATATAAGTTAAGCGCGGTGTCGATACGACAACGTGGCAATTGATTTGGCGGCGGAATGCGTGCGATTGCGACTGCTGCAGCGTTTTACGCCGACGCGCTCGTGGCATCCGATAGTAATATTTGTAATACCGTACGCAGTAGCCGTACATTAAAGCGGCAATAGTAGTAGTAGTAGTAGTAGTAGTAGTAATACTGTAATAGTAGTACCTAATACTATTACACGTTACCCATATATCGTATATAATATATATAGAAAGAGAAATAGGCAGTGCAAGGCGCGCGTATAAATATTGTGTGTAATTCAAAGATCGGCAGACGATACGACGCCGCAGAGGGATGTATGTCCGTTCAATAGGTACCGCCGGCCAATTGTGTCGCGTCCGCGTGTGGCGACTGCTGCCGTTTAGGTCGAGCGTGTGTACGCACACATTATAATATGTAGGTATATAAGTATAAGTACTCTCTCGCGCGCCCGCGATAACCATCTCCGCCGCCGAGAGTGCGGTTCAGCGGTCGCTAAACGCGTTTACCGCGCGGTAATGGTCGACGGTCGTATTTTATTATAATATTTTATATAATATAATATGAGATTATTATTATTATCATTATTATTATTATTATATTGACCATTTAAGGTGTCGTTATTATTCCGAACGACGCGCGCAAGCGATCGGTTGATATTTTATCCATCTCAAAACTGCGGGGGGTTCGCAGGTAAATTGCGGGGTCTCGTCCACTATAGAGATTTTTTTCATACATTTACATCGCATGGAAACTTGATATAATAAAGCTAGATATGTGGATAAAAAGTTGCGGGCGCCGGTTAGGGTGTAGCCGTACCATTGGTCCGTGTCGTGTATAGCGATCGCCCCTGCAACAACAGCAGCAGCAGCAGCAGCAGCGAAACATCTGCCGCGCTCGCCGGTGCATGTTAATACTACATTATTGTATATATTGTTGTGCGAGAGAAGGACAGACTGAGTGTGCGTGTGAGAGAAAGAGAGATGCGTGGTGGAGGAACATGGTGCTGACAAGTCAGCGTATTTGCTTTGTGCCGATGACGAATGGTCTATCGAATCAGCGAAATTGCAATGCCGCCCGGCCCCGTCGAGAAGAACGAATCCGACCAATCCAATATTTTTCCGAGGGACGGCTTTTAGGTTGATTTTTTTTTAACATCTCCAGTTTTATCATTACATGGCGTTTCTTTGCCGCAATTTTGTATATTAAAAAATAAATCCCCTCGGCCGACGAAGAGCATTAATATTTTTCAGTGCCTACTGCAGCACATTTACAGGATATTATTCAATAATCAATAATAGTTAAGAAACATTAGATAATAGCACGAGAACATATTATTATAAGAGTTTTTCGTTAGATTCGATTTGGTTCGATACCCAAATCTACGGTATCGGGTATACAATATACAATATAATATTGTTTCTCGGATTAATTCTTCAATCGGGTTATCCACGTTCGAAAACACTTTAATAACAGTAGATAAACCTGTTTTTCTCAATTCTATATGCATATAGGAGGTAGGTCATTATGAGTATTATCAAAATTATGAATTTTAAAATATGTCGAATAAATATAATATTATATTTGTGTCAAACACTCAAACGTCGTAGATAATAAAATATTCAAATTATTATATTAATTGAAAATCAGAATTGAGTTTTTATGGTTTTATGCCGACTAAACATAATATTTTGTTGTAATTTATTTTAAACTGTAAATGGTAAAAGTGTTCCACGGGGTATCATGTTTTCTCGTCATACCGCATCGCTTAGTAAAATATTTTGATTACGCTTCAAGGTCTGCTGTGGATCAGAGTAGAGTGTGGGTAGGTCGAATCAATATTTTTTTCGTTGTATACAATATTTATTGGACAATTTAATAATATGTTACTACGGGGTAATATATAAATATTAAGTATTATTATTAGTATATAAATCTCGGTAAAACGAGATTGTGTGTTATTGATATTGTGAAACATATTAAATCGAGTTAAACACACGGTCGACAAATGTAAATCATTTCCGACGAACAACGTTGAAAACTGCACCGTCATATTATATTATATTATTATATTTCTCTATACGCGCCATAATACCCGTGGCAAAATCGTACACGAGTACACGACTATTATATAAAAAAATGTATAGTGCAGCGAGTTTTATCATCGAAAGCTCTGCTGATTCCCACGCGCTAAGGTTTCTTGTTTTTTTTATATAAAATATATATTATCAGAGACGTTATTTTTTTTTTGTATTATAGGATCTAAAATAGATCAATGGTGGATGAGTAATAGCAAAAAGTTCGACAATAGTCCTGTTTAATCCACTCACGGGGTGTAAGGTATATTAAAAAAAAATAACAACTTATATTAATTATTGTTTTAAAATACGTATAAATGTATAATATCATTATAACGATATACTATATATAGGGACACTCAGCAAGGTATAAAAAATACTTGAAAACATCTTACTGGCTGTGTGATATCCCATATCCATATCCATCCTCGATTAATTTCCTAATTGAATTTTGTCTCGAACAATATTAATAATATTATATTATACCTACCTATACATTATAGTAAATTGATCGTTCGAGCCGAGTTATTGCGCAAAGAATTAAATACGATCGTTCTAGTTTTTGTTTATTTAATATATTCTATCACGTTCTCCGGCTCGTGCCAGTTGGTTTACTGAATTAATTGTTATACATTTTCGCCCTGCGGTACTTTGCTATTCAGTATTCGTCATTCGGGTATAGTGGTATACTAAATACTTTACGGATTACTTACACTGCGCAACTATTGCGATATATATATTTTTTATTTTTATAAAAATAGAAAAGATTATCAACATTTTTTGACGTTTTAAGAATTGTTAATTGGAATACATACAATTCGCGCAAAAATTTGTTTGACAACAGGTGACAAAATAAACAAAGTCCAACATATTGACGCACCTCGTTCAAAATGGTTTTGTGCGCGCGTACACGTTAATTTGGTTAAGATATTCATCCTTGAACATTAATTCAATGCAGTAATTATTACAATATCGCGACTCTTATCCCTTTTATCCCATTAAGGTTATTGACTTTCGACACTACCGGCTTTTCGCCCCGTGAACATTTTTGTATAATTTACCCGGAAAGATTTGTTTGTTTATTATTATTAACAATCGTATATAACCTGACGAGTGACGTAGATTTATGATGGCCGGGTTACCATAGGAACTAGTTTGATTTACATAAATGTTATTTTTTCGAAAACCACATGGCCCGCTGACGCCGCCGCCGCCGCTGGTCATAGAGTAGCGGCCAATACAAACACACAAGTCCGCGGTGTTTTCGTTTCCTGTTTTCGATATAATACGTATTACGTATATGACGCGTGCGAGTTTAAGCGTGCAAGCCGTATAGAGCTCGTGAACATATACTGTTAATTGGTATTAAGTTAAAAAAAATAAATAGGCGCAAGCGTTACACTGTTCAAATGCCGTCGTACTGCAGCAATAGTATATACACAATAATAATACAATATGAACGTGTATAACTTATCTCTGGGCGAGCATTATTATTACACACGATTCTATTTTTCCCGGACTTAACGACCTCCTAAATGGTTTTAATGGGCACAAGGACGGAGTTTAATAGAACCTAATATTAAAACCAAACTCTCCGTGAAAAACATTGCGGGCAAGAGCCGCGTGTGTATAATATAATATATAAATATAATATTATACGGAAGAAGAGGTGCGGATGAGACTGCAGCAGCAGCGGGTCCGCGCAATAACAATATCGTGCACACGCTGCAGTTGTCTTCTAGCCACGCGTATTATACCTATAACGATTACGAATGCAAATCGTCGATACATTGCATATTATTATATAGTTGCACGGCCGGATGCGAGGACTTGTTAAAATACGTGTATGCTTAACGGCCGTTAAATTGGCCGGTTTCCATAATACAATTATAAGTTATAATACAATACAAAAAGACCGGCTTCTCGACTGAAATGTATAGGTTTGTATAGACTCTACAGAGGTACCCCCTAACCTATATATGTCACGATATACGACCGATCACGCGTTTAATGGAACACTGCACGAGTCGTCGGGCCGACTCGAAACCCGAGCGACAACTAGATTATTTCGACTGTTTGTTGCGCAAACATAATACGACGCGTTATAATAATATTATGTATCGGTATATATGGTAATAATAATATGCATTATCCAATATCCATACACGGTATAGTGGCCGAGAAGCCGCCGAAATAGCCGTAATGTAATTACAAGAAGTCGCCCACGGGCATTTCGTATACGCACATAATATACAGAGTCCGCTGTCGGATCGATAATAACATATATTTGCATTATTGTATTATAATATTGACAAACCTCTCACGCTTCGAACGTTGCGAGATTTTAATTAGCCGCTTGCAAGTGTGAGCCTAATCATTCCGCTTCTATAATATATATATTATAGATGTACCACACCAATAACATGTAATTGGCCGCCGAATGTTTTTGAATATTCATATACAGATAGTTATTATTATTATTATTATCCTACCGCATGCTCACTGCATATTGGCGTCGCACCTATTATCATATTATACAGTGATAACCACGACGTGTTTCTACAAGAAATGTGGATGTGCCTTGGCGAGCATAGGTGGAAAATTGGTGCGCGAGTGACGTACACACCGGCTATTAAGTACGTCTATATAGGTACGGATGTCATTGTGTGTACCAAAAACCGGATAACGGGATCGGCTTTTTTTAATCAATTTCGAAATTGTAAAATAAATAACTCATGTATCACGACGAACCGTCGAACATTACACGCGCGTCGTCGAAGACGATATCGTACGCACTGTGCCGCTCGGTCGGGGTCTTTCGGCTGAAAAACGCCTGTCGGTCTCTCAAAAAAAAAATGCAGCGCTCGCCACTGTTGACGAGATAATATAATAATATTATCATTATATTAATATACCCACACGAAGTGACGTCCCCGACAAAGGCTCGCGATGAAATCCGATTGTCGGTGTTTTTTTTTGCCTCTTTCTCTACGGGCGAGCGTGTGTGCATTTGCGTCAATGATTTACTCCAATTTGATTCCTATCGCGCGCGCCGCGTACACGCCTATGGTACGCAGCTTGCCCCGTCGCCCCTTCCCATGCATACATCGTTGCCGCCGCTGCCTCTGCCGCCGCCGCCGCCGTCGTCGTCGTCGTCGTCGTCGTCACCGCCGCCACTTCACCCCGCCGGCTTTAATAACAAAACCACTGACTGTGTGATAAAAACAACCTCCATAAATCATAAACGCAACGCATATACCGGTCGACCGACCGAAAAAAAATCTCTTCTCCCACCAATATACGCATGTATATAATAATATAATATGTATATGTGTGCAGCATTGTGAGAGACTCGTCGCATGATTTATATATAATACATACGCGCAGCTCTCATCATCATTGGTTTTCCGAACACACTGCGATCACTGAGCGTTGCAAATTGAGTTGTTTTTTTTTCGTGTAAGCCGCCGCCGTCGTCGCTGCAGCAGCACCCTGTATAATATTATATACGTACACGATATTGTTGTATAATACCTACGTCATATCATAATATGCACCCGACGAAGGGGTGTTCGCAGCCGGGGCAGGGCCGAGGGGATCTCCGTCGCGTAGGGCACGCCCCTGACAGGTATCGGGACCCTAAAAAAATAAAAATACCAACCTTTCTCGGCGTCTATATATATAACATTATAATAACATGGCTTATTGATGTAACATCGTCGCGTACAAACACTATTACCTGTATATTACTATACGCATACCTACTCCACAGTGCGTCAGACGGTTTTTTTTTTTAATGTATTATTATTGTTATGTATTATTACTTCGATCGTACGGCGATAGCACGTCAATTTCGGTGTCCGACAACGGTATTTAATGTCTTCAAGTAAGTTTATTTATTATTATTTGTAATTTCTTTAAATATGTATTCTTTCGTACGAGCTTTTCAATTTGCCATCGTCCGTCCGCTACTCTGCACGTGTCGTGCTCTGCTCAGTGTGTCGCCATGGTTTCATATATTGCAGTATCGCGAACAAAACTATGTAACAAAAAGCTACTCGTTAATTAAACCGCTAATTGTAACTGAAATTCTCCGTTGCTTTCGGTATACGCACACACATTCACAGTCTAGACTTTAGACGCCTCATCGTATCACGTTTATATTATAATATAAATACTTGTCTTGTTTTCCGTTTATGTATATTCAATGGCCAATGCTCGCCCGTATATATAAAATTCTGTTCATTTGTTCTGACCGAATAATTATTTTTTAATTGAACGTCTGCGTCTGCGTCTGCAGTGTCGGGTTACATTTTTTCTTTTAAAAACTACTCGTTCATTATTTCGAGTTTTTAACCGCACAAACGATAGAGCGCATTCTCTTCCAAACTTATTTGAAGTTTCAAAAGTAATTTGCTTTTTATAAATTATTTTTTCGATATCTTTTGGATATTTAATCTATTTTTATAACGCAATCCTATTTTGCTATAGTTCTCCGACGCCTCAATATTTTTAAATTAAATTCTATAGGAACACACTTTGTGTATATTTTTATGACACATAATATATATCAGCGTACAAAATTATATATTATGTTTATATTTCTTGACACATTACTACATTAAGTTAAGGTTACTAACTATATTATAGAATAGATACGAATAGACACATCTCTACATCTCTATGCATAGGTATTTCATTTTAACGTTGATTAGTAATAAGTAATAACCATAAAGTTTATAGTGTACCTACACTGCAGTTCTTTAGTTAAAATATTTTCAGCTGGTAATCGTCAGTAACAAATATAAATGTTTAAGTGTTCAATAAATGTATTACAATTTACAATTTAGCCATTTAGGTATTATTTTACGTATACCGTCACCGTGCTGTTATTGTTTTTAATTAATATTAGTTTAGGAACCCCTAAGTTCTGGATATTTCAAATTGTCTTATTAAATTATACATTTCAACAAATGTACCCGGCCGGGTGGTACTGCTGAGTGCCTGCCCATAAATGTTAAACTCCTGTCACTAACCATTATAAGATATACCAAATTTGCTTATTGTACTAATTTTTGTATAGATTGTAAATATTATTTTAAATAATTAAAAAAAAAAAAACATTTCAACATAATCATGAACAACCTAAACGACAATTTCAGTAGTTTTTGATATAATATTATAATAGTCGGCTCAAAAATGTAATCGGTCGCGTGGTGAAATAATTACTTGGGTTTACGTATCTTGTCCCACCGCACAAAACCGGTTGCACTAAAATTTCTCTCACACAAGTATTACAAATATTAGAACGCATTTCTTTTGGATCGCCGCCATGTGTTGGTGTGCGAGGTCCAGGTGCTTCCAAGTGTTTGCGACCTCGGGTCGCTAGAGGGTAATATCCCCTCCTCATAAACGGTTGTTGTCGATCTATCGTTTCTTTCTTTTATAATATACGTTTACTGAACTAGTGTTCCGCAAAATATAATCGTATTACTATGTCGTACATACTATAATAGCTGCATATAACAGACCGACAGACGGTATAGAATAATAATATATGTAGCTATAGTAGACAAAAACTATTTTTTCTTAAAGTTAAAGTAGAGTTTAAAACGGATAGGTATCTGAAAGTCACGCCATTTCGCCAAGAGTCATAGTAAAAACTATTCGATTTGCAAGAAAATAAAAGTCGTTGTTAACTATGCAAATTTAATTTATAAATTATAGTTCAATGCTATTATTACTCACGACTGTAATATTTTATTTAAAAAAATATAACTGTTTATATCCATTTACAGTCTTTCACTATTATTCTAGTGTATACGGTTCAAGTATATCCTTGAATGCGCGAATGTATTCATACTATTATAATAATAATATAATATATACTGTTAAGGAATTTCGCATTGTTTTACAATATCGATTCGATAACGCGGAATTATAATATTCCATGTACAGTCGTCGCGTTTTATTCGAGAGTCTAAACGTATCGATTTGACGAATTTTTTCATCCTCGAAAAACCTTTCAATATCAATTATACACACTGTATGAACAACGATTGTTTTTCCGCGCGAACCATTCGACCATTAGCAGCGAGCGAACGCGGCAGTATTTCATACATGGCAGCCATATATTATATTAGCTGCGACCCTTATTACACACATGCACACACGCACACGCACACACGCGCGCGCGCACACACACACACACACACATGCATATATATTATATCGTGTGTTGGCAAAAATCATGGTCCACCCAAACGATAAAGCAAGAACGCGCGCTTGCGTTGGCGGCAGCGTCGCGCTCGCGGGAAAACTTCAAATTTCTGGCGCGCCCCGGACTATGTATCATTTCCGGTATACGGTATTTCGATAAATTACCAGATAATTTACTTAACCTCCCCCCCCTCGTTGCTCCCTGCACACGCACACACGGAATATCATATATATGTATTAAGTATTTGCTCGTGCGAGTGCGTTTGCGCGCAAAGACACGACGTCTGTGTGTATGTGCGTGCTGTGGTTCACTATATATATATTATTATATATGGGCGGCCGATTCGCGAACGTGCGTGTGTATTGGACCGGATACGGGCGCGAGAAAGGTCCATGACGGTTTTTGACGTGCGGCGAAGATTTGTGGACCGTCCGACCTTTTGTGTGTCCCTATATATACCCGCACTTCAGTGTGTGTATACTCACACAAAGGCGCGTGCGAAGCTATTTTATGTTGTATACACACACTCACACGCACACGCACACATATATATATATAGGAAATACGGTTGTCGGTAGAGCTCTTTCTCTCGGAGTGGGGAGGAGGGTGTATATATATAATCGTACTCACGTCTGGTGGTGAAAGCGAAGAGTTTCTGTGTATATCGCCGTCTCCCCGTCCCTCTTTCTCTTTTTTTGCTCATACTATACGCATGTACGCGGGGTGCGAGAAATGCTCTTAAAACGACACAAACACCGATGCCTCCACCGCCGACCCTTTGAGTCGTCGTAGTCGTCTACGTCGTGCACTGCACTTCACAGCATATAATACATATATGTAGTTGTTGTATATATAAGAAGCCCTCCTCTACACAATGCTGCAGGACTATCGCGCGTATACAATATCTCACTTTTTCTCACCCCCAAAACAAATTCCATTAAGCCGGCGCGAGCCTCATATAAATGTATACCTACCGACCCTCGTCGCGCGCTCGGCAGCCGATTTAGCCATTGCCGATTTGTACGTAATTAATACACCACCGATGCCGCCGCCGCCGCCGCCGCCGTCAACGGCCATTTATTTTGTTCCCGCACGATCTATCAGCTCTTTTACCTCCTCTCCATATATAATATACATAAATAGGTATTCGGAACAACGCTCTTGTGCGCGTACGTATAGTAATGTCTTACCAGAAGTCTGCAGCAGAAAAGGGGAGAGAAATCTACGCTCTCGTTATACCCGGCACTCTATTATATATATAGTATATATACGTTCCGAGAATTTCAACTTGCATGCACCCACAAAACTTGTTCGTGCATGCGATTTTCGATTTATTATACTCCATGATGTGCTGTATATATGGTTTTTTTTTCTCCTCGTTCATATAGGTGCGTCGATATTTTAATAAGAAAATAGTTTATCGAATCGCGCGTTACTGCAGGCTACACGGGTTAAACATATATTGTCGCCGGTATTTATTCGCGATTTAAAACCGTGTACATGTATAAAAAAGTATTATCTTTTTTAAAGTCGCTCCGTCGCTATGTGTGTATTTTCGCTGATGAAAACGCCGTATTTTACTTGTAACTGCTTGCGACGCAATTTATCATCGCGACTCTTACGGAAGATAAATTGCAATACACAGTTCGGTGTGTTCAACCGAAAACCCTCGATAAGCCGCCAAAATCCCATTTCGCGTTGCCCGTCGATGGAGGAGGGTCCCGCCAAAAGGAGAAAGACATTTGTGTTTACACTTGTAATTTAGTTATACCTTCTATATATAGTATATACGTACACCGAACGTGTTCACGGCTTGTATAATAAAATATCAATTTTAAGTTTTAACCCAATGCTGGTATTGCCTACACCTACTCTTGCGCCGGGTTGCGTGAAAAAATGATTAATTTAATTGACCAATCGTGGAGCCCCACTAAAACATGTTTAATAGACCCTTACTATATTGATTCATTAAATGTTTAGTGACTTCGTGCAACCAGGCATCGAAGTATATATTATATATTATTGTACGCGCGATAATGCGTTCGGCGTGTGTTTGGATTGTTAGGACATGTTTTGCTTCCGCGAGTTTCTCGTATACCGAATGTCAAATAAAAAAATATGTCCTGGGACCAGCAAAAAACCGTAATAATATTATACCCTTCGGCCATCGGTCACCACTATAATATGGTAAATGGTAACGTTTACCGATGATCATAATAATATACGGTCCGTTGTGTATTCGCTCAGTTTAGCGTATTATATTATTATGTTGTAATAATATTATTATTATTATGTCAGCGTTAAAACGCCGCACGACTTGCGGGTCGAAGGCGCGTGGAAGGAAACGTTTTATATTTATCGTTATTTTATAGCGCCGAATTATATTCGTTTAAAACAAAATAAAAACGGTTTTTCAAAACGCAATAAGCTTTCACGCGCGAAAACAATTTCGGCGTCGCCCCCTATATATCCACGAGTGTGGGTGCACATACACACACGCGCGCGCGTGCACAACATGGTCGTCGTCGTGCGCGACCCTCGCCGGAAAGGTCGGCGGTGCAGGCGGCGGAGGCTCGCGAAACGCGGACGACTGCAGCAGGACAGGAGGAGGGACCGCCTTTCCGGCGAAACGACAATATAATAATAATATTATATTATACAATCGCCAGCGCGTATACGCGGCCCCCGCGCGCTTATGACAGTTAATATATTGATCTGTGCGTATATAATAATAATAATAATGTTGTGTATGTGTTCGCGGCGGGGCCCGACGTCCCCGAAAACGACAATCGCCGTCCGCCCCCCCCCCCTCTCGGGCAGTAGTCCGCGGTGCACGATAATAATATTGTATTATTATCGCGGAGCTGTTATTTATAATAATAATATTATTGTTATGTTTGCACGCGTTTTTTCGTTTTTTAATTCTATACTCATATACAAAATATTATAACATGTACGCGATTTCGTTTCTACGTAATGTATTTTCACCGTTTTCTTTCGACTTTCGATGTATGTGTGTGTATAATACTTACACATTATTTTCTATCAGGAGGTACCCGTATATATTATTATTACACGCACACACACGGAATATATACGTATTATTATTATTATTATTCCTAATGTTTCGGGTCGGTAGGAAGGTAAATAGGTGCACTACTACTATAGGCGCACATGACGTGCAGCACTGACGACATGCGTGCGTACAGAATCAACGCGAGGCTTTCAGACCCAGTAATTATTATTATTTTTATTTCTATATATTATACATTATTTTTTTTTGCCCGTTCGTTTTCCGTGTTCCCCCTCGTCGTGTCCCGAAACACAGTTTGCCCCCTCGTGTCCCACGTCAGGCACCAGTCGGTTTTTTTTTTATCCGTGTTTAGAATCAAATTCGCGTGCCCGCCGGTCGTAAATATCGCCTTTGCGGCACGGCGCGGCGGCCCGTCCCCCCGCCCCGACACCGTCCCGCAATCGGCCGCTCGCCCGTCCGCCCCGTGCCACGAGCAATCGCGTTTTCCCATTTTGTTCCGCTCGCTATTACTAAATTACTAATAAAGATTCATCGGGCGCACAATGCGCGTATACACACAACGGCCGTCGCGACACGACCGTTAGTATATTATTTGCTATGCGTACCGATATTAATATATTATATTATAATATCGTTAACAGGTACATAAAATATAGATATAGGTTATCCCGCCGACACGTCTGTATATATTTTTTTAATACGCATATAAGTGCAGGCGTGCAGCGGCGGAATAGATTACATATTTTCCGTCCGTTCGTCTGAACGCGTATTATCTAGTGGCCTATTGTAATATGGCGGACGTACGTAATACCCATAGCCTAACCCAGCGGTCTCCAACCTTTTTTTATGGCGGGCCAACATTTTTCGAGAAATAGTTAGGTTATGAAATTAGGGAATAGATAAGAATAGATAGGATTTATTTCAAAAAATGGATATTATTTATATAATTTTTTTTTTTATAATTCAAAATTTGTTTTATTATGATACGAGTAAGTTACTTAGTGAGACGTTTGGAACTGCTTGTTTTTTAAAATGCCTTGATAGTTTGTATCAAGCTTTGTGGTTCCAATTAGTAGCGTCGTTTGTAAATGTTCGTCACTATTAAGTTAGTTCTGTACTTAGATTATTATAACGGAAAAAGTCGATCGTATCTCATCTGACCATCGCGTAATTTCCGAGTACAATGTAAGTCAGATCAGTGTGATCGATGATTTTTTCTATTATTAGTTTGTGTTAGTATAATACTATAATATATGTACCTATGACATAAGTTGTTATGAATAACGCCAAAAGAAAAACATTAATTAAAAACAATGAAAACTAATGTATTATTTTCAAAACATTGATTAGCTTGGCGGGCCTGTGCAAACACCTTGGCGGGCCGTAGGTTGGAGACCCCTGGCCTAACCTATTATGCGGACGTGCTTAAAATCTAGCGACCTATTGTGCGGCTGTACGTAGAAAATCTAGCGATCTATGAGGCTGTACGTTATGCGCCGATACGACGACGTCGAAAAATACTTTTCATTATTACGCTTTGCGGAATGGAGAATTAATATTATAATAATAATTATGCGGGTATAGTGTATAATATTGTGTACGCGACGCAGAGTCAAACGTTTTTTAAAACGCTCGTTTTATATTATAATATGGACATTATTATCTAACGTCGTTATATTTACCTGCAATATTATACCACGTGGGTGTATGAAAAATTAATTTTGATTTTATGGAATAATAGAGGTGATAATAATATTATTATCACATACCAAACGGTTTTTACTTTGTCGTGTCATTTTTTTACGTTAAATGTCTAGTCCCGATATTAGCATCAGTTAAAATATGTAAAGATGAATTCAATCGCTGTCCAAAATACAAATACGCGATCCTAATTATTATCGTAGAAATACCAATCTCGTAGGCTAAATTAATGATAAATTGTAATAATATATACGACGGCCATTCAAGTACATAATAAATCATGTAGGACATTGTGTTTCATTAATTATTGCATTGTACGGATATGAGTCATACCGAGTGAGATACAATATAATATTGAAATTTTGTTTATGTAAGTCTTCTATAATATTATATACGTATTAATTCGTCGGTATATTTTTCAATGATCATACTATAATATTATGTTATGAATTTTAAATATTTTTAAATTGATTATTTTCGTTTTCAATTATTTTTTTTTTTATGTACCTATACAGACGTCCATTGAATATATCAGCTATAACTAATATCTATCTATGTATGTACCTATTTACACATGCGCCGATGTAAATATTTTCGGTCTCGTTGACGTTTTCTCCTATCGTAAATTATTTTCACCGCTCGTTTCGAGATTCTAGACGTCCGTAGGATTTGTACCTGTACACGGATCCGCCGAAAAACGATATAATACGCGTGTACCATGTTATATTATTATTATACACCGTTCGACCGGCGAATTCTCTCTCGCTGTATTATAATGTGTTCATTTTTTTCCTTCGGTTCGTGACGCGCAGGGGGTCCACGTGCAGTTTGTCGTCGCCGCCGGACTCTTATTATACGCGTATACCGTTTAACGAAGATAATAATTATAATAATAATAATTATATTGTTATTATTATTTTATAATCTGGACCGCGGAATGGACCTAAACGTGACGGGGGGGGGGGGAGGGGGGAGAGAGAGGCTAGTGAAAACGAAACAAAACGGCGACGACGACGATATAAACAAAAGACGTTGCGGGATGGGTGTAACACTGTAACGATTTGTCTATACATATATAATACACACACATGATATAATAGAACATGTAATATATTAATAATATTATTATTATTACCATTATCATTATATCCTCCGGGTCCCGTGCTCCGACAGCAATACAACCGGCACGGGTTCAACATGGGTGGTATGCGCTCAACCACACCCGACGAAATGTCGTTCTGCCGCCGCCGCCGCCGCCACCGCTGATACCATCTGCCGGGTAAACGCCTCGACGACGACGACCCCCTCGTGCCACCCCTTTTTTGCCCCCTCCGCCCCCTCCCTGAAACTCCCTCCCCTCGCTGCCGCACCTGCACTTATCGCCGTCGCGCGCTTATATGAACACTCACTGGCCGCTGCAGACACACACCACTAACCTGTAATTTGGCTACTCTAATCTGGCCGGCCGACCGTGGCCGACGATAACAATTATTAAACCGGCCGAACAATCGTGGCGGAGAGATATTATAATATATAGGAAATACCGGAAATGCGTAGGTGTGGCTCGTGGCCTAACCGCCGCCGCCGCCGCCGCCGCCGCCGCAGTCGTTGTTGTCGGAGGTACCTACCGGAAATGAAGTGTCGGACGAGAAAAGTATTCCCGCGATTTCGATCTACCACGGTGGTGGCGGCGGCGAGCTGTTATCTTCAATTTTCCGCGCGTTTTTCGGCGCGTCCTAGCTTGATTTACGTATCCGCACTTGGACGGTCGTCACACCGTCTCGAACGCGTGGATCCGCTATTGTTGTGATACAGAGTGGCCGTCCGCATAATAATATAGTAGCCGTCTTGGTGGAAAAGGTTAATAAAATCGAAACGATTTGTCACGATAGCATTTTTACGCGGTAGTTTGATAGCCCTTAATGGTTCGCGGCGAGTCCGACAGATAGAGACAGAAACGGGCATGCGGTTAGAGAGCACGTTATATTATTAAAAACAATACCCATTACCCATACACTAAGGATAAAGGATATTAAGATCTTTCAATCTTTGATAATTCGCGTATAATATAGATCGCGTTCTAATAATATTGATATCATCGAAACGTTATCCGTTTACATCTAATAATGTACCGTCTATATTATAAAATATATTTTTTCAAACATCTGGCGGCAATAATAGTTCGTATCAAACGGGCCCGTTTTCCGCGGAAATCGAAATGTAATTTAAACCACCATTGGGTACCTCAAATAATATCAGAAAAGTTCTTAAGCAGCACGACAAAACAGTGAGTGACACCGACAAGGTATCGCTGCGATAGAAATACGTCGTACGACAACAGCAGCGCAGTGACTGGATCGGAGAAGATGTAAACATAACGTCATGATTTATTCTCAAAACGGACGTCCTCGGACGTGTATGGGTGCGAACGTCGGTACCGCATAATAATTTATTGTGCATAACATTATAACGTATAAATATTATGATAAGGACGAAATGTAAAGGTCACAGTGCTCACGTTTTCATTCATCCCGCGGTCGCCACCTAAAACGACAGTAAAACATCGACCACGTGCTCTCGTACAGATTTCTAAAACTTCGCTACAATATAATAATAATAATACGCAACACTCGCACGCTCGCGACAAGGTCGAAAACCGTATTTTATTTATTTATTGTTATTATTATTTTTACGACTGTTTGCAAAGCGGTCGGCGACGGGTGGACCCGGCCTAAGGAGAAAACCATTGTGCCAGGTTATGGACGTTAACGGCACCACCACCACCACGCCGCCACCACTGCAACTACTACAACTACTACTACTACTACTACTACTACTACTACTACTACTACTACTACTACTACTACTACTACTACTACTACTACTACCTACACTATATTATAATATATTAATATACTATAATACGACTGTATACTGGTGAATGAGCGAGAGAGAATGAACACACTCACACGAGCGCGTATACAAGTTGTTGTCCGGACCGGGTAATAAAAACGGGCCATTAAGAAGCGAAAACGGCAGTTTAATGGGTGTAATTTACATTATTATGCTGGCCCGGCAGCCGCCCGTGTCGTCGTCGTCGTCGTCCGTCGTCGATGCTCAAACACCGTTAGATGTCGCGCCGCCGCCGCCGCTGCCGATCCGTCCGACGGAGGTCGACAACCGTTGCGGTAGATGGCGCCCGCGTGTTATACGGCCCGACTTCATTTATTTCGATACCTGCACACAAAGTAGATTCTAGTCGAAAAATTAACGCCCAACAGTGTTTTTTTGGGGGATTAAACTCTTAAAACTCTCGGTTACCGGTATTTTTTATAGTTTTGACCCGTAAATTCAATTTAACGTGTAAATAATATTCATAATATTATAATTTACGGTCGTTTTTCGTGTTTTATTTTTATATTAAATTTCTATTTTTCCTTCCACTATAAGACGATTACTGAGCACTTCTCCGTTTTGGGTCAAAATGTCAAGTCCTTATCGATTGTACGTGCAAAAGAAAAGGTTTTTTTTATCGAGTGAACATATTTTTTTTTTATTCGTTGTCTGAATTTTCAACCGGTTCCGTTTATAATTAAATAAGTTTTCGATAAGGATCTGATGTAGGTATATATAATGTGAACAATCACATGCTATACCTATTATATAATATATACATTTACACACAAGAATATCTAATTATTAATTAGTCGAATATCTACCAAATAATTACATTTTTATTACGAATTTATTTTTAACCGGAAACCTAATCAGGTTCCCCATCGTAGGAGGGTACGTTACTCGCGCGTCGTCCTTTACGTGGAATCTTTAAAATTGAAATCTCGCGTGCGGTTTACGCGTTACACCTTGAGTGGCACCTTGTGTAGTTGTAGCTCTCATTTGTTGTCGATTTATTCGACGAGCAATATATTACACGGTGTATAGCTTTGACGACAGCAAAATTAATTTTTTCAATAGTGATTTTTTCTTATATAAGTAAGCCTACCCATGTAAGGCACCTACACATTTAACAATGTCCCGTGGTTATTAATTTCACAAATAAAAAACACGATTTCATATAAATATTTACAAAGAGTCAAACACAATAAATTTTATTAACGAGTAGGTAAGATATAACACAATGATATGCTCGCACTTACAAGTTGAACAAATTAGTTTGATTTTAAGACAAACAAAATATACATACAGGTGTATATATTTATTGCCAGCAATAAAATATGTTTTATTTCGTATTGTTTTCAGCGGGATAATCAATTATACTTTATTGCTTGCAATTGCATTTCTTCACCTATATTATTATCTATTATCTTGTCTTTGTTTTCTGTAATAATATCGAGTCTTCGTGTACAAAATACATAATAATATCATGAAAATTAGCATAGGTACTGATATTCTTCGCACCGTATGAACAAAATCATATCCTGTTCTACCGCTCGGGGTGAAAAATCACTAAACTGATTATATTCACGATGTTCTAAATTTTTTGTCGACTGAAAAGTATTTATCTATTTCTTTGTTTGTGTAGGTACACCCGCTAATATGATATCTCAACCCAACTTTTATTACGATTTTACTTGCCCCAAAGTCGTCTGTGCGTTTATTATAAACTATAATATTATGATACTCGTCGATTTCTATATTAGTGTTGACCATTCGTTTTCTACAGTTATACGATAATAAAATATAATATAGGGTGATTGTTTTAACGTAGGTACGACACTTATTATACTTCAAAAACTATTAACAATTATTTTTTTCACACAGTTTAAAGTCATAACAAAACATAGTTATTTCACTACTTTGTATTGTACCATATATTTTAATTATTAGTTTTTTTAAATAAAAAATATAAATTTGAATATTTACGACGAGTGTGCGTTAAAAGAATCATCCTGTAGACCAAGAACCGGGTCCAGAACCAATTCTGTTGTCGCGCTTAAGTAGGTATATTTACTGTATTTATATATAGGTATACAAGTAACTCGCACTTTACCAAACACCGGTAGCTATTCTAATAAAATATAACATATTATGGACGATTATAAGCATAATATAGGTACATGTTTTGCCCCGTGCGTACTTATATATAATAGCAGGTATCGCGCGATATAATACGATTTCGAAATAATAAAACGACAACAATCGATCTTTTTCATATTCTTTTTACTTAAAAAAAAAAAAAAATGGGTAGATGGAAAAAAAATTCGGTCGCGTATATTAACAACAAATAAAAATTCGCCGTCGGGCGTCCGCCCTGGGTGGTCACCTGCGCTGCTTATATATAACATTAGGTATATAATATTATAGAAGCGATGGCAAACTGACCGGGCGCTGTGATTTTTTTTATAGTTATTATTTGATTTTTTTTTACTGCATACATATTGTAAACATAATATACCTATGGTACCTAACAACAACGCGCGGCCGTAAAAATCGCGCGAGCCGAAGAATTAGTATTTTGATCGTCACCGCGGAACGGACGCGCGCCGGTCACGATTTTCGGGCCCAACAATTCGCGACAACGAGAGGTGCACGCTCGCTGGCTGTGCCGCCGATGCATCAGTCGTTGTATTCGCCCCCGCCGCCTATACCTACGCTGTACAGGTATCTACCGCAATGGTATATACCCGACCGACGAGAAGCCACGACGACGACGACGACGACGACCCGTCCGCGGCGATGTAGGCCGAATATTTTTATTGTTTTCGCAAACGACTGCTGCTGCTGCACACGATGATTATAATATAATATTATTATTATGTGTCAACCGAGGCGTGGGGGTGGCGGTCGGAATGTCTCGTGTGGCCACCGCGTTTGTATGATATATGCCGCACCGTTATAGACGTAGGACGACTCTTATATACTGCAGGTAAATTGTTGTCTTTGTCGACTTGTCGTAGGAAAAATTATTTTAATAATTTATTATTTTGTACTGCATTTTTTTCGGATCGATATATTTGCCACGTCGTACACGCGAAAACAAAACTCGTTTCCGATCGCGCCTTCCAGAACGCCCGCGACGGCGGTTTTTTTCCACGTTCTCGCGTCTTCGCCTTGCATACAGTGCTGCTGCTGCACGCGCGGGCCCGCGATCCGTCGTCGCCCGTCTCGGCGACGCTTATTCCCCAGCCCGAGCACGTCCGCGCACAAACGTCAAACGATGTGACGTATTATGCGCGTACAAGCCCGGAAAGCGCTGCACTCGACGGTTTTATGATAACATTCACGTATCGCGATTTTGAGCTTCTCGTCGGTAACCACAATAATATAATACCACATTTTATATAATAATAATAATATAGTAGTTTATTTTTTACAATGTGGGTAATGTTCCAATCAGCATATAATATTATAATGAAATACAAACGAAACTATATATAATTATTATAGTTGTACCGCTACTGATAATAGTGAGGTTGAGGTTTATTGGCGGATCAAGTATTTTATTATTAATCGAAATGGAAAACGACTCGTTCCCGCATGGGTAGGATACGCGCCGTGTGGCGTTTTACGATATTATGATAATATAATATTATATTATATCGCCGCGAAAACCGTTAAACAATAATATAATATAATAATCGTCAGAATTTGTTAACGCGTATGTGCGTAAAGTATCGCAAGCGCCGTATGATATTTCAGAAGTATTTCTCGAATAGACTTTCGTATATTATAATATTATATGTTTACAGGTACCCAAGACCTAACCTACCTACGCACAACAACGATTCACGCCTGTTATCGTTTCATACGCTGTGTACGCGTACCTACGCCGTATTATTATTAATCTTTATTTCGTCGATAGTGTTGTTAATCGTTTCGAGAGAAACTTGACACGGCATAATAATTGTAAATTGTAATCACAAATTCACAACACTATACATTTCACAGTCGTATATCGAAGGAGCACCGTATAAAAAAATAAAAGTATACAGTACGACAATCGTATTAGCATTGATAATAGAATATACTATAATCGATAAAGTCTTACTTATACTAACAAGTAATGCTTGTTGTTAATATAGTTTAAGGATTGTATATTTCAAATAAATGTTCGGGGAAAAAATTTCAACTTATTATGCATATATTATATATTATAGAACATTATATATATATATATATAGAAAATAAATAAATAAATGTTCGTCAGTTCGACTGTCGATCCCCGCGAGTTACGATTGAAAAATCCGATCCTATAGCATGCTAAACGGATAGTGTTGTTCACCATGGCTCTAAAGTTTAGAGTTTAAATAGTGGTTGAAGACTGAAAGGAAGAAATAAAGAAAAAAGGCAGTTGGCCATTTATATAGTGATATGATAATATAGTGATATTCAATACTATTTATATTCGTTTTGTACTAATTTATTGCATTCTAAATAAAATGTAATTCGAACATAATATACATTATACATATGTAAGTAGATATTTTTCTTTGTTTTTGTCAATCATATAATATAATTACCCATTTTCATCATTTTTTCAAAATAATAATAAATGAGTCTAACATCAAAGCATAATATATTATTATAGCTGTCATATAATAATATATACCTACTTGTTCAAGAAGTATTATATTATATATAGGTAAACTTTTTAGTGGTCAGATTAGGTTATCAACAATCCACCAAGTGTACCTACAATAAATTATTATAACCATGATTTTTAATTTAAAGTAGGTATAGAATATACTGCGTAATTCGTAAATAATGCTTGCATTGTTTTTGTTAACATTTTGCTTAAATTTATTGTATTACCACTGTGTAAGAAACTACGGTTTGAAAATATTTCAATTAATCGATTTATTCATTTCATTTTCAAGTATTTAAATCATGGTATATGACAAGTTTATATTATAAAAATTATTAACAATTACAAAAATTATTTGTTTAAAAAAGTCTCATATAGGTACTTATTTCAATATATAAAGCTATTTTATGTTTACTTTAAATTAGCTGTAAATAAACAGGAAACCATATACTTTATAACCTACAAAATTATTCATATTAAATTATACACATATTTAGTAATTATAATAAAAACCATATTATATAGCTAGGACACGAGAAATGTATAATTACATCTCAATTGAATATTTGTGCGTAATTAAAAATACGCGCATTTGTTATGTTAGTATAAGAAATTATTTTCTTTCGTTTTAGGTTCAGATGAGATATAGTATATACACTATATAATATATACCTACATAATATATATATTATGCACACAGTTATTAATGTTAATTGTTAACTAAAACAATATGCGTTTTTAATTTGTACGACCAAATTAAAATATTTTAATACAATTGTGAACAATTAAATGTTTAAAAAGACTTGTGTTTAGATGTAGGTATTATTTACGAGTACATCTAATTAAATCATAAAAAATAGTTACGTAATCCTGAACGTTTTGATGAGATATTTAATAAGCGTAAAACTTAAAATAAACTTTTTTGGTACTTATATCCATTGTAAAAATTAAAACTATAGAACCTATGTAATTATAGTTGTGTGGATTATTTATTATTTATGACGTCAAGGTTGAAAAGTGTACAATGTAGGTACATTAACATTTTGGACTAAAAAAAAGATTATATATTGTATGTCTTACACAGTACACTCTTAATAGTGTAATATACTAATGTATTATATTATAACCATCCGAAATGATACTTTTTGTGTGTATAAATGTATACATTACTACACTTTAATCGTTGTTATATATTTATAAATAATATAAACTCTTTTACGCCGACTCGTGCGAATAAAAATGTATATATACATATATATGCGGTAGGTACTAACTACTAAGTATAAAATACATATCTATATATAGATACGTATACATGTGTGGGTAGGTACATGTAATTGTACTCGATCAATGATATATGTAAATGATCTATGTAATATACGCAGTCACACAGTTACCTATAAAATGTGTATTATAATTGAATAGAAAAATTTCACGCGTGATCGAAAGGTTCATGGCGAACGAACAATGCGGTTTATCGCGTTTCTTCTTTGTTGTATCATAATAATATTAAATATTATATTATATTGAACTTGCGCTGTCAGAGTAGTATAGGTTATATTGAATATTTTACATAATATTATTACCGCTGCACTGCACATATCGGTTATTAGTACGTCTGAACTCGTGTGCAAAGTGCGAGAAAATTGTGCGAATGAACACGAGTTCGAGTTTCTTCAAAAGTCATATATTTTAAACGACGGAGCGGAATAATAATTGTAACATAATTACGGTACTGTATATTATATACCTACCTATAATATATATATATATATATTTTATATAATGCAGCTAATAAATGTTACCATATAATATTGTAGGATACGAATAATGCGGACAACGGATATGCGGTGTCGCGCGACGAGACCGCAAAAGCGATGTATACACCGCGGTAATGGCTTCGAGAAAATCCTTCCACCCTCGCACCGCCACCCTCGTCGTTTTCCACGCAACCGATATAGTCTTTTCGAACCACGGCCGTTAAGCCCCACGACGTTTGTGTTTTGATCGGCGGCCCCGATGCGCGTTACGATTATTTCAACTGAAATAATATATTTTTCGTTTATAGATAGTGCGCTGCGTATACGATATTGTGTATATAAATATATATTATTCACTCTCTCGATCTGCGAGTTACACCAGTTGCCACGTATAAATAATATGCATAAATGCATAATCATCTATCATCAGCTATATGTGAATGCAATTCAAGCGGTCCAACCGCATCGATCCCCAGCTGGCTATTGTACAATCGTGGTGCCGGACGTCGCGGACCGACGTGACAATAATATTATTTAATTTAAGTTTTAACTCGGTTTTTATAACTTTAAAATAACGCACGAATTGAAATGTTGTCGAGCAAATCCTTCTTAAAATATTATAATAATGAATTTGAATCTATTTTATTAATAATAATATATAGTCGGCATTTTTCATAAGGCGTTTCGAGAATCGTCAGCGGACTTGCTTCCGGTATCCATATCGCGTATTATGAAGGAGAAAAATAAAATCTTTTTTTTTATCGAATAAAAAAAACATGCTCCGCGGAGGGGGAAATTGCGTCGCGTCGCGGGGCAGCCCTCGGGGCTTAATTGGATTTTCATCTGGTCCGTACCAAAGCGGTGGTCGGCCATGTTTGAGTTTTCATCTTCGTTGTGTTCGTTTTCCACTTGCGCGAACACGCGCTCGGTGACCGCGGAGAAAGCCGACAGTGGAGTGGGGGCACGATATCAACTATATATATATAAGGGAGAGACGTCGCTCCCCTCCGTCCGTCACATCCGTTCTACTCTCTCACACTCTTCGACGGTCTTCCTCCACCGCTACCACCTCACCATCAACCACCCTCGTCTACCCCACAGGACTCTTCACCGCACCGCACCGCACCGTCTCCCCGCTACCAAGCTCGAGGAACCCGAAACCCTGAGACCGGATCATCGATCATCCATTAGGTTGACATTCTATTGCGCGGACCGTTTATCATTCGCGCCCGTATTATCTTTGTGTCAGATTTCCGTACGCGCCACCTCCCATACCCGCTGTCCCGCTCACATCACCTCGCTGTACCGTTCGCGCTGTCGGCCCGACAAAACCGTCGACCCGTTAACCCCTCGGCAGAGCCTCCCCTCAACCCTCTCCACCGCATCGAAGGATTTCAAAACCCTACGGCAAAGTAGGTATATATACATACACACCCAACCGATATATATACACAAATGCGAGCGTATACATTCCTCGAACGTTCGAGAAAATTGAATAGTTTTTCCGGTAGTCGGTTTTTTTTTCTCACGCACAGTTGGAGGGAGTAATTATTAATTTCATTATTTTTACCCTTCCGCAGAGTAAAGTTATGCCCATTTTGCAAAGAGCAAAATAAAGAACCGTCTATTGCACGCACGGAACGGCGGTATTATATTATTTTATCTAAAACATCCTATACTACCTACCTATATATAGAAAAGCTCGGCAGCAATTGTTATCGACTGCGGAGGGGAAAAAATACAAGTTTCTTTTACCCGGCGTTATTTTCATCGTTTCGTTTCATATAATATATATATATATATATATAATACACATAATCCACCGGGATTATCCCTAAATAACACGCGCGCATGGATATAGATCGTCCCCGAAAATTTCTCTCTCGTTTCTCCTCGTGGACTTGTGTACGTATATATATATATTATACTGCAATATACACTCCATTCGTTCGACCGTGTTTTTCTAACCCCCCTGCCGGACGTCGGACCCAATCAATTGGCAGTTCAAACGCCGATTCCCGCGGGACCGTCGCTGTATCACTCCCGCCTCGTCCATCGCCGCCGAGACCTCTCCGCAGCGTATGCGTCATGTTTCCGGTACGTTGAAAATCATTTTTGGAATCCAGTTAAAAATGAGTGTTATTTCGTTAAAAATAAATAAATGGGCGTTTTTTATTCGGATATTCTCGTACTCTCGCGTAGGCGAATATAATAAAATATTAAAATAATATGCCATATCGCCGTTCTAGTGCGAGTATATATATATAAACGTTACAAGTGCTAGACAGGCATTTCGGAAAATTAAAAAAGTGTAGAATTTATATATACCTAAGTATAAAAAAATACTATAATAAAAGTATTTATATATATATGTTATAATTAATTAATGGTAATTGATTTACGAGTTGACTTTTCGAATAATAACGAAGCGGATGACTGTTTTACGTTGACGCTACGAGTCCTGAGAGTCGCATAAATTTTTTTTTCGCCCATGCGTCGTCGTCGTCGTCGCCGTCACCGTCACCGTCGCAGTATAGTTGTGGACCGTGGTGCGCGTATATAAATCTAAAAATACGGTGACACTTTGCGTTTATTTTGAAAACTATTCGAAATAATATTATATAGAAACGCACACATCGAACCGAAAAAAAAATCATTGAGTGTGCCGCGAGTAGGGATACCTGCTGCAGGGTACACGGGGTGTGTGTAGAAAATATACAGTTACATCTTTTTGTGTATTAATCCTGTATGCGTATATACCTATAATATATATATATATATATATATATATATATATATAATCAATTTATATACGCAATGCACGCATTGTACTCGATTTATGTACTTTGTATCAAATATTTTATTCCCCGCAGATATGACCAAACAAAAAACTCTGGTACAGTTCTAAAGAAAAAGCGATTATAACACAACGTCCGACAATATATAATTGTATTGTTCGCGTTGTAATAATAATAATAATAATAATAATAATATACAAATATTACATAATATAATTCGATCGTCCGCATATACTCACCCAACAACACACAATATAATAATAAGCGACCTGCAACAGATACACAGCATATTATAGAATAAAAGTAAATCCCTAGAATACACTGCACACACACGCATACAATTTAAGGACAGAGTGTTTGATAAAACGCGTCCTTTATCCGTCTTGCGTCATGTGTATACAATCGTAATCTGAAAGGAGCGTATCGTCTACATACGTGACCGCGGCTTTTATTTTCGTATAAAGCAGGGCGCGCAGACCCACGTCGACCGATGACAAAATTCCGGTCGCCGGCGCAGTACAATAATATAATAATATAGACGGACCTTTTTCGTGGCGTATAGGTACTATTGGTATTATAATATAATACAACATAACGGTTTCATACTGCGTCTATTATAGGTATTATATTATATTATATAGGTACTATCGAAGATTACACGTATTATTATTGTAGATTTTGGAAAGTGATTTCACAGCGTGTTCGCGGCAAATACTGCAAACGCGTCGTCCTGCAGCCGCAGCAGCAGAACCGTTTTCCGCTTTCGTTTCAGTCCGGCATAATACTTACTCGCGTAAGCGTACACCCGTCGTCCGACCAATAAGTGACGTATTTAATATTTATATATTTTTATTCGGCGCCTCGCAAACGTGTTCCGATCGACTGTGTACGCGTGTAGCTTACAAAATATAATTTTTTACTCTAAAGTGTATTGTTGTGTAGCGCGAAACGGCGTCAAACGTTGGACGAGTATTGTAATAAGTAAGTCATATATATATATATATATTGCGCGTTGTAAACTATTACACGATAATTATATATAGACGTATATTATTTGGTATACTTGTTATATATTACTTCGTATAAGTAATAGTATATTATTATTGTTAAGTTCGTCTTAAATACCAAATTCTCTCGTAACGCGCGTTTGTCGAATCGGTTTGAAACTTGACTACGTTTGCGTCGGCGGGAGGATTAAATCGTTTAATGAGCTCAGCGCAGTCGCGAATGTGCGCGATCAAATCGCGCGGCGTTATTAAATAACGGGCGATAAATCAAAGCGTCGCGACGAAAAACCTACCGCCGTCGCAGCTTGATAAAATATTCGTTTCGAATAAAAAATTAACCCAGAAGAATATTTATTAGTGCGTGCAGTATATTATACATGTGAATTAATATTATTATGTATGTCATACGTCGTGATGTGTGCTGCAGCGCGGACGACAGAATTATTTTGTCAACTCGAAATATTTTACAGTGCAGTGGCGGTGCATATTATTATATATATATATATACATATTACATACACGTAGTGGCGACGGCCGGTGTGCATAGTATAGCGTTTGCGAGAGAAGGAAGAGGGCGGAGTGGATGAGAGTTTTTTTTAAATATTTTTTTATTTTTACTAACTATGAATATTACGGATGAATGCCAACGAGACGATAGCGTTAATGAATTACGTAGCGCGTTCTTCCCCCACGTCCGACACGCAACGTCACTGAGAGCCCTCCGATACTTGTGTCTCTTAAGAACACATGTTGTCTGAAAAAAAAAAACAAAATAAAAGGGGAACCGCGTTTGTGTCTGAACTATGAACAGTAAATATTAGCCGTCGTACATAAATACACGTACCTACATAATATCACGTCAAAAAATTATTCGTCTGACTGTCGGATGCGCCACGACAAACAAAATATAAATAATAATTTGGGAAATTGAACGCGTTTAAATTGAAGCGCGAACGCGACCGAGCACAATTGAATAATTATAACGTTATTGAGCGAGAACACAACGTTGAAGGTTACGAACACCAGTTTTTAAAAGGGCCGCCATCCGTGCAGTTTAACAAATATCCATACAAAATAGATAGGTACCCAAAAACAAAACAAAAAAAAAAACGTAAGCTTAAAACAAAACAAAAATACTCCACCACTGTAACGCATTTGTCACAGTCAGTCACCGCTGTACCTACTCAATAAATAGTATTTGACTTTTAACACAATCAACAAATAACACAATTAACAGTTCAGTTTAAACGTGTGTACCTTTACAATATACATCCTTTAAAATTATTTTCATTGTCGACCAAGAATAATTTATATAGCCACCCTTTGTAGGTAGCATTTAAGGGGTATGTCTATAGGTGATTTATTGATAAATATTAATGTCGAATTTTGAATTGTACAACGTATTTCCAAGCGCTGCATTCTTTTATAAATCTAATTTATACACTTTTTGTGTAATTATGTTGTGTATTGGTGTATATATATATAGTCGCTTTAAATCGACAATAACGAGCGTGTACCTACCTATATCTGAGCATCGCTGTAGTTTATCCGGATTAGGGTCGTTTATTTCTCAGCCGATTTATACGTATATATAACGAACGCTACAACGCTAGTTTTTCATCTCGTTAAGGCCCTCCCTCCCCGCGAGCGTGCAGTAGGTTCACGCACACTATCCGTTTACCCCGAGGGATGTTTTTCCCGACGGTGGAGATCCTGCAACGCCGCCGCCGGTTAAAAATAATTTCCGGCGTGAGAACTTTTGCGCGCGCCGCCATAACCTTTTTATCGCAGCGGCCGCGTCGGCGGCACTGAGTGGCGGGCGGACGAAACGCGCGCGTGACATTTGAGCGCGGTTGAACTTTTGCTTCGGTTTCGGGTCACCCGTCTCCGTTTTTCCACGTCTCCTCCATTACATAAACACACACATTTATATATATATATATACAGATACTCGTCCTCCCCGGCCGTCTGTCGTATACTATAAGTATAGTATATATAGTATATGTATATATATATACGACCCTTCGGGCCAGAGAGGTCTCTTTCGTTTTATTGATTTAAAAGGTTGGTGTATGTATGTGTGTGTGTGTGTGTGTGAGAGAGAGAGAGGGTAAAGCATATTCTCCGTGTATGTATAATGCACTTATACGTATATATATATATTTAGTGGCAGAAACGGGTACGACGACCGTGTTGGTGGGTGCGTGAGTGTGAGATGTGTATATATGCGTGTGAGAGGACCCTGCGAAGGAAATGAATTCCTCCGACACGAGTCCTTTCCGTGTGCGCCACTGCCGCACCGTAGGATTACGTGCGTTGAAGGGGTGATCGCCGCGCGCCCTCTCTCTCTCTCTCTCTCTCTCTCTCTCTATTTATGCGTGCACACACCCACCCCCAAACAGCAACCGTCGACAATACTACGCGACGACCACCGCTGCATATACACCCTACGGAAGGACGCGCGACGAGGAACGACCAATGACGAGTAATGACGTCTAAAGGTTATCGCGTATTGTTATGTATGATAATATATTATATTTCGCTGTCTATCCGAAGACCGAGAATGATATTTCCTCGTGGGGCCTGTCTACACCAATAATTGATATCAGTCGAATATTATTTTTATCCGTGCTGCAGTTATTTAAATTGCATTTATTAACCTATCGTGAACGACGCGCACTAAGTAGAACATTCCTATTTAGTTGACCGCGACAGGCCGCATGTATAACGCCTGTTCGTTCTTTTTCAAACGACCTCACGTGGGCGGCATAAAAACCTATTCAAACTGTTTGCGTAGTTTAGTTATTGTATTTTACACTTTAGGCATAAATACATGTTGTACAGACAGGTTAATCAACCGTCAATATATTAGAATTATATATCTAAACATAATGGAGTACTAACAATAATTACGACGATATTACTAAATTACACGTTTGCGATAAATAAAAAATCATTTGGAATAAATCAAAACCAGTTTGTTGTTCTAGTCGTGTTATGTATAGGTAATTCGAGCAAGAGCAAAATTAATATCTTTTCTTCTATATTATTATTGTTCTCTACTCGCGTACTGTAAATTTGCGTTTTAGTTACGAATCGACAGAGAGTACATAAGTAAATTATTCACCCGCTGGGGTTTTCGATCGAGAATCTCTATACTTCATAGTATATATGGATGAAATATGAGCTATGAATATTTTATCGAGTCACTTCATAGTCCATATTATGTTGTGCAATCTTAAATGTTGAATCCATTATAAATTGGTTGCGTTTAGTCTCGTATGTAGTATGTACCTAAATAGTGTTTTAAAGTTTCAAAACTGTTATTTTAAAAATGACAATACATTTTTTCGGAGAATAATAATAATTAGAAAATATTTTTATTTTTTAACTCTTCTATCACGCCTGAAACGGGTCTATACGACGTACAGATGTCGCTAAAAATAATGTATTATTCAATACCAGGTCACATTTTTCCATTAAAAATTAATATAAAAACTTTTTCATTTGTGGTCCTTCAAAAGAGCAAAAGATTTACGATCGGGTTTTTTGAGAAATTATAATTTTCTGTTGAATATTCTTACGAGTTGCAGGCATAGTCGCCTTCAAAAATATTACCGCTCTATATAGCGGTGAGCTCCGTGTCGTCTTTTTATACGGTTAATGGTTTGAAACTTTTCATCTCTTCCCTCTATTCATTAAGCGTTATTAAAAGACAAAGTTGAACCTTTAAAGGGTAATATTTTAGAGTGTATTCCGTTTTACAAAAAGGATTTTGAACGAGGAAAATAACGTATAATACGTCACCCGCGCAAAGAGACAAATTTGCCGGTATCTTTTTTTTAAACTTTTTTCCATGAGCCAAAAGGAATAAACAAAAAAAGACGGTACATTCATTCAGCCTGTAGTGATGGCGATGTGGAGGTAGAGGTGATATTGACTGTAGTGGTGTGAGGGGTGGTAGTGGGACGCTATGTAGTTTTTCCGGCAGCGCGGCGCCTTGTTAATCTCCTACGCGCGTAAGGTCCGGGGACGGATTTTTATTTCTGGATTCTCTCGCGGGATTCCTGCACGTCCGGGCGACACCTCTAAATTTAGTTTCTCCTGAAAACCAACCAAGACTTCGAACAACAACCGAAAAGACGCGCACGCGTAAAATAATGTGAACACCGAACCAGCGCGCGTTTCGTTGTATAAAAACCGTTAAAATTAGAAAAGGGGAGACTGTCGTGGCCCTTATTAGATGGCTAGAAACTTATGAAGTTATGAAAATCGACAAATCTTCCTGATATATTCGACGGAATTCCCTTGTATTCAAACCTGGACATCTTCCAAGTATTGACTGCAGCAACTGTACAGTACTTATTCGGCGACACTGCAAATTTCTCTATGTAGGTACACCACTCGTATACCTTCGGTTAAAACGACCCTGGCCGTTGGTATGACATTTTGGAAAGTTGTATTATTATTATTTAATTTTTTTTAATTCACGGTAGTTGGCGTATCGATCACCGGGCGACAGATTTTGGCGGGTACCCAAAAAGTTTTCCGACCCTCCCCTGAAAAACGAACGCGGGGACAAGACGGTGACAACGAGCTTGGTGATTTATGGGGCACAGTCAAAGTTGCGCGCGCGTCCGTATATTTAATTTGCGCCTACCCCTCTTTGCCACCTACCACACCGCAAACTACAGCGAGAGCAGCGGTGGAGGTATCTCTCTTGTCAATGTGCACTCTCCTCTCGCATATTTACGACCCCAAAGTTCCACACCCACAGTAACCCTCTCGCCACGGGTTCCCGCTATTATTAGACAGCGCGGCGGCGGCGGCGGCGTTATTATTATTATAATTATTAATTATAAAAGGCCAAGTTGAAAGGGTATTAGGGGAAAATAAAATGTGCTCTTTATTCAATACGTCGTATCGATTTTCCATCTGGAATATATATAAATTATACTCGTGCATTATATTATAAACACATCGCATAAATGTCCCATGTAATAAGAACACGTAGTGATATAAACTGATCAGCGCGTGTATGGAAACGGAAAAAAACCGCGGCAGGTTTAACATTATAATTTATTGTCAGCTTCTAACAATAACAATAATTTATATAAACAATTAAAGTACCATACGATTTAGCACGAAACCTATATTATATGCGTTGCGAATAAAATAGTGGTGAAACGAACGCTGCAAAATTGTATTATAAATATTTTGTTTAAATTATATTTACTGACGATTCGGCGGGGGGTACAAATGTATAAATGTACAAGTGCACATGGAGCGGAACATTTTCCACTGTACACTCAGCGTGAAATATATTATTGTGCAATAAAATCGAACACAACAATGGCAAGCGCGTGACCGCGATTTTACCTAAGGCGCCGGTAACTAGACGCACGCGTGTGTTAGGTGCTCGTGCGTATTTGTAATATACTATACAGTTCAAGTCGAAACAAGATTTCGGACAAAACGCTATTGATAATCATTCTAAACTCGTTCATAAATGGTTGACGGTCATCCGATAAAAAAAATCACAGTTGTACATATGTATGTACCTATAGGTATTTCCTGGCTTCGCGTTCTTAAATTGCATTATTTTACATAAACGAATCGAATGATTTATCTGTATATTGTGACGTGCCCATTGTCCGTGTGCGTTCGTAGATTTTGGAAGTACGTAGGCTTCAGTTGTGTCATATTATGATATGACTGGTGGGAAACGCTTTTATCATGTAGCTTTATGTGAATAAAAAAAAACAATGACTTTACCATCACCGGACGAGGACGACTAACTAACCGGATAAGGACCCAACTGTTGCTCGCGTCGAATACGTGGAAAACCTAATATTATATTATTATAATATACCAAACACTGAATAATATTATCTCATCTATCTCTACTCTTTTAGTCTACAAATTTGTGTGTTGCTATAGACTATTTTAGGGAGTACTGAGTTGGTATCTACTCTAACTGGCTACTATAATATCTTCCGCGGCACAACTCTGTGGGATAGATATCGATCTGTGGTTGTTTTAAAACCTTGAACGATACCGTCGTGTACACCGGTCTGTTATTATTTTCAAGACGATAATGGCCGCGTGATGTTTAATATTATATGCATGATGTACATACCAAAATAACATTGTTTTTGGCGCGCAAAAATGACCTTTTTGAATTCACGTGAACCCGCGCGCGTTTAATCCCTCGCCTCTGCTGGCGCAGCTATTTTAATTAGTCGTCGTGTGTGTTCTCCGCGCTCGCAAATAAACACACACACACAGACGCGCACAAACGTGTACAATAATAATATACATAAACGCTCGGTCGATAAATTTGCGTCAAAGCCCTGAGACGAGATTCGTCATGACCTAACGAGACGCGCATGTGGAAATTTTCACTTTGATTTCGAACAGACGATGAAAAAAAAAGAAACGAAAAAATATTATTAAATTAAAATTGGCAATAGTAAATCGAAATCGTTCCCGGGCCCCCGTGCGCGTTGCGGTTACACGCGCATATAATATCACATATTGTAAAATAATATAATTATATAATACACGCCAACGCAGCGTGCGTCATCGTATATACAGTGTCGTCACGCGCAGATGCGGGGACTGGGGATCGGCGTAAAATAAAATAGCTCGATCCTTTATTGTTGAGCAAATTTTTATTAAATCCCCCCGGTAACTGCAGCACTCGTCAGTTTCGACGATCCTACTCGAACGCCCAAGTATAAAGGATTTTCTATCTCGTAAGCCGCCGCTTTTATATTGTTATCGCAGTCATCATAGCGCGAAGCGGTAAACCGTTGCAATAATACACATCGATCCTACAATCGCGTTGCAGGTGCGAGGAAACGCGATCAAGATAATACGCATTTTACATATTATTATACATTTTGTTTTCTCATTATTATAAACTATTATTATTATTTCTAAGAAATCGAAATAAAAATATGTTCACAATCATTATCAGAACGCAATTATTAGTAATATATATGGTTTTTTATTTATTTTAATTCTTTGAAGTGCATTTTCTTTGAATCAACTATTTTTTAGCTAAAATACAAATTTAAAAATGTACTGCGTACCACTGCTACAGGTACCTACTTGTGCAATCTTATTTACTTACTCGTTGAATTAAGACTAGCTATTATGATCGCAATAGCTGATTAGAAGGACGAATAAAAGCATTTCCAAAATAATGTAGATGTAACGACTATTATATTATGGTGTACCTAAAATAATAATATAGAACGTATTTTTAAATTATTAAAAATATAATGTCCGTATTGTACGCAGATAGTACATATATTATATTAATATAGTGCGTTACTTGTGTACATAAAAATTGTTTTCTTCGTGTTTTTATCATCTAAATGCATATTACACTGTGGCAGTCGGATCGCGTGTTTAGTTGCAGCGCACGCAAGATTACTATACACCAGGCTACATAATACATGTTTGAACAATTGTTTTTAGTTTAGGAGACCCAACACACACACACACACACACACATACAACTATTCTACAATAAATGAAACTAATAATAATATTTTTTTTAATATTAAAATTAAAATTTTTTTTGATCATTTACGATTTGAATATTTTAATAGTGGCAAGGTACAATCTTATTATATGCATAATAATTTACTCTACTGAATCATATAAGTAGACAGTAAAATATAGGAATACATTTTAAAGAATTTTTTGTAATTAGATATTTTACATTTTCTATTCTGCGTTTAAGTGCCTTCATTGTTTGTACGGCTGTATATACTAATCACCGTTGATATTATATATATTTGTCACGAGTACAATATTGTCATTCTTGAGTTGGTGTCGACTGCAGTAGTATGTAATGCGCACCACGAACGTAGGTATAATGGTATATATGTATATAAAATATTATGAATATTAAATAATACCAGCAATTTTTCCTCTACATAATTATCGTGAAATTATCATAATCTTGTACTGAAATATTGTACATTCTGATAACCATGCTATGAAATATAATATTTTAATTTAAGTATCGGCTTTATATATTATGCGTTCTATATTATCAGTACTTTATGCAATAAAACCGTATCACATTAAGTAGAGAATAAAAACAATCATTAGGTATTCAATTATTATTATAATAACATTTCAATTATGTACTTACATTCAATTATATTATAATTTATAATATCATATTATCATAGTACATATGTTTTTCGTTTGATGCACCTACATTGTTTAATGATATACCAACAGTTAACTTTACTGCACTCGTGCGTCCTACAATTTTGGAATTATTATTGCTGAACAGTACATTCATAATATGTATATTATACTTGTACGAATAGAGTTGCCATTCGAACACATTAATAAAATAAAGATTATCATTTGTCACATAATATTATTGCAGATTGCTTATTCTATAAACTCGTCTATGTATTGCCCAAATAGTAGATTATTGAAATTTGATACTCTATAATGGTCGAGAAAAGAATATATTAGAGATAATTTTTAAATCAACAATTATGAAATATATATAGCTATATTTTTATATGTGCGTATTATTTTGATATCTTACACGGAGTACGATATTATAGGGATAAGATTCCTTGTCCATGTTCCAACCGCTCTTTTCGTATTTCCTAAACAGTCTAGGCTAGGCCGATTGAGGTCTTACTGCCCATTACATGGGGTAGTAAACCGGATCATACTACCTGTTATTCCCAGGCACGTAGGCACGTATACAGAGGGGTTTGTTGGTGAGAAGGGGGTACACCCTACCCCCTGCATTATCAATCTATATACCTATACGTGCCTGATTATATGCTGCAGGAAATTATAATACTGGTATATTATTATTTATTACGACAAATAATCCGATAGAGTATCAATTGTCGTTCTTTCGTCGTTTAAAGCTCATAGACAGACGAAGATAGAGTTTCCTCGAAAGCCTGTACTCATCACGTACACTATACCGAGGTGCTTCCTGTAGCTCACATTGAAATATAACATAACAGGTGTCGAACCATGTATTGTTATACATATCGAGCTAATGACATCACGCGTCTTATAAACTGCAGTTTTGGGTTAGTGTTTTGTCGCACAATGTCATTTACACAGTACCTATATGTATATACGATTTACTGCACTTATACGCGTATATAGTCCGTTGATTCACTGTGCGTTTGTGTGTGTGTGTGGGGGAGGGTGTATTTCCGCGTCTAGGGGTGTGTAGCGGGGGTGTACGTGTGTCGGTTCCGCGTGTGACTCACGACGCCACGGACGACGACGGGTTGTAACGCGGTGCGCGCGCGACGCGCCTGCGTCCCATCGCCGTGCCACGCCACGCGCCGGGACGCCGCGCCGCCGGTACACGAGGGGGAAAACTCGGCGGCCGAAGCTTCGCGGCAGTGTCCCCGCCGCACGTATCCACTACGCGCACACACCGCACACTTGCCGCGCGAAACGACCGAATATCGCGCCCGTCGCCGCCCGTCATGGTCCTCTTCGCCGTAGTTTTCCGATTTCGTTTTTCGTTTCCGGCGTGAAGTTTTTGGGATCGCGGTCGCGAAATCGTTCTTGCGTCCGGCGTCGTTTTCCGTCTCGGGTCTGTATTTTTTTTTTTTTTTACGCTCTTTTTCCAATCCTCACGAACAGACACACATACAGTTTTCGCCGAGTGTCCATAACCGCCATGACTCGTTTGTAGTTTAGAAAACAAAATATGAAGGTAAGTCATACGTGATGTGTACAGTGCACATAATATAGATACTGATTTATTTTTAAATAATATATTATATTATATTATTATGCAATCTATACGTGAGGTACGCCACTGAGAGGTGGTATCATCCTCAAACGACGGGCATCGTGATGGTCGTATAGCTATACCTATTATATCGTAAACTTGAAGCTTTTGGTACTCGAATCTCGTTAGCGGGAAACATATTCTGTAGTTATCACTCATTTTTGTTTCACTCAGTTTTTCATTCGGTTTTGAACACGCCTGTATACCTTACGTGTAGGTATGTATTTTATATTTTACTTGAAGTCTTAAAACTCCGGTGTAGAATGAGAATACCTGATCTCGGTGCATGCATGTGGGAGGGGGTGGAGGGAAATACGCGTTTGCTATTGTCTGGTATAGACTAAAGAAAAAAAATAAGGAAGAGTACAGGTGGACATTCTTTACGTTATTTTTTTTATATACGATTTCTTAAAAACGTATGTTGCATTTTTTTTTTGGTTTTTTTTTTTGCTAACCATTTTTCTCATGGTACAAATATATATATATATACGTATATAAGTCGTGTTGGACGTCTTTTATGTATAGTCCGATTAGTTCGTATCGAATTTCTAAAATTTGTCACAACACCGAAAAACTTTTTTTCTTTGAGCATTTTTTTCTCGGATTGAGAATTAAACGAAAATTATATTTTTTTAGATCATTATATTTTATTTTTCGAACACGGTATTTAAATATATTACATACAACATTATCACATTCCTACCTATTTGTTTAACGTTTATTTCAGTTGTATTATGTATGAAAGAATAATTTTTACAAAGTATAGTTTATTTGTTTATCTTTTTAAGTAGGTATACTTTTGAATAACGCTTGAATTAATATAAATATTTTTAAAATGAGGATTTTTTTCTTTACTACTTATCGGTGAAAACCTTGTTAAAGAAAAAACACAACAAAAGTGTATTATTATTTATAAACATGGCATATATACATTTAAAATATTTGTGCACGGTGTTCGAATATTTTGACAGTACGTATTTGACCATAGACCGCAATTTGCTAGGGTTTAATGTTATTTTGTAAAATGAACGCACCCTTCAGTATTTTTTTTATTCGGGTCCTTTATTTATATAAAAAAAAATGTTAATGTTTTGACGTCCCTTTATCGGAACAGGCCGAAACGTCAGCCTCACAAACAACCGGAACGATACAAATGACTTGGCAATGTATAAATGTGCGTTTTTTTTTTTATTCATTTTTCGCGAACCAATAGACATGTGGCTCTCCTCGATTGCAGCATCAGTGTACCCTGCACCTACCGTCGACGGCGGGTGGAAAAAATCGCGGCGATCAATTGTGTCACAATATTTTATATACACCCTATAAAATAATATAAAAAAAAAGCAACACGTAGCCCACAGAAGTTTTTAATTGTAATTTAAACGTCAATCGCGTGGTCTTCCAAACGAGACACGAAAATCCGCGCCGTATAGGAATAGCGCGTGCTGTACAGCAGCTAGGGTGCTTACTGCTTTCTCTCTTTTTTCGGCTTATTTAAACCGACGGCGATTTATGGGCAACGGTATTAAATCTAGATACCCTTAAGGTGTATTGACACATTTTGTTTTATTTTTAATTCCAAATTGACGGCGAGAGGGCTACGGCGCCTTGGCGGGGGGTGCGTATATATATTGTGGCCGTCCATCACGCCGGCTTGTCTGTTCCTAATGAATTTTTACGCCACCGCGATAACCGCTTCCGGGGACTTCGCATCCCTCGGGGCGCCTTTAAAAGCCCGCCAACCTAAACACTTATTCTTATCTCCCTCGTCCGCCGTATATGTACGAAGAACAGTACTATACCGTCCACCTTTTATATATTATATATGTAATAAATTATTATATACTTGCAACTCTTGTTACTACCTAATACATTTAACATTTTTAAATTGTATTTATATAATATGTAATATTATGTATTATGTGTAAATATATAAAATTAATTTTGAATTTTTTGTTATTGCAGGTAAGAAACGTTTATTCAATATATGCGCATAAGTATTATATTACACCTATAGAACACATATATATGCTGACAATTGCGGAACGGTGAGTTATATGAGTATAGCAGTACCTATATTGATATTTAAAATTTTACGTAATATATATACGCTTGCAGTAAACTTATAATACTGTAAATATCGCGGACATTATACTTAAAGTATCATTGAAATATAGTCACCAATTATATTGCTGCAGATTAAGTGAATATAATTTATTGTTTGTCATAAGTTGATCAAACTATTTAAAAATAAAATATCTTTTGAAGTATAGGTATAGGTTAGGTATAACTGTATATAAAAGTATTGACAAACTCTCATTGTTTTTCGAATACAATGATATAATATTATATAATAAAATTGTTGAATTCAAATTCAACACATCCATTACAGTTAATTTTGAAGAGATAGATGCACTTGACACCTACTACACAGCAGAGCGAGTTCCCCATTTTTAAAAATATACATACTTTTATAAACATTATACAGATCATGGAATTTTTTTAAATAAACATTATTGTTGATAATATATCGTTTAGGGATTTTAAAATGAAAATGATTTTGAATATTATTTTGGTATTTTATACACTGATACATACCTATACAATTATACAAACGATAATGTTATTCATTCTCGAACACTTAATGGTTTCAATACAACATTTTTCTGTTGATTTTTGTTAAAATGTGTATTTATTTACTCATTTGTTTACATTCGTGAATCATTTATATGGTATATCTATTTTATAGTACTACTACCTATATAAGAACTTACGTAATAATTTAAAGAAATGTGGTCAATGTAAATAAAATATACCTACATTATATAGGTACTATCATCATTCAGCTAAATAATATAGGTTACACACTATTCGCATTATATTTACCTTTTTAAATTGAAGTATTACATAACGCTTGCATAAAGTTAAGAAGTTAAGATTCAATAGTTCAATTAATTTTTCATTTATAAACTAGCTATTATAAAGATTTTATTTTATAATATATGTTTAAATATTTATAGGTATACCTATTTGAATAAAACGTCATTTTTAAAACTAATTCTTGCTTATACTACGTATCTAGGATCTAGGTGTTAGTTAATAATAGGTGTCAGTAATAATACCTATAATCAATCAGTAATTTCTAATAAATGATATTAATTTTAATCGATACCTATATTACTTAATTCTGCAAAAATAATTCTTATTATAATGGTAATGTGCTTTTATTTGTAACAAAATTTATATTTTCATTATATTTTCTCTAATAACAGTAAAATATTAAATATAGGGACAGCCTTATATAATTATTTATATCAATAAGTATTTCTAGTTCTTTTCATCGTTAATATTTGTCTTGATATTATAACATTATAACATTAGCCAGTAGAACAATGTTTTTAAAATTAGGGTTAGTATTTTCTATTATTACATTGTAAATGTAAATAATATAAAATTGTATAGCAAATTTATAAACCTATGACCAATAATTTGGTTTTAATAAGTATATTACACGGACTGCGTATAGGTAGTCGTATAATAAATAATAAGTACACAAGCAGCTAGTGATTTAAGTCTGAATAATTTTAATAGTCTTGTTAAACATAAAGAAAAAATAATTTTGTACCTATAACTTATTATACGTATGAATATTTTTTACTGTAGATAAGTAGGTGTTACCTTTATTGAGATATAAGTTATAACAGAGGTTCATAAGTCATAATGTATAGGCATATTACAGGCATTTAAGTAAAATAAAAAGATTTTGTTAAATCATTGATTAATATTAGTATAAAAATAAATAATAATATATATTCAAGTATTTGTGTTACGTCAACATCCTACTATATAATATTATATCTACCGCCTATAGGTATATAATAATAAAATATTATAGGTGCGGTAAATTGTAGACATCAGTTTATATATATATATATATATAACGCGATGAAAGAACAACAATAATATAAAACAATACACGTAATATTATGCACGTAAATGTACAACTTTCTTAGTAATTTATACTATGCTTAACGTGTATATATATATAATATACCTACATATTTTATTCATATATGTATATATGCGACAGACCTGTTGCACGAGTAACACTGCTTATTGCTTTTGCTATTTTGCTTATTTAATCTTATATATTATACCTACTAAAGCAATGAAAAACATTCATGTCATATAATTATAAAGCAGTAGGTACTCTAAAAACAATTTTTCGAGGGGGGTGATGCATTTTTAGAAAATAAAATGTTGTGCTCTAAATGTCAACAATTTGTTGATATTATCACTTTAGACGATTTATTCGTTTACCTCACAAACAGGCATATAGGTTTACTTTATAAATGTACCTAACCTAGATGATTTTTTATTTTAAAAGAACGCACGTTTTGTATATGCATTAATCACTATCTTATATAATATTCATATACCTATAGCAAAATGTTGCTTGTCCTTTTCATTATATTACGAACAATTACCTTCTTATAAATTATATAACTTGGAAGTCACGACTCACGAATAATTAATTTTTTTTAGTTTCATTAATTATAAGTTTTTGTTAAAAAAAAAAAAAAAAATGTTTTGATTGGTGATAGAATTACACAAAGACAGACTTTAAAAAAGTTTCAGCATAAAAAGAGCAGGTTTTGGAAAACTTTTTTTTAAAAACACGTTGGAGCGTTAAATTGGATTTACGTATATATATACACAGGTACCTATATAATAATTATTGTGTTCATATTGTATATCTGTATCGATTACGATCGTAAAAATAATTTATTAGTCTTCATATTTCTTTATAAAAGAATATATACAATAATATATACCTATATTTAATTTAATAAAAATAAATGACTGTTATATGTTGTGCTGTTGGTTGGTATAGTAGGTACCTATATAGTTTTTGCGATTAATAAAAATAATTATTAACAATCGTAATAACATTATAATATAAGAGCAAATTTTACTTATATACACATGCATGCGTGTGGTGCAGCGCGCACATAAATTATAATATGCGTGTTGCAGCAGTGTATAAAGTGCATATACAACAGCACACAAACGAGAACTGCAGCAGTGGTACAATGTCGCGGGTATTATAACAGTGAATTAATTTTAAGTATACGCAGCCAATAAAATCTGTGTTGTCGAAGAAAGTACGGAGCAAGTCGTTTGCGTATATTATTATATGTATAGCGTCGTACACGGCACACCTACCCGCGTATGAGGTATATAATATTATTATTATCGTCGTCGTCGTCGTTGTGTAACGTATTATATATTATTATTTCCAACGCGGCGGCGGTGGTTGCGCGAACGAGTGACTGCAGCACGGGAGCGAATAAAAAGAGAGCGAGAGAGATGGCGTATCATATATATATATATACACACGCACTCACAGGGTTGCCATCGCCGGTCGGCCGGTCCTCCTCCCCGCCACCGGACCCTTTTGCGCGCCGACAAGACAGAAGATCGATGGCGTCCCGGTCGGCCACCGCCGCCGCGCACGCCGCCGCTCCACCGTACGCGTATATACATCGCCGTGTCGCGCATATCATCCCCACCGCCGCCGCCGCCGGGGCCAAAAACGCACGAGCCATTTCGCACTCCATATTTCATATCGTGCAGCAGTACACACGCCCGGAGAGATGTGCGCGCGCCGCCCGCGGAGAGAGTGGAAAAAAAAATATCCCAAACCATATTATCCACTCGATCTATATCATATTTATGCGATATCACTGTCGTTATTATTATTATACCTACAAAACGCGCCGAACGGTAAGCGACTTTTTAACCGCGATATTGTCGTATAGCATTTGTGATATTTACGCGATCGTATAATACAATTATTATAAAATATCACAATATTATAGGTATTACTGCTGCAGACGGGTGCGTGTACACAGGAACGCGAGATTCCTCGTATATATATACTTATACAGTTTTATGATCACGAGGTATATTATAGGTATTAAAATAGGTGTGTACATAATGCCCGCGCGTCGTTTTCATGAATGGAATGATAATATATACGTAACGAGGACGGGTTTTTTGTCGTCGTGACTGCGCGTGTTGCTCTCCGCGGCGGTGGAAACGTTTTCACAAAATTTATTGCGATAGCGCGAGGAACGAGTTAGGGGTCGAACTGCAGCGTATAATATATAGAACGCTAAGAGAACGACGACGAAACAATATAACGCGTGTGTATATAAGTACGCGTATATATATATTCGAATGGGAGTCAAGGTCGTCCGGAACGGCCTCGTAAAATAGGTTTTTACGAGCCACCGCCGCCGCCGCCGCCTCGCCCCGGCGGAGGTTATAACCGCGTCGACGACGACGACGACGACGACGGTGTGCACAAGATTTATATAGGCGAGACGGCGGCGGCGGCGTGCGTTTGCGCGCCGTTACCGCGATGACGCCGCCGCCGTTATCGTCTTAACCGCGTTACCGCGTCCCACGGCGGGTTTATAAAAATACGATTATCGTATATTATACTGTTATGATGTATACGCGTTCGTCCGTTGTTGTTTGTTGTTGTTTTCAACCGGAGAAATAACGACCGCGTGCCGGTGTATATAGTTTTCCAAAAACCTACCTACCCCCTCTCGCCTGCAACCCCCGACTTGGTTCCGGCGCTGCAGCTCCCACGCGCCCCGACCGACGGCCGTTTCGCGCACGTTACAAAATATTATTACAATACGCGTACTGTGCGGGTGCTCGACGTTCGTGTGTACTGCGTGTGCGTGTGTGCATCACGTTTTTCCGATGAAATAATAATATAATATAATAAAGTCGTTTTCGTATTTTTATGGAGCATTGGAAACGCATCGCGGAACTTTCCCGCAAAAATAATATCCTCGTTTATATATATATTATTTAATTACCTGTATATTTTATATATAGTACCTACCTACTATAATATATATACGTGCATATAATACGGTGCCGATGCCGTTTCCGACACGCGCGTCTTACACTTGTATATATCATCATCATCACAAATATAGGTTATAAAATATGCATTTACAGGGGTATTATTCAAATATAGTACCTATGCGATGTTCGGTACCTATACTAAAAATAATAATAACAATTCTCAGTCCTCACGATATCCGCGACCAATTTTCCTGCACACGCATTGCGTGCGTAATTCATCCCATGTATTATTATGCGTGTATATGTGTGGTATATCGTAAAATATGCAGTATTATATCTATGTTATTAGTAGTAGGTGCCTATATTAGGTGTGTGTGAGTATTAATATAATATATTTATATTATGCAAGTAGAGGTAGAGGATATACCTATATAATGTGTTATTGTACTGGTGTAATATTAATATTTTGGTAATATTTTTACTTTAACATATTCGGTATGAATAACGTATCGCTATATATCCTATTACGTACACATAAACATCACCGCATCGCATTAAGTCATCTCTATAGTTTTATAATGTAAATATGTAGTAAAATAATATTATTATTGTTTGGTGTTAACAACTGTAGAGCGGCACCATGCATTTTTATGCTTTTGAATTCGGCAAAATAGAGTCTTTAAGTTAAAATTAATCTTATTGCTGTTCATACTAAACACCAAATTTATTAATTAAAATTTAATCACCTATATAATATTTTTCTGAATATATAATCTAATACACAGTTTAATTTGTTATTAAAGCTTACTCTATAGATATACCTAAAGTGGGTATTCTATATTATATTGAGTACCTACCTAAAATCTATAAATACATCACATTATTTTTCGTATAAATTAAATTTCTGTCAATGGATATAATTGTATTTATATTTGCATGTGTTTGTCATATAGGTACATCATACATACTAAGTTGTATAGTAGTATTATGTTTTCTTGCAGTTCTCCTTTTATTTATATTAATTAATAACCATTAGTGTGTTGGATACTTGTAACCAAACCTGTATTTTATTTGTGTTAAAAAAACTTATGTTTATAAGATATTACACCGTTGTTTAAATTAATGGTATTCGGTAAAAATAGCTCTTAGGTTTTTAGCTAAATACATATATCTTAACGACTATATACCTTACTCATCTATGTAGGTAGGTATTTATAAATTGTTTTATTAAAAACTAAAAAAATAAACTTATTGTAAACGTCATAATGTAGTGCTTACTCAAAATAATATTTATCTGCTATATTACAGAAACAATATATCTGTCTACACATGCGTGCACATGCCTACGTATAATATTATGTTGATTTAAAAAAAATAAATAAAAACATCATTAAATCATAAATAAAAATAACGTGTACCTACCTACCAATCCCGGTTGTGAATTAAATGCACTCAAACGGCCTCGACTTGTTGCTCGCGGTAATTGCTTTTTTAATGTTTGTTTTGATTCGATTATATAACTTTTACTGACCCAAATTGTGAGAATAAACAAAACAAAAAATTATTTATACACACCGCCGTTATAGCATTTAAAATTTTAAACTCATGTTATACTTATTGAGACGACTTATATAATACGTTTATGCTTTAACCGACAATATTGCGATTTAATCGAATTTAGTACGAATGGTTAATACTCACACCAATTTAAAACAATTTTCCATGTTTGAATATAATATATAGTATTAAGATCATAAAATAGTATACGGCGATGATATTATATTATATAATATAATATTATTATATTTATATGGTACCTATATAGCTGCGTTCGAATTTTTTGTTAGGAATCTTCGGAAATATAATATAATATATTTGTACCTACACATGTATACCTACAGTAAATCTATTTGTATATATATATATAATGTCATTTCATATTGGGTTTCTTCCTGTTTTTTCTTTTAAATATATATTAAAACAAGCTCGTGACATCAACTGCAGCGGCGACGACAACGATCGGTGTCGGCGTCCTAATCGATCGCGCAGGCGTCATAATAATATATATATATTTATTGCACCGCCTTGTGGACTGCACCGGAACACCTTAAATTCCGATTTTTTTTTGCATCTCTCTCGTTCCCGTCCCGTATACCGTTTCAGCGGCAGTCTCTCGGGCGCGGCGTCGCCTCCGGTGTCGACGGAACCGTGTTTCTGGCGCGCGCGTATGATTCGGAAACTCTTTTAATAAATTCGGACCGAGTGAACCGCTTCGGAGTAAAAACTGAGAGAAAAAAGAAAAAGCAAAGTAGGAAAAAAAATGCCTTACCGCCTCCCCGCCGGCAAAGGCTTTAAGTATATATTATATATATGTGTGTGTGTGTGTGTGTGTGTGTGTGCCACAGAAATATATATCTATGTATACAATATATATATATATCGTCGTCGCGGTATAATATATAGGCGAAACTCATAAATACGTCTGGAACAGAGAGAGGAGTCAGTCGTGGGCGGTCGGGCGGGCTGGCGGGCGCGGTGAAAGTTAGTCTGCCGTAACGGAAAATGTTTCCGGCGTACAGTCCTGTGCTCGTATATATACCTACGTATATATATTATTATATAGTGAAGCCAGCCCCTGCAGGGCCCGGTCCCGCGATGTATCCGCCACGAGCGCGAATAAAGAAGAACAATGGAGCTTATATATTATATTGTGTGTGTATATAATGTATATTATATATGTATACATTTGTGTGCCCCGGCGATAAAACAGAAAATCCGAATTTCGAACCCCCGCTAGGAGGTGTTCGATATGATTCTGCCGACGCCGCCGTGAGTGCGGGCGAGGGGATACATTTTTCTCTTTTCTCTCTCCCCATCTCACCCTACTTTCTCTCCCACCCCCTATCACCCTCTCTCTCTCTTAGCACACGCACACGCACACATCCAATATCTCTCTCGTTTTATTTTAACTCGCGAACGCCGATCGATTCGTCTGCATATACTCATCACACGCCTATTATACATTCATATTATATAAAATATAATATACTCGGCTGCTTCGGGAAAGAAAACACGCACTGGCGCACGTACACTATACGCAGGCAAGCCGTAGTTTATATAGGTGTATAATATATATATACTGGGTGTATCACAAAGAGGTAATAACTTTACATTGAAATCACTTTTGAATAATATGTAACATATTTGTGACACATACTATATATTATATACAGACGGCATATTATATAATATTGCAATCTATATATTTCGTTTAAATTGTGGCGAGGTGGCGAGGGACTCCAACAATTCTGACGGCCCGTTTCCGAAAACGACATGTGATACGCTGCCACCGTCGCATGTGGACTGGCTTCCTCCTAAATATGTACATTATTATGAACGACCCAGGGATGGAATTTCTGACGAATATTGCGTATAACACGGCCGCCATTTCGCTTGGATCACTCGCGCTATTATATAAACGCGAGGTTTTCAAATTTCCCTTCACCGAAATTGCTTATTTACGCTCGCTAATTCCATTACAAAATTCCTGTACATATATAGGTGCATAATTACAATAAATATATTATTTTATGCAACATATGCGTTCGTCGTGGGCATGCTTATAATATATACCTAACACTAGCGACGGTGTATCATTTTTTACATTATACTTTTGTCGCGCGAACTATTTCCGAACGTAATTTAATTAATTTTATTGCAATTAGACTGCACGACAATTTGCTGTGTATGCGAACCATATAAAGTCGAATTATAAAAATAAAAACTAAGGTTAACACTGCAGACGTACTAACTGACATCATATGTTTAATTACACTGCGGGGAATGACTAATTATTTGTCGAATTAAAAAACGCCGTGTTGGGATGACGAGGAAAGCTAAAGGAGAGGGAGGGAGGATGAAAGAACAATCGAGAAAAATAAACTTTGCTCGTTAATAATACGAGAGTATTTGAAAAACATTTGTCGACGAGTCTCTCACAAACTGCTTATTATTATTATTATTATTATTTTACAATATATGTGCTCGTAAAATTATAGCCTTTCTGCAGCTTGGTTGTCCCGTCCTGCTGCAGTGGCCGCGAACAAAACAAAGCCGAAAAGACAATATCGGTTCGTCCGTCAATCCTACGTATTGTTTCCAACGAAAATTGGTCGCGTATTTTGTCGGACTGCTGCTACAGCAGTCGCCTAAACATAATATATTATCATTATTATAGCTATATAATAATAATGAGCTTATTTGTGGCAGACCGACAGCGGCACACGCCAGTTGTCGCCCACACAAGCACACGACACACACACACACACACAAGTTTGACGATGTATAAAAGCTTATTTTACCGACCTAATAAACCGAAAAAAAACGTAACAATGAAAATAACGCAGACACCTCTCCACCCTCCATTCCCAAGCGCACTTACCTGAGGCCGGTGTTATAGTACCCCGTGCGTGCGTATGCAAATTTGTTGACATTATTGTTTCTCTATTGTATACTATATATACATATATATGATATCTCGCTATAATATTATCATATATATATATTATGTACCAGGTGAATCAATGTGTTGCTGGTGGTGAGTGTGTGTATATATTAGGTATATAATGTAAGTACCCATAACTATATACATACGAGGACGAGGTTTTACGTTGACAAAACATTTATATATACGTATTATAATATAATAATATGCATCACGCGCCCACGGGCCGTATAAACGCGGACGATATCGATCTGACATTACGTTTAATAATGCGTGTTGTTGTTTTATCAGATGATGGTAATTAAACACGGGATATAACTGAAAAAAAATGTTGGGCCCGTAAATACAAATATTAATAGTGTCTGCAGTGCGTGTGTTCAACGCGAAAAAAAACCGATCGGGCTTGTTTGCCGTGGAATGGATGTATGTGTGTACTGTGTATATAATATTATAATATACACATGATAACATCTATGCGCCTGCAAGTTGATGAAACAAAAAAGTCCAACTAATAAAGTGCCTATTTTTTTCTTTTCTCTCTCCCGCACGCCAATTAATTGATAAATGGAAGCGGTGGCGTATAATATAGGAATTGTAACAATATATAATCATTACATAAATATACCTACATGTTTAGTGTCATTTATTTGGAACGTGATAAAATGAAATATTAAACCTATAATATTATATAACATGATTTATATAATTGTGTGACTGTATAAAATATAAATATGTACACTGTACAGTTATTCTTTAAAACGTAAGACAATAACTTTTTCCAAAACTAATAACGGTTTTTAAATTTAAATTATTGTTTTCAAGTTGATCATTAAAAAAAACATTTTCAAACAAAATAATATTTTTTTTCTATACATTTTCATAATCATTTATTAACTTTTTTGAATGATATAACGTGGATTTTTAATTTTGTATTCTAAATAAAAATATTTTTCTAGAGTATTTCGAAGTATATAAAAATCAAATTTTAAACGAGCATAGTTAATTAGATTAACTTAAAAATGTTTAAAGTATTGATAAGCAGAATAGTGTACCATCATTTTGCAGATTACTCCTTTAATGCTACTTCACTCTCATAATATTATCTAAACTTTAAATACTATAATAAAGTATAAGTTATAAATAATAATTAACAGATCAGATTCATATTTGATTTACATATATAAATTTATATAGAATTACTCCAAAAAATATTCTGCTTCGGACTATTGGACTATGATAAATTAAAAATGTACCCATGTATTGTAATCTATCAAAATTATAAACGTATTCAGTAAGTTTAAAATTAAATTTCTTTTAAAATCCCAAAAGATGAAAATCTCAGTTTATTGAGTTGTTTGAATCTAAAAAAACTTTTTTTCTTTTAATTCAAAATTAACAAACTATTTTATTATCTTCGTTAAAATAACAAAGAAGAAACTAGTTATTTTCAACGGATTTGAGAATCGAATTTTACTTTGACCTGCAGTAGTTATACAAATTAAAAATACCTTTTAATATCATCTAGTCAAAAACATTAAATGCAGTAGGTATTTGATAAACTATTTAAAAATACTTATATACCTACTGCATATGCGAGGAAAAGGAACCTTGAGTGCGATTGCGAACGACTGCGGAGTCTAGGATATAATAACTTCTATAATAATATTATAGTAAGCATAATTTTTGTGTTTCGGTATAGAAAAAAATGAATAGGTTTGTCTCAGCAGCGGCATCTCTCGTATACCCGCCATCTTGTCGATTGTGTAGTCGGTTAATTTCTCACGTGTCTCGGGCTCCCTTATATGTATTATATTATATACATGTACTGCGTAGTATTCCTACGTGCACAGCACACGCGTTACATATTGTTTTGACATTGACTAAGCTGAAAAACGACGCGCACACATATATTTTCGGGATACTTCACCCTGCGGGGTGCAAATGCATAATATATATATATATATATATAGTATATACACACGCGGCCTAAAGTATTTAGACGTTACGATACCAGAACACACCAACGGAGCAAAAATGTCCAAAAAACAAAGAGAGAAAAACGTAAAAAAAATGCACGTCTCTCGCGGTGCCGCGGGTTAGACTCGGTGCGCACCTATATATACACTTCCCCTCTACCCGGCTCGGGCGGCGATGATGAATGAACCCAATAACAATAATAATCTTCGAATATATTAGGCATGTATACAATACCTGGTTTATACCTCTGTTTATATACCAGCTATATGTACGTGAGTCCACGTATACCCTGCGGCGGCCGGTGCATTGTGTCGTCGTCAAGGCCCGACCCCCGTGCGTGGGTGGACGCGACACCTGGCAGACGCAGTCTGAAGACGTCGCTGCGCGGTCTATCCTCCTCTTCTTGCCGTCGTCCTCGTCGTCGTCGTCGTCGTTGTTATTCTTCTTCTTCTTTTCGTCCGGTCTTCATTCTTCTCTGCCGTTCAATAGGCACGAAATGAACATTGATTGGCAGGTCCCGTGTGTGGGGGCGCGGGGCGGTGTGACCGCGGTTGTCGTCGTCTTCGGCTGTCGCCGTTACCGCGTCACAACACCAGTGACCGTCGTTCGCGGTGTTGGTAGTATTATGTCTCCGCGGAATTTTCCGTCGTCGTCCGCGTGTCGTCTGTCCGCCGCCGCCGTCACCGCCGCTGCAGCAGTCGTCGTCGTCGTTCGTTTACGTCGCGGGGTAAGTCGCAAATCATTTTCTGAATATATCTAAATACACGTAAGGCCTACCTGAGTGGGTGTATAATAGTAATACATCGTGTTAATATTTTCAAAAAATACACCTGGTCACTGATCATGATTGCCTATACAAGACAGAAATTCGATAACATTTTTGCTATTTTGTAAAAAAATAAACATCCCTCGCTATGTATATTATAGAAATTTGTATTTTAGTGTTTTTATGCTAATGTATAATTACCATTTAAAATATTTGTATTTAATTGTAACTATTACACCCATATTTTATCCAATTTTTCTAAATTATAAACATTGTTTGTATTATTTTAACAAACTAATATTATAGGTAGGTAGGTATTGCATGTGAAATGTATAGGAATTAAAAAAAAATATTTGAAGAATAGTTGTCATTGTTACAAATAACTATAGGGTACCTATACATCAAATTATTAGGAGTGTTTTTTAGGAAAATATTAATAAAGGCTTTTGCTAACTTTGTCAAACGAGTGAATAAAAACAAGACCAGTTATTCGTGAGCATTACATAGAATATTTAGGTAATCATTTGTTGTCGTCAATAGTAAATATATGGTACGTTGCCATAATAATATACCATTGCCACTAGCGAATATTGCCGCGAACGCATAAAGCATTTTATAATAAAATAGTTTATATTCTCATGGTGTAGATTTCATACAGCGTTATAATATATATAATATATATGCTTCTCGCGTTTAATAGAAGTAAAAATTTGGTTTTAGAATGCAATAACAAGTGAACTTTTTTTAACGCATATTTTTTGCATAGTTATTAATTTACTTCAAAAATACATTAAGACAATTATTTAATAAAAGAAAATACGTGAACTCGTTATTTAGAAATTATCAATTGATTTTGATAAGAAGTAGGTACTATCATAACAATTACAAATCTATTTATTGGTATAATATGCACTATATGCTGCAGGCAGGATAATTTTTCGATTTTAAATCATCGTGTATATGGATGAAATGTTTACCTTCGTCCCCGTTAAATAAGTTTTCCAGTCAATAATTAAAATCGCGTTTGGCGTTTATAACGTGTGCAAGAGTTTTTAAATGTGCATAAGCGTGTGCAGATTTTGAAAATACGACATAGTAATATATAATGTGTATAGGTAACTCGCGTGTGGTTTATCTTTGCACAATTGGAAATCGTGTGTGTTTTATAATAATAATAATAATGCGCCCTGTTAAACGAGTCGTATAAAAGCACGTCCGGTCCGATCGAATACGACTGCTGTTACAGCGGTGTATGTGCGCGTATAACGATTCGAATAAGGAAGTGTCCCGTTCATAAATAATTAATCGAATTAACGCGCCACACGAACGTGTTATGTTATATTATATATATATGTGTGTGTGTGTGTGTGTGTGAGTGTGTATATAATATACATACAGCGTATATAATATACGGGTCGGAATGAAATGTATTTAATTGCGGCAAGTTCTCACAGTTGGACGAAAAAAAAACTGCGCGACGCGCGTCCGTCCGCCTCCTTTTGTAATATATTATTGTATTAGATAAAAATTAGTTAGCTATTGAAAACGTGTACGATAATAATATGATACGTGTCACTGCGGAGATGGTAGTGTATATACGAAATCGAAAGGTGTTTTTCGAGTAGAATAAAAATATTAGTATTATATTATGTCGTGCGTATAACAGGGGACAATCTTTGTTAAAGGGTGACCCTAGAACCCTGTATGTGGCATCGCATAAAGACGATGGCGATGTGCTTATCCCCCCTCGATTAGGCGAAACAGAGAACGTAGTGTAAGCGCGTTTACTATTAATATAGTAGAAATGCATCGGTGATCTTTCGGATCCGTTTCTAAAAATCGTCGAAGGAGATTTGTACCTAAAATAATGAAATTTGATTTTCAAAACCAAAACTATACTCCCTATCGGAAGGTTTTTAAGTGTACAACACTTTAAGAATACCATAGCTTAAAGTACGCATGTACGAATAAAAACTTACGTGAAACACCGAAAGTTCCATATAACGACAAAGAAATGTAATTTATATATAACAAACCAAATGCACTCTAAATTTGTTTGTAAGTGATATAGTTATTTATTAGAAAGTTTTTGGCTCAAGAGTTACCGACTGAATCACGAAACCATTATATTTCCCTATCTAAAAACGGATGGTATAAAGTTTCTTCCTCTGATTTTTTTTTCCACTGTTCAGGAAGTTTTAAAACTACCAAACTTTGTAGGATTTTTAAAATTTTCATATTGGTAATTTTAAATTAAAATTTTATTTTTACACCCGTCGAAGATCATTACAGTATACGGCTTTGACATAATAATAGTAAATTTAAAAATCGCGTGCAATAATTATAGTCGAATATTCTCAAATTCTTAAACGCTAGGTAAGATTTATATTTTTATTTTTATTTACGATAATTATTATTTATTCCGTTTATCTGAGCAACTTCACAATTAAGTATATACAGCTGGCGGCCTCAGTTTAATCGCGCCAACGGAATTTTTCTAAGCAGCAATAATGTTGTGTGTGGAAATAAAAAGAAAAAACAATAACAATAATAAAACCATAATATTCTTATCGACCGCGTATATCGTGTGACCGTGCAAGACGAATGTTTCTGCGTATATAATATTATATATACACATTTACATAATTATTACTTGTTTTATACGGTGTGTAGCTATATGGGTATCTCGATGTCACGGAGCTGAAAACCAAGTTTTCCACACATTTCACAGAGGGTATTACATATAGGATATAGACACCTACGATAATGTTTCAAGATCGATTTCACTTAACATTTTTGCCGGGTCGACGTTTTTCGCATTAATACCGAAACATAAAATATACTCCTCAGCCCTATCTTCCTATATAAAATACATGATTGATATTTGATATTATTCGAGGAAATCCATAGCGCGCTTTCTTTGATACAATTTTATAATATTTTACAACGTACTCGTGGAAACGAGAACATAACAAATACTTTTCGGCGTTCAGCAGCGTCGGGTGTGGACGGGAAATCGCCCGAGCGTGCGTGTATACGATATATACACATATATGTGTATGTCCACAATCAGTGCCAAGTATGTTTGGCGGCAAAATATAGAAATAAAACCAGACTTGACAATTTGGCCGAGAGAAACGTCGCATACAATAAAAAAAACCACCGTACCGCGGCGGCGCAAAAAAATTGTTTTATTTTTCTTGCGTTCGTCCACCGATACGTTTCGACGAAAGCTTCGCATGTATAATATACTTAATGAAATACAAAAAAGAAAAATTCTATACATATAATATTAAAATGTCTTGTATATATAGCATAGTATAATAATCAAACGCTTTTGATTCATAATTGGATTTTTTTTTGCCAAAACTATTACACGGGTGCTTATTAAAACTGCCGGAGTTAATAATGCCAAATTTTTATTTTTATAAACTTATTTATATGCGTTCCTATAATATGTGAACTTTTTGACAACAGGATAGAGAAAGCTTGCATATATCGAATAAGTCATTCTCCATACCTTTATTCGTTGTCATATTTTTTGAGATTAATATATAAGGATTTTAATACAACGTAAGTTATTTGTAGTATATATCGTAAAACATGGTACTAGCAAGAAATAAGTATATTTGCCAAAGTTGGCGAATGCATTACACTAGTGCAGCGGTTCTCGAACTTATTTTCTGACAGTGCCCTTTTTTGGACCAAATTCAGCCACGGTGCCCTGCTGTGAATACCACGAGGAACATAAATAAAAAATGAACACTAATTCTCATCGATAATCAAATTTTATAATTTTACTGAACGTAATACAATATGACAGCGGTTTCCAAACTTTAATTAATATAAATATAACATATAACTGTATATAATTTTTTTATGAGTCGTGGTGCCCCCGGAAAGTTCTGACGGTTAGGTTTGGCCAGGCCCCTAAGGGCACCGCTGCACTATAGTGTATGTATGTATATAATATCGTTTCAAGTTTTGTACAAGCCTTACACTGTAACGAGAATAAGTAGAACCCATTTCAAAAATGCATTTGCCTTTATGAATATGTGTCTAGTAAGAATAAATAAATAATATATTTGATTTAACTTTTTATAAATTAATATAAAAATAATGTAAATATTTGTTTAAAAAAATTTCTCGGCATATCTTATCACTTATCAGACATCAACACTGAGCAGAAGCGATAATATCTATAATGGTACAGCGTGTATTATATTCGTATTTCATACAGGAATGTTTAGATATAATATATAGGAGAGAACTATTTTTTTCCGACCTTAACCGTTATGTATATATAATAATAAAGGGAGGATCAAACCTACTTTCTATACGCATAAAAAAATACAATACAAAAACCAAAAATGCATTTACTAGCTTACATATATAGCGTAGTATGCCTATATATAAACTCGGTGTCCTAAATGAGAACCCGCTCTGGCTCCGCGAATGGCGGTGGTTGAGAGACGTCGCGAGTAAACAAGGGTGCGCGTGTGCTCGCGTATATAATACGATTCGTATTACGTTATAGACCAACTACTACCACCACCTTTAGCTTACCCACCAGGATTTGTCCCGCACACACGCTCGCACACACATGCCACACACAGATGATATAATATATTTGAGTGAATACGGTAGCGAGCGATCGGTGTGATGGTGACGATGAGTATATATACGCGACGTCGACGGCTGCAGCGGTTGTCGCGGCGGCGGGCGATCGTCGTCGTCGGTGTGGGCAACACGGTCGCGGGGCGGAACGGAATAAAAAAAAATACGCGAGCGCGCGCGCGCACGCAGACGTACACGCGCACGACCGGCGTTTCAATACGCGTCCGATGTACGACGGTGACGGTGCGCTCGACGTCGTCCTTTTATCGTATACGAGAGAGTTCGGTTGTAGCGTCGTCGTTATAATATTTTATTTAAATCAAATTCGATTGCACGCACGACGTCGTGTATAGGCGTACTCGAGCAGTAGTCGCCGGGAGTGTGCGCGACAGTTTTTCGTTTTCGTTTCTCGCCTCCGCCCACAACCGGTTGTGTCCGGGGATGATTTTATTGTTATTATATGACTGTGATATCGCGTCCGTCGAGTGTACGCGAGCGCCGCGATTCCGGGACCGCACGACAGGTAAATTATTATTCGTTTTGGAATTTTAAAATATATAAATTGTTATAATACGCGTACCGCATAATAATAATTAGTAAACCAGATGGAAAACGACCTTGTCAACCCCATCCGGATATCGAAACGGTTCATAATATATAATATATTGTTATAGTGGATGTTACGGACGTTTAGGTATAATAATAATAATAATAATAATAATGTGTATCGTGCATAATAATTATTACATCATTACAATATACGAGCGGCCGGCGAGGGACGATTGGACACGGTGAGAACGTCGTTGTCGCGCGAAGGGTTTTCGTTATTATTGTATACCTATATATTTTCTCGTCTGATAGCTCAATCGTGTCCGAGAACCGGTTTATTGTTTTCAGGCCCGTTTCTACCGTATACATAATATAATTATTATTATTATTATTATTATTATTATTACAATACATTTGTCCCATAAACGCGCGCAACAATAACAAAGCATAAATACGCCTACAAAAAAATAATGTTTTCAATTTATTGCAGGACGTTCGTTATTAAGTTTTAGTGTTACCTACCATTATTATTTACTAGTAGATATAATAATATGTAGGTAAGTACATATTTTATTCTACGTTAGTTCTGTATAGGCCCAGTCAGTTCTGTATAGGTAGGCACACGTTTGTTACCGATTCTGACGATCGTCATGTACACTGTATGTATACAGTACAGCCGCATTATTTTATGATAAATTTATTACGCACAATTGCGATACAAATCGCTGTACACATTTTCTGCGCATAAATACCATAAAAATATAGGAGTCATATTATAATCGTAGCAGTATTTGTTATCGCCGTGAATTTATTAAAACACATAGATCATGTCTGGAAAGCGTATTAAAATATGTGTTTTAAACAAACATAAAAGTATAAAATAATAATGTTTCGTTTTGTTCGGATTTCGATGCATAGCGCGTTTTATCACTTTAATGAATAATATATTGTTATTCAGTCCATTTCAATTTCTCTTTACTTATGCGGCGGATTACAATAAAGTAAAGATGATGATATTATACTAAAGTGTTGGGTGTGTTATGGTACCTATACGTGTTTACGGTATGGAGTATGGACACTTGCGTGTAATTGTTCCGCTATAATATAACATTACGTTAATTAATAGAGTTAAACGTATAACACTAGAGTTTAACATTAATTAAAAAAAAAAATGCGACCTACATATTATACCAACACGGTCTATTATTTGATACCCTTTTTTTTCTAATAAAGTTCATTGCCTGGAACTCTGTACAATTGAGGAGTTTGAAAGAAAATTTAATTTGGAAATTGCATACGAGTTAAATCTGTTATGGATCAAGATCATAGGTCAAACGCCACTACATTTGACCCGAATCAATCATGATATATTTTACTATGAGAAATATGTTAATTAGAATATACTTAAAATATATTAATAATGAATATTTTTGGGTTCGTTAAAATCTGTGCAGAATAATTTATTAATCATTGAAAATATTTTTAAAAGAATGTTTACAATTTAAAACACCTCTGTAGGATGTTACAAAATAATTTATATTTAGATATTTTCAATATGAAGTGTTTTATTTTTTAATTAAATTTAATGGAAGGTATAAGTAATAATTGTTGTTATCTTTATAGATATTGGTTGGAGTCCATGGAAATTAGTAAATATTGAGACTGTAGATAAAATGTAATAGGTACCAATGTATAATGTAGGTATACTGTAATATGTAAATTATTCATTAAAATAGTATATAGGTACATTTTCTTTTCAAAATCTAATTTATCGTTCATTCTATAATGAATCTCGTAATTAATTATTCATTCGTATTCATGCCGAATATCAAATGGCGTGCATACTTGTTATTTTAAGACTGTAAGCGTTAGTTGTATGCAATAGTCTTTAAAAGTATGTCAGCATGTGCATTCAACAATTATTCTTATAAACTTTCATTAATTGTGTTGCAATTCTTTTAATCTGTACACATGATAAAAATATGATACAATATTATATTCTTTTGATAACGTACAAAATATAAATCTACAAGTCTAAATATAAAGTGGTATAACTACCTGTTGGATTTCGAAATAACCGATAGGTAAAATTGTAAAAATTAAAACATCGGGTTATCTTCAATAGAAACATATTATTATGCAAAATAAATTATCTGCTGAATAAATTCGTAGATTACTGTTAAAATCGCTATACAGGTATTATAATATGTATAAGCCGCGATGTCATATATTTAGTGCAAATATAATTCATAAACAATATTTTTCTCGGGTGTAATTATAATAAAAAAAAAAAAAAAATCGTGTACCGGCATGACTACTTATGAATCTAACAACCTCGTCCGAATAATAATTTGCATTCGTTGCAATACAAAACGGTCCATTAATATAAGACTGAGCGCGTGTGTGTATATGCGTTTAGTGTCCGTATAGTTTTTCAGAGTTATACGTCATGCGAGTAGGTTAGTAAGCACTTTAACCGGCAGTAATATTATATAGTAGGTATACCTTCCATAATAATATGTGTACCGATCTGTTCGAATACCGACTTTAGTGCGTAATATGTGTAGGTATACCTCCATATACTATATAATAAAGCTGCTGTACAGCTAGTGTCTCGTTAATGTCGTTATGCAACAATATGCTGTCGTCATAAGAATAATAAATTTACGGCGTTGCCCTTGAAGCGTCAATAAAAATATACACATCTAGTTTTCGAGACACACACGACGTGTATACCTATATAGTAGGTACCTACACACATACGCCGGTTAGCTAGGTATAAGGTATACGCTGTATCGCGACGTTAAAACTGCACCGTAAATAATCATAATATTATTTTAGCATGGATTCGCGTATATAATATAGTAGGAAACGAACTCGTGTCGATTTGATTCCGCCGAGCGCCGGGCAGATCGTCACGCCGAACGTATATGTTCCTACCTACTCGTATAATATATAATATATTTTATAATTTATACCGTCGACGACACGAAATCCGTTAAATACTGTACAAACTTTTTTTTTATACAGGTACTCCGTATACGCATAAAATGTATAAGATTTACGTATACGCAACGCGAGTGTACCCTTGTTATATGTAAACAGCACGATTACCGTATACCACGACACATACGCGTCGAAGTAATATACGCGTTAAAAACGAATGTAAAAAAAAAAAAATAACAATAATAACATTGACAATAACACAACGAAAACCCCTGTATAGTATATAGGTACATCGCCGCCGCAGCCGCAAAAGACGCTCCTTATGCGCTGAGCCCGTTATAATTTCCGCGGTGCTTAACGACCCGAGGCCTCCCCGATCAGACAATTAATTTCGACACAAACGAGATTCGGTCTGCGGAGTCTGCAGTGCGCGCGTGTACATTATAATATATTGTTTTTCTTTTCTTTTATTTTTCTCCCGGCGCAAAATGTTTCGCGCGGTAAACTATCGCGTCGCGTATACGAAAACAATATAAATAATAAACGCGGTGGTGTGTGTATACAGCACGCTTATATATTTTATACACATACATATTATACGTGTGTATATATACACCGCGACGGGCTAAATCACGTCGGGACTTAAAACTCTAACGGTGGGGTGGTCGGGCCGGTGCGGGGCGCGGTGTAACGCTGGACACGGGGTGGGGCGCCCTTACGTCGCCGCCGCCGCCGCCACTGCGGTGATAGGTGCGTTATTAACGAGCTTTCGGCGCGACGGGGGTCCCCTCGCCCGCGCCCCGCGCTCAACGGGTTTTAAGTCTGCAGAACAAAAGGACTTTGTGTATATATACTCACTTAGGTATATACAGGGCGAGTCACGCGTGCAGGGCGTGCGCTATATTATATATATATCTCGTGCCTCCGTCGTCGTCGCGGAAATTCGCATAATATTATATTATAACCATCGCGTACAGAGGGAATATTATTGTATACCTCGACAGTATATACTCGCCGCATATTAACCGTGGTATATGGGTGTATGTTATATAGTTTTTATACTACGATCGGTGATGTGTACACGAGCAGTTGGGGTCGGGAAATCGCAATCGTTCGATGCACATATTATACTATAATATTATCATATATAATGTATTGTAATATGTATTAATATTGATACAAAATTGATATTAATATTAATATGTAATATTTATAGTATAATAATCAACTTGCGAGTATTAAATAGTAGTTATGAGATCGACGTCCCTGCACGAACTCCGCCCTCCCTCGAGCTAGGTTTATTTTAAAAATTTTTAAAATGTATACCTATAGGTACTATGGTTATTGTGTTTGTGTACACCGAAATACACGTCAACCACCCCGGCGTGCGTACCCTAAAAAAGGATAAGTGCAACGCGTGGCTCATTTATGTTTGTATTAGAACTGTAGCCGAATATTTTATAATAATATATATTATTATAATAGTATGACGAAAAAAATATCAGTTTTCGCGATTGTATATAATATGTACGTTTACTCGATGCCACAATATGCTCGTTCTTTTATACGGATTATACTGTTTTATAATACCTACAGCGTGCGGTGTCGCCAAATTCTTTCCGAAAATGTAGCTTTTAAAAAATATAAAATATTATAATTAGGACAATATATTACACAGCGCGTATAGCATATATTGTGAATTCGGAAAAAAAGGCGCTAACGAGATTAACGTCAACGTGTCCGACGTTATAGTAATTTATTAAGCTCGTTTAATAAATCATAAAATAAATGTTTACATTTAGGATGGTTTGATCGTACGAGTAGGTAGGTAGGGTTTTTGGTTTTTTTTTTTATTAAAAGTTTGTTTATTTCCCCGACACCCGTAAAAATGTGTTTTTCGAGTTACACCAACTCGACATACCATGATTTTGTTGTAGACATATAATATTAATATAAACAATGTATTATACAGATTGGCTGTTATTTACATTTTCCGGTTAGTTTTTGAAATTATGTACACAATAAATACGTTTTAATTGGTATCCGATCGTTGGTACGATATATAACTGCTCTCTCTTTCCCCGCTGTTATAGCGCCGTTATACATAGTTCTATATACAAGACTATAGGGTACGTGCCAAGTCGCACTGTGGACGCGCTCTTAACCTATAATCGAGTTGTTTTCGTGTTTACACCTATAATAATACCACGTACGTACGCGTCCGTATAGTTTTCTATCGAATCGATTTCCCGCGTTAAGTCGATGCAGTGGGATATAATATGAGATACGTGTAGGTACTTACTTAGTTGTTGATCATTTTTTTTACTGACAATATAGAGTAGTTTGAACGTATTGTAAGTTACGATTTGTAGGCTACGTAATAAGTTGAAAGCTCCCTGACGGCATGCGATAATAAACAATATTATACAGGTTGTGTTTCACGGTCGGAGAGTGTGCCCGAAATGTGACTCGGAAATCTGAGTGAACACAGAAAAATTTAATTTTTTAATACCACACACTGCAATTTGTTTTTGATAATGCAAAAATATGCTAAAAAATCAAAAACCATCAAATACGCCAAACTATGTAAAATATAATTTTAGATTTAAATTGATTATAATCAGATTTCCAAATAGAATTTTTATTTGACCCTGCTATTTATTGAACTGTTTAAAAAGTACAATATGCAAATGTTAGAAGTTTCTAAGCTCATAACAATTACAATATAATAGGAAAATATCTGACTACTCTCAATATATTATGTTATTAGAAAATATAGTTTGCAGTGCACGCCGCGAATAATTTACTGGGCCAGGATAATTATTGTACATGGTTATTGGCTAAAATTCGATTGTCTGTGTCGGTTAAGTTAGGTAACCGGAAAATAAATGTGTACCGTATACCCACCTCATTTTTTAACCGCGATCGGCACCAATTGTCATGAATCATGATAATAATAAAAATTCGGAGGGGACGCGGGAAATATTATATTGTACAACACACGCGATGTACGCGTGCGGAAAAAGCCCGCGGGTACGGTTACAAAAGAAAAAACCGATCGTAAAATCATTATTGACGCGCGTGTCGAACTATTTTATTTATTTATTTTTTTTTTGTGTGTGAAACTGATAACGCGTCGTATATAATTTAATATTATACACGTACAGCGTCAATAAATTATAAAACGCTTCTTCTTTTCATTTAGCCAATAATGTGATTTATTGTGCTTTGCGCGTTTCACCTTTCAGATTAGAGCTGCTCGCATCCGCGCCAGTCATGCGTATTTTGTTTCTATAAATAACTCACAAAATAATATCCTATCTCGATGATTCATGATTCAATATACATAATATTTATTATAGCGAGTAATCTAATTATTTTATTTTCATTTTTTTGTTGCAGGTAAGAAGACGTCGATTTTTCACTTTGTTTTTGTATGATATAACCTATATATTGAGGTCTACTCGGTGAGTTGCAAACACTTAATATTATACGATAACAAATCTCTATTATTATTTTATTTATCTCTACATTAGCACGCAACTTTCGTTATTTGTTATGCGCACGGTAATGGTGCGCCGGACTTCAGTCGAATTTTTAATTACAATTAATAATATTATTATACTTTAAGCGGTCGGTACCTACACGTTCGTTTGAAAAAAAAAAAACGTTTTTATTACTACTCTCTGTATTTATGTATTTACTCTCTGCAAAATGTCGTCAACAAAATATACGGAAAAAGTAACTTCTCGTTTATCTCCGTTCGCTTTTCACCGTTTTATCATTGTGTACTTATACTCGCGTGCAGCACTGTCCGTTTATTATTGTCGTTACGAACCGCGGTAACGTTCGATTCGTAACCGTGCGTGTCACCATAAAAAATTGCTCGTTATCGTTTGGGGGTCTACGCACGCGAGACGGGTCTCTCGCTAATAATCGAATGTTACCGCGGCACGTGGAAATTTACGGCTTTCGCGTCTCTCGTCCCGCCGGCGGCGGCGTCAGTATCTAGTATATAAATGCGGATGCGCCGTGCGTATATCTATATCACAAAACGATGAAAATATAAATAAATAATAATCATAATAAAAACAAAAAGCCATACAGAAAACAAAAATATAATATTAAATAAAAATAAATCACGCGCGCGATATATATTATATTATATATTATATAGTATATATGGTATTATATATTATACGCCGATATTACAGTCCTTATACGCTCGACGGGGTTATAGTTCCGCCCGCACCCGCCACCTCGCCGTATATGTTTATATTCTATTCATATTTATATGGTATTATATATTATTGTATTGCAACGGGCAAACGTCCAACCGGATGTCCACTGACGCGTGTTAGCTGTTTATCAAAAAGCTCCACAGCCGCCTCCGCCGCCCATAGTGTCCCTGTCGCCCCCCCCTCTCCCTAGCCACCGATATACTATATATTATAATATAATAAAATATCGTACACACTCACTCGTCTCCCCCCCCCCCCACCCCCTCGCCTAGACGTTGAATTTTCCTATCAATTTTCCAGATATTGCCAATATTCCGAGTGTCCGTCGCGTATACGTATATATATATAATAATACATATATACTATATATACTAATATATATATATGTATACATTATTATATTCAATATTTTTATTATTTTTTTTGCAAGTGCGAACGATACGATCCAAATACGTATAATTTATATAGATCACACCCGATCAGATATAACCTTTGACGCCGTCCATTTTCACAAATTGATTCTCTAAACATTACACACTCGTTGTTTCAATTCGTGTTAACTTTTTTAAAAACGTTTGATTTAGCATAAACATTTTATAATATTATTGCCCCCTTTTTTTTACGCTCATCAGAGAAAGCACTGTCTACTTTTGATTTTTAAACGATATCCAGTTATAGGGACTTATATAGTACTTTTGTTATATTTACAATTAAACATTTAGTTAGACGAAATGGTGCACAACAATATTATTATAGTCACGGGATGCCACTTTTTATATTTTGTATTTTTGTACCTTTTGTAAAATTTGTTTTAATATTAATTGTACTATAAAAACTTTTACTACAATTTAGCGAGGTAGTTTATTGATAGCTACCTACTATAATATAGGTTAAATTCTTTTGTAACTTTATTAACGTTTTTCCTTCGTGAACAAATCAGTTTTAACGACGGCGACAGCGGTCGTGATCGTCGCGAAGACACTATTACTACCAACGCACGTCCCTCGATGGATGTTTTCTGTGCACACGATGTAGATCATACACCTTTCTCTTTTAGCTTACCGTGACAAAAAACTTGCAAACTAGGATTCTGAGTAGGTATTTTTTTTTAAATCCGATAATTTTTTAACTGAGTTATAACAAATAAACTTTTTTATTCATATTTATATAATTTATTACCTACTATATACGTACTTTAACGCGGCCATAACTATACCATCATTATACATTATCATTTGTATGATGGCGGTATACGCGTTTAAACGGTCCGCAGAAAGGGTCTAAGCCCGTAGCCCATCCCCTTGCGGTCGATTATACCACCGAGTACAAAGAGATTTCCGAAAGACGACAATGACCATTATACGAACGTTATATTCATTGAATATTCTACGTTTTGTTGGTATTCTATTAAACGTTATTTTTAATAATTAATAATAATATTATGTTACCGATTACGACTGACGATATAGGCAAATCCATACACTTCCTAACTTGTATAAAAAGTCTTATAATATGATTAAGCGCGTGGACCATTTTGATTGATAGTAAATTATATTATCAAACTACTGTTTTTATTAAAATATTATTAGGTATATAATTAAAACTAACATTTATGGTCGAATATATTATAATAATGATAATTTTATTAGTAGGTACAATATTTAACTACTTGTAAGCGTGTTCTAAAATTCTAAATATACGTTGCTATAATAAGTGATATCGTAATTAATGGTCAGCCGCATTCGTTTTCGATCGATAAGCATGATGGTTATATTTGTATAAGTATGTGTATGGGCGTCATTAACGAATGTAGTCAGCTCGCTCGGTGAACACCCGACCCTCACCCGCTGGCATATGTATCGTTCAGCCACATTGTCGTATTGAAGATTTTTCTCAGAGAAAAGTAACACTGTGCAGACAGCCACCCTTTGCTTTCGAATCGGGTGATATAAATATACAAATAGAAAAACAATTCGGCACGTACTTTCCTATAACCCAGTGGGGAGCTGTTACCGAACACAGACGTTTGACTAAAACCCACATATTTATCATCCGGCCAAAATCGAAATTTCATACAAAATGAGCAATATTATAATAATTTATAATCAAACGATTTTACGATGACATTGCATATAAGTTTACTTTGGTTTAATACGACCCTTTTTTTCATAACGACAAACATACCTAATTACATAATATTATAATATTATAATATGAAATTATGTAGGTAATTAATAAATTCTTATTTGCCATCGAACAAAAACGTCCGCTGCTGATGGCATCCGAATAAACATTTTAATGATTAAATGATTTCTCCAAAGGAAATAAAACAAACCAACGCCCAATTATTATTGATCTATTTTCGAGGTTATCAAACTTTGGTCACGCATACCACTCGCCGGTACGCGGTAGATCACGCGGTGGTACGGGAAATAATTTATTACACATACATATACCTACATTGATTCAAATATTTTACCGATTTATTATTTTGAACGGGTTTGTTTTAAGTTGTTAGTTCGAGAAAAAAAAAGTTTGAGAACCTCTGATCAAATTAAAAATAACGCGCTCGCGGTCGAATCTGACCGCCAAATCCTCATACCTACATATTATATAATATACGATACTCGAGACGTTTTTCGTTTACCCATTTTATATAATATACATTATACATTAATAAGCATTGCCGAGTCCCAGTGAAATTTTCTCCTGTGGCGTTGCGTCCTGATGGGAGGGGACGGGACCGTATAACAAAGGACCGGCTTCTTCTTTCGATTGTTCTCCGCTCGGCGTCAACCGCGTGTACGAGCGATACACGAACGTACGACGCGACGCGCTTTACTGCAGGAGACCATGTGCACGAGTATATATTATACTTTATTATTATTATAAAATATCTTCTCAAATATAGAATATTCTGCTCGGTCCGGCCGAGTGCGTGTTAACAAGACGTGTGATCCTGGTCTTCGTCACGACGCATTATATATAGTCGTGCACCGTTATAAATTCATTAGTCGGTTATTTGTTTCGGATAAACAACGACGACGACGACGACGACGACGGCGACGCTACTGTGCCTACTCTATACTGCGTGTATATAATACCTATATAATACGTGCAGTGTACGCGTAATGACTGGAACATTATATTATTATCTATATAAATATATTGTAATTATTGTTATAATTTTTTAATATAAAACTTTAATACCGATTGTCGATTGCCGTGTTATCCGTTCTGCAGCTTATTATACAGGTACATTGTATTTATCACTGCGCGCGTTTGATCGGCGTTATTGTGATCTCATATAGTGATAAGCTGATAACGGAAATCCTATACGTATCTTGTCGTTAAAATAGCGTGTAGATATCACTGTAGGTATATGGAATTACAGAGTGACATACCCTACACGCACCGACCATACATCACTGTGCAATATTTCTGGAAAAAATTCACTACGTATATGAGACGCATATATTACGCATTGGACGTACAGGCATTTTTCGATTGCGAACAACAACCATCCGAAATTCTAAACACCGCGCTGATTCACAACTTCATTTCAACCGTTTTCCAAACGAACGGTGGTTATTTGTTTTTTTTTTCGTTGCCTGTTTATCATTCACCGTTGAAATAACAATTATTATAGGCTGTTATATACACTATACTGCAGTAGGACGAAACGTTTGTACAGCGATGGACCGTATACATCTCGCCTGCACGTGTCGCCATGTGATTTAAGTATAAGCTTCGGTTTCAAAAAATGCGTGTAAAAAAATATAAAAATCGAAACGTCGTCTTACGAAGTTTTGCCGATCGTGGCGGCTTGTGTATAATGTAGATTTCATATTACGATATTAAAGAGGCTGCCCTACTATTTAATGCAACGAAAAACAAAACATTATAATTATTCCACCGCAAAAACGTTATAAAATAAAAATAAATCTTATCAAAAAAAAATCTTTGTCCAATAAATTTACCGCGAATTTTGTTTGAAATTAAAACACATTATATCAGCTGCTGTTATGCACATCGAAAGTGCATCGAATATGAGCTTGTAAAGATGTCTCTAGAATATATAGTGCTATCCGCACACACATGCGCACATTGTGTCGTTTCTATAGACGCTCAACGGTCTCACGCATATACATGAAAGTCTTTCAATTTGTAGTTCTATATTAAAAAAATGCATTAATTAATAAGTGTCTTTGAATGTGCTATAGTGTACTAGTATTATAAATAAAGTATACACTCTTCTTTCTGTAGCCGATTAGATACGGTATAGTTATAATTAAAAACATGACATTTAATTTAATATGCGCATAGAGTAACATATAATATTATGTTCCAACTATAAATAGGTATAGGAGCCTATAAATATATCGAAGAAATTGTATTCTAGTCGAAAACTGTGCCGAATACGCGTTTCAAATTTTATTATTTTTCTAAGGAGACAAAATATATTAGAGAACGGTTATTATTTTATTCTGTCGTTTTTCATAGCTGTTGCTCGCTCATCCAACGTTACAACATTTGCAACTTTATAGTGACATGACATGTGAGTACGTGCTAGAAAGGTTACACGCGAGATTCGCTGCCACGATAAACCATATATTATATTGTATAAATTTCAACAATTTATAATCATCTACTACGATGTCTATCGCGGAACAGGACATTATTTCGCTACGAGATTCGTTTCGTTTTTTTGTCCACTTCAGTCGAATTTCACTATTTATCTACAACGGTGGTTTTTTTTTCTTTCTGCACTTTCCGACCGACCACCGCGCACGTATTGTTTATCCCGCAGAAACGCGTGCGATAAATCAAAGGCCCGAGTGTAGGTACCTATATAATTTTATGACATCAATTTTAATAGCGGCCGTACCCTCTCCGCCACCGGGGCGACCCCTGCGGGACTATCGAGTTTCATCATGTCACCGCCGCACAACCCATATGCGGGGTCCCGTGTATATATTAAAATATTAAATACTATAATATATAATAACAATATATTTTGTGTGTATACAGCGATAACATTATGGTGTCCTGTGTGTACGCCGTGCACGGTGGTAGGTATATTACAGTTGACGTCTCAATCGAGAGTTGCGGGGCTCGCACATAATTAAAAACGAATATAACAACATTATAGCGTTATTTATCCCATTATTCTCCTACGGCGATACATTACATTATTAATATATCGTGGAGTGCACACGACGCGTCCGTTTAGAGGGACAATACAATTTTAATCACTTAATTGTTAATCCTGCGGGGGTCCCGATGGGGGCTCTGAGAATCGCTGGGAAAACGATTTTCGGAAATCTGCGGTCATTATTGCGTGTAAGCACAGCGGCATCACAGTCGGTTTTTCTACTTCGTTATGATATTATATCCATCGTTGTCGTCATCTGCAGCAGAAGTCGCGAAATAGTGAGTTTTTCTTTTAACATTTCACAACAATAATCAGGTAATTTTTTTCAATTGTTATCATCTTTACTTATATTTAAAGATAATAATATGAAGGACCAAAAGTAATTTTCAATTTTTCTTGGATAAACCTAGGGTATACAGGATTCAGTGCCTAAATAAAATATTGTGTTTGTACAGTTAATAGAACGATGTAGATATATATATTTTTTGAAAACATTTCAGCCACTGTATGGTGGTCGTATACATATCTAAGTTCATTTTTTATTTTTCGTAAATATTATTATACATAGGTATTTTTGAGCCGACAAAAGTCTCATATAATAATATACAATACGAATGGGTACCTATATTATATAGGTATAATTAAACAGTTCCTTGTTCCTTGTAACATATAGGTACTAGGTAATATGAATTATCATAATAATATTTATAACGTTGTCAATCATTTGAATATTTCTTCTATTAACTGTATCGTGTTTCAACAATTTTTATATTTAATGATTGCATTATCAAAATACATTTGAACTCGAATTTTCGTATGTTAAATAGTATATTATTATATCTATATAAAGTAGTTCTTTAGCTTAAAAATTTCAAACGTAAATTATTGACAAAAAAAAAATAATTTGAAGCTCAGAATGCATTTACATAACTAGTTTTGGCTTAACTATATGAAACATCTATAGATATTTTTTATTTTTTTTTTGTAGTTTGCCGTTTAGTTATTCATTTATATTTTATTCTTAATTTTTCTAATATTTATTAAAACTGTTTATCCGTACATTTATTGGTGTGAGTATACAGTTTAATATATGCGCATTAAACAATGATGATAACTGCCAATAATTTAATTATAAATTTATAAATAAGTAAGAAAAATTACACTATACAATCGTTCAACATTTCTGGTTTTCTGAAACGTATATTTATGAACCGTGATTATAAAATATCGGCGGTAGTCTTCTATAATTAAAGGTCTATTGCATAATAAATTTAGTAAAATATATTTAATGTAGAAATGTACATAATTTAAAATTTAAATGATATATAATATAAACGTCTACATAAACATCACTATATTTAGATAATATATATAAATACAAATTTCATTGCTATATGACATGTTCTGAGATTAGTGAAGAAATCAATTTAGTTTGTAGAATATAATAACCATCGAATATTTTTTTAGTCTCGAGAATAGACTCAATAAAAAATTGAAAAATTAAACACCTATTTTATAGACTTGACAATTTCTCAAGTTATAATTAAAATACACGATTATTCTTCGTACCTGTTATAATTTCCCTGCAGGGATGGGAATAAACAAGTTAAAAAGTTAAGTTAGTTATTAAAATAAATACATTTAGCGTTAACGTTATTTATTTGCTTTTGCGTTAAATATTAGAATGATGATTAATAATAACATTTTGAATATTCGGTATCTGAGAAATATTTATTTATTTTATAATATTCAACCCACTTGTTCTTAGAAACGATTATTGTTAACGATTTCTATTTTCAAATTAAAATCTATTGTATTTCAATCCATTAAAATTAATTTTTTTATGCTCTATAGTCTTCTAGATATTTCTTAGATATCGAGGTACTCCATTCTTGCACGTTATGTGCATCACAGCCACAGTAAGGCTCACCGTAGACATTTAAAACGAAAAAAAATATAATATAGGTAAGGACGTGTTTATCATCAAATAAAACGAATTTTCGGTATTAAATCAAACGTTTTGTTTACGTCCGACATTCATTATAGGTATACCGTGCGTTAGAAAATAAAAATATTCGTAGATAAAGAGTTGCAGGCGGCAAACATCACACAATATTATATAGTATTTCGGTACCTACACAATTATTTACGCGTCTGTTTGAACTGCAGCATCCGCGGTGCGTGTATAATACTTCATATTATTATAATCTCGAAATGCGCTCACAGAACATAATTAATAACAATAATAATTATAGATTGTCTTTTAACTCGCGTGAAAAAAATCTCGGTCGCCGAACGCGCACGGCGATCATTATATAAATTAAAACATTATAATATTTCGTTCGCGGCGGCGAGGTTCTGGTGCGTACAGTTTTGCACGGTCGATTTAAGGCTGGTTTTTTTTTCTGTTCGTTTTTCCTTGATAATTATTGTGCCGTGTAATCTCTAGACCGGGAAGAGTTGTATATTTTTATTTATGTATACATATAAAATATATAATATACGGTCGCTGCGCACCGCGGAGACTTGTGCGTTAAATTATAATATACGTCGGCTGCGGCGGCGGCGGCGGCGGCGTTGGTGTTGAAACAGCGTTTTTACGACTTATTAAACGGTCGTAAAGAACGCTGACGATAATTTGCGTTCGAGGAATGGGTTGACGAGAGCGCTGTGGTTTTTATAGCCTCCGTAATATTATTATCGTTGTACAATATATAGGCTACGCACGCGCGGAATGGAAAAGGGGACGATAAAATCTCCCTACGTCGTGTATAATATATATACACATACCGCGGCCGCAGCAGTAGGTGTGCATAAAATATTTAAAACGTCTATACCCCATTATATGTACCCCGTCTATACCCCATGTACACTGGGCGCGGCGTACAAATATCGCTAATTATAATTCTAAACGACTACTTATACGATTTATCCGATTTGTACCGAAATTGTTACCTGCAATTGTTTACACACATTGAGCGTCATCGACCGTTCAGACCCGCGAGATTAGAAAAACGATTTCACAACACAAAATAACTTAATATCGTATGGTCGACGGGACTCCGATCGTTCGCCGGACCGTTTTCCAAAGCTAACACGGAACTTAACATACTGTGCAGAGTCCCCCGCGGGTTTTCAATTGGCTTCAATCGTGTTCGTCGCCTCCGCCGCCACTGTTTCCAGTCTTACCTATAATAATTATAGTGATCACGTTGTCAATTTTCTATTTTTCACTCTCCACGCGACGACGGTGCGAAAAAAGAAACACCGCGCATAATAAACGCAAATCTGACGCGGCGAAACGTTTTCGATCGGATTTTCGGAACGTATAACACGCCTCCCGCTGCCGCCTCTCAACGATGGTTTCTCCGATCGCCATGATTGCCAGCAATGGTTCCCGCTGACAGTTGACGGATGATGCATCGTCCCTTCGACCCGTAGGCTCCACCCAGCCACAGTCGAAAGGCCTTTGTTCGAGGCGATCAAATATCTGGTGGCACCATCTGTCTGCCGTCCGCGGAGTTGCGAGTGTGTGTTGCAATATTATTGTTGTTGTCGTCGTTGTTGTTGTTGTTGTTGTTGCTGTCGTCGCCGTCGTCGTCATCATTGCCGCCGTTGTGGCACACCCGATGTTCCGGCCGATATTGACGTCGAAATGATTATAAAATTATATATTTTACCCCTCGAAATAGCCGTCTTGAAGTCAACGCGATTACCGTGCTTGTAAGTTTTTATAATATTATACAGGTAATATACTATTATCGTCCCCGCGATGAGATAAATAAGATTGGAATTTGTCCATATTTTACAAGTGAAAATAAAGCATTTTTTCTTTGTTTCTTAGACCTCTATTTGTGACCGCTGTTTATTGTTAATTCATAATAATAATGACTAAAAAACAAAATATGATTTATAATAATAAAAAAAAAAAAAAAAAATGTTTATTTGAAATAGTTTTTTTTCCTCGGACTCTTTTACGTTCATTCGGACTTTTCTTTCCGGGCCCTTTTTTTTTTTTTTACCGTTTTTCACAGATGAGATTTTTGCACACATGTGCCCGTCAGTGCGAGCAGAATAGTTCCCTCGCAGTTTAACCGCAATAATGACAGCTTTAGATTTACGGCCAACGCGACGACGAACGAACGCCCATGGAATTGCCTATACAATTTTCTTTAGATTCGCGAGGCCTGCCCGTTCGCCACCAAAGTCGTACTGTCAGAGTCGTCTCTTGCTCGTATCGAAGTAATATTAATAATTGTCGATTTACAGTGAGTTAATCTCGGTTTCGATCGATTTTACCGAAAACGTTATTATAACGAACTCGACCACACGACTATAATATCATTATTAATTTCTCATAATGTTAAACGGGTAAGCTATTGTGCCCGACAAAAACACGTAACGCCGCACAGGTTGGCGGCGTGCAAGTGCGGTTGCTTGACCTCACGGTTTCAGGCGCTAATCACGGGCTTACGCTGAAACATGGTATTATTATTATTATTTTCGTGTTATTCCAAAAGCATTTATCGCAAGAACGACACATTATTATTTATACACGCGTACACGTGTTTTGTTAATGTGCCGCCGCTGACCACGATCAATATTAGAATATTAAAATATTTGTCTCAGACAGTTATCTCGTTCACATAATATTATCATAGAAAGAATAATATTATTTTATTCAGTTCGTATTGTCTGGTAATAATCTAAAACCTATCGAGTCAGTCGACTTGACTTATTCCGGTTCTTATCGTCGCCATTTTTTTCACCATCAGATCATTGTAGATGATCACTACTGATCAATCGGAAATAATTTGTGTTCAAATATTATAATATCGGGATATCATCATAATAATATAGTAACGGATCTCCGGAGATCTTTTTTTTTTTTACTACAACACAATATCTGATAAATATTTTCACCGTTTGCTCGGCTCGCTAAACCATTTCGACAATATTCGCGTATAATAAAGACAATAACAATACGATATTATAATAATATTAATATCATCATCATCGTCGTCGTCGTAAACGCTACCGCGGTATATGTTCGACGTGTTTTCGTGTTGCGTTTAGTCGTCCGCACGTCGAATAACGCGTGTTGTGTGCGTTGTACGCGCGATGGTAGCACTGGGCGCCGCGTCACACGAAAATGGTTGCGTCGTTCGCACATAGATCATGCTCATTGATCCAAAACGACAGTAAATAATAATAATAATCGTCGTCGTCGTCGTCGTCGTTGTGATCATATTATTATTAATATTATTATTTTGTACGACCGTCGTCGCACGCGTGCAAGTCGTTTTTTTAATGTTTTTTACCCAATAAAATACGTCACACACACACACACACACAGAGAGAGAGAGAGATCATTATTATTGATATTATTATTATTACTATTATAATAGTCCGTCTCGGCGCTGCGAGTTATTATTATACGATTTAAAAATCAAACGGTGGTCTGCGAAAACTATAATATTAATATAATACAGTAAATTCTTATTATATTATGTCGAACGTCGATATCTCGAACTTTTCGATAAATCGAACTTTTTTTTTGTTCCCCTCGAGCTTCGACACGACGAGAGTTTACTTGTAATAGGTAATAGGTAATATTATATCGAAAACAATAATATCATCGTATTATCATCCCGTCCACTGTCTCTCGGTGTGTGGAATAATAATATTATTATCGATTGCGAAAAAGTCGGTACAACCAACGGTGTGCACAAAAACGTCGAGAAAGTATACTTTCCGAACGACTACGACCGTGCGCCACGCGAGAGCTGCAGAGTGTGCCGTCGTCGGATTTCTGCGACGACGGACCGACACATCGTATTTTAATTTTCGCCGTCTCGATATCAATAATATATTATTTTTGTAGTATTCTCTTCGTCGTAATAATAATTATTTATTACAATCGTTTCGAACTTAGGTATTCGAATATTGTTGTCGTTTCGCCGCAGATCGATTTCGTTTGTGTGTTTTACGGTGCGAGTTTCAGTGTACCTAATGATGATAACTAATCGTCAGCGCAGTGTCTTTTGTTCGGCTTTTGTTTACGACGAAAACGTCTTATTGTCGTGCGACCGCTCGCGGTATATAGTACACTATATACCTACAGTACCTACTATTGACCTATAATACTCGAAATTCCGAAATCAAACCGTAAACGACGTACGCGCGACAATAGAATATCGGGTGTCTTGTACTGCAGGGCATACGATTTTTATTCCCGTCAAAACGGTGTGTTTCAAAACGATTTACCTACGCTCGTTTTAATAAATATGACCACATCATACACACGACAAGACGTACATAATATAATATTATAATAATATTGTGTGTACGCGTACACTGTGCAAATATAGTGAGCCGTTATCCCGGCGGCGGCGGCGTTTAATTGCGTTCCGACGACCTTTATAGTGTATTGTTTTCACTCTGCGGACGTTATCGATATTATTGTAATAACAACATAACAATTTAGACGCACTCATTCGCCATTTGATTGAATACTATTCAAATATAATATAGACGCATAATATACCTCGAAACGCCGCCGTGTTGACGACATATTATTGTAACAATAATATAGTACCTAAAAATAGCGCGAGGCTTACATGTTTCGTCTTCGGGTGCGAAAGTTCATCGCTTGAGACAAACATATAGGTACCTATGTTGTGTGTGTGTGTTGTTCGTACACATAGGTAAATATTGTATTCGTTTGGCCGCACACGAAATAACATTATTGTTTTCGTGGTCGTCGACTATAGGAAAACGAAACATCAAAAAAAAAACCCACGGGAATCGGTTACCGAACGGAAAAAAAACGTACCATAAAGATTAACCACGCAGACATATTATAACAATAATAATATAATATAATATCGTAACGGCGGTATTTGTCGGTTATACAAGCGTATATTATGCACAGGGGCTCGGGGGGTTCATCGGGGCCCGAAATATTCACGTCCTCCGCGATATAATATATATATATATATATATATACACTGCACCGTAAGACGACTCGGCGGCGGCGGTGGAGGTGCAGGTGGCGGCGGCGGAGAGGACATCGGCGGATTTAATGTAACGGAACCCGAAGGTTAGGTATTGTCGTTCACTATACATTTAATATAATATAATATAATATATATATACGCGTAGTATTGTGCGCGAAGAAACGAACACGGCAAAAGGGGTCCCCGTCATACTCTCGCCTCTCGCTTCGTCTCCCCGCGTCGTTCGCTCGTTCTATCGAGGAGTCGCGCGCTCTGTCCTACCTCCACGACAACCGTGCATATAATATACAATATACATAATATGCAGCCACGCATATACGTGCAGCGTATACCTATCCGTCGAGTTTTGCATATTAATTCGGGTCCCGGCGGGCATTAAACTGCTGCGGAACGCCGCCGCCGCCTGATGAATTTATGTTTCGTTTATTCATGACGCGCAGCACAAACCGGTCAACCCTTTCGCGTCCGCTTTCAACCCCTAAACGCTCGGGGCTGACGACGGACGGGCGTGCGGCCGCACAAAAGACGCGGAAATTAAGCCCCCGGGACTCTCCCCCGCCGTCGTGCCGTCGAAATATTATACGATATCGTTTCCGGCGGTTTACCCCGCTGCCGTTTTCTTCTTCTTTAATTTCGTCTCTCTCGACGTCGCGACTTGTTGTCGACACTAGAATGTAGGTACTCGCGCAGGAGGAATCGTTTGAGTAAGCAGTAAACATGACGCACCTGCAATTAGTCGGAAGTCATTAAAAAACCGCACTTGGTGTTCGGACCGGCAGCTAAAGGTCGCGGTCCCCCTCCACCCACCTGCAACGCTTTTACCACATCCGAACCGCGGTGTATAATAACCCGCCCACGCACGCTGTAGCATACGTCTGTTATTACAACCGCTGTAATCTTATATTATAAAACGATAATATTACAAAAATAATTATATAATTGTTTTTCCCACCGACGGCGACTACTTGTTGACGACGCGTTCGTATTGTCAAGGTCGAGGAGAGTTTCTGAGATAAGAGATTACGAGACCGATAGGAAGACGGCAAAACGCGGCCCGGCCTAGCTGCACAGCCGTGCCGGAATAAGTCAGCTTAGTGAAATACGATCCGTCTTCCTGTGTGCCCTTATTTTCACCATATGTGCTCGCGATCTGGCGTTTAGGTACTGCGGCATACATAATACTGTATAATTGTTAGGAATAGGCGCACAGGACGTCCCGTGGATACTATATTATAATATACACGTGTTTATGAGGAAATAACGAACCGCTAATCATATCCAAACGACTGTATAATGTACCGAAACCGACCCTGTCGGCCATCATAGTCGTTTTCGCGTTTTCTAGGTAAAAACAAAAAAAACAAAATTTTAGTTTTCAGTGTCTCGACTCGACTCGGGTTGGTGTGGACTGTCGAGCCACGTTGTCGTCACGAGTGCCGTCCAGTGATTTCGCGACAAACCCCATAGATTTCGATAAACGCGGATTCATGAACATAATTGTGCGTTTTTGGATCGTTAAAAAGAGAACTACCGTCGTCGATCACTAGCCTGCACAATATCGCAATCTTGGACGTCTCCCGCAACAATCGTCACGTATACCAAACACACACAATGGCTTTCGCATAGTATAGTAATAATCATTGTTTTATAATTGCATGTCAAACATATAATGGGTTAGAGTCTGACATCCCTATGGCTATATCGCTATATTACGATCACACCATATTCCGACCGAAACCGATTAACCGTTTAATAATATTTTAATCGTAATCCCTGCCACCGTGGTAATAATAATATTATTTTGTCCTGGAACTTTTGACCTATAATATATTATATAATATAAATATATATATATATTTGTTATGCCTAATCGTGCTCGTAAACCGTATTGTTTTTATTATATATCCCGATAGTAAAATATTTTTTTATTCATCGCTGAACCCAGTGTCAATCCGTTCACTGTACCTGTTCAAAGATCACGGGTCCTGAATTACGCGTTCGCATCGCAATTATATTTTATTATGTTTGGTACACACTGCACTGCTAATGATTGATATGATATCCTTTTATACGCGATGTAATCGACACCCTTTATTACGACACTAATATAATATATTGTTAATTTATTTTATTGACATTTGTAGTTTATTTGTCGAATGTTGTGTACACGTTCAGGAAGTTGGCCCCCCGATTTTATGCAGAAAATTCAAAATGATTGCAAATAATATTGTTAATAATTATTATAAATTCAATCCCCGAATTTGTAAACACCCCCCTTGGCCCTTAAGTAAAAAATAAGTTTGGGGGGGGGGCAAGTTTATCTGTCACTAGGTCTGAAAAAATGCCTCCCCCATCGTAAAATGTCTTCAGCAATTTATTTGTAAAAAAAAGAACATAAAACGTTGAAATCAATGCAAAATATATACAATTCAAAATATATTCAAAATCTAAAAACCTAATATTATAGGTATACATAAAAATGGTAAAAATGGTGTGATACATTAATTATTATAATGTATAATAACTGAATTTAAATAAAGGAAATTACAATTAAATTAAAAATGTTTACTCCGGGCTTTTTAATTGTAAAATATATCAATTATATCATTGTAATATAATGTCTTTGTCAAATCTGACTTGATGGTTAAAACAGCTAAAGAATTTAGCCTTTTGTCAGTAAACCTTTATCTCAAATCAAACGTCTTGGTACTTTTTAAGACGAAAAGACCTCTCTACAGAACAATTAAAAATAGTCAATAGGGCCGTTTATTAACGTAACTTCTAGATATAGATACAAATCTTGATAATTATTTTTAATGGTTAGAAATAATACATTTTAAGTTTACCTACGGCGCGGTGTTAGGTAACTAATCGCTTGGTATTGTTAGTAAAAATAAAAGTATTAATCTTATTATTTGTACTATTATTTTTTTTTTATCAGTCTCCAAAATATATTGCCCCTAACATTTTGCTATTAGGGGACCATGTCTTTCCCGCTCCCCCTAAATACGCCTCTGCGCACTCTGTCCGTTCGCTTCCGGACAAATTGTAAAGAATTGTAGATAATTGTAAATTCAATCGTCAAATCTATCAGAATTTTTTTTTATTAGGTAGGTACCTATTAATTGTCAGAAAACTTAGTGGTGTTAAACGAGCGTGGTATGTGTACGCCGCTGTGGTATAACGTAAACAACCATTACTTTTCGTCTTAATTGTGCTGTTGTGTATAACGGTTGCATTAGACGTTGAGTGTACACAATGTATCAATAACGAGAAAAATACATTTATCACCTATAAAAACACAACGAAAGTATAAAAGAAACAGTAATCGCGTGTCTACAAAAGCATGTATAAGTATACCTAAATATTTTATCTATATTAAAAGTATATATTATATTATGTACTATATTATACGCAATGTAGGCGCATAACGCCGGATTGTAGACTAAAATTAAAAAAACTGTTCGGCAACTCTCATATCGACGGTTATACAAACCATATACACGCATATTTCAGACATTTTATTCGATTTAGAATGCGTGACTTGTTATAACTATAGCATATAACATAACACGATGGGGCAGGGGCCCTTTTTTAACGCGTTAAAAGGGCTTATATTATAAAAACACACCAATGGATCATCTGGTTGGTACGCGTTGACGAACCCGCGCAACTTGTCGTCGTCCGTGAAATATGCAGTTTATTCGCGTGCAAAGTGTATGCAGCCGGCGTGGGACAGCTGTTCCAGCCATTGTCGTCCTCGCAGGATGTATATCCTATACGGTGTAAAATATAATAATGCCCAACGCAATCCGTGTATATATAGGTACGTGCTTATACTTTGTGCAGCACGTGAACCGGTGGTCGGAGGGTGACGGAGGAGGTCGCACGAGACCATTGTGATTTGTGACCCGGTGAACGACGTATTTGTCATCTATTGACGCGGCTCGACGTCCCGCGGCCGTTGCGGTGGAGTGCGGAAATTCGCAAAACAAATAGTCGCACAAAGGTTTGCACGTATAATATAGATATATACTGAAAGGTGTATACTTAGGCGAAATATGGTGGGGGCAACCCGTTCCGGATTTATATGTGGGGGGAGGGAGGGAGGGAGGGAGAAGAGAAAATTTTGCGTCGAATGGCCGTCCGAAATTCGGCGTGTAACTACAGCACAATAATAATATCATGTTGTGTATACCTCTGCGCAGTTCCTCACACGTTCGCGAACGATCGATTGACCTGTGTGCGTTTGATTTTGTTTGTTTTAGGGGCGGATTTCGCGTACCCGACCAAGTGATCGCGACGACCGTCACCAGCACCAACAAAAGCAGAATATCCAACAACGCCAGCAGCAGCAGCAAAACCGTCAACCTCACAGGTACCGGAAAAACCGCGACCGCGGTCGGACTAGCGAGAGCGACACAGTCGTCGGCAGCGAATCGGAGACGAACCGGACGACTCGTCCACAGTTGACGACCATAGGAAGGCCACTCGTTGACAGCCCGCACCGTCGGCACCAGCACGTCCATCGATACCACTGTCGCCTGCACCAGCACCAGCACCGATACCAGACCGTCAGCGACGATGACGGCGTGCCGCGACGTTGCAATCGTCGGTGGCCACTAGCAGCCACGCCACTCGGCGATCGAGCGGTACACCGCACCGGTGTGTAATTACGGTACATCGAGCACCACACATTTTCGTGACCGCGATCCAGTGTCAGAGGCCGGCAAAGTGGAGGGCAACTGCGGCGACCTGTTGAACATGAGCTCGTACTTTGCCAACTCGTACATGCCGTCCGACATGCGGAACGGCGGAGGCGGTGGGAGCGGCGGAGGTCTCGTCGGAGGCGGTGGGAGCGGCGGCGTGCTCGGCGGCGTCGGCGGAATCGGCGGCGGTGGAGGCGGCGGTGGTGGCGGCGTGGTCATGGACCACCATCACCACGGTCAGCAACACTACGTTGACAACGCACCGTGCGACCCGACCGCCCGGCAGGGCATACCGCCGCACCACTATGTCGGGCCCACCGTCGGTGGACAGCCACCCCAGGGCATGCCGTACCCGCGGTTCCCGCCCTACGATCGGATGGAAATCCGGCAGGCGGCCGCCGCGGCCGGTTACTACAACAACCACCACCAGTCGTCCATGGACGGCTACAGCAGGCCCGAATCGCCCATCGGAGGCGGCTTGGTCGGAGGCAGTGGTGGAGGCGGTGGCATGGGCCAGATGACCATGAACGGCCACACGCCCGTTGTGTACGCCACGTGCAAGCTCCAGGCCTCGGTGGCCAACGGTCTTGTTGAACCGGGCAGCCCCACCGACATGGTCGACATGACCAATCATCACCAGCAGCAGCAGCAACAGCAGATGACGGCCGCCGGTCACCATCATCACCAGCAGCAGCAGCATCACCATTCGGCGCCGCCGCCACAGTCACACCACCAGCAGCAGCAGCAACAGCAGGCGTACTTTAGCAACCTGAGTCCGCACCACCACCAGCAGCAGCAGCAACAGCAGCAGTCCGTCGTCCCGCCGGCGCCTGGACACCACAACCAGGTCGTGGTCAACCCGCACCAGCAGACGCCACCGCTGCAGACACCCACCGCTCAGAATCAACAGGCGGTCAACAACAACTCGCTGCCGAGTCCACTGTACCCGTGGATGCGAAGCCAATTCGGTAAGTACGAGCGCAACGCTCGATTTATTAATTTTTTTATTAAATCATCTATTTATTCAGTCAGCTATACTATCATAAAAATTACATAACTACCAACCAACCCCCTCCCCCCAGGCGAGTACCCCCTATAGTTCCTGTTGTCAGATTTTTTTCCCGTTATTTACAACCCGTTATACTCACCATCGGCCGGCACGTTGAAGGACAGTCAATAGTCATACGTATTAATCATTTCGATAACCGACTACGACGGACAATGTCACAGAAACAGGTACCTATTTCTAGCCGTTTCTCCGAGTGCGTAACATTACTAACTCACACGACATCCAGCCCCCGGTATACCTAACATTACAATATCCAAATAATATCATGAACATCCTGACTTAGACTTGAACCGTTTTGTGGAATGCGCCTGTTTCTAATATTTTACGCTATCATATAATATCAATATAGAGTTGTTTTATTTTTGTTTATTTTGTTTTTGATTTTTTTTAACCGCCAAAAAGCGGTAGTTTTTCTACGTTTTTTTATAATTTTTTTAGTTTGGCATGCATTTTGTGTCGCCACAATATTAAATAATATATAATTATAACAAAAGCATGGCGTTTTATGTGTAGGTCGCGTTTCGCTGTCCCGAATTTCGTTATCGTATTTTTTTATAGTAAAGCACACTCGCAATGTGACGTTGTACAGATAGGCACTCGCAGGTTTGCGTTCATTCGAGTGGTATATAATACGGCGACTATCGTCACCGGGGGTCTTCGCCCAGGTGCAATCTTTTTTGTCGGCTCGTCTCCCGCATAGATCATATGTGAAAAAAAATTACGACGTCCGATCTCGCGGGCCACATTGAACATTCGTTACGTATCGACGAAACGTTTTTTTTTATCCGATCCTTTTTATACATCTCTATATTATAAAGTACCGCTGTTTCACAACAGGTCGCATATCCTACACGTAGGTGTGTATAAGCATGCATAGTATAGGTACCTGTGCAGTGTGCACCGGCCTTATAAATACATCGAAATCAATCAAATCGATTTAACTCGTGGCGCACGGGCCGCTTTGCGGGCAGTCTCGTTTTTATTCGACCGCCTCCGCCTCTGTTTGATATTTTCTCGAAAGTCGTTTATTACAATATTTTATTCTTTCGGGCCCTTTTTGAATTTTTTCGTGACTGCACAGTATACACGTTTGTCGAGTTCTGAGAAATAAAGACAACATGTGGTCACAGCGGCCTTACAGTCGACAAAATATGTTTTCGACGGGAGATTGTTTTTGATATTATAGTTTATATTCAAAGCTATATTATTATGTTTGATTTCACCGTATGTTGCGCGATGTACTTAAATCCAGGCAATACGCCACATCTACGATTTCAAAATATATGTTTTATATTTATTTAGCGACTTTAATGATCGGTGAGCGTGTACCCGTTCTATGTACTCTCATATTGACTTGGGACGTCGTCCTGATCTTCGTCGTATTTTATGCAAAACGAGATGGGTTTTTCCGAGAAGTTTTCCGCCCCAGAAATCTCTGTGGTGGGTGGTTATAGGTTGAGAAGGGTGGTGGTCGGACATTTTTCGTTGTACGAGATTTTTTTTTCACTCTCTTCCTGTTGGTAATGTCGCGCAGTAGGTCCGATTAATGTACCGTGAAATGTATTGCTTCCCCGAGACGGTCGTCGCCGCCGGTAAGCGGACGCGCGCCCGCGCCCAGTAGTCGCACACACGAAAAACCATTGGGGGTGACCCGTTGATGCGTGTAAAGAAGGCAAACGAAAAGCCGAAAGGAGCCAACGATCCGGAATTCCTTTGCTCGACCGATGAAAAAACCCACTGCACCTCCACCGGACGCGCGTATAATATATATTTATATAAATATACCCTACACAGCAACGAAATTTGTCATCGTGGCTCGGAGGTGGGACAGGGTACCGAATTACAGAGCACATTTTCTACCGATTCGTAGCCCGTTCGCGTGCATTTGAGCACCCCGTTTAAGCATGGTAAACTTGTATAGCTATTGAAAATTGTTTGTAGACAATTATAAAAAAAAACGGCTTGTGTAAAATAACCTAAACCCATCAAGTAAATTAAATTAACGAAATCAACATAAAATATTAATAATCATTAATAATAATGAAAACAAATCTATGATTAGATAATAATCTATTTTTTTAATTTTTTTTTATTTATGATGGTGCGAAATATATGTAATCATATTTTGCACATAGGTGGTTTATCGGCTTTTACTTTTTTAATTGATGAATTGGTCCTATCAACATTTTTTATGCAATGCAGACAGCTTGTTACATTTTTCGTTATCTATATGCAAACGGTTCATTAATATTTTCGCGTAAAACTTTCAAAATGTGTACAAACGTGTGACCGTGATAACTGCCGGTATACATGTTATATAATATACATATATATTATAGTGCGGCGACGCGTACAATCATAAATTACGGATCAACAAGTGGGTGTTTTACCCCCTCCCCCTATCACTGCCGTCCGGGCGTGTAAACACACAAGTCCGCCACTCACTCCCGAACCCGTTTAAAAGTACGCGATTATTGTTATCATCATCATGATTACACCATTTCCCTCCGCCACACTCCTCCAGACCGTTATGTTCTGAATCAAAAACCAAATAGGTAGTATACATAGTATTATATTTTCTGCGATTTCGCATTTCTGTTCTCTCCGTTGCTGCCGTGTTGGTCGGATTATTGGTTCGTTACATTCGTTTCTTCGTTGATTATAATAATGGCCGCAAAGGTGTCATTAGTGATGTTCAAGTTCGAAGACGCATAATTAAGACTGTGGAATGTCGCCACCGCCTTCGCTATCTCTATAATATACTATTAAATTGCTATATTGGTCTCATTAATTGATCTCCCTATTTTCCGAAGTGCCTCAGGACTCGGCTCTATAATATCACACTATACGTTATTTTGTTTAATTACCGCGACACAGTGCAAAGGGGACACACGAACGTACGAAACGAATGTATTTTTTTGTCCAACGAATCGCCTAATATTGTAAACATGCACATCGTTATTATTAGATAGTAGCTGTGTGTAATGTGCAAATACGAAACTCAAAAACAACATTTCCCCAGTAAACAACACTATTAAACGCCATTATGTAATATTTGGATATAATACATTCCATTATATTATAGCCATTAGCCAGAGATAGTGTTTACCATCTATCATTATTTATTTTTATCATTTGTTTTCTTTTTTATTTTATTTTACATAATTGCGGTAATTTTTGCAGGTCCAGACTCAGGTACGGATGCATTTGCGGTATTTTGGTAATATTTATACATTTGTAGCAACATAACGTGGCAATTATATATATTTACTTTATTATTTTACAACTCTTATCTCTATCTTTCTTTTCTATGGTGCACATTTTTTACACGTTTTACTCATTATTCTGCTTATTTTTTCATCAGCTATAAATAATATAAAAAATACATAAAATGGTTTAAATTGTTTGCTCTGTCGCAGGTTTTTTAGTTAAATGGTACATCTTACTTAATTTAATATTTATATTTGCATAGTATATATAGGTACTCATACCAGCAGCTTGATGTTTACCTGTTGCATGTACACAGAGTAATTACTGATGTAGTTTAAATATATACTTAAGCCACTAAATGACACTATTATGCTCTATGATTATACAATCGTGTACATAAGTACACAATATTATGGAGGCAAGCGAACTTTAGCCGATTTGATTATGTGTGGCACAGTCAAATGTTTTTCAAATAATTTCATCGCATTATTCTAGATTATTTTCTTATTTTCTAAGTTTAGTTTAGAACAAACCTAAAATCGATGTATATTATTCTTTTTTTTTGCATTATCGTTTGATGTGATCACAATACATTTATAGTAATATTATTATCTATATTACTTATGGGTCGTCAAAACTCAAAAATAAAAGATTAATACCTTATACCTATAATATTTAATTAGAATTCCTGTCTAGAAATCTTAATTAAAGATATTCAGTGAAACATCGGTACCTCACGTTTAATCGCGATTCTTTCAATATTTTAATTTTTTTCTATCCGCCATGTATTATACTTTACCTTAAAGGTAGATTAATATAATATATTATTTATTTAAGCGATATAACAGTACATTATTATTGTGCCTTGGCGGGTATGATCGTTAATATAGTAAAGAGATTGACGGGAGGATAAATTCCAAAAATATAACTGTTCTTGAGTTTAAAACTTTAATTTTTTTTTACTTTACCTTAACATATTTTATTAAATTGGTGGAGGTTTTTATTACATATTATATAACGTTAAGAAACGTCCAATAAAATATTTGTATACTTTAAGAGTTTAATTGCATGTCTAGCATCCCAAAATTCCCAGGACGTAAAAGTGAACAGTTAAGTTGTTATTATTATTTTTTTAAATCGTACGACAGACAGGTTGAAAATAGGCAGCAATGTACACCAACGTGAGTTTTTAAATCTATACCGGGGCCCAATCGTTAAGTGATTTATCAATTTTGGGCGTGGATCTTAGCGAATTTCATGATAAGAACCCTGTAGTAAATATTTTACCACTATTGGACGCCTCGTCATCAATAATTAGCCCGAGTTAAAGCGCAGCCTGGAATTGTACAGCTCGTAACACACATTGCAACGTATTTAAATATAAATTATAAACTAGACTAGGCAGTCATAGTAGCAGCAGAACTATTTATTTTTCTGCGATAATGCAATGCAACACAAATTGCCTACCGGTTAGCAAAACCCGTACTTGATCAGCGGGGCATCGTATTCGTTTCTTATATCGCATAATATCGTTTAGGATTCGCAAAAGGATGGCGCGTATTATGAATTATTTTATCATCTCACGCCAGTTTTTATTGTAATTTACTAGTTGCGTGTGCTTAGATTTGTACGAGTGGAACAGTTGAAAAATGTATTAATTATTCGCCCCCCCCTAAAAAAAAAATAAAATGGTTTTCAAACAACGCGGGTTTGTCACTACAGCTCATTTTTTATAGTAAATATTAAATTCATACTATAGAATATACTTTTTGTTTTAAAATTAAAAACGTCCACAGTTGAAGGCATATGAAAAATATTAACAAATAACAATGACAGTATAGAAAAATATTGATTTTTCGATTCGACGTAATTCACTACGTTTTGCGACTGATCAACGCATATACCTTGAATAGTTTAGGTCGGGTTAGGTATATGCTACGCAATAATGGGCGGTGTTTAAATATACAGTATATATATACACGGGCGTTTATAATAACATTTTGAGGACTGCGTCGTGATTAATTTCATTAAATTCCTAATTTTTTTTTGTTCCCCCGTTTATTGTTTCGCTTAGTAAAACACATCAAAAGAAACGCGTGTCGAGCAATCCGTCAAAGTTACGCGGGGCAAAAGTTTGAGGTGCGGCACGCCACCTCCACCGCGGTCCGGGGGGTCACCACCGCTCGTCGGACCAACGGACGTTTTTATAACATTTTTTTTTTCTGGCAAACGTAGGTAAAAATTAATGCGCTCTCTCACACACGAAAAATCGTAATATTTTTTTCGGCGCGATGCACCTCGTTCTGCGCCAGTCTTACGTTTTTAAAACGACGACGACTCCGTCCGTAGCGCACAAAAATAATTAGTTTTCAAAAAAACATTGACCTGGATATTATAAACGACTACTTGTTTGCGCACAATAAAATATATACCGACCATCGCACACAAAAACGGCAGAGGCAGAGAAAAACGTTGTTTTGGTATCTATATATAATATTCCTACACAGTCAGTATATCGTTATGAATATAAACGCCGTGATTTACTTAAATTTTTTCTTGACTGTAATTAAAATGTGTACGTGTCGCACATACTTGCGCAATCGATTTCTCTGTCTACGTTTTTTCTCGAGCGCTGCTGCCGCTGCATGTATCCCCACGGCCAAGTGTCATTTCGCGCCGACAAATCCGCGTGTTTCCATATTATTTTAATTCCGTCTCCCGTGCGACGGCTACCCAGTTTTGACCGATTCGCTCGCAGCCTCCCGCGAAGACGACGGCGGCGTTCCCACGAAAGACATAATATGTAATACTCACTTATACGCAGTACTACACGCGTCACTCTTATTGTTATATTATTCTACGTAACCGTCATATATATGTATATATTAAATATTATATTAAACATAATACGAGTCTCACGCGGGTTTCTCTGCTCAGCTGGCGTACAGATTATGATGATGTCGTCATTGTCGTCGTCGTACGTATTATAGTGTATATATTATTATATACAGCCGGTGACGAGCGTACACGAGAGGAGGATATAGTCGGCGTGACCGTGTGCGTCGTGATAATATGGCGGACCGGTGAGGGGGTGGAGGGTCGGGCCATAACTCATGTATATATTATTATTATTATTATTATATATTATATTATATGTGCGTTTGCTGCAGTGTGTGCGCGCGTGTGTCCCGCCGATCTACAGATCTACAGATTGTGCCGCCGTCACGGTCGTCGGAATTACATATATTGTATATATATATATATATATATATATACACTATGTAGGTATATGACTGGTGCTCGGTGTAGACGCTGCAGCAGCAGCGACAAACCCGAAAGAACGCGGGCCTATAGTGATTTCTCTCGCATATTAAAAAATTATGTAAATCTATGATAATCCAACGTGCATGAGTGTACACTGTACATGTATACATACTTTGCATACCTATATACGGCATCAGATACTTATATGTTAAAATAATACATGAACGCATTCGCCCCGCCAATCACGAACGTGAAATTCTTTCGTAAAAACTTTAGAAACTGCGGTTTCGGGCACAGTTTTCAAGTGTTCGAACTTTGAAGCTTTCGGACATATTCAATTAGATATACTTTGCAATATTATAAAATTATATACCGGTCGACAATTTATCGTTATGCTTTAATCCGTTATCAATTTTTTTTTTCAAAGGCTTTGATTATGAACTTCTAACTTTAACCTGTTGTATCGAATTATTGATAGCTTTATAGCTGGAGGTGGGCTTTCGCCGTCTTATTTCGCGTATTCACGATCACACAGCCTCGTCCTGATAAGTACCTCACATTATACGTCTTATAATAGGTTGTACCGTATATTATTAGGTCGAAAAATTATCTCGTTTGTGTTATAGGTATACCTACACATTTCAAGACAGTATACATATATATAATATGTATATGTTACGCCTGCAAGGGGAAATAATAATACTAGTCCTAATAATAAAGTCTTATAAGCAAAAAACGTATCTAATTTTAACCACACGTTTGAACTTATTGAGTGCTGGGGTAGTCCGTACACCGGTGTCCCTTTTCAAAATGGTCGGTGGCGGCGTCTGCGGTGATGTCGGCGGCGGCGGCGGCGGCGGTGTGTCGGACACGATGTGGCGGACGGGTTGCGGGGGGGGGACAATCCGTCATTTTGGGTTCGCCGCCATGAGGGTGGCTGGCTGTGGCGGCGGGTTCTCCGAGTTAATTAACTTTGTGCGCTCTCCGCGACCGAACGCCGCCCGTATTACGTGTATATGCAATACGCGCGTCGTAATTAATATTTGCCTCGGTTCTCCGACAGACGGACTATACGCGCGCCGCCGGGTACACGCAAACAATCTTTTACCGAATTAAAACCACACGCAGCACTGCGTAGTCTAAAAATACGAAACGTTTTTTTTCCCACCAGTCTTCCATATTATCACATACACACCGCAACAGCTATACTATATTATAATACGATAATAATTAAAATTACAATTACAAGTCCCTCGGATACCTTATATAATATAATATGTATAGGTAACTCGAATAAAAGTTGTATAGGTATGATCTATATATACCGTACATTTAGTTATCTATTTGAATATATTGATGTGATGGTTTTCCGTTACAGAGATCTTACTCGACTACGATAATTATTGTTTTTATAAGTATCATAATATATACCTTTGATCAAAAAGTTATTTTTTAACACCATCATAGCTTTTTTGTTATGGTGTAAATTCTATTTAAAACACGCCATCATTCTGTTTTTGAAGTCGTATGGATTAATTTTTTTAAATAATTTGTTTTAATTAAAAAAAAAAAATACTATACCTACGTAGGTATACTTTTAAAGTTTTAACTGTCCGTGTCTATGCTGCATTGGCCATTATTTCAGAAATGACAAATAATTTCTGACTACCTACTGCAAAATTACAATAATAAATGCAGTGAATTTATCAGTCTCATAGTTGATAACCACGTACCTATTTCCGTTACGAATTGTATCTACATACAGGAACAAACACAGTAGTAAAAATAGATTTAAAAAAAATGATATTCCCTATCATTTATAAGATATTATTATTATCACGTATTGTGCACGACGATACGATTTTTTTTTATATTCTCATCCTAGTGAGCGTCTCAAGCGATACCGCCTGAAACTTTGCGCTCAGATTTACTACTCCCTCGGGGCTGAGCCGGGCGTTTTTTCCGGTTCGCCATAAATTTTCTCTAGTTTTCTTTAAACGGTCTCTCCTTAGCTAACCGACCCGTGTTTAGAGAGACGATGAATAACACCGTGTTAGTTGCAGGTTTTATGGTATAAGCGACAATGTTTTGCAATGATTTCCTCGCCATCCATCACTTTTCAAAAATTTCGTATTTTCGCTGTCTGATGTGTCATTTCAGGTTATGATAGGGTCGAATATCATCTTAATATTATAAGATTTAATGCATCGCCTATGTTTTTAAAATTGTAAATACTTTTCGTTTTTGATATTTCATAAGCGCACATTTCGAACACCAATTATAGCTGCGTGTGCATAATTATAATAATAATCATAACCGTCCCTCCCTCTGCACTCTTTGCAACCATTATTATATGAACTCGTAAACTACGCCCGTAATATAATTAATCGTTCATTCAATGAATTTATAACTTCGCTGCAGTTAATAAAGGTTTAAGCAGAGGATTACGCGCGTGTAATGCCAAGTCTCGAAGATTCGGGTTTACAAACAAATAGTTTTATGTCAGTTAAAACGGTTTTCATTGAAACCGATTAACATATTTTACTCGAGTCGTTTAACACGCGTATACACAATAATATATAGTGGAATATTATACAAATGTCGGTGACCGTGAGAATATTAATGTGAATATGATATATCCAAACGCGCGTATAATGGTTATTTAATTTTAGATTTAAATAGTAGCTAAAGATATAGCGTACACCTATAAACGTATGTCAAATATTACGTCTTTACAATAACACACTTATGGATATCGGGTATCCTATATATAGGAAAATATACACGATGTTCTAGTCGAATTCTTGTATCGATGTGTCGTCGAGGACATGCAGTAGAATTACCGATAAAATATTATTTATTATTTAAGCAAAGACTGCGCGCTGTAATTAATTTCATTTCATTTTTACAACTGTTCAGGCCAAAGCCCAACAAACCAGAATAAGCGAATACTTATGAAATGAACAATATCATAACGTATGATGATAGCTAATAACTTAAAATAACAATTTACACTGAAAAAGAAAAACTATATAATATAGGTAACACTTAATAACTTATAACTGCACGTCTGCACTGCGTCATATAAATTTCGTTTTACGAGCGCCATTGACGATGTTATAAGGTCGTTTCCCACCCCGACAATGACGTTTTATGGCCACTTTAAAAACGTTTTAATGCATTTAGATTACAGACGCAATAGGTAATAACTATATTACAATGGATCAGGAAGCCGAGTGATTAACCTCGGAGATTTCATCGCCGCTAACGAACGTTGTTTAACACATTCAGTGATCGTTATTATTGCATTTCTCATCGTCATTATAATAATAATATATTCGAAAAGTTAAATAAAAGTTTATTAATTTCGGATATTGTGTTTCACGAAAAACAAGCCTCTTTTTCGGTATCGCGATTTCGGGACCCTTATATATTTTCTAATTTCCTAAGTGCAATACGTGCGAGTCTTACGGTGGCCGTTAGGGGTTAACGTTAGAGGGAGGGTGGGAGACAAAAAAATTACAAATTACTCTCAGTACGTCTGTCATGTACGTAATTTTATATACGCCTCTAGAGCCGTCTCTCTTATTATCTCTCTCAACCTCTTTCTCTCTCTTTCTCTGCAATCTTCTCTCTCTCACCAATCATATCTCTTCCCATTACCACCCCGTTACTCTATCACTCACTCCCCGGAGGAGGTCGCCGCTTTATTTTATTTGACACACACATGGCAGTTGCCGCCGTCGTGAGCCTTTTTCGTTTTCGTTAAATCTCCCTTTTGTATATATATATATTTTTTACTCTGTCTCTTTTTCTCTCTCTCTATCACTTCGTCTCCGGTTTGGTGTATGTTTTTTTTTTCATATAATATGGGTTGGATGCTTATACGCTAGCGAGCGGCGGCGACCGGTCCCCGGTGGGAACCGCCGCCGCCGAACCGCGCGCGCTGCCCCGGAGGCCGAACGAAACGGGGCCTGCCCGCCGCCGCCATAAATCTTCGTCACTTTTGACGCGCAACGTCTCTCCTCTCTCTCCCCGCCCATCCACCGTCTCTCTTCCTGTGCAGCCCCCCCTCCACCCCTCCCACACGGTCCGTCCGCAACGTCACCCGTCCGACCTTCCACCGTTCCGCCCGGTCCCGTTCCCGGCGGTGACCCCACGACTTTCTTGTTTTCGGCACACACACGCACATGCTCACGTCCAAGGACTACAAGTCCCTACGTGTGTGTGTGTGTGTGTGTGTGTGTATGTGTGTATAGCCGACGGCAGCACGAAAACGTCGAGCCCGTCCAAATAATCTGCTTTATAATACGGTGCAGCATTATCCTCTCCCTCACCTTGCACCCCCGCTGTAGTTCCCCTTTTGGATCTAAGTCTATCCCCCGTTTTTAAGTCCGACAGCGGCGTAGTCGGTAGGTACTCCACTCGTTTGTACATTGCGCGCGCGTGTGTGTGTATATATATATGTATATAAATACACGTGCGGGCCGGGCGCGCTATTAATACGTGTCCTCTTGACGCGCTGCTATATGCTCACGACGACGAAATCCTCATATATATATATATATATATAAACATACGATACATACGCACACAAGTATATACGACGCGAACAGCGGTATTGTATAGAGGTATAATAATGTATTATTATGTACTGCGATAGCGTCACGCGCGCGCGGGTGTGTGTGCGTAAATGGGATTAGATACGAGTATATGTTGCTTAAGTCCGCGCGATCAGTCTGTGCAGCGTGCACACGGTTCAACGGACTTCCGCGCTTAATACCTAATACATATATATATATATATATATAACGTTGTTATGAAACCGGAAACGGAACGAATAGACGCTGAACTAGTCAAACTTAACTGTGTGCTCTGCGCCCCCTCTTGCTCGTTACTCTTTCACCCGCGCCTATAGGAGTATGGCGTGAAGCGTACCTATACACGTAGGTATACGTGAGGCGGCTGACGACATTTTGCAGTCTTAAAATCCAATACGATCCGTTCGCAATATAAATTATATCTAATTTATTTCCAACCACAAATTTATAAAGGCAGATATTTTACAGAGGATAGGAGTAGGCACTACGCTGCAGCAGGAGTCCTGCTCTTTTGCGTTTAACTATATATTATATTGGATTTGCAGTTCTGTACGATTGTTGTGCGCGTACGTGCGGTTTATAACGAGTAATATAATCGTATTCTTTTTCTACGGTATCTCAATTATTAATACTCAAATACGAGTATAATTTGAGCGATAAAAAATGAGAGATATAGCACGATTACGGATTTTCACGTTTTCGTTCTTCGAATTGGTCTAATATATTATAGGTATACTATATATTATGCAATATGTTGATAAACCTAGTAACGAATACGAGAAATACCCTCCGACGTGGCATACACGTATATATTGTATAAGCACAATATACGTAACACAACAATGCGCTGTGTTACGCACGCTATACAGAGAAAAAGCGATTAATTAAAAACGCTCGTCGATCGTTTCCATTGGCCGCTCGCTGTGTACAACCGTCGACATTATTCCCCCTCGGTCCCTATGTATACAGTACACACACACACACACACACACACACACACACACACATATATATATATCGTAACGACTTCGGTTGATCGGTCGGCTGCAGTGGCCGTAAATGCGTCTTCACGGCGATTTCCTTCCCCCACATCAAAAACTCGTTAAGGTCTTTGTGCCCGCGCGAAAAAGAAAGTCTCAATAAAAGTTTTTTTCGTTGAAATTTTCACGAGGTTAATCGATCCCTCCCGCCGCCGCCAAAAACAGTACCCACCCATATACAATAATAATCAAAAGGCTTATTATACTGTAGCCGGACCTAATCGTCCATTGTATAGTATACGGTCGTATATAAAATCTTATATTATTATATACTGATGTGTAGCTATATATACGTGGGTTATTCGTGCGTACGTATTTGTATGTGTCACACGCCTTTCACCGTCTAATGTGCGTTTATATATAAATGGTGGAAAAGGGTTAAAACGCGCGAAAAACGTTCGATTCGCTCGAACAACGCTGTAGCTCCTGCTGCTGCTGCGAAAAAAAAAACAACTGACTGTTTGCTTTTAATAGTATAATACCTTGCATGCATATACAATAATACGAATTGTCATAACTCGTAATAAATTATCGAAATTTCAGTATATATGCTTCTATACCTGCGCAGTATAGTATATATCCCGCCGGATCGCCTGTGGGAATATCACACATAGTTATATATATAATATAATATAGGAGTATAAATGCAGTATACTATATAGTGGGATTTTGTTGTTAAAAATACTTCGCATGATTTTAATTAATTAGAAAAATTACGATTTACTACTGTCTGTTGCTGCACGTTTTATATTTTATACATATATATTTATTTTAAGAGTTGTGAATTTAATTCCCTAAGCAACTGTTGAATGAACATAAAATATTTACCTACAGTAATTTTTTGTTATATATTATTTAAAAAAAAATTATGAATACCTATAATATTATTATAAGGAAATTTTAAATAAATCTTTATTTAAAAGTAAAAATAATATAAAAAAATACAACTCTTACTAGTAATTAACTCATAATTTTTGTCAACCTTGCTGGTATTAACTATTAAAATATGAAAAATATAAAAAGTTCAACGCCGCATTCGTGTCTAGAAGTAATTTTAAAACAAATTATGTTCAAACTTGATTTATTATAGAGAAATAATTAGAAAAAAATATATGCAAACATATATCAAATTCACAGTCCCATAGTTATTATTATTATAAAGATCGCACACACGTATTTATAGGTACCTATAATATGGCATTATTCTATTGTACTTACACTCCTGAAATAGGTTGTTATTTTAAATCAATTCATAAATGCGGTTAATATTTTTAATAGAAAAAAAACGTTCGCATAATATAATTAATTACCTATATATTGTATAATATTATTGCAAATCTAGCAGCTATGTGCGTCTGTAACTCGTCAAAAATCGAATAAAAAATTGTAGTTTTGATAATTTTGAATAAACGGATTTAGCATCACTGTATAATTAATCGTCTTACTGAGGGTACAAAATACACGTCAGCGGTAAAATACAATTTAATATTTTGTAATATAATCTCTAATGGCCTGTATATTATCATATACCTATTAAATACGTATCAGCAGGCTTGCGCTGCAGACGTCCAACGATTTAATTAAAATAGTCTGTTCGCAATTCATCGGGTCACCAGTGCAGCGACGGAGTTAAGTACGTCGAAGGGAGTGGGAGATAGAAAGATAAAATAAGATAAAAGATAAAATACATAATAATAATATTATGCCGACCTTTCTCCGTCCTCGCGATCTGCCTCGAACAATCTCATATTATATTATACACATATGATATAGATATTATATAAGAATATATTTTATTATTTTATTATCAACTATCCGAGTTCGGCGTCGGGCCGTCTGGTGACTTATCGTAGTTGTCATTGTAAACGTCATGTTTCAGAACGGAAACGCGGCCGGCAGACGTACACCAGGTACCAGACGCTGGAGCTGGAGAAGGAGTTCCACTTCAACCGGTACCTGACCCGGAGGCGGCGGATCGAGATCGCGCACGCGCTGTGCCTGACCGAGAGGCAGATAAAGATATGGTTCCAGAACAGGCGGATGAAGTGGAAAAAAGAGAACAAGACCAAGGGCGGCGACGGCCAGGGCGGCGACGGTAGCGATATCACGCCGCAGACATCGCCGCAGTGATAACGCCGTGACGACTTATGTCATTATTAATATTATTATTGTTATTACTATGATTATTATTATTACTGTTGTTGTACATTGTACGGGCGTGTGCGCAGAAGTGAAATAGTCCACAGAGTTTTCCGAGTGCCGTACGCGCGTGCCCGAGTCACGCGCGAGAGAGTGTCTTTTGCGGGCGCGCGCACCTCCGATTGTGCGTGTTTGTGTTAGCGTTTGAGTGTGAATGAGTGCGCGCGTCTGAGAGACGAGATGTGACGTATGAAGGATGACGGCGGATTGTGACATTTTTCGCATACACTTAAAACGAAATGATAATAATTATAATGTATACTGCAGCTCGCTCTGTATAGTATGACAAATATTATAATATTGGTCACCCCATATTATGATATTGTGTAATACTGAGATTACATGGCGGTTTAGATGGGTTAACAATAATATTTTTTTAAACAATAAGCTTCTTAATGCATATTGAAAAATTAAAAAAAAAAAAAACAACACACAAAAAAATTTTGAAATTTCGTTCTGGGTATATATAATATATATACGCATCAAACGTATTTTAAATCATTTTTTCATTTTTAGAAAAGAGGAAAACGTCTTTTTATCAATTTTTATCATACCGACGGCAATACTATATAATACCTATATAATTTCGTGTAAAATTTTCCCTCGCTTAGAAAAACTTATTCTAAGATTGTGTCTAAGTCATTATGTCGTAGGTTTTTTTAGTTCTCGTTTAAGTTTTATTTAGTTCTAAGCAAACAGATAATAACTATAGCAATGACGACGTAAAATATATATATTTTTTTTTAAATATCCAAAGAAAAATGACATACGCGCGCTGGTCATAACTTCGACGTAGTTTCCACGCGCGCTCGTGCACACACACACACACACACACACATAAATATATTACGTGTATACGATGTGGAATATATTATAGATATATATATATAATTATAATAAAAGTATACACTAAGTAATATATATTATAGGTATATCGTAATCGTTTCTAAAATATATTTTGTTACGAGTGAATCGTCGCGGTCGATGATATGCGCTCGGGATCTCAGAACCAGCTCAAATAACACGTCCTCGATAATAATAATAATAATAATGTGTATCTAACACACTTGTCTTATCTTAACATACGTGTTGTACACGATATATATATAATATATACCTAGAGATTTATTGTGTATCATATTAAGTTGTATATATAATAATACGTGTGTTCGTCGTGTTTGTGCTCGCGTGTGTGTGCGTGCGTGTGATTACCCATGTCTATATTATCGGTTTCAAATTCCAGGACCAGTTGTTGTTTGTTTGTTTTTATTTTTTATATTAAACTCATATATAGTGCCATTAGGAATTAGACTGGCACCGTGGATTCGCGTCCGATATTTGGCGACCGTCGTGGTGCGATCTGATTTTCACGGTATTCGACTCGATATTTTTAATGTGATATTATGTTATACCTAATATGCGTCTTATGCGCGAGCCGCCAATCGTGTTTCGGCTGTCGGTGGACTCCGTCGTTATAACTCAATGAGATATAACTATATGCTCATAATATCATATACCTATCGTATACTATAATATATTATACTCGTTGTCTTGGCCGCGACCTTCGGCCATGCGAACATACGCCGCACGACCGCCACTACCGCGCCACAGTTAATATTTAAATAATAAATGCATACCGCTGCAGTATCGCGTACAATATATTAGGACATCCGTTTTTTTTTTCTCCAATAACGTGGAACGGGACCCGGGGAATCGTGTGCGCGATCGGACGTGGAATTGCGGTGAAAATATTACAATGATGATAATAATTTTAAATATTTATTATATTATTGTAACAATATAAATGCTAACGTACCAAAGGTGGTATTTGCGTATACTTTTGTTTTTGTTTTTTATTTTATTTATTTATTTTCGTTTTAATATTTTTTTTGTGTAAGAGAGAAAATATAATAAAAGGAAAAATAACGCGTGACTCAAGTACATACATATATATTAAGTAATTATATACGATTATTATACATAAATTATTTAAATGTGTAAATATTATAAATATATATTAAAATATGTTTAGACTTTGTATATTGTAATAAGGTAAAAAAAAAAAAAAAAATGTTTATATATTAATTAGAGATCGGTCCATGCCACTTCTTGTTTACTTGTTTTCTCACACAAACTATATATATATTTTTTTTTTTCGAATATACACAATAATACTATACTTACTATCGTTACGGTAAAGACTCCGCGACTCATTTTCGAAAAAAATGAAAAAAAATCTTTATGTGCAATTTTGTCGGCTCCGCGAATCAGCTGTTTCCGTATACATAGGTACGCAGAACACCAATTATAATAATTATTGATATGTGTTATGCTCTCGCGTAAGCGGAAATTATTGATTATCAGCCCGTTTCATTAATTATAATTATTTTCAACTGCAAAATATTATATTTCTCTTGTACATACATCATAGGTATGTCTTCTATATGAATATATTATATAAAATATATAAAAAAACATTTATAAGAATAGTGTTTTTTCGAAATTGAAAATCGTTACGATTTATTTGACACTATTTTCTCGTAATATTGTACAGTTCAGAGAGATTTTATTTATATATATAAAACAATAATATTAATATATACAATTTTATTATATTATATAGAAAAAGCGTGCGTGTGCTGGTAGATTCTTCATTTTATTAACCATTTTGTTTTTTGTTTTTAATTTTATCATTATTATTATTTTTTTTTTTTGTAAAAAAGAATTTTTGTATAAAAAATTATTTATTCTGCAAAGCCTGGCAAGGATTACCTCTAATTTATTTTTACATGCTAGGTAAAACAGTGTAAAAATGAAAAAACGACATATATACGTAATTAATAAGTCTTGTTTATTTTTTTGAGTCGTGATAAATAACAATAATGTTGAGTACTTATATTGTAATACCAAAAAAGAAAAAATAACAAAGTTTGAAAAAAACTATCGTTGACACATTTTTTAATTTATCGACATTATTTAATTAATATTTTTAATATTTTTTCCGATTCAAAAAAAAAAATATATATATATATACATGTAATAAACGGTCAGTACAATGAATATTAAGATAACTGAGTGTTGTTATGCGACATTCATTATAAGTTCCTCCTAAAATATTAGAATTAGTGTTCGTTACATTTTTAGATTAATTAAGTAGAATTTTATGTTAAATAATTAAAAAAAAAAATGAACGTTTTTTTTTTAATAAACAAAAACATGAAAAAAAAACAAACCAATCTTCATACGCTATATATTTGTACATAATTGTCATATTTTATGTATACATGTTTTACTACCTATTTTTCATATCGTGTATTACAGTACACTCACACTATGCGTCATGCGTATAGATCATAATCGCGGTGTGCGCATATTATCATCATTATCATTATTATTATTATTATCATTTTAATAACTATGATGTTAATATTCACATCAGTCCCCGCTGCAGCGTCGAGCGGCCGGGCCGGCGCGAAAGATCCGATACCGTTGAAATTCTATATTTATAATATCGTCGTCGCACTGGCGATATCCGCAGCTCTTGACGAAAAAAGTTTATTATAATACAATAATAATATTAATAATGCGTAATGTGCGCAACGTGCGCGTTTGGTATACGGCCAAACTGTCGCTGTTGTGTGTATATATATATATGTGTGTGTGTGTGTATATGTAATGTGTACGCGCTAGCTGCAGCCGAACGACGGAACGCATACTTAATTAAAAACAAACCTCGGCAGGCGGCGACGAAAAATCGTGTCTACGAAAACGAACAGGAGAGAAGAAAAAACGTCGTACACGATTATTATTGTGCGTATACATGCGTCTGCGTGTATAGTACAGACAATAAAGGGAAACTATTCGTCCGTTTGCGTGCACATATACACATATATATATATATATATTATATATAAATAATATATTATAATATATATACCCCGTTAAAAAAAAACCGAAGTGTACGTGTTAATATATTATAATGAGACGGGACTCGGAGATTTATTCGTGTGCGCCCTCCCCGCATCCCCAAACCGCCCACACGTCCTCCTCACGACCCTGCACTCGCAGCAGTTCCCTTCACCCTTGCCCCGCAGATTCCCGGAGAAATGATTCCGGAAACTCGTAGGTATGAGAACGAGATAAAGATGTTATAATATTATATTATAGTAAGTAATGTAATTATTATATAACGACATATTATATCGCGATGGTGCGCCGGATAAATCGATCGATCTTTGCGACGTACTCGGGTCACGAAAATCGCCAAAGTTCGTTGTGCGGATCACCCGGAAAAAAGTGTTTGTTTTTCACGTGCGTCTTGGTCCGGTGTTCCGACGTTCCTTTCGTTTTTCTCGCGAGTCACGTGTGCGGTGACGTTGCGCGCGATTGTTGGCAAATGAAAAGCGGCTGCGTTGTCCGAGGATACGTTTGTAGCGACTGTCGCTATACTTCGGATGCTACACCATTGGACGTGACTATTCGGCTGCTGCCCCTGTGAATGTGCCTTTGGCTGCTGCACCTGAGGCTGTTATTTCAGCGTGCTGCAGCTGCAATTGCACCTGCTGCTGTGAAACCAGAAGTCTTCGCGTCCGGACATAGGTGAGTGATACACGGAGTTATACACTTTGCATGCACGTTTGTTTTTTTATTTTAAACTATATTATATTATATTGCATAATATATAGGTACAGCGCGTAGCATCATTATATAATACATTTTAGAGTCCTACGGATGGATGCATTTCGACAGAGCCAAAAGCGTTTTTTTTGGGGGGGGGGGGGCGCGAAACTTTATATAGGTATAACACATAACGGTCAACCGTAAATAAATATATAAACATATAGATGTATATATATATAGGTATATTTTAGGACGTTACATCAACTCCAATGGACAAGGAACCGTGGTTATAGTGGTATATATATATATATTTATATAATTTATATGGTGGTGAGAAATTTATGTATCGTCTCTTTATCACTTCCACATCGTCGGCGAAAACCGCGGCGGCTATGTAACACTACAGCCGTTCGCCGATGATGAACCCCGCTTTCGCCTCCCTCGCTATCAACGACGATGAAGCAGCAGTAGCCGTTCGACGTGAGATATGGAAGTCGGTTAACCACCCCCTACGCACCCCTTCCACCGCCACTATCAACCTTTACACACCCCTGCTGCGCTGTACCCCACGCGGCTCGCCGGGCACATAAATCAATGAGCTTTTCGCACGGAAAACCCTTCATACTCTGCCAACTAAGTTTATACATATAGGTATACACACGAACACACGTCGAGCGAGCGTGTATGCATTTTCACGTGGGTGAGTGTGGTTTTCCCGGCCGTCGAGGATGTAAAAGAGAGAGTGAGAGAGAAAAAAAACGGGATATGATTTTTTCCGTCGTGCAGACGTCAGCGTGTATTCGCTAACGACCCGGCGCCGGGTTTATTTCTTTGTTGATTTTTCTTCGCGTTATCTCGACGTGTTTTCGTTTTCCTACATACCTCCCTATATATGTATATAAATGCAGGAAGACGTGAAAGCCCACGTTCCCGTAGTTCGTCTCGTCTCTGCCTTGTATATTGCGATGAATAGTTTTGTGTTCCACACACTAGTGGAAGAAATGGAGCGTGTTTGTTTTCCTAGACTTTGGAATTTGGATGGACATATTTTTCTTATATACGTAGGTCACGTATCCCGATCTTGTTTTCCATCGTTTTATAAACGTGGCACGTTATATTATAATATACGATAACATATAAGAATCTATAGAAGTAGTCATAAAATTATCATTATTTTTTAAATTTCAGATTATTTGTGTTTATTAAGTATATATTATATCTTTTCGTATTAATATATTATATATACTCATATTTAAGAAAAAACGATGTTTAATGCGTAGTCGAGGCGTACTGTTGTCGAACTATATAATATATAGTGATTTGCATTTCAACAAGTGAACTTTACTGCACACGCAGGTAGATACCGCTACCTATAACTTTTCTCACGCGCCAGCGTGAGCTCGGTCGGATAAGGTTTAAGATTGTGAATATATTATTAAATGAGATACGCGCCTCGCGTGTCTACCTGCTGCAGGGCTGGTTTTAATCGAAAACTCCGGACGCGGGTCCGACCGGGGTTTCAACCCCGCGTCGTCCGCAACGCCGATGGTTTTTGCCACTGCACATAACCGTCCCGCGCCCAAACCGTACTGCTTAAGCAGGAAAACTCGCCCTTCGTGTGTAAAAATATATGCATGTATACTATATACGCGACACCACGGCGGCGGCAGGACGAATTCAATATCTCACGCACAGCAGTCGTGTGGTCTACTGCCGCGGGCCGAATTGATTAAGCGGCTATATAGCGTGCGCGATGCGCGTGTCGCCGCCGCAAGTTCACCATCATATATATTATATTATATACATAATATTATAGGCTTATATATATTATACATACACACACAAACACTCGTGACATGCATTCTCTCCGACTCTCTCACACATATATTTTGTGCGTGTGCAGAAATATGTGTTTGTTTATTTTAGAGTGTGCCGCGCGTGTATATAGGTATACATATATTATATATATTTCAGTATAGACGATGGTGCTGCAGGGATGCGAGAGAGGGTGTACACTGTGTATACTTATATAGACGCAAAGTCCCGCTTTAGTATGCGTCCGTGTTGTCTATATATATATATATACATATATATGTATATGTATATATTCGACAATACTCTCTCTACAGTGTATATATAAGCGGCGACGGTGGTTGTGAACGGTGTTGGGGGGGGAGGCCATAAATCAATACCCGGGCGCGCGGTATATATACATAGATACACGCGGCAGGGGGGGGGGTTGTTAAGGGTGGCAGGGACGTGTAGGCGGCGATGGCCAGGGTTCAGCGTGTGTAGTAGTAGTAGTAGTAGTAGTAATAGTAATAGTAGCATTAGTATTAGTGTAGTATTATATAGTATATAACGTTCGGCAAACAAAACAATGCTGCCGAAAATCGTCAAAATACCTCTCGAGCTTTTCACGCGCACTGCAATCCTCTCCCTGGTTTACACACACACACACACAATCAAATGGCTATAATTCACAAACACTCGACGCGTTCGTATGTGTGTGTGTGTGTGTGTATGTGTGTGTGTGTGTCTGTGTATAGCTCACTGTTTCGGAACTTAACGTCGGCACCGCGCTGCATTGGCGTGCGTATCCCGGGGGGACGATAATCGAATTCCTCGCGCCGCGGAATTTCACTCGGACGCGCGGACTTTCTGCGGACTCGCGCGTTGTTATAATCGACATCGCACGCTGTATACATATATAATAATAATAATAATAATAATAATTCTATCCCCGTTAGCGTATATACGGCGCGACGTCACCGACGCTGTACAATAATAGTATAATACATATACATTATTCGTACATACGTATACGCGATGTCATATTATAATAATAATATTCATTATTCGTTGCGTGCAGCGTGTGTATATAGTATATAATATATGTATATATATATTGTACTATTCCGGCTTATATTATAATAAACTAATGAATATACGATTTGCGCTTGATGATTTACGCGTATTATATACACCGCAGTCGTCGTTTTGCCTATATATATATATCACCCTTCCCCGAAACTTTGTCCGATTGTACGCCTCCGTCATGTATATATAAAACAGTGTATACGTTTTTCGTTTCATCCTTTACGTATGATATTTATAACGATTTTCGAGTGCCACAATTCAAGTTGATCGATAAAATGTTTTTCGAGTTTATCTCGTGTTTCTCTCGTTACGTCTCGTTTAGTATATAATGTATATAGAAATGGAATAAGTGAAAACCAAATAACGTTTCGGTTGTAAACTTGTAATCATCGTGATAATAAATAATAATAATCAAACTATATAGATACTATAAATTTGGTCGTATTGATCCAGAATATGAATAGTTCATATAAAGCTATTTTCGCGTGTACACCACACGTTGCAGCAACTGCAGCTAAACATCATATTGTTTTCGTGATTTTTATGTGTCATTGTCATATATATTATATGTATGCAGTCAAGTGATGACCTTCGTGTGCCTGACAAATTACTTGTTTTTGCTTAAAGTTCTGAACCTGTATTATGTAGGTACCTGTTCAATAATTAAACGCGTATACAATATTATATGCGCGAGTCTACCTTCTATTATATATAGAATCGGTTACAGATGAATAAGTGCGGTTGAAATCTAGATATATCTAACATCTATATATTATATATATATATTACATATTATAATGTTGAGCCACTGGGCTAATGATTAATTATATAATATTATTTATAATCGCTTATAACTAGTCATTATAATATAGGCTACAAATTTACGCGACAATGTCGGGAGCGATGCAATATCGATAACTGCAACGTCGTGCACGACTCGTACGATATTTTGTGAAATCTTCTATAATATTTTATTTTCATCTCGGATCTGCGCGTTCATATAAACACTGCAACGGGGATGTCGATGATTTGTAGGTATATAGACTTCAGAAAATGTATATAGCCGCGTATATTGTTCTTGGGGTTAAATCGTTTATAGTGATACTGTGCGGTATTAGGTATATATATATATATATATATATATATATAATACAATGCGAAAACTCGTCATCGCTCCGCCCTCGCCGTAGATATGACCTATTATAGTAAAGAGGCAATTATTATTGGCATTTACGATCGGATTAATAGATTTCGCAATGCGCTGCAGTTTGACGATGTACGCCCATTATGAAATATATTTCCAAATAATATGTATATTATATTATATATAGGTACGTCGTCGAGGACGACGTTATTATTATGTAGAATAATAATACACACATATACCTACCTATACGAGGCGCGGGAGTCGGTGACGGCGTCGGTGCCGATATAAATCACCGCGAGTATAACACCGCGCCGCGTGTATATATATAATATACTCTTGGGGAGAGCGGCCCGGTGACGGTGGCGGCGGCGGCGGCGGTCCGTCAGTAACCGCGGCGAGTGGGAGGGGTTGAGAGGAGAATTGAGACGTCATATAGGAATTATATTCTCTCGAAAAACGTCTCTCTCTCTCTCTCTCTCTCTCTCTCTCTCTCTCGCACACACGCACACCCGCTCACACTTCACCATATCATCAGAGTTTATTTTATTATAATATAATATTATATATATATATATATATAGGTACCGCTAATACTGTATTAGAGCCTCGCGATTATATCTCCGCGGGGAGAGACTATATAATAATATGTACGCTACATAATATAATTAAACATATTATTATTATTATTATTATTATTATTATTATTATTATGTGTTCTCGGTCCCTGCAGCGCTCGCGAATGCCGCCAAATGAGAGATGATATATACGCGTGTTTCCAAAATGTATATTATATATAGGTACCGAGGCGAGAAACACGGTACTGTGACGAAAACATTTTTTGGTTCCAGGTTGACATCTATGGGTACCCTCATCCCCTCGGATTTTGCGTTTTTTTTTTCCACATTTTCGACGACGATTTATCTTTTCGTTTGTGCGCGCGCGGGTAGACGTCAGACGTCGATCGCGATTACGGTGCGGATACGCGAGAGGCGTCGGCGGCGCGATATAATATTGTTATTATATATTATGCGACGCGTATGTACCTATATATATACATAATAATATAATATACAGACGTTGCTGCAGCAGCAACGATCGCCGCCACCGCCGCCGCCGACGTCGTCCGTCGTCGTCGTACACACACGCACACACTCGTCGCGAGTCGCTGCGGCCATGTTGGATTTTGGGTGTGGTACCGGCAGTCACTCCCATTTTCAATTTGTAACTGTCAGTCAAACGGCCGCGGGGCGACGCCTAGCCCGGACGCCATTGGCCGGTCGCCCCGCGAGATCGCGTCGCGTTTTTAATAAATTACTCGTCATTTATATTAGCGCCGCCGTCATACGTCCCCTCCGCCGCCGCGCGCGCCGGCCGTCGTTCACCTATCCCCACTCGCCCCCCTCCCGCCCCCAACCCACCTGTGACCGCGACGGGAGACGGCAGAGGAGTCGCGCCGCCGGTCCGCATACGTCGGAAACACCGCGCGCAAGCAAGTGCTGGTCTCTGGCGGCCGTCTCGGAAACGCAGACGTCTAGCTTAATACTATATTTATAGGTGTATATGATATATTAAAATATGTATACTTACAGGGTGATATATTTTTTCAAGACTAAATTTAGTTCAAAGTCATATTATATAATATATATAGGTACCTAGGTATATATATTGGCAATAGGCGTCAATATGTACAATTTTGTATAGGTACATACATATGGGAAATAGTAAGTTCCTACACGAGACCTAGCAGGTAAACGATTACATACGTTGGTACCTACATATAGGTACGTAGGTAGGTACTTGCTTTTTTGTTTTCATTTTCATATATATATTTGTAGTTTTAAAATTATATAATTAAGTTGTATACGATTTACCTAATTACTTAATGATAGCCGGTTCGGGGCAAAACACAAATCACCTAAATATAGGTACCTATGTGTCGACGTCGTCCTTATAGTGTATATATATTATATTATATAATAGACATAGGTATATTGTGTATATTACTTTATTGATAGAAATATTTCAGCATTAATACACGCACAGTTTGTCTAAATTCGTATTTTTTTGTACGGTTCTCTTTATATCATAATATAAGTATATATTAATGATAATGATATAGGTATACTTTTAAACTATATATACAACGAAGATTTACGCACGCTTCGAATAAGCTTCGACAGGTTTATATAGACGCAAACGTGTCAGATTATACGACGTAGGTACAAACGTCTATTTTAACGTAATATATTATTTATAATACACGTGATAACCGACAATATATACCTACCTATACCATATAGTATATAAATAATCGAAAAAATACGTAGGTACCTATATAAATAATACTTTATATGAATCTATACCTATAAATATTATATATTTTACGAACGCCGCGCGTCCGAAACAGTCGTGTTCGATTCATTTCCTAAATAATTGACCGATATTTTGACCGCGGCTAAAATTGTCGATTTTAATTCGCCGTTTTGCTCGTGTATGTGATAACTATGAAATTTACGACCTTTTAAAGGTATTCTCTCTCTTATTATATACGCTGTACGTTTATATAACATAGCCGTTATTGTTGCAATGGTTTATAAGACATAATATTCGCCGATATATAATGTGGTTTTGTATGGACCCTGTTAGTATAAATATAAAATAATATAATATAATAATTTATAATTCATATTTAGGTACTATAAGCCTATATATATTTCATATATATATAAGGCATCTTTATAGAGTTTTTGTGGTTAGCTACAACGATATAATATATAATAATATATTAATATGCACTTATAAATTTTTATTTATTAATTATTTTTTAACAATTAGTTTATTTACAATCTATACAGATACAGGTATAATAAGTAAGTGTACTGACATAAAACTACATAAATTATAGAATAAGAAGGCTCCCAGCTCTGCCACCTGACCAGAAATTAATATGTATAAATTACCTAACTTAATTTGTGGAAACAATATAAAATATTATATTATGTAATATTCAATTTATAGCGACATAATATGTTTGTATGGAAAAATTTAATAAATAAAAATAGATTAAATTATAGAATAAATCTATAAATAATTTATTCTATTATTAAAAAAACCCTTTCAGGTGTTGAACATAATCGACATTTGGTGAAAACACTCGCACGTGCTATGATGTACTATGTACTATGACAAAATTATATATTGAAATGGTTGTTTAAACTAAAATAAATTTAGGTACCTAAACAGCAAATAGGATTAGTATTAGATGTAGGTATTTAAGTATACGGCTAGAGCAGGTCACCGAGTTTATACTCGATTTTTAACAACTACTTTTTTAAAATTATAATTTTTTTATCGGATTGACAAATTTAGTTTTTTGTTTTGATTGTTTTATATTTTAGGTAATTATAAAATGCTATAAAATGTGTTTTCCGAATGTATTATTTGTATCCGTGATTTATTCATAGATATGTTATAGATTTTCACAATAACTAATAAGTAAAAATAAACTAATGGAAGCAAATCATTTTAAGTTAACACTTTTTTGTTTGAGAAATAATATAATGGTTTTAAAATCGTTTTATTCTATTTAAAAAAAATAACGCAATAAATAAAAAGTATTTTCTTTTTTCTATTTACGATACATTCACAAAAAAAAAAATATTATTGATATTTTATTGATGTTTCAAATATTTAGGTGCTAATTATAAAGTAAAATATTTATTCAAGTATAGGTACTTATGTGTAGCACATAAAATGTATAAGTTATGTAGAGTTTAATTTAAATACCTCAATAAATATTTAATTATTTTCAAGTAAATTTATACAATTATCTATTATACCACCAACAATTATAAAAATAACAAAAACCTATGTCACACGAATAAAAGTAGTTCAATAATCAATCTAACTCATATAATTACAATTCAGTATTTTATTTAAATAATCTAAAATGAAATATTTATTATAAGGTGTAGGTATATTGAATTAGAGCAAACATTTTCTGTATTTTAATTAAACTTAAATCTAATTAAATTATAAAATATAAGAATTTAACTTTTATAAATGTTAAGTTTTTATCTGTGATTGACGCATGTCAGATAAGATACCTTTAAATAATTTACCATAGAAAAAATGGTCATTTGTAATTAAGTGTATAGTTTAGGTAATACTATAATTACATTTTGTGATTACACGTATTATACGCAATTCATATGAATTTTAAAATTAAACGTATGTATCTTTAACCTACTTATGAATATTAGGTACATTTCTAACAATGTTATTATAATATTTATAATTTTCAATGTACCTTTGCAACAATAACTATATGCAATATATAAATTATAAGTATAATAACTTAGAACCATATGTTAAGGGAAATTATCAAATTTGTGTAAAAAAAATTCATTCAATTAATTAAAAAGATGATAATAATAGGTATAAAATTTTCGTTTTATTATAATTTATTTTCATATATTAAAAACATTTTGAACAGTTTTTAATAAATATTATTGAAAAATGTTTAATGTTTACTTTTAGGAACTGTATAAGTATATAACTATTTTCATTACTTTTGTAAAATATTTATTTGCTAATTCTAGAAATCTTCTATACATTTTAGCATATTTAAAATTTTACCTACTGCACTTGTGAAAGATTTTAATACGTTTTATTTTTATAGGTATAATATAGAATAACTTATATTATATACATTATTTGATTTCTTTATTTTTAATAAGTACCCACCAGTATAATAAAGATGCGGAGCAGTGTGCTACCGTGATTCTACAACGTCATGTGTGATTATATATTATTAAAATGTCTTTTTTTCTGGCAGCATAAAAGTGTGCTTAAAAACTTTTAACACTTCTGCTGATTAAAATCGATGAAACTCAATGCACTCAGTGAACTTTTTTTTTAAAATTCCTCTACATTTTTCTCCTATAAAAGCACCAACGAATTTCCACAGGTTTAATAATATATATATTAGTATAATAGGCATGAGGAATATAAAAAAATTAATTAAATATAGGTATAGAATACTGCATACTTTTACTATAGGTACCTTTATTTAGCTTATAATTTTTACCTATAATATTACCTACCTAAGTAGTGTTTCAAATTCTGCAATATCTTTTATGCGTAGAAAATCACTGTCCCAGAAGCAGTGGCCTTCCCGACCCCGTTGTAGCATATCATACCATTTTTCATTTATATAATAATATAATATAATGTTTATAATATTATATAATATACAATAAACACAACGATTATTGTCTGTGATTCAGTTTATTATGTCCATGTCATACGAGCGAGTATGCATCATGTATAATATGTACCTATATATATAATATATATGATTATTATTATCTTCGTCGTCATCGTCTATCATCGACAGTCGCCATTCAGCAGCCGAAGTGATGCGTCTGAGAAAAAACCAGAAATAATGTTATTAATCGATCCGAACGAATAATATAATACGATAATATATACGGATCCGCACCCTTTTATATCGGGACATTTTCTTCGGGAGACTACGCCTATATATATAATACATATACAATACATATGGATATGTAAAATGTCTACGGATTTGGATCTTTGGAGGGTTCGCTCCCACACACGGCCCGGCGGTGTCAGATGCCAAAAAAACACGACACGTCCATTTAAGTGCAGCGACGAAACGAAAACCTCTAACTCCGAACTCGGCGGGACTATAATATTATTATTATCATATTATATTGTATACCTATATTATTATTCTTATTATTATACAATGCTGCTTCTGGTCGAGAACACGGCGAGCATTGTCCAATTCGGATCCGCATAAATTATCTCACGATTTTTTTCCCTCTTTACTATACGCGACATTATATTAATATTAGGTATATATTTTACGCGTGCATGTCGATTAATAATATTTTATACATATATACCTGCAATACGAACGTCTTTGCAGCGGGTCTACACCTCCGCCCCGGGAGTTTGAAACCCTTCGCCGTCGCACATCTCACGTAATAAATACATATTATATAGGTACTTACGCACGCACGCATCCGTCAGCTAGTTCTATATTATCTGTGCGTCGCGGTATCCCATGAATTATTTATCGAAAACAATGAAGATGACGACGACGGCGACGACGATAAAAAGTGTGTAATAACGGGCACGTTTTTTCCTTCTGTTGTATATATATATAGAAATAACGATAAATACGTTTATCGTATTTTAGTTTTGGGTTTTGTCTTATAGGTATATAATAGGTACCTACTGCTGCGTATACATGGCCAATGTCACATGTCAATCGGTTGCCCAAAACTAGACGGGAGTGTTTTGTATTCTTTATATGAATGTATATATATTATATAGCTGCAGGTATCGCGCGATATTTACATAATACGCTCGGCCATAACTCGTTTTGAATATATTATAATATGAAAACTAGGTTTTTATTTTAATGTTTTTTAAATTACCTCGAACGACGTTTGTGTGCAGAGTCTCGTCTTTACTCTATATTTTACTATATTTATATATATATACGTACCTAGTGGTACCATCGCAGCTGTATAATAAAAAGGGTACTCTTCGACGCGCGAGAATACGTAAATTAGTAGGTATAGTAGTACCTATTATATATATATAGGTTTATTATATCGTATAGTATATACCTATTATAGGTACCTCTGTATTAAAGTCAATGTTATATGTATACGCACCGCAGTGGAGGAAAACTCGCGGCAACAGACACATGCCACACGATATATATATATATACACACACTGCAAGGATACCTATATATAACCGCGTACAATCTTGTGTGTGTATATATATACAATATGTAAATGAGCCGCCGAGGAGTAGTAGTACGCTGTAGGTATATTTATATACATTATGTACACACACGTATATTAATTACCTCGCATCTTAATCAGCCGAATAATTATTGGGGTTTCCGTGTAAAACGTTTCGTATCGGTTCAACGGCGAATGGAAAACGATTCTCATACATTTATACCTAAACACAATGTATACATAGGCATACACGCATCTGTGTATAAGTTTAAATTTACAGCAATGGCAACGTGTGATTAGGTTATTTATATATACATATATGTGTAGGACGAGTTTATATATTTTTATTATAATCGTAATTTTCAATGCAAAATGTTTTTTAGTTTCCGCTTAAAATAAAACCGTGTTCGACGCAAGTGTATAGTGCAAGGGACACATTATAATTGAAAAATATTTTTGAATTCAATTTTGCTTTCGAAAAGTTTGGGAAACACGGCACATATCGATTATATGGGTTAAAATTAAATACAATTAGGTAACTTATAATGTTCATATTTTAATGTGTTTTTTGAATCTCATTTTTAGTGTCATTCTTGAGGGAGAACAATCCACCCGGGGTATGGGTTACAGGGAAAACAATTTACATTTCGGGTAATCGAGTGAAGTGCATCCGATAACGGAACAAAACGTTTTCTGAGGTATCCACAGACCCACCATCTCAAGGACGACGAGAAGAAAACGTATATAAAATATTATCATATATCACATATATTATCAAACATGCATTATACTATTTAACAACAATCTTACTTTCCGTTTAAACTCTTCGGCAATCAACTGAAAAGCACATACTATAGTAGTACTATAGACGTATATATTAAATTGCGCGTAAGCACGTACGCTGTATAGGCGATCACCGGATGAGTCACATACGAGTATACGCGAGCAGTTTTTATTTTTGTGTTTTTAATTTTTCCAAAAGCACAATCAATACTCGTCCCGTCGTTCTTGCACATATCCAATTAACAATCATATACTACGCTATACGTATACAAGAGCATATTATTATTATACAACAGTTGTTGTACGCCACCCCGTACGCGTCTGAATTAATTTTTAGACGAAAACGAATGGGGTCGAATAACTCGTCGTTGTCGGATCTGGCCGGGCGCCAATTCGCGTTGTAGCTCATACACGCATTAATATATTATCTTCATCCGAAACACGACCGCGATCCGGCGTGGCGCATATAATATACATAATAATATAATAATATAGGTATACCTATACGGCTATATACTATATAGAGGCATGTATATATATATATATATAGGCACGCGATGTCGTCTGCACATAATAAGACGTCGCGTATTTCTGCTTGTACATAATAATAATATTATAATAATATGTACCTACATCGTGTCGGTACACGAGGAATAATTAACATCCTGTTCGTTGTTATTATTATTATATAGCTGACGTGTGCTTTCCCGTCGAGCACGTGACACGGTATACGTATATTATATTCTAATAATATATACCAATATAATAAGTGCTGCGTGACAGTTACACGCGGGTCCTAGTATATCGGAATAATAATATTAATATTATAAAAAAATAAATAATTTATTCGTTTAAACCATTTAAACGCAGATATCGGCGGCGTGTGTACGAGACACGAACAGGGCTCACAAAGTGCAGTACTACCTTTATCCCGACGTACGTGCGTATATATTATTATTATTATACGACACGAACGCGCACACGTTATCTGTGCATTAATCGTAAACACGATATTATTATGTAAACGCCAAACGGCAAACATATATCCACATGTATATTATTATATGGCTGGCGCTTGTTATCGCAACGATTCGCGTTTCTCGCTCGAGTGGTGAAAAGGGGTGAAAAAAAAAATAATCGTAAAAGATTGTAGCACTGCTCGGCTCCGGTGTATTTTCTCTCTTAGGTATTTTATTATTATTTATTTATTTATTATTTTTTTTTTTTTCTAAAGTTGATTAATACGCTCCTATTGTGCAGAGTTCCTTTGAATCTTTTCACTAGCAGAGAGGAAAAAAATTATATAAAAAAAAAAACTATCAGGTATACTCGTTTTTTTTTTCATTTATTTTTTCTTTTTCGCTTCCTCTCGACTTACCGCCGCCATTCTCTCTAAGCCCGTTTGCAGGTTTTCGAATATAAACTCTGCTGCTGCTGCTGTAACGACGACGACGCAACATCGGCAGGAGCAGCTGTCACGTTCTCCCACACGCCCACGTCGACGTGTAGGTATACCATATATATATATACACACCCAAACGGCGCTTCCCGTCCTTTTCATATCTGTGAAAATATTTTGTCGCGGGTGAATAGCGTATAGATCGCTTTTATTTATTTTATTTTTCCATCGCCGCCGTCGCAGTAGTTCTCCGCTGTGTATATATAAACAGTGTATACAAATCGTGTGAGTGAGTGGTGAGTGTGTGTATGTGTGTGTGTGTATTATTATTATTATTTGTATACGCGCGCGGAAACTCCGCCGCCGCTGCCAGATGATTAATGCAAAAATGTCGAGTTCGATTCTGTCAAAAGGAGTAAAACCCCCAAGGGGACCGAGGTGTGTGCCGTGGCGGTGGAGCGCGGGGGAGAGCCAATCCCGGAGCAGCAGCAGCAGCAGCAGCATTCATCTTGCAAGGAATTTATCATTGTCCCGCCGCCGTCGACGAAACGGTGGCGGTAAGGGTGCGTTCGACGGCGGACGGGTAGAGGACGGACGGACTGCGAGCGAGTGTGTGCGTGCAGTGTACTGATGGTTTTGAACAGGGGTGGAACGCTGCCGCCGCCCGCGCGGGATGTCATGTCGTGTTTGTCAAACAGCTACTATATATATATATATATAATATGCCCTCTCCTGGTCTCTCCTGTTCCACCACCCCCGCACCTACCGACCGTTCTTCGTCAGTATTATATTATATACGTCGTGTGTATATATTACGAATATAAATAATAATATCTGGCGGACACCCCGTTTTCTATTTGGTGTAACGACTGCAGTTTACTCGACTAAAGTTTTGCAACATAGGTATACAATATAATATAGTACATTAAAGTGACATAATATTGCTACAAAGTGGCCAGGGGATGACCAGTTAAACATAAAATATCCAGGAAGAGTTGTGGGACCCTGGAGATATAATTAGCGTATAGGATTCATTAATATATATATATATATAATAATCTTAAATATATTTAAATAACCAGAGTCCAGGACTCAATTTCAGCTATTAGGTTTTATTGCCTGCTAACTACTTACGAAAAAGGTAAATTAAGTTTTAGAATAGTAAATGACTGCATCGAAGTCGTACAGAGTTCAGTAATATGTATAGTAGTGTAACGCAGTGAATTTACTGTTCTTACATGGTGTGTATTAGCTATATATGCCTTACATTCTATTGTCTGAGAATATATATATATATATTATTGGTTTTGGCAGCAGTTAGTCGTAGGTATTTTGTTTGTACATTGTATGTATATAACTTTATAAATAGATACACAGATGTCATGTTACATTTTAATTGTTACCTACAAATGTAGGTGAGAAGGTTTTTTTTTTAGAAGTTAATACAATGATGATACACTGATATATATATATGCTGTTAGCAGATGACAATTGCAGCGATGACCTGCGGTACAAGTTTACATTATGCTGAAACGATGCATCTCGAGATGAATGCATTATGCTGATGAATGCTGCAGTTGATCGTATTGGTTTTCATGAAGATTCTTTTAGTTGATTCGTCGACTGTGCTGAAAAAAGTGATAATAATTAATAGTTATAAGTATAGTGTGTACAATATATAGTTTATAAGCATATTTGATAATTCAGTAATTTAATTTATTTTATTAATTGTGTCAACGTATTTAATGTTTTCACAATATTATATAATAATAATAATTAGCTATTCGTCGTGGATTGAAGTTTATAGCAGTACAAAAAAACACACAAATATTTATTAAACTTTATAAAATTTAAACAAGCTGTAATAAAATATATGTAGGTACGCAGATTTTTCTACAAAATTTGTTTTTTTACATAGTGGCAACTGGGAACACCAATGTTTTGCAACAATTGATAAAATATATTATACAAATAATAAGGTGGTATTGATTCAGACGCCATGGCGTGTTCAACACACTCGATACAGAAAAACAATAAATAATTATGTAAACATAAAACCGAGGAATGTGGTTCAAAATATACGCAAAATGGTTCTGCTAAAAATTATACGTGCACCCATTCCTATTCATCCCCGTCGGCCGACGCTATACGAATTCACACTCACACTCCAAATTGTACGCTTTAATTTTTTACGTCTACAGAAAATTGATGGATTACGTATACCCACGATAGTTCTACGCTATTGAAAGGATGTGTTATCGTACCGCATAAATACGTTTACGATATACTCAATATATATTATAACTTATATAGGTACACTCAGGTAATGTATATATTCTGTGTTACGCACGTATATATAATACCGTTGATAATCGGTATATGAATAGAAATACGCACACTGCGCCGTCACCTGCGGTATCCGAGATGGATTATATTTTTTTGTTATACTTTGCACGAATCTCGTTCGCGACCTTTGAGAGGACAATGGAATGTAAAAAAAAAAAAAAATACTTAGGTGGGTACCGATAGGATATCCAGGAGCTACTACCTGAATTTTTCTTTACACATATATTATACGTACGTATATATAAAGGTATAAATAATAACGACGGGTTCGTGTCGGCGGATGTTGGTTTGTGTGTGATGTGTGTGTATATATGCGCGCGAGTGTGCAATGCTTACGGACCGAGCGTTTCGGGTGTTTACCGAGAAAAGAACGCCGCCACCTGTAGTTTAAAAAAGTATTTTTGATTAAAGTGAAATAAAAAAATCCTGTTCCCGATGGGGGTTAACGCGCCATGACGCCATTGAAATCCGAACATTAGCTCATTTTTCGTAGCGGGCGCCTGCAGGTAGGTGTATAGGTAGGTATGCCTCGATTCCATTTATATATAATATTTTATAATATATAAGACCTATATAGTATAATTGAAGTGCATGCACGTTTCCGACTGCCTCGACGATAATCGATTGACACTTTCAAATAATACTATTAAGGAGGCCGAAAAGGATCTATTAAATTATATATTATAATATTATGATAATATTATCGGTGGAGTTTGAAGCAGAAATCTATTTTTCATGAAATAGCACCTAGACTGAAATTATTAACTATTTCAAGTCTGTAAAATAATAAAGCGGCTTATATATTTCTTAGATAGCACTTAAAATATCAGCAAAGTAATTTAAAGTTTAAAACAATGATAATTCAACAAAAAAAAAAACTAGTAATAAGCAGTTTGTTAAAATTAAAATAAAGTTTAAGACACATTATACCCGACGTTTCAGAAATAAGTTATCAATTTTTTTTATATAAGTATCTATTTTTGCATGTTAATTTAGACATAATCTATAGGTATTTATACCTAATGGCTAATAATATTATTTATATTTATTAATATTATTACTTATTTTAGGTATTAAATTACTGTCTCTTAAACGTCAAACTACGTTACAAAATATGTCTTAAAAAACGACATTACAAATGACACCGCTACGTGGAACATATGGTTGGTGTGAAAGAGAGAAAGTTTATCGTTTAACGATATTTTGTTATACGCTTTGCAATATAGGTATACATATATAGTCTAAAATAATTCAATTTATAAATCTCAATTGAGTCTGTATATAGGTAAACCTAAACTATACGAATTAAAACAGCAAATTTGAATGTGTTTCAAATCATTGTTGAGTTTTAGATATTTTATTCATAAAATAATGTATTATATATATACACCGCACATCATATATTATATATTAATAAATTATTATGTTTTATCATCAAGACGTGTCGTAGAATGTTTTAACCCAAATTACTATCAATTTATTTTCTCTACAGGAAAATGAGATAAGTCGTACTGGGACGTTAGGTAGAGGTAACACATATATTATAGACCTAGTGCAAAGAGGGTTTATGCCATGTTTTTTATCCGACATGCCATAAGTCGTGTATAATATCGTTGGCGATAAAAAAAGATAGTAGACGGCAAAAGCCTCTATATAACTGTTGAAAAGTAAAAAAAAAAAGAGGGTCTATCGCCGAAATCTCGTTTTTTAATGTAGGTAGGTATATATATATATATATACTAGCGATTACTGTAATATATACAAGAAATCAAGAACATATTATACGAAATGTATCACGTCGTTTTGACCGATATATTTCAATATAAACCCGTCAGATCACACTGCAGTATATAGTCTCTATATAATTTGGTTCTCCGATTTTTGGACCTACCTATATCATTATCAACAATCGCGCAAATATAAAATCATATGCGTCACATTATACGTCTTCGACGAAAATACGTAGTTTTTTGATGCTTCTACTGTAGGTAGGTACATAATATCACGAGGAAAAATGATATTACCAAGATACGCATTGATTGGACACTGGCAAAAAATCAGCGATGTGATCGCGTACAATATTATGATATATGTACTTATTATCGTGTAGCCATATTATAATAGTGCAGACTGTATAATGTATATGTGTTATATCCGCGTGCAAATATGCGAGGGGGACGACGAGAAATATTATAACTAGGTGGAAAAATAAAGCGAAGAGAAACAAATTCGTCGGTTTGTAAATATATATTATCCACACATTTATACGTATATATATATATATGCAAATATGCACGAGGAAAAAAATGGAGGAATAAAAGCGAAAAAAGAGTGTCAGAGACCTATTTTTCAAGCTTCATTTCGCCTGAAAGAAAAGAGAACTCTGTGACGTCCACGGCGGCGGAGGGTCGTCTCTCCGCCGCCCCGGCCCCGCGCCGTGCCGTCGTTTGACAGTGTCTATTTTTCTCGTTTTCGTATTTTTCTTGTTCACTATCAGCGCGAGGCAACTATACACACCGCCGCTACCGACCCGCACCTTACCCGCTCGGAACATCTACCACCCCCTCCACCATCACCATTCCCTTCCCACCCTTTTGTCCCGCCCCTCGACGAGGGCCTACTGCCGCACAGTGTATATACTGCGGGAACAATGCAAACGGCGACTGCGGCACGACGGGTGGCGGTAAGGGGGGGGGGGATTCGTTTTTAAAAGTTTCTTTTTGATTTTGACGTTGACAAATACACACCGTTTTATCATCAGTTGTTTGCCGCCGCCCACGTACACACGCACACGAACACAGTGCCGTTACTACCACAAACGCATCGTACTTTGTGTGTATATATATGTGGTGTGTGCGAGTGCGCAGAACGATGCTTTTTCATCTCTCTTAGCGTTTAGGACACACAACCATCGCGTCATCGGTGAAAGGGGTTGGAATTTTATTTTTTCGCCCGCATGTCGATTTTCTATATATATATATATAGGGTACGTATATAGGTATTAATGAGTGTGCGTGTCGAAATTTATGCGTCGGTCTTATGATAATGTATAGTGATGTATCATGTATGGTACCTAGTAATAGACTTAGGGTGGTGTGTACAATAATATGTTTACATCTAAACCCCGCAACGTCGGTCGTTTGAAAAAAAAATTACAAATTAGAAAAATGTATTTGTTGATTGTTTATGTACGCAAACCACCGCATGCAGTCTTACCTTTCAATAAGTGCCATATAATAAAGGTATAGCTGGGAGCAAAATTAGCGAATGAGGGGTTTTGGGAGATGTCTTCTCCCCACCTCCGTTCATAAAAAAATTACAACAATGTTTCACCGCAAGTTCATATTATATTACAAAACAATATAGATATATAGAGGATACATTATTTGTATTAATAATTTATTGGAACGAATGGAACGACAACGTGCTACATACATTATAGTATATTGAAATACACTCGCAGAAACGAAAGTGGTTCGATCAATATTATTCTAATATATATTATATATGTGATTTCAAGATGGAATAATATGTACGATAGTCGTCTCCAGTAATAGCATAAAATGTTTATACGTTGAACACCTCATTATATATAGCGAAATAATAAAAGTAAAATATTTACTAAAAAAAATACATAGTTATATTATATTATGAGGACGTTATATAAGGTTTGTATTATTAAATACTATGAACTAGGTGAGATAAAATCACTAGAATAATAATCATTATTAGTGTATATAATGAAATTCGCAAGTGTACGGTAGATATACTCAAATAATAATCAATGCACAAGATATATCACGTCCTACTGCTATAAATTATAACATGGTATATAGGTGCGTCTTGATCGGTCTCAAAACAATATTATCTCAAATAAAATCGCACGAGTAAGAATATGATTTTCCATTCCACTCTGCGAATATACCTATCTAATATTTATCGTTTACCGCAGCGTCTGCAGATATTTGTAGGTAGGTACCTAATTATGTGGTATATATATTTTTTCTTTTTGATGAACGACGTTTAAATTTTATTTAAAATATTTTGCGGATGCCCGCTTGAGTATTTAAAACTGTCTGAACTGCCGACGCGGTCTGTCTCTCATATACAAAGGACCGAGATGAAAAATTCTTTCACGAGACTATATCAAAGGGATTGTATTCACTTATATCTGGCCAATTAATCAATCCGATATTAAAATAGAAATAATAATTAATAAACATCAATGAACGGCAGTTGGTCATCAAATATTATTATTACACTTTTATCATCACGGGGCAATGCGCTGCACGGTATTCGTCGCACGCGTACAAAAAACGTAATATTATATAAACGGAAACTCGGCTGCAGTAGACAACTTTAAAGTGCGAAAAACGGTAGTGATTACAATATTATTATAAGACAAAAGCCGCGCATACCGCGACGTTGGAAAACAAATCGTTTGCGGCCGTCCGCCGTCCCCTCGCGACAATCCAGCGGCGGCGGCGGTGGCGGTGGCGGTGGCGGCTGCTATATTATTATTAATTATTAAAAACCGACCGTCGAGGGACCGATTTGTCAAGTGTTCTCGTAATAATTCTTAGCGTGTTGGCGCATATATATATTATAATATAATAGCCATCAAACAAATATTAACGTCAAAAATATTTGCGCTATCGTAATAATAATTATTGCTGTCGCCGCCGCCGCTGTACAGTAGTTTTCTGCCTCTTCTGGCGGCGGTGGCTTGTGCACAGCGACAATAATATAATTTTATGTAAAGAGAAATAATTCATCGAGCGCACGCTCACCCCCTTTTTTTCTACAATAACGTAGTGATTAAAAATCTGATTTTTGAATATGGGTACTTATAGAGATCATATTATTTTATTAAAATAATTCTTCAGATTTTTTGTGCTACTTAAGGAATTTCTTGCGGTGATACAAACTTCTATTTTTCAAATAAGGACCCCTATTTTCTACTGTAAATTATTAAGTGCATAATTTTTTTGAACATGTTGATGTACCTAAATAAAAATTCAAACCATGTTCTCAGTTATTAAAACGTTTGTACTAAGGATAATATAATATAGTCTTTAAAAATGGTTTTACAAAAATGTAAAATATAGATGATGATGGAGGATCTAGTATTTTTTTCTTAATCTTTGAACCATTTTTGCAAGTAATAAATTTTGATAGATTCATATAAATTAATACAATTTTTAAATCACCGTACCTCCCATAATTTTCAAAACTATTATCAATCATCATTGATTTATATTATCTTTGGAGTAAGTACTAAGTTATATAACACAAATACTTTATACTTCTCATTTAAATTATGATTTAAGTACAATGGTACATCAACATTTTCAAAAAAAAATGATCCACAAAATATTTTACAGTAAAAATAAGGGTTTTTATTTGTAAAAAAGAAATAGTCTTTAAGTAAATTTTAATATTTCAAAAAATCAAAATTTGATTCATTATTAAAAGAAAAATGAGGTGAGGGCTCAGCATGCTAGGTGAATCACTCTCGACACTCTGTATGAAATGTAAATCATAATCCCACGATATTCGTGACTGCGCTTTTCAATCGATTTTCGACCGTAAAATACAACTCTGCACCCAATCACATATTATTAGGTATATCAACACTTAGACAACATTATCCTCGTCTTAGGTATAACGGTGCATGTGTGGTATACATTTAGAGTCGATCGCGTAAGCAATGATGATCGCCTCAACACTCTTTGAAATAAGTGTGATATTATATTCCATTTGGACTTTCTAACTTCGACTATTTTAATGAAGTATTATATTAAATGGTTTTATTCGAAGAACGCAGTTATTATAATGATTATCCGGAATTGTTTATGAAACTAGGTGAAAAATAATCCGGCGGGGCGTTGAGGTCGGCAACGGGTGAATCGATTCTCGCTGTATGTCGTCGCGTTTTCGTATATATATATATATATATATGCGTATAATGCACACACGTGGCATTGTTTATCGACGAAATCTGTTTGCGGGAAAGGCGCGGTGGCGTCGGCGGGGTGTATACATCGACAAGATGTGCGTCGTTAAAAGGCGGCAGCAAAAGCCGTCGTTAAGGTCCGTAAACACATACGCAAACAGAGTGGAGAGAGTCGGACATATTATTATTATGGGAACGCGGCTACACGTGGTGTGTGCGTGTGTGCGCGTGACCGTAAGTTGGCGAGCGAAATAAAGTGCGCCGAGCCCTCAAGGTCGACCGACAATTTATAGTCCTCAAGACTCGCATTATATCCGCCCCTCGGCGCCCGTGTCGCGGGGTGCAGTATAAAGTCCCATACACCTATAACACGCCCGTATTTATTATATAATACACACCTGCAGTGTGTTTCGCGCCCCTTACCAACGTTCGACTTACTACGGTAAACTGCACGCGCGTGTGTCAGTGGCGACGACAGCGGCGAAACTCAGCCGAGCGAGAGGTTAGCCCCGCGACCGATATAATTATATATAAAGCGTCGTACGTAAACTCCACCATTTTCCCACCCACACTCACGCATACAACGGTTTCGGGAGATAATATACTATACATGCACACTGCAGATTTCGTCGATTGAAACGTTTTCTTTTGCCGCCGCTTTAGCTTTTGTTGTATTTTTTTTTTTTTTTTTTATCCTTTCGCGTGTTCTTTGCACATAGATATATAGTTACGCTCTCAAAAATACCAATACACCTCCACGCTAAACGGTGATGTGGCAAAAGTTTTTTTCGGTGATATACGTTTAGTGTATATACGTACACCGACAATACATACATTGACAATGTGTCAAACGGTATGACAGTAACGAAATGTACACCTACGTACGCGTCACCTGCAGTGCATTTTTATGTTTTTTACGCGCTCCGACAAGGCGGTTTGTAATTCCGTACAATATAATATTACAATCAAAAGCGATTGATTTAAGATCATACACATTATTATATAATATAGGAATCTGTATGTATGGGATTATAATATCTACGTGTATTGTATTCTGAAATCTAATAATGGGGAAAAAAATAATTCAAAAATATCTGGAAAACGACATCATATGGATACAATAAACGAGTAATTTTATGTTGTATATACATATGTATAAGTAATATTGTAAAACATTTGAAATTGCTATTCGGTCCTACGATATATGTGTTTCGTGTAATGCGTGTGACCTATTTGGCTCTGACCCGGATGCGGATTAGGATTACTATATTATGTGTATGGGTTTTTTTTTTCTTTTGCGAAAATTGTTCCTTTTGTATATTATAGTGTCGTAGTTGCAGTATAGTGAACGATTCATATAATATATTGTATACATAAATATATATATATATACACACGAATTACAATAAAAACAACGATAAATCTTCGTTCGGGTGAAAAAAAAAATTATTTCCGAGTGTTGCGCACATTTGTCGCTCGCGCGCGCGTCTGCGGCGCTGTGCAGTGCCAATAATAATAATAATAATAATAATAATACAATTCGCGCTCCGAAACACGGCATCTGTCAGCCATCCCTTCTGTCCCATCGTCGCTCGCACGCCCCCCCCCCCCACCCACCCACCCTCCGCTCGGCCTAAGCGTGCGTGCGTAACAAAAATTGATTTCCTCTAAGGACCGTGAAATTAAAAGCGATTTGTAATAATATATATTATGTAATATATGTATATATACGACTGCGGGACTGCGGGAGGACGTGCGTGTGTGTTTTTTCCTTAGACTCCGTCGATGCGACCTTCTCGTCGGAGATTTCCTCCTCGTTCCCCGGCGTCCGTGTGCGGATCCCTTCCTGGGAGAACCGGCCCGGGACACACATATATGCACGCGGTGCACGTGATGCCGCAACAGCACATCAGAGATCCGCGCCATTGTTTTTTTTTTCCTCCCCGCGGACATAATATATACGTCGCATACATCTGGCCACCGCCGCCGTCATCTGGTGGTCCTGCGGGAAGACGACTCCGCGTGGTGTACGTATGAGTATGAGTATAATATTATATAAATTTTAATAACGAGCAGTATATGTACGAATACACCCCAAAAACACGGTCAAATCATACGACTTTGCGTAATATTGCTGTTCCCGCGCGCATATAATACGTGCGTGCGTTAAGTGCGAGGGAAAACGCGAGCGTTTACGATGTCGGGAAAACGAAAACCTCCCCTCCCCCTGTGGTATATCGCAATACGATATAATAACATAAACGCTTTCGTTTCGGTCGAAAACTGCAACGGTCTTTTTCGCGAACCTATAATATATTAACGGTCCACATTCGATGCTACAGTACAATATAATATAATATAATATAATCATTAGTATATATATTATGTGTTAAAAACTTGTGCGTCTTCATCTGTGTAGGACACTGTAGGTACATCTAACACGGTATAATATTTACATATTTCATCAATAGAGATGCATTATCGGGACGATGTCAACACGAAGTCGAGACACAGTTAATTAATGATATTAAACGCGTATTTTAGATTGGGTGGTGCGTATTTCGCAGTAAGAACAAACTTTGATTCTCTCCACTAACCTTGTGTGCGTTATTTATTTTACGTGATAATATAATTAGTTACTTAGTATCCTTTTAATGTTTAAAATAGGTAACATTTTAGAAGAATTTTAATTTACAAATGTTGGTACAATTGAATACGTTTAAAAGTAGCAAAATGTACAGAACATATGTTATTCAATATTGAAGGTGAACTTTCACTATGTATATGTATACAGTTTTCACTATGATGGTTATAAATTTAAGTGATAGTCGATATATTAAATGAGTGTATGTGATACATAACGACGAGGATTTAATTATTTCAATGATACATTTTTGGCGGCTAATTTTTAATGGGTTTTATCAAATAATCTTACAATTCAAAATAACGAGTAAATCAAGTTGTTGTGTCTTACTGAGTCACCTCGTTATTGTATACAATATAATGTTATTGCTACGATTTGTACCGATTAAAATACGAAATAACAGAGATCCATCACATAAAAGTTGAACTTATAATCCGGATTTAACGTCCTTTTAACTCGGTTTAGGCGGAACAGACAAACGCGGGGAACAAGTGAACTAGCTGGTAGTTAAATTAACGCGTTTCGCTTTTCAACGGTGGCGGAGAATGGCGATGGCGGTGCGCGTTTTTATATTTTCGGAGGCCATAAATTATAATTAAATAGTTTTCGTCGGTGTATTGTGCCCTCTGGAACTGTTGGACATTAAAAACGTTTTAAAGAACGTTTGGTGCAATGTTCCCTCCATTTAATTCGGTGAATCACGAATAAATGAGTGCATTTTTTTTTATTTCACTCACCTGGAGACATTTTTAAAAGTAGGTACATACATATATATATATATATATAGGTAAATAGATTGACGTTGAATACGTTTACTGTTGATGGTATTTTTGCGTTTTAATTTTATGAGAATTTTGTTGTCATTGTTTAAAATATGAAAAAAAAAATACCGAACTCAATTAAGATGTTGAATGAAATCTACGTCGTACTCGCAATGAAAGAATAACGAATACAAATAATTTGTATACCTATGCACATAAGTGTCATAATAATGAATATTAGGTAGGTATTCAATAGTAAATCATAAATAATATTTAATAAATGTTAAACTATATAATGTATATTATTGTTTTTAAAATGCATTTATTCGTATTATAACTGCGTAGAGCTAGGATTTTTCATAAAATCTTATTAGTTATAATGATGAACTTTAAAAGTGCATTACAATTATTATTGTGTAGTGTTTATAAATGTATAAATATAATATTTATACAGTTGAAAATATCGTTTTACAGTTACCTTAAATTGCATATTTTTGACTTAAAATCCATATAAATCCGGGCTCTTATATAATAATGATTAATGGCTAATATAAGTGTATATGTATACAATATAGTGACGTACTGCAGTTTTACGTTTATAATAATCGTAGCGTGAATATTTTGACAAGTTTTTCGTAAGTCTTCTCGGCAGTCGACGTACGTATGCACCCATTAATTATTATTATACGACGCCGATCCGCGATGCATAATTCTAATTCTTTGGTAGTTACCTATAAAACAAACATCCATCGGTTTTAGCATAAAAATAATATCTATCCGAACGTTTTCTACGAGTGTTGCAGAGGCCGTTATGATATATTATATTATCAGCTTACACACACATATATATAATATATATATTATATAATATATTACCGCTGAGATTCGACCGCATCCGGCGGAAGTGTGTGTGCGATGTGAAAACGGTTTTATTTATAAGAAATCCCGTATTCAGGCTTTGCTCCGGGATTTTCGCATACGCGTGCTTGCGAGCCGCGTACATACATAGATATATATACGGATACGGTGTGGTTGCGGGAACGAAGGACGAGGGCAGGGGTGAGTCGGTCATCTTTATTATTCCGTCCGTGCGTGGGCGCGACGACTGTAATAGTAGTGCTACACTGCACTGCGAGGGAAAAGGGAGATGGAAATGGACGAAAAAAAATACAAAAAAAAAAACCTAAAAACTAAACCTCGGGCAACGCGAAAAAAATAGGAAACCCTTCTTACAGCGGCGGCGGCGTGTGGGGAAAAAAATCCCCTGGCAAGAAAAATGAAGCCATCCGCACACGGTCTGCGTGGGTTTGACGCCAATGTGTGTGCGTGCGTACCCGTATAATACACGTGTGTGCAAGTGTGTGTGTGTGTGTTGGCGCGTGTGAGTGTGCGTACGAAAGAATAGGGTGCCGCACGTCTCTGCTGCAGAGCCACGCCACCGTGCAGGACGACTCGCGGGAACGTCGAAGCGTGCGGCGGCGGTGGCGTTTTCGGAGATTGATCGCCCCCGAACGTCGGCTGATTGAAGAACGCATTAACCGAGCCACTGATGGCCGCAACCCCGCCGCCGCCACCCCGCGCACTTAGACCGTACACTCCTGCTCGCACACACGCACACATGAACAAATACACGCATACACGCCTCTTTCTTTTTTCCTCTCGCGTGTATATATATACATATATAGTATTATATAGTACGCTGCACGCCCGCACTGGATATATATATATATATATTTTCTTTCACCACCGTCGACGAAACTTTTCTCTACCATAGCCACCGCCACCGCCGCCGCCGCCTCCGTCGTTTCCTGCTTAACATTTAGACGCTCTCGGGAAAAACAAACCCCTGTCGCGTTCCGCGCGTACCCGCCCCTCCACTACTATTGTCGAAAGGGACGGATAACGAAAGCTGTGGCGGGGAAGAAGGAGAAAGAGTGAGAGAGAGGAGAAAAAAAACGACACTACACGGAACGCCTCGCGGAAAATCATCCATCATCTTGATTGCCTCTGGGAGAGAGAAGAAAAACGCGCGCGCACAAAGAGAGACGATATTATATAGAACAACGGCAGCAAAGGCAAAGGCGACGGCAACGGCAACAACAACAACAACAACAACAACAACGATGACGACGACGGCATCGGCGAGAGGAAAAAGGGGAAGAGGACAAAAAAAAAACGGCGCGGGATAGGCTTTCGTTCGGATGCGGGCCGCGCCGTGGCGACGACCGCCGCCCCCGCAGAGAACTCGCGAGCATAAATCATCGGCTATGCGCATACAATATACATATAATATATTATTATGTGCGGAGCGCGCTTGTGTGCGCGTACGTATACAATATCGCGAGCGCCAAAAAACAGACATCGCCGTGCGTGACGTGTCGTATGCAGTTTTAGCAGTGCGAGAGAAACAGAGAGAGAGATACAGAGAGATACAAAGAGACAGAGACATCGGTGACGCGGCGTGAGAGAGGAAGTAAAAACACCGTTCGCTATATTATATGAAATGGATTACGCGTTGTATTAAGTAAGTCATAATAATATACACAGTAAACTTTGTGGCGCCAATCTGTATAATTCCGACTATAGATACGTCGCGGAGTGGGCAGAAGAAACGATGTCGTATATAATACATTTGTGATGAAAAAAAATGTTATGACTGTCAAAAAAAATAAACGGAAGAGTAAATCTGCGTCCATCGTATATTATATATATTGTACATAACGCGCAGGAAACTGTCTTGCGTTATATTATATATATTATAATTAGAACTCAGCTGGTATGTACGTGTCCTAAAAATCATCCAAACGTGTATTTATATCAAAAAGTACTAGAAATTGGTCGACATATATGATCACCAAAATATTGTAGTTTTGTTGTAAGTTATGAGTTTAAGACGCACTGTAGACATTACAGCAGTGCCTATGCCTTAAAGTCTAGGACCTAAACGATTAAATATGACTTTAAATTTTTTTCAAAAATTAAAAAAAAAAAATAGTTAGTAAAATAACATGTTGTTGGATTTTTAAACACAACTTTTAGGACGAGACGTCCCATGTGCCTATGCTATCATAATACATAATACATACCGTGTACGTAATATAATATATTATGGTCGACTAGAAAAAATTAGAAAAATTGCATAATAGGTATAATATTTAGGTATTTATATGTTATTCTTGTATTGTAAAACGTATAATTAATATGATTAATATTATTTAAATATTTTCGTTTCGAGAGAGTGCAGGCGACGTCTGGACATCAGATATAATTGTCGACATGACCATTTATCGGCAATATATATATACATACATAATCTATAGTCTATACGTCATGTACTCTATTATTGCACTGCGCAACAACACAACTGAGATGGGAAGTTTCGCGAGCACTTTGGCTGGGGATTACAGCAGTAAATATATATATATAGGTGTACGGCGATGCGCAAATAGGGCGTGAGTTGTCTTTCCCCTGCGCCAAGCTATGTTCTTTATATATATATAAATACCAGCTGTCGGGCTGTGCAAACATGTAAACGCTATTATGGCTTACGTATAAGTATGTATTGTTTGGGTTTTCGATGTGCAAAAAACGCCGAGATTGCGCCAGAGATTAAAACTGTTTTCGTCCCGTCAAAACTCGCGTATTTATATTTTATATGTATGTGTGCATCGTTTATGCGTACGCGCGTGTGTGTGTGTAGTCGGACAAAAGTTTTCAAGACGAATATAAATACCTTCCCACCCCCTATTGTGGCGGTTCTAAATATAATGTATATAATTCTGCAGCTCGTGTGTGTACGGCTTTCAACTTTTTCGCTTGACTCTCGGAATCATCGCCATGACATTTAGACTTTCCCGAGTTTGACGCGTATTGCGTATAGTATATATGTCGCCTTTTTGACGATTTTTTGTACGATTTTGTATAGTTTATTTTTTTGATGGTATTACCTTTACATGTTTTGTTGCGATTTACTATTTCCTATTAGCTTATTTAAATATGAGTTTGACTCTCTTAATATTATATCGATATTCTACTTGCGTAAAAAAAAAAAAATTTGATAAAATAATTGTATTTGTCAATTTGTCAATTTGTCTGAATACGACAAAAATCTACGATTTAAAGACGTTTCTATAATTTACAATATTCCAGTTCTGTTTTAAAAGTCAATCCGCGTTACGTAATTACAAGCAAAAATAATAATATAATACGCAGTTAAATTATAACGTGTGTAAATATATTAAATTGCTTTGCAACCTCATCGTCACGCATTAGGATTTAATTTCGAAACCGTCAGTGCGTCAAATACTATAAATAAATGTGTTTGTAATTCGTCTGGTTTTCGATATTTAAAATACGTTCGCGTAACGTACAGCTCGAATAACTATCATCCAAACGCACGATTATAATATTAGTATTATATTATAAGCGCCATAAGCCCGATGTTAATTAAAATCGACTTAATATTATTTTGACCGCCCGAATAATAGTCTTTTAAATTAATTATCGCACTTTGTAAACTAAAGACATTAAGCACATATACATTATAATACTAACGCAATAAATTTAATACGATATAATTTTACCATTTTTTATAATCTGAATATAGCGTTAAACAACTACTACTATGTATAAACGTGTATTTTAATAAAAAATAAAAAGATTCGAAAATTAGTTTTTATTACAGAGAGTGTATTTTAATTTTTAATTATTTGTACACACACATACATACATATATATATATATATATATATATAAATTATGTAGGTACGCTATAAATGTATTCGTTAAGTCTTTCGTCATGCGAAACGGCAGAGTTAATTAAAAAATAATCATCATAATAAATTATTATGTTAATAAGTGTATTATAATACGCGGGAGTAAAACGTTTCATGTGGATTTATGTGCACAAGGAATTCCACGGAATTGATTTCATGGATACCTACTCTATTCGCGGTTTCCACACTTCCTATATACCTAGGTGGTCTTATACAGGATGTCTCGTTGTGCAGATTAATTTTCTTTTAAAATATGAGTTTAGAAAATCGATATTGTGCTATAAAAGCATTTTGTATACAGTTCTAAGTCTGTTTTGAGATTATATACATAGGTATACCATCCTGTGGTACTCATTGTTTAATACTTAAAATAATAGTTTTATTATTTCACACATTTAGGCATATTTAAATAATATTGTTTTATAATATAATATTTTTAATCGTATACAGATTTTGTCATTGATATAGGTACTGTATTTTATGCCACAGAAGTTTTTTAAAAATAAAAGATAAAAAATAAACAAATTAGTGTCCATATTTCGTGTTATAAGATTGAAACAGCCGTTAAGGCTCATCATCACTACAAACAAAATCGTTACTATACTATTTCGTATTCGAGATAAGTATACCTACCTATATAGAAAATTGAAATAAAAAAGATAATAAAAAGAAAAAGTAGAATAGTCGCCTACTAACTAAGAAACATTAATATTCAAATCAAATGCTTTCAAACCAGGGTTTTCTTATCTCTTCAAAAGTAAAGAAAAAATGCGTCCGTGTACATAATATAAATGACAGGCAATTTAGTATCTACTGTAATTTACATATGAATATAACAGAAGACATTGGCGTGATCGTAAATCGGATTGCATCTCAACGATAACGAGTCAGCAGATATTTTATTCAATTCAATTTATTATAACTGATAATATGTTTATTAAAAATCGTATTACAGAAAAAATAAGTTCTGAAAATTAAAAAAAAGTTGAACGTTCTAAAATGTTGAATTGTGAAAAACCATCGAAATTTTTTTTTCTATGTATGGGGTCGATAAACGCAATTGGTACTCTTCTCGAAACGGAATATAATAAATTAATAATAATAATGTATAATGTATTAATAATTATGTACTATACTTTTATAGGCATTATTATACGACGGTCAACTAGAAACAAGTGTTTTTTTAGGTATAGGTTTTTCATCTATGTACATGATGATATTCGGAGGAATTGGTATACTCTCAAACCTCGTTATACCGCATTATCGGTAAACTTCGGACTAGGTATACGATCTACCCAAATGAATACATACTTCAACAACGCGTAGGTACCCATACATAACAGATGCAGACTAAAGTAATAGGTAGGTATACCACGCCTGTCTAGCGTTTATAACCGCTCTAACCTATATAATATAGACCTACAAACTATATATATATAGGTGTAATCGTTTACACCTATACGTCATTATACGATGCTGCTGCTGCAGGTGCATTTCGTCTGCATAATATATTGTGATAACCGAGAGCGCGCGTTCTCCGCGGGTATATTATACCGCGTCGCTGCGAGGTGACACGAACGAATGGATTTTAATATCGTAATTGTGCGACCCTCCTCCTCCTCCTCCTCCTCCACCTCCACCTCCGTCGCCGCCGCCGCCGCCAACGGTACGGCAAACCGCAAACGAGATCGTTTGTAATGAAAATCCCGCAAAGTTTGCGATGACTGATGAAGCTGCGCGCGCGCTCGCGTTCGTGTAATAACCGACTCCCGCCCGGGGGCAAGGGGATGCCGCGCGCTCGCAACAACGTCGTTTTCCGAGTTGTTATTTTAACGACGTGCAATTAGTATTGCCGCGTACTACATTGATCTGAAACCAGATGTTACGATTTTATTTTATTTTTTTGGCGGTGGATGGGGGTGAAAAACACATGCAAACGTATACGTGTACATATACTAATATTATATCGATGTATAAAACCGAAAGTCAAATATTATTCCACAACGTCGTGGCTGTTTTGTATAGCGAATTAAACGTATTGACGATTACGACAGTACCTATAGACATAATATTGTATATTATACGTGTGTAACCATATTATGAGGCGTATATCGCGTATAATATAATATATCAATAATAATACTTTTTAGACTAAAAACGACTTTTGCTTGTATTTATAAGAAATAATACACTTTCTTGATGTATCATCAATAGAAAGTTTCTATTCTCTAACCGTATATTAATCACATTGTGTACATTTATAAAATTATATTGTTATTATTGTATAAAATAAAACTTCGAAAACGCGAAATCAATAGCAAGGAATTTATCTGCAGTTAATTTTGTATAATGTGGTATAATATAAGTACCAAATTACATCTATACCTACCTACCTACCTTCATAGTATATTAATATACACTTATAATAACTATGTTTATTATAATTTGTGGTTTCTTGGAAATCGTGTTTCCTATTTTCAAATTCGATGTAATCCTTGGTTAGTTGTAAGTATAATGAACTCTATAATAATAATATAATAGCATCTACTTAGAATAATTTCTATATATTATGCGCTGTACAGTGTACATATAGGTATATTTATATATAACACATAAAAGTACTGGTTTTCCGGTTTTTTTTTTTTGAAAAAACAATATATTTTTATTTTATTTCAAAATAAATATTTTTCAACTCGAACGCGTATAGCTTTTTTACTAACGATAATAATATGTACACTAATTATTTATCATTTCGAGTTTTTTTAAATTAAAATTCGACGCAATATTTTTATAATTAGTGTAGATGGAATATTATTATACCTATGATGACATTACCTTCCCGATAATTGATAAACAATTCGTGTTTTTCATGATTATGTTTCTGTTTCTTTTTTAAATAGTAATAAATTATTACTAATAATATAATATGCATATCTCACGGTTTTTCGATCGGTAGTAGAATTTAGTTGAACTTACCTTTCCAGGCTACAATTATTACTGATTAGATTCATTTGGATGAGTGTTATTAGTAGGTACACAGACTTCAGTGCGTGCATATATTACAATAGGTATCGATGTAGTAATAGTAGTATGGTCTTGTACATAATATATATATATGAAAAACTGATGGAAAGAATTAGGTATTAAAATGAGCGAAATGGCCAATGACTGAATTGTCATAATCAATAATTCGTAAATATCGTCAAATCATTAAAAGTGACGGCGTTTTACTTTAATATTTTATAATACAATCATTATTACGCTTTCGTTAAATTAGGAGAGAAAAAACTTAACAGCTACCACATCATATTATTATATATTATATACACATTATAAATCACTGCGCCTAGCCAGCGCTCATCCCACAGGTGTTTGGCGGCAATTATTATTTATCGTGTATTTTTAACGCGTTTCCTATGATGTTATTATTATAATTTATATAGTATAATGCACACTATAGCTGGTATTATAATGATGTCAGAATCAATTCGCCGACAGATTGGTTAGCGCTCAACGAAGGTCGTGTTTTCGGGCGTTTAAAATTCCAGATCGAGAATACCGCGGCATAACATAGTCGTACTATACGTATGTATTATTATACTTAAACATTTTCAATTTTGTAAACGGGACAGCGCATATTCGTATATATATATATGTGTGTACTGTGTACATGCGCTTAACGCGTATATAATAGGTAGAGATATGACGTTATTATAGCGAACCGCTGACCCGTACGCGTACAGATAAACTCGCCGAACCGTTTTGCCGTCGATACATTATCCGCTTGCTCGACGATCTTCGTTGGTATATTATATTATTATATCTGATTTATTATGTGCGTATATTACGTATTTACTGTGCGTACAGTGTACACACGGCGGTATATTATTATAAGCAAGCGCGTGCCTGATGCGTACTTCGGTATGTATATTTATTTTAAATATTATATATGCATAAATAAATTGAGTTTTGCACATCCGGTCGTAGCCGGTAATCGATAATTTTCGAAAAATTTTGCAATTTTTTCCTCTGTTTTTTTTTGTGGGGTGGTGGTGGTGGTGGTGTTGTTGTTGTTCCTCCGTTATCGTCGTCATCGCTGCGTCGGCCCATTGTCTCTAATGCGCTTACAAAGTCGCGGGTTATGGGTGAGGGAGGAGGGGATAAAGGCGACAGTAGCGGTCGTGGTGGAGTCCCCGAGATTCAGGGGGAGGCGGTGGGAAGATGGGAGGGAGGCGGAAAAAAACTCACAAGGGAAGAAAAAAGGGGTTCAGAGCGGGGAGTGAAACCTGCTGCGGAAAAGGGACACGGAAAGCCTCAGAAATTGATTACAGACATTAATACCCTGACACCCTGGACACTTTTATTAATGTACTTTCTACCCTTTCGCCCGACGGGCGCGCACAGCATCTATCGTGCTGGCGGCGCGGCGGCGTACAGAGAGAATTTTTCGCCGAAAAAACCCTCTTTTCCCCCCACACACACACACACACACACAACAGCTATACGAATACTGCCGTCTATACTTCTCGTATTTATGTATATACACACACACACCCACACACCAACGTCGTCGAGCGCGCCTTCTCCGCAGCAGCATTCTCCCGTAGCGCCGCCGAAGCCACCGCGAACACCGCACTGCTGCAGCAGCATCAGAATACACGTCGGCCCATGGCGGCGGCGGAGAGTTGACAAATTTCGGGCACATTAATACCCGTCCGTTTTCCACAATGCGCCTACGGTGCAGTGTGCGCGCGTGTGTGTGAGACGGCTTCACTCCACCCCCTCCCCCCCTCTCTTCCCCCCGACAACTCTGCCGGCCTGCCTTCAAATATATACGTCTGTATATATATATATATACACCGAGTCGGTGAGAGAAAGAGAGACAGAGGTAGAACGAGAGCGCTGTATATATATAGTCTATTGTGTGTATATATTCCAAACGGCTGCGGAAAGACGCGTGTTGGGCGGGAGGGAGCTGGGGGTTGTGACCGAGGCAAGAGACGTGCGGGGTGAGAAAGAAAAAAAAAGGGCTTGCGGGGAGCTGACAAAACTCGCCGAATGTATACTCGGACCGTGTGTACGCCACGGGTTTGGCATCGGCGGTACGATGAGGGACGGCGGGACGAGTCTTCTCTCGCGCGCTTATAATTCGCCACCACCCGTTAATTTTGCGCGCCTATATATATACGCGTACAGCACACCTAGCATAATGCGGTAGGTATATATGCGAGAGGGATCGTCGTCGACACCTTTGCAGAGAGACACTGACTAATAATCCTCTTGTGCCCTCCGCCCGTCCGTCACAACGGAAAAGCCGCTTTCATTGTTGGGCGCGTTGCACAAGAACCGAAGCTATTCATATTCTATTAATGTATACGCGCCATACAGGTATAATACGGGTAATAACAACAACAACACTCGGAGGAATGCGCGTTTGAAAAATCGACGACGACGGGCTCAAAATCCACGGACAGCCCGTGTGAACCACGAACGCCACGCCGTCGACGATCGTCTCCTATTCTTGCAGTACATAATATATAATAACAACGTCTTAGATATACCTTATATATACTTACTTATTATACGTAGTATGGGCTAGTGCGATAGATACCCAAGACAAATGTTATTTGTACTGTACTTTAAAACAATATCCGAAGCGTCATATCTACTAAAAATATCCTTTACACCGACGTTTGATTTAAATGACATAATAAAAGTTATTGAATTTATAAAAATATATAAATTAGTTAATGTATTTAGTATGAAAACGAAATCTTTAACATCTTATTAATATGAACCTTTTTTTCTGAGTGGTATACTGGTATCGAAATTTGCTTTTCCGAGGTGCGGAAATCACGATCGTATTACTTCCACAAATAATACTTTATTAATTATTTTTGTGGACATGGAAAATGATATTAAAACAACCTCAAACCCACTGCGTTCAGTACCGAATTACGACAATGCGTATTGTGATTTCGTCATGGCTATATTATGATCTTAACAACGATCAACAGTGTCCGCATATATATTATAATAATAATAGATCGCTAAAATGATACAAATTATACGGCAATTATACTATTATATAATATAGGATTTACAGATAATAGGTGTATTATTGTTGTTTAGCATATTAATATATTTTTTTAAACCCGTGTGACGGCTAAGAGTTTTTCCTACCGAAAAGTAAATTCCGTTTCGATGGTTATTATACCGCGGCACATATATTATATAGGTTTAAGAAAATATAGCTACAATTTTGGGCGTTCGAACGGAACTTGCGGTCGTGCTGCAAACAGGTATCTACCACACAAATATTATATGTACCTATATGCGCACTTATGCAAAGTGTGCAGTACTACAATGTAAAATTAAGTAATTTAATGCGTATACATACAGGTGGTGGCGTGTGCGTGTGCGTGTGTGCGTGTGCGTGCGTATATGTATACAGTATAATATCATTATATGTACCTTATTCGCATTCGGAAAGTTTGCGCGTAATTAAATCGTCGTATAGAATTTAGAATAAACAACAATTTATGCTGTAACGAGTCGTGTAGTAGGTTAGGTACCTACGAAGTATTATCGCGCGTAATTAAGCGACGAGCGTTAAGACAGTTTTCTCGAAATACACATTATCGCACGATTTATACACACACACTATATATACGATTTATTATTATAAACCGGCAGCAGTTTGCAGTTTTGCACAAAACGCGTATAACACAATATTGATCGATATTATTGAACATGGACGTTTCTTATTTATTTTTCGACAAACTGAAATTATTCAATCCCCTTCCCCTCCCCCCACCATTTCACATCTTAAGCAATGGACCCATACCTAAATCTGACCCTTCCGATTAATACGATTAAAATTAAATTAACTTTATTGACTTCGGCCTCGGTGTAAATATTCAATAATTTGCCTTAAGACTATAATACATCATTACAACCTACTATTCAACTCGTATATGGTGTATGGTATACAAATATTGAAATATGGGACTTGGTTAAAAAATCAAATATTTTGTAAAAAAATTCTCTAATAATATAACCAATGTCCCTTCAATCTCCATAATAATCTCTTAAATAATACCATTGGGTATAATTACTAGTAATTATAATGAACGATAATACTCTAGAAATTCCACACTCCACACTCTCCAGACCAAAAACTTAATTCTAAATTTAGAAATCAGAGTTATCTACTTTTTCATAACCTCTTTACAATTTGTATTGATCACGTAATAATTGCTGTATAGCTCAATAAAAGTCATTCGTAAATTCATACCTAATGGTTTTTTGAGAAAATATCGAAAATCTCGTTAATACTGCAGTAAGTCTATATTAACCTATAATATACCACCTATATTGTTTTGTCGACAACTGGGTATGGTGTTTTTATATATTCTAAGGGCAACGATAAATCATTGCGTTTGACAAACGATTCTGAGCGGAGCTTAAAGGTTTGGCCATAAATATTCGAGTTGTCGCTTAATTGAACGTACTTCTTAAACGATTTATTTTCGTGGTTTTCGCTAAATAGATACACGGCGCGTTGTAAAGCCAATAATATACAAGGTTTACTTCACACATAGTGAATCTATAAAAGACGAACAAGCGAACAAGCACATTGAGATTTTAATGAAATCACCACTACAATATTGTCATTGGTCGCCACAAATATTTCTTCGAATGCATGCATTATTATTGTAATAACCGTTATTGTCTTCGCATTTAAACAATAATTACTTATTTATTTATTGCGTGACATTGATATGTATTTATTTTTTTTTGTTCTAGGGTGATGAGCAGAACATCGATCACAATATCAAATAAATCAATACATTATATTTATTTTGTTTATAATATTATTTGTGTTGTAAATAAATAAAATAAATACGTTTCAAACAACCAAAGTTTCATTTTGATTGAGTTATTAATAATTCGATTGATTTTAAATTGATTTTTCAAAAATCACACGAATCCTTATTTTGTTTATATCCTTGTTGTGTTTCCTTCCTCATCACGTTCAGTAAATAACGAAAAATATCCATTACAATATACATACCTACTTTGTAAAATATGTACGTTATTTATATGGTTCTATAATAATAATATTAATATATAAAACCGATAAACCCGAAAAACCCGAAAAACCTCAAAACCTTATGTTAAATATACCTACTACATATTATTTTCAATTTATTTGAAAAAAAGACGATACCAAACTTGTTGGTGGTAATTTGGTTATTCTACATTGAATACACCTGGCGATTATGGTATGCATACAAATAAGCACAGGTATTCCTCTGTAAAAAACAAAAAAAAATAAAAATTGATTTAGTCAAAAACTGGTTTTGCGTAAATATATTCCCGTTTTCCCGTTTTCAAACAGTGCACTGTGATTTATTCCTGATTATTAAAAAAAGTACCTACTGGGAATTTTCCAATTTTGAACCCTGAAGTAGTTACTAACTTGATTTGATTTTATATACCAGAAAACACCCCCAAAAAGATAATGATTGAAATTTTAAGCATTTTGTTTGTTCCAAAATGCGATAACAAGTCAAAAAAAAAAAATAACCCTCACACATTATTGTGAAAATTATTAAGTCAGAATTAAAACACAGAAGTATAGGCAGACTGAAATATAAACAGAATGGCTGAATACAGGTATGTACCTATATATACAATTATTTTACTAAGCAAATTATCAAATGTCTACTTCGTAGAACTAATACGATCATCAGTATATTGATTATCATATTATTTATCTATTGAATAAATATTATATAGGAAGTCAATAAAAATTATTTAAGAATCAAACAACTATAATAATATAATGTATAATATGAGTATTTCTGAGCTCCGATTTTTAATTTTTTAATAATAAAAATTCTAATAAAGAATATTTTTATGAGTATTTTTAATATGTTTAATATGAAAATTAAAATTTAAAAATTGTGCTTCGAGATTCTAACGGAATTTTATATACATATTCTATCATAAACGCAAACAATTGTATCTAATCTCGTATTTTGAAATGTCGCCGTTATTAATAATACTTTATTTATGTTTGCTATATAGTAGTAAAGTACTTACCTATATCCAGATTCTCAAGTTTTAAAATTACCATGGTATAGTAATACGTATAGTATACCTACTAATATGGTATTAAAATGTTTGAGACTTGGGAGTTATTTTTGTTCGTACAGAACAAGCAAAGAACCTATCTTGCAGGTTAAATCTTACAAACATATTAGGTACTGTAATAAAGTATGTTCATTATATGATATTATATTATAAGAGATATATATAAACAATATAACAGTTAATATTCTGAATTGTTGACGCTCTTTGTAAATTTAAATAAATCAATTAATATAAATTCATTTTTCAAGTGAAACAAAAGTCGATTTGTCATGATTATAATATGTATGCCTACATATCTGAGTTATTTTTATACAAATATCATGTGTAGGTAAGTTACGTCTTATTATAACAACGATGCTGCATTAGTATATGCATCAAAATGTGTAGCAATGTAGATTTTCAGCGATTTAATAGTTTAACAATTGTCAATTTTGAATTACACCAAACTCATTAAAACAGCAAATTCATAAACCATGAACATATACAATTACTTACTAAATAATTTATTATATTTTTTGTGTTAATGATTGCCATACTCATAAGTTAGTTGATTGTAAATGGCTGTAAACTTTTCATAAACATTACAACCAAATATCTTTTACATTTAAAGCGGAAGGTTTGTGCAATAAATTGTTTACACACACCAAAAATAATTAAAATACTGACCATTTTAAAACCAACAATACGCCCATTATTGTAGTGAAGAAAACTACCGTTCAATGTTTCTTATATAAATCGCAATCGCTGGTAATAAATTATATATATATATATATATATATATATAATATTATTATATATACAATTTACATATTATATTATTTTAATTGAATCACATTAAGTAAGTATTATTATTAAGTATTTAAAATAAAATACAGCATGGTGGTTGAGTTATTTTAGAGGTATAACGAGGGTATTCTATAGTTCCATGGATATCTGATGGAAAATTCAGAATCTCCATCAGGCTTAACGTATACATATTAGAGATGGGCTGGTTCGGTTCTCGGTTCTTCGGTTCGTAAAGAAGATATTTATTGGTTCTTGTACACATTTTTATCGGTACCGGTTCTTTTTTTTCTTGGTTCACACTGTTTGATGATACTGTGATAATTTTAAAACTAATAAGTAATAAGCCGACTGATAACCAATTACTAGAGTAACAATACGAATTTTGTTTTGTTTGGTATAATGAGTAATGACTACCTATTGAACTTATGTATTATGATTTACGAATTTAATATTTATGATATTGTGCTTGTGCATTCGTAATTTCATATTTTTTATTTTTATAGTGTGCACGAGTGGGTTTGTCCATTATTATTATTAATTATTTTTTAATAATTAATATTTATTAATTTCTAAATTTTTAATGAACTGAATGTCTGAATACTGTAGTAAAATAATGTTATACATTTAAATATTAATTATTCTGGTTTAATTAATAACAATTAAAATTGTTTATAAATTACAGTATTATACAGTATACTAATTAATTACTATTCTTAAATTTAAGATTTTTTTTTTTAAAGAAGAACCGGTATCGAGAACCGACGGGGAATATTTTGGAACCGGACAAGAACCGGAACCGATAATTTTCTAAGAACCGGCCTATCCCTAATATATAATGTATACAAATTATAGTTATACACATTGTCATCCTCTGTATCCTCTCTACAATGTCACAGCCAGAAATGAATTCCATATTCTAGAAAATACTTATGAAGCAATTGGAACAATTTTCTAATAATAAATAGTGACTGATTTCTAATTTAAAAAAAACATAAATGTACAAATTAATCTAACGCAAATAGGTACAATGTGAATTTAATGCAAGCTAATAATCTTTGTAGTTGATGCTCTAAAAATAATTTATGCATATGACGCATAGAACCTTCTTATCGAGATTTAAAGAAAATACCTTAAATAAAAAATGTATATAATATATCACTCACTTTGTTCAGAACACCTATTAAAACAACAGAAAAATTAATTTGTTTATAATATGTACTTGAATATATATTTCATATTTACCTAACTATACATAATATTATAGTATAAACAGTGCTATAAGTTTGAACTTGAAACTTCAGTAATTAAATGAAAGTTTTAGGGTACCTATGTATATGTGCATGGTTTTTACAGCTGATTAGGTCATAACTTCATACACATCCGTAACCTATATATTATAGTTAAATTATTATTTGTCTGTTTAGCGTATGTACATAATTATATGACATGATATTATAAGCGCTTCGATCAGTGTCAATTGTTCGACTGCAGATATAATATTTTGGTACACTCGTCGTATATATACAGTTTAAGTGATTCATATACTATTTGTACTATTCTATATTATTATTTTTTTTACTATTTTATAAATAAATCTATAAACATCTCGCATGTACGCATTGCCAATAAAGTCAGGTACACATATAATATATTTAATATTATTATAGTTATATAGTATGTTGATGGTGTTAGCGGCGTCGTTCCGCGTATATATACACATATATACGAGATAGCACATACACGTATATATAATAATAATAACGTGTAATATGCGCACGGACAACACGAAACGATCCGAAATCGCGTAACCCCCTTAAAAAGAGAAAAATTGAGTTTTTTTTTCGCCGTTCGGTCGCGGGGTGCGGCTCCATGGCTGCTGCTCGCGGTCATGTCTGGTATACATGGTACCTATATATACGTGGCGAGGGTGGGTGCGCTGTTCGCCGCGTTTCGGTCATCCATCTTGCCGGCAATGAATCATGGGAGCGGATGATGATGATAATAATAATAATAATAATATACACACAATATACGGCGACTGTGCTGCTGCAGCCGCCGCCGCCGCCGCCGTACAATGTTATATTATGTATAATATCGTATTATTATTGTATAATATTATACAGCGTTTCGCCTCAGACGCCGCATACGTTACTAGTGGTTCCCAAAACGTCTGCAAAAGTATATACGCAATACAAACGGTCGATTATCGTCGTCGTGGTCGTGGTAATAATTGTATGATATTACGAACACGAATTATAAACATTACGCGATATATTATAATATTATATCATATTGCCGTGTATGGGTAGGCACAAAGTCACGAAACCGTCGTCGGCGGGCGAGGAATTATTATTGAATTCGTCGAGGGGGAAGGCGATTCGCCTCAGCTCGAAACGAAAACTCTTGTAAATCCGTCCCCTTATCCGAATGTTATATATTATATGGCCGTGTATAACAACGAGTCCGTTAATGTCAATATGTATATGCACGAAATACAGATTTTTTTCAAGGGGTTCTAGCCGTGTTAATATTATATAATAGTGAATGATGTACACACAAAACAAAATATATTTAAAATTATTTTTTAAAACAAGATTGCTTCGTATACAATATTATTATTATAGAATGATATAGATTGAAAACTATTGAGATTATTGAGAAGATAAAATATAACAAAAGCATATTATTTAAATATACAAATGATACGTTTATAATAATTTTATTGTATAGAATATAGATCATGACTACAGTGACGATTTTAATCTAATAATATAATCCATATAATATCAAACTTTTCTTAACTATAATATTCCTATATGAACATTATTAATAAATAGAACTAGGTCAGTTAATAAATTATATATAGTCTTTATTTGCCTCCAGGTAAAATGTTATGATGTAAAATGTTGAAAAGGTTTGTCAAGGTGTTATGCGATTAGATTTCTGTAGACAGTGTCCCAATAGACTTGATATATAAAAATACTTAAATATTTGAGAAATTATCATCGTATAATGTGATAATACGATTAGTAAGTTGATTATTTAACGATTTTAATCTCGAAATAAAACTCCCCGCAAAACATTACCTATGGCTATGCGGCTTTAACCCCAAAGCCAGAGCTACTATATTGAAGTAAATGGGCGTGCTAAATTAATAGCTAAGAATAAGTTATAGCATACCGCAAAATATCGTCAGTGAAAGGTTTACTATCGTTTGTGTGTTGTGTTTACAAAATAATTTAGGATTACATTTTTGACTACTGAAATGGAAACATGTGTGTTCAATTTTCTTCATAAAGTATTCAATTACTACAGTTTACTTATATATAGTTCTCATAATCGTATATAATAGCCCATAAATATATATTTAATATAATAATTGCTTTAGTTACGGTCTAAATGCTTAAGTATAATAATATCATATTGTAATAGGACACAATAATATGCCCATTGTCACTTGCAGAATGGCCTCCCAGATGGACACAACGTTTTATTTTTTTTTAATCGTCCTATAAACGCATTATTACACGTGTCGCACGGCATCTCGGGAGGTTTTTTACTCGCAAAAAACTATTCGCACAATACCTGTGGCTCGTCTTGAGCGAAGAAATAAAAACCACCCGAATCGCGGGTGGTCTATAACATAATATAATAAACCGTGTAAAGAATAAAAATTGTATGTAACGAAAATATGTGACCCGATTTTTGCGATTATAGAAATTATTTATTATAACACACACACAAACGTAGTGGCTTTATATCGTGTTGCTCCTTTTAAAAAAAAAAGTATACCGATTTTTTTTGTACCTAGTAAGTCTTTTAAATAAAAAATATTTCGGGATGGGTAAAAATTGGTCGCCACGTAGTCGAGACGCGACCTTCCAGCACGTCGGACAATCGTCGGACGAACGATTAATATCGACAAAATATTGTGTAGACTTTCGCAAAACGATTTCATTTTCGATATATCTTTTTCGGTGATACGCGTGTGGTACTGCAGAGTGACGCCGCCGTCGACTCCGGAAAATCGACATCCGCATAAAAATCCCAATAGGCGTTCGTCTATCTTGCTGAACCGGTGAATATTACCGATGAATGGAAACGTTTCGAAGCTGTTTTTCGCTAATGATGGCAGAAACATTCGTCATAATAACGTCACAGGTGAGTGCAAATAACAAATAATATAATATATAAGACATTTGACGTGGCGATATTGGCAGTGGCGCGTTCACTGCGGGGTAGGCCGTCTAGGCCCGGGCCTGGCAAATTTTTTTTCATATTCGAGACTAAGCCATATATAATTTAAGCTAAACTTTACCTATGTCTATTTAACTATTGAACGCATTTGAACAAACTACAGAGAACAGAACAGGCTTACCCAAATATTTTATTGCTGCACACGCTACTGCATATTGTTTTTTTTACAACCTATACGTCATCTAATATCTAAATAAGACGAATGTAAGGTATTTCGTTCGTTTTTTGGGCGCAGAGGCTTTCCTATATATATATATATATATATATATATGATATCGCATACGCGCACTATATAATATCGTCTCGCGAAATTAAGGTATTATGATGATGTGCGCTCGAGGTGCGTCATAAATCATAAAAACGGCGGTGACGTATAAAAGGGTTATTTCGACTATATAATATGTTTGTTTCCCGTCTAATATTATATGACCGTATTATGTGACGCGAGCGCGTCTTATATACGAAACGTAGGAATGCAAACAATGTGGAGTGAGCGTTTAAGTAAACGTCGCACAACGAGTATAATAATATACTATATGTGTATACACGGAATGTATTTAAGTGTTAACAATTCAGGTCCGATCGAAAGCGCAGATTAACGCGACCCCGATGATGTTTATATACGACTGCATAAATGCATAATAATATAATATAAGAGTAAAAGATCGTCGTAATGAGATTATAATTATCGAAATTTGATCTCGCGCTCGAGTTTACATAATATATATATATAACACAAACGGGAACTGTAAGAAGTAGTCAATGAATAGTATATATGGCTACTGAATTATCTATCATACAGCAATGATGTGTATGTATATATATTGTATTATATATACCTATTATTTAGTACCAACACTCGAAGTGGACGTTCGTGTATCGTGTATAAACCTTTATATATATTGCATCATAACAGACCAGTAATTATATATTATAGCTATGATCGACATTTTTTGTTATATAGATCAGAATATTATATTATGCATGTGCGCTCACTGCAGTTGCAGCAGTGCAGTGTATATTTTTAACTCTTTGTAGAAAAACGTTAACGCGTATATGCAAGGCAGTTCCACGTACAATTTAAATTTGCGCAGTGTGTTTAAGATAATTTCTTTTTATACACAAGTATAATATATTATCATATACAATAGGTATTTTACATATTAAATTAATTCAAGTAATTATATACAACACAAAATATCAAATTGTTTACTTTTCTGGGTCACAACAATTTTTCAGATTATAAAAAGTTTTTCAATTACCACCAGTCATTTTTTATTCTGATTTAAATTTTTAAGGTGTTTTTACTCAAACTAGTTTGCGTGCAAATAACGATTATAGAACTAACATAATTTTTTTTATTTCTAATTGTTCAACCGTTTGGACGACCTAGTCCAACTAACATAATTGTTCAGAGTGTTCCTTTTGGCCTCTTTTATAAGTCTTTAAATGATTGAAAAACCAATGACTGCAGGCCGGTCGGAGAAAAATGTAAAATATTCGTCGGTTTTTCGAAACGTAAAATTGCAAAAAACGCAAGTCGACATGATATATTATATGTAATAGTATAATATAACTGCATGTGCCGTCAATGACGTGTGCGACGCCGCCGCCGTCATCGAAAACGTTTCCATATCGTTTTTCTCGCTCGAAAACGTCAAAATCATTTTTCCCGTAAATATCTTCGTTATGTGATAATATTATACACACACGCGCGATAATATTTTATCACGCCAGTCATTTTTCCGCTCGTCCGTCAATAGTGATAATCATTTACACGCGTGTTTGTCGTATATACCTACGTACCCCGCGACACATAATATAATATATTATTATATACAAATATTGTTCATCCAGCGCGCAGTGTATACAGACATATATATAATATATAAAATATCGTGTGCAGACACGTCGGACATCCGGACACGTTCGTGCAGTAGATTATGACGTATATTATAATATTATGGCCGCGTGCATTTATCGGCCGGACTTTTATCCCGCAGCAGGGCAGTCGGTGGGCGTGCGACGTCACCACAACGCGCGCCGACAAACTAGATTTATCGAGATCCTTCAATATAATATTATACATACGCGTATATTAAATAATATATATATAATATTATTATAACACCTATATTATCGTTTCTAAAACAAACGTATTACGTATACGTATATAGGTACTGTTTTCCTGGTGTCTGCGCAGTGTATTAAAATATGCGTTTCGATCGGAAATTCGCAAACGTCAAGCACCGGTTTTTGTTTTACGAAATATAACTATACCCACTATTATACCTGCATATATATATATATATATACGTAATAATATGTGTGATACGCGCGTTTCCCACGCCGCCGCCGAATATCGCCGCCGATCGTCGTCGGATGCTCGCATTATAATATATTATTACCAATCCACCTCGAATTCGCGATTATTTTACGATTAAATTCCGGTCGACGAGGTTCGCGCGACCGATGTGCAGTTATCGTACGGTGCCCGTGCACCCGCGTATTACCCTACACAATTTATTTACGGATATATGATATTAAAATAAAATACACGGCGTACCTATCTACATACTGTTTCCGTGAGAAATATACCGACGACGACGCCCGGCTCAATAATATTTACGCGGCGGCGGCGTATTCGTTTTTTATTTTCGATAAGTTTTGCGGTGTTCCGACATGACATAACGTATACCTATAGTATTAATATTATATGTACAGGCATATAATACGCGTCGGAGGAAATATAGTGATATCGATAAAACGGCCGGTAGAGTTCGGGGGTGAGTGGTTGTTCTGAAACAATATACGCGTCCGTATAATATATATAATATGTACCTAGCGAATACCTGAGCGCGTGCAAGAGACAATCGAATTAATTATTTCCAATCGATAACGAATTCTGTACATATATTATTACGTACACCTCCTACACACGATGTCGCATTATACGCGGGCCGCGTGTTACATATATAGGTAGCTCAAACGATCGAAAAACCTCGGGATTGTTTTTATTTTTCCGTGACATTTTATCGCCGAGAAGCGGGCCGTGAGATCGATGTACCGCGTCGATATTATAATATACCGTCGTAAAACAGGAGCGCAGAGCTCGCGCCTAAGTACGTATATATTATTATTGTAATGAAGTCGTTCGGATTTCCGTGTAATATATACATACATATTATTATATGTATTATAATATATTTATTGTATACATTATTTCGCTTTATTAGTTTTCGTTTTCCTACTGCTGCTATTACTGTCTGGTTTGAATATATATGTAAAGCGCTCATTCGCGTTTATATTATACGAATGTATGTATATATATATTATATTAGACGATAATTGATTATATTGTGTATATGTGGTACGCGCGTGCATGTATGAATAATTCGTAAATAAAAAGCTTTCGACGGGAACGAAACAAAATACGTGTTCGACTAATTTAGGGTTATAATTTACGACGAGGGTGAACCAACTACGCTGTATGTTTATTATGCACTATATATACACGATATTATAATATTATTTAAGTGCATGCAAAGTATATATTTATGTAATGTACTTACGACCGTGGCATATAGTGCACCGATTGTTAAACCTGTAGTGTAGCGTAGGCGTGTGTATACGTCAGCTGTGTGATTGTATAAATAGTTCTTTCCTCTTTTCATTAGCATTTTTTTTTTTTCGTTTTAAATTTTAAGGAACGTACGGCCTTTGTCGTAGCTTTAGCCGACTTGAAAGCATGGCAAGTGGTGACATATATTGATTTATTTATAACTACACAGGCCTAAGCTCAGCGGTGTGAGAATAAGAGCATGCAAACTAACGATATTTAATTAAACTAACAATAATATTTAGGTAGGTAATTATTGAAAATGAAAGAATTATGTATATAAACAAGAAAACAGGGATACTCATATTTTGTAAGTCGTATGATACGTGTTACAGGAGAGTATGATAAATACCAGCAGGAAAATGAAATATAGAATGGCGAGGATAACACCGAAAGAAGCAGAACAATTAAGAAGCTTTAATAAAAACTTCAACGCAGCGGTAATTGTTTGAGGTCTGAAAGTGAGAACAAATTTAATGTTTTTCGGACAGGAGTTTTGAGTCGGTTTTGATGTAAGTGGCAATCTGTAGACATTTTTTCTGTAAATACTTTTCAATATTTGAGATTTAATTTTAATAGATTGATCCCGAATAACAGAACCGTATCCAATACAAGCGATAGCGAACTAAAAAATACAAAATAATTTGTAATGACAAACGTAATTTACATTTCAAGCACATTAATTGGACTCGTCCAAGGACTAAGTGATTTGCAGCTGATGCCTAAATTTGTAGAGTCTATAGCCACCTTATGAAATAAAGTGGGTTTAAAATATTATATGTTCGCCGATACGAATCGTTATAAAAGTTATGGCTGTATATAAATTCGTTTAGGGGACCTTGAAATCTATATGCCTTTTAATTTTGTAACAATAAGACATTATCCGGAATCAACGTCTCTATTGGCGTGTGATGATAATAATAATATTTCGCATTACGAACAATCTATTTTATGATTTGACGATTTTCACTGTTCGTGAACGTTGCAGTTTTTCAACAAAATGATGGACGTGTATTATATAATAATATACAAGACGTATATAATACGGGGGAAATAATACGCACAGTGGCTTAGTGCGGGATAACTGTTGTCAAAATCGGCCTGCTGGACATTTGCATATAATATACGAAAATCCACTCTCCGGCGCGCTAACCTATACAACAAAATTATTATTTTTTATAATATGGAAGCTTTTGAATAGATTTTTTATAAAAAAACGTGTGAGATATATAAAATGATTGTTGTAAACCTATAGGCATACCTATAGCATTGAGACAGATAACACTAAACCCAACATATATATTGAGGTCGTATTCAAACTAATTTAAGTCAATTTTGCTACACATTTGTTATAGTTCTATATATGTCCTAAAAACACATGCATATATATTATTTGTTATATATATATAGTAAACCTACTTCAATGGAACGAAGCGATTTAGAATAGATCCGTATTTATACACAATTTGTTGATATTAGGTACCTAACCTATATATGAATTATGCAATATAATATAGATACAACCGAATAATGTTTTATATTGTTACGAAAATTTTTGTACATTTAACTTGTAAAAAAAAACCAGCGTGACCATTGACATCGTGTCACCTTATACGCACTTCCGCTGCACAGAGACACTGCACAGATCGATAAAGGTGTATTAAATACAATATAGGTAGTATAGACTATTATAGGTACTAAATAGACACAAGAAATATATATTTTGTATGTGTGAACGGCGTAATAATGATATATAATTAAGGCGTAAGGCTTCTGTGGACTGCATAGTGCTGCTATAGACGTGTGCGGAAAAACAACAGGTACATAATTATATTATTAGAACTCTGGTTTATTTTATAATTAACTCGTACTCGATTAATAAATCGTACAGAATAAAAAATGTCCATGACCTCGGGCCGCATCGGAATAGCTATTATATGGACGACGTATGTATGCATCGCACTTCTCATATTATATACGTATATACTATATATTATGTATCTCGATTTAGGTACCAGTGACTACCGGTTTTCTGTTATCCGCGGCAGCGGTGGAGGTGGGTGTTAAACATTGAACTTTTATTCGGGGGCGGCGGCGTCAAATTTAAATAATACAAATTACCATCGTTTATATCGCATACAACTAGACGAATAAAATATCCAATGCCTGTATCCGTTTATCGAGTTATGTAGCATTGATACTCGGCGGATAGTGCATCTGATCACTCTATATGCACTTATCTATAATAAATGATAATAAAGTACCTCCCTATATGTATAGATAAGTTCAAGTGTCTAAGACGTCAATCATTATCCCACGTCATATTAAGTCATTGCTGTTAGTAACTGCTGCAGTAGCCGGTAAGTCATTTGATAGATATTCACTTACAGTGTTACAATACGCTGACACAGCAGGATAATCAAATCTTGCAATGATACACGCATAGCCAAGTAGGTTTTGCTGTGAAATGTACGAATTCTGCTTTAGCTATCTGGTACGCAAACTCACAGTCCTTAAAAGGTCATAGATATTTATCAACCCACGTGAGGATATCCGAATTAAAACTGCGAGCCTAGTCCGAAGGTCGTTCCACAACTCAGGTGCCACAACTAGAGAGGCTGTTGTATCACGGCCGAAGGTTTCAAATCATCACCCCTCCCCTCAAAGTCCATGAACCCTGACGGTTCCAAGTTTTCATTCGATTTAGGATTACCGCGGAGGACCTGTTCTCACACGGCTCATATAAAACTTACCTAGCAGAATGTCATCTCTCACGATATTTCGAGATTTTGAATTCGGCGAGCGAATAATATAATAATATCGACAAATAGTAAGCATTTTTAGAATAATATAATATTATGTTCGACGAAAGACGGGAAGTTATGACGGCCGTATACGTATAATAATAAGGACTTGGGGTAGTCGTATAGCATCGGGGACGCAGGCAGGTTCCTACCTATATAATAATAATATAAGGTTATAGGTGTGCACGCACACACACGATATTATTACATATTTTCGTTTTTCTCTCGGCGTTCCGATTCTTATCAATTCGACATACAATATGCGTGCAGCAACATGTGGCCCGCTAATGATGGTCGCACACACACAAACTCGCGTATAATATATTACGCAATTCAGTGTATAATAATATAAAAGCATAATACAAGCACGCTATGTTCGATGTGTGCGATATTAATGATGGTTTAACCGCGTTATGTGTGTCACAACAACGGTTCGAGAGAGACCATAATATAATACATATAATAATATACGTATAGGTACGCGTCCAGACGGACTCTCGGGCTCACGGCCGACTGCGGACCAGACGGACTGCTAAGCGAGTGTGTTTTCGGTAATACTTATTATTGTTGTTATAATATAGGAAGTCTCGTGATTAATGATGGACGTCGCGTATTGTGCGCACACGTATAATATAATAACACGATACACACAACAAACGCAACGCTTTATTTCATACGCCATAATATCTTCGTCTTAAAGTAATAACAATAATAATAATAATAATGCGTACGAGTGTGCAGTGTAATTCAGAAACGATAATATTATGTGTGTGTGTGTGTGTGTGTGTGTAGGTACTGGTAAATATGTTTGCGCGGCACACACACGAGGGACCGGTCGATGGGCTTGGCTTTTGCGTGCACGTCTCGCCAATAATCGCTCCGGGCAATCGGTTTTCGCGTGTGTGTATAAATATTACATGACCCGCGCCGACAAAGAGCTCGTAGCCATTGCCCAAGTCTTCACGCGTCATATCGTATTGTGTATAATAATAATATGTGCGTATATAATATTATTATTATTATATTCACCCGGCGAGATGATGGTGGCGCTGTTGTGTACTGCTGCTGCTGCTGTTGCTGCAGCAGTCGAGGGGTAGACCGACGCGTTTATGTTTCTTTTCGGTATCGTAAGACTCCTACGAAAAGCAAACCTACGCGCTTCGAAAACGTTTTGAAACTGTCAATGCATTCGGTCGTGAATAAATCGTAAATAAAATACAATGTACTAAAATGCACCTATATTTTCGCTATAGAAGTCTCGGGCGTATTGCAGTCTGCGCAGTAAGGCTCGAGTCGCGCGAAATATATTATTGCTGCAACGATGTAATAATATTGAATGGAAAAATAGAAAACTATTGTGGTGTGTACTCTGCGGCGCCGTTTGTGCAGCAATCGCCATAACAGTAAACCGATATGACTCGAAATAAATGACGAGTACTCGCTATCAATAATATACAATCGATCTGCAGCACGCTATCGACCACAATATTAATAAATATTGTATCGGACAAAAGTGCACGACATTTAAAAATACCGTCTCCGTCGTCACATCGTAATAATATTATGCATATCTTACTCGTGTACTGTGCTCCTGCGTGCAAAGGAGATTAAAATGCATTCATATTAATTTGCAAGAGCTGCTGGGGTGGTATACGGCAGAAACGTTATCGAGTCTCGAGTTATTCTATGCATACCTATATATATATATAGTGATATTGAAAAACGTGTACCGAAGAACGGACCCTTCGTACATTTCGCGTATATTTAACGCGCGCAATGGGATTATGCGCAAAAGAAAAACCTCGTGGTGAAAATATCTCATCGCGCATTTATTATCTTACACGATTTTTGCACCCCTCGAGCAGCGGACTTCACAAAAACACATTTATAATTCGACAGATTTGTCGGCGCGAGCGTAAAAATAACAACTATGCGAAGCCGCCACTCGAGTGCGTAATATAATATATATATATATACTGTGAACGCCGTTTCGTAGTAATTGCGTTTCGTTGTATACATAATATTATTATTATACTGTACACGTTTGTATAGGTATATATTATAATATTAAATATTATCCCGCGTAGACCCACATAAAATATTATGTAAATTCGGGCGCGTTAGCTGCCGAGTAGAATAACAAAAAAAAAAATAAAATAAAATCCGTTTCATTACAGTATACTTTTATGAATTATTAATAAATCCATCTGGAATCGAATTCCACGTTTTGGATGGTACCTAAATATATTATAATATACGTACAGTAGGTATATATATACGTTTAACAGCGCTGACGATCTTAATAGTAAACATCCCATCACTGCGTCTTTGTAAACGAAATCATAGTTTTTAAAAAGTTGCTATTGGAAAATATTTTGTAATAGATTTAAATATAATGTAGACCATAATACATTTGACACGCATTACGTTGTGCTGTGTTTACAACTTTCGCAAACCGGACAAAATATCACTGTCATGATGTATTTTTTTTTTTATTAAAATTAATATCAAAAGATTATTGGGCCTCACTGAGAAAAACTCGCGTGGAGGCCCAGGGTTATCTTAGATTACAAATAATTCTTATTGTTTTAGGTACATCGAACATATTACATTTTTATATAAATATGTTACATACAATATTAAATTTTAGACACATATTCATATTGGAGCCAGTGGATAATTTTTTTTTTTTGAAAATGGGTACCGGTAAATTAACCATATCATTGGGCATCAAGTTAAATATCTGTCTCCCCGGAAAATAGAAAACTTTTCGGCAACTATAGTTTTTGATATGTATAATGATCTTCATTATGTATACATATTTACAGAGAATATAGTTTTACAATATTTTATTATAATAATTAAACATTTAGTACTTAATTTTTTTTGCTTGAGTAGGTATTGGTGAAGTTTTCAAAAAATATGACACGGTTTATCTAATAATATTATTTTATGTATTTTACTTTTAACTAACTAGTTTTCCCTAAATATGTAGGATGGCCTCTTATACCCTCTGATAGGTACACGATATTTTATTTTATTTTTTAATTTTATGCTTGTATGGTGTTCACAATGTCTATTTTTTTTTTAAATTGATATTACATCAATATCCGTAAGGGATTCGAGATTGGAACAAAATCGCACGTCGTTGTATTTATTCTACAGAGGTTGAGTGAGCCAACAAGCCCTTGCACATTTCCTGTCACGAGTTGCAACAGGGGATGCGTGGAATGAAAAGAGAAATATATTATGTGTACACCATGTTCATGTCAACGTACATTTTGTAATAATCGAAAAACTGTGAGCGGAGTCTGTAGTGCCGAGTTTCGTATACACACGAAATGTATATAATAATAATAATAATAATAACAACAATAATAATAAGGCGGACGGCGTATCGCGAGCGGGAAAACGTGCGATTTCGTCGCGAGATTAGTTTTCCGTTTTCGGGATTGAAAAATCGACACGACCCGTACGCACACACACGCGTATACATAAAATATATATTATATTATATATGATGACGATGTGTGCACGGTCGCGTACCTATGTACTTATACCTATATATATAAGTTACGCGTAGGATGTATGATGGCGACCTCGCGGGGATACACCCGTGTGGAACGTATTTAAATCACGTGCGAGAGAGGGTAATCGTTTGAAAAAATAAAAAAAATAGGAGAAAACCCTCTCTCGTCGACCACCGGGTGAGCGGAAGGCTCAGGCAGAGGTGCACACAGCGCGTCTCTCTCCGGTGTTCCGCCCGGAGTTTCCGGTCGGTCCGCTCGCGTTTCGGAAAACGCGTCGTCGTCGTCGCAGTCGTCTCCGCATACATGTGTGTATATATACATATATATATATATATATTATATACATTATATAGTCGCCGTCCCCCGCGCGTTTTAATTTCCGGTACCCGCCGGCCCACACTGCACGGGTCTCCGGAGGAGTTTCGGCTCTTTTTGCAAAAGTGTCACGCGTCGCCGCCCGCCCGCAAATACATCACGTCTCGCTGGGGGTTTTTGGATTTACGCGCGTTTTATGAATTCTCCGCGGCCCGCCGCGCCGCGTGGTCTCGTCCCGCCACATATACATATATATAATATACATATATACGTATATATCGTATATATATACGTGTACGCCTACACATACCATCACCTACCCTTTAGAGCAGAGACCGTTTTTTTTTTCCGGCGGGATAGCTCGCTAAACACTTTCGCCCGGCCAAAGTTCGGAACTCCGTCGTACACATATTATTACGGTCGTCGTGCGTGTGCGAGTGCGCGCGTGCGCCACACCGGAAGGATTACCACCGCGAGGGTTTTCGTTTCGGTTCGTGTTCGGTTATTTTTTTTTTACACATATAATATATACATTATCTTATCCGCTCTTCGACGGCGGAGAAACGAAAATACGGAGAAAAAAAAATACGCAAAGAAAGACCTGCTCGACAAACTCTGAAATCCGCATAAGCCGCGGCGGCAAGAAACCCCCGCGCGCCGTCCGGCGATCGCCCGCCGCCGACGACTATATTATTATAACGTACACGCGCCTTTAAAATATAATATAATGTATATATTAATGTATACCCATCTATAATATATTATTATTATGTGACGTTTCTCGCGCGTCCGACGACAAAAGTTATCCACAGCGATTTGCATATATTATTACTATTATACGTATATAATACCGCTATATAATATTATATGAACGGAACGCGAAGATCGTCGTCGGTCGTTGAGCTCAAAGCTGCAGGCCTCTGTCTGAGTCTGAGCCGCACATATATATAGACATAAAACAAAAATACTTCCCTCCCCTCCTCCTCTTCTTCGTAAAAAAAAAAACCATTATATATGAATCACATCAAAGCGACGCTACTTCTTCGATCTAGAACAGCGGTTCTTAAACTGTGGTCAGCGATACTCAAGTCGGGGGTCCATGGAGGCATTAACACATGACATACCGGACATGAGTATTTATAACTGTCGAGTTATTATTTTTTTTTTGTGTAGCTTTGCTTATATCTTTATAGCACTGGTGACGAGATATAATGGAATTCGATACAATTGGAAATCTACTCCTAATCGTGTTATTATTAGCATTAGTTAATCAATTTAACTTGTATTTGGTAAGGGGGTTCACGATTTCTAAAAATCTTTCATCAGTGGGGTCCGTGTTCTACAACATTTTAAGAACCGCTGATCTAAAATAATATGTACTATACAATCCTACACTTGCCCAAGAGCGCCCGCAGATATTTAACCAGGGGGGAGGGGGAAAATGCAAAGTCAAAAATGTAAAACTATTTTTTTGTTTTACAAGTGATAAAAGTATAAAACAATTAATATTTAATATTTACTGACATAGCAGGGAGGCCATGGCCCCACCGACACCCCCCCCCCTTGCACTTGCCCACCGAAATGAAGATTTTCGATAAATTGTATTCGGTACAACTATCGCATCCGTACGCATATAATAATATTATGATATAACCATAATATTATAATATATAGGTATTATCATTTATTACAAATGTGTTTTTATTTTAATTCTCTAGCGCTTCGTTTTGTCTGTTGTAATTTTTTTAGTCGTCCATCGTTATTATGTTTAATATTAATATAATAATATTCTCTGCGCTAATATTGTAATATCACATTTTTTTTTTTTAAGCGTGTATACCGGGCGTCTACTGCAGCGCATTGGGGACGAGGATATAATTTACTTTTACTTTATTACGCGAGACGAAATCTCGCCGGTTTTTATTCGTATATTTTCGTGCGCCCCTCTCGCGCGAACGACAGCGGCGGCGGAAGAGACGGGCAAACTACGGTACGCATTTACAATTTACTAAAAAGCTTTTTAAAAACTTCCACTCTCGCGCGGCGGCGGCGGCGGCGATCATGACGACGCGCGCGACGAAACGACGGACGAAATCAAATTCTGCCGTACAATTTCTTAAAAAGCTTTAAGTCCGCCTCCGCCTGCTTGTCATTCGGGGGGGGGGGGGGGGAATGGAGGTTGTTGTTGTTCTCTTTTCTGTGTTTTTTTTTTTTTTTTTTGTTTATCGCTGTTTGTTAAAACTTTCGCGCCTTGTCTCGCCGCCCGATGGAAGATTTAAGCAAAACGCTTTTAGCTAACTATATAATATTATTATTATATATTATATACTGAAGAACAGTCCTCCCACGTGGTCTGCGACGTTTAACCCCCGAGTTAAGTCGAGCATACGCTAAACGATGATCGTACAAAATATATGTATACATGCGTTCATTTGTAGAAATTCTATTTTAATTACACGACGTGTTTTACTCACGCTCGTAGTCATTTTTTAAAATATGAAAAAAATATCTTTCGTTTTATTGTGTTGTCCTCGCTTCTGCACAATGACAATAAATAATTCCAATTAAGTTTTATTCTCCCAGCCCCCGTGAAATTTGATAAACTTTTAAAATCCCGTTTTATTAAATGTTTCTAAGCCTGTAATTAAATTAATTTTGTTTGTGTACATTTGAAATTTGATATTAATGAATGATGATATGCGTTTCATTTAGTATTACATTTTTTTAAGTTTTGAAGAAAATCAAAAAAATATAAATTCATATAATATAAAATTTATAACACAGAAAAAGACAGCTTTCAAATAATTGTAAAATTTAAAAATGAAATCCACAAGTGGTGAACTCACTGTGTTCACATATAATAGGTACCTAACATATACGAAAACTTGAAACTACGATCTGATTGTATTAACTCACACAGTTGATAGTTTAGGAGTTTCAGTATAATATTATATAGAACCTTAAAAAATAATATATAACGAATGAAATGTATACTGCAAACGTCGCAGAGCGTGTCGTGTCCACTCGGCTTAATGCAAATTAATTCAGCAGAACATGGTTCGAGTCATTAATTTGTGTTCTGTAGTACCTACATATACGAATCGCCCAAAGGGATTGACTTTTTCCTTCTCACAATTATTTATAACATTATTATCGTAATACAATAGCAATATATCTACTCCTCTAACTCACTCGAACGGACACGACTCGTCTCGGTATACGTAGAGATCCGAGCGATGTCTTCGTTATAATAAATAATAACGTAATTATTTTAATTACATTTTTTTTTTTAAATTTAATAATAATTAGTGTTTATACATTTTGACAAGTGCATATTTTATTCTAATATATTGCATGCATGACAGTCGAAACTCTCGTTTATGCTCACGGAAATTGAGTGAAACGGAAAAAAATCGAAGAAGAGAATTTCTCTTAACGCAAAATTTAATATTCAGAGTGATTCACTGAGAGAACACTCACCCCCATTTATACAATTATATTCAGGGCTCGGAACTTTATGCATTTGCATCTTTCTCGGGAAGCTGCATATTTCAAATCTGATTCGATACAAATTCGTTTCATTTAACCATACAGTTGAAATACAAAAATTTATGTTGCATATTTTTGCATATTTTACTAAATTTATATGATTATGCATATTTAAAGATTTTGAGTATATAAATGCATTTTATGGTAAAAATTTATAAGAAATCAACAACAAACAAGTTTTTGATAATTGAATATTGTAAATTAAATAATTTAAAAATAAATATCTGCCGCACACAGTTTCCTAGTCTATATTTTGAATTATACTATACCGAGTAATAGCCTTATTTAATTAAAATGTTTATTTTTACCAATAGCTGTCACTTTTGCCGTCGGCGACGCTCGCCTGTATGGTTTATAGTGTTTTTACTAAGAAATTGGTAATAAAAGAATTGGCCGTTACTCTTACCGGCCAGGTTTTTAATTTATATTGAAGTCGCTCGCTAGATAAAATTAAACAAAATATCCATATACCGATGGCCGATGGGCAATGATATTGACATATTGTTTGATCGTGTGTCGAAAACATATTCGATAACGGTGGTCTGTTACAAACATGATTTAATAATCGCTGTATTTGATAAATTCTATTTTTTTTAGATTTAGGACTCTGGGAATAGATTCAGTAAAACAGCTTCAATATTATCAAAAGAAAAATATAAATAAAATATTTATGATTCAAAAATAATTTTTTTTTTTTATAATTATGCTTTTAAATACATCTTTTATAAAATAATAAATGCATATTATACCGCATATTTTGGTTTTTTTAGTGCATACGTATGCACATATTTCATTGTTTTTTAGCGCATAAAGTTCCGAGCCCTGATTATATTGAATTTATTCAAATTCTGATTTTTGTAATTTTTATATACACTTAGAGATCATATTTTCAAATTCATGAGATTTTCTGTACAACTTAAGGAGTGTTCAAGAATTCTTCTTCAAATTCTGCAATAAAACAAACTATTCTGTTTTTCAAATTATAACCCACATTTTTTACTGTAAATTATTTAATGAATCATTTTTTTTGAAAATGTTTATGTATCTAATTCCCAATTTGAACGAGTAGTTTTTTAGTTTCTATAATGTTAAAATTAGGATAGGTCCTTAAAATTGGTTAAAAAAATAGTATCAAATATATGTAATATTTAGTATTTATTATACATAAACTATTACTATAAATTACCAAAAAAAATTTAATTTTTTTATTTAACGTTGCCCCGTATCCTAACCTATTATTGTGGACCTATATTATCTTTACAACACAAATTGAAATAGCTAAAAAACCACTCATTCGAATTTTGATTTTAATATGTCAAAATTTTTCAGAAAAATTACCTTTTAAGTATATAAGAGTAAACAATGGGTGTTATTTGAAAAAAAGGAGATTTGTATTATTACAGAAACTCATCAAGTAGTAATCAAAAACTCAAGAATTTGAAAATATGATCTTTAAGTGAGTATATTTAAAAAATTTAAAAAATCAAAATTTGAATTACTCATTGTTAAGAGAAAAATGGGGAAACATGCTTGGTGAATTACTTTGTATTTATAATAATAAGTTAGTCTACAGTTATTAAATATTTTTATTAATATACCAACAATCAATAATTACATGACATATTTTAATCTACTTTAATCTTTTTTAATATTTTACTACTTTTCCGGCATGTGTATAAAATACAAAACTTCAATAATAATGCTCTGAAAATAAATGATTTTTTTTTATCATAGTTGTAAAAAAATTAAATGAACAATAGTATAAATGTACAATATAGTATATTATTATACACTATGGGTATATAATTGTTACATATTATAGTTACGTAAAGAAAGCATTTTCGTATTATTTTTCAAATTAAAAATTGCTTAGTGAAAGAAAACCTAGAGCTACACAATAGTTTCTTCTATGCAGTAATTGAATCGTGTACGGTTTTTACTTTATATTTATTTGCCGCATCATACCAAATCTATAAACACGTTATAAAATAAGTTTGAAATAACTTCTTTTCAATAACCTACAAGTTTCGAGAGAAAGCAACGTTTTGACCAAACAGCCCTGCCCCTTCATTTTTCTCGTCGTTGGGGGAAGAAATATTAAAGATATTTTTTTTGTTTTCCCCCAAAGATATATTATAACACGTGTACTAAATTATGTGCCCGAATTCCGGGGGGAGCGTATACGGTCCCTGCAGTTATATATATATAAGAGAAAAATATGTGGACAGGGGGTGGGTAATCGATCCCTGGAACAAATCTCAGATGCTCGCACAAACGGTCGAACATCGTCTGCTCGTCTATACCAATTTAACGATTCGTACGCAATTGTAGGTAGATATA